>CM077675.1:18784248-21402704 GCA_039707655.1 Elymus sibiricus
TGGCCCGTGTACTCGTCCGTGTACGAGTGGGTGCCTCGTACATGGTTTTGCCCAGTTTTCCATGGCGCGCGTCCAGTTTCGTCCACGACGGGCGTCGGACATTTTTTTCCCGTGTACCCGTTCTTGGCCCGTGTACGAGTGGGTGCCTCGTACATGGTTTTGCCCAGTTTTCCATGGCGCGCGTCCAGAACCGTCCACGACGGGCGTCGGGCACTTTTTTCCCGTGTGCCCGTTTTTTGCCCGTGTACGAGTCCGTGTACGAGTGGGTGCCTCGTACATGGTTTTGCCCAGTTTTCCATGGCCTGCGTCCAGTTTCGTCAACGACGAGCGTCGGGCACTTTTTTCCCGTGTGCCTGTTTTTTGCCCGTGTATGAGTCCGTGTATGAGTCGGTGCCTCGTACATGGTTTTGCCCAGTTTTCCATGGCGCGCGTCCAGAATCGTTCACGACGGGCGTCGGGCACTTTTTTCCCATGTGCCCGTTTTTTGCCCGTGTACGAGTCCGTGTACGAGTGGGTGCCTCGTACATGGTTTTGCCCAGTTTTACATGGCCCGCCTCCAGTTTCGTCAACGGCGGGCGTCGGACACTTTTTCCCCGTGTGCCCGTTCTTTGCCCGTGTACTCGTCCGTGGACGAGTCGGCCCGTTTTTTGCCCGTGTACTCCTCCGTGTACGAGTCGGTGCATCGAACATTGTTTTTGCCTAGTTTTCCCTGTCTCGCGTCCAGATTCGTCCACGACGGGCGTCGGGCACTTTCCCCGTGTGGCCGTTTTTTTCCCGTGTACTAGTCCATGGACGAGTGGGTTCCTCGTACATGGTTTTGCCCAGTTTTGCATGGCGCGCGTCCAGTTTCGTCCACGACGGGAGTCGGGCACTGAATGACGTGGCAAGAGAAATGGCAAAGTCCCTTGTATGACATACGCGATCACCCGATAAGGCCGGTGGATGAGTACACATGCCAAAAGCATTAAGGACGGGTACACGGGAACAATTGTTAGCATCAGCGAGCCAATCCAGGCCGACGGACAGATAGAAACTCCCCCCCACCGGGTTATGCAAAAGTGAACTTTGATGCCTCTTTTATAGAGTCCAACCATGATGGTGCTTTTGGTTTTGTTGTGCGTTCTGATGCTGGCGATTTCATAGCGGCGGGAGCGGGTAAACTACATCGTCTCCAGAATGCTCTCAAAGCGGAAGCCAGCGCATGTGTTGAAGCTATCGAAGCCACTGCCAACCTGGGTATCCATCAGGTGATTTTTGAGTCGGATTCCACCACTCTCGTGAATGCCATCACAAAGGGAGGTTCAGATCTGGCTGTTATCGGTGTTCGGGTCAGAGAGCGAGAAGCCTGAGCCGTCTCCATTTCGATCATGCTTTGTTTACTTGCTGTCGTCGACAATGTAATAAGGTAGCACATACTCTGGCTAAGGTTGGCTACGAGAACAACGTTCCTACATCCAGCTGGATGGACGTTGCCCCTCCTGATGTAATCAGTTTGGTTGTTAGCGATATCGCTGGGCAACAAGTTTAGCCGAATATAATTTCCAGTTGAAAAAAAAAAAAAAAGAGTTCAGTGCACCGCCGGCCACGGACGGACTGCCTGCATCATCGCGCTCTTCATGCATGATAGTTCGCTCAAGCTAGCAAATTCCAATCAGTGCGGCCAGAACCAAGGAACTTTAGAAGAAAGTCGTCAGCTGCGCCCGGCCGAGTGCCCAATTCGCAATGTGTGGCATTGGGACTTGGGACATCGAGCGCCTACAATTGCTTGATATTTCCTAAAGTATCATTGCCTTCAAGTCTGGACGTACGTGATTGGATGGAGGGTTGTCATAGCCAGCCAACCGAAAAATAGGATGGTAATCTGGGAGCGATTGAGGACTGTTGAAGACTTGTTACTCAAATAAATAGAGGTATACATATTGGGGCAGGAAACTCAGTATAAGAGGCATTTGCACGAAAAGTTTTACACAAATAATAGCAGTTACTACTACAAAATAACACGACAAAACCATCCGTACGCACATAGTACTCCAACCTTGGGTCAGCGATGCTGCGTGTGATTGAAACGAAGGAGACGTTCTTCAGACATAGAGAGACGAACTGAACATTCAAAATGAGGGAGCGAGCGTTGACAAGAACAAACTCCGATCGAGCTGAAAGAAAATCACTCCCGGCGAGATATATCAGGGGCTCGGGCTCGGGACGGTCCCGCAGGCGGCCGTGTAGGGGTCCATGCAGACGGTGAAGAAGCTGTTGATGCAGGTACTTCCCAACGGCGTCCAGTAGCAGATTGTCTGGCACACGGCCGCCGACAGCGATTCGCAGCCCACTATGCATTTCGATCGGCAGTCTGACACGGTACTAGGGCAGGCTTGTTCATACCCGCCGCCAAGGGCTGGATACGCGGACTGCACCAGCAGCATGGCGACGCACACGACGATCTTTAGCGCGGAGGCGGCAGCCATCGGACCGGTCTTAGTTGGATGCAGGGCTAGCGAACTGGAAAGGAAGGAAGATAGGTATATACTGCCAGGGAAGATGGATTCTGAGATGGGTAGTGGTTCCTGTACCAAGGAGTTGGCGATGGATGGTGCTCTTTTGTAGGCAGCAAAACGGAGGAATGATAACACCGGAAACCTCTCCACCAGCTAGCTTGCTTGGTTAGTAATGGCTGTCACAAAATAACTTAATTCCTGTCTCCACCATGTCATCCATTGACTCCCAAGGAATTATACAGCTGACTATCATTCATACTAGTAGTAGTACTACAATAATACTGGGTGCAAGTTTCTTGGAAACGTCTCCACCTAAACTTTCTTTGGCTTGGCTGGTACTGGCTGTCACAAAAATCACTTAATTCATGTGGAGCGCATCTCCACCCTGTTATCCATTGACTCTGAAGGGATTATACAGCTAACCCGTGAACCGCTGGGAGAATTATACTACGACTTACTCGTCATCCTCATACTAGATTATTATAGTACAATAACAGTGGGTGGGCGCTTCTGAAAACCTCTCCAACTAACTTTCTTGGCTAGTACTGGTTGTCACAAAATTACTTAATTCGTATAGAGCTTGTCTCCTCCATGTTATCCATTGACTTCGAAAGGATTATACAACTAACTCAACTTACTCGCGATTCTCGTATTAAATTATTATAAGAGTACGATAACACCAGGCGCGCGTCAAGCTGCCCCTCTTGCAGCCACGATGAAGATGTCAACCACCTCCTCCTGCTCTCCCATCACGCTAAGGAGAT
The DNA here is from genome assembly GCA_039707655.1 of Elymus sibiricus. Classification (NCBI taxonomy): domain Eukaryota; kingdom Viridiplantae; phylum Streptophyta; class Magnoliopsida; order Poales; family Poaceae; genus Elymus; species Elymus sibiricus. Next base: position 18,787,508 of record CM077675.1, read on the forward strand.
TTGGCGTCACCTTGATCACCAAGCTGCCGCCTCCTTGGTTCCTACCATCGAGGTTCTTTGGGACAGTCATGCTAGATCCTACGCAACGTCAACAATCTGCACTGCTGCCCTGTGGAATATCTGGAAACGGCGCAACAACCTGCTCTTTAATGGTGTGGACAAGCCTGGGCTGTTGGTCGCCCGCCGCTGCGTCGATGACGTTCGTCTGTGGGCAAACCGCTGCCCCACTATCTCAACTAAACTCCTCCTAATTATTTGGTGTAATTCTTTTGATCCCCCATGAATTTGGGTGCCTGTATTATTGTAATTTTCTTCCTCGCCCCCCATTGTTTCTGATACCCATGTACTTCCTGGTCTTTTTTATCTGTCGTAAACTTATTCAGGCTGGCCTGGGCCCGCCATAGTCACCGTAAAAAAACACCAGGTGCGTGCTTTCAATTTGGCCACGACACCTTGTAGAGAGCACCTACTGCTACCGGGTCAATCCACACTACTCGCGTGTGGTACCATTTAGTCCGAAATCAGTATACACCTCTTTTCAGGTTCAAATGTTTATTTTGAAATGTTATCGAAACTTAGTTTCTCATTTTTAACATGATAGAGGTTGCTCGTTTCTTACAGGTTATCAATATGGCAACACATCGGATTCAGTTACAATCTTGTCTCTTACCCTTGGATTGGCGGGAGCTTATGGTTTCTAAAAGCAACCTTCTGCTAATGGTCACACATGATACTTTAACCCGAGTGAATGACGGTCCATTAATAGATTGCATAATTCATAGGTGTTACTTCCTCGGTTCCAAAATAACTGAAGTTAGGTTTGTCCTACGTGAAACTTCTCTAAGTTCGACTGAATTTGTAGAAAAATGTGTCAGTACCTACAACGCGTAATCTATATAGTATGCAAATATATTGTACGAAGAATCTAATAAAACCAAATTGGTGTTGTATATATTAACATATTTTTCCTATAAAATTGGTCAAATATAAAGTAGTTTGACTTAGGACAAACGTGAAATCTGTATTATTTTGGATCCGAGGGAGTATATGTTTGATCTATTTTGATGGTTGATTTAAATTTCGATTTTTTTTATCCTTGCGTATAATACTATGGATGACAAAAAAAAACATTGCAATAAAGATGGATGTGTTCATCGACTGATGCAGAGCTGGGGCGTACCCCCCTTCGAAGAAAATCTAAAACTTCTTGCATCACTGCTACAGACACATCATATCTAACGGGTGGAAAGTTTCATGTTTGATAGTTTTACATCGGATGACCCTCTCAATGATCGCTAGGCCTATATGAAAGGACCATCACTTGTATACACTGGAGATGGAAGATTTTTCTATACCCTTGGTAGGTGATCTATAAAGGTGAACATGTCGAAGCGTGCAGTGTCGTACTTGAAGCTGTCGCAGATTATGACTTGTGGATTTCACACTCTTTTTCGGCATGGCCGGTTATCCCAATGATATCAACGTGATGCACTCAAAAAGCTTGATTCTAGTGCAAAATGATCAATATGTAAAATCCGCTCTCCGGTGTTTGCGAGACTTGTTGAAGGCCAAACTCTGGAGTGTAACTATGCGATTTATGGCCATCAATACAACAAAGAGTACTACCTAGCAGATGGCATATATCCTTGTTGGTCAATATTTGTGAAGACAATCCGCAACCCTGTTGGCAATTCTCACTTTGCCTCAATGCAAGAGAGTATCCGGAAAGATGTGGAGTGGGAATTCGGTGTTCTCCAAGCCCCTTTTTCTATTTTCCGGTGCCCTTCTATATCATGCTCGCTGAATCACTTGTGTGAGATCATGAATGCTTGTGTTATTATGCACAACATGATCGTGGAAAGTGAGCGGGATGCTGGTATTGTGTTTAATTGCCAGTTTGGTTAACAGGGCCCTTTTGCCAAGCCACATCCGAGCGTCCCGGCCGATATTTCTGAATTTCTTGTCATGCATCACGAAATTCGTGATGAAACAACTAATTACCGACTGCAACATGATCTAGTCGAGCACTTGTGGGCGTTCACAGAAAATGAGTAATTCGGCCGTCATGTTGTTTACTAGAACTTGCCGAATTTAAATTTCAATTTGAATTGTTATAATAACTATATTTTTTCTATGTTTAAATTATTGTTGGAATATGCAATCAAGTTTAAACATATTGATTAAAACATGCAAAATCTGAATAGGCCTACCTGTTTGGGGGTGGGTGGATGCAGCCCTCCAAATACCGCAGACATATGTCCGGCGGTCCGCATGACGGAAATATGTTTGGTGGTGCCAAACATATATTTTGGAGCCGCCAAGTGGAGATGCTCTTAGCACACACATTTGGACTTGCTTGGAAACTAGAGAAGTATGTGGTTTTGAACTACATGTACCCACACTTACAAATGAGGAGGAGCTAGTTTGGCAGGTATGTATTGTGGGAAGCACGTACCACCTACTAAATGAGAGGATCACGAGCTGGTTGTATAATCGATGAGTGGATCACGGGGTAGCTGTATATTCCCTATTGAAGTCAACTCGTATAACATGTAAAGGGAGATGACAGCTGGTACTTATACTGCACGCAAGCCGCAGGCCTTCCCTCTCGTATTTTTCCTTTTTTTTTTTTTTTTGCTGGGCAACACATTCCTTGTCTATAAGAAGAGACCATCATCGTCCTGCTCCTTCCTACAGGCACTGATTAATTCGATCTCATCCCCCGATCGCTCTATCTAGGCCTAGCCAGCCACACCCACATCTAAGGTCCATCGATGGCCGCCGCCTCCGCGATGAAGCTGGTCGCCACCGTGTGCGTCGCCATGCTGCTGGTGCAGTCCTCTTTGGGATACCTGCCGGAGTTGCCAGGCGGTGGGGCTGGAGGACTAGCCTGCCCTAGTTCCGAGACTCAATGCCGAGCGAGGTGCCGGAAGACGTGCGAAGCCGAATCGCTGGCCGTGTGCGAGAGGATATGCCCTAGTTCAGTTACAATCCCGGCGGTGGGCGGCGCCTGCGTCAACCGGGTGCTCGCCGCCTGCTTTGACCGCTGCCTGACCAACTGCCAGGTCCCGAGCCCCTGATCTCGCCGGCTCCGTCAACATTGCTCATCACTGTGTTTGTGTGTGTTTCTTCCGGTTGCTACCTCGATTGGAGTTTGGTCTTATCTACTCTAGTACTCCCTTCTTCGAATTCGTGTGTGTGTGTATGTGTGACAAGAACACTTTCATTCGTTCCATTATTATTACTATTATTATTTGCATGGCATTCGTTTCTATTATTAAATCACGCATGGCTGGCCGTCAGTCGAGAGACTCCAAGTTGCCATCCATCCAACACAACGCACCTTCGTCATCTTCATAGTCTAAACACTAAACACAAAACATATCCACCCGAGTGCATCTATAAGCTTGCCTCCTCCTTTACACATCTTGTAGCCACGCCATGAATAAAGTCTGAGAAAGTTTCATCTACATTGTCTATGACTCACCCTGCTGACCTGTGCCGCCTGATTGCCATGGGATCATCAAAACCGTCCTTCGACAGTAGATGCTTTAGTATATGTATATATCGGACGCTGCGACCCGATGAATAAGTACGATTATTTTGCTTATTCATTGATTCCGTTCTAGCACGGAAACCTTTCTTGAGCCGAGGTAGTGATCGGTGACATTGGTGACAAGTATACATGGAAAAAACACAAACGCATGCATGGCAAGCCGATCACGCCGCCCACGGCGCGTCGGCGCCAAAGGGAAGGAAGAAGTAGTCACTTGATCAGGCTCATGATGGCCACGGTGAGGAGTGCGATCTGCGTGTTGTCCTTGCTGTACGGCAAGAACGGCGACGCGCCGGCGTGGCGGGTCAGGGAGAACCCGAAGTCGCACGAGTGCGCTATCGACGGGACAGTCGACAGCTCCCTCTCCACTTCACCGTACCTTTGCTCGGCGATCAACTCGCGCGCCACCGCGAACGACTCCCTGACCACGCCGTATAACCGGTCGCACCGCTCCAGCGCGAGCCTGTATATCGGGTCGTCTTGCTCGTCGTCGCCTACGTCGCGCCTCTCCAGCGTCCTCTGGGTCTCGTACCGCGCGGCCTCAGCGTTGCCGGCGCCCACGGCCAGGGGTGTCGGCGTCGATCGCGTGGGGCTGCTTGCGCAAGTGGGTGCTGCAGAAGCTGGTGTTCACGTGGCGGTGATCGTCGCAGCCTGCGATGGGCGGCACATGCTGGCGAACGCCGCAGCACCGAGGAGGAGAGCCCAGGTCCTCATTGTTCTTCTTCCTGCAGAGCGGGATGGTCTGAACTGGTGACTGTTCATCTGGAAGTATTTTCTTCGGAAGAGATGACTTATATTCAGCTTACAAAGCTGTAGAAACGTATGAATGTGCTTTTGCTACACAGAAACGTGCATGTACAATTAAGGTATAAATATGTCGTTTAATTCAACGTATTAAGTGTAATTTTCAGAAACTGGCACTAGAACTGATATATGGAAAATCTAAACGTATAACGTTCTGATAATATATAAGGTACTATAGCTTTGAGGGCCAGTTTGAGTAGGAGTACAAATCACCTTGACTTGGAAGAGGGAAAACCCCATATTAGAGCCAGTTCCAAAAACGGTGAACCAGAAGTCGCGCTCTAGATCTGCACGACTCCCATTGGATTTTGGAGTAGGTAAGGGGATTCGAGTCGGAGTCCAACACCTATTTTTTTTTCATGGTAATACGTGTCTTATTTATAAGATAAAAATCAAGTTACAAGGCACGTACACACCAACCTTACAGAACTGAAAAGATAGGATAAACCTATGCAAAAAACCAGCGCCTATCTCCCTCCTTCGACACCACCGAAGCGACCACCGAAGGGACGCAAGACAGATCACCACTTCACCCGAGGTCGACGCGGCTCCATCACTGATCTGCAGCTTTACGGACCTCCAAAGTAGTTTGCCAAAAGCAAAACCATTGCCGTTGAACGAATCAGACCGGGGCAACATGTCCCTATGCCCCCTGCTCCTAACACGCTTATTTAAGACCACGCACTTTGAAGATCTGTTCTCAACTCAGACAACTCGACCGGTGACGACTAAGGTTTACGACGGCGGTCTCCAGCGTCATGGATTTATCGTGCCCATGCCGTGCCTGGTCATCGATCACGATGGCGCGCGGGAGGCGAACCACGCACAACACTGCTGGACATCTCCAAAGGCGATTACCAGTACCACACGTGCAACGACGTCGACGTGCTACGGTGGAGCAGTCGGAGGTGGGTGACGCCGCACGGGTGGGTGCTCTCGTGGGATCCGACAAGCTTCAGCACCTTCCTGTGGAGTCCCCAGACCTCGGAGAAGATCGTGCTGCCGCCCCTGACGCAGGAGCTACCCATGTACTCCGAGTGCTCCCTGTCGGACAAGCCCACCGGGACGGCCGGCTTCACGGTGGTCGTGGTCGAGCCGGAGGACACGGTGATATGGTACTGCAGTGTCGGCGGTACGGCGGCAGCAGGTTCCGGATGGGTGAGGCACGAGTACGACATGGGAAGCGACATAGATCCGGGGCTCAGCGGCGACACACACGAAGAGGCCCATCACCCGGCTGACGGCGACCACCGGAGGCAGGTTCTACTTCATCAAGTCCATCGACGAGCTTGGGGTTCTCGAGTTCTCCCCCGAGCCGGTGATCAGCTCCATGGCGGTCCCCGCCGTGAAGCGTCCCGCGGGGATGACGTCCATGGCGCCGTCCTGCGTCGAGCTCGACGGGGAGCTGTACCTGGTCACCGCGTTCTTGCACAGCGACATTGGCGTCGACACGAGCGTGCTCGGCTGCGGCGTCTACCGGATGGATTTCGCGGGGAGGAGGTGGCGCAGGGTCAGGAGCGTCGGCGACTTCGGAGGATGGTGCGCGGCTACCGCCTCTGGGCTGAGGCCGAACTGTGTGTACTGGATGGCGCCATGCGGTAACCTGAACCTGCTTCATGTGTTTGACATCGCCAGTAGGAAGGTTGAAGTGCACGATCCGTTCAAAGGTGTCCCTGGTCTGAATTGTAATGCAATTTGGATGCTTCCTACCGACCCGTGAACAGGGATCGATGGATTTGTTGATACAAGTCAATTATCTAGGTGTATTTCGAGTATTTTTTTACTCATTTTTTCTTTCAAAAAGAATCGCTGTCCTCTACATTAGTTGATGCACGCATACGAATTAATTTTGCCAAACACATTAATGTTGAGCACGCTCGAGCTCGAGTCGATGCCGACGTCGCTGTGCAGGAACGCGGTGACCAGGTACAGCTCCCCGTCGAGCTCGACGCAGGACGGCGCCATGGACGTCATCGCCGCGGGCGGGACGCTTCACGGAGGTGATCACCGGCTCGGGGGAGAACTCGATAACCCCGAGCTCGTCGATGGACTTGACGAAGTAGAACCTGCCTCCGGTGGTCGCCGTCAGCCGGGTGATGGGCCTCTTCACGTGCATCATGCCGCTGAGCCCCGGATCCATGTCGCTTCCCAGGTCGTACTCGTGCCTCACCCATCCAGAACCTGCAGCCACCACCGTCCCGCCGATACGGCCAGTGGCGGATCCCCAACGCTCGGCCACCCCCAGCGACATGTAGCAGGGGCCTGTAGTATGTATCCTGTAGTTATACACTGATTAATACAGTACTACTCTGCTAATTAGTTTTTTTTTTTGGAGGCAAACTCGCGAAAGCTTTATTAAACCGTCACAATGTTTACAGGGACGAACAAAAGCTCACCGGGGTGGCCTAACCAAACATGGCGGCCGGTCCCCAGCGTTAAGGCATGCTTTGCGAGGTTGTGAGCATCGAAATTCGATGTCCGGAATTCGTGACTGAAAATACAAGAAGTAAAAGACCTAGCTCGTTCTGTTATTTCATGTACCACCGCTCCATAAGACGCCGCCGTCCCCCCTTTGATTGCATCAACAGCAGTCTTGCAATCTGACGCGACGAAGATTCTCCGTTCATATATATCCTCCGCTAGCGCCAGTGCTTCTCTGATGGCTAGGACCTCGAGAACCTCCGGGTCTTCGATGTTTCTGAAGATGACAGCCGAGGCACCCTTAAAGACCCCTGAGATATCACGGCAAATTGCTCCCACAGCCCCAAATCGGCCAGCGCGTGAAACTGCCGCATCGACGTTGATCTTCATATGGTCATCCGGAGGAGGCAGCCATGTAGTTGGGCGTGGGATAGCTGATGTTGCCGCCCTCACCACAGGCTTCTGAATTTGCTGCAAATCTGAAATATAACTCGTGATGAAAGCATGAGTGGAGAAAGGTGTTTTATAGATTCCTTCGTGTATTATCTTCCTCCGTGCTGCCCAGATGGCCCAAAGTGTCACAATCATTGTGTTAAACTCAGCTTGTGACAGAGATTCGCTCATCGCAAACAGCCATTTCTTTGCTTGTTCTTCTCTATGCATGCACATATGTTGAACAAGATCCTCCTTCGAGAGAGCCCACACACACCGGGAGTAGTTGCAATCAATAAGTGAATGGCGCCAACTATCTTCAGCTCCACATAAAGCACACACATGTGATGAAGACATGTGCCGATGGTGCAGAACGTCGCTGGTGGGAAGCGAGTGTTGCGCCAGCCTCCAAGTGAATATCTTCAATTTTGATGGCACTTGCAAATTCCAGATGGAAGACCACCCATTGCGTTCCACTGCTCCATTAGACATTTCATCAGATTCCTCGAGCCAGGCTTCTCTCCCCATCTTCATATTGTGAATCATTTTGTAAGCCGAGCTGACAGAAAATCGCCCCTTGGGATCTCCCGACCATGCCCAGAAATCATCTACTTGCATAGTACATAGTGGTATCTTGAGTATCGCCTCGGCATCTATTGGCAGAAAAATTTGTCTGACTAGTTCCTCTCGCCATGCTGCCGCCGTTGGGTCGATCAGCTCTCGCACCCACTGCGGAGGATTCGCCACCAAAGATGACACAGGCTTCATTAAGCCCACCCTCAGGATCCAATTATGGCGCCAGATATTGGTAGTTAATCCATCACCAATGCGCCTAATAACTCCATGGTTTAGGACATTCCTCCCATCAATAATGGCGCGCCAAATCTGAGATGGGTGTGGCCCAAGATCTGATTCCATGAAAGATGAAGTTGGGAAATAAACAGCCTTCAGTATGCGTGCACTAAGAGAGTCGGGCTCTTGTAGCATCCTCCAAGCCTGTCTTGAGAGTAAGGCAATGTTAAAAATTTCGAGATCACGAAAGCCTAAACCTCCCAGGTTCTTAGGCCTAGTCATGACGTCCCACGACACCCAACACGGTTTCCTTTGACCGTGTTTACTTCCCCACCAGAATTGACGGATTATGGAAGTTACACTCTCACAAAGACCTATTGGGAGCCTGAAGCAGGACATGGAGAAAACTGGAATCCCTTGTGCCACAGATTTAATGAGAACTTCCTTGCCCCCAGCTGACAAGAGTTTTTGCATCCAACCTCTAACCTTCTCCCAAACTCTATCACGAAGATACTTAAAAGTACCATTTTTTGATTGTCCAACCTCAGTAGGCAGGCCCAAATACTTCTCGCTTAGAGATTCGTTCTGGACATTTAGAGCTTGCTTTACCACCTCTTTCAGAGAATTTGGGCACCCTTTACTGAAGAAGATAGACGATTTTTCATGGTGAACTTTCTGTCCCGAAGCTCTACAGTAAGTATTCAGCAAGTTTGAAACCAACTCTGCTCCCTCCACACTTGACTTAAATAGCAACATGCTATCATCTGCAAACAGTAGATGGTTAACAGCAGGAGCTGTCGGAGCCACCTTGATACCGCCGAACGCAGACGACTGAGAACTGGATTTTAAAAGGCACGAAAGGCCCTCTGCTGCAAGTAAGAAAAGGTAAGGGGAGATAGGATCTCCCTGTCGAATACCTCGTGTAGGTTTGAATTGCTCAAGCTTTTCACCATTAAACAAGACTGAGAAGGATACTGATCTGACCATCCCCATAACAGTGTCAACCCATGCAGAAGAGAAACCCAGCTTTATCATAATGGCCTGAAGGTACTCCCATTCCAGCTTGTCATAAGCTTTCATCATGTCAAGCTTCAGTGCACAGCAGCTGTTGGTTTTTGACCTGTTTCTCTTCATAAAATGTAAGCACTCATATGCACAAATGATATTATTTGTAATTAGCCTTCCGGGGACGAAAGCTGATTGTTCTTCGGAAATAATGTCTGGCAGGATAAGCTTCAGCCTATTTGCAATCACTTTCGAGGCAATTTTGTATAGGACGTTGCAGAGACTAATAGGCCTGAACTGGGATAGGTTGGTTGGACTTGTTACCTTTGGGATCAGCACTAATACAGTATCGTTGATGACCTCTGCACTCTCCTCCCCCCTGATGATGCGAAGAACCACCGCAGTAATCTCCTCCCCACAGACATCCCCGTGTCGCTGGTAAAAATGCGCTGGGAACATCTGAAAGAGCGCTCGTTTGACCTCATCAGTTGTATACGGAGCAGTGAGTGATTCGTTCATAGCTGGCGTGACCTTGTAAGGGACATGGACCAAAACATCCTCCATCCCATTCACCCCCTCGGTGGTGTACAGGGTGCTATAAAAATCATTAACCATAGATTTTAATTCAGCCGGATCATCAGTGAGCACTCCCATGGAATTATACAAAGCTCTTATCATGTTACGCTTGCGCCTCATGTTTGCTCTCATATGGAAAAATTTAGTATTTCTATCCCCTGCCGACAACCACTCCAAACGCGATCTTTGTCGCCACATAATTTCCTCTCGGTGGTACAGCTCCACCAGCTTCTCATTAAGTTTTAATTCTATATGACTTGGGCTCGTGCGCGCTGGATCATTGCGGAGCAGCTCCAGTTGACGATTTGCCTCCTTTATTTGTTTACGAACGCTTCCAAAGGTGTCCCTACTCCACACAGAGAGATCCTTGGAGATAGCCAGCAGCTTGTCCCGGAAGTCCCCGACGCCATACCCTGGTGACACAGCATTCCACCTTGAAATAATCGTATCCTTCCACTCTTCGTGTGATTCCCACATGATCTCATACCGAAACTGATATTCTGGAAGTTTTTTCTTTTGGGATCGATCCATCACCACAAGAATGGGTCCATGATCAGACGAAGCGGATGTGAGATGCCTGACTTGTGATAACGGAAATCTGTCCATCCAACTCGTTGATGCTAGTGCTCGGTCCAACCGGACACGCGTATAAGAACCTCCAGAAACCTTCTTCTCAAACGTCCAGAACCGGCCCTCATAGCCCAAGTCCATCAACATGCAAATATCAACGGTGTCCCGGAAGGCTTGAATCTGTGCATTGCTACGGTTGGCAACGCCTTGATGTTCTTCCAGTCGTAACACTTCATTGAAATCTCCTAGGCACAACCATGGCAGGTCATTTAAAGTGGCAATCCCTTTCATCAAGTCCCACGTCTGGCTCCTTAAATGAGTTTGGGCCTCCCCATATACACAAGTAATCCTCCATGGGTCTTGACCTGCCTCTTGAATTCTAGCATCTATGTGGTAAACCGAGTCACCCAGAATCTGGACATCGCTAGTATTGTTCGAAAAAATGCCAATGCCTCCACTTCTCCCTTGACTGTCAATCGCATACGAGTTATCATACCCCAGAGTACTTGCAAAAGATTCTACACGTGCTCCACTAATTTGTGTCTCAACAATGCACACCACGGTAGGGGCAAACTTCCTCGCGAGATCGCGAAGTTCTCGAACTGCCACAGGTTTGCCCGCGCCACGACAGTTCCAACACAAAGCACTCATTGGGCCCGGCGGTGCCCCTCAAAGGAGCCCGCCAAATTTTTCACTGTTGAGTTTACTCCATCATTGCCATCTCCATCTACCTTGGTCCTTTTCGGATCCCTCTGTGGAGGGGGGCTTGCAAGGGCGTTACCCACCGGCACAACAGCCAGCTGAAGATCATTGGGGTATTTGCCTTCTTCCTCGCGGATCCCAATCTCCGCCATCATCTTCTTCAGATCGGCTGCAGATCCTGCGCCGGACACCGCCGCCGTCGCTGACCTTGCAGATGACAACTTGAACCCTAACCCGACTGAGATTGAATCGGGTGTTGCAGGAACCCTAGCTCCCCTCTCACGCATCGAAGGTTCGACCCAGGGCAGGGGGTGATCAGGGATCACCTCGAGACATCCCCGAGTGAAACAGCAGGCGGATCGGGGGAGGGAAGGTAAAACCTCGACGGCGGCGAGAATCGCCGCCGGGAGAAACATAACCCTAGCTTGAGGGGAGTGCTAATTAGTATAAAGCCTACCCAGCCGAGCGACCAAAGTCCCTGAATTTGGTGGCCTGCTGATATGATGGGCCAAGCCCAAAGAATGTACGTAGTACTTCAGGTCCTTTTTATTTTTGACATGTAGTACTCCAGGTCATAGGGGAAACATCGATCATCGATGGTTTTATTCACATATGTCTGCCGCCGCCCAGGTTTCAATTGTGCGCCGCCGCTGGCGGTACTCGATCTCCGCCTGTGTGCCGCTGCCCAGGTTTCGACGTCGCCACCCCCGCAGCCAGGGCACCGGACACGGCCACACGGTTCTGATTGAGCGATTCTCATGTCTTTGCATCTCTCAAATTGTCGCCGACGACTACGGCCTGCCACCGTTCCGCGCGCCACTCGTTTCAAGCACAAAGGTATTGCTGTATTTGTATATGTACGCAGTTGCTACATGGTTGTATACATTGGGAAAGAAATAGTTGCAAAGATCAACATTGAGGAGATTATTGACTTGTTTGTAGGTCCGGACGTCGATCTAGATTCAAACTAGTGAAAATGTAGTTTTTTTTTCAATTGCAAAACATATATCGTTAGAATTTCATGTTCTTAGTATACTTGCAAGACTTGATATATTTTCGTGGTGTATGGTTTTTACGGCCAATGTCTTGTCCCCCCCCCCCCCCCCCCCCCCCCCCCCCCCCCCCCCAAATGGTTAAATTCTGGATCCGCCCCTGGATACGGCACTACCATATCACCGTGTCCGACGGTTCCACCACGACCACCGTGAAGCCAGCCGTGCCGGTGGCTTGGCGGACAACGAGCACGCGGAGGACATGGGTATCTCCTGCGTCAGGGACGGCAGCGTGATCTTCTCCGAGGTCTGGGGCTCCACAAGAAGGTGCTGAAGGTTGACGGATCCCACGAGAGCACCCACCCGTGCGGCGTCACCCACCTCCGCCTGTTCCGCCGTAGCACGTCGACGGTGGTGCACGTGTGGTACCGGTAATCGCCTTTGGAGATGTCCAGCAAGGTTGTGCGTGGTTCGCCTCCCACGGCAAGGGCATCGGTGACTCCATGATGCTGGAGACTGCGATGGCAACTTCTCGACCATGAGTAGGACGATCGTGCCACTGCCGACCGGTACGTACGAGTTCAGGCTTATATAAATAGAATAGACATGGCAGGAGGAGCCGTAGGTGCTAAGGAGTTCGGGTTGTTTAACACGATCATACAGTTGATTGATACTGATCCCTCTTCGACCGCGGTACAGGAAATATTACCGATTTCTAAAACATACTATAGTTTTTTTAGATGAAAGGCACTTCCGGGTGCCCGACTTTATTAATAAGTATTAATGCAGCCATCCAAAAATATAAAAGAAAAGGAAAAAAGAAAGAATAGGGCCCCTTGCCCAAGAACCTCATAGTCCAGGGGCTGCGCAGCAAGCCTGCTGTAACATCCCAATTTTTAGAATTGAAATGTTTGCATTAGTTCGCTCATTTCATCATGGCATTTTTAAAAAAAACTTGCATTTTCTTGTCATGCATTAAAAGAATTAAAGAAATAACACCAAAATCCTATTTCATTTCTCCAAAACCCTATATAAAGCATTATATATGCTTAGGGATATTATGTATTTTATTTTGGTTAAAAACTCTCCAAAATATTAAATTATTACAGAGGACAATTTTATAAATTTATCAAAATTTATTTGGTTGAAATCAGACACCTAAATCAAAGGTTACAAAGCAAAACGAAAAAAAAGCAGCGACCCAACTGGGCCGCAGTCCAGCCCAGCTAACGCTCGCGCGCGGAGCCGAACCAGGCCAACCACGGCCCAGCTCCCGCACGACCTCTCTCTCTTTTCTTTTCTTTTCTTTTCTTTATTTTTTATTTTTTCCTGACCGCCGGGGCTCACCTGTCATCCCCGAGCTTGGGCAGGAGTCCGCCCCGGGCACGGTTCGTGTTGCCGTTCCGAGCACGAACGCCGCCACCGCCTCACCTCTACCCCCTCGCCCACGTTTCGGCCCCCATAAATACTCCCGTGACCCCCTCGTTCCGAAACCCTAAAAATCACGCGAGATCGTGCCCTAAAACGCGAGATCGAGTCGCCGGATCAAGCCACCGCTGCCATTGACGGGAGCTTCGGGAGCTCTTGTCGCTGCCGATTGGAGCAAGGAGGAGGAGGTCTGACGACACGAGGAGGACCTGAGCAAGGAGGGACGCCGTTTTCCGCCGTCACCGAGGCCGGAGGACCACCGGAGTGCCGACGTCGTCCACGCCCGAGAGCAGCCGCCATCGTTTTTTCTTTTCCGGTGAGCTTCACAGCGTCCGGTTCTTCTTTTCTTTTTCTCTGCTCCTTTCCGATCTGAATCGGTACCAGCCAATCAGGGCGCTGCTGACATCATCATGGTGTCATGCCTGCGTCATCGGAATCTTTTAATTCGAATTAAAATTTCAGAAACTTGATCAATCTTGTAAAATTCGTAGTAAATAAACCGTAGATCGAACAATTACAAATAATATACCGTTGAAAAGCTACAAATGTAATCTACTCAGATCTAAAATAAAATCTTGCTTTTACCGAACCTAGAATTTATGGATTTTGAAACCCTAGATCTGACTATTTTAATTATAATTAAAAATCTATAACTCGTTTTAAATTGAATCCTTTTGCTACTGTTTTTAAAGTTAATCATCTGTCCAGAGGAACTTAGATCTAAAATGATAAACTATATTTTGGAATTGAACTTGCAGATCCTTAATTAACCCTTTTTAAAGTGTTTAACATATTTATTAAATCTATTTGCATTAAAAATATTTTTACATGCATCATATCAAATATAGACAACCAGAGAACTAAAATTTACATTGATGTGCAGTATTAACTTGTCATGCATGCTTTTTGCTGCATATGTTGTTTGTATGAGTTTGTTATTTATTTGCGGTATGATTGCAATCGTGTAGATTGCGAAGAGTGTGCTTATTACGATTGCGAGGATTTTTTTTGAACAACTCCAACGATAAAGGCTAGTGCTGCTACATGATCCCATTTATTTTCCTATAAGCATTAGAATTTTTCGTAGTAATGCATGTGTAGGAGTTGAGTGTGATATTTGGCTATGCTATATCGTTTCACTAACACCCAAGTGAGATGATCATATAAATTCCATTAGTAAATCCATGTGCTAGTAAAACATCGTAGTGGTAGATTGCTTAGTCTTGCTATATTAGTGGTGGTTTGGGAATAATCATGATGTGATATGTTACCCGATATTTTAATTGCTTAGCAAAACAACTTAATAATTTAATCTACCACTGGGCGGATTGCTAGCGAATCATCTGAGTGAGTTTTATGGTGGGGACCGCCGCCCAGTATCCTGAGAAAGTGACTAGTTTCTTGTTTGAAAGCTTACGGGTGTCTCCGTATGTTGACTTTGATATGGGCTGTCTTCTTAACTAAGTAGGTTGTGGCTATCATACCCACCGTGACCAGCAGATGTAGCATAGAGTAGGTTGGTACGGGTCCGGGGTTGGGACTTGATAGTTGCTTCCCAAAGGTTCCGTCTTGGTTCTCTCCCGATCACAGTACAAAATGTGTGTTGTGGTAAAAGTGGGTTAACCGTGTCATACGGGTAAAGGACACCAAACTCTCGAGAGTCAAAAACTAAGTACTTAGCCGTGTCCCCGGTTTCGGACAATTTGAGCAATTAGACTTGAAGCTATGAATATTTCTCACTCATCCCAATTTCCTAAAAACTACATAAAAATTTGATGGGTTAAATTGGTGGGAGTGCCTGGTCTCTATCGGTGCACTCATAGCCAATTGGGTAGGAGCACCTGATGTCTATCAGAGGGTCCAGTATGTCTACTATTGAAAAATTATTTTTTTATCAAATGATAGGGAAACTATTGCTTTTCGCAAAAAGAGCCATTAAACTCCACCAGCCAAATAAGCATGTAGATGTTAGGATTTTTCCATATATCCACTATAAAGCACACTTGCCAATACAATTCAATTGTATTGACCAGTATTCTGGCTGTAATTTCACGATTGCAGGTTTCTTCGACTCCGAGTGAGCGTAGGTCACGAGACTCCACTCGACATGTTCGCCTGTGGCACCACTAGTACATAACAGGGCATTGGTCCAGGCCGGGCCAGCCCATTAGTCCCGGTTCAGTCACGAACCGGGACCAATAGGGGCAACGGTCCCGGTTCGTGAGGCCAGAGGGCCGGCCGGGCCTCGTGGGGCATTGGTCCCGGTTCGTCTGGACCCTTTGGTCCCGGTTCCAGACACGAACCGGGACCAATGGGGGTCGCTCCTGGCCCACAACCATTGGTCCCGGTTCGTGGCTGGAACCGGGACCAAATGGGGTCCTTTAGTCCCGGTTCCATCCACGAACCGGGACCAATGAGATGCCTATAAATATCCCCCGCCAGCGAGCAGAGCACTCCACACTGCTCTGTTTTTCTGGCCGGCGAGGGGAGGGCTTTGTGGTGCTCTAGCTCACCTCCTATGCACATGAGGTGTTCGATGAAATGCCCGAGCCACACTTAAGCTTTCTGCTCTCAAAGCTCCTTGTCCAAGCTCCATTTTTCTCAAGATTTGTTTAGGTTTGACGGTCCGTCCTGTCCCGTCCCCGTCCTCACCGCCGTCGATCGCCCGCGTCCATCTCGGCGCCGGCACCACCGTGGTTAGCCTCTTCTTCTTATCTTCTTTCTAAAAGAAAAAAGTTCTTACTTGTATCATTTAGATAGATACTTGTGTAATTTTCTTACTTTTATTATTGTTTGTTATTATATAGTGCCATGGTCATGGTATCCGCCCACGTCGGCCCTCGTCCGGTCTATGATTCGGATGTGGTATATATTATCTTTTATAACTATTTGTTTTATTTAGTGTTTATGACAATTATGCCGACCAACGTGACATAGATGTGTTTATCTAGGAGGTAGGTGAACCGGAAATTCCAACCGACCCTCTTGTCGAGAGGTTAAATTTAGTTGAAAAAGAAAACGAGGATTTGAAAGAAAAATTGAAAAGAATTGAGGAGGAGAAGATGAAATTGGAGTTGCATGTTGCCGATGTCGTCGATGACCACAAGATCAAGATGGATGCAATGCGCTTGAAGATTAGAAAGATAAGAAAATATGCCATTGATAATGAGGCTTGGTATCATTATGCTGTTGGATCAATTGTTACCTTAGTTGCCATTATGATCGCATTTATTGTTGCATTTAAATGTTTTACATAGTTGTATGTTAGTTTCAATTTATGTTTTAATTAGATGCTCTAGAGAGCTGTCTGTTGTTCTATGAGAACTATGTGTGAACTTTATGTATTTATTTTTTCAATAATAACATTTGATCACTTCTCTATTCACTTCTCTATTCATTTGCCCTCGTCCGGTCTATGATTCGGATGTGGTATATATTATCTTTTATAACTATTTATTTTATTTAGTGTTTATGACAATTATGCCGACCAACGTGACATAGATTTTTTAATCTAGGAGGTATGTGAACCGGAAATTCCAACCGACATAGAAATTCTTGTCGAGAAGTTAAATTTGGTTGAAAAAGAAAACAATTACTTGAAAGAAAAATTACAAAGAGTTGAAGAGGAGAAGATGAAGTTGGAGATGCTTTTATACGTACCTCACGTTAATCAAAGTGTGGTTCGGCACTAGTACATACCAGGGCTTTGGTCCAGGCCGGGCCAGCCCATTAGTCCCGGTTCACTCACGAACCGGGACCCATGGCTGCATTGGTCCCGGTTCGTGAGGCCAGGGCGCCGGCCGGGCCTCGTGGGCCATTGGTCCCGGTTCTTCTGACCCCTTTGGTCCCGGTTCCAAACACCAACCGGGACCAATGGTCTGGACTCCTGGCCCACAAGCATTGGTCCCGGTTTTTGGCTGGAACCGGGACCAAATGGGGTCCTTTAGTCCCGGTTCCAGCCACGAACCGGGACCAATGAGATGCCTAATATACCCCCCCCCCCCCGCCAGCGAGCAGAGCACTCCACATTGCTTTGTTTTTCTGGCCGGCGAGGGGAGAGCTTTGTGGTGCTCTAGCTCAGCTCCTATGCACATGAGGTGTTCGATGAAATGCCCGAGCCACACTTAAGCTTTCTCCTGTCCAAGCTCCTTGTCCAAGCTCCATTTTTCTCAAGATTTGTTTAGGTTTGGCGGTCCGTCCTGTCCCGTCCCCGTCCTCACCGCCGTCGATCGCCCGCGTCCATCTCGGCGCCGGCACCACCGTGGTTAGCCTCTTCTTCTTATCTTCTTTCTAAAAGAAAAAAGTTCTTACTTGTATCATTTAGATAGATACTTGTGTAATTTTCTTACTTTTATTATTGTTTGTTATTATATAGTGCCATGGTCATGGTATCCGCCCACGTCGGCCCTCGTCCGGTCTATGATTCGGATGTGGTATATATTATCTTTTATAACTATTTGTTTTATTTAGTGTTTATGACAATTATGCCGACCAACATGACATAGATTTTTTAATCTAGGAGGTATGTGAACCAGAAATTCCAACCGACATAGAAATTCTTGTCGAGAAGTTAAATTTGGTTGAAAAAGAAAACAATTACTAGAAAGAAAAATTACAAAGAGTTGAAGAGGAGAAGATGAAGTTGGAGTTGCATGTTGCCGATGTCGTCGACGATCACAAGATCAAGATGGATGCAATGCGCTTGAAGATTAGAAAGATTAGAAAATATGCCATTCATACTGAGGCTTGGTATCATTATGCCGTTGGATCAATTGGTACCTTAGTTGCGGTTATGATCGCATTTGTTGTTGCATTTAAATTTTCTAGTTTCAATGTATGTTTTAATTAGATGCTCTAGAGAGCTATATGTTGTTCAATAATGAGAACTATGTATGAACGTTATGTATTTATTTTGGTCACTACTGTACTTTGGCTTTAATGTGATGATGAATTTCTATTAATTTGGTCACTTCTCTATTCATGATATGCACGCAGATGAACCGGCAATGGATGTACGGTGACCGACGCACCTCCGAGTATATTGAGGGCCTGTATAATTTTCTCGAAGCGGCTGAGGCAAACTAGCAGAATGGTTTTATGCATTGTCCATGTACTGTCTGTGAGAATACGAAGGCTTTCTCCAACTATAAAACCCTTCACTTCCACCTGCTTCAGAAGGGTTTTATGCCACACTATAATGTTTGGACCAAGCACGGAGAAAGAGGGGTTATGATGGAAGACAACGAAGAAGAAGAGGATGACGACAACTACCCGCCCCCTGAATACGGTGATGCTGCAATGGGGGAAGCTGAAGATCAAGAGGAACCAGACGATGTGCCCGATGATGATCTTCGCCGGGTCATTGTTGATGCACAGAGAGAATGCGAAAGTGAAAGGGAGAAGTTGAAGTTCGATCGCATGTTAGAGGATCACAAAAAAGGGTTGTACCCAAATTGCGAAGATGACAACAGAAAGCTCGGTACCACACTGGAATTGCTGCAATGGAAGGCAGACAATGGTGTATCTGACAAGGGATTTAGTTCGCTTCTGAAAATAATGAAGAATAAGCTTCCAAAGGATAACGAATTGCCCGGCAGTACGTACGAAGCAAAGAAGGTTCTATGCCCTCTAGGATTGGAGGTGCAGAAGATACATGCATGCCCTAATGACTGCATCCTCTACCGCGGTGCGTACGAGGATTTGAACGCATGCTCGGTATGCGGTGTCTTGCGGTATAAGATCAGAAGAGATGACCCTGGTGATGTTGAGGGCCAGCGCACCGGGAAAAGGGTTCCTGCCAAGGTGATGTGGTATGCTCCTATAATACCACGGTTGAAACGTCTGTTCAGAAACAAAAAGCATGCCGAGTTGATGCAATGGCACAAAAAAGACCGTAAGAAAGACGGGAAGTTGAGAGCACCCGCTGACGGGTCGCAGTGGAGAAAGATCGAGAGAAAGTGGAGCGACTTTACAGGTGACCCGAGGAACGTATGGTTTGGTTTAAGTGCAGATGGCGTTAATCCTTTTGGGGAGCAGAGCAGCAAGCATAGCACATGGCCTGTGACTCTATGTATGTATAACCTTCCTCCTTGGTTGTGCATGAAGCGTAAGTTCATTATGATGCCAGTGGTCATCCAAGGCCCTAAGCAACCCGGCAATGACATTGATGTGTACCTAAGGCCATTAGTTGATGAACTTTTACAGCTATGGCATGGAAGAGGTGTACGTGTGTGGGATGAGCATGCACAAGAGGAATTTGACCTACGAGTGTTGCTGTTTGTAACCATCAACGATTGGCCTGCTCTCAGTAACCTTTCAGGACAGACAAACAAGGGATACCACGCATGCACACACTGTTTAGATGACACCGACAGTATATATTTGGACAAATGCAGGAAGAATGTGTACCTGGGGCATCGTCGATTTCTTCCGACCAACCATCAATGTCGAAAGAAAGGAAAGCATTTCAAAGGTGAGGCAGATCACCGGAAGAAGCCCGCCCTCCGTACTGGTGATCACATACTTGATATGGTCAATGATTTACAAGTAATATTTGGAAAGGGTCCTGGCGGACTATCTGTTCCGACTGACGATGCGGGACGCGCACCCATGTGGAAGAAGAAATCTATATTTTGGGACCTACCCTATTGGAAAGACCTAGAGGTCCGCTCTGCAATCGACGTGATGCACGTGACGAAGAATCTCTGCGTGAACCTGCTAGGCCTCTTGGGAGTGTATGGGAAGACAAAAGATACACCGGAGGCACGGGAGGAACAACAACATGTGCATGAAAAAGACGGCATGCATCCAAAGCAGTATGAAGGTCCTGCCAGCTACGCTCTTACCAAAGAAGAGAAGGAAATCTTCTTTGAATGCCTGCTCAGTATGAAGGTCCCGTCTGGCTTCTCGTCGAATATAAAGGGAATAATAAATATGGCAGAGAAAAAGTTCCAGAACCTAAAGTGTCATGACTGCCACGTGATTATGACGCAACTGCTTCCGGTTGCATTGAGGGGGCTTCTACCTGAAAACGTTCGATTAGCCATTGTGAAGCTATGTGCATTCCTCAATGCAATCTCTCAGAAGGTGATCGATCCAGAAATCCTGCCAAGGATAAGGAGTGATTTGGTGCAATGTCTTGTTAGTTTCGAGTTGGTGTTCCCACCGTCCTTCTTCAATATCATGACGCACGTCCTAGTTCATCTAGTCGACGAGATTGTCGTTCTGGGCCCTGTATTTCTACACAATATGTTCCCCTTTGAGAGGTTCATGGGAGTCTTAAAGAAATATGTTCGTAACCGCGCTAGGCCAGAAGCAAGCATCTCCATGGGCCATCAAACAGAGGATGTCATTGGGTTTTGTGTTGACTTCATTCCTGACCTTAAGAAGATTGGTCTCCCTCAATCACGGTATGAGGGGAGACTGACTGGAAAAGGCACGCTAGGAGCGGACTCAATAATATGTAGGGACGGGCATTCTTGGTCTCAAGCACACTACACAGTTCTACAGAATTCTACCTTGGTGACCCCGTATGTCGATGAACACAAGAATATTCTGCGCTCCAAACACCCGGAGCAGTGTGACGAATGGATTACATATGAACACATCAGGACTTTCGGCAGTTGGTTGCAAACACGTCTCATGGGTGACAACACTGTTTCTGATGAGTTCTACTCGTTGGCCAGGGGACCATCTTCGACTGTATTGACTTACAAAGGGTACGAGATAAATGGGAATACATTTTACACGATCGACCAAGATCAAAAGAGCACCAACCAAAACAGCGGTGTCCGCTTTGATGCAGCAACCAATAGGGGAAAGGACACATATTATGGTTACATAGTGGACATATGGGAACTTGACTATGGACATGATTTCAAGGTCCCTTTGTTTCAGTGCAAATGGGTCAATCTGTCAGGAGGCGGGGTACAGGAAGACCCACAGTACGGAATGACAACAGTGGATCTGAACAATCTTGGGTACACAGACGAACCATTCGCCCTAGCCAATGATGTGGCGCAGGTTTTCTATGTGAAGTACATGTCTACCAAACCGAGAAAAAGAAAAGATAAGGAAGCGAATACATCATACGATGAGCCAAAGCGCCACATAGTTCTTTCAGGAAAAAGAGACATCGTGGGATTGGAGGGCAAGACAGACATGTCTGAAGATTATGAAAAGTTTCATGAAATTCCTCCCTTCAAAGTCAAGGCTGACCCAAGCACCCTCTTAAACGATGAAGATTATCCATGGTTACGGCGCAATAAGCAAAGGACACAAGCGAAGAAAAAGTGAAGACTTTCTCTCCACAACTATATCATTGCAGTTACATGTGAAGAAATGAAATGCCTTTTGTAACAGATGAGTTTTCGTATGAAACCCTAATACTTCGAAAGAGATTGTCCGTTTTGTACACGAAGTGCATCCAGTTTTTGCCGTAACCCTCTCAACTCTTTATAACCTTGGGCGGTGAAGGTCGTACCAATTCAGGGATGTGGGTGGGTGAAATTATGATGTCATGCCAAATTATGATGTCCGTTGTTAAAATAAGTTATTAAAAATGGAGAGGCGCAATGCTCACCTACACGTTGCTTAGCTTCAGGCCTTGAGAAACTGCAGATATATAGCTCCGTGTAGTTTACACCATTTCCTCAAGGCCTGAAGCTAACGTGCAGGTGAGCATTGCGCCTCTCGCTTCATCGTCTCTGCACTCAGGGCTTATAAACCGCTGCGAGTCCCTCTCGCTTGGCGAGGTGGGACTAAATTTTAGCCACTCCCAGGACCAAGGTCGTACCAATCAGGAAGAAGCACACGGATCGTGTGTTTCTTTCAAGCGCTTGTGAGCTGTTGGATCAGCACTATAACTAGTCCCGGTTCGTGCTAGCAACCGGGACTAAAGAGGCACACGACCCTATATATAACCCACCTCTCGGACATGTTCGACACTTAGTATGCAGGGGAAACCGTGTGTTTTGTTGATCTATATAGAAATCCTTTAGTTCATCGACCGAATACAAATCATTCGGATTCCCTGCATACGGTCCGACGGTGCATTTCATATGCGGGCACTCACGAGCCACCGTCGGGCTGTATGCAGGGGAAACCGTATGTTTTGTTGATCTATCTAGAAATCCTTTAGTTCATCGACCGAATACAAATCATTCGGATTCCCTGCATACGGTCCGACGGTGCATTTCATATGCGGGCACTCACGAGCCACCGTCGGGCTGTAACACATGAGTTTTCGTCCGAAACCCTGATACTTCGAAAGAGATTGTCCGTTTTGTACACGAAGTGCATCCAGTTTTTGCCGTAACCCTCTCAACTTTTTAGCACATGCTATGTGGGTGAAATGATGATACCATGCCAACTTTCAACCTTTTCAGAGTTCATTTGAAGTGCTTTTCAATTTCAAGGTTATTTAGCTCAAAAAAATCAGTAAGTGCATGAAAAATACCAAATGAAGTCAGAAAGGGTTGAAAATTGATGATGTGGCTTTGAATGGTGAATTTTGAACACACAAAAAGTATGGAGTTCAAATAAGTTCAAAAAAATGAAATCCTTTTGTAACACATGAGTTTTCGTCCGAAACCCTGATACTTCGGAAGAGATTGTCCGTTTTGTACATGAAGTGCATCCAGTTTTTGCCGTAACCCTCTCAACTTTTTAGCACATGCTATGTGGGTGAAATGATTATACCATGGCAACTTTCAACCTTTTCAGAGTTCATTTGAAGTGCTTTTCAATTTCAGGGTTATTTAGCTCAAAAAAATCAGTAAGTGCATGAAAAATACCAAATGAAGTCAGAAAGGGTTGAAAATTGATGATGTGGCTTTGAATGGTGCAATTTGAACACACAAAAAGTATGGAGTTCAAATAAGTTCAAAAAAATGAAATCCCTTTGTAAGAGACGAGTTTTCGTCCGAAACCCTGATACTTCGGATGAGATTGTCAGTTTTGTACACGAAGTGCATCCAGTTTTTGCCGTAACCCACTCAACTTTTTAGCACATGCTATGTGGGTGAAATGATGATACCATGCCAACTTTCAACCTTTTCAGAGTTCATTTGAAGTGCTTTTTAATTTCTTTCAAAACATCGTGGGAGTGGAGTTCAAAAAATAATCAACTAAAAAGCTTTTATAAACCTCTAGTATTTTTGAAACTATAATTATATAAAAATTATGCAACTAAAATTATCAAAGTATTTTTTGTTCAAAACATTAATAGCAAAAAGAATTTTCATAAAGAATTTTTTTGTTAGAAACTTTAATAGCAAACTAAAATAACCAAATCTGTTTTTGATTAAAACAGACATTTAAAATAACCTAAAACTTACCTAATTGAATATAATGATAAAACACAGTAACATTAAATAGAAGGAAAAAGAATCACTCAAAAATCTATTTTTTTAGTAAAGTTGAATGAATGGAGCATTACATTGTCACATACATGTACAGAGAATTAAGTTGCACCACGAATATACTTACGTACCTGACCTAGCCAGCAGATAGCTAGCTGTTGCTAGTTGGCCGGCGCGATCAAATCTAACATCCTTAAGAAGTTGATCCCCACTACTACCAATTCTTTCACCATGCACACTGTCCACATCAGCAATCAACATGCAACCATTCACCTCTTTCCACCTCAGCAGTCTAGCCACATCATTTTCCATCATGTGATTTAGTTTTTTTGTTTCGTATGCTTCCTCTTCCTTCTGTAACCGACCGGATAGTATCTGAAGAGTCATCCATTCGTCAATAATACTATTACTAGGTCGATGGGAAACGACAGAGTCCACCATCTCCCAGTACAACAACGTGTCTCTTCCCATCTCTCCCTCCAGTACGACTGTTCCCCCATAGATAGCCGAGTGACCACGCCGCCGTTAGGCTGCCGCCAGGAAGAGGGGGAGGAGCCCGTCCCAAACGATAATGCCTCGCGGTGCAACCACCCCACCCGCACCAATCAGTGTCAGCTGCGGTCGACAACAGCCACAGGGCAGCCGCCCGCTCGCCCGGTAGCCAATGGATAGGTCTTCGCCGCTTGGCTGGACAGCCCCCCGGAGTTCTTAGATAGGTAAGTTCCAATGGTGCTGCCTCTACTTACCCACATGATTCCCTAATGACTTCTTCTTGCCGTATTGTTTTTCTTACTATTTTTGATTTGCTTTTCTTCACGGTGAGGACACGGGCGGCTGATGGAGGAACATGATTGCTCCAGCTATGGCTTTAGTCTAGCGTGGGATGGCGCTGTATGAGCGGACGACATGTTCCTTCCCATGCCATCCGATGCCTACCCTTGCGCAGATGCATGACGGGTCCATGTCTTACTCTACTGCCGAGACTGCATGATGGCATTCACACGAGTAGGCATGGCCGCCTCACATCCGCCCTGTCAGGTTGCCTGAATATATGTTCGTCGGGTCATGTATCTACAAACGCCAATTCATCTACAGGCCTCCATATGAACGGTGAACGCCCGTCAGGTAATATGTACGAAAATGCCAATTCGTCTCAAACATACTGCACTTTTGTTTTAGTTCTACAGTGTTGTCCTAGATCAATTACTAATCTAAACCTTTATTGTTTTTTCATATTCTTTAACTATGCACGTGTAGTTGGCTTACCTCAAACTGAATATTTGTGCAGACTAATGAGGTGCGTGCAGTCGTGCTAGCTGCCAGCAATCGAATATTTATGGTCTCTTGACGGTGATAATAGAGATTAGATACTGCATCCGAGTTTTGTTATGCAAATGGTTGTACTTTGTTCTTCTAGAAAATGCTACTAACAGTAGCACTCAGAGAATGATGTCATCCACAACCTCTACACCGAATGTACTTTTTGGTCAATAAATTTTGGGTATAAAAAAGTTTAGTAGAGTTCAGAATATTACTTATATTGCCAGTTTCTCATATGTTTTCCTGGTATTTGACGGCAACAGAATAATTAATGATTATTGGATATTGTGAAGTTCGCAGTCATAGTATTTTCTGAACTTTCTCACTGAATGCCCTTGAGCACTGAAAGCGGATGTAAAGTAGAATGTGGCAGTGCAACTCTGACATAATCCCATGTTGAAGCTAAAGATATGGCTTTTCATGAAACTTTGTTCTCATAAATACTGACCTTTTGTAACCTTTTTATTATTATTTTACAACGGCGAAAACAGTTGAATTATTTTGACTATAAGTCATGGTGCAAGATGAAGGTGTGTATGTTCTTCTGACCTTTACATTTTTTCTTATGTAGTTTCCATAGCTCTCTCATGCATAAGGCTTATTGATCATTATGTCTTTCCCACATATTAGTAGGATAGAAATTGAAGCATCCTGATAGTTCATTTATTTGAATCGTTATTTGAGAGCAAGGGAACATCTTTACCTTTTTGTTCAATATACAGTGTACTCCAGTTCAACTTTTTGGTATGCCAGTTCTTAAGCCTTTCCTCAAACCACTCTTCCTTAGATTGCTCATTATCATGTACTAGATTTGCAGCATGGATGTATATTTAGTTTTGGTGCTATTACACTCTAAACCCTAATTGTGCTTTAACATGATTTATATATCAAAACGAGTTATCTAATTTTTACGTCGTTTGCCATTCTCTTAAGTTTGCCAATTTGTGTTGTTTCATGATTTATTTCAGAAGACTAACAACTCTATCTTTTCCCTTTTTAGGTGAACAACTCTTCTGTTATGTTTGGCTACCTTTTTTAGACCAGGCCAGAAGTGACCATCAAAATTACAAACTTGCTCAAGCGTTTTCACCCCCAAAAAAACATCCTTAGCTATGGTAGTCCTTTTCTTCAAATTTAATTAATTATATTCTTATGTTGCACAATAAGAATTATTGTTCTTTCATAAGAAACTATTTATTCAGTTTGGTTCCGTATAGCACATGATTAACTTATTTCTTTTGCGGGCAGTAACCCGAGATTATCTTGATTGAAAATATGTATTTGTATTTGCAAAATGCTCATCTATTCATTTTTTATACAAAAATTCCTATATCCACACCAAATTGCTTACTGATATTTCCGCAGCAACGCGCGGGGTATCATCTAGTTAAAGAAGTGGTTCAGAACGGCTTTTGCCACGACGGCGCCGTGCCGCGCAACCCATGGAAACTGGTACGCCGCGGGCGAGAGTGTGAGCAGGAGCGTGAAGCCGAGGAAGACGTGGGTGGCGTCCGCGGCCGTGTTGCCGAACGAGTAGGTCACGACGACCCAGGCACCCAGCCGCCTAGCACGGAGACGCGCCCGGCGTCCAGGAATTGCTGCTGCAGCTGATCCAGTCCGGCGTGGCCGCCGAGCACATGCCGAGCTTCATAAGGCATCGCGCTGGGTCGCCCATGGATCGACGCGTCAACGGTTCGCCGGGGCGCCCATTGATCTTTCTTTAGCCTCATTAGTCGTTACCGTCAGTTTTTTATCAGCCAAGTGGTCACCCGTTGCCTTTTCTCCTTGATGCCAACTTCATAACATATATACTCGAGTTGGCAGTAGACATGTTAGCATATCGGAGACTTAGGGTAGTAAGGACGATCTCAAGTGGTCAGCTCTTCTTGGTACCAGGTTCTGGAACATTTTATAGGTGTTCTCTGGCACGAGGCTGACCACGTAGCTTGGGCTGACGGCGGCGTTCTCTGGCACGATTTTGCTTGAGCACTCAGCTTGGGCTTATTGGAATTATATGGGCCAAACCCATTAAAACAAATTCAATAATTCCTATATAAATCCCAAAGGCCCACTGCCCACTCATGCATGACAAGTGGTGGAATTTTAGTCCCACATTGCTAGTGGAGAGGGAGCTAGACCAACATATAAGCACCACTAGGAGCTTCAGAAGATGTCACATACACGCGCTCCTTCTCCGCCGTCCACCACGCCTCATGCGCGTCGTGAATGAGCCGGTCCGGACCGGGCTTGGACCCATGCCAAGCGTGTGCGTTGTTTTCTTTTTGCCGTTTTTGCCCGGGCTCGGACCCTTGACAAGTGTGTGCGCTGTTTTCTTTTTGCCGTGCGTAAGAGCATCTTCAATAGTTCCCATATCCGTAAAATAACCATCGTCTAGGGGAAGTTGGGCCAAAAAAAAGCTCTCCAACAGTTCCCGTAAACGCGCAATTTTTTTACGTGATCCCGTAAATTCTCCAAAACTTCCCGCATATTTACGGGAAGATGGCCCTTCCCGTAAAAGTGCCATGTCAGCTAACCGCCACCGGAGTCCGCTGCGCCGCTGCCACACCCACCGCGCCGCCACCGCCAACCGCCGCGTAGTCGCCACCGAGCACCGCGCTGCCGCCACCGACCGTCGCACCGCCACCGCCGCCGACCGCCGCGCCGCGCCGCCCGGCCGCCCGCCCGTCGCCGCCGACCAAATTGAGGAGGGGATCGTTGGGAATTTAACAAACCGTTGCAAATTGAGGAGGGGGTCTTTGGGAATTAACAAATCGTGATTATCGCCTCTATTAGTTTCGTCCGAAGGGCTAAAAATCGCAATAGGAGGAAGGCGCCCAGGCACCCCATTGTAGGTGTGCCATCGTCGTGGGATTGAGGAACAAGAACGAGCAACGAGGACATAGGAGAAGACGAGGGAGGTGTTCTAAAAAAAAGTTCAAAAAAAAAAGGATTTGAGTTCAAAAAAGAAAAGGATTAGCTAATTCTCATCCACATCTAAGTCCTACTCCGTCCGATCTTCATGTGCCAAGATTCGTGTTACTGTGCGGAACTAGCCTGGGTTGTGTCGTGTTTTCGTTGATCGTTGGCGAAGGTTTTTCCGTTTTCCAAGTCATGTACTGGGTCGTAGTTTTTCTGTTGGGTGGCTGCATGTCGTTTTTTTTCCGGTGTCTTTCCTGTTGTTTGGGTTCCACTGTGTAGTTAGAGAGTGGTGGAGAATAGACGGAGGTGTTTTTCAAAAATAAAGAATAGATGAAGGTGAAAAACTAGATGCATTAAAAGCCTCGTAAACGTAGATGAAAAAACCAGATGAGAGAGTGATAGTACTACCTCATCCGCGAGTGCTTTTTTGGGGTTTTAATTCAAAAAATTAACACGTCCTGAAGGAAATATGCCCTAGAGGCAATAATAAATGTGTTATTATATTTCCATGTTCATGATTAACGTTTATATTTCTATGCTATTATTGCAATGGTTCTCGGCTCTGCATATAAACGAGATTCGGAGGAAAACTCCTATGCATGTGTGGATACATAAACACAAAGAAGTTCCTAGTCTCGCTTCTAAGACTAGCCCATGTGTTGCATGATGATCCTGTTTTCCTGATCATAGGGCATAGTGTATGCCGGTAACAAATGGGAGCACATTGTTGTCAGAACAAGGGTGCTGAACAGACCCAACAGAATGATATACTTTGAGATCAGATCATCACAGAGTTATAAGTATTATCATCATTATGTTAACGTATGTTCAAGTCCTTAGACCATGAGAATGTTAAGTATCTTCATACCGGGCGGTGTGCTTTGGGGTTGTCAAACATTACCCGTAATAGGGTGATCATAACGGTAACTTTCAGGTGCATCAGAAAAGTATGTCTAGGTACTTGATAGTTCGAGATGGGAATTTGCTCCTCCGATGATGGAGGGATACACCTCGGGCTCTCTCGGTATTACGGTATCCAATATCGTCTGGCTAGACACTTTGTGATTTGATCACAGGGATATCGGAATACGAAAACGAGAAAAGAGAACAAAACCGGTAACGAGGATAACTTGGTATTGTGATCAAGAGTTGCTTCACATGGATACCGATAAGTCTCACCTCGGGTTTGTAAAGTATCGCGAAGCAATGGGATTGGCACGTAAACAAAAGATTCACTCGAAAAGTATTCGTGTGGGGAAACTGCACGTGCCGCAACCCACACACAACTATACATGTCACACTTCACACGCAACTGCAAGGGGTACAACGCGCCTGGAAATAGGGGACTGCATGGCCCCCAACGCGGCTGCAACTGGGGCAGGAGGGGGTTGTCGGTCAGTTGCATATCCACCATTAGACTTGCAACTACAAGTGTTGCAACCCCACTGCAACTGCATGGCCACCAATGCGACTGCAACTGGGTCGGTAGGGGGGTTGTTGCCCAATTGTATGTCCATCACTAAACATGCAACTTCAAGGGTTGCAACCCGGCCGCAACTGCATGGCCCCTAATGCGACTGCAATTGGGCCGGTAGGGGGCATTGTCAGCCAGTTGCATGTCCACCACTAGACTTGCAACTGCATGCATTATACCCAGATAGTCTGACTTGTCGGACACACTGACCCAGGGTCCGACCCTATGTCCGAGCATATCCAAAGGCCACTGGATAAGGTCGGATATCAAGTCGGACGTCATGTCGGACAATCCGACATGTCAGTCATTCTGACATATGTCAGAACATCTGACCCATTCCAGAGAGCACGACATCAAGTCAGGCATCAGGTCGGACTATCCAACCGTTGTAAGAAGCAAAGAACAAGGTGGATTTGGGGCCCTTTCTCACTTGGGGTGTGGGTGGTATTTGGCTTATCTTGTTCATCGATTCCCACACACCAATCCATGGTGTATCCCTTCTTAATAGTACGGCATATCTATGACTCAAAAAGGATAAATCGTTGGTAGAAAAATTGACGTGCCATCTTCTTTTATCTTTTTAGCTTAGGGGGTCGCCGACCAACTTTATGTTCCATATCCAATGATGTGTAAGCTGAGAACAACCTTGAAACATAGTTAGTCATCTAATCATAATGCCATTAACACCAAAACCCTCACTAAGGGCGGATGTCCTTTCACTACTTTACTAGAATGACCACTGCGAAATACTGGAATGACCACTGGGTTTTCATAGGAGATTTGTGGAACTGGTCATGAAATGTGTGAGGACTGTGAAATAGAAAATTAATGTGAATGGTGATCTCTCAGATGAAGTCATTCCTAGGAGGGGGTTGAAGCAGAGGGGCTCTGTCCTCGTATCTCTTTCTTTTATGCGCCGAAGCTTTTAACCCTTTGTTGAAGATAGTCGAAGAGGATAACCTAAACGAGGGGATGAAGATCTGCCCCAATGCCACGAGCATCTCTCAACTCATGTTTGCCGATGATTCCTTAATTTTTCTAAAGGAAACAAGGAGAGTGCCGAATAGGTCCAATGCATCTTGTTGATATATGAAGCTAGCTTTGTGTAGGCCATCAACAAGGAGAAATATGTTTTTTTAGTAGCAATCTGAAGCATGGGGACAATGAAGATGTGATGAAGACTATGGAAACCTCTAAGGAGGCTCTAAACGAAAGATATCTTGGCGTGCCTATCCATGTAGGCCAATCTAGATCAGAAGTATTTCGGCACATCCATGATAGAGTGTGGCATGGAATTTAAGGTTGGCAGGAGAAACTTTTGTCTAGGCCAGGAAAAGAGATCATGATTAAGGTTGTGGCGTAGGGAATTCCCACCTTCACTTTGTTCTGTTTTGACCTAATAAGATGTGTGTGACCAGATTAGCACCTCGATTTGCAAATACTGGTGGAACCAACATGATAAATCCAACAAAATTCATTGGTTGAGTTGGGAGAAACTGACTAAACAGGGGCTGAAGGGGGCTAGCATTTAGAGAGGTTCATAGCTTCAATCTTGCTATGCTTGCTAGGCAAGGGTTGAGAATGATGCAACTCTTGGACTCTTTATGCTCTCAAGTGTTAAGGCAAAGTACTTCCCAAATGGGAATTATTTGGAGGTTGTGGACATAAAGAACATGTCTTACACGTGGAGAAGCATTTTAAAGGGCATCAAAGTTTTGAAGAAGGGACTGATTTGGCGTGTGGGTGATGAGAATTCAATAAACATGCAGAAGGATCCATGAATACCGAGGGGAACCACAAGATTGCCCTCTACCCTGAGAGGAAATAACATTTTGACAAAAGTGAATGACTTGATGAACCAATGACAGATACTTGGGGTGTAATCCTGATCAAGGACATTTTTAATGAAGATGACTCTGCTAGGATCATTGCGATCCCTACAGACATTGACTATGCAGATCTGTCGGCATGGCATTTTGACAAGAAGGGGATCTTCTCAGTTAAATATGCTTATTGGGTCAGGAAAATCTGAATGAAGTGGCTTCTTCGACTGAGAAGGGCATGGGAAAGACCCTTGGAAAGATATATGGTTGATCCCTGTGCCAATTAAGATCAAATAGATTATTTGAATACTGGCGCATAATTCAACTGCTTTTTGTATCAACCTTTGCCGAAGAGGGGTCGATATCTAGTCAAATTGCCCGGTTTGCTAGAGTCAACATGAAGATGGAGGCCACTGCTTGTTTAAATGCAAGAGGGTGAAGGAGATTTGGAGGCTGTGTGATCACTTCTGCTTCGGTACAACCCCCTAAACACATCAACGGTGGAGATCTCTCCGTACCCCTTCATAATAAAGGGTAGGATGGTTTTTCTTAAAAATATGTCACCCGCCGATACGGAAGAAGCGCTTCGCCTTAAGCGGGGAGCACACAGGAATCGATCCCTGGTCTCCAGGATGATGGGCAGCACTGCTAGCCAGTCGGGCTCGCGTCAGGTTCGTGTTAAAGTAGTAGGGCGCGACCTACTTGAGGCGAAACGAGTCGGTTTTCCACTGTTTTTTCTGAGGTTTTTTTGTTTTTTTAACCGGGTTTTGTTCTGTTTTATCTTGATTTTTTTCATTTTATTTTCTTTTTCTTTTTTCTTTTTTCTTTTTCTTTTTTTCTGCTTTTTCAAATGCGTGAACTTTTTAAAATGAAAAAAAAATCAAATTCGTGAACTTTTTCTCAAATTTGTGAATCTTTTTTAATTTCTCAAACTTTTTTTGTAACTTTTTTTAGTGAACTTTTTGAAAATCTATTAAATTTCAAATCCGTGAACTTTTTTTTTTTAAATCGATGAACTTTTTTCAAATCCCTGAACGTTTGGGTGGGCGTTCGGTATAAACCGAAAATTTGGTTTCTACCATTCAGTTATTTTTGAAATTTGGTTAGTAAAAGTAAAAACCGAAAATGGCAACCAAAAAAAGGTAACCAAAAATTCGGTTAACCAACAATTCAGTTTGGTTTTCGGTTTATACCGAAATGAACTTGCGCTGAGAAAATTGTGTTGACAATTACAGTGACACACTCTTATGTAACGACTCTCTCTGCCCCCTTCTCCTCGGTCTGGCGATGTGGGACTAAAGAAAGAAGATGTGGCTGGCTCGGCTGGTCGCACATCCGCATGGCATGTGGGCTAGCTTCCATGCAAAGCGGTCAGCCCATGGTGCACGGAAGTAATGGTGCCCTTGGTCTGCTGGTTGCCCACGAGCAAGTGGGCTCTTTGCCTTGGTCCAATAGAAGCACGATGTCCTACATTAGCATAGAGAAGTGGGTGGTTGGGTACGTGAAAATCGGAAGCGTCCTTCGTCCAGCGAGAGAGAGTTTCCATGCCAGTTTCTATACGTATAGATAGGTTATACTCCCTCCGTCCCAAAATAAGTGTCGCTCCTCTAGTACAAAATTTGTACTAATTTAGTGTTAAATTTGCGACACTTATTTTGGGACGGAGGGAGTATTTCAGCTAACCGGGATAGAAACCGAACCTACCAAACTTACTTCGGTTTTTGAAACTAAAAACCGAAATTGTCTGTATACTAATGACAAAAACCGAAAATTTGGTTTTTCCGGTTTCGGCTTCGGTCCGGTTTTCGGTTCGTCGGTCTTTATGCCCACCCCTAGGCCAAGGCCTAAGCATTTTTTTCTATTCTATTTTTTCTTTTTTCTTCTCTTTTTTCGTTAATTTATTTTTCTCCCTTTTGAACTTTATTATTCTTTTTGAAAACTGTTCAAAATTTTGAAAAATTGTTTGGAATACCAGAAAATGTTCATATTTTCAAACATTGTTTACAATTTTAAAAAGTTTTGGAATTTCATAAAATGTTTCCGTTTTTGAATTTTTTTTTCACAAATTTAAGAAATAATTTCATTTAAAAAAAATTGATAAATTTTTAAAAAAGTATGTGGTTTGCAATTGTTTTTTCAAAATTTTCATTAATTGTTCGGAATTTGTTAACAATTTTGGAAAAAGTGTTCAAGTTTGTAAAATTTTCATACACAATTTGAAATTTCAAAATTGTTGACAAATTTCAAGAAATGGTTAGGACATAAGAAAATATTCATGTTTATTCATAATAACGGAAATTGCAAATAACAGAAGCATTCAAATTAGAAAAAACTACATGCTCACGAATGCACCAGTTTGCCATAGTCTGGCACACTCCTCTCAACTGGTGTTTTTCTGCACTATGGATAAATGACCCCAACTTCTTGCAACAGTCTGGCATAGACATATGAGGCATCCATGCCAGGTTTGAACGACTTCCGACACCGTTTACACGTTGCGACATGTCCGGCCATTTATCGGCCTTTTTTCACCACGAAAACTCCAGAAAATGCAAAACTTATCAAAAATCCAAACAACTTGGTATGATGCCTTGAATTGGTCGTAGAATCTGGTGGAAAAAATTTGAGGCCATTTGACGGATGTCGAAAAACAACGAGCTTTCAAACGGACCCTTCTGGCCTACCCGAACACCCTCCGTTGAACGTGGTCTATTTTTGGACATCCTTGAAATGACCTCAACTTTTGCAAGCAGGTGGGCATGCCCATGGTAGGAATCAATGCCTAATTTGGATGATTTTCGACACTGTATGCAAGTTGCGACACGCCCGGCCATTTATCGGTCTTTTTTAACCGAGAAAACTCCAGAAAATGCAAAACTTGTCAAAAACCCAAACAATTTGGCATGGTGCCTTTAATTGGTCATACAAGGTCATAAAAAAATTTGGGGCCATTAAAGGGATGTCGAGAAACGAGGTGCTCCCAAATGGACCCTTCTGGCCAACCCGAGCACTCAAATGTTGCGGTGACAGCCTGCGATTGGATGGCTGTTAATTAATGCCATCGAATTCCTCAAAAATTAAAAAAATTATGCCCATCGAGGTCGAGGGATTAAACAAACTTATCACCACCCTATCCTTGCCATCGAGAGGAGATACATTTGGACTTTCGCGATGCAGCTCTTTTCTTCTTATCACGAACCGTGAATGACTGCTTGTTCCGTACAAGGTCCTTGCCATGCTTGCGTGGGGGTTAATTTTCGAAGAAGACTAGTGTAAAGCCTGCGCTTTGCTGCGGTACTATTCCAAGTTTTAGTGAGTTTATCTTAAAATATTTATATATATAATTTATAATTTTTAGCGTAGTTTCAAAGTTCAAGTGTTGTTGAAGTGCATAAACAAATCGAAATGCTAAATTTTGGTACAATAGTCTTGTAGCACAATTAAGGTAATTTCAATCGTTATATATTTTGGAAAGTTACAAACTAAATTTTGTAACGTGTTAATCTAACAATTAATGTGCTTCTTTTTATTCTTTTGATAATATGTTTTTCCATGAAGAGACGTTTTTTCATCAAGAGACGTGTCTTTCCACGAAGAGACATCCTTTCATCAAGAGATGAGTCTTACCCTTTAACTAAATGAAATGACTATTTGTAGACCCCACTGCAATGATGTAATGGACTTGATTTATTCTCGATATAATCCAACGACTATTCATGGTAGGGTGATATGGATTAACGTTGATGCTGCATTAGGAGCCAGTTTTGGAATAAAGAGGGATTATCTTACGAGAGCTGCTTGCAGTGGCGGAGCGTCGGCGGGACCAAGGTGGGTCCAGGCCCCCCCTTACAAGAGAAATTTTGCAAGGATAAGCTCCTTCTTAGCCTAAACTCCCTGCTAGCCCCCGGCCTCTCTAATCTCCTTAGCTTTTTGTTTTTGCACCCCCCCCCCCCCCTGGATTGGTTCACGCTCTGCCACTGGCTGCTTGGAGGTCCTTTCAAAAAGGAACTCGGAAATTGGTTGGGTGATGTTTGGATTGTTCAGTTTCACATGGTAGCATTTGGAGGGATTCCAACATGGATGAGGTTGAATTATTCTCGAGAGGTCCAATGTATCACCTCTCCACTCTCTTTCTTTTGAATAGGTCAACAGGAGGGAGCGGATCTTCACCTGAATTTTCCATTCAAAAGAGAAATGTACCTATTACAGCATAAGACGCAGTTGTGCCCGAAAGTAGTCACGTCACAGGAGGATACTTTATGGTCAGGATTTTTAAACCGGGCATCCCAAATAGTAAGATTATTGACGGTATTCAAAAAGATTACAACTGATATTAAGTGGTTTGAGCGGAAAACACTGTCGACGAATAATGCTCCACCGATCTTACGATCTACGAGGTGTCGTGGAAGATTGTAGAGAGAATGGTGGTGCCTGAAGAGATCTCGTCGGTGATGATGGTGACACAGTGGTTTTACCCAGGTTTAGGCCCCCGGATGGGTAATAGCTGTCGGCCGAAAGTGGGATTCGGCCCGTATCCGGCTGTGCG
Organism: Elymus sibiricus; assembly: GCA_039707655.1. Classification (NCBI taxonomy): domain Eukaryota; kingdom Viridiplantae; phylum Streptophyta; class Magnoliopsida; order Poales; family Poaceae; genus Elymus; species Elymus sibiricus. The sequence goes on from CM077675.1 coordinate 18,823,229, forward strand.
CAAGGTAGGAAAGGCCTTTCTTGGCCCATGATCGGGTCCCACCAGGAGTCCACACCTAAAGAAGAAAGTATCTCACGCGGGTACCCCCCCCCCCCCCCCCAAACTCCGAAGAAGGAAGTCAACCAAGTTCTGGCGCAAGAAAGACCAAGCCGTCCACCACTAGGGGACCCAGATCGGAAGGGGACAAATCGATGAAGACTGGGTATAAATACTCGGGGGACGAAATCAGGAGAGGCACCCTCCACATGGACGGCCAAGACGACGAAATCAAAGCCCTAGTTTTTAGCCTATATTAGATCCGATCCAAGACATCCCGTCTAGATCGACCACCCTTCACCCTAGCGACTTCGTGTCAAAGTCACTGGACATATACTTTTCGCAGATGTATGATATCTTGATATAATTCCAGACAAGCAGGAATAGGGTTGTTACTTGCATTGCAAGGGCCCGAACATGGGTAAAATCGTCTCCCTGTGTCCGTTCGATAACTTGAGGTTACGTACCATTGTTACACAAATCCTCGTACGTTATTGTACCATTGTTTTGGTACTTTGCGAAACACCGTCAACAGTTGGCGTCGACCGTGGTGACCGTAACGATATCAGATTGGACCTACGAGACATCACTAGCACCTCTAATGGCATCACCTTCAGCGGCGTACCCTTGGGCGGCGATCACACCGGGGTCACCGTCACCAGACCCGTCACCTCGGCGCCCCCAAATGGTACTATGAGCCCGCAGCCGCCCGACGCGCTGGCCGACGGCCCAAGAAACACCCAACTTCATCGCAGTCGCCCTGCCACGTTATTCTGTGGCGGACGTACAGCTACAGACCTCGACTACATCACTGGGAACGAAGGAGGAGACATAGATCATGCGCCTCACAGTCCGGGTATGGCCTCCCAACGTAATCCAGGAGGCGACCTAGGATCGGTCAGGGGCTCCCCACACAAGTCGGATTCCATGGAGACAGCACCGACAAGGCCTTCTCTGGAAACCCAATAGGAGAAAGACCTACAAGCCCTAGCAAAGCGCTCGCCGGGCCCCATAACCTAGGAGATACGTGACAGCTAGGGGCCCAGAATTGAGAACTATACGACGCCTACATGCACGACCAAAGCTTCAGAGAGATAAGGATAAACATGGAAGAAGGCAAAACACTTACACGCTTCCTATACCGATTCCGGCAGCGACTCTGCGGATTCCCGCACTTGTCAGATCAAGACATAATCTAAATCTTCCGAAGAGGGGTCAGGAACGAGCAATGCCTGATCAGGATGATTCGAGAAAAACCTCGCATGGCGCTAGAACTCTTTACGCTCGTAACCGAGGTGGCGGCGACCGAAGACGTTGCTACATCCCTAGAAGTTGTTTGGACCCCCAAGTGAAAGGGATGATATAGCCCAACAGCAAGTATTTCCCTCGGTAGAGGACTAAGGTTTATATCGAACCAGTAGGAACTACCCAACTTCGGTCAATGATCAGTACCTGCACACAACTAATAAACTTCTGCTTGTTCCCAATGAAACCAGAAAGTTGTGAAGCTTCCCGTCTTGTTAGTTAAAGGGATTAATTGTGTTGGTGCAATGATTTGCCCTCTTGTGTTTTGGAGATTGTTGACAGAAACAGGCATGGACTGATTTGTTTGCTAGTGCACACAGAGAGAAATAGTCCATGCAGGCCCGAGGAGAATGCTGAATTCGGTGTCAAGTTCGAGGACCATCACCAAAGACTTTCTGCGCTGCAGAGAAGGAAAAGCTACACATGTTGATAACATGATAGTGAGAAGAATATGATGAAAGAGTTGACCCCTCAAAATTAATTGCTTGAGCAAAGCAATTTCCATTCGGTGTGTCCGAAGAAGAATGACTGCAGGCGAGAAGAATGAAGATGAAGCGAAAGACATAGCATTTGTTTCGTTGTTCTTCTTTCTCTTATTTGAGTCATAGGACCTCCGTACTATTAAGAGGGGTATGAGTTCTCGAAGCTTAGGTCTGCTGTGATGCTTAGCCGAATCCTATGCAAGACTGAGAGAAATATCTTTATACTTCGAATGATTACCTGCCAGCAAAAGATGTTGTTCTTTTGTGCCGCAGGAGATATCTTTCGGGCTGAGGAGTTAGCATTACTTGCTCCGCAAGGAATGTTACCATTGTCCTAAAATTTCCGACCGTTGGACTCATGCCGTTCGGCCATTGGCTAGTCCGCGTGTCCAATTTGGTCTTTTCCCATCAGGGAAGGCTGCGGCTATAAATAGCCACCCCGCTCCAACGTTGCCCGTTGGTTGCTCCGCTAAGATTTCTGAGAAGATTGATTGAGCATCCCCTCTCTGAGAGATTTGAGTTTAAAATCCACTGAGAGAAAATCAAGAGCCAAAACTTAGACAATGGTTGAGCATCACAGTAGTTCCGAGTTAGAGTTCTTGTACCTATTACTCTTGAGAGCAGCACACTCTCTAGACGGATAGGTGTCGGATCGAGTGTTGAAGAGTTGTTGTCTTCACCGAGCAAGATCTTCAGCAAACAAGAGTCGTTGTGGTTCGCGAAGAGGTCTGTCGAAAGTTTGGAGATCGCCGACAAGTATCTACCACGAGTGAAATCAACTGGAGTCTGATCAGCTCCGAGTTGAAGGAGAATAGGGTGAAGAGAGTTTATCTTCTGTGTTGAATCACAACCCCTCCAACCAGACGTAGTCCTTTGGCAGAAGGGCGAACTGGTCTACCAAATCCTTCTGTCGCCATCGAGCACCACTGGTTCACTCTACCTTAGTGCATTTCCTTCAGCAGTTTACTTTCGTGTTCTGTGTCAATAGTTTTACCAGATCTATTGTTATCTGTCGCATTATTATTCGTATCTTTCATTTCCATCATACCTATCTGATATATATACATCTCTTCACGCCTATCTCTTTGTGTGATAGCGTGATTCCCATCGGTGTTGCTTCTATTTTCCTTGTCACTATTTCCCTAAGCATTTCCTTCGCAGTTCATTCCTTGTTTTTCCCTCATGCTTCTGTATCTGTTCGTATATTGCATTACCATCGTCATAGTCAAACCTGTGATATACTATGCTCGAACTGTTATTGCTTCATACCTCGAGAGATATGTTCCTCAATAGTGTGCTTGATTAAGTTCTCATCAACCGACCCCTTTTTCCCGCTGCTGTGTTTGGGATATGTTCAAAACCTTCGCAAGAATTTTTGAATCGCCCATTCACCCGCCCTCTGGTCGATATACTCTCGGTCCTAACAAATTGTATAGCGTGGTAGGAATTGACAGATAATGATAATTAAGATAATAGTTCAGATTGTAAACAATAATAAAGCGAGTGATCGAGGTTGAAACCAATGGGAATAAGTGGACCGTGATCCATAGTTTGACTAGAGGCATCTCTCCAAACAAGATAACATAGGTGTGGTGAACAAATTATAGTTATGCATTGATTAAATTATAGTTTTTATAACTATGATTATTCAAGGCATGATTACATATAGGCATTACATCCGTATATCTGTAGACCATTATCCAACTGCATCTATAGCTAATGCTCCACCCCAAGACCGCTATCCAGCATGCATCTCGAAGTATTAAGTAAAACAGAGCATTGCATTAAGTAAGGCGACATAATGGTGATAGTATATTGTCTTCACCATGCATTCAAAGGACAACTACGGAACTAACTTTTTATCCTTTGTGGCAACACCACAACACAAGCCTTTTCCATTTTCTGTCACTGTGGTAGCTTACTTCCAAGATTGAACCCAACTATCATACACAACTCCCTCTTGAAGATCATTCATCAAGACATGGCCAGTGCAACAAAAGGAATCTAAAAAAAATCATGAATAGATCGGAGAGCATATATGAATAAGAAGCATGCAACAAAGAAACCAAAGGAATGTAAAAAAAATCATGAATAGATCTGATCATAAAGTGGCAATTCATCATATCACAACAAACACACCAAAGATTACATCAGATGGATCTCAGTCATGTAGGGCAGCTCATGAGATTTTTGTACTGAAGAGCAAAGGGAGATAAGATGTCATCTAGCTACTGCTATGGACCCGTAGTCTAAAGGGAAACTACTCACTCATGGTCATGGTGGCAGCAAGGTTGATGAAGATAGCTCCGGTGATGGATTCCCCCTCTGGCAGAGTACCGGAACAGGCCTCCAGATTGGATATTCATGGAATAGAGAGGTGCCGCAGCGGAACAATTCCTTGATGATTATTTTTGCAGGTTTCAGGTCAATATAAACGTGGCAGAAGAAAGAGGCGGTGGAGTCGTGCCCTGTGGGGTCCATGCGGGCAGCCCACGTGGCCCCCTGGATGCATGGTGAGGGCGCATGGGTCCCACAAGGGGCCCCTCCAGTAGCTCAGGTGCTCCCTGGAACCTTCTGGGTCCAAAAGTTACCGATATAATTTTTCCCATTTGTTTGAGCTTCATAAAATTGATTTGCCTGAAAAGTCCACAAATAGCAGAAAACAACAACTGGCTCTGGGCACTTAATTCATAGGTTAGTCCATAAAAAGGAAAAAATTGCTGCCAAAACTATGCAATAATAATATAATAATCGCATGAAACAAGCAAAAATTATAGATACGTTTGAGACGTATCAGCATCCCCAGGCTTAATCCCTGCTCGTCCTCGAGTAGGTAGATGATAAAACAGATAATTTTTTGTTGTGAATGCTACCTTACATGAATTTGATCAACTGATGTAGCCCATAAAAGTTTAACTCAAAAGCAAAGCGATTCGATGCAATTGTCTATAGTTGACATTAAACAGGTAATATTAAAATACATACAAGTAAATAAGTCATTGTTTTTCATGAATCGATGCGTTAAATCCATGTTCCCGTACCAAGGTTTAGAAAGAATGTCAAGATTATGTTGGATCTCAGCATTACATCAATTCACAATATCTTCTGACAATCTTATCATAAACCAACCAAGAGTAAACCAAGTGCTATTATCATGCTTCTTCTCTGCGTCAACTATTCAACACCCACACAATACTTGAGCGCGAGCCTCAATCTTAGCACTTAAATGGCAAAAGAGAATGATGGTGGGGGCTTAACAGATGTGAAAAGGAAGAAAGTCTTACATCAATGGGGCTGATCATTAGGCAATAAAGAGGCCTTATAATTGATGTCAATGTAAGGAGTAAGGATTGTCATGCAACAGATGCACTAGAGGTGCAAGTGTATGAAAGCTCTCCAATGGACTAGTAGGGTGTGCATATAATGTGAAAATACCCACTAGTGTATAAACATGAAGTACATGAAAACTCTCTATATGAAATGCAGTGTGCTACTTTGAAGCACAAGTGTATACAAAAAGGATAGTAATGCCACCCCTCTCTCTTTTCTCTCTATTCACGTCTACACTGAACACGTCCTCGTGTACCCTCGACGCCGGGGATGATGCTTCGTAACACACGCTGAAGGAGGCCTGCCGGAAGCGTGATACGCAAGACAATTTGGCTGGCACTTTTTCAACCCGAAGCCCTGCTCACCCGGGAGGGATCCCGTTAGGGCTTGCAGTGACTATGGGATGAGCTGGATCGATTCGCTCACCTCCAACTCGGTTGTCGATCAACGAGCGATATCATGGTTTGCAAAGTCGCCAATGAATGGAAGTAGGGACAAAGGTCAAGGGAAAAATTAGATTGATAAATTTGATTGGATTGTGTGCTTGTCTCAATTGGCCATCACCCTTTACACATATATAGGGCGGCTGGTCTTGCCATGCAAGTCATGGACGGTTCTACACATCTTAAAAATTGGAATTCAAGTACAACTCCGACACCGCTGTTCTCGTGCTGGATTTGAACTCGAGCGTCCTGGTTGCCTTCATCTTCATATTGGAGTAAAACTTCTAGCCGACTTGACGTAGAGTCCACCTCATCTCTGAGTTAGTGCCGACTCCATCTTGGCTTCTGGGCATGATCCGGCCTCCTCCCTTGGCCTTTCCTTGATTGTACCTTCCATTAGAAGAGGATACTTAAGGAGCTGGTACTTGTCGATGTTCCTTCTAGATTCTTCGTGTCTTCATGCTGTCTCCCACATCTGAGCGCTCCTCCGTGTCTGGGTCCTTCCTAAATCTGACTCCCTCTTCAATCTTCAACAGGTTTTTGCCTTCAATAGGTAGTCGGCCAAAAGTGACTGCCAACACATGCCCCCCTATTTTCTCGCAGAGCTTGCGTGCCAGAAAATAATTTGTGTAGAACCCGGCTAAGGGCGATGTTAAGCTTACCGGCCATATATGCTAAGGGCGATATATGTATATTGGCTGTTCGTCCATCTAGGCTGATTGCCACACACTTGGAGAGAATCTTTTTAAATATCTTCTATTAATCACACGGGGTAATAAGTCTCCCTCCAAAGATTCCACCAAATACAAGTTGCCAGGCACCACTCTCGCAACCCGGAGAGGTCCATCCCAACTCGGCAACCATTTACCAAATTTCCAAGTCTTTGAGCTGACGGGCAAAATCACCTTCCATACCAAGTGGCTGACTTGGAAGTTCTTCAGTCAGACCCTTTTATTGTAAATTTGGCCACCTACAACTTTTCTTTATCGATGTCCTTTAAGGCCACCAAGCGTTTATCGGCAATTACATCAATGTTGTCCATCATCAAACTATGGTAGTCCCCTACCGATAAACCATATTGTTTTGTGAATCTCAAGGCATCCAGATTTACTTCTACAGGTAGAATGGCCTCTTGTCCATAAACCAACTCATATGGTGTCACTTTTGTCGTGGCATGCCTTGGGATCCTATGGGCCCACATTCCCTTGTACAAGGCTTCATGCCACCTCCTTGGGTGATTTGCAGTCTTCTTCTTGATGAGAAAAGTCAAAAATTTGTCAATCGACTCGGATTGTCCGTTGGCCTATGCATAGTAGGGAGATGAATTAAGCAGTTTAATCCCATATGACTCGGTGATGGAGTCAAATCTAGCAGATCTCGGGTAGGGGGTCCTGAGTTGATAGCCTTGGCACGATGGTAACAGGGACACATGATTTTACCCAGGTTCAGGCTCTCTCGAGGAGATAATACCTTACGTCCTGCTTTGATTGTATTGATTTCGATGGGGTACAAGTTACAGGTTGATCTACTGCGAGATCTATGTGTGTATGAGTTGATCGTCTACGGGCCTCACCTTTCGGTTTATATAGATACTGGGGGTGTACATAGGTCAGTTACATCTAGGGTAATCGTGGTGTAAACGATCTCTAAGTCTTGGAGTAAGCGCCAAGTCTTTGGAAGTTTCCATCTTGGTGCTCCTGGGCCGGACAATCGTGGCCCACTGGTAGACTATCTTGGGGGTCCCAGGCTTGGCCCACCAGGCCGGGAAATGATGTGGTGCATACCACCTAGTCCAAGACACAAACAAACCTTCTAAGAATCCTAATGATGTTTCTATTTCTGATGCTGAGACACAATCTGGTAATGAACATCCATTTAGTGATAATGATAATGATGATGCTAGTAATAATCATGTTGATGCTCAACCAGACAATAGTAGAGAGTCTGATAATGATGTAGAGATAGAACTTGCAGTTGAGCTTGATAAGCCACCTCCTAAAAATAAAAGATATGATAAGAAGGATTTTGTTGCTAAGAAACATGGTAAAGAAATAGAACCATGGGTTCAAAAACCTATGCCTTTCCCTAGTAAGGCTGTCAAGCATAGAGATGAGGAGGCTTTTAATCGCTTTGTTGAAATACTTAGAGCTTTGTATATGAGAACACCCCTTACTGAAATTATGAAAAAGCCTCCTTATGCTAAATACATGAAAGATATTGTCACAAATAAGAGGAAAATACCGGAAGCTGAGATCTCCACCATGCTTGCAAACTATTCATTTAAAGGAAAAATACCTCAGAAATTAGGAGACCCAGGGATACCAACTATACCATGCTCCATTAAAAGTAATTATGTCAAAATTGCTTTGTGTGATCTAGGAGCCGGTGTTAGTGTTATGCCTTTGTCTTTATATAGAAGACTCGATTTGAGCAAGCTAACACCTACTGAAATTTCTTTGCAAATGGCCGATAAATCAACTGCTATACCCATCGGTATTCGTGAGGATGTTCCCATTGTTGTTGCTAATGTTATTAACTTAACAGACTTTGTTATTCTTGATATGCCCGACGACGACAACATGTCGATCATCCTTGGTAGACCCTTTTTGAATACTGCAAGGGCTGTTATTGATTGCAACAAAAGTAAAGTCACTTTTCACGTCAATGGTAATGAGCATACGGTATATTTTCCGAAGAAACAACATCAAATGAATAGTGTCAACTCTATTGAAAGAATTATGACAATCACTATTGGAGGTTTTGAATTTCCTCTTCCGACTTCTAAAAAGAAATATCAAACTCTTATTGTTGGGGAGATGCACATCCCCGTTGAGATAACTTAGTGTTATACGAAAATTCTTCGGTTTCATGTTACTCGGAAATATTTTGTTAATAAGACTTGATCAACCTTATTAATGGATTCTTCTTGAGGGGCATGTGGTTGATGAATTTAGTAAGCACAACCTACTGTATTCATAATTTGCTCTCTGTTATTTATAGTTCAATAAAGTAGAATGCCATGTTTATCCCGTTTTTCTGAATTATCCATGCAATAAAAAATGTCCCAAAAACAAAAGTCCACGAAATGTCCTGAAAATTTAGTATGATTTTTTCCAGGATATATAAGAATTTTTGGCACTGGACACACCCCAAGGGGGTGCACCTGTGAGCCACAAGCTCACACAGCGCGCTCACCCCCATGGGCGCGCCATGTGGGCTTGTGGGTCCCACAGCCCCCCCCCCACTTAGTGCACTTGCCCACTGCCTTCTTCCACCTCCAGAAAAAAATCACCTTTGCTCTCACTCCCGTGTTCTTGCTCATTTTTGTGTGGTTTTCGATCTCCTTGCTCAGGGCTCCATTTCCAAAACTGTTCGGAGGAATTGCTCCTTGGTATGTGACTCCTCCGATGGTCCAATTAGTTTTTGTTCTAGTTGTTTATGTTTTGCACATTTTGCTACTATTGGTGCCATTAACAATGAGCTTGCATGTTTGATTTGCTTGGTTCTAAGTAGTTTTGATGCATGATATAGCCTCTGGATACTTATGGGAGTAGTTGCTATCAATTTTGTTGAGTTCCATTTACTTTTAATTTGGGGACTAAAAATTTCAGAAATTTTCATAGAAAAGAAAATGCTTAGGAGGCTCTTGAGAGGTTCTTCGAGCCGGAGTTCCGAGGAGGCTCCGGAGGAGAAGCCCAAGTACAACCTCCCTCGTGCTGCTGAAGTTTGGTCGTGCGAATGGCCAAGTGATACATTTTTGAGAGATGCAGGCATTCAAGAAGATTTCTATTATTTGGCGAATAATGCAGGGCTCACTCCATTCCTTGAAGATTAGTGTGACCAGTATCTTCTCCTCACCAATACTTTTGTGCAAAATTTCTACTTTTATGCTAGGAGAGAGACACCCACCGTAACATTCCACCTCTATGATATCCCCTAATAATTGACACTTAATAGATTTTGCCAAGTATGTAAAATTCCTAATGAGGGCAGCCCTCTTGAGCCACGTCCTAGGGACGTTGAGAATTTTGTTTTTGAAGTAACTGTGGGGGAAAGTAGACGGGTCTGAAAAGCCAGAGTTGCTAGTTTACATTTTCCTGGTTTGTGCTACTATTCATTATTTGCCGGGAGATGTGTAACTGGTAGGTGGGAGAGTGGAACGCTTAGTTCACCTGATCTTGCTATCTTGCATTGTGCGCTTTATGGTGATAGGACCTTTAGTTTGGGAGCTATTGTTGCACAACGGTTACACACTAACCGCTCTAAGGGTGTCATTTATGGTGGTATCTATGCTTCTTGCCTCGCTAGACACTTTGAGATCCCTATTAGGCACGAGGAGGATGAGCTCTTACCCACGAAATATTTAGATTATGATAGTATGACTGAACATGATTTCATTAGTAAGGGTAAGGTTCGGTTCTAGTATAACTTGGTATTTAGTCAGGGCACCCGAGAGGAAATTATTTTGCCGGCACCTGGTTTGTTTGATCTTTCCAGGGGTAGATACACTACCATGCCAGATGATCTTTATGAGTACTGGAGCCTGATGACGGGGGCAGCACCTGCACCAGCACCAGTCCCAGCACCTGATTATCAGTGGGAGCCTCCGCAGCCTCAGTATTTCCCTGGATCAGATTATTTCCAGCAGTGGCCATAGACCAAGTTAGGCCAAAAGCCTAAGCTTGGGGGAGTACGTATTCTCACTGACATTATGTTCATGCATCACACATTTATTCCGGTTGTCGGTGTTCATTTTTTTCATTGTATATCTATGCTTTGCTTTATCTCTTTTCTTTTGTGTGTTTGAAAAACTTTCGAAAATCCAAAAATATTTCTCGCTTGTTTTCGGTTTTTCTTTCTTGTTTAGTCTGTAGTATTAAAAGAAAACCCAAAAAGATTTCTCATTTCTTCTTTTGTTGTTAGTTGGGAGTTCTTCAGTGTAAATAGTTTTTCTCGCTTTTCGTTTTTCTTCTTTTAGTTGCTTTCTTCAGAAAAACCAAAAACTCCAAAAATATTTCAGTGTGTTTCTCTGAATTTCTTTTCTTTTTCTTGAGTAGTCGTAAGGAGAAGACCCCGCAATAATTGTCGAGTGGCTCTTATATGCATTATTGTTGATCTAACGAAGAGCCAAAGTTACCTTGTCTTCTCCTTTGAATAAAATGTTTGCAGATTTCAGCTTAGTCCACGGCACCCTTGCACTATTATTATCACATCATTCGGTCGTGCAAGTGAAAGGCAATAATGACGATACTTTGATGAAGTGACTGTGGTGAAGAAAAGCTGGTATGAACTCTTCTTGTTTTTGTTTTTGTAAATATGTTTAACTCAGTAGCCCCGATTCAACATATTATGAGTAAACATGTTTGTGATGTCAATTAGAGATCATAGTTGCTCATGCCATGCTTAAGTAGCGAGGAGTGGATAATGATCTATCTTGTGTGTCAACATGCATTAAAATGATGATGATGTGGTATGTTAGGATGGTATCCTCCTCTGAATAATTCAAGTGGCTTGGCTTGGCACATGTTCACACATGTAGTTGATTCAAAACCAATGTAGCCTTCATGATATTCAGGGTGTTTATATCCTACTCATGCTCATGTTCAATGTTAAATATTCGCAATGCATGATTATGACCGTTGTCGCTCTCTAGTTAGTCGCTTCTCAATCTATTTGCTAGCCTTCACCTGTACAAAGCGGGAATACTGCTTGTGCATCCAAATTCATGAAACCCAAAGTTCTTCCAAATGAGTCCACCATATCTACCTATATACGGTATTATCCTGCCGTTCTAAGTAAATTTGCATGTGCCATCTCTAATTATTCAAATAAGCATCTGTTTTGTGTGCCCGTACCGCTCATGGAGCGACGGGGCGGTCAATATCTTCCATGCTAAGTGGGTTATTCTCACGATGAGAGTTTATTCACTCATCTTGCACGAGAGAGGCTGGTAATTGGGATGCCCAGTCCTGTTAAACAAAAACAAAGAAAATATAATAAAACAAACTCCCCTGGAAAGTTGATTGTTTGGAGGGCACCCGAGGATTCGGCTATCCATGGCCTGTGTTTGTATGGTGGTGGGGGAGTAAACCTTTACCTTTCTGCATGGGAACCACCAATAATGTGTTTAGCATGGAAGATGTTGAAATCCTTTGTCGTGATGTTGACAGGAAAAGCACACCACTCAAAATGTATTCATCTCTGTTTTTAGCTGTGAGCTCTGGCACCGCTGCAAATCTCTACTTCCCTCTGCGAAGGGCCTTTCTATTTACTTTTATCATTGAGTCATCACCCTCTCATTCAAGCACCACACTAGAGAGCGCTATTGTCATTCTTAGTTTAATATGCATTGAGTCTAGTTAATGTTGGATATAAGCATGACTGGATCTCTTCTACCCTGAATTACAATGTTTAGTCGCTTCTTGAACTTTAGAGGTGCTCTACATTTATGTTTTGCGATCTCAGAAAGGGCTAGCAAGATACCATGTTATCATATTATATCATGATTGTTTTGATAAAACTGTTGGCATTTGAGATATGTTATTATTGCTCGCTAGTCGATTATGCCATTGCCATGAGTAAATGTGAGACCTAAGTGTTATCATTCATATGGTTAGTTCATAATCTTTGCTGAAAACTTAAATACTAGTTAAGCATATATACAGCAACAGAACAAAAGAGTTTGTAAAAGTTTTTCTTTATCACTTTCAGTTTATCAACTGAATTGCTTGAGCACAAGCAATGAGTTAAGCTTGGAGGAGTTGATACGTCCCAAACGTATCTACTTTTCCAAACACTTTTGCTCTTGTTTTGGACTCTAATTTGCTTGATTTGAATGAAACTAACCCGGACTGACGCTGTTTTCAGCAGAACTACCATGGTGTTGTTTTTGTGCAGAAATAAAAGTTCTTGGATTGGGCTGAAAATTTACAGAGAATTTTTCTAGAATATATAAAAATTATTGGCGAAAAGATCTACTAGAGGGGGGCCACCAGAGAGCCACAAGCTCAGGTGGCGCACCCCCCTAGGGCACGCCGTCTGAGCTTGTGGGTCCCACAGGCCCCCGTTTGCCCTACCTCCAATGCCATAAGTACCGTCTCGCAGAGAAATAAATCAAAGAGAAAGTTTCATCACGTTTTACGATACAGAGCTGCCGCCACCTCCTATTCTTCATCGGGAGGGCTGATCTGGAGTCCGTTCGGGGCTCCGGAGAGGGGGATTCGTCGCCATCGTCATCATCAACCCTTCTCCATCGATAATTCCATGATGCTCACCACCGGGAGTGAGTAATTCCTTCGTAGGCTTGCTGGACGGTGATGGAGATGGATGAGATTTATCATGTAATCGAGTCAATTTGTTAGGGCTTGATCCCTAGCATCCACTATGTTCTGAGATTGATGTTGCTATGACTTTGCTATGCTTAATGCTTGTCACTAGGGCCCAAGTGCCATGATTTCAGATCTGAACCTATTATGTTTTCATGAATATAAGTGTGTTTTGGATCCTATCTTGCAAGTTGTATGCACCTATTACGTGTTATGATCCGCAGAACTCAAGGAGACAATAATTGGGATTCACTCCGGTGATGACCGTAGTATGAGGAGTTCATGTATTTACCATGTGTTAATGCTTTGTTCCGGTTCTCTATTAAAAGGATACCTTAATATCTCTTAGATTTCCTTATGGACCCCGCTGCCACGGGAGGATTGGACAAAAATTGTCATGCAGGTTCTTATTATAAGCACGTATGACTATATACGGAATACATGCCTACATTGAATTGATGAATTGGAGCTATTGTGTATCGCTCTAGGTTGTGACTGTTACATGATGAATGTCATCCACACAAATATCCATCGCTGATCCAATGCCTACGCTTTGCTCATATTGATCTTTGCTAAGTTACTACTGTTGCTGCTGCCGTTACAATTACTACAAAACTGCTACTGCTACTGTCCTTATTACTGTTGCTACTGTTACCGCTACTATCAACACTATCAAACTACTGTGCTACTAAACACTTTGCTGTAGAGATATTATTTTCTAGGTGTGGTTGAATTGACAACTCAACTGCTAAGGCTCATAAATATTCTTTGGCTCCCCTTGTGTCGAATCAATAAATTGGGTGAAATACTACCCTCGAAGACTGTCGCGATCCCCTATACTTGTGGGTTATCACCTATCACATGCATTCATCCAAGCTCTTGCGTCTTCTTCCACCTCTGCTTTCTTTCGAGTGAGACTCCCATTCGTCGCCGTATAGAGGAACCTGCTGCTATGGCCGCTTCATCTTACCGTACCACCGGTCAACTCACGAGAGAGTGGAAGAGCTGCTTCGTGACTCAAGGCCAACTGGATCGACTTTCCGCACTTGGATATCTGCCTCCGCCGCAAGTCGCTTTCGCCCGCTCCAGACTGGTATCCCTTGATGACGATTTTGCCCAGGATTGTTGCCCCTAACATATGGAGAACGAGCGGGTATGCTTTGTCCCTTTCCTCCTTAGGGGCCTCAGCTTTCCAATACACCCCTTCTCGAGGGGCTTGCTGCATTTTTATGGTCTTCAGCTACACCACCTGTTTCCCAACTCGATCCTTCACATAGCCTGCTATGTCACTTTATGTGAGGCCTTCCTCGGATGTCAGCCACACTTTGAATTGTGGTGCAAATATTTTTGTGTAGTAGCACATACCCGAGGGGGCACGCTATTGGAGTGTGGTGGGGCCGAGATCTTTACGGTAGTCGGGTCCAGATATCTCGTCGGCACCTCTGAGGAGTCGAATGAAAATTGGCAAGAAGAGTGGTTCTATCTACCCGACGTGCCTCTCGAGGATCCTCCCCGGGCAGGTCTTCTCAGCCCGTTCTCGTCCGCTCCACCTCGTAAAAGATTCAACTAGCGCCCAAGGACCTGGGCTTGGGAGGGAACCTCGGCCGTGATCAAATTGGCCGAGAAGGTAGCCTGTCTACCTGATCAAGGTCTAACCCTGATCAACGTTATGGTGGTGGCACTCATCTGAGGAATCCAGTCCTTACAGCAACGTGTCCACCCCATGTGGGAATTTAATGGTGTCCACGACTCTACTCATGCTCTCCGAGGCGAATTTCACGAGTGTCGTACGCTCGCAAAGATGCTTGCGTCGATGTTCAAGGGTGAGGAGTTGGACTTCCTCAATTAGCCCTGACATGACGGCTTTTCCTTCAACAAGCTAGTTCGAGTAGTAAGTTTTACAACCAACCCCTTTTTCTTCCGAACAGGGTATATAACTGCCTGGTTAGCTTTTCACTTCGTCCAACCAGGACTGGAAGCAATGGTCCACCAAGCTGGACTCCCCGGCTCCCCAACCCGAAATCAGGGATCCTGATATTGAACTCGGTCTTTCCGAGGATCCTCACGCCAATGTCATCTATTGTGATGTCATTTTTTATCAAGAGGGCATTTTTTTTTTGGCACTTATCAAGAGGGCATTGATGGTGAGGAATTTGCCATAATCCTCGACCACCCGGGCTCCACTCAACATCAAGATAGCGTGGCGGGCTCCAGGCGTTCAGCGCCGAGGAAACGAACCCAGAACACAAGCGTTGCTCGGTCCAGGGGTGGCCCTGCCCCTTCCTCCGAGGACGGCCGTCGACCCATGCGTTCGAGGCAGACCTCTAGGGCGGCCTCAGCTTAGGCTGGAGCCCATACAGGAAGTGCTCCCGGACTGACCATCGGGAGGTAGGCAAACACTGAGGAGCAAGCGCCTCGAGGGCTGACCACTTCTACTCGGTAAGTGTGGTCGCCTCGTTTATCAGAAGGTTAATGCCTTATCTGAAGAATCCACTATAACGCTAACCGTACGTCCGTACCCGATTTGCAGATCCGATCGCGCTGCTCAAGGTAACGTGCCTGCGCCTCCAATGGCGGGTTCAAGGTCAGAACCAGCCATTGCTCCTCCATCGGTGGCTCCCGAGGGCGCTCGAAGTGCTACCCAGGAGGAGCCCACGACGATGTCTGTGACTCCTTCTGAGTGCAAAAGCATGCTGCGCCACCGGGAAAAGAAGATTTCCCTGAATAACCTTCTGATAAACGAGGCGACCACACTTACCGAGTAGAAGTGGTCAGCCCTCGAGGCGCTTGCAACAAGATGCTCTTTGATTAGTGGACGAGTGCATCGGCGCCGCCCACTTGGAGCTTAAGGATGCCGCCGCAGTTTTTGCCAAGGACCTGGAAGTAATAAAAAAAATTTGGTTGAGTTATGAGTTCTCGAGCACCCAGCACTCAAGGTGTGCTCCGGCTTCACGTCAGGCACACCTAGCGTGATTTTAACATTCTCCCAAAGGCTCTGGATTGTTTGCTGAGTTGTCATTTTGATGGGAAAAATGTCGAAGTGCTCCTCGGATCCGTGGTGTGAAAACCGCGAAGTGCAGTAGCCCCCGAGACTCGGGTCAAGTGCTTGCAACTGACCCGAGGATCGATATTCAATCCCTCTTAGGACGCACATTTTTTATAAACGCGGATCCTAGTAGGCCCCGAGCCTTAGGTTGGGTGCTTGCGGCCGAACTGAGGATCGAAATCCTCGGCATTGTACGCTGACTACCCCCTTTACAGGCTACGCATACAAAGGAGCAAGAATTATCCTGGAGTTGGCGCGGGTCAAGGCCCAGCTCGAGGAGTCCGAGAAGGAGGTCGAGCGTATGAAGAAAGCTGCCAGTGAGGCCACGGGTAAAATGATTCTAAAGATCATTTTGTTTTTCATGGTTGCTTTTAGCATTTGGTGATTTATTCCCATATCCGCTCTATCCAGCGGAGCATGTTGCTATTCTGGAAAAGGATCTGGAGCGTGCTCGGGAAGATGCAAACTTCTGCCAATCGCAAGAATCTGCTGGGCGCGCTGTCCTTACCAGGCGCATTGAAGAATGCAATAAGCTCAAGGAGGAGAACACATCTTTGTCTGAGAAGAAGAAACAACAAGGGCTGGAACTGGAACGAGTCAAATCTCAGTTGGCTATTGGCGAACAGGAGATAAAGCAAGCCTGCGAGTTTCCGTCCAGTAAGTGACTTTACGTCTGACACTTTAACCTCGGCATTGTTAATGTGTGCTCTAACTCCCACATATCTACTGTTCCTACTGTATAGTGACTCTTCCGGGTCTTCCGGATGGAGCTGAAGGGGGTTCTTAAAGGATGCCCTAAGGCAGCTAGGCGAGCTACATCAGCACACTGGATCAGCCATGGAGGGTGTTTTCTGAGCTCAATGGCCTAAGGAAAGGCTACCCAAGGACCAATTCGCCCTTGTCCAACGTCTCCGAGAAGCTCATGAGCGGATCAAATTGTGGAAGATCTCAGCTTGCCGAGAAGGTGCTCGGCAACGCATTTCCCAACATTGAAAATTTAGGGGATTGCTGAAGTTGGTCCCAAAGGACTTGACGGGGAGGAAATATTGCTGAACATCAATTTCGAGAAAGTTATGCCTTTTGCAAGGATAACCGAAAAGGATTGTCATTTGGATACACTTATTGACGGCTTGTAAAAAACTCCCTTTGTAATCCAGCTTTTCCCGTAGCAATGTTTTTGTATACCGGTCATGTGTCCGGTGTTGCTCGGACCTGTTAGCGTAACACTTGTATTAACCAGCCATTGACTTCCACCTCCTCAGCCATGGGCAAATGAGGAGTGCTCCTGGTATCACCCCACTTCGTGACTTTGACGGATTTTTATATTTCAGGGGGATTTCCGTAGGTGCAAGGCGATCCGGCCTATTGGTCGAAACAAAAGCCGAACAGGGAATGTATTATTGGGTGCTTAATGCATCCAAGGTTTGGGCCCGGGAAATCCTCCAACGGTTCCTGGCCCGAGGTGTTGTCTTTATGACGTATTCGTGCCGTCGACTCATTTATTTTTCAAGGAGGGCAGGAAAGCCAACCGTGGCTGGCGAAGTGGGATCAAGTCCGATGTTTTCCCATGCGAGGGGGCTTTTATTTTCACTTCCATTATGCCGACCGATTTCGTGTTTCTTGATTGCTAGCTTTTGGCTTCTCCCACCTGACGTACTTAACTTGGGTGACCCCAGAAGTAACAATCGCAGAGGTGCTCCCGTTACACCCTTAGCCAAACATGCGAAAACATAAGGGGTATACATCGGAGCCAGGCAATCCAGCTCGGTGAAAATCACAAGTCAAAATTGATGCATATTATGGCTAAGACATATTTGGAAGAGCCAGCGCCAGCAAAATAGGTGACGCTGGACGAGCGGCTCCAGGTGCTTTGATAGACCTGGAAGTTGTAGCCGAGGTGCTATAGCAGCCCCCAGTTGGATTGTGATGGCGTGTGATGTGTGGCCATGAGCAACATCATTTATGCCACACATGATCGGAGAGCTAGGAGAAAACAAAAGTTAATAAAGGACACAATATTGAGTCTAACTTTGCTTATAAAAATCCTAACTTGTTCTAATGACTGATCAAAAATAAAAGAGAAGATGTAGATTGGCTAGCCATAAAAGCGTCGCAGTAGGGCAGTGTTCTAGGGGTTTGGCTCTAGGCGATTGTCCTTAGCATCTCGAATCCGATCTACCCCTCCAGTGAGCACTTTGTCGATGATGAATGGCCCATCCCAGGGTGCAGACAGTTTATGCTAACCAGGTTTATCGGGGTGGCGCCATAAGACTAGTTCCCCGACGTTGAACGCCTTCGCCCGGACCTCACACTACTGGTATCGCCGTAGCTGCTGTTGATAGAAAGAGGAACGCGCTTTGGCCACGTCTCGTTCCTCGTCCAGAGCGTCGAGGTCATCCTGTTGACTCTGCTCGGTCTCTCATTCCTCGTACAAGCATACTCGAGGTGCGTCGTGTATGAGGTCACTTGGGAGAATGGCTTCAACGCCATATACCATAAAAATGGTGTGTAGCCGGTGGATCTATTCGAAGTTGTGCGCAAACTCCACAATACGGAGTCAAGCTCCTCGACCCATTTGTTATCGGCCTCCTCTAGAGATCGAATCAATCGAGGTTTTATGCTGCTTAGGATCAAGCCATTGGCTCGTTCAACCTGCCCGTTCGTTTGCAGGTGGTAGACGGAGGCGTAGTCAAGCTTAATGTTATGCTTGGCACACCACACTTTTACCTCATCGGCTGTAAAGATGGATCCATTGTCCGTGATGATGTTGTGAGGCATCCCATAATGGTGTACTACACCTGAAATAAAGTTAATTACACGCCTAGCCTTTGCCGTAGCCACAGGGTTTGCCTCAATCCACTTGGTGAACTTGTCGACCATAACTAGCAGATATTTTTTACCGGATTTTCCTTTACGGAGTGATCCGACCATGTCCAGCTCCTAGACCACAAACGGCGATGTTATCGGGATTGTTTATAAGGCTGTAGCCGGTAGGTGGCTCCTTTTGGCAAAGAGCTGACATCCGACGCACCTATCGACCAGATCCCTTGCATCGGCTCGTGCTGTGGGCCAGTAGAACCCAGCTCGGAATGCCTTGCTTACCAAGGTCCGAGGAGCTGCATGATGCCCACAGGTGCCAGAGTGAATCTCCGATAGGAGCTGTTGCCCTTCCTCTTGGGAAATGCAACGTTGGAGTATGCCGGTAACACTACGTTTGTAGAGTTCTCCTTCATGGATGGTGTAGGCGGCCGATCGTTGAATGATCCGGTCGGTGTGCATCCATCTAGTTCTCAGGCAACTCCTTGCGTATCAAGTACGCAAGGAGCGGCTCAGTCCATAGCGCAATGACAGCCATGATTTCATGGGCCGAGGAAGTTTCTTCAAGCACCGAGTCCCCAATTATTTCCTCGTCCGGCTCTATGGCGGGCGGGGTGATCAGATCGGATCTGGGCTCCTCAGTTTGTTTGCCTGGCTCGGTGTCACCTTGCCACTTGACAGATGGTTTGAACAATCATTCGAGGAAGGTGTTTTGGGGCACTGGCTCACGCCGTGCGCCTATCCTAGCTAGTATATCCACAGCCTGGTTGCTGTCACGCTGGATGTGGTGGAACTCTAGGCCCTCGAATCGAGCCAACATGGTTATCACCGCATTCCGATAAGCTGTCATTTTTGGGTCTTTGGCATCGAAGTCGCCGTTAATCTGAGAGATTGCGAGGTTAGAGTCACCTCGGACCTGTAGATGCTGAATACCCATGGAGACGGCCATCCGTAGTCCATGGAGCAGTGCCTCATATTTCGCCGCATTATTGGAGTCGGTATACATAATCTGAAGCACATCATGGTGTTGCCAGTGGGCGAGATGAGGACCATCCCTTCCCCTAATCCGGCAAGCATTTTGGAGCCATCGAAATACATCACCCAATTGGTGTAAGCCACATGCTCTTTAGGGAGCTCGGCTTCCGCCCACTCGGCGATGAAATCGGCCAACACCTGGGATTTAATAGCCCGACGTGGTCGATACAGGATCTCGAAAGGAAGGAGCTCGATGGCCCACTTGGCGATCCGACCAGTGGCATCCCTGTTGTTGATGATGTCGTTTAGTGGAACTTCCGAGGCTATAGTTATTGAGCACTCTTGAAAGTAGTGCCGTAGTTTCTGAGAAGCCATAAAAACTACGTAAGCTATCTTCTGGTAGTGCGGATACCTCATTTTACATGGGGTAAGTACCTCGGAAACATAGTAAACCGGCCTTTGCACTTTTAGTTTGAGGCCTCCCATGTCGCGCTCGATGACCAAGATGGCACCTACCACCTGGTTGGTTGCTGAGATATATAGCAACATTGATTCTCCGGGATAAGGAGCGGCTAGGATAGGATTACTGGCCAACAACATTTTGATTTCCTCCAAGGCCATGCTGGCCTCGGGCATCCCCTTAAAGCCCCCGGTCTATTTAAGTAGCCGATAAAGGGGGAGCGCCTTTTCACCGAGGCGGGAGATGAATAGGCCCAGAGAGGCGACACATCCTGCCAATCGTTGGTTATCCCGAAGCTCGGTAGGTGCCTGGAGTCATGGCAGTGCCCTGATTTTATCAGGGTTTGCCTCGATGCCTCTGTGTGAGACGATAAAACCGAGGAGTTTGCCGGATGGGACGCCGAAGACGCATTTTTTCGGATTTAGCTTGACGTTGTATGCGCAGAGATTTTTAAATGTCTCGCGCAGATCATCAATTAGGGTGCTGGCATGCCTGGTTTTAACAACCAAATTGTCTACATAAGTCTCGGTGGTTTTGCCGATCTGCGGGTGTAGACATGTCTGTATCATCCGTTGATAAGTGGCGCTAGCATTTTTTAGCCCGAAGAGCATGGTATTGAAGTAGAACGGACCATAGGGAGTGATGAATGCGGTTACTACTTGGTTGCATTCATTCATCCTTATCTGATGATAGCCTGAGTATGCATCCAGGAAGCGGAGGAGGTCATGTCCCGCCGTGGCATCGACTATCTAGTCGATCCGTGGTAGTGGGAAGGGGTCCTTAGGGCAGGCTATATTGACGTCTTTAAAATCAACACACAAGCGCCACGATTTGTCCTTCTTGGGTACCAAGACCAGGTTCGTAAACCAGTCCGGATGTTTGACTTCTCGGATGAATCCGGCCTCCAGCAGTTTGGCCAGTTCTTCTCCCATTGCTTGCCTCTTTGGTTTGGAGAACCTGCACAGCGCCTATTTGATTGGTTTGAATCCAGCGATTATATTCAGGCTATGCTCTGCGAGATCCCGTGGGATGCCTGGTGATGACCCACAAGTATAGGGGATCAATCATAGTCCTTTCGATAAGTAAGAGTGTCGAACCCAACGAGGAGCAGAAGGAAATGACAAGCGGTTTTCAGCAAGGTATTCTCTGCAAGTACTGAAAGTAGCGGTAACAGATAGTTTTGTAGCAATGTAATTCATAGCAAGTAATAAGTAGCGATAGTAACAAGAGTACAGCAAGGTGGCCCAATCCTTTTTATAGCAAAGGACAAGCCGAAAGTACTTCTTATAATGAGAAAGCGTTCTCGAGGTCATGTTTAGTTGATTCGCGTTCACTACTTTGATAATTTCATATGTGGGTGGATCAGTGCTAAGGTGCTGTACTTACTTGAACAAGCAACCCACTTATGATTACCCCCTCTTGCAAGCATCCGCAACTACGAAAGAAAAATTAAGATAAATCTAACCATAACATGAAACATATGGATCCAAATCAGCCCCTTACGGTGTAACGCATAAACTAGGGTTTAAGCTTCTGTCACTCTCGCAACCCATCATCTACTTATTACACCCCAATGCTTTCCCTTAGGCCCAAATATGGTGAAGTGTCATGTAGTCGACGTTCACACGACACCACTAAAGGAATAGCAACATACACATCATCAAAATATTGAACGAATACCAACGTCACATGATTACTTATAACAAGACTTCTCCCATGTCCTCAAGAACAAAAGTAACTACTCACAAATCATATTCATGTTCAAGATCAGAGGTGTTTGGAATATGCTTAAGGATCTGAACATATAATCTTCCACCAAGTAAACCAACAAGCATCAACTACAAGATGTAATCAACACTACTAGCAACCCACAGGTACCAATCTGAGGTTTTGGAACAAAGATTGAATACAAGAGATGAACTAGGGTTTTAGATGAGATTGTGCTGGTGAAGATGTTGATGAAGATTGGTCCTCTCACGATGAGAGGATAGTTGGTGATGTCGATGGCTTCGATTTCACCCTCCCGGAGGGAAGTATCCCCGGCGGAATCGCTCCGCTAGAGAGCAAAAGTGCTCTTGCCCAGGTTCCGCCTCGAGACGGCGGCGCTTCGTCCCGAAAGTCTTCTTGTGATTTTTTCTAGGGCAAATAGCATCATATAGGAGAAGATGGGCCCAGAGGCTTGCTAGTGGAGCCACGAGCTCACCAGGCGCACCCTGGGGGGATGGGCGTGCCCCCTGAGCTCGTCGCTCCCTGGTGGGCCCCCTCCTGGTATTTCTTCCGCCAATATTTTTTATATATTTCAAAATAATCCTCTGTAAATTTTTAGGTCATTTGGAGTTCTGGAGAATAGGTATCTCTGATATGCTTCTTTTAGGTCCAGAATTCTAGCTGCCGGCATTCTCCCTCTTCCTATAAATCTTGCATAATAAGAGAGAAAAGGCATTAGAATTGCATTATAAAGTGAAATAATAGCCCAAAACATAATAAATATCAGTAGGAAAACATGATGCAAAATGGACGTATCACCTGGCATGTCGGAAGGGTGCTAGGCAAAAATATCCCTGTTTTTGCGAAGAAAGTCATGGAGTGCCACGTCCAGCGTGGCGTCCAGACGACTCTAATGGATACTATTTTAGACGGATCATCAGGATGGACTTGGAACTTGACGATCTCGTCGGCTGGTTTAAAGGATGTTGATTTTGAGCGCTTTGTGAGGACCAAGTCATCACAATTGACTGCTACCCACAGCTCAGATAACTCCTCGACCGCTAAGGCCTTGAATTTGGCCTCGATGGCCAAAGCTGTAGTCCTATCCTCGGCTTTAAATGACCGATCGGGGTTGCCATCTATTGTAATCATGCCATTCGGCCCTAGCATTTTTAATTTCATATATGCATAGTGGGGTACGGCATGGAACTTGGCAAACGCTGATCGGCCAAGCAATGCATGGTAGCCACTCCGGAAGGGGACTACATCGAAGCTTAATGCCTCGACCCGATAATTATCAGGGGTTCTGAATACCACATCTAGCGTGACCCTTCCGGTGCAGCGCACCTCCCTTCCAGGGATAATCCCCTTGAAGGTGGTCTTGCTCGGCTTGATGCGGGACTTGTCGAACTATATCTTGTGTAAAGTTTCCTCATAGTTAAGGTTAAGGCTATTGCCACCGTCCATTAGAACTTTAGATAGGCAATAGCCATCGATTATGGGATCTAGGACGAAAGCTGCAACTCCTCGGCTGTGGACTCCCACTGTTTGATCTTGATGACCAAAAGTGATCGGAACGGCTGTCCACTTAGCGTCCGGTGTCGTCGTGTTTTTGATGGCGCAGATCTTTCGAAGAGCACTCTTTCGTTGATTTTGAGAGGAGGGCATCTCGTAAATCATATACACATCCTTGACCTCGGATGGATATTGTCCATGGTCGTGGCCGATCTTTATACCTTGGATCCATCCATTATCAGGGTTATCGAGGCATGCAAGGCCTCCTTTTGCCACCTACCTTAGTATCCTACAGTGCATGTTCCTGTGGGTAGCCGATTTATCCGACAAGGCGGAGTGGATTGCGCATGGCTGGTCGAGTATTAAGTCTAGTTGTGACTTGCCTTCGCTGCTCCCTGCCCGGCTCTTCTTGCGTGGGAGCTGTTCACCGAGTTCATCGACACCATTGCGTTTGTGTCCGCGGTTGCGACGACTGTGCATGCTTTCTCTTGTTACTCTAGGCGATCCCGACCTGGGACCTTGATGCCCTTGCTTGGCCAAGCAAGCATCTTCCATGGTGCAGCAGTTCGTCATTACGTTGGAGAGTGCGGCGAATGTCCTCGGGCGGTGGCAAACGACCTCCCTGGTTATCCACTTGTTATGAATATTGAGGCGGAATGCCACCAGGGCTTCAACGTCCTCGCAGTCTGGGATCTCATTCTTCTTTGACAGAAAACAGGTCCAAAATTGCCGGACGGTTTCTCTCACCTTTCTGGATGACGAGCGACAAATCCCAGATGTCCATTGGTCCAGTGTTTCCTGCGCAATACTCGACATGGGTGATGGGTGGGATCAAAACTTTGGCTCTGATCTGATCTGACATCGTTTCCGAGGTTAATTCTTCTGGGGATCGATCTAACATTGATCGAAGGTTATCCCGCGGGGCCAGATACGCCTAGCTTCCGAATTGAGTCGTCGGATCTGAGCTCCAGGTTTGGTCCGGCGAGGGTTAGATTTCGTTCCAAGCTTGACTTGACGTCGGTGTTTGGATGAGTGGGGCCCGCTGCTCCTCGGTCCGATCGAACATCACGAGCGAGGAAAGAGCGGCGGGTTCTGATTCATTGAGTTCGACATCTCGACGGGGAGTTGGGGTTTCGATCCAGCCTAGATGGCTGGTCGAACCGGCGTGAGGGTGTTCCTGTGCAGAGATCGTGCTGGTGCTGCTCTGATCGTCGGTTACAAACGCCATCGAACCGCTGCAACTACTCAGCGGGACCTACATGGGCCACCAATGATGGAGTCAAATCCAGTAGATCTCGAGTAGGGGGTCCCCACCTAGTAGCCTTGGCACGTTGGTAACAGGGACACATGATTTTACCCAGGTTCGGGCTCTCTCGAAGAGATAATACCCTACGTCCTGCTTTGATTGTATTAATTTCGAGGGAGTACAGTTACATGTAGATCTACCGCGAGATCTATGTGTGTATGAGTTGATCGTCTACGGGCCTCACCCCTCAGTTTATATAGATACCGGGGTTGTACATAGGTCGGTTACATCTAGGGTAATCATGGTGTAAATGATCTCTAAGTCTTGGAGTAGGCGCCAAGTCTTCGGAAGTTTCCATCTTGGTGCTCCTGGGCCCGACAATCGTGTCCCACTGGTAGACTATCTTGGGGATCCTAGGCCCAGCCCACCAGGCTGGGAGATGATGTGGTGCATACCCCCTAGTCCAGGACACCATCAGTAGCCCCTGAACCAGTATCCAAGTCGAGGACATTCCTTGTTTGTTCCAAGCAACTACTTCGTCTTCGGTCATCGGTCTTGGAAACTGGTTCATCAAGTCCTTCCCCTGCTCTTCGGGAGTTCGGCTTGGCATAGCATGCACTTCATCTTGTGGGCTGACTGATGAGTTCTGCATACACCATCATGCACCTCTCCCATAGTGACTCGAGCCTGGTCTTCGTCCAGACATTTTAAAAGAAGACCATCAGCTATTCGACGATATAAGTCATCATCCTCCAATGTATATTTAAGAGCGAGCTGCCAAACAGTCCTATCTGTTTTCTGATTTGGATCCTGCAGATAAGAAATAATGGGTTTCCTCCAGTCGGCTTCCATATCACATAAACCATGATAGCAATGATCTCCAATCTTAACAGAAACAACAGGCATACCAACAATTGGTTTATTCTTGTCGAGCTTATCTTGTTCCGTATGGGTTTGTTTGGCGATTTGAGTAGCATCCGCGAAAAATAAATGACATGCCCATCAACATTATCACCCAGAAGATCTTTGGCCATTGCAATTTTAGGTTCCACTTTACTTTGTTTAGATTGTTGAGGCGTTCTAATATTACTCTTATGAACCACAGTTGTAGCTTTAGCATCTTATATCTTATATCTTATATTTACTAATTGGATACACCAATCGACCCTCCACGTTAATCCTAGAAAACATATTAAATTGTCTGTCAGATCTGTAAATTATACACCTACAGCCGTCAGATCAAGTGCCTCAAGGAGTCCTGGTCATCTATCCCACGTACAGATTCTCCCATCGCTGGCTGCCCAAAGAAATTTCCCTAGGGGCCTCACGAAAAATATCTCTAGTAACCCTCGGCCTCGGCCCCCGTCTCCTGGCCTCCTAATCACGTATGCTGATACGTGGGCGGCGAGCTGCTCTCCGCTGTCGTGTCTCTGCCGCCGCGTCTTCCTGTTTGTTGACGGCCGCTATCCGTGGATGGCTTGCCGATGCCAATACCTCACGTATGTGGACGGCAGCCAGCTTCCTTTACGCCCCTCTATCCTTCTCTCTACAGGAAAAACCAATCCCAAGTGAAATCCAATCCCAATAATAGATGTCGGATTGGGTGACATGATGGAAGTAATCAAGTCCTCCATTGTCCACTCATGCATGCAACTCGGTTCCTGTCCTCAGGGTTGGCCCCTTTAGATCAGGTAAGATGCTCATGTCCCCATTGAAAGAAGAGGAAAATATACGTATGTGTAAAATCCTCTGATCAATTCCGCAATTAGATTTGTGTTTTTCTTTCCTAAAAAATAGATGCTGCTTTGTGGATTTTCTTCATCTGATAATGATCTCACGTGTAATTTGAACAGATGAAGCATAAATATACTTTTACTATTGTACATCTTAACTTAGTCCACATGGCTTGCAGTGCGCACATGCTGCAGCCAGGGTATGCATATGGTTCCTTATGTATTGCCACGTTGGTTTGGAAACCGAGCAGAATTATTTCATTTTAATGGTAATTATTGATTTATATTTTGCAGATTGCTGCTTCTTTTCCCTTCTGAAATAAAAGCTGATCTTCAAGTTCTGTTAGTCAGATATGATTATTATGTACGACTATAGCATCAGCAAGGTGTTTTTAGTACCAAATGATGAATACTTCAACCACTATTTGGCGGTAAGTTAGATGCTTTCCCTTGCTTTCCAAAAATAATATAGGTACTTATTAAAGTTGGGAGCTGATGTATTGTTATCTCAGTATAGTGGCCAATACAAATTCTATTCAATATTCATATGTACTTTCAGACCAAATAAAGCACAGTTGTATTATCTTTTTGACTGCCTTTGTGGTAACATGGTATCTCGATGTATCCTTTAAAAAAGATCATGACTAATATTTCAATATTAGAAGACTGCCTTTTTCAACTAAAAAGGATATTGGTATTGTGGTTATCAAAACTAGATACAAGGATTAACAATTGATGTACTATATTTTTCAGTAATATGAGCCTATACTCATGAAATACACTACAAGGAAATAAGCGCCTACAAGTTGTCGCTATATAATTAAGGTACTCTTTGAGCCATTCCACTATAAATTAGTTACTCTTTAGCAATTTTAATATAAATTAGTTTGCTTTTCCAAATAGGATGTTCCTAGAACAGTATACATACTATCGATTTGAAACCATCCTTTTGTCCGTTGCCCACAAAATATTTACTCATCATTGAACAACAACGTAATGACTACCATAGTAAGAATTTGAAACCATCCTATTGGTATTGGTCCAGAGTTTGAACTCTCTCTTTTGTTCGTTGCCCACAAAATATTTACTCATCATTGAACAACAACGTAATGACTACCATAGTAAGAATTTGAACAACAGTGTGCATGCACTTGATGATGATCCCATAATAAGTTAGCATTACCTTTTTTTCAATTGGCAGGTAAGGTCCTAACAACAATAATTTTCGATTTCGTTGCATTTTTGTTCCTCTCCTGGGACATCATACCTCATATGAACAACACATATATACACGTCCATATGTGCAAGCATATTTACTTATTCACTGTTGCACTTTTCTCTTTTTACTCCATGTCCGTTGCATCAAAGCTGGATGATATATGATCTTCAGTACCGTCTTTATGAGGATTTTCTATTCATTGTTCATTGATATTCCCTCAAATGTATAATGTCTTTGTAAATTACTATTGGTACCAAGAAAAATATTTACTCATTTTCAACCTATTACGTCAAGTTTTCATATACATTTTGGTTGCATTATTTCCATTACATTGGTCCTACTTATTGGTATGTTTTAGGGATGATTTTTTTTATTTGTTCTGGAAGATACCAGACTTGAGAACCAAACTGAATGTACAAGGCATGGCCTTGGTAGACAGCCTACTTCTTTTTCTTGGTTGGATAGCAGAAACTGCGGACCTATATTGTGTGATGCAAGTAGTAATTCCACTATTTGGTTTCACATGAAGAATTTTAGTATAATTAAAGTCAACTAGGTACCCAAATACGCCGAATGGGTAAAATTGTTGATTATAGCTATTTTCTTTCTAATTTTATCTCCAAAGTAAAAGAAAGATATTTAAAACCTACAAATTCATTTAGAACATTTGGACACGGAATATTAAGATAATATAAATAAGGTTTATATTACGTTTTCATAATTTAGAGCATCTTAATATGTGTGAAATGCCATAGTTTGCATTAATAAAACTTCTTTGGAGTAGGTGGACTAAAAATACATAGTTTTTATATGTACATATCTCATGTCTTCAATCACAAAATATGTTTGATCGGTCAACAATGATAAAATAGAGAACATTCTAGCCCGTGAGGGTGCACAGGTTGATGACTAGTGTTCCTTAATCCTAATAGGGAAAGGAGGTTTCTCAATATAAGTAGAAGGTACAACTGGGTTGGCAGTGTAAAAAATTGTTTCAGTTTTAGCAATAACGGGTTCCGATCACGTTGAACAAAATGCATAGAATAAAATTTCAAGTGGAATTCCCGCTTCAATCGGTTCCAATCCCTTGTTCCGGTATCATCCAATAGCCTGTACCAAGTCAATGCCTTCCCCCCCAAAGATAAAGGGAATACTTTCTTCTTAATTCCATCCTCGGATAAACCTTCAAGCTTAAATAGTCCACAAATTTCATCTATATGAATCAAGTGCATATCGGGACGTACTGTTCCATCTCCTGCATAAGGATTAGCTAGCAGTTTTTACAACATACCCGAGGGAATTTCATAGTAAATATTTTCAGTAGATGCAACGAGTTGAGGAGCGGCTCTTACCACTTCCGGTCGAGGTGAAGATACCCCGAACAAGCCCCTCAAAGGATTACTTTCCATATCCATAAGTAACAGTAAATTTCAGCACGTAAAATATATATGTTTCCTTACCAAAGGCGCTTCAGTCCCCGGCAACAGTGCCAGAAAAGATTCTTGATGACCCACAATTATTGGGGATCAATCATAGTCCTTTTGATAAGTAAGAGTGCCGAACCCAACGAGGAGCAGAAGGAAATGACAAGCGGTTTTCAGCAAAGTATTCTCTGCAAGTACTGAAAGTAGCGGTAACAGATAGTTTTGTAGCAATGTAATTCATAGCAAGTAACAAGTAGCAATAGTAACAAGAGTGCACCAAGGTGGCCCAACCCTTTTTATAGCAAAGGACAAGCCGAAAGTACTTCTTATAATGAGCAAAGCGTTCTCGAGGACACATGGGATTCTCGTCTAGTCACGTTCATCATGTTTAGTTGATTCGCGTTCACTACTTTGATAATTTGGTATGTGGGTGGACCGGTGCTAAGGTGCTGTTCTTACTTGAACAAGCAACCCACTTATGATTACCCCCTCTCGCAGGCATCTGCAACTACGAAAAAAGAATTAAGATAAATCTAACCATAGCATGAAACATATGGATCCAAATCATCCCCTTACGGTATAACGCATAAACTAGGGTTTATGCTTCTGTCACTCTCGCAACCCATCATCTACTTATTACACCCCAATGCTTTCCCTTAGGCCCAAATATGGTGAAGTGTCATGTAGTCGACGTTCACACGACACCACTGAAGGAATAGCAACATACACATCATCAAAATATTGAACGAATACCAACGTCACATGATTACTTATAACAAGACTTCTCTCATGTCCTCAAGAACAAAAGTAACTACTCACAAATCATATTCATGTTCAAGATCAGAGGTGTTTTGAATATGCTTAAGGATCTGAACATATAATCTTCCACCAAGTAAACCAACAAGCATCAACTACAAGATGTAATCAACACTACTAGCAACCCACAGGTACCAATCTGAGGTTTTGGAACAAAGATTGAATACAAGAGATGAACTAGGGTTTTAGATGAGAGCATCGTTGGTGATGTCGATGGCTTCGATTCCCCCCTCCCGGAGGGAAGTATCCCCAGCGGAATCGCTCCGCCGGAGAGCAAAAGTGCTCCTGCCCAGGTTCCACCTCGAGATGGCGGCGCTTCATCCCGAAAGTCTTCTTGTGATTTTTTCTAGGCAAAATAGCATGATATAGGAGAAGATGGGCCCTAGAGGCCTGCTGGTGGAGCCACGAGCTCACCAGGCATGCCCTGGGGGGGGGGGGGGGGTGGGCGCGCCCCCTGAGCTCGTCGCTCCCTGGTGGGCCCCCTCCTGGTATTTCTTTCGCCAATATTTTTTATATATATTCCAAAATAATTATCTGTAAATTTTCAAGTCATTTGGAGTTCGGGAGAATAGGTATCTCTCATATGCTTCTTTTAGGTCCAGAATTCCAACTGCCGGCATTCTCCCTCTTCATGTAAATCATGCATAATAAGAGAGAAAAGGCATTAGAATTGCAGTATAAAGTGAAATAATAGCCCAAAACATAATAAATATCAGCAGGAAAACATGATGCAAAATGGACGTATCACTTGGCATGTCGGAAGGGTGCTAGGCAAAAATATCCCTGTTTTTGCGAAGAAAGTCATGGAGTGCCACGTCCAGCGTGGCGTCCAGACGACTCTAATGGATACCATTTTAGACGGATCATCAGGATGGACTTGGAACTTGACGATCTCGTCGGCTGGTTTAAAGGATGTTGATTTTGAGCGCTTTGCGAGGACCAAGTCATCACAATTGACTGCTACCCACAGCTCAGATAACTCCTCGGCCGCTAAGGCCTTGAATTTGGCCTCGATGGCCAAAGCTGTAGTCCTATTCTCGGCTTTAAATGACCGATCGGGGTTGCCATCTATTGTAATCATGCCATTCGGCCCTAGCATTTTTAATTTCATATATGCATAGTGGGGTACGGCATGGAACTTGGCAAACGCTGATCGGCCAAGCAATGCATGGTAGCCACTCCGGAAGGGGACTACATCGAAGCTTAATGCCTCGACCCGATAATTATCAGGGGTTCTGAATACCACATCTAGCGTGACCCTTCCGGTGCAGCGCACCTCCCTTCCAGGGATAATCCCCTTGAAGGTGGTCTTGCTCGGCTTGATGCGGGACTTGTCGAACTATATCTTGTGTAAAGTTTCCTCATAGTTAAGGTTAAGGCTATTGCCACCATCCATTAGAACTTTAGATAGGCAATAGCCATCGATTATGGGATCTAGGACGAAAGCTGCAACTCCTCGGCTGTGGACTCCCACTGTTTGATCTTGATGACCAAAAGTGATCGGAACGGCTGTCCACTTAGCGTCCGGTGTCGTCGTGTTTTCGATGGCGCAGATCTCTCGAAGAGCACTCTTTCGTTGATTTTGAGAGGAGGGCATCTCGTAAATCATATACACATCCTTGACCTCGGATGGATATTGTCCATGGTCGTGGCCGATCTTTATACCTTGGATCCATCCATTATCAGGGTTATCGAGGCATGCAAGGCCTCCTTTTGCCACCTACCTTAGTATCCAACATTGCATGTTCCTGTGGGTAGCCGATTTATCCGACAAGGCGGAGTGGATTGCGCATGGCTGGTCGAGTATTAAGTCCAGTTGTGACTTGCCTTCGCTGCTCCCTGCCCGGCTCTTCTTGCGTGGGAGCTGTTCACCGAGTTCATCGACACCATTGCGTTTGTGTCCGCGGTTGCGACGACTGTGCATGCTTTCTCTTGTTACTCTAGGCGATCCCGACCTGGGACCTTGATGCCCTTGCTTGGCCAAGCAAGCATCTTCCATGGTGCAGCAGTTCGTCATTACGTTGGAGAGTGCGGCGAATGTCCTCGGGCGGTGGCGAACGACCTCCCTGGTTATCCACTTGTTATGAATATTGAGGCGGAATGCCACCAGGGCTTCAACGTCCTCGCAGTCTGGGATCTCATTCTTCTTTGACAGAAAACAGGTCCAAAATTGCCGGACGGTTTCTCTCACCTTTCTGGATGACGAGCGACAAATCCCAGATGTCCATTGGTCCAGTGTTTCCTGCGCAATACTCGACATGGGTGATGGGTGGGATCAAAACTTTGGCTCTGATCTGATCTGACATCGTTTCCGAGGTTAATTCTTCTGGGGATCGATCTAACATTGATCGAAGGTTATCCCGCGGGGCCAGATACGCCTAGCTTCCGAATTGAGTCGTCGGATCTGAGCTCCAGGTTTGGTCCGGCGAGGGTTAGATTTCGTTCCAAGCTTGACTTGACGTCGGTGTTTGGACGAGTGGGGCCCGCTGCTCCTCGGTCCGATCGAACATCACGAGCGAGGAAAGAGCGGCGGGTTCTGATTCATTGAGTTCGACATCTCGACGGGGAGTTGGGGTTTCGATCCAGCCTAGATGGCTGGTCGAACCGGCGTGAGGGTGTTCCTGTGCAGAGATCGTGCTGGTGCTGCTCTGATCGTCGGTTACAAACGCCATCGAACCGCTGCAACTACTCAGCGGGACCTACATGGGCCACCAATGATGGAGTCAAATCCAGTAGATCTCGAGTAGGGGGTCCCCACCTAGTAGCCTTGGCACGTTGGTAACAGGGACACATGATTTTACCCAGGTTCGGGCTCTCTCGAAGAGATAATACCCTACGTCCTGCTTTGATTGTATTAATTTCGAGGGAGTACAGTTACATGTAGATCTACCGCGAGATCTATGTGTGTATGAGTTGATCGTCTACGGGCCTCACCCCTCAGTTTATATAGATACCGGGGTTGTACATAGGTCGGTTACATCTAGGGTAATCATGGTGTAAATGATCTCTAAGTCTTGGAGTAGGCGCCAAGTCTTCGGAAGTTTCCATCTTGGTGCTCCTGGGCCCGACAATCGTGTCCCACTGGTAGACTATCTTGGGGATCCTAGGCCCAGCCCACCAGGCTGGGAGATGATGTGGTGCATACCCCCTAGTCCAGGACACCATCAGTAGCCCCTGAACCGGTATCCAAGTCGAGGACATTCCTTGTTTGTTCCAAGCAACTACTTCGTCTTCGGTCATCGGTCTTGGAAACTGGTTCATCAAGTCCTTCCCCTGCTCTTCGGGAGTTCGGCTTGGCATAGCATGCACTTCATCTTGTGGGCTGACTGATGAGTTCTGCATACACCATCATGCACCTCTCCCATAGTGACTCGAGCCTGGTCTTCGTCCAGACATTTTAAAAGAAGACCATCAGCTATTCGACGATATAAGTCATCATCCTCCAATGTATATTTAAGAGCGAGCTGCCAAACAGTCCTATCTGTTTTCTGATTTGGATCCTGCAGATAAGAAATAATGGGTTTCCTCCAGTCGGCTTCCCGGATTGCACTAGATCCGTTATTTGCCGAATCCAATGAGTCGGTCATTCTCAAGTCAGCAATTTCAAGTGTCGGCTATTTGGATATGAAGAACATACCCCGACTGACATGATACACTACCCCAAACAGACTTTTTCCTAACGGCCAAATCCCGTCAGAAATGAGGCAAAATCGTCAGGAATGAGGGCATACCGTCAGGAATCTCCCATCAGCAACAACTTCTCAGGAATAGGCCGCACTCCTGACGGTAACCGTCACGAATGTTATTCCTGACGGTATTTCCTGACGGGCACACCAAGATCGATGACGGTGCAAAGTCAGGAAAACCCTTCAGGAATCTGGCCGTCACGAATGTTCTCTATTCTTCAGAGTTAGGAGCAAGCCTTCAGGAATCTTACTGCGTCAGGAAAGACCAATCTGGCCTTCAGGAATGAACTAGCAGAGTGGCCCTTCAAGCTGTAGCACCTTCAGGAATGAACAAGCAGAGTGGCCCCTTCAAGTTGTAGCACCTTCAGCAATGAACAACACTCGTCAGGAATGATTATTCAACCCAAAGAAACCAAAATAATAATCAATTACGCAAATTCACTGCCAATAATGGCAAATTTATTCATATTCATGCACAAACAAAGGTCAGATGGCCCAGTTTAAGATGACATATCCCATTCATGCACAATATATGTCCATTACATTGAAACCTCCATGTTCACCAGATTCACATAATCACCAAACGCTCAACTTAACACTAGTTATTACCAAGACCAAAAGACATATACAAGAGTCCTAGATTTCCATCAGTACTAGCGATTCACCAATAAAAGGCTAAGTGCACCGTAGTTCCCAGTACAAGCACTAATTAAGTAATTATAACAGTGGCATTCCTAAATGATTGTTATGTGTTGGAGTAGAACCATGATCATCCATTTGAGTACCAGCATCAGCATGGTTTTCAGCATGTGAAGAATCTGTCAAGGGAATACCACCATCCTGTTGGGCTTGGGGTGTTTCATTCATCTGCAAGGGGAAAATGTAATAGATTTCAGCACAGTGAAAAGTAAAACAGCGATCACACACTGAAATAGAACTTGCACATTTTTGGACAAAAAAAATTATGCAGACATATGACAGCCAGTTCACACAAGCATTGTTCATGGCACCATGTTTATGTAGAGCTATATATAGTAGATAGACATTTGTTCTTGGCAGCCGGTTCATACAAAATACAGTAGATAGACAATTGTTTCATTATAGGGTATATGGCAAGCTAGGTTCACACAATCATTGTTCATGACAGCAGGTTTATGCATAGCTTCACACATGGATTCATGACAGCCTTTTGACATGAACAAGTATACAAACCAACAGGAAAATTGTGCATAGCTTCACATAAGCATTGTCAAGTTTGTTGCATAGAGGGGTTGAGTGTCAAGCCATACATACCAGGTCACTGCCATCCATCAGCTCATCTTGATAGGCAAGAAGATCTTCTGGTACTTCCCATCCCAGCTTGCCATAAAACCCCTACAGTGCAATAAATGGTTCAGTTGATGTGCAAAACATCAACAAGATCTATAATGCAATCAAAGCAAATATGTGTAAAAGATGTACAATACCTGTACATGTTTGCTCAGAATAAAATTATTCTTGCAGCGCCTTTTCAGTTGAGCATTATCCTTCAATAAACAGTGATACGATATGGAGTTTGATGGCCTTATGTCATTCTCTCTAGCTTTTGCAACAACCACTGATTTCTTTATAGCACCATCACCTATAGCTAGTCGACCATGGGGCATGCCACCACTGGACGAGTACATGATTTCTGGATCGAGATCACGGTCCTCCCAATGTAGTGGATCTGCTGCTTTCAAAGCTGTGTAGTAGGTGTTCTGAACCATGAACAAATAACAATATCATGCTATTAATTTCAGATTAACAAGTATCAAGTTTTGAAGACAGAGCAAATGTGCATGAACTTACAAGACGCTCTGTGACCTTAATGTTGTTGATGGGGCCACTTTCTCCATTCTCGGTACAATTCTTAACTCCTGCTTTCATGCACTTGTAAGTGTTCATGTTTGTTGCTACTGCAGGCCCATGCTGTTTTTCCTACTTAAGAGAAGATGCCCTTTCAACAAACAGCCCATACTCACAAGTCATACTAAATTGAATGCAACTTACCAACATGCTTTGGGTCTGAACGAATGATCATGAACCACCCCGGTTCTGTGCAATATCCTCTGACTTGAAGCGTGACACTCGGCCAAGATTCCGTAACCCCTCGAATTTAGAGGAGCACCAATAGTCACATATGCTTTCCCACACTTCATGATCAGTGCACCAATAAAGCTGAGCTTGCATGTATTGGTTTTTGGTAAGCTCTTTTTGACATGCTTCATGATCTTTGATGGGCTCCTTAACAATATCCTTATAGTACAATTTGACGGCTTCCTTACGGGCTTGGTACCACATCTGCCTAAATTGTCTCTTTGCAGAATTTTCAAGAATACGATTAGCTTCTATTATTTGGGTAGGAGAGTCATCAAATAGCTTGTATATACTCTACACAGACAAAGAACATAGGTTACATATGTGATTACTATTGGTTTCGAAAGTATGCAATTATGTACACAAATTAGTATGTCAATATTGCTTTCCAAATGCATTGGTCCGAGAGTCAACAAAAAGATACTACACTCCAGCATATTAAAAAAAGAACTTCATTTAGCTTGCATTAGTACTTACCCAATACTCCAGCATCAAACGATGTGCAGCTGTTTCCCCAATATTTTCAATTTCAGTAACTTTGTTAACGTAATAATCTTCCCAAGAAGATGCATGACGCTTGATTTCCACACCTTCCTTGTTCTTCTCCTTGATAATGCATGGGTATTCACGTTTGAGAAGTGCAATAATCTGGCCACCTATCCCCTTATCTCCTGCAAAGTGACTGTCACCTTTGGGTTGAATTGCAATGCGAATGCCATTTGGTGGCCTTTTTAGTTGGGTGCGTGTCTGCCCCTTTCTTTTCTTAGTTGTTACACCACTATCATTGTTGGAGGTACTCCCATTGTTGCTGG
The DNA here is from genome assembly GCA_039707655.1 of Elymus sibiricus. Classification (NCBI taxonomy): domain Eukaryota; kingdom Viridiplantae; phylum Streptophyta; class Magnoliopsida; order Poales; family Poaceae; genus Elymus; species Elymus sibiricus. Next base: position 18,859,724 of record CM077675.1, read on the forward strand.
AGGGACCATTATCATTGTTGTTCCCTTGAGTCTCATCACTTGGTTGATGAGCTTGTGAGACTGTTCTTTTAGGTCGGTGGCGATGGCCTGCCATGTCCCGCAACATGTTATCACAAATTGTAAGTATTTTTGTGTTGTGAGATCATAATGACCCATATAGTTGAAGCATCGTCCGGGATGTTGAAACATTTCAAGATCACAAGTGGAATGAAATGACAATCTGCCATCATCATATCTAGGTGGTCGGTTTCTAACTGAGTGCACATCAGATTTAAAATAAAGAGAAAAAAGATTTGTGGCCTCATCAATAAGGAAATCCTCAGCTATTGATCCCTCAACTCGTGAGTTGTTACGTACTTTCTTTCTTAGTTTTCCAATACCCCTGAATCAAAGAAAAAACAAGCAATGAAGAAATGCATTTGCCAAGTAAACAACATTTTTTACTTTCATATAAGATATACCTCTCAAACCGATACATCCATGTATTCTGGACAGGGCCTGCTAGCCGGGCTTGGCAAGGTATATGAATCATTAGGTGTTGCATGGGATTGAAAAAACCAGGAGGGAATATCTTCTCTAATTTGCAAATAATCACCACAATGTTCTTTTCCAGACTTGCTACTGTGTCTTTGCTGAGTTGCTTAGCACACAACTGCCTATAGAAAAAGCTAAGCTCGGAAAGACAAATCCAAATACCTTTGGGAAGAAAACCACGGAAAGCAGCTGGGTGTAAACGCTCAATGAATATGTGGTAATCATGACTTTTCAGTCCAAATAATTTCTTATCCTTCAAATTAACCCCTCTTCTAAAATTGGAAGCATACCCATCAGGAAACAACAACTTTTTGAACCAATTCAAAATGATGACCTTATGCTTCCCCTCAATTCTGAAAAGTGCCCTTGGCTTATCCCAATTGCCATTTGGCTTTTCCACTAGATTCATCTTAGGACGTTTGCAAATCTTGGCTTGGTCTTTCATTGCTTTGACATTATCTTTTGTTTTATCAGTTATGTCAAAGCATGTGTTCCAAATAGCCTCGGCTACATTTTTTTCATTGTGCATTACATCAATACAATGCCGAAGAAGCAATTTGTTGAAGTAAGGCAGATCCCAGAAACAACTAACATGTGTCCAGTTCTGTTCTTTTCCATATGTTTTGGTGTTTCCTACTTGGGCTCTCATTTGGGTTTCTACTTCTTCACCTTTCAAATGCTTAGGTGGTTCATCTAATATTATTGTGTCTTTTCGAAATGCATCAGCTTGGGGTCTAAACTCATGGCCTATCGGAAGAAACCTCCTATGACAATCAAACCAGCAAGCCTTTCCACCATTTTCTAACCGAAATGCTTTGGTATCACTCATACAATCATAACAACAAAATTTTCCATGGGTGCTCCACCCAGCTACCATTCCAAAGGCTGGAAAATCATGGACTGACCATAGATAGGCTGCCTTCATCGGGAAGTTTTCCTTCCCATATGCATCCCATGTTTGAACACCACCCCACAACTCGGTTAATTCATCAACCAAAGGTTGCATAAGGACATTTAGTTTAGCTCCAGGATGTTCAGGACCAGGGATAACAAGAGCAAGAAATATGTACTCAGAACGAATTATGACTTCAGGAGCTAGATTTAAAGGAACCACAAACACTGGCCAGCATGAATAAGAAGTAGCAGACAAACTATAAGGAGTGAAACCATCCGTGGACACAGCTACTCGCTGATTCCTAGGATCTGATGCAAAGTCTGGGTAATCGCTGTCAAGTTTTTGCCATGCTTCACCATCGCGTGGGTGCACCATTTTACCAGAATTAGGACGAGGAGTTTCTTTGTGTGATCGCAACATTTTTGCGGTCTCCTCATGTGCAAACAATCGCTGCAACCTATCTTTTATAGGCAAGTGCCGCAACACCTTACGTGGGATCTTACTTGAACCAGCCTTCTACCTAGGGGTCTTACAAAAATCACATTTTTGCTTATTCTTATTGTCCTTGTAATACAACATGCAATTTTTGGGACAAACATGAATTTTATGATATGGCATACCAAGACCCTTGAGCAATTTCTTTGAGCTATAGAAGTCCTTTGGTAGTGAGGAATTGTTAGGCAACAGCTCATGGATCAGTTGTAGTGTATCATTATAACAAGATTCAGGTTGATTGTTCTGCGACTTTATGGTCAACAACCGAGCTATGGAAGACATAGTTGAGTGGCTTGTATTTTCATGCACCAACTCTTTTACACTATCAATCATTCTATAGAAAGCTTGGGCTCAAGCTATTGGTTGTTGTTCAACTGGTGGGGCTCGCGCAGGTAGATCATTCAACATAGTGTCCATCCGATCAGCCTCCGCAGCATCTACATAGTCTGTAATTTCGACATGCCCTTCACCATGTGTAGTCCAAACAGTATAATTTCGCTTGAAACCAAAATGACACAGATCTAACTCTACATCATCCCTGTTCTTTCTCTCATAATTTTGACAATTAGCACATGGACACTTAATCTTTCCATTCTGGACTACAATTGGAGTAGAGAAGGCAAAATCTATGAATTCTTTTGTCTTATTATACCACTCATCAGTTGATTTACTGTAAGTCCAACCACTATACATCCACTCACGCTCCGCCATTCAATAATGCTGTTATTGCACGATTTGGAATATATAACAGTTAATGATCTAACATGGCAATGAAGAAATTGCATAAACAAGATTAGACATGTGGAAGAGTGGACATTGGACCTGTCAATGGAGAGGGTTGCCGTGCAACACTATCACTCCTTAAACTTGGCCTTCGTAGAGCAACACCTTCCTGATTTTGCTTTCTCTACATAGACATATGGCAACTAAAATATCAATTCCTTTGCACTGGGATCATAAAACAAATTATTTAAAACTGAATCATATAGTAATCACAGTCTCCATTGCTGCTGCCCCCAATCTTTTCAAAAGAACAACAAAAAATAGCATTTTTTACCTCAAGAAAAGTGTCAAATACTAAACAATGACCACTACATGCTGTTACTAGTGAACTATCTGTTGTTACTAAACAAGAGAGGCGTACAAGCTGCTACCTTTTTTGGGTGGTTTGGCGGTGGGAGGGAAACAGAGGACGAGGCAGTGAGCCCGATCTGGAAGACGAGGACGTGCCGGTCGATGGTGAGGCGCTGGAGTGGCTGGACGACGAGGGGGACTGCTGGACGTTGATGGGGCAGCGCTGGACGGTGACGGAACGCCGGTCGAGGGGATGGAAGCGGGGCTGTACTGCGAGTCTGCGAGGGGCGCCGGTCGTTGGGGATGAAGGCGCCGCTGGAATGGCTGGAGGGCGCACAAGGCACAGCTGGACGTCGACAGGGCAGCATTGGCCGGCGAGCGAGGCGATTGGCTGGACGGCGACGGAGATGGGGCGGCGGTCGATGGGGGGAGACGGCGCTGGAGGAGTGGGGGCAACAACGGTGTGGGGTCAACCGCCGGCTGTGGGGTGCGGCGGCATCGGACGGGAGGCGGCGACCATGGGGGATTGGGAGGAGGGGGCGGCGGCCATGGGGGATTGGGACTTTGGGAGGAGGGGGCGGCGTGTTGCAAAGATGGGATGGGCAGGCGTAGGAGTTTGTTTTAGGGATTTTGACCGGCCGTTCCTGACGTTGGGCCCATCCACGTCAGCGATGGGGGCACAACCGGCGCGAAAACTACTCCTGAGCGGCAAAATCGCGCGCCTTGCTCGCTCCTAGCCAAAATTCGCGCTAAATAATTTTGCGTGGGCAAAATCACGCGCCCTGCTCGCTCCTAGCCACGTTCCTGAAGGCGGTGTACCGTCACGTGCGTGCGCAAGAAATTATTCCCGACGTGCATCGTCTCCCTTCACGAATATGGGCCACGTTCCTGAAGGCTTCTCAAATTCCTGAAGGTTAATATGTGGCCCGTCAAGACTGGCTCGGCCCATTCACGTCGGGAGGCCATTCACGTCAGGAACGTCGCACGTTCCTGAAGGAGGGCTCGCAACCTTCAGAAATGTTTTAAACCGTCCTGAAAAAGTCTGTTTGGGGTAGTGATAGCAGGATGTTTGCTGAGTCAACTCATTAGCGGGCTAATTGTCCTGCCTGGATATATGGGCAATAGAGAAATAGTCCAAGGTAGAAATAATATCTAGGCATTTGTCGAGGTACACGTTGAGTGATTCGTCCAAACATTGGAAAGCCTTGGATATTTGTTGGACGACTAGCAATGAATCACCGTAAGCTTTGACATGGGTAGCTCCTACATTGATTAGAAATTCTAGCCTGAATAGCAAAACTTCACATTCGGCTTGATTATTAGTGCAAAAATATTCCAACCGGCATGAAACCTCAACGGTTGTACCATGTGGAGATATGTACACAACGCCGATTCGTTGGCCGTTGCTACAAACTGAGCCATCAAAGTATAATCTCCATGGTACCAAGGATATAAGGTCCACGTCCAGGCTAAGCTCCTTGTCAATCCGATGCTCAACGATGAAGTAGGCTATGCTCTGTCCTTCCTCAGATTTAAGAAGCTCATAAGCCAAATCATACTCGATCAACCCGTAAGCCCATTTACCGATTTGACCACTGAGAATCGGTCTTTGCAACATGTATTTGATGACATCGGTTTGATAAGCTACGATGCATGTGCTGGATAGCAAATAATGCATCAATTTGGTGCAAGCGTAGTATAGACATAGGCATAACTTCTCAATAAACATGAACCGCGACTCGGCATCCAGCAAGCGCCGACTCAAATATGTGACAGCATACTCCTTTCCTTTGGCTTCTTGAGTTAAGACGGCACCAATGACCTTCTCCTCGGCTGCAATGTAGTGTCGGAAAGGCTCTCCATATCTCAGTGACTTCAGAACCGGAGGAGTAGAGAAGCAGACTTTAATTTTCTCAAACGCCTCTTGTTGTCTTGCCCCCCAAGTAAAGTCGTTATCATTTTTGGACCGAAGAATCTGAGTGAACGCATCAATTTTTCCCGACATGTTAACAATAAATCTCCTGAGGTAATTTACTTTGCCGTGAAACTTCTGCATATCCTTTTTGCAAGTCGGAGCTTGAATTTTCCGGATGGCCTCTATCTTCTCCCGGTCAATCTCTATGCCATGCTGGTGAATGATGAAGCTCAAGAACTTCCCGGCCGATACAGCAAGGGCACACTTCAATGGATTCATCTTGAGCCCGTACTTGCTCATCCTTACGAATGCTAAACGCAAGTCGGCTAAGTGATGTAACTCGGCGTCCGACTTCATGGCAATGTCATCAATATAAACTTCCGGTACAACTCCAAGAAGATCATGAAATATCAGGTTCATCGCTCTCTGATATGTGGCACCAGCATTTTTTAACCCGAAAGTCATCACCGTCCACTAATATAAACTGATGAATCCAAGGAACCTAAAGGTTGTTTTAGCCAAATCCTCTTCGACCATGAAGACTTGGTTGTACCCTGCTTTGCCGTCTAGAAAGCTGATAATCTTGTGTCCTGATGCGTCATTGATAAGCATATCGGCTATTGCAATAGGATATTCATCTTTGGGTGTTGCCCTGTTTAAATCCTTGAAAGAAATGCACACCCTGAGCTTGCCGGATCCTTTCTTCTCGACTGGCACGATATTAGAAATCCAGTCGTCATATCTGCACGGCCTTATAAACTTAGCTTTGAGGAGTCGGCCGATTTCTTCTTTGATCCGATCATAAATCTTGGTATTGAATTTCCTGGCCAACTGCTTGTGTGGTCTGAAGCTAACCTTTATTGGCAACCAATGCTCAACTAGCTCTCGGCTTAACCCTGGCACCTCTTGGTACTCCCACGCGAAGCAATTAACATATTTTTTACTAGCACAATTAGAGCATGTTTATAATCAGCTTTTAGATTTTGACTTACAAACGTCGGCCTTGGGACCATGCCATCTCCAATGTCCACTTCCTCCAAACGGTAGGCTAACATAAAACCTTAACCCAACTTATCCATGTCGTCTATTTATTCTATAGCTTCATACATATCGTTCCTGTCGGCCCGATACTCGTCCAGTTCTGTCTCCCGCATGGTGTCCTCCATATGCCTCGGAATGACACTTCCTTATGATTTGTTCCTGCTCATGCCCAGGTACACAACGTCTAATAACACCATCTACTCCTTCTTTATATAAATGCGGGTCATCCCAAAAGTAATGTCTTAAATCAAAGAAGAACTTTTTCTTTTGTTGGTATGTGTAACTAGGTGGTATATATTTAGAAACGATATAATTAGCATAGTCTGCATACCAAGGATTACTGCGAGAAGCTGAGGCATTTACAACAGCTAATTGCTCATCAGGAAAACTATCATCAATAGGCAGTAGGTCATCAAGAACATTTTCCATCCTAGACAGATTATCTGCTACAGGGTTTTCAGCTCCTTTTGTATCAACAATATGCAAATCAAATTCTTGTAACAAAAGAACCCACCTAATTAACCTAGGTTTAGCATCTTTCTTTTCCATAAGATATTTAATAGCAGCATGATCAGTGTGAATAGTAACTTTGGAATCAACGATATAAGATCTGAACTTATCACATGCAAACACTACTGCTAGAAATTCTTTCTCAGTAGTAGCATAATTTCTTTGAGCACTATCCAAAGTCTTACTAGCATAATGAATGACATTTAATTTCTTATCAACCCTTTGACCTAGAACAACACCAATAGCATAGTCACTAGCATCACACATGATTTCAAAAGGTAAGTTCCAATCAGGTGGTTGAACAATAGGTCCAGATATTAAAGCTTTCTTAAGTATTTCAAAGGCTTCTACACAATCAACATCAAAAACAAATGGAACATCTTTTTGTAAAAGATTGGTAAGAGGCCTAATTTTTTAGAGAATTCCTTAATAAACCTTCTATAAAAACCAGCATGACCAAGAAAACTTCTTATACCTTTAATAGATTTAGGACATGGCATTTTCTCAATTGTATCAACTTTAGCTTTATCTACCTCAATACCTCTTTCAGAAATTTTATGACCAAGGACTATACCTTCGTTCAGCATAAAGTGGCCCTCCTCCCAATTCAAGACGAGGTTGGTTTCTTCACATCTCTGCAAAACTTTGTCAAGGTTGCTCAAACAATCATCAAAAGAAGTTCCGTAGACGGAAAAATCATCCATGAATACCTCAACAATTTTCTCATAGAAATCAGAGAATATAGCAGTCATGCATCTTTGAAAGGTAGCAGGTGCATTGCATAAACCAAAAGGCATACGTCTATAAGCATAAGTTCCAAAAGGACAAGTAAAAATAGTTTTCTCTTGATCTTCTTGTGATATAGGTATTTGAGAAAAACCAGAATAGCCATCCAAAAAGCAAAAGTGTGTGTGCTTAGATAATCTTTCTAACATCTGATCGATGAAAGGCAAAGGATAATGATCTTTTCTATTAGCTTTGTTTAATTTTCTAAAATCAATTACCATCCTACAACCAGTTACAATTCTTTGTGGGATAAGTTCATTTTTATCATTAGGAACAACAGTAATGCCACATTTCTTAGGGACGCAATGAACATGACTTAACCATCTACTATCAGCTATAGGATAAATTATACCTGCTTCCAGAAGATTTAATATTTCAGTTCTTACCACATCCTTCATTTTGGGATTCAAGCGGCGTTGATGATCAACAACTGGTTTAGCGTCGGACTCCATATTAATCGTATGTTGACATAAAGTGGGACTAATGCCCTTAAGATCATTAAGAGTATATCCAATTGCAGCACGATGCTTCCTTAAAGTTTTCAATAATCTCTTTTCTTCGTGCAATGAAAGGTTAGCATTAATAATAACAGGATATATTTTATTTTCATCAAGATAAGCATATTTCAAAGTGTCAGGGAGTTTCTTTAATTCAAAGACTGGATCACTCTTAGGTGGAAGAGGATCGCCCAAAGTTTCAACAGGCAAATTATGTTTCAAGATAGGTGCTTGTTTAAAGAATATCTCATCTATTTCATTTCTTTCATTCATATACATATCATTTGCATGGTCTAGCAAATATTGTTCTAATGGATCATTAGGAGGCACAGCAATAGAAGCAAGACCAATAATATCATCTTTATTAAATAATTCTTTATCATGATGTTGTCTACTAAACTTTCAGAAATTAAACTCCTGAGATGTATCACCAAACTTGACTTTAACCTTTTTCTTTAGCACAATAAATTTCATCATTAACAGTATTCAAGAAAGGTCTACAAAATATAATGGGACAAAAATTATCTTGTGGTGATCCAAATACTAAGAAATCGGTGGGATATTTGATCTTACTGCACAAGACTTCGACATCTCTTACGATCCCAAGTGGTGAAATCGTATCTCTATTTGTAAGCTTAATAATAACATCAATATCTTCAATCTCAACAGGTGCTATATCATGCATAATTTCTTAATATAAGGAAAATGGGATAGCATTTACACTGGCACCCATATCACATAAACCATGATAGCAATGATCTCCAATCTTAACAGAAACAACAGGCATATCAACAATTGGTTTATTCTTGTCGAGCTTATCTTGTTCCGTATGGGTTTGTTTGGCGATTTTAGTAGCATCCGCGCAAAAATAAATGACATGCCCATCAACATTATCACCCAAAAGATCTTTGGCCATTGCAATTTTAGGTTCCACTTTACTTTGTTTAGAGGGTTTAGGCGTTTTAATATTACTCTTATGAACCACAGTTATAGCTTTAGCATCTTATATCTTATATCTTATATTTACTAATTGGATGCACCAATCGACCCTCCACGTTAATCCTAGAAAACGTATTAAATCGTCTGTCAAATCTGTAAATTATACACCTACAGCCGTCAGATCAAGTGCCTCAAGGAGTCCTGGTCATCTATCCCACGTACAGATTCTCCCATCTCTGGCTGCCCAGAGAAATCTCCCTAGGGGCCTCACGAAAAATATCTCTAGTAACCCTCGGCCTCGGCCCCCGTCTCCTGGCCTCCTAATCACGTATGCTGATACGTGGGCGGCGAGCTGCTCTCCGCTGTCGTGTCTCTGCCGCCGCGTCTTCCTGTTTGTTGACGGCCGCTATCCATGGACGGCTTGCCGATGGCAATACCTCATGTATGTGGACGGCAGCCAGCTTCCTGTACGCCTCTCTATCCTTCTCTCTACAGGAAAAACCAATCCCAAGTGAAATCCAATCCCAATAATAGATGTCGGATTGGGTGACATGATGGAAGTAATCAAGTCCTCCATTGTCCAGTCATGCACGCAACTCGGTTCCTGTCCTCAGGGTTGGCCCCTTTAGATCAGGTAAGATGCTCATGTCCCCATTGAAAGAAGAGGAAAATATACGTATGTGTAAAATCCTCTGATCAATTCCGCAATTAGATTTGTGTTTTTCTTTCCTAAAAAAGAGATGCTGCTTTGTGGATTTTCTTCATCTGATAATGATCTCACGTGTAATTTGAACAGATGAAGCATAAATATACTTTTACTATTGTACATCTTAACTTAGTCCACATGGCTTGCAGTGCGCACATGCTGCAGCCAGGGTATGCATATGGTTCCTTATGTATTGCCACGTTGGTTTGGAAACCGAGCAGAATTATTTCATTTTAATGGTAATTATTGATTTATATTTTGCAGATTGCTGCTTCTTTTCCCTTCTGAAATAAAAGCTGATCTTCAAGTTCTGTTAGTCAGATATGATTATTATGTACGACTATAGCATCAGCAAGGTGTTTTTAGTACCAAATGATGAATACTTCTACCACTATTTGGCGGTAAGTTAGATGCTTTCCCTTGCTTTCCAAAAATAATATAGGTACTTATTAAAGTTGGGAGCTGATGTATTGTTATCTCAGTATAGTGGCCAATACAAATTCTATTCAATATTCATATGTACTTTCAGACCAAATAAAGCACAATTGTATTATCTTTTTGACTGCCTTTGTGGTAACATGGTAGCTCGATGTATCCTTTAAAAAAGATCATGACTAATATTTCAATATTAGAATATTGCCTTTTTCAACTAAAAAGGATATTGGTATTGTGGTTATCAAAACTAGATACAAGGATTAACAATTGATGTACTATATTTTTCAGTAATATGAGCCTATACTCATGAAATACACTACAAGGAAATAAGCGCCTACAAGTTGTCGCTATATAATTAAGGTACTCTTTGAGCCATTCCACTATAAATTAGTTACTCTTTTGCAATTTTAATATAAATTAGTTTGCTTTTCCAAATAGGATGTTCCTAGAACAGTATACATACTATCGATTTGAAACCATCCTTTTGTCCGTTGCCCACAAAATATTTACTCATCATTGAACAACAACGTAATGACTACCATAGTAAGAATTTGAAACCATCCTATTGGTATTGGTCCAGAGTTTGAACTCTCTCTTTTGTTCGTTGCCCACAAAATATTTACTCATCATTGAACAACAACGTAATGACTACCATAGTAAGAATTTGAACAACAGTGTGCATGCACTTGATGATGATCCCATAATAAGTTAGCATTACCTTTTTTTCAATTGGCAGGTAAGGTCCTAACAACAATAATTTTCGATTTCGTTGCATTTTTGTTCCTCTCCTGGGACATCATACCTCATATGAACAACACATATATACACGTCCATATGTGCAAGCATATTTACTTATTCACTGTTGCAGTTTTCTCTTTTTACTCCATGTCCTGCATCAAAGCTGGATGATATATGATCTTCAGTACCGTCTTTATGAGGATTTTCTATTCATTGTTCATAGATATTCCCTCAAATGTATAATGTATTTGTAAAGTACTATTGGTACCAAGAAAAATATTTACTCATTTTCAACCTATTACGTCAAGTTTTCATATACATTTTGGTTGCATTATTTCCATTACATTGGTCCTACTTATTGGTATGTTTTAGGGATGATTTTTTTTATTTGTTCTGGAAGATACCAGACTTGAGAACCAAACTGAATGTACAAGGCATGGCCTTGGTAGACAGCCTACTTCTTTTTCTTGGTTGGATAGCAGAAACTGCGGACCTATATTGTGTGATGCAAGTAGTAATTCCACTATTTGGTTTCACATGAAGAATTTTAGTATAATTAAAGTCAACTAGGTACCCAAATACGCCGAATGGGTAAAATTGTTGATTATAGCTATTTTCTTTCTAATTTTATCTCCAAAGTAAAAGAAAGATATTTAAAACCTACAAATTCATTTAGAACATTTGGACACGGAATATTAAGATAATATAAATAAGGTTTATATTACGTTTTCATAATTTAGAGCATCTTAATATGTGTGAAATGCCATAGTTTGCATTAATAAAACTTCTTTGGAGTAGGTGGACTAAAAATACATAGTTTTTATATGTACATATCTCATGTCTTCAATCACAAAATATGTTTGATCGGTCAACAATGATAAAATAGAGAACATTCTAGCCCGTGAGGGTGCACAGGTTGATGACTAGTGTTCCTTAATCCTAATAGGAAAAGGAGGTTTCTCAATATAAGTAGAAGGTACAACTGGGTTGGCAGTGTAAACAATTGTTTCAGTTTTAGCAATAACGGGTTTCTTACAAAGTCTTTCAATAGGTGGATGAAATTTAAACCACTTCTCTTTAGGGAGATCAACATGAGCAGCAAAGGATTCACAGAAAGTAGCTACTATATCTGAGTCAAGTCCATATTTTGTGCTAAACTTATGAAAAGCATCTGTTTCAGCAAAAAAAATAACACAATCGTATTCAAGTTTTATACCTGACTCATTACCTTTGTCGACTTCCCAATATTCAGAGTTGCGTTTAATTCTTTCAAGAAGATACCATTTGAATTCAGTAGTTCTATTCATAAAGGAACCGGTACAAGAAGTATCAAGCATTGATCGATCATTATGAGAAAGCCGAGCATAAAAAAATTGTATAATCATCTCTCTTGACAGCTCATGATTGGGGCATGTGTGCATCATGTATTTAAGCCTCCCCCAAGCTTGAGCGATACTTTCTCCTTCACGGGGCCAAAAATTATATATATAGTTCCGATCACGTTGAACAAAATGCATAGGATAAAATTTCAGGTGGAATTCCCGCTTCAATCGGTTCCAATCCCATGTTCCGGTATCATCCAATAGCCTGTACCAAGTCAATGCCTTTCCCCCCAAAGATAAAGGGAATACTTTCTTCTTAATTCCATCCTCGGATAAACCTGCAAGCTTATATAGTCCACAAATTTCATCTATATAGATCAAGTGCATATCAGGACGTACTGTTCCATCTCCTGCATAAGGATTAGCTAGCAGTTTTTCCAACATACCCGAGGGAATTTCATAGTAAATATTTTCAGTAGATGCAACGAGTTGAGGAGCGGCTCTTACCACTTCCGGTCGAGGTGAAGATACCCCGAACAAGCCCCTCAAAGGATTACTTTCCATATCCATAAGTAATAGTAAATTTCAGCACGTAATATAAATGTTTCCTTACCAAATTCCACTTACCAAAGGCGCTTCAGTCCCCGGCAACGGTGCCAGAAAAGAGTCTTGATGACCCACAAGTATAGGGGATCAATCATAGTCCTTTTGATAAGTAAGAGTGCCGAACCCAACGAGGAGCAGAAGGAAATGACAAGCGGTTTTCAGCAAAGTATTCTCTGCGAGTACTGAAAGTAGCGGTAACAGATAGTTTTGTAGCAATGTAATTCGTAGCAAGTAACAAGTAGCAATAGTAAAAAGAGTGCACCAAGGTGGCCCAATCCTTTTTATAGCAAAGGACAAGCCGAAAGTACTTCTTATAATGATCAAAGCGTTCTCGAGGACACATGGGATTCTCGTCTAGTCACGTTCATCATGTTTAGTTGATTCGCGTTCACTACTTTGATAATTTGGTATGTGGGTGGACCGGTGCTAAGGTGTTGTTCTTACTTGAACAAGCAACCCACTTATGATTACCCCCTCTCGCAAGCATCTGCAACTACGAAAGAAGAATTAAGATAAATCTAACCATAGCATGAAACATATGGATCCAAATCAGCCCCTTACGGTATAACGCATAAACTAGGGTTTAAGCTTCTGTCACTCTCGCAACCCATCATCTACTTATTACACCACAATGCTTTCCCTTAGGCCCAAATATGGTGAAGTGTCATATAGTCGACGTTCACACGACACCACTGAAGGAATAGCAACATACACATCATAAAAATATTGAACGAATACCAACGTCACATGATTACTTATAACAAGACTTCTCTCATGTCCTCAAGAACAAAAGTAACTACTCACAAATCATATTCATGTTCAAGATCAGAGGTGTTTTGAATATGCTTAAGGATCTGAACATATAATCTTCCACCAAGTAAACCAACAAGCATCAACTACAAGATGTAATCAACACTACTAGCAACCCACAGGTACCAATCTGAGGTTTTGGAACAAAGATTGAATACAAGAGATGAACTAGGGTTTTAGATGAGATGGTGCTGGTGAAGATGTTGATGAAGATTGGTCCTCCCACGATGAGAGCATCGTTGGTGATGTCGATGGCTTCGATTTCCCCCTCCCGGAGGGAAGTATCCCCGGCAGAATCGCTCCGCCGGAGAGCAAAAGTGCTCCTACCCAGGTTCCAACTCGAGACGGCGGCGCTTCATCCCGAAAGTCTTCTTGTTATTTTTTCTAGGGAAAATAGCATCATATAGGAGAAGTTGGGCCCCAGAGGCCTGCTGGTGGAGCCACGAGCTTACCAGGCATGCCCTGGGGGGGGTGGGCGCGCCACCTGAGCTCGTCGCTCCCTGGTGGGCCCCCTCCTGGTATTTGTTGCGCCAATATTTTTTATATATATTCCAAAATAATTCTCTGTAAATTTTCAGGTCATTTGGAGTTTGGGAGAATAGGTATATCTCATATGCTTCTTTTAGGTCCAGAATTCCAACTGCCGGCATTCTCCCTCTTCATGTAAATCTTGCATAATAAGAGAGAAAAGGCATTAGAATTGCAGTATAAAGTGAAATAATAGCCGAAAACATAATAAATATCAGTAGGAAAACATGATGCAAAATGGACGTATCACCTGGCATGTCGGAAGGGTGCTAGGCAAAAATATCCCTGTTTTTGCGAAGAAAGTCATGGAGTGCCACGTCCAGCGTGGCGTCCAGACGACTCTAATGGATACCATTTTAGACGGATCATCAGGATGGACTTGGAACTTGACGATCTCGTCCGCTAGTTTAAAGGATGTTGATTTCGAGCGCTTTGCGAGGACCAAGTCAACACAATTGACTGCTGCCCGCAGCTCAGATAACTCCTCGGCCGCTAAGGCCTTGAATTTGGCCTCGATGGCCAAAGCTGTAGTCCTATCCTCGGCTTTAAATGACCGATCGGGGTTGCCATCTATTGTAATCACGCCATTCGGCCCTAGCATTTTTAATTTCATATATGCATAGTGGGGTATGGCATGGAACTTGGCAAACGCTGATCGACCAAGCAATGCATGGTAGCCACTCCGGAAGGGGACTACATCGAAGCTTAATGCCTCGACCCGATAATTATCAGGGGTTCTGAATACCACGTCTAGCGTGACCCTTTCGGTGCAGCGCACCTCCTTTCCAGGGATAATCCCCTTGAAGGTGGTCTTGCTCGGCTTGATGCGGGACTTGTCAAACTATATCTTGTGTAAAGTTTCCTCATAGTTGAGGTTAAGGCTACTGCCACCGTCCATTAGAACTTTAGATAGGCGATAGCCATCGATTATGGGATCGAGGACGAAAGTTGCAACTCCTCGGCTGTGGACTCCCACTGGTTGATCTTGATGATCAAAAGTGATCGGAACGTCTGTCCACTTAGAATCCGATGTCGTCGTGTTTTCGATGGCGCAGATCTCTCGAAGAGCACTCTTTCGTTGATTTTGAGAGGTGGGCATCTCGTAAATCATATACACATCCTTGACCTCGGATGGATATTGTCCATGGTCGTGGCCGATCTTTATACCTTGGATCCATCCATTATCGGGGTTATCGAGGCATGCAAGGCCTCCTTTTGCCACCTACCTTAGTATCCGACAGTGACTATTCCTGTGGGTAGCCGATTTATCCGACGAGGTGGAGTGGATTGCGCATGGCTGGTCGAGTATTAAGTCCAGTTGTGACTTGCCTTCGCTGCTCCCTGCCCGGCTCTTCTTGCGTGGGAGCTATTCACCGAGTTCATCGACACCATTGCGTTTGTGTCCGCGGTTGCGACGACTATGCATGCCTTCTCTTTTCACTCTAGGCGATCGCAAGCATCTTCCATGGTGCAACAGTTCGTCATTATGTTGGAGAGTGCAGCGAATGTCCTCGGGCGGTGGCGAACGACCTCCCTGGTTATCCACCTGTTATGAATATTGAGGCGGAATGCCACCAGGGCTTCAACGTCCTCGCAGTCTGGGATCTCATTCTTCTTTGACAGAAAACAGGTCCAAAATTGCCGGACGGTTTCTCTCTCCTTTCTGGATGACGAGCGACAAATCCCAGATGTCCATTGGTCCAGTGTTTCCTGCGCAATACTCGACATGGGTGATGGGTGGGATCAAAACTTTGGCTCTGATCTGATCTGACATCGTTTCCGAGGTTAATTCTTCCGGGGATCGATCTAACATCGATCGAAGGTTATCCCGCGGAGCCAGATATGCCTAGCTTTCGAATTGAGTCGTCGGATCTGAGCTCCAGGTTTGGTCCGGCGAGGGTTAGATTTCGTTCCAAGCTTGACTTGACGTCGGTGTTTGGACGAGTGGGGCCCGCTGCTGCTCGGTCCGATCGAACATCACGAGTGAGGTAAGAGCGGCGGGTTCTGATTCATTGAATTCCACATCTCGACGGGGAGTTGGGGTTTTGACCCAGCCTAGCTGGCTGGTCGAACCGGCGTGAGGTCGTTCCTGTGCACAGATCGTGCTGGTGCTGCCCTGATCGTCGGTTACAAACGCCATCGAACCGCTGCAACTACTCAGCGGGACCTACATGGGCCACCAATGATGGAGTCAAATCCAGCAGATCTCGAGTAGGGGGTCCCCAGCTAGTAGCCTTGGCACGTTGGTAACAGGGACACATGATTTTACCCAGGTTCGGGCTCTCTCGAAGAGATAATACCCTACGTCCTGCTTTGATTGTATTGATTTCGAGGGAGTACAGTTACAGGTAGATCTACCGCGAGATCTATGTGTGTATGAGTTGATCGTCTACGGGCCTCACCCCTCAGTTTATATAGATACCGGGGTTGTACATAGGTCGGTTACATCTAGGGTAATCTTGGTGTAAATGATCTCTAAGTCTTGGAGTAGGCGCCAAGTCTTCGGAAGTTTCAATCTTGGTGCTCCTGGGCCTGACAATCGTGTCCCACTGGTAGACTATCTTGGGGATCCTAGGCCCAGCCCACCAGGCTGGAAGATGATGTGGTGCATACCCCTAGTCCAGGACACCATCAGTAGCCGCTGAACCGGTATCCAAGTCGAGGACATTCCTTGTTTCTTCCAAGCAACTACTTCGTCTTCGGTCGTCGGTCTTGGAAACTGGTTCATCAAGTCCTTCCCCTGCTCTTCGGGAGTTCGGCTTGGCATCGCATGCACTTCATCTTGTGGGCTGACTGATGAGTTTTGCATAAACCATCATGCACCTCTCCCATAGCGACTCGAGCCTGGTCTTCGTCCAAACATTTTAAAAGAAGACCATCAGCTATTCGACGATATAAGTCATCCTCCTTCAATGTATATTTAAGAGCGAGCTGCCAAACAGTCCTATCTGTTTTCTGATTTGGATCCTGCAGATAAGAAATAATGGGTTTCCTCCAGTCGGCTTCCCGGATTGCACTGGATCCATTATTTGCTGAATCCAATGAGTCGGTCATTCTCAAGTCAGCAATTTCAAGTGTCGGCTATTTGGATATGAAGAACATACCCCGACTGACATATTACACTACCCCAAACAGACTTTTTCCTGATGGCCAAATCCCGTAAGAAATGAGGCAAAATCGTCAGGAATGAGGGCATACCATCAGGAATCTCCCGTTAGCAACAGCTTGTCAGGAATAGGCCTCACTCCTGACGGTAACCACCACGAATGTTATTCCTGGCGGTATTTCCTGACGGGCACACCAAGATCGATGACGGTGCACCGTCAGGAAATCCCTTCAGGAATCTGGCCGTCACGAATGTTCTCTATTCCTGAGAGTCAGGAGCAAGCCTTCAGGAATCTTACTGCGTCAGGAAAGACCAATCTGGCCTTCAGGAATGAACTAGCAGAGTGGCCCTTCAAGCTGTAGCACCTTCAGGAATGAACAAGCAGAGTGGCCCCTTCAAGTTGTAGCACCTTCAGGAATGAACAACACTCATCAGGAATGATTATTCAACCCAAAGAAACCAAAATAATAATCAATTACGCAAATTCACTGCCAATAATGGTAAATTTATTCATATTCATGCACACACAAAGGTCAGATGGCCCAGTTTAAGATGACATATCCCATTCATGCACAATATATGTCCATTACATTGAAACCTCCATGTTCACCAGATTCACATAATCACCGAAAGCTCAACTTAACACTAGTTATTACCAAGACCAAAAGACATATACAAGAGTCCTAGATTTCCATCAGTACTAGCGATTCACAAATAAAAGGCTAAGTGCACCGTAGTTCCCAGTACAAGCACTAATTAAGTAATTATAACAGTGGCATTCCTAAATGATTGTCATGTGTTGGAGTAGAACTATGATCATCCATTTGAGTACCAGCATCAGCATGGTTTTCAGCATGTGAAGAATCTGTCAAGGGAGTACCACCATCCTGTTGGGCTTCGGGTGTTTCATTCATCTGCAAGGGGAAAATGTAATAGATTTCAGCACAGTGAAAAGTAAAACAGCGATCACACACTGAAGTAGAACTTGCACATTTTTGGACAAAAAAAATTATGCAGACATATGACAGCCTGTTCACACAAGCATTGTTCATGGCACCATGTTTATGTAGAGCTATATATAGTAGATAGACATTTGTTCTTGGCAGCCGGTTCATACAAAATATAGTAGATAGACAATTGTTTCATTATAGGGTATATGGCAAGCTAGGTTCACACAATCATTGTTCATGACAGCAGGTTTATGCATAGCTTCACACATGGATTCATGACAGCCTTTTGACATGAACAAGTATACAAACAAACAGGAAAATTGTGCATAACTTCACATAAGCATTGTCAAGTTTGTTGCATAGAGGGGTTGAGTGTCATGACATACATACCAGGTCACTGCCATCCATCAGCTCATCTTGATAGGCAAGAAGATCTTCAGGTACTTCCCATCCCAGCTTGCCATAAAACCCCTACAGTGCAATAAATGGTTCAGTTGATGTGCAAAACATCATCAAGATCTATAATGCAATCAAAGCAAATATGTGTAAAAGATGTGCAATACCTGTACATGTTTGCTCAGAATAAAATTATTCTTGCAACGCCTTTTCAGTTGAGCATTATCCTTCAATAAACAGTGGTACGATATGGAGTTTGATGGCCTTATGTCATTCTCTCTAGCTTTTGCAACAACCACTGATTTCTTTATAGCACCATCACCTATAGCTAGTCGACCATGGGGCATGCCACCACTGGAGTAGTACATGATTTCTGGATCAAGATCACGGTCCTCCCAATGTAGTGGATCTGCTGCTTTCAAAGCTGTGTAGTAGGTGTTCTGAACAATATCATGCTATTAATTCCAGATTAACAAGTATTCAAGTTTTGAAGACAGAGCAAATGTGCATGAACTTACAAGACGCTCTGTGACCTTAATGTTGTTGATGGGGCCACTTTCTCCATTCTCGGTACAATTCTTAACTCCTGCTTTCATGCACTTGTAAGTGTTCATGTTTGTTGCTGCTGCAGGCCCATGCTCTTTTTCCTACATAAGAGAAGATGCCCTTTCAACAAACAGCCCATACTCACAAGTCATACTAAATTGAATGCAACTTACCAACATGCTTTGGGTCTGAACGAATGATCATGAACCACCCCGGTTCTGTGCAATATCCTCTGACTTGAAGCGTGACACTCGGCCAAGATTCCGTAACCCCTCGAATTTAGAGGAGCACCAATAGTCACATATGCTTTCCCACACTTCATGATCAGTGCACCAATAAAGCTGAGCTTGCATGTATTGGTTTTTGGTAAGCTCTTTTTGACATGCTTCATGATCTTTGATGGGCTCCTTAACAATATCCTTATAGTACAATTTGACGGCTTCCTTACGGGCTTGGTACCACATCTGCCTAAATTGTCTCTTTGCAGAATTTTCAAGAATACGATTAGCTTCTATTATTTAGGTAGGAGAATCATCAACTAGCTTGTATATACTCTACAAAGACAAAAAACATATGTTACATATGTGCTTACTATTGGTTTCGAAAGTATGCAATTATGTACACAAATTAGTATGTCAATATTGCTTTCCAAATGCATTGGTCCGAGAGTGAACAAAAATATACTACACTCCAGCATATTAAAAAAAGGAACTTCATTTAGCTTGCATTAGTACTTACCCAAAACTCCAGCATCAAACGATGTGCAGCTGTTTCCCCAATATTTTCACCTTCAGTAACTTTGTTAACGTAATAATCTTCCCAAGAAGATGCATGACGCTTGATTTCCACACCTTCCTTGTTCTTCTCCTTGATAATGCATGGGTATTCATGTTTGAGAAGTGCAGTAATCTGGCCACCTATCCCCTTATCTCCTGCAAAGTGACTGTCACCTTTGGGTTAAATTGCAATGCGAATGCCATTTGGTGGCCTTTTTAGTTGGGTGCGTGTCTTCCCCTTTCTTTTCTTAGTTGTTACACCACTATCATTGTTGGAGGTACTCCCATTGTTGCTGGAGGGACCATTATCATTGTTGTTCCCTTGAGTCTCATCACTTGGTTGATGAGCTTGTGAGACTGTTCTTTTAGGTTGGTGGCGATGGCCTACCATGTCCTGCAACATGTTATCAAAAATTGTAAGTATTTTTGTGTTGTGAGATCATAATGACCCATATAGCTGAAGCATTGTCCGGGGTGTTGAAACATTTCAAGATCACAAGTGGAATGAAATGACAATCTGCCATCATCATATGTAGGTGGTCGGTTTCCAACTGAGTGCAAATCAGATTTAAAATAAAGAGAAAAAAGATTTGTGGCCTCATCAATAAGGAAAGCCTCAGCTATTGATCCCTCAACTCGTGACTTGTTACGTACTTTCTTTCTTAGTTTTCCAATACGCCTGAATCAAAGAAAAAACAAGCAATGAAGAAATGCATTTGCCAAGTAAACAACATTTTTTACTTTCATATAAGATATACATCTCAAACCGATACATCCATGTATTCTGGACAGGGCCTGCTAGCCGGGCTTGGCGAGGTAGATGAATCATTAGGTGTTGCATGGGATTGAAAAAACCAGGAGGGAATATCTTCTCTAATTTGCAAATAATCACCACAATGTTCTTTTCCAGACTTGCTACTATGTTTGCTGAGTTGTTTAGCACACAACTGCCTATAGAAAAAGCTAAGCTCGGAAAGACAAATCCAAATGCCTTCAGGAAGAAAACCACGGAAAGCAGCTGGGAGTAAACGCTCAATGAATATGTGGTAATCATGACTTTTCAGTCCAAATAATTTCTTATCCTTCAAATTAACCCCTCTTCTAAAATTGGAAGCATACCCATCAGGAACCAACAACTTTTTGAACCAATTCAAAATGATGTCCTTATGCTTCCCCTCAATGCTGAAAAGTGCCCTTGGCTTATCCACTTGCCATTTGGCTTTTCCACTAGATTCATCTTAGGACGTTTGCAAATCTTGGCTTGGTCTTTCGTCGCTTTGACATTATCTTTTGTTTTATCAGTTATGTCAAACCATGTGTTCCAAATAGCCTCGGCTACATTTTTTTCATTGTGCATTACATCAATACAATGCCGAAGAAGCAATTTGTTGAAGTAAGGCAGATCCCAGAAACAACTAACATGTGTCCAGTTGTGTTCTTTTCCATATGTTTTGGTGTTTCCTACTTGGGCTCTCATTTGGGTTTCTACTTCTTCACCTTTCAAAAGCTTAGGTGGTTCATCTAATATTATTGTGTCTTTCCGAAATGCATCAGCTTGGGTTCTAAACTCATGGCCTATCGGAAGAAACCTCCTATGACAATCAAACCAGCAAGCCTTTCCACCATTTTCTAACCGGAATGCTTTGGTATCACTCATACAATCATAACAACAAAATTTTCCATGGGTGCTCCACCCAGCTACCATTCCAAAGGCTGGAAAATCATGGACTGACCATAGATAGGTTGCCTTCATCGGGAAGTTTTCCTTCCATATGCATCCCATGTTTGAACACCACCCCACAACTCGGTTAATTCATCAACCAAAGGTTGCATAAGGACATTTAGTTTAGCTCCAGGATGTTCAGGACCAGGGATAACAAGAGCAAGAATTATGTACTCAGAACGAATTATGACTTCAGGAGGCAGATTTAAAGGAACCACAAACACTGGCCAGCATGAATAAGAAGCAGCAGACAAACTATAAGGAGTGAAACCATCCGTGGACACAGCTACTCGCTGATTCCTAGGATCTGATGCAAAGTCTGGGTAATCGCTGTCATGTTTTTGCCATGCTTCACCATCGCGTGGGTGCACCATTTTACCAGAATTAGGACGAGGAGTTTCTTTGTGTGATCGCAACATTTTTGCGGTCTCCTCATGTGCAAACAATCGCTGCAACCTATCTTTTATAGGCAAGTGCCGCAACACCTTACGTGGGATCTTACTTGAACCAGCCTTCTACCTAGGGGTCTTACAAAAATCACATTTTTGCTTATTCTTATTGTCCTTGTAATACAACATGCAATTTTTGGGACAAACATGAATTTTATGATATGGCATACCAAGACCCTTGAGCAATTTCTTTGAGCTATAGAAGTCCTTTGGCAGTGAGGAATTGTTAGGCAGCAGGTCATGGATCAGTTGTAGTGTATCATTATAACAAGATTCAGGTTGATTGTTCTGCGACTTTATGGTCAACAACCGAGCTATGGCAGACATAGTTGAGTGGCTTGTATTTTCATGCACCAACTCTTTTACACTATCAATCATTCTATAGAAAGCTTGGGCTGAAGCTATTGGTTGTTGTTCAATTGGGGGGGGGGGGGCACGCGCAGGTAGATCATTCAACATAGTGTCCATCCGATCAGCCTCCGCAGCATCTACATAGTCTGTAATTTCGACATGCCCTTCACCATGTGTAGTCCAAACAGTATAATTCCGCTTGAAACCAAAATGACACAGATCTAACTCTACATCATCCCTGTTCTTTCTCTCATAATTTTGACAATTAGCACATGGACACTTAATCTTTCCATTCTGGACTACACTTGGAGTAGAGAAGGCAAAATCTATGAATTCTTTTGTCTTATTATACCACTCATCAGTTGATTACTATAAGTCCAACCACTATACATCCACTCATGCTCCGCCATTCAATAATGCTGTTATTGCACGATTTGGAATATATAACAGTTAATGATCTAACATGGCAATGAAGAAATTGCATAAACAAGATTAGACATGTGGAAGAGTTGACATTGGACCTGTCAATGGAGAGGGTTACCGTGCAACACTATCACTCCTCAAACTTGGCCTTCGTAGAGCAACACCTTCCTGATTTTGCCTTCTCTACATAGACATATGGCAACTAAAATATCAATTCCTTTGCACTGGGATCATAAAACAAATTATTTAAAACTGAATCATATAGTAATCACAGTCTCCATTGCTGCTGCACCCAATCTTTTCAAAAGAACAACAAAAAATAGCATTTTTTACCTCAAGAAAAGTGTCAAATACTAAACAATGACCACTACATGCTGTTACTAGTGAACTATCTGTTGTTACTAAACAAGAGAGGCGTACAAGCTGCTACCTTTTTTGGGTGGTTTGGAGGCGGGAGGGAAACAGAGGACGAGGCAGTGAGTCCGATCTGGAAGACGAGGACGTGCCGGTCGATGGTGAGGCGCTAGAGTGGCTGGACGACGAGGGGGACTACTGGACGGTGAGGGAGCGCCGGTCGAGGGGATGGAAGCGGGGCTGTACTGCGAGTCTGCGAGGGGCGCCGGTCGTCGGGGATGAAGGCGCCGCTGGAATAGCTGGAGGGCGCACGAGGGGCAGCTGGACGTCGACAGGGCAGCGTTGGCCGGCGAGGGAGGCGATTGGCTGGACGGCGACGGAGACGGGGTGACGGTCGATGGGGGGAGACGGCGCTGGAGGAGTGGGGGCAACAGCGGTGTGGGGTCAACCACCGGCTATGGGGTGCGGCGGCACCGGACGGGAGGCGGCGACCATGGGGGATTAGGAGGAGGGGGCGGCGGCCATGGGGGATTGGGACTTTGGGAGGAGGGGGCGGCGTGTTGCAAAGACGGGATGGGCAGGCATAGGAGTTTGTTTTAGGGATTTTGACCGGTCGTTCCTGACGTTGGGCCCATCCACGTTAGCGATGGGGGCACAACCGGCGCGAAAACTACTCCTGAGCGGCAAAATCGCGCGCCTTGCTCGCTCCTAGCCAAAATTCGCGCTAAATAATTTTGCGTGGGCAGAATCGCGCGCCCTGCTCGCTCTTAGCCACGTTCCTGAAGGCGGTGTACAGTCACGTACGTGCGCAAGAAATTATTCCCGACGTGCATCGTCTCCCTTCATGAATATGGGCCACGTTCCTGAAGGCTTCTCAAATTCCTGAAGGTTAATATGTGGCCCGTCAGGATTGGCTCGGCCCATTCATGTCGGGAGGCCATTCACATCAGGAACGTCGCGACGAAATCACTAGTTAGGGTGTACACCTCGCGACGATTACGCGGGCTGTACTCCGCGCGCGACAAGTGTCGCGTTCTGGGCGCTTTGGAGACCTTTCAACCGCGCTCAGCGCATGACACTTGTCGCGCGCGGAAGAGTCCCGTTATTTCCGGTTTCCGGTTTCCTTTATCTGGTTTTCCCTTTTGCAATTAAGTCCCTTAACAATTTAGGTTTTCTAGTAATGCTTCGATGTATTTGTTCAGATTTGTTTCGTGTCGTCCTGCTGTCGTCGTCCTTCGGTGCCGTCGTCCGTCCCGCTGTCGTCCTCCGGTGTTGTTGTTCGTCCTCCGGTGCCGTCGTCCGTCCCGCTGTCGTCCTCCGGTGTTGTTGTTCGTCCTCCGCTGCCGTCCTCTGGTGCCGTCGTCCGTCCTGCTGTCGTCGTCCTTCCGTCGTCGCCCCGCCGTCGTTGGCCCGCTGTGTTCGTCCCCGCTGTGTTTTCTTTTTTCCCATTATATTTCCGGGAAATTGAGATTTCAGGGGAAATTATGGGTGGGGGCTTCCAACACAATCAAATGTCAACTTTCAACTTGGTTGTTCCTTGCAGGTAATGGCTTGCTCCTTTTGCCGAGCTCCAGGTGGCCCTTGTTCTTCCTTTGATTCTTGTGCGTCTGTGTTCATTGTGGTGCTGGATCGTCGCTGTTCAAGGCGTGTTGTAAGATTCTATTTCTTGTTTATCTGATTGTGGCATATGATTATGATGTTGTTTTTCATCGGGATTATGATGTTTGCTTCCATTCTTCCTTTGATGTTGTTTTGGTTGGAATGTATTATAATTCCTTTGTTTATATGATAATGATGTTTGCTTCCATTCTTTTTGTAGTATGTTCCATGCAGTGTTAGATCACATCTTGCTCGGTACATTGAGCAGTGCAGAGCTTTAGCTATTTGGAGGGGTGACACAGATATTGATCTTGCTCTTCACAGCAGTGAGGGTTACTTATATGGTGTTCTGTTTAGACATGGCCATGTGAGCAGTAAATTCCATGGTCCTTCCAGGGAGGAACTTGTGAATGATTATGGTCTCCGTCATCATGACATTATGACTGTTAGGCTTGAGCACTATGGAACTATGATTGGTGTTGATTTTCATCGGGAAGGTGTTATGTTGTTCCCTTTACCCTGTGTTGGTAAGTTTTTTTTTTGAGTGATTTTAAGTTTTGTTTCAGCTTATACGTTTTGCTGTTCTGCTAAACTTGTGAAATTATTTTTGTGTAGCTCTTGAGGATCTGAGTGAAACTCAGAGGGAACTTGTTGACAGTTGTTTTTATAGTCATGGTGTCTTCAGTCTCAATTATCACCAAATGTATGTCATGTCGCGACGGCTCTTTGATGACAACTACATATTGTGTACTCCTTTTGTTCATAGGTTTGATTCCATGAATGTTAAATGTCAACATATGGTGAGCTTTGTTTTTGGCTACTGTTTATTTATTTGTTCTTTGCTCTAGTATACTGTTTTAAATTTGTAAGCTGAACATCATATAACTTGATGATTTTTGTCAGGTTATTCCGCCAATGGTTGTGAGGAGTTTGAAGGATTTTTTGTCAATTCCTAGGACTGGTTCTTTAACTCTTGAAATTACTTTGGATTCTGAAGATGATGATATATCTGTGAGCATTCCTTGTTCCTACTTTATTGGCTTGGGTGGTAGAATGGTGTTGAAGAAGGAAGGTTTCGGTAATTTTCTTCGGGCATCGTCTATTGAAGTAAACAATTTGGTGCTCATAACCTTCAAAGAGCGTGATCAGGAGCTTGCTGTTATTTTCAGCCCTCTACCGCAGTGATCCTACTTATAGATTGTGAAGTGAAACATTTATGTGGCGTATAGTTGTATGCAGATGTTTTTAATAAATTATATTGTACAAAAGATTGTTATTCAGAATTATAGATATTCAGATATATAAAACTTTTATGTATACAGGTGGACTGTGCTTCTTGTCTCCCAGCGAGTCGTGCGTCTCTCACATTGTTACACCCGTGCACCTTCCTAGTATAAAATCGTGCTGTAGTTTTACATTACGGACCGTGTTTTCGTGTCTCACTATCAGGCGTGCCTCTCACACATAAAGCACAATGCATATCCGGATTACAGATACGTGCATCTTCCTATTATGAATCCGTGCTTCTATTTTGCATCATGGACGTTCCTGTCTAAAAACCGTGCATCGTGTTTCTATATGAGCCGTGCCTTTCGTGCACGCACCGCCGTGGATCTGCTATGTACAGATACGGTGCATGTTCCTAATATAAAACAGTGCTCTGTCTTACATATGAGCCGTGTCTTTCGTGCACGCACCGCCGTGGATCAGATGTGTACAGATACGATGCATGTTCCTAATATAAAACAGTGCTCTGTCTTACATATGAGCCGTGCCTTTGCTTTAACTCTTGAAATTACTTTGGATTCTGAAGATGATGATATATCTGTGAGCATTCCTTGTTCCTACTTTATTGGCTTGGGTGGTAGAATGGTGTTGAAGAAGGAAGGTTTCGGTAATTTTCTTCGGGCATCGTCTATTGAAGTAAACAATTTGGTGCTCATAACCTTCAAAGAGCGTGATCAGGAGCTTGCTGTTATTTTCAGCCCTCTACCGCAGTGATCCTACTTATAGACTGTGAAGTGAAACATTTATTTGGCGTATAGTTGTATGCAGATGTTTTTAATAAATTATATTGTACAAAAGATTGTTATTCAGAATTATAGATATTCAGATATATAAAACTTTTATGTATACAGGTGGACTGTGCTTCTTGTCTCCCAGCGAGTCGTGCGTCACTCACATTGTTACACCCGTGCACCTTCCTAGTATAAAATCGTGCTGTAGTTTTACATTACGGACCGTGTTTTCGTGTCTCACTATCAGGCGTGCCTCTCACACATAAAGCACAGTGCATATCCGGATTACAGATACGTGCATCTTCCTATTATGAATCCGTGCTTCTGTTTTGCATCATGGACGTTCCTGTCTAAAAACCATGCATCGTGTTTCCATATGAGCCGTGCCTTTCGTGCACGCACCGCCGTGGATCTGCTGTGTACAGATACGGTGCATGTTCCTAATATAAAACAGTGCTCTGTCTTACATATGAGCCGTGCCTTTCGTGCACGCACCGCCGTGGATCAGATGTGTACAGATACGATGCATGTTCCTAATATAAAACAGTGCTCTGTCTTACATATGAGCCGTGCCTTTGCTTTAACTCTTGAAATTACTTTGGATTCTGAAGATGATGATATATCTGTGAGCATTCCTTGTTCCTACTTTATTGGCTTGGGTGGTAGAATGGTGTTGAAGAAGGAAGGTTTCGGTAATTTTCTTCGGGCATCGTCTATTGAAGTAAACAATTTGGTGCTCATAACCTTCAAAGAGCGTGATCAGGAGCTTGCTGTTATTTTCAGCCCTCTACCGCAGTGATCCTACTTATAGACTGTGAAGTGAAACATTTATGTGGCGTATAGTTGTATGCAGATGTTTTTAATAAATTATATTGTACAAAAGATTGTTATTCAGAATTATAGATATTCAGATATATAAAACTTTTATGTATACAGGTGGACTGTGCTTCTTGTCTCCCAGCGAGTCGTGCGTCTCTCACATTGTTACACCCGTGCACCTTCCTAGTATAAAATCGTGCTGTAGTTTTACATTACGGACCGTGTTTTCGTGTCTCACTATCAGGCGTGCCTCTCACACATAAAGCACAGTGCATATCCGGATTACAGATACGTGCATCTTCCTATTATGAATCCGTGCTTCTGTTTTGCATCATGGACGTTCCTGTCTAAAAACCATGCATCGTGTTTCCATATGAGCCGTGCCTTTCGTACACGCACCGCCGTGGATCTGCTGTGTACAGATACGGTGCATGTTCCTAATATAAAACAGTGCTCTGTCTTACATATGAGCCGTGCCTTTCGTGCACGCAACGCCATGGATCATATGTGTACAGATACGATGCATGTTCCTAATATAAAACAGTGCTCTGTCTTACATATGAGCCGTGCCTTTGCTTTAACTCTTGAAATTACTTTGGATTCTGAAGATGATGATATATCTGTGAGCATTCCTTGTTCCTACTTTATTGGCTTGGGTGGTAGAATGGTGTTCAAGAAGGAAGGTTTCGGTAATTTTCTTCGGGCATCGTCTATTGAAGTAAACAATTTGGTGCTCATAACCTTCAAAGAGCGTGATCAGGAGCTTGCTGTTATTTTCAGCCCTCTACCGCAGTGATCCTACTTATAGACTGTGAAGTGAAACATTTATGTGGCGTATAGTTGTATGCAGATGTTTTTAATAAATTATATTGTACAAAAGATTGTTATTCAGAATTATAGATATTCAGATATATAAAACTTTTATGTATACAGGTGGACTGTGCTTCTTGTCTCCCAGCGAGTCGTGCGTCTCTCACATTGTTACACCCGTGCACCTTCCTAGTATAAAATCGTGCTGTAGTTTTACATTACGGACCGTGTTTTCGTGTCTCACTATCAGGCGTGCCTCTCACACATAAAGCACAGTGCATATCCGGATTACAGATACGTGCATCTACCTATTATGAATCCGTGTTTCTGTTTTGCATCATGGACGTTCGTGTCTAAAAACCGTGCATCGTGTTTCTATATGAGCCGTGCCTTTCGTGCACGCACCGCCGTGGATCTGCTGTGTACAGATACGGTGCATGTTCCTAATATAAAACAGTGCTCTGTCTTACATATGAGCCGTGTCTTAAGTGCACGCACCGCCGTGGAGCAGATGTGTACAGATACGATGCATGTTCCTAATATAAAACAGTGCTCTGTCTTACATATGAGCCGTGCGTTTGCTTTAACTCTTGAAATTACTTTGGATTCTGAAGACGATGATATATCTGTGAGCATTCCTTGTTCTTACTTTATTGGCTTGGGTGGTAGAATGGTGTTCAAGAAGGAAGGTTTCGGTATTTTTCTTTGGGCATCGTCTATTGAAGTAAACAATTTGGTGCTCATAACCTTCAAAGAGCATGATCAGGAGCTTGCTGTTATTTTCAGCCCTCTACCGCAGTGATCCTACTTATAGACTGTGAAGTGAAACATTTATGTGGCGTATAGTTGTATGCAGACGTTTTTAATAAATTATATTGTACAAAAGATTGTTATTCAGAATTATAGATATTCAGATATATAAAATTTTATGTATACAGGTGGACTGTGCTTCTTGTCTCCCAGCGAGTCGTGCGTCTCTCACATTGTTACACCCGTGCACCTTCCTAGTATAAAATCGTGCTGTAGTTTTACATTACGGACCGTGTTTTCGTGTCTCACTATCAGGCGTGCCTCTCACACATAAAGCACAGTGCATATCCGGATTATAGATACGTGCATCTTCCTATTATGAATCCGTGCTTCTGTTTTGCATCATGGGCGTTCCTGTCTAAAAACCATGCATCGTGTTTCCATATGAGCCGTGCCTTTCGTGCACGCACCGCCGTGGATCTGCTGTGTACAGATACGGTGCATGTTCCTAATATAAAACAGTGCTCTGTCTTACATATGAGCCGTGCCTTTCGTGCACGCACCGCCGTGGATCAGATGTGTACAGATAAGATGCATGTTCCTAATATAAAACAGTGCTCTGTCTTACATATGAGCCGTGCCTTTGCTTTAACTCTTGAAATTACTTTGGATTCTGTAGATGATGATATATATGTGAGCATTCCTTGTTCCTACTTTATTGGCTTGGGTGGTAGAATGGTGTTGAAGAAGGAAGGTTTCGGTAATTTTCTTCGGGCATCGTCTATTGAAGTAACAATTTGGTGCTCATAACCTTCAAAGAGCGTGATCAGGAGCTTGCTGTTATTTTCAGCCCTCTACCGTAGTGATCCTACTTATAGACTGTGAAGTGAAACATTTATGTGGCGTATAGTTGTATGCAGATGTTTTTAATAAATTATATTGTACAAAAGATTGTTATTCAGAATTATAGATATTCAGATATATAAAACTTTTATGTATACAGGTGGACTGTGCTTCTTGTCTCCCAGCGAGTCGTGCGTCTCTCACATTGTTACACCCGTGCACCTTCCTAGTGTAAAATCGTGCTGTAGTTTTACATTACGGACCGTGTTTTCGTGTCTCACTATCAGGCGTGCCTCTCACACATAAAGCACAGTGCATATCCGGATTACAGATACGTGCATCTTCCTATTATGAATCCGTGCTTCTGTTTTGCATCATGGACGTTCCTGTCTAAAAACTGTGCATCGTGTTTCCATATGAGCCGTGCCTTTCGTGCACGCACCGCCGTGGATCTGCTGTGTACAGATACGGTGCATGTTCCTAATATAAAACAGTGCTCTGTCTTACATATGAGCCGTGCCTTTCGTGCACGCACCGCCGTGGATCAGCTGTGTACAGATACGATGCATGTTCCTAATTAATATAAAACAGTGCTCTGTCTTACATATGAGCCGTGCCTTTGCTTTAACTCTTGAAATTACTTTGGATTCTGAAGATGATGATATATCTGTGAGCATTCCTTGTTCCTACTTTATTGGCTTGGGTGGTAGAATGGTGTTGAAGAAGGAAGGTTTCGGTAATTTTCTTCGGGCATCGTCTATT
The DNA here is from genome assembly GCA_039707655.1 of Elymus sibiricus. NCBI lineage: Eukaryota > Viridiplantae > Streptophyta > Magnoliopsida > Poales > Poaceae > Elymus > Elymus sibiricus. The sequence goes on from CM077675.1 coordinate 18,890,230, forward strand.
GAAGTGAACAATTTGGTGCTCATAACCTTCAAAGAGCGTGATCAGGAGCTTGCTGTTATTTTCAGCCCTCTACCGCAGTGATCCTACTTATAGACTGTGAAGTGAAACATTTATGTGGCGTATAGTTGTATGCAGATGTTTTTAATAAATTATATTGTACAAAAGATTGTTATTCGGAATTATAGATATTCAGATATATAAAACTTTTATGTATACAGGTGGACTGTGCTTCTTGTCTCCCAGCGAGTCGTGCGTCTCTCACATTGTTACACCCGTGCACCTTCCTAGTGTAAAATCGTGCTGTAGTTTTACATTACGGACCGTGTTTTCGTGTCTCACTATCAGGCGTGCCTCTCACACATAAAGCACAGTGCATATCCGGATTACAGATACATGCATCTTCCTATTATGAATCCGTGCTTCTGTTTTGCATCATGGACGTTCCTGTCTAAAAACTGTGCATCGTGTTTCCATATGAGCCGTGCCTTTCGTGCACGCACCGCCGTGGATCTGCTGTGTACAGATACGGTGCATGTTCCTAATATAAAACAGTGCTCTGTCTTACATATGAGCCGTGCCTTTCGTGCACGCACCGCCGTGGATCAGCTGTGTACAGATACGATGCATGTTCCTAATTAATATAAAACAGTGCTCTGTCTTACATATGAGCCGTGCCTTTGCTTTAACTCTTGAAATTACTTTGGATTCTGAAGATGATGATATATCTGTGAGCATTCCTTGTTCCTACTTTATTGGCTTGGGTGGTAGAATGGTGTTGAAGAAGGAAGGTTTCGGTAATTTTCTTCGGGCATCGTCTATTGAAGTGAACAATTTGGTGCTCATAACCTTCAAAGAGCGTGATCAGGAGCTTGCTGTTATTTTCAGCCCTCTACCGCAGTGATCCTACTTATAGACTGTGAAGTGAAACATTTATGTGGCGTATAGTTGTATGCAGATGTTTTTAATAAATTATATTGTACAAAAGATTGTTATTCGGAATTATAGATATTCAGATATATAAAACTTTTATGTATACAGGTGGACTGTGCTTCTTGTCTCCCAGCGAGTCGTGCGTCTCTCACATTGTTACACCCGTGCACCTTCCTAGTGTAAAATCGTGCTGTAGTTTTACATTACGGACCGTGTTTTCGTGTCTCACTATCAGGCGTGCCTCTCACACATAAAGCACAGTGCATATCCGGATTACAGATACATGCATCTTCCTATTATGAATCCGTGCTTCTGTTTTGCATCATGGACGTTCCTGTCTAAAAACTGTGCATCGTGTTTCCATATGAGCCGTGCCTTTCGTGCACGCACCGCCGTGGATCTGCTGTGTACAGATACGGTGCATGTTCCTAATATAAAACAGTGCTCTGTCTTACATATGAGCCGTGCCTTTCGTGCACGCACCGCCGTGGATCAGCTGTGTACAGATACGATGCATGTTCCTAATTAATATAAAACAGTGCTCTGTCTTACATATGAGCCGTGCCTTTGCTTTAACTCTTGAAATTACTTTGGATTCTGAAGATGATGATATATCTGTGAGCATTCCTTGTTCCTACTTTATTGGCTTGGGTGGTAGAATGGTGTTGAAGAAGGAAGGTTTCGGTAATTTTCTTCGGGCATCGTCTATTGAAGTGAACAATTTGGTGCTCATAACCTTCAAAGAGCGTGATCAGGAGCTTGCTGTTATTTTCAGCCCTCTACCGCAGTGATCCTACTTATAGACTGTGAAGTGAAACATTTATGTGGCGTATAGTTGTATGCAGATGTTTTTAATAAATTATATTGTACAAAAGATTGTTATTCGGAATTATAGATATTCAGATATATAAAACTTTTATGTATACAGGTGGACTGTGCTTCTTGTCTCCCAGCGAGTCGTGCGTCTCTCACATTGTTACACCCGTGCACCTTCCTAGTGTAAAATCGTGCTGTAGTTTTACATTACGGACCGTGTTTTCGTGTCTCACTATCAGGCGTGCCTCTCACACATAAAGCACAGTGCATATCCGGATTACAGATACATGCATCTTCCTATTATGAATCCGTGCTTCTGTTTTGCATCATGGACGTTCCTGTCTAAAAACTGTGCATCGTGTTTCCATATGAGCCGTGCCTTTCGTGCACGCACCGCCGTGGATCTGCTGTGTACAGATACGGTGCATGTTCCTAATATAAAACAGTGCTCTGTCTTACATATGAGCCGTGCCTTTCGTGCACGCACCGCCGTGGATCAGCTGTGTACAGATACGATGCATGTTCCTAATTAATATAAAACAGTGCTCTGTCTTACATATGAGCCGTGCCTTTGCTTTAACTCTTGAAATTACTTTGGATTCTGAAGATGATGATATATCTGTGAGCATTCCTTGTTCCTACTTTATTGGCTTGGGTGGTAGAATGGTGTTGAAGAAGGAAGGTTTCGGTAATTTTCTTCGGGCATCGTCTATTGAAGTGAACAATTTGGTGCTCATAACCTTCAAAGAGCGTGATCAGGAGCTTGCTGTTATTTTCAGCCCTCTACCGCAGTGATCCTACTTATAGACTGTGAAGTGAAACATTTATGTGGCGTATAGTTGTATGCAGATGTTTTTAATAAATTATATTGTACAAAAGATTGTTATTCGGAATTATAGATATTCAGATATATAAAACTTTTATGTATACAGGTGGACTGTGCTTCTTGTCTCCCAGCGAGTCGTGCGTCTCTCACATTGTTACACCCGTGCACCTTCCTAGTGTAAAATCGTGCTGTAGTTTTACATTACGGACCGTGTTTTCGTGTCTCACTATCAGGCGTGCCTCTCACACATAAAGCACAGTGCATATCCGGATTACAGATACATGCATCTTCCTATTATGAATCCGTGCTTCTGTTTTGCATCATGGACGTTCCTGTCTAAAAACTGTGCATCGTGTTTCCATATGAGCCGTGCCTTTCGTGCACGCACCGCCGTGGATCTGCTGTGTACAGATACGGTGCATGTTCCTAATATAAAACAGTGCTCTGTCTTACATATGAGCCGTGCCTTTCGTGCACGCACCGCCGTGGATCAGCTGTGTACAGATACGATGCATGTTCCTAATTAATATAAAACAGTGCTCTGTCTTACATATGAGCCGTGCCTTTGCTTTAACTCTTGAAATTACTTTGGATTCTGAAGATGATGATATATCTGTGAGCATTCCTTGTTCCTACTTTATTGGCTTGGGTGGTAGAATGGTGTTGAAGAAGGAAGGTTTCGGTAATTTTCTTCGGGCATCGTCTATTGAAGTGAACAATTTGGTGCTCATAACCTTCAAAGAGCGTGATCAGGAGCTTGCTGTTATTTTCAGCCCTCTACCGCAGTGATCCTACTTATAGACTGTGAAGTGAAACATTTATGTGGCGTATAGTTGTATGCAGATGTTTTTAATAAATTATATTGTACAAAAGATTGTTATTCGGAATTATAGATATTCAGATATATAAAACTTTTATGTATACAGGTGGACTGTGCTTCTTGTCTCCCAGCGAGTCGTGCGTCTCTCACATTGTTACACCCGTGCACCTTCCTAGTGTAAAATCGTGCTGTAGTTTTACATTACGGACCGTGTTTTCGTGTCTCACTATCAGGCGTGCCTCTCACACATAAAGCACAGTGCATATCCGGATTACAGATACATGCATCTTCCTATTATGAATCCGTGCTTCTGTTTTGCATCATGGACGTTCCTGTCTAAAAACTGTGCATCGTGTTTCCATATGAGCCGTGCCTTTCGTGCACGCACCACCGTGGATCTGCTGTGTACAGATACGGTGCATGTTCCTAATATAAAACAGTGCTCTGTCTTACATATGAGCCGTGCCTTTCGTGCACGCACCGCCGTGGATCAGCTGTGTACAGATACGATGCATGTTCCTAATTAATATAAAACAGTGCTCTGTCTTACATATGAGCCGTGCCTTTGCTTTAACTCTTGAAATTACTTTTGATTCTGAAGATGATGATATATCTGTGAGCATTCCTTGTTCCTACTTTATTGGCTTGGGTGGTAGAATGGTGTTGAAGAAGGAAGGTTTCGGTAATTTTCTTCGGGCATCGTCTATTGAAGTGAACAATTTGGTGCTCATAACCTTCAAAGAGCGTGATCAGGAGCTTGCTGTTATTTTCAGCCCTCTACCGCAGTGATCCTACTTATAGACTGTGAAGTGAAACATTTATTTCGCGTATAGTTGTATGCAGATGTTTTTAATAAATTATATTGTACAAAAGATTGTTATTCAGAATTATAGATATTCAGATATATAAAACTTTTATGTATACAGGTAGACTGTGCTTCTTGTCTCCCAGCGAGTCGTGCGTCTCTCACATTGTTACACCCGTGCACCTTCCTAGTATAAAATCGTGCTGTAGTTTTACATTACGGACCGTGTTTTCGTGTCTCACTATCAGGCGTGCCTCTCACACATAAAGCACAGTGCATATCCGGATTACAGATACGTGCATCTTCCTATTATGAATCCGTGCTTCTGTTTTGCATCATGGATGTTCCTGTCTAAAAACCGTGCATCGTGTTTCCATATGAGCCGTGCCTTTCGTGCACGCACCGCCGTGGATCTGCTGTGTACAGATACGGTGCATGTTCCTAATATAAAACAGTGCTCTGTCTTACATATGAGCCGTGCCTCTCGTGCACACACCGCCGTGGAACTGCTGTGTACAGATACGGTGCATGTTCCTAATATAAAACAGTGCTCTGTCCTACATATGAGTCGTGCCTCTCGTGCACGCACCGCCGTGGAACTGCTATGTACAGATACGGTGCATGTTCCTAATATAAAACAGTGCTCTGTCTTATATATGAACCGTGCCTCTCGTGCACGCACCGCCGTGGAACTGTTGTGTACAGATACGGTGCATGTTCCTAATATAAAACAGTGCTCTATCTTACATATGAGCCGTGCCTCTCGTGCACGCACCGCCGTGGAACTGCTGTGTCTAATATCGTGCTTCGTTTCTAAAATCGTGTAACGGGGGTTGTGTCTAAAAGCGTGCTTCGTTTCTCGGCGCCAGCCGTTCCTTGTGCACGACTGCGCGCACTACCGTCGATGTGCTATGTAGAGATACAGTGCTGTGTATAGATACAGGTCGCAAGAAACTTTGGTTCGTGTCTCCCTGCCAGCCGTGTCTTTCGCAAACAAAGCACAGTGCATATCCACAGTAGACATACGTGCATCTTTCTTAGATGAATCCGTGCTTTGTTTTTGCATCCGCAACTTTCCTACTTAAAACTGTGCTTTGTGTCTCCGTTACAGCCGTTCGTCCCGTATACTCACCACTGTGTATCTGCCGTGTACACATACAATGCATATAAATCCGTGCTTTTGATTTACATCACGGAAATTGTGTGTAGAACCGTTCTTTGTGATTCCCTGCCATGCGTGCGTGTTGCACACAAAGCACTGGGTGCAGTTTTATTCTTCCCAACCGTCTTGCACACAAATTCAGATTACAAGATGTTGTCAGACTTCAAATATCCAGTTGGTTCATATGAGCTTGATAAGTGCCATTACAACTACCAATGTAGCACCATCTTGATATGGGCAAAGATAACTTCAACCTAACAAACAAAGCAGTCCTTAGGGGCAGCGTTTTAATTGCGGCACTAACATCAGCTATACAATGCGCTGAAAGATAATGGACACAGAATGATCATTGCGCTCTTTGAATGTTATCAGGAGAATGTCCTTTTCAGCAAAGCTGTATCGAACAGGAATTCTTCGAAAGAATACTTCTCAATCACCATCCTGCCGTCTTTTTTGCAGATGCAGTATGATGAAGGTGTGATGACACGGGATTCTTTGTCTGCAGCTTCAAGGGTCATACTAGCGTTGCCAGGCACAGCCACCCACGTCTTCAATGTTGAGACAGCAGTCCTTGGGATTTTCTAAAGGAAATAGATATAAAATAAATAGAAAAATGGTTATTTTGTCGTTGAATTAAATAGTGGGTACGTTCAGTGTGGAAAAAATCTAATTTATTTAATTGAAAGTAAGCTTACATAAATCTAATTTGTTATGGAATCAGTAATTGAAAAAAAATCAATAGATAGATCAAGAAAGGAGAACAACAGCATAGTGATATGTATTTTTAGTACACTGCAGGCATAATAGAAATGCAGAGCTTGTTAGGTTGTGAGCAGGTCAAAAGTTATCACTACTTGTAGGTATAATAGATTGTCAGCATGTCAAAAGTCATGTTTGAACTTCATACTTGCAGGTATAATAGATTGTCATCAGTTCAAAGGTCATGTATGAACTTCATATTGAATGGTGAAAAACATCAAGTTCTAGGAATAAATTTCGTTGAAAAACAGTAAATACGCAGAGTGATAACTAACCATGATAGCATCTTTTGTGTTTGTCTTTGTCAACACATGGACAAACGGGCGGCAACGGATGAATGTATCTCCAAAAAGGCAGCGCAGAAAGAACCGTGTCTGGTTGTACGTAAGCTCAATATCACGCGTGTAGACACAGCATTGAACGTACTCGTGGTCATTGGAAGAAAGATCGTCGAGAGCTGGAATAACAAGATGTATAAAATTAGTATTAAATCATTCCTGATTATAAAAGCTGGCAAAAAAATTAATTGAAATTTTATAGTCTTACCGAGATGAGGCATTGGAAAGAGCCTTCGAATTCTGCGATAAGGTATGACCTCCAGATTTAGTCCATGGTCAGGTGTGAAACATTCTATGCGGTCTCCAGGCCGAAGACCATAATCAATAGCAAATTCCATCCAACCATCACCCTGTAGCTTTGTGTGTTTTGGACTGTGCTTAAAGGTAACTTGATAGGACCTGTTTTCTGGGGTAGCAAGTGTAGGCTCAATCTGCTTGCCATGACATTTTTGTTGATTCTCCTTCTGTGTATTTATGTAATCAGCAAGAAATGCTCTGGCATTGCAAGGCACGTACTGTGAAAATTATTAAAAATGAAAAGCTGTAAGTAAAAATTCAAACTCTTTGGGCATTCGCTAGTTAAAGAATTTGTGTAATTCACAGCGATATAGTATGATAAATTAATGACTAGAATGTTTTGCATGGTTTAATGTAGATATGGAGACAGAGAAGTGATTGTGAGAGGCAAAGAGATGGAATAAGATATAAAAAAACTTGATAGTCCAAAAGTGGACATCAAAAGTGGATCATGTTCAGTGTCTTCTGAATAAGATACAGAGATAAGTATGGTAAATTTGTCCACTAACCATGCGTCTCGAGCAATTCTCATCTATAATAAGATCAAACTCCTGCATTTCTCCAGCGTAACGTTCGCAACGGCCTTTTGGATTGCGGCAAGTAGGGCAAACCATACCTGATTAAATTAAGAGCAAAAAAGTTATGGAAATTCATCCTTCTTTTCATAAAAGAAATCTGACCAGCTCTGTGGTCAAATAATTAGAAACTGAGCAGCAAATCTATTTTTACAGTCCCCTCGTCAGTACAGAAATAAGGAGTGATGAATAGATGACTAATTTATTTTTCTAACCGTCTTAGATTTCTTTAGAGAAGGATTAAATTGTAGCAGATCTAGTCGATGATTAACGAAACTAACGTAGACCGTAAACTTAAAACAAGAAAAATCAAATGAACCTGTTGAAAAAACGTAATCAAGGATTCGATTATGGAGCAGACGGATACATTTTAATAGGATCCATACCTGTGGAAGCCATACCTGTGAAAGCAGATAAGCAGCCGGGTGCGAACGAGGATGGAGCAGAGCAATACAAAGGAAATGAAGGGCGTGCAAGTTCTGTACAAGCATAGCTTAGAAATTAATAAACAATAAGATAGTGTAGAGCGGAAGACGATCGGGGAAGATCTACGAACCTTAGAGGCGGACCAATGGGGATCAGCGAAGAACAACGAACCCTAGAGGCGGACCAATGGGGATCGGCGAAGAACCACGAACCCTAGAGGCGGAGCAATTGGGATCGGCGAAGAACCACGAACCCTAGAGGCGGACCAATTGGGATCGGCGAAGAACTTCGAACCCTAGAGGCGGACCCTGGAGGCGGGCAATGGTGAGAGGGATAGTTTCGGACTCATGAGGAGGGAGAGATGGAGGTAGCGAAGTGATTGAGAGAGCCAGAGGAATGGAATAATATATAAAGAACATTGTATTTTTATTTCCTGTGTCTATAGAGGCTCACTCCCGTGCCTATAGAGGCTTCACTTGCGTGCCTATAGAGGTTTACTCCCGTGCCTGTAGAGGCTTCCCCCGTGCCTCTGGCCCACGTCCCTGCAGGTTCAGACTTCACTCTCCCTTGTCTCTTGTGCCTACACACCTGTGTTGTACACTGTGGCTACGTCCGTGCCTGTAGTGCCTTGACTTCCGTGCGTCGGGCGTCTGTAGTGCAACATGCCCGTGGGTATAGAGAGTTTACAACTCTCTAGCCGGGTATTCGGACGCATGGCACTTGTACCACACTTTTGTGTATGCAGAGGGTGTTGTTACCAGTGCGTCGAGAACCCCTAGGTGTGTGCCTGTAGAGGCTTCATACGCGTGCCTATTTTCACTACACACCCGTGCACCAATCAATAGGCTATATGAGGTTGTACACATATAGGCTAGGAGAGCCATGTGTGTGGTGCGGTCGGATCTAACATGGACGATAGGGTGTCCCTTAGCTTTCTCGCACTCTTCTCTAGGTGTGTACACTGGTCAAAGGACCATCTCATGACTGATGTCGCGCCTGTTGGATGTGACTATTCAGTTACCTTGCCATAATTAATTTGGATGTGAGTCCCCATTAAATTTTTTGCCCAGCCATGAGTGTATGAGGAATCATGATTCTAAGCAACTCTTGGGAAGCACAAGTGTCTATTGACGGTTTGCAATTCACATTGATGGACATGGTAATTGAGGTTGTCTTCTATCAAGTTTATATACCAGTCGGTTCCTGCAGGTCACCACATGTCCCCATTCTCGCGACGGAAGCGACGCGTAGCCATTTCCCCATCGTCTTCAGCACGTCCATTTCTTTTCACAGAACCTCGTCTCTAGATTCCAACGTCACCTTTCTTGTGTTGCATGGATGACGGGAAGAACACTACTGAGTATGACGAGATACGGCCTAATGGGAACACGAAGCTGGACGTCTGGTACACCAATGAGCCTTACAAGGTCGAGGAGATCATTGCCATGTATGAGCAATGGTTGCGGGAGGACGAGTACAAGTTTGTTGGTCTGGACCTGGAGTACACTCGGAAGGATTATTGGGGGAATAGGGAAGTTGCCGTGATTCAACTGGCGATGCGCAAGCATGTTTTGCTCTATCACATGTGCAAGGCGAGATCGCAGTGTCCGGCTTTGAAGGATTTCCTCGAAAACAGAGGTATAACATTCGCTAGCGTGGATGTCAGGATGGACAGAAGGGTTCTCTTTCAAAGTTACATTAATATTCCAAGAGAGTAGCACATCGACATTCAGGAGGAGTATATGATCAAAGGCGGCCAAGAAAGGGACTCCATGGCAGACCTGGCGGCAGACATCATTGATGAATCTTACAGGGATATGAAGTCAACGTTCCCAAGAGATAAGCATCACTACTGGGATTGGAAGCCACTTTCTCCAGAGCATTTGAAATATGCAGCAATTGTATGTGATTTTTATTTAAAATTTGAATTTTTGTTTTCACAAAGATGCTTGTTCTTATTCTAAATTTTCATGTTCGTTCACTTTTTCTTCAGGACGGGTACGTTAGCTATGAGCTTTACCGCCGTATTCTGAAGATGAAGGACCGTCTGCATAAGCGCTTGCTACCTTGCTACAGGCGTCGACGTTTTTGAACAATCTCCTTCTGGATGGGGTCTCAAGAGAAATGCGTGGTGGTTAACTTCTATCACTTGCAGTTAGTTGCTATTTTATTTTGTGTAAAATGTTGTGGTGTTTGTTCACCCGGAGGAAGTTGTACTTTGAAAAATTGTGACTTCCTGACTCCATGGTAGCCATGCTTCTAGCACACGCACCCCCGTTTACCCTCTGCGTGGACATTGGTGCATCTTGCTATTATAAAACCGTGCTCTTGTTTACATCACAGACCTTTGCTTTGTGTCTTCGTGCCAGCCGTGCATTTCGCACACGAAGCACAATGCCTATCCAGAGTGCCCATACGTGTATTTTTCCTCATATGAACCGTGCTTCCGTTTTGCATTATCGAATTTCCTCGCTAGAACAGTGCTTCAAGTTTCCATATTCAGCGTGCCTCTTGGAGACGCAACCCGGTGGACCCTATGAGTACACAACTGTGCATTTTGCGATTATAAAACCGTGCTCTGGTTATGCATGACGGACCTTTGCTTTGTGTTGTCTGCCAGGCGTGGCTTTCGCACACGAATCATAGTGCATATCCATGGTATCCATACGTGCATCTTCCTGGTATGAATTCGGGCTTCTGTGTTGCATCATGGATATTCCTGTCGAAAAATGTCCTCCGTGCCTGTCGCTCACGCACGACCCTGACACAGGAGTTCAAGTTTTTTTTATCGGTCAGAAGTAAAAGTGTTTAGAATGGCACTTTGAGAAGCTGAGGTGGAAGATACATAGTTGTACAGACACTAGTGGAACTAAAGGACGGCAGTATCGAAGCATTCGGATTTCGTCGTGGGTACGATGGTGAAGTTAGGAGAGGCATCGAATTCTGTTATTTAGAGTCACGGTCGTGCGTGATTGTGCCCAACGTTTGTTCTGAAACGTTTCCTCAGAGAAGCACTGTCCCTTGTTATGAGGAGCCACTGACCTTTGATAGGAATAGTCACGGTCTTGTTTCTCTCTGCCAAAATTTCACCACCTTATTCTAAAAAGTACAGTAGGATTTTAAGTATGGCAAACATACTTTTGATACGACAGATATCTGGTATACATATAAATGTATATTGAATCACAGAGCACCAGACAAAACAGGTGAATTTTTCTTGTTCTGATAACTAGGTGTTAGAATAGTAGACTTCAAATGTTCGGTCTTCTACGTTATATGTTGTGCTGGTTGAAGACATTTTGCAGTTCTTCGAATATTTTGCCCTTGTTGTGGCCAGATGTCATCATTTTGTAAGTTAGTTGTTCTCGCAACGGCTTCACATAGATCTACAAGGAGAGAAATAATAAATTTAAGAAAGAATATTCTAAGTCTCAATGGTATAGGTCGTTTGTTTCAACAGTATATAGTGTAACATCTTGTGATTTGACACAAATCAAACTTACTTTGTTGATAAAAAAGGATGACCTCGTATCAATGAGCGGCATCAAGTGCATTATGAATATACCGTTGTCGTCCCTGTCAACTGAGAGTAATATATCGGTGATTACAGGATGAATAACACATATGAATTATGAATTATAGGATGAATAACACATATTGTAGTACAGGTACAGTAATAAGAGACTCGCTCTCTTTCGGAGTTGGTTATGCATGTCACGGGTTGTACACTGAAATCGTTTATTCTGTGAGGATGGGTATTGTAAGCGGAATGGTACGCTCTCTTGAAGTTTCCAATCACAATGTCTGAATGTTCCTTTATACCTTCACAATTGATAAAAGGACACAGGATCTCGAAGCATTTCTTCTCGAAATTAACGATTATCAAGTATATAAAGTGGTTTTGTCTCACAGGAATCAACACCTAAAACAGTGAGCAGGAATATTTGTGAGGGGAAAGAACAGGAAAAACTGGATAAACAAATACCAACACAGTAGAGCGAAGTTAGCAAGATCAACTCACAAAGTTGCAGACGTTTGACATCCTGTAGCCAATTGTTTTTTCTACAATGTATTGTTTTAGAAGTTCAATGCTTACATCGTTGACCTGAAATTTATCCTGCAAAAGATAGATGCTTGCTTACTATTATTTGGTACAGTTTTTTAGTAATATTTAAAAAAAGGTAAGAGGAATTAAATTAAAACTTACTAAAGCTTCGATGTACATTATGTGCTTGTGTAAGTTGTGTTTACTGTAAAATTGTTCTTTCAGCAACAACTCTGAGTAAGCATCCATCACGTATTCGTTCATATAACCGTAGACCTTCATCGATAGACCGAAGGTTCGATGGTCAGCCCAGCGTCGATTCATGAAAAATATCCTCTTGCTGCCAAAAAAAAGGCCCATTAAATTACTTATTTCAGCGTCGATTGATGAGAGGCGACGAGTTTTCAAAATGCAAATATAGCCCTAATCTACAGTGACAAGAAGAACACAGCGTGATCAAACTACAAGGACGGTTACGTTGAAACATGGCGAAACCGAAACACTGTTTCGAAGTAATATGGGGAAAAAACTGAAAACTACAGGTGAACGAGTTGAACGTCTTAGCTCCAAGTTTCCAGTCATTATAATAATAACAACAATATTTCAATTGACCAAAAGTTTTCTACAGTGGGAACAATGATCTCGTTACCTGTCATCTCTGCCTGGCAGTGGCGTGTTCTCCACAACTGTTTCGTAGACGAGTTTCTCTACTAGCGTAGAATCTCTTATATCCAACAATCTGAAGCAATCATGTTGGTTATTTGTTGGATCAGTTAGCCGAGGCTGTTGCTACAGATCATAATGATTGTTCTGGGAGTGAGGTGTACTGGCATCGATTTGACCATTACCGATACGTTGATGGCCATGATAATGGTTTTGGTGCTGGCCCTCATTGTAACGGTTGTTTCTCTGTAGCACAGGCCCTCTGGTTTGCTGCTGCTGCATCTGTGTTGTAGACATACCGACGCCTGGTTTGCTAATTTGGTTCGGAGCAGTGTCTGCTGATGTATTGTGTTGATGTGGGCATGAAGACTGTGTATTATTCGTCCATGAATGTAAGCTGTTGTAACTTTGCCGATGGTTATGCTGATGGTTGTATTCATTGGGTGGGCGCTGGTGGCCGTGCAAGCGACCATTATTTTGGACATTTCTATGATGGGAGGATTGGAAATTACAATCAGAAGGTTGCTGCTGGTATTGTTGGTTGAATGACTGGAGAATATAATCAGAGGGGGGTTGTTCCTGGCAATGTGTGGACAGAGTATTTGGTCTGGGAGTTTGTGACCAGCCAGATTGGGTTAAATCCACAGAGTATGACGTAGCAATGGGAATTTGTGACCAAGGAGATCGGGTTAAACCCACAAAGTTTGACGTAGCAATGGGCTGTGAGAGGCAACTAGCATTTAACATTGACTTAGGAGGTGATGTGGCAGGTATAGTTGACCCTTCAGTATAAGTAAGGGTGGACCTCACTGATGAGCTTGTAGCCCCGGATATGTGCATCGGAGTATTAGGTTGACATTCTTTGAAGCCTACATGCTCAGAGTTGGCTGGCCTGTTCTGTCGTTTTGTTGCCTTGTCAATTTCTTCATATATTGATGGGTCAGACCATATGTTATCATTATCAATGAATGCAGCATCATGCAGGGCTTTTTGGTTGTCAACAAGTTGTCGCTTATTGGATACATCTTCGGGTGACTGTCCTAAAGGCTCTATTATCCTGACTCTTTTCTTCGTTGGCGGCATGGTCCCGTTTGCTGCATTGGACATCATCAGTGAGGGTCTCTTGTCAGCTGTCATTCGTTCGTTGGCCTGCTTTACATGCTGGCTCTTGAAGACAACAGCGCTCACACTGTTAGTTGGATTGTCGGTAGCTGGTGCCCGTATTTCTTCAGCTGCATCTTTGGTTGTGTTGGTAAAAGTGGCAGCAACGGGTGGAGCATCATTGGTGGATGCAAGGTTTTTTTGTTGAGCATGCTCACCAGTTGTGTGAACCAGTTCAATTCCAGAACCGCTGCCGGAACCGCAGGGGACAGCTGCTGTATGAGTGGGCGTGTGGCTGAACTTGGAGTCTAATGCAAATTCATATGATTTGGACCCACCAATCTTGTTCTCATCACTCAAATTGCTAGTAGCATTGACCTGGGCTTTCATGGTGGGAGAAGAACATTTGTCGGTAGCAGTGTCTATCTTGGTTACAGCTTCGGATACAATGAGCTTCTCCGTGCTTGTTTGAAAATTTTCAACAACTGTGTCATCGCCGTTGGAACGTGCAATAATGTCTGGCATTTGAATAATCAGAGAAGCAAGCTGCTCAATAGTCTCACTTGTCAACGGAGCGACGGTGTTTAACTGTTTCTCATCTGTACAGTATGAGGTGTGAGCTTCAGCAGCAGTAACTTTGCTTGATTGCGTTGGTTCTGTGATTACATGTTCGCGTTCTGTGGAAGCTGTGCAGATGTTGGCTGCAGTGGGTGCAGTGTTCTCGGATGAATTTTCGCCAGTTAGTATCATTCCTGTGTTCTCGTCCAACAAGTCAGATGTTGACACGAAATGTTCATGAACAGCTATCCCATCAAGGCAGGTATTATAAAAGTGTCTCAAAGTTTCCAGGTGTGACCTAGCATTGGCAGCCAAGTCATTGTTCTTGAGGTCTATCCCAATCACCTCCAAGCGCAATTTAAGCTCGGTTGATGTTTGACGCTGTAAGGATAGCTGGGTATTGAACTGTTCCTTATCATACTGGTTTTGGGAGGGTGACACAGGAGTACCGCAACAACCATTTAGATTATCCATCGAGTATGATGAGGCACGTGAAAAATTGCTTGAGCCACTGCTACATGATCTTTGAGGATTTTCTTTGCGGTAATAAGGAAGTGATGGAAAAGTGGAAGGAAGTGACGAAAAGGTTTCTTCTCCGTTGAACTCATCTTCCTGGAAGTTACAATATACGCCGCGGTCAGTTCGTTTGACTTCCTGCACACCAAATTCCTTACCAAGGGAAAGAACCTTTTCCAGATTCTGCTCAATGACGGGTTGAATCACAGAGAAAAATTATGTGTACATCTCGTTAATGATTTTGCCAAGGCCTGCTTTAGCCTACAAACGAGACATAAAAAAAACAGCATCTGACATTAATATAATGCTAATGAATAATAACATGCAAAAAAACTGTATGGAATGCTGCACTGCAGGAAGCATAGTTAGACTACTGCATGAAGCAGTCGAGGAATCACACACGGCCTATCCAAGAATCACAGTTATAATAATCACATAATCACAGCTGCACTGCCGTTGGGTAACACAGCTAGCCTATTTTCCGGTACATCATTATGGATTGGACTAGTCTTTCTCAAGCAGCACAACTAACCAGAAACTACCTACTGTTGGTTCTCAAGCAGCACAACTAACCTACTGTAGGTAGGAGGCACATGTAACATAAACGAAACCTGCTGTAGAAAGCACACCCAACATGTAACCTATTGCAGGTAGCACACCTATAATGTTTGAGTAGAGGCAGTTATATCCTAATGCAGCGAGCCCACGTACCTGTTTCCTATATATGCTGACTTATATGTTGAATCACTTTGAAATCTTACAGGGTGTGCAATTATTGACAATTTGAAACAAAAAAATGGTCCATGGGCTTGAAATGACTAAACGAAGATAATTTGCATTCTGGCACAAACTGTTCTAGGTAGGCTTCTAGTTTGGTACCCATTCGAAAAAATGACCCTTCAGAGCCGTTTGGTGGGTAGAAAGGTGTGCACCTTATATCCTTTAGCTGCGATGATGGGCAAGAAAACAAATAAGTACAGGTCAAATTAAATTAAGGTATGGAAGCTAAATCATTCTGCTGAGAGGTAAGAGTCCATAGAGTAACAAAGAATGAAGTACACTCACAGGGTGTTTGCCAAAATTTCCTTCCTCTGATGACAGTCTATCTAGATTAGTATAATTATTAACAGCGTCTGTATCCCAGATAGGTAGCCTTGATGGCAAATCATTTTTCATACGCATCACGTTGATATCCAGGTACTCAAAGTAGCTTATCTGCCGGAGATAAAAAGATTAAAAATGGATCAGATGCTCAGCATTTACGACGGAAGAGAATTCAAAGAAAAAGGTAGTGAACCAACCACGGGTATCAGGAGGCAGCCACACAATGCTCCGTTGAATTCTTTATCCTTGAATGTCTGGAGTGATGTCACCAACTTGTCTAGAGTAGCTCCGGACCAATCATATGATGGGATATCTGATGCTGGTCCTTCAAGAGCTACTAGGTAATCTGGGCTTGCACATTCATATGTCGTCGGGCATAGAAATACTGCAGTTGCAAACATCACAAAAACCCGCTGAAATAATTCTCCTGCCAGTTACGGGGTCATGAGATAAATCAGTTCTCTGATGCTTGGAGTCTGCGCCGCACAATTTGTCTCAGACTTAACCTGACATCTGAAAGCTTCTGAGCACCTTTTAGCAATCATTTTGCCTCCCAATGGAATTCCCAATATGCGGTGCACAGTGTAAGAGTTGATAAGGAATGTGAATCCACTAGGAAATATGAAAGAACTGGAGCTGGTGTCAAAGTAACGGACAAGCCATCGAATGAAGCACCTCGGGAGCTCTTGGCAGGCCAAGTCCAGTAGGTTTCCAAAACCAATGTCTCTGACAAGTTGCTTCTGGTCGTTTGTCAGCTTGTCACAAACAGATATGAACTTCTTAAGGCTCAGTTTTGTACTGAAATCTTCTTCATACTCGGCCATTCTAACTGCTCTGCAAACAAAATTGTGAATTGAATTTGAAACAATGTATTGAATCTTCCATATAAATGTCTTGCGAATAAGAAACACATATGAGACGAGAATTACGCATTTTTGAAAAGCAAATGCAACAACACACATGGGAATCACTGAAAAAAAGAACCTACTGTCAGCCTGATATTTGCTTCTTCCTTCTGTACTCCTGAACGAGCTTTTCGTGCGCTGTATGTTTGGACTCGGTCCTTATCCTTTCCTTTTCTAGTTGGTCAGGGACCATGAAATCTTGTGTCACGAGCTCTGTGCCATCCACAGACTGCGACTGGATCTCTGAGAGCTGTGGAGTGGAGTCCATCCCATCCATTGCTACATAACAGGCAACGGGACATGATGATTACTACCTCAACTAGCTAGGACAGATGTTAACAGTTGCTGTGACATTATCATTGACATCTCAATTAATTGAGAAAGATGTTAACTCTGAGTTATCTAGCGTAAGTACTACGCATGTCAACTTGTAGACATGGATACATATATTCATTGACCTCTCTGACTATTACAAGGATCAAAGGTGTTCCTAACACTATGAATAGCAGGATCGAAATTATAATCAGCATACAGCTGACAGGTTAGAACTGTGGGTCAGTCGAGTGAAACCTCGGTCGGAACTGTAAGTAACGCCCATCAACGTTTTCCTGTGAAGCAATTCCGCGACTCCGCGACCTGCGACCCTGACCCCTGGGATTTCGAAAAATATGTCGATAAATTTAATTCGCGCCCCATCTCTCTTGTGTTGCATTCCTCGTCCAACATGAATTTAGCTGGTCTTGCCGAAATTTTTTCGTTCAAAAATTGAAACAAGATGTGAAACGCTGCGAGGAGGAAGAAAGTAGCAGGTACAAGGTGTAATGTGTTACCTCAACAAGAGGCGCACGGCGTGGAGGAAGAGGATGGACGATTTCTCAGGGGAAGAAGGATGAGTAGAGAGAAATTATATGACCAATCAGCAGGAATTCCTCGGGAGAGCTAGGATATCTGCCCCCAAATTGTTTTCAACGACGGGGGAGTGAACGATCTGAGATCTGGAATTCATTGACGGGTGACCCCACTGGTCAGTAAGAGCAACCATTGTAGAGCCCGCATGTCAGTACGACTCGACTGCATCCAGGACTTTCCCTGTTGTTGCCCGAAAAGTGACCCCACTAGTCTGTCAAAAAAACCTTTGGAGAGCCCATGTGTCAGTACGACGGCTCAGGTCCAGCTCCAGACTTTTCCTTCACGGAAAGAGAGAAGGACGCTCTCTTTATTTGTTCGCGTCTCTCTCCCTTTTCTTGTCTCTCATTCAAATTCAAAATCAGCCTTGGAGATTTGAGAGTTGCCTTGATCAGGAAAGTAGATCACGCACAAAATTGAAGTGGATCCGGGTCCGAACGCTCTAGAATAAGATTCAACAAACAAAGGTTAGCTAAAAAACGATCAAGTCATCCCGTGATGTTTCCTGACGCACGAGGTAGATTGAATTTTTGCCGCTCGGCATTTTTAATCCTTCCTGATGAACTGGTACGGTCACCGCAATATATTTATGTTTTGGTCATGCGTCTTCGATGTTCTCGTTAGTTTTCTGTATCCTTATTTTTTTGAAGGATGGTTTCAGTTTGCTCGTAGCAGCAGGTAGCGTGTGCCATAATTCGAATTGGATCCCTTCTTATATAATCGACGATCCAACCGCCTTAGTTGGTCTTCACGGGGGTGCAGACAGAAGTTTCAGGCCGTAATTGTTGTGTTACGGTTGTTAATTTCCCTAGCGTTGTGGTGCGTGAGCAATAAAAGTGCTCTGTTCTGTGTTGGCTTTTGAGCATTGATACTTTGCAGAAACAGGATGTTCTTTTTGACCATATTTCATGGAGATCTATTGTTATATTATGCCAGATTAGCACAAGGATCTTACTTGCGTTTGGCATCCCGTGTAGTATGTGACAAAAAAAATATTCTGTACATCAATTCTATTTAACTAAAAATACATGTCAATTCTATTGTAGTAAACAGAAGTTATTTAGATGTCAGCTAAAAAAACGAGCGTGTTCAAACAGCACTGTATAACAGTTTTTAGCTGTTTGTATAACTTTTTTTTCCTGCAGATGTTTAGGATCGCACCAGCTGATCAGGGCAGCAAGGTTGGCGTATCTCTGAATGATATCGCAAAGGCATATGAAAAGAAGGTAACAGCAACAAGTGAATCACACTAGAGTCATTTGTGGAGAAATCAATTGAACCTTAGGTTTTGGATGGTATCTTGTCTTTCTTTCTCTGCATTATATACTCTCAAGGCGTAACGTGTCACCACCATTGAATATTGTAATGTTTAGGCCCATGGGCATCATTAACAGATAGAAAAAATCATGAATATTTCTTGGTTGAGTGCTGTAACGCGTCACTGTTCCAACTATGTGCTCCGCAGTTAAAGATCGATAGATGGAAGAAAAAGAAACTGCTGCAAGTGGGGAACAAAAAAAAGAGTGCAGATGACGTTCAGCACGCACATGCCAGGCGGGCTGGGGTAAATGTAGTCAAGGTCGCGAAACAAGTGCTCGGTAAGCGTCCCAGCCAGGAACAAGCTGTGCAGCAGACACATGCTAAAAGGAGCATTCTAAGCAACAGAGTAAATTTTGCTGCAATGTCCCCAACTTCGGCCTGTAATCCAAAGTTGAAACACAGAAACCGTACCAACGAGTCGCTCCAGGTAACGATAAAAAACTTGAAAACTCAGTCTTGTTTTACAAATCTGGACACACAAGAACATTTCATATGTTTTATTTGTTAAATTGCTAATGCTTCATAATACACACATGTGCATCTAATGACGATGTGCTTCAAAAACTCAAGGTCGTGCAGAGCAGTCGTTCCGATGGAGTAGTGTTTTCTGATGGTCCTGGTGAAGAGGTACATGGTAACAGAAGAATCGTTGATGTCGGCACATTGAATGTTGCCAATAAAAGCACAAATGATGAATTATCAAGCATGATTGACAGAAGCAGTATCCCAGCAATTGGAGGAAGAACCTTTACTGATCTGCATCACCAGAAGATAGCAGACGTGATAGCAACGTCGAACAACCGAAAAATATGTCAAACAGTTGTGTTATTTTAATTAAATCGTGAAAATTTCTTTGTCTTTTCACGTGCCATAGGCCTACGAGCAAAGAAACAAGGATCAGGCCAGTCCACATCAGGAACAAAGGCTCCAACGCATTGGATATACTGGCGACAATTTAAAGATGACGAGGCAAGGTCCTTTAAAGGATCGCCATTGGCGTTCAGCATGAGAGGTCCTTCCAGGGGATCTCCGATGGCATTCAGGATTGTAAACGAAATCTCCAATGCACGGTGGCTGTCGCCAAGATGTGCTGAGCAGGAGAGGCAGGATGAAAGAAAGGTGACGACACAACTATGTTCTATGTTTCTAAACCTGCTTTAGATTGTAGAGTGCAAGCAGAATCACGGCCGTGCCTCTCTGATTGTAAAGTGCAAACAAAAGCACGGTCGTGCCTTCGGCACACGCACCCACGTGGATTTGGTGCGTACTCACCCGTGCATCTTACCTGGTATAAATCCGTGCCTCTCTGGTGGTAGAGTGCAAGCAGAATCACGGCCGTGCCTCTCTGATTGTAAAGTGCAAACAAAAGCACGGCCGTGCCTTCGGCACACGCACCCACGTGGATTTGGTGCGTACTCACCCGTGCATCTTACCTGGTATAAATCCGTGCCTCTCTGGTGGTAGAGTGCAAGCAGAATCACGGCCGTGCCTCTCTGATTGTAAAGTGCAAACAAAAGCACGGCCGTGCCTTCGGCACACGCACCCACGTGGATTTGGTGCGTACACACCCATGCATCTTACCTGGTATAAATCCGTGCCTCTCTGGTTGTAGAGTGCAAGCAGAATCACGGCCGTGCCTCTCTGATTGTAAAGTGCAAACAAAAGCACGGCCGTGCCTTCGGCACACGCACCAACGTGGATTTGGTGTGTACACACCCGTGCATCTTACCTGGTATAAATCCGTGCCTCTCTGGTTGTAGAGTGCAAGCAGAAGCACGGCCGTGCCTCTCTGATTGTAAAGTGCAAACAAAAGCATGGCCGTGCCTTCAGCACACGCACCCACGTGGATTTGGTGCGTACACACCCGTGCATCTTACCTGGTATAAATCCGTGCTTCTCTGGTTGTAGAGTGCAAGCAGAAGCACGGCCGTGCCTCTCTGATTGTAAAGTGCAAATAGAGCACGGCCGTGCCTTCGGCACACGCACCCACGTGGATTTGGTGCGTACACAACCGTGCATCTTACCTAGTATAAATCCGTGCTTGTGGTTTACATCACGGATGTTCCTGTGAAAAACCTACAGCTAAATCCTGGTCTCCAACAACGGAGTGGAACAAATGATGAACCATACAAACATCTGTTTTAAAACTTTCTATACGAGAAAATAAGATGCATACGTCTCAGGTGCCTCTGATATCTAATTTTGTTGCAACCTTCATGTGCAGGACTTGACAGAGATCATTACAGATGAGTGAAATAACAGCAAGATTCCTTTAACCACAGTTAAGGGAAAACAACCTGTAGAGAAGCAAGTGGTATACAGAGCTGGCTATGGTGACAGCACAAATGTTGTGGTGGAAGCAGCGCAGGTCCTTGGGTTTACGTGTACCGGAGGAACAGAGAACAGCATTCGTGAAGATGACGGGAGAGAAGGAGGCAACAACATTTGAGAAGTAGTGATGGACTGGACCTCAAGCATTGATGGCGCCCCCGCATCCGACAAGCAAGTGAGCTACAGCGGCTCTGTCAGAAACGAGCTAACGCCTGGTCATGAAAGTAATGATATCTCAAGTGACAACGATGACCCCAATGGAGACACGTTAGACAGCATTGATATGGGGAAGGCAACGCAAGAAGAGAAAGATATGGACGAAATGTTCAAAGGAAGCGCATTCCCGTCGATTGAGGAAGTGACGCAGGCACGTGAACCAGAGGATGGCTTACATTTCAAAACAAGGGACGATGCCTTCTTTTTCTTCTGCACATATGCCAGAAAGGTTGGTTTTTCGGTGAAGCGATCAACCACTAGAAGAGCAGGTCCCGAGCATCAGATTGACAAGCAAGTGTTCCGGTGCACAAAGGAAGGTGTGAATAAAACAACCGAGAGACTTGTGAAGCACAGAAGGAGCAATTGCTTGATTAGGACAGGCTGTCCCGTTGAGATAACAGCAAAGAGAGATACAGAGAGAGGAATATGGTACTTGAGGAATGTACGCCTAGAGCATAACCACGTGCTACACCCGTCTGACTGGATGCTGAAATTTATGAGGTGCTATAAGAACATGAGACCCGAGGAGAAATTTTTTATCTAGGTCCTGCAGAAGGCAAGGCTAGAGCCAAGGAAAGTCATGCAGATCTTCACTGCTATGGGTAAACCGAGGCGAGAAATTATGTTCGACACGATTGACATAAGCAACATTGCATGCCGGGACAGGGCTAGAGAAAGGAACACAGATATCGAGGACACCATGAAGCTCTTTGCGGAAATGCAGAGGAAGAGGGCAGGGTTTCACCATGTGGAAGAGACCGATGGAAACAACGTGGTGCGAACACTGTTCTGGACAGACTCCTTGTGCAAGATGAATTATGGCCTGTACGGAGATTTTGTGTCTTTTCACACAACGTTTTCCACGAATATCTATGGCTTACCGTTTGCACCAATCATAGGGGTTGACAACCATGGGTCAACCGTCCTGTTTGGAATAGGCCTTTTAAAGGATGAGACCATAGGGTCATTCAAATGGCTCCTAAGTACATTTGTCGAGGCAATGGGAGGAAAGGAACCGAAGTACATAATAACAGACCAGGACAAGGCGATGAAGGCTGCCATAGAGCAAGTACTTCCAAGGACCAGGCACAGGTTCTGCTTGTGGCATATACGGAAGAACATGAAGGAGAACAATGCAACAGTGTTTGCGCAACACCCAGGGATGTCTGATGAGTTATTTCTAATAATCAAAAACTCACTAAATCCAGATGAGTTTGAAGGTTCATGGAAAAGAGCGATTTCAAAATACAATGCAGAAGGAAACACGCATCTGAATACGTTGTGGGAACTACGTACATTCTCGGTGCCAGCCTACTTCAAGGACTGCTTTTATCCATTCTCATCAACAACCACACGTAGTGAGAGCACAAACTCAATGTGGAAAAATTATGTGAACCACAAGGATACCATAACGAGGTTTGTCGGTGCGTATAACATCATTCAGCAAAATTGACTTGCCACGCTTGACAAGAAAAGGCACCGAACAGAAGAGAAGATACCATCACGAGAGACAGGTTTTCCAGTTGAAACGGAAGCAAGCGAAATATACACTAATGAAATTTTCAGGAAATTTCAGCTAGAGCTGCGCAACCGCACATACTATAAGTGCCACGACCTGGCAAAAGGTAGGCAATACCTTTTAAAAAGGATCCCATCGAAAGAAAAAGACAGGAAACCGTACCCAGGTGAGGAATTTGATAGGTCTGAATTCAGGGTAGATGTGGATGAGCATAAGGAAATATACACGTGCAGCTGCAAGAAGATGACTAGGGATGGCATTCAGTGCTGCCATGTACTTAAGGTTATGGACCAGACAGGTATGGTTGAACACCTTCCAAAGTCTTTTATCATCCCCAGATGGACGAGGAATTGGTCAGAAAGCTTGAGACTACTGTCTACAGGTCAAGGTAACAGCATGACCGCACAAGAAGATGAAACTATGAGATTTGGTCTCGCGTACGCAGAGTTGTCCAATATATGTTCACATGCTTGCAGGAAGAACAAAGCATACAATGTGCTACTGGAGTGTATGCAAGAAATGAAAATAAAAGTCATGACTGCACTCGCAGATGAAACAGACACGGGCAAAAATCCATGTGACGCAAGTCTCAAAAACCCTCCCATGAGTGGCTCAAAGGGAACGAAAAAAGGAGACCGAATCAAAGCTGGTTCTGAGAAGAAAGTAAAAAAAAGCAAACCCATTTGCGGACGTTGCAGTACAAAAGGTCATACGAAAACGCATTGTCCGACTAACCCAAAAGTGATTGAAAAAATGAGGATTCAAGAGGAGAAGAGGAAAGCACGGGAGGAGAAGAAGGCAAGGTCAATGAAATGGCCGACAACACCAACGACTGCATCGAGAATATCAAACGGAGGAGGAGAATGCACTCCAAGCCCAGGACCAAGACGGTTAACACCAGCATCAACACCAACAACCCCACTATCAACGCCAACAACCGCACTGACAACAGAGCATCGAAAGCAAAGTCCTCCAACCACACCAGAATCTAGTATCACACAAGGAAGACACACAAAATGTCCGCAAGCAGACTTGGTTCAAGGAACAGAATGTGCGCAGCCTACCTTGAGAAGAGAAAGAACGGAATGGAGACTATTTTGTACCGGCGAACAATATGAGTGAAGAATTAAAAGGTAAAAAGAGAGCCTGAACAGAAATAATATAATGTACAGTATCTAGCACCGTAGAGTATTGCTGCGACTTCAAGAAATATGCCCATGACGAATTATTCTAATTTTTTTTTTGCCGTTTATTATTTTTTAATAAGGGAACGGCGAGGAAGTATGGAAAGTATGCGCATATTTGGAGAAAGAAGAATGGATCTCTGAATACTCAAAAAACAGTACCATCCGTTACAGTAAAGTCTCTTGTAAGTTTTTTTGTGTCTGTAGGAGAGAAAGAGACAGCACGATTTATTTTTCTTGTGGCGTTGTAATAAAAAATGACTTGTAAGTTCTGTTTTATGGTACCATAGAAGCGACATACAAGACCAATAGATTTACTTCTATATTTACCCAGTGGTGCAGCTGCGCCATCTGATAATTAACGTCTGAACACGTGGCCGTGCATGTCACACCTGTGCCTCTTTTGTCCTAACGGCGTTGCACCTCTGTCAATTATGTTTCGGCACTCTTCTTGAACAGGCGGACCGACCGAAGACATTCTGAATACAGAGTCACGGCCGTGCGTTTTATGCATGTATACACGTGCCTCTAATGACCGGACGCCCTACTCCTGTGAATGTTTCACATGGAGTGCCTCCACTAGAGTCACGGCTGTGCCTCCACAAGCGGACGTGTCAGACATAACATTTTATGGTCCAGAGGCAGGACCGTGGTTTTGCTGCATCAACACCCGTGCTCCTGCTTTAATCTTAAAGCGTACTTTTCATGATCTCGCGGCCGTGGTTCCTACACTGAATACATGGCCGTGCCTCTGATAATTAACGTCTGAACACGTGGCCGTGCATGTGAAGCTATGCCTCTTTTGTCCTGACGGCGTTGCACCTCTGACAATTATGTTTCGGCACTCTTTTTGAACAGGCGGAGCAACCGAAGACATTTTGAACACAGAGCCACGAACGTGCATTTTATGCATGTATACACGTGCCTCTAATGACCGGACGCCCTACTCATGTGATGTTTTACATGGAGTGCCTCCACTAGAGTCACGGCTGTGCCTCTACAAGCGGACGTGTCAAACATAACATTTTATAGCCCAGAGGCAGGACCGTGGTTTTACTGCATCAACACCCGTGCTCCTGCTTTAGTCTTAAAGCGTACAGGGAGGCACGATGCACGTTCATAACATTGCCTCTCGTTTTTAATGTTCCGTGATTTTTTTGGAATGAACTAATGCCAATACTTGTAAAGAAAAAAAAAGATTGTTGTGCCTTAGGATTTATGACATGTATGGCCAACAGATGGGTTACGCGTCATAGACATAGAGGCAGTGAAGACCTAACCGTCTTTCCAGATCCACCGTACACATCGCTGTCGTACCCCGGCAATGGAGATGGAGATGTGCGCTGCCCCTAGCACCAAGATGGCGAGGCTCGCTCCACCGGCGACGTCGTCCTCTGGGTGTGCGGTGGTGGTCGAAGGTGCAAGAGGTGGCGATGGCCGCCCCCCTCGACCGGACGAACACAGAGAGGAATCTGGTCCGGACATCATCAGCAGCCTCCCGGACGCCGTCCTAGATGAGATCGTCTCCCGTCTCCCCACCAAGGATGCCGTCCACATGCAAGTTCTCGCATCGTGGTGGCGCCCCCTATGGCGCACCGCTCCTCTGAATCTCGACAGCCGTGAGATCCCTGCTGTTCGTCTTTTTAACCATCTAGAAACAGTTCATATAGAGACCACCTCTAGTATCTCCCTCTACAGCAAGGAGCTCGTCCGCAAATGTTACTCCGGAACTTGGGTTAGTGGAGAACCTGTAGCTGATGATTTGAGCCTTCCTGAAGTCATCCTGTCCGGTCATGAGGGCGCAGTTCGCCGGTTATGCATCCCGTCGTGCTACCTCCAGTGCAGACCATCTACCGTGGACGCCTGGATTCGATCGCCAAAACTCGACAATATTATTCAGGTGCTTGAGTTCTACTACTTGATCCCGCAATTCGTGAATCACGAGGTCACATTACTAGACACATGTCCTTCACCTACGCCTCCACCATTGATGTCCATCTTCCGGTTTTCCTCTTCTTTGCACACCGTCACCTTCGCTCTTTGCTAGAGAGCTGACAACTATGTCCAGATGCTTGAACTACCGTTGCTCAAGAGGCTTTCCCTTGTCCTGGTTGATATATCAGACGCCTCTCTGGACAGCATAATCCACTCTAGTTGTCCTTCACTCGAGTGCCTGCTGCTTGTTTTGAACGAAAATAACCATTGCATCAGAATAAACTCAGCTAAGCTTGTAAGCATTGGCATCCTCTGTGGGAAATTTGAACTCATTATCCAGGATGCCCCTGCACTTCAACGGCTGATTTATGATTTGGATAGCAGACGCCTGCAGTTAACCATTGTCTCTGCACCTAAATTGGAGACATTGGGTGAATTCATTAACGCGGGTGACTCCAAGTCTCTCGAGGTACTGAATTTCCAGAATATTTTCACCTTGTTTCGTTGGAGGAAACGAGTTTGATGTCATCCAAACTTTTATTTTATTAACTTTGTTCTATGTTTCCTGAAGGGTTCGATGGCTGTCGGGCTAAAAAAAATACGGCAATCCATCAAGACTTTTTTTGTTTTGCAACGTTATAAAGTTGACCTTGCTATTCAATTGTTGGAACTCTTTCCAAACCTGGAGAACTTGTTTGTTGAGGTAATGGTTTTCACAAACATTTCATAGTGTAGCACTCATACCTCCGTCTCAAAAAACTAGTCTTACATTTGTCTGGATTGGTACACCCGTGTCTACAAAAGCTTTACTGATAGATACATCCGGATCTAGACAAATATATGACAAGCTTTTGGGGATGGTCATAATATAATTAATTGTTCTTTTGCTGTCTGCACTGATGTTAAGTATTTTCAACCTACTGGCATGTTTCAGGGAGGATTTAATCGTTCTGGTGGTAAACGACAATGTTGGCGCCGTAAGTTCCAACTATTTGTCAAAGACCATCCCATTCGTCTGAAGACAGTAACACTGGAAGATTACGAAAGCTGTCAGGAACACGTTGAATTTGCGACGTTCTTTATTCTGAATGCTAGCGAGTTGGAGACCATCAAGATTAAGTTTCGCTACCCCCCATACTTGTCGTCCCCAGCAACCAAGTTATATTTTTATGCACAACAACAGAAGGTGCTTCAGTGGCACAAGAAGGCTTCTAAATGCGCTCGCCTTATATTATCATCAAGTTGCGAACATACCAGCCTGGATTTAACAAACAAACGTGTTGAATACCTGGACTTGACGAATCCATTCAGCTGTGAATGCTGAGAACAGCTCTCTACGGGGAAGCTTACAGAGTTACATGTTGTAGCGCCTTCTGTGGGGAAGCTTACGGGCCTTAGAGATTTAGACATGATCAAAAAACCTTTGTAATTTTTGCATCGTCTGTAAGGTTGTTTGTTTTTGTGCTTGTAAGGTTGTTTGTTGTACTCGACAAACTAGTTCACATGTCCTAAAATCAATCCAGTTTCTGTCGTTTTCTCTCGACGTTTTAAAGAGTCTCTAGTCCCGTGGAAACTACGGGATGAACGTTTGCTCTCGACCTAGATGAGGGCCGAACACATAGTCATGGCATTGTGTTACTGGCATGTAGAACCATGTCCCTCATGACCTCATGGCCGTCTCTGCAGCAATGAATGTGCCGCCTGCAACATTTTGCAATGCAGATAACGAGCGCCTTGCGTGACCTCGTGTCCCTGCGCTCAGCGCAACTGCCTTGGGTGAAAGACAGCCTTTGTGGTATTAGGGCACAGCCGTGCGTTCCCTGCATGTAAAACGGTTCCTCTCGTGGCCTCTGATAATTAGCGTCTGAACACATGGTCGTGCATGTGAAACTATGCTTATTTTGTCCTGACGGCGCTGCATCTCTGACAGTTATGTTGCGGCACTCTTTTTGAACAGGCGGGGCGACCGAAAACATTTTGAACACAGAGTCAGGGTACGTGCGTTTTCTGCACGTATATACGTGCCTCTAACGACCGAACGAGCGCGCCTCTAATAGTGAACGTGTAAGCGGAAAACATTGGCAATATTGTTCGGTTGGGACCTGTGAAAACATTGACATGTATATAGGCACAGCCGTGCATCTGATTTATGTACTACCGTGCCTATATTGACCTCCCGTTCGTGCCTCTTTATGTAAACTCGTTTGTGGAACTGATAGTTGTCTAGCAACTGTCACATGCCTTTTTGGTGCACAATGCACATTTCATAGACACAAAGGATAGGTATTGTTTGTGGCACCGGCACCGGACCTGAGTTCCCTTCTTCCTCTGTCAGTTATTATATCTATCCTTTTCTGGATATGCCCAGTGAATACCTAACCGTCTCTCCATATTCACCACGCACGGCGTTTCTTGGATGCGGCGGGATACCCCGGCAAATGGATGTGCATGTGGAGATGGAGTCCACTGCCCGTAACACCAAGATGTCAAGGCTGTCCTCCGGGGATTCGGTGGCGGTCAAAGGGGCGAGAAGCGGCGATTGCCCGTCCCATGGATCCGAGGAGCAATCCAGGACGGTGCTCGGACATCATCAGCGGCCTCTCCATATTCACCGCGAAGTGGAGTCAGGTCCGGACATCATCAGCGGCCTCCCGGACACCGTCCTAGGTGAGATTGTCTCCCATCTCCCCACCAAGGACGGTGCTCGCACCCAAGTCCTCGCAAGTCGCTGGTGACCCCTATGGTGCAAGGCCCCTCTCAATCTAGACTGCCGTGAGATCCCTGCCGGTCGTCTTCTTAAACCCCTAGATAAAGTTCATTGGGATATTGTCGGCATGAAAATCTCAACGGGGGAGTTCCTCCGCGTAAGATACTCCGGAACTTTTAATAGTGGAGAAAGTGGAGAACCTGTCGGTGATGGTGTGAGCCTCCCGGAAGCCGTCCTTTCTGGTCATGAGGGCGCAGTTCGTCGCCTCTGCATACCGGCGTGCTACCTCCAATGCAGGCGCTCTGCCGTCGACACCTGGCTCCGATCCCGTAAACTCGACAATATCGAGGTGCTTGAGTTCTACTACATGATCCCACAAATTATGAGTCAAGATGCGATACTACCATTCACATGCCCTTCATATATGCCCTCAACACCTACGTCGATCTTTCGGTTTTCGTCCTCTCTCCACACCGTCACCTTAGCTCTCTGTGAAATACTAGATAGTTTAGTATCAATGATTGAACTACCACTGGTGAATAGACTTTCCCTTGTTGATGTTGTTATATCAGACGTCTCGTTGCAAAGCATAATCCACAGTAGTTGTCCTGCACTCCAGTGCCTGCTGCTTGTTCGGTCTGTCCGGATGGCTTTCCATGACCATTCGCTCATAATAAACTCATCTGGCCTTGTAAGCATTGGTATCCGTCATCACGCTGGGAAACTCATTATAGAGGATGCGCCCTCACTTCAACAGTTGATTCACGATAATCGTAGCATGGACCTGGAGATAACAATCATATCTGCACCTAAATTGGAGACCTTGGGCAAATTTTCTGATGGTTTTGCTGATTCCATCAATGTACGTCAACATATAGTTATTCAGGTACTTACTTTTCGAAAATACTGACTGTTTGTTCGAGTAAACAAGTTCTAACTAATCCAACCTTTATTCCATTAATATTATGATATGTGCTCCCTAAAGTGTTTGCCGACGGTCAGCATATCAACAGTGTTGCAACCTGTCAAGACGTTGTTTGTCAGCATGGATTATAATGTGGAGAAGGTCATTCGCTTGATGCAATGCTTTCGAAGCTTGGAGAACTTGTTCATCGAGGTGATGATTTTTCACACGTGGCATTTGAAAGTCCATAGCATGCATAGTGTACTAGTTCATCCGTGTGCAAATGCTTGTCCTTATAATTGGTTTCGAACTATATAGTTGCACCTGTATCTAGACATGTTTTATAGTGTTTGATACACCTGCATGTCTGCGTCTACACAAAGATCTGAGAGGGAGAAACTTTTTATGAGGGATGTTATAGAATTAATCGTTCATTTGCTGCCTCAACCTTAAGCACTTTCAATCTTGTATATTTTTAGGCAGGAGGCTCCAATGAAAAAAGTGATATGAATGAGTCGCATGATGAGCACCAGCTGTTTCTCAAGAACCATGGCATTCGCCTGAAGACGGTAACGCTGGAAGACTATGAACCCTGCGACAATAGCATTGCATTTGCCATATTCTTTATTCAAAATGCAACGGTGTTGGAGACCATCAAGCTTAAGTTTTGCATTGCCGTAGACTTCACAAAAGGTTTTTACGAACACCAACAAGAGGTGCTTCAGTGGTACAACAAGGCTTCTAGGCATGCTGGCCTTATATTGTCATCGAGTTGCGGCCACAGGTACTTGGACTTAGAGATGGCGTGCATTGAGTACCTGCATTTGACGGAACCATTCACTTGTGAGTGCTGAATACAATGCTGGTGTTAGATGTTGCTGCACCCTTTTGTAGTCTAGACGTGATCAAACGATGCTTGTATATTTTGCACCGTCTGTAAGCTTGTACCTTTTTGGACCGTCTGTGCACCTATGAAGGTGCTCACAGCTTCTTAAATAAATCTTTTTGTGTATCTTTATGCTGTTGGCTACAATATTTTTATCGTTTCCAGTCATCTGGAAATGCCGAAAACTGTGCATTCCATGGACCACACACTAGAATCTAGCTAGTAGTGTGCGTTTTCTCCAGTAGCAACAGTGCAGATTCTCCCACACGTCCGTGCTTTTCCTAGTATACATTCTAATAGCGCCTGATGAATGAATGACATAGGTTATTCATGTGTCACTTCCTTCGAAGGCCTTTTTACATCAGGGAAGTTCCTGGCAAAAAACCGTGCATCGTGTTTCCCTCTACCAGACGCACACCCTTGGATCTACCGCGCAAACAACCGTGCGTATTGTTAGCATACAACCGTGCTTTCCTTTTTACATCGGGGAAGTTCCCGGCAAAAAACCGTGCATCGTGTTTCCCTCTACCACACGCACACCCGTGGATCTACCGCGTAAACACCCGTGCATATTGTTAGGATAGATCCGTGCTTTCCTTTTTACATAGGGTAAGTTCCCGGCAAAAAACCATGCATCGTGTTTCCCTCTACATCACGCACACCCGTGGATCTACCGCGTAAACACCCGTGCATATTGTTAGCATACAACCGTGCTTTCCGTTTTACATCACGGAAGTTCCCGGCAAAAAACCTTGCTTCCTGTTTCCCTCTACCACACGCAGACCCGTGGATCTACCTAGTAAACACCCGTGCGTATTTTAAGGATAGATACGTGCTTTCCTTTTTACATCGGGGAAGTTCCTGGCAAAAAACCGTGCATCGTGTTTCCCTCTACCACAAGCACACCCGTGGATCTATCTCGTAAACAACCGTGCGTATTCTTACCATAGATCCGTGCTTTGCTTTTTACATCGGGGAAGTTCCTGGCAAAAAACCGTGCTTCGTGTTTCCCTCTACCACAAGCACACCCGTAGATCTACCGCGTAAACAACCGTGCGTATTTTTAGCATAGATCCGTGCTTTCCTTTTTTAAATCGGGGAAGTTCCTGGCAAAAAACCGTGCTTCGTGTTTCCCTCTACCACACGGACACCCGTGGATCTACCGCGCAATCCCCCGTGCGTATTTTTAGGATAGAGTCGTGCTTTCCTTTTTACATAGGGGAAGTTCCTGGAAAAAACCGTGCTTCGTGTTTCCCTCTACCACACGCACACCCGTGGACCTACCGCGGAACACCCGTGCATGTTCCGTGCATACATTCGTGATTCGCAATGGTTCTTGATACTGCCCTATTTTTTTATCTTTTATGTGTTTACAACTTTATCTTTTTGTGTTTTATTTTTTAAAACAATTCCTTCTTCTGTTTTTTTTAATTTATTTATTTTGGGTTTTTCTTAATTTTAAGTTTGTTTCCTTGTTTATTGACTGATGCTGTTAAATTAGTAAAATATTGACGGCGTGGCCCCACACGGACTCGCCGGGAAACCCGAAGGTCGGACGCGCGCCTCGACCGTCGCCGCGGTGGGAAGTGTGAACGCCGTGTGGTGCCGCGTGGCGCCGCTCATCCTCCCCGCCCGAGGTCGGGGCCGGCTATTTAACCGTCCGGCGCCCCCCAGCCCTAACACACCCGCCTCCTCCCTGTCTCCGCCGCCAGACGAGCCCTTCCGCCTCCTTTCGCTGCTCCCTCTCCGTCAGGATGGTCCGCCGGCTTATCACCACCTACGCGCAGTTGACGCCGGAGCGGCGCCGACAAATCGAGGAGGAGTACCACGCTCGCCGCGCCGCCCGCATCGCTGCGGGTCTCCCTCCGGACTCGCCGAAGACAGAGGAGGAGGTGGAGGAGGAGCTGCCAGGGGAGGAGTATCCGGAGGCAATGGAGGAGGAGGAGGAGCCGGAGCAGGAGGCTCCCGGCTTGACCATGGCGGAGGCGGACGCGAAGTTCGTCATCGCCCAATCGGACGAAATGGCGGAGCAGCAGGCCATCCTGGATTCCATCCGGGATGAGGCCGAGGTGGAGGCCAACCGCCGGCTCATCCGGCAGAGGCAGGCGGAAGCCGACGCACTCTTCGACGAGCTGGAGGCCGAGATCGAGGCCGAGGAAGCCGCAGCGGAGGGGGCAGCAGCGATGGCACCGGAGGGGGCGGACCTGCGCCGCGCGCACATCTATCCACCGGAGGGGACGGAGATCGTCCACATCTCCGACGAAGAGTAGATAGCTTTTAACGTAGTACGTAGGTTCATTTGGTTGCATGCTTTTGTATGGATTTGAGGAAGAAATATGAGATGTCCGTGCAACGAGCTATATTTGAGGGGTGACCGGTCAATGTCCGCGGACGCGCCCGGGCACGTCCGCGGACGTTTGAGGGACCGGATTTGCAAGGTCCGGTTGTAGATGCTCTAAACGCCTGTGGATAGCATGGTGGTTAACAAAAAATACTTATCAAAGAAAAAAACACACGATCACAGACAAAACCCATGGTCCCATCGGTTGCATCAGTAAAACCCACGATCACAGAAGAAGAACAACCCATGATCTCCGCGACCGCATCACCATGGGAGATCGTGCGGTTCCTCCCTTGCGGCCATCCCGCCCATAATTACAGACCTCCAGAACAACATAGATCACCATTGCGCTGCCATCACTTCCCCTCCCACTCTTCCCTCCCCACGAAAAATCCACGAATCCTTCTCCAGGGCTCCCGACGATGGGTTTCATCAGGGAACTCAAGGAAGTGGAGGCACACGGCACCATCAAGTTGCACGTCATCCACACCAACGACCTGAAGAAGGTGGAGGAAATGATCATCCACTACGAGCAGCACCTCAAATACCAACGCAACAAGATCGTCGGTGTTGATGTTGAGTACACCGACGAGCCAGCCCACAAGCAGAAGGCCGCCCTCGTCCAGCTCTCCGTCGGCAAGACCCAGCCGGTGCTGCTGTTCCAACTGAGCGCCGCCGAAGACAAGTGCACGGCGTTTGACAACTTCCTCGCAGACACAAGGTACACTTTTGCTGGCTTCTCCATCGACCAGGACATCGAGAAGCTTGACCGCGTCGGCCTGGAGATCGGCCACTTCGTCGACGTCCAGAAGGAATGGAGGGTGCCCGAAAGCACCAAGTACTTGGACTCGCTTGGCAACATCTCCAGCATGCTCATCGACGACTACTACATCGACATGAAGTACAAGATGACCGACTAAGATCACAGGCTCTGGGACAAGATGCCCCTGCCCGAGAAGCACATCGAGTATGCGGCAAAGGACGCTTACGCCACGTACGAGATATGGAGCCGCCTCACCGTCGCCCAGGACGGACTTCGCCGTGCAAAGCTGGAGAAGTCCAAGAAGCGCACCAGGAACTGGTGAAGATGAAGTTGATGCACCCCAAGAAGTATCTTCTCGATCGTAGTCATCTTAGATTACAAGTTAATTTGCTTTCGACTTGTTAGTTTGCTTTTGCTCTCGCCAGTGTGCTTGTGATGTAGTTGATTTGCTTTCGAATCATGTAGTAGTGTGCTTAAGTACGAAACAAGCCTAGTCTGATGTACATAACTGGATGCTGGAGTAGTATGCTGGTGAAGATGAGGTTTTCCCTCCAACATACCACGGTCATAGAACCTCCTTCATGTGTCACTTCCTTCGAAGGCATCTGCCGTAGCAGCATGTCTTTTCCTCTGTTTCAACGGATCTGCTTTACAAAATACTGTGCTGCTAGTAAACGTACGGCCGCGCTTTCCGTTTTACATCACGGAAGTTCCCGGCAAAAAACCGTGCATCGTGTTTCCCTCTACCACACGCACACCCGTGGATCTACCGTGCAAACACTCGTGCGTATTATTAGCATACAACCGTGCTTTCCGTTTTACATCGGGGAAGTTCCCGGCAAAAAACCGTGCATCGTGTTTCCCTCTACCACACGCACACCCATGGATCTACCGTGCAAACACCCGTGCGTATTGTTAGCATACAACCGTGCTTTCCTTTTTACATCGGGGAAGTTCCCGGCAAAAAACCGTGCATCAAGTTTCCCTCTACCACACGCCCACCTGTGGATCTACCGTGCAAACACCCGTGCGTATTGTTAGCATAGTACCGTGCTTTCCGTTTTACATCACGTAAGTTCCCGGCAAAAAACCTTCCTTCGTGTTTCCCTCTACCACACGCCGACCCGTGGATCTACCGCGCAAACACCAGTGCGTAATGTTAGCATACAACCGTGCTTTCCGTTTTACATCGGGGAAGTTCCCGGTAAAAAACCGTGCATCGTGTTTCCCTCAACCACACGCACACCCGTGGATCTACCGCGTAAACAACTGTGCTTATTTCTAGCATTGAACCGTGCTTTCCTTTTTACATCGGGGAAGTTCCCGGCAAAAAACCGCGCATCGTGTTTCCCTCTACCACACGCACACCCGTGGATCTACCGTGCAAACACCCGTGCGTATTGTTAGCATACAACCGTGCTTTCCTTTTTACATCGGGGAAGTTCCCGGCAAAAAACCGTGCATCGAGTTTCCCTCTACCACACGCCCACCCGTGGATCTACCGTGCAAACACCCGTGCGTATTGTTAGCATACTACCGTGCTTTCCGTTTTACATCATGGAAGTTCCCGGCAAAAAACCTTGCTTCGTGTTTCCCTCTACCACACGCAGACCCGTGGATCTACCGCGCAAACACCAGTGCGTAATGTTAGCATACAACCGTGCTTTCCGTTTTACATCGGGGAAGTTCCCGGTAAAAAACCGTGCATCGTGTTTCCCTCTACCACACGCACACCCGTGGATCTACCGCGTAAACAACCATGCTTATTTCTAGCATTGATCCAGCATTGTTCCTTCCTGTGTCAATTCCTTCAAAGGCCACACACCTCAGAGGCTTGGTGTCGTGGAGCACGCAGTACAGAGGGAGACCTTCCTCTTCACCATAAAATCTTGGTCTACGATTGTATCAGGGTTCTCCTGCAAGCACACAAGTACCTTTTGAGGTCAAATCAAATATTCCCAAAAACAAAACACTAAAATCAGAACTGCTCATGTAAGCGGAAATCTGTTACATAGAAATCGAAGTCCATGTCATGGAAGTACATCTCTTCATTCTTCATCTCTTTGCTGATCTTAGATGTCGACATGGTACAGCGGCTGTGGGTAGAAGCGGCGCCGTCTTACTCGTCGTATCAGTGAATATACAAGGGGGTTGGGGGTGGGTTGGAGAGACGGGGAAAGAGAGCTAAGGACGCGGTGATACACGAAGAAGGCACCGCGCAGGTCACGAGAATCCTCTGCCATTTGGCACCCTGCCGTTCTGGCACTGGCCCGTGGGTCCGTTGGCAACTTGACCCACATGTCAGTGGCCCAACCCTCGCAGGGAGTTTTCACATGGCCCCACTCCACCAAACGTCTGTCCGGGTGACGAAAGATCCCACCTACTCACCACTTTTTTTTTTTTTGGTATTTTTCTTGCACCGGGAGGAGTGCTTGGCGTGACGATGCGCCATTTAGAGGGAAGTAATGGGGTGAACTCGCAGACGTTACTTCTATCTCTCGCGTCTCTCTATCTCCCTCTCTACCTCTCCCTCTCTCTTATTACATACATTTTTTAGTTTCATCAGGACATCCATTTCTCCAATAATTACTCCAAAAAAACGAGGCTGTCTGTTTCTCGTAAACAGAGTTACTTGCTCTTCCGCTTTATCCTCACATCTGGTTCTTTCACTTTAGCTCGTTCCCCTCTTTCTGTCTACGGTTCATCTGTGTTACTTAGATATCCACACTTTTTATAGTGATTTCCAGTTAGCGTGTGTCGGATTCCTGCATATGTTACCCCTTTTTAAGTACTTGGGCGAACAATCTTGAGGGAATGCAGTTGGTTGTTTTCCGCCAGTCTCTGCCACTCGTGGTAGATGTGTGAAGTTTTCTTTATACAAACACTAACATCAAAAGGATATATATTACTTTGTCTTTTCTCATTAGATTGAGTACATAACACTGATGCATTCATGCATAGTCTTTTAATTGTCTCTTGGCATAAATGGTTACACATGTTGTCATAGATCTATTTAGTTTTTTTTCAGATCTGATGCATCTCAGTCTTATATATTGTTTTGTATTCGCAGACAGCGATGAACTGTGATGTTTGCTAGAACCTCGGTTGTCATGGTGGTGAATCCGCTGTTGACAGCTCTTTCTTGATTGTCCCTTTACCTTGTTGTTATGAGTCATACCTGGTAAATTTTGGGTACCGGTAACAAGAACATTTGTTTTGTGCCTTTGCTTCTACCATTCTTACAAAAGGAATAATATTAATCGAGCAATATAAGAGATATAAATAATGACACATAATCATTCTTGTTAGTAACTTTTTGGCATGGTTGTTTTGATATATGAATCATATATACTTATTTTTTTCTTCTTATTTGCCAGTATGTCCCTTGCTATTACCGGAAGCAGGTCCTCTCTTTGATTTCTTTATGGAAAGAAGAAGCTTTAGATGATGGATTTGAAGAAGATGATTTGAACCTTGTGTTTGGCACCGACGAGGAGTTGTCATACAATATTAAGTTTACAGATTGCGCTGACAGGTCCAAGTTTCATGGTCCTGGGTGGGAAAAGATGATACACAACTATGATCTGCGTTACGGTGATATTATTAAACTGGATTTGCAAGGCGAAGATTTCTTCTTTCACATTGATATGCAGTTGAATGAATCTCGAGGGAGTCACAAAGCCGTTCCCAAACCTTCTGTTGGTATGTTACACTCGCCTATCAAGAGACCATGTGATCCGAATCTCAGCGAAGATCGTCTGACTGAATATTTGTTTTTACCATGTAGTGTGAGATTTATCCTTTATAGTGACCCTGTAGTCAATATTTCTAAGTATACCATATTTAACTTTTCAATTCATTCTGACAAATTGATTTACCATGCAGCCACCATTTTTTGCTTCAGACATGCTGACTTATAGTTGATTTTATTGTTCAGCTCTTCAGGATCTCAGTATATCCCAGAGAAGCTACATAGACAAGACTGTCTACTCCCGAGGCATAAAACTTTCATATACTGAAATGGTGTGCGTGATCAACCTTGTTTTAAGTGCTAAGGACATCCCTGTCATTGCCTTCGTGCACTGTCTAAATTTTAGCAACGTTCAGAAAGGCCGTTTGGTTAGTCATTTCTTGTTTCTACAAGCCAATCTCCACATGTCACTCCCCTTGATGCAATGGCACAACTTACAATGATTTGTTTTTGTACAGAAAATACCTACTGTTGTTACCGATGCTCTCAGGATGAAGCTTGGATATTTTCCTCTAAAGGGCAGCATCAGACTTGTTGAACTCTCTAGTTCCGTCGATTTGCCTGGCACATACTGCTTGCACAAAGATGGAAGGTTGGCAATATCCGGGTTATCTGCTTTGACAAATGCAGCTAGGTTGACAATAGACTCGGTTGTGCTCTTCACAATCCTCAGGGGAGCCGTGGCCGATAAGGAGTTGCCCTCACTTGTAATTGCTGGTCTCTACAAGAAAACTGTCTGAACTGTGCTGCTTGCAGCAGGGCTCGGTTGCACAAACAATCGTTCAACTTTTGCGTCGTTTGTTAGCTAGATAGACATCTCTGGTGGATCAACTGCAAGTGGGACTAAGAAACCATGGCTCTTCTGTATGTACACCCGTGCGTATTCTGAATGCAAAGTCGTGCTCCTGTTGGCCTTGCGGCCGTGATTCTCGGAGTGAACGTGTCAGCGCAATTTTCTACGATACTTGTGTTTTACCCAGGCACGGCCGTCCAAGGGTGTACAATTCAATGGAAATGCTTGCAAGGTGTGGAGCCGTACCTTTGACAATGAAGGTGTGACTGGAAACATTCGCAATACTATAACTAAAAATGTTCATAACATATGCAAAGTATACAGTGTTTGAATGTGGTTTAAAAAGCAAACTAGATCACAAGCAAACCTAAATTTAGCAGAGGTAAAACAAAAACTACATGGCACGAGCACTTTCACAGACACTTTCTATGCCGGCATCTTCTTCAACTTCAGTTTATGCGTTTGTGCAGATCGTGGGTTTGCGACGCAACCGCTTGGAGTGGTAATCATGGGATTTTTTGGATCGATGCGTATTTATTAATTGTGAACTTTCCACCCCAAATTTCCCTCCTAGTACCCTTGATGGATATATTCCTGCTTCCTCTTCCTATTTAAGTCTAAAACCCTGCTCCCTGCTTCTGCACCAGCCGTGCCTCTCGCACAGGCACACCAGTGGTTCTACTGCGTACAGAACTGTGCATGTGTTGGTTATGTGGACCCAAGGGGGAAGACTACGAAAGCATCTTTATATATGAAACAACCGTGGCCCAAGCGTGGAAGTGCCACGTACATATCCATGCTTTTGCCTAATAAATCCGTGCTCCTGACTAAATCCCACGATTTCATATTTTCCCGTCTAAAACCATGCTTCGTGTTGCTGTACCAGGTGTGCCTCTCGCACGCTCACCCGTGGATCTGCTGCCTACACACCCGTGCATATCTGTCGTATAAAACCGTTCTTCCTATTTCCTTCTATCACACGCTCACCCGTGTATTTACTACGTACACACCCGTGCACCTCCCCCCTCCCCACTTAAGCCTTTCATGATTTTTTTTCTTGCATCCACGCAGTGAATACCTCATAGAGCTCTACTCGAACCTCGGAGGCAGCGCCACACATAGACAAATGGAAATGGAGATAGAGATGGAGATGGAGATGGACATGAAGAGGAGGATGAAATCGGAGATGGAGCCCGCTGCAAGAGGGCGAGGCTCAAGACACCGTCGACGCCCTCCTCAAGGATTTCAACGGTGGTCGAAGAGGCGAGAAGCGACGTTGCGAGCTCCTTCATGGATGCACAGCACAATAACAATGCTGCTAACAAGGTTACAGATTCAGCAAAAGGTACAGGCATTGTTTCAGCACAACAACAATGTTGTTTACAAAGTTACAGATTCAGCAAAAGGTACAGGCAATGTTTCACCACCCCTACGTAAAACCCAGATAGATAAGTGGCAGCAACATCTAACCCCAACGCTGTTTTTAGCACTTACAATTGAATGGATCCGTTAAATCCAGGTGCTCAACGCGTGCGTGTCTTAAATCCAAGTGCTCGTGCTTGCAACTTGCCGACAATCTAAGGCAAGCATATTTAGAAGCCTTTTTGTCCCACTGAAGCACCTCTTGTTGTTGTTTGTAAAATCCTTCCGTGAAGTCTTCGTGAGAAAGAAACTTAAGCCTGATAGTCTGCAGCTGTCTTGCGTTGAGAATAAAGAATGTTGCAAATTGAATGCTTTTCTCGCATTGTATATAGCCTAAAAGCGTCACTGACTTCAAA
Organism: Elymus sibiricus; assembly: GCA_039707655.1. Classification (NCBI taxonomy): domain Eukaryota; kingdom Viridiplantae; phylum Streptophyta; class Magnoliopsida; order Poales; family Poaceae; genus Elymus; species Elymus sibiricus. The sequence goes on from CM077675.1 coordinate 18,930,210, forward strand.
CGAACGTCGTGATGGTGCTCACAAGAACAGTCGTTCGTAAGACTTTCCTCATTAGAGACTCCTCCCAAGATAGGCACAAAGATTTAAAATGCTTAAGGTCTATAAAGAAAGATTCTGTTGAAACAACAAGTGAATGATTAATCCGAACTACCTCCGTTCTGTCTGATAAAGTTTTTTTTTTACTTTTTGTCTAGACACAGATGTGTATAATACATACATATTTGTCCATGACATACAAATCTAAGACAAGCCTTTTTAGATGAATGGAGTAGTACACCATGCAGGATATGTGTTTTCAATGTGTATGAGAATGATCACCTCGATATACAAGTTTTCCAAGCTTCTGAAGCATTGCACCAAGGCAACGACTTCGCTCACATTATAATCCATATTGATAAGCAACGTCTTGACAGATTGAACCGCTGTGGATGTGCTGACTGTCGGCAAGCACTGCATGAAGAATAAAACATAATATTAATATAGAATAAATATTGGATTACATGGAACTTGCTTGTTCGAACGAACGCAACTGAAAATATTGTGGAAAGTCAGTACCTGAATAAATATACGGTGTTGTGCGATGCTGGATTCATCAAAAATATCAGATGATTTGCCGAAGACCTATAGTTTAGGTGCAGAGATGATAACTATCTGCAAGTTCTTGCTATGATCATCACAAATCAACCGTTGAAGTGAGGGGGCATCCTCTATAACAACTTTGCCATGGTGACCACAAATGCCAATGCTTATAAGGTTAGGTGAGTTTATTCTGATGCAGTGGCTCTTGACTGTCCAAACAAGCATTAGGCATTTCAGTGCAGGGCAACTGCTACAGTGGATTAAGCTTTGTAATGAGACTTCAGATATGTCAACATCCACAAGCGAGAGTCTCCTGAGCAATGGTAGTTTAAGCGCCCGTACATAACTTTCTGGTAACTTGCAAAGAGAAAAGGCGATGGTGTGGAGAGAAGAGGAAATCTGAGGGTTGAGTGCCGGTGGTGATGGCATAAGCGAAGAGCATGAGAATGGTAGTACGTCACGTTGTCTCATAAATCGTGGGAACATGTAGTAAAACTCAAGCACCTGGAGATTGTTCGATCTGGGGGATTCGAGCCAGGAGTCGACACACAAGGGTCTGCACTGGAGGTAGAACGACGGTATGCATAGGCTGTGAACTGCGCCCTCATTGCAGGAGAAGATGGCCTCCGGAATGTTCGAATCAACATCACCGACAGGTTCTCCACTAAAAAAAGTTCCAGTGTACGTTATGCGGATGAGCTCCCCCGGTGTGGCGGAACAAGCGGAAATCAACTCGAAATCTACTTTTTCGAGGGGGTTAAAAACTCGAGCGAGAGGGATCTCACGGCAGTCCAGATTCAGAGGACCGGCACGCCAAAGAGGGCGCCACCGAGTTGAGAGGATTTGAGTGCGGATGCCCTCCTTAGTGCAGAGACGGGAGATGATCTCACCGAGGATGGCGTGCGGGAGGTCGCTGATGCGGTCCGGACCAGACTCCTCTTCCTGAACCTCGGTTCCAACGAGGGCACCCTGGCCGCTTCCAGCCGCCACCGCCAAACCCCCAGAGGAGCGCGTCGTCGGTGGCGCGAACCTCGACATCTTGGTGCTCGGGGCACCGAGCTGGATCTCCATCTCCGTCTCCATTGCCTGCTCCGCGCTGCCTACGAGAACCGCTTTGGGCGGCGTGGAACTGCCCAAAGTGTGGCTTTCACTGCGCGCAGATCCAGACGGCTAAAAAATATATAACTCTACTTTTTTAATGTTTGGAGATTGACACATTTCCGTGCCCTTGTGAGTTGGAGATTGTCGAGCTCTACAGGCACGGTTCCACGTGTAGTAAAGCCATGGCCGTGTACTAGAATTTTAACTGTGACTGTGCACGGGCTTGTAGCCTCTGCGTGCACGGTTTTGAACAGTAACATGTTTTACCCTCTGACCCTAGGTGAGAGGCGGCATTCGTGGCTCTCCCGTGGTGCACGTCTTTCGTCAGCGAAATTCAACGGGGGCATGAATCTTCAGACCTCTGGGGCACACTTCTTCAATGAGAAGGGGCACGCGCGTGCCCCTGTCTGTTGGAGACCGTTGCGCTGTGACAGCGTTTCCGTCAGTGCGCTGGCTGCACAGGCACGGTTCCGTGTGTAGCAAAGCCACGGGCATCGGAGAAGGGGCACGCCGTGTACTATAATATTAACAGTGACTGTGCACGGGCATCGGAGAAGAACAATGAGCACTGCTCTGTCTTTGGGCAGAAGCATTGCCGTTCAACATAGTGACAATAGCACTTATGAGTTTAGTTGTGGGATCAAGCTGTCCACAGAATTTTTGTAGTAGAGTCACGAGATGGTGTCGAAGCATCGGTCAAATGTGCAGAAAACAACCGAAATGAACATCTGTAATTCACCACAGTTATACATACTAAAGTGATGAAGGTAAACATTAGACCGTTTTTGATTCTGAATTTACACCCCTGTCTAGCTGGACATAATTATATATTTAGTATATACGACCACCTCTTGTCATAATTATATAGTAAAACGCATCATGCAGTCTGTTGGGTAGGACACTACCAAAAAACTATTCAGGAGAGAACATTGATTATGAGGCGCAGTAAGCTCATATCTCGCATTCTTGGCCAGTGCTTTTCAATCGTGATAAGGACTATTGAGCCAACTCTCAGCTGAGATTCTTCTGCAAAATCCGAAAACCCTGTTACTTCCATTCTCCCGTTAGCTCGTATCGAGTAAGTCGTCTTAACGTCGATTTCATTGTAGATCTGCACAAGGCTTACGGCGCCTCTTGGCGGAAGGTAAACAAGATTGGCCTTCATTGTTTTTACAACAGCAGATGGAATTCTCTGCAGATTGTTATTACGGGTAAACAACAATTTTTTAGCACGCCCACAAAACAACTTAATTACTAGTGAAAATTAGAAGTGGGGTGAAAACAAATAAAAAATTACTTACTAGCCTGCCAGTCGTGATATTTGTGATGCTGAGACGGTGGACAAATGGTATCGTTGGGAAGTCGTGGGCGTTGAAGACAAAATAAATAAGGTCTCCCATTTGTCTGTATGACAGTTCTAGCCCTGGAGTTTGGACTATCTTGTTGATGTATTCTTTCTCCGAAGCATTAAGTTCATCTACAGCTAAATAAATAAAAACTTGTTATGCTAATTTGCTTGAAGTAATAATGGCGTGCAAAAGTACAGGGAGTTATACCGAGAGAGAAACTTTGGATTCAGTTAATGCAGTTAATGGCATAGGCGATAGAACTGCTAATGTGTTATTTGAAATCAAAACTAGCTTTGAATAGTTGTCTGAATAGTTTAGTGTATACAAAATTTAAACAAAGGGGTAGGAGCATTAATAGTAGCTGAAACAAAGTACAATGCCAAAAGAAAAATGATAACGCAAATCAGAAGTTGTTGGAGGGGTAGATGAAAACCATACCAACTGAAGGTTTTGGTTGTGCTCTGTAACCTCCTCGACATTCACTGAGCCTCAGATCAATTTGAATGGAGAGACCCTCGCCATCTAAGTTTATGATGACGATATCTTGGTGGCGAAGGTCATAATCACTCATTAACTTTGTCCAGCCAGGTCCATGAATTTTAGACCTGACAGTTTCATGAGTAATGTGTACTTCATATGAGAGATTTTCTTTTGTCATAAGTACGGGGTTCTTAATTTTGCCTTCTTCTTCCAGAGCTCGTTGCTTCCATAGGTTCACTAAGGAAACCACGTGCTCCTTGCAATACCATGGTATGTACTGCAAAAAAAGTTAAAATGCCTCAATCAGCAAGAAGGAATTCTTCAATCAGTTAAAAGGTAGGGTTTTCCTGATTCCAAATAAATGATTCAGGCAGTAGTCTAGCATTTGGTAAAAGATGTGCTTTGAAAAATGTAATCATTTCGTTGACTGTACACATCTGCTAACACTGCATGTCTCGTAACACAACGGTAAAACCATACCAACTGAAGGTTCTGGTAAAAGATGGGATCAGAGAAACTTTTAGTTCATCCCATGAGAAACGTAACATGGTAGTAATTTATGAGCATGTCGTGCCAAAACTTTTCTCCTTACACTGCATGTCTCGTAACACAGCGGCAGCTGAAGTGCTGTTGTAGCGCAGAGAACGCCTATTTCTAATCCAGGGCAGTTGACGTTCTTACAGATTTTGCAACTCATAATTCTCTTGCAAAATATATAGCAAAGGTATAAGAAGTTAAATGTGAATTTTGATATGTACGAAATTATCAGCACAAGCATGTTCGAGTAAAGAGTTGTTTACATGCAAAGTCATGAAAAGACATGTGCAACGGCTTGATTTATGACAGCTCAGTTCGTGCAGCAATTATAACAAGAAACTAGTGTTTACTTTGTTGGCAATGCAAAGATGCATGCCCAACTAGTTATGGAAGTACCATTGCGAAATATATTTTTCCTTAAAACTTATTTAAGTAATTATGTATGGTATTAGGCAGTTGCATTGTATTACACACATCTGTATCTAATAATACGTCAGTTTTGCGTCCAGACGCTCGAATCTCCTTTCTAATTCCAGCACCTTCCTGAATCGATGATCTATCAGTGTCATCCATGGCCCCAGGGCCGGTCTCACCACACCGTTGTCGGTAAGGGATACCGTGCAACGCCTCCTCCACTGTCCCCTTTAACCTCCGCCCATGCCGTTTTTAGCCACAGAGCTACTAGGTTTTCTCTAACGTTCCCACCTACAATGGTGGAGTTTATTTGTCTCCTACGACTAGGACGCCGTACCTCGCTGCCGGTTGTAGAGCTTTGTCCTGCTCCGACGACGTCATTGATGTCGGATATTGACGGCGTGCACAGCTTCGTCCTGGCATTTAGTGGATCTGTATGAGATCACCGCAAATTTTTAAGCGTGATAGCATAGATCCATCGATTTACAGCACAAAGAAACAAAAACCTCCAAGATTGAACAGATCATAGCAAAAAATTGATGCGGAAATGGAGAGATAACGTACGAACCCTAGAGTGAGTTTGAGGATCGAGAGAGAAGAGAGGGCGCGAGAGGAATAAAGAGTGTTGTACAGCGGGTTAGTCGGATATTGTTTTTACTGTAAGGAAGTGGGTGTAGTTGGGGCCACCAAAACGAACGCTGAGGTTTTAGCTTTGCATGTAGAGAGCTTCGGTTGCCTCAGGAATCACAGTCGTGCCTTTGTGCTTTGAAATATTCTAGTTGCACGTTCACTTAAATAGCCACGGTTTGACAATAGAAGGAGGCACGCCTGTGCGGATGAGTTGCAGATGTTTTAATTGACGCGTGGAGTATGAGACGGTCGGTTGACACTCTAGTTGAGGCACAAGACTACATGGAGAAGAGGCACGGTATTCCGTTTGTTTCCTTAAATGAGAGAGAGGGGCACGGATCGGACTCTCGGTAAAGCACGTGTGTGCGTCTGTGAATGAGATGTTTTGTCTAACGCCTAGTTCAACGATAGGAGGCATGGACTGCAGAGACATGGTATTGTGTCTCTGTTGACTCTATGGGTTCACTCTAGTTAGATTGTCATAGGCATAGTCTTGAAGACATGCCCCCACCCCCCACATGCGGCACTGCGTCGAAATTAGATGCCAAATCACTGATAATAAGAAGAGAAGAAACTAGGTTGGTTTTTTAGCATGCGTCAGCCATCTTTATTTTGTTTTGTTAAGCTCTTGATGGTTGTACAAACACGTAGTGAACATAGTAAGAGAAAGCACATTATTGATGTCATAATTATTGCTGCTACAAAACACAAGCTATTAGTCTGACAAGTTCTACACAAAACCTTTATCCTTTACACAGTAATTAGAAGATGACAACTGCATCTCATAGGCCCTGATTTCAGCATTCGCAAGTGAATGGATTTGACAATTCCAAACACTCGACGCGTGTGTTTGCTAAATCCAGGTGCATATGCTCGCAACTTGTTGTTAGTTCAAGACGAGCACACTTAGAAGCCCTTTTGTGCATCTGAAGCACCTTTTCTTGCTGTTTGTAAAATTTAACCGTGAAATCTTTGTGCAAGCGGAACTTGAGCTTGATGGTTTGTAGTATGCTTGCATTCTGAGTAAAGAATCTCACAAACTCAATGTTTGCCCTTGTGTCTTCATATTCTTCAAGTGTTATTGTCTTCAAGTAAATCCGATGACTCTTGAGAAACACCTGGTGCTTTTGGCGCCATTCATTTGTTAAACCTCTCTCATCCCATCCTGTTGCCTAGATATACACGGAGACTGAAAAATAGTTAATGTCTGACAAGCACCTAAAATACTGTCAAGAATGTTCACTGGCTGTACACACACAAAATAAAATATATATAAAGAGCAACAAAAACTGTTATTGTGTTACTGCTATGTATGGGGAAGCCCATGGAATACCATGTATGTGAAAGCCCATAGAATACTATGTACTGTACGGGTTCTCATTGTGTGTTAGATGATCACCTCGATGAATAGGTTCTGCAGGCATCTGAAGCATCGCAACAATCCAACAACCTCATCTAGTTTAAAACATGTCTACGAGATATATAAGGTCTTGACGGAATCCATCACTCCTGGTATGTTGTGTATGGACAGACCCTTCATTTGATCATATATAGAAGATTATGTTATTAGTTTGTGTTTATGAAAGTGAATGCAGCACAATGTATTGTGGAATACAAGTACCTGAATGATTGTAGAACCAAAGACGATCTTCGATTCATCAGATAAATCCGAAATTTTTCCCAAGGTGTCCAGTTTAGGCGCAGAAACAATAGTTATTTCCAACCGTGTATCTACAGAATCGTGGAGCAATCTTCGAAGGGAATGGGCATCCTCGATGTTGAGCTTCCCTCTGTCACAACGAATGGCGATGCTGATAAGATTAGGTGAGTTTATTCGCAGGCAGCGGAATTCCTTGTTGCAAACAAGTAGCAGGTATTGCACGGCAGGGCAACAGGAGTGCATCAGGTTGTGTAGCGAGACCTCCGATATGTAAACTTCCACCAGTGAAAGTCTCTTGAGTAGTGGGAGGCGAATCGTTTCTACTAGATTGTCTGCTAGTTTGCAGAGGGTGAATGTGACCGTGTGGAGGGAGGAGTAGAACCTCGAGATGGACATTGGTGCTGAGGGCATATATGAAGGGCATCGGTGTGGTTGGCTGACGGCCCGATGGAAGAATTTTGGGAACAGATGGTACAACTCGATAACTTGGATTTTGTCCAGTTTTGCGGATTGGAGCAACTCATCGACGGCACTGGGTTGGGACTGGAGGTAGCTCGTCGGGATGCAGAGACGGTGAACGGACCCCTCGTGGCCGGAGAGAATGACTCTAGGAAGGATAATATCATCAGCTGCAGATTCTAAACGGCAGTCGATGCCGATAGGTTGCAATTGAGTTCCGACGTGAGTGGTCTGGGCTACCTCCTTGGTGGGCAGAATGCAGATGATTTCGCACCTGATTGTTTCCAGACTGTTGAAGACACGAGTGACCGGGATCTCACGGCAGTCGAGGTTCAGCGAAGCGGTGCGCCATAGATTTCACCACCGAGAGGCCACGGCTTGGGTGCGGATGCCATCCTTGAGCGGCAGACGGTAGATGATCTCGCCAAGGATGGCGTCTAGGAGGTCGCTGATGCGGTCCTTAGAAGATCCACCTACTAGTTGCTCAGATCCACCTGTGCACTCGACCCACCTATGCATGCTCCTAGGGAGCGTACACTCTCCCCTCCTGTCCTTGCACCTACTAGAAGGACACTCTGCCCTCCTCGTCGGCGGATGTACAACCAACATCCGTCGTGGAGCGAACCTCGGCTTCTTGCTGCTGGAGGCAGCCGATTCCATGTCCGTTGCGGTGTTCGCGGCGCCTCCGCTCAAACTCTGTGTGCGGTGGATCTGTAAAGATTGTTAGGGTTTTATGATATCCCCCTTTTCTTTTCTAAGTACCGTATGTATACATAAAACTATTAATGGGGGGGAAGGTGAGCCCCAGGGTTCCTGAGACTAGTTTCGACCCAATGGCTCCACACCAGTGCTTGTAGAGGCTTCTAACCCGTGCCTGTAGAGGCTTCACTCCGTGCCTGTGGAACCTTCGCTCACGTGAACGAGTGTACGTTTAAATTCGAGGCCGAGCACAAGCTGCAACAAAGAAGGAGTGTACGTTTAGCAAAACATTCTTCGATCAATTATGTGATGGAAGTGCTTTCGTGGAAGAGGGTTCTACATACATTTGCGAATTCTGATGTGAGAGTAACTTTATCGCTTGTGTTGTACTGTTTCTGTTTGTTTCTGTTCTGTCCATTCTTCGAACAATGCGTTACACATGCTGGCCTCCATCTGTCCATTTGTTCCTTTCTGGAGCTGGTCTAGCATGAGTTTTCCACTAATATAATCTGTAACCTCGGGCGCCTATAGTGCAACATGCCCGTTGCTATAGGGGCTTTACAACTCTCTATCTGGGTATTCGGACGCATGCCACTGCTACCACACTTTTGTGTATGCAGAGGGTGTTGATACCAGTGCCTCGGGAACCGCACGACCATGCCTATAGAGGCTTCACACACGTGCTTGTAGATGCTATACACTCGAGCCCGTAGAGGCTTCAAACACGTGCCTGTAGAAGCTTCAGTCCCGTGCCTATAGAGGCTTCCCGTGCATGTGGAGGCTTCACTCACGTGCATGTAGATGCTTCACACACGAGCCCGTAGAGGCTTCAAACACGTGCCTGTAGAAGCTTCAATCCCGTGCCTATAGACGCTTCCCATGCCTGTGGAGGCTTCACTCACGTGCCTGTAGATGCTTCACACACGAGCCCGTCGAGGCTTCAAACACGTGCCTGTAGAAGCTTCAGTCCCTTGCCTATAGAGGCTTCCCGTGCCTGTCGAGGCTTCACTCACGTGCCTGTAGAGGCTGCAGACCCGTGCCTGTAAAGGCTTCACTCGCGTGCTTGTAGCGTCTTCCTCCCGTGCCTGTGAAGGCTGCACTCGCCTGCCTGTAGCGGCTTCACTCCCTGTGCCTGTGAAGGCTGCACTCGCCTACCTGTAGCGGCTACATAGGCTACAATAACGTGCCCGTAGAGGCTTAACACACGTGCCTGTGGGGGCTTCACTCACGTGCCTGTAGAGCCTTCCTTCCCGTGCTTGTGGAGGCTTCACTCCCGTGCGTGTACAAGCTTCACTTCCGTGCCTGTAATGGCTACACAGACTTGCCTGTAGCGGCTACACAGACGTGCCTTCAGAGGCTACGCAAACGTGCCTTCGGAGGCTACAATTACGTGCCTGTACAGGCTTCCATCCCGTGCCAGTAGAGCCTTCACTCCCGTGCCTGTGGAGGCTTCACTCCCGTGCGTGTACAAGCATCACTTCCGTGCTTGTAGCGGCTACAATTACGTGCATGTAGAGGCTTCCATCCCGTGCGTGTAGAGGCTTCACTCCCGTGCCTGTGGAGGCTTCACTCCCGTGCGTGTACAAGCATCACTTCCGTGCTTGTAGCGGCTACAATTACGTGCCTGTAGAGGCTTCCATCCCGTGCGTGTAGAGGCTTCACACCAGTGCATCTGGTCCACGTCCCTCTCCTTAACACACGTGCCTGTAGAGGCGTAACACACGTGCCTATAGGGGCTTCACTCACGTGCCTTTAGAGGCTTCAGTCCCGTGCCTATGGAGGCTTGACCCCCGTGCCTCTGGCCCACGTCCCTGCAGCTACAGGCTTCACAGACCCGTGCCTGTAAAGGCTTCACTCGCGTGCTTGTAGCGTCTTCCTCCCGTGCCTGTGAAGGCTGCACTCGCCTGCCTGTAGCGGCTTCACTCCCTGTGCCTGTGAAGGCTGCACTCACCTGCCTGTAGCGGCTACACAGGCTACAATAACATGCCCGTAGAGGCTTAACACACGTGCCTGTGGGGGCTTCACTCACGTGCCTGTAGAGCCTTCCTTCCCGTGCTTGTGGAGGCTTCACTCCCGTGCGTGTACAAGCTTCACTTCCGTGCCTGTAATGGCTACACAGACTTGCCTGTAGCGGCTACACAGACGTGCCTTCAGAGGCTACGCAAACGTGCCTTCGGAGGCTACAATTACGTGCCTGTACAGGCTTTCATCCCGTGCCTGTAGAGCCTTCACTCCCGTGCCTCTGGAGGCTTCACTCCCGTGCATGTACAAGCATCACTTCCGTGCTTGTAGCGGCTACAATTACGTGCCTGTAGAGGCTTCCATCCCGTGCGTGTAGAGGCTTCACACCAGTGCATCTGGTCCACGTCCCTCTCCTTAACACACGTGCCTGTAGAGGCGTAACACACGTGCCTATAGGGGCTTCACTCACGTGCCTTTAGAGGCTTCAGTCCCGTGCCTATGGAGGCTTGACCCCCGTGCCTCTGGCCCACGTCCCTGCAGCTACAGGCTTCACTGTCCCGTGTCTCTCGTGCCTACACACCCGTACTTTACACAGTGGCTACGTCCGTGCCTGTAGTGCCTTGACTTCCGTGCATCGGGCGCCTGTAGTGCAACATGCCCGTGGCTATAGAGACTTTACAACTCTCTAGCTGGGTATTCGGACGCATGCCACTGCTACCACACTCTTGTGTATGCAGAGGGTGTTGATACCAGTGCCTCGAGAACCCCACGTCCGTGTCTGTTTCACACGCGTGCCTGTAGGGGCTTCACACACGTGCCCGTGGAGGCTTCAAACATGTGCCTGTGGATGCTTCACTCCCGTGTCTATAAAGGCTTCACTCCCGTGCCTGTGGAGGCTTCATACCCATGCCTCTAAAGGCTTCACTGGCTTGGCTGTAGCGGCTTCACTGCCGTGCCTGTGAAGGCTCCACTCGCGTGCTTGTAGCGGCTTCACTCCCGTGCCTGTGAAGCCTGCACTCGCGTGCCTGTGGATGCTTCACTCCCGTGCCTATAAAGGCTTCACTCCCGTGCCTGTGGAGGCTTCATACCCGTGCCTCTAAAGGCTTCACTGGCTTGGCTGTAGCGGCTTCACTGCCGTGCCTGTGAAGGCTCCACTCGCGTGCTTGTAGCGGCTTCACTCCCGTGCCTGTGAAGGTTGCACTCGCGTGCTTGTAGCGGCTTCACTCCCGTGCCTGTGAAGGCTGCACTCGCGTGCCTGTGGATGCTTTACTCCCGTGCCTGTAGAGGCTTCACTCCCGTGCCTGTGGAGGCTTCACTTACTGTAGAGGCTTCATACCCGTGCATGTAAATGCTTCACTTGCATGCCTATGGCGGCTTCACTCCTTGCCTGTGAAGGCTGCATTCGCGTGCCTGTAGCGGCTTCACTGCCGTGCCTCTGAAGGCTGCACTCGCGTGCTTGTAGCGGCTTCACTCCCGTGCCTATGAAGACTGCACTCGCGTGCCTGTGGATGCTTCACTCCCGTGCGTGTAGAGGCTTCATACCCGTGCATGTGGAGGCTTACCTTACGTGCCTGTAGAGGCTTCATACCAGTGCCTGTAAAGGCTTCAGTCGCGGGCCTATAGCGCCTTCACTCCCGTGCCTGTGAAGGCTGCACTCGCTTGCCTGTAGCGGCTTCAGTCCCGTGCCTATGATGGCTGCACTCCCGTGCTTGTAGCGGATCACTCCCGTGCCTGTGAAGGCTGCACTTGCGTGCTTGTAGCTGCTTCACTCCCGTGCCTGTGAAGGCTGCACTCACGTGCCTGTAAAGCCTACACAGGCTACAATAACGTGCTCGTAGAGGCTTAACACGCGTGCCTGTAGAGGCTTCCATCCCGTGCCTGTAGAGCCTTAGCTCCCGTGCCTGTGGAGGCTTCACTCCCGTGCGTGTACAAGCTTCACTTCCGTGCTTGTAGCGGCTACAATTACGTGCCTGTAGAGGCTTCCATCCCGTGCGTGTAGAGGCTTCACACTAGTGCATCTGGTCCAGGTCCCTCTCCTTAACACACGTGCCTGTAGAGGGGTAACACGCGTGCCTATGGGGGCTTCACTCACGTGCCTTTCAAACAAGTGCCTGTGGAGGCTTCACTCACGTGCCTGTAGAGGCTTCACTCCAGTGCCTGTGGAGGCTTCACTGTGTAAAGCGCGGGTGTGTTGGTCGTCCAGCATGTTTCGCCATGCAGCGTGCAATCGTCTAGAGGTACGGTGTATGAGTCGACAGAGGCATGTGTGTGATTTTTCTAGACACATGATTCATGAGTCTCTGGAGGCATGTGTGTGATTCACGGTTTATCTGTTGCAGAGTCACGGGGGTGATTCTTGTAGAGGCATGGGATGAAGCCGTCGACAGAGACATGTGTATGAATTTTCTAGACAAACGATTCACGAGTCTTCGTTTACATGCACATAAACACGGAGATGGACTTCGTTTACATCTTTACATGTTTACGTTGTGAAAACAACTATGCTGACAGTTTAACCGTGCCGTTTGACAAGTATTAGTCTTCATCCTTGTTTAAGATCCTTCGAATCTGTTGACCCATCGCATCAGGTTTGACTTCGTTTTCTTCACTGAGTAATAGCATGTATAGTGCTTCCGCCTTCCAGATTTCTAGTTCATCCTACGAAAATTCACCAACAATAATTAAATAATATGTAATCTTGGCACTAGTGCATACAAGTGTATATGTAACAAGAAGTAAAAAATATTCCAGTTTTCCCATATGCTCCTAGCACAGTGTACAGTGTGAGGGTAAACTTACGTCGAAATGATCTATGTCTTCAACGAATTTCATGCCATTGTACAAGAATGCAAGCTTCAGAGCAGCATATGCTGATTCACCCTTGTGAACCATTGGAATGTCTTCCACGAACTTTATTTGCCAATTACCCTTCTGCTTGGTTTCCATATCCCTGTGATGTACCACGTTGAAAACTGCTTTAAACCTAGGTACCTGCAAGTATAGTTTGAAGAAATCAGCAAGTGCAAATTTTTGAATTGGATTTTTTTGTATTTAGGATACTTACAACTTTCAATTTGTGTTTGTGGTAGGCATCAGTGTCTCTTTCCCTTTTCTTCTTTCTTGCTTCGAAAATGTCAAACAGCTTATCTGCTTCCTCATCGGTCAAATTATAAATGCTTGGATCACTTTCTTCCTGCATTTCCTTGAGAGATACTTCATGAGGATCGATGATGTGGACTTTGTTCGTGTATTTCTCCAGCATATATACGGCGTAATGGCTTTCCTTCTCCATTATTAAGAATATCTGCAAACACAAAAGTTTTTTTGTCATTTAATGCTATACGAAGGAATTTCCTCAAACACGTATTTTCATTATGTTTTGGAGAGAGGGCTTTTACCATATTTGCTGTTGAGAGCTTCTCCTGCTGATGTTCGTTGAGGTATAGGGGAAACAATTGTTTCTTCTCTTTATCCAAATCAGCTTTAAACTTGCTAACGCCTAGAGCGTGATTCTTTATTTTCAGTATATGCTGCACCAAAAAGAAATAAACTGTTATCGACATGAAATGTGCAAATTTAGAAGGGCGTGCGTGCTTTTTTAAAATTTACCTCTGCAAAGGAAGGGCCTAATATTATCCTGTCTTCATCACTTTCTTGTGAAGGTATTCTGCTTTCCCGGATATGTGCTATTTCGTTGAGCACCCTCTTTTCAATGCGAGCTTTGTTCAGACCTGGTGTTGGTCCAAATGCTGCCTTCAGTTGCGCTCCAGTTAAAATTGATTCTCCGGAGTCTCCATGCCTCCGCTTATATAGATTTTTGCTGTGAGAGGAAAAAAAAGAATTATTGCTGTGGGGCGGTCTATAAAAAGTATCTTGAGGTATTTTTCTGTGTGCATGAGTAAACAAGTCACTTTTTGAATTCATTCTGCCAGCTGTTGTTCATGATTATTTGCAGGAGCTTGGCTGCGTCGTCCGTGTGGTCGAAGCGTGGTGCTTCATGTTTTGGATATGTCACGTTGCTTCGTTGTCTGCGCTTGTGTTTGCTACTTGTCTCTGCCAAAGCAGGTAAAAATTGATTGTCAATGTTTCTATGCTAGAAAATATATGCCAAACCGTCTAGTCATAGCTTGTCCGCGTGTGTCGTTCCAGAAAAGTTATCTTACCTTCCTTGGTTGAAAAAAAGTTTGAATCTGTTGGTTTGAATTCTTGTATTCGTGGAGGCAGCTGGTCCCACTTTATGCTGTTGCTTTTACCAAATATCACTGTGAATAGGAACTCTGGTTTCCATTCGTCATCTACCTTACTATGCTGCAGTCAAGATATCCGAATACTTATTATTTTCATGGAAAATATGATGCTCAAAATAAATAAAATTGTTATATTGCTAACTTACGTGGAGTTCGTCATCGTCCTTCACCAGTGATTGGCCGTTCTAGTATTTTGCAAAGTGGACCATGAATTGTCCGCATTGCGTATCCCTTTGTTTTGACGTGCAAACTCTTTTAGGCCTGGCTGCTAACTTTCCCCAATTTGGTTCGTCGTGGGCTCTTAGTGCCGCTTCCCCGTAATGCCTCCTCATCAGTAGATACATCCTTTCAATCTGTGATTTCTATTATGTTTTGTTGTTCAGAAAAGTAACCATACCGTGTTATCACCAGAGAGATAACAAAGGCTTCAGACCCACATACCAGTTCTTTATGGCTTCTATGGTGGCCTCTCCATGTCGTCTTACTATAATGCTTGTAATCTAGCGAGTCCAGAATGTCAACTGTATCCTCGTACTTGTTCAGGACATACAAAGTGTGGTGTGAAGAGGTGTTATGAGGTATCACGATCTGCATTAGGTGACAGAGAGAGTCAAATGTCATGTGAACATGCGGGCTTAAGAAGGAGAAGAACTGATGTGAAGTGAACTTACAAGCTTCTTGTCTAGAAGGTTTATTCCTTTCACGATTGTTTCGAACTGTTGTAGTGATTCATCCTCGCTGAACTCGTTTAGTCCTCCACCTTTAAATTCGAGGCCAAGTACAAGCTGCAACAAAGAAGGAGTGTACGTTTAGCAAAACATTTTTCGATCAATTATGTGATGGAAGTGCTTTCGTGGAAGAGGGTTCTACATACATTTGCAAATTCTGATATGAGAATAACTTTATCGCTTGTGTTGTACTGTTTCTGTTCTGTCCATTCTTCGAACAATGCGTTACACATGCTGGCCTCCATCTGTCCATTTGTTCCTTTCTGGAGCTGCTCCAGCATGAGTTTTCCGGTAATATAATCTTCACGATTTGCGCTTTTTTACAGGGATGCTCTGCAAAGCAAAAAAGTTTACACAAAAAATAGAGTCACTGGTTAGCTAGCTTCACTTGTCTTTCTTTCTTCAGGGCAGAGAGGCTACTTACTCTCCGCATTCCTCCTGCCCTTCATTGCTCATTAGATATTCATGAAGGGCTCTAGCCTTGTCCATGTGAATGAAGTGTTGATGCTCAAATGTTGGAATGTTAGTTATGCCGTACAGCCTGGTTGACCGTTTTATCGTCCTCTTGATAGATATTATGTTTGTCGGCGTGATCTCAGATGACTGACGTGTTGAGGTACCTTGGGAATCCGACTGCAACTTTGCCAGGCGCTCCGCAGGTTTCTTGTTAAATTCATCCTCATCAGCCATAGTTAACGCTGTTTTGAAATCTTGAAAATTCATACCTCCTCGAACTACAAGTTCATCGTAACTTTCTAGTTGAGTAGGTGTAAGGCCCTTAAGAAAGAGTGCCAGTTCTTCTTCAGGGGATAGCGTTTTTGGGAGTAAGAAGTCCAAAGAATCGTCTGGTCCTGTGCTTGATGTGCTGCTTACTGCTGCTTTTTCTGCCAATTTTCTCTTGACACCTTTGTTTGCTTCTTTACAAACAGACATGGCAGCATCGCGTTTCCGCTGTTCAAGCATCCTCTGTTCAGATATCTTTCTCTTCTCGTTGACGTTTTCTTTTTCAGTCTCCTCCTCGGTTGGGCCGGGGGCTCGATCTGGTTCTATTGGAGGATCCTTGCGTTCATGCTCCCTCTGCAAATCGGCATCTTGTTGCTCATGTTGCTCTGCGTAAGTTTCCTTGCTGTCTTGGTTAAGTTCTTTCTCTTGACTGCATGAATTGTTGTCTTGTTTGTCTTCTTCGTCTTCACTGTCCACCACTTCAATAAATTCTATCTCTCCAGTGCATACATCAATTTGCTCGGGAGATTGTGGAATTTCTTCTTCAGTTATGCCGCAATCGACCTGTTTCATGTCTCTGTCTTCGATTACAACTTTATGTTTCAGCATATCTATCCGATCAAACAAACAGATAAAAATTGTGAGGCTTTGCTTGTAAAACTACCTCTCAGCAGAGAATTAGTTTTTTGTTTTTTGAAAGACGAACCTGTCGTGCAGTTTAGCAATACTAGGTTTGTATTGCCCATGTGTTCGCTCATTAAATGATACAGAATTCTCTTCCTCAACTCAGGGACTTGTTCTTCTGTCAGTGAGATGGTTGTTCCTTCTTGAGAGTAGTGCTTGAGGTTCATGTACATGTAGAACGCACAGTCCAGTCTGCGAGTTGGGAGAATGATTCGTTAATATTGCTGGCCCCTCGGTATGAAAATACTTTCTACGTTTTTCAAGTTAAACTGTCTCAACGAGCTATATTTAGGATTGGAAGAAATAAATGTTAGACAAAAGATAAAGAACAAGGATGTTAGTAGTGTTTACGTGTCTGGTCCCTGAAGTGGCACGTCCATGATGACCTTCTTGAAATGGTCAATGTTACTTGGTGAAAGTTGAACCTTTGAGCTTAGTTGTTTCCAGATCCTCTTGAAATTTCTTGTTACAACGTTGAAGAATTGTCTTGGCTCGTTATTATCCTTTATAGAGTCAAGAAGCTCAAAGCGCTGTTTTTTCATGTTGAGTGCTATGGTCACGTAGTGACCGATAGTTTTGTCTTTCGTGAACCCCCCTATGGCAGTTGGCAGAAGGAACTGCAAAAGGACAACAATGAAAACATAAACATTTGTAACATAAACGTAAACATCTGTAATCGTTCTTAGATATGGTAGTTTGTTCTGTTTACCATGTCACAATCTTGCAGATGTTCTCCTTCGTTGATATCGAAAAACCTCCTAAGCTGTCCGGGCAGAAATTTTTGTTTTAACTTTTTGTCATCGTGGTCTCTAAAGTTCAATGGATCTTTGCTATTGGCTCCGTGTATTGCATGCTGCTTGTTTTGTGAAGCGTACATATAAAGAATTTGTCAGTCCACATGTACACAGGCTGATATTCATTTACTTAAAACATGATATTGTGTCGGGATTTTTACTTACAGTGTTGTTTAGTGTTAGGATCTTCCTCCGAGTGCCCTTGAATTCATTTTGTAGGAGCAGTATCAACGGCTCGATGATTATACTGTTGACCGCATTACCATATGTGAAGCTTCTGGCAGCGTCTCCGATCTTCGTAATCACATTCCCCGTTATTATGAAATCAGCATTTCTGCAATATATATATACATAGAGAGATAGAGATAAAGGGTATATTTGTTCACAGGAAAAAAACATTGAAATAATTTATTCTGTGGAAGTAACATGGAGTTACTTTTCTTCGACTCTCCATTCCCTGCTGCAAACAGCGTTGTATATTTTTTCGATGGTTTCTTTCGTGGGCTCAGTGTCTTTGCTGCCTCTTGTACCTGAAGAGGACAGGATTTTAGGTTTAATTGGCATCGTTTGCTGCTACAAGTTGAAATAAAATGTTATGTTCTTAGAGGGGTTGAAATAATATTTTTAATTGCCTGATTTGCTGCTACAAGTTGTACCTTGTCCTTTGTCGTCACTTTCCTGCCTTGGTGTGCCATGAGGTGCCTTGGTTTCTGTTGCGTCCTTGTTTTTGTCCAGAACACTCTGAAGATTTGCTTCAATTTGTATATGTGTCAGCTCATCTTCTTGGGCTTCCTGCCTTGTTGTGCCATGAGGTGCCTTGGTTTCTGTTGTGTCCTTGTTTTTGTCCAGAACACTCTGAAGATTTGCTTCAATTTGTATATGTGTGAGCTCATCTTCTTGGGCTTTCTATGTTATCACGGAGATTTGTAGTTAAATCAAAATAAATTTGCAATATTTAATTTTATAAAAGCAGTTTGTGGAATACCGCCTCTTCGGATGTTGTCGTCGGTGCCGTGTCCTGTCGTCCTGTTGTTTGTTGGTCATTGCCAGTGTGCTCTCGTTTCTCTTGCAGCTGTTCAAAGAAAGAGGTAACTTAAAATGTGATTTCATTTGTGCCTCGGGAGCTATTTTTTTCAATTCAGAGAAGCAGCTTATGTTAATTTACCTCTACAGATGTTGTTGCCATTGTAGTCCTTGATATTTCTTTCTCGCTGAGTGAATGTTTTGTATCTCCAGTGTCAGCGCTGTATGCCGTTGGAATAATATGTTTGTTGACCTCTTCTGGTTGCTTGCTTACGTGTACAACGTCGGTACTCTCCTTTGTTTCTTGCGGCTGTTCAAACTAAAAATAAAATATTAGGGACTGTATTTCTTCATTGACAACCAATTATTTTTTAAATGCTGTAGAAACAGTAATTGTTGGTTGGTGGTGTTGACCTCGTCAGTGTTTGTGAGCTGGGCTGTGCCTTGCACTCTCGCTTCTTCTTCTTCATCTACTGAAGTTCTTGTGTCTGTTTTTTGCAAGTCTTGTTCTTGGGCTCCAGTGACAGCATTGCCTTGATGTTCTATGCCGATGCTTTCGTTTGTTTCTTTTTCCTGTTTGATGAACCAAAAATGTAAATAACGATGGAACTTCATTTGGAATGTGCGATCTCTTATAGTTCTTGTCCAACTGTACCTCTTCAGACATTGGTGCCTGTGGGATCTCTCCTAGTTTTTCCTTGTCAAGTGAAGATTGCTCTTCGGTTACAACACTTGGATCTGTTGTATTGACAAGCTCCCCCTGATTTTTTGGTTTCCTCTTGTCGGGTTTCTTCTTGTTCTTTTGCAGCAGTGGTGTCATTTGTTTCCTGCGTCCATTCAGATAAAAAATGTTACTATAATTAACCAGAACACCAGGATAAATCTCCGAGATATGTTTTTTCTTGTCGTTTTATTTTACCTGTCCGTCGGTCGTTGTGGTGTTTGTCTCTGTCTGCACTGCTATTTCTTTTTGAGGTAAAAGAGGTTCCAGGAGCTTGTCATCAACTACCATCTCTGAACCTTGTATCTCCGTGTCAGGAGCAACTTCGTCTTGATTGTAGCTTTGATGTGACTTAGATTCGTCAGGGGATCCAGGTTCAACCTGGGTTGCCTGTTGTCTTTCATGTTCTTGCAGTACCTGGAGACGAAAGATGGTGAGTTTAGCATCGGTACTCTCCTTTGTTTCTCATGGCTCTTGAAGTTAAAAAAGTAATTATTAGGGATTGTATTTCTTCCTTGACTACCATTTTTTTTAAATGATGTAGAAACATGAATTGTTGGTTGGTTGTGTTCACCTGTTCAATGTTTGTGTCCTGGTCTGTGCCTTGTACTTTTGCTTCTTCTTCTTCATCTAGAGCTTCTTCTAAACATGTCTAAACATAAACAGGAAAAGAAATAAACGAAAGAATCGGCATAAAACAGCAATTGGTGCATGTGGGATCTCAATTGGAATGTGTGATCGGCATAAAACGATAGAACTTCATTTGGAATGTGCGATATCTTATAACTCTTGTCCAACTTTACCTCCTCACTCATTGGTGCCTGTGGGATCTCTCCTACCTTTTGTGTGTCAAGCGAAGGATGTTCTTCTGTTACAGCAAATGCTTCTGTTGTACTGACATGCTCCCCTGAATTCTTGGTTTCCTCCTGTTCTGTTTCTTGTCGTTCTTTCGCAGCAGTGGTCTCGTTCATTTCCTGTGTCCATTCAGATAAAAAATGTTACTGTAATAAACCGGATCGCAGGATAAATCTCCGAGATAGGTTTTTTCTTGTCGTTTGATTTTACCTTTCCGTAGGTCGTTGTGGTGTTTGTCTCTGCGTCCACTGCTATTTCTTTTTGAGAATAAATAGTTTCGAGCTTGTCAGCAATTGCCATCTCTGAGGCTTCTATCTCTGTATCAGCAGCAACTACGTCTTGAGTGTGGCTTTGCACAGCATCCTCTAGTATTTCCTGTTCTTGTAATACCTGGGTATGAAACATGGTGAGTTTTCTGGTACATTTTGCTTAGACCTTTTGTATGTGGGTAAGATGGTTATGGAAGGTCACCTCATTACTGTTTTCTTCTTGTTGTTCTTTTTCATCTTGTGATCTGTCGCTTCTTGAGCCTATCTCTGTTGGATTTGTTTGTTGTTTCTTGTCCAGCCGAGTCTACATTTTTTTCCAGGTTTGTTAGCTCGTAAAACACATACGTATGCAGCTTACAAGAGAAAAAAGGTTGTTTATACTCACTTTTTGGCTGGTTACGATGCCCGAGGATGAGCCTTTCCTTCTGGGTTCTCTCGTGTCTGCAGAGATGACAGGTGATTTCTTCTTTGGATGCTCGTGCTCACTGTTGTTGCCATCTTTTAGCTGCTTCTTCTCTCTTCTGGCTCGGGTTTCATATGTCGTCTTTTGTGTTCTGATTCTTTTCTTTCCCTCTTCTTTCTCTCCTTCTTCAATAGTTCTTTTTCTCATTCTTCTCAGTGGTTCTTCTACTGTTTTCACCATTGCTGTCAGGTTCCTATTGCAAATCATGCGCTGATAGGCATTGTGTTGTTTGAAAGTGTCAATTAGTGACACCGTTTGGTTTATCAGACTTTCTCTGGCTACTTGGTCGTAAGTTGCCTCATCGTCAGTGCATCCTGCCACATTATCCTGCCTTAACGCGGGTAACTCTGTTGCTTCAGCAAGCACTTTTTCCAACAATTTGTTGATCTTTTTGAAGGATTCTTCAGATCCTTTGCTGGTGCTTGTCTCGTGTTCGCTTCTCGTTCTGGTGCTGGCCGTTGCTTCACGCCTAAGCTTGGGTGGATCTAGTAGCAGTTTTGTCGTTTGCTGGTCATGTCTCTTACTCTGTGATGGTACCAATTGCTTTGAAGTTGAAGGTGATCCTGCGTTTCCGTGATTCGTGTAGAATATCCTATCTGCTGTCCCTTTCCATGTCTGCATTGTCTCGGTAAGACAAAGATTGTTAGAATGAACAGTATTTTTACACGGTATGAGGAATTCATAGACAACAGAGATACCTTTATCTTGCCAAATTCATAGTCATCTGGACGTCCTTTTCCATCCTTCTTCATGTCTTCTTTAGCTATCTTCTTTAGATCCTTCTCATCAAGATAGTTCGCTCTGGGCGTTGAACTTTTGTCCATTCTTTTAGATATTCTGTTCATTTCTCTTGTGTTTGGTAACAGCAGGGAGTCGAGGTACATGATTACTCGTCCCTGCGCCAAGCCGTAGAGGTGGTCTTGGTTTACTTTGTCACCCTTTTGAAAGCACAATATGCTCCCTTGGTGGTTTTGATAATTCATGACAACATACATTGTCTCTTGGACTAATGCTTTTATCTAGTATGTTTCAGATACAAGTCCATGGAGAAAAGGATTGGCAAAAGGAGATTGTGGAGATACCCCAAGTTGCAAGGAAATAGGTTGGCCAAGCTTCAAGCAAGAGGACTCTACATTTTATATTTGTGAGAAATCACCTTGAGTCCATAGGAAAGCCAATACTATTAAAAGGGGGTAAGGTTTTGTTGGTGAACAATATGCTCATACGTGCCAAGAGATAGTCGCCAAAAACATCCACAAGCTCTCCCACCAAAGTCTGTCCTAAGCCAAACATTCAAAATCGGTGCAACCAACTTTCCCATCCCGGTGCCACCGAGTTTCAAACCCTAGACAGACTCAGCCAAACCCTAGCCACTTCGGTGCAACCGATTCCATACCGGTGCCACCGAGTTTGGGTTGCCAACTTTCTGTTACGCAAATTCACATTTTCGGTCCCACCGAGAATGTTGGATCGGCGTCACCGAGATTGGAAATCTGACCGTTGGTCACCTTATCGGTGCAACCGAGGTTCCTATATCGGTCTCACCGAGATTCAAAAGTTGCCACCTTTTGGTCACTTCGGTATCACCGAGATTCACACATCGGTGTCACCGAGTTGGTCATTTTGTGTGTAACGGTTGGATTTTTGGGGATGCCTATATATACCCCTCCACCACCACCTACTCGAAAGAGAAGCACTCAGAACTATTCCATACTTGCCCATCCAGTTTTCTGAGAGAGAACCACCTAGTCTTGTGTTGAGGTCAAGATCTTCCACTCCTACCATATGGATCTTGATTTCTAGCCTCCCCAATTTGCTTTCCACCAATCCCATCTCTTCTACCAAGCCATATCTGTGAGAGAGTGATTGTGTGTTGAGGAGTCTATCATCTTGAAGCACAAGAGCAAGGAGTTCATCGTCATTACCGAGCCTATTACCTTTTGGAGGGTGGTGCCTCCTAGATTGGTTAGGTGTCGCTTGGGAGCCTCCTACTTCGTGTTGTGGAGTGAACCAAGAAGTTTGTACGGGCAAGGAGATCGCCTACTTCGTGAAGATCTACCCATAGTGAGGCTAGTCCTTCGTGGACGGAAGCCGTTATGGAATAGTCAAGGTTGCTACTTCGTGGACCCTTATGGGTGGAGCCCTCCATGGACTCTCGCAACCGTTACCCTCCGTGGGTTGAAGACTCCATAAACGTGGATGTACGATAGCGCCACCTATCGGAACCACGGGAAAAATCCATGCGTCTACAACTGCGTTTGATCTTCCTATCTCTACTCCTTACTTCACATGCATTATTCTCATCTTTCCGCTGCCATATCTATTGACGTGCATGTGTAGGGCTGTTAGACTTGCTATGCTCACTAAAATTGTTAAAATCTGTCAACCTATTCAATTGGGAAAAGGTTAGGTTTTAAATTCCTGCTAGTAGTCTATTCACCCCCCCCCCTCTAGACACTCTTCTAGTGATCCCTCACCTTTTTCATTCATTGCCAATCAATGGCTCCATCCTTGATCGTTTCGACAATGACCTGGCAGAAATCCATCTGCGCCATATGTTCATAATTCATATCCCTGACCATTACTGCTTGTCTGCTGTAGCGAGGGAAGGTTGTTCCACAGACAACCTTGTTGAAAAATATAAGGAAAAAGATTTTGACAGCCTTCTTGTTTTCTTCTTCTCGATCTATTTCTACAAGCTCCTTTAGTTTCCCAATCAGATCTTTATGTTTGAACTCAGTATTTTTGAAGCCAAGTTCTGACTGTAGCTCCTTCATTGATTCTAAGCAATTCTTTGGCCTTGGTGCTGACTTTTTGTTGCCGTTCGGGTATCCAAAAACTTTATGGATGGCTTCCTTGGTAATTCTTATTTCCTTGTCTTCGTCACCATCATCGAAGCTTATCGTCATGTTATTTGTGTCCATATTTTTGTAGATGTATGCTGCGAGGTTCCTGTTGATTGACCCTGCTATTTTGCAGTCCTCTATGCTGCCAAAGCCAGCCGTCTTAACATCTTTTCGGTGACGTTCTTTGAGAATTGCCCATGCTTGCTTGACCTGTAGAAATGTAGCTCCAGCCTTGATTTAACATTTTTCGTCAGTTTGTGTTTTATCTTCTTCGTTGGCTATCATCGGTGGCGATTGTTTTTCGCTTGTCCTTTTCCTCTTTCTCCCCTTTTGGCTTGTATTTCCCTGATTCAGAAAAAATAGAAACAAATGTTTTGTTAGGAAGTACCGTTCTATTTTCAGTACCAAGAAATACTTGTAGAGAAATCAACTCTTACATGATCGCTGTCGTCCTCTCCGGCATCGCTGCTGTGTGCAGGAATGAAATCATTGTCACCACTGGACTTCTCTGAAACTTTGTTTTTTGAATCCTCTCCTTCTTCATCTCGCTGTTGTTTGTTTTTGTTCTTCCTGTCGATTTGTTTTTTGTTTCCAGATGGTTTTGCTTGATGATGAGCTGGTGGGATTACCATTAGAGGCTTTGGCTGTTGCTTCAAGGTATCACTCATGACTAAAGGCTCAGTGCTTTTCTTTCTCTTATGTGTCTTTTCCACAAGATCAGCACCAACTGTTCTTTCTGGCTTTCTCTTTGCTTTTTGCCTGCTGTAAGTTACCGTGGTTTTCTGTGGCTGTGGTACGGCGGCAGGTGCCTTTTTGTGCTTGCTTGGTCCCGTCCTTGTTCTTGGTTGGCCAGGAGGGATGCTGTGTCTATCTGGAAATTCTGTATTAATTTGAGAGATGATTGTTTGAATATCAGCGTCTACATGCCCTGCTTAATAACGAGTTAGCAGATAAGGTTTGTGACACAATATTTTATATAAACAGTAAGACATAGTTCTAAATCATACTGATGGATTATACATGAGATATACTGCCTTTTGGTGACAATAAGGTACTATGGAAGCATTCTAAAAGAGTTGTAATTGGAATGCAGCAACTCTTTGTCATTGGAATCACAGTACAGCAGAAAAGAGTTGCTAGACTGTATCCCGGTAATTCCTCTAATAATTATGGAAACTCTTATGGAAATTCTTCTGGAAATTCTTCTACTAATAATAATAGGATACCTATGATCTTGAGAACACCATTAAATAATTTATTAGTTCTCAAAATATTTTTAATACTATGGTAGAAGAAAAGTTGCATAAAGTTGATGATTTAGCTAGGAATATGGATAGAATTGCTCTTGATGTGGGAACTCTTAAAAATAAAACTTTGCCATCCAAGTATGATATTAATGAAACTATTAAATCTATCCAAGTATCTATTAATGAAAGTAAGAAGAGGACCGCGAGGTTGAGACCTAAGCAAGAATTCTTAGAATAGGATCTTCCACCCGGTTTTTACCATAAGCATGATGAAGATCTTAAAATGATTGCCACTTATCCCATTGAATCTTTGTTTACTAATATGAAAATAGATGATAAAGGAACTGGAGATGAGTCAACTTTAGCTAGAAGGCGTCCCGTTTGTTCGTAGGGTGATGATTATAATGATAAAACTAACAAAAAAGTTTGTTTGGAGTGGTCAAAACTTTAACTAGTGATGTGCCCACTATCTTGGATTACAAGGACTTTAATTATGAAAGTTGTTATTTAGTAGAATGCATTACCTTGTTGCAATCCATTATTATCTCACCCAATGCTTATGAACAAAACAAGGCTTTTACTAAACATATACTTGAAGCGATGATAACAGCTTATGATGAGAAACTTGAGTTAGAAGTTTCTATACTTAGAAAATTGCATGATCAATGGGAACCTACTATCAAAATAAAACTGAAAGAATATGAATGCTATGCTTTGTGTGACCTTGGTGTGAGTGTTTTAACTATATCTAAATCTCTTTGTGATGTGTACATGAGATATACTGCCTTTTGGTGATAATAAGGTACTATGCAAGCATTCTAAAAGAGTTGTAATTGGAATGCAGCAACTCTTTGTCATTGGAATCACAGTACAGCAGAAAAGAGTTGTTACTTAGAAGCACAGTTGGACGATAATAGTTGGCTTTGATTGACTGCATGCTGTGCATGTATGACTGTTGAATCAACCAAATTACCTATTTTCTCTTGCTCATTTCCCTTGAAGTCCTTCACACCAGCCATTTCTGCATGTAAAACGACGTGCTGTAAGTGACCTAGTTGGATTTGACAGCAAATTAGGTCACGGTTTGTTTGATGCTTGAAGCACGTATTTTCTACACATGGAGCACGGATTTTGAAAATCAGGTCACGTAATTTGAAATTCATAAAATGTAGGTATGGAAACAATCGTGGGTAACTATTTTCCTACGCTATTTCTACTTGTTAGATAAGTTGAGACAAAGTATTCGAAAACAGATTTGGTGCGGCTGCTAGGGTTTCTGTTCGTCCAAGGCAGGGAAATGGATACTACGAGCGACCTGGTGCTACGGGATGGAATGCAGAAACGTTTACCTTCGAATTCGCGTGCGGGACTCCTCGAATCCATCCGCTCGCTCTGTCGTTGCTCCTTGTTGTTATCTCCGCCGCTGGTTTTGCGAGCGTAGTTCTTCGTCGACGGTCGCCGCCGGCGGGAGGGGTTCTTTGTGGCGGGCACCTTTTGAGTGCTTGTGTCGGAGTGGAGGGCGGTTGGCGAAGCGCGGCGCCGGTTACCGGCGAGGCTACCGGCGGTTTCGAATTCCGCGTGCTTGACAAGAAGAAAAGCAGAGCGTGCGCGAGGGGAAGTGTTTGAGATTTTCGATTGGGGGAAGAAGGAACGCAGTAGTAGAGAGAGCGAGGGAACCGATGGAAATGTCCTCAATCTTGCATCAAGATTGGTGAAGGGGGCGTGACGCTATAATCACGGCCGTGTCGCACCACAGGCATGAGTTCCAATAGACATTTAGATAGCCACTGTGTAAAGCACGAGTATGTAGGCACAAGAGTCACGGGAGTGTAGGCACAAGAGTCACGGGAGTGTAGGCAAAAGAGTCACGAGAGTGTAGGCACAAGAGTCACGGGAGTGTAGGCACAAGAGTCACGGACTAGGCATTTAGATAGCCACTTTTTAAAGCACGGGAGTGTAGGCACAAGTGTCACGAGAGTGTAGGAATAAGAGTCACGGGAGTGTAGGCCCAAGAGTCACAGAATAGGCATTTAGATAGCCACTTTTTTAAAGCACAAGTGTCACGGGACTGTAGGCACAAGAGTCACGGAATAGACATTTAGATAGCCACTGTGTACAGCACGGGTGAGTAGGCACAAGAGTCACGACCTATGACCCCCCCTTCAAGATTTATATGAATGCTAACCGAGCCGAAGGCGAGCCGGGGTTGCGCCGCCGGAGGCGCCGTTTGCACACTTGCACGACAAAACACGCTGCACGACAAAACACGCGCTCCGACCTATGACCCCCCCTTCAAGATTTATAAGAATGCTAACCGAGCCGAAGGCGAGCCGGGGTTGCGCCGCCGGAGGCGCCGTTTGCACGCTTGCATGAAAAAACACGCTGCACGACAAAACACGCGCTCCGACCTATGACCCCCCCTTCAAGATTTATATGAATGCTAACCGAGCCGAAGGCGAGCCGGGGTTGCGCCGCCGGAGGCGCCGTTTGCACGCTTGCATGACAAAACACGCTGCACGACAAAACACGCGCTCCGACCTATGACCCCCCTTCAAGATTTATATGAATGCTAACCGAGCCGAAGGCGAGCCGGGGTTGCGCCTCCGGCGCCGTTTGCACGCTTGCACGACAAAACACGCTGCACGAAAAAACACGCGCTCCGACCTATGACCCCCCCTTCAAGATTTATATGAATGCTAACCGAGCCGAAGGCGAGCCGGGGTTGCGCCGCCGGAGGCGCCGTTTTGAGCCGTGGATCTGAAGGTTGATGAGCCGTGTCTATAAATATGCATGAAGCGTGTCTCTGTTTATTCCTGAACCGTGGCTCTATAAATTGGTGAAACGTAACCGAGTTGAAAGTTGACCACAACCGAGTTGAAAGTTGACATTTGATTGTGTTGGAAGCCCCCACCCGTAACTTCCCCTGAAATCTCAATTTCCCGGAAATATAATGGGGAAAAAAGCGGAAAGGGAAAACAGAAAACCAAGATAGTTCAAGGGGTTAGCTGAAAAATGTACGAAACCAGAAACCGGAAAGGGAAAACCAGGAATCCTCGGGGGTTCGTTCCGCGCGTGACACTTGTCGCGCGTCGAGCGCTCGTGAAACGTTCCTTCGTTGCTCGCGCAGCGAGCGCTCGTCAACTAGTTGCTCTCGTTCGACGCCCGTAGGCGTTCAACAGACGGGCTGACGCACAGGGCGAGCACAAATGGGCCGGCCCTGTAAGAAGAACTGTAGCGATACACATACTGTAGCAGTCGTTCTGCTGTAGCGAACCAATTTTTGTTTATTATTATTACTTTCTTCCGAATTTGGGTTTTTATGTTTTTTTGCACATTTTATTTTTATATATAGTTTTCTGTAATATAAAAACATTTATAATATATGAAGAACATTTTTCAAAAATAAACTGAACATTTGTTTATAATACAGTGAACTTTTCTAATACAATGAACTTTTTTGTAATATATGGTGAAATTTTTCAACAATACATTGAACATTTTTTAATACAGCGAACTTTTTTGTAATACACGTTGAACTGTTTTAAATACACATTGAACTTTTTTGTAATATACGATGACCATTTTTGTAATACACGTTGAACTTTTTCGTATTATATGATGTAAATTTTTTAAAATACACATAAAAAGAATTTTAGATCATGGTAAACATTTTGTAATACACGATGAACTTTTTCGTAGTATACGATGAACATATTTGTAATACACGGTGGACATTTTGTATAATACTCAAAAATAAAAAAATAACCATCAAAAAATGGAAACAAAACCCAAAAAGGAAAAAGGAACCAAAACAGAAAAACGAAAAACCTGAAAAAAAAGAGGAGAAAACCATAACGTAAAAGAAGAAGAAAAAACCGAAAGGAACAGTAGCGAACGGAGTAATGACGCGAACCCCGTAGCGGGCTGGCCCAACTCGCTCCACTGCGGGCGTTTGCTCGACAGTTTGCCGCCCGCGGGCGGC
This sequence comes from Elymus sibiricus, assembly GCA_039707655.1. Classification (NCBI taxonomy): domain Eukaryota; kingdom Viridiplantae; phylum Streptophyta; class Magnoliopsida; order Poales; family Poaceae; genus Elymus; species Elymus sibiricus. The sequence goes on from CM077675.1 coordinate 18,958,662, forward strand.
AAATAGGAATTGCCCCACGTTCCTGAAGGAGGGCTCGCAACCTTCAGGAATGTTTTAAACCGCCATGAAAAAGTCTGTTTGGGTAGTGATAGCAGGATGTTTGCTGAGTCAACTCGTTAGCGGGCCAATTGTCCTGCCTGGATATATGGGCAATACAGAAATAGTCCAAGGTAGAAATATTATCTAGGCATTTGTCGAGGTACACGTTGAGTGATTCGTCCAAACATTGGAAAACCTTGGATATTTGTTGGACGACTAGCAATGAATCACCGTAAGCTTTGACATCGGTAGCTCCTACATTGATTAGAAATTCTAGCCTGAATAGCAAAATTTCACATTCGGCTTGATTATTAGTGCAAAAATATTCCAACCGGCATGAAACCTCAACGGTTGTACCATGTGGAGATATGTACACAACGCCGATTCCTTGGCCGTTGCTACAAACTGAGCCATCAAAGTATAATCTCCATGGTACCAAGGATATAAGGTCCACGTCCAGGCTAAGCTGCTTGTCAATCCGATGCTCAACGATGAAGTTGGCTATGCTCTGGCCTTTCTCAGATTTAAGAAGCTCATAAGCCAAATCATACTCGATCAACCCGTAAGCCCATTTACCGATTTGACCACTGAGAATCGGTCTTTGCAACATGTATTTGATGACATCGGTTTGATAAGCTACGATGCATGTGCTGGATAGCAAATAATGCATCAATTTGGTGCAAGCGTAGTATAGACATAGGCATAACTTCTCAATAAACGTGAACCGCGACTCGGCATCCAGCAAGCGCCGACTCAAATATGTGACATCATACTCTTTTCCTTTGGCTTCTTGAGTTAAGACGGCGTCAATGACCTTCTCCTCGGCTGCAATGTAGTGTCGGAAAGGCTCTCCATATATCGGTGACTTCAGAACCGGAGGAGTAGAGAAGCAGACTTTAATTTTCTCAAACGCCTCTTGTTGTCTTGCCCCCCAAGTAAAGTCGTTATCATTTTTGGACCGAAGAATCTGAGTGAACGCATCAATTTTTCCCGACAAGTTAACAATAAATCTCCTGAGGTAATTTACTTTGCCGAGAAACTTTTGCATATCCTTTTTGCAAGTCGGAGCTTGAATTTTCCGGATGGCCTCTATCTTCTCCCGGTCAAACTCTATGCCATGCTGGTGAATGATGAAGCTCAAGAACTTCCCGGCCGATACAGCAAGGGCACACTTCAATGGATTCATCTTGAGCCCGTACTTGCTCATCCTTACGAATGCTAAACGCAAGTCGGCTAAGTGATGTAACTCGGCGTCCGACTTCATGGCAATGTCATCAATGTAAACTTCCGGAACAACTCCAAGAAGATCATGAAATATCAGGTTCATCGCTCTCTGATATGTGGCACCAGCATTTTTTAACCCGAAAGTCATCACCATCCACTAATATAAACTGATGAATCCAAGGAACCTAAAGGTTGTTTTAGCCAAATCCTCTTCGACCATGAAGATTTGGTTGTACCCTGCTTTGCCGTCTAGAAAGCTGATAATCTTGTGTCCTGATGCGTCATTGATAAGCATATCGGCTATTGCAATAGGATATTCATCTTTGGGTGTTGCCCTGTTTAAATCCTTGAAATCAATGCACACCCTGAGCTTGCCGGATCCTTTCTTCTCGACTGGCACGATATTAGAAATCCAGTCGTCATATCTGCACGGCCTTATAAACTTAGCTTTGAGTAGTCGGCCGATTTCTTCTTTGATCCGATCATAAATCTTGGGATTGAATTTCCTGGCCAGCTGCTTGTGTGGTCTGAAGCTGACCTTTATTGGCAACCAATGCTCAACTAGCTCTCGCCTTAACCCTGGCACCTCTTGGTACTCCCACGCGAAGCAATTAACATATTTTTTACTAGCACAATTAGAGCATGTTTATAATCAGCTTTTAGATTTTGACTTACAAAGGTCGGCCTTGGGACCATGCCATCTCCAATGTCCACTTCCTCCAAACGGTCGGCTAACATAAAACCTTGACCCAACTTATCCATGTCATCTATTTATTCTATAGCTTCGTACATATCGTTCCTGTCGGCCCTATACTCGTCCAGACGCCTTTTCAACCATTCATTGTGGAGATCCGTTCGACAAGATGAATTGGAGCCGATTACTCCTAATTGGCTTTAGAGACACTGGTATGAACCCATCCTTGGTGGTGCTCAAGAAATCGAACTCAGACAGATCGTATCCCGATGGGCACACAGCGTTGGGATGCTGGCAATCGACTAGTGACTCGGCCAAAGCGACACAAGCCGACTCATCTGCATGGACGACTTCTACTTGGCCATCCTCCCCCTGAATTAGCAGCTGGTGCATAGTAGACGGCACGCACTAGTGAGCATGAAGCCAACCACATCCTAGCAGAATATTATAGTTCCCTTTCACATTAGCAACGAAGAAGGCTGTAGCCAAAGTCTTGCTTCCGACTGTAAGTTCCAAGCTCATCACGCCTTTGGTTTCTACTTTCTCTATGCCTTCAAATCCATTCAACACCATATTGGTCTTCATCAAATCTTTATCATCTAGCTTCAACTTTTTGAAGACTGAATACGGCATCAGATTCACCACAGAACCGCCGTCGACTAGCATCCTGGACACCGGCGATCCATTGATGTGCCCTCTGATATATAATGGCTTTAAATGTTTCACCGGTTCCCCTAGGTTCTCAAAGATGGCATTCTTCGGACCAAGACCGGCCAGGCTATGTCTTCGACCTCATCAACAGCACGGAATTCGGCATGCAAATAATACACCATGTTAATATCTATGCCAGCCCCAGTCGGCATCACCTCGGAGTTTACCGACTCCCCTTCCAGTGCCTTGGCCGACTCAGACATGGGTTCGGACAAAGCTGTAGATCCTTCGTCTACCGACTCAGACATGTATTCAGATGATTCAGCCGACTTCCTTTCTTGCAAGTCGGCTGCTGCTACTTCATCAGCCCATGAAGAGAATGTAGTAGTAGCAAGTGGGGTGACGACTAACTCTTTTTCCACAAGACTCGGTGTGCTGGTTTTTGTAACTGCTAGATCTGCCGGCGTCAGTAGCCACTTCTTAGAAGGCATTATTAGACGATCCCTGTTAAATGATTCATCTCTCAATCGTTCTGCTTCCTTCTCTACCTTCTCTTGATTCCTCAACCTTTGTAGTTTTCTCTTCTGGGTCTTGGTCAAACCTCGAGGGCACCAATCCGGTTGAGTGTATTTTGCTAGTTTCGTGATCATTAGCCGCGGAACCTGGCACGAAATTATCGGCCCTTTCACTCCAACCGAGTTATCATCAACAACCGGCTGCTTGAGCTTCAAAACCTTGGTGCCTATAATAATCGAGTCGGCATTAATGTTTGATTCCGACTGGCTTGACTTGGCCGCCGTGGCACCCGGTGATTTGGCACGCCATGTCTTCTGCATTCCTTCATTTGAAGGTTGTATTGCTACCCGACTGATACTAGGGTTTACTTGGTCTTGACACTAGTAGAAAATAGGGCTTTCGTTCTAGCCGGATCGGAGCAATAGTCCCGGTCGCGTTACGAACCGGGACTAATGTGAGCATTAGTCCCGGTACGAGCGGCTAGGACGCCGGCCGGGGCTCTGCAGGCATCAGTCCCGGTTCGAATGGGACCTTTAGTCCCGGTTCTAGACACCAACTGGGACTAAAGGGTATCGCACCCCTTTAGTCCCGGTTGGTGTCTCCAACTGGGACTAAAGGTCAGTCTTCAGTCCCGGTTTTAGACACCAACCGGGACTAAATTTTTTCCTATATATATATCCTCGCCCTTGCCCGCCCTCTCCTCTATTTTTTCCTCATAGAAGGTGGGAGGTGTGTGCTACTTTGTTCTCCCTTCCTATGCACAAGAGGTGCTCGATGAAATGCCTGAGAGCATGATGCCACTTGAGTTCACACAAAACAAACATGATATGAGGTGCCCGAGCCACACTTAAGCTTTCTCCTTTCTTCTCCTCTGTTCTTCTTCCAAGCTCGACCTCCAAGCTCCATTTCACCCAACATTTGTCTAGATTTGGCGGTGCACCAACTATCCAAGTGTTCTAAAAGGTTAGCAACTTCATCCTTTCATCTCTCATTGCTAGTTTAGCTTATTTCATGCTCTAGAAGTAGAGTGATTTGTGGGTTTTACTGGAGGAGTGTATGTGGGAGTTTATTTGATTTAGATACACAATTTGAGCTCAAATTAACTTCTTAGTTTGCACATGTGTAGGGTGCCGTCCCGTCCCCGTCCCCGTCCTCACTGCCGTCGATCGCCCGCGCCGATCTCGTCGCCGGCACCACCGTGGTGAGCCTCTTGTTCTTATCTTTTTTTAAAAAAAATTACTTGTATGATTTTGATAGTTACTTGTATAATTTTCTTACTTGTATTATTATTTGTTATTATATAGTGTCATGGTTTTGATATCCGCCCCCGTCGGCTCTCGCCCGGTCTATGATTCGGATGTGGTATATTATTTTTTATAACTATTTGTTTCATTTAGTGTTTATGACAATTATGCCGACCAACTTGACATAGATATTTTTATCTAGGAGGTATGTGAACCGGATGTGGCGCCCCGCCTGAATACCACTGTAGTCAAACGGTCACCGCACATACCAGCCCAGGAAAATCATTCTGGCATGCGCTTTTACAACAAGTATCATGAACACAAGCTTTTCTATTAATGGATATATAAGTCGTACATGGGATATTACAAGGGTGATGACAGCGGAGAAGCTCTATCTAAGGCAGCAAGGTCTTGGTGCGGCTCCAATCCACAGGGATCTGACTGGGTTACTCTTCTAGCCCGCGAACACTCCGGCTCCTCGCTAGCGGACGTCGAATCCTTAGGTGAACCTGGCCACATTGAAGGCCGCTGAGTACTTTTGAATGTACTCGCAAGCAAACCAAACTAACATATACACCAAGCAAAGCAATCCATGGCATTCAAGCATGTACTTTTTCCCATCGAAATTATGGATTTCGAAGCTAATAATGGAGTGTTTCAATTGCCTGCTATATTACCCATTGAGCTGAAGGAATAGCCGCTGCCACTGATGACGACGACACTGGGTGAGATATTTCGTGTTTGCTTTGTTGTGTTAGTAACTTCCTGTAGCATATTCCATGAAATATTTGTTCCATCTTTTTTTGCATCCAGGTACATTATTCTAATCTTGACATATATCATTCGGTGAACTGAAGATTTGAGCTCAGGGTAGAATTCTTGGTTGATTCTAGAATTTCATTGTAGATTAGCTGGGTCAGCAGATTTTTATGACGTTCGAGGCGTCTTCAGTGTACTATGCCATATTTGTCTTATTTCTATACTCACAATATTTCTGCATCATCCGAACAAATGATGCTAAATTGATATAATCATTTTGGATCAGTGTCATCTTCCCCGCCGGGGTGCTTCCTTATTATGAACTACTGTAGAGACATTGGACTCCTCAAGGTGGCATTGTGCTCATTGCTGTTGATATCATCTTGCATTGTCATGAGATTTTTATTCTTTGATCAAATGTGGGTCTCATATTTCATACAGGTGCAAAGGTTACAGTTGCTAAGTTTGTGAAATGGTGTATGTTGCCTCGGAAGGTACAACTTATTTGGTACATGTACTGCACTCCTTACAGTCAAGTGTGAGAAGTTTTTCTTCAAGAGGCCAGGTGATTTTGGTTCTTTTAGTGTAAAATCTTGTGATGGCTTGACACAACAGAGTTAAATCATGTACGTTGGCGGCTCAGGAAATCCAAAACAAGCACCTGGTTTTTGTTGCAGGTTCATGGCATAACTTGAAATCATGTTCTTTGTTTTTGGTTGCTCAAGCATGTAGATGATACATTTTTGGCAAATGCCGATTCACGCTACGTGTGTGGAGGATGGTCAAGGATTGGTTGGGGCTCGGAGGACTTGACATGAACAGATGGGAGACTGAGCACAACGTCAAAAGGTGGTGGACCGGCATGTCACGGCCTAATACCGCAAATTGGAAGGCGATGTCTACTCTCACAATGCTTGTCAGTTGGACCATCTGGAACGAGAGGAATGCTAGAGATTTTAGAAAAAAATCGACGCCACCTTTCTACATCCTAAAGCTTATTCAAGACGAGGCCAAACTTTGGGTTACCACGGGGGCTAAGCATTTGAGCAAGATCATGCCGCGAGAGTAATTCCATATGTAATTTTCCTTTGACGGGCTATGTTGTGGAGCCGTTGCTATGTACTCTAAACTCATTCTTTATTAATGAATGAGGCAAATCTTTTGCCTTAGTTTCAATTTTTTTTTAAATTTTTGGCAACCGGATCAATAACCATGTCATTGCTATGCAGAAAGGTATGTAGATCCATAGACTAATATATTGGTTTGGTTTCTAATGCATTGACCCCTTTGCACATATCACTTGTGTCTCGTGCTTCTTAAGAATATTGCATCTCCAGTGGCCTGTAGCTACAAAGATGATAATGTAAAAATATATAGATGATAATGTAAATATATAGAGGATGAAAGGAGGCAAGGCGATGGGCCCTGATTGTATCCCCATTGAGGTGTGGAGAGGCCTCGGGGACATAGCGATAGTATGGCTAACCAAACTTTTCAACCTCATTTTTTGGGCAAACAAGATGCCAGAAGAATGGAGACGGAGTATATTAGTACCAATCTTCAAGAACAAGGGGGATGTTCAGAGTTGTACTAATTACCGTGGAATTAAACTGATGAGCCATACAATGAAGCTATGGGAGAGAGTCATTGAGCACCGCTTAAGAAGAATGACAAGCGTGACCAAAAATCAGTTTGGTTTCATGCCTGGGAGGTCGACCATGGAAGCCATTTTCTTGGTACGACAACTTATGGAGAGATATAGGGAGCAAAAGAAGGACCTGCATATGGTGTTCATTGATTTGGAGAAGGCCTATGATAAGATACCGCGGAATGTTATGTGGTGGGCCTTGGAGAAACACAAAGTCCCAGCAAAGTACATTACCCTCATCAAGGACATGTACGATAATGTTGTGACAAGTGTTCGAACAAGTGATGGCGACACTGATGACTTCCCGATTAAGATAGGACTGCATCAAGGGTCAGCTTTGAGCCCTTATCTTTTTGCCTTGGTGATGGATGAGGTCACAAGGGATATACAAGGAGATATCCCATGGTGTATGCTCTTTGCGGACGATGTGGTGCTAGTCGATGAGAGTCAGACGGGGGTCAACAGGAAGTTGGAGTTATGGAGGCAAACTTTGGAATCGAAAGGTTTTAGACTTAGTAGGACTAAAACCGAGTACATGAGGTGCGCTTTCGGTACTACTAGGCACGAGGAGGAGGAGGATGTTAGCCTTGATGGGCAGGTGGTGCCGCAGAAGGACACCTTTCGATATTTGGGGTCAATGTTGCAGAAGGATGGGGATATCGATGAAGATGTGAACCATCGAATTAAAGCCGGATGGATGAAGTGGCGCCAAGCTTCTAGCATTCTCTGTGACAAGAGGGTGCCACAAAAGCTAAAAGGCAAGTTCTATAGGACGGCGGTTCGACCCGCAATGTTGTATGGCGCTGAGTGTTGGCCGACTAAAAGGCGACATGTGCAACAGTTAGGTGTGGCGGAGATGCGCATGTTGAGATGGATGTGTGGCCACACAAGGAAGGACCGAATCCGGAATGATGATATACGAGATAGAGTTGGGGTAGCGCCAATTGAAGAGAAGCTTGTCCAACATCGTCTGAGATGGTTTGGACATATTCAGCGCAGGCCTCCAGAAGCCCCAGTACATAGCGGACGGCTAAAGCGTGCTGATAATGTCAAAAGAGGCCGGGGTAGACCGAACTTGACATGGGAAGAGTCCGTAAAGAGAGACCTGAAGGATTGGAGCATCACCAAAGAACTAGCCATGGACAGGGGTGCGTGGAAGCTTGCTATCCATGTGCCAGAACCATGAGTTGGTCGCGAGATCTTATGGGTTTCACCTCTAGCCTACCCCAACTTGTTTGGGACTAAAGGCTTTGTTGTTGTTGTTTGTTGTTGACTAGCCATTGACAAGCATAATAATGTTTTTATTTCTTCTTCCGGGCAATCAAGGTCAAACAAATATTTTCATGTTTATCTGAATAAAATGAAATTAATGGACAGTGCTACTCCATTGATAACTAGAGCCAGTAGCGTGTTCACCTCGATGGTTACATTTTCTTCTTAGAAGAATTTACCATGTGAGAATTAGTCTGTGCATTAGAATTGTAATTATTAGTGTCGAATTACCTCATAAAGTGTTGGATTAATTCTAACAATCGTACATCAACCAGTGGTGAGACAGTCGAAATCTGCACGTACTCAACACTCATTGTGACAAGTGGTTAATACATAGTTTTGTTAACCCGTTGCAACCGCACGGGCCCTTTTGGTAGTAATATATAGACAATTAAGATGTTGCCCGCGGAAAAACATTTATGTATCGCAAATTCCATCTATATTTTTGTACAATGAAAGTAAGACTAGGATGCTGATCTCATAAATTTTGTAATGTACACATACTCCCTCCGTTCACAAATATAAGATGTTTTGGATATTTCAATATGGACTGCATACGGACTGAAATGAGTGAACAAACACACTAAAATGCCTTTATATACATCTGAATCAGAAAAAAGTTTAGAACATCTTATATTTGTGAACGGAGGAAGTATGTATTAAGAATTCAAATTATAGAGATAATATATAAGATGTCGCCCGCGCACTTGCGCGGGCCACTCTGCTAGCTCTTTAAGCAATAATACTCTGATGCACTTCTGATGCACTACAGGGAAGTGACAAGCCTGATCAGTGACAGTTGTATGGTGAAGGCATGCAGAAGTAGTTCTCCAGCCTAATCTGAGCTACCACAAGAGTTCCTAAGGCTATCAGCTACCTCGCCTGCACCATCAGCCTGACAATCGGAGACACCGCTCCGGCTCCGCCAGCCACGGCCGACACCGACGCCAACGCTGGCAGTCCCGGGGCAACATCAAGGCACTCCTGGAAGTCGGCGTCGCAGGACAGGAGCACCCACTCATGGTCGTCGTCGAGGTACTTGACGTCGAAGGCGCCAGCATCTAGGCCCAGCCTCTTGGCCACCTCCTCCTTGACCGCCGCGACGCCAGCGGAGCACGGCACCCTGAACCTGATGATGTCCCCTCTGTAGCTCGCCTTGATGGTCACCAACTCCCAGGACGCGTCATTGCTACGCTGCAGCAAAGACTTGCGCAATGCGGTTCTGGTGAGAGGAGGAGGATCTTGGCTTGAGCCCTGGGAGGAGGTGTCTTCTCCTAGACCACTTGACAGGCATGGAAAATGAGGAGCTGGAGCTCGGTGAGAGGAAGAAGAAGCGGTGGTCGGCTTTGGCGAGTAATCCACCGATTCGATGGTGGCACGCCTGATCTTGCTGATCTTCCGGAATGGCCATCTCGATATGCCGTGCTGCCTGCAAATGCGCTTCATCGTTGTCGGGCACACTGTGGAAGAAGAGTTTCAGTTACTTACCTCATCAGTAAGCACTCCATTTCTTTATTTTGGCATTTTGGGAAATGAGAACCAAACACCCTACCGAGTACCCAATTTACGACATGTTTCGCTAAACTGGGTTTCCCTGTGATGCTCAACTCGGTTAAGTTGTGTCGAAAATGTTCTTACCGCTGAGGCTTCTCGCAGCATCTTTCAGGCTCCCTGAAAAGTATCCTTGCAGCTCCTTCAGACTGACAGATTTTCCGGCCTTCCTTCCGGTCTTCTTCTTCTCCGATGGTTGGTCTGCACCATGGATGTTTGCTCCTTGATCACCATCTGCTACGTACACGGCCAGATGCTCGTCTGAATCTTCAGCATCATACTCTCTACGATCATTCTGCCCATGAGGATCGCCGTCAGAACGAATGGACTCCAAGCATCCGTTCATCGCCAGACGATCGCCAGAGCATTCCTCCCTGACCGTGGCGGCGACGGCATCCACCACGGCCTTCTGCTCCGCGGCGCTCCTGCAGCCCGACGGGAGGAAGAACTCGAGCACCATGCACTCCTCCTCCTCCAGACCGTCGTCCATGGCGGACTGTAGCAGCCGCAGGGGCACGGCGAGGCACCCGGCCAGGCCATGCCCATGCATGCGGGCGTTGTGCGCGAGCGGGTAGGCGTCCTTGGTGCACCGGGAGACGTCGGCGCAGAAGCGCGGCCGGCGCGCGGCCGCTGCCTCGCCGACAATCCCCTGGCCGCGCCGCAGGTGGTGCTCGGTGCAGGCGTCCCGGAAGCCGCCGTAGTGCGCGCCGAGGTGGAACGGAGCGCCGGCCGTCGTCAGGGAGAAATGCTGGCCGTCATTGTCGTCGTCCGTGTTGCAGCAGCGCTTGCATCTGACCCAGGCCTGCGCCAGTGGCAGCGCGTGAGCTTCGCGGACGGTGGCCAGCAGCTTTGACACCTCCGACATGGCCGCCTCTGAGTTGCACATCTGCACCAGATGTTCATAATTAAGAGGTGGCTTTTGATTGGTAGACGAACATGAATGGATTGTACAACAAAAGAAAATTTTACTTCCAAAGTTTGATCCGATTGCAATGTTAAGTTTGCGACCAGTTCACCCAAAAGGAGAAATGTCACAAATGTGTGACACATGTGTAATCTACTCATGTAGTGCTAGTTTCCAAATTTCATGCGATTACGGTCGGAGGAATTTTAAGATGGTCACAATTTTGTCTATACAAATATGGTAAGTACAACAAAATAAGTAGGAAATATTCTTGACAGATTTAGTGATCTCTCTTTCCAAGAAGAGATTTTCCCTATGCCAAAAAATATAGACATTTATTTATACTATGTATGTTCGTTCAAAATAAAATATGGCGCGAACCAACTTGTGGTTGGATGGTTAGGAGGACAGTGGTATCCCCAGCCCACCAGAGTTCAAGTCCCAGACTTGACATTTGTGCTCGCATTTTCCTGTATTTATTTCAGGCCTTTCGGCGACTACGAAGGTGTCTGTAGTGACTTCGTCAATCTCAAGATGATGTGCCGGCTCAGTCTCTCGGAGGTGCTCATAGGGGTAGGGTGTGCGTGCGTGCGTTCATTGGGGGGGGGGGGGGGGGGGAGTGTATGCTCGTGTATGTGAGCGACTTCGATTGTACTGTGTTCAAAAAATATATGGCATACATTTATATTCTTTTGCGAGATACATGTGTATATTACATCTTGAAGTACGATTTTTCTTAATCTTAGGACATCCTGCGATTTTAGAATAAAAATCATGTGATATATCATCACGTCAATGCTACTTAAATATTTAAATATTATATTACTAGCACATATGCCCGTGCGTTGCAACGGGAGAAAAAATATTGTATGCCCTTAACTCAATAACCATATCTCAAGACTTCCACATACGATGCCATATATTTCAACACGGCGTCACACCCTTGTCGCCTTTTATACTCCCCCCCCCCTCGTCAATAGTGGCCACATTGTCCATCTGATCATAACACGTCCGAAAGTAGTCAATCCTGAGGCGATATGCTCGGCCACTACACGACACACCTGTCATTGAAGTGCACCAATGCTAGAGGATGTTTAAAACTTTAAAAATTATAATCTCATCAAGTTGGCGTAAGGTCAAACTTTAAAAATTATAATCTCATCAAGTTGGCGTAAGGTCAGCCCTCCGCCATCTACTCCTCGCACCTGGTCCATGGATCGTCCCTCATAAGGATTGAATACAATCAGTAGCGGGAAAATGCTACCAAACACTTCCATATATTTTTGGGATATAGAACACATGCACCTTCTATGAAGACAATTTGTTTGTATATAGGTGAGATCAGCAGTGCCTAAAGACAATTGTCTTTTTTTTTCTTCCATGTATAATTCTTCGTCGTATACTTCACATGACATCTAGGTATATATGCTTCCTGTGCTGACCTGTGTATATAATGTTAGTCCACCAATGTACAATCCTATTTAGAATATGGATGGTGTTCATTTCTTTTCCAGCTTTATGTCGTAGTAGTTATTACCATGCTTCCCTTGAGTGTGTATGTTAGTCCAACAATGTCATCCTACTTGGACTATGGATGGTGTTCGTTTTCTTTTCGGCTTTGATGTAGTAATTGTTAGTACCGATCCGTAAAGGACACAAACAAACACCAAATCCAACTTCCATTAAAAACGACCAGCACCAAACCATGTTCACTTTTTTGTTGGTGAGACTTTCAAGCATGGAGTTGAGTTATTTCTGTTCCAACTTCAACTAAAAAGGATCAACACGATTCACGTTTTTCTTTATTGAGCCTTTCAACCTGGCACGTGCATGGTGAGTTTAATAGCAGCCCATCACACACACACACACACACACACACATGTATAGAAGGTTAATTATCCTCTCTTTCCATCCTTATTTGACATCCGTCCTTATCTTATTCACGTCCTTATGAATGAATCATTTAATAGCGCCCACATATAGAATGTTAATTAGCCCTCTCGAATCAGTTTAATAGCAGCCCATATATATTGAAGGTTAATTATCGTCTGTTTCCTTCCTTTCCTTAGTCGCTCTTTCCTTCCATATTTATAGCAGCTCATGTATACATAGGAGTTTAATAGCAGCCCATATATATGTGTGAATCAATCTTTAAATTGGCCACTCTTCCTTCCACGTTTCTCTTCTCTGTCATAATCCCCAAGACCTCTTCCTGATACCGAGGGAACCGAAAGACGTATATAAGTTGGGTATATTGCATGTAAGGGAACGAGGTGGGACGATTTAATACTGGAATCAGCTGTTTTTCCTACACACACCAGGGCCTAGCTCAGTCGGACACGACAGTGTTTACTAACCTGGAGGATGAGAGTTCGATTCCTTCTCCAGCGAATATTTTTGCGTATAGATGGGCCAGAATTGTTGGCGTATAGGTGGGCTAGAATTGTTGGGCCACAGACGAACAAAGGAGATGTCCAATTTGGTCCAGGAGAAGTGAGTACGTACAATAGCCAAGCGAGAAAAACTAACGAAAAAGGGATTGCGGGTTTACTTATCTAAAAACACAAGGACTTTTTTATAAAAATACCGCGACGGTGAACCCGACGGAAGCAATAGTCACTTTATTATTATTAGGGAAGATTTGTACTTAAGTATGCCTAGTGATAGTTTATATGTGTATGTGTTTCTAATGTCAAAAATATAGTTTCCCTAAATTAAGATTAATATATAATCAACATATTTATGTATTTAAAAAATCGCGTATGATATATTCATGTGTATTTCTTAGAAATGCGACACCATTTGCATAAAAATATGATCTAGTAAAATATAGTGTCAATGCCAAAAAAAATAAAAGTAAATTAGTACACGTGGTGCATATTGCGTTGTGACCAAACCATTGGAAAGCAAAGATAGCATTAATTCGAATTGTATATCTTTCCTTCATGTTTTAATGACACTATAATTTATTTCCTTATTTGTGGCAGTGAAAAGTCCATACTAGCCCCACATAATCATTTGACAACATCTTACCGGCCCACAAGACGTAAGAGTAATATTAGCCAACGGATCATGGACCATGTTAAAAGAACTCGGTCGGTATTGAGTTCCATGCACTGATCAACCCAGTAGTTCACCTAAAAAAGCTAAGATGAAGAGAAAATATGTACTGTGGCATGCAGCCAGCAATCAACCAGTTCACCCAAACAACTAAACTAAGCCACATTCCATGGTTCGCAAGTCGCGGCACGCACCTCGGTCGGCACAGGGTGGCAGATTTCGGAACCTCTCAAAATGACACTGCCTGCATGCATAGAATTGCAGAAAATGTAACTCAATACAACCCTGACGAGACGACGATAATGGTACAAGTTTTCAAGATTCATCATGGCGGTCAGGTCTTCAGATGTAGTACTAGTTTTTGGATTTTTGCAGTGAAGAGAGAATGCAAGGAGGAAGAGGAGAGACAGACGCATGGGTGACCTGGAGGGCCTTGCAGAGCTTGTCCGCCTCGGCGGCGAAGTGGGCGGTGGGCGCCGTGGTGAAAACGAGTTCGAGCACGGCGCGGGTCGACGGGGTCGAGGACGGGGAGGGCGAGGCTTGCCTGGATGTCGTAGATGAGCGCGTACTCGCCGGCGCCGTAGAACTGCACGTTGGGCGTCCACTCCAGCGCCCGCGCGTCGAACACCCGCTCCTCCCACGTGTGCTCGCCGCCGCCTACGGCGAAGACGTGCGTCAGTGACACGGTCCTGTACTGGAGCAGCCGGCGGCACCGCGACGGGAGGACGAACGGCTGCCCGATGGAAAGTTAAATTTGTAACGTGTTAATCTAGAGTGGAGATAGCAGCCTCAGCTGGCGATGGACGTCCGTTCAACCACCAAAATGGCAACCCAAGTAGTACCAAAAAAGAACACTCAAGCCTAGCCGCGATCGATGGCGAGCCGTAGCTTCCCAACCGCTTTTGTTTTTGTACTAGCAAATATGCCCGTGCGTTGCAACGGGAGAAAAACACAGCCAACCAATTGTTTACAAACGGCTAATAAACTTATGCATTGTACAATTTGCGGGTTTGATTAAAGACAGTCATCTCCAACTGTGATGAAAAAATTAAACTCAAGCATAAGAATAAAAAGACATACAAAAGATAACAAAATTCAAAGTACGGAAACATAATTTTTTTTGCTGCATATTTGCATATTTCTGCCTTTCTTGTGCGCATTTTTTTCTTTTGTGTTGGCTCCATGTTTGAATATTTCTTCCTCCCTTGTGTTTTATTTTGCAACTGGATTGAATCTTAATTGTTTTATTTTGCCGATAGATTTCACGACACTTTTTTGGTTTTTCCTATTTTTCTTCATAGGTAATCCATGAATACCGTTCTCTATCCCTTTTCCTTCTTTGTTACTTGGTACCAATGACGTGAGATTGTGATCCAAATCGCTTGCCTGCATGAGAGTTTTATATATTGTATGCATCTGTTATTAATTAAAAAAGAAACTGAATAGATTTTGCATCATAAATATAACATTGGTGGATGTGTTGATGGAGCGTCCAGTTTTTCCTAGAGGTAATTTAGGAAATAGAAAAATGACATTGAAGCAAGAGGCACACATTTTCCATCCAACTTTAGTTGTAGATCGGATGTCAATGCATAATGAATCATAATAATCTGTTGAACTAATTTTACTGTCTTTTTCTTGGGTAATCACATTCTCTTTGCTTCCTTATATATCATGTTCTCTTTGCTTCCTTATATTTCTGATCACAACTCACAAGCCTCTCCTTAGCGCCCCTGACACAACATGAATCACATCTATTTTCTCTTTACTTCCTTATTTCCGAAATCACAAGCCTCTTTCCCTCCTTAGCCCCTCTCTCTTTCCATCCTTACTTAGCCTCTTGACAGAACGTGAATCACGCCTGTTTCTCCTTGTTTCCTTATTTCTGAAATCAGCCTCTCTTTCCTTCTTTAGCCCCTCTCTCTTTCCTTCCTTAGCATCTCTCTCTTTCTCTCTTTTCTTATTCCCAAGATGACTTCTTAACTCCCAGGAAAGTTAATGACATATATAAATTGGGTGGATCACATGTAAGGGGGCGATGTGGTATTATTTAACAGGCGAGTTGACCTTCCGCTTAACACATAACGTAACCTGGCTGGGTTGGTTGTGGTGTTATGAGCTCAACAGGAGGTTGTGTGTTCGATTCTACGCTCAAGCACTTTTTGCCTGGGTCTGGCTCGCATCACACGGGCTGGTTAATTTGGCCTGCTTGTGTGGATGTTGGGCTTCGTTCTTCTCTCGGGCCAGAGTAGACGTACGTAGTTTTTTAGAGACATCGAGGAAGAATTTTTTTTGAGACCGAAGGAAAAAACGGACGTAAGAAGGTTTTGAGACGGACGGACGAAAATTATGAGCCGGACGAAATTATGGTGGTAAGAAGCGATCACCCTTTTATTATTTATTATTAGGTAAAGATTATGGTCCGTGGGAATATGCCGATCTATGGAGATTAGATCCGTGTTAATTAATGCCATCGCCCGGTTAAACAAGCTTATCGTCATGTCCCCCCTGCCCCTGCACCGCTTTGGAGTGGGGAATATGCGAATCTATTTTTTTTGCGAATGGAATATGCCAATCTATGGAGTAGTATGGGACCAGGGAGGTAAGGTGAGAGGAAGAAGCGACAAGGCCAGAGGAAAAGTAAGCAGAGAAAAAAAAAAGAAAAAAACAGCGGCAGAAGAGATCAGAAAAGCGCTTGAGGCCCACAGAACACCAGTGCTAGTTTGTTCCGGCGTGAAAGAGCGAGCGAGCGAGGGGCGCGACCGGCCGAGCATCCGGTGGGAAACGTTTCCCTTTTCTAATCTCACGGTATAGATTAAGGCTGTGGTACACGCATATTTATATGCTGAGATAACCTAGTAAACTACTCACTGGTAAAAAACATGGCTTTGGTTCTGGTCAGATCAGAGCAATAGTTCCGGTCATGTTACGAACCGGGACTAATGTGAACATCAGTCCCGGTTCGAGCGGCTAGGACGTCGGCCGGGCCTTGGCAGGCATCAGTCACGGTTCGACTGGGACCTTTAGTCCCGGTTTCAGACACCAACCGGGACTAAAGGGCCTTGCTCCCTTTAGTCCCGGTTGGTGTCTCCAACCGGGACTAAAGGTTAGTCTTCAGTCCCGGTTCTAGACACCAACCGGGACTAAAAAGATGCCTATAGATATCCCCTGCCCGCCCGTCCTCTCCTCTGTTTTTTGGCCGTAGAAGGTGGGAGGTGTGTATGCTACTCTGTTCTCACTTCTTATGCACACGAGGTGTTCGATGAAATGCCCGAGCCACACTTAAACTTTCTCCTCTGTTCTTCCTCCAAACTCGACCTCCAAGCTCCATTTTCCCCAAGATTTGTCTAGATTTGGCGGTGCACCAACTATCCAAGTGTTCTAAAAGGTTAGCAACTTCATCTTTTCATCTCTCACTGCTAGTTTAATTCATTTCATATGCTCTAGAAATAGAGTGGTTTGTGCGTTTTAGTGGAGGAGTGTATGTGGGAGTTTATTTGATTTAGATGCACACTTTGAGCTCAAATTAACTTCTTAGTTTGAAAATGTGTAGGGTGCCGTCCCGTCCCCGTCCCCGTCCTCACCGCCGTCGATCGCCCGCGCCGATCTCGTCGCCGGCACCACCGTGCTGAGCCTCTTATTCTTATCTTTTTTTTAAAGAACAAATTCTTACTTGTATGATTTAGATAGTTACTTGTATAATTTTCTTACTTGTATTATTGTTTGTTATTATATAGTGCCATGGTTTTGGTATCCGCCCCCGTCGGCTCTCGTCCGGTCTATGATTCGGATGTGGTATATTATCTTTTATAACTATTTGTTTCATTTAGTGTTTATGACAATTATGCCGACCAACTTGACATAGATGTTTTTATCTAGGAGGTATGTGAACCGGAAATTCCAACCGACCCTCTTGTCGAGAGGTTAAATTTAGTTGAAAAAAAAAACAATTATTTGAAAGAAAAATTAAAAAGAATTGAAGAAGAGAAGATTAAATTGGAGTTGCATGTTGCCGATGTCGTCGATTTACACAAGATCCATATGGATGCAATGCGCTTGAAGATTAGAAAGATTATAAAATATGCCATTGATAAAGTGGCTTGGTATCATTATGTTGTTGGATCAATTGTTACCTTAGTTGCGATTTTGATCGCATTTGTTGTTGCATTTAAATATTTTACATAGTTGTATGTTGTTTTATGAGAACTATGTATGAACTTTATGTATTTATTTTTGCAGTAATAACATTTGATCATTACTGTACTTTGGTTTTAATGTGATGATGAACTTGTATTAATTTGGTCATTTCTCTATTCATGATGTTCTGTAATGGTTTTTGATATACTTAATTACATAATGCAGATGAACCGGCAATGGATGTACGGTGACCGACGCACTTTCGAGTACATTACGGGCCTGTATAATTTTATCGATGTGGCTGAGACAAACAAGCAGAATGGTTTTATGTACTGTCCATGTGTTGTCTATGAGAATACGAAGGATTACTCTTTCTCGAAAACCCTTCACTTTCACCTGCTTCAGAAGGGTTTCATGCCCCACTATAATTGTTGGACCAAGCATGGAGAAAGAGGAGTTATGATGAAAGACAATGAAGAAGAATAGGATGATGACAACTATCCTATGTTCCCTGAATACGGTGATACTGCAACGGGGAAAGCTGAAGATCAAGAGGCACCAGATGTGCCCGCTGATGATTTTCGCCGGGTCACTGTTGATGCACATAGAGAATTCGAAAGTGAAAGGAAGAAGTTGAAGTTCGATCGCATGTTAGAGGATCACAAAAATCGGTTGTACCCAAATTGCGAAGATGGCAACACAAAGCTCGGTACCACACTGGAATTGCTGCAATGGAAGGCAGAGAATGGTTTATCCGACAAGGGATTTGGGAAGCTACTGAAAATAATGAAGAAGAAGCTTCCAAAGGATAACGAATTGCCTGACAGTACGTACGAAGCAAAGAAGGTTCTCTGCCCTCTAGGATTAGAGGTGCAGAAGATACATGCATGCCCTAATGACTGCATCCTTTACCGCGGTGAGGAGTACGAGAATTTGAATGCATGTCCGGTATGCGGTGCATTGCGGTATAAGATCAGACGAGATGACCCTGGTGATGTTGAGGGCGTGCGCCCCAGGAAGAGGGTTCCTGCCAAGGTGATGTGGTATGCTCCTATAATACCACGGTTGAAACGTCTGTTCAGAAACAAAGAGCATGCCAAGTTGTTGCGATGGCACAAAGAAGACCGTAAGAAAGACGGGATGTTGAGAGTACCCGCTGATGGGTCGCAGTGGAGAAAAATCGAGAGAAAGTGGCCGTAGTTTGCAGGTGACGCAAGAAACTTATGGTTTGGTATAAGTGCAGATGGCATTAATCCTTTTGGGGAGCAGAGCAGCAATCATAGCACCTGGCCTGTGACTCTATGTATCTATAACCTTCCTCCTTGGTTGTGCATGAAGCGGAATTTCATTATGATGTCAGTGCTCATCCAAGGCCCTAAGCAACCCAGCAACGACATTGATGTGTACCTAAGGCCATTAGTTGAAGAACTTTTACAGTTGTGGAATATAAAAGGTGTACGTGTGTGGGATGAGCACAAATAGGAGGAATTTGACCTACGAGCGTTGCTGTTTGTAACCAACAATGATTGGTTTACTCTTAGTAACCTTTCATGACAGTCAAACAAGGAATAAGTATAGTTGATGAGTTATGCACATGCCCGCTTAATTATACAAACATGTGCGCATGCAGTTTCCACTGGATCTTGTTAATCATTGAAGTTGACAAGGGAAAAGTTCAAGTACTGGACTCACTATATAAAGAGTCATCCGAATACGAAATCATGAAGGGGATGGTCGACAGGTAATTTCAATCATTATCGCACTATGTCGGCCTCTTTAGTTCATTTCCTGATATCAACTAATTAATAACTCCTTTATTCATTTTCTTTGCCGGCGGGCAGGGCTTGGCAAAAGTTCATCAAAGAGGTCCCCGGCGAATGGAAAGAACGGCTGAAATGGGTGCGACCCAAGGTAATTAAGTAGTATGGAGTACTAGCTAGCTTGATTAATTCTAGTTTCAATACCATTATCATGCTTGATTAATTATTATCTGATTAAACTTTATTCTCGTAAAGTGGCTGAGCCAGGCACCGGGGAATAATTTATGCGCATACTACGTTTGCGAGACCATTCGCATGATGACGTCCGAAATGGAAAAATCTGAAAGACAACGTTGGGTACGTTTGCCAGAACACTATCCACAATTTTTTTATCATGATCTAATATATATACACACAACTAATATATTCATCTTGATCTCCTTCTTTAAAGCTGTGGGAGATGCGGGGCAAGCTTCTATCAACGGATCGCGTACGAGCAATTCAAGAGGAAATAGCGGGATTTTTGCTCGACCAGGTCATAGATCCCAAAGGAGAATTCCATTACAAGTTGTAATGCCTGCATGTAATGATCCGCAAATTGTAGGAGAAATTGTATATACCAAATTGTATATATATATGTGTATGTGAATGGTCGTACGAGAAATTCGATGATATATATATGATCGGTTCTACAAGAAATTCTATTTATATATATATGCATAACGTGTACAGTATGTAGTAGCGTAAAATATGTTTGAAATGAAAAATAATTAAATGGAAAACACAAAATTAAAAGGAAAAATAAACCATAAACCCCTAAACCCCTATACCTTTTAGTCCCGGTTGGTATTACCAACCGGGACTAAAGGCCACCAAGCCCCCGGCGCGGGCTCGTGCCACGTGGTGCCTTTTAGTCCCGGTTGGTGTTACCAACCGGGACTAAAGGTCCCCCAGCCCCAGCGCTGGCTCGTGCCACGTGGTGGGCCTTTGGTCCCGGGCCGTGTTGAACCGGGACTAAAGGGGGGGGGGGGCTTTAGTCCCCACCCTTTAGTGCCGGTTCCTGAACCGGGACTAAAGGCCCTTACGAACCGGCACTATAGGCCGATTCTGCACTAGTGACAATATTTTGATTTAGAGATTGCTAGTGTGAGCAAGCGATGGATGAACTCACCCCCGAGGCGAAGGCTATCTACGATCTCTACGACGGCAATCTCTCACATAACATGGGCCGAAGGTCAAGGATCACCAAGATGACGTAGTCAAGGCCATGCACAAGATGCTAAACATGACCGGCAAGCTGGATGACATCATCATCACCAGGAACGACGACATTTGGGAGGAGCTGGGTGTCAACATTGGACAAATCCGGCTGGATCTCGACAAGGCACTGAGAACTGGCATGGCGTGAAGTCAATGAACATGACGATGCCGCACAGAGACTCTTGAAGCAGCTTCGTGGCCCCGTTCGATGACTCGGGCGCTGGGAAGGAACATCGGGGAAGGCACATAACACTTATGTCCCTCCTCTGCCAGAGGTGTGGCTGGCCCCAAAAATTTCCACTCTGCTTCACATGTTCGTTAAACTGCTTGCCATGATTTACTTATACTTTTGGTATGGGTTCTCGGGTTGAAATTCCCTGTTTTGACGTCACCAATCTGATGCTATGTCAAGCCCATTTTGATGATTATGTCCATATGTGGGGAAGGCCTTCGAACATGTGGGTTTCCTTTGCTTCATCTTAGTTTTATGGTGCCGCAAAGCGTTGGATGAGTCAGTGCAATGCCATGTTTCTAGCGCCAATTGGGAGGGATTATGTCATCTACTGCAAAGCCAATCGGTCGTAACCAACACCAGATCTTGATTCGCCATTTGTTCCATATTTCTAAGACTTCGGGAGTTGAAGATTATGCTAAGACCGTTTTCCAGAGTTGTATGAGCAGCGGAGTGCCTACAAATCAGGTCCTGGTCTATTTCACTACACCACGTGCTTCCTCGATTATCTCAAGCTCATAGTGGAAGTTGCTATATGGAATCCCCAAGACTTGGATTTAACCTAATGAGCTCACGTTCCTTCATGAGGAATTGGGAGACGGATGGCAATCAATGGCGCGCATAACCTCGCAGCTACTCCCCTTCCGTTACCTCCTGCCCTACGACCACATGCATTTGAAGAGTGCAAAACTCCATCGTAACACTTCTGGCAAAGATAAATGGTCTGTTCTGCACGCTTATAGGAAATTGTGTGGTCTTTATTTTGTCTGTGGGGTGAAATAAGCTAGAGATCATTAGTGCAAGCTCTTAGTTCGGCTACAATTTGTGCAAGAGATGATTGATCACTTTTGGACTTCATCATCTGCATCTTCTGAATTATCTGATAGTGAACATCTCAACCACGGACTCTTGAGGTACAATTCAGTTGCAGCCCTAGGTCATGATCAGTTAGCACATACTCTACAACTATATGTCCAAATGCAAGGCTCTTTACTTCTTTGTCGACTCGGGCAGCACATATTCCTTTTTGGATTTGGCTCTGCTAACTCATATTCAAGGAATCCATACTATCAAACCCTTGACAATTAATATCATCGGAGGATCTCTACTTTAGTGCAAACATCATGTTCAACAATGCAGTTGCACTTGTGCTAGTCACTCCCTCAACACCAATTTTTGCCTTATAACCCTTGGTACTTATGAGGGTATACTGGCCCTCGATTAGCTTCATGTCCACTGCCCAATGCAGGTTGATTGGTTGCAGAGATGGATTGCATTCTATTACAAGGGGGAGTTCATCACCAAAAAATCATGTTGATTTAACTGTTATGTCCATCAATCCTCTTACTTCTTCTGGATCAACACATATTTCTGCTTCTCTACAACTGATACTGGACAAGCATTCTAAAGTGTTTGCTGCTCCTCAGGGTCTCCCTTCCAGAATATAATATGATCATGTTATTCTACTAATTCTAGGAGCAAGGCCAGTTTCTATCAGACCCTATAGAGTGGCTCCACATTTGAAAGATAAAATTGAATCACAAGTTTCTTAATTGTTAAACTGTGTTTTCTCATCTCTTGTTTTTTTGGTCAAAAAGAAAGAATGTACATGGAGAATGGCAATTGACTACATGCGGTTAGCTATCTCTTACCGTCAAAGGCAAATACCCATTGCCAATCATAGATGATTTGTTAGATGAGCTATCTGGAGCTACATGGTTCTCTAAACTAGACTTGAAAGCTGGCTACCATGAGATTCATTTGGCCCCTGGAGAAGAATAGAAAACAACATTTCAAACACATAATGACATTATGAATTCAGAGTGATGGCTTTCGCTTTGACACGTGCACCAGGCACAAAAATATTTCCAATGATGTTGCACGCGGAGGTTTTATGATCCAACAGCCAGAGAAGCGGCCGATCTAGGGTCGCCCCACCTAGTTGACAGGAAGCATTGCCCTATTTTTAGTGTGTAAAATTGGTTCATTTTCATGGCATTCATGTTAGTATTATTGTGGTATTCACCAATATTGTCACGTAGGACGCACGGTTATTCAATTGTTTTGCATCTATAGAGGAGAATAGTGGTGAGCTTACACAGATGAAGTGAGAAGCAGCGTTGTAGGAGCTCGCACAGCGATGAGGCAAGGCTGCAGGAGAGGCAGATAGTAATCCTATCCCGCAAGAGAATGAGAGGAGGCAAAAATTCCCAAAAAGCAGCTCAACAAGGTAAGTAGTAGAGAAACCCAACTACTTCATCCGTTTCTAAATATAAGTCTTTTTAGAGATTCCAATATAGACTAAATACGGAGCAAAATGAGTGAATCTACACTCTAAAGTATGTCTATATACATCCGTATGTAGTCCATATTGAAATATCTAAAAAGACTTATATTTAGAAACGGAGGGAGTATATCATATATCCCGTGGAATTCCATCGTTCCACCGTGATTTGCCTATCCTTTCTCACTTTTCAAGCCTATCCTAATAGCTCATCTGGTTGTCTTCTCCTGTCCAAAGACGTCCTATCCTCATTTCCGGTGGCCACCGTCTACATCTGGTTGGCCTCCCCCTGACTGGGTCTTCCCGGTGGCCGGTTGGGCACGCCGTTGTGTTCTTTTTTTTTTTGAAAAGGAGGAAGACCCCCGGCCTCTGCATCTGGGTGATGCATGCAGCCACTTTATTAATTATTCACAAAGACCTTACAAAGTAGTACATCAGTAAGTCTGAAGCCATCATCTTGGCAACATCTGTCGCTACTTCTATCCATTTGATGAAGGGGTGCTGATAGTCTGAGCCTAATACCAAACAGACCTCGCAGCAAAGCCTAACATCTAAAACCGGAGGCCCCAGCCAAGCCACATACCTGTTCTGGGGCACACACAAGTCCGGCGCACTCTGAGAGGCCGCCGCCGCCATCTTCTACTGATCCATCTTCAGAGCAGGTACTGACGCCACGACCTTGCCAGGTCTGCCATCGACGCCACCACGGCGCCAGACAACGCCATCCTCCTGCGCGAGTCCGTCTACACACATCGAACGCCGAGACTCCACTACGCCACGCCGCCGAGATCCACAGTCGTCGATGCGTAAGATGAAACACCGCTCCACCAAAGATGCTGTCCGCTGGTCCCTCGAGCCCGTGCACACCTCCAAGACTGACGCCCCCAAGGGGGAAACGACGCAAGAGCGCCGCCGTCATCCGATCTACTGATCTAGGGTTTCCCCCGGAGGTAACAGATAGAGGTCTGGAACTTCTCCATGGCGATGTCTTCAAGAAGAGAACGACACAGAAGAGCGCCGCCATCGCCGGCCTTGGCATCTAGCCGAGCGCAAGGTTTTCACCCAGATCTGTTCGAAGAACCTCCATCAAGTTTTGTGTACGGATCGCCGCCATCTCCACCGGGGACTGGAAGTAGGATCCAGGCCGCCGCCGCCTGACCAGCCAGCAGCCGCACCGCGCGAGCAGCAGGGCCGCCCGAGACAGGCCCCAACCGCGGCACCGGAGAGCCCTACACCAGATCCCGCCGCCGGCCGAGGAGAGGACGACACCACGTACGCCCAGCAGCCATCGCCGCCGGTCCGTGCCGTCGCGCCGCCGCGCCCCACGCCCGCGCCGCGCCGCCACTAGAAGAAAGCGTCCCGCGCCGCCATCCTCGGGCAGGAGGAGAAGAAGGCCCCGCCGCCGCCCAGGCTGAGCGGGCTTTGCCCGGCGACCTGCGCCGGCGGCGGCGAGGAGGGGCGGAGGAGGGAGGAGGGGCGAGGGGCAGCAGATCTGGGCTCCCCCCGGCCGCCCGCCGTTGTGTTCTGCAACCGGGAAAACGACTGATTTCCCATCTTAGTTCACAGCAAAAGCGGTTCCAGAAGCCCAAACAATAGACTGAACTTTACTAAGCAAATGAATGAATGATTCATTTCTTTTTTCTTATGAAACAATCATTGGAAAAAAAGCTCACTGGAGCCCCTCACCCCTTCTGGTCAAACAAATAATGAGCCCCATGGCTCTCTTGCTTCGTCGTTTTGCCATCACCGCAGGTTTCAAATTGTAAATCTGCACTGCAATCCATGGGCAAAGACGGCACAAATTATATACTGCTATGGCGGACTGAGCTCCAGAAATTTTGCTGCCTTGAGCCAAATTGAAAGAGAGGAGATGTGCAAGAAAAAAATGTGCACCTCGTTCGCGGTGGGGAACAGCTCGGCTCACGCGGTGGCCTTGCGCCACAGGCTCAAATGGTGGCCCCAGGATCAGGCAGTCGCGGCCTCCCCGCAGCTCCAGGCGCCACAGCCGCCGGGGGTCACCCACCATGAGCGCCGGCGAGGACCGCATCCTGACCACCGCCGTCGTCGGTTGGGGGCGCAGATGGGAGCAGCGCGTAGATGGCCTAGCGGCGCTGGCTGAGGACGCAGTCGGAGGTCGGTGGGGGGCATACGCAGTCGGAGAGAGCAATGCCGCTGGCGACGATTTGCGGCGGAGACGCCGGAGAACGAGAGTGACCGGTGCGTGCGTGCGTGCGTCGTGTAGTGGGCCAAGCCCAAGCGGCTGGCCCAAACGTGTTGTGTCCCTTGGTATTTTCAGCCAATCTTCTTTGATATGAATATAAAGCTTAGCGAGGATTGTCTCAAAAAAAAAAAGCCAATCTTCTTTCGTAAAAAAAAAGTTTCTCTATTTCTTTTACAAGTCAAAAATGTACCCCCCCCCCCCCTCCCCCTCTCCTCCTCTCCTCCTCTCCTCTCTCTCTCTCTAACGTGCATTCTGTCGAGCACCTCGTGTGCACTCTTGTCTCACCGACATGTCGAGACGAGGTAGATCGAAAGAAGAGACTCCGCGTGCGTTGGGTGGAATGGTGGCGCGGCAGCAGCTCTAGGGCACATCGGTGTTGGGTATGATTGAAGGAGGAGGCAAGAAAGGCACTGATGATGGTTCAGCTAGGTGCTCTGTTTTTTCTTGACTAATGGCCTCAAAATATTTTATCTGTTTCCATATTTTTTAGATAGCTCACCTACCGCATGTGCCATATGATACCTGAAAATCTTTTCCTACCCCTCTCAATTGTAGAACTAATAACTCGAAATTAGCTTGTGCGGCATATCTGACCATAAATTAATCTAACAATATGTGGGTTATGTATGTCACATAAACTTGATACCATTTAATTCGTATTTAAAAAGCGGTTGTGATTTTGTAACTATCAATAGAATATTATCCAAAGCATGTACACTCAAATTTTTAAAGTTGAACGGTCAAAACATGCCCTATATTTTGTAATTGAGAGGCAGAGACACAAATTGCATTCACAATATTCATGCAGTAATGCGAACTAAGCGTAGTTCAGATGGTTAGGTTCCTTGTGGTGGAACCAACCCACCAGAGTTCAAGTCTTAGACTTGGCATTGGTGGTTGCATTTTCCTGGATTTATTTCAGGCCTTTGGCGATGTGCGTTTAGTGGGAGGAGATGTTCCTGTCGACTACGAAGGCGTCTGTGGCGACTTCGTCAATCTCAACATGATGTGTCGGCTCAGTCTCACGGAGGTGCTCATAGGGGTAGGGTGTGCGTGCGTGCGTTCATAGGGGTGAGTGTATGTGCGTATGTATGAGCGCCTGCGTGTGTTCAAAAAAAATATTCATGCAGTAATCAATGGATGCAAAATGCCACCAAATTTCGTGCACTTGGTTCCGAAATCAAAGCAACAGCAAGATATGACTAACTTAAATAGAGGCCACGAGATCACAAGAACCACATCATTTGTGCTGCCAAAGTCATCAGTATATATTTACTATGAAAACCCAAAGAACTGAAATTTTGTTGTCTGAATCACTGGGACAAACGCTTTTCTGAATTTTAGCGCTCCGAATCAAAGTAACACTTATTTCAGGCTAAAAACAATATAACTTCAGGGAGAAGTAAACATAATGGATAACAAATAGGTATTGCATATTCTAGAAACAAATAATTGATGAAAAATGGAAATGCTGACTTCGGAATCACCACAAACTTAACAGGCTTCTTTGTAAACGACACCACATGCCACAAGCTGACAACGGGCTACAGCAGAGCTGTAAAGACGATCGTAGTAACACTTCGTGGCTCACTCGGATTAGGCGGTTGCTCAGAATTCACGAATAACCATGCTTTCTTTATGATGTTCAATTCCTTAACTACATCTTCTATCTTCATTCTCTGCCTTGGGGAGTCCTCGCAGCAAGCTAGGCCAAGAATAAACATAGGATATAAGAATATACCAATGATACGCTGCGTGTCTCCGCTGTAGGTAACATCCAATATTTCCAGTAGCTTATCGGGATAGGCCATCCTGACATGGTCGACTAGGCTTGTCACACCATCCATGAAATTGCCAGTTGGCTTCCTTCCAGTAAGTATTTCCAATAGCAACACCCCGTAGCTATATACGTCACCATTCATGGAGGGTTCAGATCCTGAGCCATACTCTGGAAAACATGTAAAAAAAAGGTTACTGGCCATGTAATGGGTAGACACAAATTTGGCAGATTTCACCCTCAATTCAATCTAGCTTGTCAAGTGAAATCTACCAAACTGATATTGAATTAAATATAAAGATAAATATTCCACAATAAATTCAAGATGTTGCTCACCTGGTGCGACGTATCCAATTGTGCCTTTAATCACAAATGAGATGCTTTCAGTTCCACCACCATTGTGCCCGCATTCTTCAGTATGCATTATCTTTGCTAGACCAAAGTCGGTGACATGTGCAACAATGTCATCATCTAGAAGGATTTTGCATGGTTTGATATCACAATGAACTATGGATGGCTCAATTTGATGGTGAAGATATTCTAATGCCTCTGCAACATCAAGAGCAATGCATAGCCTTTCCATCAAACTTAGTCTTCTAAAAGTCATGCTATTAGTCACTGCTTTTGGATGCAGCCACTCATCTAAATTTCCATTGCAGATAAATTCTAAGACAGGTGCCTTGAACTCATCACCATTATGGTCCAAATTGCTACACACGGTGATCACTTTGACAAGTTTCCCGTGTCGAATCTTCCTTAGGGCTTCACACTCTCTTAAGAAGCTTCTATTAGCTCCTCGTTTGCCAAGATTGAGAACCTTGATTGCTATATATAACCTCTCATCAAGATATAGAGTTCCTATGTACACGTTGCCGAAACTTCCAGAACCAATCAAATTTGCCGGTGAGAATGACTCGGTTGCTGCATCTATCTCAGCATAGGATATCCTCTCATGCATCTCATGGTGAAATTCGATTTCTTGGTCAGCACCACTGTTTGGTTTGATTCTTATCTTCATCAAGTAGCATGCAGTTAGGGAGCACATGCTGTTAGGCCTGATGGGCTGTTTTTTGGGCCATTTTCGGCCTATTAGGCTGTTTATGGGCCATATATATAAATATAATTCAGAAAAAAAGGGTCGTGCCATGCCGGCCCGCGTGCCAAGCCTCCAGGCCCAGGCACGGCCCCTGGCGTGCCGCGTGCCGGGCACGGCCCGTTTAGCCCGTGTCGTGTCGTGCCCAGGCCGTGCCATGCCTGCGTGCTACCGGGCCGGCCCAGCTAGCACGGCCCGTTTGGCCAGCTCTGGTAGGAACCGTGGGTTAAGAAAGAGTAAACAATGCAAGTCTCGGCCATTTCACTACACTTGGGTTGAGAAAGAGTTGAATGATTTTTTTTCAAAAAAAAAAAGAGTTGAATGATTTTGTTGGTACTTACCCAAAATGCGTGAACTTCACCTCATGTCTGTACATACCCAAAATGCGTGAATCATCATGAGGATACAAGGGGCAAACCTAGTTTGGTGGCCTCCGGGTTGAATGAGCCGGAGAATATGCGTCGCCAGCGAGCGAGGGCGCGGGGCAGCGTCGAATCCATGAAACCACCCAACCAGAGAACGTGGAGAAGGAGGGATCTAACCGGCACGGAGGAAAGGATAAGGTGGGTGGGAGGTGGATCCCATCGCCTGGGGACTGGGACTGGGAGGGACGGCCGCCGCCGGCCGCCGGTCGCCGGAGCCGAGGAAGCCGAGACCCGAGAGGGGAGAGGGGAGGGATGAGTCAGAGGTAGGCGTGCACGTGGACCGGACCGGTGGGCGGAAGTAAACAGAACCAATCGGCAGCCGTCCATGCGGGAATGGACGGCAGTGATGGAGATCAGGCGTGGTGTTTGTCAAATTCCGGCCTGATCCTGCGTTGCGTAATTTGTTGGTGAACAATATCACTCAAGTTTGCCATGAAAAAATATTATTCAAAAGAAATTTTGTCGGTGAACAAACAATGCATTTATTATCCTTGGTTGACTCAAAATACGAGGTGTTTCAGTTGATTTCGGAGACGACGATGAGGACGAGCACCGAGCGGTTGACTCAAAATACGAGGCGTTTCAGTCAATTTCGGAGACGATGATGAGGATGAGCACCGAGCCGGATACAGGGATATGGCCGGCCATGGCGTCGCCAGCGATGGCGAGCCAGGTACAAGCCGGAGATGGAGACGAGGCGGCGGCTAGGCGGAGGGTTGACAATGCGGGTGTGAATGGACGGGGGAGGAGGGGTTCGCCGGCGCCGGAGAAGGGGGGTTTTGAGGGATGGCCGGGGCAGCGGCGAGTCGGCAGAAGAAGCAGCTCGAGCAGGATGAGGCGGCGCGGCAGGTGTCACGGCCGCGGGTGTCGGGTGGCGGGAAGCGACAATTAGATTGGTGGCAGCGAGCGGGTCGAGGTCGATGACATAGGAGAGTGATAGGAGACGACGGACGGAATCGGCTAGAACTGAAACAAATATCAGTCGACTGAAAAATAGGCGACTCCAACAACTAAATCACGGTCAAATCGGGAGAGTAGAAGATAGAAAAAACAAAAGGAAGCAATGTGGAATTTAGGCATCATTCGGTTCAACGTGGAATTATTGGGTCTCACTGCGAGCAAGCCAAGACGAGACTGGTGAACTGCATTCATGCTGTACTGATGCACATCTTCAAACAAGAAGAATGATATTGTACATTGCTAAACTGATTTACCTGAAGCCTGGTATAACAAAGGATTATCCCAGCTTCATCACTACCAAAACTTAAAACTTAAGAGACTTTTACTCATACCACAGCATCCAAAAAACGATGCTTCCGGATGAGCACTCTGTAGCTGTCGTACGTACCGTGGATCATCAAGTATGCATGCCTATCCACTCTGCTGCATGCATACATGCAGATCATGATCCGATCACAACCACACAAGCATGAGCACAAAGGCCCAGCATCAGCCATCAGATGGACGTGTTGGACAGCTCCTGTACCCTGCCGCGGAACAGAGAGGGCGGTTGTTTAGTCCCACATCGGTAAGTTAGGCATACTCGGCCTTGTTTATAAGGGAGGAACATGACTAGCCATTCGTGCCATCAAACGGAGCACACCAAATGATGAGACGGTGACCTATATATTGTGTGGCACTGCAAAATAAGCAACTAAACCAAATGATCAAGGCTAAAATCATTGTCACCAGATTACGTACGTGCGCTTGGCTTTTTTATTTTATTCTTGAACGCCCCTTTTTCATGGAAGCATATTCCTTACCAACAACATACTCAACATCTTAATTTGGCATTGTTCTTCTAAATTCACTTTTTTTTGCTTTAAGATTTTTCCCGAAATGGCCAATTGTTGTCGTATCAAAAATAAAAAAGATACAAATAATCAAACCCATTATTTTTCTTTCTCAAAACACTCTCTTTTTTCAAAAATTAATTAAATGCCTTTTGATATTGTATTCTGTGATCACACATAATTGGCATCTAAGGTACACTTCTAAGAAGACATGCAATTCCATTATCAACCCTCTAGCAGCGTGTGGCCCCTTCAAATGGATTTGGAATCCCGTCGTCTGTCAAAACATAAGTTTTGTTGGCTATTGATTCTTTTTGCGAGAAGAACCAGATCTATAATAAAAATTCATCGGAAAATACAAAGCACCTCAAACATAATAAAAATTACATCGAGGTCCATGGACCACCGAACGACCACTGCCGCCGCCAGAACGAGCCCCTGACGCAGCCGGCCTGACCCTAAGGGCCAGCGCTCTAGAGCTGTAGTCGTTGCCGTTGAACAATTGAATCGCTCTGAAGAACTAGACACCAAATCTCGTCGTTCCGTACGCACAACGAGAAACCCTAACCTCGCCGCCCCGAGGAGCTGGCAGGAATCTATGCCGGAGCTCCGTCTAATCCGCCCCGACGGATGAACTTGAGGAGGATCGGAGCCTAGAAGACTAACTCAAAGAAGAAGCGCCGCCCCTGTGAGGACTAAAACCCTACCAATCTACTAGTCGTAGCTGAGGCTCGTCGACGAAGATCGAGGGGAGGAAGGCTTTCTCATAGTCACCTTGCGAGAGGGGAAGGAAAATCACTTCTCAACAAAACACGCGATGAGCCTCTGTTGCAAATCCTAATTCCTAATTCTTGCTTCTCTGACCGTGTGGGCACTCGGGTTTCCGCCTATTGATTCAGGATAGGTTAAACACAAGGGAGCTTATGCTTCGGAAAAAAATCTATGTTGAGGACGCCAAATGTGTTCTATGCTCCGAGAGCACCGGTGAAACTTTGCTCCACCTATTTTTGTACTTGTTATTTCAGCCAGAATTTTTGGTGGAAGCTCAACATGGAATGGAATGCTGACTTACATATCATTGACATGATGTTTGAGGCTAGAAACAGACAATTGAATTCGCGATTGCTGCTGCCGCATGATCTCCTCTCTGGGATTCAATTCAACAATCCAATTGAAAATTTTAATTTCCGCATGAGATAGACTAGACAGGTGTGGGTCAGCCTGCATCCGTTCCAGCTCAACATTGAGCTTCCGCAGCTCCGTTTCCGAAGGTGCTCGTGCCCCGGCCATCCCTCAAGCCGGCCCGAGACAGCAACGCCGTCATGCTCCGATCGATGTGAAACCGCGCCTTAGTTATCACTTGATGGCCCGGTCTGGTAGTTGACGATGGGCTTCCCACAGTTCCTGGATGTTAGATGGGAAAGTAGGGATTGCATGCATCGACAATTGATTGATCGTGTGCATGAGCACATATATAGGTACAGGGGGGCCGGCCTCTACTTGTCTCCCAAGAAGTACAAATATACATGGGAGAGAGGAGGCACGGCAGTACAAAATACACAGACCCTAGTACTATATATGTGCATGGATAACGTATGTTCAACACCCCCCGCAGTCGAAGCGTCGCCGGAGACGCAGAGACTGGACCGAAACTCCTCGAAGACGGTAGTTGGTAGCCCCTTAGTCATGACATCGGCGAACTGTTGGGCGGTGGGAACATGAAGAACCCGAACACGCCCAAGTGCGACCTGTTCACGAACGAAGTGGATGTCGAGCTCAATGTGCTTCGTTCGGCGATGATGAACAGAGTTGGCGGAGAGGTAGACGGTGGAGACGTTATCACAGTAGACGAGCGTGGCCTTGTGAATGTCACAAAGCAACTCCTGGAGCAACTGACGGAGCCAAGAGCACTCGGCGACGGCATTAGCCACCGCCCGATACTCCGCCTCAGCACTCGAGCGAGAGACTGTGGGTTGTCGCTTGGACGACCACGATATCAGTGAGGGCCCAAGGTAGACACAATAGCCTGATGTAGAGCGTCGAGTGTCGGGGCAGCCAGCCCAGTCTGTATCGGAGTAGGCAACGATGTCGGTGGAGGCGGAAGCCGTCAATGTAAGACCCAAGGACATAGTGCCGCGTATGTACCGGAGAATACGCTTCACCAAGGTCCAGTGGGAATCACGCGGGGAGTGCATATGGATGCACACCTGCTGAATAACATACTGCAAGTCCGGGCGTGTGAGCGTGACGTACTACAAGGCACCAACAATGGAGCGATAAAACGCCGCATCGGGTGCAAGCACTAGTAGAAAACAGGGCTTTGGTCCAGGCCAGATAAGAGCATTAGTCCCGGTTCTGCTACGAACCGGGATCAATGGGTGCATCAGTCCCGGTTCGTGAGGCCAGGACGCCGGCCGGGCCTCGGCAGGACCCCTTTGGTCCCGGTTCCAATCACGAACCGGGGCTAAAGGGCCTCGCTCCTGGCGCAGCCCCTTTAGTCTCGGTTGGTGGCTGGAACCGGGACTAAAGGTCAGTCTTCTGTCCCGGTTCTAGCCACCAACCGGGACTAAAGAGATGCCTATATATACCCTCGCCCCTGCCCACCCTCTTCTCTGTTTTTTGGCCGTGTGGGAGGTGTGCATGCGCTGCTCTGTTCTCCCTTCTATGCATGCACATGAGGTGTTCGATGAAATGCCCGAGCCATACTTAAGCTTTCTCCTCTCCAAGCTCGACCTCCAAGCTCCATTTTCCTCAAGATTTGTCTAGGTTTGGCGGTCCGTCCCGTCCCCGTCCCCGTCCTCACCGCCGTCGATCGCCCGCGCCGATCTCGTCGCCGGCACCACCGTGGTGAGCCTCTTGTTCTTATCTTCTTTTTAAAAGAAAAAAATTCTTACTTGTATGATTTAGATAGATACTTGTATAATTTTCTTACTTTTATTATTGTTTGTTATTATATAGTGCCATGACTTTGGTATCCGCCCCCGTCGGCCCTCGTCCTGTCTATGATTCGGATGTGGTATATTATCTTTTATTATGATTTGTTTCATTTAGTGTTTATGACAATTATGCCGACCAACGTGACATAGATGTTTTTATCTAGGAGGTATGTGAACCGGAAATTCCAACCGACCCTCTTGTCGAGAGGTTAAATTTAGTTGAAAAATAAAACAATTATTTGAAGAAAAAATTGAAAAGAATTGAGGAGGAGAAGATGGAATTGGAGTTGCATGTTGCCGATGTCGTCGATGATCACAAGATCAAGATGGATGCAATGCGCTTGAAGATTAGAAAGATTAGAAAATATGCCATTCATAATGAGGCTTGGTATCATTATGCCGTTGGATCAATTATTACCTTAGTTGCGATTATGATCACATTTGTTGTTGTTTTTCATAGTTTCAATGTATGTTTTAATTAGATGCTCTAGAGAGATATATGTTGTTCTATGAGAACTATATATGTATGAACTTTATGTATTTATTTTTTCAGTAATAACATTTGATCACTACTGTACTTTGGTTTTAATGTGATGATGAACTTGTATTAATTTAGTCACTTCTCTATTCATGATGTTCTGTAATGGTTTTTGATACACTTAATTATATAATGCACGCAGATGAACCGGCAATGGATGTACGGTGACCGACGCACCTCCGAGTATCTTGAGGGCCTGCATAAATTTCTCGAAGTGGCTGAGGCAAACAAACAGAATGGTTTTATGTATTGTCCATGCCTTGTCTGTGAGAATACGAAGGATTACTCTAACTTGAAAACCCTTCACGTCCACCTACTTGAGAAGGGTTTCATGCCACACTATAATGTTTGGACCAAGCACGGAGAAAGAGGGGTTATGATGGAAGACAACGAAGAAGAAAAGGATGATGACAACTATCCCCCTGAATACGGTGATACTGCAACGGGGGAAGCTGAAGATACATGCATGCCCTAATGACTGCATCCTCTACCGCGGTGAGTACGAGGATTTGAACGCATGCCCGGTATGCGGTCCATTGCGGTATAAGATCAGACGAGATGACCCTGGTGATGTTGAGGGCGAGCGCCCCAGGAAGAGGGTTCCTGCCAAGGTGATGTGGTATGCTCCTATAATACCACGGCTGAAATGTCTGTTCAGAAATAAAGAGCATGCCAAGTTGATGCGATGGCACAAAGAAGACCGTAAGAAATACGGGAAGTTGAGAGCACCCGCTGACGGGTCGCAGTGGAGAAAAATCGAGAGAAGGTGGGGGGGACTTTGCAGGTGACGCAAGGAACGTATGGTTTGGTTTAAGTGCAGATGGCATTAATCCTTTTGGGGAGCAGAGCAGCATTCATAGCACCTGGCCTGTGACTCTATGTATCTATAACCTTCCTCCTTGGTTGTGCATGAAGTGGAAGTTCATTATGATGCCAGTGCTCATCCAAGGCCCTAAGCAACCCGGCAACGACATTGATGTGTACCTAAGGCCATTAGTTGAAGAACTTTTACAGTTGTGGAATGGAGAAGGTGTACGTGTGTGGGATGAGCACAAACATGAGGAATTTGACCTACATGCGTTGTTGTTTATAACCATCAATGATTGGCCTGCTCTTAGTAACCTTTCAGGACAGACAAACAAGGGATACCACGCATGCACGCACTGTTTAGATGATACCGAAAGTATATATTTGGACAAATGTAGGAAGAATGTGTACCTGGGACATCGTCGATTTCTTTCGACCAACCATCTCTTAAGAAAGAAAGGCAAGCATTTCAAAGGTGAGGCAGATCACCGGAAGAAGCCCGCCCTCCGTACTGGTGATGCCATACTTGATATGGTAAAGGATTTACAAGTAATCTATGGAAAGGGTCCTGGCGGACAATCTGTTCCGAATGACGCTGAGGGACGCGCACCCATGTGAAAGACGAAATCTATATTTTGGGACCTACCCTATTGGAAAGACCTAGAGGTCCGCTCTGCAATCGACGTGATGCACGTGACGAACAATCTTTGCGTGAACCTGCTAGGCTTCTTGGGCATGTATGGGAAGACAAAAGATACACCGGAGGCACGGGAGGACCAGCAACGTGTGCACGAAAAAGACGGCATGCATCCAAAGCAGTATGAAGGTCCTGCCAGCTACGCTCTTACCAAAGAAGAGAAGGAAATCTTCATTGAATGCCTGCTCAGTATGAAGGTCCCGTCTGGTTTCTCATCGAATATAAAGGGAATAATAAATATGGCAGAGAAAAAGTTCCAGAACCTAAAGTCTCATGACTGCCACGTGATTATGATGCAACTGATTCCGGTTGCATTGAGGGGGCTTCTACCGGAAAACGTTCGATTAGCCATTGTGAAGCTATGTGCATTCCTCAATGCAATCTCTCAAAAGGTAATCGATCCAGAAATTCTACCAAGGTTAAAGAATGATTTGGTGCAATGTCTTGTCAGTTTCGAGCTGGTGTTCCCACCATCCTTCTTCAATATCATGACGCACATCCTAGTTCATCTAGTCGACGAGATTGCCATTCTGGGTCCTGTATTTCTACACAATATGTTCCCCTTTGAGAGGTTCATGGGAGTCTTAAAGAAATATGTTCGTAACCGTGCTAAGCTAGAAGGAAGCATCTCCATGGGCCGGCAAACAGAGGAGGTCATTGGGTTTTGTGTTGACTTCATTCCTGACCTTAAGCCGATTGGTCTCCCTCAATCGCGGTATGAGGGGAGACTGACTGGAAAAGGCAGGCTAGGAGCGGATTCAATAATATGTAGGGACGGGCATTCTTGGGCTAAAGCACACTACACAGTTCTACAGAATTCTACCTTGGTGACCCCGTATGTCAATGAACACAAGAATATTCTGCGCTCCAAACACCCGGAGCAGTGTGACGACTGGATTACATGTGAACACATCAGGACTTTCGGCAGTTGGTTGCAAACACATCTCATGGGTGACAACATTGTTGGAGATGAGCTGTACTCGTTGGCCTGGACACCATCTTCGACTGTATTGACTTACCAAGGGTACGAGATAAATGGGAATACATTTTACACGATCGCCCAAGATCAAAAGAGCACCAACCAAAACAGTGGTGTCCGCTTTGATGCAGCAACCAACAGGGGAAAGGACACATATTATGGTTACATAGTGGACATATGGGAACTTGACTATGGACATGATTTTAAGGTCCCTTTGTTTCGGTGCAAATGGGTCAATCGGTCAGGAGGCGGGGTACAGGTAGACCCGCAGTACGGAATGACAACAGTGGATCTCAACAATCTTGCGTACACAGACGAACCATTCGTCCTAGCCAATGATATGGCGCAGGTTTTCTATGTGAAGGACATGTCTACCAAACCGAGAAAAAGAAAAGATAAGGAAGCGAATACATCATACGATGAGCCAAAGCGCCACATAGTTCTTTCAGGGAAAAGAGACATTGTGGGAGTGGAGGGCAAGACAGACATGTCTGAAGATTATGAAAAGTTTCATGAAATTACTCCCTTTAAAGTGAAGGCTGACCCAAGCACCCTGTTAAACGATGAAGATTATCCATGGTTACGGCGCAATATGCAAGGGACACACGCGAAGAAAAAGTGAAGAGTTTCTCTCCACAACTATTCTGATGATGGCTTTGATCTAGAATATCACTGCAGTTACATGTCAAGAAATGAAATGCCTTTGTAACATATGAGTTTTCGTCCGAAACCATGATACTTCGAAAGAGATTGTATATTTTTTACACGAAGTGCATCCAGTTTTTGCCATAACCCTCTCAACTTTTTAGCACATGCTATGTGGATGAAATGATGATACCATGCCAACTTTCAACCTTTTCAGAGTTCATATGTACTACTTTTCAATTTCAGGTTCATTTAGCTCAAAGAATGAATTAATATCAAAAAGAATGAATCAAAAAGCTTTTATAAAACTCTAATAACAAAAAGAATGAATCAAAAAGCTTTTATAAAACTCTAATAGCAAAAAGAATGAACTAAAAAGAATCAATTAAATAACCATCCATGTCAAAAAAATAAAATAATAACCATCCTTTATTTCTCACGAGATCTACCAGGTAGGCAAATTGCGGCGATGCATAGTAACCCTAATTATCCATCTCAAGGAGCTATCGTGGCTTCGCCGCTGCCGGCACAGACTGGCGCAAACTCTCCGCTCAGGTTAAAAAATAGACCGGTGAAGGGTGGGCACTTCGTCCTCACGCGACATGCACACGGCCGCCATGGCCTTCATGCTGGGTAGCTACGGGATCAGATTTTGTGTCCCCTCCTTGCTCCACCAAACATATCCCTATCGGTTGCCATGCACGTTTTTTTTTTTTGGTCTGCAGGAGTCAGCAGTATGGCACCGCCGGTGTGCCTCAATCCTTCCTAATGGAAGAGCAACCTACAGTGTCTCCCGTACAAGGATGAAACCTGGGGCCCAAACTGGACAAACAAGCAGCAGAAGCATCTGACTGCCACGCCGCCGCCGTGTAGTAATTAAGCTAATTACTCCTGGCATCACCAACCCTCTGCAATTAGAAGCAAAGGGCAAAGCCTCTGAACTGCCTACTAACTACTGCTTTGTTTAGTTTTCTTGACACAACATTACCTCAATTATCTTATATGACCATGCATGTCTCTCCCGTGTGATTTCCTGCGCCAATGGTAGCGGTAGATCTAAACAAATTTCTAGATACACGTCTCTTTGGTGCGAATTGGTGCACCAACGCTAGCCATTGTCCCATCCTCGCTCAGTTTCGATTGGCGCTTCGTTCATCCCTTCTACATCACAGAGTAGGTAGTCTGGCGCTGGTGGCCAGCCGATTTCGGCAACACCCAGACATGACGAACATGTATCATCAGGTAGGCAACCATGGCTGGGGATATGATCTCCTCTTACACACCACATACAGTTTCTTTCTAATGTTGACAGGCCTCGATAATTAAAATTATTAATGTTGGCATGATGATGTTGAGTTCAACTCTGCAGGGCATGGATCAGTACGTGGTAACCAGGACCATAGGCGTGGGAATTGCTCTCTAGCCGAACCAGGTTAGTCAGTTCTAATCACTCTCCATAAATATAGTTGTATGTTTACTGTCCAAAAATTCCATTCTTCAGGGGATGGTATGTACCAAACATACTACTTTACAAATTTAGTACTTCAAGTGCACACCATTCAAGTTCTAAGTAAGTTTGTTTACTTCTGCTTTGATTTTTCTATGATGTTGGACTACTGTATTATGACGAGTATACGCTTATATTGTACTTTTCTTTGGATGTGAAGTCATGAGGGCCACTAAGAAAGAGTTTCCACGGTGAATGATGTCTGCTCAGAGCTGTTTTTTAGAAAGAAAAAACAGAATGGATGGCGAAGAGAAGATGAATAGTAAGATCTGCACAAGCTCACCGGAGGGACCATTAGCAGTAAATGGTAAAAAAGAAAGGCTGTAATAAAGAAGATGAAGGGGATTCCACATTTGCATCATATGTAGATTTGCGTATGAGTTATGTCCCACTGCTTAATAACACATGAATTTGTTTCCTCTTCAAATATTCTTACATGTTGAATTAGTTATTCTTTTTCAAAATATTATTGTTTTCAAGTTCATATTTTCTATGAAAAACATATATTTTTAACAATTTGTATATATGCATTTCTTTTCTGAGTTTAAAATGCACAACTGAAAAAAGGAAAACACCAAATCATTATGTATTCTACTATAGGAAAAGTAATTAAAGTTGAAAGTTTTATTTATTTTTTATTTGTACAATGTTTTAACAGGGATGAATTATCTTTTGTATATTTACTCTATTAAGAAAAATAATCTTCAATTCCTTTCGAAAGATCACATAAACGTCATCTGGCTGTTGTTCCACAAAATATAGATACATCTAACACCACCAGCTCACAATATGGATGTTCACGTACTAATCTACCAGAACACAAAATATTGTAAGCTAGGTTGCGAAATTGATTTATTGATTAACAAGCACAAACAACAACATTAGCATAGTACATTAACATGGTATAATGGTTGTTCGCCCACAAATTACATCCAGGTGTGAAATTTTATTTAGCACAATATTTACTCTGGCTATGAAACTATATTGTTTGTGACACTTAATTTTAATATGATACACTCGACTCGCTAAAAGAGATGCCCACGCATTTGCGAGGGCCACTGTGCTAGTTATATAACTAAAAATAACATATGCAAAAAATAACATTAAAAAATTAAAAACATAACATATGCAAAAAATAAAAAAAAGGCCCACCTACTAGCCACCACGGCCTGCATACGACTAGAAACAAAAGAAAATAAATAAAGCAAAAAAAAACAAAAATTAAAAAAAATGCCACCTACTGGGCCACCACGGCCTGCATACGACTAGAAACCCAACCCGCTAGTTGGGCCAGGATGCAGGCCCGCAGCAGGCCCAGTAGGCCCACAGGCAGAGATAGTGCGTTTAGGCCCGTAGGCCTGCATAAGAGAGGAGCTCGAGAGGGTTGGCGCAGCCGCGCTTATAAACCACTCTCGACGCCTCTCAGCTAGCGAGGTGGGACTAAACATCCACCCGCCCGACGCCGTGCCAGCCGCAGGCCTTTAGTCCCGGTTCGTGGCTCCAACCGAGACTAAAGGCCCCCCTTTAGTTTCGGTTGGAGCCACGAACCGGGACCAAAGGTCTCTGCTTCCCGCCCTTTGGGCTGTTGAAATTTACCTTTGGTCCCGGTTGGTGGCTCGAACCGGGACTAAAGGGGTACCTTTAGTCCCGGTTGGTGCCACCAACCGGAACTAAAGGGGGGGCTATATAAGCGCACACTTAGGAAATTTCCAATCCCCATCTGCAGTTCCCCCGACGACGCCGCCAGGCTGCCCGAGCTCGCCGTCGACGCCCTCGCCGTCAGGCTGCTCCACCTCGCCGTCGACGCCCTCGCCGACGCCCTCGACGCCCTCTGCCCCGACGCGCACCCTACCCCGACACCGGCGCCGCTCCCCGCGCCCCTGCCTTGCCCCGACGCCGACGCGCCCCTGCCCCTGCCCCGACGCCGCCCCCAGTGAGCCCCCCCCTTCCCCCCGCCCCTGTCCTACCCCGACGTCGCCGCCGCCGCCGTCCCAGCTGCTCTGCTTGCCGCGCCGCCGCGCCCCTGCCCCTGCCCCGACGCCGCCCCTGCTCTGCTTTTTTTTTGTTCATAGAATTTTTTTGGTCCATTGATGTATGTATGGATGGTGTATGTATGTATATGCAGATGTATGGATGATCCATGGATGTATGCATTGATGTATGCTTTTTTTTGTTCATAGAATTTTTTTTTTGTCCATTGATGTATGCTTTTTTGCCTATATTAAGTTTACTAAGTTTACTAAGTGCATGATGATCTTGCTAAAACTCATATTAAGTTTACTGAGTTTTACTTTGCCTAAATCGGGGAGAGGCAACTTTACTAAATGTTCATGATTTTTTTTGTTCATACAAAAAAAATTTGTACATAGAAATTTTTTTTGTTCAAAGAAATTTTTGTTCATGATGATCTTGCTAAAACTCATATTAAGTTTGAATATATGAGCAATGATGTATGGATGATCCATGGATGTATGCATATTGTTTTTCTATATCGGGGAGAGGTAACTTTACTAAATGGGCATGATGATCTTACTAAGTTTTACTTTGCCTAAATCGGGGAGAGGCAACTTTACTAAATGGGCATGATGATAATGAAATTTACTAAGGTTAATTATGGGAGAGAGGGAGTAACAACTCATATATTCAAAATTTACTCCCGGTCCGCTCGCCCGACCAACCGCTCTGGAGGCCACCCAAACCCTAGAAGAAAGAGCGTTGTCGATCTCCTACCCCCTCCCGCCCCTACCCATTTGTCGAAGGTGGCAGGTGGGGTCTTATATATAACGCTACAACAATAATATCATATAGCACTGTTGTTATGTATAATACTATTGACGTCTAATGTCAAGTTAACAAATTATGTTCCATTAAAACATAACCCCGATAACTTCGACATGAGGGGGGGGTAGTTAAAACATAACCCCTATAACTTCTTCATGAGGGGGGACCTCGGACATGCATGAGAGAGGCGGTCCGCAAAGTATCCTCTCTCGAAAGTATAACCCCCGATAACTTTGCATGATGTTTGCGACTAATCCATTGCTCATATATGCATATGATTCCTTGTTGTGATTAGCTAGGTCTATGTTTGCCACTAATCCATCTCTCATGGTTGTATATTGCCATGTTGTAATATTTGCAGAAACTATGGACAGAGACTTAGAAAAAGAAGAGTTGTTGGGGGATATAATCCGCAACGAAGGTGATATCACCTTGTCGTTTCTCAACGACATCGATGGTCAGGAAGGAGATCATGACGGCTCCGGTGATCGAGTGGAGGAGGAAGGAGATCATGACGGCTCCGGTGACCGAATGGAGGAGGAAGGAGATCATGACGGCTCCGGTGATCGAGTGGAGGAGGAAGGAGATCATGACGGCTCCGGTGACCGAACGGAGGAGGGAGCCTTAACTGTTGCAAAGTCCGGCGAGGTATATATATATACATATATTAATTAAGCCTCTGCTGACTTGATGCATTAATTGTTTTGTATGTACATATATTAACGCTTCTTTCTTCTTTTAATTAGCCCTCCGGATCGAGCCAAACTTTCGTAAGGAGACGAGGCCCGAAGAAAAGGTTGCGCCAGGATGAAAGGTTCACGATCGAAGAAGTCGGTCGAGATGGCCAACCGATTGCTCCCAAGCGGAGCAGGGACACATTTATACATCAGTGCGGAGTGGTTGTTAGGGACATCGTCCCGATCAGCATCCAAGAATGGAATAAGAAGAAGGACCCTGAAGTTTCTTATGTCCAGGATAGACAGAAAGATGATCTTTGGACCTCGCCGATGACAAATTTCAGCCTACCACCAGAGGCGGATCCGAATAAGGTCAAGGCGTTTGCTCTTAAGAAGATGGCAGAACTATTCAAGAACTGGAAGAAAGATTTGAACAAAAAGTTTGTCGAGAAAGACAAGACTCCAGAATTCACTGGTCCATATGAGAAGATAAAAGATCACTGGCCCGCATTTGTGGCCTACAAGAAATCGGACAAGGGCAAGCAAAGGTCAGCGAAAAATAAGCTAAATGCTGCAAAGAAGAAGTATCACCATGTTACGAGGTCAGGTGGCTACAGCAAAGCCCGGCCTACGTGGGACAAAGCTGAGCAAGACCTGCTTGCTAAAGGGGTCCAACCAGCGACATTGCACTGGCCAGATCGGTCAAGGACTTGGTTCTTCGAGGTTGGGGGAACTTTGGACCCAGACACAGGGGAGTGTGTTTGGACGAAAGCTCAACTTGCAACTCCCGTCAAGAAGCTATCGGAAGCAATCCAGGCAGCGCAGGAAGGGAGGTTACATCCCAACAGAGAGAATGACGAGCTGACACAGGCCCTTGGGAATCCTGAACATCCTGGACGAACACGAGGCACATCAGGCTCCGTTCCGTGGGTGCATGGGTTTCCCGACAGCGGTGGTTATAGAAGCCGAGAGAGAAAGAAGAAAGCGGAAGCAAGGGAAATGCAGAAGATCAATGCAAGATTAGCGAAACTAGAGGAACTTGAGAGCCAGCGAGCTATCGGCCAACCATCTCAGCGGCACGAAGATCCTTCCTTCGACACTGCCCCAGAAGCTACCCCACCATCTCAGCGGAGAAGCGGCGTGGCTTCCACGGAGCTCCTTCAGCCTAATATCACGGCTCCTCGCTACCCCGTGGATAGTATCACGGAGAATGAACATTGTGTGCTAATGGCGAAATGCCATAACCTGACCTTGAAGGTGGCGCTCGGCTCTGTCTTACCTCCTCGAGCTGAGGGAACTTTCCATTGCCGTCCGATTCCACATGGCTTTGCTATTGTCGGGGTGGATGAAATAATGGAGGGATTTGAGGGGCTGGAGCTTGAGTACCCTACAGGTGAAGGGGAGATTTTTCTGGAAAATGCCTTAAGGAGTACCTGCCTATGGAGAAAGGAGAACCTCAAGATTCCAAACTGGACGCCGCCTCAGCAGACTCAGCCGGAGGAGGCCCCTCAGCAGACTCCGCTGCCTCATTCGTCTCCGGCGCGTCAGCTGTCTCCGCCGCCTCAGCTGTCTCCGTCGCGTCAGCCGACTCCGGCGGAGGAGGCCCCTCAGCAGAATCCTCCTTCGCCTCCTCCGCGGCGTCAGCGGACTCCGCCTCCTGCGCCACGTCAGTGGACTCCGCCTCCTACGCCGCGTCAGCGGACTCCGCCTCTTCCGCCGCATCAGCGAACTCCGCCTCGTCAGCAACGGCAGAAGAGAGCCGCCGCCGCTCCGGCGGCTAGCAGTACAATAGGTGGTGGGAAGAAATTCAAATTTGGTCCAAGCCTCAAGCCTCTTCCCAAGATACCATATGAGCTGACTGACAAGGAAACCGATGAGGTCATGGCTGCCGATTTGAAACGCCAATTTGCACGGAAAGTTCCACCTCCAAAGGAAAAAATAGATCCGGTAAAGGTGAATCGCACTCTGGATGCCCTTACGCGACCACCTCCGCCTCCGCCGCTATCAAACTATGACCGCATTATTGCAAAGACATATGACAAAGTTATGAGTCGGTCGAGAAGTAGCAGTACTGGTGCAAGAAGTGGGAAAACAATTCCCCAGCTCGGCGAACAGGAAAAGCAATCGTGCCCCCCGCTCAAGGTGTTTACCGATACCCCGGGGGTAGCGGCCGTTGCTCCTGGATTCAATCCTGGTGATTACTAGGCGATGATGTACATTTTGAAAGCGCTAAGTCGGTAGACACCTTTAAATACCAGCACGGG
Source organism: Elymus sibiricus (assembly GCA_039707655.1). NCBI lineage: Eukaryota > Viridiplantae > Streptophyta > Magnoliopsida > Poales > Poaceae > Elymus > Elymus sibiricus. The sequence goes on from CM077675.1 coordinate 19,003,037, forward strand.
AAGCGTCTCGTCAGAAGTGATGATCTGGAACGAGATCTACCAACGATGATGCGAAGATTACATAAATGGTACTTGGAAACCTGCAAGGATGGGACGGGCAGTATCTTGGTGGGAATTAAGGATGAGCACGACTTCGTTGGAGTCGACTCGATCTTCGTTGAATTTGACGAACTCTTTCAGTTATACAATCAAGCCACCCTCGACAAAAGTCTCGTGGCTTGTTATTGTCTGTAAGTATTATTTCTGTAATTAAGTCTCTAGCTCAGCTCATTCATTGCATGTATATAATTATCCTCACTATATTATGCAGATTGAAGATCGTCGAATTTAAAAAAGAACAAATCTTTGACATTGGGTTCATTAACCCAAATATCGTAAATGAATGGTCGGTACAGAAGATCCCCGAGGAGACTGAGAAAATCTTGCTAATGGCGTTCCTTCGACACCAAAACAAAAGGAAAATACTCTTTCCTTACAACTTCAAGTGAGTGTTACTGTCTTCTGCATATTCTGTTTCGCTGACTCGAGGTTAAGTGTAATTGATGAGTTATGCGCGCGCAGGTTCCACTTTATTCTGCTAGCCATTCAGCTTGACGAGGGAGCAGTAACTGTCTTCGACTCGAGACGTAAAGAGGCTACGGAGTATGCGGACATGATTGAAATGCTCCAGAAGTAAGTTCAATCATTATCGCACTATATCGGCAACTTTCATTCATTTCCTGATATCAAGTAATCATTTTCTTTGCCGGGCAGGGTTTGGAAAAAGTTCATCACGCGGGTTAAGGGTGAATGGAGACCGGAGCTGCGATTTAAACAACCCAGAGTAAGTAGTACTAGCTAGTTCCGCGCATCTCTCATTGATTCTAGTTTCAATACCATTATCATGGTTGATTATCATTTTGATTGAACTCTATTCTCGTAAAGTGCATGTGGCAGGAACCCGGAAATGAGTTATGTGGATACTACGTTTGCGAGTTCATTCACCAAAAGACCACCGAGAGGGGCTTCACTAAACAACAATTTGAAGTACGTAAACAATATTCATAATTTTATTTTATCACCATCAATTGTGTTGATTTCATTCATATATATATTGACCCCCCTTCTTTAAATTAGACCTGGCAGAAGTGGGACGTACTCCTACCAGCTGATCACCTACGCGCAATTCAAGAGGAGTTGGCGGGATTCTTTCTTGACCACGTCATTCCTAAAGACGGAAAATTCCATCGGGAATTGCAAACCTGTTGAATAGATATATGCATCAACATGTACTATCTGTAGTAGCGTCGAATAGATATACGAAAACTTGTTGTTCGACCAACAAGCACGGAGAAAGAGAGGTCACTTCTCTCTATATATTGATCATGCATGACGATCTTGTGTAATTAATGGTTTCCTTCATTTGCTTACTAGCTAGCATCGAGTTCTCTCTATATGTAGTAGCTAGCGTCGACCAAGCACGGAGAAAGAGAGGTCACTTCTCTCTATTAGCTAGCTAACACAATATGAAACCCCTAAACCCCCCCTTTCAAAAAAAAAACCCCAGCGCCTGCGAGCTGCTGACGCGTGGCTGCCTTTTGGTCCCGGTTGGTGTTACCAACCGGGACTAAAGGTCCTCCTGCCTGAGTGCTGCGAAGCGGCCACGTGGAGCTCCTTTAGTCCCGGTTGGTGTTACCAACCGGGACTAAAGGTCCTCCTGCCTGGGCGCGCCACAGCGGCCACGTGGAGCACCTTTGGTCCCGGTTCGTAGGCCAACCGGGACTAAAGGTTTTAGGCATTAGTCCCGATTCCAGAACTGGGACTAAAGGCCCTCTGGAACCGGGACAAATGCCCTGTTTTCTACTAGTGAAGGGAGCCCTCCGTAGCAGAGACCTTGGCCTTCGTGTCGACAGGCGTGGCGGCGGGCTTGCAGTTAAGCATGCCGGCTCGCTCAAGAAGCTCGTGGGCGTACTTCTGCTGATGCAGAAAGAAGCCATCGGCACGCCGGACCACCTCGATGCCAAGGAAGTAATGCAGTGGCCCCAAATCCTTGAGGGCGAACTCATCACGATGACGAGCCGTGAGCTGCTGGAGAAGCTCAGTGGAAGATGCCGTCAGGATGATGTCGTCGACATAGAGTAGAAGGTACCCGGTGGCAGCACCCTGATGATAAACGAAGAGTGAAGCATCGGAGCGGGTGGACCGAAAGCCAAGCTGCTGGAGGAAGGCCGCGATACGCTGGTACCACGCCCGTGGCGCCTGCTTCAACCCGTAGAGAGAACGGGAGAGCAAGCACACGTGATCCGGATGCTCGGCGTCGACGAAACTGCTGGGCTGCTGACAGTACACCTGCTCTGCAAGGTGCCCATGCAGAAAGACGTTGGAAATGTCCAACTGATGCACAGGCCAAGCGCGAGAGACCGCCAACTGAAGGACGGTGCGGATCGTGCCCGGTTTGACAACCGGGCCGAAAGTGTCGGTGAAGTCCACACCGGCACGCTGACGAAATCTGCGAACCACCCAACGAGCTTTGTAGCGCTCGAGAGAACCGTCAGGACTTGTCTTGTGGCGGAACACCCACTTGCCACTGATGACGTTAGCATGGGGAGGCCGCGGAACAAGATGCCACGTACGGTTGCGCTGCAACGCGTCGAACTCCTCCCGCATCGCCGCAAGCCAATGAGGATCGCGAAGGGCTGCGCGAGCGGAGGAAGGAATGGGTGATGGTGTCGATGTCGAAGCGGCACACACATACTCGTTCGAAGTGTAGCGCGTACTCGGCCGGTGCACACCGGCCCGGGCCCGTGTCATCACGCCAAGAGGCGGTGCGGCAGCCGGGGCAGGCTGGGCGACGGGCGAGGGTGGAGTCGAGCCCGTCGCAGAGGGGCTGGCAGGCGAGCCAGCAGCGGAGGCAGCAGCAGCGCCGGCAGCGGTGCCGGGAGCAGCACCGGCAGCAGCGGCGGAGCCAGCAGCGGCGCCGGCAGCAGCAGCGGAGCCAGTAGCGGCGCCGACAGAGGCGGCTGCCGCGACGTCGTCGTTTGCCGGTCCCAAGGAAGGGGCGCCAGCCGAGGCACCCGAGGGAGTCGACTGGTCCGACTCGACCACGGCAGCGACACCGGAAGAGGCTGCGGAGGGAGTCGCGACCGGTGGTGGAGGAGGGAGCACCCGCCGAACCGGAGGGGCGAGGGTGGGCCGCGACGGGGAACCGCGCCATGCTGGGGGTGCGGCGAGCGGCTCCGCCGAAGGCGCTGCAGACGGTGGTACGTGGTGAAAAGGAAACACCCTCTCGTCAAAGTACACGTGCCGTGAGGTGCACACACGGTGGGAAACAGGGTCATAGCACCGGTAACCTTTGGTGTTGGAAGGGTAGCCAAGGAAGATGCAAGGAAGTGATCATGGTGCGAGTTTGTGGGGGGCGGTAGACGCGATACTAGGATAGCAGAGACACCTGAATGTGCGAAGGCCATCATACAAGTTTGTGGGGGGCGGTAGACGCGATGCTAGGATAGCAGAGACACCCGAATGTGCGAAGGCCATCATACGATGGAGGCGCACCGAAGAGGAGTTGGTGAAGGGCGTAGTTCCAACGGGGACGCCACGGTCTAATGTTAAGAAGAAGAGTGGCGGTGGCGAGAGCATCAGGCCAGAACTTGGGAGGGACATTAGAGTGAAATAGTAATGTGCGAACGCAATCATTAAGAATGCGTAGGATGCGCTCAGCGCAGCCATTCTGCTGTGAAGTGTAGGGGCAGGTTAGGCGGAAAATGGTGCCGTGAGAGGTGAGAAGATCTCGAACAGCGACATTGTCAAAAAAAATTCCATTATCGGTTTGGAGTGCAAGTATGGGGCGACCGAACTGTGTGGTGACATAGGAATAAAATGCCGTGAGGGTGGCTAAGGCATCGGATTTGCGACGAAGAGGAAATGTCCACACATAATGAGAAAAATCATCTAAAATCACCAAATAATAGAGATAGCCCGTGTTACTTGCAACTGGAGATGTCCAAACATCGCTATGAAGTAATTGAAACGGAAAAGTGGAAATAGTGGTGGACGCACTAAAAGGAAGACGAACATGCTTGCCAGGACGGCAAGCCTCACAAGTATGGTCGTCGATCTTATCACATGAGAATGAAAAACTCTTAAGAATTTGACGCAAAACGGTGGAGTTCGGGTGTCCCAAACGAGCATGCCAAAGGTCAACACCTGCGGCGAGGGTGACTGGAGTGGTGGAGGTGGTGGCGGAGGAGTGCACCGGGAAGAGCTCGTCAGGACTATCACATCGATGGAGAACCATCCGGGTACGGGCGTCCTTCACAGAAAAACCGACATCATCGAACTCAACGGTAATGGGATTCTCACGAGCAAGACGACGAACAGAAACAAGGTTCTTGACTAAATCAGGGGAAACAAGAATATTAGACATGGTGAGTGGCATAGATGTGGAAGGAAAAGAACTATGCCCTACATGAGTAATTGGTAGAGAAGAACCGTCACCGACGGTGATGCGAGTAGATGTGTTAACGGGATAGAAAGGGTTAGGTTACCGGGGTGCGATGACATATGAGCGGTGGCGCCCGTGTCCATATACCAGTCGCCGCCGGCACCGTGTGGCTGCTGCGCCCGGACGGGGAGGGGCGGTGGCGGTGTAGAACGAGGACGTGACCGTAGGATCAAACTGAGCCTGCGTGCCCGCCTGTGTGTTGGAGTAGAGGGCCGACGCGGCCGGCTGCATGTGTACGTCAGGGGCTGATGCGCCCGTCTGTATGTGCTGCTGACGTGCCCGGCTGCATGTTGATGAAGGGAGCCGGCGCGCCCGCGTACATGCTGCTGAAGAGAGGCGACGCGCTCGACTGCATCGGCATCTGGCCGTAAAGAGCGGAGGCGTCCGGCTGCATCTGGCCGAAGGGAGCGAAGGCGTCCAGCTGCATCTGGCCGAAGCGAGCGGACGCGCCCGGCTGCAAGTGGGCGAAGGGAGCAAACACGCTCGGCTGCGAGTTGGAGAAGAGAGCGGGCAGGGTGAAAGCAGCGGAGGAGCTAGAGGAGGACGCAGCGGCGGCGGCTGGAGGAGGAGGCGTGACGGCGGCCAGGGAGGCGGCGGCAGCCAGAGGAGCGGCGGCGGCGGCGGCGGCGGCAAGAGGAGCGGAAGCTAGGGTTAGGATCGACGTGCTAAACTGATACCATGTTAGATGGGAAAGTAGGGATTGCATGCATCGACAATTGATTGATCGTGTGCATGAGCACATATATAGGTACAGGGGGCCGGCCTCTACTTGTCTCCCAAGAAGTACAAATATATAGGGGATAGAGGAGGCACGGCAGTACAAAATACACAGACCCTAGTACTATACATGTGCATGGATAACGTATGTTCAACACTGGAGAAACTCGGCTGGGGGCAGCCACAACTAGGTTGGATATTTTTCGATAAAGGGCGCTTTTATTAACTCAAAATATAGCATTAAATGGATACAAAGCATAATGAGCAACACCCGGCTTCTGCATAACTAAGATGCACACAGCCAAACACTAAAAGTCTGACAAAAGTTGAAAGAAAAACCAACATATCGACAACACTAGAGTCATATGACCGACACTATGCTTATGTCGAAGGAGGAGGTGGACCAATCCGAAGATTATGCTGCCACCCATGTTGGGTAAAAACCTCGCTGGCCACCCGCTCCAACTGCATACACACCAGCTTAAACAACGGTTGGTACTCCGTTTGATGTAGCATAGACCACGTACGAAGCGAGTGCATACAACGGAAAGTAACCTGCAAATGAGAAGAGTTTTTGCCATTAAAAAACAAATCATTTCTACATAGCCAAAGCGACCATACTAAAGCATACACTCCCACCCATGTTAGCTTTCTGAACCTATTTGGAATACGGTTCAACCAGTGACCAAAAATATTAGCAAGCTAGATTGGATATTAACAGTGTTGATGGTAGCATCAACATACAGAGCAGTTTGGCAGCAAAAGGGATAACCGCACCAGTTCGCTTCATTTCTATCCTTTTTCTTTGGCGGAAAAAAAACTACTCCATTACAGTAGACAATTTGAACAGTGGCAGTACAGTCGCTGGAAACAAAGTCAGATAGGGAAATCATCCACCATACGTACATACATACATAGTGTCTCTGAATTAGGATAACAACTCATGCGCGACACGTAACAATACAAAACTTGAAAAGAAAGAATCAAAGCTATATATAAGCAACAACAGAGCATCCTTCAGGTATTGGTAATATTCGCTCCATTCTTCAGCTAAACCTGAAAAGATTAGGTGCAGTCTTCAGAGCACTAACACATGCTAGCTTGGAATGACTCCTGGAGCCAGGTTCTGCAGTTTCCCAGCTGCCATCACATTTCAGTTCTCCCGAGCCGAGGCATGCATACTTGTGCCTGACTGTCTGTTTTTATTTGACTGACTGCGAATTAATTAAACACTGCACCTACAGCTTGCTCCACGTCTGTTTTGCACTTTTGCTACGCGCCCCCTCCGCCGTCCCGTCGCGATATATAGCACCGTCACAACGACGCCGCGGAGCAGGGATTCTAAAACGGCCTGAACCGCGGGCCGCGGCTGCCTCAACGCGGGCCTCCGCCGTCTCCCCAACTTGGGCTGTAGTGGCCTTCAGCGCCTGCCGCCGAGCTGCAGATTCCATTTTTGTTCCCGGACCAGGTTAGAATCGACCGGTTTACACGCATATAAGAGAAGAGATCACCTAGCTAGGCTCTACGTGGGTCTGCCTGTGTAGAGCCATGCGTGAGCGTGTTTCTTTTTCTTTAGGTGCGTCTACGTAGTGCTTGAGCAACCCAAGAAAGATATATAGATGAAAGAGAGCTGGAGAGGTAGTCTCGGTTGATCCGGACGACGCGATGGCATGCCCACGTTTGTGATCACCAACTCGTGCTTCCCCACTGTTGTGGCGTGTCCAAGACAAGGATGTCGCTGCAAATGCAAATGTAGTGCCTCACGGCTGCTACGTGTTGCCAGCTGTGTGATCACAACAATGCTTGCCTTCCTCGCAAAAAAAAAAAAAAATGCTTGCCTATACGCAAACTCCGTCAAACACCTTATGTGCATGCCGTAAGGAGTGGCGCCACACCCAAGTGACCATCTTCGGTGGCGTGTGAGTCGCGGGGCGGGCGTGGTTGAAGGGATGATCTATGCCGCAATCGCATGCATGGTCAATCTGTGAAACACCTTCTGTGCATGCCATAAGGTGTGGCGCCGCACCCAAGCGACCATGGTCGGTCGCGTGTGAGTCGTGGGGCTTGGTTGAAGGGATGATCGATGTCGCATCCCTATGCATGGCCAGTCTGTCCTACTTTGCAAGAGATGTTGACGACGAGGAACCGTGCCGAAAAGGTGGTGGTCGTCCATGCGTTCGGTTTTTTTTTTTTTGAGTGAATGGCTTAGCTTTAATTATTTAACCCATGTCCGGGATTTCAGCTGCTACAATTTGTAGAATACAGTCAGGGGGCGCCCCAGGCCAGACCCTGCAACATTCGGAACTAATCCCTTCCCTAGCTAACCTGTGAGCGGCAGCATTAACTGACCTTCTAACCCAAGACACCCTGGCCGACGATCGACCACTGAGGAGCAGTTTGATATCCTCGATGTACGGTCCCACTGCAGAGAGATTTTTGTGCTCCCCATTGATCATCGCCACAATCCCTTTGCTGTCCAGCTCCAGATGAACCTTCTCAATATCCATCTCAACTGCCATCTGCAGAGCTTGACGACACGCGAGGACTTCCGAAATTTCAGGATCAGACGTACTCGGGAAGGACCAGCTAGCTCCACCCCTATATGCACCATCATGGTCCCGAAAAACGGCTCCCCCTCCTCCTTTATCTTGCGTCTTCATCATCGCGCCATCCGTGTTAACTTTTATCCATCCCAGCTCGGGGGGCTTCCATGGCTCTATCTGTCTCTGCGTAGGAATTTTAGCTTGTTTATCATGGATCTATAGCCACTCCTGCATGTGATAATGGACCTTCTCTGCAACAGCACGAGCATCAGCTATCCTCTTCCCGACTCTCGCTTCGTTCCTTGCAAGCCATAAACCATACAGGCCCTGGATCATTGTTTGTCTCTCCGCTTCACCTGCATCAGCGAACCAGTCCTGCAGCCAACTTGCGATGGCACGAACAGAGCCTGGAACCACACGCGATTGAGGGGTGAGAGCTGCTGCATGGTTGAGGACGGTGAGGCTCTCACGGGTGCTTGAGTTCGGTGAGGCTCCCACGGGTGCTTGAGTTCCGGTGGAAACAATCCTCGACTTCAGGGATCACCGATGCTGGGCCTGGAACCACACGTCGAACACTTCGCAGGCAGGCATGGTGCTGGAGCCATTGACACGGTAAGCCGATAGTATAAGTTTGCTCGCGCGTGCGTTTGCTAACAAACAGGACGCGACCTTTTTTTTTTTTGAACACAGTACAGACGCAAGCGCTCATATATATATGCGCATACACTCACCCCTATGAACGCATACACGCACACCCTACCCATATGAGCACCTCCTAGAGACTGAGCTGGCATGTCATCTTGAGATTTTACAAAGTCACCATAGGCGCCTCGTAGTCAACGGAAACGTCTCCTCCCACTGAACGCGCATCGCCGGATATCTTGAAATAATTCCAGGATAAATGCGAGCACCAGGACTTGAACCCTGGTGGGCTGGGGATACCACTGTCCTCCTAACCATCCAACAACAAGTTGGTTCACGGACGCGACCTACTTTTCTCCTTTTTTTTCTTTTTTCGTTTTTTTTCTTCTCCTTTTTTTCATTCTTTTTGCATGTGTTTCTTCGTTTTTAAAATTTTCTGCTTTCTTTGGTTTATTTCGTTTCTTTTTCGGTTTTCATTTTTTTGGATTTCTTTGTTTCTTTTAGTTTTCATTCAATATTCTTTGTATACGTCAACAACATTTTTCTAATACACATTTAACATTTTTTAAATACAAGATTAACATTTTTTGTATACATGATTAACATTTTTTCTATACACACATTTAAACTTTTTCAAATGCTTGATTAACATTTTTCAAATACAAGATTAACATTTTTTGTATACATGATTAACAATTTTCCTATACACACTTTTAATTTTTTTTCCAAATGCTTGATCAACAGTTTTCAAATACAAGATTAACATTATCTAATACATGGTCAACATTCTTTCTATGCACATTCAACATTTTTTTCAAATGCTTGACTAATTTTTTTTAAATGCAATATTAACACTGTTTTAACACATGTTCAACATTTTTTGTAAACACATTTAATATTTTTCAAATGCTTGATTAACGTTTTTCAAATGCTTGATTAATATTTTTATATATATGATAAAAAAATCCATCATTTTTTTAATTCATAGTCAACATTTTTTTATACACATTTAACATTTGTCAAATACTTGTTCAATATTTTTTTTTCAAATGGTTGATTAATTAACATTTTTATATACATGATAAAAAATTCATCATTTTTTAATACATGATCAACAATTTTTCTATTCACGCTCAACATTTTTTGAATGCTTGATTAACATTTTTTAAATACTTGTTCAACATTTTTCAAATGTTTTTTGTAGAGTGTTTTTTGTAATATATATATTTAGAATATTTTAAAGTATAAACAAAACTACAAAAATAAAGCAAAAAAACAAAAATAGAAACGTAAAAAAACCACAAAAAGGAGGTTGTGGCTTCCCGCGCTCCTAGGCCGGCCCATCTCAGTCTCCCCTTCAGTGAGGGTTCCTCTCCTCTCGCTGAAGGCGACATATAGGGGTGCCGCTTCGTTTGAGGAAGGACGTGTTCGAATCGAATCAAGCTCTTTTCGTTTGTGACCTACGTAATCAACTTCCGCGCGCTCAAAATCCAGCAGCGCTAATCATTCAAAACAAATCAAATCAAATCGCCTTGATTTGCTCATCCATGTGTGCTCTCCATTCCAATCGCCAAAAGGCCTAGGTAGTTGGTGGGCTCCCTCCGTAATGCTAGATACATCCATTTGAGCGACAACTAATTCAAGACGAAGGATTAGAGATCAGGGATGGGCGGGAAACATCACGTCATCCCTAGGAGAGCTAGAAGTCAAAAGGACTTGTGACGCTCGTCTCGTCCGTCAGATGGCAAGTCCTATTGAGGGGGCGTCATCAACCCTCATGCGCCGGTCATGATGGCCCCTTGGTGGCATGGGCCGCAGTGGAAGGGTTGATTGACCGACGAGGGTGCTCGAGAGGGGAGTTGCCCGAGGAACACTTCTGGGATACGTGCAATCCCCCGAGGCTCCTGCTCACCAAGCGGCCCACCGTTCCTGGGCCGGCACGGCGCCGGTGCCGGCCCATGTTGAAGCATCTCAGGAGGGCCCCGTTTTCTAGGATGCTGACAGACACTATCAAGATGTTTCGTATAGCGTCCCCTAAAAAGAGATGTTTCTTATAGCGGGGCTATAGAGATATCTACAAAGATATTTAAGAATTCACACACAAACATATATATTATATTCATATGGAACTATCACAAACTAACTCGAGAAGATATATAATTTTGTTTTTTCTATTTTCTCACATTGAATTGGATTTGGTTTAAATATGTTTTTCAAGGTGCAATGTATTAAAAATAAATGTAGCTTTTGTTATCGAATACAGTTTAAATTTACCATAATACATTGCTATGATTGTGATATGACAAAATTGGTACACATAAAACCTTGGTATTAATAGTTATATTTACCGTGCCTCCATCCCAGCTCTGGGGCAATCGACATGGTGGATCGGCAGCATGTTCAGGCGCAATACACATCTGTCATTTTATGTGGATGTTGGTCCGTTTGGATGGAACAGAGTGTGCTGCATCACGGCGGTGGGTCAGCTTAGCTCTTTTTTTTCCAAGAATGTAACCATGGAGGAAAGGAAAGGAGGGAGAAAAAGTGAGGGAGATGGAGTGGGAAACAAGCCCAGTAGCACATTAAGATGAGTTGGTGGAGCAACTGCGAGAGCTCTTTCCACCAGTTGAAAGGATCGAGATGGACCTAGAGGTGGGGTGAATAGGTACAATTACAAATTTTTATTGTTACTTAGCAATTTTAGGCAATAGTGCGGAATATGAAAGTGAGCCTAAAAATTGCTAAGGAGATTCTAGTGCTAAGCAAGGTGACAAAATACAACAAGTAATGGATACGCAAGAACAATATAATGCAAGTAAAGACTAAGAGACAAATGACCACAAGTAGGGAGTTAGGGTTAGGGATAACCGCAACTCCGAGAGACGAGGATGTATGCCGATGTTCACTTCCTTGGAGGGAAGCTACGTCACCGTTTAGAGAGGTGGATGTTACCACGAAGGCACATCAACGCCACGAAGGCTCACCCTATTATCTCTTTGAGATATCACCACGAAGGCGATTCTCAACCACTAGTGGTAGACCTTGAGGTGGTCTCCAAACCTTCACAAACTTTCCGGGGGTAATCACAATGGAACGATTCCTCTCCGAAGAACTCCTACCGCCTAGGAGTCTCCAACCTCCAAGAGTAACAAGAACGATGGGGAAAGCTCAAGACTTGCTCAAATCACTAATGCCTTTCAAGAGAAGGGGAAGGAGTGGATCTATCACTTGATTGGACAACTTCTTGCGGATTCTCTCAAATCCCTTCGGGATCTAGGATTTGGTGTATGAGGTTGTGAGAGAGAGTGAAATGTGTTCTAGGGTTAGCTCAAAGTGAATGGTCAACCATATCCCGTGGTGGGGAAAGGCTATATATAGTGATAGTGCTCATATGACCGTTGATGTGTAAGTGACTGCGTCGGGCCGGACATCCGGGCCAAGGGCCAGACATCCGGCCATTTGAAATGAACACACAAACGTAAACAGAGCAGAGCAAAACCAGAGAACCCAGACATCCGGACCCGGACCCGGACATCCGGCAGCCCACGAGGTGTCGGACATCCGGCGGAGGGGCCGAACATCCGGCGAGTGAAACCACAGGCATGGTCAACCTACTGGATAGGAAGGGCCGGAAATCCGGGGGAGTCCCGGACGTCCGGACGCACAGGAAAGCCCGGACATCCGGCCGTGTGCCGGACATCCGGCGAGTGAACACCAAAAACCAGACAACCTACTGGATAGACTGAATCGGATTTCCGGGGGAGGCCCGGATATCCGGCAGGGGGCCCCGGACATCCGGCCGCTGGGGATAGAGAGACAGCCTTCTCTGTGTTGTGTGAGCCGGATTTCCGGCAGTGCCCCGGACATCCGGCAGCCCGAGCATATCACACATATGAGAGAGAGAGAGAGAGGGAAAACTATGTGAAAGATATTTAAGCCACTTTTGACTAAATAAGATGGTCACTTTTCGGAGATGTGGCTAGATAGAAAACGACGGAATTTGCTATGACTTGAGCATGTCTTTCACTAACCCTATCGATCCCCTCTTAATAGTGCGGGATCCCTATACTCAAGAAAACAACATGAAAACTTGTCAACCTCTTATATCCTCTTTCTTGAGTCCTATCCATCGCATATCCTTGATCCACACACAAGGTCACACGGAGACTAATCACCTGAGATTCACTTGACAAACATAATTAGTCCCCTACATGTAAATTGTCATCAACATCAAAATATGATGTAAGGGCATGATTGCACTTTCAATCTCCCCATTTTTGTTTGTTGATGACAATCATACATGTAGTACAACGAAAATTGCAATGTAGTATTTAAGGATACATTTCATATGGTTACTTTGATTTAGCTCCCCCTTAATGTGTGCAGGTGTGGATTATCAATAATTCAATGCAATGCACATGTATAAAGTGTTTGTGCAAATGAGAGTATTTGAACTATTTGAACCATACACAAGCCATAGACAACCCATTAACACAAACCCACAAGATAGAGAGACATGACAGTATATAAGATAACACATGAGATACATCATACCATAATCTCACAATTAGAGTCTCACAACCAAGTTTAAGCATAACACAAATAGATAGTTCAACGATAGCAAAGCAAACATAGAGCTCAACATCTAAGGTACTACTTCTCCCCCTTTGACAGCAACAGGCAAAAAGGGCGAAGAGGAACACAAGCGAAATCACTCCTGGCGGATGTCATCATCATCGAACACCCCATCAAAGAACTCGGCGTACTCGTCGCGAGACGGGAACCCGAAGGAGGAGGTGGACGGTGCAGGGGGAATGGGATCATCCTCGCTCACCGGACTGCCACGGTCGCGAAGCCGCTGCTTGAGCTGATTCTTGGAGAGGATGAGGCGCTTCTGAACATCATGGTTTTGCTGACAGTTAAAGGTGATAGCCTTCATGATGGCAGACTGAGCTTTGCCCATGAACGAGGCAAAGCGTCCACGAGGCTCAGGCTGAGAGGTAGAAGCTGTAGGTGCCCTCTTGGGCTTGTGCTGGGTAGAGGCAGAGACATGGGGAGTGGCTACCCCACCCATGTGAGTAGGAGGTCTCCACATGGAATGCTCGACCGTCTTAACAACCTCAAAGTCGGCGGTGTGATCAATTAGCGCCTGAATGTATGGAGCATGAGGAAATTGACGCTACTGCAGGAAGCTGGACAGGGGGATCTCATGCCAAATATAATGTGCTGTGTCAAGGGGCTCCGTGGGCTGAGTGTGCATGCGCACCATGAGATCAATGCAATAGCTGCGAGCCCGAGAGCGATCTCCTTTCTTGGGATAAAGAGTGTGAAGCACACACTAAAAAAGCATGAAGAATGGAGACCGAAAGATGGATACCTCGTTGGGTGGATACTCGCTCTCCTCCTCGGTGAGCTGACTGGTAGGTTTGACAAGAGGCAGACAAGCATCAATACCCATAGGCTTACGCTCTGGATTATCACTATGGATCTTGTGGCCGGCATCGGAGAAACCCAAAATCTGAACAAACCTATCATAGGTGACACTCATCTGAACGTCATCGGTCATCCAAGTGAGAGTGTGGTCTGGTCCAAAGAAGCACATGGCGTAGAACTGAAGGATGGCGCCTTCATTCCAATCACACTTGAATTCATTGCCGGACCAAGATCCATGGCATCAATAATCTGGACGGTATTGTGTGGGAAGAGCTCGGGATGGGAGCGTATGTAGGGCAAATCCACATAGCGATGAGGTGCCAGACGACGACTGCGAACCAAGCTCGTGTAGATATCCTGCTGCAAGCGAGTGCGAAACCGACGGTCCTCAGCATCAGCCGCCATCTCAAACCGATTGACATCCCGCCTGAACTCAAGATACGGACCCGCCCCCATGGTCTTGAAGTTGTGAATGGGGCGATCTCCAGAGTCAGGCACCTCCATGGAAATGTGACGACCATGTGTGGCAGGCATAGCAGAGCCCCGCACTGGAGGCACGGGTGCACTCGGGGCCTGCCGTATTCCTGGCTTAGACTGACCAATGGGACGCTTGGGAACACGGTCCTCCTCTTCCTCCACAATATAATCCTCATCATCCGGATCAGAGGCATTGGAGGGAGGAGCGCGGCGCTTCGGATGGCTGCCACTGGGCTTGGTGGTGGTCTTCTTCTTAGGGCGCACGTGCTCTTCAGAATCGGTGGAGCCCTGTCGACGAGCGACTGAAAATGACAGGAAGATGGGACACCGATGAGTGGAATACGAAGATGGCATAGACATGGATAACACAAAATAAACAAATGAGAATGTTGACATTTTGTCCATGAACATAGGGCAAGCCTAGGGTGAGGGCAAAATTTCAACATGACCAAGTGTATTTCGTGACCACGAACTAAGAGTGAAATTGACAAGGGCTGGCAATGTGAGAGATGAAGATACACATTAGATGAGCATATGCCGAGATGCACAAGAGTATCTAGAAAAGATGAACCTAGGTAAAAACGAGCGACGCTGAGGAAATGTAAATGATGCATACCACGAGAAGAACGTCCACCGCGGGGGTCATTGCTCGCGTGCTTGGTCCTAGCCATCATCGAGCGCCCGGCGAGCCGCGAACACTCCAACACCAAAACGACCGTCCACCCAGGCAAATCCCGCACCAAACCAAAAATGGCTTGGAGGAGATGGTAGATCGGGGGAGGAAGAAGGTGTGGGAGAGATATCGGGGGTTGGGGGCGAGGAAAATGGCCGGGGCGGCCGGAGCCGAGGTCAGGGCGGCGCTGGCGGTGCAGAAAGGATGGGGGCACGGGGGAAGAGGGGAAAAACTGCCCCGAACCCTTGGCCCCCAGGTTATATAGGAGGGCGACGGGCCGGACATCCGGGGTAAGACCCGGACATCCGGCGGCTGGGAGGGATGCTGCGAGGAGGTGGCTAGAGGATCAAAATGCAAGGGCCCGGATGTCCGGCGTGAGTGCCGGATGTCCGGCCGCTGTGCTGTGGAAAACAGAAAAGCCCGGAAATCCGGGGGCAACCCGGATGTCCAGCCCCTTGCAGTGAGCAGCAGCCGAGAGAAGTGGATCCAAAGAGAAAAATAGACTTCGCCAGGAGATTTACCAAATTACACAGATAGGATTAGGCATTATACGACTTATATGAATAGTATATATAATATATATATAATGATCACAATACACAAAGAATCTAGATAGATCCATGAATCACGCTAAAACAACTTCATTTTCAAGGAAGACGGTGACCGAGGTCACCATGTGTGAGCATATGTGACATGACACCGCGAAGGATTAATCCTTGGGTCCATAATTACTACTCTATCATTTAAAGCACCAAGGTTGTAAAACTCATGGCAACTTTGAGAGTGTGTGTTCTATTTATGCATTGTTATAGGGACAAGAAGATTCATGAATTGAATTTCTCCCCCTAAATATATGCCTACATTTAGACAAGACATGAAGTAAAGGTATGCATCGGTACATGATTTCACATAATATTGTCAAGCTCTAAGATACCAAGTTCATGCCTTAGTTGGCAAAATCTTGCTTCATCCAAAGGTTTGGTGAAAATATCAGCAAGTTGCATATCCGTACCAACATGAGCAATATCAATGTCACCTTTTTGCACATGGTCTCTCAAGAAGTGATACCTAATGTCAATATGCTTGGTGCGAGGGTGATCAACGGGGTTTTCGTCGAGCTTGATGGCACTTTCATTGTCACATAGAAGAGGCACATGTCTATAAGTAATACCATAATCCTTCAAGGTTTGCCTCATCCATAGCAATTGTGTTGCACAACTTGCGGTTGCAATATATTCGGCTTCGGCGGTGGAGAGGGAGACACAATTTTGCTTCTTCGAGGACCAACTTACCAAAGACCGTCCAAGAAATTGGCATGCGCCGGAGGTTGACTTCCGACCCACTTTGTCTCTGGCCCAATCCGCATCCGTGTACCCAATGAGATCAAATTTAGCATCCTTGGGGTACCATAGGCCCAACTTTGGGGTGTGAACAAGGTATCTAAGAATATGCTTAACCGCCTTATGATGACTTTCCCTAGGGGAAGCTTGAAATCTTGCACATATGCCTACACTTAACATGATGTCCGGTCTAGATGCACAAAGATAAAGCAACGAACCAATCATAGAGCGGTAAAGAGATGGGTCGAACGGGATACCGTTTGTGTCTTCATTAAGAACAATTTTGGTTGGCATGGGTGTCTTGCATGGACTCGCATCGGTCATTCCGAACTTCTCAAGTAGGTCCTTGAGGTATTTGGTTTGGGATGGGAAGATACCTTCTTGAAATTGTTGAATTTGAAATCCGAGAAAGAACTTCAAGTCCGCATTAAGTGACATCTCAAACGTCTTTGTCATGGAGGCCGCAAACTTCTTGCACAAATGAATGTTAGGAGAACCAAAAATGATGTCATCTACATAAATTTGGCATAAGATCAAATCACCTTTTCCCCTCTTAGTAAAAAGAGTGGGATCGATCACCCCTCTCACAAAGCCATCATCAAGTAGAAACTTCTTAAGATGAGCATACCAAGCACGAGGTGCTTGTTTGAGGCCATACAAAGCCTTGTGAAGTTTATACACATAGTCTTTGTGATCGGGGTCAACGAAACCGGGTGGTTGTGATACATATACTTCCTCTTGTAGAGGACCGTTAAGGAATGCACTCTTCACATCCATTTGATGTAAAGTGAAACCATTGAAAGCGGCATAAGCAAGTAAAATGCGAATAGACTCAAGACGAGTAACGGGAGCAAAGGTCTCATCAAAGTCCAAACCTTCAACTTGTGAGTACCCTTGTGCCACTAACCTTGCCTTGTTTCTAATGATTATTCCATTCTCATCTTGCTTGTTCTTGAAGATCCATTTTGTACCAATGACATTGTGTTCCTTGGTTGGTCTTTTGACTAGAGACCACACTTTGTTGCGTTCAAAACTGTTCAACTCTTCTTGCATAGCAACGAGCCAATCGTTGTCCGTCAACGCATCTTGTACCTTGAGTGGCTCAACTCTAGAGACAAACGAGAAGTGAGCACAAAAGTTTGTCAATTGTTTATGAGTGACTCTACCTTCCGATATGCCGGTAAGAATTTGGTCAACGTCAACGCGACCGGCCACTCGAGGCATGATGGAGGTTAAGGTTTCATGAGGTTCAACTTCGTTTCCATCATCAACATCTTCAACATAGGGATCGTTGATGTGTGGTGGAAGATCTTCTTCTTCATGTTGCATTTGTTGAGGTTCACCATCGTCATAAGGTTCATCATCATCAATAGTTGCATGTTCTTGTTCTTGCTCTTGATGATGATCTTTTTCTTGAGCTTGATCATGGCGAGGGTCTTGTTATTGTGTTTGAACAACGGGCTCCTCTTGAGCAATGAGATCTTGTGATGGTGTGGTTTGATTATGAGTGAAGCTCGCGTCTTCTTCCTCATCATCATGAGGTTCTTGTTCCATTGGAAGAAGAGCACCAACACCCATGGTCAAAATATCTTGAGAAGGGTCTTCATCACCTACATCACTTAGATCAACTTGCCCCTCATGGGAGCCATTAAATTCATCAAACACCACGTCACAAGTTTCTACAACACATCCATTGGATTTGTTGTAGACTCTATAGGCGTGAGAGTTTGATCCATAACCAACAAATATACCCCCAATTGTTTTGGATTGAAATTTTCCTAACCGTTCTCTCTTGTTGAGAATGAAAGCACTTGCATCCGAATACACGGAAGTACTTGACATTGGGCTTGTTTCCGGTTAGGAGCTCATATGGGGTCTTGTCTAAGATCTTGCGGAGGAAGAGCCGGTTTGATGCATGGCATGCGGTGTTGACGGCCTCGGCCCAAAAGCTATGTGGTGACTTGTACTCATCCAACATGGATCTTGCCATTTCCACAATAGTACGGTTCTTCCTCTCGGCTACACCATTTTGTTGAGGAGTGTAGGGTGCGGAGTATTGATGCTCAATCCCCTCATCACTAAGAAATTCTTCCAAGGTGTAGTTCTTGAACTCGGAGCCATTGTCACTTCTTATTGCCAAGATTTCTTTATCAAATTTGCGTTGGGCTTGCTTGGCAAAATCAATGAAGGTGATCTTCGTCTCGTCCTTGGACTTGAGGAAAAACACCCATGTGTATCTTGAATAGTCATCAACAATAACAAGACCATACTTCTTTCCACCAAGACTATCATATGAAGGAGGCCCAAAAAGATCCACATGAAGGAGCTCCAATGGCCTTGAGGTTGATATGATATTCTTGGGTGGGTGCTTTGATTGATGTTGCTTCCCGGCTATGCATGCACTACACACACGATCTTTCTCAAAAGAGACATTGGTTAGTCCAAGAATGTGATCACCCTTTAAGAGATCTTGAAGATTTCTCATGCCGACATGGGCTAGCCGGCGATGCCATAGCCACCCCTTGTCGGCCTTGGCCAATAGACAAGTTGCATGGAATGTGCTCTCTTTTGAGAAATCAACCGTGTAAAGATTGCCATCCAACTCTCCAACAAAGGCCACTTCGAGAGTATCTCTCTTAAAGACTTTCACATCCGTTAGTCCAAATAGTGTATCATAACCAACGGAAGCCAATTGACGAATGGAAAGCAAATGATATTTAAGGGATTGGACAAGCATGACATTTGCAAGGGACATGTCATTTGGGATAGCCACCTTGCCCAACCCAAGTACCTTTCCTTTTGATCCTCCACCAAACACGATGCTCATAAATGGTTGAATAGCTTCCATGAAGTCAAAGAGCAATTTGCTATCTCCGGTCATATGATTGGTGCATCCACTATCGATCACCCATTTGACTCCGCCGGAGAAGGCAACCTACACACAATTTATGACTTGGTTAGAGGCACCCATTTTGCAATGGGACCTCTCAAGTTAGTAACAAGGGTCTTAGGGACCCAAATAGCATAGAACCGAAAAGCATTACGAGGACCAACAAATTGAGCATAGACCTCTCCATCCTTTGTCTTACGAAGCACATAGGATGGAGGCATGAATTCCTTCGGCTTGTTGGGAGTGGGCATACCCCTAGTGGCCTTCCCACTCACAACCTTGTCAACTTTGCCTCTTCCTTTCTCCTTGTGCCCTTCACGCACAAATGTCTCCTTGATAGGTGTGGTGCACTTTTGAGAAGACATTTTCTTCTTGCTTGTGCTTGGGTCAAACCCAAGCCCTTCCTTGGCAACCACTTCATTGTGGTGACTCAACACCTCATTAAGGTTCTTTTGTCCTTGGGCACAAGTCATGAGCCCTCTCTCAAGTTGAGCTTTTAGAGAGCGATTCTCCTCAAGAATAGATGCTAGATCACTATTAGAATTTGTAGTACAAGCATCAACATTTATAATAGGTGAGGAGTATGCCTTTGCAAGAGTTTCAAGATAAGTAAGTTTGAGTTTCTCAAAACTCTTCGTAAGGAGAGTGAGCTCTTCTTCCTTAGTCTTGAGAGACAAGGATAGAAGCTCACAATCTGTAACACCCCCATGTAATTATGCTACAGTGAACATCCTCTGATAATGCCAGGTCATAATGATTAACAGAGCTTGATCATCATTTACATCATATCTCATTTCAAATTCCAAATCAAATTGAAATTCAAATTTAAAGTGAAAATAAAAGTTGTTCCAATTTGGAAACTAAAATGTTCATTAAATAGAAAATAATCCATAACTAATTATGTTAAGAAAAACAACATCACCTAAATTACCTAGATGACCCTAACCTCATTAAAACAGCACCAAACAGCAATATTTAATATCTTTTTATTTAATTAAAATTCAATTGAAATCATATTGTCACCAAACCTTTTTCTGGCAGTGAGATATATTACCTAGTATTTAAATGGACAAGAGTCATATTTTACAAAACTGCGTTAGTGCTAAAAGAATTACAGAATAGAAATAAAGAAACAGAAAACAGAAAAAGAAAAGAAGAAAAAGAAAAAGGCAACTGCTACTATGCTCTAGTCAACCGCGCCGGCCCATCTCACCTCACTGTCTCCTTCCTACTGCTCATCGCACGCGCGCGCGCGCCCGAGCTGGTCGCCGTCGCAGCAGCGCCCGCATGCCGACCGCGTCGCTACAGGAACCCCCCTGGGGGGATAAGGACGCCACCGCGGACGCCCTAGCCGTCCCAGATCTTTTCCCCCACTCTCCCCTTGCTCGCCTTCTCCCTCCCCGCCATGGCCGCCTCTGTCGTCGCCGTTGCCCTGCCACCCGCGTAGCCACCGTCGTCCCCACGAAGCGCCGCCGTGTCCGTTCGGTCCGTCATCGAACGCTACGTCCTCCCCTGCCTCTTGTTCAAGCCGGGAGCCACCGCTTCGAGCCCGGCGACATCATCTTCTTCCTCGGGCATCCAGGATCACCGCTGCCGTACATCGTCGTCGAGCCCTCCCCGAGCCCGCTCTGCTCCTCTACAGGCTCACCGTGAGCACCGCGTCCTTCTCCCTCTCTCCCCGCGCTCTCCTCCGCGCCGTAGCCGCTGTTCTCCCCATGGCCGTACCGGTCTCCGCTCGCACTCGTCGCCGGCAAGACTCCGGTGACCAAATGGTCACGGGCTCGCGCTCATCATCCTCGCCGCACAGCGTAGGTTCTCCCTAGCCGTTTAGTTGGCTCGCTTGCGTGCCGAAACGCCAAATCCCCACTCGCCCGACTCCGGCCGTCCGCCGATGAGCTCGCCGTGCTTGATTCCGACCACCCCCGCCGCCACAACCGCCACCGTTGGATGCGGCCCACCGCCAGCTTTCGAACGCGACCAAAAACGCATCGAACGGCCGTCTGTGCCGCGATTCCGAGCCTCTCCGGCGAAGATCCGCCGCGGGAGCGCTCGCCGGCGTGATTTCGGCGCCGGCGCCGACGTGGCTGCATGGGGCCCACCCCCTGTGCCACTGACCGCGGGCCCCACAGCCCCCAGTTGACTGGGTTGACCCAGTCAACTGCTGACTGGGCTGGCCCAGCCACTGACACGCGGGTCCCACCCGCTTAATTAACCTAATTAGGTTTTAAATTAATCTTATTACTAAACAGACGCCGACATATGGGCCCCACATGCTAATTAGGTTAATTAGATAAATTAACGTCTGATTAGTTGAGTGAGTCACTGACCAGTGGGTCCCACTGGTTAGGTTTGACTCTGGTCAGCCGGTTTGACCCGCTGACGTCATGCTGACATCACCATTGCACTGTTTTGGATAATTCGAATTTAATAATTAAATAAATTCCAGAAAATGATTAAAACTTTGAAAAATCAGATAAATTAAACCGTAACTCGGATGAAAATAATTTATATAAGAAAAATGATCAGAAAAATATGTAGAATCCGAATATGCCACCCCCATACCTGCCACACCCCTCTAACTTACTGAACATGGAACTTTTTGCCCGTATTCGATAGATGAATAGTGCATAACCTTGATAAAATAAATCCAGATAAATTCCTAAATTATCTAGAGCAGCTAGATAGGCAATAAATCACACCTGCATATCATTTAGGCATGTCATGCATAGTGATTGCATTTGTTGCCGTGTATTTATTGTTTCTTCCCCCTCCTTCTCTCCTGATAGACGCCGAGACCGCCGCCGATGCAGCTGAGTACGACTACGCTCCAGACGAGCAGCCTTCCGACGACCAACCCATCTCAGCAGAGCTTCCAGGCAAGCAAAACCCCCTTGATCATAAGATATCGCCCATTCCTTCTCCCTTATGCTTGCATTAGAATTGCTTTTGTTGTTACTTCGATAGCTCCTATTCCGATGCATAGCCTGATTTTGTCGCCTGCTGCTTATACCTACCTGTTGTCCCATGATGCTTAGTTAGCTATGCTATTGTTTCATCTGTGATCCTTCACCCTTGTCTGTTTGCCATGCTGGATATCGGGCCGTGATCACTCTGGGCGATGATCACGGAAATGTTTACATATTGCAATACTTAAACTGTTAAAGTCGGGCTGGCCCCAAGGGTGCCCGCGAGAGAATAACATTAAAGACGGGTCGGCTCCAAGAGCACCCGCGCGTCATGTGTTACCAAGTTGGAGCGACAGGAATCCTGTTCGTCTCTGCGAGTTACTAAATACGCCTAACGGATTTGGGTATTTGATCTGAGTGGGTCGTTGGCCCTATACACACTACCACCACGTGGGATAATGGTTATGGGACCCTCTACGTCGTATGTATCAGCTGAAAGCTCTTCAGACGTCACAACTCAGAGATGCGGGCTGATTGTTGGGGTGGGCTGGTTACGTCACTGTGTATACAGTGTCACGCCTGGGCCCCGGCCAGTCATGCAACGTGCAGGAGTGCAAAGCCGATGGCCCAAGACCCCTTCGTGCTTAGGCTTTAGACCGGCGTGTTGACCTCTCTGCTGAGCCTAGGTAGGACTGCATCGTGTCGATTACCCGAGGCCGGGTATTACCCTGCAAGTGTATCCGGCCAGATGTAATCGAGCGTGCTGGGTAACAGTAGTGCACCCCTGCAGGGAAGTTATCTATTCGAATAGCCGTGTCCACGGTAACAGGACGCTCAAAGTTGTATCTCGATCTGCTACAACTACAAATGGATACTGCCACGATATTAAACGGTTACTACTGCTCTTGGGATCACTTTCTCACAGGGTAGTCGAGGAAGGATCACAGGGCAATACTATAATATGATTGATATATATTATCTTGTTCTACTCTCTGCTGATGCTGCAAGAATTGATTCAAGATGCTAGTCTTCGATAGGCTAGGCTTTTCCCTCTCTGTTCTGGCATTTCTGCAGTTTAGTCCAAAGATATAGCCCCATTCCTTTGATACCAATGCATGATTAGTATAGTTCTGATGTCAGTCTTGCGAGTACTTTGGATGAGTACTCACGGTTGCTTTGCTATCTTTTTCCCCATACCCGTTTGCTGCGATCAGACGATGGAGTCCCGGAGCCAGACGCCACCGCAGGAGACTACTACCAGGAGAGTCCCGGAGGCACGTACTACTGGGTTGAGCCAGCCGACCAGGAGTAGTTTGGAGGCTCTAGGCAGGAGGCCTTCGCCTTTTCGATCAGTGTCGCTGTTTGTGCTAGCCTTCTTAAGGCAAACTTGACTAACTATGTCTGTACCCAGATATCATTTGTGTGAATGACTTATGTATTCGGGTCCTCGTGTCCCCTGGTTTGTAATATGAAGATTTATGTTTAAATTTGAGTTTAGAGTTGTGTTGTGATATCTTCCCATGAGTCTCTGATCTCGAGCGTGCACGTTTGCGTGTATGATTAGTGCACGGTCGAGCAGGGGCGTCACACAATCCTTAGAAAGGGTAGCATGAGACTCTTCAAGCTTACTCTTATCATTCATCAACTCCTTGCAAGAGCTCTTAGCCTTTTTCAAGGAGGCAAGTTTCTTAGCATGCTTATCAAGGTTTGCACCAATTTATGCACAATTCATCATTTCGTGCTCCTCATATTGGACTTTCTGCTCAAGGATCTCACATTTTTCCTTTTCCGCGGTAACGAGGGTTTCGAGTTCCTTAATGGTGATGGTGTGCTTACTCACCATCTCCATAAGCATACGAAACATAGTGAGCTTCTTTCCTTTAAGGGAGCACATGAACTTATCAATTTTGGAAAACATGGGATCATTCATATCATCATCATCATCAATGTCCTCCGCATCAAGATATTCATCACTAGGAGTAGGAGGAGTGAAGAGAGGAGGATTTGAACGAGGGGTTACCTTAACCTTATCGGAAGAAGTTTGTTGCTCACCATCCTCCATCACGGCCTTCGCCATTAGACACTTGTGAGCGTTGCCCTTGTAGTCTTTCATGTAGTTGTAGGTGACAACATCACCACTCTTGTTGACTAACCTCAAAGTGTTTTGAGAATCTTGAGCTACTCCGGCAACACCACTAACATCATCGGGATCGGACTCTTCTTGAGCAACCATTGCCTTTCCATCTCTCTTCTTGAGCTTGGAGTTCAAAGGATTTGGCAACTTCTTCTTTACAAAGGTCTTGGGAAATCTTAGTCTATCTTCTCTCTTCTCATAGGGGCACTCATTTGAGAAGTGGTTGGTCTCTTCACAATTGTAACAAGTTCTCACTTTCTTCTTTGGGAATCTTCCCTTGAATTTTCCCGCGCTAAACTTCTTGACAAAGAGGGCAATATCTTCATATGATGGGCTCTCATCTGAGTCAATCTCATCACCTTCTTCATCATCATCATCTTCTTCTTCTTCACTTTGCTCTTCCTCATACACATGCTTGGCCTTCAAAGCAAGATTAGTCTTTTGTGATGAGCTACCATGCATGGCAAGATGTTTTGTAGCATTAGCCTTGGATTCCTCAAACAATTGGAACGTGGAGATGATATCACCGCGCGTCATGTGTTACCAAGTTGGAGCGACAGGAATCATGTTCGTCTCTGCGAGTTACTAAATACTCCTAACGGATTTGGGTATTTGATCTGAGTGGGGTCGTTGGCCCTATACGCACTACCACCACGTGGGATAATGGTTATGGGACCCTCTACGTCGTATGTATCAGCTGAAAGCTCTTCAGACGTCACAACTCAGAGATGCGGGCTGATTGTTGGGGTGGGCTGGTTACGTCACTATGTATACAGTGTCGCACCTGGGCCCCGGCCAGTCACGCAACGTGCAGGAGTGCAAAGGGCGATGGCCCAAGACCCCTTCGTGCTTAGGCTTTAAACCGGCGTGTTGACCTCTCTGCTGAGCCTAGGTAGGACTGCATCGTGTCGATTACCCGAGGCCGGGTATTACCCTGCAAGTGTATCCGGCCAGATGTAATCGAGCGTGCTGGGTAACAGTAGTGCACCCCTGCAGGGAAGTTATCTATTCGAATAGCCGTGTCCACGGTAACAGGACGCTCAGAGTTGTATCTCGATCTGCTACAACTACAAATGGATACTGCCACAATATTAAACTGTTACTACTACTCTCGGGATCACTTTCTCACATGGTAGTCGAGGAAGGATCCCAGGGCAATACTATAATATGATTGATATATATTATCTTGTTCTACTCTCTTCTGATGCTGCAAGAATTGATTCAAGATGCTAGTCTTCGATAGGCTACGCTTTTCCCTCTCTGTTCTGGCATTTCTGTAGTTTAGTCCAAAGATATAGCCCCATTCCTTTGATACCAATGCATGATTAGTATAGTTCTGATGTCAGTCTTGCGAGTACTTTGGATGAGTACTCACGGTTGCTTTGCTATCTTTTTCCCCATACCCGTCTGTTGCGATCAGACGATGGAGTCCCGGAGCCAGACGCCACCACAGGAGACTACTACCAGGAGAGTCCCGGAGGCACGTACTACTGGGTTAAGCCAGCCGACCAGGAGTAGTTTGGAGGCTCTAGGCAGGAGGCCTTCGCCTTTTCGATCAGTGTCGCTGTTTGTGCTAGCCTTCTTAAGGCAAACTTGACTAACCATGTCTGTACCTAGATATCATTTGTGTGAATGACTTATGTATTCGGGTCCTCGTGACCCCTGGTTTGTAATATGAAGATTTATGTTTAAATTTGAGTTTAGAGTTGTGTTGTGATATCTTCTCATGAGTCTCTGATCTCGAGCGTGCACGTTTGCGTGTATGATCAGTGCACGGTCGAGCAGGGGCGTCACAAGTTGGTATCAGAGCCGACTGCCTGTAGGAAGCCTCCTTCCAATTCCTTGGTCGAAGTTGAGTCTAATCTTTGAAAAACTATAATTTACTAACATGGCTGTGTGGCTTACGGGCCCACGTCACCAATGGGTGGTATTAGGATCTTTTATTCCTCTTCCTTACTCTGGGATTCTACTCTCTCTTCTATTCGGGTGAAAATTTTACTAACTCTAACGCTAGGTTCTCGCGATCAGGTCCACCCGGAGCTTTCATTATCTGCAAATTACTTCCTTAAGTGCATGATGCAAGAATTCACTCACTGTCATTTGACAATCTTGAATTTCCTCTGTTTCAGATGGATCGCTTGTTTCCGCCGCGTCCTGCGACCCAGCTTGTACTTCGGACTTGGGCTCGTGATGCGACTGGTTTTCCAGCTATCCTGATCGACCTCCTGACCAGACTGGGCTACCGTTGGTACCCCGAGTACATGCTTTACGAGGATTACTGCGAGTTCCACCAGGAGCATCGCATTCATTCATGACAGAAGCATTTGCATTAGCACATGACATTGCATTTCAAAAGATGAACCTACCAATAGTTGTCCGCACCCCTAGAGGCCAGTGTCAAACCACCATGATGGCACACAATGTCACTGTTGAAATCAAAGGATTCGAATTCCTTGTTTCACCCATCATCTTGAAGTCTTCCACCATAGACCTCATTCTGGGAATGGATTGGTTGAAAGCTCACATTGCTTTGATCAATTGTGCCACCAAGGTCATCCAACTCCTTCACCCCTCCGACGAGATAGTGAACTACACCGCCCGGATTACCCGAAATGCCAAAGCTCAAATATATGCTCTGAATGCCTTGAACGCTTCACCTCTTGAGGGAATTGAGAATGTTCCAATCGTTCGCGATTTTCCGGATCTTTCCAGAAGAACTTCCAGGAATACCCCCTGTTAGAGCCGTTGAATTCGTCATCGACTTGAAACTAGGCACCACTCCCATTGCCAAGCGCCCATACAAGATGCTGCCGCATGAACTCCTTGAACTTAAGGAGGAAATCGACAAGTCACTTAAAAAAGGTTTCATCCGCCCCAGTTCCTCTGCTTGGGGAGCACCTTCTCTCTTTGATAAGAAGAAGGATGGAACAAACCGGTTGGTCCAGGACTATCGGCCTATCAACCAAGCAACAATCCAGAACAAATATCCACTTCCCCGGATCAACGATCTTTATGATCAGCTTGCTGGATCCTCTGTGTTCTCTAAACTTGACTTAAGGTTGGGATACCATCAGCCGAGTTCGTAAAGAGGATATTCCGAAGACCGCTTTCGTTACTCGTTATGGATCACATGAGTATACCGTCATGTCCTTCGGATTAACTAATGCTCCAGCAATATTCTCTCGATTGATGAACTATATCTTCATGGACTACCTCGACAAATTCGTCGTGGTTTATTTGGATGATATCCTTGTATTTTCCAAGAATGAAGAAGAACACGCCGAACATCTACGGCTTGTATTGGAGAAACTTCGAGAACACCAGCTATATGCCAAATACTCTAAGTGTGAATTCTGGTTATCTGAGGTGACTTATCTTGGTCATGTGATTTCCAAAGATGGCATTGCTGTTAACCCAGAATGAGTTCAGGCTATTCTTGACTGGACTCCCCCGAAGAATGTCAAGGAAGTCAGAAGTTTTCTCGGTCTTGCTAGCTATTTCCGCCGTTTCGTCGAGAACTTCTCCAAGATTGCTAAGCCACTGACTGATCTGCTTCACAAAGGCGTTAAGTTTGAGTGGACAGACAAATGTCAAGAAAGTTTTCAGACACTTAAAGATAAGTTGACATTTGCCCCAGTGCTAGCTCCCCCTGATTCCCGCAAGGACTTTGTGATATATTGCGACGCATCCCGTCAAGGATTAGGCTGTGTCCTAATGCAAGAGCGCAAGGTGATTGCTTATGGCTCTTGTCAGTTGCGTCCTCATGAAGATAAGTACCCAACACATGATCTTGAGTTAGCAGCAGTTATCTATGCTCTAAAGTTGTGGCGACATTACGTTCTCGATAATCGTTGCGAGATATACACGGACCACCAAAGTCTGAAGTATCTGTATACTCAACCAGATTTGAACCTCCGTCAACAAAGATGGCTCGAGACAATAGTCGATTATGACATGGATATCTCTTATACCCCTGGCAAGGCTAATGTAATGGCCGATGCTTTGAGTCGCAAGTCTTATTGCAACAACCTCATGGTTCAGCAAGCACAACCTCTTCTCTATGAAGAACTTCGTAAGTTGAACCTTCACATTGTCCCACAGGGTCATCTCAATACCCTGGTTGTTGAACCAGATCTCGAGGACCTCATCAAGCATATACAGAAAGCTGACTCTGAGGTCGAGAAGATTAAGCGCGATCTCAAAAGAGGAAAGCCCTCGTTCCTCACTATTGATGCTGATGGCACCTTGTTCTTCAAAAATCGCTTAGTGGTTCCTAGAAAGGACAACCTGGATCTGACCCCGCGTGTCATGAAGGAAGCACATGACACCCCTTTGTCTATTCATCCGGGTAGTACTAAGATGTACCAAGACATTCGTCAACGGTACTGGTGGCCTGATATGAAGCGAGACATTGCTCTTTATGTTGCTGAGTGTGACGTTTGCCGTCACATCAAAGCAGAACATCAAAGACCTGCTGGAACTCTGCAACCCCTTGATATTCCTGAATGGAAATGGGACAAAGTTGAAATGGATTTCATTACTGGTTTTCCCAGATCGCAGAAGGGTCATGATGCTATCTTTGTCGTCATTGACCGATTCTCAAAGGTTTCTCACTTTCTGCCAGTCAAGGAGAGAATCACTGCTAGTTAGTTAGCAGACTTATATGTTTCCAGAATCGTGTCGCTTCACGGTATTCCGCTGGAGATCAGCTCAGACCGTGGCAACCTCTTTACCTCTAGATTTTGGAATAGTTTCCAAGAAGCTATGGGAACTCATCTGGCCTTCAGCACCGCTTTTCACCCCCAATCCCAGGGATAAGTTGAACGAGTCAATCAAGTGCTTGAAGATATGCTTCGAGCTTGTGTCATCTCATTCGGTAAGAAATGGGAGGAATCTCTTCCGTATGCTGAATTCTCATACAACAATAGCTATCAGGCTAGTTTGAAGATGGCACCCTTTGAAGTTCTCTATGCACGTAAGTGCCGAACCCCTCTGAATTGGTCAGAAACTGGTGAACGGTCACTCATTGGTCCGGACATTATCCAACAAGCGGAAGAACAAGTCCGCATTGTCCGTGATCATTTGAAAGCTGCTCAGTCTCGTCAGAAGAGCAACTATGATAGAAAACACCAGGTAATGGTCTATCAACCTGGCGAACAAGCTTACCTCCGTGTCACTCCGATGAAGGGCACTCACCGATTTGGGATCAAGGGCAAGTTAGCTCCTCGCTACATTGGCCCGTTCCGTATTCTCGCCCGTCGAGGAGAAGTGGCATATCAATTGGAATTGTCGCCGAACCTTTCTCAAGTTCATGATGTCTTCCATGTGTCGCAACTCCGACGCTGCTTCAAGGATCCTATCTGAGCAGTGGATCATGAAATACTTGAATTGCGAGAGGGTCTTTCTTATCAAGAGTACCCGATCCGTATTCTTGATCAAGCGGAACGTCGAACCCGTCAGAAGGCAATCAAGTTCCTTAAAGTTCAGTGCTCGAATCATTCTGAGGATGAAGCCACTTGGGAACGCGAGGATCGTCTTCGTGAAGAGTATCCTGCTCTCTTTCAGCCTACCTCTTAATTCTCGGGACGAGAATTTCTTTTAGAGGAGGAGAATTGTAACACCCCCATGTAATTAGGCTACAGTGATCACCCTCTGATAATGCCAAGTCATCATGATTAACAGAGCTTGATCATCATTTACATCATATCTCATTTCAAATTCCAAATCAAATTGAAATTCAAATTTAAAGTGAAAATAAAAGTTGTTCCAATTTGGAAACTAATATGTTCATTAAATAGCAAATAATCCATAACTAATTATGTTAAGAAAAACAACATCACCTAAATTACCTAGATGACCCTAACCTCATTAAAACAGCACCAAACAGCAATATTTAATACCTTTTTATTTAATTAAAATTCAATTGAAATCATATTGTCACCAAACCTTTTTCTGGCAATGAGATACATTACCTAGTATTTAAATGGACAAGAGTCATATTTTACAAAACTGCGTTAGTGCTAAAAGAATTATAGAATAGAAATAAAGAAACAGAAAACAGAAAAAGAAAAGAAGAAAAAGAAAAAGGCCGCTGCTACTGGGCTCTAGTCAACCGCGCCGGCCCAGCCCACATCACCGTCTCCTTCTTCCTACTGCTCATCGCACGCGTGCGCGCCCGAGCTGGTCGCCGTTGCAGCCGCGCCCGCATGCCGACCGCGTCGCTAGAGGAACCCCCCTGGGGGGATAAGGACGCCACCGCGGACGCCCTAGCCGTCCCAGATCTTTTCCCCCACTCTCCCCTCGCTCGCCTTCTCCCTCCCCGCCATGGCCGCCTCTGTCGTCGCCGTTGCCCTGCCACCCGCGTAGCCACCGTCGTCCCCACGAAGCGCCGCCGTGTCCGTTCGGTCCGTCGTCGAACGCTACGTCCTCCCTTGCCTCTTGTTCAAGCCGGGAGCCACCGCTTCGAGCCCGGCGACGTCATCTTCTTCCTCGGGCATCTAGGATCGCCGCTGCCGTACGTCGCCGTCGAGCCCTCCCCGAGCCTGCTCTGCTACTCTACAGGCTCACCGTGAGCACCGCGTCCTTCTCCCTCTCTCCCCGCGTTCTCCTCCGTGCCGTAGCCGCCGTTCTCCCCATGGCCGTACCGGTCGCCGCTCGCACTCGTCGTTGGCAAGACTCCGGTGACCAAATGGTCACGGGCTCGCGCTCATCATCCTCGCCGCACTGCGTAGGTTCTCCCTAGCCGTTTAGTTGGCTCGCTTGCGTGCCAAAACGCCGAATCCCCACTCACCCGACTCCGGCCGTCCGCCGATGAGCTCGCCGTGCTTGATTCCGACCACCCCCGCCGCCACAACCGCCACCGTTGGATGCGGCCCACCGCCAGCTTTCGAACGCGACAAAACGCATCAAACGGCCATCTGTGCCGCGATTCCGAGCCCCTCCGGCGAAGACTCGCCGCGGGAGTGTAGGAGATATGCCCTAGAGGCAATAATAAATGTTATTGATTATCTCCCTGTTCATAATTATGTTTTTGTTCCATGCTATAACTGCAATGATTCTCGAGTCTACAAATAAAACGAGGCTTGGAGGGAAACTCATGTGCACGTGTGGGATAATAAACGGTAAAATGTATTCCTAGTCAAGCCTCTATGACTGGCTCAAGTATTGCATGATGATCCTGTTTTCCTGATCATGGGCATGACTATGCCGGCAATTTTGAGGGCACAATTGTTGGTAGAACACTTGTGTTGAATCGACCCAAATTGATGTTATGCTATGAGATACATTCGTCATAAGTTAATGGTTAATAACATAGGAAGTTAATGTTTGCATAATTCCTTAGACCATGAGAGTATCGAGTTTCTTCATGCTTGCTTCATGAACTTTGGGGTTTGTTAAACGTCATCCGTAAATGGGTGGCTATTACGGCGGCTTACGGGTTCATGGAAAAGTATGTCAAGTAACTTGATAGCTCAAGATTGGGATTTGCTCCTCCGACGATGGAGAGATATCTCTGGGCCCTCTCGGTGTTACGGTATCCATCATCGTCTGGCCAGACACAGGGTGATTTGATCACAGGGATGCCGGAACACGGGAACGAGAAAAGAGAACAATACCGGCAACGAGGTAACTGGCATAGTGGACAAGGTGTTGATCCACGGGGATGCCAACATGTCTCACCTCGGGTATTTGTAACATATCGCGAAGCAACAGGAATAGCACACGGCAACTCGAGGTTCACTCGAATATTCATTCGTGTGGGTATAGGGATCAATATGGGTGTCCACGGCTCCGATGTTGATCGTTGATCGGAAGGGGTTCCGGGTCATGTCTATGCTTCACCGAACCTATAGGGTCACACGCTTAAGGGTCATCTATCTGCTGAATACTAGACAGGGAGTCTGAGAGAAAATCACCGAAAAAGTTTCGGACGCCGGAAAAGTTTCGGACAGCGGAAAAGTTCCGCAGAGAGGTCACCGGATGAGTTCCGGTGAAACTGAAAAGTTGTTTCAGAGGATACCATAAAGTCAAATTGGTTTTGGCACATGCCTGATAATTCTTGGAGGGTGCCAGAATCATTCTGGAAACTTTCTGGAATTTTCCGGGATGAAAACCGGAAATGTTCCGGAGCTGCCGAAACCGCTTCAGATGCTTTTCGCAGATGAAATCACTAAACCGGAATTGTTCCGGCTCGCGTTGAAAATTATTTTGGTGGGTACTAGAATTGTTCAAAGCCCACATGAATATTTTCAGTTCGATCAGACGCTGAAAAATGTCATCGTGAATAGTGAAAGTGCTTTTTGGGATATTTTTGGAAAGCCACCTTTTGGGGCTTTGCTCCAAAAGATCTTGGGGATGACATGGATGGATAGGGGCCAATTTTGGGGCCCCACATGAGGGTGTGGCCGGCCACATGGTGGACTCCTTCATGGAGTCCCCCTTGTTCCTTGGTTTCACCTTTTAGGTCCTTGGGAAGGAGTCCTTTCCATGTGGGTTTTGGGTTTTCTTGTAAAACCACCCTACCCCTTGGGTTTCCTATAAATAGGAGGTGTGTGGGCTGCCATAAGTGACATCCTTACTCTCATACACAAGCCATGCATGATCTAGCATTCTCTCTCCCTCCCAGCGAAATAGTTTCGTAGAGCCGAAAGGCTGTCTGGGTTCCGGCAGGAACTAGTTCTGGACGGCGAAGCCCTGCCGGATAGATGACACCGTATGTGTGCAACTCTGTAGAGAGATCGTAGTTTCGGTCTTAGTTCGAGAGTGCCTCCCGAAGGGCTGTCCGTGTGACCGTCCGAGTTTTGGAGGTCCTCCCGAAGGGCTGTCCGAGTGACAGTCCGAGTTTCGGAGGTCCTCCCGAAGGGCTGTCCACGACACCGTCCGGGGGACTGTGCGACTGCCTCCCGGAGGGCTGTCCGCGGGGCAGATGAGGGTATACATCCTCGCGGTTGGGAGGTTGTAAAATCCTAGCTGCGGGGATCTGCACCGCCGTTCGTCATCGACTCTACTTCCGCTGCGCTACGAGTCGGTAACGAAAATGATCAAACCTTGTATGCAGTCTCCATAGTGGTCCTGGGCTGGTGCGTAGGTCGGAAAATTTTTGTTTTCTGCTGCGTTACCGTACAGTGGCATCAAGAGCCGTGCTATGCGTAGATGCAGGTTGCGATCTAGAATACATAGAGATGTATGGGTGTTGCACAATATAATTAGGTAGTAGATGAGATCTATTGCTGAAAATTATTTGTGCGGGTAGCAGATGAAATCTGTTACCCGATGTTTCTTGTTGCTTCCCTGGAATTTGCATATTTCTTATCTTGATAACAGTATGGTGGAGTTTCAATGTTCTGGCAATCCGCGATCCTGATTGATCAACGAAGTGCTAACAGTTCATTGAATTCCACCGTAGTTAAAAAGAAAGATGAAATTTTGCAGACGAAAGGGCAATGCAGATGTGATCTGCACGGGGGTCACGCGTATGACGAAGTTTAGTATGGGGCTCGAGATTTTATTATCTCGTGTTTCATACACCCTGGAATGTTAATCTAGCGACTTGGATTATCATGCTTGATGATGGACGTTGGTAGCTTCGGTTTGTTTCGAAACCTTAGAAGCCACGTAAAATAAATTTTTGCATAAACCGATTAGAGGCGTCTAACTTGGTTTTGCAGGATGGTTTGCATGTGCATATGATGTGGTATAGTAGTGCTCATATTAATTTGATTATGTATGAGATGACTATATGATGTAATATTAACATGACCTGCGTGTCATGATTCGGCATGATGGCTGGAGCCATATGATTGCACTTTAATGACCTGCGTGTCAACCTTATGTAATGCACTTATTTTATTAGCTATAGAGATAGCAATATTATCTGGTGCATCGACAAGGTGGTGGCAATCTTCGCGAAGGTGAACACCGACGCGAATGCCGGAGACGAAGAAATGAAAGACTTCTCCGTCAGAAAGGGCTATACCATATCATGCTATTATGAATTGCCTGAGATGTTTATCCCTTATGATGCACCCTTCTTGATTGCGCAGTAGTCACTTTTTTATTAGGGTGATCTCTCACTAAAATATCAAGTAGTTAGTGTTCTCCCAAGTGTAGCACCGTCACGGCACCTAACTTTTCGGGGCATTGCATGATCTCCATGGGTGCGAACGATTAGGGATGTGTGAGGCGGGTGAGTTGAGACCTCGCAGCGAGATCACTTGGTTGTCTTGACGTTCAGGCATGAAAGTCATGAGCTCGGAACACACACATCGAAAGATGAACAAGAATCGCATAGAGATGTGATTGGCAAGTTTGCCTACCGATTGAAGTTCACGCCATGGGTGTTCATCTCGAACCGTGACGTTGAATGGATATGCGGGTCTTGAATCACTCACAATCAATTATGAGAGATATTGATTTGAGTGGGAGCGCGCTTTAGAATTAATTCTTTTAATTCTTAGTGCAATTAATTTTGAACACTGTCTAAGTGTGGTTTGCATAATAGTTGTAGAATAATGGCTCGCGTTTCCACCTTCCCTATTAAAATTGAATAGCTGTTAAATATCTGGTTAAAACTTTACGGTTGGTAACGTAATGTGAGGATTGTCCTCAAGAGTGCCGAGAAGGACTTTGTCCTATCGCATGCTTTTGGTATTCTCCCGCTAATGCTATGGATCATGTGACTCTCGTCCTTCGATCCAAAAGCTAGAATTCCTTTTCAGTCAAATACAATATGTTTGCTTCCATGAGACCCGAACTTCGAAAGTTTGGATAGTTATGTGATATTCATGGAATCTGAAAATTATTTTCAGAAATAGACAAAGGCTAAAAGATATGAGATATCCAAAGCAATGTTTGTTTGCAAACTATTAGTAAAGGAGTTTACTATGCATAAGACTGATAAGAGAGGGATCCAGGAGAACGCCTGTCATATGATGAAAGGTGAATAAAACAACAACTTAAAGAGAAAGGAAGTGTCCGAAGGGTGTTAGTAAGATTTTCACGCCTAGGAAGTCCGGGGCTAACGCCACTCTTAAGTTGGGTGCTTCTTCTGAGAGTAGGAGAATTACTGAAAGTTAAACTGTTAGAAGTATAAAGGCAAAAGGAAAGAAGACTGGAATATCCAGCTCATGTATGAATGTCATACAAGTTTTTGATGTATAAAAGGCTGGTCAAAGATATAGTTCTTGAAAATTATGGTTAAACATGTTAATCGCTAATTCTTGGGTATTGTGAGTTAATCACAAAGATACCCGCTCGATTGCATTCTGTTGCAACTCGATGTAAGAACTACTATGGCCTGAAAGACTAGCCAGGAATGAGGTTTAGATACACACAGGGAACATAGTAAATGTTACTATACCTTCCATTAGTGTATTCCCTATGTATTTACTTTCATAATTCATTTTAGAGTTTTACACTCTTGCCCATTGCATAAAGTATCTTGCAAAAAGGTTATTCATAAGAGAACTTTTGATGTTCGATGTTATGAATAACATAAGGGCCATACTTTCATTATGAATGAGATGTATGTTATGAATATTGATATTAATACATTACCTCTGTATTTAATTTCATAATTCATTTAGAGTTTCATACACTCTAGCCCTTTGCATAAGGTATTTTGCAAGAAGGTTATTCATAAGAGAACTTTTGATGTTCGGTGTTATGAATAACATGAAGGGCCATGCTTCCATACAGGATGAGATGTATGCTATGAATATTGATGGTACTATGATACATCCATAACACTGACGCTAAATGTCGCAAGACTAAAAGAATACCACACAAGTGTGGCACTGCATTTGGTCACATTGGAGAAACCCGCATGGAAAATTCCATTATGATGGATTTTGAAGTCGTTTGATTTTGAATCATCTGACACTTGCAACTTTCCTCTGAAAAGTGAAGTGACTAAAATACCATTCACAGGCCATAAGGAACGAGCAAAGAACATATTGGTGATCATACATTATGATGTGTGTAGTCCAATAAATGTTGTTGCAAGTAGTGGATTTATCTATCTTCAGAAATGACTCAAGTAGATATATGGATATTTACTTGATGAGACGTAAGTCTGGATTTTTTGAAATCATTCGAAAGGGTTTCAATACGAAGAAGAAAATATTGTAACAAGAAAATTATGTTTCTACAATTCGATTGCAGAAAGGAATATTTGAGTTACAAGTTTAGCGAATGTCTGATGAGTTGTGAAAGGGGTTTCATAACTTGCACCTCCCGGAACACCACTACAAGTGGAGAGTCCGTGTAGATGTAATCGAACCATTTATGACATGGTAAGATCAAAGATGACATAAATAAATTTGCCATTATCCCTTTTAAAGTGATGCTTTAGAGACTGCGGCTTTTACACTGAAAAGAGCTCCATCGGGTCTGTTGAAATGACGTCATGTTATGGTACGCCCAACCATGTTATATCTTTTCTTAACATTTGGAATATGGGGCTTGTGTAAAAGGTTACAAACCTATTCCAAATCAGACAAGTGCTACTTTGTAGGTTATCCCAAGTCATTGGGTATTCCCCCACCACTATACCGAGGCAAATAGGTTTGCCACAAAGAACGGTATGCTTTTTGAAGATAATAGTTCTTTCAAAAGGTGAGTGAGAGGACAGTGCAACTCGACGAGATAACCAGTATCTTCGTCATCAGATCAAAGGAAAGAAACCTTGGAAGTGATTCCGGAGTTTCCTACTACGACTGATACGGAAGTCTCTACAATAAAATGTATGGACTTCAGTCGAACTTGCAGCTGAACCCCGTAGGCAAGGCTCGTGCAAACCTCTCAGGTGCGCAAACGAGATATTGTTGTTGGACAACAGTATACCTACGATACACAAGGAAGCGTTGATGGGCCCTGACTCCGGAATTGGCTAAATGCCAATACAATCCGAGATAGTTTCCATATAAATGTTTCAAGATTAAAACCTTGATACACCTTTCGGAAGACTTAGAGTCTTAACGAATATTTATGGAACTAAAAACTGATACGGATAAAAATGTTTTATCCATAAAGCTCGACTTGTTGAAATAACAAGTTCAAGGAGTTGACTACGATGAGGTTGTTTCACCGTAGCGATGCTTGAAGTCGGTTCGGGTTGAACTAGCAATTAATACATATTTCAATCATGAGATATGAAACATGGATGACAAAGGGACTTCCATCTGATGGAAATGAAACCTAGGACTTATATGTGATATAGTCCAAAGTAATTTGTCGATCCAGAGGATGCTAGTAAGTATGCAAACTTCAGAGTTCCAGCGATGGACAGAAGAGAGCAAAGTGGAGTTGGAATCTTCGTTTTTGATGAAATGGTCAAAAGAGTTTGACTTCGTCAAATGGGTATCGAAGATGCTTGTGATTCAAGAAAGTAAGTGGGAGCATAATAATATTTCTAAAAACCGTGTGTACTTGACACATTGTTAATTGGAAATAAATTTCTTGACACGAATTAGGACTTCATTTGAAAATAGTTTTTCGATGAAGTGCTTAGGCTAAAATGGCCTCAATATTAGGCATGATGATCTATGGAGATAGATTTACCTAAATGGGGCTAAGCAATGAATACATATTGACAAGATGCTAAAACTTTTTAGCATTTAAAACGCCAAGGAGTGATTCTTGCCGAAGTCACATGGAAAGAGTTTTTGCAAGACTCGGTGTCCCAAAACACTGATGAGTAAAATACATGATGGAGATTCCACACACTCTTGTGTTTGGATTAATCATGTATTCCATGGTATGTAAAACCAACCAGATATGTCCAATACTCCAAAGTTGTTGCGAGTATAGATACCATAGTGATCAAAGTACTGATCATGGGACAACAGTGAAAGATGTCATTGAGTACTAGAGCAGTACTGATGACATGTTTTCTCGCAAACGGAGATCATGAAGAGTTCGTTGTAAAAGGTTACATCGATACAGTCTTCATCAATGCTCCATGCGATTTTCGATTTAAATTGAGGGTTTTGTGTGATACACAATATGGTGGAACGGTAGTTGGAAATTGTTCCAAACAAGATACTGTGGCGAATTCTATAACAAAGGCTAAGTATGTTGACGCTTGAGAAGCGACAAAGAAGTTGTTGAATCATATAGTTCATTCATGAACTTAGTATGGTTCCAAGAAGGCTTTGGTCTATGGGACACTATAGCAGATAGTTGCTCCATAGCTCAGTCTGAGGAATCAGGTTTCGACCAATGATTCACACATATGCAAAGCCAAGTCCACACAAAATATGAATTTTGTGAAAGCGTGAAAACGCGAGGATATGCAAAGTTACACACGGAGCTGAAGTTGTCAGATTCGTTGGACATCAGGCTATACCACATGCGAAGCATATTTTACACCAGTAAGCCATAGGTGTAAAGTGCATTAGCATTGACTAGATTATTGACTCTAGTGCAAGTGGGAGTCTGTAGGAGATATGCCCTAGAGGCAATAATAAATGTTATTGATTATCTCCCTGTTCATAATTATGTTTATGTTCCATGCTATAACTGCAATGATTCTCGAGTCTACAAATAAAACGAGGCTTGGAGGGAAACTCATGTGCACGTGTGGGATAATAAACGGTAAAATGTATTCCTAGTCAAGCCTCTATGACTGGCTCAAGTATTGCATGATGATCCTGTTTTCCTGATCATGGGCATGACTATGCCGGCAATTTTGAGGGCACAATTGTTGGTAGAACACTTGTGTTGAATCGACCCAAATTGATGTTATGCTATGAGATACATTCGTCATAAGTTAATGGTTAATAACACAGGAAGTTAATGTTTGCATAATTCCTTAGACCATGAGAGTATCGAGTTTCTTCATGCTTGCTTCATGAACTTTGGGGTTTGTTAAACGTCATCCGTAAATGGGTGGCTATTACGGCGGCTTACGGGTTCATGGAAAAGTATGTCAAGTAACTTGATAGCTCAAGATTGGGATTTGCTCCTCCGACGATGGAGAGATATCTCTGGGCCCTCTCGGTGTTACGGTATCCATCATCGTCTGGCCAGACACAGGGTGATTTGATCACAGGGATGCCGGAACACGGGAACGAGAAAAGAGAACAATACCGGCAACGAGGTAACTGGCATAGTGGACAAGGTGTTGATCCACGGGGATGCCAACATGTCTCACCTCGGGTATTTGTAACATATTGCGAAGCAACAGGAATAGCACACGGCAACTCGAGGTTCACTCGAATATTCATTCGTGTGGGTATAGGGATCAATATGGGTGTCCACGGCTCCGATGTTGATCATTGATCGGAAGGGGTTCCGGGTCATGTCTATGCTTCACCGAACCTATAGGGTCACACGCTTAAGGGTCATCTATCTGCTGAATACTAGACAGGGAGTCTGAGAGAAAATCACCGAAAAAGTTTCGGACGCCGGAAAAGTTTCGGACAGCGGAAAAGTTCCGCAGAGAGGTCACCGGATGAGTTCCGGTGAAACTGAAAAGTTGTTTCAGAGGATACCATAAAGTCAAATTGGTTTTGGCACATGCCTGATAATTCTTGGAGGGTGCCAGAATCATTTTGGAAACTTTCTGGAATTTTCCGGGATGAAAATCGGAAATGTTCCGGAGCTGCCGAAACCGCTTCAGATGCTTTTCGCAGATGAAATCACTAAACCGGAATTGTTCCGGCTCGCGTTGAAAATTATTTTGGTGGGTACTAGAATTGTTCTAAGCCCACATGAATATTTTCAGTTCGATCAGACGCTGAAAAATGTCGTCGTGAATAGTGAAAGTGTTTTTTGGGATATTTTTGGAAAGCCACCTTTTGGGGCTTTGCTCCAAAAGATCTTGGGGATGACATGGATGGATAGGGGCCAATTTTGGGGCCCCACATGAGGGTGTGGCCGGCCACATGGTGGACTCCTTCATGGAGTCCCCCTTGTTCCTTGGTTGCACCTTTTAGGTCCTTGGGAAGGACTCCTTTCCATGTGGGTTTTGGGTTTTCTTGTAAAACCACCCTACCCCTTGGGTTTCCTATAAATAGGAGGTGTGTGGGCTGCCATAAGTGACATCCTTACTCTCATACACAAGCCATGCATGATCGGGCATTCTCTCTCCCTCCCAGCAAAATAGTTTCGTAGAGCCGAAAGGCTGTCTGGGTTCCGGCAGGAACTAGTTCTGGACGGCGAAGCCCTGCCGGATAGATGACACCGTATGTGTGCAACTCTGTAGAGAGATCGTAGTTTCGGTCTTAGTTCGAGAGTGCCTCCCGAAGGGCTGTCCATGTGACCGTCCGAGTTTTGGAGCTCCTCCCGAAGGGCTGTCCGAGTGACAGTCCGAGTTTCGGAGGTCCTCCCGAAGGGCTGTCCGCGACACCGTCCGGGGGACTGTGCGACTGCCTCCCGGAGGGCTGTCCGCGGGGCAGATGAGGGTATACATCCTCGCGGTTGGGAGGTTGTAAAATCCTAGCTGCGGGGATCTGCACCGCCGTTCGTCATCGACTCTACTTCCGCTGCGCTACGAGTCGGTAACGAAAATGATCAAACCTTGTATGCAGTCTCCATAGTGGTCCTGGGCTGGTGCGTAGGTCGGAAATTTTTTGTTTTCTGCTGCGTTACCGTACAGGGAGCGCTCGTCGGCGTGATTCCGGCGCCGGCGCCGACGTGGCTGCATGGGGCCCACCCCCTGTGCCACTGACCGCGGGCCCCACGGGCCCAAGTTGACTGGGTTAACCCAGTCAACTGCTGACTGTGCTGGCCCAGCCACTGACACGCGGGTCCCACCCGCTTAATTAACCTAATTAGGTTTTCAATTAATCTAATTACTAAACAGACACTGACATATGGGCCCCACTAGCTAATTAGGTTAATTAGATAAATTAACCTCTGATTAGTTGAGTGAGTCACTGACCAGTGGGTCCCACTGGTTAGGTTTGACTCTGGTCAGCCAGTTTGACCCGCTGACGTCACATTGACGTCATGCTGACATCACCATTGCACTGTTTCGGATAATTCGAATTTAATAATTAAATAAATTCCAGAAAATGATTAAAACTTTGAAAAATCATATAAATTAAACCGTAACTCGGATGAAAATAATTTATATATGAAAAATGATCAGAAAAATATGTAGAATCCGAATATGCCACCCCCATACCTACCACACCCCTCTAACTTACTGAACATGGAACTTTTTGCCCTATTCGATAGATGAATAGTGCATAACCTTGATAAAATAAATCCAGATAAATTCCTAAATTATCTAGAGCAGCTAGATAGGCAATAAATCACACCTGCATATCATTTAGGCATGTCATGCATGGTGATTGCATTTGTTGCCATGTATTTATTGTTTCTTCCCCCTCCTTCTCTCCCGATAGACGCCGAGACCGCCGCCGACGCAGCTGAGTACGACTACGCTCCAGACGAGCAGCCTTCCGATGACCAGCCCCTCTCAGCAGAGCTTCTAGGCAAGCAAA
This sequence comes from Elymus sibiricus, assembly GCA_039707655.1. Lineage (NCBI taxonomy): Eukaryota > Viridiplantae > Streptophyta > Magnoliopsida > Poales > Poaceae > Elymus > Elymus sibiricus. The sequence continues at coordinate 19,044,728 of CM077675.1, forward strand.
ACCCCCTTGATCATAAGATATCGCCCATTCCTTCTCCCTTATGCTTGCATTAGAATTGCTTCTGTTGTTACTCCGATAGCTCCTATTCCGATGCATAGCCTGATTTTGTCGCCTGCTGCTTATACCTACATGTTGTCCCACGATGCTTAGTTAGCTACGCAATTGTTTCATCTGTGGCCCTTCACCCTTGTCCATTTGCCATGCTGGATATCGGGATGTGATCACTCTGGGCGATGATCACGAAAATGTTTACATATTGCAATACTTAAACTGTTAAAGTCGGGCTGGCCCCAAGGGTGCCCGCGAGAGAATAACATTAAAGACGGGTCGGCTCCAAGAGCACCCGCGCGTCATGTGTTACCAAGTTGGAGCGACAGGAATCATGTTCGTCTCTGCGAGTTACTAAATACGGCTAACGGATTTGGGTATTTGATCTGAGTGGGTCGTTGGCCCTATACACACTACCACCACGTGGGATAATGGTTATGGGACCCTCTACGTCGTATGTATCAGCTGAAAGCTCTTCAGACGTCACAACTCAGAGATGCGGGCTGATTGTTGGGGTGGGCTGGTTACGTCACTGTGTATACAGTGTCACGCCTGGGCCCCGGCCAGTCATGCAACGTGCAGGAGTGCAAAGCCGATGGCCCAAGACCCCTTCGTGCTTAGGCTTTAGACCGGCGTGTTGACCTCTCTGCTGAGCCTAGGTAGGACTGCATCGTGTCGATTACCCGAGGCCGGGTATTACCCTGCAAGTGTATCCGGCCAGATGTAATCGAGCGTGCTGGGTAACAGTAGTGCACCCCTGCAGGGAAGTTATCTATTCGAATAGCCGTGTCCACGGTAACAGGACGCTCAAAGTTGTATCTCGATCTGCTACAACTACAAATGGATACTGCCACGATATTAAACGGTTACTACTGCTCTTGGGATCACTTTCTCACAGGGTAGTCGAGGAAGGATCACAGGGCAATACTATAATATGATTGATATATATTATCTTGTTCTACTCTCTGCTGATGCTGCAAGAATTGATTCAAGATGCTAGTCTTCGATAGGCTAGGCTTTTCCCTCTCTGTTCTGGCATTTCTGCAGTTTAGTCCAAAGATATAGCCCCATTCCTTTGATACCAATGCATGATTAGTATAGTTCTGATGTCAGTCTTGCGAGTACTTTGGATGAGTACTCACGGTTGCTTTGCTATCTTTTTCCCCATACCCGTTTGCTGCGATCAGACGATGGAGTCCCGGAGCCAGACGCCACCGCAGGAGACTACTACCAGGAGAGTCCCGGAGGCACGTACTACTGGGTTGAGCCAGCCGACCAGGAGTAGTTTGGAGGCTCTAGGCAGGAGGCCTTCGCCTTTTCGATCAGTGTCGCTGTTTGTGCTAGCCTTCTTAAGGCAAACTTGACTAACTATGTCTGTACCCAGATATCATTTGTGTGAATGACTTATGTATTCGGGTCCTCGTGTCCCCTGGTTTGTAATATGAAGATTTATGTTTAAATTTGAGTTTAGAGTTGTGTTGTGATATCTTCCCATGAGTCTCTGATCTCGAGCGTGCACGTTTGCGTGTATGATTAGTGCACGGTCGAGCAGGGGCGTCACACAATCCTTAGAAAGGGTAGCATGAGACTCTTCAAGCTTACTCTTATCATTCATCAACTCCTTGCAAGAGCTCTTAGCCTTTTTCAAGGAGGCAAGTTTCTTAGCATGCTTATCAAGGTTTGCACCAATTTATGCACAATTCATCATTTCGTGCTCCTCATATTGGACTTTCTGCTCAAGGATCTCACATTTTTCCTTTTCCGCGGTAACGAGGGTTTCGAGTTCCTTAATGGTGACGGTGTGCTTACTCACCATCTCCATAAGCATACGAAACATAGTGAGCTTCTTTCCTTTAAGGGAGCACATGAACTTATCAATTTTGGAAAACATGGGATCATTCATATCATCATCATCATCAATGTCCTCCGCATCAAGATATTCATCACTAGGAGTAGGAGGAGTGAAGAGAGGAGGATTTGAACGAGGGGTTACCTTAACCTTATCGGAAGAAGTTTGTTGCTCACCATCCTCCATCACGGCCTTCGCCATTAGACACTTGTGAGCGTTGCCCTTGTAGTCTTTCATGTAGTTGTAGGTGACAACATCACCACTCTTGTTGACTAACCTCAAAGTGTTTTGAGAATCTTGAGCTACTCCGGCAACACCACTAACATCATCGGGATCGGACTCTTCTTGAGCAACCATTGCCTTTCCATCTCTCTTCTTGAGCTTGGAGTTCAAAGGATTTGGCAACTTCTTCTTTACAAAGGTCTTGGGAAATCTTAGTCTATCTTCTCTCTTCTCATAGGGGCACTCATTTGAGAAGTGGTTGGTCTCTTCACAATTGTAACAAGTTCTCACTTTCTTCTTTGGGAATCTTCCCTTGAATTTTCCCGCGCTAAACTTCTTGACAAAGAGGGCAATATCTTCATATGATGGGCTCTCATCTGAGTCAATCTCATCACCTTCTTCATCATCATCATCTTCTTCTTCTTCACTTTGCTCTTCCTCATACACATGCTTGGCCTTCAAAGCAAGATTAGTCTTTTGTGATGAGCTACCATGCATGGCAAGATGTTTTGTAGCATTAGCCTTGGATTCCTCAAACAATTGGAACGTGGAGATGATATCATCGGGAGACATTTCCTTGAATACATATTGGTGCCTTATGTCCCACACCATTTGGTGATGATAAGGAGCGAGAGCATTTAGCAATTTGTCCACAAGAAACCGCTTGGTCAAGTTGAATCCATCTTGGGTCTTGTCACAATCATAAGACTCAATGTCAGCGGCGAGAGTCATGAGGCGCTCAAGAAGATGCTTGGGGGATTCACCTTTCTCCATACAAAAATATTGCAATGCTCCTTTGGCAATTTCATAGTGAGCAAGCCGGAGAGTGGAGGTACCGGTCTTGGTCATCACAATGCTATCCCACAATTCCTTGGCATTTGTGATGTCAATGTACGGCCTTTTCTGCTTGTCTGTGATGCCCTTCCTTATGAGCATGATCGCGGTGTCATTGAGATGCTTGTCATATGCTTCACCCGGCGTGAGATTCTTCGGGTTGACTGGGTTGTAGCCGTTCTCCATAATCTCCAGCATCTCATCGTTGGTGAACCTAAGCTGGTCCTGCATTCCAACTCTCCACAAAGAAAAATCGGCAGTGTCATCAAGCAGAGGAGGCTTACCCCCAGGGTTATACTTTGGTTTCTCCACTTTAGATTTTGCATAAAGCCATGACACACCAGAGGTATCACTAGCAGGAGGTTGTTGGCCCAAGGGAGAATGATTCGCATTTGGTCCCGGAGCCACACTACCTGAATTACCAGGTGGTGTGGGATTCGAGGTTAATGCGGTCAACCTCAATTGGACCAAGGCCTCAATGGAGGCATCATGCTCCTCCTTCTGCTTAGCAAGGGCCCGTTCCAAATCCTCAGAAGTGAAGGACTTGGGCTCTTCCGAAGAAGAGGCATCCTTCACTTCAGGATTTGCAACCACGGGGGTCCCATCAGGGTTCATCTCGCTCTAGGGCAGTTAAGCCACAAGAATAGAGCACGAGGCTCTGATACCAATTGAAAGGATCGAGATGGACCTAGAGGGGGGTGAATAGGTACAATTACAAATTTTTATTGTTACTTAGCAATTTTAGGCAATAGTGCGGAATATGAAAGTGAGCCTAACAATTGCTAAGGAGATTTTAGTGCTAAGCAAGGTGACAAAATACAACAAGTAATGGATACGCAAGCACAATATAATGCAAGTAAAGACTAAGAGACAAATGACCACAAGTAGGGAGTTAGGGTTAGGGATAACCGCAACTCCGAGAGATGAGGATGTATGCCGATGTTCACTTCCTTGGAGGGAAGCTACGTCACCGTTTAGAGAGGTGGATGTTACCATGAAGGCACATCAACGCCACGAAGGCTCACCCTATTCTCTCTTTGAGATATCACCACGAAGGCGATTCTCAACCACTAGTGGTAGACCTTGAGGTGGTCTCCAAACATTCACAAACTTTCCGGGGGTAATCACAATGGAACGATTCCTCTCCGAAGAACTCCTACCGCCTAGGAGTCTCCAACCTCCAAGAGTAACAAGAACGATGGGGAAAGCTCAAGACTTGCTCAAATCACTAATGCCTTTGGTCAAGAGAAGGGAAAGGAGTGGATCTATCACTTGATTGGACAACTTCTTGCGGATTCTCTCAAATCCCTTCGGGATCTAGGATTTGGTGTATGAGGTTGTGAGAGAGAGTGAAATGTGTTCTAGGGTTAGCTCAAAGTGAATGGTCAACCATATCCCGTGGTGGGGAAAGGCTATATATAGTGATAGTGCTCATATGACCGTTGATGTGTAAGTGACTGCGTCGGGCCGGACATCCGGCCATTTGAAATGAACACACAAACGTAAACAGAGCAGAGCAAAACCAGAGAACCCAGACATCTGGACTCGGACATCCGGCAGCCCACGAGGTGCCGGACATCCGGCGGAGGGGCCGGACATCCGGTGAGTGAAACCACAGGCATGGTCAACCTACTGGATAGGAAGGGCCGGAAATCCGGGGGAGTCCCGGACGTCCGGACTCACAGGAAAGCCCAGACATCCGGCCGTGTGCCAGACATCCGACGAGTGAACACCAAAAACCAGACAACCTACTGGATAGACTGAATCGGATTTCCGGGGGAGGCCCGGATATCCGGCAGGGGGCCCCGGACATCCGGCCTCGGGGCAGGACATCCGGCCGCTGGGGACAGAGAGACAGCCTTCTCTGTGTTGTGTGAGCCGGATTTCCGGCAATGCCCCGGACATCCGGCAGCCCCAGCATACCACACATATGAGAGAGAGAGAGAGAGAGAGAGAGAGAGAGAGAGGGAGAGGGAAAAACTATGTGAAAGATATTTAAGCCACTTTTGACTAAATAAGATGGTCACTTTTCGGAGATGTGGCTAGATAGAAAACGACGGAATTTGCTATGACTTGAGCATGTCTTTCACTAACCCTATCGATCCCCTCTTAATAGTGCGGGATCCCTATACTCAAGAAAACAACATGAAAACTTGTCAACCTCTTATATCCTCTTTCTTGAGTCCTATCCATCGCATATCCTTGATCCACACACAAGGTCACACGGAGACTAATCACCTGAGATTCACTTGACAAACATAATTAGTCCCCTACATGTAAATTGTCATCAACATCAAAATATGATGTAAGGGCATGATTGCACTTTCACCAGTGTAAATGATTAGTTTTGGCTGATGATGACCCACAAGTGTATGAGATCTATCGTAGCCTTTTTGATAAGTAAGAGTATCGAAAAATACGAGGAGCTGAAGGAATTGACAAGTAGTTTTCAGCAAGGATTCACTATAAATGTTGTAAATATAGATTGATAGGTAATTTGATAGCAAGATAATTTGTAATAAGGCAAATAGTAACAAAAGTAAAAAAGTGCAGCAATTCCCAATCCTTATGCATGCTAAGGAGAAGCCAGAGGTCTTTCTTATAATAGCTAAAACGCTCTTGAGGACACACGGGAATCTTGTCAAGTTACTTTCACCATGATTCATTAAGTTACCGTTCATTGCTTTAATAAGTGTTGTGTGGATGGACTGGAGCTAAGATAATATTCTTACTTGAACAAATACCTACTTATGATTATACCCTCCATGCAAGCATCCGTAAATACAAAAAAAGTAATTAAGATAAATCTAACCATAACATTAAACAATAGGATCCAAAACAGCCCCTCATGGAACAATTCATAAACTAGGGTTTGGGTTTCTATCACTCCCGCAACCCATCATCTACAAGCTAATTCCACAATGTCTTCCTTTAGGCCCAAATATGATGAAGTGTCATGTAGTCGACGTTAACATAACACGACTAGAGAAAGAACAACACAACATATCTTCAAAACATTAAAGGGTAATCAACTTCACATGATTACTAGCAACAAGACTTCTCCCATGTCCTCAAGAATAAATGGAACTACTCACAACACATCTTATGGATCATCATCAGTAGGTATAAATATATGATGAACAATCTGAACTCAACAATCTTTCACCAATAAATCTCCTATGCATCAACTACAAGGTGCAAACAACACACATAAGTACTCCCAGTTACCAATATGAGGTTTAATACAAATATTGAACAAAAGGGATGAACTAGAGTTTGGAGATGAGATTGTGCTGGTGAAGATGTTGATGACGACGATGATCCCCACGATGAATGGAGTGTTGATGATGATGAAGGCTTCGATTTCCCCTTCCCGGAGGGAAGTTTCCCCTGCAGAATCGCTCCGTCGGAGAGCAAAAGTGCTCCGCCAAAGTTCCGCCTCGCAGAAGGCGGCGGAAGTCCTAAGAATTTTCTGTGATTTTTTGTTGGATAAATGGGATTTTATGGCAAATGGGCGCCGGGAGGCGAGCCACCAGGGCCCGCACGGCCATGGGACGTGGCCAGGGGGTGGCCCGTGCCACCAAGCCGTGTGGAGGCCTGGTGCGTCCCCTCTGGTCCATCTTCGGTCCTCTGGCTCCATATTTTCTAGAAATAATTTAGTAAAATCCCTTCTGCATTTGGAGATCCGGAAGACATAGCGATCTAAATCTCGAAACTTTGACAGAAACAAGCTCGAAACGAAATTAAGAGGAAAAAGTGTGATACACAGATCAAAAAGTCCGGCGGAATTTATAGAAATTTTTACCGTGCGAAACAAGTAATCGGGAAAATATGGAGTCAAGGGGGCGCCCCGCTCCCCTAGGCCGTGTGGAGCCCTCGGGCACCCCCTCGGTTGCTTCTTTTTCCAAAAATTTCCATAAATTCCAAAACTGTCGGATATAACTTTTTTGGAATTTTTAGAGTCGCTTTACTTACCGTACCACGCAACTCTTCGTTTTTCAGGATTCTGGAGTCCTGCGGAAAGTTTTTTGATGTATTTTTCTGGTGTAATTACTTGTATAACGTTTGTATCTACCTCATGAGGGTTATCGGCAATATAATGCTTAATTCTTTGTCCATTGGCCACATTTGGTTTATTACCTTTGGCGTTATTGATCTTTAATAGCTCCGGATCGGTATACTTCTTCGATGATATAGGGTCCTTCTCACTTGGAAACAAGTTTGCCTGCAAAATGCTTGAAACATGACTTGTACAAAAGAACTTTAGCACCAATATTAAATTCTCATTTATGAATTCTTTTATCATGTCATCTTTTAACTTTTTATTTAAATAACTTGGCATTTTCATAAGCTTCAGTTCTTCACTCATCTAAAGAACTCATGTCAAGTAACCTTTTTTCTCCAGCAAGTTTAAAATCATAGTTAAGTCCTTAATTACCCAGTAAGTGTTATGTTCTAACTCAAGAGATAAATGATATGCTTTTTCATAAACCATTTTATAAGGGGACAATCACATAGGATTTTTTATAAGCCGTTCTATATGCCCAGAGTGCATCATCCCGTTTTTTAGAACGATTCTTTCTGGATTTATTCATAGTCTTTTGCAAGATTAATTTGATCTCTCTGTTTGTTAATTCTAATTGTCCACTAGACTAAGGATGATAAAGTGATGCTAAGGTACGTCTCAAACATATTTATAATTTTTGATTGTTTCATACTACTATATTATCACTTTTGAATACTTTTATAGCATTTTATATTATTTGACGCTACTCCATCGAATTGGAGGCGAAATGCAAAGCCCACATGCTGATGGGTCGGCCCATCCACATAATACTGTAGCAATATGGGAACGGGAATTTTTTTTGGTGCATTACTGTTTGTACATTTTTTTATTTTCAACTGGTTTTTTTATTCTTTTTTTTAAATACTTATTTTTTCAATATTTAAATAAATCTCAACATTTTATATAATGCGAATTATTTGTAAAATTTGTGAATTGTTTTAAAACAGAAACATGTTTGAATTTTTTTTTAATGTGAACATTTTCTCAAATTTTCTAAAAATAAGTTGAAAGTATTTTTTTCTGAAAACACGATTGTTTTCAAAATTTTAAATATTTGTTGAAAACGCAAACATATTTTGTAAAGGCGAACATTTTTTGAAATTTACTATTATTTTTAACAAAACAACATAAAATAGAAAAGAAAAAACCAACAAGAAAAAGAAAAACCAGGAACAAGGCAACATAAAAAACAAAACAAAAACAAACTGGAAGCTCCTAGTAGGTTCTCAAAACCGGCAAAACAACGGACATGAATTCACAAAACCAATTGTTGTGTATCTCGTAGCTAGCTAATGGGTCGGCCAACTACCTTTGTTCGTTCCCCTCCTGTGTGGATCGCCAGTGGTTTGACGCACAGAGCGTCAAATAGGGTTTGCCACTCCTAAAAACAACTTATAAGGAGCGTCAAGAAGTTCCTCCAGGTCAAATCTATGGACTCAAATCATATTAGACACCCCCCCCCCCCCCCAAACACACACACACACAATTCTTCACAACCCGTATGGAATAGGATTTGTCCATCCTATGTGCCTGAATCATTTGACGCTAGCTGCGTCAAACTGGACGCGAAACGAACAGGCCACACGCTGATGGCTCGGCTCATCCACATGATACTGTAGCTCGCGAGCAAGAGAATTTTTTGGTGCAATACTGTTTGTACAAAAAAAATTCTTATTTTCAACTTTTTTTTTTCATTCTGTTTTTCCAAAACAATATGAAGACTTATTTTTTAGAACATTTGAAAAATATCCAAATATTTTATATAATGCGAATTTTTCATAAATTTGTGATTTTTTTAAAAACAAAAAAATTATATCAATTTTTTAAACGTGCACATTTTCTCAAATTTTATAAATATAAATACAAAATATTTAATTTTTTCTGAATTTTAAATATCTATTGAAACGGGAAATATATTTTAAAATTTCTGAACACTTTTTACAAAAACGAACATTTTGTCAAAATTTTGTACATTTTTTCAAATATGTGAACATTTATTGTAAACCTGAACAGTTTTTGAAATTTACTATTATTTTAAAGAAAACAACATAAAACAGAAAGGAATAAAATGAACAAGACAAAGAAAAACCAGGAACAAAGCAACATAAAAAAGAAAACGAAAACAAACTGGAAGCTCCTTGAAGTTTCTCAAAACTGGCAAAACAACGGACATGAATTCCCAGGGAAAATCCTATTTGCCGCCCGCGGGCGGCAAATGGTCAAGGCTTCGCTGAAAGGAGCCTCCACTTGGGCGGGCCCACGTACGGATTAAGTGTGCTGTTTTTAGTTGGCTGCTGTTTTCCACGCTGTTTCCTCCGGGGTTTTTTTCGTTTTTCTTCTGATGTTTTTTGCTTCCGGTTTTTTCACTCTTTTGTCGGTTTTCAGTTTTGGTTCCTTTTTTTTATTGTACGTTTCTTTTTTTGTTGTTTATGTTTCTTTTTCTTTTTCCGTCTTTTTTTCATATTAAATAAAAAGTTCACCATATATTACAAAAATGTTCATCGTATATTCAGAAAATGTACACCATATATTGATGAAAAGTTCACCATGCATTATAAAAAATGTTCATCATGTATTACAAAGATGTTCATCATATATTTAAAAATTGTTCAACGTATATTTTACAAATATTCACTGTGTATTTAAAATTTGTTCATCGTATATTAAGAATTGTTCAATGTATACTACAAATTTTTCATTGTGCATTTGAAATTTGTTCAGCATTTTTTTACAAAAAAGTTCACTGTTTTTTAAAAATTGTTCAGTTTATATTACAAATGTTCAATGTGTATTCGAAACACGCATATATATTCATAAAATGTTCAAAGTAAAAACCAAGCAAAAAACCGGGATGCTACAGTGAAGTAGAAGGCACAGTGCTATTTTGCAACAGTACCGATTGCTACTGCTAGGGGTGGGCATATTAACCGAGAACCGATGTACCGAACCGAAAGAACCGGGACCGAAACCGAAAATTACGGTTCCTATTTCGGTCATTAAATCTGCAGAACCAAAATGTATGCAGCAAATTCGGTTTTTACACTTAGTTAACCGAAAAAGCCCAGAAAACCGAAAATAAATAACACGCCACGCTCCTCCCTGTATTTCCTATCCTAGCTTCCCCCCAGCCGAGCTGGCTCAGCTGGCCCAATGTATCTCTAGGCCTCTAAGCCTCTTTGTCTCTTAGTTTTTGTCACGTACATGTTTGTTAAGGCCCAAAAATAGTCTAGCAATCGACCGTACAAACACTACAGCAGCTTTTGGTTTAGTACCACCTCGAATGGCTGTTGAGTAATGAAGTGCACGCATCACTAGAAAGGTAGCAGCTTGTCATCCATTTCCTTGGGAATAGTCAGGCTAAAAGGAAAAATTAGTCAGGCTAAAAAGGACGTGAGGCATAGTCAGTAGTCACACTTGATCACGATGCTCACGTGAACTTCAGTTTTCTTCGGTTAAACCGATGACCGAACCGAATTTTTGGTTCCAAAAAACATCGGTTACTTAGTTGTGGAGGGACCGATCGGTCTGCAGTTTAAAGAAATCGAAATTCTTTTGTTACCTGAAAAACCAAACTGATCGGTTCGGTTAGACCGAACGCCCAGGCCTAGCTACAGCGTCCCTGCATTGCCTTTTTTAGTTAAAACCGCAAATAGGCCGGCCCAGTCGGATCACCCTGTGCGAAGCCACAGCTCCTGGACGCACACGGGCGTCGTACAGGGACTCTCAATTCCCATAACCAATTGTTGTGTATCACGTAGCTAGCTAATGGGTCGGCCCAACTAGCTCTTGCTCGTTCCCCTCCCAATGTGGATCGTCAGTGGTTCGACGCAGAGAGCGTCAAATAGGGTTTGCCAATTCTGAAAACTACTCATAAAGAGCGTCAAGAACTTTCTCCAGGTCATAGCTTTGGACGCAACTTATATTAGACGCCCCCCCCCCCCCCCCGCCCCACACACACACTTCTTCGCAACCAACATGGAATAGGATTTGTCCATCCTATGTACCTGAATTAATTTTATTTTTTAGAGCGTCCTGTACCTGAATTATTTGACACTAGCTATGTCAAACTGGAGGCAAAACGCACATGCCACATGCTGATGGGTCCCATCCACATAATACTGTAGCAAGCTGGGAGCGAGAGAATTTTTTGGTGCATTACTGTTTGTGCAATTGTTTTTATTTTCAACTATTTTTTCATTATGTTTTTCTAAAAACATATGGGAGACTTATTTTTTAGAACATTTGAAAAAAATCCAAATATTTTATATAAAGAAATGTTTTTATAAAATTTTCGAATTCTTTTAAAACACCAAGATTTTTTTTAAATATCATGAACATTTTATCAAATTTTACAAAATAAATTAAAAGTATTAATTTTTGAAAACAAGAACAGTTTTTCCAAATTTATATATTTGTTGAACATATAAAACATTCATTCAATTTTCTGAAAACAATGTAGAAACTGTGAACAGTTTTTCAAAATTTTGAACATTTTTTTGAAAATGCAACATTGTTTCTAATGTGTGAGCATTTAGTGTAAGCACGAACATTTTTGAAATTTTCTATTCTTTATAAGAAAATAATACAAAACATAAAAGAAAATACAAACAAGGAAAATAAAAACTAGGAACAAAGCAACACAATAAAAAATTAAAATAAACTAGAAAATCTCCTAGAAGGTTCTCAAAACCGGCAAAACAACGGACATGAATTCCCAGAACCAATTGTTGTGTATCCCGTAGCTAGCTAATGTGTCGGCCCAACTAACGTTTGCTCGTTCCCCTCCATGTGTGGATCGCCAGCGGTTTCACCGCAGAGAGCGTCAAATAGGGTTTGCCACTTCTGATAACTACTCATAAAGAGCGTCAAGACAGGCTTCGCCTGAGGTGCTTTTCTTGCTGGGTCGGCACAATAGTAAATGAGTATTTTTATTTTTATGTTTCCTTTCCTTTTCCTTCTTTGTATTTTTATTTTCCTATCCCTTCCTTCTTTTATTTTATCTTGTTTGAATCCTTTTTTTTCATTTTTCTTTGTTCTATGTTTTATGTTTTCCATTCTTAATGTCTTTAGAAAATGTGTAAATATTTTTTTAAAATTACATGAACATATATTATAACATTTATGAACAACTATTTCTCAAATATATGAATGTTTTCCAAATACATAAACTGTTTTTATTTTTACATGCATAACTTTGTTTAATATGAAATGAACATCATTTTACACATACATTTTTTTCTGTATTATTAAGTTACCTTTTGATTTTTGTGAACAAACAATATGGAATAAAAATATATTTTGGGGCTTCTGATTAAAAAATGGAACAATATGAATTAATGGGCCATGCGACTAGCTGGTGAATTACAAATTCCTTCGGGCGCATTACCTATTTGACGCACTTTGCGTCAATTAGTAGGTGTAACGCACAGGTGCGAGCAATAAGTGGCCCATTTAACGCTAGCACAGTATTCCGGTTTTAGGAATCTTCTGGAAGATTCTGTTCGGCTTTTTCTGCTGTTTCTGTACTGGTTTTTCCGGTTTTATATTATATTATATTTTTCTGTTTATTTATTTATTTTTATAATTCAAAAAATGTTAAAAATCTTCAAAACTTGTTCTGAATTTCAAAAGATCTGCGCCATGGTAGCAGGCATAGTTAACCAGAAAGACTATCTCAGGCATTTGCTTCCCATCTCGGTCATCCGAGTAATTCACCTCCGGAAAAATAAAGAGGAAACTGCCTTAATATTGTTTAGGTATTGTAGCTTTACTGTGCGGTTACGTCTCAACTCTCTCACACATTCATTAGCTCACAAATTTTGGTTGGCCAAAGTGTTGGGTAAAGTCTAGTGTTTCAGATTTTCAGTTCAGTCTCTTGCAAAAACAGTAGTCTATGAACAATTGGACTAGCATGCATACTGATACACTCACACGCTGCTCTGCTTAACACGGTACTAGCTTTATACAAACAGAACTACCGACATTGCAGTATGCTAACTTCATACAAACAGAATCTACATGCACCATGGTGATGCCATGCACCGGCAGCGCCACGTGCCGTATGCACAAGATCACCGAGCGGACCAACTTCCATAGCCCTGCAGATCGAATCGTCAGGGTGAGTTCAGACAAGTGTTTTTTCCATGACGACATGACCTCTCTAGTAAATAGTGACTATGTCCATGGGTGACAGTACTCTAACTTGTGCCAGGGTGAGGATGATGCAGGATGTCTCGCCGTTGCTGCCATGCAAAGAGATCAAACACAGGACACTTAGTGTGGCTGAATAAAGACTAAAGCTCTCTGTCGAAACAAGGACACCGTCACCGATGACCAGCTACTTCAGCTATAGGACTAGCCCGACAATAAATCCAATTAATGCAATTAACACCATATTCAGTCCAAAACCATCTCTCCCTTGCAACGATAAAATGTTGCAGTTTGTTAGGCAGATACCTACTGCAGATATGGTCGGTGGCGCCATGAGCCTCCTTCAGGTTCATTCAGAAGGCCTTGCTATCGTCGGCAACCCCGCTCTCGCACGGCGCCAGGAGTGGAGCCTCCTGCAAGTATGTACTTCCGAGTCATTTTCTCTGAAACTCTGAACATGCCAAGCCAAGAACACCGGAACAGCCAACCGACATGGACGACCATGTACACTTACAATCTGGTTCCCCATTGTGTTCATCAGGTCCAGATGATGCAAACACCAGAAGAACCGCTTCCTCACTTGGTGTTCCTCGTCGCTGTCGGTCGGTCACTGGACGCTCCACAATGACACGACTGCATCTTTTGGGACAGGTTACATGACTTGTGCATCACGCTGTAGGTGTACGTCCATATGAATACAGGCCACCAAGCTGCATGCAGACAGACAGGCGCATAGCCAAATTAACAGCCGTGTCTATCAGCGTCAGACAACAGGCAACGACAGAGCCTAATGTTTGAGGCAATGTGGTCCAAGATTGTGCCCTTACAGCCATGGACAGCGACTGGCAGGAGATCCTTTGCTACAGCTACGGGCAGCTTTTACGGAATGTAGTTATGGAGATGAGGTGGAGACTTAGCATTCGTCGTGATTTGGGCCTCGCAGCTAAATTCAGTGGTCTAGCATCAATGACATTAGGACACCTCATCCCGTAACTTTCGTCCGTAGGCTGAGCCCCGTATACGTAAGTCTATCATTTTTGCCCAAAAGGTACCAAAGTTGTCTGGCAGGTGAGTTTTGCAGGTTCTGCGGTTCATAGATACAGTAATCTACTACTAGCTAGTACTTAGTGATCTAAAACGTCTTATATTAGTTTACAGAGGCAGCACTAACTAAAGTGCACTCATGATAATTGTTACAACTGCAATAGGTACGCATATGTCATAATTAACAGTAATTACAGTGAACGTCGTTTTGGTGACCGAGCTCACTCGAGCTCGAAAATTTTGAAAAATTCAAAATTCAAACTTTCCAGTTTCAAAAAAATCTGAAAAAATTGTGCAAGTAAACAAGGATGTTATGTGTATGTGTGTAAAATTTTAGGATGAAATACCTTGAAAGGCGACCTGTACAAAAAAGACAAATTCATGGTCTGGGAGGATGAATAGTATCATGTGTTAAAAAGCCTTAGATTTGTTTTTTTGCACAGCCCTCATTTCAACGTATTTTGCCCTGAAAATTTACACACATGTGTGTTATGCCTTCATGCATATCAGTATTTATTTTCAGAATTTTTTAAAGCGAAAAAATATGAATTTTGAATTTGGAGGCCGAGCTCCAAAAGCAATTTTCGGTAATTACAGTGTCGCCGTGCCAAACCATCATAATATATACTCCCTCCATCCAAAAATAGATATTAGGCTCTGTAAACAGTAATTACAGTGCTATATCATTAAAAATTCTGGAGTATACAGTTAAACTGCTCATTCAGAATACATGCGATAGATAAACTGGGCAATCTAACCCGCAGGTAGCTAGCTACTGAATAAAATGGTACACCAACAGTATGAACCCTTTCTCAGTTGCATTCATTCAGAGGTACCTCCCGAAGATATTCAAGTGAGAAAAACTGTACATGAGATCTGAAGCTACACATAGAAGTGTAAACGAGAAAAATAAACAGAGCAGCTCCAACCTCACATGCCAATCATGAGCAACTGTAAGAATAAACAGATCTGAAGCAGCAGAACCAACAAAAGTTTCATCATGCAAAAAAACTGGCCGTGGTACATGGAACACTGCATCAGGTATGAAACCCAATTACTGCAATACATCACATAACTAGTTATATATGGGAGTGAATCGTAAAACAGAACTTCAGTTACATGGTGTGTAAGAGCACACAAGAGATAAAGATTACAATCTGTACAAACCGATAGTATGACGTACTCCAGGAGAGGGTAGCAGAACAATACAACAATAAAAGATGCATATTATACACTACTTTCGGCAATTGTTCCATCAATGAATAATAGCAAGAAAAAAAGATAACTGGCAACACGAGTACAGAATCCACCGTTAGTGATAGTGGCACCAGAGCACAGGAGCTGGTGGAGCTGTGGAATGCGAGAGGGCAGTGCATGAAGCAATCAGCGAAGCAGGAGACCGGGCGAGGGGATCAGGACCAGTCTGTGAAGTAGGAGAAACAGTTGAACAATAAGAAACTCCACCTCGTAACAGGCCTGCTATTAATTTGAAGTAAGCAAATGAATAAAACATTGAAACAAATGGAGTATCTAAAACATAAAAGATAAAACTAAATGCCCATGATCTTTGAGTGAAAAGGTGGCTCACACGAGCTAGTTTACCTTCCCGTTATTTGTAGGTCGGAATCTTAACCGCACTTTAATGAATATCCTTCCAGCGGATATGCTCGATCTTTGGCCAACTTTCTCCATCAGGTGCTCGGCAGCTTTCCTTCAAGAGCTCACAACACCCTATGCGTATCGACTGGAGGGAGGATGGCAGGTCTGGTAAAGATGATATGTTGGGGCAGAAACAGATGTGGAGATTCTTCAGATTGGAGAAGCACTTCAGATTTGTTGGCAGGGAAACCATTTGACAATCACGGAACGTCAGCTCCTTGACATATGTGAAATTTGCGGATTCTTCCAATGAAACGAGTGGTTCCTTGCATCCGTGAAGAGAGAGCTCTGCTGGAACTATGAAACCTTCAGCCGAGAGGAGGTTGTTGAGTATTACAGGACTGCTAACATCGAGTGAGATCAGGACCTGAAACTGCGAGATACACTCAGGGGTGAGTTGAGGAACATCAATCAATTCTCCGCGGTGAAGTTGCAGAGAAGACAGTCCTTCGAGCGTACATAAATCTGGCAAGTTACGCAGTGTGATTGATTTAACAGAGGTGAGACTACCAACAGATAAGCATGCAGTGCTTCTGCAATTCAATATGAGAATACGATCCATGTGTGGCCAGTAAGCACAGAGGAAGTCAGCTGCAAGCACACACTTCTGTATACTAAGGCTCTCAAGGGATAATGGCAAACATTCTGCTCCACATGCCAACTCTAAAGAAGGGCAGCCAATCAATCCAACATTTCTAAGAGAGGTAGCAGCCCGTAAGCCCCCTAAGGACCTGAGACACCAGCAACTTTGGATGTACAAGAGGCCAAGTTCTGTCAAATGTTGGAGGACCTCTTCTGAAGGAAGTGTAGTTAGAGTCATAATATCTACTAAGGACAAACTTTTCAGTGAAGCCAGACCATCAAGGCAAACAGCTAAAGCTCCATCTGTAATACAGCATGAATAAAGAGAAAGTCGACGAAGTCCTGATGGTGGAACAAGCGGCAGCCCAATGCTACTTTCATATGTGAGTCTCATCCTCTGCTCGTGACAGTATATCCATGCCTTGATGACATCCTCCTTCACCAATACCTCATCCTTCTCTCTTTCTAGAGCACTCTCAAGGTTTTGAACATGCGACACATCACCATGCATCAACGTCATCAGCTGCTTCAGAAATGAATGTTCCTTTGAGAGTACAAACCTAATATGTGATCCTGAATCCACTTCCCAAATCAAACCAAGCTGTGATGCCAATTGGTCTGTCCCCATGATATTCTCTCTCTGTTATAATATAAATATAAGCAGTGGGCATTTGTCTACATCTAACTCTTGAAGGCCTGATGGAAGAGGAGGTAATGTCTTCAGGTTTGGCAGATTGCGGAGGGAAAGTGAAGAGTACTTCACAAATAGCTCAGTATTGGATGGTAGGCTTTGTAATGCGTTGCAAGCAACAAAGCTTAGAGATTCTAAATTCTCGAAATACGAACCATCAAGTAACCAGCTTGGATATTTTGAAGATTTGTAACCTTCAATTGAAAGATTAGGAAGTTGAGGTGGTGGCATCAGACCTTCTAGAACGTCCAAATGTAAGCTATCATCTGCATTCGTGTTATTCTTGCAGTTCCAGACAAGTCGCAAGTAGCCAAGATGACTTTTCTGATGCAGCTTCGATTCTAAGGCTTGATCCTTCCCACTGACATTCTCAAGATTTGTGAGAAATAAATTGCCACGAATCTCATTCATGTCCCTCAGCTGTTGTAACTCATATCCTTTTTTCTTTTGCACAGAAAATTCACCAAATTGTTGAAGCTTAGTTAGCTTGCCAATGTTAGGAATTTGAGGCAATGCTTCTCCGTATATTGATTCAAGATGCTGTAACTTCGTCAAATTGCTGAGTTTCTCAGGGAAACTCTTAACTATGCTATTTAACAGAAGTAACTGCAAGTGGTAAAGGGTACACAATGATCTTGGCAATTCAGAAATCAGCGTTTGTTTGATGTTCAAATACCGAAGGTGCTTCAGCTCACCAACAGATTCTGGCAGCTTACTACTGGTGTAAGATGACAAATATAATACTCGCAACTTCTTCAGATTCTGTAGTATCTGATTAAAAAGGTCACTTACATCATCCATTAGCGGGTATATGCAGATAATAGTGCGTAAATGATGCAGCTTGCAGATACTTTGCCCATGTTGCTTCATACTATCAACATTAACAGATAGATGTAGTGTTCTTTAGAGAGTGATTCTGCCAAATCATGAAGGAGATCATGCATAACATAACATGTGAGAAGGATACCAGTGTATTGGTTGTAAACTGGTTGAAAGAATGATACAGAGATCATCTCCTTGAAGCAATCCTTTCCAATATCTTCTACTCTCTTGTTTCGGTTGCACGAATCAACAAGGCCCTCTGCCATCCAAAGATAAACCAACTCATCAACATCATACTTGTGGCCTTTTGGAAACAAGCTGCAATAGAGGAAGCACCTCTGCAGACGTGGATCTAACTTCTCATCACTCCACAGCAGAGCTCTCATGGGCTCACTTAATTTGTCAATCTGTATGGTAAGAGCATCCTTCCACGCCGTGATATCTGTTTTCCCTTTCAACTGGGAACCCACAACTTTTGCCACCAAGGGAGATTGTCCAAGCTTTTTAGCAATCTTCTCTGCAAAATCCTCCAGCCTTTCACGCAATTGCGGATTTCTGATTTCTGGTCTAGAGAATGCATGGTGTTTGAAGAGTTCCAAGAACTCAACATCTTCCATGTTTTCCAGAGGACACACTTCTTCACAACAAAGAGCAGCTGGAAATGTATCCCGTCGCGAAGTTACCAAAACTTTGCTTCCCGTTCGCTGGGAAACTAGAGGAGCTAACAGTTGGTCCCATTCCCTATCACTGTCGGGTTCAAACCAAACATCATCCAACACAAGCAGGAATTTCCCTGATTCTTGCAGTATGTCAATCAACTTGCGCTGTAGAGTATCAAGGTTATTAATGCGTGGGCATTCCCCCAGACTGGCAGACTCGATGATCTCCCGTGTATGACGGCGGACATCAAGTTTGCGTGAGATGCTTACCCACATTCTCACATCAAAACATTCTTTTACCCTCTCGTCATTGTAGACAAGTTGTGCCAATGTGGACTTTCCCATCCCTCCAGCCCCAACAATGGCCAAACCCGAGTACGTAGTTGTACTAGACCCTGTAGCAGCAGTTTTCTTGGTAAGAAGATGTATTATATGATCGCGATCATTGTCACGGCCAATCACTTTGAATGGTGGTACTGATGTGGTCTCAGGAACAGGAGCTGATGGTATGGCAGGGCTCTCTTCATTATAACCAGCTGGTAAGCAGAGTAGTTGACGGAAGTCCTTGGCTTTCGCCAGGATAGTCTTCAGTTTATTCAGCTGGCGAATTAGCTTTCTGTTCCGAGAGCTCAGATTGGACAGCCTGCTTGATGCAGCATGCAGAGGCTTCATAAAAGTGCTGCTGAGGGAGGAGGCATTGGCCGGCAAGGAATCCTTCCCCTTTGCTTGGCGCTCGAGGAGGTTATACTCATGCTTGTCCAGCAAGTCTTCAGCCAGGTAGAAGCCTTCTTTGAGCTCCTGAAGCCATTTGTCCAACTCGGGCCTATGGTTTCCCTTGTCTGCTGCTTCAATCAACAGCTCGAACTGCGGCAAGATAGTGGTCTCCAGTTCATGGAGCTCACGTGCCATGTCCACTCCAAGGTACGTTGAAGCATTAGCAAGGAGTTTCTTCAAGACCGGCGATGCGGCTAATTTTAAGCTAACACTTAAGGCAGTGCTAGCCAACGCCACTTCCATCGGATTGCAAGGTTTATTTTTTGGGTGTATATGCCGAGGGAGGGGATCTGTGTTTGTTTTGTGGACGCTTAAGACGAGCACTGAAATTGCTTCTGGATGCAGTGATGGATGAGAAAACCCTGTTGGAGTGGGAAACGACAAGGTAAATTAGCCAACTACAATGGTGATAAGAAAAAAGGAACCTACTGGCAGATCAAATCTGTAGACAATGGCAAAAACTAAGAATATTATTTCCAAATAGTATTTTGAGAGTGGGGAATGACCAGAATAATTGATGGACGAGCAATGAAATTGCTTGTGGATCCGAGGTGGAAGCAACCGGTGAATATATCAATGTTTGAAAAACCTGCTGGATTGGGAAATCACAAGATAAATTAGCCAGTTGCAACAACGAAGATAACAAACAGTCAGATCTGTAGAGGAAATCAGAGGAGAGTAGTGGTGAGCTTACACAAACGAAGAAGGATGCGAGAAGCAGCTTTGTAGGAGCAAGGATGCAAGGTTGCAGGAGAGGCAGATAATAATCCTCCCTGCAAGAGAATAGGAGGAGGCAGGAATCGCCAAAAAGCGGTTTTCCTCTCCTACTCCTTCCTTGTGTGGATTTTCATCTTCCTCAGGTTTCGTTGCTGTCCACAAGCAGCTATTGTGTCCATCTCACATCCTGGTAGTTGCCTAAGGCAACGAGGCCTACCAATTTTTGCACGACCTGTTCCAGCTCATCGTTGGAAATAAATATAAGCAGTGGGCATTTGTCTACATCTAACTCTTGAAGGCCTGATGGAAGAGGAGGTAATGTCTTCAGGTTTGGCAGATTGCGGAGGGAAAGTGAAGAGTACTTCACAAATAGCTCAGTATTGGATGGTAGGCTTTGTAATGCGTTGCAATCAACAAAGCTTAGAGATTCTAAATTCTCGAAATACGAACCATCAAGTAACCAGCTTGGATATTTTGAAGATTTGTAACCTTCAATTGAAAGATTAGGAAGTTGAGGTGGTGGCATCAGACCTTCTAGAACGTCCAAATGTAAGCTATCATCTGCATTCGTGTTATTCTTGCAGTTCCAGACAAGTCACAAGTAGCCAAGATGACTTTTCTGATGCAGCTTCGATTCTAAGGCTTGATCCTTCCCACTGACATTCTCAAGATTTGTGAGAAATAAATTGCCACGAATCTCATTCATGTCCCTCAGCTGTTGTAACTCATATCCTTTTTTCTTTTGCACAGAAAATTCACCAAATTGTTGAAGCTTAGTTAGCTTGCCAATGTTAGGAATTTGAGGCAATGCTTCTCCGTATATTGATTCAAGATGCTGTAACTTCGTCAAATTGCTGAGTTTCTCAGGGAAACTCTTAACTATGCTATTTAACAGAAGTAACTGCAAGTGGTAAAGGGTACACAATGATCTTGGCAATTCAGAAATCAGCGTTTGTTTGATGTTCAAATACCGAAGGTGCTTCAGCTCACCAACAGATTCTGGCAGCTTACTACTGGTGTAAGATGACAAATATAATACTCGCAACTTCTTCAGATTCTGTAGTATCTGATTAAAAAGGTCACTTACATCATCCATTAGCGGGTATATGCAGATAATAGTGCGTAAATGATGCAGCTTGCAGATACTTTGCCCATGTTGCTTCATACTATCAACATTAACAGATAGATGTAGTGTTCTTTAGAGAGTGATTCTGCCAAATCATGAAGGAGATCATGCATAACATAACATGTGAGAAGGATACCAGTGTATTGGTTGTAAACTGGTTGAAAGAATGATACAGAGATCATCTCCTTGAAGCAATCCTTTCCAATATCTTCTACTCTCTTGTTTCGGTTGCACGAATCAACAAGGCCCTCTGCCATCCAAAGATAAACCAACTCATCAACATCATACTTGTGGCCTTTTGGAAACAAGCTGCAATAGAGGAAGCACCTCTGCAGACGTGGATCTAACTTCTCATCACTCCACAGCAGAGCTCTCATGGGCTCACTTAATTTGTCAATCTGTATGGTAAGAGCATCCTTCCACGCCGTGATATCTGTTTTCCCTTTCAACTGGGAACCCACAACTTTTGCCACCAAGGGAGATTGTCCAAGCTTTTTAGCAATCTTCTCTGCAAAATCCTCCAGCCTTTCACGCAATTGCGGATTTCTGATTTCTGGTCTAGAGAATGCATGGTGTTTGAAGAGTTCCAAGAACTCAACATCTTCCATGTTTTCCAGAGGACACACTTCTTCACAACAAAGAGCAGCTGGAAATGTATCCCGTCGCGAAGTTACCAAAACTTTGCTTCCCGTTCGCTGGGAAACTAGAGGAGCTAACAGTTGGTCCCATTCCCTATCACTGTCGGGTTCAAACCAAACATCATCCAACACAAGCAGGAATTTCCCTGATTCTTGCAGTATGTCAATCAACTTGCGCTGTAGAGTATCAAGGTTATTAATGCGTGGGCATTCCCCCAGACTGGCAGACTCGATGATCTCCCGTGTATGACGGCGGACATCAAGTTTGCGTGAGATGCTTACCCACATTCTCACATCAAAACATTCTTTTACCCTCTCGTCATTGTAGACAAGTTGTGCCAATGTGGACTTTCCCATCCCTCCAGCCCCAACAATGGCCAAACCCGAGTACGTAGTTGTACTAGACCCTGTAGCAGCAGTTTTCTTGGTAAGAAGATGTATTATATGATCGCGATCATTGTCACGGCCAATCACTTTGAATGGTGGTACTGATGTGGTCTCAGGAACAGGAGCTGATGGTATGGCAGGGCTCTCTTCATTATAACCAGCTGGTAAGCAGAGTAGTTGACGGAAGTCCTTGGCTTTCGCCAGGATAGTCTTCAGTTTATTCAGCTGGCGAATTAGCTTTCTGTTCCGAGAGCTCAGATTGGACAGCCTGCTTGATGCAGCATGCAGAGGCTTCATAAAAGTGCTGCTGAGGGAGGAGGCATTGGCCGGCAAGGAATCCTTCCCCTTTGCTTGGCGCTCGAGGAGGTTATACTCATGCTTGTCCAGCAAGTCTTCAGCCAGGTAGAAGCCTTCTTTGAGCTCCTGAAGCCATTTGTCCAACTCGGGCCTATGGTTTCCCTTGTCTGCTGCTTCAATCAACAGCTCGAACTGCGGCAAGATAGTGGTCTCCAGTTCATGGAGCTCACGTGCCATGTCCACTCCAAGGTACGTTGAAGCATTAGCAAGGAGTTTCTTCAAGACCGGCGATGCGGCTAATTTTAAGCTAACACTTAAGGCAGTGCTAGCCAACGCCACTTCCATCGGATTGCAAGGTTTATTTTTTGGGTGTATATGCCGAGGGAGGGGATCTGTGTTTGTTTTGTGGACGCTTAAGACGAGCACTGAAATTGCTTCTGGATGCAGTGATGGATGAGAAAACCCTGTTGGAGTGGGAAACGACAAGGTAAATTAGCCAACTACAATGGTGATAAGAAAAAAGGAACCTACTGGCAGATCAAATCTGTAGACAATGGCAAAAACTAAGAATATTATTTCCAAATAGTATTTTGAGAGTGGGGAATGACCAGAATAATTGATGGACGAGCAATGAAATTGCTTGTGGATCCGAGGTGGAAGCAACCGGTGAATATATCAATGTTTGAAAAACCTGCTGGATTGGGAAATCACAAGATAAATTAGCCAGTTGCAACAACGAAGATAACAAACAGTCAGATCTGTAGAGGAAATCAGAGGAGAGTAGTGGTGAGCTTACACAAACGAAGAAGGATGCGAGAAGCAGCTTTGTAGGAGCAAGGATGCAAGGTTGCAGGAGAGGCAGATAATAATCCTCCCTGCAAGAGAATAGGAGGAGGCAGGAATCGCCAAAAAGCGGTTTTCCTCTCCTACTCCTTCCTTGTGTGGATTTTCATCTTCCTCAGGTTTCGTTGCTGTCCACAAGCAGCTATTGTGTCCATCTCACATCCTGGTAGTTGCCTAAGGCAACGAGGCCTACCAATTTTTGCACGACCTGTTCCAGCTCATCGTTGGAAATAAATATAAGCAGTGGGCATTTGTCTACATCTAACTCTTGAAGGCCTGATGGAAGAGGAGGTAATGTCTTCAGGTTTGGCAGATTGCGGAGGGAAAGTGAAGAGTACTTCACAAATAGCTCAGTATTGGATGGTAGGCTTTGTAATGCGTTGCAATCAACAAAGCTTAGAGATTCTAAATTCTCGAAATACGAACCATCAAGTAACCAGCTTGGATATTTTGAAGATTTGTAACCTTCAATTGAAAGATTAGGAAGTTGAGGTGGTGGCATCAGACCTTCTAGAACGTCCAAATGTAAGCTATCATCTGCATTCGTGTTATTCTTGCAGTTCCAGACAAGTCGCAAGTAGCCAAGATGACTTTTCTGATGCAGCTTCGATTCTAAGGCTTGATCCTTCCCACTGACATTCTCAAGATTTGTGAGAAATAAATTGCCACGAATCTCATTCATGTCCCTCAGCTGTTGTAACTCATATCCTTTTTTCTTTTGCACAGAAAATTCACCAAATTGTTGAAGCTTAGTTAGCTTGCCAATGTTAGGAATTTGAGGCAATGCTTCTCCGTATATTGATTCAAGATGCTGTAACTTCGTCAAATTGCTGAGTTTCTCAGGGAAACTCTTAACTATGCTATTTAACAGAAGTAACTGCAAGTGGTAAAGGGTACACAATGATCTTGGCAATTCAGAAATCAGCGTTTGTTTGATGTTCAAATACCGAAGGTGCTTCAGCTCACCAACAGATTCTGGCAGCTTACTACTGGTGTAAGATGACAAATATAATACTCGCAACTTCTTCAGATTCTGTAGTATCTGATTAAAAAGGTCACTTACATCATCCATTAGCGGGTATATGCAGATAATAGTGCGTAAATGATGCAGCTTGCAGATACTTTGCCCATGTTGCTTCATACTATCAACATTAACAGATAGATGTAGTGTTCTTTAGAGAGTGATTCTGCCAAATCATGAAGGAGATCATGCATAACATAACATGTGAGAAGGATACCAGTGTATTGGTTGTAAACTGGTTGAAAGAATGATACAGAGATCATCTCCTTGAAGCAATCCTTTCCAATATCTTCTACTCTCTTGTTTCGGTTGCACGAATCAACAAGGCCCTCTGCCATCCAAAGATAAACCAACTCATCAACATCATACTTGTGGCCTTTTGGAAACAAGCTGCAATAGAGGAAGCACCTCTGCAGACGTGGATCTAACTTCTCATCACTCCACAGCAGAGCTCTCATGGGCTCACTTAATTTGTCAATCTGTATGGTAAGAGCATCCTTCCACGCCGTGATATCTGTTTTCCCTTTCAACTGGGAACCCACAACTTTTGCCACCAAGGGAGATTGTCCAAGCTTTTTAGCAATCTTCTCTGCAAAATCCTCCAGCCTTTCACGCAATTGCGGATTTCTGATTTCTGGTCTAGAGAATGCATGGTGTTTGAAGAGTTCCAAGAACTCAACATCTTCCATGTTTTCCAGAGGACACACTTCTTCACAACAAAGAGCAGCTGGAAATGTATCCCGTCGCGAAGTTACCAAAACTTTGCTTCCCGTTCGCTGGGAAACTAGAGGAGCTAACAGTTGGTCCCATTCCCTATCACTGTCGGGTTCAAACCAAACATCATCCAACACAAGCAGGAATTTCCCTGATTCTTGCAGTATGTCAATCAACTTGCGCTGTAGAGTATCAAGGTTATTAATGCGTGGGCATTCCCCCAGACTGGCAGACTCGATGATCTCCCGTGTATGACGGCGGACATCAAGTTTGCGTGAGATGCTTACCCACATTCTCACATCAAAACATTCTTTTACCCTCTCGTCATTGTAGACAAGTTGTGCCAATGTGGACTTTCCCATCCCTCCAGCCCCAACAATGGCCAAACCCGAGTACGTAGTTGTACTAGACCCTGTAGCAGCAGTTTTCTTGGTAAGAAGATGTATTATATGATCGCGATCATTGTCACGGCCAATCACTTTGAATGGTGGTACTGATGTGGTCTCAGGAACAGGAGCTGATGGTATGGCAGGGCTCTCTTCATTATAACCAGCTGGTAAGCAGAGTAGTTGACGGAAGTCCTTGGCTTTCGCCAGGATAGTCTTCAGTTTATTCAGCTGGCGAATTAGCTTTCTGTTCCGAGAGCTCAGATTGGACAGCCTGCTTGATGCAGCATGCAGAGGCTTCATAAAAGTGCTGCTGAGGGAGGAGGCATTGGCCGGCAAGGAATCCTTCCCCTTTGCTTGGCGCTCGAGGAGGTTATACTCATGCTTGTCCAGCAAGTCTTCAGCCAGGTAGAAGCCTTCTTTGAGCTCCTGAAGCCATTTGTCCAACTCGGGCCTATGGTTTCCCTTGTCTGCTGCTTCAATCAACAGCTCGAACTGCGGCAAGATAGTGGTCTCCAGTTCATGGAGCTCACGTGCCATGTCCACTCCAAGGTACGTTGAAGCATTAGCAAGGAGTTTCTTCAAGACCGGCGATGCGGCTAATTTTAAGCTAACACTTAAGGCAGTGCTAGCCAACGCCACTTCCATCGGATTGCAAGGTTTATTTTTTGGGTGTATATGCCGAGGGAGGGGATCTGTGTTTGTTTTGTGGACGCTTAAGATGAGCACTGAAATTGCTTCTGGATGCAGTGATGGATGAGAAAACCCTGTTGGAGTGGGAAACGACAAGGTAAATTAGCCAACTACAATGGTGATAAGAAAAAAGGAACCTACTGGCAGATCAAATCTGTAGACAATGGCAAAAACTAAGAATATTATTTCCAAATAGTATTTTGAGAGTGGGGAATGACCAGAATAATTGATGGACGAGCAATGAAATTGCTTGTGGATCCGAGGTGGAAGCAACCGGTGAATATATCAATGTTTGAAAAACCTGCTGGATTGGGAAATCACAAGATAAATTAGCCAGTTGCAACAACGAAGATAACAAACAGTCAGATCTGTAGAGGAAATCAGAGGAGAGTAGTGGTGAGCTTACACAAACGAAGAAGGATGCGAGAAGCAGCTTTGTAGGAGCAAGGATGCAAGGTTGCAGGAGAGGCAGATAATAATCCTCCCTGCAAGAGAATAGGAGGAGGCAGGAATCGCCAAAAAGCGGTTTTCCTCTCCTACTCCTTCCTTGTGTGGATTTTCATCTTCCTCAGGTTTCGTTGCTGTCCACAAGCAGCTATTGTGTCCATCTCACATCCTGGCAGTTGCCTAAGGCAACGAGGCCTACCAATTTTTGCACGACCTGTTCACCTACAAACTGAAAAAAGAGAGTCATGAATGTTAGTCAAGTACTCCACCATAATAATCAAGAAGATATCAGAAATTACTTTAAAAGGAACTTCCTCTTCAGGTCCTAAAACAAAAGGAATCTGGATATCATCGGCATAACAAATCATTGGCGCAAAGGGGATCAGGTTCATCCAATATATAATGTCGAACATTTCAAAAAAAAAAAAAAAAATACACTGTCGAAAAGTCCTACATATATAGAAATACCCAAAACAAAATGCCCATGGGTGGATGGATACTGGACACAGCGAATACAAGCTCAGTTAACCTTCGTATTTTGGTTTGATTCGCACACTACAACACAGACTTGACACTAGATAGGGGGGGTCGTAAGTAAGGAAGATACATTTTGGCCTTGATACAGTCCCAGGACAAGGATTAGGATTTTGACAGTCCCTTCTCCGGCTCATTTGCTGTGCCCCTGCTCCTGATATGGGGGTGCAGAGGGGATACAGCTGAGGGGGATCCGCTACCCAGGCCGGAAACGGGGACAGATCTACTCACGCAAACGAAAAGGAACCAAAGGCTAAAGCGTGAGGGAGATGGATCTTATCACCTGGGACAGGGAGAGACGCCCGCCGCCGGTCGCCGGAGCCGATGGGTCAGAGGAGAAGCGCGTGCAAAATCAAGTGGGTGGGGAAATGGTGGTGCATCAATCAGTGATAGTAGTAGACTCAAGCAAAATCAAGTCTTGAGGCAAGAAGAGGAGTGGGCACTGTACTCCTAGACAACTGATTGAGACCACACGACACGGCAACATGCTCACGACTGATTGAGCTGAAGCAAATGATAGCTCCGGCGACCAGAAAGGACCCAGCATTGCATTGCATTGCTGTAGCAGACTGCAGACCTGACTAACTTTTGCTGTTCTGCAAGCAAATTTGCCGTGAATTCCGCCCACCCACGAGAAAATTTGCCCATTCGGGATCCAAAACCTTGGACCTGACTCACTTTTGCTGTTCTGCAAGCAAATGGAAGCAGTGAAATGTGAATAATTCGTTGGCTCTGCAGTATATGGTCCTGCTAATCTTGATTGAATGGTGGAAATTAAAGACATTGTGGAGTACTGGTTTTGAGCTCGCGTGCCATGTCCAATCGAATCCAAGGTAGGTACGTTGAATCCAGACTGAAAGGGGTTCTCTGCTATACATGCTGGGGAACAGCAACAGCTCGGCCCACCCGCCTGCAGCGCAGTGCAGGCTTCACGAGGCATCCACACCACTGCCGGCTGCTTCACCAGTCGGTCACGCCACCCGCAGATCCAGCCGGCGGGGGCCACCCACCATCAGCGCCGGCCGGCGAGGCCCGCATCCCGACCATCACCGTCTCGGCGGGCAACCTCCTCGGCCTCCCTCCTCCCCATCTCCCACTTCGTTGCACAGGAGTTGGTACGCCGTGGTGGTCCCGTAGGCAGCGAGGGGTGGGCTGGGCTAGGCTGGGGTGCATGCCTGGTGTAGCGGGCCAACCGTCTTATGTTCTGTGTTTTGTACCTTGCCAAGTCCCCTAAAAAAATGTACCTTGCCACGTCACCATGAAACCACATGGCAACGCCATGGAGGCACTCACACAGCTCACGTAATACAGGAGACATAGGGAAGCCAAGTTGTCACAAAACTTTAATTTGCGATTAAAATCTAATCCAAGAATAAAAATGGGAACCACCGAGGATCTAATCGAACAGGGTGCTAGTTGAACTGACGGCTCCACAGAATGCGGATCGCCTCTAGGCGGCGACTAACGTTGGCGCCGTGCTGGTCGCCGGCGACGTCGGCCGCATCCGGATCCAGGTTTTCTTGCCTTGAGACGGACGAGGCTGTGGATGCCACGCAGGTGGGTGAAGGTCCGGCGCTCGACGGCAAGTCTACGCTACCTTCTGCGGCTAGACGGAGGAAGTCCGATGAGGAGCTGGCCAACGAGTTCTGGGCGGACATTGGTTACCCTACGCCGGCGTCGAGGGTGTGGGAGAGACCGTTGTCCCGACGGGCAGGTGAGGTGTCTCGTGTGTGTAGGTCGGAGGCGCACGGGGATTCGCCATCGAGAAACGCGGAGGAGGATGCGGCGATCTCCATATCGATCACGCCGGAGGTCTCACCACGGACGCCGGCCGCGGCTGCGCGCGGTGTTGTCGGGGTGCCGGCGCGGTCTCGGGCGCTCATCAAACCTTGGATCGGCCCGATCCCGCCTCCTCGGATTTCGCCTCCTAGGACGCTCGGTGATCATCTACCGCAGGCCTGTCTTGGCGACGACGAGGCTGCGCAGAAGTCCAGTTCGCCGGCGACATCATCTGGCCTGCCAGGACGGAGCGCCTGCTCGAGTGCAATTCTCTTATCCGATCCAACGTTTGCGGCAGGGCCAGACCAGACTCGTGATCGGACAAATCCTGGACGTCCACTTCGCATGGTTAATCTAAGTCGTTGGCTTGGTCATTTGTGGAACCGGACGGGGCTGGCTGCAAACCCTAATTTCACTCGTTCCTTCGCGGCCGTCGTCCGCTCTCCAGCCATGACGCGAGGCGATCCGGCCGCGCCGCCCGGTCTCACCTCTGGCCACCAACCTCAGCCGACTACAGGAGCCGCCCAGCCACTCGATCCTTCTACGTCGGGAGGTGCTCCGGGCTTCGCCCCCGGGGTATACCAGCCGGTGCAGCCGACGCAGTCCTATGCGCCGCCGCACTAGTAGAAAACAGACCTTTCGTCCCGAGCATTAGTCCCGGTCTGGTCACGAGCCGGTACTAAAGATGGTATTAGTCCCGGTTCGTGCCGGCTCCAACGGCTAGGAGCAGGGCGACCTTTAGTACCGGCTCGTGAGCGATCTTTAGTACCGGTTCGTGTCACGAGCCGGTACTAAAGGGGGCGTGGCAGGCTGTTGGTCAGACTTGGGCCCCGCTTGCACCTTTAGTACCGGCTGGTGACACCAACCGGTACTAAAGGTTGCCCTTTAGTACCGGTTGGTGTCACCAGCCGGTACTAAAGACTTCCTACATATACGCTTCGTCCGCAGCCGATCGAAGGGGCTCTCATTTCTCTGTTTTCTCCCATGTTCTTCTTCTTGCTCGAAGCTCATCCTCCATTTTGCCAAGGATTTGTCAAGATTTAAAGGCACCCCATCTATCCAAGTGTTCATAAAGGTTAGCAAATTTGCTCCTTCATCTCTCATTGCTAGATTAGCTTGTGGTATGCTCAAAGATATGTGATTTGTGGGTTTTAGCTAGGTTTTGGAGGAGTGATCATTATGTGGGAGTTTATTTGATTTATATGCAATTTGAGCTCAAATTAACTTGTTAGGTTGCATATGTGTAGGTGTGGTTTATTTGGTGCCTTCCCATCCCCGTCCTAACCACCGTCGATCGTCCGCACCGTCTCGTCGCGGCACCGGCCACCTTGGTGAGCCTCTTGTTCTTCTTAAAACCTTTTTGTTAAAAAAAATTACTTGTATGATTTAGATAGCTGCGTGTACGATTTACTTACTTGTATTATTGTTAGTTATTCTATAGTGTCATGGTTATGGTATCAGCCCACGTCGGCCCTCGTCCAGTCTATGATTCAGATGTGGTATGTCGTTATCTTTTATAACTATTTCACACATCATCTAATGTCTATGACAATTAATTATGCCACCAAATTGACGTAGATGTTTTTATCTATAGGAAGTAGTTGAACCAGAAATTCCAACCGACTATGCAATTCTGCTCGAGAAATTAACACAAGCTGAAAAAGAAATTGATCATTTAAAAGAAAAATTGAAAAGAACTGAAGATGAGAAGATGGGATTGGAGTTGCATGTTGCCGATATCGTCGATGATCACAAGAACAAGATGGCTGGAATGCGCTTGAAGCTTAGAAAGATTAGAAAATATGCCATTGATAAAGAGGCTTGGTATCATTATGCCGTTGGCTCAATTGTTACTTTAGTTGCGATTATGATCGCATTTGTTGTTGCATTTACATGTTTTAGATAGTTGTATGTTGTTTTATGAGATGTATGTATGAACTATAAGTATCTATTATTTGCAGTAATAACATTTGGTCACTGCTAGCTCTACTTTTGGTTGTAATGTGATGATGAAGTTGTATTAATTTGGTCACTTCGATGTTGTGTAGTGAACATGAGCCGGCAATGGATGTACGATGACCGACTAAGTCCAGGGTTTCTTAATGGCCTGCATGATTTTATTCGTGTGGCTGAGGCAAACAAGCAGAATGGTTTCATGTGTTGTCCATGTCGTGACTGTAAGAATGATAGGAATTACTCTACCTCAAAAACCCTTCACTACCACCTGCTGAAGTCCGGTTTCATGTCCGGCTATAGCTGTTGGACCAAGCACGGAGAAAGAGGGGTTATAATGGAAGACAATGAAGAAGAAGAGGATGATGACAACTATCCTTTCGCCGATACAACAATGGGGGAAGCTGAAGAAGAGGCATCAGATGAGCCCGCTGATGATTTGGGTCGGGTCATTGCTGATGCAAAGAGAAACTGCGAAAGTGACAATGAGAGGTTGAAGTTGAAACGCATGTTAGAGGATCACAAGAAATTATTGTATCCAAATTGTGAAGATGACCAGAAAAAGCTGGGTACCACGCTGGAATTGCTGCAATGGAAGGCGAAGAATGGTGTAACTGACAAGGGATTTCAAGAATTGCTGATAATGATAAAGAAGATGCTTCCAAAGGATAACGAATTGCCTGAAAGTACGTACGAAGCAAAGAAGGTTGTCTGCCCTCTAGGATTAGAGGTGCAGAAGATACATGCATGCCCTAATGACTGCATCCACTACCGCGGTGAGGAGTACGAGAATTTGGATGCATGCCCGGTATGCGGTGCACTGCGCTATAAGATCCCCCGCGATGACCCTGGTGATGTGGAGGGCGAACGCCACAGGAAGAGGGTTCCTGCCAAGGTGATGTGGTATGCTCCTATAATACCACGGTTGAAACGTTTGTTCCAAAACAAAGAGCATGCCAAGTTGTTGCGATGGCACAAAGAAGAACGTAAGAAAGACGGGATGTTGAGAGCACCCGCTGATGGGTCGCAGTGGAGAAAAATTGAGAGGGAGTTCGAGGACTTTGCAGCTGACACAACGAACTTATGGTTTGGTCTTAGTACAGACGGCATGAATCCTTTTGGGGAGCAGAGCTCCAGTCACAGCACCTGGCCCGTGACTCTATGTATCTACAACCTTCCTCCTTGGTTGTGCATGAAGCGGAAGTTCATTATGATGCCAGTGCTCATCCAAGGCCCTAAGCAACCCGGCAACGACATTGATGTATACCTAAGGCCACTAGTTGATGAACTTCTACAGTTGTGGAAAAAACCAGGTGTACGTGTGTGGGATGCGCACACACAGAAGGAAATTGACCTACGAGCGTTGCTGTTTGTAACCATCAATGATTGGCCTGCTCTTAGTAACCTTTCAGGACATACAAACAAGGGATACAATGCATGCACGCACTGTTTAGATGATACTGAAAGTATATATTTGGATGAATGTAAGAAGAATGTGTACCTGGGACATCGTCGATTTCTACCGATCAAGCATATCTTAAGAAAGGCAGGCAACCATTTCAAAGGTGAGCCAGATAACCGGAAGAAGCCTGGCCTCCGTACTGGTGAATATATATTTGATATGGTCAAGGATTTACAGGTAATCTTTGGAAAGGGTCCTGGCGGACAATCTGTTCCGAATGACGCCAACGGACACGCTCCCATGTGGAAGAAGAAATCTATATTTTGGGAACTTGAATATTGGAAAGCCCTAGAGGTCCGCAATGCAATCGACGTGATGCACGTGACGAAGAATCTTTGTGTGAACCTGCTAGGCTTCTTGGGCGTGTATGGAAAGACAAAAGATACACCGGAGGCACGGGAGGACAAGCAAAGAATTAACGAAAAAGACGGCATGCCTCCAAAGCAGTATCAAGGTCCTGCCAGCTACACTCTTACGAAAGAAGAGAAGGAAATCTTTTTTGAATGCCTGCTCAGTATCAAGGTCCCGTCTGGCTTCTCGTCGAATATAAAGGGAATAATAAATATGGCAGAGAAAAAAATTTCAAAATCTAAAGTCTCATGACTGCCACGTGATTATGA
This sequence comes from Elymus sibiricus, assembly GCA_039707655.1. Lineage (NCBI taxonomy): Eukaryota > Viridiplantae > Streptophyta > Magnoliopsida > Poales > Poaceae > Elymus > Elymus sibiricus. Next base: position 19,077,745 of record CM077675.1, read on the forward strand.
CGCAATTACTTCCGGTTGCACAGGGCTTCTACCGGAAAATGTTCGATTAGCCATTGTGAAGCTATGCGCATTCCTCAATGCAATTTCTCAGAAGGTAATCGATCCAGAAATCCTACCAAGGTTACAGAATGACCTGGTCCAATGTCTTGTTAGTTTCGAGTTGGTGTTCCCTCCATCCTTCTTCAATATTATGACGCACGTTCTAGTTCACCTAGTCGAAGAGATTAACATTCCGGGTCCTGTATTTCTACACAATATGTTCCCCTTCGAGAGGTTCATGGGAGTCTTAAAGAAATATGTTCATAACCATGCTAGGCCAGAAGGAAGCATCGCCAAGGGATATGGAACAGAGGAGGTTATTGAGTTTTCTGTTGACTTTGTTCCTGACATTAAGCCGATTGGTCTTCCTGAATCGCGGCATGAGGGGAGACTGGGTGGAAAAGGCACATTAGGAAAGAAAGAAGCAATAAATATGGACGGGCATTCTTTCACTCAAGCACACTACACGGTTCTACAAAATTCCACCTTGGTGACTCCATATATGGAGGAACACAAGGATATTGTACGGTCCAAGAACCCGGAGCAGTCTGACCCCTGGATTGAACGTAAACACATGGAGACTTTTGCCGGTTGGTTGCAAACAAAGCTCATCAATGACAACGATGTTCCAGATGAACTGTACTGGTTGGCCAAGACACCAAGTTCGACTGTAACGACTTTCAAAGGGTACGAGATAAATGGGAATACATTTTACACGATCGCCCAAGATAAAAAGAGCACCAACCAAAACAGTGGTGTCCGCTATGATGCAACCAACTTTCAATACACATATTATGGTTACATAGAGGTGATATGGGAACTTGACTATGGACCTGATCTTAAGGTCCCTTTGTTTCGGTGCAAATGGGTCAAATATACTGGAGGCGGGGTACAGGTAGACCCGCAGTACGGAATGACAACAGTGGATCTCAACAATCTTGGATACACAGACGACTCATTCGTCCTAGCCAATGATGTGGCTCAGGTTTTCTATGTGAAGGACATGTCTAGCAAACCGAGGAGAAAAAAAGATAAGGAAGTGAATACATCATACGATGAGCCAAAGCGCCACATAGTTTTTTCAGGGAAAAGAAACATTGTGGGAGTGGAGGACAAGACAGACATGTTAGAAGATTATGAAAAGTTTCATGAAATCCCTCCCTTCAGAGTGAAGACTGACCCAAGCATCCTGTTAAATGATGAAGATTCTCCATGGTTACGACGCAATCATAAGCAAGGGACAAACACGCAGAAAAAGTCTTACACCGCGAGATCCCACTCTGGGATGTGACCGGCTTCACCGTCATCACTTTCTATGTGAAGGACATGCATGCATTTTCTAGCATGGTATCTTTGTAACAGTTTGTACACGAAGTGCATCCAGTTTGTACACGAAGTGTAACAGTAACCCTCTCAACTCTTTAGAAGTTGCTATGTGGGTGAAATTATGATGTCATGCCAAGTTACAACCTTTTCAGAGTTCATTTGTACTGCTTTTCAAATTCAGGGTCATTTAGCTCAAAATAAATCATTAAATGCATGAAAAATATCAAATGAAGTCGGAAAGGGTTGAAAATTGATGATGTGCCTTTGAATGGTGCATATTGAACACACAAAAAGTATGGAGTTAAAATAAGTTATTAAAAATGAAATCCCTTTGTAATAGATGAGTTTTCGTCCGAAACCCTCATACTTCGAAAGAGATTGTCCAATTTGTACACGAAGTGCATCCAGTTTTTGCCGTAACCCTCTCAACTCTTTATAAGCTGCTATGTGGGTGAAATTATGATGTCATGCCAAGTTACAACCTTTTCAGAGTTCATTTGTACTGCTTTTCAAATTCAGGGTCATTTAGCTCAAAATAAATCATTAAATGCATGAAAAGTATCAAATGAAGTCAGAAAGGGTTGAAAATTGATGATGTGCCTTTGAATGGTGCATATTGAACAGACAAAAAGTATGGAGTTAAAATAAGTTATTAAAAATGAAATCCCTTTGTAATAGATGAGTTTTCGTCCAAAACCCTCATACTTCGAAAGAGATTGTCCAATTTGTACACGAAGTGCATCCAGTTTTTGCCGTAACCCTCTCAACTCTTTAGAAGCTGCTATGTGGGTGAAATTATGATGTCATGCCAAGTTACAACCTTTTCAGAGTTCATTCGTACTGCTTTTCAAATTCAGGGTCATTTAGCTCAAAATAAATCATTAAATGCATGAAAAATATCAAATGAAGTCAGAAAGGGTTGAAAATTGATGATGTGCCTTTGAATGGTGCATATTGAACAGACAAAAAGTATGGAGTTAAAATAAGTTATTAAAAATGAAATCCCTTTGTAATAGATGAGTTTTCGTCCGAAACCCTCATACTTCGAAAGAGATTGTCTAATTTGTACACGAAGTGCATCCAGTTTTTGCCGTAACCCTCTCAACTCTTTATAAGCTGCTATGTGGGTGAAATTATGATGTCATGCCAAGTTACAACCTTTTCACAGTTCATTTGTACTGCTTTTCAAATTCAGGGTCATTTAGCTCAAAATAAATCATTAAATGCATGAAAAATATCAAATGAAGTCAGAAAGGGTTGAAAATTGATGATGTGCCTTTGAATGGTGCATATTGAACAGACAAAAAGTATGGAGTTAAAATAAGTTATTAAAAATGAAATCCCTTTGTAATAGATGAGTTTTCGTCCGAAACCCTCATACTTCGAAAGAGATTGTCCAATTTATACACGAAGTGCATCCAGTTTTTGCCGTAACCCTCTCAACTCTTTATAAGATGCTATGTGGGTGAAATTATGATGTCATGCCAAGTTACAACCTTTTCAGAGTTCATTTGTACTGCTTTTCAAATTCAGGGTCATTTAGCTCAAAATAAATCATTAAATGCATTGAAAATATCAAATGAAGTCAGAAAGGGTTCAAAATTGATGATGTGCCTTTGAATGGTGCATATTGAACACACAAAAAGTATGGAGTTAAAATAAGTTATTAAAAATGAAATCCCTTTGTAATAGATGAGTTTTCGTCCGAAACCCTCATACTTCGAAAGAGATTGTCCAATTTGTACACGAAGTGCATCCAGTTTTTGCCGTAACCCTCTCAACTCTTTATAAGATGCTATGTGGGTGAAATTATGATGTCATGCCAATTTACAACCTTTTCAGAGTTCATTCGTACTGCTTTTCAAATTCAGGGTCATTTAGCTCAAAATAAATCATTAAATGCATGAAAAATATCAAATGAAGTCAGAAAGGGTTGAAAATTGATGATGTGCCTTTGAATGGTGCATATTGAACACACAAAAAGTATGGAGTTAAAATAAGTTATTAAAAATGAAATCCCTTTGTAATAGATGAGTTTTCGTCCGAAACCGTCATACTTCGAAAGAGATTGTCCAATTTGTACACGAAGTGCATCCAGTTTTTGCCGTAACCCTCTCAACTCTTTAGAAGCTGCTATGTGGGTGAAATTATGATGTCATGCCAAGTTACAACCTTTTCAGAGTTCATTCGTACTGCTTTTCAAATTCAGGGTCATTTAGCTCAAAATAAATCATTAAATGCATGAAAAATATCAAATGAAGTCAGAAAGGGTTGAAAATTGATGATGTGCCTTTATATGGTGCATATTGAACAGACAAAAAGTATGGAGTTAAAATAAGTTATTAAAAATGAAATCCCTTTGTAATAGATGAGTTTTCGTCCGAAACCGTCATACTTCGAAAGAGATTGTCCAATTTGTACACGAAGTGCATCCAGTTTTTGCCGTAACCCTCTCAACTCTTTAGAAGCTGCTATGTGGGTGAAATTATGATGTCATGCCAAGTTACAACCTTTTCAGAGTTCATTCGTACTGCTTTTCAAATTCAGGGTCATTTAGCTCAAAATAAATCATTAAATGCATGAAAAATATCAAATGAAGTCCAAAAGGGTTGAAAATTGATGATGTGCCTTTATATGGTGCATATTGAACAGACAAAAAGTATGGAGTTAAAATAAGTTATTAAAAATGAAATCCCTTTGTAATAGATGAGTTTTCGTCCGAAACCCTCATACTTCGAAAGAGATTGTCCAATTTGTACACGAAGTGCATCCAGTTTTTGCCGTAACCCTCTCAACTCTTTAGAAGCTGCTATGTGGGTGAAATTATGATGTCATGCCAAGTTACAACCTTTTCAGAGTTCATTCGTACTGCTTTTCAAATTAAGGGTCATTTAGCTCAAAATAAATCATTAAATGCATGAAAAATATCAAATGAAGTCAGAAAGGGTTGAAAATTGATGATGTGCCTTTGAATGGTGCATATTGAACACACAAAAAGTATGGAGTTAAAATAAGTTATTAAAAATGAAATCCCTTTCTAATAGATGAGTTTTCGTCCGAAACCCTCATACTTCGAAAGAGATTGTCCAATTTGTACACGAAGTGCATCCAGTTTTTGCCGTAACCCTCTCAACTCTTTATAAGATGCTATGTGGGTGAAATTATGATGTCATGCCAAGTTACAACCTTTTCAGAGTTCATTTGTACTGCTTTTCAAATTCAGGGTCATTTAGCTCAAAATAAATCATTAAATGCATGAAAAATATCAAATGAAGTCAGAAAGGGTTGAAAATTGATGATGTGCCTTTGAATGGTGCATATTGAACACACAAAAAGTATGGAGTTAAAATAAGTTATTAAAAATGAAATCCCTTTGTAATAGATGAGTTTTCGTCCGAAACCCTCATACTTCGAAAGAGATTGTCCAATTTGTACACGAAGTGCATCCAGTTTTTGCCGTAACCCTCTCAACTCTTTATAAGATGCTATGTGGGTGAAATTATGATGTCATGCCAATTTACAACCTTTTCAGAGTTCATTCGTACTGCTTTTCAAATTCAGGGACATTTAGCTCAAAATAAATCATTAAATGCATGAAAAATATCAAATGAAGTCAGAAAGGGTTGAAAATTGATGATGTGCCTTTGAATGGTGCATATTGAACACACAAAAAGTATGGAGTTAAAATAAGTTATTAAAAATGAAATCCCTTTGTAATAGATGAGTTTTCGTCCGAAACCGTCATACTTCGAAAGAGATTGTCCAATTTGTACACGAAGTGCATCCAGTTTTTGCCGTAACCCTCTCAACTCTTTAGAAGCTGCTATGTGGGTGAAATTATGATGTCATGCCAAGTTACAACCTTTTCAGAGTTCATTCGTACTGCTTTTCAAATTCAGGGTCATTTAGCTCAAAATAAATCATTAAATGCATGAAAAATATCAAATGAAGTCAGAAAGGGTTGAAAATTGATGATGTGCCTTTATATGGTGCATATTGAACAGACAAAAAGTATGGAGTTAAAATAAGTTATTAAAAATGAAATCCCTTTGTAATAGATGAGTTTTCGTCCGAAACCGTCATACTTCGAAAGAGATTGTCCAATTTGTACACGAAGTGCATCCAGTTTTTGCCGTAACCCTCTCAACTCTTTAGAAGCTGCTATGTGGGTGAAATTATGATGTCATGCCAAGTTACAACCTTTTCAGAGTTCATTCGTACTGCTTTTCAAATTCAGGGTCATTTAGCTCAAAATAAATCATTAAATGCATGAAAAATATCAAATGAAGTCCAAAAGGGTTGAAAATTGATGATGTGCCTTTATATGGTGCATATTGAACAGACAAAAAGTATGGAGTTAAAATAAGTTATTAAAAATGAAATCCCTTTGTAATAGATGAGTTTTCGTCCGAAACCCTCATACTTCGAAAGAGATTGTCCAATTTGTACACGAAGTGCATCCAGTTTTTGCCGTAACCCTCTCAACTCTTTAGAAGCTGCTATGTGGGTGAAATTATGATGTCATGCCAAGTTACAACCTTTTCAGAGTTCATTCGTACTGCTTTTCAAATTAAGGGTCATTTAGCTCAAAATAAATCATTAAATGCATGAAAAATATCAAATGAAGTCAGAAAGGGTTGAAAATTGATGATGTGCCTTTGAATGGTGCATATTGAACACACAAAAAGTATGGAGTTAAAATAAGTTATTAAAAATGAAATCCCTTTGTAATAGATGAGTTTTCGTCCGAAACCCTCATACTTCGAAAGAGATTGTCCAATTTGTACACGAAGTGCATCCAGTTTTTGCCGTAACCCTCTCAACTCTTTATAAGATGCTATGTGGGTGAAATTATGATGTCATGCCAAGTTACAACCTTTTCAGAGTTCATTTGTACTGCTTTTCAAATTCAGGGTCATTTAGCTCAAAATAAATCATTAAATGCATGAAAAATATCAAATGAAGTCAGAAAGGGTTGAAAATTGATGATGTGCCTTTGAATGGTGCATATTGAACACACAAAAAGTATGGAGTTAAAATAAGTTATTAAAAATGAAATCCCTTTGTAATAGCTGAGTTTTCGTCCGAAACCGTCATACTTCGAAAGAGATTGTCCAATTTGTACACGAAGTGCATCCAGTTTTTGCCGTAACCCTCTCAACTCTTTAGAAGCTGCTATGTGGGTGAAATTATGATGTCATGCCAAGTTACAACCTTTTCAGAGTTCATTCGTACTGCTTTTCAAATTCAGGGTCATTTAGCTCAAAATAAATCATTAAATGCATGAAAAATATCAAATGAAGTCAGAAAGGGTTGAAAATTGATGATGTGCCTTTATATGGTGCATATTGAACAGACAAAAAGTATGGAGTTAAAATAAGTTATTAAAAATGAAATCCCTTTGTAATAGATGAGTTTTCGTCCGAAACCGTCATACTTCGAAAGAGATTGTCCAATTTGTACACGAAGTGCATCCAGTTTTTGCCGTAACCCTCTCAACTCTTTAGAAGCTGCTATGTGGGTGAAATTATGATGTCATGCCAAGTTACAACCTTTTCAGAGTTCATTTGTACTGCTTTTCAAATTCAGGGTCATTTAGCTCAAAATAAATCATTAAATGCATGAAAAATATCAAATGAAGTCCAAAAGGGTTGAAAATTGATGATGTGCCTTTATATGGTGCATATTGAACAGACAAAAAGTATGGAGTTAAAATAAGTTATTAAAAATGAAATCCCTTTGTAATAGATGAGTTTTCGTCCGAAACCCTCATACTTCGAAAGAGATTGTCCAATTTGTACACGAAGTGCATCCAGTTTTTGCCGTAACCCTCTCAACTCTTTAGAAGCTGCTATGTGGGTGAAATTATGATGTCATGCCAAGTTACAACCTTTTCAGAGTTCATTCGTACTGCTTTTCAAATTAAGGGTCATTTAGCTCAAAATAAATCATTAAATGCATGAAAAATATCAAATGAAGTCAGAAAGGGTTGAAAATTGATGATGTGCCTTTGAATGGTGCATATTGAACACACAAAAAGTATGGAGTTAAAATAAGTTATTAAAAATGAAATCCCTTTGTAATAGATGAGTTTTCGTCCGAAACCCTCATACTTCGAAAGAGATTGTCCAATTTGTACACGAAGTGCATCCAGTTTTTGCCGTAACCCTCTCAACTCTTTATAAGATGCTATGTGGGTGAAATTATGATGTCATGCCAAGTTACAACCTTTTCAGAGTTCATTTGTACTGCTTTTCAAATTCAGGGTCATTTAGCTCAAAATAAATCATTAAATGCATGAAAAATATCAAATGAAGTCAGAAAGGGTTGAAAATTGATGATGTGCCTTTGAATGGTGCATATTGAACACACAAAAAGTATGGAGTTAAAATAAGTTATTAAAAATGAAATCCCTTTGTAATAGATGAGTTTTCGTCCGAAACCCTCATACTTCGAAAGAGATTGTCCAATTTGTACACGAAGTGCATCCAGTTTTTGCCGTAACCCTCTCAACTCTTTATAAGATGCTATGTGGGTGAAATTATGATGTCATGCCAATTTACAACCTTTTCAGAGTTCATTCGTACTGCTTTTCAAATTCAGGGACATTTAGCTCAAAATAAATCATTAAATGCATGAAAAATATCAAATGAAGTCAGAAAGGGTTGAAAATTGATGATGTGCCTTTGAATGGTGCATATTGAACACACAAAAAGTATGGAGTTAAAATAAGTTATTAAAAATGAAATCCCTTTGTAATAGATGAGTTTTCGTCCGAAACCGTCATACTTCGAAAGAGATTGTCCAATTTGTACACGAAGTGCATCCAGTTTTTGCCGTAACCCTCTCAACTCTTTAGAAGCTGCTATGTGGGTGAAATTATGATGTCATGCCAAGTTACAACCTTTTCAGAGTTCATTCGTACTGCTTTTCAAATTCAGGGTCATTTAGCTCAAAATAAATCATTAAATGCATGAAAAATATCAAATGAAGTCAGAAAGGGTTGAAAATTGATGATGTGCCTTTATATGGTGCATATTGAACAGACAAAAAGTATGGAGTTAAAATAAGTTATTAAAAATGAAATCCCTTTGTAATAGATGAGTTTTCGTCCGAAACCGTCATACTTCGAAAGAGATTGTCCAATTTGTACACGAAGTGCATCCAGTTTTTGCCGTAACCCTCTCAACTCTTTAGAAGCTGCTATGTGGGTGAAATTATGATGTCATGCCAAGTTACAACCTTTTCAGAGTTCATTCGTACTGCTTTACAAATTCAGGGTCATTTAGCTCAAAATAAATCATTAAATGCATGAAAAATATCAAATGAAGTCCAAAAGGGTTGAAAATTGATGATGTGCCTTTATATGGTGCATATTGAACAGACAAAAAGTATGGAGTTAAAATAAGTTATTAAAAATGAAATCCCTTTGTAATAGATGAGTTTTCGTCCGAAACCCTCATACTTCGAAAGAGATTGTCCAATTTGTACACGAAGTGCATCCAGTTTTTGCCGTAACCCTCTCAACTCTTTAGAAGCTGCTATGTGGGTGAAATTATGATGTCATGCCAAGTTACAAATTTTTCAGAGTTCATTCGTACTGCTTTTCAAATTAAGGGTCATTTAGCTCAAAATAAATCATTAAATGCATGAAAAATATCAAATGAAGTCAGAAAGGGTTGAAAATTGATGATGTGCCTTTGAATGGTGCATATTGAACACACAAAAAGTATGGAGTTAAAATAAGTTATTAAAAATGAAATCCCTTTGTAATAGATGAGTTTTCGTCCGAAACCCTCATACTTCGAAAGAGATTGTCCAATTTGTACACGAAGTGCATCCAGTTTTTGCCGTAACCCTCTCAACTCTTTATAAGCTGCTATGTGGGTGAAATTATGATGTCATGCCAAGTTACAACCTTTTCAGAGTTCATTTGTACTGCTTTTCAAATTCATGGTGATTTAGCTCAAAAAAAATCATTAAATGCATGAAAAATATCAAATGAAGTCAGAAAGGGTTGAAAATTGATGATGTGCCTTTGAATGGTGCATATTGAACACAAAAAAAGTATGGAGTTAAAATAAGTTATTAAAAATGAAATCCCTTTGTAATAGATGAGTTTTCGTCCGAAACCCTCATACTTCGAAAGAGATTGTCCAATTTGTACACGAAGTGCATCCAGTTTTTTCCGTAACCCTCTCAACTCTTTAGAAGCTGCTATGTGCGTGAAATTATGATGTCATGCCAATTTACAACCTTTTCAGAGTTCATTCGTACTGCTTTTCAAATTCAGGGTCATTTAGCTCAAAATAAATCATTAAATGCATGAAAAATATCAAATGAAGTCAGAAAGGGTTGAAAATTGATGATGTGCCTTTGAATGGTGCATATTGAACACACAAAAAGTATGGAGTTAAAATAAGTTATTAAAAATGAAATCCCTTTGTAATAGATGAGTTTTCGTGCGAAACCGTCATACTTCGAAAGAGATTGTCCAATTTGTACACGAAGTGCATCCAGTTTTTCCCGTAACCCTCTCAACTCTTTAGAAGCTGCTATGTGGGTGAAATTATGATGTCATGCCAAGTTACAACCTTTTCAGAGTTCATTTGTACTGCTTTTCAAATTAAGGGTCATTTAGCTCAAAATAAATCATTAAATGCATGAAAAATATCAAATGAAGTCAGAAAGGGTTGAAAATTGATGATGTGCCTTTGAATGGTGCATATTGAACACACAAAAAGTATGGAGTTAAAATAAGTTATTAAAAATGAAATCCCTTTGTAATAGATGAGTTTTCGTCCGAAACCCTCATACTTCGAAAGAGATTGTCCAATTTGTACACGAAGTGCATCCAGTTTTTGCCGTAACCCTCTCAACTCTTTATAAGCTGCTATGTGGGTGAAATTATGATGTCATGCCAAGTTACAACCTTTTCAGAGTTCATTTGTACTACTTTTCAAATTCAGGGTCATTTAGCTCAAAATAAATCATTAAATGCATGAAAAATATCAAATGAAGTCAGAAAGGGTTGAAAATTGATGATGTGCCTTTGAATGGTGCATATTGAACAGAAAAAAAGTATGGAGTTAAAATAAGTTATTAAAAATGAAATCCCTTTGTAAAAGATGAGTTTTCGTCCGAAACCCTCATATTTCGAAAGAGATTGTCCAATTTGTACACGAAGTGCATCCAGTTTTTGCCGTAACCCTCTCAACTCTTTAGAAGCTGCTATGTGGGTGAAATTATGATGTCATGCCAAGTTACAACCTTTTCAGAGTTCATTCGTACTGCTTTGAAATTCAGGGTCATTTAGCTCAAGATAAATCATTAAATGCATGAAAAAAATCAAATGAAGTCAGAAAGGGTTGAAAATTGATGATGTGCCTTTGAATGGTGCATATTGAACACACAAAAAGTATGGAGTTAAAATAAGTTATTAAAAATGAAATCCCTTTGTAATAGATGAGTTTTCGTCCGAAACCGTCATACTTCGAAAGAGATTGTCCAATTTGTACACGAAGTGCATCCAGTTTTTGCCGTAACCCTCTCAACTCTTTAGAAGCTGCTATGTGGGTGAAATTATGATGTCATGCCAAGTTAGAACCTTTTCAGAGTTCATTCGTACTGCTTTTCAAATTCAGGGTCATTTAGCTCAAAATAAATCATTAAATGCATGAAAAATATGAAATGAAGTCAGAAAGGGTTCAAAATTGATGATGTGCCTTTGAATGGTGCATATTGAACACACAAAAAGTATGGAGTTAAAATAAGTTATTAAAAATGAAATCCCTTTGTAATAGATGAGTTTTCGTCCGAAACCCTCATACTTCGAAAGAGATTGTCCAATTTGTACACGAAGTGCATCCAGTTTTTGCCGTAACCCTATCAACTCTTTAGAAGCTGCTATGTGGGTGAAATTATGATGTCATGCCAAGTTACAACCTTTTCAGAGTTCATTCGTACTGCTTTTCAAATTCAGGGTCATTTAGCTCTAAATAAATCATTAAATGCATGAAAAATATCAAATGAAGTCAGAAAGGGTTGAAAATTGATGATGTGCCTTTGAATGGTGCATACTGAACACACAAAAAGTATGGAGTTAAAATAAGTTATTAAAAATGAAATCCCTTTGTAATAGATGAGTTTTCGTCCGAAACCCTCATACTTCGAAAGAGATTGTCCAATTTGTACACGAAGTGCATCCAGTTTTTGCCGTAACCCTCTCAACTCTTTAGAAGCTGCTCTGTGGGTGAAATTATGATGTCATGCCAAGTTACAACCTTTTCAGAGTTCATTCGTACTGCTTTTCAAATTAAGGGTCATTTAGCTAAAAATAAATCATTAAATGCATGAAAAATATCAAATGAAGTCAGAAAGGGTTGAAAATTGATGATGTGCCTTTGAATGGTGCATATTGAACACACAAAAAGTATGGAGTTAAAATAAGTTATTAAAAATGAAATCCCTTTGTAATAGATGAGTTTTCGTCCGAAACCCTCATACTTCGAAAGAGATTGTCCAATTTGTACACGAAGTGCATCCAGTTTTTGCCGTAACCCTCTCAACTCTTTATAAGCTGCTATGTGGGTGAAATTATGATGTCATGCCAAGTTACAACCTTTTCAGAGTTCATTTGTACTGCTTTTCAAATTCAGGGTCATTTAGCTCAAAATAAATCATTAAATGCATGAAAAATATCAAATGAAGTCAGAAAGGGTTGAAAATTGATGATGTGCCTTTGAATGGTGCATATTGAACAGACAAAAAGTATGGAGTTAAAATAAGTTATTAAAAATGAAATCCCTTTGTAATAGATGAGTTTTCGTCTGAAACCCTCATACTTCGAAAGAGATTGTCCAATTTGTACACGAAGTGCATCCAGTTTTTGCCGTAACCCTCTCAACTCTTTAGAAGCTGCTATGTGGGTGAAATTATGATGTCATGCCAAGTTACAACCTTTTCAGAGTTCATTCGTACTGCTTTTCAAATTCAGGGTCATTTAGCTCAAGATAAATCATTAAATGCATGAAAAATATCAAATGAAGTCAGAAAGGGTTGAAAATTGATGATGTGCCTTTGAATGGTGCATATTGAACACACAAAAAGTACGGAGTTAAAATAAGTTATTAAAAATGAAATCCCTTTGTAATAGATGAGTTTTCGTCCGAAACCGTCATACTTCGAAAGAGATTGTCCAATTTGTACACGAAGTGCATCCAGTTTTTGCCGTAACCCTCTCAACTCTTTAGAAGCTGCTATGTGGGTGAAATTATGATGTCATGCCAAGTTACAACCTTTTCAGAGTTCATTCGTACTGCTTTTCAAATTCAGGGTCATTTAGCTCAAAATAAATCATTAAATGCTTGAAAAATATCAAATGAAGTCAGACAGGGTTGAAAATTGATGATGTGCCTTTGAATGGTGCATATTGAACACACAAAAAGTATGGAGTTAAAATAAGTTATTAAAAATGAAATCCCTTTGTAATAGATGAGTTTTCGTCCGAAACCCTCATACTTCGAAAGAGATTGTCCAATTTGTACACGAAGTGCATCCAGTTTTTGCCGTAACCCTCTCAACTCTTTATAAGCTGCTATGTGGGTGAAATTATGATGTCATGCCAAGTTACAACCTTTTCAGAGTTCATTTGTACTGCTTTTCAAATTCAGGGTCATTTAGCTCAAAATAAATCATTAAATGCATGAAAAATATCAAATGAAGTCAGAAAGGGTTGAAAATTGATGATGTGCCTTTGAATGGTGCATATTTAACACACAAAAAGTATGGAGTTAAAATAAGTTATTAAAAATGAAATCCCTTTGTAATAGATGAGTTTTCGTCCGAAACCCTCATACTTAGAAAGAGATTGTCCAATTTGTACACGAAGTGCATCCAGTTTTTGCCGTAACCCTCTCAACTCTTTAGAAGCTGCTATGTGGGTGAAATTATGATGTCATGCCAAGTTACAACCTTTTCAGAGTTCATTCGTACTGCTTTTCAAATTCAGGGTCATTTAGCTCAAAATAAATCATTAAATGCATGAAAAATATCAAATGAAGTCAGAAAGGGTTGAAAATTGATGATGTGCCTTTGAATGGTGCATATTGAACACACAAAAAGTATGGAGTTAAAATAAGTTATTAAAAATGAAATCCCTTTGTAATAGATGAGTTTTCGTCCGAAACCCTCATACTTCGAAAGAGATTGTCCAATTTGTACACGAAGTGCATCCAGTTTTTGCCGTAACCCTCTCAACTCTTTAGAAGCTGCTATGTGGGTGAAATTATGATGTCATGCCAAGTTACAACCTTTTCAGAGTTCATTCGTACTGCTTTTCAAATTAAGGGTCATTTAGCTCAAAATAAATCATTAAATGCATGAAAAATATCAAATGAAGTCAGAAAGGGTTGAAAATTGATGATGTGCCTTTGAATGGTGCATATTGAACACACAAAAAGTATGGAGTTAAAATAAGTTATTAAAAATGAAATCCCTTTGTAATAGATGAGTTTTCGTCCGAAACCCTCATACTTCGAAAGAGATTGTCCAATTTGTACACGAAGTGCATCCAGTTTTTGCCGTAACCCTCTCAACTCTTTAGAAGCTGCTATGTGGGTGAAATTATGATGTCATGCCAAGTTACAACCTTTTCAGAGTTCATTCGTACTGCTTTTCAAATTAAGGGTCATTTAGCTCAAAATAAATCATTAAATGCATGAAAAATATCAAATGAAGTCAGAAAGGGTTGAAAATTGATGATGTGCCTTTGAATGGTGCATATTGAACACACAAAAAGTATGGAGTTAAAATAAGTTATTAAAAATGAAATCCCTTTGTAATAGATGAGTTTTCGTCCGAAACCCTCATACTTCGAAAGAGATTGTCCAATTTGTACACGAAGTGCATCCAGTTTTTGCCGTAACCCTCTCAACTCTTTAGAAGCTGCTATGTGGGTGAAATTATGATGTCATGCCAAGTTACAACCTTTTCAGAGTTCATTCGTACTGCTTTTCAAATTCAGGGTCATTTAGCTCAAGATAAATCATTAAATGCATGAAAAATATCAAATGAAGTCAGAAAGGGTTGAAAATTGATGATGTGCCTTTGAATGGTGCATATTGAACACACAAAAAGTATGGAGTTAAAATAAGTTATTAAAAATGAAATCCCTTTGTAATAGATGAGTTTTCGTCCGAAACCCTCATACTTCGAAAGAGATTGTCCAATTTGTACACGAAGTGCATCCAGTTTTTGCCGTAACCCTCTCAACTCTTTAGAAGCTGCTATGTGGGTGAAATTATGATGTCATGCCAAGTTACAACCTTTTCAGAGTTCATTCGTACTGCTTTTCAAATTAAGGGTCATTTAGCTCAAAATAAATCATTAAATGCATGAAAAATATCAAATGAAGTCAGAAAGGGTTGAAAATTGATGATGTGCCTTGGAATGGTGCATATTGAACACACAAAAAGTATGGAGTTAAAATAAGTTATTAAAAATGAAATCCCTTTGTAATAGATGAGTTTTCGTCCGAAACCCTCATACTTCGAAAGAGATTGTCCAATTTGTACACGAAGTGCATCCAGTTTTTGCCGTAACCCTCTCAACTCTTTAGAAGCTGCTCTGTGGGTGAAATTATGATGTCATGCCAAGTTACAACCTTTTCAGAGTTCATTCGTAGTGCTTTTCAAATTCAGGGTCATTTAGCTCAAGATAAATCATTAAATGCATGAAAAATATCAAATGAAGTCAGAAAGGGTTGAAAATTGATGATGTGCCTTTGAATGGTGCATATTGAACACACAAAAAGTATGGAGTTAAAATAAGTTATTAAAAATGAAATCCCTTTGTAATAGATGACTTTTCGTCCCAAACCCTCATACTTCGAAAGAGATTGTCCAATTTGTACACGAAGTGCATCCAGTTTTTGCCGTAACCCTCTCAACTCTTTATAAGCTGCTATGTGGGTGAAATTATGATGTCATGCCAAGTTACAACCTTTTCAGAGTTCATTCGTACTGCTTTTCAAATTCAGGGTCATTTAGCTCAAAATAAATCATTAAATGCATGAAAAATATCAAATGAAGTCAGAAAGGGTTGAAAATTGATGATGTGCCTTTGAATGGTGCATACTGAACAGACAAAAAGTATGGAGTTAAAATAAGTTATTAAAAATGAAATCCCTTTGTAATAGATGAGTTTTCGTCCGAAACCCTCATACTTCGAAAGAGATTGTCCAATTTGTACACGAAGTGCATCCAGTTTTTGCCGTAACCCTCTCAACTCTTTAGAAGCTGCTATGTGGGTGAAATTATGATGTCATGCCAAGTTACAACCTTTTCAGAGTTCATTCGTACTGCTTTTCAAATTCAGGGTCATTTAGCTCAAGATAAATCATTAAATGCATGAAAAATATCAAATGAAGTCAGAAAGGGTTGAAATTTGATGATGTGCCTTTGAATGGTGCATATTGAACACACAAAAAGTATGGAGTTAAAATAAGTTATTAAAAATGAAATCCCTTTGTAATAGATGAGTTTTCGTCCGAAACCCTCATACTTCGAAAGAGATTGTCCAATTTGTACACGAAGTGCATCCAGTTTTTGCCGTAACCCTCTCAACTCTTTATAAGCTGCTATGTGGGTGAAATTATGATGTCATGCCAAGTTACAACCTTTTCAGAGTTCATTTGTACTGCTTTTCAAATTCAGGGTCATTTAGCTCAAAATAAATCATTAAATGCATGAAAAATATCAAATGAAGTCAGAAAGGGTTGAAAATTGATGATGTGCCTTTGAATGGTGCATATTGAACAGAAAAAAAGTATGGAGTTAAAATAAGTTATTAAAAATGAAATCCCTTTGTAAAAGATGAGTTTTCGTCCGAAACCCTCATATTTCGAAAGAGATTGTCCAATTTGTACACGAAGTGCATCCAGTTTTTGCCGTAACCCTCTCAACTCTTTAGAAGCTGCTATGTGGGTGAAATTATGATGTCATGCCAAGTTACAACCTTTTCAGAGTTCATTCGTACTGCTTTGAAATTCAGGGTCATTTAGCTCAAGATAAATCATTAAATGCATGAAAAAAATCAAATGAAGTCAGAAAGGGTTGAAAATTGATGATGTGCCTTTGAATGGTGCATATTGAACACACAAAAAGTATGGAGTTAAAATAAGTTATTAAAAATGAAATCCCTTTGTAATAGATGAGTTTTCGTCCGAAACCGTCATACTTCGAAAGAGATTGTCCAATTTGTACACGAAGTGCATCCAGTTTTTGCCGTAACCCTCTCAACTCTTTAGAAGCTGCTATGTGGGTGAAATTATGATGTCATGCCAAGTTAGAACCTTTTCAGAGTTCATTCGTACTGCTTTTCAAATTCAGGGTCATTTAGCTCAAAATAAATCATTAAATGCATGAAAAATATGAAATGAAGTCAGAAAGGGTTCAAAATTGATGATGTGCCTTTGAATGGTGCATATTGAACACACAAAAAGTATGGAGTTAAAATAAGTTATTAAAAATGAAATCCCTTTGTAATAGATGAGTTTTCGTCCGAAACCCTCATACTTCGAAAGAGATTGTCCAATTTGTACACGAAGTGCATCCAGTTTTTGCCGTAACCCTATCAACTCTTTAGAAGCTGCTATGTGGGTGAAATTATGATGTCATGCCAAGTTACAACCTTTTCAGAGTTCATTCGTACTGCTTTTCAAATTCAGGGTCATTTAGCTCTAAATAAATCATTAAATGCATGAAAAATATCAAATGAAGTCAGAAAGGGTTGAAAATTGATGATGTGCCTTTGAATGGTGCATACTGAACACACAAAAAGTATGGAGTTAAAATAAGTTATTAAAAATGAAATCCCTTTGTAATAGATGAGTTTTCGTCCGAAACCCTCATACTTCGAAAGAGATTGTCCAATTTGTACACGAAGTGCATCCAGTTTTTGCCGTAACCCTCTCAACTCTTTAGAAGCTGCTCTGTGGGTGAAATTATGATGTCATGCCAAGTTACAACCTTTTCAGAGTTCATTCGTACTGCTTTTCAAATTAAGGGTCATTTAGCTAAAAATAAATCATTAAATGCATGAAAAATATCAAATGAAGTCAGAAAGGGTTGAAAATTGATGATGTGCCTTTGAATGGTGCATATTGAACACACAAAAAGTATGGAGTTAAAATAAGTTATTAAAAATGAAATCCCTTTGTAATAGATGAGTTTTCGTCCGAAACCCTCATACTTCGAAAGAGATTGTCCAATTTGTACACGAAGTGCATCCAGTTTTTGCCGTAACCCTCTCAACTCTTTATAAGCTGCTATGTGGGTGAAATTATGATGTCATGCCAAGTTACAACCTTTTCAGAGTTCATTTGTACTGCTTTTCAAATTCAGGGTCATTTAGCTCAAAATAAATCATTAAATGCATGAAAAATATCAAATGAAGTCAGAAAGGGTTGAAAATTGATGATGTGCCTTTGAATGGTGCATATTGAACAGACAAAAAGTATGGAGTTAAAATAAGTTATTAAAAATGAAATCCCTTTGTAATAGATGAGTTTTCGTCTGAAACCCTCATACTTCGAAAGAGATTGTCCAATTTGTACACGAAGTGCATCCAGTTTTTGCCGTAACCCTCTCAACTCTTTAGAAGCTGCTATGTGGGTGAAATTATGATGTCATGCCAAGTTACAACCTTTTCAGAGTTCATTCGTACTGCTTTTCAAATTCAGGGTCATTTAGCTCAAAATAAATCATTAAATGCTTGAAAAATATCAAATGAAGTCAGACAGGGTTGAAAATTGATGATGTGCCTTTGAATGGTGCATATTGAACACACAAAAAGTATGGAGTTAAAATAAGTTATTAAAAATGAAATCCCTTTGTAATAGATGAGTTTTCGTCCGAAACCCTCATACTTCGAAAGAGATTGTCCAATTTGTACACGAAGTGCATCCAGTTTTTGCCGTAACCCTCTCAACTCTTTATAAGCTGCTATGTGGGTGAAATTATGATGTCATGCCAAGTTACAACCTTTTCAGAGTTCATTTGTACTGCTTTTCAAATTCAGGGTCATTTAGCTCAAAATAAATCATTAAATGCATGAAAAATATCAAATGAAGTCAGAAAGGGTTGAAAATTGATGATGTGCCTTTGAATGGTGCATATTTAACACACAAAAAGTATGGAGTTAAAATAAGTTATTAAAAATGAAATCCCTTTGTAATAGATGAGTTTTCGTCCGAAACCCTCATACTTAGAAAGAGATTGTCCAATTTGTACACGAAGTGCATCCAGTTTTTGCCGTAACCCTCTCAACTCTTTAGAAGCTGCTATGTGGGTGAAATTATGATGTCATGCCAAGTTACAACCTTTTCAGAGTTCATTCGTACTGCTTTTCAAATTCAGGGTCATTTAGCTCAAAATAAATCATTAAATGCATGAAAAATATCAAATGAAGTCAGAAAGGGTTGAAAATTGATGATGTGCCTTTGAATGGTGCATATTGAACACACAAAAAGTATGGAGTTAAAATAAGTTATTAAAAATGAAATCCCTTTGTAATAGATGAGTTTTCGTCCGAAACCCTCATACTTCGAAAGAGATTGTCCAATTTGTACACGAAGTGCATCCAGTTTTTGCCGTAACCCTCTCAACTCTTTAGAAGCTGCTATGTGGGTGAAATTATGATGTCATGCCAAGTTACAACCTTTTCAGAGTTCATTCGTACTGCTTTTCAAATTAAGGGTCATTTAGCTCAAAATAAATCATTAAATGCATGAAAAATATCAAATGAAGTCAGAAAGGGTTGAAAATTGATGATGTGCCTTTGAATGGTGCATATTGAACACACAAAAAGTATGGAGTTAAAATAAGTTATTAAAAATGAAATCCCTTTGTAATAGATGAGTTTTCGTCCGAAACCCTCATACTTCGAAAGAGATTGTCCAATTTGTACACGAAGTGCATCCAGTTTTTGCCGTAACCCTCTCAACTCTTTAGAAGCTGCTATGTGGGTGAAATTATGATGTCATGCCAAGTTACAACCTTTTCAGAGTTCATTCGTACTGCTTTTCAAATTAAGGGTCATTTAGCTCAAAATAAATCATTAAATGCATGAAAAATATCAAATGAAGTCAGAAAGGGTTGAAAATTGATGATGTGCCTTTGAATGGTGCATATTGAACACACAAAAAGTATGGAGTTAAAATAAGTTATTAAAAATGAAATCCCTTTGTAATAGATGAGTTTTCGTCCGAAACCCTCATACTTCGAAAGAGATTGTCCAATTTGTACACGAAGTGCATCCAGTTTTTGCCGTAACCCTCTCAACTCTTTAGAAGCTGCTATGTGGGTGAAATTATGATGTCATGCCAAGTTACAACCTTTTCAGAGTTCATTCGTACTGCTTTTCAAATTCAGGGTCATTTAGCTCAAGATAAATCATTAAATGCATGAAAAATATCAAATGAAGTCAGAAAGGGTTGAAAATTGATGATGTGCCTTTGAATGGTGCATATTGAACACACAAAAAGTATGGAGTTAAAATAAGTTATTAAAAATGAAATCCCTTTGTAATAGATGAGTTTTCGTCCGAAACCCTCATACTTCGAAAGAGATTGTCCAATTTGTACACGAAGTGCATCCAGTTTTTGCCGTAACCCTCTCAACTCTTTAGAAGCTGCTATGTGGGTGAAATTATGATGTCATGCCAAGTTACAACCTTTTCAGAGTTCATTCGTACTGCTTTTCAAATTAAGGGTCATTTAGCTCAAAATAAATCATTAAATGCATGAAAAATATCAAATGAAGTCAGAAAGGGTTGAAAATTGATGATGTGCCTTGGAATGGTGCATATTGAACACACAAAAAGTATGGAGTTAAAATAAGTTATTAAAAATGAAATCCCTTTGTAATAGATGAGTTTTCGTCCGAAACCCTCATACTTCGAAAGAGATTGTCCAATTTGTACACGAAGTGCATCCAGTTTTTGCCGTAACCCTCTCAACTCTTTAGAAGCTGCTCTGTGGGTGAAATTATGATGTCATGCCAAGTTACAACCTTTTCAGAGTTCATTCGTAGTGCTTTTCAAATTAAGGGTCATTTAGCTCAAGATAAATCATTAAATGCATGAAAAATATCAAATGAAGTCAGAAAGGGTTGAAAATTGATGATGTGCCTTTGAATGGTGCATATTGAACACACAAAAAGTATGGAGTTAAAATAAGTTATTAAAAATGAAATCCCTTTGTAATAGATGACTTTTCGTCCCAAACCCTCATACTTCGAAAGAGATTGTCCAATTTGTACACGAAGTGCATCCAGTTTTTGCCGTAACCCTCTCAACTCTTTATAAGCTGCTATGTGGGTGAAATTATGATGTCATGCCAAGTTACAACCTTTTCAGAGTTCATTCGTACTGCTTTTCAAATTCAGGGTCATTTAGCTCAAAATAAATCATTAAATGCATGAAAAATATCAAATGAAGTCAGAAAGGGTTGAAAATTGATGATGTGCCTTTGAATGGTGCATACTGAACAGACAAAAAGTATGGAGTTAAAATAAGTTATTAAAAATGAAATCCCTTTGTAATAGATGAGTTTTCGTCCGAAACCCTCATACTTCGAAAGAGATTGTCCAATTTGTACACGAAGTGCATCCAGTTTTTGCCGTAACCCTCTCAACTCTTTAGAAGCTGCTATGTGGGTGAAATTATGATGTCATGCCAAGTTACAACCTTTTCAGAGTTCATTCGTACTGCTTTTCAAATTCAGGGTCATTTAGCTCAAGATAAATCATTAAATGCATGAAAAATATCAAATGAAGTCAGAAAGGGTTGAAATTTGATGATGTGCCTTTGAATGGTGCATATTGAACACACAAAAAGTATGGAGTTAAAATAAGTTATTAAAAATGAAATCCCTTTGTAATAGATGAGTTTTCGTCCGAAACCGTCATACTTCGAAAGAGATTGTCCAATTTGTACACGAAGTGCATCCAGTTTTTGCCGTAACCCTCTCAACTCTTTAGAAGCTGCTATGTGGGTGAAATTATGATGTCATGCCAAGTTACAACCTTTTCAGAGTTCATTCGTACTGCTTTTCAAATTCAGGGTCATTTAGCTCAAAATAAATCTTTAAATGCATGAAAAATATCAAATGAAGTCAGACAGGGTTGAAAATTGATGATGTGCCTTTGAATGGTGCATATTGAACACACAAAAAGTATGGAGTTAAAATAAGTTATTAAAAATGAAATCCCTTTGTAATAGATGAGTTTTCGTCCGAAACCCTCATACTTCGAAAGAGATTGTCCAATTTGTACACGAAGTGCATCCAGTTTTTGCCGTAACCCTCTCAACTCTTTATAAGCTGCTATGTGGGTGAAATTATGATGTCATGCCAAGTTACAACCTTTTCAGAGTTCATTTGTACTGCTTTTCAAATTCAGGGTCATTTAGCTCAAAATAAATCATTAAATGCATGAAAAATATCAAATGAAGTCAGAAAGGGTTGAAAATTGATGATGTGCCTTTGAATGGTGCATATTGAACAGACAAAAAGTATGGAGTTAAAATAAGTTATTAAAAATGAAATCCCTTTGTAATAGATGAGTTTTCGTCTGAAACCCTCATACTTCGAAAGAGATTGTCCAATTTGTACACGAAGTGCATCCAGTTTTTGCCGTAACCCTCTCAACTCTTTAGAAGCTGCTATGTGGGTGAAATTATGATGTCATGCCAAGTTACAACCTTTTCAGAGTTCATTCGTACTGCTTTTCAAATTCAGGGTCATTTAGCTCAAGATAAATCATTAAATGCATGAAAAATATCAAATGAAGTCAGAAAGGGTTGAAAATTGATGATGTGCCTTTGAATGGTGCATATTGAACACACAAAAAGTACGGAGTTAAAATAAGTTATTAAAAATGAAATCCCTTTGTAATAGATGAGTTTTCGTCCGAAACCGTCATACTTCGAAAGAGATTGTCCAATTTGTACACGAAGTGCATCCAGTTTTTGCCGTAACCCTCTCAACTCTTTAGAAGCTGCTATGTGGGTGAAATTATGATGTCATGCCAAGTTACAACCTTTTCAGAGTTCATTCGTACTGCTTTTCAAATTCAGGGTCATTTAGCTCAAAATAAATCATTAAATGCATGAAAAATATCAAATGAAGTCAGACAGGGTTGAAAATTGATGATGTGCCTTTGAATGGTGCATATTGAACACACAAAAAGTATGGAGTTAAAATAAGTTATTAAAAATGAAATCCCTTTGTAATAGATGAGTTTTCGTCCGAAACCCTCATACTTCGAAAGAGATTGTCCAATTTGTACACGAAGTGCATCCAGTTTTTGCCGTAACCCTCTCAACTCTTTATAAGCTGCTATGTGGGTGAAATTATGATGTCATGCCAAGTTACAACCTTTTCAGAGTTCATTTGTACTGCTTTTCAAATTCAGGGTCATTTAGCTCAAAATAAATCATTAAATGCATGAAAAATATCAAATGAAGTCAGAAAGGGTTGAAAATTGATGATGTGCCTTTGAATGGTGCATATTTAACACACAAAAAGTATGGAGTTAAAATAAGTTATTAAAAATGAAATCCCTTTGTAATAGATGAGTTTTCGTCCGAAACCCTCATACTTAGAAAGAGATTGTCCAATTTGTACACGAAGTGCATCCAGTTTTTGCCGTAACCCTCTCAACTCTTTAGAAGCTGCTATGTGGGTGAAATTATGATGTCATGCCAAGTTACAACCTTTTCAGAGTTCATTCGTACTGCTTTTCAAATTCAGGGTCATTTAGCTCAAAATAAATCATTAAATGCATGAAAAATATCAAATGAAGTCAGAAAGGGTTGAAAATTGATGATGTGCCTTTGAATGGTGCATATTGAACACACAAAAAGTATGGAGTTAAAATAAGTTATTAAAAATGAAATCCCTTTGTAATAGATGAGTTTTCGTCCGAAACCCTCATACTTCGAAAGAGATTGTCCAATTTGTACACGAAGTGCATCCAGTTTTTGCCGTAACCCTCTCAACTCTTTAGAAGCTGCTATGTGGGTGAAATTATGATGTCATGCCAAGTTACAACCTTTTCAGAGTTCATTCGTACTGCTTTTCAAATTAAGGGTCATTTAGCTCAAAATAAATCATTAAATGCATGAAAAATATCAAATGAAGTCAGAAAGGGTTGAAAATTGATGATGTGCCTTTGAATGGTGCATATTGAACACACAAAAAGTATGGAGTTAAAATAAATTATTAAAAATGAAATCCCTTTGTAATAGATGAGTTTTCGTCCGAAACCCTCATACTTCGAAAGAGATTGTCCAATTTGTACACGAAGTGCATCCAGTTTTTGCCGTAACCCTCTCAACTCTTTAGAAGCTGCTATGTGGGTGAAATTATGATGTCATGCCAAGTTACAACCTTTTCAGAGTTCATTCGTACTGCTTTTCAAATTAAGGGTCATTTAGCTCAAAATAAATCATTAAATGCATGAAAAATATCAAATGAAGTCAGAAAGGGTTGAAAATTGATGATGTGCCTTTGAATGGTGCATATTGAACACACAAAAAGTATGGAGTTAAAATAAGTTATTAAAAATGAAATCCCTTTGTAATAGATGAGTTTTCGTCCGAAACCCTCATACTTCGAAAGAGATTGTCCAATTTGTACACGAAGTGCATCCAGTTTTTGCCGTAACCCTCTCAACTCTTTAGAAGCTGCTATGTGGGTGAAATTATGATGTCATGCCAAGTTACAACCTTTTCAGAGTTCATTCGTACTGCTTTTCAAATTCAGGGTCATTTAGCTCAAGATAAATCATTAAATGCATGAAAAATATCAAATGAAGTCAGAAAGGGTTGAAAATTGATGATGTGCCTTTGAATGGTGCATATTGAACACACAAAAAGTATGGAGTTAAAATAAGTTATTAAAAATGAAATCCCTTTGTAATAGATGAGTTTTCGTCCGAAACCCTCATACTTCGAAAGAGATTGTCCAATTTGTACACGAAGTGCATCCAGTTTTTGCCGTAACCCTCTCAACTCTTTAGAAGCTGCTATGTGGGTGAAATTATGATGTCATGCCAAGTTACAACCTTTTCAGAGTTCATTCGTACTGCTTTTCAAATTAAGGGTCATTTAGCTCAAAATAAATCATTAAATGCATGAAAAATATCAAATGAAGTCAGAAAGGGTTGAAAATTGATGATGTGCCTTGGAATGGTGCATATTGAACACACAAAAAGTATGGAGTTAAAATAAGTTATTAAAAATGAAATCCCTTTGTAATAGATGAGTTTTCGTCCGAAACCCTCATACTTCGAAAGAGATTGTCCAATTTGTACACGAAGTGCATCCAGTTTTTGCCGTAACCCTCTCAACTCTTTAGAAGCTGCTCTGTGGGTGAAATTATGATGTCATGCCAAGTTACAACCTTTTCAGAGTTCATTCGTAGTGCTTTTCAAATTAAGGGTCATTTAGCTCAAGATAAATCATTAAATGCATGAAAAATATCAAATGAAGTCAGAAAGGGTTGAAAATTGATGATGTGCCTTTGAATGGTGCATATTGAACACACAAAAAGTATGGAGTTAAAATAAGTTATTAAAAATGAAATCCCTTTGTAATAGATGACTTTTCGTCCCAAACCCTCATACTTCGAAAGAGATTGTCCAATTTGTACACGAAGTGCATCCAGTTTTTGCCGTAACCCTCTCAACTCTTTATAAGCTGCTATGTGGGTGAAATTATGATGTCATGCCAAGTTACAACCTTTTCAGAGTTCATTCGTACTGCTTTTCAAATTCAGGGTCATTTAGCTCAAAATAAATCATTAAATGCATGAAAAATATCAAATGAAGTCAGAAAGGGTTGAAAATTGATGATGTGCCTTTGAATGGTGCATACTGAACAGACAAAAAGTATGGAGTTAAAATAAGTTATTAAAAATGAAATCCCTTTGTAATAGATGAGTTTTCGTCCGAAACCCTCATACTTCGAAAGAGATTGTCCAATTTGTACACGAAGTGCATCCAGTTTTTGCCGTAACCCTCTCAACTCTTTAGAAGCTGCTATGTGGGTGAAATTATGATGTCATGCCAAGTTACAACCTTTTCAGAGTTCATTCGTACTGCTTTTCAAATTAAGGGTCATTTAGCTCAAAATAAATCATTAAATGCATGAAAAATATCAAATGAAGTCAGAAAGGGTTGAAAATTGATGATGTGCCTTTGAATGGTGCATATTGAACACACAAAAAGTATGGAGTTAAAATAAATTATTAAAAATGAAATCCCTTTGTAATAGATGAGTTTTCGTCCGAAACCCTCATACTTCGAAAGAGATTGTCCAATTTGTACACGAAGTGCATCCAGTTTTTGCCGTAACCCTCTCAACTCTTTAGAAGCTGCTATGTGGGTGAAATTATGATGTCATGCCAAGTTACAACCTTTTCAGAGTTCATTCGTACTGCTTTTCAAATTAAGGGTCATTTAGCTCAAAATAAATCATTAAATGCATGAAAAATATCAAATGAAGTCAGAAAGGGTTGAAAATTGATGATGTGCCTTTGAATGGTGCATATTGAACACACAAAAAGTATGGAGTTAAAATAAGTTATTAAAAATGAAATCCCTTTGTAATAGATGAGTTTTCGTCCGAAACCCTCATACTTCGAAAGAGATTGTCCAATTTGTACACGAAGTGCATCCAGTTTTTGCCGTAACCCTCTCAACTCTTTAGAAGCTGCTATGTGGGTGAAATTATGATGTCATGCCAAGTTACAACCTTTTCAGAGTTCATTCGTACTGCTTTTCAAATTCAGGGTCATTTAGCTCAAGATAAATCATTAAATGCATGAAAAATATCAAATGAAGTCAGAAAGGGTTGAAAATTGATGATGTGCCTTTGAATGGTGCATATTGAACACACAAAAAGTATGGAGTTAAAATAAGTTATTAAAAATGAAATCCCTTTGTAATAGATGAGTTTTCGTCCGAAACCCTCATACTTCGAAAGAGATTGTCCAATTTGTACACGAAGTGCATCCAGTTTTTGCCGTAACCCTCTCAACTCTTTAGAAGCTGCTATGTGGGTGAAATTATGATGTCATGCCAAGTTACAACCTTTTCAGAGTTCATTCGTACTGCTTTTCAAATTAAGGGTCATTTAGCTCAAAATAAATCATTAAATGCATGAAAAATATCAAATGAAGTCAGAAAGGGTTGAAAATTGATGATGTGCCTTGGAATGGTGCATATTGAACACACAAAAAGTATGGAGTTAAAATAAGTTATTAAAAATGAAATCCCTTTGTAATAGATGAGTTTTCGTCCGAAACCCTCATACTTCGAAAGAGATTGTCCAATTTGTACACGAAGTGCATCCAGTTTTTGCCGTAACCCTCTCAACTCTTTAGAAGCTGCTCTGTGGGTGAAATTATGATGTCATGCCAAGTTACAACCTTTTCAGAGTTCATTCGTAGTGCTTTTCAAATTAAGGGTCATTTAGCTCAAGATAAATCATTAAATGCATGAAAAATATCAAATGAAGTCAGAAAGGGTTGAAAATTGATGATGTGCCTTTGAATGGTGCATATTGAACACACAAAAAGTATGGAGTTAAAATAAGTTATTAAAAATGAAATCCCTTTGTAATAGATGACTTTTCGTCCCAAACCCTCATACTTCGAAAGAGATTGTCCAATTTGTACACGAAGTGCATCCAGTTTTTGCCGTAACCCTCTCAACTCTTTATAAGCTGCTATGTGGGTGAAATTATGATGTCATGCCAAGTTACAACCTTTTCAGAGTTCATTCGTACTGCTTTTCAAATTCAGGGTCATTTAGCTCAAAATAAATCATTAAATGCATGAAAAATATCAAATGAAGTCAGAAAGGGTTGAAAATTGATGATGTGCCTTTGAATGGTGCATACTGAACAGACAAAAAGTATGGAGTTAAAATAAGTTATTAAAAATGAAATCCCTTTGTAATAGATGAGTTTTCGTCCGAAACCCTCATACTTCGAAAGAGATTGTCCAATTTGTACACGAAGTGCATCCAGTTTTTGCCGTAACCCTCTCAACTCTTTAGAAGCTGCTATGTGGGTGAAATTATGATGTCATGCCAAGTTACAACCTTTTCAGAGTTCATTCGTACTGCTTTTCAAATTCAGGGTCATTTAGCTCAAGATAAATCATTAAATGCATGAAAAATATCAAATGAAGTCAGAAAGGGTTGAAATTTGATGATGTGCCTTTGAATGGTGCATATTGAACACACAAAAAGTATGGAGTTAAAATAAGTTATTAAAAATGAAATCCCTTTGTAATAGATGAGTTTTCGTCCGAAACCGTCATACTTCGAAAGAGATTGTCCAATTTGTACACGAAGTGCATCCAGTTTTTGCCGTAACCCTCTCAACTCTTTAGAAGCTGCTATGTGGGTGAAATTATGATGTCATGCCAAGTTACAACCTTTTCAGAGTTCATTCGTACTGCTTTTCAAATTCAGGGTCATTTAGCTCAAAATAAATCTTTAAATGCATGAAAAATATCAAATGAAGTCAGACAGGGTTGAAAATTGATGATGTGCCTTTGAATGGTGCATATTGAACACACAAAAAGTATGGAGTTAAAATAAGTTATTAAAAATGAAATCCCTTTGTAATAGATGAGTTTTCGTCCGAAACCCTCATACTTCGAAAGAGATTGTCCAATTTGTACACGAAGTGCATCCAGTTTTTGCCGTAACCCTCTCAACTCTTTAGAAGCTGCTATGTGTTTGAAATTATGATGTCATGCCAAGTTACAACCTTTTCAGAGTTCATTCGTACTGCTTTTCAAATTCAGGGTCATTTAGCTCAAAATAAATCATTAAATGCATGAAAAATATCAAATGAAGTCAGAAAGGGTTGAAAATTGATGATGTGCCTTTGAATGGTGCATATTGAACACACAAAAAGTATGGAGTTAAAATAAGTTATTAAATATGAAATCCCTTTGTAATAGATGAGTTTTCGTCCGAAACCCTCATACTTCGAAAGAGATTGTCCAATTTGTACACGAAGTGCATCCAGTTTTTGCCGTAACCCTCTCAACTCTTTAGAAGCTGCTATGTGGGTGAAATTATGATGTCATGCCAAGTTACAACCTTTTCAGAGTTCATTCGTACTGCTTTTCAAATTCAGGGTCATTTAGCTCAAAATAAATCATTAAATGCATGAAAAATATCAAATGAAGTCAGAAAGGGTTGAAAATTGATGATGTGCCTTTATATGGTGCATATTGAACAGACAAAAAGTATGGAGTTAAAATAAGTTATTAAAAATGAAATCCCTTTGTAATAGATGAGTTTTCGTCCGAAACCGTCATACTTCGAAAGAGATTGTCCAATTTGTACACGAAGTGCATCCAGTTTTTGCCGTAACCCTCTCAACTCTTTCGAAGCTGCTATGTGGGTGAAATTATGATGTCATGCCAAGTTACAACCTTTTCAGAGTTCATTCGTACTGCTTTTCAAATTCAGGGTCATTTAGCTCAAGATAAATCATTAAATGCATGAAAAATATCAAATGAAGTCAGAAAGGGTTGAAATTTGATGATGTGCCTTTGAATGGTGCATATTGAACACACAAAAAGTATGGAGTTAAAATAAGTTATTAAAAATGAAATCCCTTTGTAATAGATGAGTTTTCGTCCGAAACCGTCATACTTCGAAAGAGATTGTCCAATTTGTACACGAAGTGCATCCAGTTTTTGCCGTAACCCTCTCAACTCTTTAGAAGCTGCTATGTGGGTGAAATTATGATGTCATGCCAAGTTACAACCTTTTCAGAGTTCATTCGTACTGCTTTTCAAATTCAGGGTCATTTAGCTCAAAATAAATCTTTAAATGCATGAAAAATATCAAATGAAGTCAGACAGGGTTGAAAATTGATGATGTGCCTTTGAATGGTGCATATTGAACACACAAAAAGTATGGAGTTAAAATAAGTTATTAAAAATGAAATCCCTTTGTAATAGATGAGTTTTCGTCCGAAACCCTCATACTTCGAAAGAGATTGTCCAATTTGTACACGAAGTGCATCCAGTTTTTGCCGTAACCCTCTCAACTCTTTAGAAGCTGCTATGTGGGTGAAATTATGATGTCATGCCAAGTTACAACCTTTTCATAGTTCATTCGTACTGCTTTTCAAATTCAGGGTCATTTAGCTCAAGATAAATCATTAAATGCATGAAAAATATCAAATGAAGTCAGAAAGGGTTGAAATTTGATGATGTGCCTTTGAATGGTGCATATTGAACACACAAAAAGTATGGAGTTAAAATAAGTTATTAAAAATGAAATCCCTTTGTAATAGATGAGTTTTCGTCCGAAACCCTCATACTTCGAAAGAGATTGTCCAATTTGTACACGAAGTGCATCCAGTTTTTGCCGTAACCCTCTCAACTCTTTAGAAGCTGCTATGTGGGTGAAATTATGATGTCATGCCAAGTTACAACCTTTTCAGAGTTCATTCGTACTGCTTTTCAAATTCAGGGTCATTTAGCTCAAAATAAATCTTTAAATGCATGAAAAATATCAAATGAAGTCAGAAAGGGTTGAAAATTGATGATGTGCCTTTGAATGGTGCATATTGAACACACAAAAAGTATGGAGTTAAAATAAGTTATTAAAAATGAAATCCCTTTGTAATAGATGAGTTTTCGTCCGAAACCCTCATACTTCGAAAGAGATTGTCCAATTTGTACACGAAGTGCATCCAGTTTTTGCCGTAACCCTCTCAACTCTTTAGAAGCTGCTATGTGTTTGAAATTATGATGTCATGCCAAGTTACAACCTTTTCAGAGTTCATTCGTACTGCTTTTCAAATTCAGGGTCATTTAGCTCAAAATAAATCATTAAATGCATGAAAAATATCAAATGAAGTCAGAAAGGGTTGAAAATTGATGATGTGCCTTTGAATGGTGCATATTGAACACACAAAAAGTATGGAGTTAAAATAAGTTATTAAATATGAAATCCCTTTGTAATAGATGAGTTTTCGTCCGAAACCCTCATACTTCGAAAGAGATTGTCCAATTTGTACACGAAGTGCATCCAGTTTTTGCCGTAACCCTCTCAACTCTTTAGAAGCTGCTATGTGGGTGAAATTATGATGTCATGCCAAGTTACAACCTTTTCAGAGTTCATTCGTACTGCTTTTCAAATTCAGGGTCATTTAGCTCAAAATAAATCATTAAATGCATGAAAAATATCAAATGAAGTCAGAAAGGGTTGAAAATTGATGATGTGCCTTTATATGGTGCATATTGAACAGACAAAAAGTATGGAGTTAAAATAAGTTATTAAAAATGAAATCCCTTTGTAATAGATGAGTTTTCGTCCGAAACCGTCATACTTCGAAAGAGATTGTCCAATTTGTACACGAAGTGCATCCAGTTTTTGCCGTAACCCTCTCAACTCTTTCGAAGCTGCTATGTGGGTGAAATTATGATGTCATGCCAAGTTACAACCTTTTCAGAGTTCATTCGTACTGCTTTTCAAATTCAGGGTCATTTAGCTCAAGATAAATCATTAAATGCATGAAAAATATCAAATGAAGTCAGAAAGGGTTGAAATTTGATGATGTGCCTTTGAATGGTGCATATTGAACACACAAAAAGTATGGAGTTAAAATAAGTTATTAAAAATGAAATCCCTTTGTAATAGATGAGTTTTCGTCCGAAACCGTCATACTTCGAAAGAGATTGTCCAATTTGTACACGAAGTGCATCCAGTTTTTGCCGTAACCCTCTCAACTCTTTAGAAGCTGCTATGTGGGTGAAATTATGATGTCATGCCAAGTTACAACCTTTTCAGAGTTCATTCGTACTGCTTTTCAAATTCAGGGTCATTTAGCTCAAAATAAATCTTTAAATGCATGAAAAATATCAAATGAAGTCAGACAGGGTTGAAAATTGATGATGTGCCTTTGAATGGTGCATATTGAACACACAAAAAGTATGGAGTTAAAATAAGTTATTAAAAATGAAATCCCTTTGTAATAGATGAGTTTTCGTCCGAAACCCTCATACTTCGAAAGAGATTGTCCAATTTGTACACGAAGTGCATCCAGTTTTTGCCGTAACCCTCTCAACTCTTTAGAAGCTGCTATGTGGGTGAAATTATGATGTCATGCCAAGTTACAACCTTTTCATAGTTCATTCGTACTGCTTTTCAAATTCAGGGTCATTTAGCTCAAGATAAATCATTAAATGCATGAAAAATATCAAATGAAGTCAGAAAGGGTTGAAATTTGATGATGTGCCTTTGAATGGTGCATATTGAACACACAAAAAGTATGGAGTTAAAATAAGTTATTAAAAATGAAATCCCTTTGTAATAGATGAGTTTTCGTCCGAAACCCTCATACTTCGAAAGAGATTGTCCAATTTGTACACGAAGTGCATCCAGTTTTTGCCGTAACCCTCTCAACTCTTTAGAAGCTACTATGTGGGTGAAATTATGATGTCATGCCAAGTTACAACCTTTTCAGAGTTCATTCGTACTGCTTTTCAAATTCAGGGTCATTTAGCTCAAAATAAATCTTTAAATGCATGAAAAATATCAAATGAAGTCAGAAAGGGTTGAAAATTGATGATGTGCCTTTGAATGGTGCATATTGAACACACAAAAAGTATGGAGTTAAAATAAGTTATTAAAAATGAAATCCCTTTGTAATAGATGAGTTTTCGTCCGAAACCCTCATACTTCGAAAGAGATTGTCCAATTTGTACACGAAGTGCATCCAGTTTTTGCCGTAACCCTCTCAACTCTTTAGAAGCTGCTATGTGTTTGAAATTATGATGTCATGCCAAGTTACAACCTTTTCAGAGTTCATTCGTACTGCTTTTCAAATTCAGGGTCATTTAGCTCAAAATAAATCATTAAATGCATGAAAAATATCAAATGAAGTCAGAAAGGGTTGAAAATTGATGATGTGCCTTTGAATGGTGCATATTGAACACACAAAAAGTATGGAGTTAAAATAAGTTATTAAAAATGAAAGCCCTTTGTAATAGATGAGTTTTCGTCCGAAACCCTCATACTTCGAAAGAGATTGTCCAATTTGTACACGAAGTGCATCCAGTTTTTGCCGTAACCCTCTCAACTCTTTAGAAGCTGCTATGTGGGTGAAATTATGATGTCATGCCAAGTTACAACCTTTTCAGAGTTCATTCGTACTGCTTTTCAAATTCAGGGTCATTTAGCTCAAAATAAATCATTAAATGCATGAAAAATATCAAATGAAGTCAGAAAGGGTTGAAAATTGATGATGTGCCTTTATATGGTGCATATTGAACAGACAAAAAGTATGGAGTTAAAATAAGTTATTAAAAATGAAATCCCTTTGTAATAGATGAGTTTTCGTCCGAAACCGTCATACTTCGAAAGAGATTGTCCAATTTGTACACGAAGTGCATCCAGTTTTTGCCGTAACCCTCTCAACTCTTTCGAAGCTGCTATGTGGGTGAAATTATGATGTCATGCCAAGTTACAACCTTTTCAGAGTTCATTCGTACTGCTTTTCAAATTCAGGGTCATTTAGCTCAAAATAAATCATTAAATGCATGAAAAATATCAAATGAAGTCCAAAAGGGTTGAAAATTGATGATGTGCCTTTATATGGTGCATATTGAACAGACAAAAAGTATGGAGTTAAAATAAGTTATTAAAAATGAAATCCCTTTGTAATAGATGAGTTTTCGTCCGAAACCCTCATACTTCGAAAGAGATTGTCCAATTTGTACACGAAGTGCATCCAGTTTTTGCCGTAACCCTCTCAACTCTGTAGAAGTTGCTATGTGGGTGAAATTATGATGTCATGCCAAGTTACAACCTTTTCAGAGTTCATTTGTACTGCTTTTCAAATTCAGGGTCATTTAGCTCAAAATAAATCATTAAATGCATGAAAAATATCAAATGAAGTCAGAAAGGGTTGAAAATTGATGATGTGCCTTTGAATGGTGCATATTGAACACACAAAAAGTATGGAGTTAAAATAAGTTATTAAAAATGAAATCCCTTTGTAATAGATGAGTTTTCGTCCGAAACCCTCATACTTCGAAAGAGATTGTCCAATTTGTACACGAAGTGCATCCAGTTTTTGCCGTAACCCTCTCAACTCTTTAGAAGCTGCTATGTGGGTGAAATTATGATGTCATGCCAAGTTACAACATTTTCAGAGTTCATTTGTACTGCTTTTCAAATTCAGGGTCATTTAGCTCAAAATAAATCATTAAATGCATGAAAAATATCAAATGAAGTCAGAAAGGGTTGAAAATTGATGATGCGCCTTTGAATGGTGCATATTGAACACACAAAAAGTATGGAGTTAAAATAAGTTATTAAAAATGAAACCCCTTTGTAATAGATGAGTTTTCGTCCGAAACCCTCATACTTCGAAAGAGATTGTCCAATTTGTACACGAAGTGCATCCAGTTTTTGCCGTAACCCTCTCAACTCTTTAGAAGCTGCTTTGTGGGTGAAATTATGATGTCATGCCAAGTTACAACCTTTTCAGAGTTCATTTGTACTGCTTTTCAAATTCAGGGTCATTTAGCTCAAAATAAATCATTAAATGCATGAAAAATATCAAATGAAGTCAGAAAGGGTTGAAAATTGATGATGTGCCTTTGAATGGTGCATATTGAACACACAAAAAGTATGGAGTTAAAATAAGTTATTAAAAATGAAATCCCTTTGTAATAGATGAGTTTTCGTCCGAAACCCTCATACTTCGAAAGAGATTGTCCAATTTGTACACGAAGTGCATCCAGTTTTTGCCGTAACCCTCTCAACTCTTTAGAAGCTGCTATGTGGGTGAAATTATGATGTCATGCCAAGTTACAACCTTTTCAGAGTTCATTCGTACTGCTTTTCAAATTCAGGGTCATTTAGCTCAAGATAAATCATTAAATGCATGAAAAATATCAAATGAAGTCAGAAAGGGTTCAAAATTGATGATGTGCCTTTGAATGGTGCATATTGAACACACAAAAAGTATGGAGTTAAAATAAGTTATTAAAAATGAAATCCCTTTGTAATAGATGAGTTTTCGTCCGAAACCCTCATACTTCGAAAGAGATTGTCCAATTTGTACACGAAGTGCATCCAGTTTTTGCCGTAACCCTCTCAACTCTTTAGAAGCTGCTATGTGGGTGAAATTATGATGTCATGCCAAGTTACAACCTTTTCAGAGTTCATTTGTACTGCTTTTCAAATTCAGGGTCATTTAGCTCAAAATAAATCATTAAATGCATGAAAAATATCAAATGAAGTCAGAAAGGGTTGAAAATTGATGATGTGCCTTTGAATGGTGCATATTGAACACACAAAAAGTATGGAGTTAAAATAAGTTATTAAAAATGAAATCCCTTTGTAATAGATGAGTTTTCGTCCGAAACCCTCATACTTCGAAAGAGATTGTCCAATTTGTACACGAAGTGCATCCAGTTTTTGCCGTAACCCTCTCAACTCTTTAGAAGCTGCTATGTGGGTGAAATTATGATGTCATGCCAAGTTACAACCTTTTCAGAGTTCATTCGTACTGCTTTTCAAATTCAGGGTCATTTAGCTCAAAATAAATCATTAAATGCATGAAAAATATCAAATGAAGTCAGAAAGGGTTGAAAATTGATGATGTGCCTTTGAATGGTGCATATTGAACACACAAAAAGTATGGAGTTAAAATAAGTTATTAAAAATGAAAGCCCTTTGTAATAGATGAGTTTTCGTCCGAAACCCTCATACTTCGAAAGAGATTGTCCAATTTGTACACGAAGTGCATCCAGTTTTTGCCGTAACCCTCTCAACTCTTTAGAAGCTGCTTTGTGGGTGAAATTATGATGTCATGCCAAGTTACAACCTTTTCAGAGTTCATTTGTACTGCTTTTCAAATTCAGGGTCATTTAGCTCAAAATAAATCATTAAATGCATGAAAAATATCAAATGAAGTCAGAAAGGGTTGAAAATTGATGATGTGCCTTTGAATGGTGCATATTGAACACACAAAAAGTATGGAGTTAAAATAAGTTATTAAAAATGAAATCCCTTTGTAATAGATGAGTTTTCGTCCGAAACCCTCATACTTCGAAAGAGATTGTCCAATTTGTACACGAAGTGCATCCAGTTTTTGCCGTAACCCTCTCAACTCTTTAGAAGCTGCTATGTGTTTGAAATTATGATGTCATGCCAAGTTACAACCTTTTCAGAGTTCATTCGTACTGCTTTTCAAATTCAGGGTCATTTAGCTCAAAATAAATCATTAAATGCATGAAAAATATCAAATGAAGTCAGAAAGGGTTGAAAATTGATGATGTGCCTTTGAATGGTGCATATTGAACACACAAAAAGTATGGAGTTAAAATAAGTTATTAAAAATGAAAGCCCTTTGTAATAGATGAGTTTTCGTCCGAAACCCTCATACTTCGAAAGAGATTGTCCAATTTGTACACGAAGTGCATCCAGTTTTTGCCGTAACCCTCTCAACTCTTTAGAAGCTGCTATGTGGGTGAAATTATGATGTCATGCCAAGTTACAACCTTTTCAGAGTTCATTCGTACTGCTTTTCAAATTCAGGGTCATTTAGCTCAAAATAAATCATTAAATGCATGAAAAATATCAAATGAAGTCAGAAAGGGTTGAAAATTGATGATGTGCCTTTATATGGTGCATATTGAACAGACAAAAAGTATGGAGTTAAAATAAGTTATTAAAAATGAAATCCCTTTGTAATAGATGAGTTTTCGTCCGAAACCGTCATACTTCGAAAGAGATTGTCCAATTTGTACACGAAGTGCATCCAGTTTTTGCCGTAACCCTCTCAACTCTTTAGAAGCTACTATGTGGGTGAAATTATGATGTCATGCCAAGTTACAACCTTTTCAGAGTTCATTCGTACTGCTTTTCAAATTCAGGGTCATTTAGCTCAAAATAAATCTTTAAATGCATGAAAAATATCAAATGAAGTCAGAAAGGGTTGAAAATTGATGATGTGCCTTTGAATGGTGCATATTGAACACACAAAAAGTATGGAGTTAAAATAAGTTATTAAAAATGAAATCCCTTTGTAATAGATGAGTTTTCGTCCGAAACCCTCATACTTCGAAAGAGATTGTCCAATTTGTACACGAAGTGCATCCAGTTTTTGCCGTAACCCTCTCAACTCTTTAGAAGCTGCTATGTGTTTGAAATTATGATGTCATGCCAAGTTACAACCTTTTCAGAGTTCATTCGTACTGCTTTTCAAATTCAGGGTCATTTAGCTCAAAATAAATCATTAAATGCATGAAAAATATCAAATGAAGTCAGAAAGGGTTGAAAATTGATGATGTGCCTTTGAATGGTGCATATTGAACACACAAAAAGTATGGAGTTAAAATAAGTTATTAAAAATGAAAGCCCTTTGTAATAGATGAGTTTTCGTCCGAAACCCTCATACTTCGAAAGAGATTGTCCAATTTGTACACGAAGTGCATCCAGTTTTTGCCGTAACCCTCTCAACTCTTTAGAAGCTGCTATGTGGGTGAAATTATGATGTCATGCCAAGTTACAACCTTTTCAGAGTTCATTCGTACTGCTTTTCAAATTCAGGGTCATTTAGCTCAAAATAAATCATTAAATGCATGAAAAATATCAAATGAAGTCAGAAAGGGTTGAAAATTGATGATGTGCCTTTATATGGTGCATATTGAACAGACAAAAAGTATGGAGTTAAAATAAGTTATTAAAAATGAAATCCCTTTGTAATAGATGAGTTTTCGTCCGAAACCGTCATACTTCGAAAGAGATTGTCCAATTTGTACACGAAGTGCATCCAGTTTTTGCCGTAACCCTCTCAACTCTTTCGAAGCTGCTATGTGGGTGAAATTATGATGTCATGCCAAGTTACAACCTTTTCAGAGTTCATTCGTACTGCTTTTCAAATTCAGGGTCATTTAGCTCAAAATAAATCATTAAATGCATGAAAAATATCAAATGAAGTCCAAAAGGGTTGAAAATTGATGATGTGCCTTTATATGGTGCATATTGAACAGACAAAAAGTATGGAGTTAAAATAAGTTATTAAAAATGAAATCCCTTTGTAATAGATGAGTTTTCGTCCGAAACCCTCATACTTCGAAAGAGATTGTCCAATTTGTACACGAAGTGCATCCAGTTTTTGCCGTAACCCTCTCAACTCTGTAGAAGTTGCTATGTGGGTGAAATTATGATGTCATGCCAAGTTACAACCTTTTCAGAGTTCATTTGTACTGCTTTTCAAATTCAGGGTCATTTAGCTCAAAATAAATCATTAAATGCATGAAAAATATCAAATGAAGTCAGAAAGGGTTGAAAATTGATGATGTGCCTTTGAATGGTGCATATTGAACACACAAAAAGTTTGGAGTTAAAATAAGTTATTAAAAATGAAATCCCTTTGTAATAGATGAGTTTTCGTCCGAAACCCTCATACTTCGAAAGAGATTGTCCAATTTGTACACGAAGTGCATCCAGTTTTTGCCGTAACCCTCTCAACTCTTTAGAAGCTGCTATGTGGGTGAAATTATGATGTCATGCCAAGTTACAACATTTTCAGAGTTCATTTGTACTGCTTTTCAAATTCAGGGTCATTTAGCTCAAAATAAATCATTAAATGCATGAAAAATATCAAATGAAGTCAGAAAGGGTTGAAAATTGATGATGCGCCTTTGAATGGTGCATATTGAACACACAAAAAGTATGGAGTTAAAATAAGTTATTAAAAATGAAACCCCTTTGTAATAGATGAGTTTTCGTCCGAAACCCTCATACTTCGAAAGAGATTGTCCAATTTGTACACGAAGTGCATCCAGTTTTTGCCGTAACCCTCTCAACTCTTTAGAAGCTGCTTTGTGGGTGAAATTATGATGTCATGCCAAGTTACAACCTTTTCAGAGTTCATTTGTACTGCTTTTCAAATTCAGGGTCATTTAGCTCAAAATAAATCATTAAATGCATGAAAAATATCAAATGAAGTCAGAAAGGGTTGAAAATTGATGATGTGCCTTTGAATGGTGCATATTGAACACACAAAAAGTATGGAGTTAAAATAAGTTATTAAAAATGAAATCCCTTTGTAATAGATGAGTTTTCGTCCGAAACCCTCATACTTCGAAAGAGATTGTCCAATTTGTACACGAAGTGCATCCAGTTTTTGCCGTAACCCTCTCAACTCTTTAGAAGCTGCTATGTGGGTGAAATTATGATGTCATGCCAAGTTACAACCTTTTCAGAGTTCATTCGTACTGCTTTTCAAATTCAGGGTCATTTAGCTCAAGATAAATCATTAAATGCATGAAAAATATCAAATGAAGTCAGAAAGGGTTCAAAATTGATGATGTGCCTTTGAATGGTGCATATTGAACACACAAAAAGTATGGAGTTAAAATAAGTTATTAAAAATGAAATCCCTTTGTAATAGATGAGTTTTCGTCCGAAACCCTCATACTTCGAAAGAGATTGTCCAATTTGTACACGAAGTGCATCCAGTTTTTGCCGTAACCCTCTCAACTCTTTAGAAGCTGCTATGTGGGTGAAATTATGATGTCATGCCAAGTTACAACCTTTTCAGAGTTCATTTGTACTGCTTTTCAAATTCAGGGTCATTTAGCTCAAAATAAATCATTAAATGCATGAAAAATATCAAATGAAGTCAGAAAGGGTTGAAAATTGATGATGTGCCTTTGAATGGTGCATATTGAACACACAAAAAGTATGGAGTTAAAATAAGTTATTAAAAATGAAATCCCTTTGTAATAGATGAGTTTTCGTCCGAAACCCTCATACTTCGAAAGAGATTGTCCAATTTGTACACGAAGTGCATCCAGTTTTTGCCGTAACCCTCTCAACTCTTTAGAAGCTGCTATGTGGGTGAAATTATGATGTCATGCCAAGTTACAACCTTTTCAGAGTTCATTCGTACTGCTTTTCAAATTCAGGGTCATTTAGCTCAAAATAAATCATTAAATGCATGAAAAATATCAAATGAAGTCAGAAAGGGTTGAAAATTGATGATGTGCCTTTGAATGGTGCATATTGAACACACAAAAAGTATGGAGTTAAAATAAGTTATTAAAAATGAAAGCCCTTTGTAATAGATGAGTTTTCGTCCGAAACCCTCATACTTCGAAAGAGATTGTCCAATTTGTACACGAAGTGCATCCAGTTTTTGCCGTAACCCTCTCAACTCTTTAGAAGCTGCTTTGTGGGTGAAATTATGATGTCATGCCAAGTTACAACCTTTTCAGAGTTCATTTGTACTGCTTTTCAAATTCAGGGTCATTTAGCTCAAAATAAATCATTAAATGCATGAAAAATATCAAATGAAGTCAGAAAGGGTTGAAAATTGATGATGTGCCTTTGAATGGTGCATATTGAACACACAAAAAGTATGGAGTTAAAATAAGTTATTAAAAATGAAATCCCTTTGTAATAGATGAGTTTTCGTCCGAAACCCTCATACTTCGAAAGAGATTGTCCAATTTGTACACGAAGTGCATCCAGTTTTTGCCGTAACCCTCTCAACTCTTTAGAAGCTGCTATGTGTTTGAAATTATGATGTCATGCCAAGTTACAACCTTTTCAGAGTTCATTCGTACTGCTTTTCAAATTCAGGGTCATTTAGCTCAAAATAAATCATTAAATGCATGAAAAATATCAAATGAAGTCAGAAAGGGTTGAAAATTGATGATGTGCCTTTGAATGGTGCATATTGAACACACAAAAAGTATGGAGTTAAAATAAGTTATTAAAAATGAAAGCCCTTTGTAATAGATGAGTTTTCGTCCGAAACCCTCATACTTCGAAAGAGATTGTCCAATTTGTACACGAAGTGCATCCAGTTTTTGCCGTAACCCTCTCAACTCTTTAGAAGCTGCTATGTGGGTGAAATTATGATGTCATGCCAAGTTACAACCTTTTCAGAGTTCATTCGTACTGCTTTTCAAATTCAGGGTCATTTAGCTCAAAATAAATCATTAAATGCATGAAAAATATCAAATGAAGTCAGAAAGGGTTGAAAATTGATGATGTGCCTTTATATGGTGCATATTGAACAGACAAAAAGTATGGAGTTAAAATAAGTTATTAAAAATGAAATCCCTTTGTAATAGATGAGTTTTCGTCCGAAACCGTCATACTTCGAAAGAGATTGTCCAATTTGTACACGAAGTGCATCCAGTTTTTGCCGTAACCCTCTCAACTCTTTCGAAGCTGCTATGTGGGTGAAATTATGATGTCATGCCAAGTTACAACCTTTTCAGAGTTCATTCGTACTGCTTTTCAAATTCAGGGTCATTTAGCTCAAAATAAATCATTAAATGCATGAAAAATATCAAATGAAGTCCAAAAGGGTTGAAAATTGATGATGTGCCTTTATATGGTGCATATTGAACAGACAAAAAGTATGGAGTTAAAATAAGTTATTAAAAATGAAATCCCTTTGTAATAGATGAGTTTTCGTCCGAAACCCTCATACTTCGAAAGAGATTGTCCAATTTGTACACGAAGTGCATCCAGTTTTTGCCGTAACCCTCTCAACTCTTTAGAAGTTGCTATGTGGGTGAAATTATGATGTCATGCCAAGTTACAACCTTTTCAGAGTTCATTTGTACTGCTTTTCAAATTCAGGGTCATTTAGCTCAAAATAAATCATTAAATGCATGAAAAATATCAAATGAAGTCAGAAAGGGTTGAAAATTGATGATGTGCCTTTGAATGGTGCATATTGAACACACAAAAAGTATGGAGTTAAAATAAGTTATTAAAAATGAAATCCCTTTGTAATAGATGAGTTTTCGTCCGAAACCCTCATACTTCGAAAGAGATTGTCCAATTTGTACACGAAGTGCATCCAGTTTTTGCCGTAACCCTCTCAACTCTTTAGAAGCTGCTATGTGGGTGAAATTATGATGTCATGCCAAGTTACAACATTTTCAGAGTTCATTTGTACTGCTTTTCAAATTCAGGGTCATTTAGCTCAAAATAAATCATTAAATGCATGAAAAATATCAAATGAAGTCAGAAAGGGTTGAAAATTGATGATGCGCCTTTGAATGGTGCATATTGAACACACAAAAAGTATGGAGTTAAAATAAGTTATTAAAAATGAAATCCCTTTGTAATAGATGAGTTTTCGTCCGAAACCCTCATACTTCGA
Organism: Elymus sibiricus; assembly: GCA_039707655.1. NCBI lineage: Eukaryota > Viridiplantae > Streptophyta > Magnoliopsida > Poales > Poaceae > Elymus > Elymus sibiricus. The sequence goes on from CM077675.1 coordinate 19,119,364, forward strand.
AAGAGATTGTCCAATTTGTACACGAAGTGCATCCAGTTTTTGCCGTAACCCTCTCAACTCTTTAGAAGCTGCTTTGTGGGTGAAATTATGATGTCATGCCAAGTTACAACCTTTTCAGAGTTCATTTGTACTGCTTTTCAAATTCAGGGTCATTTAGCTCAAAATAAATCATTAAATGCATGAAAAATATCAAATGAAGTCAGAAAGGGTTGAAAATTGATGATGTGCCTTTGAATGGTGCATATTGAACACACAAAAAGTATGGAGTTAAAATAAGTTATTAAAAATGAAATCCCTTTGTAATAGATGAGTTTTCGTCCGAAACCCTCATACTTCGAAAGAGATTGTCCAATTTGTACACGAAGTGCATCCAGTTTTTGCCGTAACCCTCTCAACTCTTTAGAAGCTGCTATGTGGGTGAAATTATGATGTCATGCCAAGTTACAACCTTTTCAGAGTTCATTCGTACTGCTTTTCAAATTCAGGGTCATTTAGCTCAAGATAAATCATTAAATGCATGAAAAATATCAAATGAAGTCAGAAAGGGTTGAAAATTGATGATGTGCCTTTGAATGGTGCATATTGAACACACAAAAAGTATGGAGTTAAAATAAGTTATTAAAAATGAAATCCCTTTGTAATAGATGAGTTTTCGTCCGAAACCCTCATACTTCGAAAGAGATTGTCCAATTTGTACACGAAGTGCATCCAGTTTTTGCCGTAACCCTCTCAACTCTTTAGAAGCTGCTATGTGGGTGAAATTATGATGTCATGCCAAGTTACAACCTTTTCAGAGTTCATTTGTACTGCTTTTCAAATTCAGGGTCATTTAGCTCAAAATAAATCATTAAATGCATGAAAAATATCAAATGAAGTCAGAAAGGGTTGAAAATTGATGATGTGCCTTTGAATGGTGCATATTGAACACACAAAAAGTATGGAGTTAAAATAAGTTATTAAAAATGAAATCCCTTTGTAATAGATGAGTTTTCGTCCGAAACCCTCATACTTCGAAAGAGATTGTCCAATTTGTACACGAAGTGCATCCAGTTTTTGCCGTAACCCTCTCAACTCTTTAGAAGCTGCTATGTGGGTGAAATTATGATGTCATGCCAAGTTACAACCTTTTCAGAGTTCATTCGTACTGCTTTTCAAATTCAGGGTCATTTAGCTCAAAATAAATCATTAAATGCATGAAAAATATCAAATGAAGTCAGAAAGGGTTGAAAATTGATGATGTGCCTTTGAATGGTGCATATTGAACACACAAAAAGTATGGAGTTAAAATAAGTTATTAAAAATGAAATCCCTTTGTAATAGATGAGTTTTCGTCCGAAACCCTCATACTTCGAAAGAGATTGTCCAATTTGTACACGAAGTGCATCCAGTTTTTGCCGTAACCCTCTCAACTCTTTAGAAGCTGCTATGTGGGTGAAATTATGATGTCATGCCAAGTTACAAACTTTTCAGAGTTCATTTGTACTGCTTTTCAAATTCAGGGTCATTTAGCTCAAAATAAATCATTAAATGCATGAAAAATATCAAATGAAGTCAGAAAGGGTTGAAAATTGATGATGTGCCTTTGAATGGTGCATATTGAACACACAAAAAGTATGGAGTTAAAATAAGTTATTAAAAATGAAATCCCTTTGTAATAGATGAGTTTTCGTCCGAAACCCTCATACTTCGAAAGAGATTGTCCAATTTGTACACGAAGTGCATCCAGTTTTTTCCGTAACCCTCTCAACTCTTTAGAAGCTGCTATGTGGGTGAAATTATGATGTCATGCCAAGTTACAACCTTTTCAGAGTTCATTCGTACTGCTTTTCAAATTCAGGGTCATTTAGCTCAAAATAAATCATTAAATGGATGAAAAATATCAAATGAAGTCAGAAAGGGTTGAAAATTGATGATGTTCCTTTGAATGGTGCATATTGAACACACAAAAAGTATGGAGTTAAAATAAGTTATTAAAAATGAAATCCCTTTGTAATAGATGAGTTTTCGTCCGAAACCCTCATACTTCGAAAGAGATTGTCCAATTTGTACACGAAGTGCATCCAATTTTTGCCGTAACCCTCTCAACTCTTTAGAAGCTGCTATGTGGGTGAAATTATGATGTCATGCCAAGTTACAACCTTTTCAGAGTTCATTTGTACTGCTTTTCAAATTCAGGGTCATTTAGCTCAAAATAAATCATTAAATGCATGAAAAATATCAAATGAAGTCAGAAAGGGTTGAAAATTGATGATGTGCCTTTGAATGGTGCATATTGAACACACAAAAAGTATGGAGTTAAAATAAGTTATTAAAAATGAAATCCCTTTGTAATAGATGAGTTTTCATCCGAAACCCTCATACTTAGAAAGAGATTGTCCAATTTGTACACGAAGTGCATCCAGTTTTTGCCGTAACCCTCTCAACTCTTTAGAAGCTGCTATGTGGGTGAAATTATGATGTCATGCCAAGTTACAACCTTTTCAGAGTTCATTCGTACTGCTTTTCAAATTCAGGGTCATTTAGCTCAAAATAAATCATTAAATGCATGAAAAATATCAAATGAAGTCAGAAAGGGTTGAAAATTGATGATGTGCCTTTGAATGGTGCATATTGAACACACAAAAAGTATGGAGTTAAAATAAGTTATTAAAAATGAAATCCCTTTGTAATAGATGAGTTTTCGTCCGAAACCCTCATACTTCGAAAGAGATTGTCCAATTTGTACACGAAGTGCATCCAGTTTTTGCCGTAACCCTCTCAACTCTTTAGAAGCTGCTATGTGGGTGAAATTATAATGTCATGCCAAGTTACAACATTTTCAGAGTTCATTTGTACTGCTTTTCAAATTCAGGGTCATTTAGCTCAAAATAAATCATTAAATGCATGAAAAATATCAAATGAAGTCAGAAAGGGTTGAAAATTGATGATGCGCCTTTGAATGGTGCATATTGAACACACAAAAAGTATGGAGTTAAAATAAGTTATTAAAAATGAAATCCCTTTGTAATAGATGAGTTTTCGTCCGAAACCCTCATACTTCGAAAGAGATTGTCCAATTTGTACACGAAGTGCATCCAGTTTTTGCCGTAACCCTCTCAACTCTTTAGAAGCTGCTTTGTGGGTGAAATTATGATGTCATGCCAAGTTACAACCTTTTCAGAGTTCATTTGTACTGCTTTTCAAATTCAGGGTCATTTAGCTCAAAATAAATCATTAAATGCATGAAAAATATCAAATGAAGTCAGAAAGGGTTGAAAATTGATGATGTGCCTTTGAATGGTGCATATTGAACACACAAAAAGTATGGAGTTAAAATAAGTTATTAAAAATGAAATCCCTTTGTAATAGATGAGTTTTCGTCCGAAACCCTCATACTTCGAAAGAGATTGTCCAATTTGTACACGAAGTGCATCCAGTTTTTGCCGTAACCCTCTCAACTCTTTAGAAGCTGCTATGTGGGTGAAATTATGATGTCATGCCAAGTTACAACATTTTCAGAGTTCATTCGTACTGCTTTTCAAATTCAGGGTCATTTAGCTCAAGATAAATCATTAAATGCATGAAAAATATCAAATGAAGTCAGAAAGGGTTGAAAATTGATGATGTGCCTTTGAATGGTGCATATTGAACACACAAAAAGTATGGAGTTAAAATAAGTTATTAAAAATGAAATCCCTTTGTAATAGATGAGTTTTCGTCCGAAACCCTCATACTTCGAAAGAGATTGTCCAATTTGTACACGAAGTGCATCCAGTTTTTGCCGTAACCCTCTCAACTCTTTAGAAGCTGCTATGTGGGTGAAATTATGATGTCATGCCAAGTTACAACCTTTTCAGAGTTCATTTGTACTGCTTTTCAAATTCAGGGTCATTTAGCTCAAAATAAATCATTAAATGCATGAAAAATATCAAATGAAGTCAGAAAGGGTTGAAAATTGATGATGTGCCTTTGAATGGTGCATATTGAACACACAAAAAGTATGGAGTTAAAATAAGTTATTAAAAATGAAATCCCTTTGTAATAGATGAGTTTTCGTCCGAAACCCTCATACTTCGAAAGAGATTGTCCAATTTGTACACGAAGTGCATCCAGTTTTTGCCGTAACCCTCTCAACTCTTTAGAAGCTGCTATGTGGGTGAAATTATGATGTCATGCCAAGTTACAACCTTTTCAGAGTTCATTCGTACTGCTTTTCAAATTCAGGGTCATTTAGCTCAAAATAAATCATTAAATGCATGAAAAATATCAAATGAAGTCAGAAAGGGTTGAAAATTGATGATGTGCCTTTGAATGGTGCATATTGAACACACAAAAAGTATGGAGTTAAAATAAGTTATTAAAAATGAAATCCCTTTGTAATAGATGACTTTTCGTCCCAAACCCTCATACTTCGAAAGAGATTGTCCAATTTGTACACGAAGTGCATCCAGTTTTTGCCGTAACCCTCTCAACTCTTTATAAGCTGCTATGTGGGTGAAATTATGATGTCATGCCAAGTTACAACCTTTTCAGAGTTCATTCGTACTGCTTTTCAAATTCAGGGTCATTTAGCTCAAAATAAATCATTAAATGCATGAAAAATATGAAATGAAGTCAGAAAGGGTTCAAAATTGATGATGTGCCTTTGAATGGTGCATATTGAACACACAAAAAGTATGGAGTTAAAATAAGTTATTAAAAATGAAATCCCTTTGTAATAGATGAGTTTTCGTCCGAAACCCTCATACTTCGAAAGAGATTGTCCAATTTGTACACGAAGTGCATCCAGTTTTTGCCGTAACCCTCTCAACTCTTTAGAAGCTGCTATGTGGGTGAAATTATGATGTCATGCCAAGTTACAAACTTTTCAGAGTTCATTTGTACTGCTTTTCAAATTCAGGGTCATTTAGCTCAAAATAAATCATTAAATGCATGAAAAATATCAAATGAAGTCAGAAAGGGTTGAAAATTGATGATGTGCCTTTGAATGGTGCATTTTGAACACACAAAAAGTATGGAGTTAAAATAAGTTATTAAAAATGAAATCCCTTTGTAATAGATGAGTTTTCGTCCGAAACCCTCATACTTCGAAAGAGATTGTCCAATTTGTACACGAAGTGCATCCAGTTTTTTCCGTAACCCTCTCAACTCTTTAGAAGCTGCTATGTGGGTGAAATTATGATGTCATGCCAAGTTACAACCTTTTCAGAGTTCATTCGTACTGCTTTTCAAATTCAGGGTCATTTAGCTCAAAATAAATCATTAAATGGATGAAAAATATCAAATGAAGTCAGAAAGGGTTGAAAATTGATGATGTTCCTTTGAATGGTGCATATTGAACACACAAAAAGTATGGAGTTAAAATAAGTTATTAAAAATGAAATCCCTTTGTAATAGATGAGTTTTCGTCCGAAACCCTCATACTTCGAAAGAGATTGTCCAATTTGTACACGAAGTGCATCCAATTTTTGCCGTAACCCTCTCAACTCTTTAGAAGCTGCTATGTGGGTGAAATTATGATGTCATGCCAAGTTACAACCTTTTCAGAGTTCATTTGTACTGCTTTTCAAATTCAGGGTCATTTAGCTCAAAATAAATCATTAAATGCATGAAAAATATCAAATGAAGTCAGAAAGGGTTGAAAATTGATGATGTGCCTTTGAATGGTGCATATTGAACACACAAAAAGTATGGAGTTAAAATAAGTTATTAAAAATGAAATCCCTTTGTAATAGATGAGTTTTCATCCGAAACCCTCATACTTAGAAAGAGATTGTCCAATTTGTACACGAAGTGCATCCAGTTTTTGCCGTAACCCTCTCAACTCTTTAGAAGCTGCTATGTGGGTGAAATTATGATGTCATGCCAAGTTACAACCTTTTCAGAGTTCATTCGTACTGCTTTTCAAATTCAGGGTCATTTAGCTCAAAATAAATCATTAAATGCATGAAAAATATCAAATGAAGTCAGAAAGGGTTGAAAATTGATGATGTGCCTTTGAATGGTGCATATTGAACACACAAAAAGTATGGAGTTAAAATAAGTTATTAAAAATGAAATCCCTTTGTAATAGATGAGTTTTCGTCCGAAACCCTCATACTTCGAAAGAGATTGTCCAATTTGTACACGAAGTGCATCCAGTTTTTGCCGTAACCCTCTCAACTCTTTAGAAGCTGCTATGTGGGTGAAATTACAATGTCATGCCAAGTTACAACATTTTCAGAGTTCATTTGTACTGCTTTTCAAATTCAGGGTCATTTAGCTCAAAATAAATCATTAAATGCATGAAAAATATCAAATGAAGTCAGAAAGGGTTGAAAATTGATGATGCGCCTTTGAATGGTGCATATTGAACACACAAAAAGTATGGGGTTAAAATAAGTTATTAAAAATGAAATCCCTTTGTAATAGATGAGTTTTCGTCCGAAACCCTCATACTTCGAAAGAGATTGTCCAATTTGTACACGAAGTGCATCCAGTTTTTGCCGTAACCCTCTCAACTCTTTAGAAGCTGCTTTGTGGGTGAAATTATGATGTCATGCCAAGTTACAACCTTTTCAGAGTTCATTTGTACTGCTTTTCAAATTCAGGGTCATTTAGCTCAAAATAAATCATTAAATGCATGAAAAATATCAAATGAAGTCAGAAAGGGTTGAAAATTGATGATGTGCCTTTGAATGGTGCATATTGAACACACAAAAAGTATGGAGTTAAAATAAGTTATTAAAAATGAAATCCCTTTGTAATAGATGAGTTTTCGTCCGAAACCCTCATACTTCGAAAGAGATTGTCCAATTTGTACACGAAGTGCATCCAGTTTTTGCCGTAACCCTCTCAACTCTTTAGAAGCTGCTATGTGGGTGAAATTATGATGTCATGCCATGTTACAACCTTTTCAGAGTTCATTTGTACTGCTTTTCAAATTCAGGGTCATTTAGCTCAAAATAAATCATTAAATGCATGAAAAATATCAAATGAAGTCAGAAAGGGTTGAAAATTGATGATGTGCCTTTGAATGGTGCATATTGAACACACAAAAAGTATGGAGTTAAAATAAGTTAATAAAAATGAAATCCCTTTGTAATAGATGAGTTTTCGTCCGAAACCCTCATACTTCGAAAGAGATTGTCCAATTTGTACACGAAGTGCATCCAGTTTTTGCCGTAACCCTCTCAACTCTTTAGAAGCTGCTATGTGGGTGAAATTATGATGTCATGCCAAGTTACAACCTTTTCAGAGTTCATTTGTACTGCTTTTCAAATTCAGGGTCATTTAGCTCAAAATAAATCATTAAATGCATGAAAAATATCAAATGAAGTCAGAAAGGGTTGAAAATTGATGATGTGCCTTTGAATGGTGCATATTGAACACACAAAAAGTATGGAGTTAAAATAAGTTATTAAAAATGAAATCCCTTTGTAATAGATGAGTTTTCGTCCGAAACCCTCATACTTCGAAAGAGATTGTCCAATTTGTACACGAAGTGCATCCAGTTTTTGCCGTAACCCTCTCAACTCTTTAGAAGCTGCTATGTGGGTGAAATTATGATGTCATGCCAAGTTACAACCTTTTCAGAGTTCATTCGTACTGCTTTTCAAATTCAGGGTCATTTAGCTCAAAATAAATCATTAAATGGCTGAAAAATATCAAATGAAGTCAGAAAGGGTTGAAAATTGATGATGTGCCTTTGAATGGTGCATATTGAACACACAAAAAGTATGGAGTTAAAATAAGTTATTAAAAATGAAATCCCTTTGTAATAGATGAGTTTTCGTCCGAAACCCTCATACTTCGAAAGAGATTGTCCAATTTGTACACGAAGTGCATCCAGTTTTTGCCGTAACCCTCTCAACTCTTTAGAAGCTGCTATGTGGGTGAAATTATGATGTCATGCCAAGTTACAACATTTTCAGAGTTCATTTGTACTGCTTTTCAAATTCAGGGTCATTTAGCTCAAAATAAATCATTAAATGCATGAAAAATATCAAATGAAGTCAGAAAGGGTTGAAAATTGATGATGCGCCTTTGAATGGTGCATATTGAACACACAAAAAGTATGGAGTTAAAATAAGTTATTAAAAATGAAATCCCTTTGTAATAGATGAGTTTTCGTCCGAAACCCTCATACTTCGAAAGAGATTGTCCAATTTGTACACGAAGTGCATCCAGTTTTTGCCGTAACCGTCTCAACTCTTTAGAAGCTGCTTTGTGGGTGAAATTATGATGTCATGCCAAGTTACAACCTTTTCAGAGTTCATTTGTACTGCTTTTCAAATTCAGGGTCATTTAGCTCAAAATAAATCATTAAATGCATGAAAAATATCAAATGAAGTCAGAAAGGGTTGAAAATTGATGATGTGCCTTTGAATGGTGCATATTGAACACACAAAAAGTATGGAGTTAAAATAAGTTATTAAAAATGAAATCCCTTTGTAATAGATGAGTTTTCGTCCGAAACCCTCATACTTCGAAAGAGATTGTCCAATTTGTACACGAAGTGCATCCAGTTTTTGCCGTAACCCTCTCAACCCTTTAGAAGCTGCTATGTGGGTGAAATTATGATGTCATGCCAAGTTACAACCTTTTCAGAGTTCATTTGTACTGCTTTTCAAATTCAGGGTCATTTAGCTCAAAATAAATCATTAAATGCATGAAAAATATCAAATGAAGTCAGAAAGGGTTGAAAATTGATGATGTGCCTTTGAATAGTGCATATTGAACACACAAAAAGTATGGAGTTAAAATAAGTTATTAAAAATGAAATCCCTTTGTAATAGATGAGTTTATGTCCGAAACCCTCATACTTCGAAAGAGATTGTCCAATTTGTACACGAAGTGCATCCAGTTTTTGCCGTAACCCTCTCAACTCTTTAGAAGCTGCTATGTGGGTGAAATTATGATGTCATGCCAAGTTACAACCTTTTCAGAGTTCATTTGTACTGCTTTTCAAATTCAGGGTCATTTAGCTCAAAATAAATCATTAAATGCATGAAAAATATCAAATGAAGTCAGAAAGGGTTGAAAATTGATGATGTGCCTTTGAATGGTGCATATTGAACACACAAAAAGTATGGAGTTAAAATAAGTTATTAAAAATGAAATCCCTTTGTAATAGATGAGTTTTCGTCCGAAACCCTCATACTTCGAAAGAGATTGTCCAATTTGTACACGAAGTGCATCCAGTTTTTGCCGTAACCCTCTCAACTCTTTAGAAGCTGCTATGTGGATGAAATTATGATGTCATGCCAAGTTACAACCTTTTCAGAGTTCATTCGTACTGCTTTTCAAATTGAGGGTCATTTAGCTCAAAATAAATCATTAAATGCATGAAAAATATCAAATGAAGTCAGAAAGGGTTGAAAATTGATGATGTGCCTTTGAATGGTGCATATTGAACACACAAAAAGTATGGAGTTAAAATAAGTTATTAAAAATGAAATCCCTTTGTAATAGATGAGTTTTCGTCCGAAACCCTCATACTTCGAAAGAGATTGTCCAATTTGTACACGAAGTGCATCCAGTTTTTGCCGTAACCCTCTCAACTCTTTAGAAGCTGCTATGTGGGTGAAATTATGATGTCATGCCAAGTTACAAACTTTTCAGAGTTCATTTGTACTGCTTTTCAAATTCAGGGTCATTTAGCTCAAAATAAATCATTAAATGCATGAAAAATATCAAATGAAGTCAGAAAGGGTTGAAAATTGATGATGTGCCTTTGAATGGTGCATATTGAACACACAAAAAGTATGGAGTTAAAATAAGTTATTAAAAATGAAATCCCTTTGTAATAGATGAGTTTTCGTCCGAAACCCTCATACTTCGAAAGAGATTGTCCAATTTGTACACGAAGTGCATCCAGTTTTTGCCGTAACCCTCTCAACTCTTTAGAAGCTGCTATGTGGGTGAAATTATGATGTCATGCCAAGTTACAACCTTTTCAGAGTTCATTCGTACTGCTTTTCAAATTCAGGGTCATTTAGCTCAAAATAAATCATTAAATGGATGAAAAATATCAAATGAAGTCAGAAAGGGTTGAAAATTGATGATGTGCCTTTGAATGGTGCATATTGAACACACAAAAAGTATGGAGTTAAAATAAGTTATTAAAAATGAAATCCCTTTGTAATAGATGAGTTTTCGTCCGAAACCCTCATACTTCGAAAGAGATTGTCCAATTTGTACATGAAGTGCATCCAATTTTTGCCGTAACCCTCTCAACTCTTTAGAAGCTGCTATGTGGGTGAAATTATGATGTCATGCCAAGTTACAACCTTTTCAGAGTTCATTTGTACTGCTTTTCAAATTCAGGGTCATTTAGCTCAAAATAAATCATTAAATGCATGAAAAATATCAAATGAAGTCAGAAAGGGTTGAAAATTGATGATGTGCCTTTGAATGGTGCATATTGAACACACAAAAAGTATGGAGTTAAAATAAGTTATTAAAAATGAAATCCCTTTGTAATAGATGAGTTTTCATCCGAAACCCTCATACTTAGAAAGAGATTGTCCAATTTGTACACGAAGTGCATCAAGTTTTTGCCGTAACCCTCTCAACTCTTTAGAAGCTGCTATGTGGGTGAAATTATGATGTCATGCCAAGTTACAACCTTTTCAGAGTTCATTCGTACTGCTTTTCAAATTCAGGGTCATTTAGCTCAAAATAAATCATTAAATGCATGAAAAATATCAAATGAAGTCAGAAAGGGTTGAAAATTGATGATGTGCCTTTGAATGGTGCATATTGAACACACAAAAAGTATGGATTTAAAATAAGTTATTAAAAATGAAATCCCTTTGTAATAGATGAGTTTTCGTCCGAAACCCTCATACTTCGAAAGAGATTGTCCAATTTGTACACGAAGTGCATCCAGTTTTTGCCGTAACCCTCTCAACTCTTTAGAAGTTGCTATGTGGGTGAAATTATGATGTCATGCCAAGTTACAACATTTTCAGAGTTCATTTGTACTGCTTTTCAAATTCAGGGTCATTTAGCTCAAAATAAATCATTAAATGCATGAAAAATATCAAATGAAGTCAGAAAGGGTTGAAAATTGATGATGCGCCTTTGAATGGTGCATATTGAACACACAAAAAGTATGGAGTTAAAATAAGTTATTAAAAATGAAATCCCTTTGTAATAGATGAGTTTTCGTCCGAAACCCTCATACTTCGAAAGAGATTGTCCAATTTGTACACGAAGTGCATCCAGTTTTTGCCGTAACCCTCTCAACTCTTTAGAAGCTGCTTTGTGGGTGAAATTATGATGTCATGCCAAGTTACAACCTTTTCAGAGTTCATTTGTACTGCTTTTCAAATTCAGGGTCATTTAGCTCAAAATAAATCATTAAATGCATGAAAAATATCAAATGAAGTCAGAAAGGGTTGAAAATTGATGATGTGCCTTTGAATGGTGCATATTGAACACACAAAAAGTATGGAGTTAAAATAAGTTATTAAAAATGAAATCCCTTTGTAATAGATGAGTTTTCGTCCGAAACCCTCATACTTCGAAAGAGATTGTCCAATTTGTACACGAAGTGCATCCAGTTTTTGCCGTAACCCTCTCAACTCTTTAGAAGCTGCTATGTGGGTGAAATTATGATGTCATGCCAAGTTACAACCTTTTCAGAGTTCATTTGTACTGCTTTTCAAATTCAGGGTCATTTAGCTCAAAATAAATCATTAAATGCATGAAAAATATCAAATGAAGTCAGAAAGGGTTGAAAATTGATGATGTGCCTTTGAATGGTGCATATTGAACACACAAAAAGTATGGAGTTAAAATAAGTTATTAAAAATGAAATCCCTTTGTAATAGATGAGTTTTCGTCCGAAACCCTCATACTTCGAAAGAGATTGTCCAATTTGTACACGAAGTGCATCCAGTTTTTGCCGTAACCCTCTCAACTCTTTAGAAGCTGCTATGTGGGTGAAATTATGATGTCATGCCAAGTTACAAACTTTTCAGAGTTCATTTGTACTGCTTTTCAAATTCAGGGTCATTTAGCTCAAAATAAATCATTAAATGCATGAAAAATATCAAATGAAGTCAGAAAGGGTTGAAAATTGATGATGTGCCTTTGAATGGTGCATATTGAACACACAAAAAGTATGGAGTTAAAATAAGTTATTAAAAATGAAATCCCTTTGTAATAGATGAGTTTTCGTCCGAAACCCTCATACTTCGAAAGAGATTGTCCAATTTGTACACGAAGTGCATCCAGTTTTTGCCGTAACCCTCTCAACTCTTTAGAAGCTGCTATGTGGGTGAAATTATGATGTCATGCCAAGTTACAACCTTTTCAGAGTTCATTCGTACTGCTTTTCAAATTCAGGGTCATTTAGCTCAAAATAAATCATTAAATGGATGAAAAATATCAAATGAAGTCAGAAAGGGTTGAAAATTGATGATGTGCCTTTGAATGGTGCATATTGAACACACAAAAAGTATGGAGTTAAAATAAGTTATTAAAAATGAAATCCCTTTGTAATAGATGAGTTTTCGTCCGAAACCCTCATACTTCGAAAGAGATTGTCCAATTTGTACACGAAGTGCATCCAATTTTTGCCGTAACCCTCTCAACTCTTTAGAAGCTGCTATGTGGGTGAAATTATGATGTCATGCCAAGTTACAACCTTTTCAGAGTTCATTTGTACTGCTTTTCAAATTCAGGGTCATTTAGCTCAAAATAAATCATTAAATGCATGAAAAATATCAAATGAAGTCAGAAAGGGTTGAAAATTGATGATGTGCCTTTGAATGGTGCATATTGAACACAAAAAAAGTATGGAGTTAAAATAAGTTATTAAAAATGAAATCCCTTTGTAATAGATGAGTTTTCATCCGAAACCCTCATACTTAGAAAGAGATTGTCCAATTTGTACACGAAGTGCATCCAGTTTTTGCCGTAACCCTCTCAACTCTTTAGAAGCTGCTATGTGGGTGAAATTATGATGTCATGCCAAGTTACAACCTTTTCAGAGTTCATTCGTACTGCTTTTCAAATTCAGGGTCATTTAGCTCAAAATAAATCATTAAATGCATGAAAAATATCAAATGAAGTCAGAAAGGGTTGAAAATTGATGATGTGCCATTGAATGGTGCATATTGAACACACAAAAAGTATGGAGTTAAAATAAGTTATTAAAAATGAAATCCCTTTGTAATAGATGAGTTTTCGTCCGAAACCCTCATACTTCGAAAGAGATTGTCCAATTTGTACACGAAGTGCATCCAGTTTTTGCCGTAACCCTCTCAACTCTTTAGAAGCTGCTATGTGGGTGAAATTATGATGTCATGCCAAGTTACAACCTTTTCAGAGTTCATTCGTACTGCTTTTCAAATTCAGGGTCATTTAGCTCAAAATAAATCATTAAATGGATGAAAAATATCAAATGAAGTCAGAAAGGGTTGAAAATTGATGATGTGCCTTTGAATGGTGCATATTGAACACACAAAAAGTATGGAGTTAAAATAAGTTATTAAAAATGAAATCCCTTTGTAATAGATGAGTTTTCGTCCGAAACCCTCATACTTCGAAAGAGATTGTCCAATTTGTACACGAAGTGCATCCAATTTTTGCCGTAACCCTCTCAACTCTTTAGAAGCTGCTATGTGGGTGAAATTATGATGTCATGCCAAGTTACAACCTTTTCAGAGTTCATTTGTACTGCTTTTCAAATTCAGGGTCATTTAGCTCAAAATAAATCATTAAATGCATGAAAAATATCAAATGAAGTCAGAAAGGGTTGAAAATTGATGATGTGCCTTTGAATGGTGCATATTGAACACAAAAAAAGTATGGAGTTAAAATAAGTTATTAAAAATGAAATCCCTTTGTAATAGATGAGTTTTCATCCGAAACCCTCATACTTAGAAAGAGATTGTCCAATTTGTACACGAAGTGCATCCAGTTTTTGCCGTAACCCTCTCAACTCTTTAGAAGCTGCTATGTGGGTGAAATTATGATGTCATGCCAAGTTACAACCTTTTCAGAGTTCATTCGTACTGCTTTTCAAATTCAGGGTCATTTAGCTCAAAATAAATCATTAAATGCATGAAAAATATCAAATGAAGTCAGAAAGGGTTGAAAATTGATGATGTGCCTTTGAATGGTGCATATTGAACACACAAAAAGTATGGAGTTAAAATAAGTTATTAAAAATGAAATCCCTTTGTAATAGATGAGTTTTCGTCCGAAACCCTCATACTTCGAAAGAGATTGTCCAATTTGTACACGAAGTGCATCCAGTTTTTGCCGTAACCCTCTCAACTCTTTAGAAGCTGCTATGTGGGTGAAATTATGATGTCATGCCAAGTTACAACATTTTCAGAGTTCATTTGTACTGCTTTTCAAATTCAGGGTCATTTAGCTCAAAATAAATCATTAAATGCATGAAAAATATCAAATGAAGTCAGAAAGGGTTGAAAATTGATGATGCGCCTTTGAATGGTGCATATTGAACACACAAAAAGTATGGAGTTAAAATAAGTTATTAAAAATGAAATCCCTTTGTAATAGATGAGTTTTCGTCCGAAACCCTCATACTTCGAAAGAGATTGTCCAATTTGTACACGAAGTGCATCCAGTTTTTGCCGTAACCCTCTCAACTCTTTAGAAGCTGCTTTGTGGGTGAAATTATGATGTCATGCCAAGTTACAACCTTTTCAGAGTTCATTTGTACTGCTTTTCAAATTCAGGGTCATTTAGCTCAAAATAAATCATTAAATGCATGAAAAATATCAAATGAAGTCAGAAAGGGTTGAAAATTGATGATGTGCCTTTGAATGGTGCATATTGAACACACAAAAAGTATGGAGTTAAAATAAGTTATTAAAAATGAAATCCCTTTGTAATAGATGAGTTTTCGTCCAAAACCCTCATACTTCGAAAGAGATTGTCCAATTTGTACACGAAGTGCATCCAGTTTTTGCCGTAACCCTCTCAACTCTTTAGAAGCTGCTATGTGGGTGAAATTATGATGTCATGCCAAGTTACAACCTTTTCAGAGTTCATTTGTACTGCTTTTCAAATTCAGGGTCATTTAGCTCAAAATAAATCATTAAATGCATGAAAAATATCAAATGAAGTCAGAAAGGGTTGAAAATTGATGATGTGCCTTTGAATGGTGCATATTGAACACACAAAAAGTATGGAGTTAAAATAAGTTATTAAAAATGAAATCCCTTTGTAATAGATGAGTTTTCGTCCGAAACCCTCATACTTCGAAAGAGATTGTCCAATTTGTACACGAAGTGCATCCAGTTTTTGCCATAACCCTCTCAACTCTTTAGAAGCTGCTATGTGGGTGAAATTATGATGTCATGCCAAGTTACAAACTTTTCAGAGTTCATTTGTACTGCTTTTCAAATTCAGGGTCATTTAGCTCAAAATAAATCATTAAATGCATGAAAAATATCAAATGAAGTCAGAAAGGGTTGAAAATTGATGATGTGCCTTTGAATGGTGCATATTGAACACACAAAAAGTATGGAGTTAAAATAAGTTATTAAAAATGAAATCCCTTTGTAATAGATGAGTTTTCGTCCGAAACCCTCATACTTCGAAAGAGATTGTCCAATTTGTACACGAAGTGCATCCAGTTTTTGCCGTAACCCTCTCAACTCTTTAGAAGCTGCTATGTGGGTGAAATTATGATGTCATGCCAAGTTACAACCTTTTCAGAGTTCATTCGTACTGCTTTTCAAATTCAGGGTCATTTAGCTCAAAATAAATCATTAAATGGATGAAAAATATCAAATGAAGTCAGAAAGGGTTGAAAATTGATGATGTGCCTTTGAATGGTGCATATTGAACACACAAAAAGTATGGAGTTAAAATAAGTTATTAAAAATGAAATCCCTTTGTAATAGATGAGTTTTCGTCCGAAACCCTCATACTTCGAAAGAGATTGTCCAATTTGTACACGAAGTGCATCCAATTTTTGCCGTACCCCTCTCAACTCTTTAGAAGCTGCTATGTGGGTGAAATTATGATGTCATGCCAAGTTACAACCTTTTCAGAGTTCATTTGTACTGCTTTTCAAATTCAGGGTCATTTAGCTCAAAATAAATCATTAAATGCATGAAAAATATCAAATGAAGTCAGAAAGGGTTGAAAATTGATGATGTGCCTTTGAATGGTGCATATTGAACACACAAAAAGTATGGAGTTAAAATAAGTTATTAAAAATGAAATCCCTTTGTAATAGATGAGTTTTCGTCTGAAACCCTCATACTTCGAAAGAGATTGTCCAATTTGTACACGAAGTGCATCCAGTTTTTGCCGTAACCCTCTCAACTCTTTAGAAGTTGCTATGTGGGTGAAATTATGATGTCATGCCAAGTTACAACCTTTTCAGAGTTCATTTGTACTGCTTTTCAAATTCAGGGTCATTTAGCCCAAAATAAATCCTTAAATGCATGAAAAATATCAAATGAAGTCAGAAAGGGTTGAAAATTGATGATGTGCCTTTGAATGGTGCATATTGAACACACAAAAAGTATGGAGTTAAAATAAGTTATTAAAAATGAAATCCCTTTGTAATAGATGAGTTTTCGTCCGAAACCCTCATACTTCGAAAGAGATTGTCCAATTTGTACACGAAGTGCATCCAGTTTTTGCCGTAACCCTCTCAACTCTTTAGAAGTTGCTATGTAGGTGAAATTATGATGTCATGCCAAGTTACAACCTTTTCAGAGTTCATTCGTACTGCTTTTCAAATTCAGGGTCATTTGGCTCAAGATAAATCATTAAATGCATGAAAAATATCAAATGAAGTCAGAAAGGGTTGAAAATTGATGATGTGCCTTTGAATGGTGCATATTGAACAGACAAAAAGTATGGAGTTAAAATAAGTTATTAAAAATGAAATCCCTTTGTAATAGATGAGTTTTCGTCTGAAACCCTCATACTTCGAAAGAGATTGTCCAATTTGTACACGAAGTGCATCCAGTTTTTGCCGTAACCCTCTCAACTCTTTAGAAGTTGCTATGTGGGTGAAATTATGATGTCATGCCAAGTTACAACCTTTTCAGAGTTCATTTGTACTGCTTTTCAAATTCAGGGTCATTTAGCCCAAAATAAATCCTTAAATGCATGAAAAATATCAAATGAAGTCAGAAAGGGTTGAAAATTGATGATGTGCCTTTGAATGGTGCATATTGAACACACAAAAAGTATGGAGTTAAAATAAGTTATTAAAAATGAAATCCCTTTGTAATAGATGAGTTTTCGTCCGAAACCCTCATACTTCGAAAGAGATTGTCCAATTTGTACACGAAGTGCATCCAGTTTTTGCCGTAACCCTCTCAACTCTTTAGATGCTGCTATGTGGGTGAAATTATGATGTCATGCCAAGTTACAACCTTTTCAGAGTTCATTCGTACTGCTTTTCAAATTCAGGGTCATTTGGCTCAAGATAAATCATTAAATGCATGAAAAATATCAAATGAAGTCAGAAAGGGTTGAAAATTGATGATGTGCCTTTGAATGGTGCATATTGAACACACAAAAAGTATGGAGTTAAAATAAGTTATTAAAAATGAAATCCCTTTGTAATAGATGAGTTTTCGTCTGAAACCCTCATACTTCGAAAGAGATTGTCCAATTTGTACACGAAGTGCATCCAGTTTTTGCCGTAACCCTCTCAACTCTTTAGAAGTTGCTATGTGGGTGAAATTATGATGTCATGCCAAGTTACAACCTTTTCAGAGTTCATTTGTACTGCTTTTCAAATTCAGGGTCATTTAGCTCAAAATAAATCCTTAAATGCATGAAAAATATCAAATGAAGTCAGAAAGGGTTGAAAATTGATGATGTGCCTTTGAATGGTGCATATTGAACACACAAAAAGTATGGAGTTAAAATAAGTTATTAAAAATGAAATCCCTTTGTAATAGATGAGTTTTCGTCCGAAACCCTCATACTTCGAAAGAGATTGTCCAATTTGTACACGAAGTGCATCTAGTTTTTGCCGTAACCCTCTCAACTCTTTAGATGCTGCTATGTGGGTGAAATTATGATGTCATGCCAAGTTACAACCTTTTCAGAGTTCATTAGTACTGCTTTTCAAATTAAGGGTCATTTAGCTCAAAATAAATCATTAAATGCATGAAAAATATCAAATGAAGTCAGAAAGGGTTGAAAATTGATGATGTGCCTTTGAATGGTGCATATTGAACACACAAAAAGTATGGAGTTAAAATAAGTTATTAAAAATGAAATCCCTTTGTAATAGATGAGTTTTCGTCCGAAACCCTCATACTTCGAAAGAGATTGTCCAATTTGTACAC
Organism: Elymus sibiricus; assembly: GCA_039707655.1. NCBI lineage: Eukaryota > Viridiplantae > Streptophyta > Magnoliopsida > Poales > Poaceae > Elymus > Elymus sibiricus. The sequence continues at coordinate 19,137,639 of CM077675.1, forward strand.
GAAGTGCATCCACTTTTTGCCGTAACCCTGTCAACTCTTTAGAAGTTGCTATGTGGGTGAAATTATGATCTCATGCCAAGTTACAACCTTTTCAGAGTTCATTTGTACTGCTTTTCAAATTTTGGGTCATTTAGCTCAAAATAAATCATTAAATGCATGAAAAATATCAAATGAAGTCAGAAAGGGTTGAAAATTGATGATGTGCCTTTGAATGGTGCATATTGAACACACAAAAAGTATGGAGTTAAAATAAGTTATTAAAAATGAAATCCCTTTGTAATAGATGAGTTTTCGTCCGAAACCCTCATACTTCGAAAGAGATTGTCCAATTTGTACACGAAGTGCATCCAGTTTTTGCCGTAACCCTCTCAACTCTTTATAAGCTGCTATGTGGGTGAAATTATGATGTCATGCCAAGTTACAACCTTTTCAGAGTTCATTTGTACTGCTTTTCAAATTCAGGGTCATTTAGCTCAAAATAAATCATTAAATGCATGAAAAATATCAAATGAAGTCAGAAAGGGTTGAAAATTGATGATGTGCCTTTGAATGGTGCATATTGAACAGACAAAAAGTATGGAGTTAAAATAAGTTATTAAAAATGAAATCCCTTTGTAATAGATGAGTTTTCGTCCGAAACCCTCATACTTCGAAAGAGATTGTCCAATTTGTACACGAAGTGCATCCAGTTTCTGCCGTAACCCTGTCAACTCTTTAGAAGCTGCTATGTGGGTGAAATTATGATGTCATGCCAAGTTACAACCTTTTCAGAGTTCATTCGTACTGCTTTTCAAATTCAGGGTCATTTAGCTCAAAATAAATCATTAAATGCATGAAAAATATCAAATGAAGTCAGAAAGGGTTGAAAATTGATGATGTGCCTTTGAATGGTGCATATTGAACACACAAAAAGTATGGATTTAAAATAAGTTATTAAAAATGAAATCCCTTTGTAATAGATGTGTTTTCGTCCGAAACCCTCATACTTCGAAAGAGATTGTCCAATTTGTACACGAAGTGCATCCAGTTTTTGCCGTAACCCTCTCAACTCTTTAGAAGTTGCTATGTGGGTGAAATTATGATGTCATGCCAAGTTACAACCTTTTCAGAGTTCATTTGTACTGCTTTTCAAATTCAGGGTCATTTAGCTCAAAATAAATCCTTAAATGCATGAAAAATATCAAATGAAGTCAGAAAGGGTTGAAAATTGATGATGTGCCTTTGAATGGTGCATATTGAACACACAAAAAGTATGGAGTTAAAATAAGTTATTAAAAATGAAATCCCTTTGTAATAGATGAGTTTTCGTCCGAAACCCTCATACTTCGAAAGAGATTGTCCAATTTGTACACGAAGTGCATCTAGTTTTTGCCGTAACCCACTCAACTCTTTAGATGCTGCTATGTGGGTGAAATTATGATGTCATGCCAAGTTACAACCTTTTCAGAGTTCATTAGTATTGCTTTTCAAATTCAGGGTCATTTAGCTCAAAATAAATCATTAAATGCATGAAAAATATCAAATGAAGTCAGAAAGGGTTGAAAATTGATGATGTGCCTTTGAATGGTGCATATTGAACACACAAAAAGTATGGAGTTAAAATAAGTTATTAAAAATGAAATCCCTTTGTAATAGATGAGTTTTCGTCCGAAACCCTCATACTTCGAAAGAGATTGTCCAATTTGTACACGAAGTGCATCCAGTTTTTGCCGTAACCCTCTCAACTCTTTAGAAGTTGCTATGTGGGTGAAATTATGATGTCATGCCAAGTTACAACCTTTTCAGAGTTCATTTGTACTGCTTTTCAAATTCAGGGTCATTTAGCTCAAAATAAATCATTAAATGCATGAAAAATATCAAATGAAGTCAGAAAGGGTTGAAAATTGATGATGTGCCCTTGAATGGTGCATATTGAACACACAAAAAGTATGGAGTTAAAATAAGTTATTAAAAATGAAATCCCTTTGTAATAGATGAGTTTTCGTCCGAAACCCTCATACTTCGAAAGAGATTGTCCAATTTGTACACGAAGTGCATCCAGTTTTTGCCGTAACCCTCTCAACTCTTTAGATGCTGCTATGTGGGTGAAATTATGATGTCATGCCAAGTTACAACCTTTTCAGAGTTCATTACTACTGCTTTTCAAATTCAGGGTCATTTAGCTCAAAATAAATCATTAAATGCATGAAAAATATCAAATGAAGTCAGAAAGGGTTGCAAATTGATGATGTGCCTTTGAATGGTGCATATTGAACACACAAAAAGTATGGAGTTAAAATAAGTTATTAAAAATGAAATCCCTTTGTAATAGATGAGTTTTCGTCCGAAACCCTCATACTTTGAAAGAGATTGTCCAATTTGTACACGAAGTGCATCCAGTTTTTGCCGTAACCCTCTCAACTCTTTAGAAGTTGCTATGTGGATGAAATTAGGATGTCATGCCAAGTTACAACCTTTTCAGAGTTCATTTGTACTGCTTTTCAAATTCTGGGTCATTTAGCTCAAAATAAATCATTAAATGCATGAAAAATATCAAATGAAGTCAGAAAGGGTTGAAAATTGATGATGTGCCTTTGAATGGTGCATATTGAACACACAAAAAGTATGGAGTTAAAATACGTTATTAAAAATGAAATCCCTTTGTAATAGATGAGTTTTCGTCCGAAACCCTCATACTTCGAAAGAGATTGTCCAATTTGTACACGAAGTGCATCCAGTTTTTGCCGTAACCCTCTCAACTCTTTATAAGCTGCTATGTGGGTGAAATTATGATGTCATGCCATGTTACAACCTTTTCAGAGTTCATTTGTACTGCTTTTCAAATTCAGGGTCATTTAGCTCAAAATAAATCATTAAATGCATGAAAAATATCAAATGAAGTCAGAAAGGGTTGAAAATTGATGATGTGCCTTTGAATGGTGCATATTGAACAGACAAAAAGTATGGAGTTAAAATAAGTTATTAAAAATGAAATCCCTTTGTAATAGATGAGTTTTCGTCCGAAACCCTCATACTTCGAAAGAGATTGTCCAATTTGTACACGAAGTGCATCCAGTTTTTGCCGTAACCCTCTCAACTCTTTAGAAGTTGCTATGTGGTTGAAATTATGATGTCATACCAAGTTACAACCTTTTCAGAGTTCATTCGTTCTGCTTTTCAAATTCAGGGTCATTTATCTCAAGATAAATCATTAAATGCATGAAAAATATCAAATGAAGTCAGAAATGGTTGAAAATTGATGATGTGCCTTTGAATGGTGCATATTGAACACACAAAAAGTATGGAGTTAAAATAAGTTATTAAAAATGAAATCCCTTTGTAATAGATGAGTTTTCGTCCGAAACCCTCATACTTCGAAAGAGATTGTCCAATTTGTACACGAAGTGCATCCAGTTTTTGCCGTAACCCTCTCAACTCTTTAGAAGTTGCTATGTGGGCGAAATTATGAGGTCATGCCAACTTACAACCTTTTCAGAGTTCATTTGTATCGCTTTTCAAATTCAGGGTCATTTAGCTCAAAATAAATCATTAAATGCTTGAAAAATATCAAATGAAGTCAGAAAGGGTTGAAAATTGATGATGTGCCTTTGAATGGTGCATATTGAACACACAAAAAGTATGGAGTTAAAATAAGTTATTAAAAATGAAATCCCTTTGTAATAGATGAGTTTTCGTCCGAAACCCTCATACTTCGAAAGAGATTGTCCAATTTGTACACGAAGTGCATCCAGTTTTTGCCGTAACCCACTCAGCTCTTTATAAGCTGCTATGTGGGTGCAATTATGATGTCATGCCAAGTTACAACCTTTTCAGAGTTCATTTGTACTGCTTTTCAAATTCTGGGTCATTTAGCTCAAAATAAATCATTAAATGCATGAAAAATATCAAATGAAGTCAGAAAGGGTTGAAAATTGATGATGTGCCTTTGAATGGTGCATATTGAACACACAAAAAGTATGGAGTTAAAATACGTTATTAAAAATGAAATCCCTTTGTAATAGATGAGTTTTCGTCCGAAACCCTCATACTTCGAAAGAGATTGTCCAATTTGTACACGAAGTGCATCCAGTTTTTGCCGTAACCCTCTCAACTCTTTATAAGCTGCTATGTGGGTGAAATTATGATGTCATGCCATGTTACAACCTTTTCAGAGTTCATTTGTACTGCTTTTCAAATTCAGGGTCATTTAGCTCAAAATAAATCATTAAATGCATGAAAAATATCAAATGAAGTCAGAAAGGGTTGCAAATTGATGATGTGCCTTTGAATGGTGCATATTGAACACACAAAAAGTATGGAGTTAAAATAAGTTATTAAAAATGAAATCCCTTTGTAATAGATGAGTTTTCGTCCGAAACCCTCATACTTCGAAAGAGATTGTCCAATTTGTACACGAAGTGCATCCAGTTTTTGCCGTAACCCTCTCAACTCTTTAGAAGTTGCTATGTGGTTGAAATTATGATGTCATACCAAGTTACAACCTTTTCAGAGTTCATTCGTTCTGCTTTTCAAATTCAGGGTCATTTATCTCAAGATAAATCATTAAATGCATGAAAAATATCAAATGAAGTCAGAAAGGGTTGAAAATTGATGATGTGCCTTTGAATGGTGCATATTGAACACACAAAAAGTATGGAGTTAAAATACGTTATTAAAAATGAAATCCCTTTGTAATAGATGAGTTTTCGTCCGAAACCCTCATACTTCGAAAGAGATTGTCCAATTTGTACACGAAGTGCATCCAGTTTTTGCCGTAACCCTCTCAACTCTTTATAAGCTGCTATGTGGGTGAAATTATGATGTCATGCCATGTTACAACCTTTTCAGAGTTCATTTGTACTGCTTTTCAAATTCAGGGTCATTTAGCTCAAAATAAATCATTAAATGCATGAAAAATATCAAATGAAGTCAGAAAGGGTTGAAAATTGATGATGTGCCTTTGAATGGTGCATATTGAACAGACAAAAAGTATGGAGTTAAAATAAGTTATTAAAAATGAAATCCCTTTGTAATAGATGAGTTTTCGTCCGAAACCCTCATACTTCGAAAGAGATTGTCCAATTTGTACACGAAGTGCATCCAGTTTTTGCCGTAACCCTCTCAACTCTTTAGAAGTTGCTATGTGGTTGAAATTATGATGTCATACCAAGTTACAACCTTTTCAGAGTTCATTACTACTGCTTTTCAAATTCAGGGTCATTTAGCTCAAAATAAATCATTAAATGCATGAAAAATATCAAATGAAGTCAGAAAGGGTTGAAAATTGATGATGTGCCTTTGAATGGTGCATATTGAACACACAAAAAGTATGGAGTTAAAATAAGTTATTAAAAATGAAATCCCTTTGTAATAGATGAGTTTTCGTCCGAAACCCTCATACTTCGAAAGAGATTGTCCAATTTGTACACGAAGTGCATCCACTTTTTGCCGTAACCCTGTCAACTCTTTAGAAGTTGCTATGTGGGTGAAATTATGATCTCATGCCAAGTTACAACCTTTTCAGAGTTAATTTGTACTGCTTTTCAAATTTTGGGTCATTTAGCTCAAAATAAATCATTAAATGCATGAAAAATATCAAATGAAGTCAGAAAGGGTTGAAAATTGATGATGTGCCTTTGAATGGTGCATATTGAACACACAAAAAGTATGGAGTTAAAATAAGTTATTAAAAATGAAATCCCTTTGTAATAGATGAGTTTTCGTCCGAAACCCTCATACTTCGAAAGAGATTGTCCAATTTGTACACGAAGTGCATCCAGTTTTTGCCGTAACCCTCTCAACTTTTTATAAGCTGCTATGTGGGTGAAATTACGATGTCATGCCAAGTTACAACCTTTTCAGAGTTCATTTGTACTGCTTTTCAAATTCAGGGTCATTTAGCTCAAAATAAATCATTAAATGCATGAAAAATATCAAATGAAGTCAGAAAGGGTTGAAAATTGATGATGTGCCTTTGAATGGTGCATATTGAACAGACAAAAAGTATGGAGTTAAAATAAGTTATTAAAAATGAAATCCCTTTGTAATAGATGAGTTTTCGTCCGAAACCCTCATACTTCAAAAGAGATTGTCCAATTTGTACACGAAGTGCATCCAGTTTTTGCCGTAACCCTGTCAACTCTTTAGAAGTTGCTATGTGGGTGAAATTATGATGTCATGCCAAGTTACAACCTTTTCAGAGTTCATTCGTACTGCTTTTCAAATTCAGGGTCATTTAGCTCAAGATAAATCATTAAATGCATGAAAAATATCAAATGAAGTCAGAAAGGGTTGAAAATTGATGATGTGCCTTTGAATGGTGCATATTGAACACACAAAAAGTATGGAGTTAAAATAAGTTATTAAAAATGAAATCCCTTTGTAATAGATGAGTTTTCGTCTGAAACCCTCATACTTCGAAAGAGATTGTCCAATTTGTACACGAAGTGCATCCAGTTTTTGCCGTAACCCTCTCAACTCTTTAGAAGTTGCTATGTGGGCGAAATTATGATGTCATGCCAAGTTACAACCTTTTCAGAGTTCATTTGTACTCCTTTCAAATTTAGGGTCATTTAGCTCAAAATAAATCATTAAATGCATGAAAAATATCAAATGAAGTCAGAAAGGGTTGAAAATTGATGATGTGCCTTTGAATGGTGCATATTGAACACACAAAAAGTATGGAGTTAAAATAAGTTATTAAAAATGAAATCCCTTTGTAATAGATGAGTTTTCGTCCGAAACCCTCATACTTCGAAAGAGATTGTCCAATTTGTAAACGAAGTGCATCCAGTTTTTGCCGTAACCCTCTCAACTCTTTAGAAGTTGCTATGTGGGTGAAATTATGATGTCATGCCAAGTTACAACCTTTTCAGAGTTCATTTGTACTGCTTTTCAAATTCAGGGTCATTTAGCTCAAAATAAATCATTAAATGCATGAAAAATATCAAATGAAGTCAGAAAGGGTTGAAAATTGATGATGTGCCCTTGAATGGTGCATATTGAACACACAAAAAGTATGGAGTTAAAATAAGTTATTAAAAATGAAATCCCTTTGTAATAGATGAGTTTTCGTCCGAAACCCTCATACTTCGAAAGAGATTGTCCAATTTGTACACGAAGTGCATCCAGTTTTTGCCGTAACCCTCTCAACTCTTTAGATGCTGCTATGTGGGTGAAATTATGATGTCATGCCAAGTTACAACCTTTTCAGAGTTCATTAGTATTGCTTTTCAAATTCAGGGTCATTTAGCTCAAAATAAATCATTAAATGCATGAAAAATATCAAATGAAGTCAGAAAGGGTTGCAAATTGATGATGTGCCTTTGAATGGTGCATATTGAACACACAAAAAGTATGGAGTTAAAATAAGTTATTAAAAATGAAATCCCTTTGTAATAGATGAGTTTTCGTCCGAAACCCTCATACTTTGAAAGAGATTGTCCAATTTGTACACGAAGTGCATCCAGTTTTTGCCGTAACCCTCTCAACTCTTTAGAAGTTGCTATGTGGATGAAATTAGGATGTCATGCCAAGTTACAACCTTTTCAGAGTTCATTTGTACTGCTTTTCAAATTCTGGGTCATTTAGCTCAAAATAAATCATTAAATGCATGAAAAATATCAAATGAAGTCAGAAAGGGTTGAAAATTGATGATGTGCCTTTGAATGGTGCATATTGAACACACAAAAAGTATGGAGTTAAAATACGTTATTAAAAATGAAATCCCTTTGTAATAGATGAGTTTTCGTCCGAAACCCTCATACTTCGAAAGAGATTGTCCAATTTGTACACGAAGTGCATCCAGTTTTTGCCGTAACCCTCTCAACTCTTTATAAGCTGCTATGTGGGTGAAATTATGATGTCATGCCATGTTACAACCTTTTCAGAGTTCATTTGTACTGCTTTTCAAATTCAGGGTCATTTAGCTCAAAATAAATCATTAAATGCATGAAAAATATCAAATGAAGTCAGAAAGGGTTGAAAATTGATGATGTGCCTTTGAATGGTGCATATTGAACAGACAAAAAGTATGGAGTTAAAATAAGTTATTAAAAATGAAATCCCTTTGTAATAGATGAGTTTTCGTCCGAAACCCTCATACTTCGAAAGAGATTGTCCAATTTGTACACGAAGTGCATCCAGTTTTTGCCGTAACCCTCTCAACTCTTTAGAAGTTGCTATGTGGTTGAAATTATGATGTCATACCAAGTTACAACCTTTTCAGAGTTCATTCGTTCTGCTTTTCAAATTCAGGGTCATTTATCTCAAGATAAATCATTAAATGCATGAAAAATATCAAATGAAGTCAGAAATGGTTGAAAATTGATGATGTGCCTTTGAATGGTGCATATTGAACACACAAAAAGTATGGAGTTAAAATAAGTTATTAAAAATGAAATCCCTTTGTAATAGATGAGTTTTCGTCCGAAACCCTCATACTTCGAAAGAGATTGTCCAATTTGTACACGAAGTGCATCCAGTTTTTGCCGTAACCCTCTCAACTCTTTAGAAGTTGCTATGTGGGTGAAATTATGAGGTCATGCCAACTTACAACCTTTTCAGAGTTCATTTGTATCGCTTTTCAAATTCAGGGTCATTTAGCTCAAAATAAATCATTAAATGCTTGAAAAATATCAAATGAAGTCAGAAAGGGTTGAAAATTGATGATGTGCCTTTGAATGGTGCATATTGAACACACAAAAAGTATGGAGTTAAAATAAGTTATTAAAAATGAAATCCCTTTGTAATAGATGAGTTTTCGTCCGAAACCCTCATACTTCGAAAGAGATTGTCTAATTTGTACATGAAGTGCATCCAGTTTTTGCCGTAACCCACTCAGCTCTTTATAAGCTGCTATGTGGGTGCAATTATGATGTCATGCCAAGTTACAACCTTTTCAGAGTTCATTTGTACTGCTTTTCAAATTCTGGGTCATTTAGCTCAAAATAAATCATTAAATGCATGAAAAATATCAAATGAAGTCAGAAAGGGTTGAAAATTGATGATGTGCCTTTGAATGGTGCATATTGAACACACAAAAAGTATGGAGTTAAAATACGTTATTAAAAATGAAATCCCTTTGTAATAGATGAGTTTTCGTCCGAAACCCTCATACTTCGAAAGAGATTGTCCAATTTGTACACGAAGTGCATCCAGTTTTTGCCGTAACCCTCTCAACTCTTTATAAGCTGCTATGTGGGTGAAATTATGATGTCATGCCATGTTACAACCTTTTCAGAGTTCATTTGTACTGCTTTTCAAATTCAGGGTCATTTAGCTCAAAATAAATCATTAAATGCATGAAAAATATCAAATGAAGTCAGAAAGGGTTGAAAATTGATGATGTGCCTTTGAATGGTGCATATTGAACAGACAAAAAGTATGGAGTTAAAATAAGTTATTAAAAATGAAATCCCTTTGTAATAGATGAGTTTTCGTCCGAAACCCTCATACTTCGAAAGAGATTGTCCAATTTGTACACGAAGTGCATCCAGTTTTTGCCGTAACCCTCTCAACTCTTTAGAAGTTGCTATGTGGTTGAAATTATGATGTCATACCAAGTTACAACCTTTTCAGAGTTCATTCGTTCTGCTTTTCAAATTCAGGGTCATTTATCTCAAGATAAATCATTAAATGCATGAAAAATATCAAATGAAGTCAGAAATGGTTGAAAATTGATGATGTGCCTTTGAATGGTGCATATTGAACACACAAAAAGTATGGAGTTAAAATAAGTTATTAAAAATGAAATCCCTTTGTAATAGATGAGTTTTCGTCCGAAACCCTCATACTTCGAAAGAGATTGTCCAATTTGTACACGAAGTGCATCCAGTTTTTGCCGTAACCCTCTCAACTCTTTAGAAGTTGCTATGTGGGTGAAATTATGAGGTCATGCCAACTTACAACCTTTTCAGAGTTCATTTGTATCGCTTTTCAAATTCAGGGTCATTTAGCTCAAAATAAATCATTAAATGCTTGAAAAATATCAAATGAAGTCAGAAAGGGTTGAAAATTGATGATGTGCCTTTGAATGGTGCATATTGAACACACAAAAAGTATGGAGTTAAAATAAGTTATTAAAAATGAAATCCCTTTGTAATAGATGAGTTTTCGTCCGAAACCCTCATACTTCGAAAGAGATTGTCTAATTTGTACATGAAGTGCATCCAGTTTTTGCCGTAACCCACTCAGCTCTTTATAAGCTGCTATGTGGGTGCAATTATGATGTCATGCCAAGTTACAACCTTTTCAGAGTTCATTTGTACTGCTTTTCAAATTCAGGGTCATTTAGCTCAAAATAAAGCATTAAATGCATGAAGAACTATCAAATGAAGTCAGAAAGGGTTGAAAATTGATGATGTGCCTTTGAATGGTGCATATTGAACACACAAAAAGTATGGAGTTAAAATAATTTATTAAAAATGAAATCCCTTTGTAATAAATGAGTTTTCGTCCGAAACGCTCATACTTCGAACGAGATTGTTCAATTTGTACACGAAGTGCAACCAGTTTTTGCCGTAACCTTCTCAACACTTTAGAAGTTGCTATGTGGGTGAAATTATGATGTCATGCCAAGTTACAACCTTTTCAGAGTTCATTTGTACTGCTTTTCAAATTCAGGGTCATTTAGCTCAAAATAAATCATTAAATGCATGAAAAATATCAAATGAAGTCAGAAAGGGTTGAAAATTGATTATATGGTGCATATTGAACACACAAAAAGTATGGAGTTAAAATAAGTTATTAAAAATGAAATCCCTTTGTAATAGATGAGTTTTCGTCCGAAACCCTCATACTTCGAAAGAGATTTTCCAATTTGTACACGAAGTGCATCCAGTTTTTGCCATAACCCTCTCAACTCTTTAAAAGCTGCTATGTGGGTGAAATTATGATGCCATGCCAAGTTACAACCTTTTCAGAGTTCATTAGTACTGCTTTTCAAATTCAGGGTCATTTAGCTCAAAATAAATCATTAAATGCATGAAAAATATCAAATGAAGTCAGAAAGGGTTGAAAATTGATGATGTGCCTTTGAATGGTGCATATTGAACACACAAAAAGTATGGAGTTAAAATAAGTTATTAAAAATGAAATCTCTTTGTAATAGACGAGTTTTCGTCCGAAACCCTCATACTTCGAAATAGATTGTCCAATTTGTACACGAAGTGCATCCAGTTTTTGCCGTAACCCTCTCAACTCTTTAGAAGTTGCTATGTGGGTGAAATTATGATGTCATGCCAAGTTACAACCTTTTCAGAGTTCATTTGTACTGCTTTTCAAATTCTGGGTCATTTAGCTCAAAATAAATAATTAAATGCATGAAAAATATCAAATGAAGTCAGAAAGGGTTGAAAATTGATGATGTGCCTTTGAATGGTGCATATTGAACACACAAAAAGTATGGAGTTAAAATAAGTTATTAAAAATGAATTCCCTTTGTAATAGATGAGTTTTCGTCCGAAACCCTCATACTTCGAAAGAGATTGTCCAATTTGTAGACGAAGTGCATCCAGTTTTTGCCGTAACCCTCTCAACTCTTTATAAGCTGCTATGTGGGTGAAATTATGATGTCATGCCAAGTTACAACCTTTTCAGAGTTCATTTGTACTGCTTTTCAAATTCAGGGTCATTTAGCTCAAAATAAATCATTAAATGCATGAAAAATATCAAATGAAGTCAGAAAGGGTTGAAAATTGATGATGTGCCTTTGAATGGTGCATATTGAACAGACAAAAAGTATGGAGTTAAAATAAGTTATTAAAAATGAAATCCCTTTGTAATAGATGAGTTTTCGTCCGAAACCCTCATACTTCTAAAGAGATTGTCCAATTTGTACATGAAGTGCATCCAGTTTTTGCCGTAACCCTCTCAACTCTTTAGAAGTTGCTATGTGGGTGAAATTATGATGTCATGCCAAGTTACAACCTTTTCAGAGTTCATTCGTTTTGCTTTTCAAATTCAGGGTCATTTAGCTCAAGATAAATCATTAAATGCATGAAAAATATCAAATGAAGTCAGAAAGGGTTGAAAATTGATGATGTGCCTTTGAATGGTGCATATTGAACACACAAAAAGTATGGAGTTAAAATAAGTTATTAAAAATGAAATCCCTTTGTAATAGACGAGTTTTCGTCCGAAACCCTCATACTTCGAAAGAGATTGTCCAATTTGTACACAAAGTGCATCCAGTTTTTGCCGTAACCCTCTCAACTCTTTAGAAGTTGCTATGTGGGTGAAATTATGATGTCATGCCAAGTTACAACCTTTTCAGAGTTCATTTGTACTGCTTTTCAAATTCTGGGTCATTTAGCTCAAAATAAATAATTAAATGCATGAAAAATATCAAATGAAGTCAGAAAGGGTTGAAAATTGATGATGTGCCTTTGAATGGTGCATATTGAACACACAAAAAGTATGGAGTTAAAATAAGTTATTAAAAATGAATTCCCTTTGTAATAGATGAGTTTTCGTCCGAAACCCTCATACTTCGAAAGAGATTGTCCAATTTGTAGACGAAGTGCATCCAGTTTTTGCCGTAACCCTCTCAACTCTTTATAAGCTGCTATGTGGGTGAAATTATGATGTCATGCCAAGTTACAACCTTTTCAGAGTTCATTTGTACTGCTTTTCAAATTCAGGGTCATTTAGCTCAAAATAAATCATTAAATGCATGAAAAATATCAAATGAAGTCAGAAAGGGTTGAAAATTGATGATGTGCCTTTGAATGGTGCATATTGAACAGACAAAAAGTATGGAGTTAAAATAAGTTATTAAAAATGAAATCCCTTTGTAATAGATGAGTTTTCGTCTGAAACCCTCATACTTCTAAAGAGATTGTCCAATTTGTACACGAAGTGCATCCAGTTTTTGCCGTAACCCTCTCAACTCTTTAGAAGTTGCTATGTGGGTGAAATTATGATGTCATGCCAAGTTACAACCTTTTCAGAGTTCATTCGTTCTGCTTTTCAAATTCAGGGTCATTTAGCTCAAGATAAATCATTAAATGCATGAAAAATATCAAATGAAGTCAGAAAGGGTTGAAAATTGATGATGTGCCTTTGAATGGTGCATATTGAACACACAAAAAGTATGGAGTTAAAATAAGTTATTAAAAATGAAATCCCTTTGTAATAGATGAGTTTTCGTCCGAAACCCTCATACTTCGAAAGAGATTGTCCAATTTGTACACGAAGTGCATCCAGTTTTTGCCGTAACCCTCTCAACTCTTTAGAAGTCGCTATGTGGGTGAAATTATGATGTCATGCCAAGTTACAACCTTTTCAGAGTTCATTTGTATCGCTTTTCAAATTCAGGGTCATTTAGCTCAAAATAAATCATTAAATGCATGAAAAGTATCAAATGAAGTCAGAAAGGGTTGAAAATTGATGATGTGCCTTTGAATGGTGCATATTGAACAGACAAAAAGTATGGAGTTAAAATAAGTTATTAAAAATGAAATCCCTTTGTAATAGATGAGTTTTCGTCCGAAACCCTCATACTTCGAAAGAGATTGTCTAATTTGTACACGAAGTGCATCCAGTTTTTGCGGTAACCCTCTCAACTCTTTATAAGCTGCTATGTGGGTGCAATTATGATGTCATGCCAAGTTACAACCTTTTCAGAGTTCATTTGTACTGCTTTTCAAATTCAGGGTCATTTAGCTCAAAATAAATCATTAAATGCATGAAAAACTATCAAATGAAGTCAGAAAGGGTTGAAAATTGATGATGTGCCTTTGAATGGTGCATATTGAACACACAAAACGTATGGAGTTAAAATAAGTTATTAAAAATGAAATCCCTTTGTAATAAATGAGTTTTCGTCCGAAACCCTCATACTTCGAACGAGATTGTTCAATTTGTACACGAAGTGCATCCAGTTTTTGCCGTAACCTTCTAAACTCTTTAGAAGTTGCTATGTGTAGGGTAACGCAGCAGAAAACAAAAATTTTCCGACCTACGCACCAGCCCAGGACCACTATGGAGACTGCATACAAGGTTTGATCACTTTCGTTACCGACTCGTAGCGCAGCGGAAGTAGAGTCGATGACGAACGGCGGTGCAGATCCCCGCAGCTAGGATTTTACAACCTCCCAACCGCGAGGATGTATACCCTCATCTGCCCCGCGGACAGCCCTCCGGGAGGCGGTCGCACAGTCCCCCGGACGGTGTCGCGGACAGCCCTTCGGGAGGACCTCCGAAACTCGGACTGTCACTCGGACAGCCCTTCGGGAGGACCTCCAAAACTCGGACGGTCACACGGACAGCCCTTCGGGAGGCACTCTCGAACTAAGACCGAAACTACGATCTCTCTACAGAGTTGCACACATACGGTATCATCTATCCGGCAGGGCTTCGCCGTCCAGAACTAGTTCCTGCCGGAACACAGACAGCCTTTCGGCTCTACGAAACTATTTCGCTGGGAGGGAGAAAGAATGCCAGATCATGCATGGCTTGTGTATGAGAGTAAGAGTGTGTGAGATGGCATCCCACTCACCTCCTATTTATAGGAAAACCAAGGGGTAGGGTGGTTTTACAATAAAACCCAAAACCCACATGGATGAAGCCCTTCCACAAGGGTATAATGGCGAAACCAAGGAACAAGAGGGGCTCCAAGGAGGAGCCCCAAGTGTGGCCGGCCACCATGTCTTGGGGGCCCCCCCAAGGGGGTTTCTTAGCCCCCAAGCCTTCTAGAAACCTTTTGGGAAAATATCCCAAAAGGCACTTTTCCAAAAATATCCAAAAAGTGCTTTCACTATTCACGACGACATTTTTCAGCGTCTGATTGAACTGAAAATATTCATGTGGGCTTAGAACAATTCTAGTACCCACCAAAATAATTTTCAACGCGAGCCGGAACAATTCCAGTTTAGTGATTTCATCTGCGAAAAGCATCTGAAGCGGTTTCGGCAGCTCCGGAACATTTCCGGTTTTCATCCCGGAAAATTCCAGAAAGTTTCCAGAATGATTCTGGCATCCTCCAAGAATTATCAGGCATGTGCCAAAACCAATTTGACTTTTTGGTATCCCCTGAAACAACTTTTCAGTTTCACCGAAACTCATCCGGTGACCTCTCTCTGCGGAACTTTTCCGCTGTCCGAAACTTTTCCGGCGTCCGAAACTTTTTCGGTGTTTTTCTCTCAGACTCCCTGTCTAGTATTCAACAGATAGATGACCCTTAAGCGTGTGACCCTATAGGTTCGGTGAAGCATAGACATGACCCGGAACCCCTTCCGATCAATGATCAACATCGGAGCCGTGGACACCCATATTGACCCCTATACCCACACGAATGAATATTCGAGTGAACCTCCAGTTGCCGTGAGCTATTCCTGTTGCTTCGCGATATGTTACAAATACCCGAGGTGAGACACATCGGCATCCTCGTGGATCAACACTTGTCCACAATGCCAGTTACCTCATTGCCGGTATTGTTCTCTTTTCTCGTTCCCGTGTTCCGGCATCCCTGTGATCAAATCACCCTGTGTCTGGCCAGACGATGATGGATACCGTAACACCGAGAGGGCCCAGAGATATCTCTCCATCGTCGGAGGAGCAAATCCCAATCTTGAGCTATCAAGCCCCTTGACATACTTTTCCATGAACCCGTAAGCCGCCGTAATAGCCACCCATTTACGGATGACGTTTAACAAACCCCAAAGTTCATGAAGCAAGCATGAAGAAACTCGACACTCTCATGGTCTAAGGAATTATGCAAACATTAACTTCTCTGTGTTATTAACCATAAACTTATGACGAATGTATCTCATAGCATAACATCAATCGGGTCGATTCAACACAAGTGTTCTACCAGCAATTGTGCCCTCAAAATTGCCGGCATAGCCATGCCCATGATCAGGAAAACAGGATCATCATGCAATACTTGAGCCAGTCATAGAGGCTTGACTAGGAATACATTTTACCGTTTATTATCCCACACGTGCATATGAGTCTTCCCCCGAGCCTCGTGGTTATTGTAGACTCAAGAACCATAGCAGTTATAGCATGGAACATAAACCTAATTATGAACAGGGAGATAATTAATAACATTTATTATTGCCTCTAGGGCATATCTCCTACACTATGTGGGTTAAATTATGATGTCATGCCAAGTTACAACCTTTTCAGAGTTCATTTGTACTGCTTTTCAAATTCAGGGTCATTTAGCTCAAAATAAATCATTAAATGCATGAAAAATATCAAATGAAGTCAGAAAAGGTTGAAAATTGATGATGTGCCCTTGAATGGTGCATATTGAACAAACAAAAAGTATGGAGTTAAAATAAGTTATTAAAAATGAAATCCCTTTGTAATAGATGAGTTTTCGTCCGAAACCCTCATACTTCGAAAGAGATTGTCCAATTTGTACACGAAGTGGATCCATTTTTTGCCGTAACCCTCTCAACTCTTTAGAAGCTGCTATGTGGGTGAAATTATTATGTCATGCCAAGTTACAACCTTTTCGGAGTTCATTTGTACTGCTTTTCAAATTCAGGGTCATTTAGCTCAAAATAAAATATCAAATGAAGTCAGAAAGGGTTGAAAATTGATGATGTGCCCTTGAATGGTGCATATTGAACACACAAAAAGTATGGAGTTAAAATAAGTTATTAAAAATGAAATCCCTTTGTAATAGATGAGTTTTCGTCCGAAACCCTCATACTTCGAAAGAGATTGTCCAATTTGTACACGAAGTGCATCCATTTTTTGCCGTGACCCTCTCAACTCTTTAGAAGCTGCTATGTGGGTGAAATTATGATGTCATGCCAAGTTACAACCTTTTCAGAGTTCATTTGTATTGCTTTTCAAATTCAGGGTCATTTAGCTGAAAATAAATCATTAAATGCATGAAAAATATCAAATGAAGTCAGAAAGGGTTGAAAATTGATGATGTGCCTTTGAATGGTGCATATTGAACACACAAAAAGTATGGAGTTAAAATAAGTTATTAAAAATGAAATCCCTTTGTAATAGATGAGTTTTCGTCCGAAACCCTCATACTTCGAAAGAGATTGTCCAATTTGTACACGAAGTGCATCCAGTTTTTGCCGTAACCCTCACAACTCTTTAGAAGTTGCTATGTGGGTGAAATTATGATGTCATGCCAAGTTACAACCTTTTCAGAGTTCATTTGTATCGCTTTTCAAATTCAGGGTCATTTAGCTCAAAATAAATCATTAAATGCATGAAAAATATCAAATGAAGTCAGAAAGGGTTGAAAATTGATGATGTGCCTTTGAATGGTGCATATTGAACACACAAAAAGTATGGAGTTAAAATAAGTTATTAAAAATGAAATCCCTTTGTAATAGATGAGTTTTCGTCCGAAACCCTCATACTTCGAAAGAGATTGTCGAATTTGTACACGAAGTGCATCCAGTTTTTGCCGTAACCCTCTCAACTCTTTAGAAGTTGCTATGTGGGTGAAATTATGATGTCATGCCAAGTTACAACCTTTTCAGAGTTCATTTGTATCGCTTTTCAAATTCAGGGTCATTTAGCTCAAAATAAATCATTAAATGCATGAAAAATATCAAATGAAGTCAGAAAGGCTTGAAAATTGATGATGTGCCTTTGAATGGTGCATATTGAACACACAAAAAGTATGGAGTTAAAATAAGTTATTAAAAATGAAATCCCTTTGTAATAGATGAGTTTTCGTCCGAAACCCTCATACTTCGAAAGAGATTGTCCAATTTGTACACGAAGTGCATCCAGTTTTTGCCGTAACCCTCTCAACCCTTTATAAGCTGCTATGTGGGTGAAATTATGATGTCATGCCAAGTTACAACCTTTTCAGAGTTCATTTGTACTGCTTTTCAAATTCAGGGTCATTTAGCTCAAAATAAATCATTAAATGCATGAAAAATTTCAAATGAAGTCAGAAAGGGTTGAAAATTGATGATGTGCCTTTGAATGGTGCATATTGAACAGACAAAAAGTATGGAGTTAAAATAAGTTATTAAAAATGAAATCCCTTTGTAATAATTGAGTTTTCGTCCGAAACCCTCATGCTTCGAAAGAGCTTGTCCAATTTGTACACGAAGTGCATCCAGTTTTTGCCGTAACCCTCTCAACTCTTTAGAAGTTGCTATGTGGGTGAAATTATGATGTCATGCCAAGTTACAACCTTTTCAGAGTTCATTCGTACTGCTTTTCAAATTCAGGGTCATTTAGCTCAAGATAAATCATTAAATGCATGAAAAATATCAAATGAAGTCAGAAAGGGTTGAAAATTGATGATGTGCCTTTGAATGGTGCATATTGAACACACAAAAAGTATGGAGTTAAAATAAGTTATTAAAAATGAAATCCCTTTGTAATAGATGAGTTTTCGTCCGAAACCCTCATACTTCGAAAGAGATTGTCCAATTTGTACACGAAGTGCATCCAGTTTTTGCGGTAACCCTCTCAACTCTTTATAAGCTGCTATGTGGGTGAAATTATGATGTCATGCCAAGTTACAACCTTTTCAGAGTTCATTAGTACTGCTTTTCAAATTCAGGGTCATTTAGCTCAAAATAAATCATTAAATGCATGAAAAACTATAAATGAAGTCAGAAAGGGTTGAAAATTGATGATGTGCCTTTGAATGGTGCATATTGAACACACAAAAAGTATGGAGTTAAAATAAGTTATTAAAAATGAAATCCCTTTGTAATAAATGAGTTTTCGTCCGAAACCCTCATACTTCGAAAGAGATTGTCCTTTTTGTACACGAAGTGCATCCAGTTTTTGCCGTAACCCTCTCAACTCTTTAGAAGTTGCTATCTGGGTGAAATTATGATGTCATGCCAAGTTACAACCTTTTCAGAGTTCATTTGTACTGCTTTTCAAATTCAGGGTCATTTAGCTCAAAATAAATCATTAAATGCATGAAAAATATCAAATGAAGTCAGAAAGGGTTGAAAATTGATGATGTGCCTTTGAATGGTGCATATTGAACAGACAAAAAGTATGGAGTTAAAATAAGTTATTAAAAATGAAATCCCTTTGTAATACATGAGTTTTCGTCCGAAACCCTCATACTTCGAAAGAGATTGTCCAATTTGTACACGAAGTGCATCCAGTTTTTGCCGTAACCCTCTCAACTCTTTAGAAGCTGCTATGTGGGTGAAATTATGATGTCATGCCAAGTTACAACCTTTTCAGAGTTCATTCGTACTGCTTTTCAAATTCAGGGTCATTTAGCTCAAGATAAATCATTAAATGCATGAAAAATATCAAATGAAGTCAGAAAGGGTTGAAAATTGATGATGTGCCTTTGAATGGTGCATATTGAACACACAAAAAGTATGGAGTTAAAATAAGTTATTAAAAATGAAATCCCTTTGTAATAGATGAGTTTTCGTCCGAAACCCTCATACTTCGAAAGAGATTGTCGAATTTGTACACGAAGTGCATCCAGTTTTTGCCGTAACCCTCTCAACTCTTTAGAAGTTGCTATGTGGGTGAAATTATGATGTCATGCCAAGTTACAACCTTTTCAGAGTTCATTTGTATCGCTTTTCAAATTCAGGGTCATTTAGCTCAAAATAAATCATTAAATGCATGAAAAATATCAAATGAAGTCAGAAAGGCTTGAAAATTGATGATGTGCCTTTGAATGGTGCATATTGAACACACAAAAAGTATGGAGTTAAAATAAGTTATTAAAAATGAAATCCCTTTGTAATAGATGAGTTTTCGTCCGAAACCATCATACTTCGAAAGAGATTGTCCAATTTGTACACGAAGTGCATCCAGTTTTTGCCGTAACCCTCTCAACCCTTTATAAGCTGCTATGTGGGTGAAATTATGATGTCATGCCAAGTTACAACCTTTTCAGAGTTCATTTGTACTGCTTTTCAAATTCAGGGTCATTTAGCTCAAAATAAATCATTAAATGCATGAAAAATTTCAAATGAAGTCAGAAAGGGTTGAAAATTGATGATGTGCCTTTGAATGGTGCATATTGAACAGACAAAAAGTATGGAGTTAAAATAAGTTATTAAAAATGAAATCCCTTTGTAATAATTGAGTTTTCGTCCGAAACCCTCATGCTTCGAAAGAGCTTGTCCAATTTGTACACGAAGTGCATCCAGTTTTTTCCGTAACCCTCTCAACTCTTTAGAAGTTGCTATGTGGGTGAAATATGATGTCATGCCAAGTTACAACCTTTTCAGAGTTCATTCGTACTGCTTTTCAAATTCAGGGTCATTTAGCTCAAGATAAATCATTAAATGCATGAAAAATATCAAATGAAGTCAGAAAGGGTTGAAAATTGATGATGTGCCTTTGAATGGTGCATATTGAACACACAAAAAGTATGGAGTTAAAATAAGTTATTAAAAATGAAATCCCTTTGTAATAGATGAGTTTTCGTCCGAAACCCTCATACTTCGAAAGAGATTGTCCAATTTGTACACGAAGTGCATCCAGTTTTTGCGGTAACCCTCTCAACTCTTTATAAGCTGCTATGTGGGTGAAATTATGATGTCATGCCAAGTTACAACCTTTTCAGAGTTCATTAGTACTGCTTTTCAAATTCAGGGTCATTTAGCTCAAAATAAATCATTAAATGCATGAAAAACTATAAATGAAGTCAGAAAGGGTTGAAAATTGATGATGTGCCTTTGAATGGTGCATATTGAACACACAAAAAGTATGGAGTTAAAATAAGTTATTAAAAATGAAATCCCTTTGTAATAAATTAGTTTTCGTCCGAAACCCTCATACTTCGAAAGAGATTGTCCTTTTTGTACACGAAGTGCATCCAGTTTTTGCCGTAACCCTCTCAACTCTTTAGAAGTTGCTATCTGGGTGAAATTATGATGTCATGCCAAGTTACAAACTTTTCAGAGTTCATTTGTACTGCTTTTCAAATTCAGGGTCATTTAGCTCAAAATAAATCATTAAATGCATGAAAAATATCAAATGAAGTCAGAAAGGGTTGAAAATTGATGATGTGCCTTTGAATGGTGCATATTGAACAGACAAAAAGTATGGAGTTAAAATAAGTTATTAAAAATGAAATCCCTTTGTAATAGATGAGTTTTCGTCCGAAACCCTCATACTTCGAAAGAGATTGTCCAATTTGTACACGAAGTGCATCCAGTTTTTGCCGTAACCCTCTCAACTCTTTAGAAGCTGCTATGTGGGTGAAATTATGATGTCATGCCAAGTTACAACCTTTTCAGAGTTCATTCGTACTGCTTTTCAAATTCAGGGTCATTTAGCTCAAGATAAATCATTAAATGCATGAAAAATATCAAATGAAGTCAGAAAGGGTTGAAAATTGATGATGTGCCTTTGAATGGTGCATATTGAACACACAAAAAGTATGGAGTTAAAATAAGTTATTAAAAATGAAATCCCTTTGTAATAGATGAGTTTTCGTCCGAAACCCTCATACTTCGAAAGAGATTGTCGAATTTGTACACGAAGTGCATCCAGTTTTTGCCGTAACCCTCTCAACTCTTTAGAAGTTGCTATGTGGGTGAAATTATGATGTCATGCCAAGTTACAACCTTTTCAGAGTTCATTTGTATCGCTTTTCAAATTCAGGGTCATTTAGCTCAAAATAAATCATTAAATGCATGAAAAATATCAAATGAAGTCAGAAAGGCTTGAAAATTGATGATGTGCCTTTGAATGGTGCATATTGAACACACAAAAAGTATGGAGTTAAAATAAGTTATTAAAAATGAAATCCCTTTGTAATAGATGAGTTTTCGTCCGAAACCCTCATACTTCGAAAGAGATTGTCCAATTTGTACACGAAGTGCATCCAGTTTTTGCCGTAACCCTCTCAACCCTTTATAAGCTGCTATGTGGGTGAAATTATGTTGTCATGCCAAGTTACAACCTTTTCAGAGTTCATTTGTACTGCTTTTCAAATTCAGGGTCATTTAGCTCAAAATAAATCATTAAATGCATGAAAAATTTCAAATGAAGTCAGAAAGGGTTGAAAATTGATGATGTGCCTTTGAATGGTGCATATTGAACAGACAAAAAGTATGGAGTTAAAATAAGTTATTAAAAATGAAATCCCTTTGTAATAATTGAGTTTTCGTCCGAAACCCTCATGCTTCGAAAGAGCTTGTCCAATTTGTACACGAAGTGCATCCAGTTTTTGCCGTAACCCTCTCAACTCTTTAGAAGTTGCTATGTGGGTGAAATTATGATGTCATGCCAAGTTACAACCTTTTCAGAGTTCATTCGTACTGCTTTTCAAATTCAGGGTCATTTAGCTCAAGATAAATCATTAAATGCATGAAAAATATCAAATGAAGTCAGAAAGGGTTGAAAATTGATGATGTGCCTTTGAATGGTGCATATTGAACACACAAAAAGTATGGAGTTAAAATAAGTTATTAAAAATGAAATCCCTTTGTAATAGATGAGTTTTCGTCCGAAACCCTCATACTTCGAAAGAGATTGTCGAATTTGTACACGAAGTGCATCCAGTTTTTGCCGTAACCCTCTCAACTCTTTAGAAGTTGCTATGTGGGTGAAATTATGATGTCATGCCAAGTTACAACCTTTTCAGAGTTCATTTGTATCGCTTTTCAAATTCAGGGTCATTTAGCTCAAAATAAATCATTAAATGCATGAAAAATATCAAATGAAGTCAGAAAGGCTTGAAAATTGATGATGTGCCTTTGAATGGTGCATATTGAACACACAAAAAGTATGGAGTTAAAATAAGTTATTAAAAATGAAATCCCTTTGTAATAGATGAGTTTTCGTCCGAAACCCTCATACTTCGAAAGAGATTGTCCAATTTGTACACGAAGTGCATCCAGTTTTTGCCGTAACCCTCTCAACCCTTTATAAGCTGCTATGTGGGTGAAATTATGTTGTCATGCCAAGTTACAACCTTTTCAGAGTTCATTTGTACTGCTTTTCAAATTCAGGGTCATTTAGCTCAAAATAAATCATTAAATGCATGAAAAATTTCAAATGAAGTCAGAAAGGGTTGAAAATTAATGATGTGCCTTTGAATGGTGCATATTGAACAGACAAAAAGTATGGAGTTAAAATAAGTTATTAAAAATGAAATCCCTTTGTAATAATTGAGTTTTCGTCCGAAACCCTCATGCTTCGAAAGAGCTTGTCCAATTTGTACACGAAGTGCATCCAGTTTTTGCCGTAACCCTCTCAACTCTTTAGAAGTTGCTATGTGGGTGAAATTATGATGTCATGCCAAGTTACAACCTTTTCAGAGTTCATTCGTACTGCTTTTCAAATTCAGGGTCATTTAGCTCAAGATAAATCATTAAATGCATGAAAAATATCAAATGAAGTCAGAAAGGGTTGAAAATTGATGATGTGCCTTTGAATGGTGCATATTGAACACACAAAAAGTATGGAGTTAAAATAAGTTATTAAAAATGAAATCCCTTTGTAATAGATGAGTTTTCGTCCGAAACCCTCATACTTCGAAAGAGATTGTCCAATTTGTACACGAAGTGCATCCAGTTTTTGCGGTAACCCTCTCAACTCTTTATAAGCTGCTATGTGGGTGAAATTATGATGTCATGCCAAGTTACAACCTTTTCAGAGTTCATTAGTACTGCTTTTCAAATTCAGGGTCATTTAGCTCAAAATAAATCATTAAATGCATGAAAAACTATAAATGAAGTCAGAAAGGGTTGAAAATTGATGATGTGCCTTTGAATGGTGCATATTGAACACACAAAAAGTATGGAGTTAAAATAAGTTATTAAAAATGAAATCCCTTTGTAATAAATGAGTTTTCGTCCGAAACCCTCATACTTCGAAAGAGATTGTCCTTTTTGTACACGAAGTGCATCCAGTTTTTGCCGTAACCCTCTCAACTCTTTAGAAGTTGCTATCTGGGTGAAATTATGATGTCATGCCAAGTTACAACCTTTTCAGAGTTCATTTGTACTGCTTTTCAAATTCAGGGTCATTTAGCTCAAAATAAATCATTAAATGCATGAAAAATATCAAATGAAGTCAGAAAGGGTTGAAAATTGATGATGTGCCTTTGAATGGTGCATATTGAACAGACAAAAAGTATGGAGTTAAAATAAGTTATTAAAAATGAAATCCCTTTGTAATACATGAGTTTTCGTCCGAAACCCTCATACTTCGAAAGAGATTGTTCAATTTGTACACGAAGTGCATCCAGTTTTTGCCGTAACCCTCTCAACTCTTTAGAAGCTGCTATGTGGGTGAAATTATGATGTCATGCCAAGTTACAACCTTTTCAGAGTTCATTCGTACTGCTTTTCAAATTCAGGGTCATTTAGCTCAAGATAAATCATTAAATGCATGAAAAATATCAAATGAAGTCAGAAAGGGTTGAAAATTGATGATGTGCCTTTGAATGGTGCATATTGAACACACAAAAAGTATGGAGTTAAAATAAGTTATTAAAAATGAAATCCCTTTGTAATAGATGAGTTTTCGTCCGAAACCCTCATACTTCGAAAGAGATTGTCGAATTTGTACACGAAGTGCATCCAGTTTTTGCCGTAACACTCTCAAATCTTTAGAAGTTGCTATGTGGGTGAAATTATGATGTCATGCCAAGTTACAACCTTTTCAGAGTTCATTTGTATCGCTTTTCAAATTCAGGGTCATTTAGCTCAAAATAAATCATTAAATGCATGAAAAATATCAAATGAAGTCAGAAAGGGTTGAAAATTGATGATGTGCCTTTGAATGGTGCATATTGAACACACAAAAAGTATGGAGTTAAAATAAGTTATTAAAAATGAAATCCCTTTGTAATAGATGAGTTTTCGTCCGAAACCCTCATACTTCGAAAGAGATTGTCGAATTTGTACACGAAGTGCATCCAGTTTTTACCGTAACCCTCTCAACTCTTTAGAAGTTGCTATGTGGGTGAAATTATGATGTTATGCCAAGTTACAACCTTTTCAGAGTTCATTTGTATCGCTTTTCAAATTCAGGGTCATTTAGCTCAAAATAAATCATTAAATGCATGAAAAATATCAAATGAAGTCAGAAAGGGTTGAAAATTGATGATGTGCCTTTGAATGGTGCATATTGAACACACAAAAAGTATGGAGTTAAAATAAGTTATTAAAAATGAAATCCCTTTGTAATAGATGAGTTTTCGTCCGAAACCCTCATACTTCGAAAGAGATTGTCCAATTTGTACACGAAGTGCATCCAGTTTTTGCGGTAACCCTCTCAACTCTTTATAAGCTGCTATGTGGGTGAAATTATGATGTCATGCCAAGTTACAACCTTTTCAGAGTTCATTAGTACTGCTTTTCAAATTCAGGGTCATTTAGCTCAAAATAAATCATTAAATGCATGAAAAACTATAAATGAAGTCAGAAAGGGTTGAAAATTGATGATGTGCCTTTGAATGGTGCATATTGAACACACAAAAAGTATGGAGTTAAAATAAGTTATTAAAAATGAAATCCCTTTGTAATAAATGAGTTTTCGTCCGAAACCCTCATACTTCGAAAGAGATTGTCCTTTTTGTACACGAAGTGCATCCAGTTTTTGCCGTAACCCTCTCAACTCTTTAGAAGTTGCTATCTGGGTGAAATTATGATGTCATGCCAAGTTACAACCTTTTCAGAGTTCATTTGTACTGCTTTTCAAATTCAGGGTCATTTAGCTCAAAATAAATCATTAAATGCATGAAAAATATCAAATGAAGTCAGAAAGGGTTGAAAATTGATGATGTGCCTTTGAATGGTGCATATTGAACAGACAAAAAGTATGGAGTTAAAATAAGTTATTAAAAATGAAATCCCTTTGTAATACATGAGTTTTCGTCCGAAACCCTCATACTTCGAAAGAGATTGTTCAATTTGTACACGAAGTGCATCCAGTTTTTGCCGTAACCCTCTCAACTCTTTAGAAGCTGCTATGTGGGTGAAATTATGATGTCATGCCAAGTTACAACCTTTTCAGAGTTCATTCGTACTGCTTTTCAAATTCAGGGTCATTTAGCTCAAGATAAATCATTAAATGCATGAAAAATATCAAATGAAGTCAGAAAGGGTTGAAAATTGATGATGTGCCTTTGAATGGTGCATATTGAACACACAAAAAGTATGGAGTTAAAATAAGTTATTAAAAATGAAATCCCTTTGTAATAGATGAGTTTTCGTCCGAAACCCTCATACTTCGAAAGAGATTGTCGAATTTGTACACGAAGTGCATCCAGTTTTTGCCGTAACACTCTCAAATCTTTAGAAGTTGCTATGTGGGTGAAATTATGATGTCATGCCAAGTTACAACCTTTTCAGAGTTCATTTGTATCGCTTTTCAAATTCAGGGTCATTTAGCTCAAAATAAATCATTAAATGCATGAAAAATATCAAATGAAGTCAGAAAGGGTTGAAAATTGATGATGTGCCTTTGAATGGTGCATATTGAACACACAAAAAGTATGGAGTTAAAATAAGTTATTAAAAATGAAATCCCTTTGTAATAGATGAGTTTTCGTCCGAAACCCTCATACTTCGAAAGAGATTGTCGAATTTGTACACGAAGTGCATCCAGTTTTTGCCGTAACCCTCTCAACTCTTTAGAAGTTGCTATGTGGGTGAAATTATGATGTCATGCCAAGTTACAACCTTTTCAGAGTTCATTTGTATCGCTTTTCAAATTCAGGGTCATTTAGCTCAAAATAAATCATTAAATGCATGAAAAATATCAAATGAAGTCAGAAAGGGTTGAAAATTGATGATGTGCCTTTGAATGGTGCATATTGAACACACAAAAAGTATGGAGTTAAAATAAGTTATTAAAAATGAAATCCCTTTGTAATAGATGAGTTTTCGTCCGAAACCCTCATACTTCGAAAGAGATTGTCCAATTTGTACACGAAGTGCATCCAGTTTTTGCCGTAACCCTCTCAACCCTTTATAAGCTGCTATGTGGGTGAAATTATGATGTCATGCCAAGTTACAACCTTTTCAGAGTTCATTTGTACTGCTTTTCAAATTCAGGGTCATTTAGCTCAAAATAAATCATTAAATGCATGAAAAATATCAAATGAAGTCAGAAAGGGTTGAAAATTGATGATGTGCCTTTGAATGGTGCATATTGAACAGACAAAAAGTATGGAGTTAAAATAAGTTATTAAAAATGAAATCCCTTTGTAATAATTGAGTTTTCGTCTGAAACCCTCATGCTTCGAAAGAGCTTGTCCAATTTGTACACGAAGTGCATCCAGTTTTTGCCGTAACCCTCTCAACTCTTTAGAAGTTGCTATGTGGGTGAAATTATGATGTCATGCCAAGTTACAACCTTTTCAGAGTTCATTCGTACTGCTTTTCAAATTCAGGGTCATTTAGCTCAAGATAAATCATTAAATGCATGAAAAATATCAAATGAAGTCAGAAAGGGTTGAAAATTGATGATGTGCCTTTGAATGGTGCATATTGAACACACAAAAAGTATGGATTTAAAATAAGTTATTAAAAATGAAATCCCTTTGTAATAGATGAGTTTTCGTCCGAAACCCTCATACTTCGAAAGAGATTGTCCAATTTGTACACGAAGTGCATCCAGTTTTTGCCGTAACCCTCTCAACTCTTTAGAAGTAGCTATGTGGGTTAAATTATGATGTCATGCCAAGTTACAACCTTTTCAGAGTTCATTCGTACTGCTTTTCAAATTCAGGGTCATTTAGCTCAAGATAAATCATTAAATGCATGAAAAATATCAAATGAAGTCAGAAAGGGTTGAAAATTGATGATGTGCCTTTGAATGGTGCATATTGAACACACAAAAAGTATGGAGTTAAAATAAGTTATTAAAAATGAAATCCCTTTGTAATAGATGAGTTTTCGTCCGAAACCCTCATACTTCGAAAGAGATTGTCCAATTTGTACACGAAGTGCATCCAGTTTTTGCCGTAACCCTCTCAACTCTTTATAAGCTGCTATGTAGGTGAAATTATGATGTCATGCCAAGTTACAACCTTTTCAGAGTTCATTTGTACTGCTTTTCAAATTCATGGTCATTTAGCTCAAAATAAAACATTAAATGCATGAAAAATATCAAATGAAGTCAGAAAGGGTTGAAAATTGATGATGTGCCTTTGAATGGTGCATATTGAACACACAAAAAGTATGGAGTTAAAATAAGTTATTAAAAATGAAATCCCTTTGTAATAGATGAGTTTTCGTCCGAAACCCTCATACTTCGAAAGAGATTGTCCAATTTGTACACGAAGTGCATCCAGTTTTTGCCGTAACCCTCTCAACTCTTTAGAAGTTGCTATGTGGGTGAAATTATGATGTCATGCCAAGTTACAACCTTTTCAGAGTTCATTCGTACTGCTTTTCAAATTCAGGGTCATTTAGCTCAAGATAAATCATTAAATGCATGAAAAATATCAAATGAAGTCAGAAAGGGTTGAAAATTGATGATGTGCCTTTGAATGGTGCATATTGAACACACAAAAAGTATGGAGTTAAAATAAGTTATTAAAAATGAAATCCCTTTGTAATAGATGAGTTTACGTCTGAAACCCTCATACTTCGAAAGAGATTGTCCAATTTGTACACGAAGTGCATCCAGTTTTTGCCGTAACCCTCTCAACTCTTTAGAAGTTGCTATGTCGGTGAAATTATGTTGTCATGCCAAATTACAACCTTTTTAGAGTTCATTAGTACTGCTTTTCAAATTCAGGGTCATTTAGCTCAAAATAAATCATTAAATGCATGAAAAATATCAAATGAAGTCAGAAAGGGTTGAAAATTGATGATGTGCCTTTGAATGGTGCATATTGAACACACAAAAAGTATGGAGTTAAAATAAGTTATTAAAAATGAAATCCCTTTGTAATAGATGAGTTTTCGTCTGAAACCCTCATACTTTGAAAGAGATTGTCTAATTTGTACACGAAGTGCATCCAGTTTTTGCCGTAACCCTCTCAACTCTTTATAAGCTGCTATGTGGGTGCAATTATGATGTCATGCCAAGTTACAACCTTTTCAGAGTTCATTTGTACTGCTTTTCAAATTCAGGGTCATTTAGCTCAAAATAAATAATTAAATGCATGAAAAACTATCAAATGAAGTCAGAAAGGGTTGAAAATTGATGATGTGCCTTTGAATGGTGCATATTGAACACACAAAAAGTATGGAGTTAAAATAAGTTATTAAAAATGAAATCCCTTTGTAATAAATGAGTTTTCGTCCGAAACCCTCATACTTCGAAAGAGATTGTTCAATTTGTACACGAAGTGCATCCAGTTTTTGCCGTAACCCTCTCAACTCTTTAGAAGTTGCTATGTGGGTGAAATTATGATGTCATGCCAAGTTACAACCTTTTCAGAGTTCATTTGTACTGCTTTTCAAATTCAGGGTCATTTAGCTCAAAATAAATCATTAAATGCATGAAAAATATCAAATGAAGTCAGAAAGGGTTGAAAATTGATTATATGGTGCATATTGAACACACAAAAAGTATGGAGTTAAAATAAGTTATTAAAAATGAAATCCCTTTGTAATAGATGAGTTTTCGTCCGAAACCCTCATACTTCGAAAGAGATTTTCCAATTTGTACACCAAGTGCATCCAGTTTTTGCCATAACCCTCTCAACTCTTTAGAAGCTGCTATGTGGGTGAAATTATGATGTCATGCCAAGTTACAACCTTTTCAGAGTTCATTTGTACTGCTTTTCAAATTCAGGGTCATTTAGCTCAAAATAAATCATTAAATACATGAAAAATATCAAATGAAGTCAGAAAGGGTTGAAAATTGATGATGTGCCCTTGAATGGTGCATATTGAACACACAAAAAGTATGGAGTTAAAATAAGTTATTAAAAATGAAATCCCTTTGTAATAGATGAGTTTTCGTCCGAAACCCTCATACTTCGAAAGAGATTGTCTAATTTGTACACGAAGTGCATCCAGTTTTTGCCGTAACCCTCTCAACTCTTTATAAGCTGCTATGTGGGTGCAATTATGATGTCATGCCAAGTTACAACCTTTTCAGAGTTCATTTGTACTGCTTTACAAATTCAGGGTCATTTAGCTCAAAATAAATCATTAAATGCATGAAAAACTATAAATGAAGTCAGAAAGGGTTGAAAATTGATGATGTGCCTTTGAATGGTGCATATTGAACACACAAAAAGTATGGAGTTAAAATAAGTTATTAAAAATGAAATCCCTTTGTAATAAATGAGTTTTCGTCCGAAACCCTCATACTTCGAACGAGATTGTTCAATTTGTACACGAAGTGCATCCAGTTTTTGCCGTAACCTTCTCAACTCTTTAGAAGTTGCTATGTTGGTGAAATTATGATGTCATGCCAAGTTACAACCTTTTCAGAGTTCATTTGTACTGCTTTTCAAATTCAGGGTCATTTAGCTCAAAATAAATCATTAAATGCATGAAAAATATCAAATGAAGTCAGAAAGGGTTGAAAATTGATGATGTGCCCTTGAATGGTGCATATTGAACACACAAAAAGTATGGAGTTAAAATAAGTTATTAAAAATGAAATCCCTTTGTAATAGATGAGTTTTCGTCCGAAACCCTCATACTTCGAAAGAGATTGTCCAATTTGTACACGAAGTGGATCCATTTTTTGCCGTAACCCTCTCAACTCTTTAGAAGCTGCTATGTGGGTGAAATTATGATGTCATGCCAAGTTACAACCTTTTCGGAGTTCATTTGTACTGCTTTTCAAATTCAGGGTCATCTAGCTCAAAATAAAATATCAAATGAAGTCAGAAAGGGTTGAAAATTGATGATGTGCCCTTGAATGGTGCATATTGAACACACAAAAAGTATGGAGTTAAAATAAGTTATTAAAAATGAAATCCCTTTGTAATAGATGAGTTTTCGTCCGAAACCCTCATACTTCGAAAGAGATTGTCCAATTTGTACACGAAGTGCATCCATTTTTTGCCGTAACCCTCTCAACTCTTTAGAAGCTGCTATGTGGGTGAAATTATGATGTCATGCCAAGTTACAACCTTTTCAGAGTTCATTTGTACTGCTTTTCAAATTCAGGGTCATTTAGCTGAAAATAAATCAATAAATGCATGAAAAATATCAAATGAAGTCAGAAAGGGTTGAAAATTGCTGATGTGCCTTTGAATGGTGCATATTGAACACACAAAAAGTATGGAGTTAAAATAAGTTATTAAAAATGAAATCCCTTTGTAATAGATGAGTTTTCGTCCGAAACCCTCAAACTTCGAAAGAGATTGTCCATTTTGTACACGAAGTGCATCCAGTTTCTGCCGTAACCCTCTCAACTCTTTAGAAGTTGCTATCTGGGTGAAATTATGATGTCATGCCAAGTTACAACCTTTTCAGAGTTCATTTGTACTGCTTTTCAAATTCAGGGTCATTTAGCTCAAAATAAATCATTAAATTTATGAAAAATATCAAATGAAGTCAGAAAGGGTTGAAAATTGATGATGTGCCTTTGAATGGTGCATACTGAACACACAAAAAGTATGGAGTTAAAATAAGTTATTAAAAATGAAATCCCTTTGTAATAGATGAGTTTTCGTCCGAAACCCTCATACTTCGAAAGAGATTGTCCAATTTGTACACGAAGTGCATCCAGTTTTTGCCGTAACCCTCTCAACTTTTAGAAGCTGCTATGTGGGTGAAATTATGATGTCATGCCAAGTTACAACCTTTTCAGAGTTCATTTGTACTGCTTTTCAAATTCAGGGTCATTTAGCTCAAAATAAATCATTAAATGCATGAAAAATATCAAATGAAGTCAGAAAGGGTTGAAAATTGATGATGTGCCTTTGAATGGTGCATATTGAACAGACAAAAAGTATGGAGTTAAAATAAGTTATTAAAAATGAAATCCCTTTGTAATACATGAGTTTTCGTCCGAAACCCTCATACTTCGAAAGAGATTGTCCAATTTGTACACGAAGTGCATCCAGTTTTTGCCGTAACCCTCTCAACTCTTTAGAAGCTGCTATGTGGGTGAAATTATGATGTCATGCCAAGTTACAACCTTTTCAGAGTTCATTCGTACTGCTTTTCAAATTCAGGGTCATTTAGCTCAAGATAAATCATTAAATGCATGAAAAATATCAAATGAAGTCTGAAAGGGTTGAAAATTGATGATGTGCCTTTGAATGGTGCATATTGAACACACAAAAAGTATGGAGTTAAAATAAGTTATTAAAAATGAAATCCCTTTGTAATAGATGAGTTTTCGTCCGAAACCCTCATACTTCGAAAGAGATTGTCGAATTTGTACACGAAGTGCATCCAGTTTTTGCCGTAACACTCTCAACTCTTTAGAAGTTGCTATGTGGGTGAAATTATGATGTCATGCCAAGTTACAACCTTTTCAGAGTTCATTTGTATCGCTTTTCAAATTCAGGGTCATTTAGCTCAAAATAAATCATTAAATGCATGAAAAATATCAAATAAAGTCAGAAAGGGTTGAAAATTGATGATGTGCCTTTGAATGGTGCATATTGAACACACAAAAAGTATGGAGTTAAAATAAGTTATTAAAATGAAATCCCTTTGTAATAGATGAGTTTTCGTCCGAAACCCTCATACTTCGAAAGAGATTGTCCAATTTGTACACGAAGTGCATCCAGTTTTTGCCGTAACCCTCTCAACTCTTTATAAGCTGCTATGTGGGTGAAATTATGATGTCATGCCATGTTACAACCTTTTCATAGTTCATTTGTACTGCTTTTCAAATTCAGGGTCATTTAGCTCAAAATAAATCATTAAATGCATGAAAAATATCAAATGAAGTCAGAAAGGGTTGAAAATTGATGATGTGCCTTTGAATGGTGCATATTGAACAGACAAAAAGTATGGAGTTAAAATAAGTTATTAAAAATGAAATCCCTTTGTAATAATTGAGTTTTCGTCCGAAACCCTCATGCTTCGAAAGAGATTGTCCATTTTGTACACGAAGTGCATCCAGTTTTTGCCGTAACCCTCTCAACTCTTTAGAAGTTGCTATGTGGGTGAAATTATGATGTCATGCCAAGTTACAACCTTTTCAGAGTTCATTCGTACCGCTTTTCAAATTCAGGGTCATTTAGCTCAAGATAAATCATTAAATGCATGAAAAATATCAAATGAAGTCAGAAAGGGTTGAAAATTGATGATGTGCCTTTGAATGGTGCATATTGAACACACAAAAAGTATGGAGTTAAAATAAGTTATTAAAAATGAAATCCCTTTGTAATAGATGAGTTTTCGTCCGAAACCCTCATACTTCGAAAGAGATTGTCCAATTTGTACACGAAGTGCATCCAGTTTTTGCCGTAACCCTCTCAACTCTTTAGAAGTTGCTATGTGGGTGAAATTATGATGTCATGCCAAGTTACAACCTTTTCAGAGTTCATTAGTACTGCTTTTCAAATTCAGGGTCATTTAGCTCAAAATAAATCATTAAATGCATGAAAAATATCAAATGAAGTCAGAAAGGGTTGAAAATTGATGATGTGCCTTTGAATGGTGCATATTGAACAGACAAAAAGTATGGAGTTAAAATAAGTTATTAAAAATGAAATCCCTTTGTAATACATGAGTTTTCGTCCGAAACCCTCATACTTCGAAAGAGATTGTCCAATTTGTACACGAAGTGCATCCAGTTTTTGCCGTAACCCTCTCAACTCTTTAGAAGCTGCTATGTGGGTGAAATTATGATGTCATGCCAAGTTACAACCTTTTCAGAGTTCATTCGTACTGCTTTTCAAATTCAGGGTCATTTAGCTCAAGATAAATCATTAAATGCATGAAAAATATCAAATGAAGTCTGAAAGGGTTGAAAATTGATGATGTGCCTTTGAATGGTGCATATTGAACACACAAAAAGTATGGAGTTAAAATAAGTTATTAAAAATGAAATCCCTTTGTAATAGATGAGTTTTCGTCCGAAACCCTCATACTTCGAAAGAGATTGTCGAATTTGTACACGAAGTGCATCCAGTTTTTGCCGTAACACTCTCAACTCTTTAGAAGTTGCTATGTGGGTGAAATTATGATGTCATGCCAAGTTACAACCTTTTCAGAGTTCATTTGTATCGCTTTTCAAATTCAGGGTCATTTAGCTCAAAATAAATCATTAAATGCATGAAAAATATCAAATGAAGTCAGAAAGGGTTGAAAATTGATTATATGGTGCATATTGAACACACAAAAAGTATGGAGTTAAAATAAGTTATTAAAAATGAAATCCCTTTGTAATAGATGAGTTTTCGTCCGAAACCCTCATACTTCGAAAGAGATTTTCCAATTTGTACACCAAGTGCATCCAGTTTTTGCCATAACCCTCTCAACTCTTTAGAAGCTGCTATGTGGGTGAAATTATGATGTCATGCCAAGTTACAACCTTTTCAGAGTTCATTTGTACTGCTTTTCAAATTCAGGGTCATTTAGCTCAAAATAAATCATTAAATACATGAAAAATATCAAATGAAGTCAGAAAGGGTTGAAAATTGATGATGTGCCCTTGAATGGTGCATATTGAACACACAAAAAGTATCGAGTTAAAATAAGTTATTAAAAATGAAATCCCTTTCTAATAGATGAGTTTTCGTCCGAAACCCTCATACTTCGAAAGAGATTGTCCAATTTGTACACGAAGTGGATCCATTTTTTGCCGTAACCCTCTCAACTCTTTAGAAGCTGCTATGTGGGTGAAATTATGATGTCATGCCAAGTTACAACCTTTTTAGAGTTCATTGGTACTGCTTTTCAAATTCAGGGTCATTTAGCTCAAAATAAATCATTAAATGCATGAAAAATATCAAATGAAGTCAGAAAGGGTTGAAAATTGATGATGTGCCTTTGAATGGTGCATATTGAACACACAAAAAGTATGGAGTTAAAATAAGTTATTAAAAATGAAATCTCTTTGTAATAGATGAGTTTTCGTCCGAAACCCTCATACTGTTGGGGAACGTTGCATGGGAAACAAAAATTTTCCTACGCACACACAAGATCTATCCATGGTGATGAGCATCTACGAGAGGGAGAGTGAATCTACATACCCTTGTAGATCGCTAAGCGGAAGCGTTAATAAACGCGGTTGATGTAGTCGAACGTCTTCGCGATCCAAATCGCCGAGCGTCCCGCGATCCAATCACGATCCTTCCGATCTAGTGCCGAACGGACGGCACCTCCGCGTTCAACACACGTACGGCTTGATGACGCCTTCACCTCCTCGATCCAGCGAGCGATGGTGAAGTAGTGGTTGAGTTCCAGCAGCACGACGGCGTGGTGATGGTGGTGAGGAACAATCTCTGCAGGGCTTCGCCAAGCGCTACGGAGATTATGACGGAGGAACTAGAGGGCTAGGGTTGCCGGCACACGGCTTGGGAAATCCTGATGTGTCCCGTGTGCTAGCCCTGCCCCTCTATTTATATGTTGAGCCTTGGGGTCTAAACTTGGAGTAAAAGCCTCCTCCGGGTCGGTTTTGCCCGCACAAGGTCGGTTTGGCCCGCAGGGAAAGAGTCCAACTCGGATCCCTACCGAACCGTGCACAGCCGCGCACAAGCGGTAGTACCGCTTCACACAAGCGGTAGTACCGCTTGGGCGGTAGTACCGCTTCACACAAGCGGTAGTACCGCTCGGGCGGTAGTACCGCTTCACACAAGCGGTAGTACCGCTCCGGCGGTAGTACCGCTTCACCAAGCGGTAGTACCGCTTACGCGGCAGCAAAACTACTTTTGCACTTTCCAATACCTTGTGGGTTTTATCCTTTTGGCTCATATAAAGTGTTGCTGCACCCGAACACTTCGGTAAACATCCGGAACCCCTTCCGGTGAACTTCGGAACCCTTCCAGAGATCAAAACACTATTATCACATATATCAATCTTTACCTCCGGACTATTCCGGAGATCCTCGTCATGTCCGGGATCTTATCCGGGACTCCGAACAACTTTCGGTCACCAACATAATAACTCAATTATACTAATCGTCACCAAACGTTAAGTGTGTAGACCCTGCGGGTTCGAGAACTATGTAGACATGACCGAGACACCTCTACGGCCAATAACCAATAGCGGGACCTGGATGCCCATATTGGCTCCTACATATTCTACGAAGATCTTTATCGGTCGAACCTCTATGTCAAGGATTCAGTTAATCCCGTATGCTGTTCCCTTTGTTCTTCGGTATGTTACTTGCCCGAGATTCGATCGTCGGTATCACTATACCTAGTTCAATCTCGTTACCGGCAAGTCTCTTTACTCGTTCCGTAATACAAGATCTCGTGGCTAACACTTTAGTCACATTGCTTGCAAGGCTCATTGTGATGTTGTATTACCGAGTGGGCCCTGAGATACCTCTCCGTCACACGGAGTAACAAATCCCAGTCTTGATCCATGCCAACCCAACAGACACCCTCGGAGATACCTGTAGAGCACCTTTATAGTCACCCAGTTACGTTGCGACGTTTGATACACACAAGGTATTCCTCCGGTGTCAGAGAGTTGCATGATCTCATGGTCAAAGGAACAGATACTTGACATGCAGAAAACAATAGCAATAAACTGACACGATCAAATGCTACGTTTACAGTTTGGGTCTTGTCCATCACATCATTCTCCTAATGATGTGATCCCGTTATCAAATGACATCTCATGTCCATGGCTAGGAAACCTTAACCATCTTTGATCAACAAGCTAGTCAACTAGAGGCTTACTAGGGACACAGTGTTGTCTATGTACCCACACATGTATTTGAGTTTCCAATCAATACAATTATAGCATGGATAATAAACAATTATCATTAACAAGGAAATATAATAATAACCAATTTATTATTGCCTCTAGGGCATATTTCCAACAGTCTCCCACTTGCACTAGAGTCAATAATCTAGTTCACATCACTATGTGATTTACATTGTAATGAATCGAACACCCATGCAGTTCTGGTGTTGTTCATGTTTAGCCCTTGGAAGAGGTTTAGTCATCGGATCTGCAACATTTAGATCCGTGTGTACTTTGCAAATATTTATGTCGTCCTCCTTGATGTAATCGCGGATGGAATTGAAACGTCGCTTTATGTGTCTGGTCCTCTTGTGAAATCTTGGTTCCTTGGCTAGAGCAATGGCACCAGTATTATCACAAAACAGAGTCATTGGGTTAAGTGCACTAGGCACTACTCCAAGATCTGTCATGAACTCCTTCATCCAGACACCTTCCTTCGCCGCCTCCGAGGCTGCGATGTACTCCGCTTCGCATGTAGAATCTGCTACCACGCTTTGCTTGGAACTGCACCAGCTAACCGCACCCCCATTAAGAATAAATACGTATCCGGTTTGCGACTTAGAGTCATCCGGATCAGTGTCAAAGCTTGCATCGACGTAACCCTTTACGACGAGCTCTTGATCACCTCCATAAACGAGAAACATGTCCTTAGTCCTTTTCAGGTACTTCAGGATATTCTTGACCGCCGTCCAGTGTTCCATTCCTGGATCACTTTGAAACCTTCCGACCATACTTATGGCAAGGCTGACATCGGGTCTTGTGCACAGCATTGCATACATGATAGAGCCTATGGCCGAAGCATAGGGGATGACACTCATCTTTTCTCTATCTTCTGCAGTCACTGGGCATTGAGTCTTACTCAACTTCACACCTTGCAATACAGGCAAGAACCCCTTCTTGGACTGATCCATTTTGAACTTCTTCAAAACTTTGTCAAGGTATGTGCTTTGTGAAAGTCCTATTAAGCGTCTCGATCTATCTCTATAGATCTTGATGCCTAATATGAAAGCAGCTTCTCCTAGGTCCTTCATTGAAAAACTCTTGTTCAAATATTCCTTTACGCTTTCCAGCATTTCTATATTGTTTCCAATCAGCAATATGTCATCCACATATAATATTAGAAACGCTATAGAGCTCCCACTCACTTTCTTGTAAATACAAGCTTCTCCGTAAACTTGTATAAACTCGAACGCTTTGATCACCTCATCAAAACGAAGATTCCAACTCCGAGATGCTTGCACCAGTCCATAAATGGATCGCTGGAGTTTGCAAACTTTGTCAGCATTCTCTGGATCGACAAAACCTTCTGGTTGCATCATATACAACTCTTCCTTAAGGTAACCGTTAAGGAACGCTGTTTTGACATCCATCTGCCAAATTTCATAATCGAAAAAGGCAGCTATTGCTAACATGATTCTGACGGACTTAAGCATCGCTACGGGTGAGAAGGTCTCATCGTAGTCAACTCCTTGAACTTGTGAAAAACCCTTTGCCACAAGTCGAGCTTTATAGACGGTGACATTACCGTCCGCGTCCGTCTTCCTCTTAAAGATCCATTTGTTCTGAATGGCCTTACGCCCTTCAGGTAATACTTCCAAAGTCCATACTTTGTTTTCATACATGGATCCCATCTCGGATTTCATGGCCTCTAACCACTTCTTGGAATCCGGGCTCATCATCGCTTCTCCATAGCTCGTAGGTTCATCGTTGTTTAACAACATGACCTCTAAGACAGGGTTGCCGTACCACTCAGGAGCAGTACGCGTCCTTGTCGACCTACGAGGTTCGATAGCAACTTGATCCAAAGCTTCATGATCATCATCATTAACTTCCTCTTCAGCTAATGTAGGCTCGACAGAAACAACTTTCTGCGTTGCGCTACTCTTAGGTTGAAGTAAAGGTTCAACAACCTCATCAAGTTCTATCTTCCTCCCACTCAATTCTTTCGAGAGAAACTCTTTCTCAAGAAATGTTCCGTTTTTAGCGACAAACACTTTGCCTTCGGATCTGAGGTAGAAGGTATACCCAACTGTCTCTTTTGGGTATGAAGACGCATTTCTCCGCTTTGGGTTCCAGCTTTTCAGGCTGAAGCTTTTTGACATAAGCATCACATCCCCAAACTTTAAGAAACGACAGCTTTGGCTTCTTGCCAAACCAAAGTTCATATGGCGTTGTCTCAACGGATTTCGATGGTGCCCTATTTAAAGTGAATGCAGCTGTCTCTAATGCATAACCCCAAAACGATAGTGGCAAATCGGCAAGAGACATCATAGATCGCACCATATCTAATAAGGTTCGATTACGACGTTCGGACACACCATTACGCTGTGGTGTTCCAGGCGGTGTCAATTGTGAAACAATTCCACACTGTCTTAAGTGACTGCCAAACTCATAACTCAGATATTCTCCTCCTCGATCAGATCGTAGGAATTTAATCTTCTTGTTACGATGATTCTCAACTTCACTCTGAAATTGTTTGAACTTTTCAAATGTTTCAGACTTGTGTTTCATTAAGTAAATATACCCATATCTACTTAAGTCATCAGTGAAGGTGAGAAAGTAACGATAACCACCACGCGCCTCAATACTCATCGGACCGCACACATCAGTATGTATGATTTCCAATAAGTCACTTGCCCGTTCCATTATTCCAGAGAACGGCGTTTTAGTCATCTTGCCCATGAGGCATGGCTCACATGTGTCAAGTGATTCAAAATCAAGTGACTCCAAAAGTCCATCAGCATGGAGCTTCTTCATGCGTTTTACGCCAATATGACCTAAACGGCAGTGCCACAAGAAAGTGGTATTATCATTATCAATTCTATATCTTTTGGCATCAATGTTATGAACATGTGTATCATTACTATCGAGATTCAACAAGAATAAACCCCTCACATTGGGTGCATGACCATAAAAGATATTACTCATATAAATAGAACAACCATTATTCTCTGATTTAAATGAGTAACCGTCTCGCAATAAACAAGATCCAGATATAATGTTCATGCTTAACGCAGGCACCAAATAACACTTATTTAGGTTCATCACTAATCCCGACGGTAATCGAAGAGCGAGCGTGCCGACGGCGATCACATCAACCTTGGAACCATTTCCCACGCGCATCGTCACTTCGTCCTTTGCCAGCCTCCGTCTATTCCGCAGTTCCTGTTTTGAGTTGCAAATATGAGCAACCGCACCGGTATCAAATACCCAGGCACTACAACGAGAGTTGGTAAGGTACACATCAATAACATGTATATCATATATACCTTGTTTGTTGTTGGCCGCCTTCTTGTCAGCCAAATACTTGGGGCAATTCCGCTTCCAGTGTCCAGTTCCCTTGCAATGAAAACACACAGTTTCTGGTTTGGGTCCAGCCTTGGGTTTCTTCACGAGAGGAGCAACTGCTTTGCCACTCTGCTTGGAGTTACCCTTCTTACCCTTGCCATTTTTCTTGAAACTAGTGGTTTTATTGACCATCAACACTTGATGCTCCTTCTGAATTTCAGACTCAGCGGCTTTCAGCATCGCAAACAGCTCGGCGACTGACTTGTTCATCCCGTGCATGTTATAGTTCAACACGAAGCTCTTGTAGCTAGGTGGCAATGATTGAAGAACTCTGTCAGTGATAGCCTCTGGCGGAAGGGGCATCCCTAACTCAGCCAGACGGGTGGAGTACCCAGACATTCTGAGCACGTGATCACTGATAGACCCGTTCTCCTCCATCTTGCAAGCATAGAACTTATCGGAGATCTCATATCTCTCGATCCGGGCATTCTTCTGAAAGATAAACTTCAACTCCTGGAACATCTCATATGCTCCATGACGTTCAAAACGTCTTTGAAGTCCCGGTTCTAAGCCATACAACATTGCACATTGAACTATTGAGTAATCATCAGAACGAGCCTGCCAGGCGTTCACAACGTCTAGAGACTCAACTGGAGCGGGTGGATCACCAAGCGGTGCATCAAGGACATAAGCCTTCTGGGAAGCCGTAAGGATAATCCTTAGATTACGGGCCCAGTCCACAAAGTTACTTCCATCATCTTTCAACTTAGCTTTCTCTAGGAACGCATTAAAATTCAGGGGTGCTACTGCGCGAGCCATGATCTACAACATAAATATAGCAAAGACAACTTAGACTATTGTTCTTAGATAATGAGTTTAGTTAATCATATTTAAAAAACTCCCACTCAAATTGACATCCCTCCGATCATTCGAGTGTAACATGATCCAAATCCACCAACTCAAGTCCGATCATCACGTGAGTTGAGGTGGTTTCAATGGTGAACATCTTCATGTTGATCATATCTACTATATGACTCATGTTCGACCTTTCGGTCTCTTGTGTTCCGAGGCCATGTCTGTACATGCTAGGCTCGTCAAGTTTAACCCGAGTGTTCCGCACGTGTAACATGGCTTACACCCGTTGTATGCGAACGTAGAGTCTATCACACCCGATCATCACGGCGTGTCTCGAAACGACGAACTTTCGCAACGGTGCACACTTGGGGAGAACACAATTTATCTTGAAATTTAAGTGAGGGATCACCTTATAATGCTACCGTCGTCCTAAGCAAAATAAGATTCATAAAAGGATTAACATCACATGCAAATCATAAGTGACATGATATGGCCATGAACTTGTGCTTTTGATCTCCATCTCCAAAGCACCGGCATGATCTCCATCGTCACCGGCATGACACCATGATCTCCATCATCTTGATCTCCATCAACGTGTCGCCATAAGGTTGTCGCGCCGACTGATGCTTCCACGACTATAGCTAACGTTTAGCGATAAAGTAAAGCATTACATAGCGCTTAATGATTGACACGCAGGTCATACAATAATTAAAGACAACTCTATGGCTCCTGCCAGTTGCCGTACTCATCGACATGCAAGTCGTGATATTCTATACAACACATGATCATCTCATACATCACATATATCTCATCATGTAATTGGCCATATCACATCACAACATACCCTGCAAAAACAAGTTAGACGTCCTCTAATTGTTGTTGCAAATTTTACGTGGCTGCTACGGGTTTGCAAGAACCGTTCTTACCTACGCAAAACCACAACGTGGTGTAGTGATTGCTTTTTGATCTTCTAAAAGAACCCTTTTCATTGAACCGATTCAACTAAAGTGAGAGAGACAGACACCTGCCAGTCACCTTTATGCAACAAGTGCACGCAGCGGTGAAACCAGTCTCGCGTAAGCGTACGCGTAATGTCGGTCCAGGCCGCTTCATCTCACAATACCGCGGAATCAAGCATCAACTAGTAACGGCAAGCAATATGTATACATCCACGCCCACAACTCGTTTGTGTTCTACTCGAGATCTCATCTACGCATAGACCTGGCTCATGATGCCACTGTTGGGGAACGTTGCATGGGAAACAAAAATTTTCCTACGCACACACAAGATCTATCCATGGTGATGAGCATCTACGAGAGGGAGAGTGAATCTACATACCCTTGTAGATCGCTAAGCGGAAGCGTTAATAAACGCGGTTGATGTAGTCGAACGTCTTCGCGATCCAAATCGCCGAGCGTCCCGCGATCCAATCACGATCCTTCCGATCTAGTGCCGAACGGACGGCACCTCCGCGTTCAACACACGTACGGCTTGATGACGCCTTCACCTCCTCGATCCAGCGAGCGATGGTGAAGTAGTGGTTGAGTTCCAGCAGCACGACGGCGTGGTGATGGTGGTGAGGAACAATCTCTGCAGGGCTTCGCCAAGCGCTACGGAGATTATGACGGAGGAACTAGAGGGCTAGGGTTGCCGGCACACGGCTTGGGAAATCCTGATGTGTCCCGTGTGCTAGCCCTGCCCCTCTATTTATATGTTGAGCCTTGGGGTCTAAACTTGGAGTAAAAGCCTCCTCCGGGTCGGTTTTGCCCGCACAAGGTCGGTTTGGCCCGCAGGGAAAGAGTCCAACTCGGATCCCTGCCGAACCGTGCACAGCCGCGCACAAGCGGTAGTACCGCTTGGGCGGTAGTACCGCTTCACACAAGCGGTAGTACCGCTCGGGCGGTAGTACCGCTTCACACAAGCGGTAGTACCGCTCCGGCGGTAGTACCGCTTCACCAAGCGGTAGTACCGCTTACGCGGCAGCAAAACTACTTTTGCACTTTCCAATACCTTGTGGGTTTTATCCTTTTGGCTCATATAAAGTGTTGCTGCACCCGAACACTTCGGTAAACATCCGGAACCCCTTCCGGTGAACTTCGGAACCCTTCCAGAGATCAAAACACTATTATCACATATATCAATCTTTACCTCCGGACTATTCCGGAGATCCTCGTCATGTCCGGGATCTTATCCGGGACTCCGAACAACTTTCGGTCACCAACATAATAACTCAATTATACTAATCGTCACCAAACGTTAAGTGTGTAGACCCTGCGGGTTCGAGAACTATGTAGACATGACCGAGACACCTCTATGGCCAATAACCAATAGCGGGACCTGGATGCCCATATTGGCTCCTACATATTCTACGAAGATCTTTATCGGTCGAACCTCTATGTCAAGGATTCAGTTAATCCCGTATGCTGTTCCCTTTGTTCTTCGGTATGTTACTTGCCCGAGATTCGATCGTCGGTATCACTATACCTAGTTCAATCTCGTTACCGGCAAGTCTCTTTACTCGTTCCGTAATACAAGATCTCGTGGCTAACACTTTAGTCACATTGCTTGCAAGGCTCATTGTGATGTTGTATTACCGAGTGGGCCCTGAGATACCTCTCCGTCACACGGAGTAACAAATCCCAGTCTTGATCCATGCCAACCCAACAGACACCCTCGGAGATACCTGTAGAGCACCTTTATAGTCACCCAGTTACGTTGCGACGTTTGATACACACAAGGTATTCCTCCGGTGCCAGAGAGTTGCATGATCTCATGGTCAAAGGAACAGATACTTGACATGCAGAAAACAATAGCAATAAACTGACACGATCAAATGCTACGTTTACAGTTTGGGTCTTGTCCATCACATCATTCTCCTAATGATGTGATCCCGTTATCAAATGACATCTCATGTCCATGGCTAGGAAACCTTAACCATCTTTGATCAACAAGCTAGTCAACTAGAGGCTTACTAGGGACACAGTGTTGTCTATGTACCCACACATGTATTTGAGTTTCCAATCAATACAATTATAGCATGGATAATAAACAATTATCATTAACAAGGAAATATAATAATAACCAATTTATTATTGCCTCTAGGGCATATTTCCAACACATACTTCGAAAGAGATTGTCCAATTTGTACACGAAGTGCATCCAGTTTTTGCCGTAACCCTCTCAACTCTTTAGAAGTTGCTATGTGGGTGAAATTATGATGTCATGCCAAGTTACAACCTTTTCA
This sequence comes from Elymus sibiricus, assembly GCA_039707655.1. Taxonomy (NCBI): domain Eukaryota; kingdom Viridiplantae; phylum Streptophyta; class Magnoliopsida; order Poales; family Poaceae; genus Elymus; species Elymus sibiricus. The sequence goes on from CM077675.1 coordinate 19,181,706, forward strand.
GAGTTCATTTGTATCGCTTTTCAAATTCAGGGTCATTTAGCTCAAAATAAATCATTAAATGCATGAAAAATATCAAATGAAGTCAGAAAGGGTTGAAAATTGATGATGTGCCTTTGAATGGTGCATATTGAACACACAAAAAGTATGGAGTTAAAATAAGTTATTAAAAATGAAATCCCTTTGTAATAGATGAGTTTTCGTCCGAAACCCTCATACTTCGAAAGAGATTGTCCAATTTGTACACGAAGTGCATCCAGTTTTTGCCGTAACCCTCTCAACTCTTTATAAGCTGCTATGTGGGTGAAATTATGATGTCATGCCAAGTTACAACCTTTTCAGAGTTCATTTGTACTGCTTTTCAAATTCAGGGTCATTTAGCTCAAAATAAATCATTAAATGCATGAAAAATATCAAATGAAGTCAGAAAGGGTTGAAAATTGATGATGTGCCTTTGAATGGTGCATATTGAACAGACAAAAAGTATGGAGGTAAAATAAGTTATTAAAAATGAAATCCCTTTGTAATAATTGAGTTTTCGTCCGAAACCCTGATGCTTCGAAAGAGATTGTCCAATTTGTACACGAAGTGCATCCAGTTTTTGCCGTAACCCTCTCAACTCTTTAGAAGTTGCTATGTGGGTGAAATTATGATGTCATGCCAAGTTACAACCTTTTCAGAGTTCATTCGTACTGTTTTTCAAATTCAGGGTCATTTAGCTCAAGATAAATCATTAAATGCATGAAAAATATCAAATGAAGTCAGAAAGGGTTGAAAATTGATGATGTGCCTTTGAATGGTGCATATTGAACACACAAAAAGTATGGAGTTAAAATAAGTTATTAAAAATGAAATCCCTTTGTAATAGATGAGTTTTCGTCCGAAACCCTCATACTTCGAAAGAGATTGTCCAATTTGTACACGAAGTGCATCCAGTTTTTGCCGTAACCCTCTCAACTCTTTAGAAGTTGCTATGTGGGTGAAATTATGATGTCATGCCAAGTTACAACCTTTTCAGAGTTCATTAGTACTGCTTTTGAAATTCAGGGTCATTTAGCTCAAAATAAATCATTAAATGCATGAAAAATATCAAATGAAGTCAGAAAGGGTTGAAAATTGATGATGTGCCTTTGAATGGTGCATATTGAACACACAAAAAGTATGGAGTTAAAATAAGTTATTAAAAATGAAATCCCTTTGTAAGAGATGAGTTTTCGTCCGAAACCCTCATACTTCGAAAGAGATTGTCTAATTTGTACACGAAGTGCATCCAGTTTTTGCCGTAACCCACTCAACTCTTTATAAGCTGCTATGTGGGTGCAATTATGATGTCATGCCAAGTTACAACCTTTTCAGAGTTCATTTGTACTGTTTTTCAAATTCAGAGTCATTTAGCTCAAAATAAATAATTAAATGCATGAAAAACTATCAAATGAAGTCAGAAAGGGTTGAAAATTGATGATGTGCCTTTGAATGGTGCATATTGAACACACAAAAAGTATGGAGTTAAAATAAGTTATTAAAAATGAAATCCCTTTGTAATAAATGAGTTTTCGTCCGAAACCCTCATACTTCGAAAGAGATTGTTCAATTTGTACACGAAGTGCATCCAGTTTTTGCCGTAACCCTCTCAACTCTTTAGAAGTTGCTATGTGGGTGAAATTATGATGTCATGCCAAGTTACAACCTTTTCATAGTTCATTTGTACTGTTTTTCAAATTCAGGGTCATTTAGCTCAAAATAAATCATTAAATGCATTTAAAATATCAAATGAAGTCAGAAAGGGTTGAAAATTGATTATATGGTGCATATTGAACACACAAAAAGTATGGAGTTAAAATAAGTTATTAAAAATGAAATCCCTTTGTAATAGATGAGTTTTCGTCCGAAACCCTCATACTTCGAAAGAGATTTTCCAATTTGTACACCAAGTGCATCCAGTTTTTGCCATAACCCTCTCAACTCTTTAGAAGCTGCTATGTGGGTGAAATTATGATGTCATGCCAAGTTACAACCTTTTGAGAGTTCATTTGTACTGCTTTTCAAATTCAGGGTCATTTAGCTCAAAATAAATCATTAAATACATGAAAAATATCAAATGAAGTCAGAAAGGGTTGAAAATTGATGATGTGCCCTTGAATGGTGCATATTGAACACACAAAAAGTATGGAGTTAAAATAAGTTATTAAAAATGAAATCCCTTTGTAATAGATGAGTTTTCGTCCGAAACCCTCATACTTCGAAAGAGATTTTCCAATTTGTACACCAAGTGCATCCAGTTTTTGCCATAACCCTCTCAACTCTTTAGAAGCTGCTATGTGGGTGAAATTATGATGTCATGCCAAGTTACAACCTTTTCAGAGTTCATTTGTACTGCTTTTCAAATTCAGGGTCATTTAGCTCAAAATAAATCATTAAATACATGAAAAATATCAAATGAAGTCAGAAAGGGTTGAAAATTGATGATGTGCCCTTGAATGGTGCATATTGAACACACAAAAAGTATGGAGTTAAAATAAGTTATTAAAAATGAAATCCCTTTGTAATAGATGAGTTTTCGTCCGAAACCCTCATACTTCGAAAGAGATTTTCCAATTTGTACACCAAGTGCATCCAGTTTTTGCCATAACCCTCTCAACTCTTTAGAAGCTGCTATGTGGGTGAAATTATGATGTCATGCCAAGTTACAACCTTTTCAGAGTTCATTGGTACTGCTTTTCAAATTCAGGGTCATTTAGCTCAAAATAAATCATTAAATGCATGAAAAATATCAAATGAAGTCAGAAAGGGTTGAAAATTGATGATGTGCCTTTGAATGGTGCATATTGAACACACAAAAAGTATGGAGTTAAAATAAGTTATTAAAAATGAAATCTCTTTGTAATAGATGAATTTTCGTCCGAAACCCTCATACTTCGAAAGAGATTGTCCAATTTGTACACGAAGTGCATCCAGTTTTTGCCGTAACCCTCTCAACTCTTTAGAAGTTGCTATGTGGGTGAAATTATGATGTCATGCCAAGTTACAACCTTTTCAGAGTTCATTTGTACTGCTTTTCAAATTCAGGGTCATTTATCTCAAAATAAATCATTAAATGCATGAAAAATATCAAATGAAGTCAGAAAGGGTTGAAAATTGATGATGTGCCTTTGAATGGTGCATATTGAAGACACAAAAAGTATGGAGTTAAAATAAGTTATTAAAAATGAAATCCCTTTGTAATAGATGAGTTTTCGTCCGAAACCCTCATACTTCGAAAGAGATTGTCCAATTTGTACACGAAGTGCATCCAGTTTTTGCCGTAACCCTCTCAACTCTTTAGAAGCTGCTATGTGGGTGAAATTATGATGTCATGCCAAGTTACAACCTTTTCAGAGTTCATTTGTACTGCTTTTCAAATTCAGGGTCATTTAGCTCAAAATAAATCATTAAATGCATGAAAAATATCAAATGAAGTCAGAAAGGGTTGAAAATTGATGATGTGCCCTTGAATGGTGCATATTGAACACACAAAAAGTATGGAGTTAAAATAAGTTATTAAAAATGAAATCCCTTGGTAATAGATGAGTTTTCGTCCGAAACCCTCATACTTCGAAAGAGATTGTCCAATTTGTACACGAAGTGGATCCATTTTTTGCCGTAACCCTCTCAACTCTTTAGAAGCTGCTATGTGGGTGAAATTATGATGTCATGCCAAGTTACAACCTTTTCAGAGTTCATTTGTACTGCTTTTCAAATTCAGGGTCATTTAGCTCAAAATAAATCATTAAATGCATGAAAAATATCAAATGAAGTCAGAAAGGGTTGAAAATTGAAGATGTGCCTTTGAATGGTGCATATTGAACACACAAAAAGTATGGAGTTAAAATAAGTTATTAAAAATGAAATCCCTTTGTAATAGATGAGTTTTCGTCCGAAACCCTCATACTTCGAAAGAGATTGTCCAATTTGTACACGAAGTGCATCCAGTTTTTGCCATAACCCTCTCAACTCTTTAGAAGTTGCTATGTGGGTGAAATTATGTTGTCATGCCAAGTTACAACCTTTTCAGAGTTCATTTGTACTGCTTTTCAAATTCAGGGTCATTTAGCTCAAAATAAATCATTAAATGCATGAAAAATATCAAATGAAGTCAGAAAGGGTTGAAAATTGAAGATGTGCCTTTGAATGGTGCATATTGAACACACAAAAAGTATGGAGTTAAAATAAGTTATTAAAAATGAAATCTCTTTGTAATAGATGAGTTTTCGTCCGAAACCCTCATACTTCGAAAGAGATTGTCCAATTTGTACAGGAAGTGCATCCAGTTTTTGCTGTAACCCTCTCAACTCTTTAGATGCTGCTATGTGGGTGAAATTATGATGTCATGCCAAGTTACAACCTTTTCAGAGTTCATTTGTACTGCTTTTCAAATTCAGGGTCATTTAGCTCAAAATAAATCATTAAATGCATGAAAAATAACAAATGAAGTCAGAAAGGGTTGAAAATTGATGATGTGCCTTTGAATGGTGCATATTGAACAGACAAAAAGTATGGAGTTAAAATAAGTTATTAAAAATGAAATCCCTTTGTAATAGATGAGTTTTCGTCCGAAACCCTGATACTTCGAAAGAGATTGTCCAATTTGTACACAAAGTGCATCCAGTTTTTGTCGTAACCCTCTCAACTCTTTAGAAGTTGCTATGTGGGTGAAATTATGATGTCATGCCAAGTTACAACCTTTTCAGAGTTCATTCGTACTGCTTTTCAAATTCAGGGTCATTTAGCTCAAGATAAATCATTAAATGCATGAAAAATATCAAATGAAGTCAGAAAGGGTTGAAAATTGATGATGTGCCTTTGAATGGTGCATATTGAACACACAAAAAGTATGGAGTTAAAATAAGTTATTAAAAATGAAATCCCTTTGTAATAGATGAGTTTTCGTCCGAAACCCTCATACTTCGAAAGAGATTGTCCAATTTGTACACGAAGTGCATCCAGTTTTTGCCGTAACCCTCTCAACTCTTTAGAAGTTGCTATGTGGGTGAAATTATGATGTCATGCCAAGTTACAACCTTTTCAGAGTTCATTTGTATCGCTTTTCAAATTCAGGGTCATTTAGCTCAAAATAAATCATTAAATGCATGAAAAATATCAAATGAAGTCAGAAAGGGTTGAAAATTGATGATGTGCCTTTGAATGGTGCATATTGAACACACAAAAAATATGGAGTTAAAATAAGTTATTAAAAATGAAATCCCTTTGTAATAGATGAGTTTTCGTCCGAAACCCTCATACTTCGAAAGAGATTGTCTAATTTGTACACGAAGTGCATCCAGTTTTTGCCGTAACCCACTCAACTCTTTATAAGCTGCTATGTGGGTGCAATTATGATGTCATGCCAAGTTACAACCTTTTCAGAGTTCATTTGTACTGTTTTTCAAATTCAGAGTCATTTAGCTCAAAATAAATAATTAAATGCATGAAAAACTATCAAATGAAGTCAGAAAGGGGTGAAAATTGATGATGTGCCTTTGAATGGTGCATATTGAACACACAAAAAGTATGGAGTTAAAATAAGTTATTAAAAATGAAATCCCTTTGTAATAAATGAGTTTTCGTCCGAAACCCTCATACTTCGAAAGAGATTGTTCAATTTGTACACGAAGTGCATCCAGTTTTTGCCGTAACCCTCTCAACTCTTTAGAAGTTGCTATGTGGGTGAAATTATGATGTCATGCCAAGTTACAACCTTTTCATAGTTCATTTGTACTGTTTTTCAAATTCAGGGTCATTTAGCTCAAAATAAATCATTAAATGCATTTAAAATATCAAATGAAGTCAGAAAGGGTTGAAAATTGATTATATGGTGCATATTGAACACACAAAAAGTATGGAGTTAAAATAAGTTATTAAAAATGAAATCCCTTTGTAATAGATGAGTTTTCGTCCGAAACCCTCATACTTCGAAAGAGATTTTCCAATTTGTACACCAAGTGCATCCAGTTTTTGCCATAACCCTCTCAACTCTTTAGAAGCTGCTATGTGGGTGAAATTATGATGTCATGCCAAGTTACAACCTTTTCAGAGTTCATTTGTACTGCTTTTCAAATTCAGGGTCATTTAGCTCAAAATAAATCATTAAATACATGAAAAATATCAAATGAAGTCAGAAAGGGTTGAAAATTGATGATGTGCCCTTGAATGGTGCATATTGAACACACAAAAAGTATGGAGTTAAAATAAGTTATTAAAAATGAAATCCCTTTGTAATAGATGAGTTTTCGTCCGAAACCCTCATACTTCGAAAGAGATTTTCCAATTTGTACACCAAGTGCATCCAGTTTTTGCCATAACCCTCTCAACTCTTTAGAAGCTGCTATGTGGGTGAAATTATGATGTCATGCCAAGTTACAACCTTTTCAGAGTTCATTGGTACTGCTTTTCAAATTCAGGGTCATTTAGCTCAAAATAAATCATTAAATGCATGAAAAATATCAAATGAAGTCAGAAAGGGTTGAAAATTGATGATGTGCCTTTGAATGGTGCATATTGAACACACAAAAAGTATGGAGTTAAAATAAGTTATTAAAAATGAAATCTCTTTGTAATAGATGAATTTTCGTCCGAAACCCTCATACTTCGAAAGAGATTGTCCAATTTGTACACGAAGTGCATCCAGTTTTTGCCGTAACCCTCTCAACTCTTTAGAAGTTGCTATGTGGGTGAAATTATGATGTCATGCCAAGTTACAACCTTTTCAGAGTTCATTTGTACTGCTTTTCAAATTCAGGGTCATTTATCTCAAAATAAATCATTAAATGCATGAAAAATATCAAATGAAGTCAGAAAGGGTTGAAAATTGATGATGTGCCTTTGAATGGTGCATATTGAAGACACAAAAGTATGGAGTTAAAATAAGTTATTAAAAATGAAATCCCTTTGTAATAGATGAGTTTTCGTCCGAAACCCTCATACTTCGAAAGAGATTGTCCAATTTGTACACGAAGTGCATCCAGTTTTTGCCGTAACCCTCTCAACTCTTTAGAAGCTGCTATGTGGGTGAAATTATGATGTCATGCCAAGTTACAACCTTTTCAGAGTTCATTTGTACTGCTTTTCAAATTCAGGGTCATTTAGCTCAAAATAAATCATTAAATGCATGAAAAATATCAAATGAAGTCAGAAAGGGTTGAAAATTGATGATGTGCCCTTGAATGGTGCATATTGAACACACAAAAAGTATGGAGTTAAAATAAGTTATTAAAAATGAAATCCCTTGGTAATAGATGAGTTTTCGTCCGAAACCCTCATACTTCGAAAGAGATTGTCCAATTTGTACACGAAGTGGATCCATTTTTTGCCGTAACCCTCTCAACTCTTTAGAAGCTGCTATGTGGGTGAAATTATGATGTCATGCCAAGTTACAACCTTTTCAGAGTTCATTTGTACTGCTTTTCAAATTCAGGGTCATTTAGCTCAAAATAAATCATTAAATGCATGAAAAATATCAAATGAAGTCAGAAAGGGTTGAAAATTGAAGATGTGCCTTTGAATGGTGCATATTGAACACACAAAAAGTATGGAGTTAAAATAAGTTATTAAAAATGAAATCCCTTTGTAATAGATGAGTTTTCGTCCGAAACCCTCATACTTCGAAAGAGATTGTCCAATTTGTACACGAAGTGCATCCAGTTTTTGCCATAACCCTCTCAACTCTTTAGAAGTTGCTATGTGGGTGAAATTATGTTGTCATGCCAAGTTACAACCTTTTCAGAGTTCATTTGTACTGCTTTTCAAATTCAGGGTCATTTAGCTCAAAATAAATCATTAAATGCATGAAAAATATCAAATGAAGTCAGAAAGGGTTGAAAATTGAAGATGTGCCTTTGAATGGTGCATATTGAACACACAAAAAGTATGGAGTTAAAATAAGTTATTAAAAATGAAATCTCTTTGTAATAGATGAGTTTTCGTCCGAAACCCTCATACTTCGAAAGAGATTGTCCAATTTGTACAGGAAGTGCATCCAGTTTTTGCTGTAACCCTCTCAACTCTTTAGATGCTGCTATGTGGGTGAAATTATGATGTCATGCCAAGTTACAACCTTTTCAGAGTTCATTTGTACTGCTTTTCAAATTCTGGGTCATTTAGCTCAAAATAAATCATTAAATGCATGAAAAATAACAAATGAAGTCAGAAAGGGTTGAAAATTGATGATGTGCCTTTGAATGGTGCATATTGAACAGACAAAAAGTATGGAGTTAAAATAAGTTATTAAAAATGAAATCCCTTTGTAATAGATGAGTTTTCGTCCGAAACCCTGATACTTCGAAAGAGATTGTCCAATTTGTACACAAAGTGCATCCAGTTTTTGTCGTAACCCTCTCAACTCTTTAGAAGTTGCTATGTGGGTGAAATTATGATGTCATGCCAAGTTACAACCTTTTCAGAGTTCATTCGTACTGCTTTTCAAATTCAGGGTCATTTAGCTCAAGATAAATCATTAAATGCATGAAAAATATCAAATGAAGTCAGAAAGGGTTGAAAATTGATGATGTGCCTTTGAATGGTGCATATTGAACACACAAAAAGTATGGAGTTAAAATAAGTTATTAAAAATGAAATCCCTTTGTAATAGATGAGTTTTCGTCCGAAACCCTCATACTTCGAAAGAGATTGTCCAATTTGTACACGAAGTGCATCCAGTTTTTGCCGTAACCCTCTCAACTCTTTAGAAGTTGCTATGTGGGTGAAATTATGATGTCATGCCAAGTTACAACCTTTTCAGAGTTCATTTGTATCGCTTTTCAAATTCAGGGTCATTTAGCTCAAAATAAATCATTAAATGCATGAAAAATATCAAATGAAGTCAGAAAGGGTTGAAAATTGATGATGTGCCTTTGAATGGTGCATATTGAACACACAAAAAATATGGAGTTAAAATAAGTTATTAAAAATGAAATCCCTTTGTAATAGATGAGTTTTCGTCCGAAAATCTCATACTTCGAAAGAGATTGTCTAATTTGTACACGAAGTGCATCCAGTTTTTGCCGTAACCCTCTCAACTCTTTATAAGCTGCTATGTGGGTGCAATTATGATGTCATGCCAAGTTACAACCTTTTCAGAGTTCATTTGTACTGCTTTTCAAATTCAGGGTCATTTAGCTCAAAATAAATCATTAAATGCATGAAAAACTATCAAATGAAGTCAGAAATGGTTGAAAATTGATGATGTGCCTTTGAATGGTGCATATTGAACACACAAAAAGTATGGAGTTAAAATAAGTTATTAAAAATGAAATCCCTTTGTAATAAATGAGTTTTCATCCGAAACCCTCATACTTCGAAAGAGATTGTTCAATTTGTACACGAAGTGCATCCAGTTTTTGCCGTAACCCTCTCAACTCTTTAGAAGTTGCTATGTGGGTGAAATTATGATGTCATGCCAAGTTACAACCTTTTCAGAGTTCATTTGTACTGCTTTTCAAATTCAGGGTCATTTAACTCAAAATAAATCATTAAATGCATGAAAAATATCAAATGAAGTTAGAAAGGGTTGAAAATTGATTATATGGTGCATATTGAACACACAAAAAGTATGGAGTTAAAATAAGTTATTAAAAATGAAATCCATTTGTAATAGATGAGTATTCGTCCGAAACCCTCATACTTCGAAAGAGATTTTCCAATTTGTACACCAAGTGCATCCAATTTTTGCCATAACCCTCTCAACTCTTTAGAAGCTGCTATGTGGGTGAAATTATGATGTCATGCCAAGTTACAACCTTTTCAGAGTTCATTTGTACTGCTTTTCAAATTCAGGGTCATTTAGCTCAAAATAAATCATTAAATGCATGAAAAATATCAAATGAAGTCAGAAAGGGTTGAAAATTGATGATGTGCCCTTGAATGGTGCATATTGAACACACAAAAAGTATGGAGTTAAAATAAGTTATTAAAAATGAAATCCCTTTGTAATAGATGAGTTTTCGTCCGAAACCCTCATACTTCGAAAGAGATTGTCCAATTTGTACATGAAGTGGATCCATTTTTTGCCGTAACCCTCTCAACTCTTTAGAAGCTGCTATGTGGGTGAAATTATGATGTCATGCCAAGTTACAACCTTTTCAGAGTTCATTTGTACTGCTTTTCAAATTCAGGGTCATTTAGCTCAAAATAAATCATTAAATTCATGAAAAATATCAAATGAAGTCAGAAAGGGTAAAAAATTGATGATGTGCCTTTGAATGGTGCATATTGAACACACAAAAAGTATGGAGTTAAAATAAGTTATTAAAAATGAAATCTCTTTGTAATAGATGAGTTTTCGTCCGAAACCCTCATACTTCAAAAGAAATTATCCAATTTGTACACGAAATGCATCCAGTTTTTGCCGTAACCCTCTCAACTCTTTAGAAGTTGCTATGTGGGTGAAATTATGATGTCATGCCAAGTTACAACCTTTTCAGAGTTCATTTGTACTGCTTTTCAAATTCAGGGTCATTTAGCTCAAAATAAATCATTAAATGCATGAAAAATATCAAATGAAGTCAGAAAGGGTTGAAAAATGATGATGTGCCTTTGAATGGTACATATTGAACACACAAAAAGTATGGAGTTAAAATAAGTTATTAAAAATGAAATCCCTTTGTAATAGATGAGTTTTCGTCCGAAACCCTCATACTTCGAAAGAGATTGTCCAATTTGTACTAGAAGTGCATCCAGTTTTTGCCGTAACCCTCTCAACTCTTTAGAAGCTGCTATGAGGGTGAAATTATGATGTCATGCCAAGTTACAACCTTTTCAGAGTTCATTTGTACTGCTTTTCAAATTCAGGGTCATTTAGCTCAAAATAAATCATTAAATGCATGAAAAATATCAAATGAAGTCTGATGTGCCCTTGAATGGTGCATATTGAACACACAAAAAGTATGGAGTGAAAATAAGTTATTAAAAATGAAATCCGTTTGTAATAGATGAGTTTTCGTCCGAAACCCTCATACTTCGAAAGAGATTGTCCAATTTGTACACGAAGTGGATCCATTTTTGCCGTAACCCTCTCAACTCTTTAGAAGCTGCTATGTGGGTGAAATTATGATGTCTTGCCAAGTTACAACCTTTTCAGAGTTCATTCGTACTGCTTTTCAAATTCAGGGTCATTTAGCTCAAGATAAATCATTAAATGCATGAAAAATATCAAATGAAGTCAGAAAGGGTTGAAATTTGATGATGTGCCTTTGAATGGTGCATATTGAACACACAAAAAGTATGGAGTTAAAATAAGTTATTAAAAATGAAATCCCTTTGTAATAGATGAGTTTTCGTCCGAAACCCTCATACTTCGAAAGAGATTGTCCAATTTGTACACGAAGTGCATCCAGTTTTTGCCATAACCCTCTCAACTCTTTAGAAGTTGCTATGTGGGTGAAATTATGATGTCATGCCAAGTTACAACCTTTTCAGAGTTCATTTGTACTGCTTTTCAAATTCAGGGTCATTTAGCTCAAAATAAATCATTAAATGCATGAAAAATATCAAATGAAGTCAGAAAGGGTTGAAAATTGATGATGTGCCTTTGAATGGTGCATATTGAACACACAAAAAGTATGGAGTTAAAATAACTTATTAAAAATGTAATCCCTTTGTAATAGATGAGTTTTCGTCCGAAACCCTCATACTTCGAAAGAGATTGTCCAATTTGTACACGAAGTGCATCCAGTTTTTTCCATAACCCTCTCAACTCTTTAGAAGTTGCTATGTGGGTGAAATTATGATGTCATGCCAAGTTACAACCTTTTCAGAGTTCATTTGTACTGCTTTTCAAATTCAGGGTCATTTAGCTCAAAATAAATCATTAAATGCATGAAAAATATCAAATGAAGTTAGAAAGGGTTGAAAATTGATTATATGGTGCATATTGAACACACAAAAAGTATGGAGTTAAAATAAGTTATTAAAAATGAAATCCATTTGTAATAGATGAGTATTCGTCCGAAACCCTCATACTTCGAAAGAGATTTTCCAATTTGTACACCAAGTGCATCCAGTTTTTGCCATAACCCTCTCAACTCTTTAGAAGCTGCTATGTGGGTGAAATTATGATGTCATGCCAAGTTACAACCTTTTCAGAGTTCATTTGTACTGCTTTTCAAATTCAGGGTCATTTAGCTCAAAATAAATCATTAAATGCATGAAAAATATCAAATGAAGTCAGAAAGGGTTGAAAATTGATGATGTGCCCTTGAATGGTGCATATTGAACACACAAAAAGTATGGAGTTAAAATAAGTTATTAAAAATGAAATCCCTTTGTAATAGATGAGTTTTCGTCCGAAACCCTCATACTTCGAAAGAGATTGTCCAATTTGTACATGAAGTGGATCCATTTTTTGCCGTAACCCTCTCAACTCTTTAGAAGCTGCTATGTGGGTGAAATTATGATGTCATGCCAAGTTACAACCTTTTCAGAGTTCATTTGTACTGCTTTTCAAATTCAGGGTCATTTAGCTCAAAATAAATCATTAAATTCATGAAAAATATCAAATGAAGTCAGAAAGGGTTAAAAATTGATGATGTGCCTTTGAATGGTGCATATTGAACACACAAAAAGTATGGAGTTAAAATAAGTTATTAAAAATGAAATCTCTTTGTAATAGATGAGTTTTCGTCCGAAACCCTCATACTTCAAAAGAAATTATCCAATTTGTACACGAAATGCATCCAGTTTTTGCCGTAACCCTCTCAACTCTTTAGAAGTTGCTATGTGGGTGAAATTATGATGTCATGCCAAGTTACAACCTTTTCAGAGTTCATTTGTACTGCTTTTCAAATTCAGGGTCATTTAGCTCAAAATAAATCATTAAATGCATGAAAAATATCAAATGAAGTCAGAAAGGGTTGAAAAATGATGATGTGCCTTTGAATGGTACATATTGAACACACAAAAAGTATGGAGTTAAAATAAGTTATTAAAAATGAAATCCCTTTGTAATAGATGAGTTTTCGTCCGAAACCCTCATACTTCGAAAGAGATTGTCCAATTTGTACTAGAAGTGCATCCAGTTTTTGCCGTAACCCTCTCAACTCTTTAGAAGCTGCTATGAGGGTGAAATTATGATGTCATGCCAAGTTACAACCTTTTCAGAGTTCATTTGTACTGCTTTTCAAATTCAGGGTCATTTAGCTCAATATAAATCATTAAATGCATGAAAAATATCAAATGAAGTCAGAAAGGGTTGAAAATTGATGATGTGCCCTTGAATGGTGCATATTGAACACACAAAAAGTATGGAGTGAAAATAAGTTATTAAAAATGAAATCCGTTTGTAATAGATGAGTTTTCGTCCGAAACCCTCATACTTCGAAAGAGATTGTCCAATTTGTACACGAAGTGGATCCATTTTTGCCGTAACCCTCTCAACTCTTTAGAAGCTGCTATGTGGGTGAAATTATGATGTCATGCCAAGTTACAACCTTTTCAGAGTTCATTTGTACTGCTTTTCAAATTCAGGGTCATTTAGCTCAAAATAAATCATTAAATGCATGAAAAATATCAAATGAAGTCAGAAAGGGTTGAAAATTGATGATGTGCCTTTGAATGGTGCATATTGAACACACAAAAAGTATGGAGTTAAAATAAGTTATTAAAAATGAAATCCCTTTGTAATAGATGAGTTTTCGTCCGAAACCCTCATACTTCGAAAGAGATTGTCCAATTTGTACACGAAGTGCATCCAGTTTTTGCCATAACCCTCTCAACTCTTTAGAAGTTGCTATGTGGGTGAAATTATGATGTCATGCCAAGTTACAACCTTTTCAGAGTTCATTTGTACTGCTTTTCAAATTCAGGGTCATTTAGCTCAAAATAAATCATTAAATGCATGAAAAATATCAAATGAAGTCAGAAAGGGTTGAAAATTGATGATGTGCCTTTGAATGGTGCATATTGAACACACAAAAAGTATGGAGTTAAAATAACTTATTAAAAATGAAATCCCTTTGTAATAGATGAGTTTTCGTCCGAAACCCTCATACTTCGAAAGAGATTGTCCAATTTGTACACGAAGTGCATCCAGTTTTTTCCATAACCCTCTCAACTCTTTAGAAGTTGCTATGTGGGTGAAATTATGATGTCATGCCAAGTTACAACCTTTTCAGAGTTCATTTGTACTGCTTTTCAAATTCAGGGTCATTTAGCTCAAAATAAATCATTAAATGCATGAAAAATATCAAATGAAGTCAGAAAGGGTTTAAAATTGATGATGTGCCTTTGAATGGTGCATATTGAACACACAAAAAGTATGGAGTTAAAATAAGTTATTAAAAATGAAATCCCTTTGTAATAGATGAGTTTTCGTCCGAAAATCTCATACTTCGAAAGAGATTGTCTAATTTGTACACGAAGTGCATCCAGTTTTTGCCGTAACCCTCTCAACTCTTTATAAGCTGCTATGTGGGTGCAATTATGATGTCATGCCAAGTTACAACCTTTTCAGAGTTCATTTGTACTGCTTTTCAAATTCAGGGTCATTTAGCTCAAAATAAATCATTAAATGCATGAAAAACTATCAAATGAAGTCAGAAATGGTTGAAAATTGATGATGTGCCTTTGAATGGTGCATATTGAACACACAAAAAGTATGGAGTTAAAATAAGTTATTAAAAATGAAATCCCTTTGTAATAAATGAGTTTTCGTCCGAAACCCTCATACTTCGAAAGAGATTGTTCAATTTGTACACGAAGTGCATCCAGTTTTTGCCGTAACCCTCTCAACTCTTTAGAAGTTGCTATGTGGGTGAAATTATGATGTCATGCCAAGTTACAACCTTTTCAGAGTTCATTTGTACTGCTTTTCAAATTCAGGGTCATTTAACTCAAAATAAATCATTAAATGCATGAAAAATATCAAATGAAGTTAGAAAGGGTTGAAAATTGATTATATGGTGCATATTGAACACACAAAAAGTATGGAGTTAAAATAAGTTATTAAAAATGAAATCCATTTGTAATAGATGAGTATTCGTCCGAAACCCTCATACTTCGAAAGAGATTTTCCAATTTGTACACCAAGTGCATCCAGTTTTTGCCATAACCCTCTCAACTCTTTAGAAGCTGCTATGTGGGTGAAATTATGATGTCATGCCAAGTTACAACCTTTTCAGAGTTCATTTGTACTGCTTTTCAAATTCAGGGTCATTTAGCTCAAAATAAATCATTAAATGCATGAAAAATATCAAATGAAGTCAGAAAGGGTTGAAAATTGATGATGTGCCCTTGAATGGTGCATATTGAACACACAAAAAGTATGGAGTTAAAATAAGTTATTAAAAATGAAATCCCTTTGTAATAGATGAGTTTTCGTCCGAAACCCTCATACTTCGAAAGAGATTGTCCAATTTGTACATGAAGTGGATCCATTTTTTGCCGTAACCCTCTCAACTCTTTAGAAGCTGCTATGTGGGTGAAATTATGATGTCATGCCAAGTTACAACCTTTTCAGAGTTCATTTGTACTGCTTTTCAAATTCAGGGTCATTTAGCTCAAAATAAATCATTAAATTCATGAAAAATATCAAATGAAGTCAGAAAGGGTTAAAAATTGATGATGTGCCTTTGAATGGTGCATATTGAACACACAAAAAGTATGGAGTTAAAATAAGTTATTAAAAATGAAATCTCTTTGTAATAGATGAGTTTTCGTCCGAAACCCTCATACTTCGAAAGAAATTATCCAATTTGTACACGAAATGCATCCAGTTTTTGCCGTAACCCTCTCAACTCTTTAGAAGTTGCTATGTGGGTGAAATTATGATGTCATGCCAAGTTACAACCTTTTCAGAGTTCATTTGTACTGCTTTTCAAATTCAGGGTCATTTAGCTCAAAATAAATCATTAAATGCATGAAAAATATCAAATGAAGTCAGAAAGGGTTGAAAAATGATGATGTGCCTTTGAATGGTACATATTGAACACACAAAAAGTATGGAGTTAAAATAAGTTATAAAAATGAAATCCCTTTGTAATAGATGAGTTTTCGTCCGAAACCCTCATACTTCGAAAGAGATTGTCCAATTTGTACTAGAAGTGCATCCAGTTTTTGCCGTAACCCTCTCAACTCTTTAGAAGCTGCTATGAGGGTGAAATTATGATGTCATGCCAAGTTACAACCTTTTCAGAGTTCATTTGTACTGCTTTTCAAATTCAGGGTCATTTAGCTCAAAATAAATCATTAAATGCATGAAAAATATCAAATGAAGTCAGAAAGGGTTGAAAATTGATGATGTGCCCTTGAATGGTGCATATTGAACACACAAAAAGTATGGAGTGAAAATAAGTTATTAAAAATGAAATCCGTTTGTAATAGATGAGTTTTCGTCCGAAACCCTCATACTTCGAAAGAGATTGTCCAATTTGTACACGAAGTGGATCCATTTTTGCCGTAACCCTCTCAACTCTTTAGAAGCTGCTATGTGGGTGAAATTATGATGTCATGCCAAGTTACAACCTTTTCAGAGTTCATTTGTACTGCTTTTCACATTCAGGGTCATTTAGCTCAAAATAAATCATTAAATGCATGAAAAATATCAAATGAAGTCAGAAAGGGTTGAAAATTGATGATGTGCCTTTGAATGGTGCATATTGAACACACAAAAAGTATGGAGTTAAAATAAGTTATTAAAAATGAAATCCCTTTGTAATAGATGAGTTTTCGTCCGAAACCCTCATACTTCGAAAGAGATTGTCCAATTTGTACACGAAGTGCATCCAGTTTTTGCCATAACCCTCTCAACTCTTTAGAAGTTGCTATGTGGGTGAAATTATGATGTCATGCCAAGTTACAACCTTTTCAGAGTTCATTTGTACTGCTTTTCAAATTCAGGGTCATTTAGCTCAAAATAAATCATTAAATGCATGAAAAATATCAAATGAAGTCAGAAAGGGTTGAAAATTGATGATGTGCCTTTGAATGGTGCATATTGAACACACAAAAAGTATGGAGTTAAAATAACTTATTAAAAATGAAATCCCTTTGTAATAGATGAGTTTTCGTCCGAAACCCTCATACTTCGAAAGAGATTGTCCAATTTGTACACGAAGTGCTACCAGTTTTTTCCATAACCCTCTCAACTCTTTAGAAGTTGCTATGTGGGTGAAATTATGATGTCATGCCAAGTTACAACCTTTTCAGAGTTCATTTGTACTGCTTTTCAAATTCAGGGTCATTTAGCTCAAAATAAATCATTAAATGCACGAAAAATATCAAATGAAGTCAGAAAGGGTTGAAAATTGATGATGTGCCTTTGAATGGTGCATATTGAACACACAAAAAGTATGGAGTTAAAATAAGTTATTAAAAATGAAATCTCTTTGTAATAGATGAGTTTTAGTCCGAAACCCTCATACTTCGAAAGAGATTGTCCAATTTGTACACGAAGTGCATCCAGTTTTTGCCGTAACCCTCTCAACTCTTTAGAAGTTGCTATGTGGGTGAAATTATGATGTCATGCCAAGTTACAACCTTTTCAGAGTTCATTTGTACTGCTTTTCAAATTCAGGGTCATTTAGCTCAAAATAAATCATTAAATTCATGAAAAATATCAAATGAAGTCAGAAAGGGTTGAAAATTGATGATGTGCCTTTGAATGGTGCATATTGAACACACAAAAAGTATGGAGTTAAAATAAGTTATTAAAAATGAAATCCCTTTGTAATAGATGAGTTTTCGTCCGAAACCCTCATACTTCGAAAGAGATTGTCCAATTTGTACTAGAAGTGCATCCAGTTTTTGCCGTAACCCTCTCAACTCTTTAGAAGCTGCTATGAGGGTGAAATTATGATGTCATGCCAAGTTACAACCTTTTCAGAGTTCATTTGTACTGCTTTTCAAATTCAGGGTCATTTAGCTCAAAATAAATCATTAAATGCATGAAAAATATCAAATGAAGTCAGAAAGGGTTGAAAATTGATGATGTGCCCTTGAATGGTGCATATTGAACACACAAAAAGTATGGAGTGAAAATAAGTTATTAAAAATGAAATCCGTTTGTAATAGATGAGTTTTCGTCCGAAACCCTCATACTTCGAAAGAGATTGTCCAATTTGTACACGAAGTGGATCCATTTTTGCCGTAACCCTCTCAACTCTTTAGAAGCTGCTATGTGGGTGAAATTATGATGTCATGCCAAGTTACAACCTTTTCAGAGTTCATTTGTACTGCTTTTCACATTCAGGGTCATTTAGCTCAAAATAAATCATTAAATGCATGAAAAATATCAAATGAAGTCAGAAAGGGTTGAAAATTGATGATGTGCCTTTGAATGGTGCATATTGAACACACAAAAAGTATGGAGTTAAAATAAGTTATTAAAAATGAAATCCCTTTGTAATAGATGAGTTTTCGTCCGAAACCCTCATACTTCGAAAGAGATTGTCCAATTTGTACACGAAGTGCATCCAGTTTTTGCCATAACCCTCTCAACTCTTTAGAAGTTGCTATGTGGGTGAAATTATGATGTCATGCCAAGTTACAACCTTTTCAGAGTTCATTTGTACTGCTTTTCAAATTCAGGGTCATTTAGCTCAAAATAAATCATTAAATGCATGAAAAATATCAAATGAAGTCAGAAAGGGTTGAAAATTGATGATGTGCCTTTGAATGGTGCATATTGAACACACAAAAAGTATGGAGTTAAAATAACTTATTAAAAATGAAATCCCTTTGTAATAGATGAGTTTTCGTCCGAAACCCTCATACTTCGAAAGAGATTGTCCAATTTGTACACGAAGTGCTACCAGTTTTTTCCATAACCCTCTCAACTCTTTAGAAGTTGCTATGTGGGTGAAATTATGATGTCATGCCAAGTTACAACCTTTTCAGAGTTCATTTGTACTGCTTTTCAAATTCAGGGTCATTTAGCTCAAAATAAATCATTAAATGCACGAAAAATATCAAATGAAGTCAGAAAGGGTTGAAAATTGATGATGTGCCTTTGAATGGTGCATATTGAACACACAAAAAGTATGGAGTTAAAATAAGTTATTAAAAATGAAATCTCTTTGTAATAGATGAGTTTTAGTCCGAAACCCTCATACTTCGAAAGAGATTGTCCAATTTGTACACGAAGTGCATCCACTTTTTGCCGTAACCCTCTCAACTCTTTAGAAGTTGCTATGTGGGTGAAATTATGATGTCATGCCAAGTTACAACCTTTTCAGAGTTCATTTGTATCGCTTTTCAAATTCAGGGTCATTTAGCTCAAAATAAATCATTAAATGCATGAAAAATATCAAATGAAGTCAGAAAGGGTTGAAAATTGATGATGTGCCTTTGAATGGTGCATATTGAACACACAAAAAGTATGGAGTTAAAATAAGTTATTAAAAATGAAATCCCTTTGTAATAGATGAGTTTTCGTCCGAAACCCTCATACTTCGAAAGAGATTGTCCAATTTGTACATGAAGTGGATCCATTTTTTGCTGTAACCCTCTCAACTCTTTAGAAGCAGCTATGTGGGTGAAATTATGATGTCATGCCAAGTTACAACCTTTTCAGAGTTCATTTGTACTGCTTTTCAAATTCAGGGTCATTTAGCTCAAAATAAATCATTAAATGCATGAAAAATATCAAATGAAGTCAGAAAGGGTTGAAAATTGATGATGTGCCTTTGAATGGTGCATATTGAACACACAAAAAGTATGGAGTTAAAATAAGTTATTAAAAAAGAAATCCCTTTGTAATAGATGAGTTTTCGTCCGAAACCCTCATACTTCGAAAGAGATTGTCCAATTTGTACACGAAGTGCATCCAGTTTTTGCCATAACCCTCTCAACTCTTTAGAAGTTGCTATGTGGGTGAAATTATGATGTCATGCCAAGTTACAACCTTTTCAGAGTTCATTTGTACTACTTTTCAAATTCAGGGTCATTTAGCTCAAAATAAATCATTAAATGCATGAAAATATCAAATGAAGTCAGAAAGGGTTGAAAATTGATGATGTGCCTTTGAATGGTGCATATTGAACACACAAAAAGTATGGAGTTAAAATAACTTATTAAAAATGAAATCCCTTTGTAATAGATGAGTTTTCGTCCGAAACCCTCATACTTCGAAAGAGACTGTCCAATTTGTACACGAAGTGCTACCAGTTTTTTCCATAACCCTCTCAACTCTTTAGAAGTTGCTATGTGGGTGAAATTATGATGTCATGCCAAGTTACAACCTTTTCAGAGTTCATTTGTACTGCTTTTCAAATTCAGGGTCATTTAGCTCAAAATAAATCATTAAATGCACGAAAAATATCAAATGAAGTCAGAAAGGGTTGAAAATTGATGATGTGCCTTTGAATGGTGCATATTGAACACACAAAAAGTATGGAGTTAAAATAAGTTATTAAAAATGAAATCTCTTTGTAATAGATGAGTTTTAGTCCGAAACCCTCATACTTCGAAAGAGATTGTCCAATTTGTACACGAAGTGCATCCAGTTTTTGCCGTAACCCTCTCAACTCTTTAGAAGTTGCTATGTGGGTGAAATTATGATGTCATGCCAAGTTACAACCTTTTCAGAGTTCATTTGTACTGCTTTTCAAATTCAGGGTCATTTAGCTCAAAATAAATCATTAAATTCATGAAAAATATCAAATGAAGTCAGAAAGGGTTGAAAATTGATGATGTGCCTTTGAATGGTGCATATTGAACACACAAAAAGTATGGAGTTAAAATAAGTTATTAAAAATGAAATCCCTTTGTAATAGATGAGTTTTCGTCCGAAACCCTCATACTTCGAAAGAGATTGTCCAATTTGTACATGAAGTGGATCCATTTTTTGCTGTAACCCTCTCAACTCTTTAGAAGCAGCTATGTGGGTGAAATTATGATGTCATGCCAAGTTACAACCTTTTCAGAGTTCATTTGTACTGCTTTTCAAATTCAGGGTCATTTAGCTCAAAATAAATCATTAAATGCATGAAAAATATCAAATGAAGTCAAAAAGGGTTGAAAATTGATGATGTGCCTTTGAATGGTGCATATTGAACACACAAAAAGTATGGAGTTAAAATAAGTTATTAAAAAAGAAATCCCTTTGTAATAGATGAGTTTTCGTCCGAAACCCTCATACTTCGAAAGAGATTGTCCAATTTGTACACGAAGTGCATCCAGTTTTTGCCATAACCCTCTCAACTCTTTAGAAGTTGCTATGTGGGTGAAATTATGATGTCATGCCAAGTTACAACCTTTTCAGAGTTCATTTGTACTACTTTTCAAATTCAGGGTCATTTAGCTCAAAATAAATCATTAAATGCATGAAAATATCAAATGAAGTCAGAAAGGGTTGAAAATTGATGATGTGCCTTTGAATGGTGCATATTGAACACACAAAAAGTATGGAGTTAAAATAAGTTATTAAAAATGAAATCCCTTTGTAATAGATGAGTTTTCGTCCGAAACCCTCATACTTCGAAAGAGATTGTCCAATTTGTACACGAAGTGCATCCAGTTTTTGCCGTAACCCTCTCAACTCTTTAGAAGTTGCTATGTGGGTGAAATTATGATGTCATGCCAAGTTACAACCTTTTCAGAGTTCATTTGTACTGCTTTTCAAATTCAGGGTCATTTAGCTCAAAATAAATCATTAAATGCATGAAAAATATCAAATGAAGTCAGAAAGGGTTGAAAATTGATGATGTGCCCTTGAATGGTGCATATTGAACACACAAAAAGTATGGAGTTAAAATAAGTTATTAAAAATGAAATCCATTTGTAATAGATGAGTTTTCGTCCGAAACCCTCATACTTCGAAAGAGATTGTCCAATATGTACACGAAGTGGATGCATATTTTGCCGTAACCCTTTCAACTCTTTAGAAGCTGCTATGTGGGTGAAATTATGATGTCATGCCAAGTTACAACCTTTTCAGAGTTCATTTGTACTGCTTTTCAAATTCAGGGTCATTTAGCTCAAAATAAATCATTAAATGCATGAAAAATATCAAATGAAGTCAGAAAGGGTTGAAAATTGATGATGTGCCTTTGAATGGTGCATATTGAACACACAAAAAGTATGGAGTTAAAATAAGTTATTAAAAATGAAATCCCTTTGTAATAGATGAGTTTTCGTCCGAAACCCTCATACTTCGAAAGAGATTGTTCAATTTGTACACGAAGTGCATCCAGTTTTTGCCGTAACCCTCTCAACTCTTTAGAAGCTGCTATGTGGGTGAAATTATGATGTCATGCCAAGTTACAACCTTTTTAGAGTTCATTTGTACTGCTTTTCAAATTCAGGGTCATTTAGCTCAAAATAAATCATTAAATTCATGAAAAATATCAAATGAAGTCAGAAAGGGTTGAAAATTGATGATGTGCCTTTGAATGGTGCATATTGAACACACAAAAAGTATGGAGTTAAAATAAGTTATTAAAAATGAAATCCCTTTGTAATAGATGAGTTTTCGTCCGAAACCCTCATACTTCGAAAGATATTGTCCAATTTGTACATGAAGTGGATCCATTTTTTGCCGTAACCCTCTCAACTCTTTAGAAGCTGCTATGTGGGTGAAATTATGATGTCATGCCAAGTTACAACCTTTTCAGAGTTCATTTGTACTGCTTTTCAAATTCAGGGTCATTTAGCTCAAAATAAATCATTAAATTTATGAAAAATATCAAATGAAGTCAGAAAGGGTTGAAAATTGATGATGTGCCTTTGAATGGTACATATTGAACACACAAAAAGTATGGAGTTAAAATAAGTTATTAAAAATGAAATCCCTTTGTAATAGATGAGTTTTCGTCCGAAACCCTCATACTTCGAAAGAGATTGTCCAATTTGTACATGAAGTGGATCCATTTTTTGCCGTAACCCTCTCAACTCTTTAGAAGCTGCTATGTGGGTGAAATTATGATGTCATGCCAAGTTACAACCTTTTCAGAGTTCATTTGTACTGCTTTTCAAATTCAGGGTCATTTAGCTCAAAATAAATCATTAAATGCATGAAAAATATCAAATGAAGTCAGAAAGGGTTGAAAATTGATGATGTGCCTTTGAATGGTGCATATTGAACACACAAAAAGTATGGAGTTAAAATAAGTTATTAAAAAAGAAATCCCTTTGTAATAGATGAGTTTTCGTCCGAAACCCTCATACTTCGAAAGAGATTGTCCAATTTGTACACGAAGTGCATCCAGTTTTTGCCGTAACCCTCTCAACTCTTTAGAAGCTGCTATGTGGGTGAAATTATGATGTCATGCCAAGTTACAACCTTTTCAGAGTTCATTTGTACTGCTTTTCAAATTCAGGGTCATTTAGCTCAAAATAAATCATTAAATGCATGAAAAATATCAAATGAAGTCAGAAAGGGTTGAAAATTGATGATGTGCCTTTGAATGGTGCATATTGAACACACAAAAAGTATGGAGTTAAAATAAGTTATTAAAAATGAAATCCCTTTGTAATAGATGAGTTTTCGTCCGAAACCCTCATACTTCGAAAGAGATTGTTCAATTTGTACACGAAGTGCATCCAGTTTTTGCCGTAACCCTCTCAACTCTTTAGAAGCTGCTATGTGGGTGAAATTATGATGTCATGCCAAGTTACAACCTTTTTAGAGTTCATTTGTACTGCTTTTCAAATTCAGGGTCATTTAGCTCAAAATAAATCATTAAATTCATGAAAAATATCAAATGAAGTCAGAAAGGGTTGAAAATTGATGATGTGCCTTTGAATGGTGCATATTGAACACACAAAAAGTATGGAGTTAAAATAAGTTATTAAAAATGAAATCCCTTTGTAATAGATGAGTTTTCGTCCGAAACCCTCATACTTCGAAAGAGATTGTCCAATTTGTACATGAAGTGGATCCATTTTTTGCCGTAACCCTCTCAACTCTTTAGAAGCTGCTATGTGGGTGAAATTATGATGTCATGCCAAGTTACAACCTTTTCAGAGTTCATTTGTACTGCTTTTCAAATTCAGGGTCATTTAGCTCAAAATAAATCATTAAATTTATGAAAAATATCAAATGAAGTCAGAAAGGGTTGAAAATTGATGATGTGCCTTTGAATGGTGCATATTGAACACACAAAAAGTATGGAGTTAAAATAAGTTATTAAAAATGAAATCCCTTTGTAATAGATGAGTTTTCGTCCGAAACCCTCATACTTCGAAAGAGATTGTCCAATTTGTACATGAAGTGGATCCATTTTTTGCCGTAACCCTCTCAACTCTTTAGAAGCTGCTATGTGGGTGAAATTATGATGTCATGCCAAGTTACAACCTTTTCAGAGTTCATTTGTACTGCTTTTCAAATTCAGGGTCATTTAGCTCAAAATAAATCATTAAATGCATGAAAAATATCAAATGAAGTCAGAAAGGGTTGAAAATTGATGATGTGCCTTTGAATGGTGCATATTGAACACACAAAAAGTATGGAGTTAAAATAAGTTATTAAAAAAGAAATCCCTTTGTAATAGATGAGTTTTCGTCCGAAACCCTCATCCTTCGAAAGAGATTGTCCAATTTGTACACGAAGTGCATCCAGTTTTTGCCATAACCCTCTCAACTCTTTAGAAGTTGCTATGTGGGTGAAATTATGATGTCATGCCAAGTTACAACCTTTTCAGAGTTCATTTGTACTGCTTTTCAAATTCAGGGTCATTTAGCTCAAAATAAATCATTAAATGCATGAAAATATCAAATGAAGTCAGAAAGGGTTGAAAATCGATGATGTGCCTTTGAATGGTGCATATTGAACACACAAAAAGTATAGAGTTAAAATAAGTTATTAAAAATGAAATCTCTTTGTAATAGATGAGTTTTCGTCCGAAACCCTCATACTTCGAAAGAGATTGTCCAATTTGTACACGAAGTGCATCCAGTTTTTGCCGTAACCCTCTCAACTCTTTAGAAGCTGCTATGTGGGTGAAATTATGATGTCATGCCAAGTTACAACCTTTTCAGAGTTCATTTGTACTGCTTTTCAAATTCAGGGTCATTTAGCTCAAAATAAATCATTAAATTCATGAAAAATATCAAATGAAGTCAGAAAGGGTTGAAAATTGATGATGTGCCTTTGAATGGTGCATATTGAACACACAAAAAAGTTATTAAAAATGAAATCCCTTTGTAATAGATGAGTTTTCGTCCGAAACCCTCATACTTCGAAAGAGATTGTCCAATTTGTACATGAAGTGGATCCATTTTTTGCCGTAACCCTCTCAACTCTTTAGAAGCTGCTATGTGGGTGAAATTATGATGTCATGCCAAGTTACAACCTTTTCAGAGTTCATTTGTACTGCTTTTCAAATTCAGGGTCATTTAGCTCAAAATAAATTATTAAATGCATGAAAAATATCAAATGAAGTCCGAAAGGGTTGAAAATTGATGATGTGCCTTTGAATGGTGCATATTGAACACACAAAAAGTATGGAGTTAAAATAAGTTATTAAAAATGAAATCCCTTTGTAATAGATGAGTTTTCGTCCGAAACCCTCATACTTCGAAAGAGATTGTCCAATTTGTACACGAAGTGCATCCAGTTTTTGCCATAACCCTCTCAACTCTTTAGAAGTTGCTATGTGGGTGAAATTATGATGTCATGCCAAGTTACAACCTTTTCAGAGTTCATTTGTACTGCTTTTCAAATTCAGGGTCATTTAGCTCAAAATAAATCATTAAATGCATGAAAAATATCAAATGAAGTCAGAAAGGGTTGAAAATTGATGATGTGCCTTTGAATGGGGCATATTGAACACACAAAAAGTATGGAGTTAAAATAAGTTATTAAAAATGAAATCTCTTTGTAATAGATGAGTTTTCGTCCGAAACCCTCATACTTCGAAAGAGATTGTCCAATTTGTACACGAAGTGCATCCAGTTTTTGCCGTAACCCTCTCAACTCTTTAGAATCTGCTATGTGGGTGAAATTATGATGTCATGCCAAGTTACAACCTTTTCAGAGTTCATTTGTACTGCTTTTCAAATTCAGGGTCATTTAGCTCAAAATAAATCATTAAATTCATGAAAAATATCAAATGAAGTCAGAAAGGGTTGAAAATTGATGATGTGCCTTTGAATGGTGCATATTGAACACACAAAAAGTATGGAGTTAAAATAAGTTATTAAAAATGAAATCCCTTTGTAATAGATGAGTTTTCGTCCGAAACCCTCATACTTCGAAAGAGATTGTCCAATTTGTACATGAAGTGGATCCATTTTTTGCCGTAACCCTCTCAACTATTTAGAAGCTGCTATGTGGGTGAAATTATGATGTCATGCCAAGTTACAACCTTTTCAGAGTTCATTTGTACTGCTTTTCAAATTCAGGGTCATTTAGCTCAAAATAAATCATTAAATGCATGAAAAATATCAAATGAAGTCAGAAAGGGTTGAAAATTGATGATGTGCCTTTGAATGGTGCATATTGAACACACAAAAAGTATGGAGTTAAAATAAGTTATTAAAAATGAAATCCCTTTGTAATAGATGAGTTTTCGTCAGAAACCCTCATACTTCGAAAGAGATTGTCCAATTTGTACACGAAGTGCATCCAGTTTTTGCCATAACCCTCTCAACTCTTTAGAAGTTGCTATGTGGGTGAAATTATGATGTCATGCCAAGTTACAACCTTTTCAGAGTTCATTTGTACTGCTTTTCAAATTCAGGGTCATTTAGCTCAAAATAAATCATTAAATGCATGAAAAATATCAAATGAAGTCAGAAAGGGTTGAAAATTGATGATGTGCCTTTGAATGGTGCATATTGAACACACAAAAAGTATGGAGTTAAAATAAGTTATTAAAAATGAAATCTCTTTGTAATAGATGAGTTTTCGTCCGAAACCCTCATACTTCGAAAGAGATTGTCCAATTTGTACACGAAGTGCATCCAGTTTTTGCCGTAACCCTCTCAACTCTTTAGAAGCTGCTATGTGGGTGAAATTATGATGTCATGCCAAGTTACAACCTTTTCAGAGTTCATTTGTACTGCTTTTCAAATTCAGGGTCATTTAGCTCAAAATAAATCATTAAATTCATGAAAAATATCAAATGAAGTCAGAAAGGGTTGAAAATTGATGATGTGCCTTTGAATGGTGCATATTGAACACACAAAAAGTATGGAGTTAAAATAAGTTATTAAAAATGAAATCCCTTTGTAATAGATGAGTTTTCGTCCGAAACCCTCATACTTCGAAAGAGATTGTCCAATTTGTACACGAAGTGCATCCAGTTTTTGCCGTAACCCTCTCAACTCTTTAGAAGTTGCTATGTGGGTGAAATTATGATGTCATGCCAAGTTACAACCTTTTCAGAGTTCATTTGTACTGCTTTTCAAATTCAGGGTCATTTAGCTCAAAATAAATCATTAAATGCATGAAAAATATCAAATGAAGTCAGAAAGGGTTGAAAATTGATGATGTGCCCTTGAATGGTGCATATTGAACACACAAAAAGTATGGAGTTAAAATAAGTTATTAAAAATGAAATCCATTTGTAATAGATGAGTTTTCGTCCGAAACCCTCATACTTCGAAAGAGATTGTCCAATTTGTACACGAAGTGGATGCATATTTTGCCGTAACCCTCTCAACTCTTTAGAAGCTGCTATGTGGGTGAAATTATGATGTCATGCCAAGTTACAACCTTTTCAGAGTTCATTTGTACTGCTTTTCAAATTCAGGGTCATTTAGCTCAAAATAAATCATTAAATGCATGAAAAATATCAAATGAAGTCAGAAAGGGTTGAAAATTGATGATGTGCCTTTGAATGGTGCATATTGAACACACAAAAAGTATGGAGTTAAAATAAGTTATTAAAAATGAAATCCCTTTGTAATAGATGAGTTTTCGTCCGAAACCCTCATACTTCGAAAGAGATTGTTCAATTTGTACACGAAGTGCATCCAGTTTTTGCCGTAACCCTCTCAACTCTTTAGAAGTTGCTATGTGGGTGAAATTATGATGTCATGCTAAGTTACAACCTTTTCAGAGTTCATTTATACTGCTTTTCAAACTCGAGATATGACATTTCAAATGCCATTTAATCAAATTGTCTTATACAGCAGTTGAAGTTGTTCAAACATGCATGGAAATGCCATAAACAGATTCTTTATATTTTTCTGATATTTTTTCATATATTATTTATTTCCATTGGAGTCAT
Source organism: Elymus sibiricus (assembly GCA_039707655.1). Taxonomy (NCBI): domain Eukaryota; kingdom Viridiplantae; phylum Streptophyta; class Magnoliopsida; order Poales; family Poaceae; genus Elymus; species Elymus sibiricus. The sequence continues at coordinate 19,209,842 of CM077675.1, forward strand.
AGATTTTTTTCTATGATTTTTTAAAGTTTAGGGGTTTTCCTGAAAATAATAATGAATATTGAATTAAAAAACCTATAGTACCGGTGCGAGCCACGCACCAGTACTAAAGGTCCATCGCCCCGCGCATTTTTTGGGGAGGACCTTTAGTACCGGTGCGTGGCTCGCACCGGTTCTAAAGGGTCTTTAGTACCGGTGCGAGCCACTCACCGGTACTAAAGGTCCTCCACGTATAAATAGTGGATGACTCGTCCCGGTGCGAGCCACGCACCGGGAGAAGTTCATTTGCGCGCCGCCAGGCTGCCGGAATCTGCCGTCGCCGCCGCCCGCCTCCCCGACGCCGCGCGCCGCCCCGAGCCCGCCGCCCCGACCCCGCCGCCCCGACGCCGCGCGCCGCCCCGTGCCCGCCGCCCCGACGCCGCCCGCCGCCCCGACGCCGCGCGCCGCCCCGACGCCCGCCGCCCCGACGCCGCCCGCAGCCCCGCCGGCCGCCCCCGCCCCCGCCGCCGGCCGCCCCCGCCCCCGCCCCTGCCGCCGGCCGCCCCCGCCCCTGCCGCCGTGAGTCTGCCCTCTTTTTTTTAAGGTTTAATTTAGATTTTGTTTAGATTTTGTTTAATTTAGATTTTGTTTAATTTAGATTTTATTTAGTTTAGGATTAGTTTAGTTTAGATTTTGTTTAGTTTAGGTTTAGTTTAGGTTTAATTTAGTTTAGATTTAGATTTTGTTTAGTTTAGGTTTAGTTTAGGTTTAGTTTAGGTTTAATTTAGGTTTAATTTAGTTTAGATTTTGTTTAGTTTAGGTTTAGTTTAGGTTTAATTTAGTTTAGGTTTAGTTTAGTTTTAGGTTTAGTTTAGGTTTAGTTTAGGCCCCCCCACTAGATTTTGTTTAGGTTTATTTAGATTGTCGGGGGTCGAGGATCGAGGGGAAAAGGAGTTGAGGATCGACCCCGACACGACATCACCGACAACCCGACCCCCAACACGACACCCCGACACGGCACCCCCGACACCCCGACCCCGACATGACACCCCCCGACACCCCGACCACGACACGACACCCCGACACCCCGATATGGCACCCCCGACCACGACACAGCACCCCGACCCCGACACGACACCCCCGACACCCCGACCCCGACACGAAACCCCGACACCCTGACACGGCACCCCCGACCACGACACAACACCCCTACCCCGACACGACACCCCCGACACCCCGACCCCGACCACGACACAGCACCCCTATTTAGTTAGTTAGTTAGTTAGGTTATCAGGTTAGTTTAGTTAGTTTAGTTAGTTAGGTTAGTTTAGTTAGTTAGTTAGTTAGGTTCTTAGGTTATTAGGGTATGTGTTATTTAATTTGTTAAGTGTTATTTAATTTGTTAGATGCTAAGTGTTAATTTTGCTAAGTTTTATTTAATTTGTTTTCATAATTAAGTGTTTCTTCTCGACGTCGACGATGCCGATCCCGCATCCTCATCGTCGAGTCGCCGGAGGAGGTCACTTGCTTGAGCCGAGGGGCCCTGTCAGGGACTGGGCTCCGCCGGGCTGGTACTGGGAGGTGCTGCCTTCCGGGCGGCGCAACTTGGTTAGGAGCCAGCCCGTCGTCGACCCGGAGGTTCTGTGGTGGCGGCCGCATGGGCCACGGACGATTCGGAGGCTTGAGTCCCCCGCGGAGGTGGTACAGTACCATGTCAACAAGGAGAACGAGCACGTCCGTCGCTACATGGCAGCTTTGGAGGCCAGGTCCGACAATACCTGGCAGATTCTTCAGGGATCTCACTGGAGCTATGTTCCTGTGATGGTTCCTTCTCTTTGGGTGTCCACCGCCCGCCCCGATATCCGCCGGGCGCTAGGGTTCTAGCTAGATCGATATATTAACTACTATATATGTATTCGATGATGCATTATTAATTAACTATCAGTTATTTTGCTTCTTGAATGCATGCTAATTTGAATACTAATTTGTTTTATCTATATTATTATGGATTAGTTATTAAGCTATGGACAATACTGGTAGAGCTCATGAAGAGGACATCTTTGACATGATACGCTCCTCCGAAAACCCAGCGGACCTTCAGGGTGAATCACATGATGATGACGGCTCAAAATATCTGAACGATTACGGTGATGGATGTGAGGCCGAGGAAGAACAACTTATGTTCCAAAATCCGGAACAACTAACAATGTCCGGCGAGGTATATACACATGTTAGCCTCTGGTGATCATTACATGTGTATTAATTGATTTGTATATATATATATATATATATATATATATATATTAACAAATCTTTTTTCTTTTAATTATCAGCCCTCCGGATCGAGACAATCTAGTAGAAAGGTACGAGGCGGTGCCAAAATATTGGACGGCAACGTAAAGCTCAATCTTGATGCTTTCAAACATGATGGCGCACCGACTCACCCTGAAGCCAATGCCAAGACATTTGTGCGTCAATGCGGAGTGGTTGTTAGGGATGGAGTCCCGATCACAATGCAAGAATGGATTCAACCAAACAACCCAAAACCAGGAGTGAATTATGTCGATACAAGAATTAAAGATGCCCTTTGGCGAGATCTCATGGAGCATTTCATCCTACCAGATTCTCTCTCGGAGCGCCAAAGGGACAAAGTCAAGGAGTTTGCTCTCCATAAGATGGCCGGCGTGTTCCAGACTTGGAAGAAAAGATTATGGACCGAGTACAACGCTAGAGGCCAGAAGGCGCCCGAATTCATAGGAATATACGAGAAGGTAAGGAATCACTGGGACGCATTTATCGAGTACAAGACATCGGAAGCTGCTATGGAGAAGTCGGCAAAGAATCAGATAAATGCGAAGAAAAAAAAGTATCACCATAAACTAGGGACAGGTGGATACAAGTCAGCCATTCCTAAGTGGGATGCATTAGAGAATAAGATGCATGCTGAAGGGATCACTCCAGTAACCTTCAACTGGCCCAAGAGGTGCAGGAATTGGTTTTTTGCACATGGGGGAAAGTTGGACCCAGCAACAGGGAAGATTATTGCACTGGCCAGTCTGAAGCATGCATCAGATGAGTTGATTGAAGCAATAAAAGCTGCCCAAGAAGGACGGTTTCACCCCGATAGAGAGAACGGCGAGCTTACACTCGCCCTCGGGAATCCCGAACACGGAGGACGAACACGAGGCGTGGGCGTTGTTCCGTGGTACGAGGGGTTTGCGGGATGGAAGGACAGTTATAAAAGCCGTTCGAGAAAAAAGAAGGTGGAAGCAGACCGACTTTCAAAGTTGGAACAGAAGTACGAGCAGCAGCAGCTACAGATATAGGTACTGACCCAGCAAAGGGAAACTCCGCAGCAGGAGGCAGGGGAACCCGTCCCATCTACACTGCCGAAAAGCAGCGTGGGTTCCACGGGGGCACCGCTGGGTCACACCCCCGTGGATGATATCACCGAGAAGACATCTTGTGAGCTAATCCAGAAAATGAAGAACATACCCGTGCGGGTCGCGACGGGCTATGCTTTACCAAATACACCTGATGTTCTCTTGCATTGCAATCCGGTTCCAGCTGGGTATGCTCGTGTCGCGGTGGACGCAATAGAGCCAGGATATGATGAACTATTGCTTGACATCCCTGGAGGTGAGGGGGAGTCCACACTGGCAGAAGTCGGCCGTGGTCTCATTCTATGGAGTAAGGACTGCATCGTCTTTCCACAAATGGCGCTAAGGCCACCGGCTCCTCCGAGTATCGATGTCCAGCGCAAGGGATCCCAGCCAGAGGCATCGCAGCGCCAGCAGTCCTCCCCACCTCACCAGCAGTCCTCCCCACCTCACCAGCAGTCCTCCCCACCTCCCCAGCAGTCCTCCCCACCTCGAGAGGCGTCCCACCTCGCCAGCAGTCCTCCCCGCCTCGCCAGCAGTCCTCCCAACCTCGTGACGGAGCACGACGCGAGTCCATATCGTCGATATCGATCTCCGCAGCGTGAGCCGACTCCACCCCGGCAGCGGTCCCGCCAGCAGGGCTCCCAAAAGAGGAAGGCCACCAGCAGTCCTCTTCGGAGGAAAGCAAAGAAGAAACCCGAGCCTCCGGCCAAAAGGAAGCTGCCTTACGACATGACACCAGAGGAAAACGAAATTGAAAGCGATCGCCAAGTGAAAGCCTTTTTTGCGAAGAAGACCGTGCCGCCAAAGGAGGTAATACCCAGGGAAGTCCAAGAGCACTTTATGGAACACTTTATTGATCGACCCCCGGCATATGTCGAGCGTATGCCGACACACTATGAGCGACAGATTCAGAAGGCAAGTGAGCAGAGAAGTCGGCCCAGCCCAAGGAAGAAGTCGGGAAGTACGGCATCAACGACAGGTGGTACTACTACCGGGAAAACAGTTCCCTAGCTCGGAGAACAATCCAAGCAATCGATCTCTCCGCTCAAGGTGAGTACCAATCCAAGCAAGCAATCGATCCAACCAGTCGACGTGCAAGGCAACCCAATCGACCTCGAAGAAGTAGAGGCTGCAGGTCTCACTCTTGGCCAAATCCTTGGCACCGAGGAATTCCGCGGGTACGGTGCAACTGAGTACGCAATGCAATATGCCGTCGGAAAACCACTTGTCACACCCGAGCAGTACAAGGAACTACCAACTGCGATGCGACGGTTGCATGATTGGTACCTGCGTGAAGCAAAGCGAGGGGAGATGGCGGTCATGGTCAAAGTAAGGAAAGAGCATTACGTCAATGCATGTGACATATCTTGAATTCTCAGAACTTTTCCAGTTATACCACATGGACTCTATCGACAAAACTCTCATCAGTTGCTATTGTCTGTAAGTGATTTATATCTTTAATAATTTAAGTCTCTAGCTAAGATATCGTTCATTGGCTTATCCTCACTATATATGTTCTTTTCTACGCTATTATGCAGATTGAAGATGTGGGAATTGAAACAAGAGGGAATCGATGACATTGGGTTCATCGACCCAAATACCGTTAATGGTCATGTGGTAAAACATTATGCCAAGGACACAGAAGATCTCTTGGAAAAATTTCTAGAGGCACTAATGAATACCAAATCTACTATAATATTTCCTTACAACATGGGGTGAGTGTTTACTCTCTTGTATACTACAAATTCTATTTTTGCTTACTAGCTCGCTGTCAAGTGTAGTTGATGAGTTATATGCATGCCTGCTTAATTATATAAACTTCTGCGCAGAGACCACTATATCCTCCTAAATATTATCCTCGCGGATGGACTTGTTCAAGTGTACGACTCACTAGATACACTAGAACAATCATACGTGGACTTGTATTTTATGATAGAACGGTAATTTCAATCTTTATCGACCTCGCTTTCTTTCATTATTTCCTGATATCAAAAGTAATTATAATAACTATTTCATTCTTTTTCTTTGCCGCGTAGTGTTTGGAAAAAGATGATAGAAAAAAACCATCACGGTCATCAATGGAAACCGAAGCTAAAGTGGAAAAAAATGCAGGTAATTAAGTAGTACTACTAGGTCCACGCATCTCTTTAATTCTAGTTTCAATACCATTATCATGCTTGATTATTAATTATCTTATTGAATTCTATTCTTTTGCAAAGTGCGCGAAGCAGCCACAGGGGACAAATTTATGTGGATACTTCCTCTGCGAGAACATTCGCATCCAGACCGAAGGCCGTATACGTCGCAGAGGAGCACGTGAAAGACAACTCCAGGTTTGGCAGATGATGTCGAAGCTCTCACCCGAGCAACGCTTTGTAGCACTTCAAGAGGAATTTGCGGCATTTCTTCTTCAACATGTCATTGATGTAAACGGAGAGCACTATTACTTACCGCCGCCTCAATAATGCCAGCAAATCAGTAGTAGAAAACTGAGATTTCATCCGGAGCACTAGCTAGCTAGTCCCGGCCGGGTTTTGGGCCTTAAGTTATAAGTCCAGAATATATATGGATGTGTAATTCCATTTGTATATATACTGTGTATGAGATATTGTATATTATATTACATATATATATGCATCAACTTGTGTAATTAATGTTTACAGTATATAGCACCGTAAAATAAATTTGAAATGAATGGAAAACACAATAAATAGAGAGGAAAACTAAAACCTAATTAAAAGCGAAAAAAAACAGAACACTTAGTACCGGTTGGTATCACCAACCGGTACTAAAGGTCCTCCACCACCAGCCCACGCAGGCAGCCACGTGGTGGGCCTTTAGTACCAGTCCGTGGTCCAACCGGTACTAAAGGTCTGGACCTTTAGTCCCGACCCTTTAGTACCGGTTGGGGAACCGGTACTAAAGGCACATCCCGACCGGGACTACTGATCGACATTCTACTAGTGCCGGCCTCTTTTGCGCCGCCTCAACCGCCGTTGGTGTATCAAACGCCATTGCAGCAGCCACAGCAGATGTACCAGGTGCCGTTCCAGCAGCAGTTCACCGGCAACTCGGGTCAGTTCGTGCAACATCAGCCATATCTAGTTCAACCCTCGGGTGGCTTCGTTCAGCACCAACAGCAGCCGGCTGTGCTCTCTTATCAGCCATCAGGGAGTCATATGCAGCAGCATGGCCAGCTTGCCGGTATGCCGGCGGCCACTTTCAATGCCAGGCCGGCGTACATCGCTGCTCCCGCTGGGTCCGCTGCCTCTGCTCGTCCTCGCAAGCCAAAGGGCGGCAAAGGCAGCCGTCACAAACATCAACAGGGAGCACCGTCTGCACCAGTTGCTCCTCTGCAAGCTGCACCTTTGATGACTCCACCATTGCAACAGGGAGCAGTGCCCGTCTTTGCCTCTACGCCAACTTTGCCAACGGGACAAGGGCAGGTGGCTCTTACACAGAACCAGCCAACTCTTCCAGCTCAGCTTGTCGGGACAGCTGGAGTTGCAACGGCGCCAAGAAAATTATGGTGCACTAGATGTCAGTCTGCAGGACACTTATCGGATGACTGTGAGACGCAGCAGTATTGTTTTATCTGTAACAAGACAAACCACCCAATGACCATGCGTCGGTGTCCTGCTCTTAAGATGCCGAAGCCGGTGGCGATGCTTTGTGGATATGGAACTGAAAATATGGCATTCTTTCAGATGCCTGTCAATGTCTGTAGGGAGGATCTTTCACCACAAGACTCACCAACGGCGTTGGTCACGATTTCTGGCGGCTCTATCACTCCCAGTATTGTGGAGGAAGAGGTTGCTAAGATTGCTCAGTTTCAGCAGCACTGGAATTGGGAGGCTATTCCACATGGCCAGGACGCTTTTCTTATGTCTTTTCCAAGCGAGGAGGTTTTACAGAGGGTAACTGGGTTTGCTGTCTTCATCAAGTCTCATAACGTCACTTTAGAGTTCAAGGCCTGGAAGTCTGAGGAGATACCACATCGTTTCGAGCTACTACCTATCTGGGTGCATGTGCATGGGGTGCCTCACGCTCTTCGTCACTTCTTGGGTCTTTGGGCGGTCGGCTCGGTGATTGGCGCTACTCTAGATGTTGACCTTCTCTGTTTGCGTCGAAGAGGAATTGTTCATATTCAGGTAGCGGTGCTGAACCTCGATGCTTTCAAGAGGAGCACAGTTGATTCTCTTTCTTCTGACGTGGTTGTTCAAAGGAAGGGTTATGAGCTACGATACAGCCTGGAAAAATCAGATTTCCGTGTTGATGCTGATTTCGTGCCTCGTGTGTGGGAGCACGGAGATGATCCAGGGGGCGACAAAGGACATGACAGGGAGGATATAGTGAGGGCCAATGATAAGAGGCCCAAACCCACTTCATCGTCCAACGACTCCTCGGTTCCTCCTACTTCGGGTGGAGTGGTGCCCATGCAGATGAACTCGTCCACGCCTCTCTCGGGGGGGTCGACGCCGGATAAGTTCTTCATCGCTGTCACACCACCTAACCCTAATCGACGTCTGCATTCCAAGGCTGCTTCTACGTCTCCACCGTCGGCCATGACACCTTCAGCACCTTCGTCTATGACGGCCCCGGCGAACACTGCGCCGGCTCTTTTGACGACGTCGGCGCCACAGTCTGCGACGCCGCCGACTCTGACTCAGCTAGCTGCACCGCCTCGCCTCGAAGAGGGGAGCCAGGACCGGACTCACCTTCAGGGGCTCGCGCCTGAGGAGGCTCCTGTGTGTGTGGCTTCGCCGCCATCATCGCCCACACCTACGTCACCTACCCGACGAGGAGTGATGTTCTCCCCGTCTGTTAGGGCTGACCATGAGTCGGCAATGGCGGAGTTGCGATCTTTGTCTTCTACGCCTCTGACGACGGGAGGGGCGCCCGCATCCAGGGCTCTCGCCGAGCCGGAGGCTGACATGCAGCCCTCACGGTCTTCTTCATCGTCGCCGCACCCGTCTACTCCACCACTCGGGGCCACCGGGACTGCCACTGCTGCCGATCTCACTCCATCATCGCTGAGGCGCAGCGGTCGCCACTCCATCGGAACTGATGGTACAACAGCCACCGACGAGGACTCTCTAGTGAGGGCCATGCGCAGGACGGCTGTCCGCAACCTCGACTTTGAAGGTACCTCCTCTCGTCAATCATTTTTGTCTTTTGATAAATCCAAAGTACATTCAAATATTACTAGCCTTGGAGTTACATTAGGACGAAATGAGAAAGAGGTAGATTTTTCTGTTAGGGCTCTTAAACAAGTGGAGTTCGACCGGCTTACGGTTGCTCCTAAGTTGTCGACATTTGCGGACCCTTTTGTGTCAGATGAGGAGGATGAGGATGTTGATGCCAATCATGAAGGCAAGCTTCTCTCCCATCTAGTTAAAGACACAACTGAGGTAGACTTGGATGATACTGTACGTGATATTACGCTATGTGAGCTGGTCGCGTCGGTACGAAAGAACAAGTCTAATTCAGCAAAGAAAAGAGGGCACCCACCTAAGAGGACAAAGGCCTCTAAACAACAAAAAAATGGTTCATCATGAGAGGCATGTTTTGGAATAGCAGAGGTCTTGGTGACTTGGCTAAACACAAACATATTGCCGATTGTCTAAAGGATCATGCGTTGGACTTTGTGGCTATCACTGAGTCGGGCAAACGTGACTTCCCATCACGTGATCTTGACCACTTTTCATGTGGTTACGATTATGAATGGCACGTCTTACCCCCGTCTGGGAGGTCCGGTGGAATCTTGCTAGGCATCTATTCCACATACTTGGAACTTTTGTCCACGTCAAAGGGGGAATATCATATCAAATTCCACCTTCGAAATAAGTCCGATAACTTCCTTTGGAGCCTGGTGGCTGTATATGGCGCCGCTCAGGAGGAGTTTAAGTCTGCTTTTCTAAAGGAACTTGTTAATACCTGCCGAGACAATCCCCATCCCATGCTAATCGGGGGGGATTTCAATATCCTTCGATATCAGCAGGAAAAAAACAATGACCGGTTTGATACTAGGTGGCCATTCCTCTTCAATGCTGTTATTGACAGCCTAGACCTGCGGGAGCTCACTATGTCTGGCCGCCAGTATACCTGGGCCAATAACCGATCAGTTCCAACTTTTGAAAAACTTGACCGGGTGCTGGTTACCACCGACTGGGAATATAAATATCCCTTAGCCTCGGTACGGGCACTAGAAAGAATTGAGGCCTTATCGGATCACGCTCCATTGCTAACCGATTTTGGACAAACAACTCCAAGTTCTAACCGTCATCAGTTTAAATTTGAAGTGGGATGGCTCACTAGAGAGGGATTTCTCGACCTGGTCAAGAAAGTGTGGGCGCGTCAACCTCGCAGTAACACACCCATTCAACGATGGAACAATCGAATTCGCGCCTTGCGCCGATTCCTTCGTGGATGGGCTAAGCACACTGCTGGCATTTACAAAAAAGAAAAGTTGCGACTATCTACTTTAATCGATACCCTCGATAAAATTGCGGAGGTGAGGCCTCTTTCTGCTGTTGAGATTGAGCAAAAAAGCCATCTAAATGAGCAGATTGCCCGCCTGCTCCGTGAGGAAGAGATTAAGTGGTATCAACGTTGCAAGGCCGACTCGCTCGTTCAAGGTGATGATAATACGAAATACTTTCAAATGCTGGCCAATGGCAGACATAGAAAGAAACGTATCTTTGCTCTTGACCAGGAGGAAGGCCGTATCGAGGGGGACGCACCGCTCAGAGATTATATTACTAAGTATTACAAAGAGCTTTTTGGTCCTTCCACTCAAACACTTTTTGAGATGGACGAGTCTATCACTCATGACATCCCTCAAGTTTCGGAAGCGGAAAATGAATTCTTAACCTCTCCGTTCTCTGAGGAGGAAATTCGAACCGCGGTGTTTCAAATGGAACACAACAAGGCTCCGGGACCGGATGGATTTCCGGCAGAGTTTTATCAATGCTTTTGGGACGTTATCAAGGCGGACTTGGTTCAGTTGTTTAACCAACTGCATACCGAAGACCTTGATATTTCCCGCTTAAACTTTGGGGAGATTATCCTACTGCCCAAGATTAAGGAGGCCAGTTGTATTCAACAATATCGACCGATTTGCCTTCTAAATGTAAGCTTCAAAATCTTTACGAAGGTCGCAAGTAACCGGTTGAATGGGGTGGCTGACCATGTCGTCAAGCCCACTCAAACAGCATTTATGCAAGGACGCAACATACTAGATGGAGTTGTTGTGTTGCATGAAACTGTACATGAGCTTCACCGTAAAAAGTTGAATGGAGTGATCTTTAAAATAGATTTCGAAAAAGCCTATGATAAAGTTAAATGGCCCTTTCTGTTGAAAACTTTACGCATGAAGGGGTTTTCACCAAAATGGTGTCGATGGGTAGAGAGTTTTGTTTCTGGAGGTAGTGTCGCCATCAAAGTTAACGATGAGATTAGCAACTATTTTCAGACAAGGAAGGGGCTTCGCCAAGGGGACCCTCATCACCCATTTTGTTTAACATTGTGGCCGACATGTTAGCTACCCTTGTTGAGCGGGCTAAAGTGGCCGGTCAAATTAGCGGTGTCATTCCTCATTTGGTAGAAGAGGGTCTATCTATCCTACAATATGCGGATGACACTATACTTTTCTTGGATCATGATCTAGATAAAGCAAGAAACCTCAAGCTGCTTTTATGTGCTTTTGAGGAACTCTCAGGCCTCAAAATCAATTTTCATAAGAGCGAACTTTTTTGCTTTGGAGATGCTGCGGAATCTGCACCTGAGTATGCTGACATTTTTGGATGCCAGCTCGGGCAGTTCCCGATTCGGTATCTAGGTATTCCCATACACTATCGGCGTTTAACTATCGCTGAGTGGAAGCACGTGGAAGAGAGACTTGAGAAGCAACTAGCCAGTTGGAAAGCCAACCTCTTGTCATATGGGGGGCGATTGATATTGATCAATTCCGTCCTCAACAACATGGTTCTATATATGTTGTCATTCTTCCATCTTCCGAAAGGGGTTCTTCAGCGTCTCGTTTACTTTAGATCCAGATTTTTTTGGCAGTGTGATAATGAATCCAAGAAATATCGACTGGCTAGGTGGACTGTATTATGTCGACCTAAAAGTCAAGGGGGGCTTGGAATTCAAGACCTTGAGATTAAAAATATTGCTCTTCTCAGCAAATGGGTTTATAAACTACTCAATGAGAATGGAGTATGGCAGGAAATCATTCGTAACAAGTACGTGGGATCCAAAGCCGTTTCTCAAGTCTATTGGAAACCTGGTGACTCACATTTTTGGTCTGGTGTCATGAAGGCCAAGGAATTCTTTTTCCAATTTGGAACTTTCTCGGTTAGGGACGGTTCCAGGTTCGATTCTGGGAAGACACCTGGCTAGGGACCACACCACTAATGGTGCAATACCCGAGCTTGTATAGGATTGTTAGACATAAATTTGTCACCATCAAACAAGTTTTGGGGCAAGAAAACCCTGATATATCTTTCCGTAGGGACCTTTTAGGACCTCGCCTAGCAGCTTGGAATGAGTTACTCATACGTCTGGTGGCTATTCAGCTGTCAGATGAACCGGACATCTTTCGATGGAAGTTGCATCAGAATGGCAAGTTTACAGTCAAATCCATGTATGATGCAATGGTTCATTGTGATGTTCCGGTTGATAACAGGAAATTGTGGAAGCTTAAAATCCCTCTAAGAGTGAAGATATTCCTCTGGTTCCTAAACAGAGGGGTCATCTTAACTAGAGATAATCTGGCACGACGCAACTGGCAAGGCACCAAGACATGTGTCTTTTGCCAACATGACGAGTCTATTAAACACTTATTTTTTGAGTGTAAGTTCGCTCGGTCGGTTTGGGCCATAGTTCAAGTAGCTTCAAATTTATACCCCCCACGTAGTACACGTAACATGTTCGGCAACTGGTTGAGGGGTATTGATAAACAATTTTCTGCACATATTCTTGTGGGGGCGGCTGCCTTATGCTGGGCATTGTGGCTTACCAGGAATGATGTGGTTTTTAATAAAAAATATGTTTCATCTCCTATGCAGGTTATTCATGTATGTACGCGATGGCTCCGTACTTGGTCTATCCTGCAGAGGCCGGAGGACAGGGACCTATTTATGATGGCGTCTACGCGGCTGGAGCGTACGGCCAGGGAGGTTTTCTACCCCCATGGATGGCGGTGTGATCTCCGGTTAGGATCTGCCACATCATAGGCTGGACAGATTTATTTATTTTTGAGCTGTAAAACAATTTTTATTTTTGGGACGGTTGGACTTATTGGCTGTGTGCATCGAGCTATGCAGAGGCCGGGCATTCTTTCGATGCTTTGTATCATCTCGATATATCAATTGAATGAAATGTCCTTTATCGAAAAACCGAGGATTGAACTATCAAGCCATGTGTTGCAGTTGCGGTTGGGTAAGACTACAAAATCCCTTTGATTAACAAAAGTTCATTTGATTGCAACATTTTTGTCTGGTTACTGCTCCCAAAAATCAGCGTGATCGAAGCAAAACACTTGGATGCATACGACATGAAATTTCCGTCCTCAAGAGTTAAGATGTTTTGTTTCTTCAGTGTTCACGCTCGGGCGGTGATTTGTATAGCATAGCATTTCTATGAGTGTTCGACTTGCGGGCAAGGGTTCACAAGTTTGTAGCTTAGTGACGACAAGCAGCTCAACAACCTCCATAATTTAGGTTGCCATTTTTGTCACGTTTCTCTTTCGTCCAGTCTACTTTGTTCCTTGTTCCTCTATCCAGTTCACTCTCTCTTGTTTCCTTTAAGTACGACCAGAATTAAGCTATGAGGTACACCACCTGTGTCAAAAACAGTCGAAAGTTGAAACATTATTGAAAAGATCTTGATGAAATCGGCATTGGCAACAGTAAAAATGTGAGTGCTAAATTGATCATGATATTAGAGCATCTCTACCAGACCCCGTAAAAAGCCCTGACCCGCAAAATAACCGCCAAAATGCGGGTCGGCGCGGAAAATCCCGCCCGAACAGACCCCGCAAACGCGGCCGGCCCGTAAATTTTTTTGAGGGGCGCGGCAAAATCTCGGCCCCAACCCGCAAATACGCAGGTTTCCGCCTCACCCCTACGGTGCCCCGTATCCCAGGAAAGCGGTTGGCGGGAGGGACATTTCAGCCCGCGCCCTTTCCCCACCTCCTTCCGCCGCCGCCCGCCATTGGTTCCGCCCATCTGCCGCCGGCGATTCCGGCCAAATCTGCGTGCGGAATCGCGCCGCGAGGGCGCCCCCACCCTCCACCACCGACAAGCTGCACCCCCCCCCCCCCCCCCCCCCGGGATCCGGCGAGACGAGCCGCCCCTGGTCGCCGTCGCCGCCGGGGATCGACCGCCCTCGAGCCGCCCCTAGTCGCCGCCTGGGATCGCCCTGCCCACGAGCATATTCCGCGAATATCCTTTTATACGGGTTCGTTTTGCGGAGTCTGCCTCTGCGGCCGTCCGCGCCGCCCCGCAAAGCCGTTTTTCCGCGAACTGCAAACGCGTTTTGCGGGTCGGCGTTATGTGGGGTCTGCTAGAGATGCTCTTAGTTCGGTCCACAAGGCACCACAAACCAAGACTTTGCAAAAGCAATCTCTATGAAAACTGTGAAATCGTTTCCCTTTTTTCTTTTAGCTACTTCAATGTACAAGTAATAGGCATGAAACATTTTTGGTTCAAATCTACATGTTATTTTGAAACTCAGGCGTGTAGGAAAGGCGACTTAGTATGTCTGCTAAATGATCCCTAAAGTACCACCATATGGAAAAGTATGCACCTTGGTTGGTATGTCAAAGTTTTAACTTTTTATGTGTAGCACTATGCCATGATAACACAGGAACAAGAAACTGCCTCAAAATGATCATTAGCGAGCATTACCTAATTCCGATTTTGATGTGAAAGGAATCTCCGACAAAAAATGTAAACCATGACATTTCCACATCATAATATGAGTGCGTGCAGTATGAAAATATGGCATTGTAAAGATCACGACAAGAACAACATTGACAACGGTGCAATGTAAGTGTGCTAAATCGTTATCTTAGTTGTGTCCACAAGAGCATACACAAAGACAAGTGAAAAGATGTTTGGGCTGCTCGGTGGCAGCAGGTGGCAAGCATAGGCAAGACGACATGACGAGCCACCAAGTAACGGTGCCATTCCTTTCGATGTCGGTCAACTGAGCAGAATAGCCCACCATCATTATGTTTTCTTCCTCATGCTCTGTATGAAGAACCAAGTTGACCAGCTTTTGCCCAAACAAACGCTTAACTCGATAAAACCTTTTTCTGCTAAGATCATATATATGGAGATGCTTTTTCCGAGCCCAAGCCACCTAATCTCGACGGGTGATGGCTTTTCTTCAGAATGATCTGGCTCTTCTTCAACATACTCTGACTTTTTTGCCTCGTACTCTGACTCTTCTTCTGACTCTTCTGTAGAATACTCTAGGTTTGGGACTTGTTCATAATATAATATGCACTGGTACCTTTCCCACTTTGCAGGGTGCGTGCAAAAACTATCTTTATCGAAACTGCAAAAGAAAGTCATTTTTATTTTAACTACTTCAATATAGAAGGATACCATTTGGCAATATCCACTAGGGGTGAAATCCACAGCAAGCGCATTTACATAGGGATCAATCATGTAAGTATCTGCCGATGGTACGTATATGATATTCTTACAATCAAACTTACCAGTAAAACACTTGTTCCCCATGTGATACAAGGATACCATTTCAAACAGCTTTTGAAATGTCTGTCTACCTAGCTTACTTAACATACATGATGATCCCTTTGTCAAGCCATTCACTTTTGGACGGCAGTTCATTCATCCGGTCCAGAAAGGACATATAGCCATGTTGAAGATAGGGCCTGCATGAATTCTTATTTAAATATATCGTAGTCCAACTATATATGATTCTCCAACATATATAACAGCTATGTGCAGTCATGTATCTACTTACTTTCCAGGGCCACCACCATGAATCGCAGGGAATGTTGTAATTATAGAAGCAGGAACAACGCCATCAAGTGATTCTTCCAATAGCAATCTACTTTGTTTAACCTCATCCCAACAATGAGCCATGAACTTGAATAAAAAATAGTTGCCTTGCCTGAATATATGGCAGATTCTACAGTAGATTCACAAGTTGCTATCCGGATATAAGTTGCCCACCAATGCGAACGAACAATTGAAACTACATACAACACAAATAAATAACTACATCAATCAATAAATAAAAGGTCAGCGGATATGTATGAACAAACCAAAGCATAATGAACAGCTGAAGGGCTGCTGGGCAAGAACCGAGAAGTTGCAATGAAATAAACGTAAAAAGATATCAAATAGGCAAGTAGATAGTGAGGCCATGAAACATGTGTAACTTCTTTAGATCTGTTGATCCCATGACGATACAACTCACAGCTCGGTTGAGAAACTAAGGGGAAACTACCTAGCAACCTAGACTAGAAGAGTTGTGGGCTTGTGGTGGCAAAAAGTTTGACATGTTCCTGCAGCTAGCTCTGCTCATGCATACTACGTACTAATTAACCGCAGCCAAATCTATCGGTGCACACAGAGAACCGATCATACAGTACCTGGGAAGAAGAAGGTGCGTCGAGTCAACGTGCTCCTTGTCGTCCGCGCCGACCAGCTCCCACGGCGCCACGACCAGGGCAGACTTTCTTCCCTTTCTCTGAGCAGATAAGAACCCTCCCATTTTTTTTTCCTCGAGATAGAGAGAAGTAATTCTAGGCTCTTCTTGAACTCCTCCTTATGCTGTCAATCAGTAATTTCAAAGAACAAAAACTGGACGAAAAAGGTCCACAATTGGTGTGTAAATTATAATATACCAATGAGCCAGCCATCTGCTACGGGGGCCATGTAAGCTGCAGCTTGATTGCCGCGAGTTTATTAATAACCAGTAAAGTGGATCTGGTATGTATTTTGTGTTGGAGACCTTATCGAATCCAAGATTGCTTACGAATCGACGTGTAGAAAAAGATATACAATTGCAAAACGCTGAAGTTCAACACCGGGGTACTTTCATACACATCCTGCTGCTAGTTGTTCTTTGTCTCCATCATGAAATCCGTTAAAGATAGAAACCATTGAACAAACAGAAACAAGAAGTATACATCCTGTGAATAGGATTTGTTCATCCTACGTACCTCAAATATTCAATATATATTAAGAAAAACACTTCAGATAAAACATTTGACAAACGTTAATCAAGCATTAAAAAAATCTTAAATGAGTACAGAAAAAGTGTTTCTCATATATACCAAAAAACAATGTCTATCAAAAAAATTGATCATGTATTTCAAAAATGTTAATAAAGCATTTTTAATTTATTAATAAACCATTTGAAAAATATTAATCAAGTATTTAAAGACATTTATATTGAAAAAATATATCTCATGCATATAATAAATGTATACGAAAAATATACAACGTGTATGAAGAAATGTTGATCATGTATTTAAAAAATGTTAAATGTGTATAAAAAATATTCTGGATGTACACAATAAACGTATAATGTAAATTGAATAAAAGTAGACATAAAAAAGATATATTGAATAATTTATTTATATATTTAAAAATATTGAGCATTTATATAAAAATGATCCTGATGTATAAAAAAATGTATATTGTATGTGAAAAAACATTATTGCCGTTGAAAATGTACAATGGTTACTTGAACTGTTTAACCATGTATTAAAAAATGTGGTCACAATTTGTATTTAAGAAACAAAATGTGTATTTGGAAAATGTTGAAAGTGTGTCCACAAAAAATGTTTCACGTGTACGCTTAAAATGTATATTGTGGACTGGACAAAGTAGACATGTGTTGGAAAAAAAGTAACTGATAAAACTAAAAAAGAAAAATGAAGTAAGAAAATAAATGCCCAAAGAAACAAATGAAATCAGAAAACACAATGAAACACATGCAAAGAATGGAAAGGGCGAAATCCAAAAAGTAACAAAGGAAAACGAAAAAATAAACCCAACGAAAAACATAGAAATTAAGAAAGAAAAGAGAAAACAGTAAAAACCGAAAAAAGAAACAAGAAATAGGAGAAATTAAAATAAAAAACGAAGAAAATCAAAAAAGAAACGAAGGAACAACGAAATAAAAAAACAAAGTAAACCAGATAATAAAGAAAAGAAAAAACCCAAAGAAAACCATTGCAAAAGAGTGAAAACCGAAACAAACAAAGAAAAAGGAGCAAAACTCAGCATAAACCATAAAGGAAATATATAAAACTAACTAAAAGAAAAAACTAATGAAAACCAAAAAAGAAACAAAGAAAACCAACAGGAACGAAGAAAAAGTAAAAAAAATCAATGAAAACCGATAAAGAAACAAAGAAAATTAGAGAATACAAAAAAAAAACGTCAGAAAGAAATAAAAATAAAAAACGTTAGAGAAAACCGGCCAAAACCAGTTCAAATGATTAAAAACGACCCGCGAGGGAGTGTCTTCGATTGAAAATGTAGCGACCAAAAAAGGATTAATGGGCTGGCCCAATATTCTCACAAGAAAACCCTGCAACAAGATGGACGTTGCTCCGAGATCACTAATTGACGAATGCACATTTCAAAGATCACTCTCATCTTCCCAGGTTGCGTCCGTATTTTCAAAATGTTTTATCTCTTAAACAGTGCGTTCAAATCTCGAACCGTTTTAACTGTTGGGTTCCTCGCGTCGACATCTTCAAAACTAGATCCCATGTTGATAGGTTTAGACGATTTTTTTTAGAAAGAAACCGAATGAAAAAAACCTGACGGAAAAAATGTGCCTCTCACGATAGAAAAAAAAACAAAAAACACGTTTTTTTTCCTTTCCGAGAGGCACAGCCGTGACTCTCGCGAAGGCAAAACCGTGCCTCTCGCGAAAAAAACGTGTTTTTTCCCTTTCCGAGAGGCACGGCCGTGCCTCTCTCAAAAACAAAACCGTGCCTCTCGCGGAAGCAAAACAGTGCCTCTCGCGAAAAAAATTACAAAACGCGTTTTTTCCCTTTCATGAGAGGCACGGTCGTGCCTCTCGCGAAAGCCAAACCATGCCTCTCGGGGAAGCAAACCGTGCCTCTCGCGAAAAGAAAAAATAACAGAAAACGCATGTTTTTACATTTTCCGAGAGGAACGGCCGTGTCTCTCGCGAAAGCAAAACCGTGTCTCTCGCGAAAAAAAACAGAAAATGCATTTTTTCGCACAATATTTTTTTTTAAAAATTCGTCCAAAAGCTAAGAAAGACCAGTAAAAAACCGAAACACCAAAATAACCGTAAAAAAGAACCAATCTAAAAAGCCGAAAACGCGTGCAAAAAAATCCGAAGGGAACGCTCACAGCGTGACATGTGACGGCGGTTGAGAACGTGCCAAGTGGCGACGCGTGGGAGTGATCGTTGGGAGGCTTCCGAGGAAGTGCTCCCTAATTAGTTGCTCCCACGTTGCTCTCGTTGTAAGGTAGGAATAGTTCTCACCCCGGAGTTAGCAAATATGACCACCTAAACGCCTGCGGACGCGTCCGGTCAGTAACCGGGCGTGTCCGTTTTGAGCCCATATTTTCTCGTCCGTGCAGCCATATTTTTTTTCACATGTCCGATCACTTGCACGTGATTAATGCAGAAGAAGAGAGAGAAAGAAAAGAATCACTAAGGAAAGAAAAAAGGTGATCCAGGGTGAGGTCGCGTCCTACGTGACGGACTGACCATACGCGTCCGGACGCGTCCGCGAACCTTCATATCCTTCCTACATTTAAGATAGATATGAGGGATGCCGGTCAGTCCGTACATTTAAGAAGGAAGTGGGGGTCCGCTAGGGTCAACTTTTTTACCCAGTCACTGCCAATGGCCAAGGCGCCACGCTGGCACGCCACATATGCACGTATTTAAATGAAAATTGCACCGTATTTGCAGCATGAGACAAGTTTGAGCACCAGCTTCATGTATTTATAAATTTTAGGTACCAAGGTTCTTATTTCAGGCAAGTGGGTGTATTTGCCTTCATTTTTTATTCTATTTTTCCAAAAAAATGTGTTTTTCGAATATTTTAAACAATTTTTTAAATTAAGATTTTTGAAAACGTGTACATTTTGTCAAATTTGCTAATTGTTTAGAAATGATAGATATTTTTTCAAAGCTTCTTTGTATTTTTATTTTCCTATCTTGTGTTAATGTTTAGGTCTGACTATAACACATATTGTTGACTTTGTTGGTGCTTGGTTGCTCCCTTCTGAATGGGCTGGGCTGCTTCTCTAGTATGATATATACTATACTATACATGCACATGGTATGGGCCCCTGCTCGGGCTGGGCCCTAGGCCGTTGCACTCGCTGCCATGGCCCAGGGCCGGCCCTGCATATGGTGTTCACATACACGCAGACCACGCTAGTATTCGAACGTATAGTCGTCAGAAACCTGGGAAGGTCTTTCAGAGCGTTACAGTAAATCTGAGGCTCTCCGTTGATCTATCGAGGACCAAGCAATCACACGAGCACGACACCGAGATTTGTTAATGAGGTTCATCGATATGGCTACATCTCCAGGGCCTGACTACGGGCGCTTCTTCCCGTGACACCGTCACAATACCGCACCGTGGCCGCCCTGGTGCCGGCACACGCCGCCAGCTCCCCTGCGTGCATGTGATGTTATGTTAGCATAGGTTACACATGTGTCTACCCTCTCATTATATAAGAGGCCTAGGGGTAAAGGTGTCCTAATAGGACACGACTCCTACCCTGTCTACACACAGTCAAAAACCAAGTCCAACTGTAACCTATCTTGTACAATAATATTCGACACAACTCTAACGAACTCCACCTTGACGAATATTCTACACCACCTTGGATTCGTCCATGCGTCAAACCTCCATATACATTGGACTTGAGATTATGCCATGAGCATCGCTGCTACTCCTAGACTCCATGTGACTCCACCTGCAACTGTAGTCCCTTTTCGTCTTCTTCACAGCCAACACTCGAGCGAAATTAAGTTCCTCATTACTTTATTTTGCGCTCCCAACTTCCGAAATATCCATTCAACGCCATCACACACTGATCACTGACCTGCGTGAAAGTGAACAACCTACATATTGGATGCCACATATAAGAGTTACCTGAACTCAACATCCTCGCTCTTTCTTGACCGTCCGTCTGAAACTTGAAGGAATTTCACCGTCGTCCATGTGTCACCTTGAGTCAAATTCGCAGTTGTCTCATCCTTTTCCTGGATAGTCTCTGACATGTCCCACAGCTATAGCACTCCGCCTCCTTGTGTATTTGTCATCCGCACTTTGCCATGTACACTGAACACCACATAATATACGGTCATGTACTCTCTCCGCTTTTGTTAATTTCAGACTTTCCGTCACTTTCTCAGATTCTTCAAAGGTCAACTCTCGTCCATCAACTAGCACCGATAGACCCAGTCACCTACTTGAATCTGGTACTCGTCAACACTGCTTTAGCACCCCTGCAAATTTTGTCTGACCACATGTTTTACCATTAGTGCTTTGGTCCGTCGTTGTGTCCCGTGCTTACCGCACGCCTCGCCGCTATCACGGCGTCGAGCCTCTGTTGTCCTGGTCGAGTCTCCCAAGGTCGCGAACCCACACCACTCAACCCCCACTGCAGAGAACCACCGATCATCACCGACCGATGCCGAGTATCACGTCTCCACCAGACCATTGGTACCCAGTCCGATCCACGTGTCTCTCGCTATCCCGCTGAAATAGACTCGACCCTCCAACGTCTTACACCGTAGCCCCTCCATCAGCACAGAGTGAAGTCTTCCGCTAGACTCCAACTCCACCTTCAACATGACTCCATGAAGTTGGCCGCGCTACCCCACGCCCCGTCGAATTCAAGCTCTCTCATGTGTACACTGCCTTGAATGAACCCTGCGTCATAGTCTTGTCGAAGCCGCACAAGCCTCCTCAGACCTGCGCCACGTGTTTCCACGCCCCAGAAGTCGGCTACCATCAGCATCACGCTCCTATCTCATCGTCGCTAAAATCACCGCCGTCTTCTACTTTGACCGATATCCTCGTCGATCCGTCAAACAGTCCAGTCTGACCCAGTCGAAATTATCCGATTGCAATCATGCTCCACCCTGCGTTGTGTCCGCCTCCCGCACATCTCCGTCAATTGCCTAACGCCCTGTGTTTGCATGATCCTGTCATGACGCGCCCCAGACTCCTCCGGGCCTTATACGCACGTCGTCTTCTCGCAAACCTTCTGGTAAAATACCGTGCGTAATTTGCAACACATCCAAAAAGAAAACTGAATTTCCTGGTTGTCTCTATGGATACACCATCTCCATAAACTTCCAACACTCCTTTTCTTTAATCGTGTTGCATCCCAAAGCCACGTTCATACCAATCCAGGTTGCCTTTTTTTAGTCCAAGCAAATCTCGTGTCTGAAGCCATGCACGCACCGTCCTGCCCAGACGCTGCTCTACAGCCAGCCCAACACGGGCCTTGCCCGATCCTGGGCGTCACCTGGCCTCTGCGCGGCCTACACGCTACGCATGCCAGCCATCAAGCCGCCTCGCCGCCGCTCGTACGCTAGGTCACGAAGCTTCCGCGCACATACGCTATCGATTCAATCTCGACGAAACCTTTGCTCAGAACACGCTGCCGCTTGCACGCTGGCTCAGATTGCTTCGATTTCTGTCGCTGTTGCTATACTGGCCGAGACTTTCCGATCGAGACCAACAGATATCCGCTCCGATCCATCCGCGACATCAAACTGCGGGCAACCTCCGCTGCCGCCTAATCACGCCGCTGTCATCGACCTTTTTAACAACCACGATCTTCTCTAGATCAACGATCCGTAACCTTCTCTGATACCACTTGTTAGAATAAATCCGAGGCTCTCCATTGATCTATCAAGGACCAAGCAATCACACGAGCACGACACCGAGATTTGTTAACGAGGTTCATCTTAGCGGGGGCCTGACTACGGGCGCTCCTCCCCGTGACACCGTCACAATACCGCACCTTGGCGCCGGCACACGTCGCCGGCTCCCCTGCGTGCTTGTGCTATTATGTTGGCATAGGTTACACGTGTGTCTACCCCCTCATTATATAAGAGGCCTATGTGTACAGATGTCCTAATAGGACACGACTCCTACCCTGTCTACACACAGTCCAAAACCAAATCCAACTGCAACCTATCTTGCACAATAATATTCGACACAACTCTAACACAAAACATGCTAGCTGTCCAGGCCCAGCGACAAAGAAAAACCGGGTGTGCAAGTCCCCTCTGCATTCGGATTAGACAGGAGACGACCCCAACACGAATGGCATCTCGACCCGAAATGTTAGCCCATGGCCCAGGTGGCTAGGAAAAACTGGACGAAAAAAGCACCTTAGTCTATTGCCCCTTGCCCATACGCTCTTACGAGGCGGCTAGGATTTTCTTAAGCACAGATAGCCAATTAATGCATGTCCAGCTACCAAGGGTTGTTAGACCACTACCCGGATCAAAAGTACATGGCTAGGTCGATCATAACTGCTCCAGAGAACGCGTGCCCGGAAGCTTGGAAAGAGACCGATACCGTGACACACAAAAAAGAACGGGCCGATTCAGGCATTCTCATCTCGGATATCATTCCCGTATGAGTTTTTTTTTCCATGCTAACGGCCTTTGCAACTTGTTTATAGAACGAACTAATTGTTACCCATAGATCTACCGACATGTTCATGGTATATTATGGAAGACTTAGTGCGATCGAGGCACAATGAACATTAACATAGTAAAATATATACTTTCAACAATACATATCTTATATCACAAAAAATATAAGGGCATTAACATAAAAACATAATTTTATTTGGCAAACAAAGTCGCAATACACCATCTATATGTGATTGATGCAAATAATGATTATAATGTACTCCCTCTGTTCATCAATATAAGACGTTTTAAAGACTTAATACAGACATAGTACTCAACTAAAAATAACTATAGAATAAGTATAACATAGTGAAATGCGTCGAGGAGGGGGGGCATGTGCCCCCTGTCCATATTGATTTTTTGTTTTGCAAATCAATGTTTTTTTTAATTTATTAAAGTATGTTGTTATATTGGGTCTTTATTTAAGATGGGCCCTAGGCCGAGGAAGTCTTGGACCCCATGCTACCTCTCGCCGTTGTTCCACTGCCTCCCACGCTCTTCGATGACCATGTCATGTAATCTATCCACTTTTTTGTTGGCCTCCTTAATCATTTTCTTGTGGTTGTCAAGGTCTAGGCCAAGTAGACACGGGGGATAGTCGCTGACACAGGACAATAAGAGGAGCCCAAGGAGGGTGAAGGAAGCAACCATGTCCTCCACCTTCATCGGTCCCGCCCCGCCGTCCAGCCAAGGCTCCGTGTAGTACCGTTGGCCGAAGACAAGCCGTCAGATGACATTCGCAAAGTAATGTAGTACGATGTGCCTAACATCGACATTGGCTAGTCCCGACGTTGCAGAAGACCCCCTGGCGGTGAGGTTGTAGATGTAGTGCGTGAAGCTATCAGCTTCATCGACACGCTTCTTGTGGAGCCACTTGTGGCGAGAAGGGCAGATGATCTCAAAGGTGAGCACCTTGCGCATCTTCCTCCATAGGTTGTCGATGACGTGATCACATCGTCCTTGTACCCGCAGCTGATGGCGCTGGAGGCGAAGCTGAGTGGGCGGAACAAGAAGTTTGCATCCTGCTTCTTGAGCACCACCCTCGTGATCTTGGGACATGTGATCGGGACAACGTGGACGTCGTCGAAGTGGACGCAAGCGATGCCAGTGCCCATCTCCTTCATCACTCGATGGGTCAACAGAACGCTGGCTTATTGAGCATCATCTTAGGTAGGCTACCCACCATTGGCCATGGGCATGATTTTAGTTGGCAAATAAAGTCTCAATACACCATCTATATGTGATTATACGATGCAAATAATCATTATAATGTACTCAACTAAAAATAACTATAGAATAAATATAACATACTGAAATGCGTCGAGGAGGGGGGCATGTGCCCCCTGTCCATATTGATTTTTTGTTTTGCAAATCAATGTTTTTTGTAATTTATTAAC
Organism: Elymus sibiricus; assembly: GCA_039707655.1. Lineage (NCBI taxonomy): Eukaryota > Viridiplantae > Streptophyta > Magnoliopsida > Poales > Poaceae > Elymus > Elymus sibiricus. The sequence goes on from CM077675.1 coordinate 19,234,320, forward strand.
GTATGTTGTTATATTGGGCCTTTATTTAAGATGGGCCCTAGGTCGAGGAAGTCTTGGACCCCATGCTACCTCTCGCCGTTGTTCCACTGCCTCCCACGTTGTTCGATAACCATGTCATATAATCTATCCATTTTTTGTTGGCCTCCTTAATCATTTTCTTGTGGTTGTAAAGGTCTAGGCCAAGTAGACACGGGAAATAGTCGCTGACACAGAACAAGAAGAGGATCCCAAGGAGGGTGAAGGAAGCATCCATGTGCTCCACCTCCATCGACCCCGGCCCGCCATCCAGCCAAGGCTCCATGAAGTACCGTTGGCCGAAGACAAGCCGGCGGATGACGTTCACAAAGTAATGTCGCACGATGTGCCTAACATCGACATTGGCTAGTCCCGTCGTTGTAGAAGACCCCCTGGCGGTGAGGTTGTAGATGTAGTGCGTGAAGTTATCAGCTTCATTGACACGCTTCTTGTGGAGCCACTTGTAGCGAGAAGGGCAGATGATCTCAGAGGTGAGCACCTTGCGCATCTTCCTCCATAGGTTGCCGATATGGTCATCACATCGTCCATGTACCCGCAGCTGATGGCGCTGGAGGCGAAGATGAGTGGACGGAACAAGAAGTTTGCGTCCTGCTTCTTGAGCACCTCCCTCGTGATCTTGGGACATCTGATCGGGACGATGTGGACGTCATCGAAGTGGAAGCGAGCGATGCCAGTGCCCATCTCCTTCATCACGCGACGGGTCAACGGAACACCGGCTTATTGAGCATCATCTTAGGTAGGCTACCCACCACTGGCCATGGGCATAATTTCAGTTGGCAAACAAAGTCTCACACACCATCTATATGTGATTATACGATGCAAATAATCATTATAATGTACTCAACTAAAAATAACTATAGAATAAATACAACATACTGAAATGCGTCAAGGAGGGGGGCATGTGCCCCCTGTCCATATTGATTTTTTGTTCTGCAAATCAATGTTTTTTGTAATTTATTTAAGTATGTTGATATATTGGGCCAAAGGCCGAGGAAGTCTTGGACCCCATGATACCTCTCGCCATTGTTCCACTGCCTCCCACGCTCTTCGATGACCATGTCATGCAATCTATCCACTTTTTTGTTGGCCTCCTTAATCATTTTCTTGTGGTCATCAAGTTCTAGGCTAAGTAGACACGGGAGATAGTGAAAGCACATTTGCTCCCTTGGTGCTTTTGGTAATTAATAACAACATATAAGTCATTGAACTAATGTTTCTACCAAGTATATTTCAGGAAATGTTCAATGATAGGATTGGCAAAAGGAGATTGTGGAGATACCCCAAGATGCAAGGAAATAGGTTGGCCAAGCTTCAAGCAAGAGGACTCTACATTTTATATTTGTGAGAAATCACTTTGAGTCCATAGGAAAGCCAATACTATTAAAAGGGGGTAAGGTTTTGTTGGTGAACAATATGCTCATACGTGCACAAGAGATAGTCGCCAAAAACATCCACAAGCTCTCCCACCAAAGTCTGTCCTAAGCCAAACACTCAAAATCGGTGCAACCAACATTCCTATCCCGGTGCCACCGAGTTCCAAACCCTAGACAGACTCAGCCAAACCCTAGACAGACTCAGCCAAACCCTAGCCACTTCGGTGCAACCGATTCCATACCGGTGCCACCGAGTTTGGGTTGCCAACTTTCTGTTACGCAAATTCACATTTTCGGTCCCACCGAGAATGTTGGATCGGCGTCACCGAGATTGGAAATCTGACCGTTGGTCACCTTATCGGTGCAACCGAGTTTCCTATATCGGTCTCACCGAGATTCAAAAGTTGCCACCTTTTGGTCACTTCGGTACCACCGAGATTCACACATCGGTGTCACCGAGTTGGTCATTTTGTGTGTAACGGTTGGATTTTTGGGGATGCCTATATATACCCCTCCACCACCACCTACTCGAGAGAGAAGCACTCAGAACTATTCCATACTTGCCCATCCAGTTTTCTGAGAGAGAACCACCTAGTCTTGTGTTGAGGTCAAGATCTTCCACTCCTACCATATGGATCTTGATTTCTAGCCTCCCCAAGTTGCTTTCCACCAATCCCATCTCTTCTACCAAGCCATATCTATGAGAGAGTGATTGTGTGTTGAGGAGTCTATCATCTTGAAGCACAAGAGCAAGGAGTTCATCGTCATTACCGAGCCTATTACCTTTTGGAGGGTGGTGCCTCCTAGATTGGTTAGGTGTCGCTTGGGAGCCTCCTACTTCGTGTTGTGGAGTGAACCAAGAAGTTTGTACGGGCAAGGAGATCGCCTACTTCGTGAAGATCTACCCATAGTGAGGCTAGTCCTTCATGGACGGAAGCCGTTATGGAATAGTCAAGGTTGCTACTTCGTGGACCCTTATGGGTGGAGCCCTCCGTGGACTCTCGCGACCGTTACCCTCCGTGGGTTGAAGACTCCATAAACGTGGATGTACGATAGCGCCACCTATCGGAACCACGGGAAAAATCATCGTGTCTACAACTGCGTTTGATTCTCCTACCCTATCCCTTCTATACATGCTTGTTGTTATTTTCCGCTGCTATATACTCTTAGACTTGTATGTGTAGGGTGTACTTGACTTGCCATGAAATGCTAAAAACAGTCAACCCTAAAACTTGGCATAGGCAAAACTTTTATTTGGTCAAGTAGTCTAACCCCCCCCCCCCCCTCTAGACATACTTTCGGTCCTACAGATAGCCGCTGACACACAACAAGAAGAGGATCCCTAGGAGGGTGAAGGAAGCATCCATGTGCTGCACCTCCATCGGCCCCGCCCCGCCGTCCAGCCAAGGCTCCGTGAAGTACCATTGGCCGAAGACAAGCCGGCGGATGACGTTCGCAAAATAATGTCGCACAATGTGCCTAATATCGACATTGGCTAGTCCTGACGTTGCAGATGACCCCCTGACGGTGAGGTTGTAGATGTAGTGCGTGAATTTATCAGCTTCATCGACGCTTCTTGTGGAGCCACTTGTGGCGAAAAGGGCAGATGATCTCAGAGTTGAGCACCTTGTGCATCTTCCTACATAGGTTACCGATGACGTGATCACATCGTCCTTGTACCCGTAGCCGATGGCGCTCGAGGTGAAGCTGAGTGGGCGGAATAGGAAGTTTGCGCCCTGCTTCTTGAGCACCTCCGTCGTGATCTTGGGACATGTGATCGGGACGATGTGGATGTCATCGAAGTCGATGCAAGCGATGCTAGTGCCCATCTCCTTCATCGCGCGATGGGTCAACGGAACGCCGGCTTATTGAGCATCATCTTCGGCAGGCTACTCACCACTGGCCATGGGCATAATTTTAGTTGGCAAATAATGTCTCAACACACCATCTATATGTGATTTTGATGCAGACAATGATTATAATGTACTCAAGTATAAATAATTATTGAATGAATGCAACATGGTGAAGTGCGTTGAGAAGGGGGGCATGTGCCCCTGTCCATGTCGATTTTTTGTTCTGCAAATCAATTTTTTGTAATCTATTTAAGTATGTAGATATATTGATCCATTATTTAAGATGGGCCCTAGGCCGCCGCACCATTTGCCATGACCTAGGGCCGGCCCTGCGCTTTTTTACCAACAAGGTCTATTTCATGACCAGCTCTAATAGCAACTATGCTAGAATAAAAGTGTCAGTGCTGTAGGGTAACGCAGCAGAAAACAAAAATTTTCCGACCTACGCACCAGCCCAGGACCACTATGGAGACTGCATACAAGGTTTGATCATATTCGTTACCGACTCGTAGCGCAGCGGAAGTAGAGTCGATGACGAACGGCGGTGCAGATCCCCGCAGCTAGGATTTTACAACCTCCCAACCGTGAGGATGTATACCCTCATCTGCCCCGCGGACAGCCCTCCGGGAGGCGGTCGGACAGTCCCCCGGACGGTGTCGCGGACAGCCCTTCGGGAGGACCTCCGAAACACGGACTGTCACTCGGACAGCCCTTCGGGAGGACCTCCAAAACTCGGACGGTCACACGAACAGCCCTTCGGGAGGCACTCTCGAACTAAGACCGAAACTACGATCTCTCTACAGAGTTGCACACATACGGTGTCATCTATCCAGCAGGGCTTCGCCGTCCAGAACTAGTTCCCAACGGAACCCAGACAGCCTTTCGGCTCTACGAAACTATTTCGTGGGAGGGAGAGAAGAAAGGCAGATCATGCATGCCATGTGTGTGAGAGTTGGAGTGAGGATGGAGAGCTCCTCTCCACCTCCTTATATAGTGGTGGAAGGGGTGAGGGGGGGCTGAAATTCAGCCCACTAAACATGCACCCACCAAACAAGGAAAACATGTTCCCACCAAACATGGAGAAGACATGTTCCCTTGTCCATGGTGTTCCCCATGGGGCCCCACCTTCCTCCCAACACTCTCCACCATTTGTGGGGGCTGCCCCCACCATGGGGGGCCCTCCCAACACTTTGTCCAGCCACAAGGGGGCTGTTGTGACGCCCCCATTCCTGTCCGTACGCTAATCAATCACGCAATGCGTACGGCCAAGATTAGGGACTCACTGATTAGTACCACAACACGACAAAAGACACAAATAGAGAGTCATACAGCTTAATATTACAAGCCAGGGGCCTCGAGGGCTCGAATATAAAGCTCGACATAACACGAGTCAGCGAAAGCAACGATATCTGAGTACAGACATAAAGTTAGACAAGTTTGCCTTAAGAAGGCTAGCACACACATAAGATAGCGGATCGAAAGAGGCGAGGCCTCCTGCCTGGGAACCTCCTAACTACTCCTGAACGTCGGAGAAGTCCACGTCGTAGTAGGCTCCATCCTGGTAACAGTAACCTCCGTCGGGGTAGCTGTAGTCGTCCACCGGGTAAGCTATATCCTGCGGCTCCTGGGCTCCATCGCCTGGTCGCGGCATCGTATCAAGGGAAAAGGGGAGCAAAGCAACGGTGAGTACTCATCCAAAGTACTCGCAAGACTTACATCAGATCTATGCTAGATATGCACCAGTATCAAAGGAATGGGGCTATATATTTGGACTAGACTGCAGAAATGCCAGAATAGAGAAGAAGGCCTAGTCCTATCGAAGACTAGCATCTTCAGTATCTTGCAGCATTAGAAGAGAGTAGACCTGCAGCTCATATATATAGTCATATTGTTGAGAAAATTTATTTAAGTAACACGCCCAAAGATCCTTCCTCGACTCCCTGCGAGGAAGCAATCCCGGAGCCACAATTCATTTTATTAGTTTATGATTATAGTTGTAGTAGGTCAAAGCACAACTCCAAGTCGTCCTGTTACCGTGGACACGGCTATTCGAATAGTTTACTTCCCTGCAGGGGTGCACCACATTCCCCAACACGCTCGATAAGCTACGGCCGGATACGATTTTCTGGTCATACCCGGCCTCGACATATCGACACGACGTAGTCCTACCTAGGCTCAACAGAGAGGCTAGCACGCCGGTCTACATCCTAATGGCTCGGGGTCTTGGGCCATCGCCCTCGCCATCCTGCACGTTACGCCATCGGCCGGGAGCAGTCCTAGCATGCCTTAGTAACAAGCGCCATGCGTTCCAGACCAACCCGGGCGCGAGTCGAAAAATGTGGCATCTGAAGAGCTTTCGGGATAATGTACGCTGCCGAGCAGCCCATACTGATTACCCCGCGTGGTGGTTAGTGCGTATTAGGCCAACGACCTAACTCAGATTAAATACTCAACCCATTAGCAATTTATTAGTGCGGGGCAAGCTCGAACCAAAAGTGCAGTCCGTCGCCCCGCCAAGAACACTCGAGTGCCTTCCGGCGCACTCCACCAAGCCTACGGATGCCTTGCGGCGCATCCCACCAATATCTCTCGCGGGTACCCTTGGGGCCGACCCGTCTTTAACATATCTTAGTAACCCGGTCACAGTAACTGTGTGGCTATACTCCAAGTGGAGATCCGAGGAATCACCCTCGCTGGATCCCACTCGAGGTAAGAGTAAGACAAGAGTCGCTACCGGTAATTGGAAAGGAGGAATCACCCTCGATACCCATTACCGATAACTATGCTACAGAAATAACATCAGGAGTGCTAGTGAGGTATCACCCTCGACACTCGATGGTAGCTCTGCAGTGCCCTACTAAAGGGGTGTGTAGTGATGTGTCGGTAACAGCTTATCAGTCATGATGACTGAGTCTTCTGTCTTCAAGTCCTCGGTGTCGTCGATGAAAGCAGGGCAACTAGGACTAAGGGGTCTCAGGGGTTCACTGATCCACCTAAACTAGGCAGTTGACATAACAACAAGTGCGGTAACAGTTCATCAAAATCAGGCTATGCATCAGAATAGGAGCTATCTAATACAGTAGCAAAATTCTAATGCAAGCATAAGAGAGAGAGAGAGATGGGTGATATCGGAATGCTCAAGGGGGTTTTGCTTGCCTTGTTGCTCTGCTGCAAAAGGCTGGTCGTCAGGGGTGTAGTCGTACCCGGCGGCAGCGTCAGTCTCGGGCTCTACCGGTAAGAAGAGGGGGAAGAAACAATAAATACAAGCAACACATGCAACACGATGTATGACATGGCAATACGCAGTGCTAGGGGTGATCTAACGCGGTACTACTCGATACCGATGAAGGGGGAACCCATCCGGAAAGTTTTTCCGGTTCCGGACAAATGTCGGACAGATGACCGGAGGGAGGGGGCAATGTTCCAGGCTTGCGGTGCTAGAAGCATGGGACAGCTAAGATGCAGTGCAGGGTGATATACTGTTTATCTAAGTGCTCTAGTTAATTTAGGGATTTATCTGGAATTATTTTATTAAAGTCGCGCACTATTCACCTGTCAGAAACAGGCGAAAAGTTGCATGTTTGCTATTCTAGGGACAGGTGATAGACTAACGGACTGCGCAGTTGGAACCGTAGGATTATTCTGAGCAACTTTCATGTTCAAAACTTTTTAATCCGAGCTACGGTTTATTTTATATTAATTTCTAAAGTTTTATTAATATTCTGAAATTAAATTAATTATTAAATTCGAATTAATCCCGAATTATCCAAAACAGTAATCATTACTGTTTAATTAACCTAAACAGTAATTACTGGTTAATTAACTTAATTAACTAATTAATTAAACTAATTGTCTAATTAATTAAACTAATTATCTAATTAATTAATCTAATTAATTATTTATTTACAATTAATAAATATATCTATTTATTTATTTTCTATTTTATTAAATACGTATTTGTATACGTATATACGTATGTGTGTGTATGTATATACACATATACACACACACGCACATACACACGCGGCAGCCGGGTCGGGCCGGATGCGGCGGCCGGTCGGTCGCCGGTGGACAGAGCCGCCGGGGGGGGGGGGGGGGGGGGAAGAAGCGGACGGGGCCGGCTCACATCGGGGCGGCGGCCGGCGGGCGGGGTAGCGGCGGCGACGGGCGGCGGAGCGGACGAGGAGGCGCGAGGCGGGTCCGGGCGGCGAGGAGGCGACAGGCGGCGGCGGCGAGGCCGGCCGCGGGCGGAGGCGGCGGCGGCGCGTCCGCGCGCGGGCGGGCGGGGAGGGGGGAGCGGAGCGGCCGGTAGGCTGGGGCCTGGCGGCACGCTCGACGCGGGGGGGGGGGGGGGGGGGAAACGCGGGGCGCGGGGGCGGGCTGGCCGAGCGGCGGCCGGGGGGGGGGAACGAGCGGGCACGGGGCTAGGGCTGCCCCCGTTGCCCCTTTATATACCGGCCGGCTGGGCCGGTTCGTTTCGGCCCGCTTTCGTCCAAATTCGGGTCCAGTTTCGGGTCTATTTTCGCTACGTTTCAAAAGACGTTTAAAAATAATTTTGGAGGCCCAAACAAATTCCAAAAATTCCTCTTTCAATTTTATAAATTATTACGGATTATTTCCGATCAATTCAACATTTTTAATTCCGGTTTCGTCAAACTTTTTGAACCACATTTCCGACAATTTTTAAAATGCAACGGAATTAAATTTCGGACCGATTCCAACGGTGGTTGACTTAGATTTAGCAAAAGCCTTAGCGCGTTCTCGGCCATCATCATAGCTTAATTACAATCATCACTGTGGCACTGATCCCGGGGCGTTACAGCTGTCCCCTAAAGGGGGCGCCCCAAAAAACAGCCCAAAAACAGCCCCCACGATCCGTGGGATCTTGTCCCCTCTCGCTGGGACAAGATGTTTTCCGAAACTATTTCTTCTGAAAAATTCCGGAAGGTCCCAGAACATTTCCGGCACCCTCTAAAATTATCTGGACTCGCTCCGGAACATTTCCGGTATGGTGGTTTAATTTAAAACCATCTTCGTTTACCCGGTAAACAATTCCGGCAGCTCCAAAAACCTTTTTCGGTTTTTTCTCCGAAAAAATTCCAGAAATTACCAGACCAATCTGGCAACCTCCAAAACATTCCTGGTGCTTGCCGAAACCTTTTTGGATCAATGGTTTTATCCGAAACAACTTTTTGGTTTTACCGAAACTTTTTCGGTGTTCTCTCCGGAACTTTTCCGTTGTCTCCGAAACTTTTCCAGTGACTTTCTCTCGGACTCCTTGTCTAGTATTCAGCAGATAGATGACCCTTAAGCGTGTGACCCTATAGGTTTGGTGAAGTATAGACATGACCCGGAACCCCTTCCGATCAATGATCAACATCGGAGCCGTGGATACCCATATTGATCCCTATACCCACACGAATGAATATTCGAGTGAACCTCCAGTTGCCATGTGCTATTCCTGTTGCTTCGCGATATGTTACAAATACCCGAGGTGAGACATGTAGGCATCCCCGTGGATCAACAACTTGTCCACTATGCCAGTTACCTCGTTACCGGTATTGTTCTCTTTTCTCGTTCCCGTGTTCTGGCATCCCTGTGATCAAATCACCCTGTGTCTGGCCAGACGATGATGGATACCGTAACACCGAGAGGGCCCAGAGATATCTCTCCATCGTCGGAGGAGCAAATCCCAATCTTGAGCTATCAAGTCACTTGACATACTTTTCCATGAACCCGTAAGCCGCCGTAATAGCCACCCATTTACGGATGACGTTTAACAAACCCCAAAGTTCATGAAGCAAGCATGAAGAAACTCGATACTCTCATGGTCTAAGGAATTATACAAACATTAACTTCTCTGTGTTATAAACCATAAACTTATGACGAATGTATCTCATAGCATAACATCAATTCGGGTCGATTCAACACAAGTGTTCTACCAACATTGCGCCCTCAAAATTGCCGGCATAGCAATGCCCATGATCAGGAAAACATGATCATCATGCAATACTTGAGCCAGTCTTAGAGGCCAGACTAGGAATACATTTTACCATTTATTATTCCACACGTGCATATGAGTCTTCCTTCAAGCCTCGTGGTTATTGTAGACTCGAGAACCATAGCAGTTATAGCATGGAACATAAACCCAATTATGAATAGGGAGATAATCAATAACATTTATTATTGCCTCTAGGGCATATCTCCTACAGACTCCCACTTGCACTAGAGTCAATAATCTAGTCAATGCTAATGCACTTTACACCTATGGCATACTGGTGTAAAATATGCTTTGCTTGTGGTATAGCCTGATGTCCAACGGATCTGACAACTTCAGCTCCGTGTGTAACTTTGCATATCCTCGCGTTTTCACGCTTTCACGAAATTCATATTTTGTGTGGACTTGGCTTTGCATATGTGTGAATCATTGGTCGAAACCTGATTTCTCAGACTGAGTTGTGGAGCAACTATCTACAATAGTGTCCCATAGACCAAAGCCATCTTGGAACCATACTAAGTTCATGAATGAACTATATGATTCAACAACTTCTTTGTCGCTTCTTAAGCGTCAACATACTTAGCCTTTGTTATAGAATTCGCCACAGTATCTTGTTTGGAACAATTTCCAACTACCGTGCCACCATATTGTGTATTACACAAAACCCTTAACCTAAATCGAAAATCGCATGGAGCATTAATGAAGACTGTATCGATGTAATTACTTACAACGAGCACTTCATAATCTCTGCTTGCGAGAAAACATGTCATCAGCACTACTCTAGTACTTAATGACATCTTTCACTGTTGTCCCATGATCAGTACTTTGATCACTTTGTTATCTATACTCGCAACAACTTGGGAGTATCGGACATATCTGGTTGATTTACATACCATGGAATACATGATTAATCCAAACACAAGAGTGTGTGGAATCTCCATCATGTATTTTGCTCATCAGTGTTTTGAGACATCGAGTCTTGCAAAACTCTTTCCATGTGACTTCGGCAAGAATCACTCCTTGGCGTTTTAAATGCTAAAAGGTTTTAGCATCTTGTCAATATGTATCTTTGCTTAACCCCATTAGGTAAATCTATCTCCATAGATCATCATGCCTAATATTAAGGCTATTTAGCCCAAGCACTTCATCGAAAAACCCTTTTCAAATGAAGTCCTAATTCATATCAAGAAATTTATTTCCAATTAACAATGTGTCAAGCACACAACATTTTTAGAAATATTATAATGCTCCCACTTAATTTCTTGAATTACAAGCATCTTCGTTACCCATTGATGAAGTCAAACCCCTTTGGCCATTTCATCAAAACACGAAGATTCCAACTCCACTTTGCTCTCTTCTGTCCATCGCTGGAACTCTGAAGTTTGCATACTTGCTAGCATCCTCTGGATCGACAAATTACTTTGGACTGTATCACATACAAGTCCTAGGTTTCATTTCCATCAGATGGAAATCCTTTTGTCATCCATGTTTCATATCTCATGATTGATATATGTATTAATTGCTAGTTCAACTCGAACCGACCTTAAGCATCGCTACGGTGAAACAACCTCATCGTAGTCAACTCCTTGAACTTGTTATTTCAACAAGTCGAGCTGTATGGATAAAACATTTTTATCCGTATCAGTTTTTAGTTCCATAAATATTCGTTAGACTCTAAGCCTTCCGAAAGGTGTATCAAGATTTTAATCTTGAAACATTTATATGGAAACTATCTCGGATTGTATTGGCATTTAGCCAATTCCGGAGTCAGGGCCCATCACCGCTTTCTTGTGTATTGTAGGTATACTGTTGTCTAACAACAATATCTCGGTTGCGCACGTGAGAGGTTTGCACGAGCCTTGCCTACGCGGTTCAGCTGCAAGTTCGACCGAAGTCCATACATTTTATTGCAGAGACTTCCGTATCAGTCGAAGTAGGAAACTCCGAAATCACTTCCAAGGTTTCTTTCCTTTGAACTGATGACGAAGATACTGGTTATCTCGTCGAGTTGCACTGTCCTCCCATTCACCTTTTGTAAGAACTATTCTCTTTAAAAGCATACCGTTTTGTGGCAAACTTATTTGCCTCGGTATAGTGGTGGGGGAATACCCAATGACTTGGGATAACCTTACAAAGTAGCACTTGTCTGATTTGTAATAGGTTTGTAACTTTTTACACAAGCCCCATATTCCAAATGTTAAGAAAAGATATAACATGGTTGGGCGTACCATACCATGGCGTCATTTCAACAGACCTGATGGAGCTCTTTTCAGTGTAAAAGCCGTAGTCTGTAAAGCATCACTCTATAAAAGGGATAATGGCAAATTTATTTATGTCATCTTTGATCTTACCATGTCATAAATGGTTCGATTACATCTTCATGGACTTTCCACTTGCAGTGGTGTTCCGGGAGGTGCAAGTTATGAAACCCCTTTCATAACTCATCAGACATTCGCTAAACTTGTAACTCAAATATTCCTTTCTGCAATCGAATTGTATAAACATAATTTTCTTGTTACAAAAACTTCTACTTCATTTTTGAAAACCTTATGAATGAATTCGAAAGATCCAGACTTATGTCTCAACAAGTAAATATCCACATATCTACTTGAGTCATTTCTGAAGATAGATAAATCCACTACTTGCAACAACATTTATTGGACTACACACATCATAATGTATGATTACCAATATGTTCTTTGCTCGTTCCTTATGGCCTGTGAACGGTATTTCAGTCACTTCACTTTTCAGAAGAAAGTTGCAAGTGTCAGATGATTCAAAATCAAACGACTTCAAAATCCATCATAATGGAATTTTCATGCGGGTTTCTCCAATGTGACCAAATGCAGTGCCACACTTGTGTGGTATTCTTTTAGTCTTGCGACATATATCATATTTCCATCAATATTCATAACATACATCCCATCTAGGATAGAAGCATGGCCCTTCATGTTTATTCATAATACTGAACAACAATTGTTGTTTTCATGAACAACTCTTTTGCAACAAACATTGTGCAATGGGCTAGAGTGTATGAAACTCTAAAATGAATTATGAAAGTAAACCCAGAGGTTATGTATTATTATCAATATTCATAACATACATCTCATTCATAATGAAAGTATGGCCCTTATGTTATTCATAACCCCGAACATTAGAAGTTCTCTTATGAATAACCTTCTTGCAAGATACTTTATGCAATGGGCTAGAGTGTGAAACTCTAAAATGAATTATGAAAGTAAATACATAGGGAATACACCGTTGGAAGGTATAGTAACATTTACTATGTTCCCTGCGTGTATCTAACCTCATTCCTGGCTAGTCTTTCAGGCCATAGTAGTTCTTACATCGAATTGCAATAGAATGCAATCGAGCGGGTATCTTTGTGATTAACTCACAATACCCAAGAATTAGTGATTAACATGTTTATCCATAATTCCCAAGAACTATATCTTTGACCAGCCTTCTATACATCAAAAACTTGTATGACATTCATACATGAGCTGGATATTCCAGTCTTCTTTCCTTTTGCCTTTATACTTCTAACAGTTTAACTTTTAGTATTTCTCCTACTCTCAGAAGAAGCATCCAACTTAAGAGTGGCGGTAGCCCCGGACTTCCTAGGCGTGAAAGTCTCACTAACACCCTTCGGATACTTCCTTTCTCTTTAAGTTGTTGTTTTATTCACCTTTCATCATATGACAGGCGTTCTCCTGGATCCCCCTCTTATCAGTCTAATGCATAGTAAACTCCTTTACTAATAGTTTGCAAACAAACATTGCTTTGGATATCTCATATCTTTTTGCCTTTGTCTGTCCCTGAAAATAATTTTCAGATTCCATGAATATCACATAACTATCCAAACTTTCAAAGTTCGGGTCTCATGGAAGCAAACGTATTGCACTTGACTGAAACAGAATTCTAGCTTTTGGATCAAAGGACGAGAGTCACATGATCCATAGCATTAGCGGGAGAATACCGAAAGTATGCGATAGGACAAAGTCCTTCTCGGCACTATTGAGGACAATCCTCACATTACGTTACCAACCGTAAAGTTTTAACCAGATATTTAACAGCTATTCAATTTTAATAGGGAAGGTGGAAAACGCGAGCCATTCTTCTACAACTATTATGCAAAACACACTTTAGACAGTGTTCAAAATTAATTGCACCGAGAATTAAACAAGTTAATTCTTCAGTGCGCTCCCACTCAAATCAATATCTCTCAAAATTGATTATGAATGATTCAAGACACGATTTTTAATTCAACGCCATTGATGGTTAGCATCACTGATGACGAGAACTTCAATTGTTAGGCAAACTTGCCAATCACATCTCTATGTGACTCTTGTTCATCTTTCGATGCGTGTGTTCCGAGCTCATGACTTTCATGCCTGAACGTCAAGACAACCAAGTGATCTTGCTGCGAGGTCTTAACTCACCCGCCTCACACATCCCTAATCGTTCGTACCCATGTCAGCATGGCGCACCCCAAAAAGTTAGGTGCCGTGACGGTGCTACACTTGGGAGAACACTAACTACTTGATATTTTAAGTGAGAGATCACCCTAATAAAAGCGACTACCGCGCAATCAAGAAGGGTGCATCATAAGGGATAAACATCTCAGGCAATTCATAATAGCAAGATATGGTATAGCCCTTTCTGACGGAGAAGTATTTCATTTCTTCGTCTTCGGCATTCGCGTTGGTGTTCACCTTCGCGAAGATTGCCACCACCTTGTCGATGCAGCAGATAATATTGCTATCTCTATAGCTAATAAAATAAGTGCATTACATAAGGTTGACACGCAGGTCATTAAAGTGCAATCATATGGCTCCAGCCATCATGCCGAATCATGACACGCAGGTCATGTTAATCAATTTACATCATATAGTCATCTCATACATAATCAAATTATTATGAACACTGCTATACCACATCACATGCACATGCAAACCATCCTGCAAAACCAAGTTAGACGCCTCTAATCGGTTCATGCGAAATTTTATTTTTCGTGGCTTCTAAGGTTTCGAAACAAACCAAAGCTACCAACGTCCATCATCAAGCATGATAATCCAAGTTGCTAGATTAACCTTCCAGGGTGTATGAAACACGAGATAATAAAATCTCGAGCCCCATACTAAACTTCGTCATACGCGTGACCCCCGTGCAGATCACATCTGCATTGCCCTTTCGTCTGCGAAACATCCATCTTTCTCAACTATGGTGGAACCCAAAGAACTGTTAGCACTTCGTTGATCTGTCAATCAGCATACTCAGGAGCAGCATGAAAGGATCGCGGATTGCCAGAACTTTGTGAGATTCCACCATGCCGTCAAGATCAGGACTACGCAAATTCAGGGGAAGCAACAGGAACATCGGGTAACAGATTTCATCTGCTACCCGCACAAATAATTTTCAGCAATAGATCTCATCTACTACCTAATTATAGTGTGCAACACCCATACATCTCTATGTATTCTAGATCGCAACCTGCATCTACGCATAACCTGGCTCTGATACCACTGTAGGGTAACGCAGCAGAAAACAAAAAATTTCTGACCTACGCACCAGCCCAGGACCACTATGGAGACTGCATACAACGTTTGATCATATTCGTTACCGACTCGTAGCGCAGCGGAAGTAGAGTCGATGACGAACGGCGGTGCAGATACCCGCAGCTAGGATTTTACAACCTCCCAACCGCGAGGATGTATACCCTCATCCGCCCCGCGGACAGCCCTCTGGGAGGCGGTCGGACAGTCCCCCGGACGGTGTCGCGGACAGCCCTTCGGGAGGACCTCCGAAACACGGACTGTCACTCGGACAGCCCTTCGGGAGGACCTCCAAAACTCGGACGGTCACACGGACAGCCCTTCGGGAGGCACTCTCGAACTAAGACCGAAACTACGATCTCTCTATAGAGTTGCACACATACGGTGTCATCTATCCGGCAGGGCTTCGCCGTCCAGAACTAGTTCCCACCGGAACCCAGACAGCCTTTCGGCTCTACGAAACTATTTCGTGGGAGGGAGAGAAGAAAGGCAGATCATGCATGCCATGTGTGTGAGAGTTGGAGTGAGGATGGAGAGCTCCTCTCCACCTCCTTATATAGTGGTGGAAGGGGTGAGGGGGGCTGAAATTCAGCCCACTAAACATGCACCCACCAAACAAGGAAAACATGTTCCCACCAAACATGGAGAAAACATGTTCCCTTGTCCATGGTGTTCCCCATGGGGCCCCACCTTCCTCCCAACACTCTCCACCATTTGTGGGGGCTGCCCCCCACCATGGGGGGCCCGCCCAACACTTTGTCCAGACACAAGGGGGCTGTCCCCTAAAGGGGGCGCCCCCAAAAACAGCCCAAAAACAGCCCCCACGATCCGTGGGATCTTGTCCCCTCTCGCTGGGACAAGATGTTTTCCGAAACTATTTCTTCTGAAAAATTCCGGAAGGTCCCAGAACATTTCCGGCACCCTCTAAAATTATCTGGACTCGCTCCGGAACATTTCCGGTATGGTGGTTTAATTTAAAACCATCTTCGTTTACCCGGTAAACAATTCCGGCAGCTCCGAAAACCTTTTTCGGTTTTTTCTCCGAAAAAATTCCAGAAATTACCAGACCAATCTGGCAACCTCCAAAACATTCCCGGTGCTTGCCGAAACCTTTTTGGATCAATGGTTTTATCCGAAACAACTTTTCGGTTTTACCGAAACTTTTTCGGTGTTCTCTCCGGAACTTTTCCGTTGTCTCCGAAACTTTTCCAGTGACTTTCTCTCGGACTCCTTGTCTAGTATTCAACAGATAGATGACCCTCAAGCTTGTGACCCTATAGGTTCGGTGAAGTATAGACATGACCCGGAACCCCTTCCGATCAATGATCAATATCGGAGCCGTGGACACCCATATTGATCCCTATACCCACACGAATGAATATTCGAGTGAACCTCCAGTTGCCGTGTGCTATTCCTGTTGCTTCGCGCTATGTTAGAAATACCCGAGGTGAGACATGTAGGCATCCCTGTGGATCAACAACTTGTCCACTATGCCAGTTACCTCGTTACCGGTATTGTTCTCTTTTCTCGTTCCCGTGTTCCGGCATCCCTGTGATCAAATCACCCTGTGTCTGGCCAGACGATGATGGATACCGTAACACCGAGAGGGCCCAGAGATATCTCTCCATCGTCGGAGGAGCAAATCCCAATCTTGAGCTATCAAGTCACTTGACATACTTTTCCATGAACCCGTAAGCCGCCGTAATAGCCACCCATTTACGGATGACGTTTAACAAACCCCAAAGTTCATGAAGCAAGCATGAAGAAACTCGATACTCTCATGGTCTAAGGAATTATACAAACATTAACTTCTCTGTGTTATAAACCATAAACTTATGACGAATGTATCTCATAGCATAACATCAATTCGGGTCGATTCAACACAAGTGTTCTACCAACATTGCGCCCTCAAAATTGCCGGCGTAGCCATGCCCATGATCAGGAAAACAGGATCATCATGCAATACTTGAGCCAGTCTTAGAGGCCAGACTAGGAATACATTTTACCGTTTATTATTCCACACGTGCATATGAGTCTTCCTTCAAGCCTCGTGGTTATTGTAGACTCCAGAACCATAGCAGTTATAGCATGGAACATAAACCTAATTATGAACCGGGACTAGAGATAGATACAAACCGGGACTAAAGGGGTCTAACCTTTAGTCCCAGTTGGAGATACCAACCCGGACAAAAGGGTTTTGAAAGTTTCTTTTCTGTTTTTCTATTTGTTGTCTGTTTTTAGTTTCTGTTTTAAATTCCTTATATCTTTTAGGATATTTGATGTTTTTGAGTGATTCTTTTTGCATTAGATTCAAAATTTTGTCTAGTTTCTGTTTGTGCCATTAGTTTTCAAATTTGAATGGTTTAAATTTGAAATTGTTCAAATTTGCTTCAAACCCTAGATTGTGAATAACTTGAGTTTAACAATAGTTTTTAATTTAATTCTTTTTGCTCCTAGTCACATGTTAGATTGTTGTCACAGTAAGATTTATTTGGTTATTTTTAGAATAATTTAAATTAGGATTTTAATTAAAACAGTAGTGTTTTGCTTATATAGTTGTTTTAGTCATTTAATTGTTGTTTTTAATTGTTGTCACTACAAATGAACTCTGAAAAGGTTGAAACTTGGCATGGTATCATCATTTCGACCACATAGCATGTGATAAAAAGTTGAGAGGGTTACAGCAAAAACTGGATGCACTTCGTGTACAAACTGGACCATCTGCTTCGAAGTATGAGGGTTTCGGACGAAAACTCATCTGTTACATATGCATTTCATTTTTTTTAACTTATTTCAACTCCAGACTTTTTGTGCATTCACTACGCACCATTCTAAGCCACATCTTCAAATTTCAACCCTTTCTAACTTCATTTGCTACTTTTCATGCATTTCATGATTTTTTGAGCTAAATGACCCTGAAATTAAAAGGCAATACAAATGAACACTGAAAAGGTTGAAACTTGGCATGGTATCATCATTTCGACCACATAGCATGTGCTAAAAAGTTCAGAGGGTTACAGCAAAAACTGGATGCACTTCGTGTACAAACTAGACCATCTCCTTCGAAGTATGAGGGTTTCGGACGAAAACTCATCTGTTACAAAGGCATTTCATTTTTTAACTTATTTCAACTCAAGACTTTTTGTGCATTCAATTTGCACCATTCTAAGCCACATTTTCAAATTTCAACCCTTTCTAACTTCATTTGCTACTTTTCATGCATTTAATGATTTTTTGAGCTAAATGACCCTAAAATTAAAAAGCAATACAAATGAACACTGAAAAGGTTGAAACTTGGCACTTTAGTTGGTAGAATTAGTTTTGCTATATTAAAAAGTAATTCTTTTTGCCACTTTAATATAATTAACTTTAGTTTCTGTTGTTTGACAATAATTTAGTTTTTGTAATTAGTTAATATTACTTTATTGCTATGTTAGTTGTTTTTAATTTTATTTAAAAAAATAAATGATATCATATTTGGATTCCTCATATTTTTCTGATAATAATGGATATATTATTTGTCCAATTTCGATTTACAGATTTAAAGATATTAATTATGCCATATTAAATGAATAAATGGCAAAAAAATTGAATAAACTAATATTATTACTTATTTGATTTTCATTGAAATTCAATATTATTATTACTTATTTTATTTTAATAATTGTTTGGAATTCAAAAAATTAAATCATGTGACATAAAGACCTAAGGGTTAATAGGATTGATAGCTTACTATTGTCAGGAAAACAACAAGAGCAGTCTTGGAAACTAGGGGAAATAGAACTGGGAAGTTAAGCGTGCTGGGGCTGGAGTAGTGAGAGGATGGGTGACCGGTCGGGAAGTTAAACGATTTGGAATGACTGCTCCACGCTAGAGCAGTGAGGAGGGGTGATTAGAGATTAAATTGTCAAATAATTCAAAGATTTGAAAATTGGGAAAAACTTAAAAAAATCAAAAAGAAAATTTCAAAAAAAAAAAATTCAATTTTTTTCGAAATAATTCTTACCAACCGGGACTAAAGGTGGAGTCTTTAGTCCCGGTTGGTAACACCAACCGGGACTAAAGGTCCTCCAGCCCTGCTCCAGACAGTGGCCACGTGGAGCCCCTTTAGTCCCAGGTCGTAGCCAACCGGGACTAAAGGCTTGGACCCTTTAGTTTCTATACTTTAGTCCCGGTTGGGGAACCGGGACTAAAGGCCCTGCCCAACCGGGACTAATGGCATGTTTTCTACTAGTGAGGGCGGCGCACGGTGAGGATGGCTTCGGGGGTGATGGCGGACGACGAGGATGACTTTGGGCACAACGGCGGACGTCAGGGATGGATTTGTGCGCGAAGGAAGACTGTGGCAGACAACGACGTGTGCGGTGACGGTGAGGATGGTGTTAGGAGAGGAACAGCGGCCACGAGCGCGACAACGAAGCGGCGAGGACATTGGGGGAGAGGAGGGGCGGTTTGTGGTTAAGGCCCCCACCCTCGTTTGTGACGCCACGCTCCTGCCCAGTTGCTCCGACCGCGTCGCCTTGCCTGCCTAGGCCCTCCGCTAGCAACCCCCCGCGCCACTACCAGACTACCGAACGCAGACGAGCACTCGCCGCCGTGGCACACCACCACCACCGCGTAGCCGCCGCAACTAGTCGCCCAGACGCACAACCAGTGAGCATGCACGGGCCGCCGCCGTGTTGTCCTACGCAAGCATCCCACTCCCGCAAGGCCGCTGCAGCCCGCGCTGCGAGCAACCAGACAGGGAGAAAGACAGGCCCCGCCGATGCAAATGCCTATTGGGCTTTGCCCGACGGAGCCCTCCGGCGACGACGAGGGAGAGGGAAGGAGGAGGGGAGGTGAGGGACGGTGGCGGCTAGGGTTCGGCCATGCCGCCCGCGGGAGCAGCCCAGGCGGAAAGGGGATCGGATCCTTCAGAGTGAATACAATCTCAGAATTGCAAAACCTTCTCATTGCGATCCAAATCTGAGAAGGCGCTTGTTTTAGTCCCACAACGGCAAGCTAAGCATACCAATCGGTGAGACAGTGACCCATTGTGTGGCACTGCACAATTAGCAACTATAATGAACAAATGATCAAGGTTAAAATTATTGTCACCAGATTAAATTTGGCATTATTCTTCTAAATTTGAAATTTTGTTGCTTTAAGTTCTTTCCCCGAAATATCCAATTGTTTTTGCGCCAAGAATAACAAATAAACAAACCCATCATTGTTACAACATTGCCTACGTTCATTAACAAAGCGTAATTTACTGTATCAGGATCTTTCTTTTTTCTTCTTCTTCTTTTTTTTTGGTTGTGTGCATCCATAATGTATTTACGACATTGCGTTGTTGCAGAGCCTGTGTGTAATTTATATCTCCGTCATATTAATAAATTCTTCTTATCGAAAAAAAATCAAAGCGCTATTTTAAGGCTCTTCGAAAAAATAACGAGACTACCCTTTCTACTCCCTAGTGGATACACCCCACTATCTACACCATTGGTAGCAGTTTGTCTTGCCTCGAGATTCGGACCATGGACTACTACTCCATTGCGTTTTGGAGAGTACTTGAATAGTAAGGGCCTCTTTGATTCCCAGGATTCTCAAAATGCAGGAATAGGAAAAACATAGGAATAGAGTGTCGTGTCCTTTTTTATCCTACATGATTTGTAAGTGTGTTTGATAGCACAAGAAAAACAAAGGAATCTAGAAAGAGGTTTGAGTGGATGGAAATTTTCGTCCAAAATGTAATACAAATGAATCCTATGGAAAAATTCCAAAGGATTTCTATCCTGCAAATCAAACGACTATCATGGGAAAAAATCCTAAGGATACAAATCCTCCAAAAAATCCAATGAAATTCCTTTGTATCAAAGGAGCCCTAAACTAAGCGGAAAAGCTGATTTTTTTTGAAATACATGAGACACATAGGCCACTGTTCATCGCCACATAGGCCACCTTTCATCGCGAAAGATTACATTTCTTTTAGAGCAAGGCTAACAACATAGCCAACTGTGGCCTATATCTCATTCCCACATCA
The DNA here is from genome assembly GCA_039707655.1 of Elymus sibiricus. Classification (NCBI taxonomy): domain Eukaryota; kingdom Viridiplantae; phylum Streptophyta; class Magnoliopsida; order Poales; family Poaceae; genus Elymus; species Elymus sibiricus. The sequence goes on from CM077675.1 coordinate 19,255,157, forward strand.
TCTATATGCAATTTTATAGCCCACCCAAGAATAGTTAGACTGACACATACTAAGTCATTAATGATTGACCCATCTTATATTCTCGCAAAGTTTTTTTTGGAGCTTGTGCTACAGTTGGTTATAAGTTTACAAACCACTTTTCTTCTCTCTTCTCCAACTCACTACAAATTTGATATGACAACGCTTTGCTTCCTTATATTTCATTTTCGAACTCCCGTTTTGTGCATGAATATTTGATGTCATACATTAACCCAGAAGACACTTAACATCTTAATATGGCGTGAGAGAAGTGCATATTTTAACACCAAACTTATGCTCTAGTCTAATATACAACCATGAACTTGAGTACTATCTACATTACAACCTCAAACTATTAAAATCGGTAAGGATTCAACCCTCCCCTCCTAGTTGACCAGTTTTAATCATTGACAATCTAGTCAACATGTCCAGTCAGCAAGCTACGTCAGAATAAAATTTGACGATAATTTTAATTATTTTAAGGAACTTTTTTGAAATTTGACAATATTTTTTCAAAATTGGACCGAATATGAATTTTGACAATAATTTAGATTATTTTAAGCGAAACATTCCCAGAATGTTTAGTATTGTTTTCTTGATTTGCAGCACTTTTCAAAATTTTCTTGAATTTTTTAAAAACATTTGGCAAAAAATTGAGCAGAAAATGAAATTTGACGCTATTTTTTTGTTATTAATGGCAAAAAAAACTGATGCTTTCCCGAATGCTAAGTATTGTCTTCATGATTTTACAGACTATTTTTTTCTGTAATTCTTTTTTTTTTCATTTTCCATAGAAATTTGTTTTTTTACAGTTTTTTCTGGACTTTTCTATTTTATAGTTTTTTCTGGAAATTTTTATTTTTTTTCTAACGTGGTTTGCTCACTAGACATGTTGACTGGGTGCTCAACGGGTCAAAACTGGTCAATGGGGAAGGGAGGGTTGAATCCTGGCCAGTTTTAAGAGTTCGAGGTTGTAACGTAGATGGTATTGGAATTTGGGTGTTGTAAATTAGACTAGGACATATGTTCGGGGTTGAAATATGCACTCCTCTCATATGGGCATTGTTCTTCTAATTTCAAAATTTGTTATTTTAAGATTTTTCTCCGGAAAAGGCCAATTTCGTTGTATCAAGAAAGATACCAATACATAAACCAATCATTACCACCACATTACCTCTGTTAATATTTTTTTCTCATAGCGCAATTTGAATGGTCTCTTACGAAGAATAATTAAACGCTTTTTGATATCATATTCTCGGCTCTTATATAATTGACACCTAGGCACGTTACTAAGAAGATATGCAAAGCCATTATCAACCCTCCAACAGAGTGTGCCCCTTTCAAATGGATTTGGAAATCCCGTCGTTTGCAAAACAATAGTTTTCTTCTGGCTATCTTGCACGCATGGGTTTACTATTAACATGGGTTTATATACTTGACAATAGTTTTTTTTTGCAATGAAAAATATGGTGGTAGTTAAGCTGCTTGTTGTCACTTAATCGCAAACCGGTGAACCCTCGTCCACAAGTGAGTCACTCCTATAAATAATGTTCAAATTTTATCGGGCAAAGACTAACACAACATAAACAGACTTTTAGACTCTTGGGGAATGTATCTTGTCGATCAAATTTCATGTTGCCTGCATCCAAGTATTTTGCTTCATGAATCATCCTAGTTTAAAGAATCAGCAGACCAGTTTTTCTTTAGGAGCCGTTCACCAAACAAAGAGGCGTAATCAAATAAATTTTATTAATCAAAGAGAATTTTTTACGTAGTGGGGCACTCTAATGAAACAAACTCCGAAGGAAGCACATGGCTTCATAGTTTTTTTTGGAGGAAAACATGGCTTGATTTTTGAATGAGTTGAAGATCGATCATCATGCCTGTGGTGCGGTAAAACATGGCTTGATTTGTCCTTTTTAGACAAAAAACATGGCTTGTGTTGGGGATATAACCCCGTGGTATAACCCACCCAGGAGGGGCCGGGTTAGGAAGTTGACGACTCATAACAGTGAGTCCTTAGGCAGGCCGAAGAGTTAAGAGTGAGGCCAGAGAATCATTTACTGGATGGGCCGGACAGAGGCCCAGAGCCGGGAGGGAGAGTATAACCCGGAGGTATAAGCCGCTGGGAGAAGACTTGTCAGTTAAGGCAAGACAATTTAGAGGTAGAGTCGGTTACTAGATGTAACCCGGCTCGGACTCTTGTAAGCCCAGGGCCTCGACCTGTGTATATAAAGGCGGGTTCCCTGGGCGGCTTAGACGAAGAAACAATCAATCGAGAGCTAGGTCAAGCGATTTCGCTCCCTTGTATCGATACCCAATCAATACAACACAAAGCAGGACGTAGGCTTTTACATCCTTCGAGTGGGGCCGAACCTGGGTAAACTCGTGTCTTTCGTCCCGACCAACCCCTTCGAGCAAGCCGCCGTAGAGATGGCCTCACCCCTAAGTCCTTACCTTAGGACATCTGTCATGAAAATCCCACGACAGTTGGTGCCCACCGTGGGGCAGACGCGCGGTGGTTTAGAGTTCTCGAAGGGCTCTCTCCCAGGGATCGAGGGATACGCCATTGGCATGATGACTAAGAGTCGCCACAGCAAGCTCTACATCGACGATGCCGGCTGGGGTCCCGAGGCCGACTCTGTTGAGTACGGGTACCGGATCCCCTTTGGCGGAATTCACATCTTCATCGGAAAGATCGACGGATCTAAGCCTGGGCCGGACATTTGCACCGACCTCGTCGAGCCGGCCCGGCGCGCGCAACCCGCCCATTTCCAAACCGGCCGGAAGCATGTTTTTATTGGTTTCACGCAGGGCATGGAACTCGCGGAGGACTCCGTGTCAGGAGGAGAGACCCTCGTTTGTTCAGAGGACGGATCTTCAAGCGGAGAAACAGAGTCAATCTATCAGCTTCATGACGGCGGGCTTGGGGGCTATTATGAAAGTGATAGCGCCCTGGAACCCTATGAGTCGCCAAGCCAAGCCGCCGTGTTCATGGCAGGCACGGCGCCGGCTTTCAATAGCACAACAGCTGGAGCAACTGCGGCTGGTGCGGAGGCAGGGGCCAGGTCAGTCAGGCCGGCGGCTCAAGTTTTGCTGGATTTAATGAATGAATTGACAACTCTCATGGGCACTGAGGTTACGACTGAGAATCAGTTGCAGCGTAATTTGGAGATCACGAGGCTAAAGGATCAGATGGCCATGGCCCAGGAGGATATCAACACAATGCAGCTTCAGATGGATGCTGAGTCGGAACGTTTGAAGGCCGAGCCTTTCCGTTTGAACTTGGATCAGAATGTTTCGAAGGCGGTTCATCGGATGAGGCATCAGACCTGCCTGCCTGTGCGGTATGAGCCCCGAAACCTTTTCAATACTCCAGGAGCAGGACCAAGCACGGAGATACCAAGGAACGGAGCGGCGACTCAAACGCGGCAATTAGACCCGCCCCATATGGATCAGACTCCGCCACAACGTTTTTTGACACCACACGAGCATTATTCTAACCCGGTGGAAAACATGGTAGCAGCGGCTACTAGGCTTAATGCACTCCCTATCCCTGATGGAACGCCTTTCGTGGAGGAGGCACGGAACGCTATCGAGCTTCTACGGACGGCGGTGGCTCAACAGGAGAAGTACACATACAGCCGGAGTCGTGTGCATTCAACCCCGCTTCCGAGTCGCAGTTACAGCCGGCGTCTAGAGTCGCCGGCCATCTCCAGCAGTAAGAGTCGAAACCCGCCCAATGATAGCCCGCCCGTTGTGGATGCTCAGACGATTGTGGATAACACCAGGGCTCAGCGGGAGGCGGCGGCTGTAGCGGCGGCTTATCATGAGTTGTCCCCAGTTACACCTTCAGCGTCGATGGGAGCCGGAGTCACATCCAGGGCAGTTGGGGTGCCATGTTTAGCACCGGCTCTCCGGAACGAGCGCCTGCCGAAGGATTTTAAAGGCCCGCGCAAGGTGCCCAATTACACGGCCGAGTTACCACCGGAGGCCTGGATTGAGAGCTACGAGGTAGCAATGGAGATGTGAGACGTTAGTGATGCAGTCTGTGCCAAATACTTCATCATGATGTTGGAAGGGCCGGCTCGCACTTGGTTAAAGGGTTTACCCCCCAATACCATTTACTCCTGGGACGAGTTAAAAGCACGGTTTATCAAGAACTTTCAAGGAACGTGCAAGCAGCCTATGACGATTGTGGATTTGGACCATTGCGTGCAGAGGGAGGATGAGTCGGCCCATCACTGGGTCCGGCGGGTCTCAACCATTATCCACTCGTCCGATAATATTACTACGGCCCAGGCGGTTCTGCTTCTGGAGAACAATTGTCACTTCGTGCCCCTCAAGCAGAAGCTTGGGCGACTTAAGCGTTCCTGTCAAGATATGGGGGAACTGATGACGGCTCTTACCAAGTATGCATATTCTGACACTACAAAGGACCCTGGCTCTGATGATGAGAAGTCTGGTAAGGGCAAGAAGAATGGCAACGGTAAGGGTCAGCAGCAGAACACTGCAGGAAATAACAACTCAGGCAATGGTGGAAAACGTAAACACCCGGATGGCGGGTTAGATCTGGTAGCTAATACCAACACCGGCAACAACCATGGTAAGGGCAATGGTAAGCCGCCTTTCGGCAAATCCAAATCTTTCAATATGGAAGCAATGCTGAACAGCCCTTGCCCGAAGCATAGTCTTCCCGATAAACCGTCTACTCATGCTTGGAAGGATTGCTGGGTTATGCGGGAGTTCTGAAATTACAGTCTCAATCAGCATAACGGTAATGGCAACAGGCCGATCGGCGGGTCAGGATCCGGGTCTCCTGGTTCCGGCTTCGGTGGTGGCGGCTCAAGTTCTGGTTATTAGGGTCAAGGTAATCAGGGTGGTCACAATCAGCACTCCGGCAATAACAATCAGCAGAATAACCAGTCAGGATATCAGAGCAACCCGAAGCAGCTCAACGGAGGTCAGTATCATGTCTTTACTACAAGTATTGACAAGCGAGATCAGAAGTTGCGCAGGAGGGCGGCTCATATGACAACACCGGCTGTTCCGCAATATTTGAAGTGGTCAGGGCACACTATATCATGGAGCAGGGCGGATCACCCGCCACGAGTTGATAACCCGGGGCACCTAGCCCTCGTGGTGGCTCCTCAGGTAGGAGGCTATAAATTCACAAAGGTGCTGATGGATGGAGGCAACAGTATCAACATCCTTTATTATGACACTTTCCGCCAGATGAACCTAACGGACGAGGATCTCAAGACGCCATCCACAGTTTTTCACGGGGTGGTGCCCGGCAAGTCGGCTTATCCAGTTGGCAAGATTGCATTGGAGGTGGCTTTCGGTGATGATTATGACTACAGGATTGAGACCCTGTGGTTTGAAGTGGTTAAAATTAAGAGTCCATACCATGCTTTGTTTGGACGGCCGGCTTATGCCAAATTTATGGCCCGGCCTTGTTACGTTTACTTGCAGCTCAAGATGCCAGGCGAGAAGGGAACGATTACAGTACATGGTGATCGAAAAATTGCTCTTGAGTGCGAGGAAGGCGATGCAGAGTCAAGTTATGCTGAAGCTGAGCTCAAGTTTTATAAGGATAATGTTGAAGCGGCAGACATGACCCCATTGAAGAAGCCCAGCACAGAATCTGAGCCGCCGCTGAAGTTTGTGGCAGCAGATACAAAATTGGTGGACTTTACCCCTAGCGACTCTTCAAAGCAGTTCACTATATGGGCCAATATGGATCCCAAATAGGAAAGTGCGCTCATCGAATTCATCCATGAGAATCGGGACATCTTTGCATGGAAGCCTTCTGACATGCCGGGTGTACCGAGAGAATTTGCTGAGCACCACCTTAACGTGGATCCTAAATTTAAGCCGGTCAAGCAGTTCCTTCGTCGTTTCAATGAAGAACGGCGTAAAGCTATTGGTGAAGAGGTAGCCCCGCTCTTAGCAGCAGGGTTTATTGTGGAGGTCTTTCACCCGGAGTGGTTAGCCAATCCGGTACTTGTCCTTAAGAAAAATGGCTCATGGCGTATGTGTGTGGATTACACAGATCTGAACAAAGCTTGTCCTATTGATCCGTTTGCTCTTCCTTGGATTGACCAAATCATTGATGCAACGGCGGGTTGTGAGAGTTTATGCTTCCTGGATGCTTATTCAAGGTACCATCAGATCAAGATGGCGGTTGAAGATTAGGAGAAGACGGCTTTCATAACACCTTTTGGAGCTTTCTACTATGTGTCTATGCCTTTTGGACTCAAAAGTGCTCAGGCGACTTACCAGCGGTGTGTCCAGAACTGCCTTCATAGCCAGATCGGACGCAATGTTCACGCTTATGTGGATGATATCGTGGTCAAGTCCAAGAAGAAGGAGACCTTGCTTGCAGATTTAAAGGAGACCTTTGATAACCTCTGGGTCTACAAGATGATGCTTAACCCGGCCAAATGTGTTTTTGGTGTACCTGCAGGAAAACTTCTGGGATTTTTGGTCACGGAGCAGGGCATTGAAGCTAACCCGGAGAAGATCAAGGCTATAACTTCGCTTTCAAAACCGAGGTGTATCAATGATGTTCAGTGCTTGGCAGGTCGCATTGCTGCTTTAAGCCGATTCATAAGCCGGCTGGGAGAGAAGGCTATCCCCTTATACCAGATGATGAAGAAGACGACGATTTTGTCTGGAGTGATGCTGCTAATGATGCACTTGAGGCACTCAAGAAGCAGTTGGCTGAGCCGCCGGTCCTGGCTGCTCCTGTAGAGAAAGAACCATTGCTTTTATACGTGGCGGCCAATAATAAGGCCTTCAACGCGGCGGTTGTTGTGGAGCGAAAGGAGGCGGGTAAGGAATATCCGGTTCAGCGGCCGGTTTATTATATCAGTGAGGTTTTCATTGAGTCCAAGCAAAGATACCCGCATTGGTAGAAGCTAGTTCTTGGAGTCTTCATGACGAATCGCAAGTTGAAACATTATTTCCTTGGGCATCCAATCACAGTGGTTAGCTCTGGTCCTTTGGGAGATATCATTCAAAATAGAGAGGCTACTGGCAGGATTGCTAAGTGGGCAATTGAGCTTGGACCACTTAATTTGAAATACGTGCCCCGCACATCTATCAAATCTCAAGCCCTTGTGGATTTCATCAATGATTGGACAGAGTGTCAAGCACCTGAGGAAAAGCCAGACAACACATATTGGACAATTCACTTTGATGGGTCCAAGCAGTTGGAAGGTTCAGGGGCTGGAGTTTTCTTAACTTCCCCACGAGGTGACAAGTTTTGCTATGTTTTAAGACTAATGTTTCCTTGTACCAACAATGCAACTGAATATGAGGCTCTGCTTCATGGTCTCCGGGTTGCCAAGGAGATGAACCTGAGCCGGGTCAGATGTCTAGGCGACTCAGACCTGGTGGCTCAGCAAGTGTCGGGCACTTGGGATTCTAAAGACCCTCGTATGGTGGCTTATCGACAGGCGGTTGATACTATCGCTGGCCACTTTAAAGGTTATCAGGTGGATCACATTGATCGGCGGAAGAACGAGGTGGCTGATGCGCTAGCCCAAATTGGGTCTCAGCATAAGCCGGTGCCTCCTAATGTGTTTCTTGATGTGTTGCACAATCCGTGTGTCAAATTGCCTTCAGAGGAGGATCTTGCTATTCCTGACCCGGAGGGGCAATTGGTGGCGGCTCTTCATGCTATACCAGACTGGATGCTGCCTTATCTGGCGTATTTGACCCGTGGCGAGTTACCTACAGATGAGGTTCTTGCACGGCAAATTACGAGGTGATCAAAGTCCATGACAATTGTCCATGGCGAGTTACATAAACGAAGTGCGACGGGTGTTTTTCAACGCTGCGTCTCGCCAGAGGAGGGTCGTGAAATTTTGCAAGAGATCCACGCAGGCGACTATGGTCATCATGCCAGGTCAAAATCTTTGGTGGCTAAAGCTTTTCGACATGGATTCTACTGGTTAACAGCTCATGCAGATGCAGAGAGCATAGTTAGTAAATGTGATGGATGTCAGAAGTTTGCGCGTCAAGCTCATGTGCCGGCTCAGGAATTGCGGATGATCCCTATAACCTGGCCGTTTGCGGTCTGGGGGCTTGATATGGTCGGACCTTTTAAAAGGTCTAAAGACAGGAAGACCCACCTCTTGATGGCGGTTGATAAGTTTACAAAGTGGATTGAAGCAGAGCCGGTTAGCAAGTGCGACACGGCGATTGCAGTTCAATTTCTCAAGAAGCTGATTTTCCGTTTTGCTTACCCAAGGGAGCGATGCAAGAGTTTTGTCGAAGTGAACACAACCGTCTTGATGTTTCTTCAGTGGCTCATCCACAATCTAATGGTCAAGCAGAGCGTGCTAATCAGGAAATCTTGCGGGGAATTATGCCCCGGCTTATGGTTCCTTTGGAACGAACGCCGAGTTGTTGGGTTGAGGAGTTGCCTTCGGTTCTTTGGAGTCTCAGAACCACCCGAAACAGATCAACAGGCTATACGCCTTTCTTCATGGTTTACGGTGCAGAAGCAGTTCTCCCCAGTGATATACGTCATGACTCGCCGAGGATGGCGGCTTACGTCGAAACTGACAATGAGACGGCACGTCAAGACGCCCTAGATGCTTTGGATGAAGAGCGGGATCTTGCAGCAGCACGATCGGCGATTTATCAACAAGACCTGCATCGCTATCATAGCCGCAGAGTTAAGACCCGGACATTCCAGGAAGGCGACTTAGTGCTGCGTTTGATTCAAGACCTGACATATATGCATAAGTTATCACCCCCTTGGGAAGGGCCTTTTGTGGTCAGCAAGAATCTCAACAATGGGTCGTATTATCTCATTGATATACGAGAGAACAGCAAATCACGCACTTCTGGAGAAGAGACGGGCAGGCCATGGGACATTGCTCATCTGCGGCCTTACTACACCTGAGTCACCGACTCTCATCAATGTACATACATCTGTCATTGTATATATCTTTATCAATATAATAAAGTCGGCATCCCCATTATACGGGGCTTCTGTCGTTTTCATCCAACAATTGTTGTGCCAGAGTTGATTCTTCATATGGTCACTTGGGGGCTTCCAACTCTATGAGTTTAGCTTTCATACCCTCTTGGCCGGCTTTATATGCCATATTCGAGTTAAACCTGCCTGTTTGCAACTTGCTACTCCGCCATGTGACCCGCCGAACTCTTGACAATCAATCTTGCTAAGAGACCCTGAACTTTCATAAGTCAATCTCGCATAAAGACCCTGAACTTGTCAAGGTTTAAACGGTGGCTTTTGTCACGAGAGAGCCGGCATACAGTGAGGTAGGATAAACTCTCCTTGTCTGTCGTAGTCTCTCCGCTATGTGGCCCGTTAGTATTCTTAACAGTCAATCTTTTGAAGACCCTGAACTTGTTAAGGTTTAAACGACGGATTTATGTCACGTGAGAGCCGGCTTATGAGGTTTCAGGCTTTCATTCCTAGCTTCTTTGAAGCGAAAACAATTTTTTCGCAAAAAATGACAAGAGTTGATCTCTTCTTGCTATGCCTTTAAAGCCGGCTTACAAAATTATTGAGTTTACCTCTTCTTGCTATGCCTTTAAAGCCGGCTTATAACATTTAAGAGTTAATCTCTTCTTGCTGTGCCTTTAAATCCGGCTTATAATATCTAAGAGTTGACCTCTTCTTGTTGTGCCTTTAAAGCCGGCTCACAACACAGGAGATATACTGTTTGTTTTTTTAGGAACTCTTCGTCAGGAGGTTCTAAACATTTAAGTGGCAGCGGAACCGGCTTCAAAGGATTTCCTGGTCAGAGTTATAAATATTATGACCCGCCGGCAAAGGTGTTGATAAAAATGGAAGTGTTCATGCCATCGATGATTCCCGTTAGTTAAATTTAAAGTCTTATACATGGTCTTCAAAAGATTATGACTGATAAGAGCCGGCTTACGATGATTCCCGTTGGTTAAATCACGTGAGAGCCTGATACGTCTCCGGTGTATCTATAATTTTTGATTGTTTCATGCCAATATTCTACAACTTTCATATACTTTTGGCAACTTTTTATACAACTTTTTGGGACTAACATATTGATCCAGTGCCCAGTGCCAGTTCCTGTTTGTTGCATGTTTTTTCTTTCGCAGAAAATCCATATCAAACGAAGTCCAAATGGGATATACTCTTACGAAGATTTTTTTGGAATATATGTGAATTTTGGGAAGTGGAATCAAAAGAAGGCAGTGCCCGAGGGGCCCACAAGCCATAGGGGCGCGCCCCAGGGGTAGGGCGCGCCAGGGTGGCTTGTGGTCACCCCTTAAGGCGGTTGGTGCCCTTCTTTCGTCGCAAGAAAGCTAATATCCGGGTAAAAATCGTGTTAAAATTTCAGCCCAATCGGAGTTACGGATCTCCGGGAATTTAAGAAACGGTGAAAGGCCAGAATCTGGGAACGCAGAAACAGAAGGAAACAGAGAGAGAGATCCAATCTCGGAGGGGCTCTCGCCCCTCTGCTGCCATGGAGGCCAAGGACCAGAGGGGAAACCCTCCTCCCATCTAGGGGGGAGGTCAAGGAAGAAGAAGGAGGAGGGGGGCTCTCTCCCCCTCTCTCCCGGTGGCACCGGAACGCCGCCGGGGCCATCATCGTGACGACGATCTACACCAACAACTTCGCCGCCGTCATTACCAACTCTCTCCCCCTCTATGCAGTGGTTCAACACCTCTTCTCCCCGCTTAATATCTACTTAAACATGGTGCTCAACGCTATATATTATTTCCCAATGATGTATGGCTATCCTATGATGTTTGAGTAGATCCGTTTTGTCCTATGGGTTGATTGATGATCATGATTGATTTGAGTTGCATGTTTTATTATTGGTGATGTCCTATGGTGCTCTCCGTGTCGCGCAAGCGTGATGGATCCCCGCTGTAGGGTTTGCAATATGTTCATGATTCGCTTATGGTGGGTGGCGTGAGTGATAGAAGCACAGACCCGAGTAAGTAGGTTGTTTGCGTATGGGAATAAAGAGGACTTGATACCTTATAATGCTATGGTTGGGTTTTACCTTAATGAACTTTAGTAGTTGAGGATGCTTGCTAGAGTTCCAATCATAAGTGCATATGATCCAAGTAGAGAAAGTATGTTAGCTTATGCCTCTCCCTCATATAAAATTGCAATAATGATTACCGGTCTAGTTATCGATTGCCTAGGGACAAATAACTTTTTTGTGACAAAAAGCTCTCTACTAAGACTAACTTAGTTGTTTCTTTATCTAAACAGCCCCTAGATTTTATTTACGTGTTCTTTATTATCTTGCAAACCTATCCCGTTACACCTACAAAGTACTTCTAGTTTCATACTTGTTCTAGGTAAAGCGAACGTTAAGCGTGCGTAGAGTTGTATCGGTGGTCGATAGAACTTGAGGGAATATTTTTTCTACCTCTAGCTCCTCGTTGGGTTCGACACTATTACTTATCAAGAAAGGCTACAACTGATCCCCTATACTTGTGGGTTATCAAGACCTTTTTTTGGCGCCATTGCCGGGGAGCAATAGCGTGGGGTGAATATTCTCGTGGGTGCTTGTTTGCTTTAATACTAACTAGATTTTATTTGCTGTTCTAAGTTGTTCTCTATCTTTAGTTATGGTTACGGAACACGAAATACCAAAAAAATTAGTTGAACCTACTACACCAATGGTTGAAGAACCACCCAAAATCTATCACACTGTTGAAGCTTTTTACTTGGATCATCTTCGATCCGTTTGTGCTCGTGCTGAAACCCCAACTAGCTTAGTTGAGGGAAAATCATTAAATGAGCATGCTTATTATGTGTGACACCGCTTATCTCAAAAAGGGAAACTTTTATGGCATCATATTAATACTTTGCAATGCTATGCTTGGAATTTATGCGAAATTTATGATTTTACTTGTTGTTCTGAAGACCGTAAAAAACACCTTCCCTATCAATGTGAGTTTAAGGATAATGGAATTGTATCTTCTTATGCCAAGGGTGTTTATAATTACTATGATATTGAGCAAATTGAAGAATTTGTTGCTTTTAAGGGTGCTTATGAAATTGCTTCTTTGATTGAAAAGTATGATGCTACTCTTTACAAATCTGAAAGTTTTGCCATACTTAAATATTGCTATGAAAACTATGCTTCTAATGCTTATGTTAAGCCATATATTGAGGACTCCTCCGCTGTCCAAGAGGAGACTAATATTTTGCAGGAAACTATGTTAGAAGAAATTGATGACACTGTGAGCTCATTGGATGAAAAAGATGAGGAGGAGAGGGAAGAACAAAAGGAGGAAGAGCGGATTAGCTACCCGTGCCCACCTTCTAATGAGAGTAACTCTTCAACTCATACATTGTTTAATTTCCCTTCATTCTTACCGAAGGATGAATGCTATGATAATTGCTATGATCCCTTGGATTCGTTTGAAATATCCCTTTTTGATTAACTTGATGCTTGCTATGCTTGTGGCCATGATGCCAATATGAATGATGCTTATGGAGATGAACTTGCTATAGTTCCTTATGTTAAACGTGAAATTGTTGCTATTGCACCCACACATGATAGTCCTATTATCTTTTTGAATTCTCCCAACTACACTATATCGGAGAAGTTTGCACTTATTAAGGATTATATAGATGGGTTGCCTTTTACTATTACACATGATGATTTTGATAGATATAATATGCATGTGCTTGCTGCTCCTACTTGCAATTATTATGAGAGAGGAACTACATCTCCACCTCTTTATGTTTCCAATATGATAAAATTGCAAGAAACTGCTTATGCTATGTATTGGCCTTTACTCGATGTGCATGAATTGTTCTTTTATGATATGCCAATGCATAGGAAGAGAGTTAGACTTCGTTGTTGCATGATATATGTTAATTTGTGCTCACTACTAAATTACAAATCATTGTTAATTAAAATTGGCTTTGATATACCTTGGGATCCGGGTGGATCAATTACTTGAGCACTTTATGCCTAGCTTAATGGCTTTAAAGAAAGCGCTGCTAGGGAGACAACCCGGAAGTTTTAGAGAGTCATTTTATTCTGTTGTGTGCTTTTATATAGTTTAAAAAACAAAAAAATAAAGAGGGGAACCTAAAACTTTTTCAAAAAGAAAAGTGAAAGTGAGAGAGACGAGCATTGTTAAAACAGGAGCATGCCTTGAACTTTGTTCATGCCCATGGAAACCTTGTGAATCTTAATTACAGAAACTTTTCAAAAAAAATAAGCATCCCCTTGTATAAATTCATTGTATTATAAAAATAATGTGCCAAGATTTGCCTTTAGGATGATTAGATTGCTTGTTTGGTGTGTACAGTGCAAAAACAGAAACTTTGGCTGTAGTGCGTGAATTTACATTCTTTACTGGAGTGTCAAAAGTTTCTGAAATTTTTACACAGTACTTCTATGCAAATTTTTTATTTTTTTCCTAATTTTTCAGAATTTTTGGAGTTACAGAAGTATGGTAGATGTTCAGATTACTACAGTCTGTTCTGTTTTTGACATATTCTGTTTTCTATGCATTGTTCTCTTATTTTGATGGATCTATCGGTAGTATCGGGGGGTATGAATCATGGTGAAGTTGGACTACAGTAGATATAATGCTAATATGAATTTGGAATGAGTTCACAACAGTACTTAAAGTGGTAATTTGCTTTATTATACTAACGGATCTCACGAGGGTTTTTGTTAAGTTTTGTGTGATTGAAGTTTTCAAGTTTTGGGTGAGATCACGATGGATGAAGGAATAAGGAGTGGAAAGAGACTAAGCTTGGGGATGCCCGAGGCACCCCAAGGTAATATTCAAGGACTCCCAAGAAACTAAGCTTGGGGATGCCCCGGAAGGCATCCCCTCTTTCTTCTAAACAACCATCGGTAATTTTACTTGGAGCTATATTTTTATTCGTCACATGATATACGTAAATCTTGGAGTGTCGTGTGCTTTTTATTTTTCTTTTAATAATGCACCATGCTGGTATGAGAAAGTCCTTGGTTGATTTATAGAAGGCTCTTTGCACCTCACTTATATCTTTTGAGTATGGCTTTATAGAATGCTTCATGTGCTTCACTTATATCATTTGAAGTTTGGATTGCCTGTTTCTCTACACATAGAAAACCGCCATTTGTAGAATGCTCTTTTGCTTCACTTATATTTGTTAGAGCGTGGGCATATCTTTTGTAGAAAGAATTAAACTCTCATGCTTCACTTATATCTATTTAGAGAGTTAACAGGAGTTGGTCATTCACATGGTTAGTCATAAAATCCTACATAAAACTTGTAGATCACTGAATATGATGTGCTTGATTCCTCTCAATAGTTTTGTGATATAAAGATGGTGATACTAGAGTCATGCTAGTGAGTAATTGTGGATTGGTAGAAATACTTGTGTTAAAGTTTGTGATTCCCGTAGCATGCACGTATGGTGAACCATTATGTGAAGAAGTCGGTGCATTATTTATTTATTGATTGTCATCCTTTGTGTGGAGGTCGGGATCGCGCGATGGTTAACTCCTACCAACCCTTCCCCTAGGAGCATGCGTGTAGTACCTTGTTTCGATGACTAATAAATTTTTGCAATAAGTATGTGAGTTCTTTATGACTAATGTTGAGTCCATGGATTATACGCACTCTCACCCTTCCACCTTTGCTAGCCTCTCTAGTACCGCGCAACTTTCGCCGGTGCATTAAACCCACCTTCCTCAAAACAGCCACCATACCTACCTATTATGGAATTTCCATAGCCATTCCGAGATATATTGCCATGCAACTTCCACCGTCCCGTTTATTATGACACGCACCATCATTGCCAGATTGCTTTGCATGATCGTAAGATAGCTAGCATGATGTTTTCATGGCTTGTCCATTTTTTGATGTAATTGCTATGCTAGATCATTGCACATCCCGGTACACCACCGGAGGCATTCATATAGAGTCATATTTTGTTCTAGTATCGAGTTGTAATTCTTGAGTTGTAAGTAAATAAAAGTGTGATGATCATCATTATTAGAGCATTGTCCCATGTAAGGAAAGGATGATGGAAGCTATGATTCCCCGACAAGTTGGGATGAGTCTCCGGACTTTACAAAAAATAAAAGAGGCCAAAGAAGCCCAAATAAAAAAAAGAGGCCAAAGATGCCCACCAAAAAAATGAGAGAAAAGAGAGAAGGGGCAATGCTACTATTCCTTTTTCCACACTTGTGCTTCAGAGTAGCACCATGTTTTTCATATAGAGAGTCTCCTATGTTGTCACTTTCATATACTAGTGGGAATTTTTCATTATAGAACTTGGCTTGCATATTCCAATGATGGGCTTCCTCAAATTGCCCTAGGTCTTTGTGAGCAAGCAAGTTGGATGCACACCCACTTAGTTTCTTTTGAGCTTTCATACACTTATAGCTCTAGTGCATCCGTTGCATGCCAATCCCTACTCACTCACATTGATATCTATTGATGGGCATCTCCATAGCCCGTTGATACGCCTAGTTGATGTGAGACTATCTCCTTCTTTTTGTCTTCTCCACAACCACCATACTCTATTCCACCTATAATAATATATCCATGGCTCACGCTCATGTATTGCGTGAAAGTTGAAAAAGTTGGAGAATACTAAAGTATGAAACAATTGCTTGGCTAAAACCGGGGTTGTACATGATTTAATACTTTGTGTGATGAAGATGGAGCATAGCCAGACTATATGATTTTGTAGGGATAACTTTCTTTTAGCCATGATATTTTGAGAAGACATGATTGCTTTATTAGTATGCTTGAAGTATTATTGTCTTAATGTCAAATGATAGACTATTGCTTTGAATCACTCGTGTCTTAATATTCATGCCATGATTAGATTATATGATCAAGATTATGCTAGGTAGCATTCCACATCAAAAATTATCTTTTTTATCATTTACCTACTCGAGGACGAGCAGGAATTAAGCTTGGGGATGCTGATATGTCTCCGTCGTATCTATAATTTTTGATTGTTTCATGCCAATATTCTACAACTTTCATATACTTTTGGCAACTTTTTATACTACTTTTTGGGACTAACATATTGATCCAGTGCCGAGTGCCAGTTCCTGTTTGTTGCATGTTTTTTGTTTCGCAGAAAATCCATATCGAACGAAGTCCAAATGGAATAAAAACTTACAGAGATTTTTTTTGGAATATATATGAATTTTGGGAGGTGGAATCAACAGAAGGCGGTGCCCAAGGGGCCCACAAGCCATAGGGGCGCGTCCCAGGGGGTAGGGCGCGCCAGGGTGGCTTGTGGTCACCCCTTAAGGCGGTTGGTACCCTTCTTTCGCTGTAAGAAAGCTAATATCCGGATAAAAATCGTGTTGAAATTTCAGCCCAATCGGAGTTACGGATCTCCGGGAATTTAAGAAACGGTGAAAGGCCAGAATCTGGGAACGCAGAAACAGAAGGAAACAGTGAGAGAGATCCAATCTCGGAGGGGCTCTCGCCCCTCCGCTGCCATGGAGGCCAAGGACCAGAGGGGAAACCCTCCTACCATCTAGGGGGGAGGTCAAGGAAGAAGAAGAAGGAGGGGGGCTCTCTCCCCCTCTCTCCCGGTGGCACCGGAACGCCGCCGAGGCCATCATCGTGACGGCGATCTACACCAACAACTTCGCCGCCGTCATCACCAACTCTCTCCCCCTCTATTTAGTGGTTCAACACCTCTTCTCCCCGCTGTAATCTCTACTTAAACATGGTGCTCAACGCTATATATTATTTCCCAATGATGTATGGCTATCCGATGATGTATGAGTAGATCCGTTTTGTCGTATGGGTTGATTGATGATCATGATTGGTTTGAGTTGCATGTTTTATTATTGGTGCTGTCCTATGGTGCTCTCCGTGTCGCGCAAGCGTGAGGGATCCCCGCTGTAGGGTTTGCAATATGTTCATGATTCGCTTATGGTGGGTGGTGTGAGTGATAGAAGCACAGACCCGAGTAAGTAGGTTGTTTGCGTATGGGAATAAAGAGGACTTGATACCTTATAATGCTATGGTTGGGTTTTACCTTAATGAACTTTAGTAGTTGCGGATGCTTGCTAGAGTTCCAATCATAAGTGCATATGATCCAAGTAGAGAAAGAATGTTAGCTTATGCCTCTCCCTCATATAAAATTGCAATAATGATTACCGGTCTAGTTATCGATTGCCTAGGGACAAATAACTTTCTTGTGACAAAAAGCTCTCTACTAAGACTAACTTAGTTGTTTCTTTATCTAAACAGCCCCTAGATTTTATTTACGTATTCTTTATTATCTTGCAAACCTATCCTGTTACACCTACAAAGTACTTCCAGTTTCATACTTGTTCTAGGTAAAGCGAACGTTAAGCGTGCGTAGAGTTGTATCGGTGGTCGATAGAACTTGAGGGAATATTTGTTCTACCTTTAGCTCCTCATTGGGTTCGACACTCTTACTTATCGAGAAAGGCTACAACTGATCCCCTATACTTGTGGGTTATCAGAGCCGGCTTACGAAGGCACAATGCAGAAGCATAGTCTTATACTACAGCTATTACAAGGCTACATGGAGCCCAAAAATTTGGATTCAAGTTTTTCAAGCCTAACTCGGCAGTAACATGCACAGGATTACTTCATGAGAGGCCAGTTCCTCGCCTAGCTTGTCGCCGGATCATCCTGCGCCGGGTCTTCGCTCTCCTGTATCTGAAGGTTGTCCACATCCCAGTTGCAGTTGAGTAAAGCCTCAAATTCAGCTTCATCATGCAAGATTGGAGACGGGTCAACGTCAGGGGCAAAGATGTGCTTACGCCGTTGAGGAGTCAGGTCTTTCGGCTCAAAGGCGCCCGGACTCGTGTGTTGTTGTCGTCGTAAGCCGCCTGGTACGACGTCAGATCAGCCTGTGTGGCCAACCGGCTGGCCAACACTCAAGAAGCTTTGAAGCAACGGGCGTAATCATCTTGAGTGAATTCCGACCCGTCTTCCTTGAGCTGCGCGAAGCCTCCCATCATTTCCTCTGGGTTGAGCTTTGGTGCATATGCCAACGCCTGGCTTAAAGCAGATACTGCACCCTTGCGGGCGGCTGATTTCTTCATCTCTTCAAAATGCTTGGGGACGGTGGAGAGACAATTTAGCACGTCCTTGATCAGTTTCGGCACACCCTTTTCTCCAAATACATCCCGAATGGTGAAGAGGCTTCCAGTGTACAGCTGTTCGGTAAAGGCATATAAAGCCTTTAACTTCAACAGGCTGTCATCTAGAAGCTGGCGAGTTCATTTGCCTGCAAAAAGGGTCAAGTTTGTAAGTCGCCGGGCGAGTCTTCATACGGTTTTATCAAAGAATAGACAGGAGTGCTTACCAAAGACAACTTCAGTAATGCGGGAGATATGGCCTTTTAAGCTGGACAGTTCTTCAGTCATGGCCTTCCGCTGGCCCTCCGCGTCTTCTGCACGTTTAAGCTGAGCGGCTTGGTCGGCCTCAGCAGTCTGTTTATATGCTTCATATTCAATCTTGGTTTTCTCCAGCTCGGTTGAGGAGAGCCGCCACTTGGTCTCAGCCTCCGATCTGGCATCTTGCTGCACAGCCAGGTTCTTCTTCAAATCGGTCAAGTTAGACTCGGCCGCATTCAAAGCATCCTGCAAAATAAAGTATAAATTTGCCAGGTTTAAGCCGCAAGCACAGGAAGGTTATGACAAGTCTCAAGCAGACTGCAAGCAATATACTTGACACTTGGGGGCTAATGTGTGTGAGTTCTTTCAAAGTCTACAATATAAATAAGACCCAGATCATCTTCATAAAGATAACCCGGCCCTTGGGGGCTACACATTGCTCTTCAATTTTATGATCAGATCTAAATTAAAGTGTCGGCTCAGTATTCACATACATGACACGACCCTTGGGGGCTACACTTGGCATTTTTCTTTAAACATGCGTAAGTACCGGCTCAGTATTCGCATACATGACCCGGCCCTTGGGGGCTACGGGCTGATCTATTAAAAGTATGAAATTTTATTGAAGACCCGGCTTATCTTCAAGAAAATAAGCCGGCTCTTGGGGGCTACATAAGGGTACATGCCAGGCAAGGAAGGTTGAATACCTCATACTTCTTTCTCATCATACCAACCAGGTTGGCCTCCATGTCCCGGCTCATGGAGAGGCGGCTCAAATAGCCAGAATGCAGCTCTTCGGCAGTCAGTTTCTCCAGATTAGGAAGGTCAAGCTTGGACTTCTCCTTTTCATATGAAGGCGCCTCATCTTTGTTGACGTGCTTGGTCAGTAATTGGGAAGGTCCTGGGGCTGTATAAGCCGTCCCAGTGATGGTAACATCTTCATCAGGTGAAACCATGTCTTTGACTATCGGAGAAGGGTTGGGCGGCTTAGGGTCACCCGCCGGGTCAACTTCAGGAATCACAACATCAACATCCGCCGGCTCAGGAACCTGGGGCGGCTCATCATGAGCGCCTTGTGGAGCTTCGGAGGGCTCAACATGGGTTTCTGCAGTGTCAGGGTTTGGCTCCTCCGGCTCAGAGGCATCTGGATGGGCAGTTGACCCGGTCACCTTCCGCTTCTTAGCTTGGGCCCTGCGAACAAGGACTTTATTGTGACAGTTATGTACAAGGACAAGTTATTAATGAACAGAAGGGAATGCAAAGAAATTTACCCCAGGTTGATGACAAGGGGAGGTAATTTGGAGGCGGTTGAGTCGCCAGACGAGGGAGGTGACTCCTGATTCAGTTAGTTTAAGCAGTATGAGCAAGTGACAGTGCGAGCCTAACATGTACAAGAAATAAATTAAGTTTATGAATAACCTCGTTGCGGCGTTTCCGAGGAGCCGGGGCGTTCGACAAGCCTTCAACCAAATCTTCAGAGCCGCCGCTCCGGGTCTGACGCTTGGATGTGTGTTGCTGCTTCTTCAAAAGAAAGTTGGAATCCAAGTGAGCATGAGGGTGAGAGAACTTTACTTTCCGGACGGCCCGCCGAATTTTCTTTCTTGGCAAAGTTTCTGAGTCAGAGGAGATGATAGTTACCTCTGCTACGCTGGCTTCGCTAGTTTCAGCTTCGGCCTAAGAAGAGTCAGCGTCAATAAGTTGCATAAAGAGACGGCCAAGGGAGTCAAGTTCTACCTCTGAATCATTCAACTCGAATAACTCCTGGGCAGATGTTTTCTTCTTCTTAGCCGGGACTTTGGTT
This sequence comes from Elymus sibiricus, assembly GCA_039707655.1. Lineage (NCBI taxonomy): Eukaryota > Viridiplantae > Streptophyta > Magnoliopsida > Poales > Poaceae > Elymus > Elymus sibiricus. Next base: position 19,275,333 of record CM077675.1, read on the forward strand.
TTGAATGCTTTGCTCTTCTTCTTTGTGGGAGCCAAGTGTAGTTTCTTCTTCCAGAAAGAAGAGTCGGCCTGCGTACAAGTGTCCATCGGCAGGGGAGCTAAGTAAGTTAAAGTGTGGGATTTAAAGGAATAAGTGGAATGATAAAGGTTAAAGTCTTACTGCAGGAGCCGGGTTGAGAGCATAAAAGGGGCTTAACCCCGTTTGGTTGCAGACTTCTTGAGGCTCTCCCAGCAGTGACTTAACAATCGCACTGAGGTCTTTTTCCGTCAGCGGAGTCTGGTTAAAGCGTTGCGGGTCATTCACCTCACCAGTGTATTCGCACATTAAGCTGTTGCGCCGGCTTAGGGGCAAGATTCTCCATGAAACCCAGCAGCGGGTTATATCAACACCAGTCAACCCATTAGACAACAGAGCTCTGATCTTTAAGAATGTTGAAGCATATTGGACGCGTTCAACGGCCGACAGCCGGTCGGGAAGCTTGGTTGTGGTGCAGAGCCGGTAAGCCTGGTAACCCGGCAGAGGGTTCTCTTCAGCCGGAGAAGTATCTTTGCAGTAAAACCAAGTCAGATTCCAGTCCTTGGGGTGACTAGGCACAGTCGCCGCAGGAAAGGTAACATCTCTCCGTCTCTGGATGGAAACACCACCAAGTTCAAGGCTTGGTCCAGCGGCCATCTCTGTCTGGCGGTTGATATAGAAGAAATCTCTGAAGAGGTCGACAGACGGCTCTTCTTGCAGATATACTTCGCAGAAAATATGGAACTGACATAAGTTGGTGACAGAATTGGGGCCAATATCTTGAGGATGCAATTTATAAAAGTGTAGAGCGTCCCAGAAGAATTTTGACCCGGGCGGTGAGAAGCCCCGAAGAAGATGATCCGTGAAGACTATAACTTCCCCATCTTTGGGTTTAGGGGTTCTTTCATCATCCGGAACCCGCCACTGGATGACATCCTTAGCCGGCAAAACACCCATAACTACAAAGTCATTGAGGATTTCTTCGGTGACCCCAGAGCGTACCCAGTCGCAAGAGGCGGGGGCTTTAGCCATATTGGCGGGTTTAAGTGCTGTGGAAAGACGTTAAAGCACGGCGGGTTAAGAAAGCTGTGTGACCAAAACAGTTATAACTCTGAAAGCTATGAGCCACCGCAAAAGTTACAATTATAGGGCGGGTGATGTTTTGCCAAGGAGAGCCGCCCGCATAATGGCGGGTCAAATTGACAGTAAAGCTGGAAATATTGCTAAGTGTGGGCAAACAGGTTCCACCAATTATGGATGCTGTTACAAGATCTACAGACGAAGATCAATGAAAAATATTTCCTAAACCTAAAAACCAGCGGAAGAACAGATAGTTCATATCTGAATTTCATTGAAGAAATGAGTTACAATGAGTATGGCATCTTATCAAATAAATTGCCGCATAACTCCGCCGAGTTTTCAGAGCCTAAAAGAATGCTTTTTTATTGATCTACGATGAGTACTGCGATGAACGGCGGCGAACTTGAAGCGGCCCCATGAACTCGAGGAAGCCCGACGAACTAATGCGGATCTAAGAGGGGATAAAAATAGAACCTGAAGACGCAGATGGAAGCGGGCGAGCGCCGGAGTAATCTGGACGCGGTCAGGTTGATGCAGCGGCCTGAGTTGGGGACGACGGCGAGCTCCGGACGGCGCGGCACGAGCGTCCAGAGGAAGAAGAAGGTGGAGACAGCGAGGCAAAAGTGAAAATAATAGGGACCCCACGCGCCTATTTATGAGGAGGTGACAGAATGGCAACAGTCCGGCGCGGGAATCGAGGGGACACAATGATAATGGACTAAGAAAGTGCCTCGATTCTCGGGACGACTGGTTAATGGGAAAATATCCGTTGTAACGTCAGGGGAATCTTTCCGATTTTCCAGAGATGACATCATCCATTTCAGACATGGCGGGTCACGAAGAATCATTTATGACAAGATAGTTAAAGAGACGCGAGACTCGCCAACCAGAAGACTTGAAGATTGACATGAACAGGTTCAAATCAATCTGGGGCCTAATGTTGGGGATATAACCCCGTGGTATAACCCGCCTAGGAGGGGCCGGGTTACGAAGTTGGCGACTCATAACAGTGAGGCCTTAGGCAGGCCGAAGAGTTAAGAGTGAGGCTAGAGAATCATTTACTGGATGGGCCGGACAGAGGCCCAGAGCCGGGAGGCAGAGTATAACCCGGAGGTATAAGCCGCCGGGAGAAGACTTGTCAGTTAAGGCAAGACAGTTTAGAGGTAGAGTCGGTTACTAGATGTAACCCGGCTCGGACTCTTGTAAGCCCAGGGCCTCGACCTGTGTATATAAAGGCGGGTTCCCTGGGCGGCTTAGACGAAGAAACAATCAATCGAGAGCTAGGTCAAGCGATTTCGCTTCCTTGTAATCGATACCCAATCAATACAACACAAAGCAGGACATATGCTTTTACCTCCTTCGAGAGGGGCCGAACCTGGGTAAACTCGTGTCTTTCGTCCCGACCAACCCCTTCGAGCAAGCCGCCGTTGCGATGGCCTCACCCCTAAGTCCTTACCTTAAGACATCTGCCGTGACAATCCAACGACAGCTTGGTAGTTAGGCTTCTTCGGCCTTTGGTGGGTGCTCATGTTCTTTTGGACGCTATCGTGTAGTTTAGGCCGGCCCACTAACGCTGGGTGTGCTCTTTTCATGTGCTGGTTCAATTACTCCTCTCCTTCCCTAATAAAAGAAAAACTCACTCTCTGCTCGCTCCCCCCCCCCCCCCCCCCCGGTTGTTCCCTACTTGAGAATAGATAAAGAAAATTAAATTTTTTACAAAGATCGTAAGTTATAAAATATGTTAATGAATTTTAAAAAGTTCATGAATTTTAAATAATAGTCATGAATTCTAAAAAATGCCAAGATTGAGTAATATTTGAAAATAATAAGAATGAATTAAAAAAATGTTGAAGAATTGAATAAAATTTGTCAAATTTAAAAGTTTCTGTCTGTTTAAAAAAAAACACGAATTTGAAAGAAGTTCATGAATTATCAAAAAACTATCCAAGAATTTGTAAAATATTCACGAATTAAAAAAACTCATGAATCTTTAAAATGTTTGTGAATCTACAAATATTAAGAAAATTGTAATAATATAAAAAAATTTAAAACATATTTGCAAATTTGAAAAATATTCAATCTCGCCCCGTAAAAAATAATTGTGAACAGATCTGCCACTGTTTAAAACTGAGATACCATCAAAATGGTATATCAAATAGGATGTAGAACAGTTTGCCACCACACCAAAAGGGAAATCAGCGGCAGTTGGCTCCATTTCTCCTTTTTCTCTGGATCGACAAAACAGCCACTCCATTGATACTGCCTTTTGAGACTGCCTCTAACGAAGCACCTCCAGATAACAAACTTGTTTGATAACGACAAGAGTAACACCCCCAGTGTTATGCTACAGTGACACCCTGTTAATGGTGCCATGTCATCACAATTATTTTTTCCTAAACTTCACTTTGATCCAAACCCAATTCAAATTCAAATTTAAATAAAGTCAAAATAATATTTCTTTCAAAGGCTAAAAAAATGTGTACAATATGTCATAAAATCCCAAAGCAATTTTCAAAGAACAAAATTTTCATTACGATCCCTAAATTGACCCTGACAACTTTTTTCTGATCCAGCAGCATATTACTTGGTCTTGTCTATTTTCTAAAAATATCTAACCATTACCAAATGCTCTGAAACTTTTCGGACAACACCAAAATATTGTGCATGATTTATGTGCCAAGTTTCATAGACTACAAATTTTATTTGGTGGGTCAACTAATTGCCAAACAGAGGAGATATTTTTTTTAGGGGGGAAACTGAGGAGATACAAAGATACAAAAAAGAAAAAGGAAAATACTAAAGCGTTACTATTGAGATGGGCTATATGCTGCTACAGTGCTTTTGGCCCAGCCCAGCCTGGCCTTCCTCCTACCTCAGGTACAGGAGGAGGCAGAGGCAGGGCGTGTTGGGCATCCATCCTCCATGGCCATGGATAGCCACCACGCAGTGGCGGAGACAGGACCCAGGCCGGGGGGGCCTGGGCCCGGGGCGTGATGATTTATTCCTTCATTGACTGTAGCATTTTTGCACTGTTGAACACTGTTGAATACTGTAGCTATGAAGCAGGCCCGGGGCTCAATGCTAGCCTGGCTCCGCCCCTGCCACCACGTGCCCCTCCCGGCCTATAAAACATGCCCCCCCCCCCCCCCCCCGGTCCCGAAACCCTAGGTCACCCTCTTCAGTGCTCCCCTCGATGCCCCTTCGTCCCCTTCCTCTCTAGCTCGAAATCGAGCTCCGAAAATTCGTGGTCACCGTTGCCTCGTCGTCATTACCGCGGCCATCATCATCGCCAACGTGCGGGAGCACGTCCAGGAGGTTCGCCTCGCTCAGCTTCGTCCGTTCCGGGCATCAGCTGGAGCCGGGGAGCTGCATAGCCGGCGCCGTCGTCTTCTTCTTCGTCCGGCCGTCGCCATCTCGCTGTCGCCGCTGTCTCTCCGGTCCACCTCGCGCTTCCCCGAGCACGTCACCGGACCCGAGGTGAGCTCCTCTTCCAATACCCCTCGTTCCCGTCCTCGATCCGTTACCGTTGTTCGCCGTGGTCCAAGCTTCAGTGTCCGCGTACGCGCGCCTGCTGCTCCTTGCGTGCTGCTGTTGCTTGCTGATGCTGCCTTCCACGCCCCTGCTCACCACAGCGTGCTGCTGCACTGCCGCCTGCTGCCGCTAGCTGCTGTTGCGTTGCTACTTGCTGCTGCTTGCCAACTGCTGCCTACCGCAGCTGCTAACCACGGCCATAGCCATGGCCGCGTGCGTGCGTGAGTGTGTGCTGTGCGTGAGTGTACAGCGTGTGTGTGCGCAACGTGTGTGTGGGCTGTGTGTGCAGTGTGTGTGGCCGGCATAGGATTAGTTTAGGACTAATTTAGTTATGTTTATGGATTAATTAGAGACTAATTTAGTCTATGCTAAGTGACCCCATGTGTTTAGTTAGACTACTTAATAAATTAGTTAGCCTAATAGTCTATGACATGTGGGACCTTCAACCCTGTTCACTTTGACCAGTCAAATTGACTCGGTCAATTCGGATTAGCTAATTATAATAATTCCAGAAATTCCTGAATATTGATAAAATTTTAAAAAATAATAGCAAATAAACCGTAACTCTGATGAAAATAATTTATATATGAAAGATGATCAGAAAAATATAACGAATCCGAATATGCCATACTTATACCTGTCACACCTCTTTAACATGACGCACATGGACATTTTGCCTCAGGATCATCTGTCCGAAAAATATCTGGAGCCGGGGATATATCGCCGGATATTTTCCCCCTTCTTTTAAAATGCTTAGGAATGCATTAGAGCATGTCACCCACACATCTTGCCGTGCTATTGCATTTGTGTTGCGTTTGATTGCTCCGTTATTTATTTGTTCCCCTCCGTTACTTCCTTTCCGGTAGACCTCGATACTGCGATAGACCCCGAGGCCGTTGTTGATCCGGTGATCGACCACTTCACCGCAAGGATCCGTCTTTGTCTGCAGAGCAACCAGGCAAGCAAACCCTCCTTGAGCATTCCGATATCGCCCATTCTTTCTCTCTCATGCTTGCATTAGATTTTGCTACTGTTGTAGTTAGCTCCTATTCTGATGCATAGTCTGCTTTTGATAAACTGTTACTGTACCTACTGTCATATTAACTGCTTAGTATATGTTGATCCGTGAATCCCCTGTGACCCCTTAGTCCCAGTTGCCCCGCTTTTAAAATCAATTGCTCGATCATCATGATCGACGAGCCAGGCCCGTCACATCACCGCACCCCCTTAGTTGTACGACTCTGTAGAACTACTATCGAGTACCGACGGTGACACCTCGTGAGGTACTCATGATGTTAGCTCTGTAGTGTAGTGATCGGTCGTGGTAAACAGAGGGTTATACCTCTCCACCACTTCCGATAACGACTTGTCGTGCAACCCCTCAAGTGTGGGACCACCGAGGGTGATTACTCTTAAGTCCCCCCTTGACGACTACATCGAGCGGGAATCATTGAGGGTGATTCCTCAGGTTCCACCTTGATGTTTTATACACACGGTTACTATGACTTGGTTACGGAAAGATGTTGGTGATGGGTCGGCCCTGAAGGGTACCCACGGTTTATTGACGACGAGGCGTGGCCGGGCAGGTGAGGCCCTTGCCACGAGACTTCGAGACGGGACCGCACATCATGGGTCGCGTTCGGCACCACATTAATAAAATGCTAATGGTTTGGGTATTTGATCTGAGTTGGTCGTTTGACCTTTTTCGCACCAGCCCTCACGAGGGAAAAGTTATGGGTACTCGGCGTCGTTGTATCAGTCGAAGCTCTTCGGACGTCAGCAATGAAGCGTCGTGTGCCCGAGTGGTCCGCGACGGCATTAATCTTGTATTAGAGGTGCTAGGACTGACCTCGGCCGCCCTCGCATCGTGCAGGAGTGCAAAGGGTGAGTGGGCCCATGACCCCTACGCGCTTAGGATTTAGACCGGCGGGCTGGCCTCTCCGTTGAGCCTAGGTAGGGCGACGACGTGTTGATTTCTCGAGGCCGGGCATGACCCGGGAAAGTGTGTCCGGCCAAAGGTTATCAAACGTGTTGGAAAATGTGGTGCACCCCTACAGGGATGAATTCAACTATTCGAATAGCTGTGTCCACGGTAACAGGACGACTTGGAGTTGTACCTTGATCTACTACAACTATAATTGTGACTTAAAATTTAAAATGAATGTTGGCTCCGAGATTGCTTTCTCGCAGGGAGTCGAGGAAGAATCTCTGAGCGTGGTTACTTAATAAAATTGCTACAATTATTATTGTTACGTATGAGCTACCAGTCTACTCTCTTCTAAGGCTACAAGATGTGAAGATGCTAGTCTTCGATAGGACTAAGCCTTATCCCTATTCTTGCTTTTCTGCAGTCAGTCCATATAACCCCTTTCCTTTGATACTGATGCATATTTTAGTATAGTTCTGATGTAAGTCTTGTGAATACTTTGGATGAGTACTCACCGCTGCTTTACTTTCTCTTTCCCCCTCGATACAATTGCTGCGTTCAGACGACGGAGCCCAGGAGATGGAGTACGCCGGAGACGACTACTACACCACCGCTGGAGCGTACTACTATGTGGAGAGTGCCAACATTTAGGAGTAGTTAGGTTGGCTCCCAGGCAGGAGGCCATGCCTCTTTCGATCTGTTGCTATGTTTGTGCTAGCCTTCTTAAGGCAAAACTTGTTTAACTTATGTCTGTACTCAGATATGTTTTTGCTTTCGCTGACTCGTGCTTGTCGAGCTTTGTATTCGAGCCCTCGAGGCCCCTGGCTTGTAATATGAAGTTGTATGACTTTAATTTGTGTCTAGAGTTGTGTTGTGATATCCATCAGTGAGTCCCTAATCTTGGTCATACGCATTTGCGTGTATGATTAGCGTACGGTCAAATTGGGGGCGTCACAAGTTGGTATCGGAGCTGAGTGCATGTAGATAGACCCCTTCCCAACTCCTTGGCTGAAGTTGAGTCTAGTACTTGAAAAACTATTTTACCAACACCGTTGTGTGGCTTACGGGCCTACAGCTCAATTGGGTGGCATTAGGATCTTTTACTCCTCGTCTATACTTTGGGTTCTGATATCTCTTCTATTCGGGTTAAAGATTTTACTAACTCTAACTCTAGGTTCTCGTAACTACTTCCTCCCGGAGAGCCCCTCATTTCATACGATGGCTTGATTCATCAGAAGACTCCGAAGATACTCTCCGATGTTCCCCCGAGAACTTGTGCTCATCGCTTTTGCGATTCCCTTCCACCGTCAACCCCTATGGATAACTACTTACAACTGTCGTTCATACTCATTCCCAGTTGCTCTTGTTATTACAAGATGCATCGAATTATCCTCCGACTTTTTAATTAACCCTGGTACCACTACCTGCCAGCTCTAGTTGCACGAATACACCTACGAATAATTCCTCACATTTACTGGGGATTCGTTCATCCTCAGTTGTCATAGGTTTCTAAAAATCCTTCAAATTGCTATTCGATTTTCCAAAATCCAGAGTAGCCTTTTGCTCTTGACCTTTCTCACCTTCTTGCATTATGGTTAATTCCATATGTCTAGCAATATTCATTAAAATCCTTTGTGAATGTCTTTTGATTTTATGTTTCAACCTGTGTGTGAATGCACGCAATCATCAATTGTTCCTCATAAATTATCTTTCCGGCTCAGGCGTCTTTCCAAACATGAGTTGGTTATCGACAAATCGACTTTGATTGATTGTCCATCTAAGTCCGCTCATCTTACTTGTACTTGATCGGAGCATCTGATTCTGATACACCAACCTGGAAATCATAATTCCTTTGGTATTTAAGTACCAATATAATTCAGATGATCCGATGCCTTGCCTTCTTTCTTCCTCTGATTGGGTACCGATACTCACATCAGGTCCTTTGTGGACCGCCATACCCATTGTTGGGTTATTATCTGATAGCATCCTTCACATTCAAAATTCTTGTGAGTTCTTCCCCTGATACATGATGCCATTGGTAAATTGTGTCTTCTCCCTCTGATAAAGTTGTATCCTATGCTTTTGTCAGCCATGCTCTGTTGTCAAGCATGTGTTAGATTACTCTTGAAGCTTGTGGTATATGTTCCTAAGGTGCCCCGATGGGTTGAACCTATGCCTTCCTTAATCCGTGTGAACCCGAGAGTTTTCACGAGTCACACACTTCTAGTGTTTTGCCAGTTAAACTTTCAAAACTACAACTTCATCAAAGGCGAGGAGTAAGTGGAAGGTGCTGCATTGATTTAGTGGGAGTCGACCTTGAACTTTATGTTCATGCCCATGGAAACGATGTTGATCTTATCATAGGAGCTTCTCGTAACAATGAAATTCACTTGGTATGATTTGATCTGGTATATGTGATCCTGTCCTTTGCAATCGTGGTTCTGACCATGTTGTTCTACCTTGATTTCATCCTCAGACAAGTTAAAGTGCTTGTCTTCCACAGATCAATACACTAGTCTAACCTCTGTTCTGATCTACCTCTGAGTATTACCCCTAGTATCTCGAGAATATCACGGAGCTATATGCTTCTTATGAGCTCTTCATCAAATATAATATTACCCCTAGTACCAATGATTTAACAGAGGTGAGACTACCAACAGACAAGCATGCGGTGCTTCTGCAATTCCTTATGTGAATATCATTCATGTGTGGCCAGTCAGTACAAAGGAAGTCGGCTGCAAGTATGCAATTGAAAATTCTGAGACTCTCCAGGGATATTGGCAAACATTTTACTCCACATGCCAACTCTAAAGAAGGGCAGGAACTCAATCCAACAACTAAAAGAGAGGTAATAGCCCGTAAGCCTCCTAATGACCTGAGACACCAACATTGTTCAATGAAAAAGCGGTCCAGTTTTGTCAAATGTTGGAGGACCTCTTCTGAAGGAAGTGTAGTTAAAGTCATAATCTCTTCTAAGACCAAACTTTCCAGTAAAGCCAGACCATCAAGGCATACAACTAAAGCTCCATCTGTAATACTGCATGAAGAAAGACTAAGCTCACAAAGTCCTGATGGTAGAACTAGCGGCAGCCCAATGCTCCTTCCATACACGAGTGTCATCCTCTGCTCGTGACAGTATATACATGCCTTGATGATAACCTCCTTCACCATTACTTCTTCTTCCTCTCTGTTTAGAGCACTTTCAAGTTTTTGAACATGTGACACCTCAACATGCATCGATATCATCAACTACTTCAGAAATGAACGTTCTAAGGAGAGCACACTCCCAATATATAATCTTGAACTCACATCCCAGATTAAACCAAGCTGTGATGCCAAGTGGTCTTTCCTCATGTTATTCTCTCTCTGGTCATCATGTTCCAGCTCATCATTGGAAATAAATATAAGAAGTGGGCATTTTTCAATAACGAAACTTTTAAGGCCTAGTCGAAGACAAGGTAGTGCCTTCAGGTTTGGCACATCCCTGAGTACAAGTGAAGAGCAATTTGTAAATACCTCGGTATTGGATGGTAGGCATTGTAATGCGCTGCAATGAACAAAGCTTAAAGCTTCCAAATTCTCAAAATATGAACCATCAAGTAAACAGCCTGCATATTCTGAAGATTGGTAACCATGAATTGTGAGGTGCCCAAGTTGAGACGGTGGCATCAGGCCTTCTAGAATCTCTAAATGTGAGCTACCCTCTACATTCGAGTTATTCTTGCACTTCCAATGAAGTCCTAAGCTGCCAAGATGACTTTTCTGATGTAGTTTCTCTTATAAGGCTTGATCTTTCCCCGTGACATTCTCGAGATTTGAGACACTTAAACTTCCACACATCTCATTCATGTCCCTCAGCTGTTGCAACTCATATACCTTTTTCTTTTGCACAGAAAATTCCTTCAATTGTTGAAGCGAAGTTAGCTTGCCAATGTTATGAATTTGATGTGCTTTGTATGAAAATTCCAGATGCTGTAACTTTCTTAAATTACAAAGATTCTCTAGCAAACTCTCAACTTTGTCATTTAACATAAGAAACTGCAAGTGGTAAAGAGTACACAATGATCTTGGCAATTCCGAAATCAGTGTTCCGCTGATGTTCAAATACCGAAGGTGCTTCAACTTACTAACAAATTTTGGCAATTTATTACTACTGTAAGATGACAACCATAGTATGCCAAGTTTTTCAAATTTTGTAGTATCTGATTAAATAGGGCCTCACCGAAGTGAAGAAAGAATAAAACAGAAAAATTAAGTGAGTAAGCACAAGTATTTAGATGTCCTAGTGGTTACTGGAGTTGTCTTTTAAAGAAGAGGTCTAGAGCTCAAACTGGCACCCACTTCATTTTTTGAAGTTTAAGCAAAAAAAGAGGTAAATGAGTTGGTCCATGCAGCATCGTTGGATGTGTGTGTGTGGGGGGGGGGGGGGTTGGTGCCCATTTGCGCCGATGCCTTTAACCGACGCGACTTGTGCCGAATGGGATTTGGCCTAGTCTAGATTACAGAATAAAACAAAGGGACTACACGTGATTTGATTTTTTGCTCGAACAGTTAGCACATATTTTCGTGCTACAATCATTATTTGTACCGGCGTGTCTAATTAATTTTCATTTTTAATTATGAAAATTTACAGTCTTATAACAGACATAATATGCAACACACACAGGGCAACATATAAGATCTGTTGCAATCTATGTACGACACTATATGGTCACTAGTTGTAACTCTACAACGCATATACTGCAACGCTTATATGCATATCTACTGTGAATTTTGCAACCTGTAGTCAAAATGTTGTAGAGTATGTGTAGCTTTATAGGGGGTATCCTTGTAGTGAAGTAGATTGATATTTTTTCAGTGAGAGGGGTGCGTTTTAGTGGGTTCATCAACCTGACGGGTTTCTATATCCCAGTGACAGAAGGGGACAAGATACATCTTTGTATTTCTGCCACTAAGGATAAAACTATGGGTTTAGTTCATATTAATTGAATTATCTTTGTCTACATCATGTCATTGTTCTTCAAGCATTACTCTGTTTTACTTAATACTCTAGATGCATGCCGGATAGCGGTCGATGGGTGGAGTAATAGTAATAGGTGCAGGCAGGAGTCGGCCTATTTGCTTATGACATGATGCCTATATACACATGATCATTGCTGTGAATATCACATCACTATGAGAAATTCAATTCGGCTCCCGGGAGCACGTGCTCCTGCGTGCAAAAAATAATTTTTCAAATGTCAAAAAATCCCAACAAAATTTGTATGTATTTGTAGTCACATTCAAATGTCACCTCCAAAGTTTTAGGCAAAAAGGTTAAACATTGTGGCCTATGAAAAAATAACAAATTTGAACATGAAATGCAACCCCAAAATGTCACCCAAATTTGTTTTTTTCACCGACGAAATACTACTGCTCGGTTTTGTATGAAAATTGTCAAGCATGTTTGTGACACTGACGTGAACATCTACAAAAAAACTTAGAATTTTTTGGAAGCATTTTGTGACATTTTTTGCGGTACTGTTCATCCGGGAGCAAATGCTCCCGGGAGCCAAAACGCCCCTCCCCATAACTATGCGCTTTTCTATCAATTGCCCAACAGTAATTTGTTTACCCACCGTATGCTTACTTTCATGAGAGATGCCACTAGGGAAAACCATGGCCCATGTGTCTATTTACTTATAAGTTTACAAATGCTTCAATACCTTGTTGTTCTTATTTACTTTTTATTTTATTTTGCAATTTACAATTATCTATTGTTGAGAAAAGTCATGGGTCACTATAACAGGAATATAATGGAACCTTGACAAAATCTCGCCAATTTGTTTTTTCCAAGTGCTATTACACACAATAGTTTGTGGTTTAAGTATTAACATATCACCCCGCTTTTGTGATTTTAGAGGTCTTTGAATTAAAACGTCTTCATTATGTGCCCAAACCTTGTTGTGGGGGAGATATAGCTTCAATTTGGGTGCATTATTATTTTTATTCTATTGAGAAGACCCATGGTAACTATAGTGGGCATATCATGGCACCTCGCCAAAATCTAACCAATTTGTTATTTCCAAGTGTTATTGCACATAACAATCTGCGGTCTCGGTATTAACATCATGGAGCATGCAAAACAATTATGGTCAGTAATCCCTTGTAGTGACTAAATCTAGAGTTTTGGTATGTTTTTAGTCAACAATACTCGCTCATAGGTATAGAAAATTATGCAAGGATCATTGATATTTGGGTCTATAGATTTCTCCAATGCTCTAAGCATTAGTCTTGCGGTTTTGTCTTTGTGCATGCAAAGAGTATAACAATTAGCTCAGAACCAATATTGTGTTTCACATACTGTTCGTTTTAAATTATCTTTTGTAAATTTATGGTTTCAAAGGGTCTATGAAGCCCATTCCATTGATTGTTTCTCCATCCAAGCAAGCACTATGTAAAGACCCAAAGAAATTATTTCTAATTATTGTAACTTCACGAAGTTACACCAACTTGTATATGTATTTGTCCCTTCTACATTTTTTAACTTATACATTATATACATTATGCAATACCATAGACGATTTTGGCTAAATAGTTGAACAAATAAAGTAATATAAATAAATATAAATATTATGTTCACGACAAACATTGTGAAAAAAGGCACCAAATTTGCATGAAACCACTATGTTTATTTATATAAAGCATAGATTCCCAATAATTTATATCCAACAAGTCACAAATATGTGTTTTCTAACCCATGTACATTTGCATAACTCAATTGACATTGTCATAGATAATATTTGATCTGCTCCTTAAAAATATTTCTTATTTAGTTCTACTGTTTCCCATGGGAGTGACTCTGCTGCATATATAAGCTTTGAGGAAAATATAATGGTAGAATAATATTTATACTAAGCATTTTTAGTTATCTATAAATAATGTTATCGCTAAATTCTAAATATATATTTTTTATATACATTTCAAATAATTTTAACTGATGCTGAACTACCTTTAAATTTGGGAAAATCATAAGAGATGAAAAATTCCAATTGTTATATAATAGTTTGGGACAATGAGGCGCCTAATGTACCGATAATGCACGAGTCTAATAAATAAGTTAGTAGAGATTATAGGGTACACTTATCTAGCTTAGTTACAGTTAATAGACATTTCTAGAGTGCATGAGGTGTAAAACTAAACAAGAAAGGTAAATTTGGCAACCCAAACAATCCTCGGATCTCTATTCACTTACATCTAAACATGGTAGTCTTATACTCTGGAAAACTCTATCAAGTAATTTGCTAGAAGTTCATAATCTGAAATAGCAAGCTAACTGTTCCAATTATGTCAATATTTACTAATACTATGGGCAAATATACATATGAACACACTCTAATACATTAAGAGACACAAGTTAATGTTAGGCTTAACATGATAGTTTTGCTTGCTTAGATTTGTGGTGATATCTATAATAACATAGGAATTAATAAAATATGCCAAACCTTATTTTGTGACATAATATTATTTCATCCTGGTACTACAGATGTATTGTAATAATGAATATTAGAATTGTATATTTCTTACAAATAATTATATGTTAGAATATGCATCTTAATTGTTTAACTTGTTGGTTGTATTTAAAATATTAACATCAAAAGATATTATATAAAAGACTGTATAAATTAATACAAATGATAGACCGACATGTATTTAGGGAAAATGAATCATTTTGAAGTAACAATTTACTATAAATTTTTGAGATTGATTTGTGGATAATCTGGTGCACTCTATTAAGATGTCTTGCAGAAACTCTACATTTATGGTCGGATTTTACCAATGTAGAGTTGTGGGATTAGGTGGCTTGATGCAGCTGGTAAGGAGAAGGACACACCTAGTAAAATTTAGTGCGGACCAGTGACGAGATGACACATACCTCTCAACTATATTGTAGCATGGGCAAGGTGTCGTCAATGTAGTCAACCATGGAGAACCATGGAGAGACATCTTGAGGGTGCTCCACACGAACTCTGTAGGATTCGATGGGAAGTGGAACCAGGCAATAGTTCGGTGCAAGGTGGAGCGATAGAGAGCCTGCACGTCGGCGTGACGCATGAGCTTCCCATAAGAATCCAGTGGAAATTCTCAATTACTTGAAAGCACACACCAGGAATTTGCTAATTGTTGTTTTAGTGGATCAAGGGAATGTATTTGATCTCGAGATGGAGAACGAAAACTGGTGGAAAGTGGGAATAAATATTTTTCTGGACAATGGTGGAATTATTGGCAATCATATTAGAATATAATCTTGACCCCAAAGGAAACTACAAGAGAAACTCCTGACACTAACATGCTTAGGATAAGTGGTAGGAAATAACTTGGAATATCATGTCTAGATAATTATTGTGTGTTGATGGTGGAGGTCACTCCGATTTTTTAGAGGAATAACTAAAGTCTCTTAATAAGGCTTAAATTTTCTATAAGTGCAAGCTATGGATAGAAGAAATGTGGGAAGGAATAGACTCAATGAGGAAGAATAAAGTTTGGGACTTGTTATCATACCAAACAACCACAAGAGCCCATTATTTGCAAGTGCTTTATTTATTTGTAAGGAAATTTGGCTTATTGGAATATTATAATCTCACTCTTATTATTTAATTCTTTAAATGAAGGGAGGTATACTTTGTGGAAACCCTCTCTCCTAGAATTTTCGGAACGAGGAACTAAATACATGGTTTGCTAATTGAATATATTAATGTATGGTCTTATAACAAGCTTCACATCAATGGAATAGCAGGTTATATGATTTTCTAAATAAAGCAAGGCGGTCATCTACAAATGTAAGTCTATTATATTTTACAATATTATTGTATACATTAACATTGTTTTGTTATTTACAATGATAAAGTCACATTGATGGAAGTGAAAGCTTGGTCATGTTCCAACTTTCATATGAAAGGACGTTTTAAGCTTCCGATGTTTTAGGAGTGCAACTACATATATAGGGTATGTTTTGAAACATTTTCTATGGAAAATTGCAAACTTGTTAAATTATCTGGAACCAAACTCAATGAGGAATTATGTTTGAACTCTTGGGGGGAAAATGATAATAAAATGTGTTTAAATTTGTTGTATCTTCATTATACAACCATATTTTAGCTTTCGGATTTATGCTACATTCAAAAAGTGGAAGGAAAGACAGACAACCAAGGGAATCTCACACATCATATAATATTTTGGAAAGAGCATCACAACCTCTCACTTATTCTGGAATTTATATTAAAGGTAAACACATTGAGGAAGCTATTATTGTTTCTATGAGTTGAGAACTAAGCTAGGTACACTTATTCAGTTTTTTTTACGTTCACTGACCGAAGTCAGGAATTTCTTTCAAAACATGGTTACCAATGGAACTTCATTTACTAATTGGATTTGATATTTATGTGGTTTTGAAAATTTATGCAACACGGTTATCATATATTTTAACCCAATGTGGAATTATTCATATTATTGATATATGTGACTGGAAATCATTGATGCAGAATTTCATTTGAGGAAACAAAATACTCAAAGTGCCTATAAAGGTGGAATTACACTCGAGGAAATAATACTCAAGGCGCCGAGGACTGCTATGCTGGAATAATTAGGCGGCAACTAAGGTCTCTAGTGATCTTTAGTGTCACGACAAGGAAACATATTGAAGGGAAGTATCATCATATATATTTTTGTGGGTTTTCAACATAGTGTTAATATGATTGTTGGCCCACTGACTAATCCTATTAGTCATGAGGTATTTGGTAAGCATGTTAAGGCTACGAGTTTACGAATATTTGAATGATCGTTTCGAACAAGCGGGAGATGTTGGAATTATGTGTCCTACAAGTATATTTAAATTACTTGGAATTAGTAATATTCGGAATACCTCATATGGAATGACACATGTATTTGTGCATGGAATTACTTCACATCAGGGAATTATCACTTGTTGGAACGTACTTAAGTTATATGCTTAAGGAAGCTGATCAATGATCAGTGGAATACAATATACTATTTGTATTGGAAAGACTACCCGGGTACAATATAATGATAATCGGAAAGAGCTTAGATCGTATAGTTAGATTACATCCACAATGTTGATCTACGTAACTAGTGGAATTTAGACTCTATTATGGCGCGTTGCTCACAAGCGCGTGCTCCGGGGACATAACGGGTAGAATACGTTAACAGACAAATATGATCGTGGTTGGTAATTTGATCTAAAGTCTATCTTGGAAAGCTGGTTGAAAGACTGGGAATCTTATCTATAAAAGAGGTGGACTCTTTGAAAAGACAGTATAAGAAGGTCCCTACCCCTTAGCCTCAGATATGCGAATTGTGAACGGCACCATGGATAAGCGCAGGTGATTCGGAGGCGGGGTGCAGGAGGAGGCGGATCACGAAAGGAACTTGGCATGAAGCAATGCGAAGTGGAGCTGGTAGCAATTTAGGCACACATGAGCGGAGTGGAAAAGAGCCTCGTGTGCGGTGGGCCGAAGGGTAGCTGGCTGGGACTCGATTGGTTTTAAAGGTGGGGGAGGGAGGAAGAGGGTGACAGCAAATATATATAGGCTATGCTTTGATCCAAAGGCTAGGCTAGACGACCAACTGTTTGGCGCATGCTTTTCTTATTTTGTTCTTGTTAAGCTTCATGCACTAGCCAACGCAACCAAAAGTCCGAATTGATGAAAAGGGCTAGTGCAATCCACATATACTGTAACACCCCCTCTCACATGTGACGGGAAGACAAGTCAACACGTGCAACCGGAAGAAAGCGACGGCGTGCGAAACTCACGTATGACTCAAGACCTCTACGTGGACACAAAGGGGGCTACCAGTAATTTTTTAAATAAATTACGAAAGCCAGGACTTGAACTCAACACCTTGGGCTCTGATACCATGTTAAGTTTCATCCACTAGCCAACGCAACTAAAAGTCCGAATTTTTGGTTGCATTGGCTAATGCATGAAGCTTAACATGGTATCAGAGCTAAGGTCTTGAGTTCAAGTCCTGGCTTTCGTAGTTTATTCAAAAATTGTTGCCGCCCCCTATGTGTCCACGTATAGGCCTCTTGAGCCATACCTCTGAGTCTGTCCACGTGTTGACTTTCCGCGTCACACGTGAGAGGGGGTGTTGAAGTGTATATGTGGATTGCCTAGCCCTTTCCATCAGTTCCGACTTTTGGTTGTGTTGGCTAGTGCATGAAGCTTAACATGGTATCCAAGCTAAGGTCTTGAGTTCAAGTCCTGGCTTGCACAATTTATTTTAATAAAATTGCTGGTAGCCCCCTTTGTGTCCACGTAGAGGCCTCTTGAGTCAAACGTGAGTTTCGCACACTGCCGCTCTCTTCCGGTTGCACGTGTTGACTTGTGTTCCCGTCACACGTGAGAAGGGGTGTTGCAGTATATGTGGATTGCACTAGACCTTTCCATCAGTTCGGACTTTTGGTTGCGTTAGCTAGTGCATGAAAATTATAATGGTATCGGAGCTAAGGTCTTGAGTTCAAGTTCTAGCTTTCGCGATTTATTTAAAAAATTGCTGGTAGCCCCCTTTGTGTCCACATAGAGGCCTCTTGAGTCATACGTGAGTTTCGTGCGCCGTCGCTCTCTTCCGGTTGCACGCGTTGACTTGTCTTTCCCGTCACACGTGAGAGGGGGTGTTATAGTATATGTGGATTGCACTAGCCCTTTCCATCAGTTAAGACTTTTGGTTACGTTGGCTAGTGCATGAAGCTTAACAGTTCTATCTAACAACCTAAATTATTATAGCTCAATTTTGGGATTATGTTTGTTGCCTATTCCTAAATCAGGCTGGCCACTCGGGTTGTTCGGTTAACTTCGTACGGTCTATTCGGTTCTGGGTAATTCGGGTTTGCGAATAATGACCGACCTTTTCATATATAGACCGAAACCCTGAGGCGTGGGCTGGGCCGAGAACCGTAAGAAGTCAATCGGCGACCACCTGTGTTGGTATGGACGGCAGTGATGGGGACCAGGTGTGGTATTTGTCAAGCTCTTGCCTGATCCTGCGTTGCTTTATTGCATTTTGGTTGGTGAACGATATCGTTAAAGTATGCCATGAAATAATATTGTTCAAAAGGAAATTCATGTTAAAGAAATGATGCAATTGCCTAAAAGTGTGATGTGTTTCAGTCGGGTTCGGAGACCGAACGCCGAGTCAGATATGGGGATGACGTAGGGCAAGTTTGGTTCGTGTCCTGGTGTTTTTTTGCCTGGCCTGGAACGTACCTGGGAATTTCCTGATAGTTTGTTTGGTTGTTGTCCTGAAAGTGCCCGGGTTGGCCTAGCCTGGAACGTACCTGGGAATTTCCTGATAGTTTATTTGGTTGTTGTCCTGAAAGTGTCCGGGTTGGCCTGGCCTGGAACGTACCTGGGAATTTCCTGATAGTTTGTTTGGTTGTTGTCCTGAAAGTGCCTGGGTTGGCCTGGCCTGGATAGAGAAGCCAAGCAAAGTGTGTTAGCCTCGTCCAGGCGTGGGATTTCAGGGGTGTTTGGTTGCTGCCCTGGGAGATGTCCCTGAGAAAAATTGGTGCGTGGTGTGTGCGTGAAGATTGAGTAAATTTTGCCTCGCCAGGCTGCCTATGGTAGGTGTTGTTTGGTTAGTTGCCTCAGCATACACTACCAGTAGACATGTGGGTCAGCTTCTGATCTCTTTAATCAGCACTGTTTGTTCGACTACGATGCCATGCAAATGGATTTGCGTCTTCAGGCGTAGAATGTGCCCGTCCAATTTAGCTAGTCATCTTCGTACGTGTTCCAGGCCGCGCTACCAACATATTCATCAGGCCACAAATCAAACAGGGTGTAGGCAGATTTCAGGCACACTACAGGCCAGGTATCTTTGTGTCAAGACGGCAACCAAACACCCCCTTCAAACGCCTGGGGGTGCCTTGAACGGTAAGTACAGAAAATGCTACTGGCCAAGCCTGTAAATGGCCCCATGAAATGATTTTTTAATTGAGGTAAATACACCAGTGGTGGTTGAACTTGTCAAGGATGTGCACTTTAGTGCCTGAACTTGCAAAATACATCGAATTGGTTCCATAACTTGGCATGAATGTTCATATACGGTTTAAATGACGTTGTATACGTCCGCGATGATGACGAGGCATGTCCAGCATGGCATGGGACCTGCTGCGAGTAACTGGATGGCATGGACACGTGTGTGTGGCTTGAATTTCTTTTGTGGAAAACCCCTGAAATTATTTTTCGTACAATAAGACCAACAACGAGAAATTAGGAAATTATAAAATAAAAACTAAAAATGGTCATGTGGTGGTTTGAACCAGTGACCTACGGAGTCAAGTGCATGCAGTGTTGTCACTCAAACATCCGACCAAAACATATAGACCGGGCATGGCTGCCACTCCAACCAATGAGTTCTCATGTATCAAAGTACAAGTAATCTTTATGACAGTATAACAAACATAGTTTCAAACTAATGCAAAAATCTTCATGTCATTTTAAAATGCACTCACATGTCATTAAAACATATTCATACAATTGAAAATATTTATGAATGATAAAAATGTTTATATGATTTGTTATTCATATGAGGATCTGCAATCTAAGGGCACACTAGGCTTGATTTTTTTTAAAAAAACACACTCTTATGTACTATATAAACTTTTTAAAACAACATAGTTTTTACTTAAAGCATGAACACTTTATATACTACATGAATATTTCATTCAAAATGTGGAGTGGTATGTGCGGTCAGATATTGACCCTGGTTGCAGGTTCAACTCAAGGCACTATATTGTACATTAAAAATGTTGGAATATATATATATTGTTTAGCTTTATGTTCATAGTGTATGAATCCTCTCATGATACTAAATTTGAACTGGTCAATTGGCTAGCAATGCACACCTGCTTGCATCAGGTCGCTTCTTTGAACTCCGGATCTATTTTAATTATTATTACATTTTTTACAATTTATTGGTTTCTCTTTGAGGGTCTTTTTGTAAAATGAATATTCAAGGGATTTTTCGCAAAAAGCCACGCCACGCGCCTTGTCTCCGATATCCAGTCACTGACAATGTGTCCAATGCCATGATGGCAAGCTTTGTCAGCGTCATTGACGTATAAAAGCGAGATTTGAACCGTATATGCACGACAATGTCAAGTTATGGAACCAGTTCAATGTATTTTGCAAGTTTAGGCACCAAAGTGCACATTCCTGACAAGTTCAAGCACCGGTGGTGTATTTACCTCTTTCTTTTGTTATAAGAAAGGATCTAAAACGATTCATACAGTTACAGGTGAGCACAAACTGAAAATAGAGACTCTATCTGCCTGAACACACACGCACACACCATCTGAATGCACATCGGTTACCGAAAAAGGCTTTCGCCCCGCTTTATATATAAAGCAACCCGCCAGGGCACAATATTCAACATAAGTTCAGCACACACACAGGAGTAGCACAAGACAACACCAAAGGGTTCAACTGAGGGCACAGCTCAACAAGCCCTAAGAAACAAACACACCCAAACCCAAACCCAACAGCGGGTGATACAGCCACATCAGGCTAATCTGGCTCGGGAGGTGGAGGCGGAAGAGGGGGCGCCGTGCGGAGAGCCATCGAGCGAAGGTCGGCGATGATGGTGTTGATGGCGTCTCGGTCGGAGGAGTGGCTAAGCGGCCGCCAGAGCTGCAGGAAACCACACATTTTAAAAACTGCGTCAGTGGCACGTCGGAGAGGCACACGCTGAATCACAAGCTTATTGCGAACAGTCCAGAGAGTCTACGCGAGCACCCCGATGGTCAGCCACCTAATGTGGCGGACCGACGAAGGGACGGACTGAATCTCCACGAACAGGTCAGGGACGTTGGTATGGCACTAGTGACCACCGACGGCTTCGCGAAAGCAACTCCAAAGGAATTGAGTAGTGACACATGCGAAGAAGATGTGATTCGAGTCCTCCATCGTGTCGCATAGGGGGCAAATCCCGTCTCCAGGGCCATGGCGTTTGAGCACCTCCACCCCTGAGGGTACCCGACCCCTAATCCATTGCCATAGGAAGATTCTGATCTTGAGTGGCAACCTAATGGCCCACACGGCAGTGAGTGCCTCCGGGGCTGTCGACGGGGCGATGGCCTAGTACACAAATCTAGTGGAGAAGCGGCCAGAGGGTTCCAGGCGCCAAGACATGCGGTCCGTGTCATTGTCGACGTCGGGCGAGTGGAGGGCGATGCATTCCAGCATCTCATCCCAGGTAGCGAGCTCTGGGGGACCAAAGGGTCGGCGGAACGCGAGGCGCCCTAATTCCAAAAGGGCGACCTCGACCGAAGTCCTAGGCACCACCACGATGGAGAATAAGTCCGGGAAGCGGACCGCAAATGGCAAGTCTCCAGCCCATTATCATACCAAAACAGCGTATCGGACCCGGACCCAATAGAGATGGAAGATCCAATGCGGAGGACAGGAAGCAACTGGATGACTGATTGCCAGAACTGAGAGCCTCCGGAGCGTTGGCAGAAGGCCAGCGGCTGGCCCCGAAGGTACTTGTTCCTAATGATGTCTAGCTAGAGACCACCGTCACCATTGGCGATCCTCCACAACCACTTAGTCAGCAAAGCGATGTTCATACGCTTCGACGACATGATCCCTAGACCTCCCTGGTCTCGAGGCTTGCAGATGTCGGGCCAGCTGACCATGTGGTATTTCTGCTTATCGCCCTCGCCAGCCTAGTAAAATCTAGACTAGTACTTGGCAATCTCGTGGTGTAGGGTTTCATGGAGACTATAGAAGCTCATCAAGAACATGAGGAGGCTGGACAGGGAGGAGTTGATGAGCACGGTCCTGGCCGCCTTGGACAGCCACCTGCCTTGCCACGGCTCGATCCGGTGTTCGAGCTTGGTCATCGTAGGCCGCAAGTCCGCGACGGAGAGGCGCGGGTCACTAATGGGTACCCCCAGCTAGGAGGAGGGGAAGGACCCAAGCTGGCAGTTAAGGCGGTCGGTAATGAGTTGGGCCTCGTCAGGAGAGTAGCCAAGGATAATCACTTCGCTCTTGTCGAAGTTGATCTTGAGCCCAGACATCTGTTGAAAGCACAGGAGGAGGAATTTGAGGTTGATAATGTCATCGTCGGAGCCTTCCACCATGATAATAGTATCATCAGCATATTGCAGGAGGGAGACCCCTACCCCTCCTACCAGATGGGGAACCACTCCACGAATATGGCTCGGCCGCCTTGGCCTTATCGAGGATGGTAGCAAGGGCGTCGACCACCATGTTGAACAAGAAAGGGGAAAAGGGGTCCCCTTGTCTAACCCCACATAGGGTGGGGAAGTACGGTCCAGCGTCCCCATTGATGTTAACCGCGGTCCGGCCAGACGAGACCATGTGCATAACTCGGGTCACCCATCGGTCATCAAAGCCCTTCCGGAGGAGCACTTCCCGGAGGAAGGCCCAGGAGACAGAATCATAGGCCTTATGGAAGTCGATCTTCAAGAAGACCGCACGCTACCGCCTAGTGCGCACCTCGTGCAGGGCCTCATGGAAGACCAAGACCCCATCCAAGATAAATCGTCCTTGAATGAAGGCCGATTGGTTAGAATGAGTGATGCAGTCAGCTAACAGGGTCACCCTATTGGCATACCCCTTAGCCAGGATACGGAAGATCACGTTGATCACTGTGATCAGCCGGAACTGGCGGGTGTCAGAGGCCCCCGCCACCTTGGGAATAAGGGTAATGTTTCCATAGTTGAGGCGGGAGAGGTCAATGGTTCCCACATAGAAGTCTTCAAACAGGGCCATCACCTCCGGCTTGATTACATGCAAGATGGCCGCCCAAACCTCATCCTAAGAGAATGGGGCAGTGAGCGCCACGTTCTCCGTGTCGGAGACGCGCTGGTGGGTATCACAGAAGGACGGGGCCAAGGACAGCCCTCCCCGAGGGGAGGGCAAAAATAGAGCTTTGAAAAAACTGTCCACGTGGGCGTGAATCTCAGCAGGGCGCTAAAGGAGGGTCTCCCAATCCCATAGGAGGGGGATGGAGTTGCGGCGACGGCGGCTGTCGCAATGGCCTGGAAGTATGCCGTGTTGGCATCACCCCGCAAAACCAGGCGTTGGGTGCCTCGCTGGCGCCAGAAAGCCACCTCATCAGTGTAGATCACCGTCAGCTGATCCTCTAGATCATATCGGAGGGGACACTCGTCAGGGGACAGGCCTGAAGAGTCTGCCCGAAGGTCTAGGGCCTGGATGGATGCAAGGAGCCCCCTCTTCCGCTCATGGAGATTGCGACCCAAGTTGGCACCCCAACCCTTCATAAACTGGCAGCCAAGCTTAGCACATAACTGCCAGGAGTCGACGATGGAGACTGAGCGGTGAGGGGAACCACGCGCGGTCACCCAGCGAGCGCGCACCGCTTCAGCAAAGCCGGCCTGATTAAGCCAAAAGGTCTCGAACCAAAATCTTGGCGGAGGAGGCGGTCTATCGTTCTCCGAAGAGAGCAAAAGGGGAACGTGATCCGAGCCAACGCGGGTAATGGCCCGGAGGTAGGCATGGGGGCATTTGAGCTCCCATTCCGGAGCCACAAAGATCCGGTCCAGAACGGACATCGTCGGGTCGGCCTCGCGGTTGGTCCAGGTGAATCTGGCACCAACCCTATCAAGCTCTCGCAGGCTAAGATCCGCGATGCAGTTATTGAAGAGCTGCATGCGGGGGAAGTTCACTCGATTATTACTCTTTTCTTCTACACAGCGGATGAGGCTGAAATCACCGCCCGCCACCACCGAAAGAGGGGCAGAGGAGATCTTCCTGCGGAGCTCATCAAGGAAGGCCGCGGAGCGGCAGTAATCAGCCGGACCATAGACCACAACAATCTCCCACTTGAAGTTGATGACCCGCTCATAGATCTCCATACTAACATAGAACTCACCCCGGTCCATGCTACCTATTTCAAAGGTGGCATCCTTCACACCTAGAAGGATGCCACCGGAATGGCCTGTAGTCCCACTAGAAGGGAGCCAGTGCCAAGCAAAGAGGTGAGCACTCAAGTGTTCCAACTCTTGTAGGGAGAAGTCCGTCCGCATAGTCTCCTGTACGGCAACAATGTCAATTCATTCATCGCGCATGTACTCGATGAGTTGGCGGCGCCGGCCATCTTGGCCAAAACCGCGCATGTTCCAGAAGAGGGCCCGCAGCAAGCAAGCATGGAGGGGCTGCTTGACCCCAGGACAAGGGAGGCACTTTGGGCACGGAGTGCCGCAGTGCGGGAACACATGCAGCCACGAATTTCTGCCCCAGCTACGCCAGCGGCAGGGGGCGGGAGGAGGACTCCAGAGCGGGAGCTCGGAAGAGGCGGGTGCATGATTCCGCAAGTTTGCCGTCTAGGATCTCACGTGCCCGAATGGCCTTAATCTGCTCTAAAGGGGGACCGACTTCCCCCCCGAAGACAATCCCAAAATCGGTCCCCACCCTAGCAAGGTGGCCAAGAGGGCCCGATTCAAGAGCGGAGAACGAGCATGAAGATGAAGACGCATGAAGCACTGGTGTACCTGGCTCGAGGTTCCTGGCCGCAGCCCGGAGCTCCGCCCGCTCGGCGATGGACGGGGCGGGGCGGCCCACTGGGCGAGCAGCGTCGATCCTGCCGCTGCGCCTGGAGGAGGCCACCGGAGTCGATGCCGACCGCCCCCGCCCGGAGTACGCAGCAGTCCGAGGGGGGTCGGGGTGGGAGGCCACCGGTGTGGTCACCTCCGCAACCCCCACCACGGACCCGGCCATCGGTGGAGGAAGGGCCAGGTCGGGCGGCGAGGTCAGCAGATGACTGTGTAGCGCAGGGTCCTGTAGCGGGGCCAGAAGACACCCCTGGACCGGGGAAGGCACGTCCGGGTCCAGGAGCGGGAGCGGCACGGCAGTCTTCAGGAGGCACGAGGACGGGTCGGTGGGGGCGAGGGCGCTCGACATGGGCTAAGCCTGCCCGACAGGTCCAATCCCCACGTGTACATCCTACCCACCAATCATCCCCGAGGTGAACATGGTCGGCTCTGGCCCAGCACACGAAGCTGGGGCAGGGGAGGGAGGACCGGAGGGGATGACTGTAGGAGCACCGAAGAGCGAGGGCGAGGCCGAGGAGCGAGGTGACGCCGCGGGAGACACCAGCATGTTAGTGCCCGAGACATCACTGTCGCCCGGAGAAGAAGGGCCGGGTGACAGCAGGAGGGTATCCACCATGTGGGTGATGCCCCCTCCAGAGGATCCCCGAAGCTGGCGGGAGGCGGGAGGGTCCTGAGAAGGCGATCGGTTGTGGTCGGTGTAGTCCTCCTCATCGTCGGAGCGGTGATGTCGACGACGACAGGAGTGGTCCTTCCGTCCCCCAAGACCACGGCCTCCCCCACCGTCGTTCCCATCGTCCAGAAACCAAGGGCGCCCGATGTGGTTGGGTGGCTCTGGCCGAATCTTGAGGGCGTAACCTTGGTCGTTGAAGAAGACACAGACGGTGGCCCTGAGCTTGCTGGAGTCGAGGCACTTCGTCTTGACACGGAACTCCTCCTCCTTGCGGAGGGAGAGCTCATCGACCACCACCACCTTGCCCAGGATCCGCGACATGTTGCGGATGACCCGCTCGGATCGGGCGATGTCGGGAAGGCCCGCGATCAAGATACAGGCCGTGTCGAGGACCACGACCGCCTTCGGGTCTAGCTTCGGCTCAGAGATGTCGACCACGAGCTTGTTGAAGGCTAGAGTGACCTCGTCAATCCGGGTGTAGAGGCCGTGACTGGCGATGTCGGGGAAGATCACGGAGAACTGGTGGCCGACAGTCGTGGTGACCTGCCAATCCCACTGGTAATGGCAGAGATGGTTGAGCTCCGCCTCAATTATCTCGGGAGAAGCCACTCCATCACCCAGCACCGTGACGATGGCCGAGAGGGAGGGCACCAGGGGTGGAACGTCGGGGATCTCCATGTGGAAGAACGCCAACCCCTCGATGCCATGGCCATACACCATCAGCTCCTCGGACATCGGCCAGTCAGGGCATAGGATGGCAGGGTGACTGGAGTCCTTGCATAGGTAGCACCTCGGCGGGTTGGGGCATGCCACCTGGAAGTGCCCGGGGATGCCGCAGTTGAAGCACGGAGGGCCATCCCCCGAGGCCACGGCCGTCCCCTCAGCCACTGAGGCGGTAGTGGCAGTGTTGCGGAGGGGGCCCTTGCGCTTCTTCTTTTTGGCCCCTTGCTGCCCCCGCCCGTTGTTGGGGTCCTTCAGCGGTGGGAGCAGCGGCTGGGAGCGCGGGGGAACGTAGCGACGCATGGGGGAGGATTCGGCCGCGGGGCGGTGCTTGGCGGGCGAAACGGACCGGCGACGGCGCTTGGTGGGGTAAGGCGAGCGGCGAGCAGTCCGGCCATCACAGATGGGAGACCGACGGGACTCCCGAGCCGGGGAGCAATATCCAGACCGCACCGGGGAGCAGCCGCGACCGGGCGAGCGCCGGCCGTCTCGCGGTGGAGAGCACCGGTCGTCGTTGCGTGGGGGCGACCTGCGGTCGGCACGAGAGGAGGCCGATGACGTGGCTTGAGACTGCGTCGGTATTTCCCCAAAGAGGAAGGGATGATGCAGCACATCGACGGTAAGTATTTTCCTCAGTTATGAAACCAAGGTTATCGAACCAGTAGGAGGATCACCACCACCCAATAAGCAGCACCTGCACACAAATAACAAATACTTGCAACCCGACGCGAAAGAGAGGTTGTCAATCTCTCTACGGTATTAAGATAGATTAGGTAGTGATAGATATGAGAGATAGATCTCTCAAGAACACAAAATAAAAAGAGAAAATAAAATATGCAGCAATATGTTTTTGGGTTTTTGGTTTTGTAGATCTGAAAATAAAGAGGCAAAAAGATAGATCGGAAAGCAATATGTTGGAAAAGTAGACCCGGGGGCCGTAGGGTTCACTAGTGGCTTCTCTCATGAGTATAGCGCACGGTGGGTGAACAAATTACTGTTGGGCAATTGATAGAAGATCAAATAATCATGACGATATCCAAGGCAATGATCATTATATAGGCATCACGTCCAAGATAAGTAGACCGACTCCTGCCCGTATCTACCACTATTACTCCACACATCGAGCGCTATCCAGCATGCATCTAGTGTATTAAGTTCATGGAAAAACGAAGTAATGCAATAAGAACGATGACATGATGTAGACAAGATCTATTCATGTAGGAATGGACCCCATCTTGTTATCCTTAATGGCAACGATACATGTGTGTCTTGCTGCCCCTTCTGTCACTGGGAAAGAACACCGCAAGATCGAACCCATCACAAAGCACCTCTTCCCATGGCAAGAAAAATCGATCTAGTTGGCCTAACTAAACCAAAGATTCGAAGAAGAAATACGAGGCTATAAGTAATCATGCATATAAGAGATCAAAGAAGACTCAAATAATATTCATGGATAGAAACTGATCATGAACTCAAAATTCATCGGATCCCAACAAATACACCGCAAAAGTTTACATCAAATAGATCTCCAAGAGACCATTGTATTGAGAATCATAAGAGAGAGAGAGAGAAGAAGCCATCTAGCTACAGCCTACGGACCCGTAGGTCTATGGTGGACTACTCACGCATCATCGGAGAGGCACCTATGAGGAAGATGAACCCCTCCGTGAGGGTGTTTAGATTGGATCTCGAGGTTCTGCAACTTGCGGCGGCTGGAATTGTGTTTCGTCAACTCCCCTAGGGTTTTTGGAATATTTGGGAATTTATAGGCATCAGAGGCGGTAGAGAGGGGCCCCGAGGAGGGCACAACCCATCAGGGCGCGTCGGGCCCCCCCTGGCGCGCCCTGATGGGTTGTGCTCTCCACAACCCACCTTCCAGTATCTTCTTTGGCCCACTGGGTGTCTTCTGGTCCAGAAAAAATCTTCAAAAAGTTTCGTCGCGATTGGACTCCGTTTGGTACTGATATTCTGCGAAGTAAAAAAACAAGCAAAAACAGCAACTGGCACTTTGGCACTATGTCAATAGGTTAGTCCCAAAAAATGATATAAAGTTGCTATAAAATGATTGTAAAACATCCAAGAATGATAATATAACAGCATGTAACAAGCAAAAATTACAGATACGTTGGAGACGTATCAGCCGACGGCTGCTGCAGCTGGCGACGAAGCTCCGCCTCGCGTCGGGCCCCGTCCGGGGAAGGCCGGGAGGAAGAGCGGCCGTTCCAGTCGTCCAGCCGGCGCTTCGGGCACTGCCTGTCGTCGTCGTGTTCGTGCGTCATGGGGCCAGCCGGCGCTACAACGGGAGGAGGGGGTGAGGGAGGTGGGGGAGGGACTCTGGTCCTCGCCGGCGCCGGGCGGGTCGTGACGGGGGGGGGGGCGGCGTCGGGTCGATGGGGGGCAGGAGGAGCGAGTCGAGCAGCTGGGTGGCTGTCGGCTGTAGGGGGAACCCTACAGGCAGCCAGACCCAGTCTCTTTGGGCTGCAGCCTGGGTGGCATGGCCCACGGCCTGCTGGAGGGATTGGGGCGGAGGGGGGACCTGGGCCGCAATGGGCCGGGCCGCTCCAGGCTGGGCCGCAACGGGCCGAACCGCCCCAGGCTGGGCCGTGGAAACCCTAGGGCCCGCGCTGGCCACGGCGGCTGCCCAGGACACCCCGTCCCGGACGAGCGCCGACGGGCGCAGCGAAGGAGCGCAGTTTCGCCGGCGGGGACACGCGCGGCGGAGCAGTCGGATGCAGGCAGCAAGGGCCGACGCAGGGCCAGGGGGCGCGACCTTGAAGGGGCGGAAACTGGTGCGACGAGACATCGGGGCCGGGAGGGGGAGGCCAGGCGACGGCAGGCGATGGGTGCAAGGTGGCGGGCACCCGGCGAGACAGCACACAGGGTCGCCGGCACCGGCATGTGCATCCACGGGTAGCCGGCCGAGCCGCGGTCAGCCCGCGGAAAGGCCGAACCTTGGCATCCGGTGAGCCACCACGGCGAGCACGTGGGATCGGCCGCGCCGGCCGGGAGGCACTCCCACCCCTGGAAGCACCGCTAGGGCCAGCGGCGGCGGCGGCCACGCGAGTCGCCCGAGAAACAGCCACCGGAGGCCGGGGCGCCCCCCACCTCATCGACCTCTTCCGCCAAATCAGCCCATGAGGAGGGCAGCGGCGAGGCGGGGGCCAGGGGAGGGGAGAGGGGGGACGGAGCCACGGACGGGGTGCCGGCGGTGACCTTGGCCAGGGCGGCGGAGGGAGACGGCGGCAAGGCGGTGCCCGGGTCGCCTGCGGAGAAATTTCAAACTCCATCCGTCTCCGTCTGGAATGCACATCGGTGAGTTTTGCTATCTACAAATGGGTGGGTCTTGCGGTGAAGGTGAGTTTGATGTCTTCTCGATATTAATATAACCCCTTTATCCCAAAATCAAGGTGAGTTTGACTGTAACGAAGTGCCTCCGAATTCAGCTAGCTAACTCATGCTCATGTCATCATGTGATCCTGTCGACCAGAAGAGAGCATTCATTCTTCAGATCTTGGCAAGTTGAGGTTAACTGCAGTCTTTTTCGTAGCATTAGTTGCGAGCTAATCTGCAGTCTCTCACAATTGCTCCCCATCCACCATCACTTTCGTCTGTGATAATTGTCCAGATTTCTGTTCATAAAAGGGAAAACAAGGGAAATCCAGTGTTACCATAAAGTGCACTCACAAGCATACATACCAATTTTAGCTGCAATCTTCAAAGCATTAACACATGCCTGGAAAGAGTCCTCAAGCCGGCTTCTGCAGTTTCCGGGCTGCCGTCGCCATCACCCATCATTGTCTCCCACAATTTGCTCCAGATTGTTGTTCATACTCATTTTACTGATTGATAGATACAGCAAAACAGAGCACGGCTATTGATA
This sequence comes from Elymus sibiricus, assembly GCA_039707655.1. NCBI lineage: Eukaryota > Viridiplantae > Streptophyta > Magnoliopsida > Poales > Poaceae > Elymus > Elymus sibiricus. The sequence continues at coordinate 19,305,757 of CM077675.1, forward strand.
CTTGGCTGTCACACAAGGGAATCGGTGAAACAACAGTTATCTGCTGGAGTAGGAGTAAGCGCACGCATCAGCCATGTTGAATTTACAATGTCTGGCAAACTGCCATATATAAACTAGTGCTAATATCACATAACTAACAAACTCCTTGACAAACCGTCATCATAATTCATACATATAGATCAGACAAGCCAATATGTGGACAGTTATAATAAACAGAGCAAGGAATGGTCACTATCATCCTGTAACCAACCAGCCGATTGCTCTAAGAATAACATACACTAATTATAGAGCACATGTCTGAAGACCTGACGAAGCAGTAGGCTTTCTAGAGCACATTCAGTCGCTGAAGAGTAGGTTTGGACCGTAGGCACCTCATCATCATGAGGCAATCCACATGAGACAATCAGCAAAGCAGGAAACCAACTGGTCAGCACCATGGGCCTGAGTTGAATTGTAAGATGACCCAGCATAATTAGGTCACTCCGCCTCCTAACAGGTTGCTGCAGGCCACACACCATGGGCCTGCTATAAATTTGACGTAGACAAATGAATGAAACTTTGAAACTAATGGACTATTTGGAAGATTAAAAACATTTAGCGAAATGCCCAAGATATTTGAGAGTGCAAAGGTGGCTGACAGGAGCTAATTTACCTTTCCTTTTATTTGTAGGTGGGAATCTAACTCACACTTCATTCATCAGGTGCTCAGCAGCTATCCGTCAATAGCTCAGAACAACCAAATACACGTATCTCCTGGAGAGAGGATGACAGATCTGTTAAGGATGATATGTTGGGGCAGCTAAAGATGTCCAGCATCTTCAGATAGGAGAAACACTTCAGATTTGTTGGCAGGGAAATCATTTGACAATCAAAGAAATCAAGGCCCATGAAAGATGTGAGACTTGCTGATTCTTCCAATGAAAGGAATGGTTCCTTGCATCCTACAAGAGAGAGATGTGCTGGAACGTAAGACCTTCAGCTGAGAGCATGTTGTGGGTTATTAGAGGATTGTTAACATCGAGTGTGTTCTGCTCTCGAAACTGTGAGACACTCGGTGGTGAGTTTCGAAACATCAATAAAACATTGCGATGGAAAGTTGCACCAGTGATCAGTGAAGACAATCCTTCAAGCATACATAAATCTGGCAAGCCAAGCAGAAATCAGGCCCCAGAAATTAGAGGCAGAAAAAGTCCAGGCTAATTAAACGAAAGGATTTTGAAGCAAACCATTCACAAATTTGACAAAGAGTTTATTGTTTAATCATTTACCTATTTTTTATATACGTACTAAATTTGGGAATTTCTTTAAAAAAATATCCTCATGGATTTTTTTTTTCACCCATTTTGCTTCAAGCTTCGTCACCCGCATACCTTCAGCACGGTGAGGAAAAACTTGGCCAGCTGAATGGCTGGATAATAAAAGTTTTGATGGTGGAGAGATTCTTAAATAGAACACCCCTCAGGTAGTGATCAGGTCATCATTTCTTACGTCCAAATGCAGATACAACATGGTAACAATCAATTTGCAGAGCAGTGTGCCAGCAAAACGGAAATCAGCAGCAGCTGGCCCCATTTCTCCTTTTCTTTTTTTGAGCGGAAAAACAACTTCTCCATCAGACAATTTGAATAGTCCAGCCACACTGTGCCGAATTCGGTTAACAAGACAGTAGAGCATTCTTCAGGTATTGGTAATAAGTCCTGGAGTCTGGATATCAAGATTAGCTACAGTCTTCATAGCATCAACACATGCCTGGAGTTCTGCATTAACACAGGAGTAAGTGCACGCATCAGTCAGCGTAATGCTCAGTCATAATAACTGAATTAATTAATGCCTTGCAATGCAACTGCCATAACTAACACAGGATTTGACAATTAAAGTTCTCATTCATAAAGCAAGGAATGATTAATTTTATCATTTGGCCGGCTGGCCGATTTCACAATAACATCCACTAATTAAGGGAATAGGAATAATTAAGCAACTAGAAAGGGCGCCAGCTCAGGCATTGTAGAGTACATGCCTGAATACCTGAAGCAGCAGATTTTCTACAGTACATGCAATCGTTCAAGAGTAGCTTCGGACTGTAAGGCCAAAGCACCTCATTGTCATGAGGCCATCGGTTAAGTAGGAGATAAGAGTTTGAACTGTAAGACGAGCCAGCTTGACTAACTCCACCTCGTAACAGGTTGCTGGAGGGGCTAATTTTTTTTAAATAATACATTTTTTTTAATAAATTTGAAAAATAATACGCACTTTCAAATATTTGCAAAAATAATACACCATCGGCTTACTATAGGCCGATTGGGACTAATCGGCTTACTATAGGCCGATTAGGTCCCAGTCGGCCTATAGTAAGCCGACTGGATTGGAGTTTGGCCGACAGGCCTTTTGGCCAACATCACATGCACCAGTCGGCTTATAGTAAGCCAATTAGACCTAATCGGCTTATAGTAAGACGACTAGACCTAATCGGCTTACTATAAGCCAACTGGTGCATGGCTTCAATTTTTTTGGTATTTCCTTCGTCGAAGAGTGCATTTTCCCGCCATTTTCGTTCCCGCCCTTCTCTCTCCCGCCATCTTATTTTTCCGCCCTACTATCCCCCCATTTTATTTTTCCGCCCTATTATCGCGCCATTTTATTTTCCCGCCATACTCTCCCGCCACTTTTTCTCCCGCCATTCTTTCCCACAGTTTCGTTCCCTCCCTTCTTTCCCGCCATTTTCTTTCCCACCACTTTTTCTCCCGCCATTCTTTCCCGCAGTTTCGTTCCCGCCCTTCTTTCCCGCCAGTTTCGTTCCCGCCCTTCTTTCCCGCCATTCTCTCCCGCCCTTCTTTCCCGCCATTCTCTCCCGCCCTTCTTTCCCGCCATTCTCTCCCGCCCTTCTTTCCCGCCAGTTTCGTTCCCGCCCTTCTTTCCCGCCAGTTTCGTTCCCGCCCTTTTTTCCCGCCATTCTCTCCCGCCCTTTTTTCCCGCCATTCTCTCCCGCCCTTATTTTCTTCTACCGACAACACAGTGCTCCTCATCTTTATATACGAGATACCGTTGCCTGCTCTCTCTCACGCTCTTCTCTTTGCTTCTGCCCACACTGCTTGCTCTTTCTCACTCTCTTCTACATCTTCCAGCCGCACTTCAAAACACCAACGCGCTAGTCATTATGAGTTTGCCTTGCTCGGATCAAAGCATTAGGCCTACGAAAATGAAGAGTGCGACTTTGCCTCGGGGGGTGGAAGTACTTCGTTGTTGGTGTGGCGATCTCTGCAAGGTGAAGGAGGTGACGGATTTTTCAGATTGGTTGGGCATGAAGTTTTTCATGTGCGCCAATTATGAGGAAGATCCACCCGTTGCTATTTCACCGTACATCAGGCCTCCGGTATGTTTCAGTCACCAAGAATAAACACGGTGTTGATATTATTGTTGATTTGATATTTCTATTTCTATTTTTGTTGTAGTCTCCTCCGCCTCTGTGCATGTACTATCGTTGGATTGACACGAAAAAACCGGACTGGGCGGTGACCGAGATTCGTGAAAGAGGTCGTCGTGCATGGGCAAGTTTGGACTTGGAAGAGCGCCGCGCGAAGGCGGCAGTAGAGGAGAAAGCAGAGCAGGAGAGAGAGTGGCAAGAGTACTGTGTGAAGCAGAGGGCTTTTCTTGATGAGATGAAGAAGAAAAACCGAGAAGAGGGACTTAGACTGGCGGAGGTTTACCGACAGCGACAGGAGGCCCGTGAGGCTGAGAGGCAGATGAAGAAAGAAAGGGCTCGTGCAGCCAAGGAAGCAGAAGAAGCTGGTGATGGAAAAGGAAAATATCCCCGTTGGACTCAGTAGATTTATGTTATTGTACCGTAACGTTCGCATTGCAGCAAGTTGTATCTTAATTTTTATGTATCTTATTTTATGCATGTTATTTTCGATTATCCGTTGTAGCCTGGTTGTAATTGAGTCGTACCGTTTAATTCAGATGTACTACTAATATGAAGTAGACAAGTGTCTTGAAAACAAATCAGACTCATACATAGATAGTAACACATACATGAAGGATGTCTGATACATAGATAGAAATATGTCTCTCGTATACATAGGTAGAAATATGTCTCTCGCATACATAGGTAGAAATATGTCTCTCGCATACATAGGTAGAAATATGTCTCTCGCATACATAGGTAGAAATATGTCTCTCACATACAAATACGTCCCTCGCATACATAAGTATCAGCCACGTCGTCCTCGTCCGCGGCGTGGCTGTGGTGGAGGGGGCGTCGACCACCCATACCTGTTCGGTGGCCGAACGTTACGAAGAGGAATCCAAGACCCGTCCTCGCCATACTGTGTGTCTTGCGTGGGCTGTGTGGGCTGTGTGGGATCTGGTGGAGGAGTAGAATAATACGTGTCCATCCAGTTGATGTGCTGCGAGACCTGATCCTGTGTGTTGTGCCCACCATCCGGAGCACTGTCAAACGTGGAATCGGAATGGGAGGCCTCATGTCCGGACATAGGCGCCCTATATCCGTAGGCTCCTGCGACAGGGAGGCCACATAAGTAATTAAGAAACAGGTAGTTCCAACTGATATTGAAAAGAATAGATATGAACAAACATACCTGTAGGATGTTGATGCATCACGAAGCTCGGCGGTGGACCGTGCTGCTGTGGGTGTGGTCGAAACCCGTAGCCTGACAGAGGATCATGGTGGTGCTGCCACGCTGAACTCCCGGCCTGGTCAGGAGGTGGTGGCCTACTCATCCACTGATGGTCTACACGTGGACGCGGCTGATGTCGGTGCTGTGTGGGTTCTTGCTGCTGGCCCGTTGAGTGACGAGGCGGGCGTACCTGGGGCTGCTGGAGAACAACGTCCGTAGAGCGGGTGCACGTGATAGCCTGATATATAGCTCGTAGTTTCCCCTCGATGCGCGTAAAGAAGGAGTGCACTGGACGAGGTTCTAGAAGAGCAGTAGACGATAGTTGGCGTCTATAGCTGGCCACCTCCTCGTGAAGCTCGAGTGTCATGTCAGCCTGAAATGAACTCGAAGATTATTACGTCCGCATGACAAAGTATGTAAGAACTAGAAGCATTAGATAAGTTCAGTATATGTTACCACGTTCTGTCTAGAGCCCGAAATATCATAGCTCGGGTACGTATCCCTCGTAGTAGGGGCCGGTATGTCCTGTCTCTGAGGGTGGTTAATGATGCGTAACCGTGTCATATCACTGTACCGATCCCAATAGGCATTGAACTCAGCCGTATCGAAATTGCGATCCTCGTCCCAAATCTGTGTCGTCGCAGTCTCCCACTCTGCAACGTACATCTGAACACGTGCCAGCCACTGAGCCATGGTCCTGTTAATCCCCTTCCTTGTGTTCCTGAAATTGCATTGTGTGTGCAATGATTAAGTAATTCTTTGGTATTTCGGAATGTGAAGACCAACCAACATTGAAATACTACACATACCTGTGGACATCGTCTAACAGCCGGCGCTCAGTAGGTGGGGGCTGGGCCAACTGTCGAAGACCAAACTGTCTCATGACCCTCTGTTGGGCCATCTCCTCGACGAATACATCGAAGATGATCTTCGATTTTGTCATCCAGTAATCCCGATCTCTTGTGCATAGCTCGGAAATACCGCCGGGATATCTAGCATGTATGGCTGCCTGCGTGTACGGCTGCCAGATCACCCCAGTGTACACATCGAACTGCTCGTTCAAAGCGGTGTAGGCTCGCCTAGTCTGTTCATGAGCAAAGCTTCTCTGCACGAACAAAAAGTTATTTTCCGTCATGGTGTACATAAGGACATGGTTTACTCGACACATACCTGGCGACGTGTCCAGATCATACCAAAAGTAGGCATGTCGATGCCCTCAGCATCGAAAAGCTCGTTCGAAGGCCAAGCCTCATTCACATTTATGTTCGGTCGTGCAATAGAGAATCTCTCCCAGGACCACAGCTGTAAAAATAGAGGGCAACCAAGAAGGGCCGCCTTCTTCCCCTCTAGCCGACAGGCGTTGCACATAGCTCGGTATGTAGCCGCTAAAACCGCAGAACCCCAACTCCTCTGTGTGATCTGCTGCGGGCCCGTAGCTGTAGCGATCTCTAATGCAATGGGGATGTATCGTGCGGTGCAAGTGGTGACATGATTCTCTGTGAACATCACCTTCCCGAGAAGCCACAATAGGTATGCCTCCAGGCTCCTAGTGATCTGTATCGCAGTCAATGGGACATCTGGATACCCCGGGAACTTCTGGATCTGTAGGCAATAAGTAAAGATGGACAATTAGTAAATAGAGAATACGCAAGACAAGGGAAAGATGCAAGACAAGAGAATATGCAAGACAAGGGAAAGATGAACAAACCTCGAATTTCCCCAACCAATCGAACTTAGGTCCGTGATGCTCCGCGGCTAATGCCGGAGCATCGGGGTAGAGATTCTGGAAACGTGCACGAAGTTGCTGCTCCCAACCATCCGGTGCCTCCAACGGTCCTATGGCATGACCCGACAAGGGTAGTCCAAGCAAAAGTGACACATCCTCGAGAGTAGGAGCCATCTCTCCCCAACGGAAGTGAAACGTGTGGGTCTCCGGCCTCCATCGATCCACTAAGCACGTGAGCAAAGAGTGGTCAATACCAACGTGTTTCTGTCGTCCACCTCTGGCCTCAACAAGACGCGCGAAAGGTAAAAGCCCAGCCCATTTCAACCTGCGTATAACACCGCACAAAGGTTCAATGATTTGTTATCGGATAAAACACCTAACAAAAAAAATTAATAAAACCCGTACCTCTCAGTCCAATCCGGGTGTATCTTCCAGTCATGCTTAGGAGTGCGAGTGACTAGGGGTAACAGAGGGCGTTCGTCTAACATTCTACCACGATGGCCACTATCAATGAAAGGATCAATCAATGGTGGGCGTTCATCCTCCATTCCTGCACTTATGATAACACAGTTGCACGCACCATACAAATTTAAATAGAGTGCCACACTTAATACAGAATTTAAACAGAGTGCCACACTTAATACAGAATTAAACAGAGTGCCACACTTAATACAGAATTAAACAGAGTGCCACACTTAATACAAAATTTAAACAGAGTGCCACACTTAATACAAAATTTAAACAGAGTGCCACACTTAATACAGAATTAAACAGAGTGCCACACTTAATACAAAATTTAAACAGAGTGCCACACTTAATACAGAATTTAAACAGAGTGTCACACTTAATACAGAATTTAAACAGAGTGCCACACTTAGTTTCTTCCTCTTCCTCCTATCCCTCTTCTTCCTCTTCGTCCCCGGTTTCCTCGTCCACGCCCAGTCACGAAGGTGGGACAATTAGGGTCCCTGTGGCCAAAATCGTTGCATAGAATGCATTGAATAGTTGGCCCTCCGGCTTCAGATTCATCCATATCATTCCGGATGCGTTGAGACTGACGTCTACCTCTGCTTGTACGCATATTCCGTGGGTCCGGAATGTACCGCCTTTCAACAGGGTTAACAGTGGTGAAGTTACCCATTGATTGAAATCCCTGCAACTCACCTGTCCAGGTATTGACCACGGACTGTTTCAGGAAATATGGAGACACGAAAGAGATTGCATCAAGTCCTAGCTGCCCGCAAGCAGCAAGTACATGAGAGCAAGGTAGATGAAGCAACTTCGGTTTGTTGCATGTGCACTCGCACGTTGGCCTGACTTCATTGCCAATTTTCACCTCATGCGTCAACACCTGATTTCCACATCCGAATTTGTTGTTAGCTAATCGGACCTCAAACCTTCTTTCTTGATTTCCGATGGGGACTACAGTGTGAGTCCTAGCTTTCCGCATCTTAGCATTCATGTACTCCATAACCCTTTCACAATAACGTGTGTTTGGGTTGTTTGTGATATGCAACTCTGCTGCTTGACGTCTATCTCTGAAATACTTCACCGTGCCATAGAAAATACCCTCAACGATTGCTGTCAGTGGCAAAGCACGGTTTCCTCTGAGGACAAAGTTATAAGTTTCAGCTAGGTTGGTAGTCATGACACCATACCTTGCTCCATGTGTGTCATGCAGCAAAGACCACCTCTCCAGAGGCTCATGCTCTATCCACTGCTCGAATGTTTTAATCGTCCTGCCAAGCCTTCTCCTAGTACCAGGTGGGTCAAATCCTGGCAAATCACAAAGCCCTACAGGTTCTTCCTCCTCGGCCGCTGGTCCTGTTGCTAACTGTGCAGCTACTGCTTCTACATGTGCCCTCACAGCTGCATCCCTTGCAGCTTTCCTGTCCCTAACATGTCTCAGAGTGCACACATTAAGTCTCTCACGTATCTTCATGTACTTCCATTCCTGGTTCTGCTTGCAGAGTTTTTTGAATAGATTCATAAGGTTCTTATTTCTGAACTGCGAGAAGAAATTGGCCCCCAGGTGACGCATGCACCAACGGCTCTGCATGTCCGGCCATGGAGTTGGCTCATCACGCACAGGGTTTGTCAGTGTCCTTATCGCACTCAGTATACCTGCATGCCTGTCATGAAGGATGCACACATTCGGCTTATCCTTCACAACTGCTATTTTCAGTTGCCTGAAGAACCAAGTCCAACTTTCAATATTCTCGCTCTCCACAAAAGCAAATGCTAGTGGGACTACTTGATTTTGACCGTCCTGACCAATGGCGGTTAGGATCTGACCCTTGTACTTGCCAGTGAGAAATGTGCCATCTACACATATCACCGGTCTACAATGACTGAAAGCTTCGATGCATACACCGAAAGAGAAGAACAATCGATGCAGCACCATCACAGTTGGGAACTCCGGCATGACCAAGTCTTCGATGTCAACATAGGTGCCTGGATTCCGGTACTGCAGTGTGTGGAGGAGACGGACAACACAGTCATATGCATCGAAATACGAACCAAATCTCTTCTCAAGCGCCATGTGCTTAGCCCTCCAAGCCTTGCCATAAGAAATTCTGTAATTGAACCTGACGAAGACTTTTGTCTGGATAGCCTTCACTTCCATCGCTTTGCTCTCCACTATCTCGCTGTAAAACAATCGAGCAATAAGCGTGGACGAAAGGTTACCATGATCTTGAGGGATATACGGAATAACACATGTGTGCTGTACGAAGTCACTGATCACCCAACTTGTGCCATACTTTGGGAGATAGCCATGCACCCTCGCGGGACAACCATCGTTCTTGCATACCATTGTCAAAAATTGCTGACTAGACACGGCAGCTCTCAAAACCCTTTGCGTGGACATTGCCCACTGAGTGATTGCATCCTTCAGAGCTTCCTTGTTCGGGTACATACCACCCGTCGCAATGTTGTTCTGGTGATATTGCCAGGCAGAATCATGGCCATCATTGACGTTCATTGCAGACGAGAAGTCATGATTCCATGCTGCAGGATTAGGCACCACCTCTACGTTCTCATCTTCATCCGACTCGTCGGAATTATCAGCATGACCAATATCAACATCTGTATCTTCATCTTCCATCAGGTTTTGCATTTGGCCATCTACCTCGTCAGCATCAGCCTGGCCAACGTCATAAACATCAGCATTTCCTCCTTCTACCTGACTACTCTGCCCTGATTCGTGGCCATCATATCCAGCATTTGACGGAACATCTAACATAGATAGATGTATCCCTGCACTGCTCTGGCCAGGATCATAACCGCCCTCGCCTTCAGGGGCACTGACCTCCTTCAGGACAGGAAGCACTAAGGCGCAAGGATTTACGATCCTTTTTGCACATCCTTCCAACCAGCGCACCCACTGAGAGTCCCGCTCGATTGGCCTCAAATAAAAGAAAATGTTCGAACTTGACCGGCTCCACAATGCATGAACACCGACGGTATGAGTTTCAGTATTATACCCTAAACATCTTGTCAACCACTCTGTCAACTGACCAACAGACCATGTTTCAGGGGCACTAATTGGAACCACTATGTTCTCGAACTCACTAAGATCAACTCCCAACTGATTTGTTTGGACAGTACCATGACCGTAGAAAAAAGTGAACTTCACTACATCTGACATATCTGCTGACCTAAAATATTCAACATGGATAACTATTAAGCAGCAAGTCAAACATATAATATATTATGGGATATTATCGGTGCACTTAAAAATATTCATAAACTGAAATATCAGACATATAAAAATATTCCGGAATATTACCGGTCACCTAAATATTACCGGTCACCGAAATATTAACGGACAACTATATATTACCGGACGCCTAAATATTACCGGTCACCTAAGTATTACCGGACACCTAAATATTAACAGACAACTAAATATTACCGGTCACCTAAATATTACGGTCACCTAAATATTACGGTCACCTAAATATTAACGGACACCTAAATATTTGACATCTAAATATTACCGGATCAACTAAATATGTTACGATATATTACCGAACCAACTAAAAAATTGCACAACTAATATGACAGTCAAAATGTAACTTGTATTATACCCTTGAAGCGTGCGAAGCAACGACGAACGGCGGCCCTTCTCCACGTGCAGCACCCCCTCCTCCACCACCTCCTCCTCCACGTGCAGCACCCCCTCCTCCACCACCTCCTTCTCCACGTGCAGCACCCCCTCCTCCACCACCTCCTTCTCCACGTGCAGCACCCCCTCCTCCTCCACGAAAATGTTCACCACCACCACAGACTATCCCATGACGAGATCGAGGTTTCCCTTGACTCCTCCAACCATGTACAATGCAACTACGGTGGAAAATTGGCAAAAAAGTGGTTGTATCTTGTGTATAAATTGGGACTAGTTTCGGAGTGGAGAGAAGAAGTGAAGAGGAGCAAAGGAGAGAAAGAAGAGAGGAAGAAGATGGCTCGGGCGCGGTGTGTAACCCGTGGCCGCAACAGTCGGCTTATAGGAAGCCGACTGGCCAGCTGTCGGCTTATAGGAAGCCGACTGAACACAGTCGGCCGCGGTGACGTGCTCGCACCAACGATTGGCCGCCACGCGGCAGAATGGCGACCTGTCGGCTTCCTATAAGCCGAGTGGTGGCTGTCGGCTTTCTACAGGCCGATTAGTCCCAGTCGGCCTCCTAAACACCGACGCTGTATTATTTTTGCAAATATTTGAAAGTGCGTATTATTTTTCAAATTTATTAAAAAAAATGTATTATTTAAAAAAAATTAGCGCTGGAGGGCACACGTCTTGGGCCTGCTTTTAATTTGAAGAAAACAAATGAAGGAAACAATGGAGCATTTGAAAGATAAAAAATTAACAAAATGCATATTTATTACGAAAGGCTATATGTCTTTGAGGGTGCAAAGGTGGTCGATGGAAGCTAATTTACCTTTCGGTTTATTTGTAGGTGGGAATCTAAATCACACCTCATCTCAAGTCCTTCCAGCGGATATGCGCAATCTTTGGCCAACTTTCTCCAACAGGTGCTCGGCAGCTCTCCTTCAAAAGTTCACAGCCACCCCATATGGATATGTGCTGGATGGAGGATGGCAGATCTGGTAAAGATGATATGTTGGGGCAGTCATACATGCCGAGATTCCTCAGATTGGAGAAGCACTTCATGTTTGTTGGAAGGGAAATCATTTGACAATCCCAGAAACTTAAGCACTTGACAGATGTGAAATTTACGGATTCTGCGAATGAAATGGTTCGTTCCATGCATCCATTAAGAGAGAGAAATGCTGGAACAGAGAAACCTTCAGCCATGAGCATGTTGTTGAGCATTACAGGACTGCTTATATGTAGTAAGTGCTGGACTCGAAACTGTGAGATACACTCGGAGGTGAGTTTCGGAACATCAATCAAATGTACGTGGTGAAGTTGCAGGGAAGACAATCCTTCGAGCGTACATAAATCTGGCAAGTGATACAGGTAGAAGGATTTAACAGAGGTGAGACTGCCAACATACAAGCATGCGGTACTTCTGCAATTGGCTATGAAAATATAATTCATGTGTGGCCAGCCAGTACAGAGGAAGTCAGCTGCAAGCACACAATTCTTTATACTGAGCCTCTCAAGGGATAATGGCAAAAATTCTGCTCCACGTGACAACTCTAAAGAAGGGCAGGAAATCAATCCAACATATGAAAGAGAGGGAGCAGCTCTTAAACCCCCCAATGACCTGAGACACCAACAATATTCAATGTCCAATTGGGCAAATTCTGTCAAATGTTGGAGGACCTCTTCTGAAGGAAGTGTAGTTAGAGTCATAATCTCATCTAAGAACAATCTTTCCAGTGAAGACAGGCCATCAAGGCAAACAGCTAAAGCATCATCTGTAATACTGCATGAAGAAAGAGTTAGTTCACGAAGTCCTGATGGTGGAAGCAGCGGCATCCCAATGCTCCTTCCATATATGAGTCTCATCCTCTGCTCATGACAGTATATCCATGCCTTGATGGTATCCTCTTTCACCAATACTTCATATTCCTCTCTTTCTAGAGCACTTTTAAGGTTTTGAACATGTGGCACATCAGCATGCATCAACATCATCAGCTGCTTCAGAAATGAATGTTCCAATGAGAGTACTTTCCTAATATCTGACCCCGAATCTGCCTCCCAAATTAAATCAAGCTGTGATGTCAAGTGGGCTGTCCTCATGATATTCTCTCTCTGATCATGATGTTCCAGCTCATTATCGGAAATAAATATAAGCAGTGGGCATTTGCATACTTGTAATATTTTAAGGCCTAGTGGAAGACAAGGTAATGTCTTCAGGTTGGGCACATTGCGGAGGACAAGTGAAGAGCAATTCCTAAATAGCTCAGTATTGGATGGTAGGCTTTGTAATGCGCCGCAATTAACAAAGCTTAAAGATTTCAAATTGTCAAAATATGAACCATCAAATAGCCATCTAGGATATTTTGAAGATTTGTAACCGTCAATTGTAAGATTTCCAAGTTGACATGGCGGCCTCAGGCCTTCTAGAATCTTAAAATGTAAACTATCCTCTGCATTTGTGTTATTCTTGTAACTCCAGATAAGTTGCAGGCTGCCAAGATGACTTTTCTGATGCAGCTCCGACTCTAAGGCTTGATCCTTCCCAATGACATTCTCAAGATTTGTGACACTTAAACTGCCACGAATCTCGTTCATCTCCCTTAGCTGTTGCAACTCATATCCCTTTTTCTTTTGCACAGAAAAGACCTCAAATTGTTGAAGCAAAGTTAGCTTGCCAATGTTAGGAATTTGAGGCAACGCATTTTTGTATGAGTTGTACATTTTATCACCATGCTGTTCAAGATGTCGTAACTTGCTTAAATTGCAGAGTTTCTCAGGCAAACTCTCAACTTTGTCATTAAATAGAAGTAACTGCAAGTGGTAAAGAGTACACAGTGATATTGGCAATTCAGATATCAATGTTCTGATGATGTTCAAATACCGAAGGTGCTTCAACTCACCAATAGATTCAGGCAACTTACTACTGCTGAAAGATGACAAATATAGCACGCGCAACTTCTTCAAATTTTGTAGTATCTCACTAAAAAGGTCACTTACATCATCCATTAGGGGGTCTATGCAGATAATAGTGCGTAAATGATGTAGCTTGAAGATACTTTGCTTGTGTTGCTTCATACTATCAACACAAACAGATAGATGGCGAACAGTGGATGGTATTTCTGTCACCTTATCATCTTCCAGTCTAAAGTAGTCTTCTTTGGAGAGTGATTCTGCCAGATCATGAAGAAGATCATGCATAACATAGTGTGATCCAGTGCATTTCCCATAAACTGGTTGAAAGAACGAAACAGAGATCATCTCCCTGAAACAATCTGTAACAATATCTTCCACTCTCTTGTTTTGGTTGCGCGAATCAATGAGGCCCTCTGCCATCCAAAGATTAACCATCTCATCAACGACATACCTGTGGCCTTTTGGAAACAAGCTGCAATATAGGAAGCACCTCTGCAGACATCGATCTAACTTCTCATAACTCCACAACAGAGCTCTCATGGGCTCACTTAATTTGCCAATCTTTATAGTCAGAGCATCCTTCCATGCAGTGAGACATGTTTTCCCTTTCAACTGGGAACCCACAACTTTTGCCGCCAAAGGAGATTGTCCAAGCCTTTTAGCAATCTTCTCTGCAAAATCTTCCAGCCTTTGATGCAACTGTGGATTTCTAATTTCTGGTCCAGAAAATGCATAGTGTTTGAAGAGTGCCAAAAACTGGGCATCTTCCATATTTTCTAGAGGACAGACCTCATCGCAGCAAAGAGCACCTGGAAATGTATCCTGTCGAGAAGTTACCAAAAGTTTGCTGCCCACCTGTTGGGAAACTAGAGGAGCCAACAGTTGGTCCCATTCCATCTGGCTGCCAGGTTCAAACCAAACATCATCCAACACAAGCAGGAATTTCCGTGATTCTTGCAGTATGTCAATCAACTTGCGCTGCAGAGTATCAAGGTTATCAATGCGTGGGCATTCCCCATGACAGGCAGACTCGATGATCTGCCGTGTATGACGGCGGACATCAAGCTTGCGTGAGATGCTTACCCACATTCTCACATCAAAACATTCTTTTACCCTCTCGTCATTGTAGACAAGCTGTGCTAATGTGGACTTTCCCATCCCTCCAGCCCCAACAATGGCCAAACCCGAGTACATAGTTGTACTAGACTCAGTAGTAGTTGTTGTCTTGGTAAGAAGATGTATTATATGATCGCGATGATTTTCACGGCCAATCACTTTGAAAGGTGGTACTGATGTGGTCTCAGAAATAGGAGCTGATGGTATGGCAGGGCTCTCTTCATTATAACCAGCTGGTAAGCAGAGCAGTTGGCGGAAGTCCTTGGCCTTCGCCACGATAGCCTTCAGTTTACTTAGATGGCGAATTAGCTTTCTGTTCTGAGAGCTCAGATTGAACAGCCTGTTTGATGCAGCACGTAGAGGCTTCATAACAGTGCTGCTGAGGGGGGAGGCATTGGCCTGCAAGGAATCCTTCCCCTTTGCTTGGCGCTCGAGGAGGTCATACTCATGCTCATCCAGCAAGTCTTCAGCTATGCAGAATGCTTCTTTGAGTTCATGAAGCCATTTGTCCAGCTTGGGCCTGTGTTTTCCCCTGTCTGCAGCTTCAGTCACCAGCTCAAACTTTGGCATGATAGTCGTCTCCAGTTCATGGAGCTCACGCGCCATGTCCACTCCAAGGTACGTTGAAGCATTAGCAAGGAGCTTCTTCAAGACCGGTGATGCAGCCAATCTAAAGCTAACGCTTAATGCAGCGGTAGCTAACGCCACTTCCATCAGATTGCAGGGTTTATCTTTTGGGTGTATATGGGTGTAGAAACACAACCTTTGGGAAACAGGTATAAGAATCCTAGAGGCAGATTTTTCCTCTTCTAAGGTGAGGGTCACTAGGCTGAAAGAGAGTTTCCAGAGGAATTGAGGAAAACAGGAGAACAGATTCGATTCATAAAGATACACAATGGCCTAGTATGGAGATGAAAAAGTACACAATGGAAACAAAAATGGGAAATAATTTTCTAATATATCTTTTGATTTTTTGTGTGTGGATGGCCTGAATAAATTGAAAGACGAGCACTGGAATTGCTTCTAGATCGAGTGATGGGCGAAAAACCTGTTGGGAGTAGGAAATCACGAGATAAATTAGCCAACTGCAGCGGTGATAAGAAGAAAAACTGTTGGCAGATCAAATCTATGGACAACAATGAAAACTAAGAATACTATTTTGAGAGTGGGTAATGACCTGAATAAATGATAGACGAGCAATGAAAGGGATTTTGGATCGGAGGTAGAAACAATCTGTGAATATATCGATGGATGAACACCTGTTGAAGTGGGTAATCACAAGATAGATTAGCTTTTTGCAACAGCAAAGATAATAGTAAAAGGCCAAATTTGTAGCAGAAAACAGAGGAGATTAGTGGTGAGCTTACACATATGAAGAAATGAGAAGCTGTGTTGTAGGACCTGGCGCAGCAATGAGGCAAGGCTGCAGGAGAGGCAGATAGTAATCCTATCCCGCAAGAGAATGAGAGGAGGCAAAAATTCCCAAACAGCAGCTCCACAACTATATCATATATCCCGTGGAATTCCACAGTTCCACAGTGATTTTGCCTATCCCTGTCTCACTTTCCAAGCCTATCCTAGTAGCTCATCTGGTTGCGTTCTGCTGTCCACAGACGTCCTATCCTCATTTCCGGTGGCCACCGTGTCCATCTGGTTGGCCTCCCCTTGACTGGGTTTTCCCCTTGGCCGGTTGGGAACGCCGTTGTCTTCTGCAATCGAGAAAACGACTGATTTTCCATCTTAGTTCACAGCAGAAGAGGTTCCAGAAGCCCAAACAATAGACTGAACTTTACTAAGCAAATGAATGAATGACTCATTTCTTTTTTTTTCCTCCAAAACAATCATTGAAAAAAAAGAACATATCGCGTGCGACAAACCTTTTGCTTCCCTGTTGCTTCCGGGAAGCTCACCGGAGCCCCTCACCCCTTCTGGTCAAACAAAAAATGAGACAAATAACTTGCACAGAACTTTCATGTTGTACGTTTCGTGTTGCACAGAACAACGAGATGAAGCTAATGGCTCTCTTGTTTCGTTGCCTTCGCGTCACCGCATTTTCAAATTTTAAATCTGCAATCCATGGGCAAATTGTACAAGCATGGTAAGAACTAATCAGATTCATACTGCATACACATCCATGGAACGAACAAGGAAACGAGAGAAGGAAATTAAATTTAGATTCAGAATTCAATTAGTGCTACGGAGGAGTGACTTCGCCGGTTTTGGAGAATCACACAGAAACTTAAGCTATTGTGGACTGAGGTCCAGTAATTTTGCTGCCCTGAAAATTGAAGGGGAGGAGGTGCTCAAGGAAAAAGAATGTGCACCTTGTTCGCTGTGGGGAACAGCTCGGCTCACGCGGTGGCCCAGCCTCGCACGGGCTCAAATGGTGGCCCGCAGCTTCAGGCTCCACAGCCGCCGGAGGCCACCCACCATGAGCGCCGGCGAGGACCGCATCCTGACCACCACCGTCGTCTGTTGGGGGCGCAGATGGGAGCGGCGCCTTGATGACCTGGTGGCGCTGGGTGAGGACGCAGTCGAAGGTCGGTCGGGGCATAGGGGGGCCGCGCAACAGAGAGAGAGAAGACTTGCCGCCGGTGCAACTTGCGGCGGAGACGCCGGAGAACGGGAGGAGCGACGATGACCGGTGCGTGGTGTACTGAGCTAAGCCCAGGTGGATGGCCCAACAGTAATGTGTCCCTTGGTATTTTCAGAAAAAAGTTTCTCTATTTTTTTTGAAGGCAATGTACCTCTCTCTCCTCTCCTCTTTTTTTAGATGTCCTCTCTCTCTCTCTCTCTCTCTCTCTCTCACACACACACACACACACACACACACACACATACATTATGTCGAGCACCTCGTGTGCATTCTTGTCTCGCCGATATGATTGATGCGAGGTAGATCGAAACAAAGAGATTTTGCGCGTAGGGGGTGGGATGGCGCGGCGGAGCGGCAACTCTAGGGCACATTGGTGTTGGGTCGGATTGAGGAGGAGGAGGAGGAGGCAAGAAAGGCAGTGATGATGGTTCAAATGGGTGCTCTGTTTTTTCTATAGACTAATGACCTCCAAATATTTTCTCTTTTCTTTTCATAGTTTCTAGATCCTCACCTACCACATGTGCCATACGATACCTGAAAATCTTTTCTTACCCCTTGCAATTGTAGTACTAATAACTCAAAGTTAGCTTGTTCGACATATTTGACCATAAATTAATCTAATAATAGTATGTCACATAAACTTGATAACATTGCATTAGTATTCAATATTTTATTGCAATTTCATAATTATCAATACAATATTATCCAAAGCATTTACAATGAAAAATTTAAAGTTGAACGGTCAAAACGAGCCCTGTATTTTGCAACTGCAAGAATGGAGAATATTGACATAGGTAGAGACACAAATTGCATTGAGAATATTCATGCAGTAATGAATGGATGCAAAATGCCACCAAATTTCACGCACTTGGGTCCGAAATCAAAGCAGCAGCAATATATGACAAACTTAAATAGAGGCCTAGAGATGAAAAGATTACAAGAACCACGTCATTTGTGCAGCCAAAGTCATCAGTATATAAGTAACAATACTAAAGTGGCAAGCTTTTGATTTTTCCTGTTTTTTTTTGACTTTTTCTTTTTACTGTCCTGTGATTTTACCACTGAAGGCTAAAAAATATCTTAGGCTGGGGCCCGTTGCACACCCCAATCGCTCTCCTTCTTCTTTGTCCTTCTTCTTTGCATCGTCCCTGAGTACTCCCATTCCCCACAGTGCCCTTCTCTCTGTTGATTCACTTTCGTCCTGGCTCTTGGTGTCTCTATCTAGAGTGGGAGGCAGCATGACGGTGCCGGCCGGCGGCGGTGGAGACTCCAGTGAGACGATGGAGAAGAAGGACAACAAATCCATTGAGGTCATCGACGAGGACAGCAAGCGGCCGCCACAACAGCAGCAACAGCGCCCACCATGTCCTGGACTGAGTGGAGAACGAGGAGGAAGAAGATAGCAGATGCAACACGCCCCAGCCCAGCACATCTACCACTTGGTAATACACATCCCAGTCCCTTCAATCTACAAGTTACATATATAGATATATGCTGGATGGAGCGTGTTGTGAACTTGTGATGGATTTTTATACTAATAAATTTATTCCCATTATCTCCCATAACTTGATGATGCAAATATATATCCTTCCTTTAGATGTTGTTATTGTTAGGAAAGCAACTTATCTTTATTGAAGGCCCAAGGGGCATATATATATATATTACACAAGACTTGAGGTGCAAGAAAAGTAAACATAGACTAATAAGGTGTTAAGAACCCACTACTCTAATCACTCAGTAATACCGGATTACAAAGATTGAGGTAGCTAGATGAGATACAAGTAGCAGTAGGAAAGGGGAATCAGCAAGAAGGAGGTCCAGGTATTAGAGCCAGGAGGTGGGAAGGGGAGAGAGCACGCCCAGCGGCGGCCAGCCAGGTTCCAGTTTGTCCGTCCCCCTTCCAGAACTGAAACACAGTATATATAGGCTAGGTCACTCCCCACTTGGGCCTACTGGGCCGGCCCTGGGGGTTATTCCCGTGACATTCCTCCCTCCTTGAAACTCGGCTTGACCCCAAGCCGGTGCCGAAGACTTTTTTTTTTTGCCGGGGTCCCAAGGCGCTGCTAGATTGGTGGTGGTAGCCTTCACAGAAGTAGCCCTGGTCGAGGTAGACTTGAACGAGGTCAAAGACCCTGACATCGTCGAAGTAGTAGTCATTGTTGGCGACTTGGTTGAAGTGGAAGTAATACTTGTGGCTGATGCATACTTGATCGAGGAAGACAGCCATAAGCATGACACCCCTTCCTCCTGGAAACCTTGCTTGCCGACCAGGGAGGTACACCCGAGAACACTTGGTTGACCCATCACACGCCATCCATTCAATCTTGTGAAGAATGCGCTTTGGGAGCTGTATGCAGCAAAAGTACGCACATAACCAAGCACCCAAGCAATTAGTTCAGTCGCAGAGCACTCAAGCATTATTTTCGGCGAAGTGTTTGCACGAACAAGGCATCTATAGGATCTCTTCATCATCAGCTGGTCCACACTTGGCATTGGATGATTCTGGGAGCTAAGTTCAGTGCAAGGTAACTCTGTAATCTGAACCACTGAGACGTGTGTCCATGTTAGCAGAACTCCAAGATTCAGAAAACCAAGCCTACTATGATGGTCCATAGTAATTTCGCCGCAGGAGTACGTTCCTTGCCTGTCAGTGTACTCAACCCAAGTAGCAATAGTGTTGGGAAGGTGACATGAGAAATTGCAGCATAAGGAGTATGCTCCTTGATTCTCGCCAATTGCAGCTTGTATGTGTGCATGCGTGCACGTGCTTGCAGGAAATGACAATTGCTGCTCAACCAACGGATAAATGGAGTTGTTCCTATGAGAGGTTCCTTCTGCCGTGCTGATGCTCACATATAAGGGCTGCAGTTCAGTTTTCATCCTATATGGACTCACGTTAGTGTACATTGTGGGCTTGGTGATGTTGGACACGACCATAGCCTTGCCCTGAACTACAAATTCCTTCCAATGTATAGTAAGCTGCGGCTCAATCTCATCGAACATAATTACTGACAGATAGTTATCAGTACACTGTAAAATATTCGACAAGACTTCCAGACATTTAATCTCATCAGAACCAAATAGCCGAGCTGTGACAATCTTTGTACAAGGATAAGGTATTTTCTTCGCTTGTAAAGGATAGCCTGGTGTAGTCACCACAATTCCATCGGCTAACCAGGGTACTCTTCCTTTGCCATTCAACCGATTGCCAACCTCTATATGTTGTCCATAAGAATTATGGTTGTAGAGCCACTCGACGGCATTTGTGACCATGAACCTGTGATCAGGGCTCGCAAGGCATGCTTCAATAATATGTTGCTTAGGCCAGAAAGAATCTTCGAAAGATGCATCAGCTAGCGGCAAACCTTGAACATCTAAGCACCAATATTCCAAAATCCTCCATAGTACCTGATCCACCAAAGGCAGCTGTATAGATAAATATTCCCTGTCAAACTGAGCTTCCTGAGAAGTCCAAATGAATAAAATGCTCCCAATCCTGACTTGTATGTATACTGGGCTACCATCAGGGGATGCCAGTTTGAGTAACCATGTCGTGTGAGTGGCTATAACTGAGATTAACTCACCACAACATTCAGCCATATAAAGGGCAACAACAAGAGATTGGATGCTCACTGCCTTGTTGTAGCACACAATATCATGCAGATTGAGTGATAATGTCACAGCCGATAAGAACCACCCTCCAGAGGGCCAAGTCTTGAGTTCCACCATAATATTCTGCAACTTTCCAACCGGAAGAAACAAGTAACAACTGGACCAGGGAAAATTTAGTTGAGCATGCTTATTGGGATGAATCTGCACGCACCTACTTATGAACTCTCCCTTCGCAATAGTCATCAACATGACCATCTCAAGTTCCAGCCAACCCATGTGATTCGTCATTAGATTTTTGTGCACACCGGGACACCATGGTGATGTGACACACAGAACTCTTGTAGTAACATGTGGCAAGCTGAAATTTGCTTCAAGGGAGAAGCAGTCCCAAGGAAACCAAGGCTTCAGTCCC
Source organism: Elymus sibiricus (assembly GCA_039707655.1). Taxonomy (NCBI): domain Eukaryota; kingdom Viridiplantae; phylum Streptophyta; class Magnoliopsida; order Poales; family Poaceae; genus Elymus; species Elymus sibiricus. The sequence goes on from CM077675.1 coordinate 19,326,877, forward strand.
ATTAATGCCACCATGCAATGCAACATTTTCTCTTCCCATAGGGCCTCCTTCCTGACATTTGTCCACGTATGCAGCAACTCATATTGCAAAAATCCCCTGGACGAAATTGACTGTGGTTGTACTGGACAACCCAATGCTAGATCATCTCCAGCAAGAAATCCAAATGAGTGTTGCTGGGCATACCAGCCAAAGCTATCTTCGTGAGGCTCCTAAATTTATCCAGCTGCAACACGGTACATACATGGCTGCACACAAAGGATGGCCATGGTCGTGGTCGCAGTTCAGCTCCAAGGTCATGATTGGTTACCTGACGAGGACCAGTGGCAGTGGATATGATTGGCTGCCCAGTGTCTCGCTGGAGCGAGGCCACAAGGTCGACATCAGCGTGCATGGGCTTTTCGTCGAACAACTTATATGCGGCATCCAGCTTCGCATTGGGGCACACAAAAACGGTTGCATCAGGTGATATTGAGGTGACCTTGGTGTCTTCAAGCATCACAAACTCAGGAGCCAGCACCAGTGTGGTCACTGGCAGCAGCCCGGACATGGTGGTGTTGGGGATGGCAGCTACAGAGGGCTGCTCGTCGACGTCGTCGTGGCTCAAGCCTTTTGTCGAACAGTTGGTAGGCATCGAAGAAGGAAGGTCACTTCCCTTAATGGCGGTGGTGCCGGGGTTGGTGCCGAGCACTCCGGTGGGTCGGGCCTTCGCAGGGGTGTCAGTGGTAGTCACCGTCGGCTCCAGCTTGTCGAGCACGGACACCATGTGCGAGACCGCCGGTCCCATCTTGTCGAGAGTTTGCTGGATCGCGAGGAGGGCCTTAGCGATGCTGCTGCGCTCCTTCGCCGCCTCCACCATCTGCTTCTGCAAATGGAACTCCGCCATGATCGCCGACAAACTACAGGGCGAGTGCTCTCCAGGATCGCTCAAGTTGTGGTGGTGGTGGGGAATTTGTGGCTCTAGATACCAAATGTTAAGAACCCACTACTCTAATCACTCAGTAATACCGGATTACAAAGATTGAGGTAGCTAGATGAGATACAAGTAGCAGTAGGAAAGGGGAATCAGCAAGAAGGAGGTCCAGGGATTAGAGCCAGGAGGTGGGAAGGGGAGAGAGCACGCCCAGCGGCGGCCAGCCAGGTTCCAGTTCGTCGGTCCCCCTTCTAGAACTGAAACACAGTATATATAGGCTAGGTCACTCCCCACTTGGGCCTACTGGGCCGGCCCTGGGGGTTATTCCCGTGACATAAGGACTCCTAGACCAATACTAATACTTCCTAACACCCCCCTCAAATGCAAAGCGTATGCAATTGCATTGCATTTGAAGAAGTGTAACACTACAAAAATAAATGATAATCCAAATCCGCGTCTTGAAAGTGTCGTCGTAGTATAAAGAGCCTTCAAAACCTATCGAGTCGCCAAAGGGGATAACGAAGAGATGGCACATCAGAGGAAGACACCACATCAATAGAAGATACAAGATAAGTATCAAGAGAAGATGAGTTGTCAAAAGAAGATGGCACATCAAGAGAATGAAGCATTGCTTAAAGAATCATGGCCCATGAAAACTGACGGCGAAAGAAGCTCGGCAGCAAGAGAATGGGCTTAGATCAACAATGCAAAGAGAGGGCACATAAATCCTATTGAGAGGACAATGACTAGAAAAAGGCTGACGGACAATGGTATGGTGGACTCGCATGACACAAGAAAAACACAAAATATCAACGGATTTGGTGGACGCAGCGGAAAATATAGGAATAAATGCTAGGAAGCATACATGACACAAAGATGCAAAAGCAATCGTGTATGCAAAAGACATTGGACTCTTTTTGGTGTTGTTGAAATCAAGATGCGAATGGAGCAGAAGCTAGCACGCGGCCACGTACATGGCGAAAAAGCAGCAGCTAGCATGCAGGAGCGAACGCAGCAGCAAAGCAGTAGCTAGCACAGCAGTCTCTACGCTGCAACACATGTGGACGTGCGAGAACAGAGTAGCAGACAGCCATGAGGAGCACATGCGGTCGTCAGGAGGCAGCGGCGTTGACCAAGGTGAGATCCAGCAGGAGCGGACCAGGTGGAGCGGAGCCGTCCTGGAGGTGCACGAGCGGATCGGGCGGGGCGACGTTGACCGGAACGACGACGATCTTCAACAGAAAAAGGATCGGCGGCGCCTGAGATTGAGATTGGATCGAGAGGGCGAGTTGCGGTGCCCGAAAAAAATAACCTAAGCTCTAATACCATGTTAGGAAAGCAACTTATTTTTATTGAAGGCCCAAGGGGCATATATATATTACACAAGACTTGAGGTGCAAGAAAAGTAAACATAGACTAATAAGGACTCCTAGACCAATACTAATACTTCCTAACAGTTATCACGAATCAATTGGCAAAATAAATGGTGCCATTTGATATAGCATGGAGTACAGTTTCAACATGCCATACTCAATTTTTTTTCCTGTACTTCATAACACGTATAGTACAACTATTGCGGCCTTGATCTAGCTATTTTTTAGTCTTTATGCTTTTCCAAGTATATGCATATATCCAAATTTCAGCTAAATCTTTCTGGTGCAGACTGTAGATGGCGCCAGGCTAGAGGAGGTGATTCATTCCCCTCAGTGTATTTGGACCTACCAATATAATGGTGCTCCATTTGGTGACATTTTATCACGAAAAGGTGGGCTACTATGTGATTTGTGCTCAATAATTTATCGCGAAAATTGAAATGTTAACCGTTAGATATATAGGTTATCTTTTCCTTGGAAGGATTCTGCATACAATATTTTATTTTACTGAGAATATTGTATATTGAGTGACCCACCGTAGGATTTCTAGAGAGTATAATATAGTACACATGCTTACTTGGTAGCTTTGGTAGAAAGATTGTGTTTCCTGCAATCAATGACATCAAATTATTCAACGAGCACAACATACAAAGGATGCAAGACTTCTTTACTCGCATCAACAGAAATTTGGAAGCCAGTAAATTCTGCTAGAGTGGATTTGGAAGGAATGTTTTTGTTTTCTATCAACAGCGGATGTTTGCTCAAAACTCTATTGGAGAACCAATTATCCCCTAGCAGCCAAACTTCAAAGTATGGATATACCACCTGTCCTCCATCACAGTTTCAAAACCGGATTGGACCGAACATTCTGTTATCAGGTTGACCACTCATAGATACACTAGTAGAGAACAGGGCATCTGTCCCGGTTCCAGAGGGCCTTTAGTCCCGGTTCTGCAACTGGGATAAAACGACCGGGACTAATGCCGATCGCTTTTAGTCCCGGTTGGCTTACGAACCGGGACCAACGGTGCTCCACGTGGCCGCACGACGGCGCCGAGGCAGGAGGACCTTTGGTCCCGGTTCGTAACATGAACCGGGACTAAAAGGCGCTGGGGTTTTTTTTTGGAAAGGACCGTGTTTCATTTTTTGTTTTCATTTTCTTTTATATTTATATTTTATTTTCACGCGGGTTTTCATTTTTGGAAAGGGCCAATCGCAACATCATATTTTCCTCTAATTCACATGATCACTTGCATCCATCCACCTTAATCAAATATATGTCATATAACTCATCATCATCTTACTCATCTAACAACTCATCATCATCTTAATCATACGAAGTTAAAATCTCATAAAACAGAAAAACATCATAATAGTAATCATCCTAATCGATCATGCAAGTTAAAATAAACCAGAAAAACTTCTCTCTCATATAGGACCTAGTGGTCCCTCCTAGGTAAAATAACATAAAACAGAATAACACCTATGTCTCCATGATGAAGCAAAGAGATCCAACGGTCTCCAACTTGTGGCTTGCGATCCTTCTTTATTTGTCCTCATGCTTCAATTTGGAGCCGTCTTGGTGGTTTGCGCTCAGTCGAGTATGCAAAAGAGAACTCGGGCTGGAAGGGGCTTTTAATTGTCATGTTACCTTCGGGTTGCATCAACGGAGGCACAACTTCATTTGGCAGTTTCTGTTGAAGAACATAATAGTAGCCTAGTTAGCAATATAATCAATACCATTTACGCAATAGTATAGTGTACTTAATTAGCAACTCTTACCAAGATATTTCGGCGAATGTCATCCGCCCTCAACCTATGCACTAGTGTCATGTACAATGTATAATTTGGGTCAGTTCCCAAATTATACGGGAAGATCTCCCTACCAACTAGGACACCAATAACAAAGTTGATAAGATCATCCTTCTCCTCCCAAGTTAGATGTGATCCATAAGTGTAGTGTGTCGTGTCAATTATGTTCTGTGTTTCACTCGAAGAAATGAAATAAGCTGTAAATTATAAATTAACAAATTTAGTATGGATGAACACCAACTATTTTTAAATATAGAATGCAAATTACTTGACAAATATGCATGGTTGGTAAACTCACATGGAGGTAAAACAGGAAGCATATCGACATCCACCCAAATGTCGATGTTACCTTCAATATGATCTTCAGGACGAAGATCGAAGGTTATTTCCATATCCTCCTGAAATCCATATGCCTTGCAAAGAGCTTCCCAATTTGAGCACCCTAATTCTGTGTTATTAACTGCATTCATTACTTTGACCAGAAATGTGTGACCATGTTTAGTCCTCAGGTTGGCTCTCCTCGTCTCGAAACTCTCGTGCGAGCCTCTCCAAGAAATACCGTCTTGCATGACAGGGGATGAACTAGTCGAATTGTATAAAACAGAAATTACACGTTGAAGCAAAGAAACAGAAGTCATGCTTAATTACGAAAAAACAGTTGTCATCATTGCGTACCGTAGAAATATCGAAGTCCTCATAAAGCTTCATGGTGAAGAACCTGTCGTCTCGCAGCCCAGGCTGGTCGCAAAGACCCTTATCTTCGCCGCAGAGTTCACACGCTTGGATCCTATCGTCGTCATCAGACGACGACATTTCCTGCAAAATACAAGCACTAGGAGGTGTTCCCTGCAATAACATATGCACATGACCAAATAGACCTAATTGCAATAACATACGCACATGACATATAAATTGATTATTACTTTCGGTCTGTCGAGGCTTTCCTTAAATAACTCTCATATCTCATGGTGTGTTGGTCCGCACTCTCTCACACTGATATGGTGGTGTATATATTGGTGGACACTCTCTCACACTAATAGTTCGACCGTCGGTGATGGGCGCACCCCCTCTTCTCTCCTTGCGCATTATACCGAGGTATATATCGCAAGAAGAGAAGAGGAGGAAGCGCCCCCACGACAATAGTCGGGATTCCTCCATCAAGAACACACATGAAAGTCACACAAGGAGCAACGACAGATCGAAAGTCACACACGCATTATAACAATATAATATCACTAATACAATTATAATGAACTCGAATATAATATCACTAATACATTTATAATGAACTCGAATATAATATCACTAATCCAGTTAATGCATCATCAAATATTAACTAATACATCTTGAATATTATCATATAAGATCACTAATACAGATCGAATATCCTAGAATCCAAAGTGGAGGACGGTGAACTCGGTTCACTAGCGGTCTCTAAGTCGCTGACGGTGGACACCCAAAGATAAGGAACCATCACCGGATCATAACTCGGGTGAGATCCCTGAAGAACCTGCCAGGTATTGGAGAACCTGGCGTCCAACGCCGCCATGTAGCGATGAACGTGCTTGTCCTCCTCCCTGACACGGCGACGTACAACCTCCGCGGGGGCCCACTGCCTCTTCACCGAAAGTGGCCCACGCGACCGCCACCAAAGAAGCTCCGGGTCGACGACAAGACCAGGATTCCTCACCAAGCTCCGAGCCCAGGAAGATAGCACCTCCCAGTGCCAGCCCGGCGGAGCCCAGTCCCGGACATTGCGCCTCTGAAGCATGATGTCGCCGCCGACTCGACGACGACGAGAATGCGGGCCAGGCATCGTCGACGTCGAGACAAATTCCTATAAGAATATTTTCTTATCGTTTAATGTTTTGCTTTTTTAGAAATGCGGGATTGGCATCGTCGACGAAAACAAATTATGGCTATAGCAAATATCATTTTATTTAACAACAATAAAACAACAATAACATTTTTTATAACAAAGCCTAGTGATGTGTAAGTTAGCAAATAAAGAAGCATCTTCCTCATAGATCAACAAATTAACTTAAAATGCCATCTTAATTTCCTAACTAACTTAAAATGCCATCTTAATTTTCTAACTAGCCCTGGATCCGCCGCTGACCGCCACTGCTTCGGCCGGCGACAGACGCGGGTGACGACGGTAACCGCAGGGGTGAGGGAGGATAGCTAGGAGGAGGAGGGGAACGGCGGTGTGGCCGGCGGCTCACCTGGGAGGAGGAGGAGGTCGGAGCGGACTCGGGGAGGCGACGGCGTCGGGGGGCGGCGACGGGGATGGAGTCGGGGGCGGCGACGGGGACGGCGTCGGGGGCGGCGACGAGGAGCGAGCGGGCTCGGGGAGGCGACGGCGAGATCCGGCAGCCTGGCGGTGTCGAGGTGGTTTTCGGCGCCGTCGGGGGAGAGGGAAAGCAGATGGATTTGGAAACTTTTCCATGTCCCGCTTATATAGTGCAACCTTTAGTCTTGGTTGGTAGTTCCAACCGGGACTAAAGTCCCCCCCTTTAGTCCCGGTTAGGGCCACCAATCGGGACTAAAGGTAGTTTTCGGCAGCCCGAAAGGGCGGGAAGCCCAGCCCTTTAGTCCCGGTTGGTGGCTCCAACCAGGACTAAAGGGGGGAATTAGTTCCGGTTGGATCCACCAACCGGGACTAAAGGGTTGGTCCTGGCTGTGGTGGGAGTTTAGTCCCACCTCGCCAAGCGAGAGGCGCTCGCACCTGTTTATAAGCCCGGCCCTCTCTGCCTTGTTAAGTTCCTCTCAAATCCTAAATTCAAAGTGAAAATAGATGTGCTTGTAGAGAAAATTCAACCTAAATTCAAAGTGCTAGTACATCTATTTAGGTTACTAGCACTTTGAATTTAGGTTGAATTTTTTCTATAAGCGCATCTATTTTCACTTTTGCTATTTTTTATGTTATTTTTTTTGCATATTAAAAGTTCTTAACAAAATATACTTTATGAATATTCTTTTTGCTATTAAAGTTTTTAACAAAAATAACTTTGATAATTTTAGTTGCATAAATTTTATATAATATTTAGTTAAATAACTTTGATCGGACGAAAACACGTCTATTACAAAGGGATTTAAATTTTCTGAACATATTTTAACTCAAGACTTTTTCTGCATTCAATATGCACCATTCAAAGCCACATCATCACTTTTCAACCCTTTTCTGACTTCATTTGCTAGTTTTCATGCATTTCATGATTTATTTTCAGCTAAAATGACCCTGAATTGAAACGCACTGCAAATAAACTCTGAAATGGTTGAAAGTTGGCATGGTATCATAATTTCACTCACATAGCATGTGCTAAAAAGTTGAGAGGGTTACCGGAAAAACTGGATGCACTTCATGTACAAACTGGACAATCTCTTTCGAAGTATCAGGGTTTCGGACGAAAACACGTCTATTACAAAGGGATTTCAATTTTTTGAACATATTTTAACTCAAGACTTTTCTGCATTCAATATGAACTATTCTAAGCCACATCCTCAAATTTCAACCCTTTCTAACTTCATTTGCTATTTTTCATCCGTTTAATGAATTGTTTTGAGCTAAATGACCCTGAAAATAAAAAAGCACCACAAATGAACTCTGATAAGGTTGAAAGTTGGCATGGTATCATAATTTCACCCACATAGCATGTGCTAAAAAGTTGAGAGGGTTACCGGAAAAACTTGATGCACTTCGTGTACAAACTAGACAATCTCTTTCGAAGTATCAGGGTTTTGGACGAAAACACGTCTATTACAAAGGGATTTCAATATATTTGAACTCAAGACTTTTCTGCATTCAATATGCACCATTCAAAGCCACATCATCACTTTTCAACCCTTTTCTGACTTCATTTGCTAGTTTTCATGCATTTCATGATTTATTTTGAGCTAAAATGACCCTCAATTGAAACACACTGCAAATGAACTCTGAAATAGTTAAAAGTTGGCATGGTATCATAATTTCACCCACATAGCATGTGCTAAAAAGTTGAGTGGGTTAACGGAAAAACTGGATGCACTTCGTGTACAAACTGGACAATCTCTTTCGAAGTATGAGGGTTTCGGACGAAAACACGTCTATTACAAAGGGATTTCAATTTTTTGAACATATTTTAACTCAAGACTTTTTCTGCATTCAATATGCACCATTCAAAGCCACATCATCACTTTTCAACCCTTTTCTAACTTCATTTGATAGTTTTCATGCATTTCATGATTTATTTTGAGCTAAAATGACCCTGAATTCAAACACACTGCAAATGAACTCTGAAATGGTTGAAAGTTGGCATGGTACCATAATTTCACCCACATAGCATGTGCTACAAAGTTGAGAGGGTTACCGGAAAAACTGGATGCACTTTGTGTACAAACTGGACAATCTCTTTCGAAGTATCAGGGTTTCGGACGAAAACACGTCTATTACAAAAGGATTTCAATTTTTTGAACATATTTTAACTCAAGGCTTTTTCTGCATTCAATATGAACCATTCTAAGCCACATCCTCAAATTCAACCCTTTCTAACTTCATTTACTATTTTTCATCCGTTTTATGAATTGTTTTGAGCTAAATGACCCTGAAATTAAAAAAGCACCACACATGAACTATGAAAAGGTTGAAAGTTGGCATGGTATCATAATTTCACCCACATAGCATGTGCTAAAAAGTTGAGAGGGTTACGGGAAAAACTTGATGCACTTCGTGTACAAACTGGACAATCTCTTTCGAAGTATCAAGGTTTCAGACGAAAACACGTCTATTACAAAAGGATTTCAATTTTTTGAACATATTTTAACTCAAGACTTTTTCTGCATTCAATATGCACCATTCAAAGCCACATCATCACTTTTCAACCCTTTTCTGACTTCATTTGCTAGTTTTCATGCATTTCATGATTTATTTTGAGCTAAAATGACCCTGAATTGGTACTCACTGCAATGAACTCTGAAATGGTTGAAAGTTGGCATGGTATCATAATTTCACCCACATAGCATGTGGTAAAAAGTTGAGAGGGTTACCGGAAAAACTGGATGCACTTCGTGTACAAACTGGACAATCTCTTTCGAAGTATCAGGGTTTCGGACGAAGACACGTCTATTACAATGGGATTTCAATTTTTTGAACATATTTTAACTCAAGACTTTTTCTGCATTCAATATGCACCATTGAAAGCCACATCATCACTTTTCAACCCTTTTCTGACTTCATTTGCTATTTTTCATCTATTTAATGAATTGTTTTGAGCTAAAATGACCCTGAATTGAAAAGCACTGCAAATGAACTCTGAAATGGTTAAAAGTTGGCATGCTATCATAATTTCACCCACATCCATTGCCGGTTCATCTGCGTGCATTATATAATTAAATGTATCAAAAACCATTACAGAACATCATGAATAGAGAAGTGATCAAATGTTATTACTGAAAAAATAAATACATAAAGTTCATACATAGTGCTCATAGAACAACATACATCTCTCTAGAGCATCTAATTAAAACATAAATTGAAACTAACATACAACTATCTAAAACATTTAAATGCAACAACAAATGCGATCATAATCGCAACTAAGGTAACAATTGATCCAACAGCATAATGATACCAAGCCTCATTATCAATGGCATATTTTCTTATCTTTCTAATCTTCAAGCGCATTGCATCCATCTTTATCTTGTGGTCATCGACGACATCGGCAACATGCAACTCCAATTTCATCTTCTCCTCCTCAATTCTTTTCAATTTTTCTTTCAAATCCTCATTTTCTTTTTCAACTAAATTTAACCTCTCGACAAGAGGGTCGGTTGGAATTTCCGGTTCACATACCTCCTAGATAAACACATCTATGTCACGTTGGTCGGCACAATTGTCATAAAGACTAAATGAAACAAATAGTTATAAAAGATAATATACCACATCCAAATCATAGACCGGACGAGGGCCGACGTGGGCGGATACCATGACCATGGCACTATATAATAACAAACAATAATAAAAGTAAGAAATTTATACAAGTATCTATGTAAATCATACAAGTAAGAATTTTTTCCTTTTAAAAAGAAGATAAGAACAAGAGGCTCACCACGGTGATGCCGGCGACGAGATCGGCACGGGTGATCGACGGCGGTGAGGACGGGGACGGGACGTGACGGACCGTCAAACCTAGACAAATCTTGGGGAAAATGGAGTTTGGAGGTCGAGCTTGGAGAGGAGAAAGCTTAAGCGTGGCTCGGGCATTTCATCAAACACCTCGTGTGCATAGGAGGTGAGAGCAGAGCAGCACACACCTCACACACGCCGGCCGGCCAAAAAACAGAGGAGTGAGCGGGCAGGGGCGAGCATATATATATACACTAGTAGAAAACAGGGCTTTGGTCCAGCCTTGAAAAGCCCATTAATCCCGGTTCACTCACGAACCGGGACCCATGGGGGCATCGGTCCCGGTTCGTGAGGCCAGGGCATCGGCCGGGCCTCATGGGCCATTGGTCCCGGTTCGTCTGACCCCTTTGGTCCCGGTTCCAGGCACGAACCGGGACCAATGGGCCTCGCTCCTGGCCCACAACCATTGGTCCCGATTTGTGGCTGGAACCGAGACCAAATGGTGTCCTTTAGTCCCGGTTCCAGCCACAAACCGGGACCAATGGTTGTCCTATATATACCCCCCTGCCCGCGAGCAGAGCAGTGCACTGCTCTGTTTTTTTGGCCGGCCGTGGGAGAGCTTTTGTGGTGCTCTAGCTCACCTCCTATGAACATGAGGTGTTCGATGAAATGCCCGAGCCACACTTAAGCTTTCTCCTCTCGAAGCTCCTTGTCCAAGCTCCATTTTCCTCAAGATTTGTCTAGGTTTGGCGGTCCGTCCTGTCCCGTCCCCGTCCTCACCGCCGTCGATCGCTCGCGCCCATCTCAGCGCCGGCACCACCGTGGTTAGCCTCTTCTTCTTATCTTCTTTCTAAAAGAAAAAAGTTCTTACTTGTATAATTTAGATAGATACTTGTGTAATTTTCTTACTTTTATTATTGTTTGTTATTATATAGTGCGATGGTTTTGGTATCCGCCTCCGTTGGCCCTCGTCCTGTCTATGATTCGGATGTGGTATATATTATCTTTTATAACTATTTGTTTTATTTAGTGTTTATGACAATTATGCCGACCAACGTGACATAGATTTTTTAATCTAGGAGGTATGTGAAACGGAAATTCCATCCGACATAGAAATTCGTGTCGAGAAGTTAAATTTGGTTGAAAAAGAAAACAATTACTTGAAAGAAAAATTACAAAGAGTTGAAGAGGAGAAGATGAAATTGGAGTTGAATGTTGCCGATGTCGTCGACGATCACAAGATCAAGATGGATGCAATGCGCTTGAAGATTAGAAAGATTAGAAAATATGCCATTCATACTGAGGCTTGGTATCATTATGCCGTTGGATCAATTGGTACCTTAGTTGCGGTTATGATCGCATTTGTTATTGCATTTAAATTTTATAGTTTCAATGTATGTTTTAATTACATGCTCTAGAGAGCTATATGTTGTTCAATAATGAGAACTATGTATGAACGTTATGTATTTATTTTGGTCACTACTATACTTTGGCTTTAATGTGATGATGAATTTCTACTAATTTGGTCACTTCTCTATTCATGATATGCTGTAATGGTTTTTAATACACTTTATTATATAACGCACGCAGATGAACCGGCAATGGATGTACGGTGACCGACGCACCTCCGACTATATTAAGGGCCTGCATAATTTTCTCAAAGCGGCTGAGGCAAACAAGCAGAATGGTTTTATGCATTGTGCATGTACTGTCTGTGAGAATACGAAGGCTTTCTCCAACTCTAAAACCCTTTACTTCCACCTGCTTGAGAAGGGTTTTATGCCACACTATAATGTTTGGACCAAGCACGGAGAAAGAGGGGTTATGATGGAAGACAACGAAGAAGAAGAGGATGATGACAACTACCCGCCCCCTGAATACGGTGATGCTGCAATGGGGGAAGCTGAAGATCAAGAGGAACCAGACGATGTGCCCGATGATGATCTTCGCCAGGTCATTGTTGATGCACAGAGAGAATGCGAAAGTGAAAGGGAGAAGTTGAAGTTCGATCGCATGTTAGAGGATCACAAAAAAGGGTTGTATCCAAATTGCGAAGATGACAATAGAAAGCTCGGTACCACACTGGAATTGCTGCAATGGAAGGCAGACAATGGTGTATCTGACAAGGGATTTAGTTCGCTACTGAAAATAATGAAGAAGAAGCTTCGAAAGGATAACGAATTGCCCGGCAGTACGTACGAAGCAAAGAAGGTTCTATGCCCTCTAGGATTTGAGGTGCAGAAGATACATGCATGCCCTAATGACTGCATCCTCTACCGCGGTGCGTACGAGGATTTGAACGCATGCCCGGTATGCAGTGCCTTGCGGTATAAGATCACAAGAGATGACCCTGGTGATGTTGAGGGCCAGTGCACCGGGAAGAGGGTTCCTGCCAAGGTGATGTGGTATGCTCTTATAATACCACGGTTGAAACGTCTGTTCAGAAACAAAAAGCATGCCGAGTTGATACAATGGCACATAAAAGACCGTAAGAAAGACGGGAAGTTGAGAGCACCCGCTGACGGGTCGCAGTGGAGAAAGATCGAGAGAAAGTGGAGCGACTTTACAGGTGACCCGAGGAACGTATGGTTTGGTTTAAGTGCAGATGGCATTAATCCTTTTGGGGAGCAGAGCAGCAAGCATAGCACATGGCCTGTGACTCTATGTATGTATAACCTTCCTCCTTGGTTGTGCATGAAGCGGAAGTTCATTATGATGCCAGTGCTCATCCAAGGCCCTAAGCAACCCGGCAATGACATTGATGTGTACCTAAGGCCATTAGTTGATGAACTTTTACAGCTATGGAATGGAAGAGGTGTACGTGTGTGGGATGAGAACGAACAGGAGGAATTTGACCTACATGCGTTGTTGTTTGTAACCATCAACGATTGGCCTGCTCTTAGTAACCTTTCAGGACAGACAAACAAGGGATACCACGCATGCACACACTGTTTAGATGACACCGACAGTATATATTTGGACAAATACAGGAAGAATGTGTACCTGGGGCATCGTCGATTTCTTCCGACCAACCATCAATGTCGAAAAAAAGGAAAGCATTTCAAAGGTGAGGCAGATCACCGGAAGAAGCCCACCCTCCGTAATGGTGATCACATACTTGATATGGTCAATGATTTACAAGTAATCTTTGGAAAGGGTCCTGGCGGACAATCTGTTCCGACTGACGATGCGGGACGCGCACCCATGTGGAAGAAGAAATCTATATTTTGGGACCTACCCTATTGGAAAGACCTAGAGGTCCGCTCTGCAATCGACGTGATGCACGTGACGAAGAATCTTTGCGTGAACCTGCTAGGCTTCTTGGGAGTGTATGGGAAGACAATGTAGGAGATATGCTCTAGAGGCAATAATAAATGTTATTGATTATCTCCCTGTTCATAATTATGTTTATGTTCCATGCTATAACTGCAATGATTCTCGAGTCTACAAATAAAACGAGGCTTGGAGGGAAACTCATGTGCACGTGTGGGATAATAAACGGTAAAATGTATTCCTAGTCAAGCCTCTATGACTGGCTCAAGTATTGCATGATGATCCTGTTTTCCTGATCATGGGCATGACTATGCCGGCAATTTTGAGGGCACAATTGTTGCTAGAACACTTGTGTTGAATCGACCCAAATTGATGTTATGCTATGAGATATATTCGTCATAAGTTAATGGTTAATAACACAGGAAGTTAATGTTTGCATAATTCCTTAGACCATGAGAGTATCGAGTTTCTTCATGCTTGCTTCATGAACTTTGTGGTTTGTTAAACGTCATCCGTAAATGGGTGGCTATTACGGCGGCTTACGGGTTCATGGAAAAGTATGTCAAGTAACTTGATAGCTCAAGATTGGGATTTGCTCCTCCGACGATGGAGAGATATCTCTGGGCCCTCTCGGTGTTACGGTATCCATCATCGTCTGGCCAGACACAGGGTGATTTGATCACAGGGATGCCAGAACACGGGAACAAGAAAAGAGAACAATACCGGCAACGAGGTAACTGGCATAGTGGACAAGTTGTTGATCCACGGGGATGCCAACATGTCTCACCTCGGGTATTTGTAACATATCGCGAAGCAACAGGAATAGCACACGGCAACTCGAGGTTCACTCGAATATTCATTCGTGTGGGTATAGGGATCAATATGGGTGTCCACGGCTCCGATGTTGATCATTGATCGGAAGGGGTTCCGGGTCATGTCTATGCTTCACCGAACCTATAGGGTCACACGCTTAAGGGTCATCTATCTGCTGAATACTAGACAGGGAGTCTGAGAGAAAATCACCGAAAAAGTTTCGGACGCCGGAAAAGTTTCGGACAACGGAAAAGTTCCGCAGAGAGGTCACCGGATGAGTTCCGGTGAAGCTGAAAAGTTGTTTCAGAGGATACCATAAATTCAAATTGGTTTTGGCACATGCCTGATAATTCTTGGAGGGTGCCAGAATCATTCTGGAAACTTTCTGGAATTTTCCGGGATGAAAACCGGAAATGTTCCGGAGCTGCCGAAACCGCTTCAGATGCTTTTCGCAGATGAAATCACTACACCGGAATTGTTCCGGCTCGCGTTGAAAATTATTTTGGTGGGTACTAGAATTGTTCTAAGCCCACATGAATATTTTCAGTTCGATCAAACGCTGAAAAATGTCGTCGTGAATAGTGAAAGTGCTTTTTGGGATATTTTTGGAAAGCCACCTTTTGGGGCTTTGCTCCAAAAGATCTTGGGGATGACATGGATGGATAGGGGCCAATTTTGGGGCCCCACATGAGGGTGTGGCCGGCCACATGGTGGACTCCTTCATGGAGTCCCCCTTGTTCCTTGGTTTCACCTTTTAGGTCCTTGGGAAGGACTCCTTTCCATGTGGGTTTTGGGTTTTCTTGTAAAACCACCCTACCCCTTGGGTTTCCTATAAATAGGAGGTGTGTGGGCTGCCATAAGACACACTCTTGCTCTCATACACAAAGCCATGCATGATCTGGCATTCTTCTCTCCCTCCCAGCGAAATAGTTTCGTAGAGCCGAAAGGCTGTCTGGGTTCCGGGAGGAACTAGTTCTGGACGGCGAAGCCCTGCTGGATAGATGATACCGTATGTGTGCAACTCTGTAGAGAGATCGTAGTTTCGGTCTTAGTTCGAGAGTGCCTCCCGAAGGGCTGTCCGTGTGACCGTCCGAGTTTTGGAGGTCCTCCCGAAGGGCTGTCCGAGTGACAGTCCGAGTTTCGGAGGTCCTCCCAAAGGGCTGTCCGCGACACCGTCCGGGGGACTGTGCGACCGCCTCCCGGAGGGCTGTCCGTGGGGCAGATGAGGGTATACATCCTCGCGGTTGAGAGGTTGTAAAATCCTAGCTGCGGGGATCTGCACCGCCGTTCGTCATCGACTCTACTTCCGCTGCGCTACGAGTCGGTAACGAAAATGATCAAACCTTGTATGCAGTCTCCATAGTGGTCCTGGGCTGGTGCGTAGGTCGGAAATTTTTTGTTTTCTGCTGCGTTACCCTACAGACAAAAGATACACCGGAGGCACGGGAGGAACAACAACGTGTGCATGAAAAAGACGGCATGCATCCAAAGCAGTATGAAGGTCCTGCCAGCTACGCTCTTACCAAAGAAGAGAAGGAAATCTTCTTTGAATGCCTGCTCAGTATGAAGGTCCCGTCTGGCTTCTCGTTGAATATAAAGGGAATAATAAATATGGCAGAGAAAAAGTTCCAGAACCTAAAGTCTCATGACTGCCACGTGATTATGACGCAACTGCTTCCGGTTGCATTGAGGGGGCTTCTACCAGAAAACGTTCGATTAGCCATTGTGAAGCTATGTGCATTCCTCAATGCAATCTCTCAGAAGGTGATCGATCCAGAAATCCTACCAAGGTTAAGGAGTGATTTGGTGCAATGTCTTGTTAGTTTCGAGCTGGTGTTCCCACCATCCTTCTTCAATATCATGACGCACGTCCTAGTTCATCTAGTCGACGAGATTGTCGTTCTGGGCCCTGTATTTCTACACAATATGTTCCCCTTTGAGAGGTTCATGGGAGTCTTAAAGAAATATGTTCGTAACCGCGCTAGGCCAGAAGCAAGCATCTCCATGGGCCATCAAACAGAGGATGTCATTGGGTTTTGTGTTGACTTCATTCCTGACCTTAAGAAGATTGGTCTCCCTCAATCGCGGTATGAGGGGAGACTGACTGGAAAAGGCACGTTAGGAGCGGACTCAATAATATGTAGGGACGGGCATTCTTGGTCTCAAGCACACTACACAGTTCTACAGAATTCTACCTTGGTGACCCCGTATGTCGATGAACACAAGAATATTCTGCGCTCCAAACACCTGGAGCAGTGTGACGACTGGATTACATATGAACACATCAGGACTTTCGGCAGTTGGTTGCAAACACGTCTCATGGGTGACAACACCATTTCTGATGAGCTGTACTCGTTGGCCAGGGGACCATCTTCGACTGTATTGACTTACAAAGGGTACGAGATAAATGGGAATACATTTTACACGATCGCCTAAGATCAAAAGAGCACCAACCAAAACAGCGGTGTCCTCTTTGATGCAGCAACCAAGAGGGGAAAGGACACATATTATGGTTACATAGTGGACATATGAGAACTTGACTATGGACATGATTGGAAGGTCCCTTTGTGTCAGTGCAAATGGGTCAATCTGTCAGGAGGCGGGGTACAGGAAGACCCGCAGTACGGAATGACAACAGTGGATCTGAACAATCTTGGGTACACAGACGAACCATTCGTCCTAGCCAATGATGTGGCGCAGGTTTTCTATGTGAAGGACATGTCTACCAAACCGAGAAAAAGAAAAGATAAGGAAGCGAATACATCATACGATGAGCCAAAGCGCCACATAGTTCTTTCAGGAAAAAGAGACATCGTGGGATTGGAGGGCAAGACAGACATGTCTGAAGATTATGAAAAGTTTCATGAAATTCCTTCCTTCAAAGTCAAGGCTGACCCAAGCACCCTGTTAAACGATGAAGATTATCCATGGTTACGGCGCAATAAGCAAAGGACACAAGCGAAGAAAAAGTGAAGACTTTCTCTCCACAACTAGTATGATGATGCCTTTGATCTAGAATATCACTGAAGTTACATGTGAAGAAATGAATTGCCTTTTGTAACAGATGAGTTTTCGTATGAAACCCTGATACTTCGAAAGAGATTGTTCGTTTTGTACACGAAGTGCATCCAGTTTTTGCCGTAACCCTCTCAACTTTTTATGACATGCTATGTGGGTGAAATGATGATACCATGCCAACTTTCAACCTTTTCAAAGTTCATTTGTAGTGCTTTTCAATTTCAGGGTCATTTAGCTTAAAAAAATTAGTAAATGCATGAAAAATACCAGATGAAGTCAGAAAGGGTTGAAAATTGATGATGTGGCTTTGAATGGTTCATTTTGAACACACAAAAAGTCTGGAGTTCAAATAAGTTCAAAAAAATGAAATACCTTTGTAACAGATGGGTTTTCGTCCGAAACCCTGATACTTCGAAAGAGATTGTCCGTTTTGTACACGAAGTGCTTCCAGTTTTTGCCGTAACCCTCTCAACTTTTTAGCACATGCTATGTAGGTGAAATGATGATACCATGCCAACTTTCAACCATGCAAAAATAAAGAATTAAAAAGTTTTTTATAAAACTCTAATAGCAAAAAGATGAACTAAAAAGGTTTCATAAAACTCTAATAGCAAAAAGAATGAACTAACAAGAATCAATTAAATATAATATTTTTCAATAGCAAAAAGAAATAACTAAAAAGAATCAAAATAATATTAACTAAAATTATCAAAGTATTTTTTTGTTAAAAACTTTAATAGTAAAAAGAATGAACTAAAAAGAATCAATTAAATATAATATTTTTCAATAGCAAAAAGAATCAACTAAAAAGAATGAAAATAATATTAACTAAAATTATCAAAGTATTTATTTGTTAAAAACTTTAATAGTAAAAAGAATGAACTAAAAAGAATCAATTAAATCTAATATTTTTCAATTGCAAAAAGAATCAACTATTAAGAATCAAAATAATATTAACTAAAATTATCAAAGTATTTATTTGTTAAAAACTTTAATAGTAAAAAGAATGAACTAAAAAGAAAATAAATAAAGAAAAAAACAAAACAAAAATACTGGAATTTTTTTTAAAAATGCCGCCTACTGGGCCAACACGGCCTGCATATGGCTAGTTGGGCCAGGATGCAGGCCCGCATAAGGCTCAGTAGGCCCACAGGCAGATAGTGCGTTTAGGCCCGTAGGCTTGCTAAAGAGAGGAGCTCGAGAGGGTTGGCGGAGCAGCGCTTATAAACCACTCTCGGCGCCTCTCAACTAGCGAGGTGGGACTAAACTTCCACTACACCGCTGTGCTAGGCTATTGGTCCCGGTTGGTGCCACCAACCGGGACCAATGCCCACCTTTCGTCCCGGTTGGTGCCACCAACCGGGACCAATGCCGACCTTTCGTCCCGGTTGGTGGCACCAACCGGGACTAAAGGTCTCCGCTTCCCGTCCTTTGGGCTGCTGAAAATAGACATTTAGTCCCGGTTGGTGGCTCCAACCGGGACGAAAGGGGGGCATTGGTCCCGGTTGGTGCCACCAACCGGGACTAAAGGG
This sequence comes from Elymus sibiricus, assembly GCA_039707655.1. Lineage (NCBI taxonomy): Eukaryota > Viridiplantae > Streptophyta > Magnoliopsida > Poales > Poaceae > Elymus > Elymus sibiricus. The sequence goes on from CM077675.1 coordinate 19,345,711, forward strand.
TGGGGTATATAAGCCCACACTTGGGAAATTTTCACACTTCATCCGCACTCGCCCCCGACGACGCCTAGCACATCGACGCCGCCAGGCTGCCCCGACGTCGTCCGCCGCCCCCACCGTCGCCGTCGCCGTCGTCGCCGTCGCCCCTGCCCCCGCCGTCGCCCGCGCCCCTGCCCCGGCTCTCCCCCGTCGTCGCCGTCGCCCCTGCCTCAAGCCCGCGCCCCTACCCAGGCCTGCCCCCGCCGTCGCCGCGCCCCTGCCCCGTCGTCGCCGTCGCCGTCCTCGCCCCCGACCCCGCGCCCCTGCCCCGTCGTCGCCGTCGCCGTCGTCGCGTGAGCCCCGCAGTGAGCCGCCGTGCCGCCCCGGCCGTTTTTTTATTAATCATGTTTATGTAATGTACGTATATATATGTACATGTATACGTAGATGCTTAGTGTATTTTTTTGATATGATGAATTTTTTAGTCATGTTTATGTATATGTATGTATATGTATATGTATGTATATGTAGATGTAGATGCTTAGTGTATGTATATGTAGTCATGTTTATTAATGTAGATGTATATGTATGTATGGATGGATATCGATGGATGTATGTATATAGAAAATTCGTAAAAAATTAACCGTAACTCCGATGAAAATAATTTATATATGAAAATGAGTTAATTAGAAGACTCACTAAGTTAAAATTTACCCCCTCCCCGATAACTTCGAGATGAGGGGGGGACGTCGGACATGCATGAGAGAGAGGCGGTCCGCTCGCCCGACCAACTATCGAGGCCACCCAAACCCTAGAAGAAAGAGCGTCGTTGTTGATCTACCCTCTCCTCGATAACTTCGACATGAGGGGGGACGTCGGACATGCATGAGAGAGAGGCGGTCCGCTCGCCCGACCAACTATCGAGGCCACCCAAACCCTAGAAGAAAGAGCGTCGTTGTCGATCTACCCCCTCCTCGATAACTCCGCCGCAATCCAACTATGACCGCATTATTCATAAGACATATGAAGAAGCGCGGTGGTCGGGAAGTACTTCCAGTGATGCAAGGTTAGCAGAACGAAGAAGTGGGAAAACAATTCCCCAGCTCGGCGAACAGGAGAAGCAATCGTGCCCCCCGCTCAAGGTGTCTAGCGATATCGTCGCTAATCATCCGGTGCTACTGCCCGGTACCAATCCTGGTGATTACTTGGGGGATGATGTAATTTTTGAAACGGCTGAGGTAACAAAAGAAGAATATAAATACGTGCACGGGAAGCCTCTCGTCAAACCTGATCATCTCCTCTAACAACGATGATGTACAAATTGCATGAGTGGTACATGAAAACGTGCAGGGAGTCTGTGAGAGACACTATGTATGTGGCAGTGAAACCAGAGCACGAATTCATTGGACTTCCCGTGATGCCTATTTAATTTGTGGAGTTATTTCAGTTATACAATCAACTGGCCCTCGACAAACAACTCATGACTGCCTACTGTCTGTAAGTATTACTTCTATAGTTAAGTCTTTAGCTCAGCTCGTTCATTGCATGTATATATAATTATCCTCACTATATTATGCAGATTGAAGATCGTCGAATGCAAAAAAATAGGAATCTTCGACGTTGGGTTCATTAGCCCAGATGCCGTAAATGAATGGACGGTACGAAACTCAATCAAAGAGACCGAGGAGAACTTGCTAAAGTCGTTCCTTATACATCAAAACAAAAGGGAAATACTCTTTCCTTACAACTTCAAGTGAGTGTTGCTGTCTTCTCTGTATACTCGGTTTCGGTTACTCGAGGTTAAGTAATGTAATTGATGAGTTATATATGCGTGCGCAGTTTCCACTTTATTCTACTATCCATTAAGCTTGACGGGGCATTAGTAACTATCTTAGACTCGAGACGGAAAGATCCCGAGGATTATGCGGACATGACTGCAATGCTCAAGAAGTAAGTTCAGTCAATACCGGGACCATATCGGCATGCAACTTTCGTTAATTTCCTGATATCAAGTAATCATTTTCTTTGCGTGGCAGGGTTTGGAAGAAGTTCACCCGAAAGGTTCCCGGTCTAAACAAAGAGTTGCGATTTACGCACCCCAAAGTAAGTAGTACTAGCTAGTTCCACGCATCTCTAATTGATTCAAATTTTCATCAATATATCATTACCATGCTTGCTTATCAGTTTGATTGAACTCTATTCTCGTAAAGTGCTTGTACCAGAAAGAAGGGACTCTTTTATGTGCATACTACGTATGCGAGTTCATTCACCACTCGACCTCTGAGCGGGGCTTCTCTGACAAACAATTTGAAGTACATAAATAATATTCACAATTTTATTTTATATATTACCATCAATTGTGTTGAGTTTTATTCATATATATGCATGTATTGACCCCCTTCTTTAAATCAGATCTGGCAGATGCGGGATGAACTCCTACCACATGATCGCATACGAGCAATTCAAGAGGAATTGGCGGGATTCTTTCTTGACCACGTCATACCTAAAGACGGAGAATACCATGCGGATTTGTGATTGGATCTTAGGTAGATGATGTTAGGGATTGTAAAAGATGTTATATTGTATATATGTAGTACCGTCGGATAGATATACGAAAACTTGTTGTTCGACCAATCTCTCGGAGAAAGAGAGGTAGATCACTTCTCTCTGTATATGTTCATGACGATCTTGTGTACTTAATGGTTCCTTCATTTGCTTACTAGCTAGCGTGTCGAGTTCTCTCTATAGTAGCTAGCGTCGACCAAGCACGAAGAAAGAGAGGACACTTCTCTCTATTAGCTAGCTAACACAATATGAAACTCCTAAATTAACCCTACAAAACCCCCTAACCCCCCCCCCCCCTTTCAAAAAAAGCCATCTCCTGCCAGATGCTGACGCGTGGATGCCTTTTGGTCCCGATTGGTGTTACCAACCGGGACTAAAGGTCCTCCTGCCTGGGCTCCCCGCAGCGGCCACGTGGAGCCCCTTCTGTCCCGGTTTGTAAGCGAACCGGGACTAAAGGTTTTGGGCTTTAGTCCCGGTTCCAGAACCGGGACAAATGGGCCTCTGGAACCGAAACAAATGGGCCGTTTTCCACTAGTGATATATAGGCATATCTTTAGTCCCGGTTTGTGGCTAGAACCGGGACTAAAGGGACTGGGCCAGGAGCGAGGCCCTTTAGTCCCGGTTCGTTTCACACGAACCGGGACTGGTTCCTGACGAACCCCGGCCGGCGCCCTGGCCGCTCGAACCGGGACTGATGCACCAATTAGTCCCGGTTCGTAACACGACCGGGACTAATGCAATATTCTGGCCCGTTTCAAAGCCATGTTTTCTACTAGTGATACTGCATTTATTGTAAGTTCACTTACTATATTTTACTGAAAATTTTGTGTATGTAGAGTGGTTGGATTAGTCACTAGCATTTCTGCCGAGCGGCGGATCATATGAGCAAAGACGACAAGTTCATATCGCAGACGGACAATATGTATATCAGCGTTTTTTTTTTCATTTTACATTGTTGTGTCCCTATATAAACAATCGCATTACTTTTCAAAACACCTGCTGTTGTCACGCCGTGAAAAAATTAGCAGATGCCTTTGATGTAGATGGTCTACTGACCAGCCTATTGCAATCATGTTTGTTGGCATTTCAGTAAACAAGTTTAACGGTAAGTACTTAGCGTCAATAAATGTTCATCTGTATAGTTTAAGCAAAAAGTAAAATTATTTGTTTACTACTTTTTTAAGGAACTTTGGCTTTGAAGTAAACTCTGGCTACACTATGGTATATAAATCCTACTATTCATGAAACAACGTCCATTCTATAAAGGTGTGAACATCGAAAACGAGCCATCTCTGTACCTAATTCTCAGTAGTCCAACATCAGATGTCAAAACAACTACTACAATAACTCAGGTCTACTGCAAGGTCCTATCAAATTGAAATACGCACTGGTACACAAAGTTGCCGACAAGCAACTGATACATCAATCATAGCATTATCGGCTCTTGATCCAACTAAAGTGGTATTTTCTTGCTATCCAGATTACATCAGCCCTTTGTTTCGACTGATAATACTTGCTTTTCTCTGACATGCATTAATCCTATATAACTGGCAGGACCAGTACTATAAGCCAGTGATAAAAATAACTGAAGTAGTGCAACAGATGATGATTGGTGGTACATGGGGTGCAAGCAATGCTCGGACAAAAAATTTAAAGGACCAAGGCCTATACATATGCTCTACATGCACTCAGCAAAACCTTTTCCAAGGTATTTTAGACATCTCATTAGTTATCTGTCTGCTATTAGATGGGTGTCCAAGCAATTTTGGTAAACTGATAATAACTGAATCACATACAAGATATCTCTGTATGGAATAGGTGCCAACACGACCGAGGAAGAGAATCCCACATTCACAGAATTTATATTTTTCGGACAACAAGGCAGCATCATAACTGGCAAGGAGGTTGATTATCTGCTTGACGAGACAAGAGCACGTAATGAAGGCACATCACGAGAAATATCAGATCTGGTGGGCAAAAGATTTATAGTTATGTATACTCCCGTATGTACTGAAAACCTATGACATTGCATTATGTTATCTCTGCGGTTTTAGACTATTTTTGCCTGCTTGGTAATGATAGTATGACTACTATGTGAGCTTTAGCAGTTACACGGGCTAACTTACTTTTATATGTCTGATTTACTTGCTTTATAGAACTGATAGATTTGTAAGGGCAATACGATAGTAAAAGTCACAAGTGCAAGAGCATTCCCGATAGGAAGCCTATGAAACACCAACTAAATTATCTGCTTTAGCAAACCAAGGTTTTGTATTCCACTGACCATTCTTGGTTAATTGTTCCATCCTATTTGTTTGGCCTCAGGTTACTCTTTTGTTCCATATCACCTAAAAAGGGATCAAGTTTAATACTCAGGTAAACCATGTCAGTGATTTGCCACAAAGCTAATCTAAGACTGTTCAGTACAACCGTCTAGCTGCACAGAATTTCACATCTCCCTGACAGACTTCCACCAGACTTGAATGTGACAGACTTTCACTGATAAATGGGGTAATACAAGTGTTCAACTGCACTAACTTCATCACTGCGTCGCCACTGTGACCACTGACAACTTTGCATAAAAGCAAGCCACCCATTCAACTATGCAAACATCTAAAAGCAACAACACACCAAAAGCTACCGAATAAGCATGCGGTAAAACTTCCATGCAAAGAAAACAACAACATAGGAACCTACACAAAATATAAATGGAATCAGTCATGGGCACGGCGTGCGCCGCGCAACTTTGGCGCTAGTATATACTATGAAAACCAAAGAGTTGAATTTTGATGAGAAGAATCTGAGAAACAACCAGATTGCGACACAGAGTAGCCTTTTGAATCTTAGCGCTCTGAATCAGAGTAGCGCAACAGGGTTCCCAGACCACAATGTCACAGGCCAAAGGATAACAACTGGTAACCGCAGGGCCGTAAAGATGATCGTAACGCTTCATTGCTCGCCTGGAGTAAGTGGTTGGTCAAAATTCATGGACAGCCATATGAGCCTCGCATGCTCTCTTTATGGTGTTCAATTCTTTGACTACATCGTTTATCTTCATTCTATGCCTTGGGGAATCCTCGCAGCAAGCTAGGCCAAGCTTAAACATAGGATACAAGAACATATCTATGATACGCTGCATGTCTCCGTTGTAGGTTGCACTAGCATCCAATATGTTCAGTAACTTATCAGGATAGGCCACCCTAACATATTTGACAAGGCTTATCACACCATGCATGAAATTGTCAGTAGGCCTCCTTCCAGTAAATCTACTATATCTAAATAGAAACACCCCACTACTTGATTTCTCTTGACATGCAACATATCCACATCAGCAATAAACATGCAGCCATCCATCATCTTCCGCCTCAGTGGTCTAGCCACATCATCAACTCCAAATATACCTAATATTTCTATGATTTAATTTCTATTTCTCTCCCCTTCGTTTATTCCCCACAAACCTCTTCATTTTCTGCGGAGGGCCACAACTCTGGCACGAGCGCACCACTTCTTATTCTCCATGGCAGTTTCTTCCCACAATAAATTCACCAAGGGAGCGTTGTTTTCTTTCGTCAGATTCTCCGTCTTCCCTCTTCTTCAGTCTCGAGGGCAACCCATCTCCCTCATGCATGGGTAACAGATGCACTTCGTCTCCCCTTTAAGAATTGCAGCCTGGGCAGCCAACTCCCGTGCACGTCGGAGGGCGTCATCGTGGAGGACTGGTCAGGAGCCGTCGCGTCGGCTGCATACATGCCGGAAGGCTACGCTGCGTGCCGCCATTGGCCTCCTCTCTGGTCAGGCTCGCTGGGTGAGCAGCGATGGGCCCTGCTCTGTGGTGAGGCTTGTCGGGTGGCAGCGATGGGTCAAGCCGAAGGGCTTCGCCACACGCCGTCGTGCGCCGACAACAACGCGTGTAGGTCTATGGTGGACTACTCACACATCACCATGGGAGCAGCAAGGAAGATGAAGAGGCCCTCCGTGATCGATCCCTCCTCCGGTAGGGCACCGGAACGGGGCTCCAGATGGGATCGCGGCGGAACAGAGATTTGCGGCGACGGAAAAAGTGTTTTGGGATGCTCTCTTGGGTTTTTAGAATATATGTGAATTTATAGGCCAAAGAACGGGGGCAGGAGACCCACCAGTGAGGGACAAACCATCAGGGCGCGCCGCCCCCCCTGGGCGTATCCTGTTGGCTTGTGTCTCCCTCATGCGGCCTCCGGTCTCCTCCCAAAGCTTCCAGGTCTTCTTTTGGTCCAGAAAACATCTTAAAAAAGTTTTGGGGCAATTAAACTTCATTTGGTACTGTAAACCTGAAAAGCCAAAAACATGCAGAAAACAACAACTGGCATTAGGCGCTGGGTCAATAGGTTGTGCTAAAAAATAATATAAATTGGTAAATAAATGCTCAAAAAGTATCCTAGAATGATAATATAATAGCATGGAACAATCAAAAATTATAGATATGTTGGAGATGTATCAGGCATGAGCCTGAAATACCAATTTTAGCTCTTGGAACATCGCATATGCTCCATGGCGTGCAAGACGTCTTTGGAGCCCCCATTCTAAGACGTAAAGCATGGCGCACTAAACTATAGAGTAGTCATCAGAACGTGTCTGCGAGTTCATAACATCCACAGACGACGCTAGAGGGGTTGGCACACTGAGCGATGCATCAAGGGCATAAGCCTTCTGTGCAGCAGTTAGGACAATCCTCAGATTACGGACCCAGTCCGCACAATTGCTTACACTATCTTTCAACTTAGCCTTTCTCTAGAAACGTATTAAAATTTAGGGGAGCTACAACGCGAGCTATTGATCTACGACATAATTTGCAAAGACAACTTTAGACTATGTTCATGATAATTAGTTTAATTAATCAAATTACTAGTGAACTCTCACTTAAATCAACATCCCTTGGGTTGTCTAAGTGTTACATGATCCAAATACACCAACCCAAGTCAGATCATCACGGGAGATGAGGTGGTTTCAATGGTGAACATCTCCATGTTGATCATATCTACTATATAACTCATGTTCGACCTTTCGGTCTCCGTGTTCCGAGGCCATGTCTGTACATGCTAGGATCGTCAAGTTTAACCCAAGTATTCTGCATGTGCAAAACTGGCTTATACCTGTTGTATGCGAACGAAGAGTCTATCACACCCGATCACCACGAGGTGCTTCGAAACGACGAACTTTTGCAACGGTGCATACTTGGGGAGAACACAATTTTATCTTGAAATTTAGTGAGGGATCATCTTATAATGCTACCGTCGTCCTAAGCAAAATAAGATTCATAATAAGATAAACATCACATGCAAATAAAATAAGTGACATGATATGGCCATCATCATCTTGTGCTTTTGATCTCCATCTCCAAAGCACCGGCATGATCTTCATCGTCACTGGCATGACACCATGATCTCTGTCATTATGATCTCCATCATCGTATCATCATGTGGTTGTCTCGCCAACTATTGCTTCTACAACTATTGCTAATTCATAGCAATAAAGTAAAGCAATGGCATAAAATAAATTTAAAGACAACCATATGGCTCCTGTCGGTTGTCATACACATCGACATGCAAGTCGTGATAACTGTTACAAAAACATGATCATCTCATACATCACATATATCAAATCACATCTTGGACATATCACATCACAACATACCATGCAAAAACAAGTTAGACGTCCTCTATTTTGTTGTTGCAAGTTTTACGTGGCTGCTATGGGCAACTAGCAAGCACCATTCTCACCTACGCGAAGCCACAACGGTGATAATCAAATTGCCTTTTAACCTTCTACAAGGACCGTCTTCGTCGAATCTGATTCATCTAAAGTGGAAGAGACAGACACCAGCCACCCACCTTTATGCAAAGCAAGTTGCATGTCAGTCGGTGGAACCGGTCTCTTGTGCGAGGGCAAGTAAATTTGGTTCGGGCCGCTTCATCCCACAATACCGCCGAATCAAAATAAGACTAAGGAAGTAAGAAATCTGAACATCAACGCCCACAACTCTTTGTGTTCTACTCGTGCGTTGCATCTACGCATAGACCTAGCTCATGATGCTACTATTGGGGAACGTTGCATGGGAAACAAAAAATTCCTACGCACACGTAAGATCTATCTATGGAGATGCATAGAAACGAGAGGGGAGTGTGTCTACGTACCCTCATAGACCGTTAAGCAGAAACGTATATAACGTGGTTGATGTAGTCGTACGTCTTCACAATCCAATCGCGATCTATCCCGATCAAGCGTCGTACGGAACACCTCCGAGTTCAGCACACGTGCGGCTCGGTGACGTCTCCTCCTTCTTGATTCAACAAGCAAGAGAGGAGAAGTAGACGGGATCTCGACCAGCATGATGGCGTGGTGGAGATGGTGATGAAGTACTGCCGGTAGGGTTTCGCTGCGCGCTGCCTGAACTAGGAACGGAGGAGCAACGAAGCAACGGGAGAGAGGGAGGCGCCAAGGGGCTGGTGTGTACTCTTGGGGGGCGCCCCCTCTCCACTATATATAGGTGGAGGGGCATGGGGGCTGTTGGAAATATGCCCCAGAGGCAATAATAATTTAGTTATTATCATATTTCCTTGTTCATGATAATCGTTTATTATCCATGCTATAATTGTATTGATTGGAAACTCAAATACATGTGTGGGTACATAGACAACACTGTGTCCCTCGTATGACTCTAATAAACTAGCTCGTTGATCAAAGATGGTCAAGGTTTCCTAGCCATGGACATGAGATGTCATTTGATAACGGGATCACATCATTAGGAGAATGATGTGATGGACAAGACCCAAACTATGAACATAGCATATGATCGTGTCAGTTTATTGCTATTGTTTTCTGCATGTCAAGTATCTGTTCCTATGACCATGAGATCATGCAACTCACTGACACCGGAGGAATACCTTGTGTGTATCAAACGTCACAACATAACTGGGTGACTATAAAGATGCTCTGCAGGTATCTCCGAGGGTGTCTGTTGGGTTGGCATGGATCAAGACTGGGATTTGTTACTCCGTGTGACGGAGAGGTATCTCAGGGCCCACTCGGTAATACAACATCACAATGAGCCTTGCAAGCAATGTGACTAAAGTGTTAGCCACGGGATCTTGTATAACGGAACGAGTAAAGAGACTTGCCGGTAACGAGATTGAACTAGGTATAGGGATACCAACGATCGAATCTCGGGCAAGTAACATACCGAAGAACAAAGGGAACAGCATACGGGATTAACTGAATCCTTGACATAGAGGTTCGACCGATATAGATCTTCGTAGAATATGTAGGAACCAATATGAGCATCCAGGTCCCGCTATTGGTTATTGACCGTAGAGGTGTCTCGGTCATGTCTAAATAGTTCTCAAACCCGCAGGGTCTACACACTTAACGTTTGGTGATGATTAGTATAGTTGAGTTATTGTATTGGTGACCGAAGGTTGTTCGGAGTCTCGGATAAGATCCCGGACATGGCGAGGATCTCCGGAAGAGTCCGGAGGTAAAGATTGATATATGTGATAATAGTGTTTTGATCTCCGGAAGGGTTCCGGAATTCACCGTAAGGGGTTCCAGATGTTTACCGAAGTGTTCGGGTGCAGCAACACTTTATATGGGCCAGAGGGGTAAAGCCCACGAGGTATTGGAAAGTGCAAAAGGAAGTTTTGCTACTGCCTTAAGCGGTACTACCGCTGGTAAGGCAGTACTACCGCGTAAGCGGTACTACCGCTTGTGTGAAGCGGTACTACCGCTCAAGCGGTACTACCGCTCACGAGCGATACTACCGCTTATGCGCGGTACTGCAGGGATCCAAGTTGGACTCTTTCCTTGCGGGCCAAACCGACCTTGTGCGGGCAAAACCGACCTTGTAGAGGTTTTCTCTCCAAGTTTAGACCCCAGGGCTCAACATATAAATAGAGGGGCAGGGCTAGCACACGGGACACATCAGGATTTCCCAAGCCGTGTGCCGGCAACCCTAGCCCTCTAGTTCCTCCGTCATAATCTCCGTAGTGCTTGGCGAAGCCCTGCAGAGATTGTTCCTCACCACCATCACCACGCCGTCGTGCTGCCGGAACTCATCTACTACTTCACCATCGCTCGCTAAATCGAGGAGGTGAAGGCGTCATCAAACCGTACGTGTGTTGAACGCGGAGGTGCCGTCTGTTCGGCACTAGTTCGTGATCGGATCGAGGGACGACTTGCGATTTGGATCGCGGAGACGTTCGACTACATCAACCGCGTTTCTTAAACGCTTCCGCTTAGCGATCTACAAGGGTATGTAGATTCACTCTCCCTCTCGTAGATGCTCATCACCATGGATAGATCTTGTGTATGCGTAGGAAAATATTTGTTTCCCATGCAACGTTTCCCAACAGTGGCATCTGAGCTTGGTCTATGCGTAGATGAGATCTCGAGTAGAACACAAAAGGGTTTTGTGGGCGTTGATATTCAGATTGCTTCCTCCCTTGGTCTTTTCTTGCTTCGGCAGTATTGTGGGATGAAGCGGCCCGGACCAACATTACTCGTACGCTTATGAGAGACCGGTTCCATCAACTGACATGTAACTTCGTTGCATAAAGATGGCTAGCGGGTGTCTGTTTCTCCCACTTTAGTCGGATCGGATTTGACAAAGGCGGTCCTTGAGAAGGTTGAATAGCATTTTTTATATCACCGTTGTGGTTTTTGCGTAGGTAAGAATCGTTCTTGCTAGATACCCGTAGCAGCCATGTAAAACTTGCAACAACAATTAGAGGACGTCTAACTTGTTTTTGCAGGGTATGTTGTGATGTGATATAGCCTATTACATGATGAGATATATGTGATGTATGAGATGATCATGTGTTGTATAGAATATCACGACTTGCATGTCGATGAGTACGGCAACTGGCAGGAGCCATAGAGTTGTCTTTAATTATTTTCGCCGTTTTGCTTTACTTTATCGCTATGAGTTAGCAATAGTCGTGGAAGCAACAGTCGGTGCGACAACCTCATGGAGACACGTTGATGGAGATCATGGTGTCATGCCGGTGACGATGGAGATCATGCCGGTGCTTTGGAGATGGAGATCAAAAGCACAAGTTCATGGCCATATCATGTCACTTATGATTTGCATGTGATGTTAATCCTTTTAAGCATCTTATTTTGCTTAGGACGACGGTAGCATTATAAGGTGATCCCTGACTTAAATTTCAAGATAAATTGTGTTCTCCCCGAGTGTGCACCGTTGCGAAAGTTCGTCGTTTCGAGACACCACGTGATGATCGGGTGTGATAGACTCTTCGTTCACATACAACGGGTGCAAGCCAGTGTTGCACATGCGGAACACTCGGGTTAAACTTGACGAGCCGAGCATGTACAGACATGGCCTCGGAACACAAGAGACCGAAAGGTCGAACATGAGTCATATAGTAGATATGATCAACATGAAGATGTTCACCATTGAAACCACCTCAACTCACGTGATGATCGGACTTGAGTTGGTTGATTTGGATCATGTGACACTCGAATGACCGGAGGGATGTCAATTTGAGTGGTAGTTTTTAAGTAACATGATTAACTAAACTCATTATCATGAACATAGTCAAAATGTCTTTGCAAATTATGTTGTAGATTACTAGCTCGCGCTGTAGCTCCCTTGAATTTTTATATGTTCCTAGAGAAATAGAGTTGAAAGATGATGGTAGCAATAATGCGGACTGGGTCCGTGATCTGAGGATTGTCCTCAATGCTGCATAGAAGGCTTATGTCCTTAATGCACCGCTCGGTGCGCCACCCCCTCAAGCGTCGTCTGTAGATGTTGTGAACATCTGACAGGCACGTTCTGATGACTACATGATAGTTCAGTGCGTCATGCATTACGGCTTAGAATTGAGGCTCCAAAACGTTTTGAACGTCACGGAACATATGAGATGTTCTAAGAGCTGAAATTGGGATCTCAGGCTCGTGCCCGTGTTGAGAGGTATGAGACCTCCAACAAGATTCTTTGCCTGCAAGATGAAGCAGAATAACTCAATCGGTGAGCATGTGCTCAGATTGTCTGGGTGCTACAATCGCTTGAATCGAGTGGGAGTTGATCTTCCAGATAAGATAGTGATTGATATAGTTCTCCAAGTCACTGTCACTAAGCTACTAGAGCCTCGTGATGAACTATAAAATGCCAGGGATAGAAATAATGATTCCTGAGCTATTCGCAATGTTTGACACCGCGAAGGTAGAAATCAAGAGGGAGCATCAAGTGTTGATGGTTAGTGAAACCACTAGTTTCGAGAAGGGCAAGGGCAAGGAGGGAAACTTCATGGATGGCAAGTCAGTTGCTGCTCCAGTGAAGAAACCCAAGGTTGAACCCAAACCCGAGACTAAGTGCTTCTATTATGAGGAGAACGGTCGCTGAAGTGGAACAACCCTAGATACTTTGTAGATAAGAAGGTTGGCAACGTCGACAGAAGTATATTTGATATACGTGTTATTGATGTGTACCTTACTAGTACTCCTAGTAGCACCTGGGTATTAGATACCAGTTCGGTTGCTAAATGTTAGTAACTCGAAATAAAAGCTACGGAATAAACGGAGGCTAGCTAAGGGTGAGGTGACGATGAGTGTTGGAAGTGTTTCCAATGTTGATGTGATCACCATCGCGCGCTCTCTCTACCTTTGGGATTAGTGATGAACCTAAATAAATGTTATTTGGTGTTTGCGTTAAGCATGAACATGATTAGATCATGTTTATTGCAATACGGTTATTCATTTAAGTTAGAGAATAATTGTTATTCTGTTTACATGAATAATACCTTCAATGGTCATGCACCCAATGAGAGTGGTTTATTAAATCTTAATCGTAAGGATACACATGTTCATAATATTGATGCCAAAAGATACAAAGTTAATAATGATAGTACCACATACTTGTGGCACTGCCGCTAAATGTCATATTGGTGTAAAACGCATGAAGAAACTCCATGCTGATGGATCTTTGGACTCATTCGATTTCGAATCGGTTGAGACATGCAGACCATGCCTCATGGGCAAGATGACTAAGACCCCGTTTTCCGGTATGATGGAGCGGGCAAGTGACTTATTGGAAATGATACATGTTGATGTATACGGTCCAATGAGTGTTGTAGCGTGCGGTGGATATCGTTATTTTCTTACCTTCACTGATGATTTGCGTAGATATAGGGTATATTTACTTAATGAAACACAAGTCTGAATCATTTGAAAAGTTCAAGAAAATTCAGAGTGAAGTTTGAGATCATCGTGACAAGAAGATAAAATGTCTACGATATGACCGTGGAGGTGAATATCTGAGTTACGAGTTTGGTAAACAACTTAAGACAATGTGGAAGTAGTTTCACAACTCACGCCACCTGGAACACCATAGTGTGATGGTGTGTCCGAACGTCGTAGTCGTGCTCTATTGGATATGGTGCGTACTATGATGTCTCTTATCGATTTGCCACTATCGTTTTGGGGTTATGCATTAGAGACAACTACATTCACTTTAAAAGGGGGCACCATCTAAGTCCGTTGAGATGACAACGTATGAATTTTGGTTTGGCAGAAACCTAAGCTGTCATTTCTTAATGTTTGGGGCTGCGACGCTTATGTGGAAAAGGTTTTCAACCTGATGAGCTCGAACCCAAAGCGGACAAATGCATCTTCATAGAATACCCTAACGTAACAGTTGGGTAAACCTTCTATCTCAGATCCAAGCACAAAGTGTTTGTTGCTAAAATGGGTCCTTTCTCGGGAAAGAGTTTCTCTCGAAAGAATTGAGTGGGAGGAAGATAGAACTTGATGAGGTTGTTGAACCTTTGTTTCAACCAGAGAGTAGCGCAGCGCAGAAAGTTATTTCTGTGGAGCCTACGTTAGTTGAAGAGGAAGTTAATGATGATGATCATGAAGCTTCGGATCAAGTTACTATCGAACCTCGTAGGTCGACAAGGACGCGTACTGCTCCTGAGTGGTACGGCAACCCTATCTTAGAGGTCATGTTGTTGGACAACGATGAACCTACGAGCTATGGAGAAGCGATGATGGGCCCGGATTCCGAGAAATGGTTAGAGGCCATGAAATCCGAGATGGGATCCATGTAAGAAAACAAAGTATGGGCTTTGGAAGTATTACCTGAAGGACGAAAGGCCATTCAGAACAAATGGATCTTTAAAAGGAAGACGGACGCGGATGGTAATGTCACCGTCTATAAAGCTCAACTTGTGGCAAAGGGTTTTTCACAAGTTCAAGGAGTTGACTACGATGAGACTTTCTCACCCGTAGCGATGCTAAAGTCTGCTGGAATTATGTTAGCAGTTGCTGCGGTTTTCGATTATGAAATCTGGCAGATGGATGTCAAAACAGAGTTTCCTTAACGGTTTCCGTGAGGAAAGGTTGTATGTGATACAACCGGAAGGTTTTGTCAGTCCTAAGGATGCTAAAATGTATGCAAACTCTAGCGATCCTTCTATGGACTGGAGCAAGCATCTCGGAGTTGGAATATACGCTTTAATGAGGTGATCAAAGTTTTTGAGTCTATACAAAGTTTATGAGAAACTTGTATTTACAATAAAGTGAGTGGGAGCACTATAGAATTTCTGATAAGTATATGTGGATGACATATTGTTGATCGGAAATGATGTAGAATTTCTGGAAAGCATAAAGGGTTGTTTGAAAGGAGTTTTTTCAAAGGAAACCTGGAATGAAGCTACTTGAATATTGGGCATCAGGATCTATAGAGATAGATCAAGACATCTGATAAAACTTTCAATGAGTACATGCCTTGACAAGATTTTGAAAGGGTTCGAAATGGATCAGTCAAAGAAAGAGTTCTTGCCTGATTTGTAAGGTGTGGAGTTGAGTGAGACTCAAAGCTCGACCACGGCAGAAGAAAGAGAAAGGACGAAGGTCGTCCCCTATGCCTTATCCATAGGCTCTGTATAGTATGCCATGCTGTGTACCGCACCTAGTGTGTGCCTTGCCATGAGTCTGTCAAGGGGTACAAGAGTGGTCCAGGAGTGGATCACTGGACAGCGGTCAAGATTATCCTTAGTAACTAGAGGACTAAGGAAATATTTCTTGATTATGGAGGTGATAAAGAGTTCGTCGTAAAGGGTTACGTCGATGCAAGCTTTGACACCTATCCGGACGACTCTGAGTAGCAGTCAGGATACGTATAGTGGAGCAACCATTTGTAATAGCTCCAAGTGGAGCGTGGTAGCATCTGCAGTATGACATATAGATTTGCAAAGAACACACGGATCTGAATGTTGCAGACCGTTGACTAAAGACCTCTCTCACATGCAAAGCATGATCGAACCCAGAACTCATTGGGTGTTAGATTCATAAATCACATGGTGATGTGAACTAGATTATTGACTCTAGTGCAAGTGGGAGACTGTTGGAAATATGCCCTAGAGGCAATAATAATTTAGTTATTATCATATTTCCTTGTTCATGATAATCGTTTATTATCCATGCTATAATTGTATTGATTGGAAACTCAAATACATGTGTGGGTACATAGACAACACTGTGTCCCTAGTATGCCTCTAATAAACTAACTCGTTGATCAAAGATGGTCAAGGTTTCCTAGCCATGGACATGAGATGTCATTTGATAACGGGATCACATCATTAGGAGAATGATGTGATGGACAAGACCCAAACTATGAACATAGCATATGATCGTGTCAGTTTATTGCTATTGTTTTCTGCATGTCAAGTATCTGTTCCTATGACCATGAGATCATGCAACTCACTGACACCGGAGGAATACCTTGTGTGTATCAAACGTCACAACATAACTGGGTGACTATAAAGATGCTCTACAGGTATCTCCGAGGGTGTCTGTTGGGTTGGCATGGATCAAGACTGGGATTTGTTACTCCGTGTGACGGAGAGGTATCTCAGGGCCCACTCGGTAATACAACATCACAATGAGCCTTGCAAGCAATGTGACTAAAGTGTTAGCCACGGGATCTTGTATTACGGAACGAGTAAAGAGACTTGCCGGTAACGAGATTGAACTAGGTATAGGGATACCAACGATCGAATCTCGGGCAAGTAACATACCGAAGATCAAAGGGAACAGCATACGGGATTAACTGAATCCTTGACATAGAGGTTCGACCGATATAGATCTTCGTAGAATATGTAGGAACCAATATGAGCATCCAGGTCCCTCTATTGGTTATTGACCGTAGAGGTGTCTCGGTCATGTCTACATAGTTCTCAAACCCGCAGGGTCTACACACTTAACATTTGGTGATGATTAGTATAGTTGAGTTATTGTATTGGTGACCGAAGGTTGTTCGGAGTCTCGGATAAGATCCCGGACATGACGAGGATCTCCGGAAGAGTCCGGAGGTAAAGATTGATATATGTGATAATAGTGTTTTGATCTCCGGAAGGGTTCCGGAATTCACCGGAAGGGGTTCCGGATGTTTACCGAAGTGTTCGGGTGCAGCAACACTTTATATGGGCCAGAGGGGTAAAGCCCACGAGGTATTGGAAAGTGCAAAAGGAAGTTTTGCTACTGCCTTAAGCGGTACTACCGCTGGTAAGGCAGTACTACCGCGTAAGCGGTACTACCGCTTGTGTGAAGCGGTACTACCGCTCACGAGCGGTACTACCGCTTGTGCGCGGTACTGCAGGGATCCGAGTTGGACTCTTTCCTTGCGGGCCAAACCGACCTTGTGCGGGCAAAACCGACCTTGTAGAGGTTTTCTCTCCAAGTTTAGACCCCAGGGCTCAACATATAAATAGAGGGGCAGGGCTAGCACACGGGACACATCAGGATTTCCCAAGCCGTATGCCGGCAACCCTAGCCCTCTAGTTCCTCCGTCATAATCTCCGTAGTGCTTGGCGAAGCCCTGCAGAGATTGTTCCTCACCACCATCACCACGCCGTCGTGCTGCCGGAACTCATCTACTACTTCACCATCGCCCGCTGGATCGAGGAGGTGAAAGCGTCATCAAGCCGTACGTGTGTTGAACGCGGAGGTGCCGTCTGTTCGGCACTAGTTCGTGATCGGATCGAGGGACGACTTGCGATTTGGATCGCAGAGACGTTCGACTACATCAACCGCGTTTCTTAAACGCTTCCGCTTAGCGATCTACAAGGGTATGTAGATTCACTCTCCCTCTCGTAGATGCTCATCACCATGGATAGATCTTGCGTATGCGTAGGAAAATATTTGTTTCCCATGCAACGTTTCCCAACAGTGGCATCTGAGCTTGGTCTATGCGTAGATGAGATCTCGAGTAGAACACAAAAGGGTTTTGTGGGCGTTGATATTCAGATTGCTTCCTCCCTTGGTCTTTTCTTGTTTCGGCGGTATTGTGGGATGAAGCGGCCCGGACCAACATTACTCGTACGCTTATGAGAGACCGGTTCCATCAACTGACATGTAACTTCGTTGCATAAAGATGGCTAGCGGGTGTCTGTTTCTCCCACTTTAGTCAGATTGGATTTGACAAAGGCGGTCCTTGAGAAGGTTGAATAGCAATTTTTATATCACCGTTGTGGTTTTTGCGTAGGTAAGAATCGTTCTTGCTAGATACCCGTAGCAGCCATGTAAAACTTGCAACAACAATTAGAGGACGTCTAACTTATTTTTGCAGGGTATGTTGTGATGTGATATAGCCTATTACATGATGAGATATATGTGATGTATGAGATGATCATGTGTTGTATAGAATATCACGACTTGCATATCGATGAGTACGGCAACTGGCAGGAGCCATAGAGTTGTCTTTAATTATTTTCGCCGTTTTGCTTTACTTTATCGCTATGAGTTAGCAATAGTCGTGGAAGCAACAGTCGGTGCGACAACTTCATGGCGACACGTTGATGGAGATCAAAAGCACAAGTTCATGGCCATATCATGTCACTTATGATTTGCATGTGATGTTAATCCTTTTAAGCATCTTATTTTGCTTAGGACGATGGTAACATTATAAGGTGATCCTTGACTTAAATTTCAAGATAAATTGTGTTCTCCCCGAGTGTGCACCGTTGCGAAAGTTCGTCGTTTCGAGACACCACGTGATGATCGGGTGTGATAGACTCTACGTTCACATACAACGGGTGCAAGCCAGTGTTGCACATGCGGAACACTCGGGTTAAACTTGACGAGCCGAGCATGTACAGACATGGCCTCGGATCACAAGAGACCGAAAGGTCGAACATGAGTCATATAGTAGATATGATCAACATGAAGATGTTCACCATTGAAACCACCTCAACTCACGTGATGATCGGACTTGAGTTGGTTGATTTGGATCATGTGACACTCGAATGACCGGAGGGATGTCAATTTGAGTGGTAGTTTTTAAGTAACATGATTAACTAAACTCATTATCATGAACATAGTCAAAATGTCTTTGCAAATTATGTTGTAGATTACTAGCTCGTGCTGTAGCTCCCTTGAATTTTTATATGTTCCTAGAGAAATAGAGTTGAAAGATGATGGTAGCAATAATGCGGACTGGGTCCGTGATCTGAGGATTGTCCTCAATGCTGCACAGAAGGCTTATGTCCTTAATGCACCGCTCGGTGCGCCACCCCCTCAAGCGTCGTCTGTAGATGTTGTGAACATCTGACAGGCACGTTCTGATGACTACATGATAGTTCAGTGCGTCATGCATTACGGCTTAGAATTGAGGCTCCAAAACGTTTTGAACGTCACGGAACATATGAGATGTTCTAAGAGCTGAAATTGGGATCTCAGGCTCGTGCCCGTGTTGAGAGGTATGAGACCTCCAACAAGATTCTTTGCCTGCAAGATGAAGGAGAATAACTCAATCGGTGAGCATGTGCTCAGATTGTCTGGGTGCTACAATCGCTTGAATCGAGTGGGAGTTGATCTTCCAGATAAGATAGTGATTGATATAGTTCTCCAAGTCACTGTCACTAAGCTACTAGAGCCTCGTGATGAACTATAAAATGCCAGGGATAGAAATAATGATTCCTGAGCTATTCGCAATGTTTGACACCGCGAAGGTAGAAATCAAGAGGGAGCATCAAGTGTTGATGGTTAGTAAAACCACTAGTTTCGAGAAGGGCAAGGGCAAGGAGGGAAACTTCATGGATGGCAAGTCAGTTGCTGCTCCAGTGAAGAAACCCAAGGTTGAACCCAAACCCGAGACTAAGTGCTTCTATTATGAGGAGAACGGTCGCTGAAGTGAAACAACCCTAGATACTTGGTAGATAAGAAGGTTGGCAACGTCGACAGAAGTATATTTGATATACGTGTTATTGATGTGTACCTTACTAGTACTCCTATGATACGGTTTACTATATTTGATATACCCCGTAGGCAAGGCTCGTGCAAACCTCTCAGGTGCGCAAACAAGATATTGTTGTTGGACAACAGTATACCTACGATACACAAGGAAGCGTTGATGGGCCCTGACTCCGGAATTGGCTAAATACCAATACAATCCGAGATTGTTTCCATATAAAGTGATTCGAGATTAAAATCTTGATACACCTTTCAGAAGATTTTGAGTCTAACGAATATTTATGGAACTAAAAACTGATACGGATAAAATGTTTTATCCATAAAGCTCGACTTGTTGAAATAATAAGTTCAAGGAGTTGACTACGATGAGGTTGTTTCACCGTAGCGATGCTTAAAGTCGGTTCGGGTTGAACTGGCAATTAATACATATTTCAATCATGAGATATGAAACATGGATGACAAAAGGATTTCCATCTGATGGAAATGAAACCTAGAACTTGTATGTGATACAGTCCGAAGTAATTTGTCGATCCAGAGGATGCTAGTAAGTATGCAAACTTCAGAGTTCCAGCGATGGACAGAAGAGAGCAAAGTGGAGTTGGAATCTTCGTTTTTGATGAAATGGTCAAAGGGGTTTGACTTTATCAAATGGGTATCGAAGATGCTTGTGATTCAAGAAAGTAAGTGGGAGCATAATAATATTTCTAGAAACCTTGTGTACTTGACACATTGTTAATTGGAAATAAATTTCTTGACACGAATTAGGACTTCATTTGAAAATAGTTTTTGATGAAGTGCTTAGGCTAAATAGCCTCAATATTAGGCATGATGATCTATGGAGATAGATTTACCTAATGGGGCTAAGCTATGAATACATATTGACAAGATGCTAAAACTTTTTAGCATTGAAAACTGTCAAGGAGTGATTCTTGCCGAAGTCACATGGAAAGAGTTTTTGCAAGACTCGGTGTCCCAAAACACTGATGAGCAAAATACATGATGGTGATTCCACACACTCTTGTGTTTGGATTAATCATGTATTCCATGGTATGTAAAAACAACCAGATATGTCCAATACTCCAAAGTTGTTGCGAGTATAGATACCAAAGTGATCAAAGTACTGATCATAGGACAACAGTGAAAGATGTCATTGAGTACTAGAGTAGTAGTGATGACATGTTTTCTCGCAAGCAGAGATTATGAAGTGCTCGTTGTAAGTAATTACATCGATACAGTCTTCATCAATGCTCCATGTGATTTTCGATTTAAGTTAAGGGTTTTATGTAATACACAATATGGTGGCACGGTAGTTGGAAATTGATCCAAACAAGATACTGTGGCGAATTCTATAACAAAGGCTAAGTATGTTGACGCTTAAGAAGTGACAAAGAAGTTGTTGAATCATATAGTTCATTAATGAACTTAGTATGGTTCCAAGATGGCTTTGGTCTATGGGACACTATTGCAGATAGTTGCTCCATAGCTCAGTCTGAGGAATCAGGTTTCTACCAATGATTCACACGTATGCAAAGCCAAGTCCACACAAAATATGGATTTTGTGAAAGCGTGAAAACGCGAGGATATGCATAGTTACACACGGAGCTGAAGTCGTCAGATCCGTTGGACATCAGGCTATACCACATGCGAAGCATATTTTACACCGGTATGCCATAGGTGTAAAGTGCATTAGCGTTGACTAGATTATTGACTCTAGTGCAAGTGGGAGTCTATAGGAGATATGCCCTAGAGGCAATAATAAAGGTTATTGATTATCTCCCTATTCATAATTAGGTTTATGTTCCATGCTATAACTGCAATGATTCTCGAGTCTGCAAATAAAACGAGGCTTGGAGGGAAACTCATGTGCACGTGTGGGATAATAAACGGTAAAAAGTATTCCTAGTCAAGCCTCTATGACTAGCTCAAGTATTGCATGATGATCCTGTTTTCCTGATCATGGGCATGACTATGCCGGCAATTTTGAGGGCACAATTGTTGGTAGAACACTTGTGTTGAATCGACCCGAATTGATGTTATGCTATGAGATACATTCGTCATTAGTTAATGGTTTATAACACAGAGATGGTTAATGTTTGCATGATTCCTTAGACCATGAGAGTATCGAGTTTCTTCATGCTTGCTTCATGAACTTTGGGGTTTGTTAAACGTCATCCGTAAATGGGTGGCTATTACGGCGGCTTACGGGTTCATGGAAAAGTATGTCAAGTAACTTGATAGCTCGAGATTGGGATTTTCTCCTCCGACGATGGAGAGATATCTCTGGGCCCTCTCGGTGTTACGGTATCCATCATCGTCTGGCCAGACACTTTGTGATTTGATCACGGGGATGCCGGAACACGGGAACGAGAAAAGAGAACAATTCCGGCAACGAGGTAACTGGCATAGTGGACAAGTTGTTGATCCACGGGGATGCCTACATGTCTCACCTCGGGTAATTGTAACATATCGCGAAGCAACAGGAATAGCACACGGCAACTGGAGGTTCACTCGAATATTTATTCGTGTGGGTATAGGGATCGATATGGGTGTCCACGGCTCCGATGTTGATCATTGATCGGAAGGGGTTCCGGGTCATGTCTATGCTTCACCGAACCTATAGGGTCACACGCTTAAGGGTCATCTATCTGCTGAATACTAGACAGGGAGTCTGAGAGGAAATCACCGAAAAAGTTTCGGACGCCGGAAAAGTTTCGGTCAACGGAAAAGTTCCGAAGAGAAAGGTCACCGGATGAGTTTCGGTGAAACTGAAAAGTTGTTTCAGAGGATACCATAAAGTCAAATTGGTTTTGGCACATGCCTGATAATTCTTGGAAGATGCCAGAATCGTTCTGGAAACTTTTTGGAATTTTCCGGGATGAAAACCGGAAATGTTCCGGAGCTGCCGAAACCGCTTCAGATGCTTTTCGCAGATGAAAATCACTAAACCGGAATTATTCCGGCTCACGTTGAAAATTATTTTGGTGGGTACTATAAATGTTCTAAGCCCACATGAATATTTTCAGTTCGATCAGACGCTGAAAAATGTCATCGTGAATAGTGAAAGTGCTTTTTGGGATATTTTTGGAAAGCCACCTTTTGGGGCTTTGCTCCAAAAGATCTTGGAGATGACATGGATGGATAGGGGCCAATTTTGGGGCCCCACATGAGGGTGTGGCCGGCCACATGGTGGACTCCTTCATGGAGTCCCTCTTGTTCCTTGGTTTCACCATTATGCCCTTGTGGAAGGACTTCATCCATGTGGGTTTTGGGTTTTATTGTAAAACCACCCTACCCCTTGGTTTTCCTATAAATAGGAGGTGAGTGGGCTGCCATATCACACACTCTTGCTCTCATACACAAAGCCATGCATGATCTGGCATTCTTCTCTCCCTCCCAGCGAAATAGTTTCGTAGAGCCGAAAGGCTGTCTGGGTTCCGGCAGGAACTAGTTCTGGACGGCGAAGCCCTGCCAGATAGATGACACCGTATGTGTGCAACTCTGTAGAGAGATCGTAGTTTCGGTCTTAGTTCGAGAGTGCCTCCCGAAGGGCTGTCCGTGTGACCGTCCGAGTTTTGGAGGTCCTCCCGAAGGGCTGTCCGAGTGACAGTCCGAGTTTCGGAGGTCCTCCCGAAGGGCTGTCCGCGACACCGTCCGGGGGACTGTGCGACCGCCTCACGGAGGGCTGTCCGCGGGGCAGATGAGGGTATACATCCTCGCTGTTGGGAGGTTTTAAAATCCTAGCTGCGGGGATCTGCACCGCCGTTCGTCATCGACTCTACTTCCGCTGCGCTAAGAGTCGGTAACGAAAATGATCAAACCTTGTATGCAGTCTCCATAGTGGTCCTGGGCTGGTGCGTAGGTTGGACAATTTTTTTTCCTGCTGCATTACCCTTCAACAGACACCCTCGAAGATACCTGTAGAGCACCTTTATGATCACCCAGTTATGAAGCGACGTTTGGTACATACAAGGCATTCCTCTGATGTTAGGGAGTTGCATGATCTCATGGTCTTAGAAACAGATACTTGACATGAAGAAAGTAGTAGCAATAAATTAAGTGATACGATTGCTTACGGTTGGGTCTTGTCCATCGCATGATTCTCCTAATGATGTGATCCCGTTATTAAATGACAACTCATGTCTATGGTTTGGAAACCTTAACCATCTCTGATCAACGAACTAGTCTAGTAGAAGCTCACTAGGGACACAGTGTTATCTATGTATCCACACATGTATCTCAGTTTCCACTCAATATAATTATAGCATGGATAATAGACGATTATCATGAATAGGAAAATATGATAATAACCAATTTATTATTGCCTCTAGGGCATATTTCCAACAAAAAAAAGGCTGGTTCATTTTTTCAAGCACCTCGGCTTAGGAGAGGTGCTTGAAGAAATAAACCAGATTTTTCTTAAGCACATGTGCTTATTTGTACAGGGTAGACGTTTAATTAGGCATATTTCCTTTAGAAATAGGCACTCCTACTCCAGAAAAGCCCAATTTATTTTTCTAAGCACCTTCCTAAGCACCAAGCATTGTACAAGGCCTAGTGATATCGATAGGTTAGCCAAGAGCATCTAAAGTCGGACCTCTCAAACCCGTCTCAAACGCCTTGGTAGGCCGTTCGGTCACTCACCAGTCATGAAAAATCGCCCTAGGTGGGCTCCTTAAATGGGCCTCAAACGCCTGTGCTGACCGGCACCCCTCATATCCGGCTCAAATATAGGGTGCGTATGGGAGTGTACGGGCGCGACCGCCACTTCGACTTGGCCCAACCAGGCCCACCCGAACCCCACAAATATCCCCATCTAGAAAACCCTAGACACCAGTCAATCCGAACTCCACTTCACTCCCATGCCCGCCCACTCCATTACAGATCCCCTCCCATTGGATCAGATTGTCGTGGGAACAAGCCTGACAGTAGAGGTTAGGGGTACGAAAGGAGAGGGCAGAGTCCTAGCTACGGCGAGGTTGTACACACGAATGTATGAGTTCAGGCCCCTCTCGTGGAGGTAACAGCCCTATGTCTCAGTGCTCGGGAGCTCTTGTCGTGTGGAATGTGAGAGTTACAGGGGGTGCAAACCCTTGTGCCAGAGGGGAGGGCCGGCTTATATAGAGTGCGCTGCCCCTCATCAATACCCGGCAACCAAGGGTTCGATCGTGGTAATAAAGGCATACGTTACTGATAACGTATGTAATAAATGCTACTTATGGTGTCTGGTCGAACGCCTGTCCGTTGGCCTCCCTGGAGTGGCTTCTTGTCTTCTGCGGTCGATTGACTTCTGGTTCTTCCGAGTGAAAGGCAACTGTCGAGTGGAGGGAGAAACCTCCGAGTGGATGTTCTGTCGAGTGACTCATGTGCCATGGTGATTTCAGTCGGAGTCTTCCTTGTAATCTTTAAGTCCTCCAAAGTAATGTCCTTAGGTAGGGTATGTAGGTCAGGCCTATGACCCTACCCTAGGTACATATCCCCATCATTAGCCCCCGAATGGATTGGGGTTCGAGTGAAAAGGGATCGATGGAGGTTCTGATAAGACACAAAAATTCCGAGTGCATTTTAGGGCATCACAGAAGTCTGCGTCGATTGGAATCTTTGTCATTCACCCTGATCAATTCTGTCTTGATATGCGTCCGAGTGAACTTGAGCGTGGACTCAGGTCCGAGTGATCAGCACGACCTCTTGATGCGACGGGTCACTTCGGCAGGTCCGGATTTTACGGGATTCGAAAATTTGGAAAGCACGCGCCGCGTGAAGATGACGCAACGACTGGGGCAAGTGGGGGCATGATGCCTCGATTTTCGCGCCGCCCTTATCGCCACGTACTGTGCTTCCTCTGAAATCGGGATACACAGAGATCTGGCGGGCCCGCAGGTCAGCGACTCATTCGGGCAGTTATAAGACGGGACGGCGCAGGGGTTGGTACAATGCTCCTCCTCCATTCCCCTCTTTTCCTCCGCCTCCTCTGCTCCACGCGCGCCGCTCGGCTCCACCTCGACGACCGCCGCCGCGATGACGAAGGGGAAGACGGAGAAGCTCGAGCGTGCCAAGAAGGGAAGCAAGGCGAAGAAGTCGTCGGGCGCTCGGTCCATGGTGCTGCCGGGGTGGATCCAAGGGGATTTCCTTCGGTCGACCGTCACGGCGGAGGACGTCCAGAATCTCGTCGCCGATGGGCTGATTGCTGACGGGTCGTGGAGGCTGTCGGAGGGAGAGACCGAGCCGGAGCCGCGCGAAGGCGAGTGAGTCCTCCTCCTCACACACGTCGAGCGAGGTTTTTCTATGCCTCCCCATCCATTCATCCGTGGTTTCTTGAATTTCTTCGGCACACAACTTCATCATTTTCCTCCAAATGCCTTTGCGTATCTTGCTGCATTCATAACACTGTGTGAATGCTTCTTGGGCTGTTCCCCTCATTGGGGCAAACACATCTTCACCATCCGGTCTCAGTCGGTCAAAAAGGCCAACCCTAGTGATAGTAAAACCCACGTCATCCAGCTGTGCGGTGGCCTGGGACTCCAAAAAAGGAATAAGAGTGTGTTTCCGTCGATGACCTTTCCTGAATCTGTTCGGGGCTGGCAGTCGACTTGGTTTTACTGCAAAGATGTTGCATCTCCCAATATGTCAACTGGCCTTCCCCCTTTCACATTGGAGCGACCCACCATTCCCAGAACCTTGTCCGTGACAGAGGGAGAGAAAGTCCAGGTAGGAATTTTAGTGAATGCAGTAGTTGATTTGATCCGTGGCGGAGTGACTGGTATGGACTTGCTAGAGGCGTTTCTTAGTCGGCGAATCCAGCCCCTTCAAGCAAGGGACCACACTATGTGGCACTATTCGGGCACCGAAGACACCACTCGGACACATCCAGAGGAAGTCTCTGAGGAGACCGTTGCACAGTGGCTCAGAAGTATCACCGGAGCCTGTGACAATCCTCTGGGAGCCAAGCGAATCTTGCCCTTCTCTGCCGAGAACCCACCGCCGAA
Organism: Elymus sibiricus; assembly: GCA_039707655.1. NCBI lineage: Eukaryota > Viridiplantae > Streptophyta > Magnoliopsida > Poales > Poaceae > Elymus > Elymus sibiricus. The sequence continues at coordinate 19,372,479 of CM077675.1, forward strand.
CCTGGTGAGTTATATCTGTGTCGAATGATCTCATGTTTCGTTGAGTGAGTGGGTCTTCATTCGACTGAATTTATTGTTTGTATTTTGTAGGAGTTTACAAACATGTATTCGCCCGTGCCGAACGGAAAGCAGCATGAAGACGGAGAAGAGAGCGCAGGCGGCAGCACAGACGTTGATTACGCCGATGACAGCGAATGAAGCGACGACGACCTGGAGGAGATCGAGGAAGAGGTCCAGGCTCCTCCACGCACCGAGCGTCGTTCCATGCAGCACAAAGACCCAGAAGCTGTCCCAAGCAGAACTCTGGCATCGAGCACCTGGAATCCGAAGCGCGACTGGGTTGCGACACCTGAGTCGACTGAAAAGGTCGCGAAATAGCTCAGGTCTGACGCACCAAAACCTCGGAAGGCTCTGCCCCGCATGAAGATCGCCGTGCCTGTCGCCTCAACGTGAGTGTTCATTTTCCTTTTTCTGCTGTTGTGGAACTTCATGTCTTTGTTGATCGAGTGGAATTTGTCTGCCAGAGCTGCTACCTCGGTGTCGTCGCCTCTGCGAGATGAAGAGGAACATATGGAAGTGTACACTGCTGACGCGGCCACCTCTCAACGAGGTATAACAAATCTTCACTCTGCTCTGTTTTTTGAAGGCGATTCGTCGATTGAATAAGTTAACGTTGTCGATTGATAGTTGATGACGTCATCCACGTGGAAGATGATGAGGAGCCACAGCAGGGTGCAGAGGGTGAAGTTGTGGCCTTGGACACTCCATGCGTACGCACTCGGAGGACATCATCGGGACAGACACCTCGTAGGTCGACTGCTGCATCGTCTCAAGAACTTGGCGACTCTTCCTGAGCCAGAGCTGATCTTGTGGTTCCGCTGTCGAGTGCTGCACCAGCAACTTCAACTCTTGTGGTTTCAGCGCCGATTGGGCAACCTCATGCAACTCTTGTGACCTCAGCTGCAGCACCGACCCATCCGACGTCCGCATACCCTTTGTACCACGTCCCAGAGGACCAGACTGGAGCTGCCAAAGAGGCCATGATCCAGTCTGGGCAAATGATGCTGCATACGAAGGAGGCGTATGAGGCCAGCAAGTTGGCTTATGATGCCAGCTCAGCGCTTCATGCCAATGTCCGAGTAAGTGCGATTGTAAGTTCATTTCCGATTGAATTCCTGTCCATCTTGATTCTGACTCTACACCCACTGGGTGTTTTCTTTTGATGCATACTTGCTTGTTTTCTCCTCGAGTAGATCAGGTCTTAGGCGAGTGGTCACAGTAGTCTTAAGAACTTGGACTAGGGGTCGTTTTTTGTACTTGGAGTACGTTTGTCACCTCTGAATGCTTGTCTTAGGGACGGAAAGGTCCGAGCTGGCAAGATCTATCTTGCAGGTTTCATGGACATCATTTCCATCAACCATGATATGACGCTTTGCAGGGGTGTGGGGTGGGGCGGCGGGCCGCCGTCCAGTCGACTGAACTTGCTCTTTTCCACTCGGGAGTGGAGAAATATTAGTGTCGACTAAACTACTTCTTTGCTGATTTCAGAAAGCTTGTGAGCTTGGGACTCAGTAAGTCGACCTGGAGAAGGAGAAAAACTAGCTTCAGTTGGATCTGGAGGTGACCAAGAACGACCTGGACCGTGCATAGACAGAGCTGAAGACCCTGGGAGGTAATCCTTGTTGGCCAATTGCACTATCACTTTCATCTTCTATCCTTTGAACCGAGTGTCCTCACTCGAACAGACGTGCGTGATGAGAACCGTCGACTCCAAGCGCGACTCAACAATGTTATTTCTTTAGATACCACGAAGAAGGCGCTTGAGGATAAAGACAAGGCACTCGCTGATGCTCAGAAGATGGCGAGGGAGAAAACCGAGGCTGCTGAGAAGAAGCTTGCCGCAGCCAATAAGTTGGAAGAAGAGAACGCCAAACTCAAGCAAGAACAAGCCGATTGGATCAAAAAGGTTGAACAGCTGACCAAGAGGAGGAGCGCTCTGGAGAACCACTTGGGAGACTTCGCGAAGAAGATGTTCGGCATGCTTGAAGGTAACTTTCTTCCGTCGAGTGAATTTCTTTAATTTCCACAGAACAGTAGCGTGACCAACTTTTCATTTCCTCTTTGTGTTGAATTCAGCCAAGACTTTGACAAGGAGACCGAGGAAATCGAGCCAAATCTGGACCCCACTAAGTCACCCGTCGGGGACGTTGTGGCCATGAGCATGTTTCGAGTTGAAGCTCGTCTTAGAAGCGTTCAAGGGTATATCACTCGACTGAAGGTTGCACTGGAGAAGGTCGACAAAGAATTGTGGCTAGAAGATACCCTCCAGACTGACCTCGAGTCGATGATGACCCGCCTCAATGAGATTCCCGGTGGAGTGCAGGCATGGAAAAAATCTGCTGCTCGCTGTGGAGCTGACGTGGCGCTTTTGCTCGTCTGGGTCCATTGCAAGGAGGCTAAGGAGGACAAACTGAAGGCTCTTCAGGTGGCCAACACGAAGAAACTTCAATTCGAAGATTTCATGGAGACCTTCATCGAAATAGCCACTCGGATTGCCGATGGGATTGATCTGGACACCTTCGTCGAGCCCGCGAGCCCTACCAGAGCTTGAGAAATATTTCGCTTGCAGTTAAAACTTTATTTGCCTCTGTATGCCGAGTGATGGTGTAACCGTTTAGAACTTCGTCCGGGCCTTAAGCCTGAGTACTTCCGTTTGCGTAAGTAACTTTCATCCACGCTAGAGATTCTGGATTTATCTGCATTTTACTTTCCAATCTTTTGCTTGGCTAAGTTTGTTTGATTTCCGAGTGAGGTGGATGCTCATTACTCGGAAGAATTTTGAACTTAGGCGAAAACTGGTTCACGGCTAAGTTCCCGAGTGAGAGGGCTTCTCACCACTCGGAGCATTTTACATCTTAGACGAAGATTGATTCGCAGCTAAGTTTCCGAGTGAATAGGATACTATTCACTCGGCAGGATTTTTAACTTAGGCGAAAACTTGTTCGCAGCTAAGCCCCCGAGTGAGAGGGCTGCACACCACTCGGAGCGTTTTACAACTTAGACGAAGACTGATTCGCAGCTAAGTTTCCGAGTGAATAGGATGCTATTCACTCGGCAGGGTTTTTAACTTAGGCGAAAACTGGTTCGCAGCTAAGCCCCCGAGTGAGAGGGCTGCTCACCACTCGGAGTGTTTTACAACTTAGACGAAGACTGATTCGTCGCAGCTAAGTTTCTGAGTGAATAGGATGCTATTCACTCGGCAGGGTTTTTAACTTAGGCGAAAACTGGTTCGCAGCTAAGCCCCCGAGTGAGAGGGCTGCTCACCACTCGGAGTGTTTTACAACTTAGACGAAGACTGATTCGTAACTAAGTTTCCGAGTGAATAAGATGCTATTCACTCGGCAGGGTTTTTAACTTAGGCGAAAACTGGTTCGCAGCTAAGCCCCCGAGTGAGAGGGTTGCTCAACACTCGGAGTGTTTTACAACTTAGACGAAGACTGATTCACAGCTAAGTTTCCGAGTGAATAGGATGCTATTCACTCGGCAGGGTTTTTAACTTAGGCGAAAACTGGTTCGTAGCTAAGCCCCCGAGTGAGAGGGCTGCTCACCACTCGGAGTGTTTTACAACTTAGACGAAGACTGATTCGCAGCTAAGTTTCTGAGTGAATAGGATGTTATTCACTCGGCAGGGTTTTTAACTTAGGCGAAAACTGGTTCGCAGCTAAGCCCCCGAGTGAGAGGGCTGCTCACCACTCGGAGTGTTTTTGAATATGAGATTGTGCGATCGGAATCGACAGAAGACTGCGGGAGTCATAATTTTGATAAACAACATTGTCTGGAGTACTCTTATTACATCAAAACAACTTAGTCGTCAGGTATAAAAACGTCGAAGTAAATGTGCGTTCCAGGCACGCGGCTCGTCGATATTCTTCTTGAGGTTGAAAAGATGGTAGGCTCTGTTGTTCAGTACTTTGGTGATGACGAAAGGACCTTCCCACGCCGGGGCGAGCTTGTGAGGTCGCTACTGATCCACTCGGAGCACAACGTCACCTTCATGGGACGGTCGACTCCTGACGTGCCTTGCATGGAAGCGACGCAGATCTTGCTGGTACACAGTCGACCGAATCAGAGCCATTTCATGTTCTTCTTCCAGGAGATCCACACCGTCTTGTCGTGCTTGTTCAGCCTCAGCCTCGGAGTAAAGGTCTACTCGGGGAGAATTGTGAAGGACATCACTCGGCAAAACGGCTTCGGCTCCATACACCATGAAGAAAGGAGTGTGCCCAGTCGACCGGTTTGGAGTCATCCTCAAGCCCCACAGAACAGATGGCAATTCAGTGACCCAAGCTCCAGCTGCATGTTCAAGATCTCGCATGTGTCGAGGCTTCAGCCCTTGAAGGATAAGGCCATTTGCTCGCTCAGCTTGACCATTAGTCTGGGGGTGCGCAACGGATGCGTAATCCACCCGAGTACCTTGGACGGAGCAAAAGTGTCTGAACTGTTCCGAGTCAAAGTTTGAACCATTGTCTGTAATGATACTGTGGGAAACTCCATACCGGAACGTTATCTCTTTCATGAACTTGATAGCAGTGCGCGAATTCAGCTTCTTTATGGGCTTAGCCTCAATCCACTTGGTGAACTTGTCGACTGCTACAAGCAGATGTGTGAATCCACTCTGGCCCGTTCGGAGGGGATCGACCATATCCAAACCCCATACAGCGAACGGCCAAACGAGTGGAATAGTCTTCAAGGTAGACGCGGGCTTATGTGACAAGTTTGCGTAAAACTGGCATCCTTCGCAGTGATCAACAATCTCCTTGGCCATTTCGTTGGCGCGTGGCCAGAAGAAACCAGCTCGGTACGCTTTGGCGACAATCTTCCGAGAGGACGCATGATGACCACAAGACCCCGAGTGAATTTCCTCCAGAATCAGTCGACCTTCCTCAGGGGAGATGCACCGCTGAGTTACGCCAGTTACGCTTTCTCTGTAAAGCTGTCCGTCCATCACAGTAAAGGCTTTGGACCTGCGGGCGATCTGTCGAGCTTCAACTTCGTCTTCTGGGAGTTCTTGCCTCAATATGTATGGGATATATGGCACCGTCCAATCAGGCGTAATCACCAGAATCTCCATGACCAGATCTATGACTGTTGGGGCATCAACCTCAGTCGGATTGGAGGCGCTTATTGCTTGCGGGGGCTCTTCAGTGAAGGGATCTTCTTGCACCGAAGGAGAATGTAAGTGTTCCAGAAACACATTGCTAGGTACATGCCTCCGAGTGGACCCGATCTTTGCTAGATCATCAGGTGCCTGATTTTTCACTCGGGGAATATGGTGGAGTTCCAAACCTTCAAACTTCTTCTCAAGCTTTCTCACTGTGTGGCAATATCCAGTCATGGCAGGGTTCCTGACATCCCACTCCTTCATCACCTGATTAACCACCAAATCTGAGTCACCATATACCATCAGGCGCCGGACGCCGAGTGAGGTGCCCATACGCAACCCGTAGAGGAGTGCCTCGTATTCAGCTTCATTATTGGAGGAATCAAAGTGAATCTGGAGGATATAACTAAGCTTGTCACCCTTTGGAGATACCAACACTACACCAGCACCAGACCCATTCAGCATCTTAGAGCCATCAAAGAACATGGTCCAGTGCGCCGAGTGGATTTGAATTGGTTGTTGCTGTTCTATCCACTCGGCCATGAAGTCAGCAAGCGCTTGAGATTTGATGGCCTTCTTTGCTTCAAACTTAATATCAAAGTAGAGGAGCTCAATAGCCCATTTGTCCACTCGGCCAGTCGCATCTCGATTGTTGAGGATCTCGGACAATGGAGCATCACTGACGACTGAGATTGAATGATCCTGGAAGTAGTGTGCCACCTTCTTCGCTGATAGATATATACCATAGACGAGCTTCTGGTAATGAGGATACCTTTGCTTTGAAGGAGTCAGCACTTCAGATATATAGTAAACTGGGCGTTGGACTTTATAAGCCTTGCCCTCTTCTTCTCTCTCGACAGTGGCTGCAATGTACAGAAGCAGGGGTTCTTTGCTGTGCGGAGCAGCAAGCACCGGCTGGGTGAAAAGCAGGGCTTTGAGCTCCACAAACGCTGCTTCTGCCTCAAGAGTCCACTCGAACATATCAGATTTCTTCATCAGACGGTATAAAGGCAAAGCTTTCTCTTCGAGACGAGAAATAAATCTACTCAGCGCCGCCAGGCAACCTGTGAGCTTCTGGACATCGTGCACACGCTCAGGGCTTTTCATTCGGACGATGGCACCGATCTTCTCGGGATTGACATCGATCCACCGTTCGGAAACGAGGAAACCGAGTAACTTGCCACCAGGAACTCCAAAAGTGCACTTGGACGGGTTCAACTTGATATCATATTTCCTTAGATTGGCGAACGTTTCTGCCAAGTCAGTCAGCAGGTCGGAACCTTTGCGAGACTTGACAACAATATCGTCCATATAAGCCTCAACATTCCGAGGGATTTGCTTGAGCTGGCATTTCTGAACCATACGCATGACAGTAGCTCCAGCATTTTTCAAACCAAAAGGCATGGTGATATAACAGTAACACCCGAAAGGGGTGATGAAGGCTGTCTTTATTTCATCTGGACCAAACGCTCGCACCCCGCAGTCGAGTCGACAATCTGATCGATGCGGGGGAGCGGAAAATGATCTTTCGGGCAGACCCGATTGATATGTTTAAAGCCAATACACATGCGGAGTGACTTATCTTTCTTGGGGACCATGATGACGTTCGTGAGCCACTCGGAGTGGTAAATCTCGCGTATGAACTTAGCCGCCAAGAGTCGAGCCATCTCATCGCCGATTGCTTTCCGCTTCTCTGCTGCCGACCGACGCAAGTGCTCTTTGACAGGCTTGGCCTTCGGGTCAACTCTCAGTCGGTGCTCAGCCAGTTCCCTGGGTACACCCGACATGTCAGAAGGCTTCCATGCGAAGATGTCCCAGTTCTCACGGAGGAACTGGATGAGCTCGGCTTCCTATTTGCTGTCGAGTGTCGTCGAGATGTTGGTCGGGGCAGCATTAGGATCTGTCGGGTGAACGTTCACTTGCTTCACTTCACCTGCCGACTGAAAAGCAGACTCGGAGGCGGGCTTCTTGGCGCGCAGCAGATCGGCAGGATCAGTATTCCTCTTGTATTCTTCCAACTTGACCACAGCCATTTGATGATCGGCAATCTTGGAGCCTTGCTGTAAGCGCTCCTCAGCCCTTTGTCGATTCCCTGTGACTGTGATCACACCCTTGGGCCCGGGCATCTTTAGCTTGAGGTACACGTAACATGGACGGGCCATGAAACGGGCATAAGCCGGTCGACCAAGGATGGCATGATATGCACTCTGGAAGTCTACAACTTCAAATGTCAACTTCTCCTTGCGAAAATTCTTGTCGGTGCCGAACACCACATCCAACGCAATCTGACCGAGTGACTTGGCCTTCTTCCTAGGGATGACTCTGTGGAACTGCATGCTGCTCTCACTGAGTCGGGACATCGGAATGCCCATCCCCTTGAGGGTATCTGCATACAAGATGTTCAATCCACTCCCTCCTTCCATGAGAACCTTGCGGAGTCAAGTGCCTCCTACAACAGGATCTACCACCAGAGCTTGCCGACCGGGGGTAACGACATGAGCGGGGTGATCCGACTGGTCAAAGGTGATAGCAGTCTGAGACCACTTTAGGTATTTCGGGGTGTCAGGAACAGCCATGTTGACCTCCCTGTTAATAAATTTCAGTCGACTTTTGCTTTCTACATCGGCGAAAATCATCAAAGTGGCATTGACCTCAGGGAAATCCTCTTTATCTTCATCATCTTCCTTTTCAGGAGTTTTCCCACTCGACTGTCCTTCCTTGAACTGCTGAATCAGCAATCTGCATTGTTGAGTGGTATGTTTCGGGTGTATCAAATTGCCTTCCTCATCTTTCTTCGTGTGGATCGCACAAGGCAAATCTAGGACATCCGTTCCTGACTGATTCTTTGACTTCTTGGGGGTAAATTGCCCTTTGGGTTTCCCCTTATTCTTTCCTTGCACCGCCAGAGCGGCTGCCTCTGCCTGATCAGAACCATCTGCTTTGCGCTTTTGCTTACGACTGGAATTGCCGCCGCCGGCCTCATTGTCGACTGCTTTTCCCTTACCGCTGCGGAGGCGGTCCTCCTCTTCGCCATTGGCATACCGAGTGGCAATCTCCATCATCTTGCTCAGGGAAATATCTCCTGTCCGACCAAACTTCAGATAAAGCTCTCTGTACTTAACGCCGGCCTTGAAGGCGCAGACGGCTTGGTGTTCGGAAACATTTTCCACCGTGTGATGGAGGGTGGTCCAACGCTGAATGTAATCCCTCAAAGTTTCATTGGGTTTCTGGACACAATGCTGCAGATCAATCAAACCAGCGGGACACTTGCATGTGCCCTCGAAAGTTCTGATGAACACTCGGGCAAGATCCTCCAAGCAGTAGATGCTAGAAGGAGCCAAACGATTCAGCCACGCTCTGGTCGAACCATCCAACATCAAAGACAAATGCTTCATGGCTATGTTGTCATTTCCTCCACCAATCTGCACCGCCACTCGGTAATCGTCTAGCCACGTTTCTGGCTTCGACTCACCAATGAACTTGCTTATTCCAGCCGCCAACCTGAAGTTGGGGGGAATCTCAGCAGATCGAATGGCTCTGCTGAAACACTCGGGTCCAGAGACAACGGTACCACTTCCACTAGGATAATCTCTATCATAATCATTCCTGTGAGCCCTGCCTCTGTCAATCCGCTTCTGTGCGAGGACATTCCTCGCGTCGAACCCAGGATTCCGCTCATCGCCGAACGGGCGCCTATCGTCATAGTGCCGGGGCACATATGAACCACTCCGCGGAGGAGTAAGCACTCGACGACGGTCATCACGGTGATAACGAGGAGCAAACTGATCTCGCCCGTGATCTTGGTACTGATCTTCACGGAAACCTCCGCCTCTGCGACGCAGAGGTGACCCCGGGCTATGCGCCGACTGAACTGTATCTACTCTGGGAGAATTACTATGTAATCTATTGCGCGACTGAGAAATAGCCGAATTCTGCTGTTGCGCTGCATCAAGCAACGCTCGGATCTGCTGCAAACCTCTGCCAGCCTCTGAATGGGATGGTTGAATGGAATCTGCAATCCTAGCAGCGGCTGTAACATTCAAAACTGGAGTACGGAATACCTTGACGTTGTTCTGAGATCCACACGGAAACAACTGTCGCTGACGTCGACTGGGAACGGGTGGACGCTGACGGGTACGCTCGTCAAGTGCCTTCTGCATCTCTTCGAGCCGTAGGCGCGTGGCCTCCAAGGCCTGGGCCTCGGCAGTCGCACCGACGATGGGAGTATGGAGAATCTCCTCATCTCGGTGCTGCTGCTCATTCGACGGTCCTCCAGCCTCGCGTCTGCCGCGGCCGAAGCCACGCGGGCTTTGCTGCGAATCCGCCATAAGAACCTCAGGCACTGAATCGCAGCTCTCGCACTCGGAAGGAACGTCAGACGGATCCGACGCCGAGTCGAACACACCGTTAAGTGATTCGGCGGGCTCGATAGCCGCAATCTGCAGAGATGACGCTTGGCGAGTCGCCGCATGCCTCACCCAACGCTGGAGCCGCGAGCGACCAGATCGCTTGTGGCGACGAACAGCGGGGAGAGCTGACAGGTACGGAGTCGACGACTGCCGAAGAAGAATGCCGCAGGAGCTTGCACGGAAGTGCGTTGCCCCGCGGATCGGGAGCGCCTCAACATCCAGAGGCGCTTCCTGAAGCCATGCCGAGTCGTCGGCGACGAAGGTGAGCGCACCAAGACGGATCTCGTGGCCCAGGAACATACCGCCGCCGAAAGACATGACGAAGAAGAAAATTTGCAAACTCACCGGAAGTCGCTTAGACGCCTGCCCCACGGTGGGCGCCAATTGTCGTGGGAACGAGCCTGGCAGTAGAGGTTAGGGGTACGAAAGGAGAGGGCAGAGTCCTAGCTACGACGAGGTTGTACACACGAATGTATGAGTTCAGTCCCCTCTCGTGGAGGTAACAGCCCTACGTCTCAGTGCTCGGGAGCTCTTGTCATGTGGAATGTGAGAGTTACAGGGGGTGCGAACCCTTGTGCCAGAGCGGAGGGGCGGCTTATATAGAGTGCGCTGCCCCTCATGAATACCCGGCAACCAAGGGTTCGATCGTGGTAATAAAGGCATACGTTACTGATAACGTATGTAATAAATGCTACTTATGGTGTCTGGTCGAATGCCTGTCCGTTGGCCTCCCTGGAGTGGCTTCTTGTCTTCTGCGGTCGATTGACTTCTGGTTCTTTCGAGTGAAAGGCAACTGTCGAGTGGAGGGAGAAACCTCCGAGTGGATGTTTTGTCGAGTGACTCATGTGCCATGGTGATTTCAGTCGGAGTCTTCCTTATAATCTTTAAGTCCTCCAAAGTAATGTCCTTAGGTAGGGTATGTAGGTCAGGCCTATGACCCTACCCTAGGTACATATCCCCATCACAGATGGCCGGCGATGGAAGCAGCGGCGGCTCCGGCAGAGAATCGGATGCCTCCACCATTGATGTGGAGGAGGTTGCCCTCAGCATCTCCACCTCCAGCTCCACCTCCAGCTCCGATGATGACGGACCACCGCACGCCGACACCTACACGAAGGAGGGGCATAGACACATCGACGACTGGAAGGGGAAGGGGCCGGCGAGGAAATGGTGATTTCCTCCGCCCTTCGCCCTTGTGTTTATACTTGAACTATGTTTTAATTAGTTTGTAGTATGGATTTGCATTGTCCGCCGTTGAACTCCGATGAACTATGCTCCTTTTGTCCGGCGATGAAATGGTGATCCGATGAACTCCATATGATGATCGTTTTTTACGTAGTGTTGCATGCTTTTGTATGGTTTTGAGGTTTCGAAGACGAGGGAAGCGGGTAAAAGCCAACAAATAAGGCATGATCGGTCAATGCGTTTGTTGGTCCGGATTTGCCCATGGAAGCAGCTGGAGATGCCCCAAATTTGTTCAATCTTTAAATCAGGGACGTCATGTCTTGCTGACGTTCCCCGCGATCCGTTTTGTATGGTATGGACTTTGAGTAAAAAAATTTGGTTTAACCCCTAAAAAAACGTAGCTTCAAGAGACATCCCCGCGCCCGATCCGAGAGAGAGAGTTGGCCAGGCCGTGTTGCTACCAACCGCCGTCCACAGCCTCCTGCCCGATCCGCCATCCATGGCGCTGCGTACCCTGGTGGCGAGGGTGCGGACTTCCGCCGCTGCGGTCCGCCTCCAGACACCGGGCCTCGGCCTCTCCCCTCTGCCCGGCGGCCGCCCCAACTTCCACTTCGCCGCCGCCTCCCGCCGCTCCCCTCCGGCCGGCGGCCGTCCCTGCCTCGTCTCCAGCAGGAATCTGGTACCTCCCGACCCCTCCTCCGTTGGATGATTGTTGGTAGTTCAAATTCGTTGTTTTGACCCCTCCTCATCTCTGCAACTAGTTTCCCTTTGCCAACAGACACAATCCCTGCACAAATAAATCATGCCAGCCCCTAGATTTAGGAAAGGTGATATGTTTGCCACTAGATGGCTGGGCGTTAATAGATGCATGTGCAGCCATGTTGTTGATATCTTCCATGATCTGCAGGTGTGGTTTGACCATGGGTAATGCAAGAGCTAAATTCTGTATGTAAATCTCACACAAATATCAAACGTACCTGAATAGGATAAATCTGGATACTAGTGCTGTAGTGATTTATAATCTTTAGAAACATAAAGCTGCTATTTATTTATTTTTGTAATCTTTAGGGCACTCCTGGTATGTAAAATTGCACGTCACGAGTTTTCTTATGTTAAGAAAATGCAATCACCTTTTATTGAAACCAGCCCTAAGGTTCTACCGTTCTAGGCATTGCTCTAAATATAAGGCCTTTGTGAAAGATTCTAGACCTGTTGTATCAAACCACATTTAAAAGGAGGCTGGTAGAAACGGCAGCTTATATAGACATTGAATATGCTACAGGGCTTTTTTAGTAGAAATAGTTTTACCCCCTGCCCGTTACAAATTGTAGCATGAAACATCTAGGTTGACAAGCATAGATTAGTCAAATCTTCCCTTTTTTGCTGCTTCCTCGGATGATTGTTGGGATTTCAAATTTTACATATTAGGCAAATGATCTTTCTGGATGTTTATTTTTCATTGTACAAGTAGTATATATATAATTATGTGGCTCGTTCTTAAACAGTGCATTCTCCTTTATATTGTAAACACTAAATGGTGGGGGTAATTATTCGTTCACTGTTTATTGTTACTTGGAACATTGATCCGAGCTATAGTATTATTTTCAGCAATTTTTGTAAAGCGGATACTATACTAGTACAAGCATGCCTTAGAAAGGAGGTGAGATTTCTTATTTAACCAGATCCCTTACATGATTTTCCTATTTTTATTGTAGCGCACAAGAATTAACTTGGAATCAGCTAGCAAAGAGGAGCTTAGGCGTGAGGCAGCCTTCTTAAGGGAACAGATCTATGAGTTTATTAACCTTACACAGTATGACTTTGTTCCCCCTAACGCTTAATACTGGTTTTTTTCTGTCATTTAAATAATCGTATAACTATACATGTTTTTCTGAAGGAAGGAGACGGAGAGGTCTAATCTAATTCTGAAGGATCTTTGGTGTACTATGAAGCGTATGGCCTGTTATGCTGCTGTGGTGAAAGTCATAACGCTTGTCATTTCTTATAAACTAGAGGAAGAAGATGAGGTGATGGACTAGTGGAAGAAGTTCTTGATTAACTAGTGGAACAAGCTGAGACGTCTTGTCATCAGCTTGCAGTGAGCTCTTAACGAGTAGTAGGTTATACTTAGGGAACTCGTGTATTAATATGCCTATCAGCCATGTGTCAGTACTTGAGTATATATGTTATAGAACTCCGAGCTGTTTGTATGGGTGTACGTCTTTTATCAGCTAGGTGTGAGCTCTGAACAAGTAATAGGTTATGTTAGGGAACTCATGTATTGATATGCGTATCAGCTGTGTATGGGTGTCTATCTAGCTAGCTATGACTATATATGAATATTTGTTTGAGGAATTGACAATGCTTGAATATATATTAGGAAGGGAGCAACATAGAAAAGTTGCTACAAAGTTTTACAGTGTGTAGGTGCCCAGAACAGTATACAAATATTACAAATTAATCTTGGTTTGGAGGTGGGTAGTTTACAGTACACAAATATTACAAATTAATTTGGGTTTCGAGGTGCGTAGTTTTCGTCATCCGACATCCAGTGAGTTGAAGACGACGATTGCGAGATGTCATGTTTGAGGAGGCTAAGAAGGGCAGCAGCGCTTAAGGAAGAACCCTCGAAAACTAATCTGTTTTGCTCCTTCCAAATGTGCTAGCAGGTGTAGATGGTTATTCTTATGTCCTTCTTGGATCATATCACTCCACCGGGAAGCAATGGAGATGTCGGGGTTGGCGATGAAGATAAAGGCCTGAGTACCACACTAGTAGAAAACAGGGCACTAGTCCCGGTTCCAGAGGGCCTTTAGTCCCGGTTCTGGAACCGGGAAAAAACGATCGGGACTAACGCCCAAAACTTTTAGTCCCGGTTTGCTTACGAACCGGGACCAAAGGGGCTCCACATGGCCGCTGCGGGGCGCCCAGGCAGGAGGACCTTTAGTCCCGGTTGGTAACACCAACCGGGACCAAAAGGCAGCCACGCGTCAGCAGCTCGCAGGCGCTGGGTTTTTTTTTTTTTGGAAGGGGGGGTTTAGGGGTTTTGGAGGGTTAATTTAGGGGTTTCATATTGTGTTAGCTAGCTAATAGAGAGAAGTGACCTCTCTTTCTCCGTGCTTGGTCGACGCTAGCTACTATACATATAGAGAGAACTCGACGCTAGCTAGTAAGCAAATGAAGGAAACCATTAATTACACAAGATCGTCATGAACATATATAGAGAGAAGTGACATCTCTTTCTCCGTGCTTGGTCGAACAACAAGTTTTCGTATATCTATCCGACGCTACTACATATGTACAATATAACACCCCTTACAACCATTGCAATTTCACATGGTATTCTCCATGTTCAGGTATGACGTGGTCAAGAAAGAATCCCGCCAATTCCTCTTGAATTGCTCGTATGCGATCATGTGGTAGGAGTTCATCCCGCATCTGCCAGATCTAATTTAAAGAAGGGGGTCAATACATATATATGAATGAAACTAAACACAATTGATGGTAATATATAAAATAAAATTGTGAATATTGTTTACGTACTTCAAATTGTTTCTCAGAGAATCCCCGCTCAGAGGTATAGTGGCGAATGAACTCGCATACGTAGTATCCACATAAATGAGTCCCGGGTGCCTGGTACAAGCACTTTACGAGAATAGAGTTCAATCAAACTGATAAGCAAGCATGATAATGGTATTGATGAAACTAAAATCAATGAGAGATGCGCGGAACTAGCTAGTACTACTTACTTTGGGGTGTGTAAATCGCAGCTCCTTCTTCAGACCCGGAACCATAGTGGTGAACTTTTTCCAAACCCTGGCAGGCAAAGAAAATGATTACTTGATATCAGCAAATGAACGAAAGTTGCCGATATGGTCCCGATATTGATTGAACTTACTTCTGGAGCATTGCAGTCATGTCCGCATAATACTTGGGATCTTTACGGAGCGAGTCTAAGACAGTTACAAATGCCCCGTCAAGGTTAATGGATAGCAGAATATAGTGGAAGCTGCGTACGCATAACTCATCAATTACATTACTTAACCTCGAGTAAGCGAAACCGAATATGCACAAGACAGTAACACTCACTTGAAGTTGTAAGGAAAGAGTATTTCCCTTTTGTTTTGATGTCTAAGGAACGCTTCTAGCAAGTTGTCCTCGGTATCTTTGGCCTCGTTTTGTACCGACCATTCATTTACGGTATTTGGGCTAATGAACCCAATGTCATAGATTTGTTCTTTTTTGCATTCGACCATCTTCAATCTGCATAATATAGTGAGGATAATTATATATACATGCAATGAACGAGCTGAGCTAGAGACTTAATTATAGAAGTAATACTTACAGACAGTAGCAAGTCATGAGTTGTTTGTCGAGGGCCTATTGATTGTATAACTGAAATAACTCCACAAATTCAACAGGCAACAGGTCGACTCCAGGGAAGTCGTGCTCTTTTTCAATTCCGATCATCAAACTGTCAGTCCCAGACTTCCTGCAGGTTTCCATGTACCACTCATGCAATTTGTGCATCATCGTTGTTAGATGAGGATGATCAGGTTTGACGAGAGGCTTCCCGTGCTCGTATCTAAAGACGTCTACTACCTCAGCCGTTTCAAATTGTACATCATCGGGCAGGTAATCATCAAGAGTGGTACCGGGCAGTAGCACCGGATGATTAGCGATATCGCTAGACACCTTGAGCGGGGGGCACGATTGCTTCTCCTGTTCGCCGAGCTGGGGAATTGTTTTCCCACTTCTTCGTTTTTTGCCTCTTGCAGCACTGGAAGTACTTCCCGACCGCTGCGCTTCAGCATGTGTCTTAGTAATTATGCGGTCATAGTTGGATAGCTGAGTCCGTGGTGGTCGCTTCAGGGCATGCAGAGTGAGCTTCGCTTTCACCGGATCTACCGTTTCCTTCGGAGGTGGATCTTTCCGTGCAAAATGGGCCTTCACTTCGGCTGCACTGATTTCAGCGTTTTCCTCTTCGGTCCTGTCATATGGTAACTTCGGAAGAGGCTTGAGGCTTGGACCAAATTTGTATTTCTTCCCGCCTATTGTACTGCTAACAGCCGGAGCGGCGGCGGCGACTCTCTTCCGCCGTTGCTGATGCGCCGGAGGAGGCGGAGTGCCCTGACGCGCCGGAGGAGGAGGAGGAGGAGGCGGAGTGCCCTGACGCGCCGGAGGAGGCGAAGTAGGAGGCGGAGTGCCCTGACGCGCCGGAGGAGGAGAAGGAGGAGGCGGAGTGCCCTGACGTGCCGGAGGAGGAGGAGGAGGCGGAGTGCCCTGACGCGTCGGAGGAGGCTGAGTCTGCTGAGGCGTCCAGTTTGGAAGCTTGATGTACTCTTTTCTCCATAGACAGGTACTCCTCAAAGCATTTTCCAGAAGAATAATATCCTCTTCACCTGTAGGGTTGTCAAGCTCCAGCCCCTCAAATCCATCCATTATTTCATCCACCGTCACAACAGCATAGCCATGTGGAATCGGACAGCAATGGAAAGTTCCCTCAGCTCGAGGAGGTACAACAGAGCCGACCGCCGCCTTGACGGTCAGGTTCTGGCATTTCGTCATTAGCTCGCAATGTTCAGCCGTCGTGATACTATCCACGGGGTAGCGAGGAGTCGTGAAATCAGGCTGAACGAGCTCCGTGGAAGCCACGCTACTTCTCCGCTGAGATGGTGGGGTAGCGTCAAAGGAAGGATCTTCGTGCCGCTCAGGTGGTTGGCCGGTAGCTCGCTGGCTCTCAAGTTCCTCTAGTTTTGCTAATCTTGCACTGAGCTTTTGCATTTCGCTTGCTTCATGTTTCCTTTTTCTCTCTCGGCTTCTATAACCACCGCTGTCGGGAAACCCATGCTTCCACGGAACGGAGCCTGGTGTGCCTCGTGTTCGTCCAGGGTGTTCAGGATTCCCGAGGGCCTCTGTCAGCTCGTCCTTCTCTCTGTCGGGAATGAACATCCCTTCCTGCGCTGCCTTGATTGCTGCCTGAAGCTTCCAGAAGGGTATTGCAAGTTGCTCGTTAGTCCAAACACACTCCCCTGTTTCTGGGTCCAAAGTTTCCCCAACCCCGAAGAACCAAGTCCTTGAACGATCTGGCCAGTGCAATGTCGCTGGTTGGACATTCTTAGCAAGCAGGTCTTGCTCAGCTTTGTCCCACAACTGTCGGGCTTTGTAGTAGCCACCTGACCCCGTGTGATGGTGATACTTCTTCTTTGCAGCATTTTTCTTGTTTGTCAGTGACCATTTCTTACCCTTCTCCGATTTTTTGTAGGCCACAAATTCGGGCCATTGATCTCTTATCTTCTCATATCGACCGATGAATTTCGGAGTCTCCTCTTTCTCGACAAACTTTGTGTTCAACTCTTTCTTCCAGTTCATGAATAGTTCTGCCATCTTCTTAAGAGCAAACGCCTTGACCTTTCGCTCTATAACTGGGTTATTCGGATCCTCCTCTCGCGGTAAGCTGAAATTTGTCATCAGCTCGGTCCAAAGATCATCTTTCAGTCTATCATGGACATAAGAAACTTCAGGATCCTTATTATTATTATTCCATTGCTGGGTGTTGATCGAGACATAGTCCCTAACAACAACTCCACACTGATGTACAAATGCGTCCTTGGTCCGCTTGGGAGCAATCGGTTGGCCATCTTTCGCGACTTCTGTGATCGTGAACCTTTCATCCGGGCGCAACCTTTTCTTCGGGCCTCATCTCCTTACCTCGTCGGACTTTGAAACAGTTGACGCTCCCTCCTCCGTTCGGTCACTGGAGCCGTGATCATGATCTCCTACCTCGGCCATTCGGTCACCGGAGCCGTCATGATCTCCTTCCTCCTCCATTGTTGGATCACCGGAGCCATCATCCTCTCCTTCCTGATAATCGGTGTCGTTGAGATACGACAAGGGATCACCTCCGGCGAGGATTATATCCCCCAACAACTGTTCTTTTTCTAAGTCTCTGTGATCCATAGTTTCTGCAAATATTATACAACATGGCAATATACAAACATGAGATATGCAAATCAATACAAGGCAATGCAACAATACGATCATATAATATCACTAATACATCATCGAATAGTATCGCTAATATATCATCGAATATTATCATTAATACATCTCGAATATTATTATATAATATCAATAATACAGATATAGTTGACGTCTCGCGGCGCAGGCGGTGGACACCCAAAGAGAAGGAACTATGACAGGATCATAGCTTGGGTGAGATCCCTGAAGAACCTGCCAGGTATTGGAGAACCTGGCGTCCAACGCAGCCATGTAGCGTCGGACGTGCTCGTCCTCCTCCCTGACACGGCGACGTACCACCTCCGCGGGGGCCGGCTCCATCTGCACCGACAGTGGTCCACGCGACCGCCACCAAAGAACCTCCGGGTCGACGACGGGACCCTCATTCCTCACCAAGCTGGGCGCCCCGGAAGGTAGCACCTCCCAGTGCCAGCCCGGCGAAGCCCAGTCCCGGACATGGCGCCTCTCAAGCAGGTGGTCGCCGGTGATACGTCTCCAACGTATCTATAATTTATGAAGTATTCATGCCATATTTACAATAATTTTATATGATTTTGGTATGATTTTATTAGAACTAACCCGGACTGACGCTGTTTTCAGCAGAGCTACCGTGGTGTTGTTTTTGTGCAGAAATAAAAGTTCTCGGAATGGGCTGAAAAATTACGGAGAATATTTTTGGAAAATATAAAAAATACTGGAGCAAAAAGATACCGGAGAGGAGTCCCGAGGAGGTCACAAGCCAAGGGGGCGCCCCCCTAGGGCGCGCCCCCCTGGCTTGTGGGTCCCTCGAGCACCCCCCTGACGTGATTCCAACGCCAAATATTCCTATAAATACAGAAACCCCCGAAAATAAACCTAGATCGGGAGTTCCGCCGCCGCAAGCCTCTGTAGCCACGAAAATCCAATCGGGAGCCCGTTCCGGCACCCTACCGGAGGGGGAAACCATCACCGGTGGCCATCTTCATCATCCCGGCGGTCTCCATGACGAGGAGGGATTAGTTCACCCTCGGGGCTGAGGGTATGTACCAGTAGCTATGTGTTTGATCTCTCTCTCTCTCGTCTTCTTGAGATGGCACGATCTTGATGTACCGCGAGCTTTATTGATATAGATGAATGATATGGAGTTTTCCCCTCTCTATCTTCTTGTGATGAATTGAGTTTTCCCTTTCAAGATTTCTTATCGGATTGAGTCTTTAAGTATTTGAGAACACTTGATGTATGTCTTGCGATGGGATATCCATGGTGACAATGGGATGTTCTATTGATCCACTTGATGTATGTTTTGGTGATCAACTTGCGGGTTCCGTGACCTTGGGAATCTATGCATAGGGGTTGGCACATGTTTTCGTCTTGACTCTCCGGTAGAAACTTTGGGGTACTCTTTGAAGTTCTTTGTGTTGGATTGAACATGATGAATCTGAAATTGTGTGATGCATATCGTATAATCAGGCCCATGGGTACTTGTGGTGACATTGGAGTATCTAGGTGACATTAGGGTTTTGGTTGATGTGTATCTTAAGGTGTTATTTTAGTACGAACTCTAGGGCTGTTCGTGACAATTAATGGGGATGGCTCATATGATTGATCGGAAAAGATAACTTTGAGGTGGTTTCGTACCCTACAATAATTTCTTCGTTTGTTCTCCGCTATTTGTGACTTTGGAGTGAACTCTTTGTTGCACGTGAGGGATTTACATATGATTCAACTATGTTAGTATTGTTGAGAGAACTTGCACTAGTGAAAGTATGGACCCTAGGCCTTGTTTCTAAGCATTGCAATACCGTTTTTGCTCACTTTTTTTTACTTGTTACCTTGCTATTTTTATATTTTCATATTACAAAAACCTATATCTACCATCCATATTACACTTGTATCACCATCTCTTCGCCGAACTAGTGCACCTATACAATTTACCATTGTATTGGGTGTGTTGGGGACACAAGAGACTCTTTGTTATTTGGTTGTAGTGTTGTTTGAGAGAGACCATCTTCATCCTACGCCTCCCACGGATTGATAAACCTTAGGTCATCCACTTGAGGGAAATTTGCTACTGTCCTACAAAACTCTGCGCTTGGAGGCCCAACACGAGTCTACAAGAAGAAGGTTGTGTAGTAGACATCAAGCTCTTTTCTGGCGCCGTTGCCGGGGAGGTGAGTGCTTGAAGGTATATCTTTAGATCTTGCAATTGAATCTTTTAGTTTCTTGTTTTATCACTAGTTTAGTCTTTAAAAGAAAAATACAAAAAAATGGAATTGAGGTTGCCTCATATGCTTCATCTTTTTAATCTCTTTCGTGAAAATGATGGAAAGGAAAATTGTGCTCAAGTGTTAGAAGAAGAAGTTATTAAAATGTTTGGCACTAAATCTTTGTATGATGATCATGATTGCAATGTTGTTAGTATGAATTCCTTGAATATTCATGATGCTAATCATATGCAAAGCCACAAGCTTGGGGATGCTATGTTTGATGAATATGATATTTTTAGTCCCCCAAGTTTTGATGAGCAAAACAATTATGATGATGGCATGCCTCCTATCTATGATGATTATGATGATGACAGGTATCCTATAAAGAGTGATAGTAACCATGAAACTTGTCATCATGATTTCAATATTCAAAGTGGTTATGTCAATCAAGTATCTCATGATAGTTATTTTGTTGAGTTTGCTCCCACTATTAGTCATGAGAAGAAATTTTCTTGTGTGGAGAGTAGTAAAATTTCTATGCTTGTGGATCATGAAGATAATGCTTTATGTGATAGTTATATTGTGGAATTCCTTCATGGTGCTACTGAAAATTATTATGAGGGAGGAACATATGCTTGTAGGAATTGCAATAATATCAAGTTTCCTCTCTATGTGTTCAAAATTTTGAAGTTGTGCTTGTTTTGCCTTCCTATGCTAGATCATTCTTGTTCCCATAAATTGTTTGCTCACAAAATCCCTATGCATAGGAAGTGGGTTAGACTTAAATATGCTTGTCATGAGATTCATGATGCTCTCTTACATGTTTCAATTACTATTCCTATGTGAGCATCATTGAAATCAGCATGCCTAGCTAAAAGGCATTAGAGAAAAGCGCTTGTTGGGTGACAACCCAACACTTTTACCTTCTGTTTTTTGTGTGTCCACAGGATTAAGCTACTGTATAATCATGTTTTATAGCTTTTGGGATGACTCACAAGATGAGTAGAATTGATGCTGAACCAAAACAGAAACTTTTGACTCCAGTACAGGAATATTCATTGTTTACTGGAGCGTGATAATGATCTGAAATTTTTACACAGTCTTGATATACAAATTCGTCAGGTTTTCCTAATGTTTCAGAATTTTTAGAGACAGGGAAGTATGGTTACACTACAGATCTTCACAGACTGTTCTGTTTTTGACAGATTCTGTTTTGCATGCATAGTTTGCTTGTTTTAGTGTTTCCATAGCTTATATTTAGTGGTATAAATTATGGGAATGATAGAATACAGTAGGTATCATGTGGGAACAATTATGAATCTTGTCTTGATAGTGCCTAAGTGAATTATCTTTATTTATTATACTAACCCATCTCATGAAGTTCCGTTAAGTTTTGTGTGATTGAAGTTTTCAAGTTTTGGGTGAGACACCGATATGAGGAGAATAAGGAGTGACAAGAATCTAAGCTTGGGGATGCCCAAGGCACCCCCAAGGTAATATCCAAGGAAGACTCAAGCGCCTAAGCTTGGGGATGCCCCGGAAGGCATCCCCTCTTTCGTCTTCAACATTATCGGTATATCTTACTTAGAGCTATATTTTTATTCGTCACACAATATGAGTTTTGGTTGGAGCGTCATTTTATTTTCTTGTTTTCTGTTAGGTGTCATTTATAATCTTGTTTTTCAATAAAAAGTTCCAAGAATTGCATTAGGATGCTTGCATTGCATGTTTTGATGTGTGCTGTATAAAAACAGAAACTTTTTCTGTAGTGTTTGAATTTTCATATTTTACTGGATTGTGGAAAGTTTCTGAAATTTTTACAGAGTATTGTCAAATAAATTATTTAGCATGTCCTGAAGTTTCATAATTTTTTGAGTTACATAAGTACACTGTTTTCATAAATTGCTACAGACTGTTCTGTTTGGACAGATTGCTGTCATAGTTTTGTTATCTGCTTATACTATAGTTTTCATAGCCTATATTGGTAGATATAAATTGTGGAAATGATATTATACAGTACCTAATGTTTGAAAATTATTGTGCAACATGTCTTGGCAGTACATAAAGAGTTGATTTATTATTATGTGTACTAACCTATCTCACAAGTTCTTTTCGAGTTTTGTGTGGATGAAGTTTTTGAGAATAGGTGAAAGCATGATATGAGAGGATTGAACGAGATACAAAAGCTCAAGCTTGGGGATGCCCAAGGCACCCCAAGTAAATATTTCAAGAGGTCTCAAGCATCTAAGCTTGGGGATGCTACGCATCCCGTCTCTCTTCGTCAACTATCGGTTAGCCTATGTTGAGCCTAAATTTATATCCGTTCACACTATGCGTGCTATTCTTGGAGTTCTATTTTTGTTTAGTTTGCTGT
This sequence comes from Elymus sibiricus, assembly GCA_039707655.1. Lineage (NCBI taxonomy): Eukaryota > Viridiplantae > Streptophyta > Magnoliopsida > Poales > Poaceae > Elymus > Elymus sibiricus. The sequence goes on from CM077675.1 coordinate 19,394,814, forward strand.
TTGAATAAAATACTCAGATCTGAAAATATTTATTGAGAGAGAGAGAGAGTCCTCACATATCTACTTAATTGTTTGACTACTCATTGATCTTCACTTATATCTTTTGAGAGTAGCTTGTCATTTGCTCATGTGCTTCACTTAAATTTGTTTGAGCTTGCCAAAAAGCAATAGCAATATATGAAACTAGCCCCTAAGTGATAGATATCCAAGGAGGATATAATAAAAACTTTCATGAAGATCATGGGACAAATTAAACTTGATTCTTTGTAATAGTTGTGAAACATGATGATAGTAATATGTGAGTCATGTTAGTGAGTAATTATGCTTTAGTAGGAATATTGGTGTTAAGGTTTGTGATTCCCTATGCAAGTACGAAAGTCAATAGTTATGCAATGAAGTTACATCCTACTTGTGGTGCATTATTCGGTGTTAGTTATGTTCAATGCTCACTTATGTGAATTTTCGTTTCGTGGTTTGGTTGCTTCCCAATCTATTTGCTAGCCTCCATTTGTACTAAGTAGAAATACTACTTGTGCATCCAAAATCCTTAAACCAAGTTTTGCCTTATGAGTCCACCATACCTACCTATATGCGGTATTTCCATGCCGTTCCAAGCAAATTTGTATGTGCCATCTCTAAATTTTCAAAATAAATTTTCTCTTTTGTGTGCCCGTACCGCTCATGAAACGGTGGGGAGTATCCAATATTTTTCCATGCTAGGTGTGTTATTCTCACGATATGTGTTGATTCACTATCATTCACGAGAAAGTGGCCGGTATTCGGGATGCCCAGTAACATGCTCAAAATTCACATCAAAATATAATGAAACAAAACTCCCCCAGGATTGTTGTTTGTATGGACGGTACCCGTGGATTCGGCTCACCGTGGAGTGTGATTGATTGGTGGAGGGGGAGTAAAAACTTTACCATTCTGTTTGGGAACCGCCTATAATGTATCTAGCATGGAAAGTATTGTGAGCTACTTTGTTGTTTTCGTTGACAGGAAAAGCATGCCACTCAAAATATTTTTCTCTCTCCATTTAAACCTTGAGCTCTGGCACCTCTACAAATCCCTACTTCCCTCTGCGAAGGGCCTATCTATTTACTTTATGCAATTTTTATTTTTGCTTTGAGTCTCCATCTTCTCTTATAAGCACCAACTAGGGGGCACTATGATCATACTTGAGCATTGGGCATAGCTAATATTTGAGTGTGTTTCATGAATGGATCAATGATTGAGCATGATGAGCTAGGGATAACTTTCTTTAATGTTGATATTTTGAAAGACATGGTTGCTTGTTGACATGCTTGAGTATTGAAGTCATTATGTTAAAACTAGACTATTACTTTGAATCATTTACAAGTCCAAATGTCCATGCTATACAAAGAAGAAAAGAATATGATGAACATGTTAGGTAGCATTCACACTTCATAAATTATTTCTTTTATCATTTACCTACTCGAGGACGTGCAGGAATTAAGCTTGGGGATGCTGATACGTCTCCAACGTATCTATAATTTATGAAGTATTCATGCCATGTTTACAATAATTTTATATGATTTTGGTATGATTTTATTAGAACTAACCCGGACTGACGCTGCTTTCAGCAGAGCTACCGTGGTGTTGTTTTTGTGCAGAAATAAAAGTTCTCGGAATGGGCTAAAAATTTACGGAGAATATTTTTCAAAAATATAAAAAATACTGGAGCAAAAAGATACCGGAGAGGAGTCCCGAGGAGGTCACAAGCCTAGGGGGCGCCCCCCCTAGGGCGCGCCCCCTGGCTTGTGGGTCCCTCGAGCACCCCCCTGACGTGATTCCAACGCCAAATATTCCTATAAATACAGAAACCCCCAAAAAGAAACCTAGATCAGGAGTTCCGCCGCCGCAAGCCTCTGTAGCCACGAAAAACCAATCGGGAGCCCGTTCCGGCACCTTGCCGGAGGGGGAAACCATCACCGGAGGCCATCTTCATCATCCCGGCGGTCTCCATGACGAGGAGGGAGTAGTTCACCCTCGGGGCTGAGGGTATGTACCAGTAGCTATGTGTTTGATCTCTCTCTCTCTCGTGTTCTTGAGATGGCACGATCTTGATGTACCGCGACTTTATTGATATAGATGAATCATATGGAGTTTTCCCCTCTCTATCTTCTTGTGATGAATTGAGTTTTCCCTTTGAAGTTTTCTTATCGGATCGAGTCTTTAAGGATTTGAGAACACTTGATGTATGTCTTGCGATGGGATATCTGTGGTGATAATGGGATGTTCTATTGATCCACTTGATGTATGTTTTGGTGATCAACTTGCGGGTTCCGTGACCTTGGGAATCTATGCATAGGGGTTGGCATATGTTTTCGTCTTGACTCTCCGGTAGAAACTTTGGTGCACTCTTTGAAGTTCTTTGTGTTGGATTGAACATGATGAATCTGAAATTGTGTGATGCATATCGTATAATCAAGCCCATGGGTACTTGTGGTGATATTGGAGTATCTAGGTGACATTAGGGTTTTGGTTGATGTGTATCTTAAGGTGTTATTTTAGTACGAACTCTAGGGCTGTTTGTGACAATTAATGGGGATGGCTCATATGATTGATCGGAAAAGATAACTTTGAGGTGGTTTCGTACCCTACAATAATATCTTCGTTTGTTCTCCGCTATTTGTGACTTTGGAGTGAACTCTTTGCCGCACGTGAGGGATTTACATATGATTCAACTATGTTAGTATTGTTGAGAGAACTTGCACTAGTGAAAGTATGGACCCTAGGCCTTGTTTCTAAGCATTGCAATACCGTTTTTGCTCACTTTTTTTACTTGTTACCTTGCTGTTTTTATATTTTCAGATAACAAAAACCTATATCTACCATCCATATTACACTTGTATCACCATCTCTTCGCCAAACTAGTGCACCTATACAATTTACCATTGTATTGGGTGTGTTGGGGACACAAGAGACTCTTTGTTATTTGGTTGCAGGCTTGTTTGAGAGAGACCATCTTCATCCTACACCTCCCACGGATTGATAAACCTTATGTCATCCACTTGAGGGAAATTTGCTACTGTCCTACAAAACTCTGCGCTTGGAGGCCAAACACGAGTCTACAAGAAGAAGGTTGTGTAGTAAACATCAGCCGGCGCCGAGTCGACGACGAGGATGCGGGCCGGGCATCGTCGACGTCGAGAAAAATTCTACAACTATTTAAATTCCTACTATTTAATAAACTTTAATAAAGATGATTGCATTTGACAACTATGACAATAATAACATATTTAACAACAATGACACATTTTCTACTTAAGCGATCGTCGGGGACTCCTCCCCAGTGATCCTCGGGGACTCCTCGGGTTCGCCAACTAAAACAACTAAAACTTTTTTACAACTAAAACAACAAATTAATAAAACAAACTAAAACAACAAATAAAACAACCTAAAACAACTAATAAAAATAGTAAAACAAACAAAAAAACTAAAACGCAGATGAGGCTGGGGCAGGCCAGCGGCGCCGGCGCACGCGGCCGCGGTGGCCGCGGAGGAGGGGGCAGGAGCTCACCGGCGACGACGGGCTCGGGGAGGTTGTGCGGGCGGCGACGACGGGGCTTGGGGAGGTGGCGCGGGCGGCGTCCGGCATCGGGGGCAGCGACGACGTTGACGAGGACGAGGAGGCGCGCGGGGACGGGTGCTACTTCTCGAGCATGCGTTGGTTTTCCCTTGAAGAGGAAAGGGTGATGCAGCAAAGTAGATAAGTATTTCCCTCAGTTGTTGAGAACCAAGGTATCAATCCAGTAGGAGATACAAGCAAGACCCCAATAGGTGTACCTACACAAATAATCAAACACTTGCACCCAACGCTATAAAGGGGTTGTCAATCCCTTCACGGTTACTTGCAAGGATGAGATCTGATAGAGATAGATAGATATGATTGCTTGAAAGTAAAGTAAAACAAAAGTAAAAAGATTGGAGCAAGATATTTTTGGTATTTTTGGTTTTAGATCTGAAAGTATAATATGGAAAATAGCCCCAGGGGCCATAGGTTTCACTAGAGGCTTCTCTCATGAAGGCAAATAATACGGTGGGTGAACAAATTACTGTCGAGCACTTGATAGAAAAGCGAATAATTATGAAGATATCCAAGGCAATGATTATGCATATAGGCATCACATCCGTGTCCAGTAGACCGAAACGATTCTACATCTACTACTATTACTCCACACATCGACTGACTCCTGCCTGCATCTAGAGTATTAAGTTCACGAAGAACAGAGTAACGCATTAGGTAAGATGACATGATGTAGAGGGATAAACTCAAGCAATATGATGAAAACCCCATCTTTTTATCCTCGATGGCAACAATACAATACGTGCCTCGCTACCCCTACTTTGTCACTGGGTGAGGACACCGCAAGATTGAACCCAAAACTAAGCACTTCTCCCATTGCAAGAATTACCAATCTAGTTGGCCAAACCAAACCAATAACTCGAAGAGACTTGCAAAGATATGAAATCATGCATATAAGAATTCAGAAAAGACTCAAATAATATTCATAGATAATCTGAACATAAACCCACAATTCATCGGATCTCGACAAACACACCGCAAAAGAGTATTACATCGGATAGATCTCCATGAAGATCATGAAGAACATGGTATTGAATAACAAAGAGAGAGAAGAAGCCATCTAGCTACTAGCTATGGACCCGAAGGTCTGTGGTGAACTACTCACGCATCATCGGAGGGGCAATAGAGTTGATGTAGATGCCCTCCATGATCGATTCCCCCTCCGGCAGATTACCGGAAAAGGCTCCAAGATTGGATCTCACGGGAACAGAGGCTTCCGGCGGCAGAAAAGTATTTTCGTGGCTCTTTTTGGTATCCAGGGAATATTTGTGAATTTATAGGCCGAAGAATAGGGTTAGGGGGGCTGCCGTGGGGCCACAAGCCACCCCCCTAGGGCGCGCCCCTGTGGCTTGTCGCCACACGGCAGCTCTCCTGACTTCATCTCCAAGTCTTCTGGGTTGCTTCTGGTCCAAGAAAAATTATTCCGAAGATTTTATTCCATTTGGACTCCGTTTAATATTCCTTATCTGCAATACTCAAAAACAAGGAAAAAACAGAAACTGGCACTAGGCTCTAGATTAATAAGTTAGTCCCAAAAATAATAATAATAACATATTAATGCATATAAAACATCCAAAACAGATAATATAATAGCATGGAACAATCAAAAATTATAGATACGTTGGAGACGTATCAGTAACCCAGTCAGATCCCTGTGGATTGGAGCCGCACCAAGACCATGCTGCCTTAGATAGAGCTTTTCCGCTGCCATCACTCTTGTAATATATCTTGTAAGACTGATATATCCTTTAATAGAAATGCCTATGTTCATGATACTTGTTGTAAACGCGCATGCCAGAGTGATTTCCTAGGCTGGTGTGCATGGCGACCGTCTGGCTATAGTGGTAATCAGGCGGGACGCCACACTGCGGGATTTCATCAAACACCTCATGTGCATAGGAGGTGAGAACAGAGAGCAACACACCTCCCAAACGCTGCCCGACCAAAAAATAGAGGAGTGAGCGGGCAGGGGCGAGCATATATATAGGCGTTGTATAAGTCCCGGTTGGTGGCTAGCACCGGGACTAAAGGTGCCTCTTTAGTCCCGGTTCCAGCCACCAACCGGGACTCAAGGGGCTCGGCCAGGAGCGAGGCCCTTTAGTCCCGGTTCGTGTCTGGAACCAGGACTAAAGGGGCCAGATGAACCGGGACTGGTTCCCGCCGAGCCCGGCCGGCGCCCTGGCCTCACGAACCGGGACTGATGCACCCATTAGTCCCGGTTCGTAACACGACCGGGACTAATGCGATATTATGGCCCGTTTCAAAGCCCTGTTTTCTACTAGTGCCAGTCCACGAAGAAACCAGGAACCCGACCTCCATGGAGAAAGAGCATTTCAGGGTCAGGTGGAAAGGAGTCTCATCCTCTTGGTCACACGGATTGCAATAATCATTATGATCCAGCCCTCTAATTGCCAGGTTGTCGTTAGTGACGATGCAGCCCTTTAGCCATAGACACATGAAGAATAGGGTTAGGGGGGCTGTCGTGGGGCCACAAGCCAGGGGGCGCCCCCCCCTAGGGCACGCCCCTGTGGCTTGTCGCCACACAGCGGCTCTCCTGACTTCATCTCCAAGTCTTCTGGGTTGCTTCTGGTCCAAGAAAAATTATTCCGAAGATTTTATTCCGTTTGGACTCCGTTTAATATTCCTTATCTGCAATACTCAAAAACAAGGAAAAAACAGAAACTGGCACTAGGCTCTAGATTAATAGGTTAGTCCCAAAAATAATATAAAATAGCATATTAATGCATATAAAACATCCAAAACAGATAATATAATAGCATGGAACAATCAAAAATTATAGATACGTTGGAGACGTATCAAGCATCACCAAGCTTAATTCCTGCTCGTCCTCGAGTAGGTAAATGATAAAAACAGAATTTTTGATGTGGAATGCTACCTAACATATTTATCCATGTAATATTATTTATTGTGGCATGAATATTCACATCCATAAGATTCAAAAGAATAGTCTAATATTGACATAAAAACAGTAATACTTCGAGCACACCAACAAGGCAATTGCGTCCTTTCAAAATAACATGGCCTTAGAAAGTTATCCCTACAAAATCATATGGTCTGGCTATGCTCCATCTTCCCCACACAAAGTATCTAAATCATGCACAACCCCGATGAACAAGCCAAGCAATTGTTTCACACTTTTAATATTCTCAAACCTTTTCAACTCTCAGGCAATACATGAGCGTGAGCCATTGATATAGCACTATAGGTGGAATAGAATATGGTGGAGGTTGCAAGGAAAAAGGAGAAGATAGTCTCACATCAACTAGGCGTATCAACGGGCTATGGAGATGCCCATCAATAGATATCAATGTGAGTGAGTAGGGATTGCCATGCAACAAATGCACTAGAGCTACAAGTGTATGAAAGCTCAAAAAGAAAACTAAGTGGTTGTGCAATATTCCACTAGCTATATGAAAGTGACAAAATAGGAGACTCTCTATCATGAAGATCATGGTGCTACTTTGAAGCACAAGTGTGGAAAAAGATAGTAGAAATTGTCCCTTCTCTCTTTCTCTCATTTTTTTCATTTTTTTTTCTTTTTTGGTGGGCATCTTTGGCCTCTTTTTTTTATTTGGGCTTCGCTGGCCTCTTTTATTTTTTGTAAAGTCCGGAGACTCATCCCAACTTGTGAGGGATTCATAGCTTCCATCATCCTTTTATCTCACGGGATCAATGCTCTAATAATGAAAATCATCACACTTTTATTTACTTATAACTCAAAAGAAAAGTTACAACTCGATACCTAGAACAAAATATGACTCTATATGCAATATGAAAGTGATGGTGTCTGTCATGAAAAACGGAACGGTGGAAGTTGCATGGCAATATATCTCGGAATGGCTATGGAAATGCCATAATAGGTAGGTATGGTGGCTGTTTTGAGGAAAATATATGGTGGCTGTTTTGAGGAAGGTGGGTTTGATGTACCGGCGAAAGTTGCGCGGTACTAGAGAGGCTAGCAATGGTGGAAGGCTGAGAGTGCGTATAATCCATGGACTCAACATTAGTCATAAAGAACTCACATACTTATTGAAAAAGTCTATTAGTTATCAAACAAAGCATTAGACGCATGCTCCTAGGGGAGAGGTTGGTAGGAGTTAACCATCGCGCGCTCCCGACCCTCACACAAAGGTATACAATCATTAAACAAATCATGCTCCGACTTCGTTACATAACGGTTCACCATACGTGCATGCTACGGGAATCACAAACTTCAACACAAGTATTCTTCCAATTCACAACTACTGACTAGCATGACTCTCATATTACCATCTTCATTATCTCAAAACTATATGGAAGGAATCAAACTTCTCATAGTATCCAATGCACTTAATATGAAAGTTTTTATTATATCCCTCTTGGATGCCCATTATATTAGGACTAAATTCACAACCTAAACCAATTACCATGCTGTTTTAAGAAACTCTCAAAATAATATAAGTGAGGTATGAGAGTTCGAATAATTTCTATAAAATAAAACACCACCGTGCTCTAAAAAGATATAAGTGAAGTACTAGAGCAACATTGCCTAGCTCAAAAGATATAAGTGAAGCACATAGAGTATTCTAATAAATTCACAATTCAGCGTGTCTCTCTCAAAAGATGTGTGCAGAAAGGATGATTGTGATAAACTAAAAATAAAAGACTCATATCATACAAGACGCTCCAAGCAAAACACATATCATGTGGTGAATAAAAATATATCCTCGAGTAAATTTACCGATGGATTGACGATGAAAGAGGGGATGCCTTCCGGGGCATCCCCAAGCTTAGGCTTTTTGGTATCCTTGAATATGGCTTGGGGTACCTTGGGCATCCCCAATCTTAGGCTCTTGCCACTCCTTATTCCATAGTCCATCAAATATTTACCCAAAACTTGAAAACTTCACAACACAAAACTCAACAGAAAACTCATGAGATCCGTTAGTATAAGAAAAATAAATCACCACTTTAGGTACTGTTGTGAACTCATTCTTTATTTATATGGGTGTAATATATACTGTATACTAACTTCTCCATGGTTCATACCCCCCGATACAATCCATAGATACATCAAAATAAGCAAACAACACATAGAAAACAGAATCTGTCTAAAACAGAACAGTCTGTAGCAATCTATAGACTTCGAATACTTCTGTAACTCCAAAAATTCTGAAAATTTAGTAAACTTAGGGAAATTTGTATATCAATCTTGTGTAAAAATTTCATATCAAAATCACGTTAGAGTGAATTTACACAATTCCTGGACTGAGAGCAAAAGTTTCTGTTTTTCAGCAAAATCAAATTGCAAACACCGTAGACCATCCCAAAGGTCTTACTTGGCTCAAACACTAAATTAAACAAGAAAACACAATTATTACAGAGGTAATAATGTGTGAAACACTCAAAAACAGAAGCAAAAACAAAAGCATAAAAATAAAATTGGGTTGCCTCCCAACAAGCGCTATTGTTTAACGCCCCTAGCTAGGCATAACGCAATAGATCTAGGTATTGTCATCTTTGGTATGCAATCCATAAGTAGCTCTCATAATAGATTCATAAGGTAATTTTATTTTCTTTCTAGGAAAGTGCTCCATGCCTTTCCTTTATGGAAATTGGAATCTAATATTTCCTTCCTTCATATCAATAATTGCACCAATCGTTCTAAGGAAAGGTCTACCAAGAATAATAGGACATGTAGGATTGCAATCTATATCAAGAACAATGAAATCTACGGGCACATAATTCCTATTTGCAACAATAAGAACATCATTAATTCTTCCCATAGGTTTCTTAATAGTGGAATCCGCTAGATGCAAATTTAAAGAGCAATCATCAAATTCACGGAAACCTAGCACATCACATAAAGTTTTTGGAATCGTGGAAACGCTAGCACCCAAATCACACAAAGCATGGCTCTCATAGTCTTTAATTTTAATCTTAATAGTAGGTTCCCACTCATCATAAAGTTTTCTACGTATAGAAACTTCCAACTCAAGTTTTTCTTCAAAAGATTTCATCAAAGCATCCACGATATGTTTAGTAAAAGCTTTATTTTGATTATAAGCATGAGAAGAATTCAACATGGATGGAAACAAGGAAACACAATCAATCAAAGAACAACTATCGTAATTAAAGTCCTTGAAATCCAAAAGAGTGGGTTCATCGCTATCTAAAGTTTTGACCTCTTCAATCCCACTTTTATCAATCTTAGCATTAAGATCTATAAACTCTGAATCATTGGGATGCCTTTTAACTAAAGTTGACTCATCTCCAGTCCCATCTTTATCAAGATTTACATTAGAAAACAAAGATTCAATAGGAGTCACACCAATCACTTTAAGATATTCATCAATATTATCACAAGAACACACTTTTTCAAGCCATTCACGCTTAGCACGTATTCTAGCAGTTCTTTCCTTACACTCATCAATATAAATTATCATAGCTTTTAAAGATTCATTAATATCATGATTGGGAGAGGTAGATTTAATTTTCAAAGAATCAATCTCAAGAGGAATTATATCCACGTTCCTAGCCAAATCATCAATCTTGAGCAATTTTTCTTCAAACATAGCATTGAAACCCTTTTGCGAACTAATAAATTCTTTAATATTATTCTCAAGATCAGAGGGTATCTTATTATAGTTTCCATAAGAATTGCTGTAGGAATTACCATAATTATTAGAGGAATTACTAGGAAAAGGCCTAGGATTAAAATTACCTCTATACGCGTTATTACCAAAATTGTTCCTACCAACAAAATTCACATCCATAGATTCATTACTATTTCCAATCAAAGAAGACAAAGGCATATCATTAGGATAAATAGGAGCACTCTTACTAGCAAACAATTTCATCAATTCATCCATATTTTCACTCAAAGTATTAATCTCTTCAATATCATGCACCTTTTTACTAGTAGGAGATCTTTCGGTATGCCATTGAGAGTAATTTGCCATAATATTATCTAGGAGTTTAGTAGCTTCTCCTAACGTGATTTCCATAAAAGTACCACCCGCGGCGGAATCTAAGAGATTCCTAGAAGCAAAATTCAATCCCGCATAGAAAATTTTTATAATCATCCATAAACTCAAACCATGCGCGGGGCAATTTCTAATCATTAATTTCATCCTCTCCCAAGATTGTGCAACATGCTCATGATGAAGTTGCTTAAAATTCATAATATCGTTCCTAAGGGCGATGATCTTAGCGGGCGGAAAGTACTTGGAAATAAAAGCATCTTTACACTTATTCCATGAATCAATACTATTTTTAGGCAAAGATAAAAACCAAGTTTTAGCACGATCTCATAGTGAGAACGGAAATAGCTTCAATTTAACAATATCATTATCCACATCTTTCTTCTTTTGCATATCACACAACTCAATGAAAGTATTTAGATGGGATGCGGCATCTTCACTAGGAAGGCCGGGAAATTGTTCTTTCATAACAAGATTAAGCAAAGCAGCATTAATTTCATAAGATTCCGCACTAGTGGCGGGAGCAATCGGAGTACTAATAAAATCATTATTATTAGTATTGGAAAAGTCACACAACTTGGTATTCTCTTGAGACATCGTGACAAAGCAAGCAATCTAGCACACAAGCAAGCGAAAAGCAAACGAAAAGACGAACGGAAGAAGGGCGAATGAAAAAAAGGCAAATCTTTTTGGAAAATCATTTTAGAAGTGGGGGAGAGGAAAACGAGAGGCAAATGACAACTAAGGTAAATGCAAGAGATGAGTTTGTGATGGGTACTTGGTAGGCTTGATGTAGATCTCCCCGGCAACGGCGCCAGAAATCCTTCTTGCTACTTCTCGAGCATGCGTTGGTTTTCCCTTGAAGAGGAAAGGGTGATGTAGCAAAGTAGATAAGTATTTCCCTCAGTTGTTGAGAACCAAGGTATCAATCAAGTAGGATATACAAGCAAGACCCCAATAGGTGTACCTACATAAATAATCAAACACTTGCACCCAATGCTATAAAGGGGTTGTCAATCCCTTCACGGTTACTTGCAAGGATGAGATCTGATAGAGATAGATAGATATGATTGCTTGAAAGTAAAGTAAAACAAAAGTAAAAAGATTGCAGCAAGATATTTTTGGTATTTTTGGTTTTAGATCTGAAAGTATAATATGGAAAATAGACCCGGGGGCCATAGGTTTCACTAGAGGCTTCTCTCATGAAGGCAAATAATACGGTGGGTGAACAAATTACTGTCGAGCAATTGATAGAAAAGCGAATAATTATCAAGATATCCAAGGCAATGATTATGCATATAGGCATCACGTCCGTGTCAAGTAGACCGAAACGATTCTGCATCTACTACTATTACTCCACACATCGACCGACTCCTGCCTGCATCTAGAGTATTAAGTTCATGAAGAACAAAGTAACGCATTAGGTAAGATGACATGATGTAGAGGGATAAACTCAAGCAATATGATGAAAACCCCATCTTTGTATCCTCGATGGCAACAATACAATACGTGCCTCGCTATCCCTACTTTGTCACTGGGTGAGGACACCGCAAGATTGAACCCAAAACTAAGCACTTCTCCCATTGCAAGAATTACCAATCTAGTTGGCCAAACCAAACCAACAACTCGAAGAGACTTGCAAAGATATGAAATCATGCATATAAGAATTCAGAAAAGACTCAAATAATATTCATAGATATTCTGAACATAAACCCACAATTCATCGGATCTCGACAAACACACCGCAAAAGAGTATTACATCGGATAGATCTCCATGAAGATCATGAAGAACATGGTATTAAAGAACAAAGAGAGAGAAGTAGCCATCTAGCTACTAGCTATGGACCCGAAGATCTGTGGTGAACTACTCACGCATCATCGGAGGGGCAATGGAGTTGATGTAGATGCCCTCCGTGATAGATTCCCCCTCTGGCAGATTACCGGAAAAGGCTCCAAGATTGGATCTCACGGGAATAGAGGCTTCCGGCGGCGGAAAAGTATTTTCGTGGCTCTTTTTGGTATCTAGGGAATATTTGTGAATTTATAGGCCGAAGAATAGGGTTAGGGGGGCTGGCATGGGGCCACAAGCCAGGCCCCCCCCAGGGCGCGCCCCTGTGGCTTGTCGCCACACGGCGGCTCTCCTGACTTCATCTCCAAGTCTTCTGGGTTGCTTCTGGTCCAAGAAAACTTATTCCGAAGATTTATTCCGTTTGGACTCTGTTTAATATTCCTTATCTGCAATACTCAAAAACAAGGAAAAAACAGAAACTGGCACTAGGCTCTAGATTAATAGGTTAGTCCCAAAAATAATATAAAATAGCATTTTAAAGCATATAAAACATCCAAAACAGATAATATAATAGCATGGAACAATCAAAAATTATAGATACGTTGGAGACGTATCAACGGGCTCGGGGCGGCGGCGGGGACAGGCTCGGGGCGGCGGCGAGGTCAGGCTTGGGGGCGGCGGCGACGACGGGCTCGGGAGCGGCGGTTAGGATGGGCTTGGGGGCGGTGGCGATGACGAGGACGGGCTCGGGGGCGGCGGCGACAACGAGGACGGGCTCGGGGACGGCGGCGACGATGAGGACAGGCTCGGGGGCGGCGGCGAGCTCCGGCAGCCTGATGGCGTCGGGGCAGGGTGTCGGCGTCATGGCTAATGGGAGAGATTGGGGGAAATTTTGACAAGTCCCGCCTTATATGCGAACACCTTTGGTCCCGGTTGGTGGCTCCAACTGGGACTAATGCCCCCCTTTCATCCCGGTTGGTGCCACCAACCGGGACTAAAGGTCAATTTCAGCAGCCCAAAGGGCGGGAAGCAGAGACCTTTCGCCCCGGTTGGTGGATCCAACCGGGACTAAAGGTGGGCATTAGTCCCAGTTGGTGCCACCAACCGGGATGAAAGGGCTGCATTGGTCCCGGTTGGAGCCACCAACCGGGACTAAAGGGTTGGTCCTGGCTGTGGTGGAAGTTTAGTCCCACCTAGCCAAGCGAGGGGCGCTCGCACCGGTTTATAAGCCCGCCCCTCTCTGCCTTGTTGAGTTCCTCTCAAAGTGAAAATAGATGCCCTTATACGGGAAATTTGACCTGAAATCAAAGTGAATTTCACTCTGATTTCAGGTTGAATTTTCCCTATAAGCGCATCTATGTTCATTTTTGCTTATTTTTTATGTTATTTTTTTGCATATTAAAAGTTCTTAACAAAAAATACTTTATAAATATTCTTTTTGCTATTAAATTTTTTTACAAAAATAACTTCGATAATTTTAGTTGCATAAATTTTATATAATATTAAGTTAAATAACTTTGATCGGACGAAAACACGTCTATTACAAAGGGATTTCAATTTTTTAAACATATTTTAACTCAAGACTTTTTCTGCATTCAATATGCACCATTCAAAGCCACATCATCACTTGTCAACCCTTTTCGGACTTCATTTACTATTTTTCATGCATTTCATGATTTATTTTGAGCTAAAATGACCCTGAATTGAAAAGCACTGCAAATGAACTCTGAAATGGTTGCAAGTTGGCATGGTATCATCATTTCACCCACATAGCATGTGCTAAGAAGTTGAGATGGTTACGGCAAAAACTGGATACACTTCGTGTACAAAATGAACAATCACATTCGAAGTGTCACGGTTTTGGACGAAAACTCATCAGTTACAAAAGGATTTCAAATTTTGAAACATATTTGAACTCAAGACTTTTTATGCATTCAATATGCACCATTCAAAGCCACATCATCACTTTTCAAATCTTTTCTGACTTCATTTGCTATTTTTCATGCATTTCATGATTTATTTTGAGCTAAGATGACCCTGAATTGAAAAGCAATGCAAATGAACTCTGAAATGGTTGAAAGTTGGCATGGTATCATCATTTCACCCACATAGCATGTGCTAAAAAGTTGAGAGGGTTACAGCAAAAACTGGATGCACTTCGTGTACAAAATGAACAATCTCTTTCGAAGTATCAGGGTTTCTGACGAAAACTCATCAGTTACAAAAGGCATTTCATTTCTTGACATGTAACTGCAGTGATATTCTAGATCAAAGCCATCATCAGAATAGTTGTGGAGAGAAAGTCTTCACTCTTTCTTCGCGTGTGTCCCTTGCTTATTGCGCCGTAACCATGGATAATCTTCATCGTTTAACAGGGTGCTTGGGTCAACCTTCACTTTGAAGGGAGGAATTTCATGAAACTTTTCATAATCTTCAGACATGTCTGTCTTGCCCTCCACTCCCACGATGTCTCTTTTCCCTGAAAGAACTATGTGGCGCTTTGGCTCATCGTATGATGTATTCGCTTCCTTATCTTTTCTTTTTCTCGGTTTGGTAGACATGTCCTTCACATAGAAAACATGCGCCACATCATTGGCTAGGATGAATGGTTCGTCTGTGTACCCAAGATTGTTCAGATCCACTGTTGTCATTCCGTACTGCGGGTCTACCTGTACCCTGCCTCCTGACAGATTGACCCATTTGCACCGAAACAAAGGGACCTTAAAATCATGTACATAGTCAAGTTCCCATATGTCCACTATGTAACCATAATATGTGTCATTCCCCCTGTTGGTTGCTGCATCAAAGCAGACACCACTATTTTGGTTGGTGCTCTTTTGATCTTGGGCGATCGTGTAAAATGTATTCCCATTTATCTCGTACCCTTTGTAAGTCAATATAGTCGAAGATGGTCCCCTGGCCAACGAGTACAGCTCATCTGCCACAGTGGTGTTACCCATAAGATGTGTTTGCAACCAACTGCCGAAAGTCCTGATGTGTTCACATGTAATCCAGTCGTCACACTGCTCCGGGTGTTTGGAGCGCAGAATATTCTTGTGTTCATTTACATACGGGGTCACCAAGGTAGAATTCTGTAGAACAGTTGTCAGGACCGGTTTTCCAGGATATTAATTTCCCAGTAAATGGTCCTTGTGCTCACCAGCCCCAGGATTACTGTTAGCTGATGAGACACAATCTTGATACAGAAATTCCAAGCAAAATACAAAATCTGAAGTACAAGACCATTATGGTCTATGAGTTGAACAAAAGTTTCTAGTGGTTGATGGCGGAAGCGGTTTGCGGATCATCAGCGTCTATGGGACTCCATTTCCCACAGGAACAGCTGACCTGGATAATTCCTATCTTTGCGTGGCTACGGTCTCCGTTGCCTAGGTTCTGGGGCTGTCGTCATTGCACTCCTCTCCAAGCATGCAATCTGGCCAAGACAATAGCCAAGGACAAGCCAGTGAGTACTTTGAATGTACTCGCAAACATCATGAACACAGGTATAATATAGCAGGTGATAATCATGCACTGAAATAATCCACGATTACTTAGTTAGTCACAAAATACAATCCATGACACAGGGCTTAAAAGGAAAAATAAATAACATGCGTGCCACAGTCGGGCGTCTGAGCGACACCACATAAAGGGCTTATAAAGAAGATGAATCACAAGCATGCCACAGTCGGGCGTCTGAGCGACACCACATAAAGGGCTTATAAAGAAAATGAATAACAAGCATGCCACAGTCGGGCGTCTGAGCGACACCACATAAAGGGCTTATAAAGAAAATGAATAACAAGCATGCCACAGTCGGGCGGCTGAGCGACACCACATAAAGGGCTTATAAAGAAAATAAATAATAAGCATGCCACAGTCGGGCGTCTGAGCGACACCACATAAAGGGCTTATAAAGAAAATAAATAATATGCATGCCACAGTCGGGCGTCTGAGCGACACCACATAAAGGGCTTATATAAGAATAATCACAGTGAATATCCAGGAGATAGAACCATCCCAGGGCTACTCAAAATTTCAAATAATATAGATGGTTAGTCCACAATAATAATAATCATAATCATCATCTGTCACATGTCATGATCAACATTCTGGTTTTAGAAGTTTTCCTCCGAAGACCGACACTAAGACCGACACTTGACCCATCCCAGACTATAGTCCTTAACCGCGGACACGGCTATTCGAATAGATGTAAACTCTGCAGAGGGTGTACTCTTTACCCACGAGTAACGGATTCCTTTAGCCCACCGGGACTAATTCCGCTTATGGTGTTTTAGTTGAAAACACACCTGACCCGCACACACCAGCTTAACTTCCCGATGCCTGGAATCACCCACGACATTCGTTAAGCAAAACTCTAAGTGGGGAGGCTACAACCTCGACTAGCATGGGATCAAATTTATATCGCGCGCTCTAAGGGGTGCCCCCCTCTCGGCCCCAACCGGAAACACCCATGCCCCCGGACCAAGTGGCATGCCTACCGGATGCAGCCGGTATCTTCCACTATGGCCTCTCTGTACGGTGTGTGCTAAGAAAGGGGTTGACAACTTACTGAACCGTACACTACCTGAGGCAGGGACAAGTGGTAGTACGAAGCAAGTATGGGGGTTACTGGCACAAGACTCGATCTACGGTCGACTCAGGAGGTTATGTAATCTCTGCATGGTTATCTCAACAATTATATTTCACACGTCAGACAGAAATCACCACTCTTCATACCCCTGCATGCCTCACTGACCATTCTCGCTCCAACGAGATGTCAGCACCAAACTCGTGTCTCCCTGAGACAGAAGCTTCTCCGGATTCCTTCCGGTAGGCATGAGAGGTATAAGGAGATGAGTGCTGTCACAAGTATTTAAATTCCAACAGCAAGGAATTTCCATCATGCACTCAAGAGTATGATCATAACGTCACATAAAATAATGCATACTTCGGGTCAAAGTGGTGTTGTAATCGCATCAAACAACACACTAAACAATATTATGCCAGGATTCAGAATGCTTGCCTTAAATGTGTAGGTAGGAAGATGCACTCCAGAAACTTTGAAAGTTTTATTCTTCCCTCCAATTCCTATTTTGAAATTAGTCAAATCAACACACGTTTCCAAAACAGTGCAGAAAAGTTGTTGAAATATTTTTGAAATAAATATGTAAATAAACTAGATGGAATTTGAGAAATAACAGAAAAAGAATAAATTCATTCGAAGCTGTGGTTTAAAAGTTATCAGCAGTCAAAGATCTGGTCAAAATCTGTTTTTAAATAAAAGAATAACAGAAAACGGTTCGAACTCCATTACGTATCTGCACAGGGGAGACGTATTCGAGGAAGGGCGCCTTCACTTAACTGAGACGCGGCGGCCCGCATGCCACTGACTGTGGGTCCCGCTTGTCGGGTTCTTCTTCCTCCTCCCGCGAGTCTGGACAGAGAGCAGGGGCGGGTTCCGGCGAGGATTGCCGGCGATTGGGGGCACCATTCTCGGCGCTGAGCACACCAGCGTGTTCAGGGAGGAAGACCGCATCCGCTGGAGGGGAAAAGGGGCGCCGGAGAGCTTGGATTTGAGCGGGGCCTCGTTCATGGTGGAAGGAAGCTTCGGGTGGAAGAAGATTCTTGACCCTGGTTGATGCTGAGATGAAGAGGAGACGGGAATGGGTCTGCGGTGGCTCTGGGAGGGTAGTGGTGCAGGAATTGGAGAGGGAGCTGCTGAGTTGAAGACGAATTTTGACATGGGATGGCGGCGACCGAAGCTGTTGAAGACGAAGAAGATGAACTCTGCGGGCTCTTTGATGCTTTGGGGGATCTCAGAGGGAGGGGGAGGAGTGGTACTGCTCGACTGAGAAGCTCGGGGTCTCTTAAATAGGCAGGCGATGGCGGTTCCCGCGGTGGCCGAAGATAAGAACGGAGCCTCGCCGCCACTGTGGGTGGCTTGGGGATGACGGCAGGAGCTTTGGGAGCACGCCAGGAGCTAGCGGACGAGCTGCGACTGCTCCAAGGGCTAGCTGGCGCGCGAGGATGGTTTGGGCGGCGCCGTCCATGGCAGGAACGGTCACGGGCATCGGCGAGCCGCCAAAGAGCCGTGACTGCAGTTCTGAGAGGAGCAGGGATGTCGGGGCAGTGCTAGAGGACAGGGGTGAGGATTAGGACGAGCTCGGGAGAGTTATCCAGAGGCGCGCTGGCTCGGGCACTCATGTGTTAAACGCGCGGTCTGGCCGCGCCCAGCGCATGCGCAGCACCTGCTCGACAGAATTCCAAGGTGACCAATGATGCTTGGATGCCAGTTGAATTTAACAGGTTTGGGTTAGCACTAGCTAGAAGACTAGTGGACATGTTGATTTGTCCAGAAGGGAAAATTCACAATACAAATGTAGAACCATGCCAATTCTGGTCATGAGCTTCAAGTGTTTGATGAAATGCCAGTGGTATCTAAAGGACTCTGATGGCAACCAAACTTTCCAGATTGGTGCCTCCTTGGTTGAAATAGAGGGTGGTGAAGTTGGTTTGGCAAAACAAGAAACTTGATAGTGCAAGATTTGGTGAAATAAAGTTCTGGACAGAAACAAAAGGGCACTATTGCATGTGTTAAAAATATTGCAAAGAGCCTACACTCCTGGACTTAAGAGTTTGGTTGGAATAACTACTAGCATGAAAAATACCATGGCCAATAGATCAAAAGAAAATAGGGTTGCAGTTCAAACTGCCAAACTGGACCAGAATGAAAAAGAGGATGGTTTGCTCCAAATTTACAAAACACAAAGCTGGGTTTTTTCATAAAAATGAGTTATATGTATCTACTGACATCTCCAAATTTTTATGGATTTTTTAAAGTAATATTTAAACAGGTTGCAGTGCAAACTACAAACTGATCCAGTTTTGAAAAATTGAAGTGGAGCTCAAAATTTTCAAAAGACCAAGAGATGTTTTTGCATAAAAGTAATCTGTAGACCATGCTTGACCTCTCCAAATTTTTGCAGAATTTTTAAATGAATGTATAACATGGTTGCAGTACAAATAGAGGTCTTTAAAGGAGTGAAAATGCTATTAAAAGAATTAAAACTAGCAAGGTTTATTATCGGAATAAATTCCACGGGTTTTACTGAATGAAATAAAATTCTTGAATAAAGTATTCAAGTCCCACAATATTATTCAAAAGTTTTCAGATAAGAGGGAAAAAATTTGAAATCCAAAGAAAAGAAGTGGCTCTGAAATTAATATAAAAGCCAGAAAATAAAAAAAAACTTTCTGACAAAATTTTAATTAATAAAACAATATTAAATTTTTGGGGTGTTACAACACTACCCCCCTTAAGAAAAATCTCGTCCCGAGATTTGCTAAAGGGCGTATCTTACAAAAATATCACTCGTACCACGCGGCAATCGTAACATGAAAGACAAATACACCACACACATGATAAGACGGGGTCACAGAAAAATCGCTGACTAGTGTGCAGTTGTGGTATACTAGCGAGGTAATCGATTAGGTGATAAAAGCGCGCGCGGTCTTGCATTAAGTGCACGTGGTGTGTGAGTCATAAATCGCGAGAGCATGCAAATCAAATTTTTGTTGGGGAAAACATTTTTCACCGCAGTGGTCTTTTAAGAAAAACCTTATTATGAAATTTGCTATAATAAAAACAATCGATTTTTTCAAATCACAGCAAATAACTGTAACCAACACAATAAACTCATTCAAAAAAAATTAAAGCACAACATAGATATCCCAACAAGCAGTCAAAAGCTACACAAACTGATATAACCACGGTGCTGACGGTTCAGGCAATAAGCTATAGGTTATAAGGAAATATTCCCTGCAGTGGGATATATCCTTTGTCTACTTGGGAGTGGATAGGGGAACTCACAAAATGCGTCTCTCTTAGTCTGGCCTCAGGGGTCTGCTAATGGCGATAAGGGGTTTATCACAGCAAGGGTTTTGGAAAAATCCTAGCTCTTGCGGGGTCAAGCGCTTTTGAGCGATGACATAGTGCACCAGCTTAATTAGTGCCGGATCTTTCTCTGCTCAGGTGTTGGGAAAGGATGCGGCTTCTCTGGCTGCTGCACTATTTCGGGAAAATAATAATACCCACGTTCACTGGCATAGGGCGCCAGGAATTGAAGATGGGTAACCGCTCCATAAGCAGCAATCTTTATGGCCATTATTGGAGTGGGCATAGATTTTCCCGATGATGGGAACTCCCGTAGTGTCTTGGTTTGGGTTTACCTGCGGGTTATGCCTGACTGTCCAATATTTCGAGGAAGGAAAAGTGACCCTCGATTTGAACAGCTTGTACCGGGAGGGGTGGGGAGAACTCATGGTACTGAGGTTAAAATCTCACAATTATTTTAATAAAATCTCCCAGGGTTGCATCTGGGATCTTTATATGAATCCCAAGGTGCGACCTGGGCAAATGGCTGTGAAGGCTGTGCACACGGTGAGGGATGCTTGGTAAGGTCACGGAGTGGCCTCATGTATAGCATCTGGGCTGGGTGATATATTGCGGTGTGGGGCAATACTAATTGCCGGTTCTGTACTCTGGTGGTCGGGGTCAATGCCACAAATATATATATATCGCAAAATGCGACGTATTATTGTGGTTGTCAGATGGTTGGTCTTGGTAGCTACGCCCAGAATTAAATATGTGACCAGACGCCAAAATTTTATTTATGCATGGTTACTTGTAGTACTATTAAAAATAATGGTATACAAGTATTCTGCAATTTATTATTGGCGATGCAAGGTCTAAGACTCGGCACTACTGGAGTAGCTTAGTCTACTACGTTCATATCTAGTTGAGCGTGCCTTGCGGATGTCGAGGCTTCTCCTTGGGCTTCACCGCTGGGTTGACTTGGTTAGGGCCAACGTCTCCTTATAAAAGAGAACGGAGTCTTCCATCGCACGCTTGCGAATGGAATAACTCAGGTGTCGATCACGGGCGTGTGGCTCACTGGGCTAGTCTGATAGGTTGGGCACCGACTGCCAAAAGCTGTCGGGGTCACTGAGTGGGCTATCGGGTAGGATAGGCTTGGCTGTGGTGGGGTTAAGGTCTGGGTGGGTGGTAACCTATGTTTTCTTGACCCGGCTAAGATAGGATTAGCCAATGGTCAGCCTGGCTGTGATACCAAGGTTGTCAGGACCGGTTTTCCAGGATATTAATTTCCCAGTAAATGGACCTTGTGCACACCAGCCCCAGGATTACTGTTAGCTGATGAGACACAATCTTGATACCGAAATTCCAAGCAAAATACAAAATCTGAAGTACAAGACCATTATGGTCTATGAGTTCAACAAAAGTTTCTAGTGGTTGATGGCGGAAGCGGTTTGCGGATCATCAGCGTCTATGGGACTCCATTTCCCACAGGAACAGCTGACCTGGATAATTCCTATCTTCGCGTGGCTGCGGTCTCCGTTGCCTAGGTTCTGGGGCTGTCGTCATTGCACTCCTCTCCAAGCATGCAATCTGGCCAAGACAATAGCCAGGGACAAGCCAGTGAGTACTTTGAATGTACTCGCAAACATCATGAACACAGGTATAATATAGCAGGTGATAATCATGCACTGAAATAATCCACGATTACTTAGTTAGTCACAAAATACAATCCATGACACAGGGCTTAAAAGGAAAAATAAATAACATGCGTGCCACAGTCGGGTGTCTGAGCGACACCACATAAAGGGCTTATAAAGAAGATGAATCACAAGCATGCCACAGTCGGGCGTCTGAGCGACACCACATAAAGGGATTATAAAGAAAATGAATAACAAGCATGCCACAGTCGGGCGTCTGAGCGACACGACATAAAAGGCTTATAAAGAAAATGAATAACAAGCATGCCACAGTCGGGCGGCTGAGCGACACCACATAAAGGGCTTATAAAGAAAATAAATAATAAGCATGCCACAGTCGGGCGTCTGAGCGACACCACATAAAGGGCTTATAAAGAAAATAAATAATAAGCATGCCACAGTCGGGCGTCTGAGCGACACCACATAAAGGGCTTATATAAGAATAATCACAGTGAATATCCAGGAGGTAGAACCATCCCAGGGATACTCAAAATTTCAAATAATATAGATGGTTAGTCCACAATAATAATAATCATAATCATCATCTGTCACATGTCATGATCAACATTCTGGTTTTAGAAGTTTTCCTCCGAAGACCGACACTTGACCCATCCCAGACTGTAGTCCTTAACCGCGGACACGGCTATTCGAATAGATGTAAACTCTGCAGAGGGTGTACTCTTTACCCACGAGTAACGGATTCCTTTAGCCCACCGGGACTAATTCCGCTTATGGTGTTTTAGTTGAAAACACACCTGACCCGCACACACCAGCTTAACTTCCCGATGCCTGGAATCACCCCCGACATTCGTTAAGCAAAACTCTAAGTGGGGAGGCTACAACCTCGACTAGCATGGGATCAAATTTATATCGCGCGCTCTAAGGGGTGCCCCCCTCTCGGCCCCAACCGGAAACACCCATGCCCCCGGACCAAGTGGCATGCCTACCGGATGCAGCCGGTATCTTCCACTATGGCCTCTCTGTACGGTGTGTGCTAAGAAAGGGGTTGACAACTTACTGAACCGTACCCTACCTGAGGCAGGGACAAGTGGTAGTACGAAGCAAGTATGGGGGTTACTGGCACAAGACTCGATCTACAGTCGACTCAGGAGGTTATGTAATCTCTGCATGGTTATCTCAACAATTATATTTCACACGTCAGACAGAAATCACCACTCTTCATACCCCTACATGCCTCACTGACCATTCTCGCTCCAACGAGATGTCAGCACCAAACTCGTGTCTCCCTGAGACAGAAGCTTCTCCGGATTCCTTCCGGTAGGCATGAGAGGTATAAGGAGATGAGTGCTGTCACAAGTATTTAAATTCCAACAGCAAGGAATTTCCATCATGCACTCAAGAGTATGATCATAACGTCACATAAAATAATGCATACTTCGGGTCAAGGTGGTGTTGTAATCGCATCAAACAATACACTAAACAATATTATGCCAGGATTCAGAATGCTTGCCTTAAATGTGTAGGTAGGAAGATGCACTCCAGAAACTTTGAAAGTTTTATTCTTCCCTCCAATTCCTATTTTGAAATTAGTCAAATCAACACACGTTTCCAAAACAGTGCAGAAAAGTTGTTGAAATATTTTTGAAATAAATATGTAAATAAACTAGATGGAATTTGAGAAATAACAGAAAAAGAATAAATTGATTCGAAGCTGTGGTTTAAAAGTTATCAGCAGTCAAAGATCTGGTCAAAATCTGTTTTTTAAATAAAAGAATAACAGAAAACGGTTCGAACTCCATTACGTATCTGCACAGGGGAGACGTATTCGAGGAAGGGCGCCTTCACTTAACTGAGACGCGGCGGCCCGCGTGCCACTGACTGTGGGTCCCGCTTGTCAGGTTCTTCTTCCTCCTCCCGCGAGTCTGGACAGAGAGCAGGGGCGGGTTCCGGCGAGGATTGCCGGCGATTGGGGGCACCATTCTCGGCGCTGAGCACACCAGCGTGTTCAGGGAGGAAGACCGCATCCGCTGGAGGGGAAAAGGGGCGCCGGAGAGCTTGGATTCGAGCGGGGCCTCGTTCATGGCGGAAGGAAGCTTCGGGTGGAAGAAGATTCTTGACCCTGGTTGATGCTGAGATGAAGAGGAGACGGGAATGGGTCTGCGGTGGCTCTGGGAGGGTAGTGGTGCAGGAATTGGAGAGGGAGCTGCTGAGTTGAAGACGAATTTTGACACGGGATGGCGGCGACCGAAGCTGTTGAAGACGAAGAAGATGAACTATGCAGGCTCTTTGATGCTTTGGGGGATCTCAGAGGGAGGGGGAGGAGTGGTACTGCTCGACTGAGAAGCTCGGGGTCTCTTAAATAGGCAGGCGATGGCGGTTCCCGCGGTGGCCGAAGATAAGAACGGAGCCTCGCCGCCACTGTGGGTGGCTTGGGGATGACGGCAGGAGCTTTGGGAGCACGCCAGGAGCTAGCGGACGAGCTGCGACTGATCCAAGGGCTAGCTGGCGCGCGAGGATGGTTTGGGCGGCGCCGTCCATGGCAGGAACGGTCACGGGCGTCGGCGAGCCGCCAAAGAGCCGTGACTGCAGTTCTGAGAGGAGCAGGGATGTCGGGGCAGTGCTAGAGGACAGGGGTGAGGATTAGGACGAGCTCGGGAGAGTTATCCAGAGGCGCGCTGGCTCGGGCACTCACGTGTTAAACGCGCGGTCTGGCCGCGCTCAGCGCACGCGCAGCACCTGCTCGACAGAATGCCAAGGTGACCAATGATGCTTGGATGCCAGTGGAATTTAACAGGTTTGGGTTAGCACTAGCTAGAAGACTAGTGGACATGTTGATTTGTCCAGAAGGGAAAATTCACAATACAAATGTAGAACCATGCCAATTCTGGTCATGAGCTTCAGGTGTTTGATGAAATGCCAGTGGTATCTAAAGGACTCTGATGGCAACCAAACTTTCCAGATTGGTGCCTCCTTGGTTGAAATAGAGGGTGGTGAAGTTGGTTTGGCAAAACAAGAAACTTGATAGTGCAAGATTTGGTGAAATACAGTTCTGGACAGAAACAAAAGGGCACTATTGCATGTGTTAAAAATATTGCAAAGAGCCTACACTCCTGGACTTAAGAGTTTGGTTGGAATAACTACTAGCATGAAAAATACCATGGCCAATAGATCAAAAGAAAATAGGGTTGCAGTTCAAACTGCCAAACTGGACCAGAATGAAAAAGAGGATGGTTTGCTCAAAATTTACAAAACACAAAGCTGGGTTTTTGCATAAAAATGAGTTAAATGTATCTACTGACATCTCCAAATTTTTATGGAATTTTTAAAGAAATATTTAAACAGGTTGCAACGCAAACTACAAACTGATCTAGTTTTGAAAAATTCAAGTGGAGCTCTAAATTTTCAAAAGACCAAGAGATGTTATTGCATAAAAGTAATCTGTAGACCATGCTTGACCTCTCCAAATTTTTGCAGAACTTTTAAATGAATGTATAACATGGTTGCAGTGCAAATAGAGGTCTTTAAAGGAGTGAAAATGCTATTAAAAGAATTAAAACTAGCAAGGTTTATTATCGGAATAAATTCCACGGGTTTTACTGAATGAAATAAAATTCTTGAATAAAGTATTCAAGTCCCACAATATTATTCAAAAATTTTCAGATAAGAGGGAAAAAATTTGAAATCCAAAGAAAAGAAGTGGCTCTGAAATAATATAAAAGCCAGAAAATAAAAAAAATCTTTCTAACAAAATTTTAATTAATAAAACAATATTAAATTTTTGGGGTGTTACAACAGTGTAGTGTGCTTGAGACCAAGAATGCCCGTCCCTACATATTATCGAATTCGCTCGTAGCGTGCCTTTTCCAGTCAGTCTTCCCTCGTACCGCGATTGAGGGAGACCAATCGGCTTAAGGTCGGGAATAAAGTCAACACAAAACCCAATGCTTTGCTCTGTTTGATGGCCCATGGAGATGCTTCCTTTTGGCCTAGCACGGTTACGAACATATTTCTTTAAGACTCCCACGAACCTCTCAAAGGGGAACATGTTGTGTAGAAATACAGGGCCCAGAATGCCAATCTCGTCGACTAGATGAACTAGGACGTGCATCAAGATATTGAAGAAGGATGGTGGGAACACCAGCTCGAAACTGACAAGACATTGCACCAAATCACTCTTTAACCTTGGTAGGATTTCTGGATCGATTACCTTCTGAGAGATTCCATTGAGGAATGCACATAGCTTCACAATGGCTAATCGAACGTTTTCCGGTAGAAGCCCCCTCAATGCAACTGGAAGCAGCTGCGTCATAATCACGTGGCAGTCATGAGACTTTAGGTTCTGGAACTTTTTCTCTGCCATATTTATTATACACTTTATATTCGACTAGAAGCCAGACGGGACCTTCATACTGAGCAGGCATTCAAAGAAGATTTCCTTCTCTTCTTTGGTAAGAGCGTAGCTGGCAGGACCTTCATACTGCTTTGGATGCATGCCGTCTTTTTCGTGCGCACGTTGCTGGTCCTCCCGTGCCTCCGGTGTATCTTTTGTCTTCCCATACACTCCCAAGAAGCCTAGCAGGTTCACGCAAAGATTCTTCGTCACGTGCATCACGTCGATTGCAGAGCGGACTGATAACCCACAAGTATAGGGGATCGCAACAGTTTTCGAGGGTAGAGTATTCAACCCAAATTTATTGATTCGACACAAGGGGAGCCAAAGAATATTCTCGAGTATTAGCAGCTGAGTTGTCAATTCAACCACACCTGAAAGACTTAATATATGCAGCAAAGTATTCAGTAGCAAAGTAGTATGGAAGCAACAGTAACGATGGCAAAGTGAGAGTAGCAGTGTTGTAGCAATTGTAAAAGTAGCAACGGAAAAGTAACTTAGCGAAGATCAATATGGAAAAGCTCGTCAGCAATGGATCAGTGATGGATAATTATGTCGGATGGCATTCATCATGCAACAGTTATAACATAGGGTGACACAGAACTAGCTCCAATTCATCAATGTAATGTACGCATGTATTCCATATATAGTCATACGTGCTTATGGAAAAGAACTTGCATGACATCTTTTGTCCTACCCTCCCGTGGCAGCGGGGTCCTAATGGAAACTAAGGGATATTAAGGCCTCCTTTTAATAGAGAACCGGACCAAAGCATTAGCACTTAGTGAATACATGAACTCCTCAGATTACGGTAATCACCGGAAAGAATCCCAGTTATTGTCACCCTGGGGGATGCGGATCATAACTCGTAATAGGTGTCTACAACTTGCAAGATAGGATCAAGAACACACATATATTCATGAAAACATAATAGGTTCAGATCTGAAATCATGGCACTCGGGCCCTAGTGACAAGCATTAAGCATAGCAAAGTCATAGCAACATCAATCTCAGAACATAGTGGATACTAGGGATCAAACCCTAACAAAACTAACTCGATTACATGGTAAATCTCATCCAACCCATCACCGTCCAGCAAGCCCACGATGGAATTACTCACGAACGGCGGAGAGCATCATGAAATTGGTGATGAAGGATGGTTGGTGATGACGACGACGTCGATTTCCCCTCTCCGGAGCCCAAATCAGGCTCCAGATCTGCCCTCCCGAGGAAGAACAGGAGGTGGCGGCGGCTCCGTATCGTAAAACGTGATGAACTCTTCTTCTTGATTTTTTTTCTCCCCGAATAGGAATATATAGAAGTGGAAACGAGGTCGGAGGAGCAACAGGGGGCCCACAGGCGACAGGGGCGTGCCCTAGGGGGGTGGGCGCGCCCCCCTGGATTTTGGCCAGGTGGTGGGCCCCCTGCAGTTGATTCTTTCGCCAATATTTTTTATTAATTCCAAAAATATTCTCCGTAAATTTTCAGGTCAATCGGAGAACTTTTATTTCTGCACAAAAATAACACCAAGGCAATTCTGCTGAAAACAACGTCAGTCCGGTTTGGTCCATTCAAATCATGCAAATTAGAGTCCAAAACAAGGGCAAAAGAGTTTGGAAAAGTGGATACGTTGGAGACGTATCAACTCCCCCAAGCTTAAACCTTTGCTTGTCCTCAAGCAATTCAGTTGATAAACTGAAAGTGATAAAAAAAACTTTTACAAACTCTATTTGATCTTGCTGTTGTAAATATGTCTAACTTATGTTCAGATTTTCAGCAAAGATTATAGACTAACCACATTCACAATAACATTTAGGTCTCACATTTACTCATATCAATGGCATAATCGACTAGCGAGCAATAATAATCAGTCTCGGATGACAACAATTTTATCAAAACAATCATGATACAATATGACATAATGGTATCTCGCTAGCCCTTTCTGAGACCGCAAAACATAAATGCAGAGCACCTCTGGAGAACAAGGACTGACTAGACATTGTAATTCATGGTAAAAGAGATCCAGTCATACTCACACTCAATATCAATTAATAGCAAAGCATACAAATGACGGTGGTGCTCTCTAACTGGTGCCTTTTATGAGAGGGTGATGACTCAACAGTAAAGTAAAATAGATAGGCCCTTCGCAGAGGGAAGCATTGATTTGCAGAGGTGCCAGAGCTCGAGCTTTTAAAACAAGGATGAATAATAGTTTTGAGAGGTATGCTTTCATTGCCAACATAACAACTAAGAGATCTCGATATCTTCCATGCTAGATAAATTATAGGCGGTTCCCAAACAGAATAGTAAAAATTTTACTCCCCCTCCACCAATCAATCACACTCCACGGCGGGCCGAATCCACGGGTACCGTCCATACAAACACAATCCTGGGGGAGTTTTGTTTATTATATTTTGATTTGAATTTCGAGCATGGAACTGGGCATCCCGAATACCAGCCACTTTCTCATGAATGATAGTGAATCAACACAAATCGTGAGAATAACCCACCTAGAATGGAAGATACTGACAGCCCCCAGTCACTACATGAGCGATTTGGGCATACAAAACGGAATATTTATTCGAAGGTTTGGAGAGTGGCACATGCAGATTTACTTGGAACGGCAGGTAAATACCGCATATAGGTATGTATGGTGGACTCATATGGAACAACTTTGGGTTTATGGAGATGGATGCACAAGCAGTATTCCCGCTTAGTACAAGTGAAGGCTAGCAAAAGACTGGGAGGCGACGAACTAGAGAGCGACAACAGTCATCAACATGCTTTAAGATTAACCAATATTGAATGCAAGCATGAGTAGGATATAAATCACCATGAACATAAACATCGTGGAGGCTATGTTGGTTTTGTTTGAACTACATGCGTGAACATGTGCCAAGTCAAGCCACTCAAATCGTTCAGAGGAGGATACCATTCTATCATACTACATCACAACCATTTTAATATGCATGTTGGCACTCAAAACAAACCATTATTAACTCTTAGCTAATTAAGCACGGCATGAATAACTATAATCTCTAATTGTCATTGCAAACATGTTCAACCCATAATGAGCTGAATCCTGAACGGTGAGCTAATCATATTTACAAAAACAAAATAGGTCGAGTTCATACCAGCTTTTCTCCATCTCAGTCATTTCATCATATAACGTCATTATTGCCTTTCACTTGCACGACCGAATGATGTGAATAATAATAAGAGTGCACGTGCATTGGACTAAGCTGGAATCTGCAAGCAATAACTCAAAGGAGAAGGCAAAGTAATATGGGCTCTCTGATGATAAACAATAATGCATATGAGAGCCACTCAACATTTTCATCGTGGTCTTCTCCTTACAACACAAAGAAGAAAAGAAAACTATTTACACGGGAAAGCTCCCAACAAGCAAAAGAAGAACGAGAAATCTTTTTGGGTTTTCTTTTAATACTACAACTAAACAAACTAGAAGGTAAAGCTAGAACTAATTTGTTTGGATTTTCTCAAGATTAATTAAACACACATAAGAAAAAAGCAAAAGAAGAAATAAACTACCATGGATGGCACAATGAAAAAGTATGAACACCGACAACTGGAATGAGTGTGTGAACATGAATATAATGTCGGTGAGAAATACGTACTCCCCCAAGCTTAGGCTTTTGGCCTAAGTTGGTCTAGGGCCCCGGCTGGAAATAACCCTCTCCTGGATACTCCGAAGGATACTGAGGGTTCCACTGATTAGCGACCTCCTGTGGCTCCCACTGGAAAACCGGAGCTTGATAAGGATCAAGGGCTGGTGCCGGCTCAGGTGCTGGGGGTTGCGACAAACCCCAATATCGGTAGATGTCATCGGGCATAATAGTGTACCTGCCTGAATGGATATCGAACAAAGGAGCAGGCAGGGTAATAATCTCACAAGTACCTTGACTAAATACTAAATTGTAAAGCAGCCTTTTATCATTATCTTTCTTAATAAAATCATGTGCTACCATACTATTATAATCTAAATATCTTGTAGGAAGCAGCATTTCATCTTCCTCGTCAAGCCTAACAGGTATCTCAAAGTGTTTTAGCTAAATGAGACACATAGATACCTCCGAATATAGGGCCCTTCGAACGGTTTGTGCTCAACCGTTGGGCCACTATAGCGCCCAGACTAAAAGTTCTATCAGCAAGTAAAGTGTGGCGCAGAATAGCGAGGTCGGGGGCACTAAGGCTTCCACTCTCACCGCGACCAACTAAACATCTCCCCGCAAATAATGAGTAATAGCGTAAAACAGGAAAATGCACACTAGCCGCTCTTGCTTTTGACACCCCTCTCTCTTCCCCTACAGTGATTGCGGCAATAAAATCCTCTATGTCTCTAGGACGTGGTTCACTGATGCTGCCCTCATAAGGTATTTTGCAAACATTGCAAAAATCGTAGAGTGACATTACTTTAGGCACATCATATAAATGAAATTCTACCACGGGGGGGATTCTTCCTAGGATAAAAATGAAAATTTTACACGAAGGTATTAGGGAGTAAAAGGTATTGGTCACACTTATCGTGGAGGAAGTCGGTGATGCCTGCATTTTCTGCTAGATAATAAAAATCTTCATAAATTCCGGCAGCCCTCAGGAATGCTTCACTTGGCCATTCACATGGATGAACCTCCGTGGTACGAGGGATATTGTATTTAGGCTTCTCACTTTCTTTTTCTTTAAAACCCCGGCTTGAAGAGTCTCTTAATAATCTCCTCATCATCTTTTTCGATGAAAATTAATTCTGAAATTTTTAGTGACTCTAAATAAAAGTGAACAAAACTCAATAAAACTCATAGCAACTACTCCCACAAGTGCCTAGAAGCTATATCATGCATCAAAACTACTTGGGACCATATATATTTGACATGCAAGCTCAAGAACAAGGTCACCACAGCCGCAAAAATTTGCAATATATAAAGCACTAGAACAAAAACTAATTGGACCATTGGAGGAGTCACATACCGATGAGCAATCCCCTAAAACAGTTTTGCAAATGGAGCTTTGAGCAAGGAGATCGAAAATGGCAGCAAAATGAGCTAGAACACGCGTTTGAGCAATGGTGGGATTTTTTCTAGAGGAAGACGAAGTGGATGGTGGCTGGAATAAGTGAGGGGGCCCCACGTGGGACCCACAAGCCAGGGGGCGCGCCCAGGGGGGTGGGCGCGCCCTGCAGGCTTGTGGCCCACTGGTGCAGCCCCCTGATGCATGCTCAGTGCCAAAAATTCTAAAATATTCCAGAAAAAATCATACTAAATTTTCAGGGCATTCTGAGGACTTTTATTTTCAGGTCATTTTTCTATTGCACGGATAAAACAGAAAACAGGAGAATAATAGCATTTTTACTCTATTAAATCTAAATAATAGAAAGTGAAAGTTGGGTACAGAAAGTTGTGCCTTCTAAATTCATCCATCTCATGCTACTCAAAAAGAATCCATCAATAAGGTTGATCAAGTCTTATTGACAAACTGTTTTCGAATGACATGAAACCGGAGAATTTTCGAATAACACTAGGTTACCTCAATGGGGATATGCATGTCCCCAACAATAAGTATATCATATTTCTTCTTAGCAGTAGGAAGAGGGAATTCAAAACTTCCAATAATAATCGTTGAAACCTTTTCAATTGAGTTGATACTATGAAATTGAGGTTGTTTCTTCGGAAAATGTACCGTATGCTCATTACCATTAACATGAAAAGTGACATTGCCCTTGTTGCAATCAATAACAGCCCCTGCAGTATTCAAAAAGGGTCTACCAAGGATGATCGACATACTGTCGTCCTCGGGAATATCAAGAATAACAAAGTCCGTTAAGATGGTAACGTTTGCAACCACAACAGACACATCCTCGCAAATACCGATGGGTAAAGCAGTTGATTTATCAGCCATTTGCAAAGAGATTTCATTAGGTGTCAACTTATTCAAATCAAGTCTACGATATAAAGAGAAGGGCATAACACTAACACCAGCTCCAAGGTCACATAAAGCAGTTTTAACATAATTTCCTTTAATAGAGCAAGGTATAGTAGGTACTCCGGGATCTCCTAGTTTCTTTGGTATTCCACCCTTAAAAGTATAATTAGCAAGCATGGTGGAAATCTCAGTTTCCGGTATCTTTCTTTTATTTGTCACAATATCTTTCATATACTTAGCATAAGGAGACATTTTCAAAATATCAGTAAAGCGCATACGCAAAAAGACAGGTCTAAGCATTTCAACAAAGCGCTCAAAATCTTCATCATCCTTTTTCTTGGATGGCTTAGGAGGAAAGGGCATGGGTTTTTGAACCCATGGTTCTGTTTCTCTACCATGCTTCCTAGCAACAAAGTCTCTTTTATCATATCTCTTATTCTTAGGTTGTGGGTTATCAAGATCAACAGTTGGTTCAATCTCCACATCATTATCATTACTAGGTTGAGCATCAACATGAACATCATCATTAATATTATCACTAGGCTCATGTTCATCACCAGATTGTGTCTCAGCATCAGAGATAGAAATATCATTTGGATTCTCAAGTGTATCTATAAAAGGTTCACTAGCAGCATCCAAAGTCCTATCGTCATTCTTTTTACTGCTCTTATTGGAACGACTAGGTGCATCAGTATTAACTCTCTGAGAATCTTGCTCAATTCTCTTAGGATGGACCTCAGGATACAAAGGTTCCTGAGTCATTCTACCACCTCTAGTCACAACTTTAACAGAATGATCATTGTTCTTACTATTCATTTCATTAAGCAAATCATTTTGAGCCTTAAGTACTTGTTCTACCTGAGTAGTTACCATGGAAGCATGTTTACTAATAAGCTTAAGATCATTGACAGTTCTACTCAAATAATCACCCAAGCGATCAAACATGTAAGCATTATGTTTCAATTGTCTACTAACATAAGCATTGAAATTTTCTTGTTTCACAACAAAATTATCAAACTCATCCAAGCATTGGCTAGCAGGCTTATTATAAGGAATATCTCCTTCATAAAATCTACGGAGAGAATTTACCTCTACTACGTGTGTCGGGTTATCAAGACCATGTATTTCTTCAATAGGTGGTAGATCTTAACATCTTCAGCTTTAATACCTTTTTCTTTCATAGATTTCTTTGCCTCTTGCATATCTTCAGGACTGAGAAATAGAATACCTCTTTTCTTCGGAGTTGGCTTCGGAGGTGGTTCGGGAATAGTCCAATCATTATCATTACTCAATATATTATTCAATAGTAGTTCAGCTTGTTCAACAGTTCGTTCCCTGAAAACACAACCAGCACAACTATCTAGGTGGTCCCTAGAAGCATCGGTTAGTCCATTATAAAAGATATCAAGTATTTCATTTTTCTTGAGAGGGTGATCAGGCAAAGCATTAAGTAATTGGAGAAGCCTCCCCCAAGCTTGTGGGAGACTCTCTTCTTCAATTTGCACAAAGTTAAATATTTCCTGCAAGGCAGCTTGTTTCTTATGGGCAGGAAAATATTTTTCAGAGAAGTAATATATCATATCCTGGGGGCTACGCACACAACCAGGAGAAAGGGAATTAAACCATACCTTAGCATCACCCTTTAATGAGAAAGGAAAAAACTTAAGAATATAGTAATAGCGAAATTTTTCCTCATGAGTAAATAGGGTGGCTATATCATTCAATTTAGTGAGGTGTGCCACAACAGTTTCAGATTCATAACCATGGAAAGGATCAGATTCAACCAAAGTAATTAACTCAGGATCGACAGAGAATTCATAATCCTTATCAGTAACAAAGATAGGTGAAGTAGCAAACTTAGGATCATATTGCATTCTAGCATTCAAAGATTTTTCTTTCCACTTGCGAAGCAATTTCTTAAGATCATCTCTATCCTTACAAGCAAGAAAGTCCCTAGCTACCTCTCCTTCCATAACATAACCTTCCGGGATATCCGGCAATTCATATCTAGGAGAGCTAGGTCTAGCAGGTGTATCATATTGTTCAGTTTCAATAATTTCATCAGATTCAGAGATATCATCAGTTTCAGCATTCACTCTAGCAATTTGTTCATCAAGAAATTCACCCAGCGGCACAGTAGTATCAAGCAAAGTATCATTATAAGCATCATGCATAGCAGAAGTAGCATCATCAATTACTTGCGACATATCAGAATTACTAGCAGGTGGTGGTGTCGCAAATTTACTCATAACAGAAGGTGAATCAAGAGCAGAGCTAGATGGCAGTTCCTTACATGTCCTCGTAGTTGAGGGGTAGATCTTAGTCTTAGCATCTTTCAGATTCTTCATCGTGATCAACAGATATAAATCCCAAGTGACTCAGAGAATAGAGCTATGCTCCCCGGCAACGGCGCCAGAAAAAGGTCTTGATAACCCACAAGTATAGGGGATCGCAACAGTTTTCGAGGGTAGAGTATTCAACCCAAATTTATTGATTCGACACAAGGGGAGCCAAAGAATATTCTCGAGTATTAGCAGCTGAGTTGTCAATTCAACCACACCTGAAAGACTTAATATCTGCAGCAAAGTATTCAGTAGCAAAGTAGTATGGAAGCAACGGTAACGATGGCAAAGTGAGAGTAGCAGTGTTGTAGCAATTGTAAAAGTAGCAACGGAAAAGTAACTTAGCGAAGATCAATATGGAAAAGCTCGTCGGCAATGGATCAGTGATGGATAATTATGCCGGATGGCATTCATCATGCAACAGTTATAACATAGGGTGACACAGAACTAGCTCCAATTCATCAATGTAATGTACGCATGTATTCCATATATAGTCATACGTGCTTATGGAAACGAACTTGCATGACATCTTTTGTCCTACCCTCCCGTGGCAGCGGGGTCCTAATGGAAACTAAGGGATATTAAGGCCTCCTTTTAATAGAGAACCGGACCAAAGCATTAGCACTTAGTGAATACATGAACTCCTCAGATTACGGTAATCACCGGAAAGAATCCCAGTTATTGTCACCCTGGGGGATGCGGATCATAACTCGTAATAGGTGTCTACAACTTGCAAGATAGGATCAAGAACACACATATATTCATGAAAACATAATAGGTTCAGATCTGAAATCATGGCACTCGGGCCCTAGTGACAAGCATTAAGCATAGCAAAGTCATAGCAACATCAATCTCAGAACATAGTGGATACTAGGGATCAAACCCTAACAAAACTAACTCGATTACATGGTAAATCTCATCCAACCCATCACCGTCCAGCAAGCCCACGATGGAATTACTCACGAACGGCGGAGAGCATCATGAAATTGGTGATGAAGGATGGTTGGTGATGACGACGGCGTCGATTTCCCCTCTCCAGAGCCCAAATCAGGCTCCAAATCTGCCCTCCCGAGGAAGAACAGGAGGTGGCGGCGGCTCCGTATCGTAAAACGCGATGAACTCTTCTTCTTGATTTTTCTCTCTCCGAATAGGAATATATAGAAGTGGAAACGAGGTCGGAGGAGCAACAGGGGGCCCACAAGCCACAGGGGCGCGCCCTAGGGGGGTGGGCGTGCCCCCTGGCTTGTGGCCAAGTGGTGGGCCCCCTGCAGTTGATTCTTTAACCAATATTTTTTATTAATTCCAAAAATATTCTCCGTAAATTTTCAGGTCAATCCGAGAACTTTTATTTCTGCACAAAAATAACACCAAGGCAATTCTGCTGAAAACAACGTCAGTCCGGGTTAGTTCCATCAAATCATGCAAATTAGAGTCCAAAACAAGGGCAAAAGAGTTTGGAAAAGTGGATACGTTGGAGACGTATCACGGACCTCTAGGTCTTTCCAATAGGGTTGGTCCGAAAATATAGATTTCTTCTTACACATGGGTGCGCATCCCTCGGCATCATTCGGAACAGATAGTCCGCCAGGACCCTTTCCAAAGATTACTTGTAAATCATTGACCATATCAAGTATGTGATCACCAGTACGGAGGGCGGGCTTCTTTCGGTGATCTGCCTCACCTTTGAAATGCTTTCCATTCTTTCGACATTGATGGTTGGTCGGAAGAAATCGACGATGCCCCAGGTACACATTCTTCCTGCATTTGTCCAAATATATACTATCGGTGTCATCTAAACAGTGCGTGCATGCGTGGTATCCCTTGTTTGTCTGTCCTGAAAGGTTACTGAGAGTAGGCCAATCATTCATGGTTACAAACAGCAACACATATAGGTCAAATTCCTCCTGTTCGTTCTCATCCCACACACGTACACCTTTTCCATTCCACAGTTGTAAAAGTTCATCAACTAATGGCCTTAGGTACACATCAATGTCATTGCCGGGTTGCTTAGGGCCTTGGATGAGCACTGGCATCATAATGAACTTCCGCTTCATGCACAACCAAGGAGGAAGGTTATACATACATAGAGTCACAGGCCATGTGCTATGCTTGCTGCTCTGATCCCCAAAAGGATTAACGCCATCTGCACTTAAACCAAACCATACGTTCCTTGGGTCACCTGTAAAGTCCCCCCACTTTCTCTCGATCTTTCTCCACTACGACCCATCACCGGGTGCTTTCAACTTCCCGTCTTTCTTACGGTCTTCCTTGTGCCATCGCATCAACTTGGCATTCTCTTTGTTTCTGAACAAACGTTTCAACCGTGGTATTATAGGAGCATACCACATCACCTTGGCAGGAACCCTCTTCCCAGTGCGCTGGCCCTCAACATCACCAGGGTCATCTCGTCTGATCTTATAGCGCAATGCACAGCATACCGGGCATGCATTCAAATCCTCGTATGCAGCGCGGTAGAGGATGCAGTCATTAGGGCATGCATGTATCTTCTTCACCTCCAATCCTAGAGGGCAGACAACCTTCTTTGCTTCGTATGTACTGTCGGGCAATTCATTGTCCTTTGGAAGCTTATTCTGATGGGTAACGCACCAGAAAACTAAAATTTTCCGACCTACGCACCAGCCCAGGACCACTATGGAGACTGCATACAAGGTTTGATCTTTTCGTTACCGACTCGTAGCGCAGCGGAAGTAGAGTCGATGACGATCGGCGGTGCAGATCCCCGCAGCTAGGATTTACAACCTCCCGCGAGGATGTATACCGTCATCCGCCCCACGGACAGCCCTCCAGGAGGCGGTCAGACAGCCCCCGGACGGTGTCGCGAACAGCCCTTCGGGAGGACCATCAAAACTCGGACAGTCACTCGGACAGCCCTTCGGGAGGACCCACAAAACTCGGACAGTCACTCGGACAGCCCTTCGGGAGGCACTCTCGAACTAAGACCGAAACTACGATCTCTCTGCAGAGTTGAACACATACGGTGTCATCTATCCAGCAGGGCTTCGCCGTCCAGAACTAGTTCTCACCGGAACCCAGACAGCCTTTCGGCTCTACGAAACTATTTCGCTGGGAGGGAGAGAGAAGCCAGATAACATCAGATGACATGTGTATGTGAGAAAGAGTGAGAGTGGAGAGTGCATCTCCACCTCTATTTATAGGAAAACCCAAGGGGTAGGGTGACACTTGAAATACCCAAAATGCCCTTCACAAGGGCACAAAGGTAAAAGCAAGTGGGCAGCCCATATCCTTCCATGTCATACCTAGAGATATTTGTGAGTAAAGCCCCAAAAGGTGGCTTTCCATAAAGTAATCCAAAAAGCACTTTCACTATTCATGATGACATATTTCAGCGTCCGTTCGAACTGAAAATATTTATGTGGGCTTAGAATATTTCCAGTACCCACTAAAATAATTTTCAACGCGTTCCGAAACAATTCCGGTTTAGTGATTTTCATCTGCGAAAAGCATCTGAAGCGGTTCCGGCAGCTCCGGAACATTTCCGGTTTTCATCCCGGAAAATTCCAGAAAGTTTCCAGAACGATTTTGGCACCCTCCAAGAATTATCAGGCATGTGCCGAAACCAATTTGACTTTATGGTGTACTCCGAAACAACTTTTCGGTTTAGTGATTTTCATTTGTGAAAAGCAACTAAAGCGGTTCCGGCAGTCCGGAACATTTCCGGTTTTTGTCTCTGAAAAATCTCAGAAGTCACCAAAACAATTCTGGTACCCTCCAATAATTTCCAGGCATGTGTCGAAACCAATTTGACTTAATGGTACACTCCGAAACAACTTTTCGGTTTTACCGAAACTCTTCCGGTGTTCTCTCTCCAGAACTCTTCCGTTGTCTCCGAAACTTTTTCGGTGAATTTCTCTCAGACTCCCTGTCTAGTATTCAGCAGATAGATGACCCTTAAGCGTGTGACCCTATAGGTTCGGTGAAGTATAGACATGACCCGGAACCCCTTCCGATCAATGATCAACATCGGAGTCATGGACACCCATATTGACCCCTATACCCACACGAATGAATATTCGAGTGAACCTCCAGTTGCCGTGTGCTATTCCTGTTGCTTCGCGATATGTTACAAATACCCGAGGTGAGACATGTTGGCATCCCCGTGGGTCAACAACTTGTCCACTATGCCAGTTACCTCGTTACCGGTATTGTTCTCTTTTCTCGTTCCCGTGTTCCGGCATCCCCGTGATCAAATCACAAAGTGTCTGGCCAGACGATGATGGATACCGTAACACCAAGAGGGCCCAGAGATATCTCTCCATCGTTGGAGGAGCAAATCCTAATCTTGAGCTATCAAGTTACTTGACATACTTTTCCATGAACCCGTAAGCCGTCGTAATAGCCACCCATTTACGGAGGACGTTTAACAAACCCCAAAGTTCATGAAGCAAGCATGAAGAAACTTGATACTCTCATGGTCTAAGGAATCATGCAAACATAAACCATCTCTATGTTATTAACCATTAACTTGTGACAAATGTATCACATAGCATAACATCAATTCGGGTCGATTCAACACAAATGTTCTTCCAACATTGTGCCCTCAAAGTTGCTGGCATAGACATGCCCATGATCAGGAAAACAGAACCATCATGCAACACTTGAGCTAGTCTTAGAGGCCAGACTAGGAATACATTTTACCATTTATTATTCCACACGTGCATATGAGTCTTCCTCTGAGCCTCGTGGGTATTGTAGACTCGAGAACCATAGCAGTTATAGCATGGAACATAAACCTAATTATGAACAGGGAGATAATCAATAACATTTATTATTGCCTCTAGGGCATATCTCCTACAGACTCCCACTTGCACTAGAGTCAATAATCTAGTTAATGCTAATGCACTTTACACCTATGGCACACTGGTGTAAAATATGTTTCGCATGTGGTATAGCCTGATGTCCAACGGATCTGACGACTTCAGCTCCGTGTGTAACTATATCCTTGCGTTTTCATGCTTTCACAAAATTCATATTTTGTGTGGACTTGGCTTTGCATATGTGTGAATCATTGGTCGAAACCTGATTCCTCAGACTGAGCTATGGAGCAACTATCTGCAATAGTGTCCCATAGATCAAAGCCATTTTGGAACCATACTAAGTTCATGAATGAACTATATGATTCAACAACTTCTTTGTCGCTTCTAAAGCGTCAACATAGTTAGCCTTTGTTATAGAATTCGCCACAGTATCTTGTTTGGAACAATTTCCAACTACCGTGCCACTATGTTGTGTATTACACAAAACCCTTAACTTAAATCGAAAATCGCATGGAGCATTGATGAAGACTGTATCGATGTAATTACTTACAACGAGCACTTCATAATCTCTGCTTGCGAGAAAACATGTCATCAGTACTACTCTAGTACCTAATGACATCTTTCACTGTTGTCCCATGATCAGTACTTTTGATCACTTTGGTATCTATACTCGCAACAACTTTGGAGTATTGGACATATCTGGTTGTTTTTACATACCATGGAATACATGATTAATCCAAACACAAGAGTGTGTGGAAACACCATCATGTATTTTGCTCATCTGTGTTTTGAGACACCGAGTCTTGCAAAACTCTTTCCATGTGACTTCGGCAAGAATCACTCCTTGGCGTTTTAAATGCTAAAAGGTTTTAGCACCTTGTCAATATGTATTCATTGCTTAGCCCCATTAGGTAAATCTATCTCCATAGATCATCATGCCTAATATTGAGGCTATTTAGCCTAAGTACTTCATTGAAAAACTATTTTCAAATGAAGTAATAATTAGTGTCAAGAAATTTTATTTCCAATTAACAATGTGTCAAGCACACAAGGTTTTTAGAAATATTATTATGCTCCCACTTACTTTCTTCAATCACAAGCATCTTCGTTATCCATTGATGAAGTCAAACCCCTTTGACCATTTCATCAAAACACGAAGAATCCAACTCCTCTTTGCTCTCTTCTGTCCATCGCTGGAACTCTGAAGTTTTCATACCTACTAGCATCCTCTGGATCGACAAATTACTTTGGACTGTATCACATACAAGTCCTAGGTTTCATTTCCATCAGATGGAAATCCTTTTGTCATCCATGTTTCATATCTCATGATTGAAATATGTATTAATTGCTAGTTCAACCCGAACCGACTTTAAGCATCGCTACGGTGAGACAATCTCATCGTAGTCAACTCCTTGAACTTGTTATTTCAACAAGTCGAGCTTTATGGATAAAACATTTTATCCGTATCAGTTTTAGTTCCATAAATATTCATTAGATTCTAAGTCTTCCGAAAGGTGTATCAAGATTTTAATCTCGAATCACTTATATGGAAACTATCTCGGATTGTATTGGCATTTAGCCAATTCCGGAGTCAGGGCTCATCAACGCTTCCTTGTGTATTGTAGGTATACTGTTGTCTAACAACAATATCTCGTTTGCGCACCTGATAGGTTTGCACGAGCTTTGCCTACGTGGTTCAGCTGCAAGTTCGACCGAAGTCCATACATTTTATTGTAGAGACTTCCGTATCAGTCGCAGTAGGAAACTCCGGAATCACTTCCAAGGTTTCTTTCCTTTGATCTGATGACGAAGATACTGGTTATCTCGTCGAGTTGCACTGTCCTCCCACTCACCTTTTGTAACAACTATTCTCTTTAAAAGCATACCGTTTTGCGGCAAAATCCTTTGCCTCGGTATAGTGGTGGGGGAATACCCAATGACTTGGGATAACCTTACAAAGTAGCACTTGTCTGATTTGGAATAGGTTTGTAATCTTTTACACAAGCCCCATATTCCAAATGTTAAGAAAAGATATAACATGGTTGGGCGTACCATACCATGACGTCATTTCAACAGACCCGATGGAGCTCTTTTCAGTGTAAAAGCCACAGTCTCTAAAGCATCACTTTAAAAGGGATAATGGCAAATTTATTTATGTCATGTTTGATCTTACCATGTCATAAATGGTTCGATTACATCTTCACGGACTTTTCACTTGCAGTGGTGTTCCGGGAGGTGCAAGTTATGAAACCCCTTTCACAACTCATCAGACATTCGCTAAACTTCTAACTCAAATATTAATTTCTGCAATCGAATTGCAGAAACATAATTTTCTTGTTACAACAACTTCTACTTCATTTTTGAAAACCTTTCGAATGATTTCATAAGATCCAGACTTACGTCTCATCAAGTAAATATCCATATATCTACTTGAGTCATTTCTGAAGAGAGATAAATCCACTACTTGCAACAACATTTATTGAACTACACACATCAAAATGTATGATCACCAATAAGTTTGTTGCTCGTTCCGTATGGCCTATGAACAGTATTTCAGTCACTTCACTTTTCGGACGAAAGTTGCAAGTGTCAGATGATTAAAATCAACCGACTTAAAAAATCCATTTTAATGGAATTTTCCATGCGGGTTTCTCCAATGTGACCAAATGCAGTGCCACACTTATGTGGTATTCTTTTAGTCTTGGGACATTTAGCGTCAGTGTTATGGATGTATCATATTTCCATCAATATTCATAACATACATCCCATCTAGGATGGAAGCATGGCCCTTCATGTTATTCATAATACTGAACAACAATTGTTGTTTTTATGAACAACTCTTTTGCAACAAACATTGTACAATTGGCTAGACTGTATGAAACTCTAAAATGAATTATGAAAGTAAACCCAGAGGTAATGTATTATTATCAATATTCATAACACACGTCTCATTCATAATGAAAGTATGGCCCTTATGTTATTCATAACACCGAACATCAAAAGTTCTCTTATGAACAACCTTCTTGCAAGATACCTTATGCAAAGGGCTAGAGTGTGTAAAACTCTAAAATGAATTATGAAAATAAATACATAGGTAATACATCGATGGAAGGTATAGTAACATTTACTATGTTCCTAGCGTGTATCAAGGCCTCATTCCTGGCTAGTCTTTTAGGCCATAGTAGTTCTTGCATCGAGTCGCAACAGAATGCAATCGAGCGGGTATCTTTGTGATAAACTCACAATACCCAAGAATTAGTGATTAACATGTTTAACTATAATTCCCAAGAACTACATCTTTGACCAGCCTTCTATACATCAAAAACTTGTATGACATTCATACATGAGCTGG
Organism: Elymus sibiricus; assembly: GCA_039707655.1. NCBI lineage: Eukaryota > Viridiplantae > Streptophyta > Magnoliopsida > Poales > Poaceae > Elymus > Elymus sibiricus. The sequence continues at coordinate 19,437,552 of CM077675.1, forward strand.
ATATTCCAGTCTTCTTTCTTTCTGCCTTTATACTTCTAACAGTTTAACTTTTAGTATTTCTCCTACTCTTAGAAGAAGCACCCAACTTAAGAGTGGCATTAGCCCCGGACTTCCTAGGCGTGAAAGTTTCACTAACACCCTTCGGACACTTCCTTTCTCTTTAAGTTGTTGTTTTATTCACCTTTCATCATATGACAGGCGTTCTTCCGGATCCCTCTCTAATCAGTCCAATGTATAGTAAACACTTTACTAATGTTTTGTAAACAAACATTGCTTTGGATATCTCATATCTTTTAGCCTTTGTCTGTCTCTGAAAATGATTTTCGGATTCCATGAATATCACATAACTATCCAAACTTTTGAAGTTCGGGTCTCATGGAAGCAAACATATTTCACTTGACCGTAACGGAATTTTAGCTTTTGGATCGAAGGACGAGAGTCATATCATCCATAGCATTAGCGGGAGAATACCAAAAGCATGCGATAGGAGAAAGTCCTTCTCGGCAATCTTGAGGACAATCCTCACATTACGTTACCAACCGTAAAGTTTTAACTAGATATTTAACAGCTTATTCAATTTTAATTGGGAAGGTGGAAACGCGAGCCATTATTCTACAACTATTATGCAAATAACACTTAGACAGTGCTCATAATTAATTGCACTGAGAATTAAAAGAATTAATTCTATAGTGCGCTCCCACTCAAATCAATATCTCTCATAATTGATTGTGAGTGATACAAGACACGCAATTAAATTGTTCGCCATTGGTGTAACACCACTGATGACGAAAATCTCAACCGGTAGGCCAACTTGCCAATCACATCTCTATGTGACTCTTGTTCATCTTTCGATGCGTCTGTTCTGAGCTCATGACGGTCATGCCTGAACGTCAAGACAACCAAGTGATCTCGCTGCGAGGTCTCAACTCACCCGCCTCACACTTCTCTAATCGTTCATACCCGTGTGACACGGCGCACCGCGAAAAGATAGGTGCCGTGACGGTGCTCCACTTGGGAGAACACTAACTACTTGAATTTTTGTGAGAGATCACCCTAATAAAAAGCGACTACCGCGCAATCAAGAAGGGTGCAACATAAGGGATAAATATCTCAGGCAATTCATAATAGCATGATATGGTATAGCCCTTTCTGACGGAGAAGTCTTTCATTTCTTCGTCTTCGGCATTCGCATTGGTGTTCACCTTCGCGAAGATTGCCACCACCTTGTCGATGCACCAGATAATATTGCTATCTCTATAGCTAATAAAATAAGTGCATTACTTAAGGTTGACACGCAGGTCATTAAAGTGACAATCATATGGCTCCAGCCATCATGCCGAATCATGACACGTAGGTCATGTTAATATTACATCATATAGTCATCTCGTACATAATCAAATTAATATAAGCACTGCTATACCACATCATATGCACATGCAAACCATCCTGCAAAACCAAGTTAGACGCCTCTAATCGGTTCATGCAAAAACTTGTTTTACGTGGCTTCTAAGGTTTCGAAACAAACCGAAGCTACCAACGTCCATCATCAAGCATGATAATCCAAGTCGCTAGATTAACATTGCGGGGTGTATGAAACAGGAGATAATAAAATCTTGAGCCCCATACTGAACTTCGTCATATGCATGACCCCCGTGTAGATCATATCTGCATTGCCCTTTCGTCTGCGAAATTTCATCTTTCTTTTTAACTACGGTGGAATTCAATGAACTGTTAGCACTTCGTTGATCAATCAGGATCGCAGATTGCCAGAACATTAAAACTCCACCATACTGTTATCAAGATCAGAAATATGCAAATTCCAGGGAAGCAACAAGAACATCGGGTAACAGATTTCATCTGCTACCCGCACAAATAATTTTCAGTAATAGAACTCATCTACTACCTATTTATATTGTGCAACACCCATACATCTCTATGTATTCTATATCGCAACTTGCATCTACGCATAGCACGGCTCTTGATGCCACTGATGGGTAACGCAGCAGAAAACTAAAATTTTCCGACCTACGGACCAGCCCAGGACCACTATGGAGACTGCATACAAGGTTTGATCTTTTCGTTTCCGACTCGTAGCGCAGCGGAAGTAGAGTCGATGACGATCGGCGGTGCAGATCCCCGCAGCTAGGATTTACAACCTCCCAACCGCGAGGATGTATACCGTCATCCGCCCCATGGACAGCCCTCCGGGAGGCGGTCAGACAGTCCCCCGGATGGTGTCGCGGACAGCCCTTCGGGAGGACCATCAAAACTCGGACAGTCACTCGGACAGCCCTTCGGGAGGACCCACGAAACTCGGACAGTCACTCGGACAGCCCTTCGGGAGGCACTCTCGAACTAAGAACGAAACTACGATCTCTCTACAGAGTTGCACACATACGGTGTCATCTATCCGGCAGGGCTTCGCCGTCCAGAACTAGTTCCCACCGGAACCCAGACAGCCTTTCAGCTCTACGAAACTATTTCGCTGGGAGGGAGAGAGAAGCCAGATAACATCAGATGGCATGTGTATGTGAGAAAGAGTGAGAGTGGAGAGTGCATCTCCACCTCTATTTATAGGAAAACCCAAGGGGTAGGGTGACACTTGAAATACCCAAAATGCCCTTCACAAGGGCACAAAGGTAAAAGCAAGTGGGCAGCCCATATCCTTCCACGTCATCCCTAGAGATATTTGTGAGTAAAGCCCCAAAAGGTGGCTTTCCATAAAGTAATCCAAAAAGCACTTTCACTATTCACGACAACATATTTCAGCGTCCGTTCGAACTGAAAATATTTATGTGGGCTTAGAACATTTCCAGTACCCACTAAAATAATTTTCAACGCGTTCCGAAACAATTCCGGTTTAGTGATTTTCATCTGCGAAAAGCATCTGAAGCGGTTTCGGCAGCTCCGGAACATTTCCGGTTTTCATCCCGGAAAATTCCAGAAAGTTTCCAGAACGATTTTGGCACCCTCCAAGAATTATCACGCATGTGCCGAAACCAATTTGACTTTATGGTGTACTCCGAAACAACTTTTTGGTTTAGTGATTTTCATCTGTGAAAAGCAACTAATGCGGTTCCGGCAGTCCGGAACATTTCCGGTTTTTGCCTTTGAAAAATCTCAGAAGTTACCAGAACAATTCTGGTACCCTCCAATAATATCCAGGCATGTGCCGAAACCAATTTGACTTAATGGTACACTCCGAAACAACTTTTCGGTTTTACCGAAACTCTTCCGGTGTTCTCTCTCCGGAACTCTTCCGTTGTCTCCGAAACTTTTTCGGTGAATTTCTCTCAGATTCCCGGTCTAGTATTCAGCAGATAGATGACCCTTAAGCGTGTGACCCTATAGGTTCGGTGAAGTATAGACATGACCTGGAACCCCTTCCGATCAATGATCAACATCGGAGCCGTGGATACCCATATTGACCCCTATACACACACGAATGAATATTCGAGTGAACCTCCAGTTGCCGTGTGCTATTCCTGTTGCTTCGCGTTATGTTACAAATACCCAAGGTGAGACATGTTGGCATCCCCGTGGATCAACAACTTGTCCACTATGCCAGTTACCTCGTTACCGGTATTGTTCTCTTTTCTCGTTCCCGTGTTCCGGCATCCCCGTGATCAAATCACAAAGTGTCTGGCCAGACGATGATGGATACCGTAACACCGAGAGGGCCCAGAGATATCTCTCCATCGTTGGAGGAGCAAATCCCAATCTTGAACTATCAAGTTACTTGACATACTTTTCCATGAACCCGTAAGCCGTCGTAATAGCCACCCATTTACGGAGGACGTTTAACAAACCCCAAAGTTCATGAAGCAAGCATGAAGAAACTTGATACTCTCATGGTCTAAGGAATCATGCAAACGTAAACCATCTCTGTGTTATTAACCATTAACTTGTGACGAATGTATCGCATAGCATAACATCAATTCGGGTCGATTCAACACAAATGTTCTTCCAACATTGTGCCCTCAAAGTTGCTGGCATAGACATGCCCATGATCAGGAAAACAGAACCATCATGCAACACTTGAGCTAGTCTTAGAGGCCAGACTAGGAATACATTTTACCGTTTATTATTCCACACATGCATATGAGTCTTCCTACGAGCCTCGTGGTTATTGTAGACTCGAGAACCATAGCAGTTATAGCATGGAACATAAACCTAATTATGAACAGGGAGATAATCAATAACATTTATTATTGCCTCTAGGGCATATCTCCTACATATTCTTCATTATTTTTAGCACCTTTTCAAATGCCTTGTCAGATACACCATTCTCTTCCTTCCATTGCAGCAATTCTAGTGTGGTACCGAGCTTTGTGTTGTCATCTTCGCAATTTGGGTACAACCCTTTTTTGTGATCCTCTAACATGCGATCGAACTTCAACTTCTCCCTTTCACTTTGGCATTGTCTCTTTGCATCAACAATGACCCAGCGAAGATCATCATCGGGCACATCGTCTGGTTCTTCCTCTTGATCTTTAGCTTCCCCCATTGCAGCATCACCGTATTCAGGGGGTGGATAGTTGTCATCATCCTCTTCTTCTTCGTTGTCTTCCATCATAACCCCTCTTTCTCCGTGCTTGGTCCAAACATTATAGTGTGGCATGAAACCCTTCTCAAGCAGGTGGACATGAAGGGTTTTCGAGTTAGAGTAATCCTTTGTATTCCCATAGATAGTACATGGACAATACATAAAACCATTCTGCTTGGTTGCCTCAGCCACTTCGAGAAAATTATGCAGGCCCTTAATGTACTCGGAGGTGCATCGGTCACCGTACATCCATTGCCGGTTCATCTGCGTGCATTATATAATTAAGTGTATCAAAAACCATTACAAAACATCATGAATAGAGAAGTGACCAAATTAATAGAAGTTCATCATCACATTAAAACCAAAGTACAGTAGTGACCAAAATAAATACATAAAGTTCATACATAGTCTAATTGAACAACATATAGCTCTCTAGAGCATCTAATTAAAACATACATTGAAACTATGCAAAACATTTAAATGCAACAACAAATGCGATCATAACCGCAACTAAGGTACCAATTGATCCAACGGCATAATGATACCAAGCCTCGGTATGAATGGCATATTTTCTAATCTTTCTAATCTTCAAGCGCATTGCATCCATCTTGATCTTGTGATCTTCGACGACATCGGCAACATGCAACTCCAATTCCATCTTCTCCTCCTCAATTCTTTTCAATTTTTTCTTTAAGTAATTGTTTTCTTTTTCAACTAAATTTAACCTCTCGACAAGAGGGTCGGTTCGAATTTCCGGTTCACATACCTCCTAGATAAAAACATCTTTGTCACGTTGGTCGGCATAATTGTCGTAAATACTAAATGAAACAAATAGTTATAAAAGATAATATACCACATCCGAATCATAGACAGGACGAGGGCCGACGGGGGCGGATACCAAAACCATGGCACTATATAATAACAAACAATAATAAAAGTAAGAAAATTATACAAGTATCTATGTAAATCATACAAGTAAGAATTTTTTTTTCTTTTAGAAAGAAGATAAGAACAAGAGGCTCACCACGGTGGTGCCGGCGACGAGATCGGCGCGGGCGATCGACGGCGGTGAGGACGGGGACGGGGACGGGGACGGCACCCTACACATGTGCAGACTCTAAGAAGTTAATTTCAGCTCTAATTTTGCATCTAAATCAAAAGAACTCCCACATACACTCCTCCACTAAAACCCACAAACCACACTCTACTTCTAGAGCATTTGAAATGAGCTAAACTAGCAATGAGAGATAAAACGATGAAGTCGTTAACCTTTTAGAACACTTGTGTAGTTGGTGCACCACCAAACCTAAACAAATCTTAGGGAAAATGTAGCTTGGAGGTCGAGCTTGGAGAGGAGAAAACTTAAGTGTGGCTGCGTGTAACACCCTGGTTTTCGCTCTGGTTTTTTTCCTTTGCGGGATTCGACTCCCGTCCTTTTTCTCGGTGTTATCGGATTTCTTTCACTCTTGGGTATATGAAGATGGTCATTCAGCCTTGCCTTCCTATCCAACCAGAGATTCTCTCCAGTCCAACCTTGCCACCCAAGATCTTTGGCTCAGGGTTTTGCCGTCAAAACCCTACCTTCTGAGTTATTGGAAGGGAAACCCTAATCCTTCCAGTTACAAAGGAACCTCAATTTCCTTTGATCTGTTGCCTTCTAAACTTTTCCCAGTGATCATCCTTTATCTATGAACCCTGGATATGCAAAAATATTGTCAAGTCATTTGCAATATTTTTCATTTATAATTAATTCCTTTTTCTGCCAGTTAAAGGAATTAAATCTAGGAAACTATCTATCCATCTCCAAAGTTCACGAAAACTTGTGGAGATATTCTTTGTGATCATATTGATCTCCCACAAAAATATTGGCCATAATTAAATAAGGGAAATGGCATTTTCCTATTTAATGCCAATATTGCATTTTGGGCAGTTTCTAAAGGAACTACCATTTTGGTAGCCAGGAAATATCCCAAATAAATTGTGAAGCTTCTACTATCCATATCTTCACCATTTCCATCAAGAACCCAAGTTCCACAGTTCAAATTTTGAGCACTACATCAATTTGCAAATTCTGTCCAGTGGGGCAATTTGCAAAGGAAGTGCTTGAAACCTTGATCTATTTGAGCTGAAATTTTTCATGGTGATTAACATTGATAAATCACTCATGGAAACCAAATACCAGCTCAATCCCTCTATCCTTTCATCCACAACATTTTTCCTAAGTTTCTGTCCATTTGGAAGCTCTGTGAAGCAAGTACCATTTTGGTGTACTAAAATGGTATTAAACTCTTACAGTGGCTTAATATATCCAAATAATCACTCTCCACACAATTTCATCTTATTTCATTAAGCCATTTGAGCACAGCATCAAAATCTATATCCGGGACCAATTTGGCAGTTGTGAAGGAAATGCTATCTAGAGTGATTCTTTTGGCCTGAAAACTTGCCAAGGGCTTCACCTTAGTAGATCATTTCCATACAACAAAATTCAGTTCATTCCCCTAAGCCAATCTTGCTCAAGTCATCTCAAACACCTTGCTACCAGCATCTTCTTTTGCAAGTTTCTTTCACCTCAGAGCCTCACAGATAATTCCACCCACATAGCTCCTCTAGTTGAGCAGTGACACATCTTGTTGACATGATATAGCATCCAGGAAAACTCCAGAGCATGTGGCACCCGTGGTGACCACGCCTAGGACAGGCCAAAATGGTGGACAGCGCTCTGTGCTTGTCGGCAGGCCTGCTCCGGCCAGCTCTGGCTCGTCCGAGCATGTCCTACGGCTCCGCGGTGTCCACGTACCCCTCTCCCGCACCTTCTCCCCTCCAGTTTCTTCCTCACCGCACCGCGACAAGCTCCGCCACTGTGCGCCCGTGACGCCGTCGTCGTCTTCCCCTGTCTCTTCCTTCCCGAGCTCTCCCGAAGTTGCTGCTGCCTTCTCCACCTCCCTGGAATCCTTGCCGACATCGCCCCCTCCCTCCGCGTGTCCCCGAGCGCCAGTGGGGTGGCTAAGGTCGCCACGGCGGCCGAGCCTATCTCCTCCACCGCCCCGGCTATAAATAGCCGCAGCCCGGGCCTCCCTCGACCTGACCATCCCCTCTCCACCCGCCGGGTACCCCGCCCCACCTCTGAGCCGAGTTTGGGAAGCTCTCCGCTCCATCTTGGCCGCCTCCCATCCTCGCCTAAATTGGCGGCGTCTAGGCCGTCCCCGCTCCACCTTGCCTCATCCCACGAACCCCACCACCACCACGGCGCCCTCCCCGCCCCTATTTTTGCCCAGGAATGGCCACGACGTCGAGCCCGAGCTCCCTGGAGCTGCCGTCTACCGCGGCCGTGAGCACGCTCGCTCCCGTTCCCCTGGAGGACCGCCTCCTGCCGGGATGGATGCGGCTCGCCTTCCCGGTCACGCCGGTGCCCGGAACGCCGGCAACGGTGGCCGGAGCCGCCCGGGACGGTCGCCGGAGCACACCGCCTCCCTCTGCTCCACGGGCGAGCGAGGGGAAGAGGACGACCTCGCCTCCAGCTGGCCAGACGGACCCCACCTCCTCTGCGGCCCCCACTCGTCAGCCTAACAAAAGAGTTGACCCGGGCCCGCAGGCTTTTTAAGTGGAAGCGCACTCCAAAGTTTACACCTTCGGCTAACAAAGGCGTATTTCCCTAAGGCTTGGGCTCAGAAGGCGTTTTCAACTACCGAAAGCGTATTCCCAGCAAAGGCGCCACCAGTTTTTACCCAGGGACCCAGAAGTAAACAATTTCTTTACAGAAAGGTCCTTCCACAGTCAACCCCTCATATCTTTTCATCCGCAAGTCCGATGAAGGTAAAACCAACGCCCACGTCTTCAATTCGTCGAGCCCGTCCCGATGGTATCATTTTCATACTGTTTCCATACTATGAAAATGACCATTTTGCCCCTGCCCTTCTATCAGCCCTCTCCGAGAGAGAACGGTTTCCGGCGATCCTTTCCGCGGACTCTACGCACTTCTTCCCGGAGTACTCTTCGACCCTAGGCAAGCCGACCATCTAATATATGCCCTAAAGCATTGCTCTGTGTTATTCTTGCGTGTTTAATTAATGATTATGCCTGTGATAGAAATAATTAAACTTCTGTTAGATTGCACTTACTGTTTACATTACTTGCATTAGTTTGCTATGTGATAATTCTAAGTAATTTGCTTAGATGCGTAGTTGCTGCCACGACAACTTGTTGTGATAGATAACCATGCTTGCCAAATGATGGCTAAAGCTAAACTTAGTTGGTTGATCTAGAGTCACCTGTCCGGGCTTATCCGTGCAACCACATTTGCCGGTATGGGACGGCCTTGACTTGGTCTGACCGCGTGCTCTTTCACCGGTACCTCCAGACAGGGAAGGTTATGCGCGCGCGCTACCCTGGCCTGGTAGGCAGCGATAACCTTGTGAGCCCAGTTAATTGTTTAACCCGGGAGTCCCCGTTTGGGACAGTTTGTGTGGCCACGACGGTGGCAGGTGTCACGAGGTGACACAGGGGCCACCCAGGGCAGGACTCCGGGGGAGGATGAATGCTGGTGGTACGATGGGAGAGTCACGGGTCAGGCGGGTTTCGTTGGAGCAACGCTGGTCCATCCGAATGGGATCACGAGGCCAGGTGCTCCATGGTGTGGGTAAAGTGCGCAACCTCTGCAGAGTGTAAAATCTATTCGAATAGCCGCGTCCACGGTATTGGACAGTCCGTCCAGGCCTCACTAGGTGGTCAACCGTAACAGTGATAATAATGATGGAAGAACTTGTCCTATGATCAGAAGTACTCGATGACTCGTGAGAATTCCGAGGGTTGTGGGACAACCCGGAAGAGAGTAAGTTGAATCTGGTTAAGAGTTGGATTGGATCCTGAGATTATTCGGAGTATGGATTACTTACTGGATATGCTTTACCTTACTGTATTTCATAATAATTAATATTGCTAGATAGGTATGCTATGCCATGATGATTAATATTGCTCTAATAACAAATGCATGCTTGAATGCCATGGATTGCATTGCTTGGTGTATATGTTAGTTTGGTTTGCTTGCGAGTACATTCAAAAGTACTCAGCGGCCTTTAACATGGCCAGGTTCACATAAGGATCCGTCGTCCGTCGTCAAGGAGCCGGAGTGTTCGCGGGCTAGGAGAGTAACTGCTACTTCTCGAGCATGCGTTGGTTTTCCCTTGAAGAGGAAAGGGTGATGCAGCAAAGTAGATAAGTATTTCCCTTAGTTGTTGAGAACCAAGGTATCAATCCAGTAGGAGATACAAGCAAGACCCCAATAGGTGTACCTACACAAATAATCAAACACTTGCACCCAATGCTATAAAGGGGTTGTCAATCCCTTCACTGTTACTTGCAAGGATGAGATCTGATAGAGATAGATAGATATGATTGCTTGAAAGTAAAGTAAAACAAAAGTAAAAAGATTGCAGCAAGATATTTTTGGTATTTTTGGTTTTAGATCTGAAAGTATAATATGGAAAATAGACCCGGGGGCCATAGGTTTCACTAGAGGCTTCTCTCATGAAGGCAAATAATACGGTGGGTGAACAAATTACTGTCGAGCAATTGATAGAAAAGCGAATAATTATCAAGATATCCAAGGCAATGATTATGCATATAGGCATCACGTCTGTGTCAAGTAGACCGAAACGATTCTGCATCTACTACTATTACTCCACACATCGACCGACTCCTGCCTGCATCTAGAGTATTAAGTTCATGAAGAACAGAGTAACGCATTAGGTAAGATGACATGATGTAGAGGGATAAACTCAAGCAATATGATGAAAACCCCATCTTTTTATCCTCGATGGCAACAATACAATACGTGCCTCGCTACCCCTACTTTGTCACTGGGTGAGGACACCGCAAGATTGAACCCAAAACTAAGCACTTCTCCCATTGCAAGAATTACCAATCTAGTTGGCCAAACCAAACCAATAACTCGAAGAGACTTGCAAAGATATGAAATCATGCATATAAGAATTCAGAAAAGACTCAAATAATATTCATAGATAATCTGAACATAAACCCACAATTCATCGGATCTCGACAAACACACCGCAAAAGAGTATTCCATCGGATAGATCTCCATGAAGATCATGAAGAACATGGTATTGAAGAACGAAGAGAGAGAAGAAGCCATCTAGCTACTAGCTATGGACCCGAAGGTCTGTGGTGAACTACTCACGCATCATCGGAGGGGCAATGGAGTTCATGTAGATGCCCTCCGTGATCGATTCCCCCTCCGGCAGATTACCGGAAAAGGCTCCAAGATTGGATCTCACGGGAACAGAGGCTTCCGGCGGCGGAAAAGTATTTTCGTGGCTCTTTTTGGTATCCAGGGAATATTTGTGAATTTATAGGCCAACGAATAGGGTTAGGGGGGCTGCCGTGGGGCCACAAGCCAGGGGGCGCCCCCCCCCCTAGGGCGCGCCCCTATGGCTTGTCGCCACACGGCGGCTCTCCTGACTTCATCTCCAAGTCTTCTGGGTTGCTTCTGGTCCAAGAAAAATTATTCCGAAGATTTTATTCCGTTTGGACTGCGTTTAATATTTCTTATCTGCAATACTCAAAAACAAGGAAAAAACAGAAACTGGCACTAGGCTCTAGATTAATAGGTTAGTCCCAAAAATAATATAAAATAGCATATTAATGCATATAAAACATCCAAAACAGATAATATAATAGCATGGAACAATCAAAAATTATAGATACGTTGGAGACGTATCAAGCATCACCAAGCTTAATTCCTGCTCGTCCTCGAGTAGGTAAATGATAAAAACAGAATTTTTGATGTGGAATGCTACCTAACATATTTATCCATGTAATATTCTTTATTGTGGCATGAATATTCAGATCCATAAGATTCAAAACAATAGTCTAATATTGACATAAAAACAGTAATACTTCGAGCACACCAACAAGGCAATTGCGTCCTTTCAAAATAACATGGCCTTAGAAAGTTATCCCTACAAAATCATAAGGTCTGGCTATGCTCCATCTTCCCCACACAAAGTATCTAAATCATGCACAACCCCGATGAACAAGCCAAGCAATTGTTTCACACTTTTAATGTTCTCAAACCTTTTCAACTCTCAGGCAATACATGAGCGTGAGCCATCGATATAGCACTATAGGTGGAATAGAATATGGTGGAGGTTGCAAGGAAAAAGGAGAAGATAGTCTCACATCAACTAGGCGTATCAACGGGCTATGGAGATGCCCATCAATAGATATCAATGTGAGTGAGTAGGGATTGCCATGCAACAAATGCACTAGAGCTACAAGTGTATGAAAGCTCAAAAAGAAAACTAAGTGGTTGTGCAATATTCCACTAGCTATATGAAAGTGACAAAATAGGAGACTCTCTATCATGAAGATCATGGTGCTACTTTGAAGCACAAGTGTTGAAAAAGATAGTAGAAATTGTCCCTTCTCTCTTTCTCTCATTTTTTCATTTTTTTTTCTTTTTTGGTGGGCATCTTTGGCCTCTTTTTTTTATTTGGGCTTCGCTGGCCTCTTTTATTTTTTGTAAAGTCCGGAGACTCATCCCAACTTGTGAGGGATTCATAGCTTCCATCATCCTTTTCTCTCACGGGATCAATGCTCTAATAATGAAAATCATCACACTTTTATTTACTTATAACTCAAAAGAAAAATTACAACTCGATACCTAGAACAAAATATGACTCTATATGCAATATGAAAGTGATGGTGTATGTCATGAAAAACGGAACGGTGGAAGTTGCATGGCAATATATCTCGGAATGGCTATGGAAATGCCATAATAGGTAGGTATGGTGGCTGTTTTGAGGAAAATATATGGTGGCTGTTTTGAGGAAGGTTGGTTTGATGTACCGGCGAAAGTTGCGCGGTACTAGAGAGGCTAGCAATGGAGGAAGGCTGAGAGTGCGTATAATCCATGGACTCAACATTAGTCATAAAGAACTCACATACTTATTGCAAAAGTCTATTAGTTATCAAACAAAGCATTAGACGCATGCTCCTAGGGGAGAGGTTGGTAGGAGTTAACCATCGCGCGCTCCCGACCCTCACACAAAGGTGTACAATCATTAAACAAATCATGCTCCGACTTCGTTACATAACGGTTCACCATACGTGCATGCTACGGGAATCACAAACTTCAACACAAGTATTCTTCCAATTCACAACTACTGACTAGCATGACTCTCATATTACCATCTTCATTATCTCAAAACTATATGCAAGGAATCAAACTTCTCATAGTATCCAATGCACTTAATATGAAAGTTTTTATTATATCCCTCTTGGATGCCCATTATATTAGGACTAAATTCACAACCTAAACCAATTACCATGCTGTTTTAAGAAACTCTCAAAATAATATAAGTGAGGTATGAGAGTTCAAATAATTTCTATAAAATAAAACACCACCGTGCTCTAAAAAGATATAAGTGAAGTACTAGAGCAACATTGCCTAGCTCAAAAGATATAAGTGAAGCACATAGAGTATTCTAATAAATTCACGATTCTGGGTGTCTCTCTCAAAAGATGTGTGTAGCAAGGATGATTGTGACAAACTAAAAAGAAAAGACTCATATCATACAAGACGCTCCAAGCAAAACACATATCATGTGGTGAATAAAAATATAGCCTCAAGTAAATTTACCGATGGATTGAAGACGAAAGAGGGGATGCCTTCCGGGGCATCCCCAAGCTTAGGCTTTTTGGTATCCTTGAATATGGCTTGGGGTGCCTTGGGCATCCCCAAGCTTAGGCTCTTGCAACTCCTTATTCCATAGTCCATCAAATCTTTACCCAAAACTAGTAAACTTCACAACACAAAACTCAACAGAAAACTCATGAGATCCGTTAGTATAAGAAAAATAAATCACCACTTTAGGTACTGTTGTGAACTCATTCTTTATTTATATGGGTGTAATATATACTGTATACTAACTTCTCCATGGTTCATACCCCCCGATACAACCCATAGATACATCAAAATAAGCAAACGACACATAGAAAACAGAATCTCTCTAAAACAGAACAGTCTGTAGCAATCTATAGACTTCGAATAATTCTGTAACTCCAAAAATTCTGAAAAATTAGGAAACTCAGGGAAATTTGTATTTCAATCTTGTGTAAAAATTTCAGATCAAAATCACATTACAGTGAATTTACACAATTCCTGGACTGAGAGCAAAAGTTTCTGTTTTTCAGCAAAATCAAATTGCAAACACCGTAGACCATCCCAAAGGTCTTACTTGGCTCAAACACTAAATTAAACAAGAAAACACAATTATTACAGAGGTAATAATGTGTGAAACACTCAAAAACAGAAGAAAAAACAAAAGCATAAAAATAAAATTGGGTTGCCTCCCAACAAGCGCTATTGTTTAACGCCCCTAGCTAGGCATAACGCAATAGATCTTGGTATTGTCATCTTTGGTATGCAATCCATAAGTAGCTCTCATAATAGATTCATAAGGTAATTTTATTTTCTTTCTAGGAAAGTGCTCCATGCCTTTCCTTAATGGAAATTGGAATCTAATATTTCCTTCCTTCATATCAATAATTGCACCAATCGTTCTAAGGAAAGGTCTACCAAGAATAATAGGACATGTAGGATTGCAATCTATATCAAGAAAAATGAAATCTACGGGCACATAATTCCTATTGGCAACAATAAGAACATCATTAATTCTTCCCATAGGTTTCTTAATAGTGGAATCCGCAAGATGCAAATTTAAAGAGCAATCATCAAATTCACGGAAACCTAGCACATCACATAAAGTTTTTGGAATCGTGGAAACGCTAGCACCCAAATCACACAAAGTATGGCTCTCATAATCTTTAATTTTAATCTTAATAGTAGGTTCCCACTCATCATAAAGTTTTCTAGGTATAGAAACTTCCAACTCAAGTTTTTCTTCAAAAGATTTCATCAAAGCATCCACGATATGTTTAGTAAAAGCTTTATTTTGATTATAAGCATGAGAAGAATTCAACATGGATGGAAACAAGGAAACACAATCAATCAAAGAACAACTATAATAATTAAAGTCCTTGTAATCCAAAAGAGTGGGTTCATCGCTATCTAAAGTTTTGACCTCTTCAATCCCACTTTTATCAATCTTAGCATTAAGATCTATAAACTCCGAATCATTGGGATGCCTTTTAACTAAAGTTGACTCATCTCCAGTCCCATATTTATAAAGATTTACATTAGAAAACAAAGATTCAATAGGAGTCACACCAATCACTTTAAGATATTCATCAATATTATCACGAGAACACACTTTTTCAAGCCATTCACGCTTAGCACGTATTCTAGCAGTTCTTTCCTTACACTCATCAATATAAATTCTCATAGCTTTTAAAGATTCATTAATATCATGCTTGGGAGAGGTAGATCTAATTTTCAAAGAATCAATCTCAAGAGAAATTCTATCCACGTTCCTAGCCAAATCATCAATCTTGAGCAATTTTTCTTCAATCATAGCATTGAAACCCTTTTGCGAACTAATAAATTCTTTAATATTATTCTCAAGATCAGAGGGCATCTTATTATAGTTTCCATAAGAATTGCTGTAGGAATTACCATAATTATTAGAGGAATTACTAGGAAAAGGCCTAAGATTAAAATTACCTCTATACGCGTTATTACCAAAATTGTTCCTACCAACAAAATTCACATCCATAGATTCATTACTATTTCCAATCAAAGAAGACAAAGGCATATCATTAGGATCAATAGGAGCACTCTTACTAGCAAACAATTTCATCAATTCATCCATATTTTCACTCAAAGTATTAATCTCTTCAATAGCATGCATCTTTTTACTAGTAGGAGATCTT
Organism: Elymus sibiricus; assembly: GCA_039707655.1. NCBI lineage: Eukaryota > Viridiplantae > Streptophyta > Magnoliopsida > Poales > Poaceae > Elymus > Elymus sibiricus. The sequence continues at coordinate 19,452,949 of CM077675.1, forward strand.
TCGGTATGCCATTGAGAGTAATTTGCCATAATATTATCTAGGAGTTTAGTAGCTTCTCCTAACGTGATTTCCATAAAAGTACCACCCGCGGCGGAATCTAAGAGATTCTTAGAAGCAAAATTCAATCCCACATAGAAAATTTGTATAATCATCCATAAACTCAAACCATGCGCGGGGCAATTTCTAATCATTAATTTCATCCTCTCCCAAGATTGTGCAACATGCTCATGATCAAGTTGCTTAAAATTCATAATATCGTTCCTAAGGGAGATGATATTAGCGGGCGGAAAGTACTTGGAAATAAAAGCATCTTTACACTTATTCCATGAATCAATACTATTTTTAGGCAAAGATAAAAACCAAGTTTTAGCACGATCTCGTAGTGAGAACGGAAATAGCTTCAATTTAACAATATCATTATCCAAATCTTTCTTCTTTTGCATATCACACAACTCAACGAAAGTATTTAGATGGGATGCGGCATCTTCACTAGGAAGGCCGGAAAATTGTTCTTTCATAACAAGATTAAGCAAAGCAGCATTAATTTCATAAGATTCCGCACTAGTGGTGGGAGCAATCGGAGTACTAATAAAATCATTATTATTAGTATTGGAAAAGTCACACAACTTGGTATTCTCTTGAGACATCGTGACAAAGCAAGCAATCTAGCACACAAGCAAGCGAAAAGCAAACGAAAAGACGAACGGAAGAAGGGCGAATGAAAAGGCAAATCTTTTTGGAAAATCATTTTAGAAGTGGGGGAGAGGAAAACGAGAGGTAAATGGCAACTAAAGTAAATGCAAGAGATGAGTTTGTGATGGGTACTTGGTAGGCTTGATGTAGATCTCCCCGGCAACGGCGCCAGAAATCCTTCTTGCTACTTCTCGAGCATGCGTTGGTTTTCCCTTGAAGAGGAAAGGGTGATGTAGCAAAGTAGATAAGTATTTCCCTCAGTTGTTGAGAACCAAGGTATCAATCCAGTAGGAGATACAAGCAAGACCCCAATAGGTGTACCTACAGAAATAATCAAACACTTGCACCCAATGCTATAAAGGGGTTGTCAATCCCTTCACAATTACTTGCAAGGATGAGATCTGATAGAGATAGATAGATATGATTGCTTGAAAGTAAAGTAAAAAAAAGTAAAAATATTGCAGCAAGATATTTTTGGTATTTTTGGTTTTAGATCTGAAAGTATAATATGGAAAATAGACCCGGGGGCCATAGGTTTCACTAGAGGCTTCTCTCATGAAGGCAAATAATACGGTGGGTGAACAAATTACTGTCGAGCAATTGATAGAAAAGCGAATAATTATCAAGATATCCAAGGCAATGATTATGCATATAGTCATCACGTCCGTGTCAAGTAGACCGAAACGATTCTGCATCTACTACTATTACTCCACACATCGACCGACTCCTGCCTGCATCTAGAGTATTAAGTTCATGAAGAACAGAGTAACGCATTAGGAAAGATGACATGATGTAGAGGGATAAACTCAAGCAATATGATGAAAAACCCATATTTTTATCCTCGATGGCAACAATACAATACGTGCCTCGCTACCCCTACTTTGTCACTGGGTGAGGACATCGCAAGATTGAACCCAAAACTAAGCACTTCTCCCATTGCAAGAATTACCAATCTAGTTGGCCAAACCAAACCAATAACTCGAAGAGACTTGCAAAGATATGAAATCATGCATATAAGAATTCAGAAAAGACTCAAATAATATTCATAGATAATCTGAACATAAACCCACAATTCATCGGATCTCGACAAACACACCGCAAAAGAGTATTACATCAGATAGATCTCCATGAAGATCATGAAGAACATGGTATTGAAGAACGAAGAGAGAGAAGAAGCCATCTAGCTACTAGCTATGGACCCGAAGGTCTGTGGTGAACGACTCACGCATCATCGGAGGGGCAATGGAGTTGATGTAGATGCCCTCCGTGATCGATTCCCCCTCCGGCAGATTACCGAAAAAGGCTCCAAGTTTGATCTCACGGGAACAGAGGCTTCCGGCGGCGGAAAAGTATTTTCGTGGCTCTTTTTGGTATCCAGGGAATATTTATGAATTTATAGGCCGAGGAATAGGGTTAGGGGGGCTGGCGTGGGGCCACAAGCCAGCCCCCCCAGGGCGCGCCCCTGTGGCTTGTCGCCACACGGCGGCTCTCCTGACTTCATCTCCAAGTGTTCTGGGTTGCTTCTAGTCCAAGAAAAATTATTCCGAAGATCTCCGTTTAATATTCCTTATCTGCAATACTCAAAAACAAGGAAAAAACAGAAACTGGCACTAGGCTCTAGATTAATAGGTTAGTCCCAAAAATAATATAAAATAGCATATTAATGCATATAAAACATCCAAAACAGATAATATAATAGCATGGAACAATCAAAAATTATAGATACGTTGGAGAGGTATCAGTAACCCAGTTAGATCCCTGTGGATTGGAGCCGCACCAAGACCATGCTGCCTTAGATAGAGCTTTTCCGCTGCCATCACTCTTGTAATATATCTTGTAAGACTGATATATCCATTAATAGAAATGCATGTGTTCATGATACTTGTTGTAAACGCGCATGCCAGAGTGATTTCCTGGGCTGGCGTGCGTGGCGACGGTCTGGCTACAGTGGTAATCAGGCGGGACACCACACTGCGGGATTTCATCGAACACCTCATGTGCATAGGAGGTGAGAACAGAGAGCAACACACCTCCCAAACGCTGTCCGGCCAAAAAACATAGGAGTGAGCGGGCATGGGCCGGCGAGCATATATATAGGCGTTGTATAAGTCCCGGTTGGTGGCTAGCACCGGGACTAAAGGTGCCTCTTTAGTCCCGGTTCCAGCCACCAACCGGGACTAAAGGGGCTCGGCCAGGAGCGAGGCCCTTTAGTCCCGGTTCGTGTCTAGAACCGGGACTAAAGGAGCCAGATGAACCGGGACTGGTTCCCGCCGAGGCCCGGCCGGCGCCCTGGCCTCACGAACCGGGACTGATGCACCCATTAGTCCCGGTTCATAACACGACCGGGACTAATGCGATATTCTGGCCCGTTTCAAAGCCATGTTTTCTACTAGTGCCAGTCCACGAAGAAACCAGGAACCCGACCTCCATGGAGAAAGAGCATTTCAGGGTCAGGTGGAAAGGAGTCTCATCCTCTTGGTCACACGGATTGCAATAATCATTATGATCCAGCCCTCTAATTGCTAGGTTGTCGTTAGTGACGATGCAGCCCTTTAGCCATAGACACATGAAGAACCGACAGTTGCCTTCGATCTTGCACTTCCAAAGCCTGGCAAAGTTGATTATGGAGAATAGATTGCGACCATTCTTTGATGACATCATTTCGCCATACCAGAGTGCTTTTGTCCCAGGACGTTTAATCACAGACAATGTGTTGTTCGCTTTTGAATGTCTTCGCTTCCTTCGGCATGACAAAAATCCAGAGAGTAGTTTATGTGCATATAAATTGGATCTTTCTAAGGCTTATGACATGGTCGACTCGGGTTTCTTGGAGCAAGCGATGAGCAAGTTAGGCTTCTCTCATCAGTGGGTGCAGTGCAATGGATAATGTCATGTGTTACCTCGGTGAGATATTCTATCAAATTTAATGGAGCCATCTTGGATTAGTTTGCACTGTCGAGAGGGCTTCGACAAGGTGACCCACTGCCTCCCTTCTTATTTCTATTTGTGGTTGATGATTTATCCTCTTTACTGAGGCAGGGAGTGGAGACACAGGCAATACAACCTGTTAAGATATGTAGCAGAGCACCTAGAATCCCACACCTGCTATTTGCAGATGATACCATGTTGTTCTTTAAGGCTAATGTTGCCTAGACTAGGGGCGGAGCCAGAAAATAATGGAGTGGGGGAAATTTAGTGGAGTGTGAGCATTTCTTCTATAATTATGAAAAATTTAAATAATTTTCAGTGAAACACAAGCACACTCTAGTGAAGCATAGGCCCCCACTCGGCTACACGTAGGTCCGCCCCTGGCCCAGGCCACTTATGTGAAGGAAGTTATCCAGAGATACGCGCGAGCCACTTGTCAACTTATAAACCCTCATAAATTCTCTATACAAAATTTGGTGATAACTGTCCGTTGGTAATGCACACCAGGGTCAGACAAGTATTGCAAGTACAAAATTCTGAATTTGAAAGAAAATATCTTGGCCTACCGACGCCTGATGGGCGTATGCATAAGGGGAGATTTCAGATGTTGCAAGCAAGCTTGACCAAGAGGATCATGGCGTGGGGGCCACCTCTTAAAGGCAGGAAAGGAGACCTTAGTTAAATTTGTCTTGCAGGCCATATAATGGTGGTGTTTAAATTGCCATATTCTGTTTGTGACGACCTGACATGACTAGTGTGGTGGGGTTCGAAGCAAGGGCAAAGGAAAACCCGTTGGTGTGCCCGGGACAAGCTCCTGGAGCCAAAAGGAAAGGGTGGACTAGGCTTTCGTGTTTTTTGACTATTTAATCAAGCCCTCCTTGGGAGACAAGCATGGCGTCTATTAACCAAGCCAGACTCACTATGCGCTCGGGTATTAAAGTCAAAATATTATCCTCTGGCAAAAGACTTACTCTAGTCCAATCTTGCTTAGCCAGGATCCCTTGCTATCTTATGGGGATTATTAAATTCCCTAAGTGGGCCATTAAGTTGATCAACTCTCAACTCTCACACTGCTTTTGGGATGACTATGAGGGGCACCATAAATATCATCTAGCCTCTTGGGGGAATGTAACCCTTAAGAAGCAATATGGTGGCCTGGGCATCCCTGACATAGCTGACATGAACCTTTGTCTACTAGCTTCCTGGGCTAAAAGATACTTTAATGATAATGACAAAATTTGGAAACAAGTTATTGATGCCAAATATAGAACACATAGCCCTAATATCTTTGCTTGTCCTGATACTGGAGCCTCCCCCCTCTGGAAAGGAATACTTTGGGCAGTTAAAGCTGCCAAGGTAGGTTTTTCCTGGAAGGTTGGCAACGGGAGGAGTGTTAGATTTTGGGAAGATCAGTGGATAGGCAATACCACACTAGCTACCAGCTATTGGGAGCTATACAGCATTGCTAATCCCACTAACGTTTCTATCAACGAGGTTTGGGATGGTACAAACCTGAAAATCACCTTCAGGAGGTGTTTTTCTCAGGACATGCTTGTTGCCTGGAACGAGCTATTTAGCTTAGTTAAAGACACTGTTTTAAATGATAGTGAGGATACTATTGTTTGGAACTTGGAGTCTAAAGGGATTTACACAGTTAAATCCTTTTATAATTTTGTGAATTTTAGAGGAGTGCTCCCAGATAACATTACCATGATCTGGAAAGCTAATGTCCCTCAAAGGATCCAGATTTTCCTTTGGTTGCTAGTTAAGAACAAACTTCTAACCAGGGATAATTTGCAAAAAAGGCAGCATGTAGAGGATGCTACCTGTCTTTTCTGCAAAGAACTAGAATCTGTTAATCATTTATTTTTCGAATGTGTGGTTTCGAGAGAACTCTGGAGAGAGATATTTGGCACCTCTGGAATTACCAGCGAGCTGAACTCGAGTGGTTTACTTGAGTGGTGGGCCAGAAACTGTAATAACACTGCAGATATTATGCTTCATTCGGCTGCTCTGTGGACTCTCTGGAGATATCAAAATGACATTTGTTTCAATGTTGTGCCTTGGTATGGGATGCAGATCCTTTGGAGGAAAACAGCTACCACATTGGCTTTGTGGGAGGTCAGGTGCGCGGACCCGATCAAAAGGAGATTTCGTCTCCTGGTGCAGCGTCTGGAGCAAATGGCGCGAGCTCCGCCCCTCCTCCTATGGCCAGACCCTGGCTAGGGTTGCATCAGTGCACTGGCGCGGCGAAAAGATCTTGCTCGGGACTGGAGTTACATCCTGAAGACACCGAGGAAAGGGAAAAAACGTATGCGCTGGCGATAGGGCCTCTCTATATTCAGTGTAGACTCTCGGAATTATGCTGTCTGATGTACTCTGGTCTTCTACTCTGTTATTTTGCTTTCTTGTTTCTCCCAGTTTAGCTCTTTAAAGGTTGTATCCTTCTAGGGCTAGTGCTGGGAGAGGAGAGAGTAGGCTTTCTTGAGCCATGCTGGGGCAGCGTGTCTGGCTGTTTCCCCCGCGCGCTATGTATCTGCTGTCACTATTTTCTGTGGTTTCGTTAAAGCAATGAAACCGGGGCGAGAGCCCTTTTCCTCTAAAAAAAATATTATCCTAACGGATCCCTTGAGGATACTGTCTTTTCAGGCAACGCTTCTCCAACGTGGCATGCCATTCATCACGGCCTTGAGCTTCTCAAAGGACTCATATGGCGGGTGAGGAATGGTGAGCACATCCGCATAAGGCGTGATCCTTGGATTCTGAGGCCCACAATCAATTGTCCGATCACACCTCAAGCCGCTTGTCGGCTTAGGCGGGTTTCTGAGCTCCTCGACGACCACGGTCGATGGCGGACAGACCACCTTCAGCACCATTTCTCTGTCCAGGACGTTCAATGCATCTTGTCGATCAAGGCCTGCCTAGTCGACCGGAGGACATCCTCTCGTGGGTGCCAGATACACGAGGTGTCTTCAGTGTTCGCAGCGCGTACAATCTCGTGCTGGAGGACCGTACCCGCACCACTAGGTGTGCCACGAGTGTCGTCTGGAAGGTGGTGGTGGGTGCCCTGCCCCCCCCCCCAACGAGTTTTTGCATGTCGTGACAAATTCTTTGGCCACTCTTCAAAATAAAAGGATAAGAAAGCTAGAGAGTTCTGATACATGTGCTCTATGTGGTATGGAATGCGAGTACATGTTTCACACTCTTTGCAGGTGCCCTTTAGCTCATCATCTATGGACTGCGATGGTGGGCATATGGAGGATGCCCAAGCTGGAAGCTATCACGAACACCGGTCCTGAGTGGATCATCCACCTGCTTGATGGTTGCTCTGCGGACGTACGTCTGCCAATAATCATGACCTTATGGCGGAACTGGCATGTTCGAAACGAGGTTTATCATAACAAACTTGCACCGCCGGTGGAGGCATCTTGCAGGTTCCTATGTAGCTACATCAACTCATGCTGATGTTGCAAAGGGGATAACTGTGGTCGCTTATAGTGGCCAGGAGGGGAGCCACAAGTCACATGTGGTGCGACCGAGCAAATTCCCGGAGCGCTGGAAGAAGCCACCGCCTGGGTGGGTGAAGTTAAACGTTGATGGCTCGTCGCGGCTGGAGGATGAAACAGGAGGCGCTGGTATATGATACTTCTGTGACTGTAAGTTAGGGATTGCATGAATCGATGATTCACATTGATGGTGCGCTAGGCACATATATATAGGTACAACGGGTGCAACTCATGTCTTGTCTCCCAAGTTACATACAGAATACAAAGAGAGGGAGACGTGACAGGTGCAATATACAACCAAGACCTATAGACATGTTACGCAGAGTCTACATGTTCAACACCCCCCCCCCCCCCCCCCCCGCAGTCGAAGCGTCGCTGGAGATGCAGAGACTGGACCGAAAGCCCTCAAACGTGGAGGTTGGTAGTCCCTTTGTCATGACGTCGGCGAACTGCTGATCGGTGGGTACGTGTAAGACTCGAATGCGACCAAGCGCTACCTGCTCGCGAACGAAGTGAATGTCGAGCTCAATGTGTTTGGTGCGTCGATGATGAACTGGGTTGGCCGAGAGGTAGACGGTAGACACATTGTCACAGAAGACAAGTGTGGCCTTAGGAACCTCGACCAACAACTCCTGCAGCAGCTGTCGTAGCCAGGAACACTCCGCAACAGCGTTTGCCACAGCGCGGTACTCCGCCTCGGCACTCGAGCGGGACACCGTGGGTTGTCGTTTAGAGGACCACGATATCAAAGAGGGCTCGAGGTAAACACAGTAGCCAGAGGTGGAGCGGCGTGTGTCTGGGCAGCCGGCCCAATCCGCGTCAGAGTAGGCGACAAGGTCGGTGGTGGAGGAGGCTGTCAAGGTGAGACCCATGGCCATAGTGCCGCGGATGTATCGAAGAATACGCCTCACCAATGCCCAGTGTGTGTCGCGCGGAGAGTGCATATGAAGGTACACCTGTCCGACAGCATACTGAAGATCCGACCGCGTGAGTGTGAGATATTGCAGAGCACCGACGATGGATCTGTAGAAGGCGGCGTCGGATGCTGGAGTTCCCTCAACAGCGGACACCTTGGCCTTCGTATCAATAGGCGTGGTAGCAGCCTTGCAGTTAAGCATGCCTGCTCGCTCCAGAATCTCACGGGCGTACTTCTGCTGATGCAGAAAGAAGCCTGTGGGATGGCGAGTGACCTCAACACCGAGGAAGTAGTGCAGAGCCCCCAAATCCTTGAGAGCAAACTCAGCGCTGAGATGAGCAGTGACCTGCTGGAGGAGCGCAGAGGAGGATGCTGTCAGGATCATGTCGTCGACGTATAGGAGGAGGTACGCAGTACCGGCGCCTTGATGATAAATGAAGAGGGAGGCGTCGGATCGTGAGGACCGAAACCCCATCTGCTGAAGAAAGGCCGCCATGCGTTGGTACCATGCCCGAGGTGCCTGCTTCAAGCCATAGAGTGACCTGGAAAGCAAATACACATGATCTGGGTGTGCGGCGTCGACGAACCCGGTTGGCTGTTAGCAGAAGACCTGCTCCTGAAGATGACCATGTAGAAAGGCGGTGGACACGTCCAGCTGGTGAACGGGCCACGCACGGGAGACTGCCAGCTGGAGGACAGTGCGGATGGTGCCCGGTTTGACAACCGGGGCGAAAGTGTCGGTGAAGTCGACTCCAGCGCGCTGTCGAAAGCCGCGTACCACCCAGCGCGCCTTATGGCGCTCAAGGGATCCATCTGGGCGAGTCTTGTGACGGAAGACCCACTTGCCGGTGATGACGTTGGCATGTGGTGGCCGGGGAACAAGCTGCCAAGTGTCATTGCGCTGAAGAGCGTCAAACTCCTCTTGCATCGCCGCAGGCCAGTTCGGATCCCAAAGGGCTGCGCGAGCAGAGGACGGGAGTGGTGACGGTGATGATGTCGAGGCAGCACACGCATACTCGCCGGGGGGGTAACGTGTACTAGGCCGGAGTGTCCCGGTGCGAGCCCGGGTGACAACCCCGGAAGGAGGCCCGGCGGGGAACGGAGAGCCGGTGGTGGCGGCGTCAGAGGAGGCGGCAGAGCCCGAGACGTCCGAAGGGACCGTCGGGGGCGAAGGCGCCGCGGCGGAGCCCGAGACGTCTGAAGGGACCGTCGGGGCGGGGGACGCCGCACGGGGGGCCGGGGTGCGACTCGGTGACGGCAGCCGGCCAGAAGATGATGTAGACGCAGGCTGCGACGAGTCCCCGTGCCATGGGAGGGCGGCCTGAGAGGCCGTGGGTGGCTCGACTGGAGAAGGTACCTGCTGAAAAGGGAAGACCATCTCGTCAAAGTACACGTGCCGCGAGGTGTAGACGCGGTGGGACACGGGATCATAGCACCGGTAACCTTTGGTGTTAGGAGGATAGCCAAGGAAAATGCAGGGAATAGACCTAGGCGCGAGCTTATGAGGAGTGGTGGACGCGGTACTAGGATAACAGAGACAGCCGAAGATGCGAAGACCATCGTAAGATGGAGGCGCACCAAAGAGAAGCTGATGAGGTGCGTAGTTCCAACGCGGACGACATGGGCGGATGTTAATGAGAAGTGTGGCGGTGGCGAGGGCGTCCGGCCAAAACCGGGGAGGCACATTAGAGTGGAAGAGTAATGTGTGGACGCAGTCATTAAGAGTGCGTAGGATGCGCTCGGCGCGACCGTTCTGTTGAGACGTGTAAGGACATGTGAGGCGGAAGATGGTGCCGTGGGTGGCAAGAAGGTGGCGAACGGCAGCGTTGTCAAACTCTTTTCCGTTATCAGTCTGGAGTGCTAGGATGGGACGACCAAATTGGGTGGTGACATAGGAATAAAAGGCGGTGAGCGTGTCTAATGCGTCGGACTTGCGACGAAGAGGAAACGTCCACACATAGTGAGAGAAGTCATCCAAAATCACCAAGTAATATAGATACCCCGTGTTGCTTGCAACCGGGGATGTCCAGACATCGCTATGTATTAACTGAAACGGAAAAGTAGCAATAGTGGTAGAAGCACTAAAGGGTTGACGAACGTGTTTGCCAAGACGGCAAGCCTCACAAGTGTGGTCATCAACCTTATTACATGAAAAGGAAAAACTCTGAAGAATATGACACAAAACGGTGGAGTTTGGGTGGCCCAGGCGACCATGCCAAAGATCGACGCCGGCGGCGAGGGAGACGGGTCTGGTGGAGGTGGCGGTAGTGGGATGCACCGGGTAGAGATCTTCAGGGCTGTCACATCGATGCAGCACCATCCGGGTACGGGCGTCCTTCACAGAAAAACCGATAGCGTCAAATTCAACAGTGAGAGGATTCTCACGAGCAAGACAACGAACAGAACAAATATTCGTGACTAAGTCAGGAGAAACAAGAACATTAGACATGTTGATAGGTGTAGACGAAGAGGGAAACGATGTATGACCTATATGGGTGATGGGTAGGGATGAACCGCTACCAACGGTGATGCGAGTAGGAGTATGAACGGGAGTGGAGGAGATGAGGTTACCGGGATGAGAGGTCATATGCGCGGTGGCACCCGAGTCCATGTACCAGTCACCACCGCCCCCATAGTTGTTGGGAGAGGGACGGAGTGAAGTGCCGCCAGCAGGGCGGGATCCCACGGCGCAGGCGCCTGCGGTGGGAGGGTCCCGCCGTGGGGGGTCCCGCCGTAGGGAGGCGTCGGGGCAGTGGGGTAGCCGCCGGGCATCGGCGGGGCAGGCAGGGCCGGGAGACCGGCAGGTCCGGTGGTGCCGAAGTAGGCCTGGTGGCGCGGCGGAGGAGGCCCGAGGAGACTCGGCGCAGGGGGTCGAGGCACCGGCATCGAGTAAGCGTGGACGACTCCAGTCCACGGGTTCGTGCCGTAGGTCCATGGCGGGGTAGGCTGCTGCGGACGAGGCCCCCCGTACGGCGGCTGCTGCTGCTGCTGCTTCGGACGGCCGCCGCCGCGGCGGTTGTTGCGCCGGCCACCGCCGCCACCGCCACCGCCTTGCTGCTGCTGCGGCTGCTGCTGCTACGGCGGGAGAGGGAAGAACCCCGGTGGAACGGCGGGAGCCGAAGGCCGAGGCGCGGGAGGCGGAGCGCCGCGTGAGAGACCCGCGGCGAGGGCGGTGTGCTGGACCCACTGCTTAACCTGCTTCATCCGGCGTTCCTCCAAGCGAAGGTAGGCGACGAACTTGGGGAACGAGGGATCCGACATCAAGGTGAGGTTGGAGGCGGCGTTGCCGAAGTCCTCGTTGAGGCCGGCGGTGAGCGTGCTGAGGAGGGTGTCATCATCGATCTTGGCGCCGATGTCGCGTAGTTCATCGGACAACGTCTTGAGGCGGCAGTCGTCGATGGACTGGTCATCTTGGTGACAGCCAAAGAATTCTTGTTGTAGAAGGACACGGCGCTGAAGCTTGTTGTCGGTGAAGAGGCCGTTGAGTTTGACCCAGACGGCGTGCGCATCATCGCCCTCGCTGATGACGGTGTGGAAGAGATCCTTGGAGATGGTGAGGAAGAACCACCGGATTAGGGTGGCGTTGATGGCGGTCCACTCGGAGTCGTCCTTCATGTCGATGGAGTGGACCGACATGATGACGGCGGCAAGAGGCGGCGGCAAGATGCGGCGGCAAGAGGCGGCGGCAAGATGCTGCGGCAAGAGGCGTCGGCAAGAGGCTGCGGCAAGAGGCTGCAGCAAGATGCGGGTGCGGCAAGAGGCGGCGGCAAGAGGCGGCGGCAAGAGGCGGCTGCGGCAAGAGGCTGCGGCAAGAGGCGGCGGCAAGATGCTGCGGCAAGAGGCGGCGGCAAGATGCTACGGCAAGAGGCTGCGGCAAGAGGCGGCGGCGGCAAGATGCTGCAGCAAGAGGCGGCGGCGGCGGCTGGGGAGGGAAGTTGGGGTGGAGGAGTAGGGTTTAGGGTAAGCGGCGGCGGCGGCAGGAAGCGGCGGCGGCGGCTTGGGTAGCGGCGGCGGCTGTACGAGGCGGCGGCGCCGGCTAGGGCAGCGGAGGAGGAAGGATCGGTGTGCTATCTGATACCATGTAAGTTAGGGATTGCATGCATCGATGATTCACATTGATGGTGCGCTAGGCACATATATATAGGTACATGGGGTGCAACTCATGTCTTGTCTCCCAAGTTACATACAGAATACAAAGAGAGGGAGACGTGACAACTGCAATATACAACCAAGACCTATAGACATGTTATGCAGAGTCTACATGTTCAAGAGTGACCAAACAGGTTATATTATCTTTGCTTCATGTCGTTTCATCCAAAGATGTACAAGTGCTCTAGAGGAGGACACCGTGGCCATTCTAGAGGGTGTGTCGCTAGCAGTGGATAGAAGCAATGAAGAGATAGTGGTGGAGACGGACTGCATGGTGGCTGCACGATCAATTGTTGCTCTATGTCAATCTGAATGTAATGACTCTGGCTAAGTAATGGAACTATTTTACCCACACACACAAAAAAAGATGCCTTCATCATCGTTCCATACGTAGAGCTCTCCCATATGTACGCGTGCATGCATGTACGTACTGATCAAGGCGTGTTTTGCTCGATCGAATCAGGCAGGTGAAGCGGTGCGAGGGCAAAACCGTCCTATAACAAACTAGTAAGTGTGCACGTGCAACCGCACGTCTTGACTAATATTTTGGAGTGATGAGGTAGATCCGGGTTCTCTCTCTCACGCTCTCCCTCCTGCTCCCTCTCCCTCACTCTCTCTCCTTCTCTCCCTCTCTCAAACCGTCGCTCCCCGCCCGCTTCCCAAATATAGCCGTCCTATGACACTCACTTATCCCGCGTCGCGGTCGCCATAAGATAAGCATAGTTGAATGGTTGACATGTATTTAATTCTCCCCCCCCCCCCCCCCCCCCCTTCGTACTTTTATAGGGGTAGTGGATACATGTTTCACCTAACCAGGTGAAACCAAATAAGGACAGGTGCAAGTTCTACCAAACAAACATCTAAGCTCAACGGGAAAGCTTGACCCTATCACCCTATGTGATGTGAGGTACAGAGAGAGCCGAGCCATTAGAGGCAATTGTAGTTTATTACATTAGGCTCCACACTAAGTTTCTCTACTTATTTCGGTTGCAAGTTCTTTCAAAAATACAATTCAATCAGAATTCTATTAAATTTAGTAATTTTCAAGATAAAATATCAATCATAGATGCACCAATTTCCTTATTCAGAAAGTGGTGAAAGGAAGTAATTTGAAGGTACATTATTAAGATACATTATTAAGATACTTCAATAATAACATGCCCTGCCTGAGAATATCTACTTCAATTTTGGATTTCATTTTTTATGCTTCAACTTATCCTTGGGGATAAAAGAAAAAATTGTGACTGAGAAATTGTACCGCCACTAAGAGCTTCCGATCAAATAACTTGCCAAGAAATTAATGCTCAGCAAGATGAGACCCAAAGCAAAGAGCACCAGTTTATATGTGTACGTAGTTTTAACTAATCCGACCTGATAGCAGCATCGAGGGCCATGGAGATCATACCTTCCGATGCCTTTATGCTAATGCAGGAGAAGTGCTTTGTCAGCTATAATTAGCATTAAAAGCATCTATAGAATAAAAAGTGAAGTAAGCTATATTTAGTTAGTTCAGAATGTTCTCATCAAACCGTCGTTCTGGTTATGAGCTGAACAGTCAAGTAATAAGAGTAGCCAGTAAGTACCAGATGCCAAGGGAATGAACGGAAATCTAACCATCTTGGATGTCGTTTGTGAGGACAATGATGATGAAGAGGTACAAAATCTCATTGTAGAGCATGATGACGGATTCGAGCGACAGCTTGACGAACGCCCACACCTAGAGAAGGGAAATTGTTTGAAATGTTAAAAGTAAGGCCTCCTCCAAATAATTAAAAACCATTTGAGTAAACCTTGACCTAGCAGGATGCCGTATCTAACTTGGAAGATACTCTACAGGTTGTAAACGTTGTTCTTCTCATTGCCACGTTGGCAACAACAGTTAGACATTCACATGTCGAAAAATGTCATGATAATTATGTAGCAGTCATGCTCAGTGATGACTGATGATGCAAATCGTTGGTTTTGACAATGACGTTACTTACGAATAAATGAATGTACCTATATCAGCAACAGCGGTCACATGAGGTAGCAGCAGTTGCAGCTGGAGGAGCGGCTCTCCTGCACCTGCACAACAGTGACCACGGCATGGAGCGGAGGAAGAATAGCCCAGCAAGAGCATGATCTGCAAGCCAAAAGTTAGGACCAATAAGAGAGTTTTATAGGACTTCAATGGATCTTCATAGGAATCCCAAGAATCAAAACATACAGGCTAGCATGACAGATTAGTGACAGACCTAGTGTTCTACTTCAAAGAGGAAAAACATCTAGCATCAAGACAGTTACACCAAATACTATGATTATTAGCTACAGATTGAACATGACATTCATCTTCTTATTAGCTTCAACAACTAATTTAACATCAGAATTGGCCATGGTTATATCGGCAAACTGATCCTTATGCATATCAGGCATATTAAGATCCCTTGCAACACAAACCCATTATCCGTATCAACCTCTGCAGTGATCTTGGATGCTCCTAAAATGAACAAACTAACAGTCCATAATCCAAACATAGGCAACATCACTGAAACATAATTCAATAATAATTCGCCTCTCGTTTTAGAATCAATCCGGTGAGGAAATTCTTTTGCCCCATTGTCGCTAGCGTGTTGACTGTCTTCAGCCTTCTTGCTTATGGTTTGAGCGATCTTGTTTCCTTTATTCCCAAATCGAGAGGGATAATCTGGCCGCAGGCCCCGTCTCCTCGTGCTTCTCCTTGTCCAGCGCACAAAGAGCGTCGGCGCCGTCCTTGTCTTCGGCCAGGATGGGAACTCACAGTAGCCAAAGACGAATTTCATGGGGACGTAGCCAGCGCAGCACCACAGGGCGGCGAAGAAGGTGGCGGAGGACGGGGATTCGCGGAACAGGGAAGCGTCGATCCCGCCCGAGAGGCTGTGGACGTGGACGCGGGCGCGGAGCCGGGACCTCAACCCACCAGCGGTAGAGCGGGGACGTGCAGTGGGTGTGCAGCTCGGCGACCTCGGTCTCGTCGGCAGAGGAGGGGGCGCGCTTGTGCTTCCAGTTGTGGCTGGAGAAGGAGGTGGGCACGACCTGGAGATGGGCGCCTCTTTGGCCACCCGAGGTGCGTGGCGGCGGCGGCGGCCTGGTGCGATGAGGCCCCGGCGAGGAGGGCCAGTTTCCTTTTCTTCGTGCGTGACTGTAGGGGCTGCGGACGTAGGGCGTGCAGTTCGGTTTTCTCTGTGGTGGAGTAGTATGGTCAGTCATCGGAAATTGCTAACTCCACACAATAGAGCTATTAGAGTAACGATGGCTGTTAGATTAAGATTTGTGGGCCTAATCGTGTGGTGCTGATTGGTTTGTGTGGTGTTGTGGGGCTAATTGCCGGGTGCACATAAAAAAATTCTTGTTTGCTTGTTTAATAGTAGGACGAGTCTAGTGGGCGCCCGGCCGCCCTGGGATAGCTAGCGAGCAGCCGGAGAACCAGCTAATCCTTCCTAGACAAAAAAAGAAACCACCCACGTGACTGATGTGAATGCATTTAATAAGGGCTTTTCGAATTTTGAAAAAGCCATATCTTTCAAACCGCGCGTCGGAATTCAGATTCGTTTTCACCGTTGGATTCTTTGCGACGAGATCTTCGAAACTAGATCCCGAATGGATATGTTTCGACAAAAAAATTATGTGCAATTTAGCCTCCGTTTTGTGCAACTGACTAGTCGTGGATGTGCAACTCTACCTGACAGTGGATGTGCAACTTTCTGCGTACCCTGTGGAAGTGTAGTTTTCACTAATGGCACATCCACCCCCAAACTACCTCCTCCTAGTGAGATGTTCAAATTCGTGTTTTGCCCAGGCCAACTGCCTAGTAGTTCATATGCAACTTCCCTCCTACCCGTGGTTGTGCTTTCACTATTTGCTGCATCGGCCAACTGTATAGTAGTGGATGTGCAACTTCGGATACTGTCACCGTCAACTGTCTACCAATGATGTGCAACTATCCCTCATACCTCATGGATGTGTAATTTCCCTACTAGCACTCCGAACCATCCCTCTAGTGGGATGTGCAAATTTAGCGTCCCGTTTATATGCAACTTTTACTACCCTCATGAATATGTAACTTTTCACCACCCTCATGAATGTGAAAATTTTACTATCCAACCATCCCTCCATGTGAGACATGCAACTTATATGTTGCTACGGCCAACTGCCTAGCAGACTTTGTGCAATTCCGTTTGTTGCCCCTGCCAACCGAAACTACATACCCACAAGTAGTTAGGGAAAGGAGTTGCACATCAAGTAATAGGAAGTTGGCTCGAACAACAAACTAAGTTGCACAAATCACTAGTAGGAAAGGTGGGGCAGGCTGTGTCAATTATAAAAAAAAATTACACATCCACGAGTAGGGACAAGGGTTGCACATCGACTACTACATAGTTGGTCAGGACAGTAGACTAGTTGCACATCAAGTTTTCATGGTTCTAGATTGCAACCTCAGGTGAAGTTAGATCATGCAACTCCAAAAGCTGGTTTTAAAAAAAATTACACCATGTAGTATTAAAGTTGCACAATGCAGTACCGAAGTTGCACCATATAGCACCAAAGTTGGCATTAAAAAAAATTCGTCAAAACATACCCATACGGGGTCTAGTTTCAAAGATCGCGTCGCAAAGAATTCAACGGTGAAAACGGATCTGAATTTCGACGCGCGGTTTGAAAGATATGGCCTTTTCAAAATTTGCAAAACCGAAGTAAATGTAGCGCCGCACCTGTCTGTGACCGGCCGCCCGGTAAAGTGGATTAGCACGCGTGCACTTTTATGCTTTCTTGTTAATAGTATATAAGTAGAGATTATGTGGGGCCCATACCTGGAAAAGGAGAGAAAAACTTAATCTGTGTCCTTTAATCCAGCTATCAATCAATCAAAGGTGTGTCAGGTAATCCAACGATCAAAGTCCCAGGAAAAGTGTGCCATATATCATCATATATATGTAGTCAAATTTGCTCTCCAGAGACCCGGACGTCCACCCCGCCGCTGCTTTTAGAGACATCGCCGAGCCGCGCACGAGAGAGAGAGAGAGTTGGCCGGGCTGCGAAACCTAGCAGCCGCCGTCCACCGCCGATCCACCACCCATGGCGCTGCGAACCCTGGCGGCGAGGGTGCGGACTTCCGCCGCTGCGGTCCGCCTCCAGACGCCGGCCCTCGGCCTCTCCCCTCCGGCCGGCGGCCGTGCCTGTCTCATCTCCAGCAGGAATATGGTACGTGACATTACTCAGAGGTCAGAGCCAAGATTTATTTACATTCAGAAAGCATCAAACTTGGCAGACTAGTCGGGACTTCTGCAATCACTTCCTGCTTCCCCTCTCTCTCCTAGCCAACGCAGCCCTTCGTGTGCAAGGAATAGCCTTGTTCTCATCAGACTCAAAAAGCAAATCAAATCATGCCGCAGAGCTCTACTTTTTGTGCATTCGATGACCGCGTGAAACTCATCCCCAGCAGCATTGTCACACGCCTCACATACGGCATCTGTGACAATATTCCTCTTGTATTTGTTCTGCTTTGTAGCTAGGCCAAATATTCCCATCTTTTCAGGCACTTGGTTTCCTTCCTTAGTATTAGTTGCTAGCTTGTAGGCGCTTTGGACAGTAAAATTTCCATCCTTTTCATATGCCGATCCAGTCTTCGGAAGCTTATTTAGGGAGTTTGATATTACAGGTTAAATCCGCATCAAAAGGTTGGAATATCTGTCTGATCAATTGAATTTTATCCCACGAATTAGTGCATGGAATCATGAGTTGGTTAACCCACCTCAGTCTAGATCTCCTCTTGAGCGTGCCGAGCCCTTCTCCCAATTGTCTCTCTGAATTTTGATATTCTTACAATCACCTACTCCCTATTAGTCCTTTCTTTACGAGTTTACCATCACCCCAGTCTACAATCCCACCAAAAATTTGAACGCGTCTCCGATAAGCGGGGAGGACTTGAATTACAGATTTCGCATGAACTTCTTTAGCTGCATGGGAGATGAACTTTTCTGAGCAGTCACTACATCTCTTACCAAGACAATCCATGACTGGTTGGAATTTGTCATCCTTCATCCTCCCCTCGGGACTAGTAAGGCCCAAGTATTGGTCTCAAATGTGACTAATTCCACGTCCAAGACATCTCTGATCCATGGTTTACAAGTCGACAAGTCGACGAGTCGTTCTGAGGTTTGATACTCATAGACTATTGTGACAAGTCGACACTGAAGTTACAACTCATAGACTAGTCGACGCTGAAGTGTAGTCGGCCCTGGAGTTGTGACTCGTAGACTAGTCTATCGACCAGTCCTTCGACTCGTAATCCATGCCTGATCTCCTCCCTAGTTTGTTCCGAGCAAACCTCACTGAATAGCAACGAACACTTACTGCTGCTTAACAATTGTCTTGCGCCCCTCTGAAATTTCTCCAAGGCTTGTTGGATTACATGAGCCTGCTCCACGGTTGCTTCGAGAAACAATAGGGAATCATCTGCAAATAGAAGGTTAGAAATAACTGGGCTGTCCCGAGCCACTTTAATAGGGAGCAAGCTACCACCAGCAACTTCTTTGTTCAGAATGCTCGTCAGAACATCCGCCAAAAAGAGGAATAGGTACGGACTTAGAGGGTCTCCTTGCCTCAGCCCCCTTGATGGATTGAAATGTTCAAGGAGTTCTCCGTAACTCCGTTGCATGGGACCGCATACCTAACAGAACTGACACACTTCATAACCCAATTCACCCATCTCTGGTCCAAACCAATCTTTTTGAGAGCTTCACGTATAAATCTCCAATCCACCCTGTCATAGGCTTATCCAACTCCCTTGAGATTTCTTGCCTATATATAATTTCCTCCCTAAGCGGCGTCTCATCCAACTCCCTTGAGATTTCCTTGCTTCTTTTCCGATTTTCGATTGAAGGTGGTTGCTTACCCCATCTCACTGTGAAATACTTTACTTTAATCTGTTTTCTAACTGAACCAAAATTCGATGGGCTCAACCTTGAAGCGCCTGCTGCATAGCCATGAGTTTAAGCGACAGGCTAGCCAACGAATCCACACCTTGCTCCTTTTCCCAAACTGAATTTACCACACATTAGCTCATAAGGAAAAGAGTGTGTCTTCCTTTTGTACTCCTTCTCCTCAAACACAAGCAGCAGCGGCGGCAAGTGGTCAGGCCTGGACGAGATTAAGTGATGGACCCTAGCATTTTGGAACATTCCGGCGATGCTACCCCTCTGTCAAGCCTCCCAAACTGCTTATTGTCGTATGTCCAATCTCTAGGACCATGATTTGCAAATATGTTTGTTGTTTATATTCTGAAGTCGAGCATGTCTGTTTTCTACCATCTCAAAGATTTTGTAAGAACAACTGAAAAAGAAATCTGGGTTTAGCAAGTTTTGGCTCCTAATATTGGTTTTCACTCATTGGTGGGTTGATGAATCAGGGAGGTTCTCCACCTGAAGATGCTGCTCGGAAGATGGTGCTTGAGACTGCTGCCACACTTGAACACGTGGAGAAGTGTTACGAAAACTTTAAGTACGAATTATTCTTTTCAAGTTTCTTATTTCTATTATAATAATATACTGTATTGTCATAGAGATAAACTAATGGTGTTTTTTTCTTCTTTTTTTCTTTTGAAGGGCACGCGTTGGACTTCTGGAGAAGTTCTGCAAGGTTCTGAAGTGGTCGCTGGCTTCCATTATCCCTGTGCCTTTGGTTTACACCATTGCGCAGCATTATTAGGATAATAAAGAGGAACTGGCCCTTGGGTTATTTAATATGTACATCTATTGTCTTTATCATCAGCACTATCATTCGCACTAGTTAAATGTGTCATCGTTCTGCCAAGTGCATCATCAAAAATGTTACTGTGTCGTGTTGACAGAGAGATTTGCCTGATATATCTATGTCCTTGGACCCACCTGTTATCAAGTCTTATCCTCTTCTATCAACAGTTGCACTCCCTCCGGTCCTTTTTACAATGCCAAGTATATATGATGAAACTACCATTTCATAATGAATCTAACAATGTTGATTTGGCATTGTGAATGTCGATACTCTTTTCTATAAGTTTGGTTAAAGTAGAGATATACTTTGATTTCGGACAAACTTATATGCAGACTTAAAAGACCGGAGGGGGTATTATTCTTTTCGTTAAGTTTACGTCAAGACGTTCCGCCTAGATCCATCGGTTCAATCGTTGGGACAGAAGCAAGATGCACATACGTCTACGGTGACAAGAAGTGCACGCAGTGCTGTTGCTTGAGAATCAATCAAGGTGTGTGCTTACTGGCTTTGTACCGTGCGTGTACACAGCTGCCGGGTGGTTTGATCTAGAGTTTTAAATCCAACACTGGTGTTATCATGCAATGAGTGCCACCTTGGATCTGGCCATTAGCCACTCGCACTGAAGCTTTGCAGACATATACACATTGGACAACACATCAAAATCGCCAGAGAAATACTAACACTTGAAAGTAACCGAAATCACAATGGGACACATGGATTCTACCAATCTGATTGCATAGTATGTCTGAACTGCAATATATATAGTTCCGTTCCATTTCAAAATACGGAGCCCGGCATGTATTTTACCGGATTATTCCCATGTATATCTGGACAACAACAGTAAGAAGAAATAAATCACAAAACCACATACATTTACCCTGCTAATGTTCAGTGCAAATTTGGAACGAAAAGAGAAGATCGTCTTGTCTGCCTCTCCATGGAATCAAGCATAACAAATGAATCATGCTACACTAGGGAAAACAAGAGCAAAACAAACCGAATGAATCGTCTTTGTTTGTCTGCAAACCAGGATGCCAACCTGGCTTCACCACGGCCCCAGCAAACCGGACATGGCCGAAAGCACAACTGCACAGGTGATCAATCATGGTGACAAGTAAAACCAGGCGAATTCACAACGCCAACTTTGCCAGAAATACATATGAGCATGCTCGTTGAAATCACCAGAGCCTGAGCGAACAGGCAACACACACAACAAGAACAAAAGAGAGAAGGAAGAAGAAAATCACAATACAACGAGTAGCATGAAACGTCACAACATTCCACTTTACCACGGAATGAAAAACGTCGGGACTTGGTATACGACAATTAGCACGGGATATATTTAATTTCTTTGGTAACAACTGTCAGGACCAGCATAACTTATCTCTGATGTGGTAATTATTTTAAAAGAATGATGACAAATGCTGAGCTTCTAGTAACAAATTAGCAACTACAACATTGCATGATTCAGAAGTCATGCCCAAGTCATAGCTTTGATCGTTTATTTACCCACTTAATTTTACCGGTCTCGGAAGAAGAGACACTCATATGCCAAAACACATGTGTAACAGTTTAATCTGTTACACATAAAGAAACAATTATGTTCACTAGAAATAATTATGTTCACTAGTAGTACTGTTTAATCTGTTCAATAAATGACACTAACATCTGATTACACTCTTAAGGGCATCTCCAATAGTTTGTATGTAGTCTTGTTGGTAAAATTGTCCATGTCATCAATCAACAAAGGATCATACAACTACTCAAATGGTTGCATCTATACTATCCAATAGGAGAAGAGAGAATAAATGCAATTGCTCTCTACATAGCCTTGAAGCTTGTGCAAGAGCTGTTGGTTAATCTACATACAGTTTTACTCTCTCTCCTCATTTATTTGTTGTCATGTCATCATATATCCCATGTGGCAAAGTTTACCAACAACTATCTTATAGGCATTGGAGATGCCCTAATGCAGCATGGAAAGAGACCATCAGCAATATACTGTTACGGTCACGAAAACAGGGCATCATCAATATTTCGCACAGATGGGTAGCACGTCATATTGAAGATCTATTTGCTTTGACAGAAATGGAAATAGAGAGCAGAAAATTTAAATACTTCTAAACATAGATAACGTAAGCTCACATTCAGCCGACACGAACAGATAACAAGCGACCACGCAGTAACCAGTGCCACATAAAAGCGAATATATTTAGCTGACTAGGTAATTCATATACCTAAGCATTACATTGGATCGCTTGTCGCTTTCAAAATCTCTACCATTAACCAACACTTTTCAACGCCACCAAACGGCAGCACCCGAAGAGCATAATTTGGAATGCTAGGTGGACATATCCAAACCAGTGCCACAGGACTAGTAGAGTAAATTTTACAAAAGGCAACTAGTGCCTCGTCAAATACATGACGCAGCGCCGAATTTTCAGTGATCATCCGACAGCCAAATCCGCAAAGCAGGGAATAAAAGGTAGACCACCCAGGAAATCTCCAGAAGTGCACATAGGATGCACTTGCCCACTGTCCATATCGTACGACAAATTCACCTCCCTCCAATCAGTAAGGAAAATCACATCGTGTTCTGGATGAATTGCAAACATATCATACTTATGGGTCCCATCCTCCTCTTCGTTGTAATCCCCGTCTTGGTCGGATTCCGTTTCTTCAAAGAGTTCCGGAACGTCGACGGTATGCTTTAGGGTCCACTCTTCAGTAGCATAATCCTTGAGCACCCACACAGAGAGCTCGTAGTCACGAGGATCCATATACCAAGCATGAAGGAGCCCCTGAGAGCACCCCACCGAACCATAACCCGGTGTGGCCCCTAGCATTTCTTCTGGGGCAGCAATTTCCCGGCAAAGCTCCCCCTCAATGTCCACTACGGCTATCAAAGGTTCATCGACAAACAAATGCAGGAAATGCATCATGCCATTCATGAAGACGGCGCATTCCGGAACGACGGCAGGAAACTCTTCGTTTTCCCACCCGCTGCTCGAGGTCCATTCTCCGGTTTCCCATGAGTATACCGCCAGAACATCGTCCGTCTCAATGAGCGGCGCAAACACCACGAAACGAGACGGATCGGCCGGGTCGAAAACCAGGAAGGGATACCTCAGCTCGAAACATTGGGGGTCGTCGTCGTCTTCGTCCAGCCATTCTATAGGAGGCAGCACGGTCCACTCCTCGGTCATCGGATTGCACACGACGAAATCGAACTCGTCTTCTTCCGATTCCGATTCGTATTCCCAGCATTTGCAGAGGAGGAGGCTGGTGGCGCATTGCTCGAGCTTGATCCTCTGGTAGCTGTCGCGCAGGAAAGGGAGCGAGGCGTCAACCAGCGGGCGTCCGCCGGACAGGTTGTCGAAGCAGAGGTGGCCGACCAGGTGGTTGTGGAAGAATCCGGCGAGGGTCTGCGGCGCCCTCTTGATGATTTCGGGGTCGGAGCAGAGCTCGCGCCACTGCTTGGAGACGCACTTGAAGCGGCAGAGCGACCGGTAGGGCAGCCGTGCCAGGATCTCGACGAGGGGGCCCTCGGAGAGGATCGCCGCGGCCGCCGCCGCCGGCTGCCTCTGCCTCCTCTTCTTCCTCTGCTTCTACGAACGGACCCAAGAAAGATTAATTATGCTCCCGGCCGATTCCCTTCCATGCACCAAAGAAAGATTGGTTGGAGGAGGAGGTATGGAGCAGACCTGAGAATCCACGGCGGGGAACGGCGTCGCGGGACGGGAGTCTTCGCGGCGGCGGATCGCCGGCGGGTGGCTCTGCTCCTTCCCCGTGCGGCCATTCTTGCCTGCTTCTCCTCCCCCTGGTGGCATCGCGCTCCTCGTGGGCTCGTGGATCAGCGCGTCGAGGCCCTCGCCGGAGCAGGTTCCTGAGCTCGCCGGAACTCTAGCTAGGGTTTGGAAGCCGGAAGGGCAAGAGCGGCGGACGCGGCCGTGTTCCACCATGGCGGTTCACGATTCTTCCAGAATTCTGCCGAGATAACCGTAGGTATGCAAAGTGATTTTTCAATAAACTACCTTTTCTGAAACTACTTTTTTTGGGTCCATTTGCAACCTTCGACAACAAATCAATTGTAGATATAGCGTGCCAAATAACTTAATAATAAGTTTTGCATGACAAACAATTTAACAAGTTCATAGTTTCATAAAAAATAACAAGTTCATCACGGAATGCAACAAACCGAATGAATCAAAGTTGGCCTACGTTTTCATGACGCGCATTGATGTTGCTATGCATCGTGTGGAACCACTTCTTGCGATGGCGTTGGAGGGCCTTTTTGTTTACACAATCAGACAGACAAGTAGGAAAAGAGTGGGGGTCGCCCTACCAGCCAACGAGAGACCGATGCTAACCTAAAAAAAGGTGACTAATACGAGTATTTAAATCCGGGTGTCTATTTTGTTGTCCATTTGGGGCTCGCGTCTAACTCCTAGGTCATTCTCGAGCGACCTCGGAAGACCCCACCACCACCTAGCTCTCATTGCACCATGCCCTTGTCGTTGTTAGATGTTAAGCCCTATGTGACGGACGGTGACGGCATGCTCACTCGCCTATGCGCTTCCTCCCCCTCCACAAGATGGTTGCTCTGAAATCCCATCAAACTGCAACGATCACCTAGCAGGACCTGCATGGGCCACCACCGTCGGAGCTAAATCCGGCTGATCTTCAGGTAGGGGATCCTAAGCTTGGCATCTTAGGACGATGGTAGCAAGGACACATGATTTACCCAGGTTCTCGCTCTTCGAAGAGATAAACTCACTGTCGAAGCTAAACCTGGCTGATTACAGGTAGGGGATCCTAAACTAGACGTCTTGGGACGATGGTAACATGGAGACATGATTTACCCAGTTTCAGGCTCTCCGAAGAGATAAAACTCTACGTCCTGCTTGGTATATTTTGCATTGAAGTGTGTACAGAGTATAGGTAAACTACCAAGAGATTGTGTGATGAGATGTAGATTGTCCTCTATGGACTAGCTCAACCCCCAGCTTATATAAGATAATGAAGGCCTAGGATTATATATAAAAGTCCTAGTCGGATACATCGGTGAAGAGGAGTCCTCCATGGGTATGGAGTCCTTGTCTTGAACGTAAGACTTCCACAGTCTTCTTCATACAGCTTCATGGTCCGACCAAAGTGGCCCCCAGACGGAACTGCCTAGGGATCCTCAGCCCGGCCCACTAGCTCAGGAACTAACATGGTGAGAGACCCCTGGGTCGGGACACCATTAGCATGGAGAGGAGCGTTCGGATGAGAGCTCGCAGAGGGGAGTGGGATCTCCATGGTGTAGTTTCTTTAGGGGTTAAACCAAGCTTTATTACTCAAAAACCACATGATGTGGAATAGAAAGGATTATGGGGAACGCCCAGCCAGAGATGACGCCCCTGATCAAGAGAGTGTGAAAACTTGGTTAACCTATCTACATCTCTATTTGCTCTACCTTCAAAAGTAAAATTACAATTAAAATGTAAAGCTCTAAGTTTGTTCTCTGTGATGATTGCTCCATACCCTCCTCTGTTGTCCTTGTCAATATCATTTATAATATGTTTGGAGTCCGATGAGATGATGAAGTTATTTAACATAAGATCCTCGGCCAGGGAGATACCCTCTCTCACTAGTAGAAAACAGGCCTTTGGATGGAAGCATTAGTCCCGGTTGGCTTCTGGACCGGGACTAATGCTACCAATAGTCCCGGTTCATTAGGCTAGGCATTAGTCCCAGTTCATGAGGATCCTCTAGTCCCGGTTGGTGTTACCAACCGGGACTAAAGGGGTGGTGGCAGGGTTGCGTCAGGCTGGGGCCCCCGCGAGACCCTTTAGTCCCGGTTTGTAACACCAACCGGGACTAGAGATGGACCTCTAGTCCCGATTCGTATAACCAACCGGGACTAAATGTATCCCTATATATAGATGGTTCTTCCAGCCCGAGCTCATCCTCTCCATTCTCTGTTCTTCCTCTTCTCGAGCTCATCCCTCCATTTTTGCCAAGATTTGTCAAGATTTGAGGCACCCCGATCCATCCAAGTGTTCACAAAGGTTAGTAACTTTGTCCTTTCATCTCGCATTGCTAGATCAGCTCGTGCAATGCTTTATAAGTATAGTGATTTGTGGGTTTTAGTTTGGGTGTAATTATGTGGGAGTTTTTTTGATTTATATGCAATTTGAGCTCAAATTAACTTCTTAGTTTGCATATGTGTGTAGGTGTGGCTTACTTATTAGTGCCTTCCCGTCCCCGTCCTAACCACCGTCGATCGCCCACACCGTCCCGTCGCCGGCACCACCTTGGTGAGCCTCTTCTTGTTCTTATCCTTTTTATAAGTAAAATCGTATTTGTATGATTTAGATAGTTACTTGCATAATTTTCTTACTTGTATGATTGTTTGTTATATATAGTGCCATGGTTTTGATATCCGTGCCCGTCGGCCCTCGTCCGGTTTACAATTCGGATGTGGTATATATTCTCTTTTATAACTATTTGTTGCATTTCGTGTTAATGACAATTATGCCCATCAAGTTGACATAGATATTTTTATCTAGGAGGTAATTGAACCGGAAATTCCAACCGACCCTATTATCGAGAAGTTTAATTTAGTTGAAAAAGAAAATGAGGATTTGAAAGGAAAATTGAAAAGAGTTGAAGAAGAGAAGATGAAATTGGAGTTGTACATTGCCGATGTCGTCGATGATCACAAGATCAAGATGGATGCAATGCGCTTGAAGATTAGAAAGATTAGAAAATATGCCATTAATAAAGAGGCTTGGTATCATTATTCTGTTGGATCAATTGTTACCTTAGTTGCGATTTTGATCGCATTTGTTGTTGCATTTGAATGCTTTAGCTAGATAGTTGTATTTTGTTTTATGAGAATAAGTGTGTATGAACTTTATGTATGAACTTGTATTAATTTGGTCTTTTTAGTGTTGTGTAATGAAGATGAACCGGCAATGGATGTATGATGACCGACGCTCTCCCCAGTTCATGAATGGCGTGTAGAGTTTTTTGCGTGCGGCTGAGGCAAACAAGCAGGATGGTTTTATGTGTTGTCCATGTGGTGTCTCTAAGAATGATAGGACTTACTCCAACTCAGAAACCCTTCACGTCCACCTGTTTACGTCTGGTTTCATGCCCGGCTATAACTGTTGGACCAAGCATGGAGAAAGAGGGGTTCTAATGAAAGAGAATGAAGAAGAAGAGGATGATGACAACTATCATGGGTTCCCTGAATATGATGGTAATACAATGGGGGAAGAGAATGAAGAAGAAGAAGTTGAAGAGGCATCAGATGAGCCCGTTGATGATCTTGGTCGGGCCATTGCTGATGCAAAGAGAAACTACGAAAGTGAAAAGGAGAAGCTGAAGTTGCAGCGCATGTTAGAGGATCACAAAAAAGGGTTGTACCCAGATTGCGAAGATGACAACACAAAGCTCAGTACCACACTGGAATTGCTGCAATGGAAGACAGAGAATGGTGTATCTGACAAGGGATTTGAAAAGTTGCTGAAAATAATGAAGAAGAAGCTTCCAAAGGACAACGAATTGCCCGACAGTACATACGAAGCAAAGAAGGTTGTCTGCCCTCTAGGATTAGAGGTGCAGAAGATACATGCATGCCCTAATGACTGCATCCTCTACCGCGGTGAGGAGTACGATAATTTGAATGCATGCCCGGTATGCGATGCATTGCGATATAAGATCAGTTGCGATGAGCCTGGTGATGATGTTGAGGGCGAGCGCCCCAGGAAGAGGATTCCTGCCAAGGTGATGTGGTATGCTCCTATAATACCACGGTTGAAACGTTTGTTCCAAAACAAAGAGCATGCTGATACGTCTCCATCGTATCTCCTTTCCAAACTCTTTTGCCCTTGTTTTGGACTCTAATTTGCATGATTTGAATGGAACTAACCCGGACTGAGGCTGTTTTCAGCAGAATTGCCTTGGTGTTATTTTTGTGCAGAAATAAAAGTTCTCGGATTGACCTTAAAATTTACGGAGAATATTTTTGGAATTAATAAAAAATACTGGCGAAAGAATCAACCGGAGGGGGTCCACCCGTTGGCCACAAGCCAGGGGGCGCCCCCCCTAGGGCACGCCCCCCTGTCTTGTGGGCCCCCTGCAGCTCCTCCGACCTCAATTCCAACTCCATATAATCCTATTTGGGGAGAAAAAAATCCGGGAGAAGAGTTCATCGCGTTTCACGATACGGAGCCGCCGCCACCTCCTGTTCTTCCTCGGGAGGGCAGATCTGGGGTCCGTTTTGGGCTCCGGAGAGGGGAAATCGACGCCGTCGTCATCACCGACCATCCTTCATCACCAATTTCATGATGCTCACCGCCGTTCGTGAGTAATTCCATTGTAGGCTTGTTGGACGGTGATGGGTTGGATGAGATTTACCATGTAATCGAGTTAGTTTTGTTAGGGTTTGATCCCTAGTATCCACTATGTTCTGAGATTGATGTTGCTATGACTTTGCTATGCTTAATGCTTGTCACTAGGGCCCGAGTGCCATGATTTCAGATCTGAACCTATTATGTTTTCATGAATATATACGTGTTCTTGATCCTATCTTGCAAGTTGTAGACACCTATTACGAGTCATGATCCGCATCCCCCAGGGTGACAATAACTGGGATTCTTTCCGGTGATTACCGTAGTTTGAGGAGTTCATGTATTCACTAAGTGCTAATGCTTTGGTCCGGTTCTCTATTAAAAGGAGGCCTTAATATCCCTTAGTTTCCATTAGGACCCCACTGCCATGGGAGGGTAGGACAAAAGATGTCATGCAAGTTCTTTTCCATAAGCACGTATGACTATATATGGAATACATGCCTACATTATATTGATGAATTGGAGCTAGTTCTGTGTCACCCTATGTTATAACCGTTGCATGATGAATGCCATCCGACATAATTATCCATCACTGATCCATTGCCTACGAGCTTTTCATATATTGATCTTTGCTAAGTTACTTTTCCGTTGCCACTGTTACGATTGCTACAAAACCACTACTGTTACTTTTGCCACCGTTACCGTTACTTCCATACAACTTTGCTACTAAATACTTTGCTGCAGATATTAAGTCTTTCAGGTGTGGTTGAATTGACAACTCAGCTGCTAATACTCGAGAATATTCTTTGGCTCCCCTTGTGTTGAATCAATAAATTTTGGTTGAATACTCTACCCTCGAAAACTGTTGCGATCCCCTATACTTGTGGGTTATCACATGCCAAGTCATTGCGATGGCACAAAGAAGACCGTAAGAAAGACGGGAAGTTGAGAGTACCCGCTGATGGGTCACAGTGGATAAAAAACGAGAGAAATTGGCCGGACTTTACAGATGACCCAAGGAACTTATGGTTTGGTTTAAATGCAGATGGCATTAATCCTTTTGGGGAGCAGAGCAGCAAGCATAGCACATGGCCTGTGACTCTATGTATCTATAACCTTCCTCCTTGGTTGTGCATGAAGCGGAAGTTCATTATTATGCCAGTGCTCATCCAAGGCCCTAAGCAACCCGGCAACGACATTGATGTGTACCTAAGGCCATTAGTTGATGAACTTTTACAGCTGTGGAATAAAAAAGGTGTACGTGTGTGGGATGAGCAGAAACAGCAAGAATTTGACCTGCGAGCGTTGCTGTTTGTAAACATCAATGATTGGCCTGCTCTTAGTAACCTTTCAGGACAGACAAACAAGGGATACCATGCATGCACGCACTGTTTAGATGAGACTCAAAGTATATATTTGCGCAAATGCAAGAAGAATGTGTACCTGGGACATCATCGATTTCTTCCGACCAAGCATGCCTTAAGAAAGAAAGGCAAGCATTTCAAAGGTGAGGCAGATCACCGAAAGAAGCATGTCCTCCATACTGGTGATGACATACTTGATATGGTCAAGGATTTACAAGTAATCTTTGGAAAGGGTCTTCGCGGACAATCTGTTCCGATTAACACTGACGGACACGCCCCCATGTGGAAGAAGAAATCTATATTTTGGGAGCTAGAATATTGGAAAGTCCTAGAGGTCCGCTCTGCAATCGACGTGATGCACGTCACGAAGAATCTTTGCGTGAACCTGCTAGGCTTCCTGGGTGTGTATGGGAAGACAAAAGATACACCGGAGGCAGGGCAGGACCAGCAACGTATGAACACAAAAGACGGCATGCATCCAAAGCAGTATGAAGGTCCTGCCAGCTACGCTCTTACCAAAGCAGAGAAGGAAATATTTTTTGAATGCCTGCTCAGTATGAAGGTCCCGTCTGGCTTCTCGTCGAATATAAAGGGAATAATAAATATGGCCGAGAAAAAATTCCAGAACCTAAAGTCTCATGACTGCCACGTGATCATGACGCAATTGCTTCCGGTTGCGTTGACGGGGCTTCTACCAGAAAATATTCGATTAGCCAGTATGAATCTATGTTCATTCCTCAATGCAATTTTTCAGAAGGTAATCGATCCGGAAATCCTACCAAGCTTACAGAATGATTTGGTCCAATGTCTTGTCAGTTTCGAGTTGGTGTTCCCACCATCCTTCTTCAATATTATGACGCACGTCCTAGTTCACCTAGTCGAAGAGATTGCCATTCTGGGTCCTGTATTTCTACACAATATGTTCCCCTTTGAGAGGTTCATGGGAGTCTTAAAGAAATATGTTCGTAACCGTGCTAGGCCAGAAGGAAGCATGTCCACTAGTAGAAAACAGACCTTTTGTCCAAAGCATTAGTCCCGGTCTGGTTTCGAACCGGCACTAATGTGACCATTAGTCCCGGTTCGGGACGGGCATCATTAGTCCCGGTTCGTTCCGGACCTTTAGTCCCGATTCGTTCCGGACCTTTAGTCCCGGTTCGGGACTAAAGGGGTGGTGGCAGGCTGGTGTCAGCCTGGGGCCCCACGATCACCTTTAGTCCCGGTTCGTGGCACGTACCGGGACTATAGGCTCACCTTTAGTCCCGGTTTGTGTCATGAACCGGGACTAAAGATCCCCTATTTGAACCCTCCGGCCAGCCCGAGCACACTCCTCCCTGTTTTCCCCTTCTACCTCTCCTTTGTTCTTCCCCTTGCTCGAGCTCACCTCCATTTTTGCCAAAATTTGTCAAGATTTGGAGGCACCCCATCCATCCAAGTGTTCACAAAGGTTAGCAACTTTGTCCTTTCATCTCTCATTGCTAGATTAGCTCTTGCAATGCTCTATAAGTATAGTGATTTGTGGGTTTTAGTTTGGGAGTATTTATATGTGGTAGTTTTATTTGATTTATATGCAATTTGAGCTCAAATTAACTTCTTACTTTGCATGTGTAGGTGTGGTTTACTTAGTGCCTTCCCGTCCCTGTCCTAACCACCGTTGATCGCCCGCACCGTCCCGTCGCTGGCACCACCTTGGTGAGCCTCTTGTTCTTATCCTTTTTATAAAAAAAACATGTTTGTAAGATTTAGATAGTTACTTGTATAGTTTTCTTACCTATATGATTGTTTGTTATACATAGTGGCATGGTTTTGATATCCGTCCCCATCGGCCCTCGTCCGGTTTATGATTCGGATGTGGTATATACTCTCTTTTATAACTATTTGTTGCATTTCGTGTTTATGACAATTATGCCCATCAAGTTGACATAGATATTTTTATCTAGGAGGTATGTGAACCGGAAATTGCAACCGACATAGATATTCTTGTCAAGAAGTTAAATTTAGTTGAAAAAGAAAACGAGTATTTGAAAGAAAAATTGAAAAGAGTTGAAGAAGAGAAGATGAAACTGGAGTTGTATGTTGCCGATGTCGTCGATGATCACAAGATCAAGATGGATGCAATGCGCTTGAAGATTAGAAAATTTAAAAAATATGCCATTGATAGTGAGGCTTGGTATCACTATGCTGTTGGATCAATTGTTACCTTAGTTGCGATCTTGATCGCATTTGTTGTTGCATTTAAATGCTTTAGCTAGAGAGTTTGTATGTTGTTTTATGAGAACAAGTGTGAATGAACTTTATGTATGAACTTGTATTAATTTGGTCTTTTCGGTGTTGTGTAATGAAGATGAGCCGGAAATGGATGTACGATGACCGATGCTCTCCCCAGTTCATTAATGGCGTGCATACTTTTCTGGTTGCGGCTGAGGCAAACAAGCGGGCGGATGGTTTTATGTATTGTCCATGTGCTGGCTGTAAGAATGATCGAAATTACTCTAACTCAAGAACCATTCACATCCACCTGTTTGAGTCCGGTTTCATGTCCGGCTATAACTATTGGACCAAGCACGGAGAAAGAGGGGTCCTAATGGAAGAGAATGAAGAAGAAGAGGATGACGACAGCTATCTTGGCCATGGGTTCCATGAATACGATGGTACAACAATGGGGGAAGAAGCTGAGCCGGCAATGCGGGAAGGAGATGAAGAAGAGGCATCAGATGAACCCGCTGATGATCTTGGTCGGGCCATTGCCGATGCAAAGAGAAACCGCGCAAGTGAAAAGGAGAAGCTGAAGTTGCAGCGCATGTTAGAGGATCACAAGAAATTGTTGTACCCAAATTGCGAAGATGACAAGAAAAAGCTGGGTACCACACTGGAATTGCTGTAATGGAAGGCAGAGAATGGTGTATCTGACAAGGCATTTGAAAAGTTGCTGATAATGTGAAAGAAGAAGCTACCAAAGGACAACGAATTGCCCGACAGTACGTACGAAGCAAAGAAGGCTGTCTGCCCTCTAGGATTAGAGGTGCAGAAGATACATGCATGCCCTAATGACTGCATCCTCTACCGTGGTGAGTACGAGGATTTGAATGCATGCCCGGTATGCCGTGCATTGCGCTATAAGATCGGCCACAATGACCCTGGTGATGTTGAGGGCGAGCGCCCCAGGAAGAAGATTCCTGCCAAGGTGATGTGGTATGCTCCTATAATACCACGGTTGAAACGTTTGTTCCAAAACAAAGAGCATGCCAACTTGATGCGATGGCACAATGAAGACCGTAAGAAAGACGGGAAGTTGAGAGTACCCGCTGACGGATCACAGTGGACAAAAATCGAGAGAAAGCGGAAGTTCATTATGATGCCAGTGCTCATCCAAGGCCCCAAGCAACCCGGCAATGACATTGATGTGTACCTAAGGCCATTAGTTGAAGAACTTTTACAGCTATGGAATGGAAAAGGTGTACATGCGTGGGATGAGAAAGAACAGGAGGAATTTGACCTACATGCGTTGCTGTTTGTAACCATCAATGACTGGCCTGCTCTCAGTAACCTTTCAGGACAGACAAACAAGGGATACCACGCATGCACGCACTGTTTAGATGATACCGACAGTATATATTTGGATAAATGTAAGAAGAATGTGTACCTGGGGGATCGTCGATTTCTTCAGAGCAGGCATCCCGTAAGAAAGAAAGGCAAGCATTTCAAAGGTGAGGCAGATCATCGGAAGAAGCCTCGCCACCGTACTGGTGATGATATACTTGATATGGTCAAGGATTTAAAAGTAATCTTTGGAAAGGGTCCTGGCGGACAAACTGTTCAGAATGATGCTGACGGACGCGCACCCATGTGGAAGAAGAAATCTATATTTTGGGACCTACCCTATTGGAAAGACCTAGAGGTCCGCTCTGCAATCGACGTGATGCACGTGACGAAGAATCTTTGCGTGAACCTGCTAGGCTTCTTGGGCGTGTATGGGAAGACAAAAGATACACCGGAGGCACGGGAGGACCAGCAACGTATGCACGGAGAAGACGGCATGGATCCAAAGCAGTTTCAGGGTCATGCCAGCTACGCTCTTACCAAAGAAGAGAAGGAAATCTTCTTCGAATGCCTGCTCAGTATGAAGGTCCCGTCTGGCTTCTCGTCGAATATAAAGGGAATAATAAATATGGCAGAGAAAAAGTTCCAGAACCTAAAGTCTCATGACTACCACGTGATTATGACGCAACTGCTTCCGGTTGCATTGAGGGGGCTTCTACCGGAAAACGTTCGATTAGCCATTGTGAAGCTATGTGCATTCCTCAATGCCATCTCTCAGAAGGTAATCGATCCAGAAATCCTACCAAGGTTAGAGAATGATTTGGTGCAATGTCTTGTCAGTTTCGAGTTGGTGTTCCCACCATCCTTCTTCAATATCATGACGCACGTCCTAGTTCACCTAGTCGAGGAGATTGCCATTCTGGGTCCTGTATTTCTACACAATATGTTCCCCTTTGAGAGGTTCATGGGAGTCTTAAAGAAATATGTTCATAATCGTGCTAGGCCATAAGGAAGCATCTCCAAGGGCCATGAAACAGACGAGGTCATTGAGTTTTGTGTTGACTTTATTCCTGACATTAAGCCGATTGGTATTCCTGAATCGCGGCATGAGGGCAGACTGGGTGGAAACGACACGCTAGGAAAGAATTCAGTAATATGCCGGACGGGCATTCTTTGGCGCAAGCACACTACACATTTCTAAAAAGTTCTGCCTTGGTGGCTCCGTATATCGAGCAACACAAGAATATTCTACGCTCCAAACACCCGGAGCAGTCTGACGACTCGATTACACATGAACAAACGGTGACTTTCGCCGGTTGGTTGCAGACACGTCTCATGCATGACGACACTGTTGCAGATGACCTGTACTTGCTGTCCAAGTTACCATCTTCGACTATATTGACTTTCAAAGGGTACGAGATAAATGGGAATACAATTTACACGATCGCCCAAGATAAAAAGAGCGCCAACCAAAACAGTGGTGTCCGCTTTGATGCAGCAAACACCAATAGACCAAAAGACACATATTATGGTTACATACATGAGATATGGGAACTTGACTATGGACTTGGTTTGAAGGTCCCTTTGTTTCCGTGCAAATGGGTCAATCTGACAGGAGGCGGGGTAAAGGAAGACCCGCAGTACGGAATGACAACAGTGGATCTCAACAATCTTGGGTACGCAGACAAACCATTCGTCCTAGCCAATGATGTGGCGCAGGTTTTCTATGTGAAGGACATGTCTACCAAGCCGAGAAAAATAAAAGATAAGGAAGCAAATACATCATATGATGAGCCAAAGCGCCACATAGTTCTTTCAGGGAAAAGAAACATTGTGGGAGTGGAGGACAAGACAGACATGTCAGAAGATTATGAAAAGTTTCATGAAATTGCTCCCTTCAGAGTGAATGTTGACCCGAGCATCAAGTTAAATGATGAAGATTGTCCATGGTTATGACGCAAAGGGACACACGCGAAGAAAAAGTTTTATACCCAAAGATCCCACTCTAGGATGTGACCGGCTTCTCTAGTTAGTTTCCGGACTTATATATCTGGAAAGTCCCACTTCGGACAAACTGGAGGGAATCTTTGTAATAGTAGTGTACTTATGTGTTTTGGCATTTGAAACGCGTCGAAATATTATGTCCAAAGCCACGTCATCAATTTTCAACCCTTTCTGACTTCATTTGCTATTTTTCATGCATTTACTGATTTTTTGAGCTAAATGACCCTGAAATTGAAAAGAACTACAAATGAACTCTGAAAAGGTTGAAAGTTGGCATGGTATCATCATTTCACCCACATAGTATGTGCTAAAAAGTTGAGAGGGTTACGGCAAAAACTGGATGCACTTCATGTACAAAATGGACAATCTCTTTCGAAGTATTAGGGTTTCAGACGAAAACTTGTCTGTTACTAAGGCATTTCATTTTTTAAACTTATTTCAACTCCAGACTTTTTGTGTGTTCAGTATGCACCATTCGAAGCCACGTCATCAATTTTCAACCCTTTCTGACTTCATTTGCTATTTTTCATGCATTTACTGATTTTTTTGAGCTAAATGACCCTGAAATTGAAAAGCACTACAAATGAACTCTGAAAAGGTTGAAAGTTGGCATGGTATCATCATTTCACCCACATAGCATGTGCTAAAAAGTTGAGAGGGTTACGGCAAAAAATGGATGCACTTCGTGTACAAAATGGACAATCTCTTTCGAAGTATTAGGGTTTCAGACGAAAACTCGTCTGTTACAAAGGCATTTCATTTTTTTTAAACTTATTTCAACTCCAGACTTTTTGTGTGTTCAGTATGCACCATTCGAAGCCACGTCATCAATTTTCAACCCTTTCTGACTTAATTTGCTATTTTTCATGCATTTACTGATTTTTTTTGAGCTAAATGACCCTGAAATTGAAAAGCACTACAAATGAACTCTAAAAAGGTTAAAAGTTGGCATGGTATCATCATTTCACCCACATAGCATGTGCTAAAAAGTTGAGAGGGTTACAGCAAAAATTGGATCCACTTCGTGTACAAAATGGACAATCTCTTTCGAAGTATCAGGGTTTCAGACGAAAACTCGTCTGTTACAAAGGCATTTCATTTTTTAAACTTATTTCAACTCCAGACTTTTTCTGTGTTCAGTATGCACCATTCGAAGCCACGTCATCAATTTTCAACCCTTTCTGACTTCATTTGCTATTTTTCATGCATTTACTGATTTTTTTGAGCTAAATGACCCTGAAATTGAAAAGCACTACAAATGAACTCTGAAAAGGTTGAAAGTTGACATGGTATCATCATTTCACCCACATAGCATGTGCTAAAAAGTTGAGAGGGTTACGGGAAAAACTGGATCCACTTCGTGTACAAAATGAACAATCTCTTTCTAAGTATCAGGGTTTCAGACGAAAACTCGTCTGTTACAAAGGCATTTCATTTTTTTTTAACTTATTTCACCTCCAGACTTTTTGTGTGTTTAGTATGCACTATTCGAAGCCACATCATCAATTTTCAACCCTTTCTGACTTCATTTGCTATTTTTCATGCATTTACTGATTTTTTGAGCTAAATGACCCTGAAATTGAAAAGCACTACAAATGAACTCTGGAAAGGTTGAAAGTTGACATGGTATCATCATTTCACCCACATAGCATGTGCTAAAAAGTTGAGAGGGTTACGGCAAAAACTGGATCCACCTCGTGTACAAAATGGACAATCTCTTTCGACGTATCAGGGTTTCAGACGAAAACTCGTGTGTTACAAAGGCATTTCATTTTTTAAATACCCTAATAATTACCAAATTGAATATAATGATAAAACACGCCAATATTAAATAGCAGAAAAAAGAATCACTGCAAAATCTATTTTTAAAGTAAAGTTATTCACAAACTAGTGATTCACACAAATTTCAAATAATTCGAATTTAAACTATTCAAATTTGAAAACTACTGCCACTAACAGAAAGTTTATAAAAAATTTGACCTAACGCAAAAAGATTCACTCATTAACTCTAAATAAAGCAAAAAAACTCAGAAACAAAAGAAAATAAATAAAACAGAAATAAAAAAAACTGAAAAGTAAATAAAAAAAGCCCGCCTACTGGGCCACCACGGCGTATTCGGCCAGGATGCAGGCCCAGTAGGCCCAACAGGGAAGCACAGGTGCGGTAGGCCCAGAAGGCCTGCATTAGAGAGGAGCTCGACACGGTAGCCGCGGCGGGGCTTATAAACCGGTGCGAGCTCCTCTCAACTAGCGAGGTGGGATTAAACATTCGACACGGGAAGCCAGACCTTTAGTCACGGTTGGAGGCTCCAACCGCGACTAAAGGCCCCCTTTAGTCGCGGTTGGAGCCACCAACCGCGACTAAAGGTATGCGCTTCCCGCCGCTTGGACTGGCGAAAATAACCTTTAGTCGCGGTTGGTGGCTCCAACCACGACTAAAGGTCTCCGCATATATATATACAACACTTGAAATTTTTTCACAGTTCGTTCTCTGCTTCTTCGACCATGCCGCCAGGAGATCGCCGCGCCGCCAGGCTGCCGCCGTACGCGCCTGCCCAGACGCCGTCTCGCCTCCCCCGACGCCGGAGCTCGTCGCCGACCCCGACGCCGGCCGCCCGTGCCTCCTCGCCGATCCCCGACGCCGGACGCGCCCTCCTCGCCGATCCCCAACGCCGCCCGCGCCCGCTCCTACCCGAGCTACTCGCTGCGCCGCCTGCCCCGACGCCGTCGCCGCCCCCGACTCGCCTCGCCTCGCCATCGCCCCGCTGTGAGCTCCTTTCCTCCCTCCCCCCCCCTCTCCCTCGCCTTGCCGCCATGGCCGCCCCTCCCCGAGCCCCCCCCCCCCCCCCCCACACACATGCATGAACACACACACACACACATTTTCTTAAGTTAGATGATTTATATGTATTTTTGTATGTTTTAGTATATATGTATAGCAATTTTGACATTTTTCAGAAGAATTTTGACATTTTTTTTTTCACTAGATGATTAGATGTATAGAAAAAAATTGAGGAATTTTGACATTTGAGGAATTAATTAGTATAATGTATGTATAGAAATTTTGAGGAATTAATTAGTATAGTGTATGTATAGAAATTTTGAGGAATTTTGACATTTGAGGAATTTTGACATTTTTTATACTTTTAGATGAAATGTTAGATGAAATGTTAGTTTTTTATACTTTTAGTTATAGAAATGTTAGATGAATGTTAGATTTGCAATTAGTCTTTTAAGGGATTTATCAGGAATGCCTCCATTATGGATGTGCATAAGTTGATCCATTTTTATCTGATCTCATGCATCTACCCTTTTATGTGTCACGTTTTGTCTAGCTAGTGTCAAAAGGATTCAAGAAAACCATGGCTTCATCATTAGCCGGAAGTAACAGGCGCATGATGGTACGAAGCTTTTCAGAGTTGTTTTGGAACGGAGTTCTTGATAGAATAATTAGTTTTTTTGGTACGAAGTTCAGCATGCGCCTTCCAAATAGCGATATTCGGAAGGCTCTTGCTGAACTTCGTACCAAAAAGCTAATTATCCTATCCGGGACTCTGTTCAAAAACAACTTTGGACAGCTTCGTACCATCATGCGCCTGTTACTTCCGGCTAATGATGAAGCCATGGTTTTCTTCCTTTGACACTAGCTAGACAACGTGACATATAGAAGGGTAGATGATATCACGAAAAATATGGACCATTTTCTGCACATCCACAATGGCGCCATTTTGTTCAATCCCTTAAAGGTTAAGAGAATCCGTTATGATTCTGAAGGTTCCTCGTATATAAGAAATCACAATCAAGCATTTAAAAAATCTTAAATTTGCATAGAATTTCTTCTCGGAGTCAACGATGCCCGGCCCGCATCCTCGTCGTCGACTCGTTCGCGACGACGTCCTGCTTCAGAGGGGCAACGTTCGGGACTGGGCTCCGCCGGGCTGGCACTGGGAGGTGCTACCTTCAGGGGCGCGCACCTTGGTGAGGAACCCGGCCCCGGGTCCCGTCGTCGACCCGGAGCTTCTTTGGTGTCGTTCGCGTGGGCCACTTTCGGTGCGGAGGCAGCCGGCCCCGCCGAAGGTGGTACGTCGCCGTGTCAGGGAGGAGGACGAGCACGTCCGTCGCTACATGGATGCGTTGGACGTCAGGTTCTCCAAGACCTGGCAGGTTCTTCAGGGATCTCACCCGAGCTATGATCCTGTGATGGTTCCTTTTCTTTGGGTGTCCACCGCACGCGCCTCAGGAACCGCGAGTGAACTAGATTCTTCGATAATATTCGATCTGTATTAGCTAGTGATAATACTCGAGATGTATTCGAGATTATATTCGATAATATTCGAGACGATTTATTCGAGATTATATTCGATGATGCATATTATATGAATTATTCGAGATGCATATTATGTACTATGATTCAGTTTTTCCTTATTGATTGCATGCATTCTAATTTGAATACTAAATTGTTTTATCTTTCTTCTGGATTAGTAAAATAAAAGCTATGGACAATACCGGCAGAGAAGGAGAAGAGGCTCTGTTCGACATCATACGCTCCTCCCCGAGCCCAGAGCATGAACCTGAAGATGATGACGGCTCGCAATATCTGAACAATTCCGGTGAGGGTTGTATGATATTTGATGAACACGAATGAATAGATGAAGGCGATGACAACGATGTTGACGAAGAAAATGTTCTTCAAATAACAAAGACTGACGAGGTATATTTATTATATAAGCCATCCGGTGATCATTACATGTCTTAATTGATTTGTATGTATTAACGAATCGATCTTTCTTCTTTTAGGCCTCCGGATTAAGAAATCTTCTACAAGTGACAGGGTAGTTCGAGGCCCAGCCAGAAAGTTGGATCCTGGCGTAAAGTTCAACATCGATTCCATCAAAACATCAACTGGCGAACCGCTTGAACCTAGGAAAAATGCGACCAAGTTCAAGAATCAATGCGGAGTTATTGTCAGGGACCAAATCCCGATCTCCGTTCAAGAATGGAAAAAGCCAGCAAAGGGAGATCGAGCAGGAGTTACTTTTGTCAACGAAAGAGCAAAAGATGTGATTTGGACATCGCTCATGGAACATTTCACCCTACCAGATAATTTGACAGATGCAGATCTGAAGAAAGTCAGAAACTATGCTCTTAAAAAGATGGCGATCGCATTCAACACCTTCAAGAAAAATGCATGGACTAAGTACGTCAAATCAAAAAAGAAGACTCCAGAATTCACGGGAGCACTGGTGAAGGCAAAAGATCACTGGGACGCTTTCGTGAAGTTCAAGGAATCGGAAGAAGCTAAGGAACGGTCGAGAAAAAACAAGATTAATGCTGCGAAAAAGAAGAGGCACCATACTCTGGGGCCAGGTGGCTACCAGGTGGCCCTGCGTAAGTGGGATCAATCTGAGCAAAAGATGATTAGTGCAGGGGTCAATCCAGTTACATTGACATGGCCCCCTAGGTGCAGGACATGGTTTTATGCGCATGGGGGGAAGTTGGACCCAGAGACAGGGCTGGTTATGGTGAAGGCAAGTCTTAAAGAAGCGACAGACGAAATACTTATTGCAATAGAAGAAGCTCGAACGGGGGTGTTCACGCCCAACAGAGAGAACGACGAGCTTACGCGCGCCCTGAAGAATGCTGAACACCCGGGAAGAACACGAGGCAAAGGCGTTGTTCCGTGGTTTGAGGGGTTTGCGGATTGGAACGACGACTATAGAAGCCGTGCGAGAAAGAAGATGCAGGAGGAGGAGAAGAAGAAGGAGGAAGCACTCTGCCTTGAAGGCCTAGAATCAAAGCACCTGGAGTTGGAACGATTTGTCAGGCAGCAGCAGGAGCAGATCGACTCACTCAGCCAGGAAAGGGCGTCTCAGCGGCAGCATGAGCAGATCGATCCAGCATTGGATAGCACCGTCCCATCTATGCCGAGAAGTTGCGTGGGTTCCGCCCCGGCCGATATCGATAATGCACTACTAGCTAGCTACCCTGTGGATGATATTAAAGACAGGACTAACTGTGAGCTACACATGAAAGTAAAGAACTTATCCATGAAGGTGGTGGACGGCTATGCTTTAGCAAATCCCCCTGAAGCAACCTTCCATTGCAATCCCATTCCAGCTGGCTATGCTCGTGTCGGGGTTGATGAAGTGATGTCAGGATATCACGAGCTACAACTTGACATTCTTGGAGGTGACGAGGAGAGAACACTAGGAGAGGCCATACATCGTATCATTCTATGGAAAAAGGATTGCATCGTCTTTCCAAGGCCACCGACTCCTCCTCCTCCAAGTCCGCCGCCGCGTCAGTCGACTCCTCCTCCTCCAAGTCCGGCACCGCGTCAGCCGACTCCTCCTCCAAGTCCGGCACGGCGTCAGCCAACTCCTCCTCCTCCAAGTCCGGCACCGCGTCAGCCGACTCCTCCTCCAAGTCCGGCACGGCGTCAGCCAACTCCTCCTCCTCCAAGTCCGCCGGCACCGCGTCAGCCAACTCCTCCTCCAAGTCCGGCACCGTGTCTGCCGACTCAGCGTGCTCCAAACCTCAAACCACAATGGAAGATAGAGGCCACGGCTACGACGGCTAGCGGTACAACAGGCAAGAAATTCAAATATGGTCCAAACCTCAAGCCTCTTCCGAAGTTGCCTTACCACCTGACTGAGGAGGAACTCGACATCGCAGTGGATGCCAAAGTGAAGGCCCATTTTGGACCGAAACCGCCCCCGCCGCCAAAGGAGAAAGTACCTGAACATGTCTCACAACACTTTATTGATATGGCTCGACCGGCTGACAATCAGAAGGACTCCGACTATGTGCGGTCTATCAAGAAGTCATATTTAGCAGGACAAAAGGAGTCGAGCTCGAGCTCGAGCCAAGCAGTTGGCAAAAAAAGCGGGAAAACTGTTCCCCAGCTGGGAGAACAGGCAGTGCAATCGACCCCCCCGCTCATTGTACAAACACCTGTGAGTACCGCCGATCGGCTGGTAATAACCGACGATCATAAAAGGCAGGCTAAAGAGGCCGGTGTCACTGTTGAACAACTCCTAGGCCTTGAGGAAATCCCCGGGATTACAGAGGAGGAAGTAAAATACCAATATGTCTGCGGCAAACCTCTGGTCAAGCCTGACGATGTCAAGCTTCTACCAACGAGAATGTACAATTTGCATACGTGGTACATGCAAGAAACAGCAAATACCAATCAAGAGTCCCTCATGGTGAAAGTCAAGAAAAGGCATTACTTCCATAAAAAAGATTTGTGGATTCATTATTCAGAGTTGTATCAGTTATTCAATCAAGACGCACTCGACAAATCTATCGTCAGTTGCTATTGTCTGTAAGTGATTTCTTTCTGTAATTTAAGTCTCTAGCTAGCTAGCTGTGCTCTCGTTCATTACCTGTAATTATCCTCACTATATTATTTTCTGTGGTATTATGCAGAATGAAGATGTATGAAATGAAAAAAGTTAGACGCTATGGCATTGGGTTCATTGACCCAAATACGGTTAATCAGGCGATATGGGAAGATGAATATTCGAGAAAAGACACAGAGAGATTCCTGCTAGAGTTTTTGAAGCAACTAAACACCCAACCAGAAATACTACTTCCTTACAACTTCGGGTGAGTGTTACTATATCTTGTACTACAAATTCTATTTTTTGCTTACTAGATGTTAATAAGTGTAGTTGATGAGTTATGCACATGCCCGCTTAATTATACAAAACGTGTGCGCATGCAGTTACCACTGGATCTTGTTAATCATTGAAGTTGACAAGGGAAAAGTTGAAGTACTGGACTCACTATATAAGGATCCATCCGAATACGCAACCGTGAGGGGGATGGTCGACAGGTAATTTCAATCATTATCGCACTATGTCGGCCTCTTTACTTCATTTCCTGATATCAACTAGTTAATAACTCCTTTATTCATTTTCTTTGCCGGCGGGCAGGGCTTGGGCCAAGTTCATCAAACTGGTCCCAGGTGACTTCGCACAAAAGCTGAAATGGGTGCGACCCAAGGTAATTAAGTAGTACTAGCTAGCTACGTCCGTGCATCTCTTTAATTCTAGTTTCAATACCATTATCATGCTTGATTAATTATTACCTGATTGAATTTTATTCTCGTAAAGTGCATGAGCCAGGAGCAGGGGAATAGTTTATGCGCATACTACGTTTGCGAGAACATTTGCATGATCACGTTTGAAAGGAGCATAAACGAAAGAAATCTTTGGGTACGTTTGCCAGAACACTATCCATAATTTTTTAATCATGATCGAGCTAATATATATACACACAACTAATATATTCATCTTGATCTCCTGATTATAGCTGACGGAGA
This sequence comes from Elymus sibiricus, assembly GCA_039707655.1. NCBI lineage: Eukaryota > Viridiplantae > Streptophyta > Magnoliopsida > Poales > Poaceae > Elymus > Elymus sibiricus. Next base: position 19,496,484 of record CM077675.1, read on the forward strand.
TGCAGGGCCAGCTCCTACCAACGGCTCGCGTACGAGCAATTCAAGAGGAAATAGCTGGATTTCTGGTCGACCAGGTCATAGATCCCAAAGGAGAATACCATTACAAGATCAAGAAGTAATGCCTGCATATGTAATGATCCGCAAATTGTAGGAGAAATTGTATATATATATATATATATATATATATATATATATATATATATATATATATATATATATATATATATATATATATGTATGTGAATGGTCGTCGTACGAGAAATTCGATGATATATATATATATATGATCGGTTATACGAGAAATTCTATTTATATATATATGCACAACGTGTACAGTATGTAGTAGCGTAATATATGTTTGAAATGAAAAATAATTAAATAGAAAACACAAAATTAAAAGGAAAAATAAACCATAATTAATTCATAAACCCCTAAAGGATTAAAAGGAAAAATAAACCAAAATTAAAAGAATTAAATACTTTTAGTCCCGGTTGGTGTTACCAACCGGGACTAAAGGTCCCCCAGCCCACGGCACCGGCATGTGCCACGTGGTGGGCCTTTAGTGCCGGGCCGTGTTGAACCGGGACTAAAGGGGGGGGCTTTAGTCCCCACCCTTTAGTGCCGGTTGGAGAACCGGCACTAAAGGCCCTTACGAACCAGCACTATAGGCCGATTCTGCACTAGTGATCCAAGGGCCACGAAACAGAGGAGGTCATTGAGTTTTGTGTTGACTTTATTCCTGACCTTAAGCCGATTGGTGTTCCTCAATCGCGACATGAGGGGAGACTGCGTGGAAAAGGCACGCTTGGACCAAAATCAATAATATGTAGGGACGGGCATTCTTGGGTGCAAGCACACTACGCAGTTCTATAAAATTCTACCTTGGTGACCCCGTATATCGAGAAACACATGGATATTATACGCTCCAAGAACCCGGAGCAGTCTGACCCCTGGATTAAACGTACACACATTAAGGCTTTTAGCGGTTGGTTGCAAACACATCTCATGAATGATGACATTGTTGAAGATGAGTTGTACTTGTTGGCAAAGAGACCATCTTCGACTGTATTGACTTTTCAATGGTACGAGATAAATGGGAATACATTTTACACGATTGCCCAAGATAAAAAGAGCACCAACCAAAACAGTGGTGTCCGCTTTAACGATGCAGCAAACACCAATAGGGAAAATGACACATATTATGGTTACATAGAGGAGATATGGGAACTTGACTATGGAGGTGATTTGAAGGTCCCTTTGTTCCGGTGCAAATGGGTCAATCTGACTGGAGGAGGGGTAATGTTAGACCTGCAGTACGGAATGACAACAGTGGATCTCAACAATCTTGGGTACACAAAGGAACCATTCGTCCTAGCCAATGATGTGGCGCAAGTTTTCTATGTGAAGGACGTGTCTACCAAACCGAGAAAAAGAAAAGATAAGAAAGCGGATACATCATACGATGAGCCAAACAGCCACATGGTTCTTTCAGGGAAAAGAAACATCATGGGAGTGAAGGACAAGACAGACATGTCAAAAGATTATGAAAAGTTTGATGAAATTCCTCCTTTCACAGTGAAGACTGACCCAAGCATCCTGTTAAATGATGAATATTGTCCATGGTGACGGCGCAATAAGCAAGGGACAGACGCGAAGAAAAAGTTTTATACCCCAAGATCCCACTCTACGATGTGATTGGCTTCACCGTCATCACTTTTCTTTTCTAGTGAGTAGCCGAGATGGTCCAGTTTGTACACGAAGTGCATCCAGTTTTTGCCGCAACCCTCTCAATTTTTTTAGCACATGCTATGTGGGTGAATTGATGATACCATGCCAAGTTTCTACCTTTTCAGAGTTCATTTGTATTACTTTTTAATTTCAGGGTCATTTAGCTCACAAAAATCATTAAATGCATGAAAATAGCAAATGAAGTTAGAAAGGGGTTGAAATTTGAAGATGCGGCTCAGAATGGTGCATATTGAATGCAAAAAAAGTCTGGAGTTGAAATAAGTAAAAAAATGAAATGCCTTTGTAACAGATGAGTTTTCGTCCAAAACCCTCATACTTCGTAGGAGATGGTCTAGTTTGTACACGAAGTGCATCCAGTTTTTTCCGTCACCCTCTCAACTTTTTAGCACATGCTATGTGGGTGAAATGATGATACCATGCCAAGTTTCTACCTTTTCAGAGTTCATTTGTATTGCTTTTTAATTTCAGGGTCATTTAGCTCAAAAAATCATTAAATGCATGAAAATAGCAAATAAAGTTAGAAAGGGTTGAAATTTGAAGATGTGGCTTAGAATGATGCATATTGAATGCAGAAAAAGTATGGAGTTGAAATAAGTTAAAAAAATAAATTGCCTTTGTAACAGATGAGTTTTCATCCGAAACCCTCATATTTCGAAGGAGATGGTCCAGTTTGTACACGAAGTGCATCCAGTTTTTTCCGTAACCCTCTCAACTTTTTAGCACATGCTATGTGGGTGAAATGATGATACCATGCCAAGTTTCTACCTTTTCAGAGTTCATTTGTATTGCTTTTTAATTTCAGGGTCATTTAGCTCAAAAAATCATTAAATGCATGAAAATAGCAAATAAAGTTAGAAAGGGTTGAAATTTGAAAACTACTGGCACTAACGGAAAGTTTGTAATTGTTTTGACCTAAATAAAAAAGATTCATTCAAAAACTATAAATATTCTAATAGTTATTCCAAATCTAAAAACAGAAGAAAACAAAACAAAACAAAACAAAAAATAGAAAATACATTTTAGTCCCGGTTGGATCCACCAACCGGGACTAAAGGTCCCTTCCCGCACGGAATTTGGGCCGCCGAAAAGAAGACAATTAGTCCCGGTTGGTGGCTCCAACCGGGACTAAAAGGGGTCTTTAGTCCCGAATGGAGCCACCAACCGGGACTAAAGGTATGGGGTATTTAACCCCGCCTTCTCCCTTTCCGCATTTTCCTCTCGACGCCGAACCACACCACACGCCGCCAGGCTGCCGAAATTTCCCCGACGCCATCGCCGTTGCCGTCGCCGACCTCCTCCACGCCGGTCTCCTCTGAGCCTCGTCGCCCCTCTCCTCGGCAACGCCGGTAAGGCTCCCCTCTCCCCCTCCGCCGCCTCCGCCTGTCCTCGTCGGTCCCGCCTCCGCTCCCGCGCCGCTCGACGTCGCCCCTGCGCCGCTCGCCGCCGCCCCCGCGCCGTTCGTCGCCGCCTGGAATTTGAGTAGGAACTTGAACCTTGTTGTAGCTAGTTATTCGAACCTTGTTGTAGTTATTTGAGTAGGAATTTGTTTATAAGGTGTAGTAGGAATTTGAGTAGGATATTTTTTAGTTGTTTTAGTTGTTCATATTGTTTAGTTGTTTAGTTTTTTCGTTGTTTAGTTTTTTTTTATGTTTTAGTTGTTTTAGTTGGAAATTGTGAGGAGTCCCCGACGATCGTCGGTGACGCGATATCGTGAGGAGTCCCCGACGATCGTTGGTGAGGGGTCCCCGACGATCGCCGGTGAGGAGTCCCCGACGATCGTCGGTGATGAGTCCCGAATGATCGCCGAAGGAGTCCCCGACGATCGCGGGAGGATGATATATGATGTTTAGATGTTTAGGGTTTAGATGTTAATATGTTTTAGTAAATGAGACTTTTTATTAGGCATTAGCTAATTTATATTAGGCAGATATATGATGTTTAGATGTTTAAATGTTTAGTTCGTAGCCGTTGAGTCGACGATGCCCGGCCAGCATCCTCGTCGTCGACTCGGTGGCAACAACCTGCTTGATGAGAGGCGCCATGTCCTGGACTGGGCTCCGCCGGGCTAGCACTGGGAGGTGCTGCCTTCCGGGGCGCGCAGCATGGTGAGGAATGAGGGTCCCGTCGTCGACCCGGAGGTTCTTTGGTGGCGGTCGCGTGGACCACTGTCGGTGCAGAGGGAGCCGGCCCCCACGGAGGTGGTACGTCGCCGTGTCAGGGCGGAGGAAGAGCACGTCCGATGCTACATGGCTGCGTTGGACGCCGGGTTCTCCAATACCTGGCAGGTTCTTCAGGGATCTCACCCGAGCTATGATCCTGTCATGGTTCCTTCTCTTTGGGTGTCCACCGCTTGCGCCGCGAGATGTCAATTGGATCTGTATTAGTGATATTATATAATAATATTTGATGATGTATTAGTGATATTATATAATAATATTCAAGATGTATTAGTGATACTATTCGATGATGTATTAGCTAGTGATATTATATGATCATATTGTTGCATTGCCTTGTATTGATTTGCATATCTCCGGTTTTGCTTATTGAATGCATTCTAATTGTTTTATATTTGTTCTAGATTAGTTAAGCTATGGACGGTAGAGACCGAGACATGACGGAAGAGGATGTCATGTACGACATGATACGCTCCGGAAACGCAGAGAATGAAGAAGTAGATGATGGCTCACAATACCTTAACCCATCCGGTGAGGGAATTGAGGAAGAACAACCAAGAGACGAAGGGGAACCAGCTGACAATGATGGCGAAGAAATTTTTCTCCATTTAACAAAGTCCGGCGAGGTATTAATTTACCCTCTGGTGATCATCAGAAGTATTGATTGATTTGTATATATTAATGAATCTTTCTTCTTTTAGCCCTCCGGATCGAGCAAATCTTCTACAAGGGTTAAACGTGGCCCGACAAAAAAGTTGAAAGAAGGCATAAAGTACAACATCGATCAAATCAGAGTAGGTGGCGAACCAATTGCTCCTAAAGTGAATGCCAACAAATTTATACGTCAATGTGGAGTTATCGTTAGGGACCAAATCCCGATCACCGCTCAAGAATGGAATCAGCCAAAAGATCCTGGAGTTCCTTTTGTCAGCGAAAGAGCAAAAAATCTACTTTGGGAGGTGCTCATGAAACATTTCACCCTACCAGAGGGTATCATAGATCTCCAACGGGAGAAAGTCAAGAAGTGTGCTCTTAAGAAGATGGCCACAAAATTCCAGAGTTGGAAGAAAAGATTATGGACAAATTACCTGGAAGGAGGAAAGAAGACTCCAGAATTCAAAGGAGAACTAGTGAAGTTAAAAGATGACCGGGACAAATTTGTGGAGTTCAAGGAATCGGAAGAAGCTAAGGAACGGTCGAGAGTAAACAAGATAAATGCCGCCAAAAAACGTGGCACCATCATCTAGGGCCAGGTGGCTACAAGTCTGGCTTGCATAAGTGGGAGGAATCCGAGAGAAACATGAAGGCTGCAGGGGTCACTCCAGTAACAGAGACTTGGTCCAACAGGTGCAGGACTTGGTTTTATGCACATGGGGGGAAGTTGGACCCAAAGACAAGGGAGGTTCTTGAACAGGCAAGTCTTAAAGAAGCCACGGACGAGATACTTAAAGCAATAAAAGAAGCTCAAATGGGTGTGTACCAGCCCGAGAGAGAGAACGACGAGCTTACACACGCCCTCAAGAATCCTGAACACCCGGGACGAACACGAGCCAAAGGCGTTGTTCCATGGCTTCTGGGGTTTGCGGATTGGAACGACAGTTACAGAAGCCGTGAGAGAAATAAGAAGCATGAAGTAGATCGGATTCAAATGATAGAATCAAAGAACGCAGACTTGGAACGCAAATACATGCTGCAGCAGGAGCAAATCAACAAACTTAGCCAGCAAGGCACGTCTCAGCAGCATGAACAACCAGATGCAGGATTGGATGGTACCATTCCATCATCTATGCCGAAAAGCAGCGTGGGTTCCACGGGGGTCCCGGCCGATGATGCACTGCTGGCTCGCTACCCCGTGGATGATATCCTAGAGTCGACAGTTTGTGAGCTACGCGTGAAACTGAAGAACATATCCATGAAGGTGGCAGACGGCTTTGCTTTACCGAGTGCACCTGAAGCAACCTTCCACGGCAATCCGATTCCACCTGGCTATGCTCGTGTCGGGGTGGATGAAGTTGTGTCGGCATATGCGAAACTAGAACTTGACCATGTTGGAGGTGAAGGGGAGCGGACACTGGGAGAAGCCATGCGTTGTCTCATTTTATGGAAAAAGGAATGCATCGTGTTTCCAAACTCGATGCCAAGGCCATCGACTCCTCCTCCAAGTCCGCCACGTCAGCAGACTCCAACCCACCTCGAGACGGAGCGTAGGGCGAGTCCGCCATATCGATCTCCGCCGCGTCAGCATAATCCATCCGAGATGGAGCATAGCGCGAGTCCGTGATATCGATCTCCGCCGCATCAGCATAATCCATCCGAGATGGACCATAGCGCGAGTCCGCGATATCGATCTCCGCCGTCTCCAAAGCGGAAGAGAGCAGAAAAGAAGAAACCCGAGCCTCCTGTCAAAAAGAAGTTATCTTACGAGAAGACTGCCGAGGAAATCGATGAACAAGTGGCTAAGGAATTGCACGCCCATTTTGGACCGAAACCGCCCCCGCCGCCAAAGGAGAAAATACCCGAGGAAGTCGTACAACACTTTTTGGATGTAGCTAAACCGGCTGCGACGAAAAGGCCGCTATCAGACTATGAATGCTCTATTAGCAAGTCCTATCATCAACAACAAAAATGAAGTCGAGCGGTAGTAGTAAATGCGGGAAAATTGTTCCCCAGCTCGGAGAATAGGCAGTGCAATCGATCATCCCGCTCAAGGTGAGTACCTATAAGGTGGTAATAACCGACGCTGATAGAGAGAGGGCTAGAGATATCGGTATCACTGTTGAACAACTCCTAGAGATCGAGGAATTCCCACCGACAGATCCGAATGAACTAGCATGGAAATTTGTCCCCAGGAACCCTCTGGTGAGTCCTGAAGAGCAGAAGCTTCTATCAACCCAAATGTACAAGTTGCATGACTGGTACATGAGAGAAGTAAAGAAAGGGCGATAGAGCCTCATGGTGAAAGTCAAGCGAGAGCATTACATCCATGAAAAAGATTTGTGGATTGAAAATGAAGAATTGTTTCAGTTATTCAATCAAAAAGCACTTGACAAATCTATCGTCAGTTGCTACTGTCTGTAAGTGATTTTTTTCTGTAATTTAAGTCTCTAGCTCAGCTCGTTCATTGCCTGTAATTGTCCTCACTATATTCTTTTGTGTGATATTATGCATAATGAAGATTTTTGAATTGAAAAGAGATGGAGTCTACGGCATTGGGTTCATTGACCCAAATACCGTTAATGAAAATGTGTTAACTACTTTCCCTAAAGACACAGAGAAAGCCTTGCTAAGGTTTTTGAAGGCCCTAAATACCAAACCAGAAATACTTTTACCTTACAACTTCAAGTGAGTGTTACTGTTTTGTACTACAAATTCTAGTTTTGCTTATTTATATAGTTGATGAGTTATGCATGCCCTCTTATACAAATCGTACCCGCAGCTTCCACTGGATCCTGCTAATCATTAAAGTTGACGAAGGAACTGTGGAAGTACTGGACTCACTACGTAGAGACCCTGAAGATTACAGAAGCCTGTATTCGATGCTCGATAGGTAATTTCAATCATTTACGCACTATGTCGGCCTCTTTAGTTCGTTTCCTGATATCAAGTAATTAGTAACTCCTTTATTCATTTTCTTTGCCGGGCAGGGTTTGGAAAAAGTTCATCAATTGCAAAGAGGTTAGAGGTGAATGGAAACACGAGCTGAAATGGCGAAAGCTGCTACGTCCGCGCATCTCTTTAATTATAGTTTCAATACCATTATCATGCTTGATTATTATATGATTGAATTCTATTCTCGTAAAGTGCATGAGGCAGGAACATGGGACTGGTTTATGTGCATATTACGTTTGCGAGAACATTCGCTTTATGACGGAAAGGACCAAAACTTTAAGAGATCTTTGGGTACGTAAACACCATTCACATTTTTTTATCATGATGTAATATATATACAGACAACTAACATATATTCATATTGATCTCCTTCTTTAAAGATGCAGGAGATGCGGGGTAGGCTCCTACCAAAGGACCGCATACGAGCAATTCAAAAGGAAATTACGGGATTTTTGCTTGAGCGGGTCATATCTCCAGAGGGAGAATACCATTACACCTAATGCCTGCATGTAATGATTTATAAATTGTAGGAGAAATTGCATATACCAAATTGTACATATGTGTGTATGCATGCATGGTCGTATGAAAAGTTCTATGTATATGATATTGGTTCTACGAGAAATTCTATTATATATGCACAACGTGTACAGTATGTAGTAGCGTAAAATATGTTTGAAATGAAAAAGAATTAAATGGAATACACAAAATGGAAAGGAAAAAATAAACAATAAAACCTAAACCCATAAACTCCAAAGCCCCTAAATCTTTAGTCCCGGTTGGCGTTACCAACCGGGACTAAAGGTCCCCATCCCCTGGCGTGCGCTGCCGACCGCGTGGCAAGGGTTTAGTCTCGGTTCATAACCAACCGGGACTAAAGGTTTGGACCCTTTAGTCCCTATACATTAGTCCCGGGTTGGGAACCGGGACTAAAGACCCTTCCCAACCGGGACTAATGGCCTGTTTCTACTAGTGCATGTACGTCAGGCAGAAAACATGCCAGAACCGAGATAAACTTGTCCTAAATAAACTGATAAGAAACTATCAGAGATAAACTTGTATAAGATAAATACGTAAACTGAAAGGAACTAACAAAGATAATGTCCTAAACACTAATATATTTAATTATATGAAGATATAGTTAAATAGAGATAAAAAGAGACAGCCTTGCCTGGAACCGAAACACCTGAAGATATTGAAGCACATGAAGAACACACGAATTGAAAGACGTTTGTGGTCTTGCTTTGGTACTGACTAAATTATGAGCTTGTTTCAAGTTGAAAGTTGTTTTGCTTTGCCCAGATGTCATTTAGATACAAATAATGATTATTAGACACTAGTTCTCTAACAGAAATAAGTACTTGAAAAAGTAAAGTTCATGAGGGGGGGGGGGGGGGGGGCATTGCCCCCTAATCCTAATTGCTTTATTTTTATTTATTGTGGTTGTGCTCGTTTTCACGAGGCCAGCTCACGCATCCAGTGGGATTATTGAAAGGTTCTTGAGGACCAGCATGGCAACCTATTCAAGGATTATAATTACTCCTACTACTGGCACAATGACACGGAGCCATGTTGGTGGAGTGACATTTCCTGTGATCAAAATGGTCGTGTCACCGTAATCAAGCTTGTGGGCTTAGGGATTGTTGGTAGCCTACCAGCAAGTGAATCCAAACTCGATGCACTGAAGTAATTAACATAGGGTTTGGTGGCATGAATAGTCTCCGCCAAACGATTCTCAGCAATAGTGACTTCACCTTCATCCACGAGGATTGTTCCGCCGGCTTCCCTAGCTAGTATATCTCGGCATCGATGGCAAAATCAAACTCAACTATTCAATTAGGGGGGTAGGCTTCCCGCAAACCCCAATTTCTGACAGCGAGAACTGCAATCTATCCATAGGTCAAACCGGCCTCTTAGCTGCCATATCATAGCAACTTGGGGTGCCCAAAAGCATCAAGTTACTATTGATCACCATCAACTCCATTTCTGGTTCAATCCCAACCACCTTTAACAGAGGTAACATGAAAGGCCCTGGGACCAACACTATGCAAAGCTAGAGCCTCTACTAGCATGCACATAATATCGATCCTAGGACAACCACCAACATAACGTGCACGTCACAACATACACACTATGCAAGTGGAATTAGTAAATATCATAACACAAACCACGAAAGAATCTGCAAAAACAATTTCTACAACAACCCCGAAGAGTCAAATTTAACAAATGAATCCATTACAAGGGTCATACAAGCAATATACAACTCGCATTGAAGCGAAATAAATCATAGACAGGTAAAACAAGCGAAATAAATCTAGAAGGCTTTAAAGAAAAGAAAATGGTGTATATAACCCTGTCCCGGTCATTGCCGAAGGGATAACCAAGCTAGTGTTATCCGACAACAAACCTGTTTCTAAAATGCTACCATCTGATTTGCAGCAATTCTAGATGAAAGAAAAATAATAAATAAAGCAATGTGAGTACTCAGCTATACTCGCAAGACTTACATCAGATCTACACTACATATGCATCAATATCAAAGGAAGGAAGGATTGTATATAGGTTAAGCGGTCGCAAGCACTAAGCATTCTACAGAGACACGCCACAACATGCATCTATCAGAGATAAGATGAGATACCCTATAAGAACTAGACTGAGGCCAGGTGGGCGGCGGTGCCATGGGATGATCTGCCTTACTCGAGATCCCCCCATGTCGGACACTTGGCGGACGAGTCTAGGAAGGCATATATCCCGTGAGATGGCAGTCGATGGTGATGTGCTACGACATCGGTGTTGGTCAGTGTGCTGAATACCCCGGTCTGCAACAACAGCCTCGCTGCGGATTGTGGGGCCACCGAACGGTCTCCGTGAGGTTTCCCCTCTCTAGATCCGTTGGTTGCCTTGGCGGTGAGATGCAATCTATGGAATAAGGCTTGACACCAAGTGTATGGTTGTACAACAGTGGTGAGTGTTTTTCTAACCCAGCGCATGAAGCTGCTAAGATCGCAAAAAAGTAGTGGCGACAACACATCATTGAATTCGATGATGGTGCTTCTGGAGTATCCGTTCTCGAACTCTGGGTTGAAAACCTAGGCCTGGCCTGAGTTGATTATACCTAGCGATGTTTTTGCGTCGTTAACTCTGGATATGGTCAAACTAGTTCTTGAGGGTGAAAGCCTAGATTCTGGCTTTCGTGGTTGGAGCCGGTGACGGCGACACTTGAGCATCGTTTCCTTCTTGAAGACGTTGCTATTGAAGAACCTGTGCAGCAAGCAAAATACTCAATAATAAGATGAGCCGGCCCGAGGAACTCCACCTCATAAAACCAATATGTTGATGGAGCGCACACATCTTGGGCCTGCAGCAGACAACAAACAAGACTACCAACAAGAAAGCTCTGAAAGAAAAAAACATTATTGGTTCTGAAGCAGTAGAGAACTTAACGGTCACAGAATACAAAGCCAGGGAAAGCATCTAGACCCCTGTTCAAGAATTCATCTGATTAACCAGTTAACTTGCCGATTAATCCCTACTTGTAGGGTCACCGAGTAGCCGATAAACTGATAAATCACCCGACTAATTGATTAATTGGCCGATAACTTGCATATTAGACTATTAATCCCCTACTTGCTAGCCAACCGAGCAACTAGCAGTTAACGATTTCCTCAGCAATGACCCAGACTATTACGGAGCGCCTCCTAATTTGGCTAACAACTCATCCGCAACACCATAACATACTCTGGGATAGTACAAAAAAAACTTGAAAAGAATTAAAGCTATTCCTATATGAGCAACAACAAAGCATTCTTCAGGTATTGGCAACTCAGCCCCTACCAAGATTAGCTGCACCCTTCATAGCATTTACACATGCCTCGGATGAGTCCTGGAGCCAGCTTCTGCGGTTTCCCAGCTGCCATCATCAATCAGTGTATCGCATAAATTGCTCAAGATTGTTCATACACATTGCACTGACAGAATTAGCAAAACAGAGCATTGCTACTTGCCTATCATACAAAGGGGAAACAGTGAAACAAACGCTATCTGCTTAATCCATGTACGCGATGCCTCTAATGGCTAACTGGTTCTCACATCACGTACTTGGCACACGCCAAACAACTTCATATAGACATCTGACAAGCCATATGTATAAAATCAAAGCGCCCATTCATACTACCAAAAAAAACATAGACATGACAATGGTAATTTATATATATCCTCTAATTAACCGGCCAGTCTATTTCGCAACAACATCCACTAATTAAAGGAACAGGAACAAATAAGCTACTCCCTCCGTACCTCAATGTAAGACTAGAATGATCAGCTCCCAGACCCTGTAGAGCACATGCCCTGAAGGTCTGAAAAAGCATGCAATAGCTACAGTGCAACTTCAGACGGTAAGGCCAAAGCACCTCATCATCTTCCTCAACTGGTGCTATTAAGCTGTTAAGACTTCTGTATGTAAAATAATTCAACAGCAGGTGTCTAATTAACTGAGCAAATAATGACACCCAGCTCAAAACAGAAGCATTATTACCAAAGAAAAAGAACTCTCATACTATCACAAAACAAGTGTCTCCAACAGAGGTTCAACTATCAAACACTGTATCAAGTGTGAAACCCAAGTACTGCAATACATCACATAACTCATTACGGGAGTGAATGGTAAAACAGACCTTTAGTTATATGTATGAGCACACAAGAGATACTGATTACAATCCTTACAAACCAAAAGTATGTCGCACTTCAGAATAGGGCAGTACTGGAACAGAATGGCAATAAAAAGTGCATATTAGACAGTACTTTCAGCAATTGTTCCGTCAATGAATAATAGCATGAAGAAAAGGATAACTAGCAACACGAGTACAGAATCCACCGTCAGTGATAGTGGCACCAGAGGACAGGAGGTTGTGAAGTGCGAGAGGGCAATGCATGAGGCAATCAGCAAAGCAGGATACCGACAGAGGGGATATGCAGCAGCCGGTGAAGTAGGGGACAAACTTGAACCATACGATGAGCCAGAAATCAACCTCGGAACAGGTTGTTGGAGGGCACGCTTCGGCCTGCCATTAATTTGAAGTAAACAAATGAAGAAAACATGAAAATAGATGGAGTATTTGGAATATAAAAAATCCAGAACGCATTTATACCACGAAAGGCTATATATCTAAATTTCTTTAAGAGTGCGACCAACAGAAACTTTACTTTTACGTTTATTTGTAGATGGGAATCCAGATCACACTTTAACTAAATTCCTTCCAGCGGATATGCGCGATCTTTGGCCAACTTTCTCCATCAGGTGCTCGACAGCTCTCCTTTAAGAGCTCACAATGTGATATGTTTATGTGCTGGAGGGAGGATGGCAGGTCTGGTAAAGATGATACATTGGGGCAGCCACTGATGTCGAGCTTCTTCAGATTGGAGAAGCACTTCAGATTTGTAGGCAGGGAAATCATTTGACAATCATTGAATCTCAGTCTCTTGACATATGTGAAATTTGTGGATTCTTCGAACGAAAACGGTTCCTTGCATTCTTCAAGAGAGAGAAATGGTGGAACTGTGAAACCTTCAGCCGAGAGCATGTTGTTGAGTGTTACAGGACTGCTAACATAGAGTGAGTCCTGGACTCTAAACTGTGAAATACATTTGGGTGTGAGTTTTGGAACATCAATCAAACATACAACTTCAAATTGTAGGGAAGACAATCCACTGACTGTACACAAATCTGGCAAGTGCTTCAGTGAGAATGATCTAACAGAGGTGAGACTACCAACAGACATGCCTGCAGTGCTTCTGCAATTACTTATGTGGATATCTTTCATGTGTGGCCAGTCAGTAGAGAGGAAGTCAGCTGCAAGCACGCAACTGTATATGCTGAGGCTCTCAAGGGATAGTGGCAAAGATTCTGCTCCATGTGCCAACTCTATAGAAGGGCAGGAAATCAAGCTAACATGTGAAAGAGAGGTAGCAGCTCGTAAACCCCCTAATGACCTGAGACACCAACAATATTTGATGAACAAGCGGTCAAGCTTTGTCAAATGTTGGAGGACCTCTTCCGCAGGAAGTGTAGTTAAAGTCATAATCTCTTGTAAGACCAATATTTTCAGTGAAGCCAGGCCGTCAAGGCACACAGCTAAAGCTCCATCGGTAATACTGCATGAAGAAAGAGTAAGTTCACGAAGTCCTGATGGTAGAATCAGGGGCAACCCAATGCTCCTTCCATAAACGAGTCTCATCCTCTGCTCGTGACAGTATATCCATGCTTTTATGATATCCTCTTTTACCAATACTTCATCTTTCTCCCTTTTTAGAACACTTTCAAGATTTTGAACATGCGACACCTCAGCATGCATCAAAATCATCAGCTGCATCAGAAATGAATGCTCCCGTGAAATTACACTACTGATATCTGACCCTGTATCTGATCCTGAATCCACCTCCGAGATTAAACCAAGTTGTGATGCCAAGTGGTCTGTCATCATGATATTGTCTCTCTGGTCATGATGTTCCAGCTCATCACTAGGAATGAATATAAGCAGTGGGCATGTGCTTATTGTTAACAGTTCAAGGCCTGGTGGAAGACGAGGTAATGCCTTCAAGTTTGGCACATTGCGGAGAACAAGTGAAGAGCAATTCCCAAATAGCTTAGTATTCACAAAGCTTAAAGATTCCAAATTTCTAAAATACAAACCATCAAGCAACCAACATGGATATTTTGAAGATTTGTAACCTTCAATTGTAAGGTCCCTAAGTTGAGGTGGTGGCATCAGACCTGACAGAATCACCAAATGTAAACTATCATCTGCATTCATATTATTCTTGCAACTCCAGACAAGTCGCAAGCTGTCAAGAAGAATTTTTTGATGCAACTTCGACTCTAATGATTGATCCCTCCCACGAATCTCGTTAATGTCGCTCAACTGTTGCAACTCATATCCCTTTTTCTTTTGCACAGAAATTTTCTCAAACTGTTGAAGCAAAGTAGGAATTTCAGGTAGTGTTTCTTTGTACGACGTGTATATTCTATCACAATGTCGTTCAAGATGCCGTAACTTCCTTAAATTGCAGAGTTCCTCTGGCAAAATCTCAACTTTATCATTTAACAGAAGTGACTGCAAATGGTACAGAGTACACAGTGATCTTGGTAATTCAGAAATCAGTGTCCTGATGATGTTCAAATACCGAAGGTGCTTCAACTCACCAACAAATTCTGGCAACTTACTACTGCTGTAAGATGACAAATATAGTACGCGCAACTTCTTCAAATTGTGTAGTATCTCATTAAAAAGGTCACTCACATCATCTATTAGGGGGTTTATGCAGATAATAGTGCGCAAATGATGTAGCTTGAGGATACTTTGCTTGTGCTCCATCATACTATCAACACAAACAGATAAATGTCGAACACCGGATGGTATTTCTGTCACCTTATCTTCCAATCTGAAGTAATCCTCTTTGGTAAGTGATTCTGCCAAATCATGAAGGAGATCAGGCATAACATAGTGTGTGGGAGTGTCTTCCACATAAATTGGTTGAAAGAATGAAACAGAAATCATCTCCTTGAAGCTATCCCTCCCAATATCTTCCACTCTTTTGTTTTGGTTGCATGAAACAACAAGGCCCTCGGCCAACCAAAGTTGAACCAACTCATCAATAACATACTTGTGGCCTTTTGGAAACAAGCTGCAATATAGAAAACACCTCTGTAGATGTGGATCTAACTTCTCATAACTCCACAACAGAGCTCTCAAGGGCTCACTTAGTTTGTCAATCTTTATAGTTAGGGAATCCTTCCATGCAGTGATATCTGTTTTCCCTTTCAACCGAGAGCCCACAACTTTTGCCGCCAAAGGAGAATTTCCAAGCCTTTTAGCAACCTTCTCTGCGTAATCTTCCAGCCTTTCACGCAGCTGTGGATTTCTGATTTCAGGTCCAGAGAATGCATGGTGTTTGAAAAGTGCCAAGAACTGAGCATCTTCAATGTTTTTCAGAGGACACACGTCTGCACAGCGAAGAGCGGCTGGAAACATATCCCGCCGAGAAGTTACCAAAACTTTGCTACCCATCTGTTGCGAAACTAGAGGAGCTAACAGTTGGTCCCATTCTCTCTCACTGCCAGGCTCAAACCAAACATCATCCAACACAAGCAGGAATGTCCTTGATTCTTGCAGTACGTCATACAACTTGCATTGCAGAGTATCAAGGTTATCAATACGTGGGCATTCACTATGAGAGGCAGACTCAATGATCTCCCGTGTATGACGGCGGACATCAAGTTTGCGTGAGATGCTTACCCACATTCTCACATCAAAATATTCTTCTATCCTCTTGTCATTGTAAACAAGCTGAGCCAAGGTAGACTTTCCCATGCCTCCAGCTCCAACAATGGCCACACCCGAGTACACAGCTGTAGCAGACTCGGTAGTAGCAGCTGTCTTGGTAAGACGATCTACTATATGATCGCAATCCGTGTCGCGACCAATCACTTTCAGCGGTGGTAGTGATGTGGTCTCAGGAACATAATTTGATGATATGATGGTGCTCTCTGCATTATAACCAGATGGTAAGCAGAGCAGTTCATGGAAGTCCTTGGCTTTCGCCAGGGTAGCCTTCAGTTCATTCAGCTGGCGAATTAGCTTTCTGTTCTGAGAGCTCAAATTGGACAGCCTGCTTGATGCAGCTCGCAGAGGCTTCATAACAGTGCTTCTGATGGAGGGCTGCAAGGATTCCTTCCCCTTTGCTTGGCGCTTGAGGAGGTTGTACTCATGCTCGTCCAGCAAGTCTTCAGCCAGGCAGAAGCCTTCTTTCAGTTCATGAATCCACTTTTCCAACTTGGGCATGTGGTTTCCCTTGTCTGCTGCTTCACACACCAGTTTGAACTGTGGCATGATAGTGGTCTCCAGTTCATGGAGCTCACTTGCCATGTCCACTCCAAGGTACATTGAAGCATTAGCAAGGAGCTTCTTCAAGACCGGGGATGCGGCCAATGTTAAGCTCACGCTTAATGCAGCGCTAGCTACCTCGATGTTAGGAATTTGAGGCAGTGCTGCATTGTATGACATGTACATTTGATAATCATGCCGTTCTTCAGCCAGACTCTCTAATCTCTTATCATAATCATTTTTTTCTTCCTCAAGAATCTCATTTGCAGGTTCTTGTCTCTGTTTTGTGGTTTCTTCACCATAGAAAATATAATCCCCTAACCTTACATTGATTGTAGGATTGCTGTGATGATTACACACGACGGTCCTCAAGGCACAGACTGCGTCAGAATTAGCAGCTGCACCCCCAACTTTTGTGGAGATCTCCTTAAGACCCGGCATATGCTCGATGCTGATAGAAGCAGTACCATGTTGCTGTTGGTCCACTTGGGGGGGAATGACATTGAAACTCAAGTTGAGCTTCCAGAGATTAGGCATTGCACCCTTCTCAAATTTAAGCCAAGGCATGCCGCACCTGAACTTGAAGTAGTTGACAAGTGAGAACCCAGTTGTGTCAAAGAAAATCATTTCAACGGGTGCCATCTGCACATACAGCGAGAGAGAAGTGAGGGCAAGCAATCCTCTGAGAATATCAACACCATCCATCAGCAGTTCCTGCACAGTAATCTTCAAAATGCAGAGGTTGCCAAGTTGTCCCATCCACTTGGGAATTCGTGAGAATATGTAGCAGCTGTGAGGATAGCATTCAAATCTCCAGAGAAGGGGAGGAGGTGCCAACAAGCCATCCCAGGAAATGATTACTCCTGAAACATTCTTATGACAAGAGCCATTATGAGCCAGAGCTAGAGTTTTCAGGTTTTCATGGCCTGCTAGTAATGAGCCCACAACTTTCATGCTTCTCTCCAGATGCTCGGAAGAAGGCGGTGTAGAAGAACTGGTAAGATGAAGATCCTGCAGGTAGTTCAGCTTGCCACGGCTCACCTGACTGACGAGCCAATTCAGCAGATTTCTCTCAACCGGAAGACTGAGGTGCAATAAGTGTGGGAGATGGAGATCCCATGGAACACAAATGGTATCCATAATATCAAGTGTTTCCAAACATTTCAGCCCATGGTTTGGCAGTTTTATGCAGACATCACATACAATCTTCAAATATCTCAGTTGAAACAGTTCTGAAATCCCACTGAGGTCTACAGGGTTGTTGTTGTCGCCTCCATGGCCGGATACTTGAAGGTTTAAAACACGCAGAGAGCTGAACTCTCTGATACGAGGCATGCAGTCTAATAATCCTGAATAGGATAGTGACCTAACTTGCAACCTTCTGATGTGTACTGGTATTTTGGCATATCTTGAATCACCAAAAAGGAACGAGAGTCGACGGGCCTTATGAGAAACTGCCACATTCTTTTGACTGTAGTCTATTGCCACAACAAAATTCTCTTCTAGAGACTTGCATGCAATATAATCATGTACCATGCCATGGACTGCACAGGAAAACACCTCATTGTTATACCGTACTCGTATAGGCTGGATGAATCTTCTACAAATAAGTTCATGGAGATAGCTTTCTGCAACTTTCTCCATATCTTGCCCTTCTGTTGTACTGATGAAACCTTCAGCCATCCATTGCTTCACCAAATTATTCTTGCAGAATGTGTAGCCCTCTTGATGCATACTAAGGTAAAGCAAACATGTCTTCAAATATTGAGGAAGATTGTTGAAGCTCAGATTCAGTGCTTGTCTTGTTCTTTCTGAAGCAGGATTTGCCAAGAAGCAAGAGCTTAATGACTTATGAATGTACGTCAATAGATCAACTGACATGACAGGTTGGCTTGCTAAAAGACTAGCCATGCTGATTGTGGCTAGCGGCAAACCATCACATATTTCAACAATTTTGTTTGAAACCTCTTCCAATTCTTCAGGAAAATCACTTTCAGAGCCAAAGAGTGTGTTAAAGAATAGCTTTTTTGAGTGATGATAATCTAGGGGTTTCATCTTAAAAACATGCTCTGACTGATAATGGCAGCATGTTAATGCAATGCCTTCGATTTGTGTAGTTGTTATTATTCTGCTGCCATGAATACCCTTTGGAAGAGCATGATTAATAATATCCCATACTGATGCAGCCCATAAATCATCAATAATAATTAAATACCTGCATGTAAATAATTAACACATATCAGCATTTGGGAACATGCGGGTCTTACTTGATTTTATACAAATAAAAACAACACGTATTACCTTTTGTTTAGTAGATATTTTTTGATATTGCCAATGAGGTCAAGCTCATTACAATATTCTGGGGTATCCTGACGCTGGAGCTGCGATAGCATGTCAACAAAAATTCTCTTCATTTCAGGTTTTTTGGACACCCGAATGAAAGCTCGACAATGATACTGCTTCCCAATTCTGTTATACAACACTCTTGCAAGTGTAGTTTTACCAAGACAAGCAGGTCCAAGAACAGATACCACCTTGAGCTGCTCATCCCCATCATTAGCCAGTGAGTTGATAAATTCGTTCATCCGGCCATCAATTACTATGATGGCAGTTTCTATATAGGGCATTGGAAGCACGTGGCTAACGGACACAACTCTATGACTCAAGGTGCTCTCGATCTTTGAATCTGATAGAACATAAATCTTGCGCCGTTGAATGGCCTTCTGGGCACACTTCCTGAATTCTGATACCTTTGCCGCAATCTGCTTCTGCTCCTTGGGAACCTTGACATGGTTGTACCATTTGTGGGGGGATTTGGTTGTCTTGATATCAGTAGAAACTACATAAGGATCTGTAAGATTCACAAAGACCAAGCTGTCGATGTAGTCCTCCATTCTGTAAGACAGGTCGCGCGCCTCATTCATCCAGCACTTGGTCGTCGGGGGAGGGTCCTCCAACTCTGACAGTTTTTCAAGGCACGAGCTTATCTCTTTCACATCTTCTTTTAGGAGGTGCAACCCGCCCTTGACCTTCTTGGAAGTGCATCCCTCTGGAGGATCTAGCAGCAGCTTGTCCAGCTTCGCAAGAAGGGGTCTCATGGAGCCTAGCGAAGCACTGATCACCCCCCATGTCTGCCTGACTTTGCCTCCACCCGGGGTCGAAACATCTAAGCAAACACAAACAAAAGTAAAAACAATTGATGAATATTGTTGCATGTACGCATGTAAACCCTGTCAAACTAGTTAGACGGCACATATATGAATTTTATGAAAGGGAGAAACATCCTCAAGATATGGATATCTAAAACAGATTTTGAAGATGGGTATGACAGCCACCGCCGCCATCTCCCTCCCCTTCCGTCCACCTCACCACTGCCGCCGGAGGAATAGCCCTTGTAACTAGAGTGTTGTGGTGACCCTGGACGACACTCGCATCCAGGGCTAGGGCGGTGGTACCGGGACATCTCGAAGTAGGTCTGCTGCTGTGGCTCCAGGAGCAGCACGGAAGCGGAGAATTCCGGATTCACATAGACGGTGGATCTTTTGATTCCCTTTCTTCGGCTATAGTACAATAGACTTGGAGTACATGAAAGAAAATATATACCAATACGAACACATAGACGAATGCAGATACTCCTTTACACTATTGTTTACGGTCCATGAAGTGTATAACTTACCCCACTATAGGTGTTACGACATGTTTGGGTACTGGTTAGTGGGAATCCATCCAAGGCTAAAATCTCAAATCCATCCTAAGACTGTGTTTTTAATCAGACGAAAGACTCCAAAATTCAATAGATTATCTTCAAAGCTATCAACCGGATCCGTATTTGGTTGTACCTACCGGGCCGATGCGGAACCATGAGCTTCCATGGATGCAGCTAACGAGATAGTAGCACAAGCTATGTTCAACGGAGTTGGATGGCGGTCCAACACTACTAAAATTGGTGTAGAATGAGGTGGCATATAATCTTATTAACATCGGGTTATGTTAGGCTTTGTACCCATGTCCATGTGTAACCGTTTCAGATATTAAACTTTGCAATAATACTATGCTGGGGGTATTTCTACCCTTTTTGGGAAAAAAAATGAGAGGTGCTGTCACGGGCTCACCTCTGGTTTGAGGACTTCGATCTGAGAAGACGCTGCTGTGCACCTGGGGAGATTCCTCCTCCTCGATCTCCATCTCTTCCTTGAACTCTCGCAGGAGCTCCATGGATCAGAACCTGCAGCCTGCATCAAGCCATGTCGAGCTCCCAAAGAAGAGACCCCATGGCCAGCAAACTCTCGCAGAACCTGCTCCCGATCGGGGCCTCAATCTCTGCTCTGCATCTGCGTCCGATCGTAGCGTCTAAAATGGACAAAAGATAAGCGGAAGATTAATTATCGAAGATGCTGCTGCTGCATGTACACATGTACTCCATACAAAAAGCCAACTGATCCAAAGGGAGTCAGATCGAACACCACTTACCAACAGGCTGGGCGAGATTCCTCTATGAAAGATGCTGCTCTATCTCTTACTTTCTTGCTCCATAAAGTGGACAAGGTGCATCGATCAGATCTTCGCTAGAATAATTTTATATAACGGGGTGCCGTTTCACAAGTCGCGAGGCTATATATTATGGCAACATATGCACAAAAGGGCTCCAGCTTCACCAAAGTTACTAATAACTCCTCACCAAAGTTACTAATAACTCCTCACCAAAGTTACATCATGAAGCACTCAGGGAGTTTTTTTCTTTCCAGAGTGACCAGCGATGAGAACAGGTGGCATGTAGGGATGAAAACGGTGTGGAAACGGACGGAACTGGGTGCTCCCATATTTGTTTTCATATTTTTTTGCAGAAGCGGAAACAAATACAGAAACCCCGGAAACAAATACGGAAACAAATACTACCGAAAACAGACACGGAGCGAATACAGAGCGGACACGGAAACAAAACACCGTGTTGACCGGAACTTAAAACCCCGTTGAATCATAGAGAAATACACACACAAAAAAACAAATTTATGGAATAGTTAACATGGCTACAAAATAATATTGTTGTGTTAGCAACATAGGGTAGTATTGTAGTAGTACATGACTATTTCGTATGGGGTGTATGTAGTAGTAAAAGTTGATCCTCAAATGATTCATCATGCTCATTCTGTCATTGTGTGTTGTTTGGTGTTGGGCTATAAAACAGCCATGGGCCTATAGTAGAAACGGAAATTTCATATTTACGGAAACAGAAAGTTCCGTTTCCACGTCTGTTCCACCGGAAAACACCATTCCGTTTTTGTTTCCGTTTCCGCATAAATAATTCCATTTTCATTTTCATATTTAAACGGGTAGATGTTCCACAAATAAATAATTGGAGCCAGGGTTTCCAAGAAACACAACAAAAAATAAGGTTTTTTTAATCACTTAATCACAACTACTCCATATATTGGGGTAAGTTTTCTTAAGAAACCAAAATCTGTCTGTTTGGAAGCATCAGCCTGTTTTCACTTGCTAAACCGGCTACGCTGGCTACGTCGGCTACTGACCAGGATGCAGACAACTTGACCTGAGTCAGAGTGCGCATAAAGAAGATATCACGTGTAATCCGGAGTTTAACCACCAATGTGATATTTGTGCTTCAGTCGGTAGGATCTCCAAAGCCGGATCAGTATCTCAACTTTGGAGGCCCAAGACATGATGCACATAGAACAGACATGAGGCCATGGCAAAAGAACAATCCACAACCGATCTCACAAGAAAAGCTTAGGTTTAGCCAGAGTCACAATTTGTTCATCTTGAGATATAAGAAGAGTATCATCAGGCAGGATGGATTATAACAACTAATACAATTTGAAAATATGTTTTACCAAGCATCTGATGATATTTATTTGGTATTATATATGAACACAGTGTTATGTTTTTAAAATAAGCACTACTTTTAGAATGGTGGGATTATCATTATACCAAAACCAACAACCTCCCAATAGGGAGCCATTGTTTCTTTGTTCTGTGTGGAGTACTTTTTAATCTGTGTTTGGAAGCATCAGCCTGTTTTCACTTGCTAAACCGGCTACGCTGGCTACGTCGGCTACTGACCAGGATGCAGACAACTTGACCTGAGTCAGAGTGCGCATAAAGAAGATATCACGTGTAATCCGGAGTTTAACCACCAATGTGATATTTGTGCTTCAGTCGGTAGGATCTCCAAAGCCAGATCAGTATCTCAACTTTGGAGGCCCAAGACATGATGCACATAGAACAGACATGAGGCCATGGCAAAAGAACAATCCACAACCGATCTCACAAGAAAAGCTTAGGTTTAGCCAGAGTCACAATTTGTTCATCTTGAGATATAAGAAGAGTATCATCAGGCAGGATGGATTATAACAACTAATACAATTTGAAAATATGTTTTACCAAGCATCTGATGATATTTATTTGGTATTATATATGAACACAGTGTTATGTTTTTAAAATAAGCACTACTTTTAGAATGGTGGGATTATCATTATACCAAAACCAACAACCTCCCAATAGGGAGCCATTGTTTCTTTGTTCTGTGTGGAGTACTTTTTAATCTGTTGCGATGAGGAGATTTGGCACCCGAAAACATAGATCACCTGTTCATGCACTGCAAATTCACCAAATTGTGTTGGCAGTACCTCAGCCCCAGTTGGGACTATTGGCCAAGGATGGATTTTGGGGCACCTTGGATAGAATGAGGAGGAGCATGGGCCAACCATTCTCAATGGAGATCACCATCCTGGCAACTTTGAACATTTGGGTAATAGGAAACAAGAATTTTATCTTCAAGCGGGAGCTTCTCTCTCAAGAGGGCCACTCGGAATGCATATTCAAATTTTGAATCCTGGAGACATGGCTTTATTAACTTATTACAGTTATCTTTTTTCTTCTCCTTTGTTAGCTATCGCAAAATTTTAAATACATGCACAGTACAATAGTATTGTTTCTCATAAAAACACAAAGCCTGGTAACTATCCTACAAGTATTATTCGAAAACCAAGAATCACCAAACATGACACCCTTTCACTTCTTTATTCCTCGTGCTATGCATGCTCGAGGCAGATGAGATAGTATGTGTTTTATATTCGGTGGTTCTTGGTTTGGAATCATAATGCTCGAGGCAGATGAGCTATGATTTTCTGGTTCAGATAGTATGTGTTTTATATAGGCCGAGTCCCTCTAATGTATGTGTTCCCTGCCAGGGGCAGATGAGATACTACATCTGTCCTGGTTTATTAGTCACCCTCATATTTAGGGTCATATTTTGACCATTATTTTAACTAATAAAATATAAGTTATAAGAAGCAAAAATAATATCATCAGAAATTATGTTCAAATACGAATTCAACGAGATATTTTTTTTGTGACATGCATTAACATTATGTTCTATTGTCAAAATTTGGCAGAAAATACGAAGGGGGCCAATAAACCAGGATGGAGTTAGTAGTTTGTTGATATGTATGGACCAAGTCCCTCCAATGTCAGTATACTCATTGCTCGAGGGTGATTATATAGTTTATGGTGGTATGGACCAAGACATCAAGGTCCCTCCAATTATGTCAGTGTTTTCGTTGCTTGAGGATGATGAGATAGTTTATGGCAGGTAAGGACCAAGACACCAAGGTTCCTCCAACAATGTCAGTGTGTTGGTTGCTCGAGGCTGATGAGATAGTTTATGGTAGGTATGGACCAAGACGCCGAGGTCCGTCCAATAGTGTGATTTTTTTAACACGGTACATACGCAAGTGCTCATGTACACGTGCATACACTCACCCCTATGAACACGCACGCGCACACTCTATTCCTATGAGCACCTTCGAGAGACTGAGTTGGCATATCATCTTGAGATTTACGAAGTCATCGTAGGCGCCTCGGCGTCGACGGAAACGTCTCCTTCCACTAAATGCGCATCGCCGGAAATACTGAAATAAATCCAGGAATAATGCACCAGGACTTGAACCCTGGTGGGCTGGGGTTACCACTGTCCCTCTAACTACCCAACCACAGGTTGGTTCGCCGTCCAATAGTGTGATTGTTTTCATTGCTCGAGGCTGATGAAATAGTTTATGCATGGTTGGTATGGACCAAGTCCCTCCTATGTATGTTTATTCCTTGCTTGAGGCTGATGTGATTCGGTGGCGGTTCAATGAATCATTAGTATACTATGTATATTCCAAACCAAGAACCCCATTTTAAATCCTCTGTCCTATGCATACTCCATGGTTCATTTTGTATGGAGCTAGTTCCTCTTGTGTCTACATTCATCGCTCGAGGCAGACGAGATCCATTTTTAATTGATTATAGTCATTTTGAAACCAAGAACCAACACCTAACATGGACCCTCATTTATTACTTTATTTTAGATTATGCTTAGTGGAAATTAGATAAATGTGACTGCAACTTTGCCAATAAGATAAATGTGACTGTAACTGCAACTGCAACATCTAATATGCAAGACTTTGGCAGAACTCCACATTCTTAAGTAGTTTTGCAAAACCGTGTGATGCCAATAACACCGCTGCACAAGTTGGTGGACCATTTTTAATAGAAAAATGAGCTGTACGAGCACCGGTTTTGGTGCCTGCTGGCATGGATGGTAGTACTGGACTCAGGGATATAAAATTAAATTTGAAGATGCCCTGCGCTCTAGCCACTATCTACTATTAATCCTTTTTTTAGGGGGGGCGCCTTTTATTAATCTATGGGGCTGATGTGATTGATGGGTACACATTACTTCCAGTAAAACTCTCTTGGTCTTGATCGGCCATGGCTGCTCTGTTGAGTTGCTGAGCTATTTCCTATACCCACAAAATTCCATGAGGTGGAGAAGGAAAGGCAAGAATCAGTAAAGTCTGATCAATCAAGAGGCCGGGGTGGTGGGGAGATGGTGGCAGAATTAGCTGCGGCTGCCACCCTTGTCGCCGGCGTGGCAGGTAAGATGGTGCCTTATCTCTTGGATTACTTACAGAAAAATCACAAGCTGCGGGGGAACCTAGAGAGACAAATCGATTCCATCACACATGAGTGCAATATGATTTCTGCCCTTGTTGAAGAAGATACAGTTCGTCGCCAGACGAGCGGCAACGGGACGTATAGGGTATGGATCAACATGGTGCGTGACTTGGCATATGAGATTGATGACACCATCAACCGCTTCACACAACAAATTGGCATCACGCTCGAGCCTGACGCATCGTGGATCCATCGGACCTTCTACCGGGTGAAGACAAGGAAAGCCCGGAAGAAGTTTGCTGCGGCAATCCTTCGTCTCCAGAAGCAATCAGTAAAGGTATCCCAGCTGAAAGACAAGTACTCAGGCACCTTGCCGTCGGAGGCACCTCCGGCGCCAGGGAGGGTGCCGTACACAGCTTGCCCCGTGGGAATGGGTGCCGCCCAGGAGGAGCTCGTGGAGCTGATAAGAGGGACGCCGCGAGGCCAGCCTGAGGGGCTCAGAGTGATCTCCCTTGTTGGGTTCGGTGGCATAGGGAAGTCTCAACTTGCTAAGTATGCATACGACACAATTGATGAGAGTGAATATCCAACACGGGCCTGGGTTTGTGCTACGAAGAAAGACGCAGAGGATGTTCTCAACGCCATACTCCAGCAACTTGGAATGCATTCCACCACCATTAGCAGTGGTGGTGGAAGCGATGAAGGCTGCTCCTTCCATCTCACCAAGCTCTGCGCAACCTTCAAAAAGTGCCTTGGGACCAAGAGGTACAACATATTTTCTACCCTAGCTCTTTAAATTCCCTGGTTATATATCTCAACTCATTTTTCTGTCTTATTCTGTAACATACCTGAAGTATCGCCATAGCTTCTCTATCAGGATATATAGGACCTAATGCGTAATATTTCAAAATTTACTTTCGCTTGGACCAATAATATATGATGTACTCCCTCCGTTTTTATTTACTCCGTGTATTAGTTTTGGTCAAAGTCAAGCTTTGTAAAGTTTGACAAAGTTTATAGACAAAGATATTAACATATAAAATAACAAATCAATACCATTAGATTCATTATTGAATGTACTTTCACATCATATAGATTTGTTATGGTAACTATTTATATTCGTTTCTCTAAACTTGGTCAAACTTTACAAAGTTTGACTTTAGTCAACTCTAATATGCAGAGTAAATAAAAACGGACGGAGTATGTGTTAGAAAAGCATACCGCCAAATTGTATATGAAGAGCGTATGTCTTCTATCTAACTGTTTTTGAATCGTCTATATATAGGTTCTTAATTGTAATTGATGACATAGAGTCAGAAGTTTGGGACGGTATAGAAGATGCTTTCCATGTGGTTCCCAGGATCAGGAGCAGAGTTATTGTTACAACGTCCGTGCATTCCATAGCACAGAAATGCAGCAAAGCTAGTGGTGATGTCTACAAAATGAGAACTCTTGACGAGTACCACTCGGGACAACTGTTAATGGAGAAAGCTTCCTTGGACTCAGAGAATCCACCACTATCCAATGATATCATTTGTTGTTCGCAGGCAATCAAGAAATGTGATGGTCTACCACTAGCTCTTGTTACCACTGGTCAGCTGTTGCAAAGTAGACCTAACAGGGAAAGGTGGGCATATTTATGCAAAGACCTTGGCAGCCATCTGGTGACAGATAGGATATTAGCAAGAATGAAGTGTGTGCTTGTCCGTACCTACACCAGCCTAAGTGAGAAAGATGTCAAGACCTGCTTGTTATATCTGGGTATTTTTCCATGTGGCCATCCAATCAGGAGAGGAAGCCTGATAAGGCGATGGTTAGCTGAAGGGTTCATCACCAAAGAAGAAAACCATGACCATCTCGATGCTGCTTTTGACAATTTCGATGTGTTGGTTGACCATAGTATCATCCAGCCTATCGAAGCACCCGGCTCAGTGGTGAAGACATGCCAAACTCATGGCATGATGCTCGAGTTCGTCTTGCACAACACTGATAACTTTGTTAACTTGTTAGGCGATGGGGCTACCCTACCCAGTAATGTCCGTTGGCTTTCTCTCCATGCCGCAAAGTCCAAGATAAATCCAAATAATTTACGTCTTGTCCGGTCTCTGACAATCTTCGGAGAGGTGCACAAGTCCACATTAGAATTTTCCAAGTATAAATTGATGCGAGTTTTGGATCTAGAAGAGTGTGATGAACATTTGGACAACAAGCATCTCAAGGAGATATGCAACAACATGTCGCTGCTGAGATATCTGAGCCTTCGGGGCGCTGCTAGAGTTACACTTCTTCCCAAAGAGATCGAGAAGCTTCTGCATTTGGAGACACTAGATGTAAGAAGAACTAGGATAGAGATTCTGCCCACGGAAGTCATGCAGCTTCCGTGTTTAGTTCATCTGTTCGGCAAGCTCAAGCTCCAAGAAGAAGGTATAGGAGACCAGATAATTGGTAAGCTACAGACTTGGTTGGCAGAGAATAGCAAATTGGAGAAGCTAGCAGGATTTGTTGTAGACGAGACACAAGAAATGCCACAGCTCATTGAGCATATGGAGCACCTGAAAAAGGTGAAAATATGGTGCGAGTCGACCCCCAATGCCAGCATCAACATAAGTCGTCTCTCAAAGGCAATCAGGCGGTTTGTAGAGAGAAGCACCGATGTGACCAGAGCTCACTCACTCTCACTGAACTTCAACGCCGGATGGCCTCAAGACTTGTTGTGTTTCTCCCTGAAGAAAGGCAAATTGTATTACCTTAGGTCGCTCAAGCTACAAGGGAACAGCATATGCAACCAGCTGCCTCTGTTTGTTACAAATTTATATCATGTCACTAGGTTGTGTCTATCGTTCCCTGGTCATAACTTGAGTGGTGACATTCTTGATGCCCTGAGAAGAGTGCATGGTCTGAAGCACCTGAAGCTCATGGCAACTAAACTGGACAAGCTCGTCATCAGAGAGGGAGAACTTGAAGGCCTGAAAAGCTTATGCATCATGGTGGAAATCATCACTGAGCTGGTAATCGGAAAGGGAGCTCTGCAGCTCCTCGACTCGCTCCAGCTTCTGTGCAAGGATCTCAAGGGCTTTAGCAGCACGACTATCCAGTCCCTGCCACTTCTTAAGGAGATTGCTCTCCATGGTGAACTGAGCGAACCAACAAAACAGGAGTGGAAGAAAGAAGCAAAGAGGCATCCCAGACGTCCGAAGGTCCTTTTTAAACCGAAGGAAAGTGAGCCTGCTGCAGGAACAAGCACTTTGGCAAAAGCTACTGATTCAGTCGCCCAAGAGGTCACCTTGGAAACCCAAACAGTGGAGAATTCTGAGAGCCCTGAAATACCATCAAATGATATGATGCTACCAGTGACAACGCCGTCTGGTGCCATTTCTACAGAAGTGTGTGGAGAATCTGGTAAGCAAGTGTTGTATGTAATCTTATTTTGCTTAGTGCTACTTTGGTTAAACCTTGGGTTGTGTTGAGAACTTGAGATATATGTGTTTACCTTTTCTTCACTCATGCACATTGCATTTCTTATCTATTTTTATTGTGCAGTACAATTTTTTATTTCTGAGATGGTAAGTGAGTCTGCTGCAGAAATTACCCCTGTGGCAACAGCTACTAATACCATAATCCAAGTAGTCGCTGTGGAAAGTGAACTTGTGGGGAATTCTGAGAGCCTTACGGCACCAACTGATATGACAATGCCACCCAGTGTCATTCCTAATGGAGAGAATCACAGCACCTTTGAAAATGCACAACAAGAATATGCTGGTAATTAATTATGTGTTGTATGTGTTTCTTGGGGGTGTGTGAGTTCTATACATACTCTCTTATCATGCAGGCACATGACATTTCTTATTTCCTGTATTGTGCAGTACAAGATGTTACTTCTGAGATGGGAAGTGAGCCTGCTGCTGAAATCCTTGTGGCAGTAGCTAATACTGATAATGTAACGTCAGTGACATTTGCTAATGCACAACAAGAATATCCAGGTAATTAAGTTGTTGCTGTCGGTCATCTTATTTGCTTAGTTGCTAGTACTTCAGTTAGTTATTTGTGTTTGAATTATATATACACCCTCTTCATGCACACATGTTTAATTTATTGTGATGGTCAACATGAAGATAATGAGGCAGAAGATATAGATAACACCGATGACCCAAAGGATTTTCCTAGGAAAGATGGTCTGATCACCAACATGGAAAGTTATAAAAAAGAGATGGAAGAAGTGGTGGCTTGAGAGGATCCACAGAGGTAATTACAAATTCCAACTGTCTTAAATTATTCCAATGCTATCTTAGCTAGTAGAACACAGCTGAAGTTAGGAAGTAATATTATTGGGGTAAATAAATCAATTCAGGTGATACTCAGGAAGTAATGTTAGATGAGAAGTCTGGCGATGTGCCTTCATGTGGGGAATAAAAGCTGGATTTTTTTTTATTCTAAGACTACTCGGGAGTTGCCCTGAGATGAGAATAGTGTTGATTTAGAAATGAGGATGAAGATATTTGTCCTACAAGTTTCGCTTCTTTAAGTAGAGCAGTAAGCCTAATTATGTTTGCCCTGGTAGAGCAGGAACTGTGGACCACTTATTCTTTTTGCGCCCAGTTTCTGAATATTTGTGGAGTGTGACTAAGTGCAGACTGAACCTTCATGGTTTTTTTCTGTTCCTTTTAACGATTTGTTTAGTTCAATTTCTGAAGTTTACTGTAGACATTCAAATTTTGGTTGTGGTTGGAGTAGGTGCTCAAGTTTGCACTACAAAGAACATGCAATGTGATTTTCTAACTCTCTACTGGTGGCTTTGGTCCTCAGGTGGTGTTGGGTGTACTAGACAGGCTGCTACGGCTGTGGACTGTCTTCTGAATATGATAGAGTTCCTCCTCTCGGTACTTTTACTTCTAATAATACATGCGTTTGTTCTCATGCATGTCAATTTGGTGGGCTTTGTGCCATAACAAGCGTGCCATGTAATGTATATGTTGTTGGATACAATATGTATTTGATCCCAGTCGACTTTGAAGTCTCTGAATTTCGTAGAACTTTTACCATGGTCCTTCATTCAGTTAGAGGATCGTATATATGTACGTTGTTGACAATATTCTATGTTCCTACATTTTGCAGAGTTTATTTCTTCTTTTTGTTCTTCCACACTAGACTGTATTGCCATGGAAAACTAAGACGACCACCACCGAAATCTTGATAGCATCGGGAACCCTAGCTTATAGCTACAGATCAAACACTTGCGTATCAAGGGGCGATTTGTGTCTCTGTAAAATAGGGTCTAGTTTACATATTGTACATGTTCACGTACAGGGATACGTATGTAATTGTACCATGATCATCTATATATACTAAGGCGTGAGGTGGATGTTAACCACTACGCAAAACCCTAAAACCCTATCTTTAACTTGGTATCAGATAGCCAGCCGGGCCGCCGCGAGACCCCTCCGCGCCGCCGCCCGATCCCTCCGCCGCCGCCACGCGCAGCCTTCCTCCGCGCCGCCGCCGCGAGTTGCCCCTGTCCGCCGCTACACCGCCGCCGCCCTGTCGCTCCCCACTTCCGTCGGCGACATCACCTCGCC
The DNA here is from genome assembly GCA_039707655.1 of Elymus sibiricus. Taxonomy (NCBI): domain Eukaryota; kingdom Viridiplantae; phylum Streptophyta; class Magnoliopsida; order Poales; family Poaceae; genus Elymus; species Elymus sibiricus. The sequence continues at coordinate 19,527,423 of CM077675.1, forward strand.
CGCGGCCGCCTCGGTCCCCGCCGCGTTCGCCGCTCCGGGGATCTCCGTCCGCCTCGGCCACTCCAACTTCATGCTCTGGCGGGGCATCACCAGCGCCGTCCTCGCTGGTGCCAACCTCCATGGCCACCTCGATGGCACCACGCCGGCACCGGAAAAGACCCTCGCTGTGGGTACCTGCGAGAACGCCACGACCGCCGCCAACCCAGCGTACCACCAGTGGTGGACTCAGGATCAGAGGGTCAAGGGGCTTCTCCTCACCTCCATGGATGAGGATATCGCATGCCAGCTTATCGGCTGCGAGTCGGCACAGGCGGTGTGGACGGCCGTCGGTGCCATGTTTGGCTCCCAGAGCCGCGCCAACGTCCGTCACATCCGGCGTCAGCTCCAGACGCTGAGGAAGGAGGAGCTCTCCGCGGCTGAGTACATGCACAAGATGAAGTCCTTGGCCGACACCATGGCCGCCGCTGGCTCCCCGATCCGTGATGATGAGCTCATCGACCACATCCTCACCGGGCTTGGCTCCGCCTACAACTCCATCGCCGCTTCCCTGGGTGTGAGTACTGCACCTATGCCCTACTCCAGTTTCTACTTGCTCGTTTTGTCCTTCGAAGCGCTGCAGGCCCAACAGAGTGCGGCGGAGGGATGGTCTCCCTCGACCAACGCTGTGACCCGCTCGGGTCCCTACGGCGCTGGCGGCCGTGCGCCCTACTCGAAGCCCTACCCCTCGCACGGTGGGGGTCGTCCGGCTGATGGGAACGGCCAGCCGGGGCAAGGCCGCCAAGGCGGTAACGGCGGCCCCAACGGCGGCCGCGACCGCAACTCTGGCTACGCCGGCAATGGCCGGCAAGGTGGCGGGGCCAACGCCGGCAACAACGGCGGTGCTGGTCGCCGCAATCGCTGGCGCCCCAAGTGCCAACTTTGTCGGAACTGGGGCCATGAGGCCGGTGACTGTCGCAAGCACTACGACCAGGACTACCACCCTCGCTCCGCCAACTCGGCCTCCACCGGCACCGTCGACTACCCGTGGGTGCTGGATACCGGGGCTACCGATCACTTGACTAGTGATCTTGAGCGTCTCCAGGTTCACGAACAATATGACGGCAAGGATCAGGTTCAGGTGGCTAACGGTGCAGGTTTGTCTATTTCGCACATTGGTCATTCCCGTTTAACCGGTTCATTTTTAAAACTGCACAACATTCTTCATGTTCCACACATCAGCCAGCATCTTCTCTCCGTTTATCGCCTTGTCTGTGATAATGACGTGTTTGTTGAGTTTCACCATCGTTTTTTCTTTGTTAAGGACAAGACAACCAGGCGCGTTCTTCTTCACGGTAGAATTCATGGGGGAGTCTACCCGATCCCATTTGCTCGTGCATCGTCATCATCGTCTCGCCATGCATCCTCTAGTGTCAGAGTCTCGACGTCTCAATGGCATCAGCGTCTTGATCACCCTACAAATAATGTGGTCACTTCCATTGTTCGGAATCATGATCTTCCGTGTTCTAGTTCCAATAATTCATCGTTAGTATGTGATGCCTGACAGCGTGCTAAGAGTCATCAACTACCTTATTCTATGTCTTATCATGTTACTACTGTACCTCTTGAATTAATACATTCCGATGTTTGGGGTCCCGCTATTGCTTCTTCGGGAGGGTACAAGTATTATGTTAGCTTTGTTGATGACTACACGCGTTTTACTTGGATTTATTTGCTTAAACACAAGTCTGATGTTGAGCAAGTCTTCTATAATTTTCAGGCTCATGTCGAACGCCTTTTAGATTGTAAAATCAAGGTTGTTCAGTCCGATTGGGGTGGTGAATACCACAAACTTCATCGCTACTTTCAACGCACGGGCGTGTCTCACCGTGTGTCGTGTCCACATACATCCCAGCAGAACGGTATTGCCGAGCGCAAACACCGTCATTTGGTGGAGACCGGCCTTGCTTTGCTTGCGCACTCCTCTCTCCCACTTCGGTTTTGGGATGAGGCATTTCTTACGGCATGTTATCTAATCAACCGTATGCCCACTCCAGTTCTCCACAAGGATACACCTTTGTTTCGGTTGTTTCATGTTCAGCCCAACTATTCCTCTCTTCGGGTATTTGGGTGTGCTTGCTGGCCTAGTCTTCGCAAGTACAATGCTCACAAGCTTGAGTTCCGTTCCAAGATGTGTGTATTCCTTGGCTATAGCCCTATGCATAAGGGCTATAAGTGTCTTGATCGCACCTCCGGTAGGATATATATATCTCGTGACGTTGTCTTCGACGAGACCGTTTTTCCTTATTCCAACCCAGGTGTTTCGGCTGACATTGCTTCTCTTGAACATGCCATCACTTTCCCATCTCATGAACCGGTTTCGGATGTCCATGTGCGCAAATATGACCTATCCTATTTATCACCTAACCCGTTCCCTGCAGGCAATGTTATTTTTCCTCCCTAGGTGACTGGCGCTGCTCCTGTGCCTCAGGAGATCGACGTGCATGCCTTGGACGTGCATGCCACGCCTCCCGAGACGGCCCCGCCTGCCTCTTCTGCTGGCCCGTCTGCCTCGCCTGTTGGCGGGGCCGCGGCATCGGCTGGGTCGCCGGTTGCGTCTCCCGCGCTGCCACCGTCGCCTGAGTCGTCCCGGCCCGTGTCGCCTGTCGCTGAGGAGCCCTCAGCTACGACACCCCCGGCCGGGTCCTCCACTTCGACGCCACCTCCTGCCGGCGCTGCAGCTCCCAGGTATGCCATGGTCACACGTCAACGTGATCATACGCGTAAGGAGAAGACCTACACCGATGGCACCGTTCGGTATGATTCCAGCCGGCGTGCGTTCTTCGCAGCGCCGGTTTCTCATGGTGATGCTCTCGGTGCACCCGCCTGGCGTGCCGCCATGTCTGAAGAATTTGCTGCTCTTCGTCACACTAACACATGGGTGTTGGTGCCTCGGCCACCTGGTGTTAATGTCGTCGGCTGCAAGTGGATCTTCAAGACCAAGCATCGGCCGGATGGATCTGTTGATAAGCACAAAGCTCGTCTTGTTGCTCGTGGTTTTACTCAACAGCAAGGGATCGACTATGGAGATACTTTCAGCCCAGTGGTGAAGCCTGCCACGGTTCGCCTGGTTCTCTCACTCGCTGTGTCTCGTGGTTGGAGTCTTCGGCAGATTGATGTGAGTAATGATTTTCTCCATGGTTACTTGGCCGAAGATGTCTATATGCAGCAGCCTCCCGGGTTTGATGCCACCTATCCCTCTCATGTCTGCAAACTTCAGAGGTCTATCTATGGGCTCAAGCAGTCACCCCATGCTTGGTACGCTCGGTTGAGTAAGCGCCTTTCCCAGCTTGGTTTCATTGCCTCCAAAGCAGACATGTCCCTATTCATTTTTTCACATGGTGACATTCAGATATACATGTTGGTGTATGTTGATGATATTGTGATTGCTGGCTCTACACCCGCTGTGGTGGATCGTCTTGTGCAGTCATTATCTGCTAGTTTTCCCATCAAAGACATGGGCCAGCTGGAGTACTTCCTTGGATTGGAAGCGTCCTTTCATTCAGGGGGCATGACATTGACGCAGAGGAAGTATGCGCTTGACCTTCTTCATCGCGTCAACATGGAGAACTGCAAGTCCACTCCCACTCCGCTTGCTACGTCCGAGAGCCTCTCACATCACAGTGGTGCACTACTAGGTACTGGTGATTCTTTCAGGTATCACAGTGTGGTTGGAGCACTTCAGTATTTGACTCTCACTCGTCCCGATATCTCCTTTGCTGTGAACAAAGTGTGTCAGTTCTTGTCTCAGCCTACGGAGGTTCATTGGGAAGCAGTTAAGCGTATTCTGAGGTATGTGAAAGGTATGCTAGACACGGGGCTCCGGATTCGTAAGTCTCGATTTACTGGAGTCAGTATATTTACCGATGCAGACTGGGCAGGCTGTGTTGATGACAGGCGTTCCACAGGTGGCTTCGCTATATTTGTTGGACCTAATCTTATATCTTGGAGTTCAAAGAAGCAGCCTACAGTCTCGAGATCTAGCACCGAGGCAGAGTATAAGGCGTTGGCCAATGGCGCGGCGGAAGCCATTTGGATAGACTCAGTTCTCAGAGAACTTGGAGTTACACGGCAGCGCACGCCCATTCTGTGGTGTGATAATTTAGGGGCAACTTACCTGACGGCGAATCCAGTGTTTCATGCTCGAACCAAACACATTGAGATTGATTTCCATTTTGTGAGGGAACGAGTAGCTGCAGGTGCATTGGATGTCAGGTTCATTTCAACAGATGGTCAGCTAGCGGATGTATTTACTAAACCCGCTACTCGACAGATGCTAGACCGCTTCAAGACCAATCTGAATCTTGTATGTAGTTCAGATTGAGGGGGCATGTAAAATAGGGTCTAGTTTACATATTGTACATGTTCACGTACAGGGATACGTATGTAATTGTACCATGATCATCTATATATACTAAGGCGTGAGGTGGATGTTAACCACTACGCAAAACCCTAAAACCCTATCTTTAACTGTCTCCACTCGAGTTCGGAGACGGAATGGCTTCAATCAACAGCTCAAATTGTGGCAACATAGTGGTCTCCAGTACATGGAGCTCACGTGCCATGTCCATTCCAATGTACGTCAAAGCATTTGCAAAGAGTTTCTTCAAGACCAGCGATGCAGCTAATTTTAAGCTAACGCTTAAGGCGGTGCTAGCCAGCGCTTCTTCCATCGGATTGTAGGGTTTATATTTTGGGTGTAGAGGAGCTGTGTTTGTTTTGTACACCCTTAAGACAAGCACTGGAATTGCTTATGCACGCAGTGATGGATGAAAACCCTGTTGGAGTGGGGAATCACGAGATAAAATAGCCAACTGCGATGGTGATAAGAAAATAGAAGCCTACTGGCAGATCAGATCTTTAGACAACTGCAAAGAGTAAGAATACTATTTTAAGAGTGGGGAATCACCTGAATAATTGACAGACGAGCAATGAAAATACTATTTTCAGGGTTGGGAGTTGTGTTTGTTTCGTGAACGCTTAAGACGAGCACTGCAATCACTTCTGGATGCAGTGATGGATGAAAAATCTGTTGGAGTGGGAAATGACGAGATAAATTACTGCAATGGTGATAAGAAAAAAGGAACTTACTGGCAGATCAGATCTGCAAACAAAGTCAAATAGTAATGATACTATTTTGAGAGTGGGGAATAATAACCTGAATAATTGATAGATGAGCGATGAAAGTGCTTATGGACCGAAGGTAGAAACAACCAATTAATACAGCAATGGGCGAACAACCTATCAGAGTGGTAAATCAGGAGATAGATTAGCTTGTTGTAACAAGATAATAGACAGACATATTTGTAGAGCATAGTAGTGAGCTTACGTAAGTGAGAAGCATTGTTGTAGGAGCCGGCACAGCGATGATGCAAGGTTGTAGGAGAGACAGATAGTAGAAGCTAATAGCGCTATGTTGCAAGAGAATGAGGCAGAAACCCACAAGCAGTCTGCTTGTCCTGTCTATCTCACATCTTGGCGTTTATCAAAGGCAACAGAATACTCCCTCCGTTCCTGAATATACGGACTACATATGGATGTATATAGTCATTCTTTAGAATGTAGAAACTTATTTTGTTCAGTATGTAGTCGTTAGTGGAATCTATAGAAAGACTTATATTTAGGAACGGAGGGAGTAACACTTTTTGCATGGTCCTACTCTACCCTACTTAATTGCTATCTGTCATGTAAATCTGCAAATAGAAAACAGAAAAGGATGCTTGTAAGTCAAGTAGTCCAGCATAATAATCAAAAAGATATCAGAAGTTATTTCAAAAGGAACCTCCTCTTTAGGGCATACACAAATATAGTATGTACAACATCGTCATACCGAAAAAGACTTTCGCCCCGCTTTATATATAAAGCAACGATCAACAACACCTGGTACAAACGCACATCCAGCGACAAACGCGCGCACACACACCCAAGGCAGGATACATAGGTGCACAGCAACACCATCCCTAGCACTACAAGAGCGGCCGGGGCTCAACCGCGAACATGCCACGGCGAAGAAATGAAGCCGCATATGGAACCGTGGGCTCCAAGACGGCGCCTTCAGGAAGGAAACGACACCGGAGCGCCGTCACCGCCCGATCCGAGGATTAGAGTTTCCCCTGGAGCAACACGACAGGCAATGAGAGCCGCGACGACGCCTTCAAGAAGGGAACGAGCTTCGCCGCCGTCGGTCCATCCGAAAATAGAGCAGGTCTTCACCCCGGCCAACACTCACCGCCACCGACCGCCACACCCCGGCTACCACGCCGCCCACACGGCCGTGGCAACCGGGCAACACCGAGGCACAGGCTCTGCCCATGAGCACCGTGCCACCACCACCGGTGCCGCCGCCCCGGTATCCAAGACCTCGACACCACGTCACCCGAGACCCGCCGCTACCCCAACCAAAGAGACGAGCAGAAAGGGCTCGCCTTTCGCACCCCTAGTCATCCCCCAGCGTCGAGACCCAATAGGCCAGCCACAACTGGCCTCCATCGAGCCGTCCTGCGGAACCAGGCGCGAGACGAGCGCAGTCCTGCAACCGAGCGCGAGACGGGCCGGTCCTGTAGCCGGGCGCGAGACAAGCGCAGTCCTGCAGTCGGGCATGAGACGGGCCGGTCCTGTAGCTAGGCGCGAGACGAGCGCATTCCTGCAATCGGGCGCGAGACGGGCCGGTCCTGCAACTGGGCGCGAGACGTGCTCGGTCCAGCGGCACCGGGCGCGGGACAGGCGATGGACCGCAGCTAGGAGAAGGCCAGCCCTTCGACGAGAACAACGACCGGACGTCGAGGAGAGGGGCCGAAGGCCGACACAGGCCGCCTACAGATGGCAGACGCCAGAGCAATCCGGCCGCCGCCGCAGCCAACCTGCCACCACCACAACACCTGCGCCTCCACACCCTGTCCAGATCCACCCGGAGCCCCGCCGCCCCGCACCGGAGCAGCGCGAACCCCAGCCGCACCATCACCACCTCCCCAGAGTCGCTGGCCACCCCTGCCATCGCCGGACCACGCCGACCCCAGCCCGCATCGAGGTCCAGATCGGAGCCAACAGCAACCGTTGACCCGGATCCCAACCAGCCACCGCCACGACGCCCGTCACGCCGTCGACGCGAAGCCGCCGCCAACTGGCTCCAGCTCGCCGCCGCACTACCGCGCCCGCCGCCAGCGCCGCATCCCAGGTGGCCGCCTCGACACGCGCCGAAGGCCCCCACCGAGGAGACGAGGCGGCCCCGCCGTCGGCGGCGCCTACCGGGCTTCGCCCGGTGCGCCCTCTGGCGGTGGCGAGGGAGAGGAGAAGGGAGAAGGGGGGCTCGCCGCCGGCGACGCTAGGGTTCCTCCAGGGACGCGCGCGTGGGGCGCGTCGCGGGAGGGATGGAAGGGGGGACGTCCTTTTTCCAAAGTGATGACAACATCGGCATAACAAATCATTGGCACAAAGGTGATCAAGTTCATCTCATATATACTGTTGAAAAGTCCTACATAGACATACCACATACAAGAACCCACCCAAAAATATAGTCACCATGAGTGGATACTTTGACACAGCAAACACAATCTTAATCTTCTTATTATAGTCTAAGGGCATCCCGGTGCATGTAGCTCCCGCTTGCGCAGGGTCCGGGGAAGGGTCCGGCCACTTTGGGTCTATTGTACGCAGCCTTTCCCTATATTCCTCCAAGAGGCTGTTTTCAGGACTTGAACCCGTGACCTCATGGTCACAAGGCAGCACCTTTACCACTGCGCCAAGGCTGGATCAGACTATAAACTTCTTATTATAGTCTGATCCATACAATTCAGCACAGACTTGACACTAGATATGGGGGTACTACGTAAGGCTAGCTCCATTTTGGCCCTGATACTACCCCAGGACCAGGATTACGATTTTTACAATCCCTGTTCTGGCTCCTCGGTGCCGGCCGAACCCTATCATGAGCCGGCCGAACCCTATCACGAGTCGGCCGAACCCTACCCTCTCCCGCCACCACCCGCGAGGCAGACGGGGAGGGACTGCAGATCCGCGTCGCGAGCCTCCCCTCCCCCTCCCTCCTCCCTCGCCGCCGCCAGAGGCGCGGCCGGGCGAAGCCTGACCGGCGCCGACGGCGGGGGGGAGGGGAGGGGGCAACCTCCTCCTCACGCGCTACGGGGCGGCGGGGCCCGGTTCCCCTTGGGCCTGGGCACGGTGCTCGCGCAGGGCGCCGCGGCTCGCCGGCGTGGATGCCACTCGGGGTGCGCCGTGAGGGGCTGCGTGGATGGTGGTGCTCGCTTGCACCGCGGCGGCCCGATCTGGCTGGCATGCGGAGCGGGCCGCGGGGGCATGGGCCGGTGGCTACGATTCTAAGTCCCGACGATGGCGGCCACGGCGTGGTGGTGCTCTGCTTGTGCGGGGACGGTGGCAGTAGATAGCGGCGGTGGTGGTTCCTCTCCTGTGATTGGTCTGCTCCTTGACCGAGACAGGTTGGGATGGGGGTGCGGGTTGGTGGCGGCGACGGCTACGCGGTGGATGTGGTCCGGCTAGCGGCACAGGGTGGTGGCGTGGCGGCTTCCCTTCTCCTTGGTCGGTGTCGGCGGTGTGCGGGCCGGTGTGACTGCGCACACGGCAATGGCATCTTCTTCCTAGGGTTTGTGCTTGGGCGGGTCAGATCTGGGCCCGAGGCAGATCGGGGTTGGTTCCTCGGGTAGGTGAGGCTGGGCTCGGCCCGGGATGTGCCCGTGAACGGTGTCTTTGCGGGTGCGGTGGGCAGTGGTGGTGATCCCGTCGAAGCCCCGTCCTACAGATCGTCACCGATTACCACGGACTAGGCGTCGTGCTAGCGCTCCAATGCCTACATGGCGGCCGTCGGCGGTCTCCGGATCGTGTCCCCACGGTTCACCGGGACTAGCTGGGGATGCAGGTATCGACGCCTCCTACTGTGGAGGTGTGGACCCAGATCCAGAGACAGATGTCGAGCTAGGAGAGGAAGCGGGCCTTCTACTCCTCCTGCTGTGGTTGGCGTGTCGTGAGGTGGTCGGGTGGCGATGTCTTGGGCAGGGATGCCGGGGTGGCAGCCCCGGATGGTGGTCCCCATGGTTGGCTCTCCGGCGGGCCTCATGGTAGCGGTGGTGGCTTACCCTTTTGATAGTGTGGACGGCAAGGGGTAGCGACTGGTGGCTCAGGCACGTTCATGTCATTGGCATTGGCGTTGCCCAGATCCAGATCTGGGAGTTGGAGCTCGCCACACATAGCATGGCATCATCGATGGCACGATTGAGCTGCCGAGCGAAAGCTCCACGCTTTTGCGCCGACGACAACGACGCCCAACGGGCGCCGCTATCTTCTTGAAGACGTCGTCGTCGTGGCTCTCTCTCTGTGCTAAGGCTCCGGATGAAAACCCATGTCCGCTTCGGACTCGGCAACGGCGACGCTCGGCGCCGTTCTCCCTCTTGAGGGCGTTGTCGTGGAGACTAGGTGTGCTAGCGCGTGGTGTGGCGTTGTACACTGACTTCCCCATGTTCTCTTTCGGTAGTGTTGTCGCCTTTCCGTTAGCCCAGGGTCTGTTGTGTAAGGGGCTACCTCTTCACTTTGTTTGTTGCACTAGTAGAAAACAGGGCAACAGTCCCGGTTCCAGAGGGCCTTTAGTCCCGGTTCTACAACCGGGACAAAACGATCGGGACTAATGCCCGTCACTTTTAGTCCCGGTTGGCCTACGAACCGGGACTAAAGGAGCTCCACGTGGCCGCCGTGGGGCGCCTGGCAGGAGGACCTTTAGTCCCGGTTGGTAACACCGACCGGGACTAAAAGGCAGCCACGCATCAGCAGCTGCTAGGCGCTGGGGTTTTTTTTTTTGAAAGGAGGGGTTTAGCGGTTTTGGAGGGTTTAGGGGTTTTCATATTGTGTTTCCCCCTTTTATTTTTGTGTTTACCATTTTTATTTTATGCTTTTCATTCAACTCGATGCTAGCTACTACATATAGAAATGAAAGAACGCCATTACACAACATCGTCATGATCAATATATAGAGAGAAGAAATGACCTCTCTTTCTCCATGCTTAGTCGAACAATGCAACAAGTTTTCGTAAATTTATTCGACGCTATTACATATAATATATACAATATAACATCTCTTACGATCTTAATATCTAATTGCCAAAATCGCATATCATCTCCTTATGGTATTCTCCATGTTTAGGTATGACATGATTAACAAAGAATCCCGCCAATTCCTCTTGAATTGCTCGTATGCGATCAGTTGGTAGGAGTTCGTCCCGCTTCTGCCAGATCTAATTTAAATAAGGGGGTCAATATATGAATGAAACTCAACACAATTGATGGTAATAAAATAAAAATGTGAATATTGTTTACGTACTTCAAATTGTTGTAAAGATATGCCCCGGCCCCGCTCAGAGGTCGAGTGGCGAATGAACTCGCAAACGTAGTAGGCACATAAATTAGTCCCGGGTGCCTGCAATAAGCAATTTATGAGAATAGAGTTCAATCAAAATGATAAACAAGCATGATAATAGTATTGAAACTAGCATCAATGAGAGATGCGCGGTACTAGAGTAGTACTTACTTTGGGGTATACAAATTGCAGCTCCGGTTTCCAGCTAACACCCTTAACCTTTTTGGTGAACTTTTTCCAAACCCTGCCCGACAAAGAAAATGATTACTTGATATCAAAAAATGAACGAAAGTTGCTGATATGGTGCGATAATGATTGAACTTACTTCTGAAGCATTTGCCTCATGTTCGTCCACCCCTTAGGGTCTTTACGTCTCGAGTCCAAGACAGTTACTTTTCCCTCTTCAAGCTGAATGTCTAGCAGAATAAAGTGGAAACTGCGCACGCATAACTCGTTAATTGCACTTAACCTCGAGTAAGCGAAACAGAATGTGCACAAGATAGTAACACTCACTTGAAGTCTCACTTGAAGTTGTAAGGAAATAGTATTTCCTTTTTGGTTTGTTGTCCAAGTAACGCCTTTAGCAAGTTTTTCTCTGTATCGACGGGAAATTTTTCTAACGTATGTTCATTTATGAAATTTGGGTCAATGAACCCAATGTCATAGATTTGTTGTTGTTTGCATTGGAGGATCTTCAATCTGCATAATATAGTGTGAGGATAATTAATACATGCAATGAACGAGCTGAGCTAGAGACTTAATTATAGAAAAAATACTTACAGACAATAGGAACTGACGATAGTTTTGTTGAGTTCCTTTTGATTGTATAACTGAAATATTTCTTCAAATTCAACGAACAACACCTGCTCTCCATTAAAGAAGTGCTCATCTTTAATTCCCACGAAGATATTGTCGGTCCCGTCCTTGCAGGCTTTCAAGTACCATTCATGGAATCGTTGCATCATCGTTGGTAGACGGTCGAGCTCCTCACGTGTGACGAGAGGCTTCCCGTTCGCATATTTTAATGTTTGTACTACCTCAGCCTTTTCAAATTGTACCGAGTCGGGTAAGTAATCAGCAGCAGTGATAGCAAGACCAGTGGCCGCTTTCTCCGGATCATTAGCGATATCGGTAACCACCTTGAGCGGAGGGCACGATTGCAGTCCTTGTTCGCCGAGCTAGGGAATTGTTTTCCCACTTCTTGCGCCACTGCTACCTAAGCTTCCCGACCGCCTCACTTGATCATGTGTCTTTTGAATACATCGGTCATAGTTTGATTGCGGCGGAGGCGGTGGTGGTCGCCTAAGGGCCTCCAGAGTTCGCTTCGCTTTCACCGGATCTATTTTCTCCTCTTGAGGTGGGCGTTTCGGTGCAAGCTGACGTTTCACTTCGGCATCCACGATCTCGTTGAGTTCCTCCTCAGACCTCTCGTAGGGTAACTTGGAGGAGCCTTGAGGCTTGGGCCGTATCTGAATCTCCTCTGTTTCGTACTGCTGCTAGCCGCCGGAGCGGCGGCGGCTCTCTTCCGATGTTGCTGAGGCGGCGGAGGAGGCGGAGTCCGATGACGCGGCGGAGAAAGCTGAGGCGGAGGTGGATTCTGCTGAGGGGCCTCCTCCGTCGGAGTCCGCTGAGGCGGCGGAGACGGCTGACGTGCCGAAGATGGCTGACGCGCCGGAGACGACTCAGGCAGCGGAGACGGCTGACTCACCGGAGACGACTCAGGCACCGGGGCCTCCTCCGCCTGAGTCTGCTGAGGCGGCGTCCAGTATGAAAGCACGATGTGTTCCTTTCTCCATAGACAGGTAGTCCTTAAGGCATATCGAAGAAGAAGCTCCCCTTCACCTGCAGCGTACTCAAGCTCCAGCCCATCAAATCCATCCATTATTTCATCCACCCCGACAATAGCAAAGTCAGCTAGAACCGGAGTGCAATGGAAAGTTGCATCTGGTCGAGGAGGTAAGACATAGCCGACCGCCGCCTTCAAGATCAAGTTATGACATTTCGCCATTAGCACACAATGTTCATTATTCGTGATACCATCCACGGGGTAGCGAGGAGCCGTGCTATCAGGATGAACGAGCTCAGTGGAAGCCACGCTGCTTCTCCGTTGAGATGGTGGGGTAGCATCGTGGGTAGTATCCAATGAAGGATCTTCGTGCCGCTGAGATGGTTGGCCGGTAGCTCGCTGGCTCTCAAGTGCCTCTAGTTTCGCTAATCTTTCATTCATCTTCTACATTTCGCTTGCTTCCTCTTTCTTCTTTCTCTATCGGATTCTGTAACCAGTGCTGTCAGGAAACCCAATGATACGTCTCCAACGTATCTATAATTTTTGCTTGTTCCATGCTATTATATTATCATTCTTGGATGTTTTACAATCATTTTACTACAACTTTATACTATTTTTGGGACTAACCTATTAACCTAGAGCCCAGTGCAAGTTTCTGTTTTTTCCGTGTTTCTGAGTTTTACAGAAAAGGAATATCAAACGGAGTCCAAACGGAATAAAAATCTACGGTGATTTTTTATGGACCAGAAGAAGCCCAGGGAGCATTGGAGTTGGGCCAGAAGAGCCACGAGGCCACCACAAGCCTAGGGGGCGCCCCCCCCCCCCTAGGGCGTGCCCCCCCCCCGACTTGTCGTCGCCTCGTCGCCCCCCTTGACTTGTTTCCGACGGCAAAAATTCTTATAAATACAGAAACCCCCAGAAATAAACCTAGATCGGGAGTTCCGCCGCCAGAAGCCTCGGTAGCCACGAAAACCCAATCGGGAGCCCGTTCCGGCACCCTACCGGAGGGGGAAACCATCACCGGAGGCCATCTTCATCATCCCGGCGGTCTCCATGACGAGGAGGGAGTAGTTCACCCTCGGGGCTGAGGGTATGTACCAGTAGCTATGTGTTTGATCTCTCTCTCTCTCTCTCATGTTCTTGAGATGGCACAATCTTGATATAGATGAATCATATGGAGTTTTCCCCTCTCTATCTTCTTGTGATGAATTGAGTTTTCCCTTTGAAGTTTTCTTATCGGATTGAATCTTTAAGGATTTGAGAACACTTGATGTATGTCTTGCGATGGGATATCCGTGGTGACAATGGGATGTTCTATTGATCCACTTGATGTATGTTTTGGTGATCAACTTGCGGGTTCCGTGACCTTGGGAATCTATGCATAGGGGTTGGCACACGTTTTCGTCTTGACTCTCCGGTAGAAACTTTGGGGCACTCTTTGAAGTTCTTTGTGTTGGATTGAACATGATGAATCTGAAATTGTGTGATGCATATCGTATAATCAGGCACATGGGTACTCGTGGTGACATTGGAGTATCTAGGTGACATTAGGGTTTTGGTTGATGTGTATCTTAAGGTGTTATTTTAGTACGAACTCTAGGGCTGTTCGTGACACTTATAGGGATAGCTCATAAGATTGATCGGAAAAGATAACTTTGAGGTGGTTTCATACCCTACAATAATTTCTTCGTTTGTTCTCCGCTATTTGTGACTTTGGAGTGAACTCTTTGTCGCACGTGAGGGATTTACATATGATTCAACTATGTTAGTATTGTTGAGAGAACTTGCACTAGTGAAAGTATGAACCCTAGGCCTTGTTTCTAAGCATTGCAATACCGTTTGTGCTCACTTTTATCATTAGTTACCTTGCTGTTTTTATATTTTCAGATTACAAAAACCTATATCTACCATCCATATTACACTTGTATCACCATCTCTTCGCCGAACTAGTGCACCTATACAATTTACCATTGTATTGGGTATGTTGGGGACACAAGAGACTCTTTGTTATTTGGTTGCAGGGTTGTTTGAGAGAGACCATCTTCATCCTACGCCTCCCACGGATTGATAAACCTTAGGTCATCCACTTGAGGAAAATTTGCTATTGTCCTACAAAACTCTGCGCTTGGAGGCCCAACACGAGTCTACAAGAAGAAGGTTGCGGAGTAGACATCAAGCTCTTTTCTGGCGCCGTTGCCGGGGAGGTGAGTGCTTGAAGGTATATCTTTAGATCTTGCAATTAAATCTTTTAGTTTCTTGTTTTATCACTAGTTTGGTTTATAAAAGAAAACTACAAAAAAATGGAATTGAGGTTGCCTCATATACTTCATCTTTATAATGTCTTTCGTGAAAATGATGGAAAGGAAAATTGTGCCAAATTGTTAGAAGAAGAAGTCAATAAAATGTTTGGCACTAAATCTTTGTATGATGAGCATGATTGCAATGCTGTTAGTATAAATTTCTTGAATATTCATTATGCTAATGATATGCAAAGCCACAAGTTTGGGGATGCTATGTTTGATGAATATGATATCTTTAGTCCCGCATGTTTTGATGAGCAAAATTATTATGATGATGGCATGCCTCCTATCTATGATGATTATTGTGATAACATGTATGCTATAAAGAGTGATAGTAATCATGAAACTTGTCATCATGATTTTAATATTCAAAGTGGTTATGTCAATCAAGTATCTCATGATATTTATTTTGTTGAGTTTACTCCCACTATTAGTCATGAGAAGAAATTTTCTTGTGTGGAGAGTAGTAAAATTTCTATGCTTGTAGATCATGAAAAGAATGCTTTATGTGCTGGTTATATTGTGAAATTCCTTCATGATGCTACTGAAAATTATTATGAGGGAGGAACATATGCTTGTAGGAATTGCAATAATATCAAGTTTTCTCTCTATGTGTTCAAAGTTTTGAAGTTATGCTTGTTTTGCCTTTCTATGCTAGTTGATTCTTACTCCCATAAATTGTTTGCTCACAAAATCCCTATGCATAGGAAGTGGGTTAGACTTAAATGTGCTTGTCATGAGATTCATGATGCTCTCTTGCATGTTTCAATTACTATTCTTATCTTTTACGTGAGCATCATTGAAATCATCATGCCTAGCTAAAAGGCTTTAAAGAAAAGCGCTTGTTGGGAGACAACCCAACACTTTTCCTTTCTGTTTTTGTGTGTTCACATGATTAAGCTACCGTATTAATCATGTTTTATAGCTTTTGTTTCAATAATGTGCCAAGTAAAACCTTTGGGATGACTCAAAAGATGAGTAGAATTGATGCTGAACCAAAACATAAACTTTTGCCTCCAGTACAGGAATATTCATTTTTTACTGGAGCGTGATAATGATCTGAAATTTTTACACAGTCTTGATATACAAATTCTTCAGGTTTTCCTAATTTTTCAGAATTTTGAGAGACAGGGAAGTATGGTTACACTACAGATCTTCACACACTGTTCTGTTTTTGACAGATTCTGTTTTGCATGCATAGTTTGCTTGTTTTAGTGTTCCCATAGCTTATATTCAGTGATATAAATTATGGGAATAGTAGAGGAGAGGAGAGGTGCAGGAGAGGAGAGGTGCAGGAAGAAATGTGCACCTTCTTCGCTGTCCTCCTTGGGTCCTTGGCTCCTTGCTGCTAACATGCGGAGGGGAACAGCAGCTCGGCCCACCCGCCGTCAGGCAGTCAGGCTTCAGCGACCTAGGAGGGCGAACACCACTGCCGGGTGCTTCAGGAGGCGGGCAGTCCACCCGCTGATCCAGCCGGCGGGGGACACGCACCACGAGCGCCGGCGAGGCCCGCATCTCAGCCACAGTCGTCTCGGCGGGCACCCTCCCCTTCTTCTCTCACTTCGTTGCACAGGATGTGGTACGCGGTGGAGGTCCAGTAGGCAGTGACGGGCTGGCTGCGCCGGCTGAGGACACAGCTGGAGACGGGAGGCGGGAGTTCGGCGGGGCATACGGGGGACTCACACGGCACACCAGAGAGAGGAGTTGCCGCCGGTGCCTATTTGCGGCGGACACGCCGGAGAATGGGAGAGGTACGTGTGACCTGCACTACGCACGGGTGTGGGCTGGGCGCTGGGCTGGGCTGGGCTGAGGTGCGTGCGTGAGTTGTGTACTGGGCTAAGGCCACTGCAAGTTCCATCCTTTTCCGAAGCTCTCTCTAGTGACATTTTTCGAATGATCCGGAGAATTGTAGTGATATTTTTCGTAACATGAAAACTGCAGTGGTGTTCTTCAAATCTGCTAGAATCATCAACGGCTGTTTTTTAATCTGCTAGAATCAATGAATCATCAACGGCTGTCATTGATCCTCAAAAAAAAAAATATCAACGGCTGTCTTTTTCAAAAAAGGACAACAGCGATTTCTCCAGCGCTTGCTAATCCGCCTATCCGTGCGCGCTGCATGTAGCCTGCATCTCTCCTGTCGAACAAAACTTAACTCCTGCTAGTTAGCATGCATGCTAGAAGTTAGAAGCTCCTAATTAGATGTATGCAAAAAAGAAAAAGTCAGCACATTCTTTTCAAAAAAATTGAAAATTAAAAATGTTTTGTAACTCTAATGGTCCACTAGATTGAAAAACTGTCTTCACATAAATAATTCATCGTCACGAGACCTTCAAAACTAGATCGCATGTTGGTACATTTCGCCAACTTTTTTTTAGGTAAAAAACTATCACATCTAAACTACGTAAGCTATCACACCTATAATACATAAATTATCGTGGTATTTACAAGGAGCCTATCGGGGTATGTTTCAACTCTTTTTTTGTCTGAGTCAAAAGATGTCACATGATTTGTAAGTAAATTATCAGGTCCACAATACCACCATCCATCATCGATGCCATGCCTGGCCGCAAGGTGAGTTTCACATGCTGATGCTGCATGCCCGCTCATAAACGTGACTTTGCTGGTCGTGCTTGGCCAGGCTCATTTAGGCGTGTGCCGGGCCGTGGTGTTTGTAGTACATGAGCTATATACAGTGGTGTGCATATATTATCATGCTATTTACACAGAAGTTATAGGGTGTATTATTTATTTCAATACCTTTTTTTAGTCAAAATGCCATTGTTGTTTGTATGTGAGCTATCTCATTTTTTGTGTTTATATTATCATGCTACTTACACATAAGTTATTGGGATTTGTTTTCCAACAACCTTTTTCATATTCAAATTTGTGTGGTCTTTGTATGTGAGTTACCAGCCATATTGTGTGTATATTATTATTACCATGTCAGGTACACACAAGTTATTGGGGGTATATTTTTGAACAATTTTTGTCTTGTTCAAAAGGCTAAGCCCAAGTGGATGGCCCAACCGTGTTGTGTCCCTTGGTATTTTCAGAAAAAAAATGTTTCTCTAGTGTTTGGACTAAAAAAAAAAGTTCCCCTATTATCTTTAAAAAAAGGCATCTCTCCTCTCCGCTTTTTTTCTTCTTTGAGTTGTCCTCTCTCTCTCTCTCTAACGTGCAGTAATCAATGGATACAAAATGCCACCAAATTCCACGCACTTGGGTCCGAAATCAAAGCCATCAGTATATATATACTATGAAAACCAAAGAGCTGAATTTCGAAGACAAGAATCTGAAAGCAACCAGATTGCGGCACAGAGTAACCTTTTGAATTTTAGCGCTCCGAATCAGAGTAGCGCTTCTTTCAGGCTAAAAAGTAAACACAATACAACTTCCGGGAGAATGGATAGTCCATATTACAGAAACAAATACATGTATACTGGACAAACATATAGTAATGGATGAGAAATGGAAATGCTGACTTCAGAATCACCCCAAAGGCACAAACAGGCATCCCAGACCACCATGTCACAGGCCACAGGATAACAACTGGCAACCGCAGGGCCGTAAAGATGATCGTAACGCTTCATTGCTCGCCTGGTTTAAGCGGTTGCTCAAAATTCATGGACAGACATATCAGCCTCGCATACTCTCTTTATGGCGTTCAATTCTTTGACCACGTCATTCATCTTCATTCTGTGCCTTGGGGAATCATCGCAGCAAGCTAGGCCAAGCGTAAATATAGGATATAAGAATATATCGATGATAGACTGCGTGTCTCCGCTGTAGGTTGCACTAGCATCCACTATTTCCAGTAGCTTATCAGGATAAGCCATCCTCACATAGTCGACCAGGCTTGTCACACCATCCATGAAATTGTCAGATGGCCTCCTTCCAGTAAATATTTCCAATAGCAACACCCCGTAGCTATATACATCACCATCCGTGGAGGGTTCAGATCCTGAGCCATACTCTGAAAAACATGTAAACAGAGATGTTACTGGCCATGTAATGGGTAGACAGAAATTTGACAGATCTCACTCTCAATTCAATCAAGCTTGCCAAGTGAAATCTACCAAACTTGTACCGAATCAAATAATATGAAGATAAATATTCCTAGATAAATTTAAAATGTTGCTCACCCGGTGCGACGTATCCAATTGTGCCTTTAATTACAAATGAGCTGCTTTCAGTTCCAACACCATTGTGCATGCATTCATCGGTATGCATTATCTTTGCTAGACCAAAGTCGGTGACGTGTGCAACAAAGTCATCATCTAGAAGGATGTTGCATGGTTTGATATCACAGTGAACTATGGATGGCAAACGACTGTGCAGCAAAGTCTTAATATTAGTATTAGGGATTTATAGGAAACAGCATCCGATCAGATTGGCTTCCCTGTCAGCTACAACAAAGCTAGGCGTGCAAAGGAAAAGATATTCCAGAGGTTGTATGGAACCTATGAGGAGGCCTATTCTTATGCCCCCAGGATGCTTCATCAGATAGCAACTGCTAACAGGGGGGCTCTAGTTTGGCGGAAAAAACGTCAAAACCCAATGAACCCGGAAGAGAAAATCCTGGACCGCTTATTCTGGGCATTCGCCCAGACTATACAAGCATTCAGGCACTGTCGCCCGGTCTTATCAATTGATGGTACATTTCTCACGGGCAAGTACAAGGGCACACTCTTGGTGGTGATTGTTGCAGATGCAAATAATCAACTTCTTCCTATTGCATACGCACTAGTCGAGGGCGAGAAAAAAGATAGCTGGTTGTGGTTCCTCAGCTGCCGGAAGATGGGGGTCGTGAAAGATCATGAAGGCGTTTGCATCATCTCTGATCGCAACACCGGGCTATTAAGCGCGCTCGACATAATTAAGGTGTCAGAAGATCCAGACTGGGGGTGGCCCGATCTAGAGACAAGGTGGTGCATGGGGCATTTGGCAGCAAATTTTTACTCCAAATTCAAGAACAAAGATTGGTTCAAGTTATTCAAGAGGATGTGCATGCAGAAAACTGAAGTCAAAATGAATGCTATCTGGGCAGGTATTAATGGGGAGATCGAGCGCGCATCTGTGCCAGAGAGAGAAGATCGAAGGGTCGTCAGACGGCAATAAATTTGAGCCAGTGGATCGGCCAGAATTACCCTGATTTGTACAAGTGGGCGCAATCTCACGACACCGGGGCTCAGTACGGAATAATGACCAGCAACATGTCAGAGGTGTACAATGGTGTTCTTAAAGGTGTGCGAGCCCTACCTATCACAGCCTTAATAGATGAGACTTGGAACCGAACTCTGTCATACTTTGCAGATAGAGTCACCGTCACCAAGGCACTAGTTGAATTGAACAAGCCCTGGTCTGAGAAGATGCAAAGACATCTGGATGGGAAAGCAAAGAAGTCGCAAAGCCATGGTTGTAGGAAAGTGGATGCACTTAGGAATAAACTAGATCATTGATGGCGCGCGTTGCTGCGCCCGTCTATCTATAAATGGAATGGTAGGAATATTCATAAATATCAATAATACCATGTATTAGTCAGTAATCAAGAGAAATCACATATATACTTGATATAAGCAAGGTTCACAGATACAAATAGTCAACATGCACAACAATGTACACAACAAATACACTAATTGGTACTGCCAGGACAGATAATAAGCAGTAGATTGTGTACATGGTACGTTGGTGAAACTTCACATGCATCTATGAAAGAGCCACCATGTTCAGAAACAAAGGAGAGTTAGGCGAGCCTGATACAACTGGCCATTTCATGGGACATGAGTGCGAACAAGGATTTACAGTTAGTTACTATATACTACCATACGGGCAGTAGTTGGCATATGTAGTAATCAAACCAATTCAAGTAATCAGATATTATACACTCATAACCTGATTTTCCTTGCACGGTGAGTAATGGTTTTGTTTCAGCTAAAACATGTTCAGCAATGAGTTCAGACTATGTGATTCGGCAACTAAATAATGGATAAAATAAAGGACAAGTTATGCATAATGGCAAAAAATAAGATCATTGAGATGAGACTCACACAAAACAATTGTTAGATACTGCACTCTTGCTTTCCAGCATGCATTCTAATGCACTCTACATCACCGATCAAGTGACAGAACAGAAATTCAGAGACCTACTACTTATGAATTAATATGCCGTAAATTAGATATAAGGTATTGCACAATGCTTACACTCAACATCTTATTGTCCAAATCAAGTCCAGGAAACACCATGTGCAAGCTAATCTTCTTCAATTGAGAAGCAATATTTTTCTAATGTAAAATTGGAAATGAGATGGACAACCTACCCCAGTTGTGAATATTTTTGTTGTCGCAATGAGCCAATATGCTGCTTAGGACCCCACCTGTTATCTTTATACCTTCACTCAGGACCCAAAAACATCAAACCTGTTATAGCATTGGTCTAAGAAAACTTACATATAAAGAACTTGAGCGGCTTTAGAAAACCCAAACAGGAGTAACACAGATGAGATCTCAGGGGCACGCAATACGGTGCTAGAGCAGGTTGAACATTCCGGACCGGGCAAGAGAGTTCAGATCCGGCGTATTTTGGTGATGAGGTCGAGGGATCGAGTAGCATGGCAATGCGTTAGAATTGAAAACCCTACCTCCATGCCCCCAATTTCAAATTTGGAAGAAACGCAAGCACAGAAGCAATCGTATTAGCAATGAACTGCAAAATCAAAATCACATGAGTGCATGATATGGTACTTACGGGATAGATAGCAGCTCATATTAAAATAACCTAGTTTAGGATCAATCATGTTAATCTGAAAGAGATCACCTGAATATAAATCATATGGTCACATCATCAAAAACTGCATCTTGCAAAGCATCATGATGCACTGATAAAATGATTGGAAATTCTACCAATGGTACCTTCTTATGTTGGTTAGGTAATAGAACAAAGAAAACACTCGATATGTCAAAATGGAAAAGAGAGTACTAAAATAAATTCATATATCTGTAACCTGTAGGTGATCTGTTTTTAGAGGGAACATCAAACCTGAAGTCCTAAATTAGCAGTTGGCAGTTGATACTCCGTTTACAAATAGGGAAATCCAACCTACATATTCATGCATCAGCACATGAGTGCACATAAGATTTAGACCCCGAACAAACATGACAGTAGTTATGTAATGCAAATAAGCCAAGAATCTTAGAACTATGGCAAACATCGATTTCATTAACAAGCTAGGGATTTAGAGAAACATATATAGTATCACTTCCAAGTGCAGAAATGCACAACACACGCACAAGCATGCGTTGCTGCCATCACGAGGAAGCAAGAGGCACAAATAGCTTATGTTTCTAGTTTGGATTAAAAAGACACATTTCAAAATGAGCGATTGCTTGTGTTGATCGAATCTTATTTCTAATTATAATGTCTAAAATGTTTTCATCAACATATCGGTACCTACCACCAATCATGAAATATCAGTTTTCAAAATATGCATATAGCACACCAATTTTCTAATTATACTTTGCACGTGCTTTCAACCAGAATTGAACTGGATCTAATTACCGAGAGAACATAATTTAATATTTAAGTTCAGGCCTTCAAGGCGCAATACCAGATTGCGGCCAACACCAACATGCTTCTTCCCACATATAGACTATATCAGCACGACTAAGCGACTACCAAACAAAAAAAAATAGCATTGAGAAAACAATTAGCATTGACGCACGGCCTATCAACTGCAAGGTTAGGACACGTACCAGAACTCTACCAAGCAAAAGATCATCACCACACTCTTGGTTCACTGTGACCTATCAAGACTCACGCCCATGCATGTTAAAACTCCAAATCAACATGCCAATCAAGAGAACAGTATGGATCTCGGAATTATTGAACCACTGGAATGAAGAGATGTAAAAAAACAATCTGATTTGTTAGGGATATGTGTGTGAGGAGAAAAGAAGCGAGTGGGAAGATGAACTGAGGTGATCCGTTGATCTGAAACCAGCGAATCTGGACTGGATTCGCCGCTGCCGCTGCGCGCCCTAGCTTGGCGACAAGACCATGCGATCCACTGCAGCTCCACGGGGATCCGTCACTGCCCCACAGGAGGTGGTGGTGTGCGCGCTAGGTCTGCGAGCAGGAGGGTTGTGACTACCGTGGGGAAGTTGCAGCGCCGCCATCGCCATTGTCACAGGAAGAGGCATCATAGGGGAGGGAGGAATAGCGATCGATCTGTCTGGCTATGACCGATGATGGATCCCATCTCTCTGTTCCAGCGACCAGCTCTCGCAGCCGGCCTTTTAGCCAATTGGGCCGGGAGAAAAGGCCCGATTAACCAGAGACCTCAGATTTTGTCTGTGGAATAGCAGCCCTTTAGGACAACAGATCTGACGGCCAAAAATGCTCCAATCCTAAAAATGAACGGCCAGAAACGGTGAGGTCGTGAGAAGCCTCGCTTTAGACTCGGTTTTACTGTCCTAAATGGGAAGTCAACGTGTGAGCCAAGTTTGTTAAGGGTCACCACAGAGGATCAAAAAAACAAGCTGTCACCCTCGGCCAACGTCGTGTGAGTGTAGTTGCAAGAAGACCAATCTTCTGGGATACCCTTGCAGTCACGTCCTCCGGGCAGCTGCAGATCAAAAAATCAGTGTCGAACCATATGTGTCGCCGTACTTCAACATGTACAATTTATACAACACCTGGAATGGTGAGTTCTCGGCAGACAGAGGAACCACTCGTTCCTTGGACATGGCGAACTAGCATCATCAGAGGGTGAGAAATAACATGGAGGAAAGGAGGGGCAGAAGGGACAAACCGCCACCGGCGTGCTGTGGAAGGCTCGGCGAGGGGCGGCCGGACGCGAGACGCAGGCCGCCGGCATCACTAGACGGAGGGCACAACTCTGTGTCTTTGCAGCGAGCATCCACAGGGCCATGGGTGGACCTCAGCGCGATGGATGGGAGCAGGAGCGGGGGCGGGGGTACGGCGGCTAGGATTCCTTCCTCCTCCGTCCTTCTCTTCTCTCTCGACTTTCTGGATTCTCTCCTCTTTTTATTTTTGAGGGGTCTAGATTTGTCCCCGACTGGGAAAGAGATTTTGTTCATCGACCTACGCGGAGAAGAACGTGCAAACGGGCACCCTCCTTCTTCCCCGTGTCGCGCATGCTTTTGCGCAGGCCCATGCCTATTTCTTTTTTTCTTTACTTAATTTTCTTTTTTTGCTTTATTAAAAATTCTTCACAATTTCATACAAAAAAATGAATTTCAAATCTTCCCGAATTTTCAAGAATTTGAAAAATGCCTATGGATTCGAAAATTTTCTTGAACTCAAAAGAAATACAACATTAAGATCATGTTCGAGAATTAAAAAATGCTTACAAATTCAAAAATTTCATGGGTTTCGAAAAAATGTTCTCAAATTTGTAAAAAAATCAAAATTAAAAAATGTTCATCAATTCGAAAACTGGTAATTATTTCAAAAAACTCATGAATCTAAAAAATGTTCAAGACTTCAAATATTGTTCGTGAATTAGTCAAAAACGTTATGATTTAAAAAAATCTCAAGAATTGTCTGAAATTTGAAAAATGTTCATTTCAGAAAAATCTTTGTAATTGAAAAAATGTTCGTGAATTCAAAAATTGTTCATGGCCTCAAAAATAATGTTCATGAATTCAAAATAATGTCCACGGATTTTAAAAACATTCATGATTTCAAAAAAAACTTCAGGATCCAAAACAATGTTCACTAATTTGAAAGATATTTTCAAAATGAAAAATAAATACGAAAAAATAAAAATAGAAGAAAAGTGAAAAGTAAAAAGAAAAGAAAGGGTGAACATAAAAAATAAAATAAAAATGAAAATGGAAAAATAAAAGTAAAAGTGAAAGTGAAAAAAGGGTTTGAACTTACCCAAAACAGGAAGAGGAAGCCTGTGCTACTTGGGCCGGCCCATTCAACGAGGAAAGGGGATGCACGTTTGGCTGACAACTATCGATCTATGCAATGAAATAGGAGACCGCCTCACGACTGCTGCACCCACTCATCTTAATGGGCAGCTGGGCTTGCCTCCCACTCTCTCTCTCTACTCTCTCTCTCTCTCTCTCTCTCTCTCTCTCTCTATTGGAATTCTTTTTTTATTTTTTGGCCCACTTCTCCACATGTTTCTTCCCTTGTCACGCGTCAAGACGGATGCCACAATCATTCGGGCGGCTATGCACATCCATTGGTGGATAACGCGAGCGACCGGATCTGGGATCGATGCGTCCACCTAGGGGACTGAGTGCATGGTTGTGTGTGCCACTTTTCAGTGATCATCCGAGAGCCAAATCCGCAAAGCAGGGAATAAAAGGTAGACCACCCAGGAAATCTCCAGAAGTGCACATAGGATGCACTTGCCCAGTGTCCATATCGTACGACAAATTAACCTCCCTCCAATCAGTAAGGAAAATCACATTGTGTTCTGGATGAATTGCAAACATATCATACTTATGGGACCCATCCTCCTCTTCGTCGTAATCCTCGTCTTGGTCGGATTCCGTTTCTTCAAAGAGTTCCGGAACATCGACGGTATGCTTTAGGGTCCACTCTTCAGTAGCATAATCCTTGAGCACCCACACAGAGAGCTCGTAGTCACGAGGATCCATATACCAAGCATGAAGGAGCCCCTGAGAGCACGCCACCGAACCATAACCCGGTGTGGCCCCTAGCATTTCTTCGGGGGCGGCAATTTCCCGGCAAAGCTCCCCGTCAATGTCCACTACGGCTATCAAAGGTTCATCGACAAATAAATGCAGGAAATGCATCATGCCATTCATGAAGACGGCGCATTCCGGAACGACGGCGGGAAACTCTTCGTTCTCCCACCCGCTGCTCGGGGTCCATTCTCCGGTTTCCCATGAGTATACCGCCAGAACATCGTCCGTCTCGAAGAGCGGCGCAAACACCACGAAGCGAGACGGATCGGCCGGGTCGAAAACCAGCAAGGGATACCTCAGCTCGAAACATTGGGGGTCGTCGTCGTCTTCGTCCAGCCATTCTATAGGAGGCAGCACGGTCCACTCCTCGGTCATCGGATTGCACACGACGAAATCGAACTCGTCTTCTTCCGATTCCGATTCGTATTCCCAGCATTTGCAGAGGAGGAGGCTGGTGGCGCATTGCTCGAGCTTGACTCTCTGGTAGCTGTCACGCAGGAAAGGGAGCGAGGCGTCGACCAGCGGGCGTCCGCCGGACAGGTTGTCGAAGCAGAGGTGGCCGACCAGGTGGTTGTGGAAGAATCCGGCGAGGGTCTGCGGCGCCCTCTTGATGATTTCGGGGTCGGAGCAGAGCTCCCGCCACTGCTTGGAGACGCACTTGAAGCGGCAGAGCGACCGGTAGGGCAGCCGTGCCAGGATCTCGACGAGGGGGCCCTCGGAGAGGATCGCCGCGGCCGCCGCCGCCGGCTGCCTCTGCCTCCTCTTCTTCCTCTGCTTCTACGAACGGACCCAAGAAAGATTTATTAGGCTCCCGGCCGATTCCCTTCCATTGACCCAAGAAAGATTGATTGGGGGAAGAGGTTTGGAGCACACCTGAGAATCCACGGCGGGGAACGGCGGCGCGGGACGGGACTCGTCGTGGCGGCGGATCGCCGGCGGGTGGCTCTGCTCCTTCCCCGTGCGGCCATTCCTGCTTGCTTCTCCTCCCCCTGGTGGCATAGCTCCTCGTGGGCTCGTGGATCAGTGCGTGGAGGCCCTCGTCGGAGCAGGTTCCTGAGCTCGCCGGAACTCTAGCTAGGGTTTGGAAGACGGAAGGGCAAGAGCGGCGGCCGCGCGGCCGTGTTCCACGATGGCGTTCACGATTCTTCCAGAATTCTGCCGAGATAACCGTAGGTATATATATCTGGAAAAGTGATTTTCCAATAAACTACCTTGACTGGATGCAAATTACCATGTTTCTTCTCTCCAAATTTTCTTACCCGCCCCCCTTTTCTGAAAGGGGACTGATCTGCGCCGGCGGCCGGTCGCGCGCGAGCCATCGGATCGCAGTCTGTTGACCGTCAGATCGAGCCATGCAGCAAAAAATGTCGATGTAGCAAAAACAAAGCAACGATGTAGCAATTTTTGGCAAACGGATGCAGCAAAAACGTGGTTGTAGCAAAATCGTCGTCGTCGTCGCGCCTTGATGGATGTAGCAAAAAAAAATAGCCGGTAGTGGCAAAAATGCAACTACGGTTGCAGCTTTCCTTGCTGGGCAGATCCGATTGAAGCTTTTTCTGTCTATGGTTGAAGGTTTTTTCAACAACGTTTGAAGCTTTTTTAGATGACGGTCGCAACACTTGTATACGCGCGAGCACAGCCATGGCAGCAGGCGACGAGGACGACAGGCGGCGGTGCGTAGAGGCGGCAGCAGCGCAGGGGCTTGGCGCCGTTCGCCGGGGCCGGTGGCCGTCGCCGCTCGCCGGGGTTATGCGCCCATCGCAGCTCGCCGGGGCTACTCGCCGGGGCTGCTCGCCGTCGCAGCTCGCCGTCGATGCGGGGTAGACGGCAGCCTCGCCGGGGCCGCGCGTCGTGGCTGCTTGCTCGCCCGTACTACTCGCCGTCGCAGTGATGGACACGAAAAAAACCATGAGAGCGTTTGGATCTACTGAATGTGTGCGTGTTGTAGCCTGTCTCGCGTGAGAAAAAGGAAGCGACCGGCCGAGCGCTTCGGCCGGCGCTCCGGCCCCAAACATTTCCCTTTCTGAAACCGCTTTTTTGGGGTCCATTTGCAACCTTCGACAACAAATCAAATGAAGATATAGCGTGCCAAATGACTTAATAATAAGTTTTGCATGGCAAACAATTTAATGATAAGTTTTGCATGACAAACAATTTAACAAGTTCATCATTGAATGCATCAAACCGAATGAATCAAAGTTGGCCGACGTTTTCATAACGCGCATTTTTTTTCGAGAATGACAAGGGGGCATTCGGCCCCATCGGTTGTTGTATTACTCGAAGGACGTGGCAATTATACAATGTTTTTCATCAAAAAGATAAAAAACAACATGATAAGAAGCGAGAAAAGGGAAAACAAACCGTAAACAGAACTAGACAGTCGAGAGGAAGAAGAGGCGGATGGTCAAGAGTTGATCCCGAGACGAAGCGTCGTATTGTCTGCTCCAAATCAAAATGTCGTCGGCAGTCTTCGCGAGAATGTCACACGCGCCGCAGTCATTACCGTTGAAGGTGGCGTTGTTCCTAGCCTTCCAAATCTGCCAAAGGAGCATATAGAGGCCCTCCTTCCACAGGACGGCCACTTCGGGCGTTGGCGGCGGCGAGGAGAGGATCTCCTCAACCGAGTGGAAGGGGCCCCTCCCGAGACGGGACCAGGTAGAAGCCACACGATCGCAGGCGGCGAATATGTGAACAGTGGACTCCTCGATGGGGCAGGATGCACACATACTAGAGGGGGCGCAACTCTTCGCATGCAAGTTTTGTCGACTGCTAAGACGATCCCTGACCAGAAGGCAAGCGAAGGTCTTAATCTTCTTGGGGAGACGGGAGCTCCAAATGTCAATGGACGACTGGCATAGCACCCCTCTGTGAGACAGCACCCGGAACGCGGTGCGCGAGCTGAATTAGAGGTCCTCGTCCCAGGCCATGAACCGGCGTCTGGTGCGTCCACGAGCATGAGGTCGCGGACGATGGCCTGCACCACCGCGAACTGAGACACAGCGATAGTGGAGAGACGCCTCTGGAGATGGAGCCCGTCGGAGACGACCACCGCCACCGTGGCATGGGGGCGCGTAGAGTGAGAGTATAGTGCCGCGAACTCGAAGCAGAGGGCGCCGCCCGGGCGCCAATGTTCATGCCAAACGGAGGTGGCGCGCCCATCCTGAAGATCCACGCGGGTGATAGACCTGTACATCGGGAGGCCACGGAGAACGACGGCCTCGAGGAAGGAGGGAGCGAAAATGCGGTCGTTGACGTCCCCCCTGATGTTGCTGAGGAACCGGTGCTTCCAGGGCAAGCAATCGGGCTGGTGGAGCTTGTGGATAAAGTTGAGGAGCAGGCACATGTTCTGTCGGCGTAGATCCCGGAACCCGAAGCCACCCTCCTGCACATCTTCACACACTTTATCCCAAGCAATTAGACATCGAGCACCGGAGCAAGTATCCTTGCCGGTCCAAAAAAAGGCACGACTGCTCCGATCATTCATCTCAACCACACCAGGGGCGAAGCAAGTAGGAGCACATATAGTAGGTGGAGAGGTTATTGAGGACGGCATTACAGACGACCATCCTCCCGCCAGACGAAAGAAGCAGGGCCTGCCACCCTGACAGGTAATGGTCGATTGAGCGGATGAGGGGGTCGTAAGCAGAGATGGGCACCTTCATTGGAGACAACGACAAACCCATGCAAGGCCGAGGAAAAGAAAAAATGGGGCACCCCAAGGTGGCAGCCATGTGGGCAGCCAAGTCCGTCGTACAGTGCATGGGGATAAACCCGAATTTGTGGAAGTTGATGGCCAGGCCAGTAGCAAGGGTGAAGGAGTCGAGGATGGACCTGAGGTGAATAGCAAACTGGGAGTCTGCATGACAAAGGATGAGAGTGTCGTCAGCGTACTGGAGAATCGGGCAGGGGAGCGTAGAGTCAATGGGTGGGCCAGCCTTCCCTCCAAGCAGGCGGACCGAATAAGAAGCTGAAGGACGTCGACAACAATAATAAAGAGGTAAGGCGAGAGTGCATCACCTTGGCGCAGGCCATTTCTGCAGAGGATCCAGTCCCCCGGGGTGTTGTTGAGAAGAATGGCGGTGTGTCCAGTAGAAAGAATGTCGCGAATCCACCCACACCACCTAGAGTTGAAGCCACGGGCTGAGAGGATAGAGAGGAGGTTGGACCGATTGACAGAGTTGAAGGCCTTTCGAAAGTCAGTTTTAAACACAATCGTGGGGGCCTTCCGAAGGTGACACACACGAAGGAGGTCGGCCGCATAAACAATGTTTTCGGAGATACACCTGCCTGGCAGGAAACCAGTTTGGTCGGGATCCACAAGGGAGTGAATGTAACTTTGCAACCGAGAGCACAAAGCTTTCGTGATGGCCTTCATGACGCAGTTTTGCAGGGAGATGAGGCGGAAATCCGCGGGAGAGCGGGACGCTTCAAACTTGGGGAGAAGGACCAAGAAGGCACGGTTGATGCGGGTGAGGTCAAGGGTGCCTGAGTACAAGTTGTGAAAGATCGCTTCGATGTCCGCGTGGACCGTATCCCAGAAGGAAACAAAGAAAGAAGGGCCAAACCCGTCTGGGCCAGGGCTTGACAAGTGGTTCATGTCGAGGAACGCCTGACGGATTTCCTCGGACATGAAGGGAGCCGAGAGGTCATCAGGGAGGGGAACAACATCGGCGTAAAGGTTCGAGAGATTGAAATTCCAAGAACAGGGGGATGTCGAACCCAAAAGCTCCAAATAGTAAGCCCGAAGGGCATAGGCCTTGAGGTCGTGGGAGAAGAGGTCAACGCCATCGACGGAAAGGACAGGGATGTAGTTTTTTGGAAACGGGAGGAGGCCGAGGCATGGAAGAACCACGTGTTCTCGTCCCTGTCAACCGCGAAGCAAATTTTGGACTGCAACTTCCAGTAAAGGACACGCTCTTTAAAAGAAACATGAAGGGCGTTGGTCATGAGAGAACAGAGAAGGTTTTCCGTGTTGGAGAGGGGGCGACTCTCCTCCATGCGATCGAGAACGCCAATGAGAACTCGGTAGTCATGCTCCTTGATGACGCGCATTGATGTTGCTATGCATCGTGTGGAACCACTTCTTGCGATGGCGTTGGAGGGCCTTTTTGTTTGGACAATTAGACACAGCCAAGTAGGAAAAGAGTGGGGGTCGCCCTACCAGCCAACGAGAGACCGATGTTGACCTAAAAAAGGTGACTAATACGAGTATTTAAATCCGGGTGTCTATTTTGTTGTCCATTTAGGGCTCGCATCTAACTCCTAGGTCATTCTCGAGCGACCTCGGAAGACCCCACCACCACCTACCTCTCACTGCACCATGCCCTTGTCGTTGTTAGATGTTAAGCCCTATGTGATGGACGATGACGGCATGCTCACTCGCCTATGCGCTTCCTCCCCCTCCACAAGATGGTTGCTCTGAAATCCCATCAAACTGCAACGATCACCTAGCAGGACCTACATGGGCCACCACCATTGGAGCTAAATCCGGCTGATCTTCAGGTAGGGGATCCTAAGCTTGGCATCTTAGGACGATGGTAGCAAGGACAGATGATTTACCCAGGTTCTCGCTCTTCGAAGAGATAAACCCACTGCCGAAGCTAAACCTGGCTGAGGATCCTAAGCTAGACGTCTTGGGACGATGGTAACATGGAGACATGATTTACCCAGTTTCAGGCTCTCCGAAGAGATAAAACTCTACGTCCTTCTTGGGTTATATTGCATTGAAGTGTGTACATAGTATAGGTAAACTACCAAGAGATTGTGTGATGAGATGTGGATTGTCCTCTATCGACACTAGTAGAAAACAGGGCTTTCGTCCTAGCCGGATCGGAGCAATAGTCCCGGTCGCGTTACGAACCGGGACTAATGTAAGCACTAGTCCCGGTTCGAGCGGCTAGGACGCCGGACGGGGCTCAACAGGCATCAGTCCCGGTTCGAATGGGACCTTTAGTCCCGGTTGGAGACACCAACCAGGACTAAAGGGTCTCACCCCCTTTTTCCAGTTTTTTTTTGTTTTTTGCTTTATTTATTTTCTTTTGTTTGTACTTACAGCGAAATATTTAGAGTTTTTGAGTGAATCTTTTTCCTTTAGGTCACAAAAATTATAAACTTTCTGTTAGTGCCAGTAGTTTTCAAATTTGAATAGTTTAAATTTGAATTCTTTGAAATTTGTGTGAATCACTAGTTTGTGAATAACTTTACTTTGAAAATAGATTTTTGAGTGATTCTTTTTCTTGCCGTTTAATATTAGTGTGTTTTATCATTATATTCAATTTGGTAATTTTTAGGTTATTTTAAATAGGTGTTTTAATCAAAACAGATTATGTTTAGCTCTTTTAGTTTTATAGCTCAAAAAATCAATAAATGCATGAAAAATAGCGAATGAAGTGGGAAAGGGTTGAAAATTGATGATGTGGCTTTTAATGGTGCATGTTGAACGCACAAAAAGTCTGGAGTTGAAATAAGTTTAAAAAACTGAAATGCCTTTGTAACAGATGAGTTTTCGTCCGAAACCCTGATACTTTGAAAGAGATTGTCGAGTTTGTACACAAAGTGCATCCAGTTTTTGCCGTAACCATCTCAACTTTTTTGCACATGCTATGTGGGTGAAATGATGATATCATGCCAAGTTTCAACCTTTTCAGAGTTCATTTGTAGTGTTTTTCAATTTCAGGGTCATTTAACTCAAAAAAAAACAATAAATGCATGAAAAATAGAAAATGAAGTGGGAAAGGGTTGAAAATTGATGATGTGGCTTTGAATGGTGCATGTTAAACGCACAAAAAGTCTAGAGTTAAAATAAGGTTTAAGAAATGAAATGCCTTTGTAATAGATGAGTTTTCGTCCGAAACCCTGATACTTCGAAAGGGATTGTCCAGTTTGTACACGAAGTGCATCCAGTTTTTGCCGTAACCCTCTCAACTTTTTAGCACATGCTATGTGGGTGAAATGATGATACCATGTCAAGTTTCAACCTTTTCAGATTTCATTTGTAGTGCTTTTCAATTTCAGGGTCATTTAGCTCAAAAAATCAATAAATGCATGAAAAATAGCAAATGAAGTGGGAAATGGTTGAAAATTGATAATGTGGCTTTGACTGGTGCATGTTGACGCACAAAAAGTCTGGAGTTGAAACAAGTTTAAAAAAAGGGTTATGAAAAAGTAAAACGACTATAACTTTTGCATACGATGTAAAAAAAAGTTTAATATATCAAAATGTTCAGCACGAGAAACCGGTTTCGATGGCAACCGCCATCGAATAAATATTAGTGTTACTAAATAATTATTCAATAAATATTAGTGTTACTAAATAATCATTGTTTTTTTTGAATAATAGTTTCAAACTCAAATGGTGAAACGTGTGACATCATGCTCAAGGGCTTTATAGGATTGATATAATACATATAACATAAATTAATTGAAAAAGTAGTTTATTTTTTTAAAACGTTTTTAATTCTTTTAGATTTTTGAAATTCGAAAAGAATAAAAATTCAGTTTTTAAAAATTAATTTTATTTAAAATAAATAAATGATGCCATATTTGGAATCCTCACATTTTTCTGATAATAATGGATATATTATTTGTTGAATTTCGATTTACAGATTTAAAGATATTAATTATGCCATATTAAATGAATAAATGGCAAAAATGAATAAAATAATATTATTACTTATTTTATTTTCATTGAAATTCAATATTATTATTACTTATTTTATTTTCAACTTTTTATTATTTTGGTTTTTTCGGTTTTTTTGTTTTTGAGTTTTTTTGAAATTTTTTCCTTTTTTGAAGTTTTTTGGAGTTTTTTTTGGAGTTTTTAAATTATTCATTGTTGTTTGTGAATCATTGTTGTTTATTTTAATAATTGTTTGGAATTCAAAAAATTAAATCATGTGACATCAAGACCTAAGGGTTAATAGGATTGATAGCTTACTATTGTTAAGAAAACAACAAGTGCAGACTTAGAAACTAGGGGAGATAGAACTCGGAAGTTAAGCGTGCTGGGGTTGGAGCAGTGAGAGGATGGGTGACCGGTCGGGAAGTTAGACAATTTGGAATGAGTGCTCCACGCTGGAGCAGTGAGGAGGGGTGATTAGAGATTAAATTGTCAAATAATTCAAAGATTTGAAAATCAGGAAAAAACTAAAAAAAATGTCGAAAAAAAATAAAAAACAATAATTTTTTTTAAAAAAAATACCTTTAGTCCCGGTTGGTAGTTACCAACCGAGACTAAAGGTCCTCCAGCCCCCGCTCCAGAAAGCTGCCACGCGGGAGCCCCTTT
Organism: Elymus sibiricus; assembly: GCA_039707655.1. Lineage (NCBI taxonomy): Eukaryota > Viridiplantae > Streptophyta > Magnoliopsida > Poales > Poaceae > Elymus > Elymus sibiricus. Next base: position 19,560,893 of record CM077675.1, read on the forward strand.
AGTCCCGGTTTGTAATCCAACCGGGACTAAAAGTGGAGGCCTTTAGTCCCGATTGCTCGGGACTAAAGGCCCTTACGAACCGGGACTAAAGGCCCGTTTTCTACTAGTGCGACTAGCCCAACCCCCAGCTTATATAAGATAATGAAGGCCTAGGATTATATATAAGAGTCCTAGTCAGATACATCGGTGAAGAGGAGTCCTCCACGGATACGGGGTCCTTGTCTTGAACGTAAGACTTCCACAGTCTTCTTCATACAGCTTCATGGGCCGACCAAAGTGGCCCAAGATGGAACCGCCTAGGGGTCCTCAGCCCGGCCCACTAGCTCACGAACTAACATGGTGAAAGGCCCCTGGGTCGGGACACCGTTAGCGTGGAGAGGAGCGTTCGGATGAGAGCTCGCAGAGGGGAGTGGGATCTCCATGGTGTAGTTTCTTTAGGGGTTAAACCAAGCTTTATTACTCAAAAACCACATGATATGGAATAGAAAGGATCATGGGGAACGCCCAGCTAGAGATGACGCCCCTGATCAAGAGAGTGTGAAAACTTGGTTAACCTATCTGCATCTCTATTTGCTCTACCTTCAAAAGTAAAATTACAATTAAAATGTAAAGCTCTAAGTTTGTTCTCTGTGATGATCGCTCCATACCCTCCTTTGTTGTCCTTGTCAATATCATTTATAATATGTTTGGAGTCCGATGAGATGATGAAGTTATTTAACATAAGATCCTCGGCCAGGGAGATACCCTCTCTGCATGCGATCGCTTCATCTATCGGGACATCAACTATTCTGTTGATCACTAAGGTCGAGCTGCCCATGTAATTCCCTTCCTCGTCTCTGCGGACCGCTGTTGCTGTTCCTCTGACATGGCCTCGAGAATTCCCGGCATCCACATGGATCCCATGGTGTAGATGAATGGGGACGGCAGCGGGCGGCTGCCTGCTTTCACCTGTGGCGAGCGAAAGAGAGAAGGAGAGGTCGCCCTGCACAACGACGGATCAACTGGCCTCTCTTGCCTAATGGACCGTACAATCAGTTAACTAATTGGTAACTGGGCTGAGAGAAACGGCCCAAATAACTAGAGTGGTCAGTTTTTTCTTTTGGAGTAGCCGCCCCTTAGGACAGCTGGCCCGTGAAAAACTGCGGTAAAGAACGAAATTGGCAGGACATCTAACGGCTGAGATCGGCCAGATCAGGTGAACGGACGACCAGGAACTGCTAGGTCGTGAGAGGGTTGGATTTAGGTTAGGTTTTACTGTCCTAAATTCCTAAATTGTTGCACGCCCTGATGCACCATGATGTTTATTTTTTTGGAATGCAACAAATTTGCCCACAATGTAAGAACTTAGTATTTCGAATGTCATGGAGCTCTTGGTTCACTTTTAGTTACTGTTTTAAAACCTAAAAGTAGAACTAAACATTTCAAACAAATGCCAAGAAAAAAGAATAAAGAAATATTGCTCTAATGGCTTGCAATGGGTGCTTTCCTGGCCAATTTTCTCGGTTCCTCTTCTCTCCCATTTTTCCTCTCCATCTCAGTTCAACAATCAACATTAAGCCATGAACAACACCACTCCAACAAGATGAGCTCACAGCAACAATAAGAAGCAATCAATCACAAAACTACATACATTTACTCTGCTAATGTTCAGCGCAAATTCGGAAGAACAAAGAAAAGACTGCCTGCCTCTCCGTGGAATCAAGCACACCGAATGAATCGTGCTACGCTAGGAAAAACAAGAGCAAAACAAACCGAAAAACGACTAAGCAGCTGCAAATCGCAGCTCTATACACACCGCGTACGTCACCGGTGACTCCACTCAGCTCAGGCTTCACCCGCCGAAGAACGAGAAGAAGCCGCCCTTCTTCTTGGGCCGCTCCTGCTCCTCCACCATGACGGCCGTCATCGCGTCCCGCTCCACCAACCGCCACGTCGCCTGCTCCAGGGCGAGGCCCGCCGGCGTGGGCGGATCCGTCAGCACCAGCGGCATGCCCCGGTTGGTGCTCCGGATGACCTCTGAATCTTCCGGCACCACACCCAGCAGAGGCAAACCGAGCATTTCTTGGACGTCGAGCGCTGACATCATATCCTCCCCCCTTACTAGGTCCGGCCGCACTCTGTTCACGATGATCTTGATGTCCTTGATACCGTCGCACTCCAGCAGCCCCGCAACGCGGTCTGCGTCACGGAGAGCCGTGATGTCAGGAGTGGTGACAAGCACCGCCTCTTCAGCAGGGGCGATGGCTGTGACAAACCCGGCATCAACACCTACAAGGCAAAACCCAAGTTCAGCAGTGGCATGAAACAGGGTTGAATGCATATGCAGAGGCTGGGAAGGAATAAACTTCTTGTAGAACTGTTACTGATGATGCAAATTATACTACAGAATCATGCAAACGTCCACTGTTACATTACAGATACATGATACTACTAGCCAGTAGGCAGTTTGTTAAAACGGCGGTATATGACAAGGTCAAGCAGTGAAACTTGAATAATGTTGCTTGAAAACAGCAGTAAGAAAATGCAACTTAGATACACTGTTTTAAAAGTATAAATGGCTCGAATCTGACAAATCCAGATACCATCACCATACCATAAGTGCGCACTAGCATCATGAAACAACCAGATATTCAGAACAAGTCCTTGCTCTGAAATCCTTATAATCTAGGGAGGGGGTGAACAGACATCAATAGCTGCATTCCTCAAGCAAATCAAGGGGCACAGAACACTGACAATAGTCATACTGGCCATTATGCGGCACTGTCCAGTTCATAAGAGTAATCGGTACTACGGGTAATCGATTGGCTACGCAGGAGAATATAACGGATTCATGGTAGAATCATACTGATAAGATCGTGTTGCAGTGAGCTAACTGAAATTTGGATTCATCAGGTGCGACTGCGATGCAAATGTGGAAGCCAGGCGAGGAAAAAGGTGGTGAGTGGCGGGCGGACCTGCGGGGCAGTCGATGAGGATGAAGGCGGGCGGGTCGGCGGAGCGGCGGAGGGCGTCGGCGACCCAGGTGAGGGTCTTGGAGCCGAAGGCGAGGGGCAGCTTGGAGCGGGGCTTGGAGAGGCAGAGCAGGTGGAGGCCCCGGAGGGAGCGGTGGCGGACGAGGGCCTGGTCCAGGCGGCAGTCCCCGGCGAGCACGTCGGCGGCGGTCAGGTTCACGCGGTTCTCCAGCCCCAGCAGCAGGTCGAGGTTCCGGAGGCCCGCGTCGGCGTCCACCGCCACTACGGGGAGCCCCAGCCGCGCCAGGGAGGCCGCCAGGTTGGCCGTGGTGGTGGTCTTCCCCACGCCGCCCTTGCCCGAGGTCACCACCACCACCCGCGGCGTCGGGCCCGACAGCTCCGGCGCCGTGCGCCCCCCGCCGCCGTTGTGCCGCGCGGAGGCCCGCGCCGGTAAGGGCGCGGGTGGCCGGGCCGGCAGCAGGAGCCGCGGCGCGAACGCCATTGGCTGCGGCGGCTAGGGTTTCGGTCGGGAGGATCTCAGGAGGAGGCGGAGGTGGCGGCTGCGACCATGGCTGGAACCACACTACACTAACACAGTACCACCACTTCAGAAGGGTTCAGACTAGCAAAAAATGACCATTTTACCCTCACAAAAGCAAAGGAAAAATGGCACTGCCTTTTTTTACCCCTTTGTTATAAGCTAAAATTTGTTCTTTAAGATTGACCAAAACTTTGGTTTTGTAATGATGAACTTTTAACTTCGTGTCGCAGATTTCAGCAGGCATTTTACCCCAACCAACTATAATACAAATCACCATAAGAAAACACCATCAAGTTTCAGCATTAGATGCATTTTTTGCACTTCGTTGAGCTGAAAAATCCATCCATGTATTGGTCTTGTTATTTATTTTATTTTTGAACATTATATTTGTGTGAATGGTATTTTGTTTTCCAAAGAAAAAGCTAGAGCATCAGGGGGACCAAATGCAAATATGTTATTGTTAATCTGGTACCTTTTTTTTAGTATTTATACAAAAATGAAAAACAAATAGTCAGACACAGACACAGACACAGGTACAGGTACAGATGTGGCTGCTACAATGACAGCACCCAATGTATCCTCCCCATCCATCCATCCCTCCTCACCAGATCATCAGGCATCAGCAACCCATCCAACCATTTGAGACACAAAGTACTACATACATGGCACACGCCGGCACCAGCGAAACTTCCTCCCCCGACGAGCTATCTTATCTTGTAGCAACCGCAAACGCTAACGCAAGTTCGTTCATGGACACAGAACATGGTGGTTTGTTTGGGTGACAGGGTATGGCGACGACAGGCACAACAGAGTCCCCTTCTTCATCTGTATCTCAGGTTCATGTCGAGCTCGGGCCCATACATGCCGCCACCGGGTACAGGGCCGGCCATGGCTGGGTGTATCTGCTTTGATCTGGCTGTGAGCTCCATCTGCATCAGCCTCTCGAAGGCGTCTGGGTGGTTGCCTCGCACCTCTGGACCTGATGGACCTAAATAAGGAGAAACCAGAGTTGGATCATGAATTAATTCAGGATGAAATTGAACGGTTTGGATCATAATAAATTCAGTGTCTAATACTTCAAACTGGAAAAACAAGAACCATTTTCCTGAAATCAGGGAGAAACAAGTAAACTACCTTTAACTTTGAGAATAACTGGTTTTCTTTTCATGTTTTAACAGTAAATGAAGTTCCGAGTGAAAGATCATAACCACCAAAAAGACGCAGAATTCAAGTCCAATCAACCAATTCAGATAGGTAAAATTTCAGGCACAGCTTGAATGAGTGTATTTTGTGGAATGTAACACTAAAAGATGTCAGATTTTGGAAGTAAACAAATCGTTCTTGCCTAGTCACTAACAGCAAGTCTGCCATCAAAGCTTCGCAACAAACCAAACAGTGACGGAATAAACTGCAAGTAAACACAAAGTACAAAATGAACCTGTACAGACTCTTACCTGGCGGCATCAACCCAAAGTCTCCATAGCTGGGCTGGCGAGGGTGCATATGGAAATTATTTACATTGTTCATCTCAGGTCTATAACCAGCCGCCTGATGCACAGGCTGAGATGGCAGAACACCTCTTGGCAAGCCTTCTGCTGGAAAACTTCCACTCATGCGCTGCAGCATAAGATGATGGGCAGCAGGATCTACATGAGGGACCCCTGGAGCATTTAGTGTGTGTTGCATAGGATTCATATTAGGTGGGAAAGAACGGCGAGGATCATGTCGTATCGCTTGTGGCATGTCAAATGAGGCTTGCTGACTCCTATTACCAACGTAATCCAGCATCGGACGAGGAGCCAACACAGGTTGCCTATCACCCTGTAGAAGATGGTAAAGATTCTGGGACTCAACCTGATAGCGCTGTTCATGGGAACGAGACCCCAGAGCATCAGGACCACGTACTTGAACAGGTTCTACATCACCAGCCACAAGGCCTTGAAGCTTATAGTTAAGATCATCAACTGCCTTCTCCGGTAATTGCACCTCCACCCTACCGGATCTCAGTGACGGCAGCATATCAGGCTTTCGAACACCAAAAGAGTCATTCATTGTAAACAAACTGTCTTCCTCAGGCAGATTAATTTCCAGGCCATTCTTGTCAAAGCTAGTACCCTGACTTGGACCACTGAATGATGTATTCCTGTACTCTATTCCAGTTCTTGGTTCTTTAAAAGGATCTCCACCTTCATTGCTGTTGAAGGGCAGAGCCTCTTCACCAGGGTAGTATCCTTCATGACCAGATGCAGATCCCCGAATAGAAACTGGTGCATCCTTGGAATGGAGCTCATTCATAAATGCTGCCCCGAATAATGCTTCCAAGGTCACGCTCTTCCCTGAAGCAGGAACAGTTTCAGTTTTGTTAATCGGAACAGTTTCAGTTTTGTTAGTCGGAACAGTTCCATATATCCCACCGTTGGTCATGGCATTTACATCAGAACTTTGTGCTTCATCAGTTGATCCTATGTGGAAACCAAACGGAGATGATCCCTTGCTATCTGTTCCCTTCTGTAATAATGAAAGAAGATGATGCGATGCATGATTGTCTACAGCTACTTTCTGCTTGGTGGCTGGCTCGTCCAAAACAGCCTGATGCCTCTGTACAGAACTCTTCTGAGTAGAACTGCTATTGCTAGCAACCTGTGCCAGCATCGCCTGCTCAAGATCCTCACATGTCATCATAACTGGAGCTGGCTCTGGGATAACAGGATGGCTGTACTGTTCCTGGATACCACCAGGAGGTGCAGGAGATGGAAATGGTAGTAGCCTTGATGAAGCATCGAATTTATCGGTAGTTAATTTTGATGATAAATTCTGAATAGCACCATCGGACAAAGTTGGGCCAGGAGCTATGTTTTGTGGGCCTGGTTTGTCATTGTTCACAATCATGGAGAGCAGGCTCTTTGATGGCAAGTCCTCTGAAGGTTTTGAATCTACAGGATATACAAATACAAAAATCATCAGACAAGCCTTAATAAAAGGAAAAGTGTAAACATGTCTTTTAACATAAATTTACTTTGCATACTGGAAAGAGGGATATGTATAAAAAATTTACTTCTGTTAGGAAATGTTTGTGGCATGACTATTCTACTTCTATTGACTGACACATACCACATGACACAATTATGAAACAGGATTACCTTCATTACGAAACCAGCGAGCAAATTTGGATGATTCTGGTACAGAAGAGGCCATCATATCAGCACCCGTATTCAGCTGTTGACTCTGAAAAAAGATGGCGGAGACAGAATAAACACACGGCAGTTATAGATATCTGAATGCCCGACAAAGTTGTAACTTCCTTCTTACTGGAGAACCTTGCAGCAACGTGGCAATAACCAGGAATATTTTCACTTCTGCACTGTGACCTCCAAATGCTACTTTTAAGCACGAGCGGATAACAGGTTAAGCTATGGTTATGATGCCATCTAAAGAAGTAAAAGGTTTAAGAAGTTTATATCACCATCAGCTATCAACGTTCAAGACTACATGTAGATGACTATCATAATTCAATACAAAATGTCTCAACAGCCATCGATCCCCAGAAACAAAAATCATTGAATTGGCACACAAAAATATATCATATTTGAGCAAGACCTATTGCCATTATATGACGACATGAACAGCATAAAACCGTCATAAAATCAGATATAAAATTGCAGAGGTGCAAATTCAGCCAACAGAACATTTACATTCAGAAGATAAGATTGGTCCATATCACAGGTCATAACCGTGCAAAATGGTCTTAAATTAGTAATACGGGAGAATTTAATGCTTATATACAGAGATGACCAAATACACACAAGACAACCGCACATGTCAGAAATGAAGAGTGAGCACAACAAAACAAGGATTTGTTGGCATATTACCTCAACATATGTCGGTAAATTGCCACCACCTTTTGACAATGCGTTGCCAAAGAACTCTTCCAAGATTGATACTGAATTGTCCTTCCCAACTGAACCACCATTTTTTGACATGCCTTGTTTCTCAATGGAGTACTTATCCATTGCATCAGCTTCCCAATCTTCAGTTCCTTTCAGAATTTTAGAAAACAATTCAGTTGAAGAGCTAACACCTCCAGATGGAAGTGTGTGCTTTTGATGTACACCAATGTTGTCAGAAATGCCCTTCTCCTTTTTGTTGCTTGCAGTGATGTCTGTTGCTGACTGGTTTCCCTCTACTTGGCTACTAAGTTGCACAATAGTTGGTAACTTATCCTCTCTAGCAGGAATGTGAGCCTAAAAAAGAGCAAACACAATTGAGGAACAGTATGACCTTGGCAGATAGTATATTGTTAACATGTTTTGCTACAGAGATGGCAACTAGAATCCCAAGAGTGCTATTCCCTTTATATTGATGAACACATCAATTTAGTAATTGCGGAAATCAGAACAATATCTCATAGTGCATGAGTATCATAAACTATAAAGTAACTGCTTTTCACCTGGTGTTACACACTCATGTCAGTAAAAGATATAAAGGAGATGAACCATTAGACACGAGTAAAAACTGTCAGCAACAGTAAATAGATTTTTTAGACTGATTTTGATCACAGAGAAGATGTGATGGTTCGGTAAACTAATGTTTAATACCATATATTGGTAGCAACTACATGGTACAGAGCTGGTACTTAGATGATAATGGTAGCAACTGCATGCATTTGCTGGCATCTAACTATATTACTGAAACAATGTCAAGCTGTGCACCTTTGGTTCAAGTGCAATGTTGGACGACTGGGACTGAACCTTTTTCTCCACAACTGCATTTGAGAAACCAGGCGGGACAAGTGGCCTCGCCGCAGGAGCTGGTAGAACTGAAGATGTTTTAGTGGTATCATGATAAACTGAGGGCACTATTCCATCTGGCTTCCCACTGTTAGTTGCGGAACCTAAGTTTTCAGTAGAATTTTGTAACATTGTCATGATATCATCACCAGGACCACTCTTCTTTTCTTGCAGAGATTTATGTTGCTCTTTCCTCATCAATTCAAATGATGCTGCACAGAAGGGCAGCATCAGATATTGTAGATGACTACAGCAGAAACAACATACATTATATGTGGCAGTAACAAATACTGACCCCTTCGTTTCTTTTCTTCTTCTGCTCTATCGTCATTTGAGCATTCAAAAGACCCAAATGTTTCATCATTCATTGAGTCAACATCTTTTCGTGAAAGAGGTCCAGCCTGTCATTGGTGTGTAATGTATTCACTAAACAATTGTAGTTGATCCACAATATAAAGAAAGATGGAGACACGCGTGCAAGCTCAGACCTTGTAAGGGCGTGGTGGCTGATAGCGCTCAGCTGTCCTGTTTGGCTGAGGCACATTCCCACGATCCTTGGCCGCCAGCGGCCCTGCATATCCTGAAGGTCTAGGGAATCCACCGCTTCCCAGCAGGCCATCATGTTCTACTTTTTGCCAAGTGCGTTTGTATTGGGTTCCATTATGCCTATCTACAGACATAAAAAGAATTCCACAGCAGATAAGAAGAATGCAGTTGACATGTCTAATAAGTGCATAAATTAGGATGCACAGGAGAGAAAATTAGTACAGCTAACTAATAAACGGTATGACCATGTAATTAATTGGCTTCATCTGTTTACTATTATTAGTGACATCGACACACACACAAGCACAAACTTGCAGATTTCCTTTTTGAGACGTAAAGTAACAAGCTCCTGATACACAACAAAATATCATTTCACCAACAGAGTGGTCATATCGAAAAGGCCAACGTAACAACTATTAGCTAATCTTTCACATGTTCCCAGAGCTAAGCTAAAAGGAAAGTAAGAAGTAGTGACAGCAAACACTTGCCCGAAAAGAAGGCATGCTTACCCTGTGTCAGCGACTCGCGATCAGGCAAGTCTCCTTCTCGGTCACTCGACCCTGTCGAGCGAGTATCCCACCTTCCACCAGAGCTCCCGCCACGCGACGAGTAAGTGTAACCCCCGGGCCCGTCGGACCTTCCCAGGGGCGTCGTGTACTGGCCCCTGTTGGTCCTCTCATACGCCACCGACGACGCCTCCTGCAGCTCACTGCTCGCAGACATAGATAAACGTTTGTCACCACCTGAATAAAACGGTTACACACACACACACGGGAGGCAAAGCCAGAGGCGGTACTTGAGGAGCGACAGGTTGACGCCGGGGGGCAGGTTCTTGCAGCGGTCGGACTCGCCGATCGAGATGAGGAACTCCCTCGAGTAGACCGTCCTCATGTTCCTGCCGGCACAGACAGACAAACACGCAATCGCAGAGCAGCGAATCAGATGAAGGGGAGTCTCTAGCACAGTAGCAGCAACAGACAACGCAGGGCATACTGATGAGTACTCACTTAGGGGCCTCGGAGCTCATGGCGCCGCAACAGCAACAGCAACACCTCTAGGTAGGCTAGGCTAAAATCTCTAGCAGCAGCAGTAGCAGCTAATAATTAAACGGGGCGGGAGGCGCTCGTCGGGCTCAAACCGCGGCCGCCACCATCCTAGGTCGAAGGAAATCTAGCTCATCTGACGCCGCGCACCGAACAGCAGCTCCCCCTCGCTCCCTCCGGCGCCGGGGGCGAGGCGAGGCGAACGAATCGGGCGTGGCCCCGAGCCCCGCAGACCCCCGAGAACCCCGCGCGCGCGGCCGCCTTCCTCCTGCAGAGGAAATCGGGAGGGAGAAGGAAGCCCGCGTCAGAGGGGAACAATCGCGGGCGAATCTGACGGAGCTCGGGCGGGAGCGGGGGGCAGGGCCCTGCATACCTTGGCTGGTCGGGGATCCGCGGCCGGCAGCGGTCGCCTGGGTCGGGGACGGCGGCGAGGGGAGCGCGGGTTGGGGCGGGTTTGGCTGCTCCGATTGGCCGGGGTCGGGAGAGGGAGAGAGAGATCGGACGGGGATGATGATGTCGAGGAAGAGAGAGAGAGACAGAGAGAGGAAGGAAGCTAACCGGAGGAGAGAGAAAACATTTTGGAGAAGGGGGCGGCACGTTTCGCGTCTCGCCCCTCCGCACTCCGCGTATTCTTCACTCGGTCCCTGGTGGGCAATTTCGTTGTTTTGACCCTTTTAAGAAAGGTAAGCAAGATATGACCCAGGCTTGAAAAAAAAATCGTGATATGAGTATGACCTTTTTTTTTACCGCTAGGGTCAATGGCGGTAGGTTATAACTGCCTACCGTCGAGGCCTGACGGTAGGGAACTTGTCCACGTCGGCATCTTTAACGGCTCGCTCGCCCCTACCGTCAGTCCTACCGCCAAGTTCTCTGGCGGTAGGCTGTTATACCCTACCACCATCGACCCCGACGGTACGGGTTTGAATAGTTAAAGGCCGCATGGGGCCGGCTGGCGAGTCCCACACACCAAGCCAACCACCCTTCTTCCTCGTACCGCCCGAGAAACAGAGAGGGGTGGGGGCTCTCTCCTCTCCACACTCCCCCTCCTGCCAATATTCTCTATTTCTTCGTCATTCTTGCGGGTCGAGATGCCTCCACGAAGAGAGAAATAAGCTCTTTCGATCCCTCCAATTAGTTTTAGTCAAATAGCTCTAGTTTTGATGGTTTTTTGGCACTAGGTGAACCCTAGTTCGTCTTGAAATTTGGATGGATGAATGGATGGATATATGTTGGATGTGTGGATGAATGGATGGATATATGTTGGATGTGTGGGATATAGGTGAACCCTAGTTCATCTTTTAGTTTTACTTTTTGTAACTAAATTTAATTAGATTTGATGTGTGTATGGATGTGATGGATATATGGATGTCTGGATGAACCCTAGTTCATTTTGTGGTATTGCTATATTTAAAATGAATTCATATGCATATATGTGTGGATGTATATATTTAGAAAGATGAATGTGTTTACATTGTATGCGTATATGAATTCATTTTTAACTAAAATTAATTAGAATGGATGTGTGGATATATGTTTGATGTGTGAATATAGGTTAACCCTAGCTCATCTTGTAGTTTGGTATTGCTATATTTAGAATGAATGTTGATGAATGGTTAATGATTAATTAATGTTGATGAATGGTTGTTGATGAATGAATGTGACGCATATATATAGATGTGTGGATTATATGTTTTATTCAATTTGGATCGTATTTGTTACTTATTTGGTTGTCAAAAAATTTACTTGAATTGGCAATTGTTTTAGGAGGACTTTTAATCCGAACATCGACACTAAGTACACCATGCTTGACCCTGCGTTTGAAATGATTCATCGCACACGTTTTATCGAGAATGGAATGGTAATAACCATGATCAAGTTCTTACAACAGAAATTTGGTTTTGCAAAAGTAAGTTACTGACTATTTTCATATAAATATTGGCAGATGCTACCACCATTGCGTATGAGGGGTCACACGAAGGATTGTCAGATGCAATACGACAGCCGCTTTGAGCCGTACTTTAGGAGAGTCGGGTTGTTGTCGTTTGTGCTTCAATTCAAGCGTGTGCCGCCGACGCTCATCCACTCGACTCTCACATCATTGGTCGACCTTTGGCGGCCCAAGACACACGTTTTTCATTTCCCATGTGGTGAGATGATGGTGACCCTCGAGTACTTTGGCATGACCACGACCCTACCTCTCTAGGTCCGGGCTCTCTCTGTGCGAGTGGAGAGGAGCAACTGACGGGAGAGGGTTATCGCACTAGTGCAGGCGCCTGCTATACAAACGGTTTTTAACCCCTTTCCGTGACGTAGTTTCAAACCGTCGCCTTGCATGTGTGGGCGATAGGGGGGCCTATCGCACACGACACGAAAAACCCGTTGGCGATGCCTGCTCCCGGTCACACACGATAGACAAAATTATGTCGTGTGCGATTGGAAGGACTATCACAAACAGGTATTTAGGAGAAATCGTGTGAGATGTGCATACCATCCCACACAGTGAATCCCAAACATACGTTTCGGTTCGTATTTTACATCACACACAATTTTCTGCTTAACATCGTCTGTGTTAGGGGTGGCCATCACGCACGGTGCCTAGAAGAAACTGTTTGGCATAGGGCTGTCCATCACACACACGTCTGTGTTAGGGGTGATTGTTCACTGATCCAACACGCCAATTTTCCAGCAAGCGTGTGGGTTAGTTGAGGTCATCGCTGACGGTGTTCTATGACAAACCGTCTGTAATATGAAACCCCAATAATCAGGCCAATTGCTCTATTATTTATAATCCAGCTAGTAAACAAATTGATACTTCAGATCAAGCACACGATATATTTTATTTCGTATTATGGCAACCAGGATTTCATAATTGAAATACATCAGAGTACAACATCATATAGGCATATACTACCTACCTACCCAATTACATGACAGGACCGAGTTTCACATGCAACATCTAAAACCTTTGGAAAATAGCATCATATACGGTAAATAGACAGATGAATCTCGTCTAGAAAACTGTTGAAGCGGAAGGCAAATATTGAGCCTTCACTGATGTTGAAGGTTCTTGCAACTTTATGCCAATGCCTGTGGATGGTTCCACCAAGAAACGAAGGAGACTCGCTCGAAGAGAAACGAGGAGCGTTCCACCAAGAGGGGGATGAATACTAAGTGATATGGTCCGTCATCCTCCGCTTTTGTCTTGAGCTGAACGAGAACTTGTTGCCTATGTTTAAGTTTTTGCTATGGTGGATTTGTTAAACTATTTGCTATGTTGGACATGTAAACGTATTTGCTATGTTGGATATGTTGAACTATTATGCAATGATGTGTGAGATTATGTTATGATGTGTGAGATACTAAATTTGATTTCAAAACTATATTATGATGTGTGAGATTATGCTATTTGTATTGAATGATCAAGTCGTTAGGAAAACTTGAGGTAGTTTAGTAGGGGACAACACCCTAACGCTAGAGTCAGCAGTAGGGTTACATACCCTATCGTAAAAAAAACTTCTAGAACGGAATTCACTCGTTGGGGGTGTTCATTTCCTGCCGTTAGAGTGCCTGGCGGTAGAGTTCTACAACCTACCGCCGTGGGCTATGGAGATAGGGATGCACAACCTACCGCAAAATTTGTCCCAGTTTCAGAAAAAAACCTCTCGGTTTTTTGGGAAGGGGGGGTCTAAACCCTACTGACCGCCCAATGCTTCTGGTGGTAGGCTCTTTGCCACGCCAGCACCACCCAACGGCCGTCGACCTGTGCCGTCAACCCTAGCACTATGGGACCGCACCCTACTGTCATCGACCCTGGCGGTAGGAAAAGGGTTAGAGCTCATTCACATCAGAGATGGCAAAGATTCCATTTTGGAAAGTAAATCTCATCTACAACCGAACTGGGCAAATCCACCCCCCTATACGTCCGTGAACGCGCCCGGGCACGCCCGCGGACGCATCCGGACGGCCCCTCATATTTCGCTCCGTGCATCCACATATCTCATATCCGGATTCTCAAATCCATGCACGTCGATCATCCGATACAAATTGTCCGAATTCAACAATTCAAAACAAAAGCAAATGAAATCATAGTTCAACAAACCGGACATGCCAAAATGAAATCAATGTCCGACCGATAAGTGGTGCTTGTCGGATCACTAGTCGGACGAGTTCGTCCATGCGTCCTACTCCACCTGGGCAGCTATCTCCGCCTGCATTCGGTTGCCTCCTCCGCCTGCATCCTGGCTGCCTGCTCCGCTGCCGCAGCCGCCCTCGCCGCCTCTAGCGCTTTACGGTCGTTGATCTCCTTCTTCTTCTCCGCAAGCCATTTCTTGGCATGCTCATCCAAGGGGGATTCATCCGCCAACATGATCTTTGCATCCTTCGCGTCCCGTGCGAGTTGCAACCTCTCCTTCTCGAGCTCAATCTCTCCAAATGTCTTGGCCTTCTCGAGTTCCCATTTGATCGCCGCCTCTTGCTTCTCCAACTCGATCTTCTCCCTCTCAATTTCAAGCCTCCTCTCCGCCCTCGTCCGATCCCACTCCATCCTCTCCTTTTGCGCATCCAACATAAGCTTGTACCTCTCCTCTTTCTTGTTCCCCCTTGTCGAAAAATGCCCGTCCATGTGGACGACATTTTTGTAGCCACGGCGTCACGGGAGATCCTTGCCTTCTCCCACTTGTTTCCCATGACTTGCCGGTTATCCTTTGGCACGGTAGATTTTCCATTGGTGATGACAACGTTGTCTCCTCATCGTCCAACCCAATAGATTGGTGGGAGCTTGAGCCATCATTCCTCTTCTTGCCGGCCTTGAGATCGACCACAACTTGTTGCCACATTGGCTTGCCATTCAATAAGAGCCAACAATGGCTAAAAGAAAATGGCTTCTTCTCGAGCTCGTGATACAAAGTGGCCGCCACCGCCGCATAACATACAACATACGTATGAGCACAAGAATGAAAACACATAAACATATTGAAATGACAATAAGATGAGGCAATCGAGCTTACATGAGTTGCCACTCCCATCCCACTTTGAGGCCGTTTGGTCACTTGTGAGTAGTAACCGACGTACTTGTTCACTTCTCCTTGAATGATCCCCCATCGATGTTGGAGAGATGCCCCATTCTTGGTGGTCACGATAGGATGCGGCTCCACTATGACGCCCCCAATTTCGACCGTACGCTAAACATACACGCAATGCGTACGACCAAGATTAGGGACTCACTGATCGATATCACAACACAACTCTAGACACAAATTAAAGTCATACAGCTTCATATTACAAGCCAAGGGCCTCGAGGGCTCGAATACAAAGCTCGACAAAGCACGAGTCAGTGGAAGCAAATAATATCTGAGTACAGACATAAGTTAAACAAGTTTTGCCTTAAGAAGGCTAGCACAAACATAAGCAGCGGATCGAAAGAGGCGAGGCCTCCTGCCTGGAAACCTCCTAACTACTCCTGAGTGTCGGCATTCTCCACGTAGTAGTAGGCTCCAGCGGTGGTGTAGTAGTCGTCTCCGGCGTACTCCATCTCTTGGGCTCCGTAGTCTGAACGGAGAAACGTATCGAGGAGGAAAGAGAAAGCAAAGCAGCGGTGAGTACTCATCCAAAGTACTCGCAAGACTGACATCAGAACTATGCTAAGTATGCATCATTATCAAGGGGAGGGGTTATATCTGGACTGACTGCAGAAAGCAAGAATAGGGAGAAGGCCTAGTCCTATCGAAGACTAGCATCTTCAGCATCTTGCAGCATTAGAAGAGAGTAGACTGGTATCTCATATATAGTCATATTATTGTAGCAATTTTATTAAGTAACCACGCCCAGAGATTCTTCCCCGACTCCCTGCGAGGAAGCAATCCCGGAGCCACAATTTATTTCAAATTAAATCACAATTATAGTTGTATAAGGTCTAGGTACAATTCCAAGTCGTCCTGTTACCGTGGACACGGCTATTCGAATAGATTATTCATCCCTACAGGGGTGCACCACATATTCCCCAACACGCCTGAGTCATCTCCGGCCGGACACACTTTTCTGGGTCATGCCCGGCCTCGGGATATCAGCACGTCGTCTCCCCACCTAGGCTCAACGAAGAGGCCAGCCCGCCGATCTAAATCCTAAGCGCGCAGGTTCGTGGGCCCACTTGCCCTTGCACTCTTGCACGATGCGAACGTGGCCGAGGTCAGTCCTAGCACCCCTTAGTAACAAGCGCGATGCTGTTGCGGACCACTCGGGCGCGCGCCGCTCCATTGCTGACGTCCGAAGAGCTTCGGTTGATACAACGACGCTGAGTGCCCATATCTTCCCCACGTGAAGGTTAGTGCGTATTAAGGCCAACGACCTAACTCAGATCAAGTACCCAACTCATTAGCATTTTATTAATGCGGGGAAAGCGCGACCCATGAAGTGCGGTCCATCGCCCCGCCTCGAGGACCATGGCAAGGGCCTCGAGGACCATGGCAAGGGCCTCTCCTGCCCGTCCACGCCTCATCAACATCAAACCGTGGGTACCCCTCAGGGCCGACCCATCACCAACATGTTTCGGTAACCCGGTCATAGTAACCGTGTGTATAAATCATCAAGACGGAACCTGAGGAATCACCCTCAAAGGGCCCCGCTCAATGAAACCGTCAAGGTGGGCTTAGAGTAATCACCCTGGAGGGTCCCACACTTGAGGGGTTGCACGACAGAGTCATCGTCGGGAGTGGTGAAGGAGGAATCACCCTCGATAACCACGACCGACTAGCTGCACTACAGAGCTAGCATCATGAGTACTTCACGAGGTGTCACCCTCGGTACTCGATAGTAGCGCTGCAGAGTCGTACAATTAAGGGGTGTGCGGTGATGTGAGGGGCCTGGCTTGTCGGTCGGTTGACCGAGCCTTCGAGTCTTCGGGTCGTCGAGTCGTCGATGAAGAAGCAGGGGCAACTGGGACTAAGGGGTCACTGGGGGTTCATTGATCAACCTATACTAAGCAGTTGGTACAACAACATGTATAGTAGCAGTTTATCAAAAACAGGCTATGCATTAGAAATAGGAGCTAACTAATACAGTAGCAAAATTCTAATGCAAGAATGAGAGGGAGAGAATGGGCGATATCGGAATGCTCAAGGGGGGTTGCTTGCCTTGCTGCTCTGCGGCAAAAGGCTGATCGTCGGCGATGTAGTAATACCCGGCAGCAGCGTCAATCTCGGGGTCTACCGGTAAGAAGAGGGGGGAGAAACAATAAATATAAAGCAGACAAATGCATCACGATGCATGGCATGGCAATATGCAGAGCTAGGAATGCACTAACGCAGTATTACACGTCGCAGACGGGTCGGAAGAATATCTGACGATATTTTCCGGGTCTCTGGCTATTACCGGACAGATGATCCTAATGCTAAATGTCCATGTTCACTATGATAGGAGCACGTGACAGACTAACGGACTGCGTATTCGGATTCGTCTCGTCGTTCTGAGCAACTTTCATGTATAAAGTATTTTCATCCGAGTTACGGTTTAAAAGATATGATTTTCTAAAGTTTTATTGATTTTCTGGAATTATTTTAATTAATTAAATCCGAATTATCCAGAATAGTAAAAGGTGACGTCAGCAGAACGTCATGATGACGTCAGCAGGTCAAACCCAGCTGACCAGGTCAAACCTGACCAGTGGGTCCCACTGGTTAGTGAGACAGTGGTTAATTAGGATTTATTTAATCTAATTTCAGATTAAATAGTGGGTGGGCCCTACTAGTCAATGTCTGATTAGTAGTTAATTTAATTTAACAGTTTAATTAACATTTTTATTATTTAGAAAAATCATTTAAATTACGCGGGGCCCAGTGGTCAGTGACTGTGGCTGCCACGTCAGCGTGTTGACCCGGTCAACGAGTCAACTGGGCCCACCCGTCAGCGTCATAGGGGACCCACACGTCAGGCCACGTCGGCGGCGGCGCCGAAATCGCTCCGGTGGGCTCTCCGCGGCGGCGCTCTCGCCGGAGACACTCGGAAATGCACCACAGAGGGCCATTTTGCGCGCGCCCGGGCTCGTTCGAAAGGGCACTCCGAGCCGCATCCATCTATGGCCTCGGAAAGGCCGAAGGTGGCCGGAAAACACGCCGGCGATGAGCTGCAATGGCGTCGGAGTTCTGGTGAGCATGGCTACGGGGCTAGGGAGCGCGTGAGAGGGAGCTAGCAGTGCCAGGGGGTCCCGGAGGACGTGCTGAGCACGGTGGCGTGCACGAGCTCGAGCTCAGTAGGCAGTTGCCGTGCCGGCGAGCTCGACTACGGTGATGGGTTCGGCCATGCGTGGATCTACGGCTACGGTGACCTACGCGGGCTCAGGGAGTAGGAGAGCACGAGGAGTTGCTCACCGGCGTTGAGGGGAAGGCCCGATGCAGAGCTCGAAGCAGCGGAGGTGACGAATCGACCGACGGCGTTCTGCGGGTCCGACGAGGAAGAAGGGTGCAGGCATCATCGCGGGGGCTCCTCGAGCTCGACTTGTCGGAGAGGAGGAAGGAGCGGTCGCCCGCGGTGCTCCTGGACTTGACGGAGAGGGCAAGGGAGGAAGGTGGCCGCGGTTTCGGCGCAGCGCGGCCATGGATCCGCCTCGGGTTAGCTCAAACGCGAGCGCGAGAGGGACAGAGAGGGGGAACTAGGGGTCCTAGGGTTTGCGGGGGTGCGAGAGAGAGGCTGGGGGTTCGTTCTTATCCTTAGAGGGGGCTGGGGATGCTCGATGGCCGCGCGAGCGCGTTCGGTCGCCATGGCGCCGGCCTTCCTCTGTTGGCGCGAGGAGGAAGAAAAGGCCGGCCCTTGTTGGGCTGGGCCAGCCTGTTGCTCACAGGCTCAAGTGCACAGGAGCCCTTTTCCTTTTTCATTCATTTTTCCTTTTCTGTTTTCTGTTTTCCTTTTTCAGCTTCAATTTCATTTTCTGTTTGCTTTAATTCTTCACAGCAAAAATGTGAGACATGGCCCAACAAATATCTTGCAATTTTTTGCATGGCCACAAAAATAATGGGGCCTTTTGGAATATGTCTGGATTTTCCATTGAATTAAAAGGGCATTTTAAATGCAATTTGGCTTTGTTATTGATGGTGGGGTCCACACCAACAATAAGGTGATATTGTTTTCCTCAACAACAATTGTTTTGTGATTTATCACAAGTGTGCAACATTTTATTTTTGCAGTTTGCAGATTAATTTTATCACAATAAAATTCTAGGGGCTTTTGAAGTGGAATTTGAATTGAGATATGAATTTCAACTTGATCATATCTTATTTAGCAAAATGATTTGTTGTTGATCATGGTCATCACTGTAGCACTGATCCAGGGGTGTTACATCCACATACTCCTTTCGTTCATGATATTCCTTCCAAATCTTCTCCCAATTCATGGTCCCCTTTTGCTCGGTGCCGCTTATTGGATCCAATGTTGTGTTCAACCAAGATTTGACCAACAAGACCTCCTCAAATCTTGAGAAAGCAAGACATCTTGCCTTCGTCGTCTTGCCCTTCTTCTTCTTCTTGGTGGGATTGGGATCGGCTGTTGCCCCAAGAACAAATGCGGTCGTCTCCTCCATTTCATATTGTTGGAAATATGCCCTAGAGGCAATAATAAAATGGTTATTATTATATTTCCTTGTTCATGATAATTGTTTATTATCCATGCTATAATTGTATTGATTGGAAACTCAAATACATGTGTGGATACATAGACAAATAAAGTGTCCCTAGTAAGCCTCTACTAGACTAGCTCGTTGATCAAAGATGGTTAAGGTTTCCTAGCCATAGACATGAGATGTCATTTGATAACGGGATCACATCATTAGAAGAATGATGTGATGGACAAGACCCAAACTATAAACGTAGCATATGATCGTGTCAGTTTATTGCTACAGTTTTCTGCATGTCAAGTATCTGTTCCTATGACCATGAGATCATGCAACTCACTGACACCGGAGGAATGCCTTGTGTGTATCAAACATCACAACGTAACTGGGTGACTATAAAGATGCTCTACAGGTATCTCCGAGGGTGTCTGTTGAGTGGGTATGGATCAAGACTGGGATTTGTTACTCCGTGTGACGGAGAGGTATCTCAAGGCCCACTCGGTAATACAACATCACTATAAGCCTTGCAAGCAATGTGACGAAGGTGTTAGCCACGGGATCTTGTATTACGGAACGAGTAAAGAGACTTGCCGGTAACGAGATTGAACTAGGTATAGAGATACCGACGATCGAATCTCGGGCAAGTAACATACCGAAGAACAAAGGGAACAGCATACGGGATTAACTGAATCCTTGACATAGAGGTTCGACCGATATAGATCTTCGTAGAATATGTAGGAACCAATATGGGCATCCAAGTCCCGCTATTGGTTATTGACCGCAGAGGTGTCTCGGTCATGTCTACATAGTTTTCGAACCCGCAGGGTCTACACACTTAACGTTTGGTCACGATTAGTATATATGAGTTATTGTTGGTGACCGAAGGTTGTTCGGAGTCTCGGATAAGATCTCGGGAAGAGTCCGGAGGTAAAGATTGATATATGTGATAATAGTGTTTTGATCTCCGGAAGGGTTCCGGAATTCACCGGAAGGGGTTCCGGATGTTTACCGAAGTGTTCGGGTGCAGCAACACTTTATATGGGCCAAAGGGGTAAAACCCACGAGGTATTGGAAAGTGCAAAAGGAAGTTTTGCTGCTGCCTTAAGCGGTACTACCGCTGGTAAGGCAGTACTACCGCTTAAGCGGTACTACCGCTTGGGTGAAGCGGTACTACCGCTCAAGCGGTACTACCGCTTGTGCGCGGTGCTGCAGGGATCCGAGTTGGACTCTTTCCTTGCGGGCCAAACCGACCTTGTGCGGGCAAAACCGACCTTGTAGAGGTTTTCTCTCCAAGTTTAGACCCCGGGACTCAACATATAAATAGAGGGGTAGGGCTAGCACACGGGACACATCGGGATTTCCCAAGCCGTGTGCCGGCAACCCTAGCCCTCTAGTTCCTCCGTCATAATCTCCGTAGTGCTTGGCGAAGCCCTGCAGAGATTGTTCCTCACCACCATCACCACGCCGTCGTGCTGCTGGAACTCATCTACTACTTCACCATCGCTCGCTGGATCGAGGAGGTGAAGGCGTCATCAAGCCGTACGTGTGTTGAATGCGGAGGTGCCGTCCGTTCGGCACTAGTTCGTGATCGGATCGAGGGACGACTTGCGATTTGGATCGCGGAGACGTTCGACTACATCAACCGCGTTTCTTAACGCTTCCGCTTAGCGATCTACAAGGGTATGTAGATTCACTCTCCCTCTCGTAGATGCTCATCTCCATGGATAGGTCTTGCGTGTGCGTAAGAAATTTTTTGTTTCCCATGCAACGTTCCTCAACAGTGGCATCAGAGCTAGGTCTATGCGTAGATGAGATCTCGAGTAGAACACAAAGGAGTTGTGGGCGTGGGTGTATACATATTGCTTGCCGTTACTAGTTGATACTTGATTCGGCGGTATTGTGAGATGAAGCGGCCTGGACCGACATTACGCGTACGCTTACGCGAGACTGGTTTCACCGCTGCGTGCACTTGTTGCATAAAGGTGACTGGCGGGTGTCTGTCTCTCTCACTTTAGTTGAATCGGTTCAATGAAGAGGGGTTTTTTAGAAGATCAAAAAGCAATCACTACACCACGTTG
This sequence comes from Elymus sibiricus, assembly GCA_039707655.1. Classification (NCBI taxonomy): domain Eukaryota; kingdom Viridiplantae; phylum Streptophyta; class Magnoliopsida; order Poales; family Poaceae; genus Elymus; species Elymus sibiricus. The sequence continues at coordinate 19,582,434 of CM077675.1, forward strand.
TGGTTTTGCGTAGGTAAGAATCGTTCTTCCTAGATACCCGTAGCAGCCACGTAAAACTTGCAACAACAATTAGAGGACGTCTAACTTGTTTTTGCAGGGTATGTTGTGATGTGATATGGCCAATTACATGATGAGATATATGTGATGTATGAGATGATCATGTGTTGTATAGAATATCACGACTTGCATGTCGATGAGTACGGCAACTGGCAGGAGCCATATAGTTGTCTTTAATTATTTTCGCCGTTTTGCTTTACTTTATCGCTATGAGTTAGCAATAGTCGTGGAAGCAACAGTCGGCGCGACAACCTCATGGCGACACGTTGATGGAGATCAAGATGATGGAGATCATGGTGTCATGCCGGTGACGATGGAGATCATGCCGGTGCTTTGGAGATGGAGATCAAAAGCACAAGTTCATGGCCATATCATGTCACTTATGATTTGCATGTGATGTTAATCCTTTTATGCATCTTATTTTGCTTAGGACGACGGTAGCATTATAAGGTGATCCCTCACTTAAATTTCAAGATAAAATTGTGTTCTCCCCGAGTGTGCACCGTTGCGAAAGTTCGTCGTTTCGAGACACCACGTGATGATCGGGTGTGATAGACTCTACGTTCGCATACAACGGGTGCAAGCCAGTGTTGCACGTGCGGAACACTCGGGTTAAACTTGACGAGCCTAGCATGTACAGACATGGCCTCGGAACACAAGAGACCGAAAGGTCGAACATGAGTCATATAGTAGATATGATCAACATGGAGATGTTCACCATTGAAACCACCTCAACTCACGTGATGATCGGACTTGAGTTGGTTGATTTGGATCATGTGACACTCGAATGACCGGAGGGATGTCAATTTGAGTGGGAGTTTTTAAGTAATATGATTAACTAAACTCATTATCTTGAACAATAGTCTAAGTTGTCTTTGCACTATTTATGTTGTAGATCATGGCTCGCGCAGTAGCACCCCTGAATTTTAATGCGTTCCTAGAGAAAGTTAAGTTGAAAGATGATGAAAGCAACTTTGTGGACTGGGCCCGTAATCTAAGGATTATCCTTACGGCTTCCCAGAAGGCTTATGTCCTTGATGCACCGCTTGGTGATCCACCCGCTCCAGTTGAGTCTCCAGACGTTGTGAACGCCTGGCAGGCTCGTTCTGATGATTACTCAATAGTTCAATGTGCAATGTTGTATGGCTTAGAACCGAGACTTCAAAGACGTTTTGAACGTCATGGAGCATATGATATGTTCCAGGAGTTGAAGTTTATCTTTCAGAAGAATGCCCGGATCGAGAGGTATGAGACCTCCGATAAGTTCTATGCTTGCAAGATGGAGGAGAACGGGTCTGTCAGTGATCACATACTCAGAATGTCTGGGTACTCCACCCGTCTGGCTGAATTGTGGATGCCCTTCCGCCAGAGTCTATCACTGACAGAGTTCTTCAATCATTGCCACCTAGCTACAAGAGCTTCGTTTTGAACTATAACATGCACGGGATGAACAAGTCAGTCGCCGAGCTGTTTGCGATGTTGAAAGTCGCTCAGTCTGAGATTCAGAAGGAGCATCAAGTGTTGATGGTCAATAAAACCACTAGTTTCAAGAAGAATGGCAAGGGTAAGAAGGGTAACTCCAAGAAGAGTGGCAAAGCAGTTGCCCCTCCCGTGAAGAAATCCAAGGCTGGACCCAAGCCAGAAACTGAGTGCTTTCATTGCAAGGAAACTGGTCACTGGAAGCGGAACTGCCCCAAGTATCTGGCTGACAAGAAGGCGGCCAACAACAAACAAGGTATATATGATATTTAAATATATTATAACTGGGCACCCTAGGAGCTCCCTCATGCTATCAGCCTTTGGAGCCGTCTGATTTCAGGTTATGGCAGTCTCTAGCCGTTGGATGCAAAGTTCCCTCCCCGAAGGCCGCAGCTTCCAGAGGGCAGCTACTCCTGTAACTTTTTCTGGTTAATCTGGTTAATTGGGCTAAACAGCCCACCTAGCATAGCGAGGGAGCATTCCTTGAGGAAAAAGATCGGTCCAAAAAGCATCGAACCAATCCGTCGTGGGTGATTCATGTGCTCGCTAACCCAAACAAGGCGGATGCCGCAACCGCTCGATTCAGGCGAAGTGGGCGACCAGCTCGCGCCGCTCGCGAGGGAATCTAGCTCAGGGGATCAAGCGGAAGCGCCAGATGCGGGTGAACTGGGGGCCGACCGATCCAGCCGTCAGCCGGTCATAGTGCGTCGCCGCCCCCAGCCACGAATGGCATATTCTCCTGTCGATCTCCACTTTAAGCGGCGGCGCTCACCACAAGGATCGGTCAACCCCTCCCACTAGCGACCCTAGGTGTCCTCTCCGACACGATTTCAATCGAGGGCAGATCCTAGGTCAGTCACCAGCACGGGCTCCTCCAGCAGACTAGAAGGACTCTGAAATAGCACGCCGGCCTGTACGCGGTGTGTCCTGGTGGTCCACCATGGCGTTGGCTCAACAGTGCATGTGGTATTTTCTTCTTCCTGATGTTCAATCCATAAGAATGATCGTGGTGTGTGATACAGCGTGTTCACGTGCTTGGAAGAAATAGTTTTCTGCTATTTTTTAAAAATGTTCTTTGTGCTACTCCTAACCTAATTGCGTGTGCTATTAAGAGATTATGCATATATGAGTAATGAGTTGTTCTCCGTTGGCTGTCGCACAGTTAATTAGTTCATTCACATGGACTGCCATGTGTAAATTTTGTGTGTGCTGAGGCATGTTGTCGTTGAAGTAAGATTATGCAGCAACGTATGATCGGTTAGCCTTAATATAAAACTCCATGACATTGAAAAATTAGTCTTTCCTGGCTATAATATCTTTGTCTATTCAAATAAATATGCGATCTGGATGTTACTCATGGATCAATTTAATGTCATCTTAGGCCAACACGCGAGTATCAAAATGGGCACTGCCTGATCAATATTTTTTGGTTACTGCAGGTCCTAAAGCGCAATGAAGGGTTTTTCTCTTTTACATATGAAAAGGAGTTGCTAAGAGATAAATCCTATGTCCATACTCCATGTACTTTCCACGATTTTTCTTTCAGGGAAATCATTTCTTCAGATTGAACCTATGCACTTCGCCTTCATAATGTGTAACTCGAGTGTGTTATTACAGGTTGCAGACTTGTGGACTATGTATCTTCAAGGATTATTTAGTCTCGAATACACCTACCCGACCCTTTCCTGCGCAAGTGATTTGTAGTTTTCTGGTACCAGATCCATTTTATGACTGCCTTTATAGATATTTCCTGCAAGTGACTGTTTTTTAGTACAGTATGTATTACATTGTAAGAATGAAGTATAACAAGTTCGTTTGTTCTACTAAGCCATGGTTATTTAATTTGCATATCCATGCGACGAGCATGTAACTTGTCATTTTTTGTGCTTAGGATGACATATATCATTGAAGATATTATAATAACTCACTAAGAAGATGAGAGCACTGGTTATGTATGGTCAAATGAGGCTCTGATTGAAATAGTTATTACTAAATTTTTGGACTGTTATTCTGCAAAATTTCATGTATTTCTTTGGCAACCTCTTACAAAGAATGTGAAGAGCACTACACCTGAGGCATTTAAAATAACAATTGAGGAACTAACAAAAGGTGTGATTTGTGAGATCATTTAGGCTCAATTCCGTGGTGTTTCTTGTTCGTTTTTCCTGTTGTTAAAAGTGATGTTGGGTATTTTCAGAACCTACTGCCTAAGTATTGCACTCCTTCGATGCTAACCCCCTCCTTCTATTGGGGAGAAATCCTTTATACAAGTCACTTTCATGTTATGCCTCATATATTCACAAAATCACCATCATTTTATTGAAAAAAAATAGACGGGCGCAGCAACGCGCGCCGGCATGGTCTAGTACATGTTATTGATGTGTACCTTACCAACTCTCGTTGTAGTGCCTGTGTATTTGATACCGGTGCGGTTGCTCACATTTGCAACTCAAAACAGGAACTGCGGAATAGACGGAGGCTGGCAAAGGACGAAGTGACGATGCGCGTGGGAAATGGTTCCAAGGTTGATGTGATCGCCGTCGGCACGCTCGCTCTTCGATTACCATCGGGATTAGTGATGAACCTGAATAATTGTTATTTAGTGCCTGCGTTAAGCATGAACATTATATCTGGATCTTGTTTATTGCGAGACGGTTACTCATTTAAATCTGAGAATAATGGTGTTCTATTTATATGAGTAATATCTTTTATGGTCATGCACCCAATGTGAGGGGTTTATTCTTATTGAATCTCGATAGTGATGATACACATGTTCATAACATTGATGCCAAAAGATGTAGAATTGATAATGATAATACCACTTTCTTGTGGCACTGCCGTTTAGGTCATATTGGCGTAAAACGCATGAAGAAGCTCCATGCTGATGGACTTTTGGAGTCACTTGATTTTGAATCACTTGACACATGTGAGCCATGCCTCATGGGCAAGATGACTAAGACGCCGTTCTCTGGTACGATGGAACGGGCAAGTGACTTATTGGAAATCATACATACTGATGTGTGCGGTCCGATGAGCATTGAGGCGCGCGGTGGTTATCGTTACTTTCTCACCTTCACTGATGACTTAAATAGATATGGGTATATTTACTTAATGAAACACAAGTCTGAAATCGTTTGAAAAGTTTAAGCAATTTCAGAGTGAAGTTGAGAATCATCGTAACAAGAAGATTAAATTCCTACGATCTGATCGAGGAGGAGAATATCTGAGTTATGAGTTTGGCAGTCACTTAAGACAGTGTGGAATTATTTCACAATTGACACCGCCTGGAACACCACAGCGTAATGGTGTGTCCGAACGTCGTAATCGAACCTTATTGGATATGGTGCGATCTATGATGTCTCTTGCCGATTTGCCACTATCGTTTTGGGGTTATGCATTAGAGACAGCTGCATTCACTTTAAATAGGGCACCATCGAAATCCGTTGAGACGACGCCATATGAACTATGGTTTGGCAAGAAGCCAAAGATATCGTTTCTTAAAGTTTGGGGATGTGATGCTTATGTCAAAAAGCTTCAGCCTGAAAAGCTGGAACCCAAAGCGGAGAAATGCGTCTTCATAGGATACCCAAAAGAGACAGTTGGGTATACCTTCTATCTCAGATCCGAAGGCAAAGTGTTTGTCGCTAAAAACGGAACATTTCTTGAGAAAGAGTTTCTCTCGAAAGAATTGAGTGGAAGGAAGATAGAACTTGATGAGGTTATTGAACCTTTACTTCAACCAGAGAGTAGTGCAGCACAGAAAGATGTTTCTGTAGAGCCTACATCAGTTGAAGAGGAAGTTAATGATGATGATCATGAAACTTCGGATCAAGTTGCTATCGAACCTCGTAGGTCGACAAGGACGCGTACTGCTCCTGAGTGGTACGGCAACCCTGTCTTAGAGGTCATGTTGTTGGACAACGATGAACCTACGAGCTATGGAGAAGCGATGGTGGGCCCGGATTCCGAGAAATGGTTAGAGGCCATGAAATCCGAGATGGGATCCATGTATGAAAACAAAGTATGGACTTTGGAAGTATTACCTGAAGGGCGTAAGGCCATTCAGAACAAATGGATCTTTAAGAGGAAGACGGACGCAGACGGTAATGTCACCGTCTATAAAGCTCGACTTGTGGCAAAAGGTTTTTCACAAGTTCAAGGAGTTGACTACGATGAGACCTTCTCACCCGTAGCGATGCTTAAGTCTGTCAGAATCATGTTAGCAATAGCTGCCTTTTTCGATTATGAAATTTGGCAGATGGATGTCAAAACAGCGTTCCTTAACGGTTTCCTTAAGGAAGAGTTGTATATGATGCAACCAGAAGGTTTTGTCGATCCAGAGAATGCTGGCAAAGTTTGCAAACTCCAGCGATCCATTTATGGACTGGTGCAAGCATCTCGGAGTTGGAATCTTCGCTTTGATGAGGTGATCAAAGCGTTCGGGTTTATACAAGTTTACGGAGAAGCTTGTATTTACAAGAAAGTGAGTGGGAGCTCTATAGCGTTTCTAATATTATATGTGGATGACATATTACTGATTGGAAACAATATAGAAATGTTGGAAAGCGTGAAGGAATATTTGAACAAGAGTTTTTCAATGAAGGACCTAGGAGAAGCTGCTTTCATATTAGGCATCAAGATCTATAGAGATAGATCAAGACGTTTAATAGGACTTTCACAAAGCACATACCTTGATAAGATTTTGAAGAAGTTCAAAATGGATCAGTCCAAGAAGGGGTTCTTGCCTGTTTTGCAAGGTGTGAAGTTGAGTAAGACTCAATGCCCAGTGACTGCAGAAGATAGAGAAAAGATGAGTGTCGTCCCCTATGCTTCAGCCATAGGCTCTATCATGTATGCAATGCTGTGCACAAGACCCGATGTCAGCCTTGCCATAAGTATGGCCGGAAGGTTTCAAAGTGATCCAGGAATGGAACACTGGACGGCGGTCAAGAATATCCTGAAGTACCTGAAAAGGACTAAGGACATGTTTCTCGTTTATGGAGGTGATCAAGAGCTCGTCGTAAAGGGTTACGTCGATGCAAGCTTTGACACTGATCCGGATGACTCTAAGTCGCAAACCGGATACGTATTTATTCTCAATGGAGGTGCGGTTAGCTGGTGCAGTTCCAAGCAAAGCGTAGTAGCTGATTCTACATGCGAAGCGGAGTACATCGCTGCCTCGGAGGCAGCGAAGGAAGGTGTCTGGATGAAGGAGTTCATGACAGATCTTGGAGTAGTGCCTAGTGCACTAAACCCAATGACTCTGTTCTGTGACAACACTGGTGCCATTGCTCTAGCCAAGGAACCCATGTTTCACAAGAGAACCAGACACATAAAGCGACGTTTCAATTCCATCCGCGATTACATCAAGGAGGACGACATAAATATTTGCAAAGTGCACACGGATCTGAATGTTGCTGATCCGATGACTAAACCTCTTCCAAGGGCTAAACATGATCAACACCAGAACTGTATGGGTGTTAGATTCATTACAATGTAAATCACATAGTGATGTGAGCTAGATTATTGACTCTAGTGCAAGTGGGAGACTGTTGGAAATATGCCCTAGAGGCAATAATAAAATGGTTATTATTATATTTCCTTGTTCATGATAATCGTTTATTATCCATGCTATAATTGTATTGATTGAAAACTCAAATACATGTGTGGATACATGGACAAATAAAGTGTCCCTAGTAAGCCTCTACTAGACTAGCTCGTTGATCAAAGATGGTTAAGGTTTCCTAGCCATAGACATGAGATGTCATTTGATAACGGGATCACATCATTAGGAGAATGATGTGATGGACAAGACCCAAACTATAAACGTAGCATATGATCGTGTCAGTTTATTGCTACAGTTTTCTGCATGTCAAGTATCTGTTCCTATGACCATGAGATCATGCAACTCACTGACACCGGAGGAATGCCTTGTGTGTATCAAACGTCACAACGTAACTGGGTGACTATAAAGATGCTCTACAGGTATCTCCGAGGGTGTCTGTTGAGTGGGTATGGATCAAGACTGGGATTTGTTACTCCGTGTGACGGAGAGGTATCTCAGGGCCCACTCGGTAATACAACATCACTATAAGCCTTGCAAGCAATGTGACTAAGGTGTTAGCCACGGGATCTTGTATTACGGAACGAGTAAAGAGACTTGCCGGTAACGAGATTGAACTAGGTATAGAGATACCGACGATCGAATCTCGGGCAAGTAACATACCGAAGAACAAAGGGAACAGCATACGGGATTAACTGAATCCTTGACATAGAGGTTCGACCGATATAGATCTTCGTAGAATATGTAGGAACCAATATGGGCATCCAGGTCCCGCTATTGGTTATTGACCGCAGAGGTGTCTCGGTCATGTCTACATAGTTCTCGAACCCGCAGGGTCTACACACTTAACGTTTGGTGACGATTAGTATAGATGGGTTATTGTTGGTGACCGAAGGTTGTTCGGAGTCTCGGATAAGATCTCGGACATGACGAGGATCTCCGGAAGAGTCCGGAGGTAAAGATTGATATATGTGATAATAGTGTTTTGATCTCCGGAAGGGTTCCGGAATTCACCGGAAGGGGTTCCGGATGTTTACTGAAGTGTTCGGGTGCAGCAACACTTTATATGGGCCAAAGGGGTAAAACCCACGAGGTATTGGAAAGTGCAAAAGGAAGTTTTGCTGCTGCCTTAAGCGGTACTACCGCTGGTAAGGCAGTACTACCGCTTAAGCGGTACTACTGCTTGGGTGAAGCGGTACTACCGCTCAAGCGGTACTACCGCTTGTGCGCGGTGCTGTAGGGATCCGAGTTGGACTCTTTCCTTGCGGGCCAAACCGACCTTGTGCGGGCAAAACCGACCTTGTAGAGGTTTTCTCTCCAAGTTTAGACCCCGGGACTCAACATATAAATAGAGCGGCAGGGCTGGCACACGGGACACATCAGGATTTCCCAAGCCGTGTGCCGGCAACCCTAGCCCTCTAGTTCCTCCGTCATAATCTCCGTAATGCTTGGCGAAGCCCTGTAGAGATTGTTCCTCACCACCATCACCACGCCGTCGTGCTGCTGGAACTCATCTACTACTTCACCATCGCTCGCTGGATCGAGGAGGTGAAGGCGTCATCAAGCCGTACGTGTGTTGAACGCAGAGGTGCCGTCCGTTCGGCACTAGTTCGTGATCGGATCGAGGGACGACTTGCGATTTGGATCGCGGAGACGTTCGACTACATCAACCGCGTTTCTTAACGCTTCCGCTTAGCGATCTACAAGGGTATGTAGATTCACTCTCCCTCTCGTAGATGCTCATCTCCATGGATAGGTCTTGCGTGTGCGTTGGAAATTTTTTGTTTCCCATGCAACGTTCCTCAACACATATTCCATTTGGGCCGGATCTTCATTCTCATTGATTATGCTTGCCAAGTACGTCTCCTACACGATCATGGTTTGCAAGCATTCATCATGTGCGTACTAGTGGTCTATGCAAAACATTGAACATTTGATCGGACATGAGCAAACGTACCCGGTCTTGTTCAAACATTCCGTCGAACATGTCAAGTGCAGCCCGGGCGGTAGGGGTGCCCGTGCTCACCCGCTCCCGAAGGAGCTGCGGCGACTCATACTCATCGACCGACGGCTTCTGCGTTGTCAGAAAGCTCTCCGGAATGGCCCACCCGACCGTCGCATCCTCCTCGGTCCCAAGGGTGTCGGACGACATAATCGGCGTCGGCGCTTGGATGGATGGGGTGCGGGGAGCCCGGCGTCCCGGGGGAGACATCTCGTTGACGATGCCCGCACCTACCTGCGACGCCAACTCCGCCTCCCTCTCTCGTTGCCGGCGACGGCGCATCTTACGGGCAACGTTCTCCGGCTTGCAAGACGAAGCGGACGAAGAGACGCCGACGGACGAGGTGGACTGCGTCTCCGTCACGGCGGTCGGGGACGGGCTGGAAGACATCACGGCGGTAGATCGGGACAGATGGTGAGGATGGAGAGCAAGGGTGCCGGACGCTGAGGGGTCGGGCACAGGAAATGTTGGAGGGCGGTGGGAGGAGGAGGAAGGGTTTGAAGAATTTGGGGCAATTTGTGGTGGGGTCGGGCTGTCGGGTCCGACGTGGCTGGAAATGGGGGGTGCGGGTCAGCCTGGGCGTTTGAGGCCTGTCTGGGTCGCATTTTTGTGACCGGGCAGTGACCGGACGGCCTGTCCGGACGTTTGAGACGGGTTTAAGAGGTCTGGTTGTAGATGCTCTTAGATTTTTTAAAAAAAAATTGAGACATATCGTGCTCAACTTTTGCAAAAAAGGTCGAAACAACGAAATTTGCTGTCCCTGGTCACGGTGGGGGTCCGGGAGTCAGTGGCAGCGGGAGAACTCGTGGCCAGGAGCGGCCGAGCCCCCCGCCACGTCGCCGTCGTCGTCTCCCCCTTCCTTCCCCACGCGCGCGGAGGGCTCTGCTGCTGGCCACAGACTTCCATTCCATTCCTTTCCTTTCCTTTCCTCAACTGACCAGAGAGAGCTAGAGAGAAAGAGAGAGAGAGAGAGGCTGAGATCGGATCAGAGAGAGAGGATCTGCTTGCTGGGTGATGGCGGCGGTGATGGAGTTGGCGGTGGCTGTCGTGGGCGGCGGGGAGGGGGAGGGGGAGGGGGCGGGGAGGGTGCGGAAGCCCTACACCATCACCAAGTCGCGGGAGAGCTGGACCGACCCGGAGCACGACAAGTTCATCGAGGCGCTCCTCCTGTGAGTTCCTTCCCCGTGCCCACCTCTGCCTTGAGTTCCATCTTACCCGCCTGCTGGCTCTCTGGATCGAGCTCCGTGTGGCGGCTGGTTCATTAGAGTCAGAGCACGCCGCCGCCGGCCCGTGATATGGTTCGCCGTCGTGCTAGGTTAGAGCCAGAACACGCCGCCGTCCTGCTAGATCGCCGAGCTAGACGCTAGCAGCTGCCTGCCGAATTGATTTTGGACCACAGGCTCTACTGTACTGTTATACACGGCTGGTCTGAACTGAACTGAATCCCCGTGGAACATGGCAGGTGGGAGCAGGATCTCTTCCTCAGGACACTTGGGCCTAGTGGCTAGCTGCTTAACCTGCCGATCGGTGCTCGCTGCGGCGCCGGCGTCGTAGACCATCCGTCCGTTCGTTAGCAGCAAACCATAGGCCATTTAGATTTGATCTTTTATCATCTGACCAATTCATATGGCCCTGTATTTATTTCATTCTGTTATTACTTGTTCTGACCGAACAAGTGTGGCAGCAAGATACCCTTAGTGTTGCCTTAGGTCCGTGGCTTCAAATTTGTTGAACTAACCTTAGGCAAGTTCAGCAACAAATGTGTGGCATTGCAAGGCCTAGAACCAAACAGCCCCTTAGTACCTTATTAGGTGTACTTATTGGGAGGCTGGTGTGACAACTGAAATGGCTCTCTATGTAGTATGTTCTATCCTCTCTACTTACATGTATCTCTTTCTTTCTTTTTTTGCCCAACAGGTTCGATCGTGATTGGAGAAAGATCGAAGCGTTTGTTGGCTCCAAGACAGTGATACAGGTATCTATATAGATGCTCTGCTCTGCACCCACCTTCTGCTTCTCTTTGCTGTTTAGTTGGTTATCATTTGACAAAGTATGCTTAGTTGTTTGGCTTGGCAACCCATATTTTATAGCTGATACACATTTTTCAAGTATGTGTGGTTACAATCTTTTATCTGCTTCGTCTCTGAACATGGTCAACTTTCCCACTCTTGACTTGTTCCAATCTCCTTTGTCTAATACTTGTATCTGACGAACGAACTGTGTGGTGATCTAAAAGAACAGTTCTGTTAACAGATCAGGAGTCATGCACAGAAGTACTTCTTGAAGGTTCAAAAGAATGGAACAGGTGAGCATTTGCCACCACCTAGGCCGAAGAGGAAGGCGGCACACCCGTACCCACATAATAAAGCCTCAAAAAAGGGTAAGCATTTTTCATCCCTCATCTGACTAACCTAAATAACTTACAATGAAAAACGGTCTAATATGATATCTTGGAGCTCCTGCAGCCCCTGAAGTTGACTTACCACAAGAACCTCCTCATATCGTGGAGCAAGGGTGTGTTATACCTATGGATGCACTTACTGTTGCTACAAACTCAAGTGCAAACGACACATTTCCTTCCTGGGACAATGTTCTTACCCAACCTTATAGCCCAAGACATACACAAGGTTTACAATTGTGTTAACTACCGCATATTCTTCTATGGTCAATATTTTTACAAGGTACCATTAACTTCTTTGTTCTTATTGAACCGACAGATTTAGGCGCTGCAAATAATAGCTCTAGTAGCATAGAGTGCCAATCTGGAACTTGGCCAACTTCTGATGCGATTGAGCAAGAAACCTGGCCAACTTCTGATGCGTTTGAGCAAGGGATTATACTTCCAGCACTGCATGGTGAGCTTCTGTTTGTACATCATACATCTATACAGTTTGTAAACGTGCTGGAGACTGTTGTGGACATCTATACAAGTTTTTAATAAATTCACAACCCTATGGATTATTGTGGCAACTGTTGTGGCTATACTAAGATTCATTTGGTTATATTAGATGTAAACTGGAATGCATGATATGTGCAAATTCTATTCCACTTGTTAAAGTGATGATCAATCGGTCACATTCATTTAATTCTATTCCACTTGTTAAAGTGCATGATATGTGCAAATTCTATTCCCCACATATCTGGCAGATGTGCATGATATGAGAGTACACTAACAAAGCTAGTTTACCTACCATTCATTAATCATTATTTTTTGAACCTTTTAGTTTGTGGTATCAATCAGTTTGTTCTTCCCTGTTTAACTCTGTTGGAGCCTTCTGCATTTGGCTTATCTTCATTCTGTCCTTCAAATTTTGCAAATTTGCCATAATGCTCTTGATGTCTGGATGATAAATGATGTACCCTGTTACAATATGAAAATGTAATGATGTGCGGTATTTCATATTACCCTTTGCCTTGATATTAATCAATGTGATCGCCTTTTTGGTTTAGCAGTTGGCATTTGTTTTGTACTTATTCTGGTGAACTTGCAGCCATGCCAGACTTTGCTCAAGTATACAACTTTCTTGGGGGCGTATTTGATCCAGATACAACAGGACATTTGCAGAAGTTGAGAGAGATGGATCCTATAGATGCTGAAACAGTATGCCATTTGCTAATCTCCCCTCTATAATCGATTCATCTGTCATTTTGTTTGCATTGTTTAGTGACATCCCAGTTACTCACAAGCTGCTATGTCAGTACCTCGATTCAGTCAGTGTGATGTTAAAACTTATGAAACTATAACTATTCTGGACAGGTGAATTCTGGGGTGAAGTTTAATTACTCATTGTTGCACATTGCTCCTTATCAAGGATATTTAGTTGTAATTCTTATATATGTTACTTATATGTTCGCCGCAAATGCAGATGCTTACTTTGTTCATTCTTTTGACAGTTGAAATGTACTGTCAGGGAATCGCTTTTATTACCTAATAACTTCTACTCCGTTACAATGATCTTTTTATGGGCTAATCTCCAGGTACTACAACTGATGAAAAATCTATCGGTAAACCTGTCTGGCCCGGACTTTGAGACACATGTAAGGACTTGAATTATTTTTTCTTGCACACAATCTGCTTTCATATTTACTCCGTGATCCAACATATTTGTCTACCTACTGTAAACAAAGTAGCTGATACTACTGTAGATCAGAAGTAGCTTGCGCTATCGTCGAACAGTTCTCGGATTGTTTTCCATCCCGACATCCCATTAGTGTCATAACTATTCTGTTAAACTAATTATTTTAGCATAATAATTTTGCTTAATTTGTGAATCTGCCGCAACTTGTAGCACTAATCCATTTGATTTGAAGATTCTCTTTGTGACTGTTCTGAACTGAATAGACACGGAACAGTTATGTTCCACTCCATGCTGCACAATAATCGAATCCCTGCTATCCTGTTATGTGTAACTAAATGGTAGGATAGTGTTGTGCTTGCTGGGTGCCTTGTCAGGAATGAAGCATATAGTGTAATATTGCGCTTCATGAGATCATTTCATGCTCCCTAATCTATTGCAATCCATCTTTCTTGGAAATCCAGCTGAACATACAACATCCCTGACTGTCGCAGAGGAGGCTGCTCTCGTCGCACGGTGCCGGCACAGGCCAAGCCAAGCACGAGAGCGTAGGAGATCCGGGGTCTACTCAGACCCTTCACGTCCCATTCATGTAATCTCTAGTCACTCCCTTCCTGAGCACTTATCCGTGCCTGTAATATCGCTCATTTCACTAAGCGCGTAAATCGTTCTACAGGGTAACGAGCAAATGAGGGAAGAGTGCAGTACATTGTTGTCAGAGGTGCGGCATGTTGTAGCATCGCCGCCTATGTTTGTACATAGTTCTTCGAGATGTTTTCGGGCTCTTAGATCTTGGAACTTTGATCTGTCCGTCGATGAGGCTTGTGGCATGTATAGTGAGGCATGGTTGCGCATGTTGTTTTGGAGAGGGAAGAGGGGAAAGTGTTTATTACCCATGAAGGAAGACCCTTTTTTGTGTGTAGTTCTTCTTGTTGACATGGTTTTGTTTGTAAGCCTATTATCTACATCGTCATGTGGAAGGGATTTGGAGTATGTATGCAGTGAACTCTTTTCATCTCGTCGTCTACTAGCTACTTCGTGTTGTTACGTCATTGATCATGTTTTTCCGAACAAATAATGACAATCAAGCCATCAATCAGCTTGCAAGGCCTTGTACAATGCTAGATGCTTAGGGAGGTGTTTAGAAAATAAGCCGGGTTTTTTTCTGAAGCATCAACGGCTAAGCACCTCTTCTAATAAACGTCGTGCATTGTACGAGGCCTAACATTTGCCAAAGTTGCTTTGTTTTTTAACCCCAAAATACTGGACTTCATTTTTGTTAGGGGTGAAAGTGGACTTGATTGGCTACTTGAGAAAAAAACAAAATGCTTGCAGTAGTATTTTTTGTTTTTTGGAATGGAGTCAAAGGAGAGGAGTGCTGGTCCTGGGTAGGCCCGCCACGATCCAGCCGGCCCAGCAGCTTCGGTTAACCCTACCCAGTACCCACCCTCCTACTACCTACCCCAGTCGCCAGCCCTACAGACGACTTCCTGTCTCCTCCTTCCGGCGGCCACCTCCGTCCGTCGCTCTCCCCATCTCTCCGCCGCCGCCGCCTCCCGGCCTCTGAATCCCCACCGGCGCCACATTCGCATCAGCGGTGGCCATCCCATCCCATCCCATCCCATCCCCTCTGATCTGATCTGCCAGTTTGATCATCAGGTTCGATTGATGACGCACTCTGCTTCGTCGCACTCCCCGCCGCTGTCTGCTTCCCGGCCTCCGCTCCTCTCCTGGCCTAGCTAGCCGGCCAGCGCGAGCGAGACCCCGGTCCACCGTCGTCAAGCTAGCTAAGCTCCTTGGAACGAGGCCGGCAATGGCGGCGCCCAGGCCCAAGTCCCCGCTCGACCCCTGCGGCCGCCACCGCCTGCAGCTCGCCGTCGACGCGCTCCACCGCCAGATCAGCTTCCTCGAGGTACCCAAGCTCCCAACCTCACTCTTCCCCAATCCTGATTGACTCCCGCACTACTACCCTGTTAAAATGATTGCCCTGCTGTCATACTCTGTTATCACGCAAGAAAATTAGTACTACCCTAATTAGCAGCTGAGCATACAGAGATGATCACCATTTCTTTATAGGTAGGTGTCTAGAGTCTGATACCAGCACACAGTTTAGTTGTCACTTCTCAGTCAATTCCAGGTGTTGCTTTCTACTAGATTCCAAGTGTTGTTAAAATATCCTAGACAGCAGCAGCCTGAAAAGTTGACACATGCCCTTTCTTTCCTCCTTGTACTATGATGTTAGTAGCTAGCTACCGCTTTTGTCAATAAAAAATATACTCTGTGGGATTCAAGAAACTATTCATCCGTGCCAGGGGGAGATCAACTCCATTGAAGGGCTCCATGCCGCCTCCATATGCTGCAAAGAGTAAGCTGCCGTTTTCTTCACTTCTCATATCAATTTTCTTTTTGAAATTTATCAAGAGGCAACTCAGGGGACGACGTAAAAAGCCAGATGTCTCTTCTGTTTAGCTTGCGAGTGAGCCCATGTTTTCATAAAGTTTCACGGATAGGTGCAACACGTCTACATGGATATGCAAGGGCAACACATATTTTGCTTGGAACCTCTGAATGTAAATTTCGCATTTTAGCTGGAAAATGCCGCTCTTTGTGGAAGTTTATACGGTACATTATTGTCTGCAACCAGGTGCTTCCACGGCAATGGTTGAAGATAGTACACGTACAATTGGACATCGTGTAAATTTGGTAGCAAGAGTTTAGGTGATCTGGATATTTAAATTTTGATTAGGGTGATTGATTGCACTTGAATATATGAATGTGTTTTACCGTTGGGCTTAAATTATAGAGGGTTACCCTGGCTGTGCCACTGATTACTATGTTCTTCATTAATGAAAAGCAGCGTAATCTGCGTTTTTGTAAAAAAAATGCTCTCCAGTCAAACATACATCACGGTCAGATCATCTGTGCTAAGCATTCAGAAAATCTGTTGAACTAACCTTCCACATGGACTTGTGCAAAAGACACAGGCTATATAATTCTTGTTCATATTCCAATCAGTTAAAACAATTGGTTCCTGTTTAAGTGAATTTATTCCTTGTTCATGACTATGGAGGAGATTGATCGTCGAATTCCCCTTTGATAAAATTTGCAGGGTCGATGAGTTCATTGGAAAGAATGCCGATCCACTCATAACGATGTATGGATTTTCAGGTTGAGAAATTGTCTTGGACTACAAGATATCTTTTTCCTTACTTGTGTCTCTCTTTACAAGCATGCAGTTCATCTGAGAAGGGAAACACCGATCAATCTCATCACTTCCCAAAGAAGATCCGGTAATTCTTTTCTCCCCACACATCTTAATATATCTCCGCGGTTCTTTGGAAAGAAAATGATGCCAGATCATCCCAAGCTGATACAAATCATTGTACTAAACCACATGTGTTTATATTTAGTGCCAGGAAAGCATTTAGCTGTTTCAGCTATTGCTGATTTTGTCGTTTACATCTGCACTATGCAAAACCAATATGAATTAGCCAGAAATGCATGCATCAATTCGAACTCGTTTTTAATTGATGGTAACTAATAACTGAGAAGGATGGTAATGTTTGTGTGCCTGCAGAGCCCGGTGGGCGTGTTTGAGCTGCTTCCCGTGGATCTGCGGCGGCGGGTGCTCTGCAGTCCAGCTCAAGGGGCCGAGCTGCTGCTGCGGGTGCCCACGGTGCTGTGTGGGGAGCGGGGGCTGCGGCGGCGGACCCTCGTGTGGCTGCACATGCTCCTGCGCCGGTTGCTCCTCCTCTTGCTCGTGCCCTGCATGTGCCAACTGCGGGACTGCGTGCTGTGGGTGTGTCCCTCGCCCTCGGTGCTGCCTGTGTTCGTGAGGTCTCCGACTGATTCTTCTTCTTCTTTGTTCCTGTTATGTTTTTTTTTTTTTTTTTTTTTTGAGGATCTGTTCCTGTTATGTGTGCTGCCTGTAATCTCAGGCTCAGTTGGTGTTCTTGACGAGCGTAGTCCATGATGTATTTAAAGTTGGCGTTGTGGATTTGCCTGGTTTTTCTTGCCACAAAGACGGATGACTTGTGCTTTCGTCCTTCCTATAGTCTCCTGGTATGTTGTAAGTAATTAGAGCTTTAGAGATAACTGCAGAATGAACAGTTTTTCTCACTGATGATGATGATTAGGGTGTATATACCTGAAAATTGGTAGATGTGCACGGGCACCATGGTGCCCGTTACAAAAACACCATTTTCTACTGTGCAAAAATAATCAATTTTTTTGTGAGAACACACACACATGTATACTATGTGTGTGCAAAATTTCAAAACATTTTACTTTCATATGTGGTGTACACAAAAAAAGACAAATATGTATTTTCAAATGGGCCGCCCTTTTCTGTTTCTGGGCTGGAAAGTTTCTTTTACAGCTCACAAATTACATTTTTTTAAAACAAAAATTCATAGATCCGTAGTGAACACATACAAGCGTCCACAATTTTTTTTCGATTTTTTTTGGAACTTCTAAATATGTTTTTTTTTTTAATAAAGGGCACCATGGTGTCCGTGCACCATAACTTCACACTCCTATATACCCAGTTACAAGGCGGTTTGCGAAAGGGGCGGTTGCCAAAAGTGGCAAGTGCATAATCAACACATGTTACATTAACTCTTAACATTCTACTAATCAATGCTTGACCTTGTAAATAGCCATAATAATCTTGATAAGTACTCCTTTGAAAAAAAGGAGAAAAAGGTACAACATGTAAAGGTTATTTGCCTCATTGACAACATGTGTGAGAAAACATTTGAAAAGAAAAACCCATTTGTGATTTAGAGAGCAATAAATATGTCGTATACTTCTTTTAAAAGTCATGATGGGGAAAATTGGAAGTAGTATGGCAAATCTTCCGTTCATATTCCATGAGAGCCCCAATTAAGGCAACGTTGAAACCGCCGACAAGGGAGGACCACGAGTAGTGATCATCGGGGAGCTGTGCCATTGCCAACCCGGCCGGTGCCCACGCCTATTGGAAGGGTGGTCGTTACTCGGGAGGGTGTATGGAAACAAGAGTGAGCATGCATGACGGATTGCACAAATTCTTGACCGGGAGGATGACCATTTGCCAAAGGGAGTGCCGAGAAGAGAGAGATTAATTGAGTGGTCATTGCCCAAGGGAGCGCGGAGAAGAGAGCGTTAATTGACAATTATGAAAACACCATTGATGAGATTATCTCCACTGAAAGGGTCTAGGGCAGAGTGTAAATGGAGGGCACAATAAGATGACGAGAATGGCAAATGATGGGGGGGGGGGGGGGATTTGGAGGCTCACAAGAATGCAAAAAGACCACAAGAGAATGAAGACACCAACACCGTCGGGAGAACGACGCTTCATCGCTGGAGGAAGCCTTCTTCACATCCTGGTGGAATACGTCACCTGAAAGTGCCACCATTTGTTAGCCAATTGATGCAAACGCAAATTTCTCCACCCTCCCACAAGCCACCGCACACCCAATCAACCAGATCCAGTCTCGAGGGCATGAGGTACGACTTATAGATCGATCAATCTAAGGGAGAAGGGAAGAAGTTTAGACTCCGTGCATCTAAACCAACCCAACAACTCACGGCTACACTGATAGAGACTCCAAACAAGATGTATTTTCGGCGGCATGGAGTGATTGATGCCGGTGATTCAAGATTTTAGATCCATGCCCAATCCGGTCTTGCTGAATTTGTTTTACCTTTCTCAAACGTCTTGTGCAAGGGACTCCGAGGATACTTTGGGCTATCTCGAGGTTGAGGTTTTCCACCGGGATTCCGAGGATACTGCGGGCTATCCCGTGGTTGAGGTTTTCCACGCAGTTTGTGGCTAGTTTGTGATGGATGAGTTGGAGCACCCCTGCAGGGTTAAATCTTTCGGAAAGCCGTGCCCGCGGTTATATGACAACTTGGAAATTTGTTTAACATCCGGTCATACGAAACTTAAAGTAAATTTAATTAAAACACACCAACCGTGTGCGTAACCGTAACTGTCTCTACTCGTGAGTTCTGAACCGAGAGAGAACACGGTGGGGTTACGTTTGACTCATAAGTAGGTGTTCAGGATCACTTAGTGATCATTACTAGTTCACGTCCGTTTAAGCGTAGATCACCCTTCTTATTCTTGTACTCGTAAGTTAGCCACTCAAATAAATGTTTAGTGCTTGCTGCAGCCTCACCACTTAACCATATCTCACCCATTAAGCTTTGCTAGTCTTGATACTCTTGGAAATGAGATTGCTGAGTCCTTGTGGCTCATAGATTACTACAACAACAGTTGCAGGTACAGGTAATGCGATGATTTGACGTGAGAGCGATCCTTGTTTGATTTGGAGGTCTTCTTCTTCTTCCTCGATCATAGGATGGGTTCCAGGCCAACAGCCTGGGATAGCAAGGATGGATGTCGCTTTTATCGTTTGATTTTGTCCGTAGTCGGACCCTGCTCTTCTATACGGTGATTGAATGTATTGTTGTATTGAGATGATCATGATTTAGCTTGGCGAGTGTAAGCCAATTCCATATACCCATCTCCTCTTTACATGTACTTGTAACGATATCCATTCTTGCAAAACGACTAGATGCGCTTCTATCTCTGTCGAGGCCCTCGAGCCAAAATAAGGATAGTATCGCATCTTGGGCGTCACCTGAAAGTGCCACCATTGTTAGACAATTGATGTAAACGCAAATTTCTCCACCCTCCCACAAGCCACCACACACCCAATCAACCAGATCCGGTCTCAGGGGCATGAGCTACGACTTCTAGGTCGATCGATCTGAGGGAGAAGGGAAGAAGTTTAGCCTCCGTGCATCTAAACCAACCCAACAACTCATGGCTACACTGATATAGACTCTAATCATGGTGTATTTTCGGCGGCATGGAGTGATTGATGCCGGTGATTCAAGATTTTAGATCCATGCCCGATCCAGGCCATTTCCGTTCGCCGAAGGTCGTAGCCAAAGAAGGGAGGGGGAGGGGCCTTGAGAGCAACCATCTTGTGGAGGGGGAGGAAGCCCACAGGTGAGAGAGCATGCCGTGCATGGGCATGCAACCGCCGCCCGTCACATAGGGCTTAGCATCTAACGACAACGAGAGCATGGTGCGCTAGCGTAGGAGGTTAGGTTGATGGTGTCGGGGTCCTCCGGAGTCGCTCGAGAACAACCCATGCGTCGGACGTGAGTCCCAACTGGACAACAAAATAGACATCCACATTTAATTACTCATATCGGTCGCTTTTCTTTCAGGTCAGCGACATGCTCTCATTGGATGGTAGAGCGTCCCCTTCTCTTCCAAACGCTTCGGAAAGTTTTATCATTGAAGAATAACAAGATATACCGTTGATTTGGTTGTTGAAGGTTGTAAATGGACGGCCAAAAATAGTTTCGGAAAGAAAAAGGTAGTTTGTTGCAAAATCACTTTTCCAGATATATACTCTACTCGGCTATCTCGGCAGAATTCTGGAAGAATCGTGAAGGCGACGAGGAGCACGAGGAACACAAGCCGCGGCCGCCCCGCCGCCGGTCCCAACCCTAGCTAGAGTTCTTCCGGAATCTACCGATCCACGAGGCGGCGGGGCGGAGATGCCACCAGCGGGAGGAGAGGGAGGCGAGCAAGGCCGCACGGGGAAGGAGCAGAGCCACCCGCCGGCGATCCGCCGCCGCGACGAGTCTTGTCCCGCGCCGCCGTTCCCCGCCGTAGCTTCTCAGGTCTGCTCCATACCTCTTCCCCCAACCAATCTTTCTTCGGTCTATGGAAGCGAATCGGGAGCCTAATCAATCTTTCGTCGGTCCGTTCCTAGAAGAAGAAGAAGAGGAGGAAGCAGAGGCAGCCGGTGGCGGCGGCGGCGGAGAGCGTCTCCGAGGGCCCCCTCGTCGAGATCCTGGCGCGGCTGCCCTACCGGTCGCTCTGCCGCTTCCAGTGCGTCTCCAAGCAGTGGCGCGAGCTCTGCTCCGACCCCGAAATCGTCAAGAGGGCGTCACAGACCCTCTCCGGATTCTTCCACAACCGCCCGGTCGGCACCCTCAGCTTCAGCAATCTGTCCGGCGGGCGCCCGCTGGTCGACGCTTCGCTTCCTTTCCTGCGCGGGAGATACCAAAGGATCAAGCTGGAGCAATGCTCCACCAGCCTCCTCCTCTGCAAATGCTGGAAACTAGAATCGGAAAAAGACGGATTCGATTTCGTCGTGTGCAATCCGATGACCGAGCAGTGGACCGTGCTGCCTCCCATAGAATGGCCGGACGACGAAGAAGACGGTGAATACACAGAGTGTTTTGAGCTGAGGTATCCCTTCCTGGTTTTCGACCCGGCCGCCCCGTCTCGCTTCGTGGTGTTTGCGCCCCTACTGGAGTCGGTCGACGTCGTGGCGGTATACTCATGGGAAACCGGACAATGGACTCCGAGCAGCGGGTGGGAATACAGACAGTATCCCGCCGTTACCGCCGAATGTGTCTTCCTGAATGGCATGGTCCATTTCTTGCACTTGTTTGCCGATGAACCTTTCATAACTGTGCTAGACGTTGAGGGGCGGGTTTTCCGGAAAATTGCAGCCCCGGATGAAATGCTGGGGGCCACACCTGGTTCTGGTTCCGTGGGGTGCTCTCAGGGACTCCTTCATGTTTGGTATATGGATCCTCATGATTCCGAGCTCTCTGTGTGGGTGCTCAAAAACTATGGCAGCGGAGATTGGACACTAAAGCACACCGTTGACGTTCCAAAACTGTTTGAAGAAACGGAATCCGACCAAGAGGAGGATTGTGATCAAGAGGAGGATGGCTCATCCTCCTGTAAGTTTGAGATGTTTGCAATTCATCCGGATTACAATGTGATTTTCCTCACTGACCGGAAAGCGGTGAATCTGTCCTATGATATGGACAACGGGCAAGCGCATCCCATGTCCACTACTTCTGGAGATTTCATGGGTGGTCTGCCTTTTATTCCATCCTTTGCGGATTTGGCTCTCGGATGATCACCAACGCCTTTGCAAAAATCACTCACTCTTCTAGTTCCGTGGCACTGGTTTGGATATTATGTCCTACCATTCCAAATTATTTTATGCTCTTCGGGTGCATCCGTTTTCTAACGTTGAACAATGTTGGTCAATGGTAAACATTTTGTAAGCGAGAAGTGATCCCATGGATAATGCTTGGTTGTATGAATTACCTATTCACCTAATATATTTGCTTTCATGCAGTACTAATTATTGTGGTCACTTGTTACCTGTTCCCGTCAGCTGAATGTGAGCTTACGGTTATCTATGTTTAGAAGTATTTACATTTTTTGCTCTTTATTTCCATTTATGTCAAACAAATAGATCTTCAATAAGAATTGTTGTCCATCTATGTTGAATATTGATGATGGCTGACTAAATATTGCGGATTGTATGTTGCATACACAGAGTGTAAAGAGATGTCAGTGTCATTTATGAAATAGATTTAGCTGTATGTATGTATTTACATCTGATTACGGTTATCTATGTTTAGAAGTATATTCATCTTCTGCTCTTTATTGCCATTTATGTCAAGCAAATATATCTTCAATAAGAATTGCTGTTCATACTAAATATTGCGGACGGTCTACTGTATGACAGAGTGTAAAAGATGTCAGTGTCATTTGTGAAATAGATTAAGCGGTATGTATGCAGCTTACCTATCTAAATGACTGAAGGCCAAGACTTGATAGAAGGGACTCTGCAAAGCCTACTTTGCCGTACGAGGTGTACACCAAAAGCATACTTCACCGAGTGGATATGGGCCAGCGTCGAGTACTTGCAAATAACCGGATTCTAGTAATGGCTATGCGTGGGTTGTGCTCATCAAAACCAATGATGAGAGATGCAGTAAAGAAGATGGCGACAAGTAAATGTTTTGCCTTCAGTTTTAAGGAGTCAAAATTTACTTGAAAAACACCTGTCGCTAACAACTTTGTATTCATAGACAAAGCAGTCACACGTGTGGTAGGTTCAAAACTTTACTTCATTTTTAGACCTACAATAATAGCGCGCTTACTTCTAGTGGCCTGTCAATAGGGGTTTTCATCCAACATGTCTTGTCTCCGGCTTGAAAATCTTCATCGAATAATAAGCCTACTTACCTGAATCCGATCGACTAATTTCAGAACCATACCGGTACTGTTTGTAGAAAGCAATTTAGTCAAGCAAAGTAATTTCTGAGTTCCCTGATAAGGTAACCCCTACTGGTCTCCACTCTTCACTAGCATATAATATCAGTACTAAATATATTTTCATCCACATTAAGCATTGTAATCGATTGCTAAAGTATTTAGTACCAGTAGATAAGGTTCCACACTAGTACCTGAAAGTCTCGCTGTTGGTGTTTATATCATGTAAGTCTATATATCATTCTTTTACATTTATGTCCGAAGTTTTGTTTTCTTTGTCACCAACCACTACAAGAAATATGCTAACTTGCGACCATCAATATTGGTCGTTGAATGGTCATTGTTTTTCATTTTTGACCTTTTTGTGACCAAAAGCAGTTGGTCAAAAGCCGTCCGTCTTTAATGAAACTTAACGACCTTCTTTGTGATATGTAAAAGGTCGATGGTTCTACGACCAATTGTTTTGGTCACTGGCAGCCTGCCCGGGCCACGTCGGATCCAATGTGGCAAGCTGACGTGACAAAATTGTGACCAATTGAATTGGTCGTTGATAAGAATCAGCCCGGTCCAATTCGGCCTCTATATGGGCCGAGCCCATTAATTCAGACTTTTTAATATATGTTTTTCCTGTTAATTTTCACTAGCTACATGGGCCTAGCCCAACAATTCGGTCTTTTATTTTCTAGGATCTTCTAGGATGCAGCCTTTTACAGTCAATTGATTTCTATTTGCAGCCATTTTATTTTGCAGCTGGTCCCACCAGTCAGATTGGTCCCACTTGTCATGCTTATCTCAAAATTGGTCCCACACATCAGAAATTTCGAAATTTGTCAAACAACCATTATAACTTGGACCCCCTTGTCAGGTTTCCATTTCACGGGTATTCAAATCACATACACAATCATTATTTCGAACAATCCAGAGAGCAAATGAAATTATTACAATCGTTACAGTATACTACAGCCTACTACTGCCTACAATTACAACACATAATATGCTACTCTTTGCTGATATGCTTCACAGCTTCGGACTTGGATTCGCACTTCACCTGTGCAAAAAATAAGAATGAACATATAAGAATAAGAATGTGCACAGAACATCAAACAGTGGCCAATGAGGGATCCAATAACTTATAAGCAAGAATTGATAGCAAATGAAATGTACATAAATAGTATGACTAACACTAACCAATATGTGTTTATGGAGTGACTAAAATGTTCTCACTAGCTAGTGTATAGTATACTGACATGTGCAACTCTAATTAAATTGATCATAGAAATGAAAAGAATTGTAAGAACGAGTTCATTCAGAATCCAGGCATGTCAAATTTTAAGCACCAGCAGAACAAATCTAACAAACCAGACCATGATCATCATGCATCAGGATTTATGGTTCTAGCAAAACAGTAAAGAGACGGAGATACACGCATCAAGCATACCAACTACTACAATAAGAGGTCCAAATGCATGCATGAGTACTTCTTAATATTTATATTCATCATCACACACTACAAGAAATATGTCAACTTGTGACCTTCTCTTAGTGACCCCAGCTGAATTGGTCGTAAATCCACGGCCATTTCGCTAGGAAGGGCTCAAACCCTGAATTTGCCTTACACCAAATGGTCATAAAGCAGACAACAGTGGTCGACGACCTTATTTCTACCTCATTACGACCAATATAAATGGTCATGAGGTTGTGAACGTGGATGTATTGGTACTTAAGGCCACCTCCTTTTTATATGTATACAAAAAATATACAATGTGTAAAACCAAATATAGACATCAAAACGTATGTATGAAAATATGTTTTTTTGTTGGGAATATATGAAAAGATGTTAATCATGTATTTGAAAAATGTTAAACATATATAAACAATCCATGTGAGCTCACCATCCAATCTTTGTTTCTGGTAATATTTTCAGTCTGTGAAACAACTGTATTTTATATTGCTTTATAATTGCTGAAAATTTACCAGGACATGACCCTGCCCATATAACCTCCCTCACCAAATTTTAGCTCATTTAATTTATCCAATTTCCCTCAATATTTTTCCAAATTTTCAGTTCAGTGGAGAGCATTGTGAAGGAGGTACCATTTTTATTTCTCCAAATGGTATGAAATTTTTACAGTGCCTTCCTATGCACAAATAACCATCCTGCACAACATTTCAGCTCAATACATTCATTCATTTGATCCCAGCTTCAACATTCATATTTCTGTCCAGTGTGGTACTTTGCAAAGCAAGTGCCACCTAGGCTCCTCCATTTGAGCTGAAATTTTCTGGGAACTCTTTCCTATACAAATCATTGGCTTGTGACAAAATTCAGCTCCATTTGCCTATTAAATCTTCCTCAACAAATTTCCAAAGTTTCTGTTCAGCTAGAAGCTTTGTGAAGTAAGTACTAGCTAGGCATCTCATAATGAGCTGAATTTTTTCCACATATTCTATATGCCCATATAATAGCTCTCCACAAAATTTGATCCCCATCTAATAATCCATGTGAGCTCACCATCCAATCTTTGTTTCTGGTAATATTTTCAATTTGTGAAGCAACTATATTTTATATTGCTTTATAATTGCTGAAAATTTACCAAGACATGACCCTGCCCATAGAACCTCCCTACACCAAATTGTATCTGATTTTAATGTAGCCAATTTTCCTCAATATTTCACCGAATTTTCTGTTCAGTGGAGAGCATTGTGAAGGAAGTACCATTTATATTTATCCAAATGGTATGAAATTTGTAAAGTTCCTTCATATTCCTAGATTACCATCCTCCTCCAAATTGCAGCTCAATCCAATCATCTATGTGGGCCCAGCATCAATTTCTATTTTCTGTCCAAAGAAGAGCATTGTGAAGGAAGTACCACTTTGGCATGTACAAATGGTATAAATTTTTTACAGTGCCTTCCTATGCCCAAATTACTACCCTGCACCAAATTTCAGCTCAATCCATTTATTTATTTGAGCCCAGCTTCAACATTCATATTTCTGTCCACTCTGGTATTTTGTAAAGCAAGTGCCACTTAGGCTCCTCCATTTGAGCTGAAAATTTGCGAAGACAGTCTCTTTAGTAGATGACCATCCTCAGCCAAAACCCAAGGCCATTGTCCATGTTCATTTCCACCACCGCTAATCAAACACTTGGCTGCTAATTCATGTTTGAGCTTAGTTTAGTCTCCTCGTGAGATTCTTCTGTTGTATTCTTCTTCCTAGCACCTACCGGAGGAGTGCCCAACCCATCAGACATGCCTAGGCCGCCCAAAACGCTTGGCAATGCTAAGGTCACGCGGTAACCATGCGACTGGCATGCCAGTTTGCGCGCTTTGGAGTTGGGGCCATCGTCCACCGACCAAACCACGATGTCTCACCACCAAACCATGTATCTCTGATTAAATAGATACTTATGTACCTAGAAATTATTTTTCAAAAAATCATGAACAAACTATGAGGCATCCGTAGTTCAAACTTGACGCACTTCCTACTGAATCGGCGAAAATTTGTCTTTTTCACGAGAGGTGGATCAAAGCTTTTGAAACCCAACCATTTGGTCAATTGTACATTAAATATGACCTAGTATTTTAGAAAATTTATTCGGTCCAATTTTGCAACAAATATATGGTAGGTCCTTCACAAAAAAACTCATTTTGGGCACTCGAAAAATGGAAAATGAATTTTCTGTCCAAAGAAAATGAAAACTTCCTTAGGCAACATTGTTTGTCATTCCAATATGAACCCTTGTGCACAATATGAGATCATTTGAGCAAACTATGCCATGAATGTGGCCATAAGACTGATCATTTGGCTTGAAACACATGAATCTTCACACATGATAGCTCATTTTTGAGAACACTTTTTTAAAATAATTGTCGTATTACAAGTTTATTATTTTTCTTGGTAACTTGGTCACATATAATGACACAATGTGAAGGTTTATATATATATATATATTTTTATTTTTCATGCCCATTTCAAAATGCGGTCAAAACGGCAGGCATGCCTGTTCCTAGCTAGTGGTTGAATCTTCGAAAACTTTTGGTGTTTCTATGATTAAATAGATACTTTTGTACCTAGAAATGGTTTTTGAAAAAAATAAAAAGTAATCAATGATGCAGTTGCAGTTCAAATTTGACCCGCTTCCTACTGAATCGGGGGAAATTTATCTTTTTCACGAGAGGTGGCTCAAAACTTTTGACACCAAATCATTTAGTCAATTATACATTAAATATGGCCTAATATTTTAGAAAATTGATTCGGTCCTATTTTGCAACAAATATATGGTAGGTCCTTCACAAAAAAACTCATTTTGGGCACTCAAAAAATGGAAAATGAATTTCCCGTCCAAAGGAAATGAAAACTTCCTTAGGCAACATTGTTTGTCATTCCAATATGCACCCTTGTGCACAATATGAGATCATTTGAACAAACTACGCCATGAATGTGGCCATACGATTGATCATTTGGCTTGGAAACCATGAATCTTCACACATGATAGCTCATTTCTAAGAACACTTTTTAAAAATAATTGTCGTATTACAAGTTTATTATTTTTCCTGGTAACTTGTTCACATATAATGACACAATGGGAAGGTTTTACATTTTTTTGATTTGTTTCGAATTTTCCATGCCCATTTCAAAATGCTGTCAAAACGGCGGGCCTGACCGTTCCTAGCTAGTGGTTGAATCCTGGAAAACTTTTGGTGTTTCTATGATTAAATAGATACTTCTGTACCTAAAAATAGTTTTTTCAAAAAATCATGAACAAACTATGAGGCATCCGTAGTTCAAACTTGACGCACTTCCTATTGAATCGGCGAAAATTTGTCTTTTTCACGAGAGGTGGATAAAAGCTTTTGAAACCCAACCATTTGGTCAATTGTACATTAAATATGACCTTAGAAAATTTATTCGGTCCAATTTTGCAACAAATATATGGTAGGTCCTTCACAAAAAAACTCATTTTGGGCACTCGAAAAATGGAAAATGAATTTTCTGTCCAAAGAAAATGAAAACTTCCTTAGGCAACATTGTTTGTCATTCCAATATGAACCCTTGTGCACAATATGAGATCATTTGAGCAAACTATGCCATGAATGTGGCCATAAGACTGATCATTTGGCTTGAAACACATGAATCTTCACACATGATAGCTCATTTTTGAGAACACTTTTTTAAAATAATTGTCGTATTACAAGTTTATTATTTTTCCTGGTAATTGGTCACATATAATGACACAATGTGAAGGTTTTTATATTTTTTGTTTTTTTTAATTTTTCATGCCCATTTCAAAATGCGGTCAAAACGGCGGGCATGACCGTTCCTAGCTAGTGGTTGAATCTTGGAAAACTTTTGGTGTTTATATGATTAAATAGATACTTCTGTAGCTAAAAATAATTTTTGCAAAAAATCATGAACAAACTATGATGCATCCGTAGTTCAAACTTGACCCACTTCCTACTGAATCGGCGAAAATTTGTCTTTTTCACGAGAGGTGGATCAAAGCTTTTGAAACCCAACAATTTGGTAAATTGTACATTAAATATGACCTAGTATTTTAGAAAAATTATTTGGTCCAATTTTGCAACAAGTATATGGTAGGTCCTTCACAAAAAACTCATTTTGGGCACTCGAAAAATGGAAAATCAATTTTCCGTCCAGAGGAAATGAAAACTTCCTTAGGCAACATTTTTTGGCATTCCAAGATGCACCCTTGTGCACAATATGAGATGAAGAAACTATGCCATGAATGTGGCCATAAGATTGATCATTTGGCTTGGAAACCATGAATCTTCACACATGATAGCTCATTTCCGAGAACACTTTTTAAAAATAATTGTTGTATTACAAGTTTATTACTTTTCCTGGTAACTTGTTCACATATAATGACACAATGCGAAGGTTTTCCATTTTTTTGATTTGTTTTGAATTTTTTCATGCCCATTTCAAAATGCTGTCAAAACGGCGGGCATGACCGTTCCTAGCTAGTGGTTGAATCCTGGAAAACTTTTGGTGTTTCTATGATTAAATAGATACTTCTGTACCTAAAAATAATTTTTGCAAAAAATCATGAACAAACTATGAGGCATCCGTAGTTCAAACTTGACCCACTTCCTACTGAATCGGTGAAAATTTGTCTTTTTCACGAGAGGTGGATCAAAGCTTTTGAAACCCAACCATTTGGTCAATTGTACGTTAAATATGACCTAGTATTTTAGAAAATTTATTTGGTCCAATTTTGCAACAAGTATATGGTAGGTCCTTCACAAAAAACTCATTTTGGGCACTCGAAAAATGGAAAATATTGACTATCTCATTTTTTTGAAAATGTAAATAAGGTCTAAAGAATATGAAATTTGACATGGTATTGGTTCATCATTCCTAGAAGGTGTGGAAAATATTTGAGAAAATTTGCTAAATATTAACATGCTTATTTTATCAAAAGTAATAGGGTAAACAAACACAATTTGTTTGCTGATTCCCTATTGGCTAAAACCTCCTTCTCCTGGATCGATGACGTGGCACTGGCACGGCAGCCAGCCCCACCGCGCATCGCATGCAACGCACCAGCCCAGCCCAGCCCCAGCCCTGCGACCACTTCTCCCTCCTCTCTTTCTCTCCCTCATCCTCCTTCCTGAATCTTGCCAGGAGCACCCCACCTCGCACCTCCCGCCCGGTGCCGCCGGACCTTGCTCCCGCCCCGCGCCATCGCATCCCGCTCCCGCCCCGCGTCGCCGCTACCGCAACACCCCTCGGTCGGCGTCGCCGCACCTCACTCTCACCCCGCGCGGCACCACCTCTCGCCTAGCGTCGCCGCGGCCGCACCACTTCCCCCATCCGACGCCGCCGGCCCGCCGCACCTCGCTCTCGCCCCGCACGTCACCACCTCCCGCATGGTGCACCTCGCTTCCTCCCCGCATGGCACCACATCGCCGGCGAGCACAGCCGGGCGGCGACGCGGGCGAGGCCCGCGGCGGGCGCAGGCAAGGCCAGCGGCGGACGCGGGCATGCCGTGCGGGCGAGCAGGGCTGGGCGGCGGCACGGCGAGCTGGCTCGGGCTGCCGCGGCATCCTCCTCCTCCTTCCTGTCGGGGGACGTCCCCTCCTCCGTGCTCCTGCTCGACGGCCTCGTCAACATCGTCTACGGACGTGCTGCGACCATGACAGGGGAACGGATCCCTCCACCTCGCCGGCCCCTTGTGCGGTAGCGGCGCGGATCTTGGCCTCCCCGGCGGCGCGGAGCCCTTCACTTCCGGCGACGACTATGCTGCAGGGGACAGTTCTTCCGTGTGAAATAGATTAGTTTTTAAGTATTTTGTTTCTTGGATCAGCGAGCGACGCTGGATGTAATGTGTAAATAGACTGGTTCTGTTTTGTAAAATCCATTCTGTATTGTATATTCCCTCGGTTCCTGCTATACTCCAGTGTACGGAAACATATTGCTGAGATGATCTGTTGTGTTATGTATAAACTGGGAGATGTTTTGAAAAATGCTGGTCCAAACATTATCTTCCAGAAGGCTGAGATCTAATATTGGACAAATAATTGGGCTGAAAAAGGCCACATCCCAACAAGCAGACCCAAAAAACTAGATGAAGCTCAGAAAACAAAAAGGCCAAATTTTTAGGTTTGGCCCATGTAGCTAACCAAAATTAATAGGGAAAAATATTAAATGGGCTAAATTATTGGGCTTGGCCCATAAACACGGTGAAACTGGGCTGGGCTGATTCTTATCAACAACCAATTCAATTGGTCGCAATTTTGCCACGTCAGCTTGCCACATTGGATCCGACGTGGCCTGGGCAGGCTGCTAGTGACCAAAACAATTGGTCGTAAAATCTACGACCTTTTATTTTGGTTGTTAAGTTTCATTAAAGACGGTCAGCTTTTGACCAACTGTTTTTGGTCGCAAAAAGGTCACAAATGAAAAATAATGACCATTCAGTGACCAATATTGATGGTCGCAAGTTAACATATTTCTTGTAGTGACATCAACCTATAACCACCTATGCTCATTGTTACAAATCTATGCATACTTTAAAAAAATAAACCTATCTATTTGAAACCAGAATAGATTTCTCACTCAAATCTGAATTCATTGGTTTCTCCTCCAAACTATTGAAATCTCAGGCCTCTAATTCACTAGTTTCTTAGGCAACAAACATCATTGCAAATTTTGATGAAATGCGTAGGTTCAGCCGATGACTACACAACAACAACTACTTCAGACATTGGCTGGAAAAATGCTCATCATTTTTTTTCTTTGTAAAAGAAATTTTGAGTTAAGCAGTAGCACTGGTTACTGACTACACATGTACCACCAGAATTACCAAACAAGATTATAAACACCCCAGAAGAAAAAAGAGACTAATTTTTTTGCTCGAACAAGCTTGCTATTTAACGTGGCTGTGAAAATGTAAGTTGGCAACAGACAAACACTCACTCACTCAGACACTACACGTGCTTGTTTCATCACGTTACAAAGGAGCAGCACAAACCACAACTTTACTCGACACACACACACACACATGACCTGTCTAGGCTATATGGGTAAGAAATAGAGAACCACAACTTCACTAAGTGGAAACAAGGTAACACCAATAAAATGGATAGAACAATAACGGGAACAACTCCAGATTACACACAAAGCTCTATCCATAGTGCCAGCTATGGATAAAATCATGCACATTCCCAACAGGACTCAGTCACACAGTATAATTCTGACTATAATATAACCAGAGAACTAAAGATTCTACGTACTTAGAACTCAACTAATAAGTGAGAATGATCCGATTGTATGCAAACAATCTTTTTTTATTTGTTTATATTACTAAAACAGACATATCTTCCTTTATGTGAAGAAGTCTGCTTCCTTCTTTAGTTAGTAGCAATCGTTCCATGCTAATCAACCGTGTGCGTGTGCTTGATCATGGTCTCGAGATTACATGCATAGAGGAATAGAATCCTAAACACAATAGCATCAAACAGCGGTGGGTGCTCAACCCATTTACCATGCTTGAGCTCCTCCTCCTGATGCTGCTCACTAACCTGCAGGACAAACAAGACCATGGGTGAGCTGCAGCACATGCACATACAAGAAGTGAAGGTAAGGAGAAGAACCTGGCCTCATATTCCTAGAATAAAATAGTCACGGACTCATAGCAAGATCTCAGAAGCATTTCCACTGGATCTATACAAAAATTTACATATGGGACCAAATTCAGCATACACAAGCAGTGCCCATTTTCCCACATATAACATATTTTGACCAAACAACACATTCTGGCACTGACGCTTGAATGGTAAATAGACAACCAGCAATCAATGGATTCTTACCTTTTAGATGCTACTCGGGTACATGAAGACCCTGACCTTTTTCCCCTGAGCAAAGCAAACACGACAACACAAGTTAGTACATCAGAGAGCAGCAAGCATGCCACCGAAAAAGACAACCGGAGAAGTTGGACCCAACAACTCACCATGGCCTCGGCGGGCAGGTTGGAGGTGAACTTGGCGCGGACGACGACGGTGCTGCCGTGGGGGCGGGAGACCTTGCGCCAGATGCAGCGGTAGTGGGTGTCGTTGCTCTTGCTCTTGGCCTTGTAGACGTAGGGCATCCTCTTACAGCTGCAGGCAAATGAGCACAGTAAGAGAATGAATCATTAGGGCATGCAGTATAGAGAGGTGAATGACAGCTTCGTAATTTCTCATTTGTACAACCAAGCAGTCCATGGCTTTGACCACTGACTACATAATTTGCAATAGAGGTACTTACTTTGCATAGTTAAATTAAAGAAAGACAAAATAATCAAATCAGTGAGGTATTTCTATACAGAAACCAAGGAACAACAGTTAAAGCCAAACTGATGGCAACACACTTACACCACATGCAATCATCACTGTCCAAATTTGACCTAAATTGGACCTAAATGATCGTTGTTTTCTTCAATTCTTGTTAGGTAGTCCAGACTGGAGTTTTTCCTAAATAAAGGCTTATTTCAACTTCAAAATCACAAATAGCATGTCGTAACATGTACAGGCAAGTGCAGTACTGGTCTTCACATAATTTTGTTGTCTTGACAAATTTATCCCCTTTGGTCAAAAAGATGTTTCTAAGAAATGAAAATACCTGTATGGAGCTAGCTAATCATACTATGTTTGTACAGCAAAATAGCATCAGGATTGGAATCCCTAATATTTTCTTCTTCTTCAAAAAGAAAAATGTAGATATCACAATCAATACCCGACTGTATAGTATACAGAATACCATCAATAGGGGTCGAAAGTGAACAAGATCCAAGAACACCTACATGGCTCGACCCTAAATATATACTATATACTAAACCGGGAAGGGTTTGCGTTTTCTATTTTTTTTACTTTTTTTGGCATCCACTGTTTATTTTCACGGCAACGTCAACATCAGTGAACAGTAATGATTCATTTTTTTATTTTTTCCCGCATTGACTGTTCATTTTACGGCAACGTCGACATTAGTAAATAGTACTACGAGACTTCAACATTAACCAGTACCAATTACCAATAATTAGACGTAAACAATATCAAAACATAAGGAGCATAAATAGTACGAGGCATGAACAATCGAAACTAACGAGATGAACAACCCCGTAATGAACATGGAAATAAATCAAAATACGAAAAATCGCAAGTACTACCTTATTTTTTTTATTTTTCATTCCTGTCAAACATAACATACATGATATCTACATATAATAATGATAATGCGATGACAATTTATATGTCATTTTTAGCCTCTTTTTCATACAATTTCTCAATTAAAAATGTGTACACATAGGTATATTGTTGATATCTATATATAATAATGATAGTGCGATGACAAGTTATATGTCATTTTTAGCCTCTTTTTTGTACAATTTCTCAATTAAAAATGTGTACACATAGGTATATTGTCGAAATGATCTCAAAGACCATGTCATATTTATCAGTTTGGAGTGTACCGTCTGAATGCTCGCTCCCACAACGTTTCTATCTTTTCTTCCTAAATAATTATTTTAACGTTTATGGTATGTCATCTTGCTTTGTCTAAAATTTTATGTTAATTTTTAGCTATTCTTTAATTGCAGCACCACAACATAGAGATTTCAATTTAATACCATCTAATGGGATGCCCTATTAAAAATTCTATAGAGTCAATAAAACAACATTTTGTATTATGTATTTCTTTCCTACGTACATTAGAGGGAAGAGTAATATTTTACATACCCAATGTAAAATTTATCTCTCTTAGTGAACATATTCTATGGATAAAGATAGAGCAAAACTTGATTATGTATATATATTCTGTTTCTAGACAATCGACACGATCAAAACTATGTATTGTAGTTTTTCTTCTAACATAAACTACTTAATTATATTTTAATTCCGAGTTGACAAGCCAATAATCTTATTATAACAAAATTGCTGAAAAGCCTTACCACCTCGCTTAGTGAACATATTCTATGGATAAAGATAGAGCAAAACTTGATCATGTATATATATTCTGTTTCTAGACAATTGACATGATCAAAACTATGTATTGTAGTTTTTCTTCTAATATAAACTACTTAATTATATTTTACTTCCGAGTTGACAAGCCAATAATCTTATTATAACAAAATTGGTGAAAAGCCTTACCACCTGAAGTTTCATTTATTCGATAAGAAATATTTATAATTAAGTACTAAATGTCTACAAGGAAAAATGTTTCCTACTAAATGAGGTTCATTTCCATGGCTTCGTAAGAGAACGGTGGGTCCTCAAAACATAAGATAATAAAGCTGCATCACCCCCGGCGTCACCCCCGGGGTCGGGGTTACACGGTGACGTGTTCGTGTGGTCTAATGATTTCTAAAAATAATAACCAAATGGTTGGGTGTAAAAAGTTTTGATCCACCTCTTGTGAAAAAGACAAATTTCTGTCGATTCAGCAGGAAGCGGGTCAAATTTGAACTGCAGCTCCCTCATAGTTTCCTCTTTATTTTTTACAAAAATCATTTCTAGGTACATAAGTATCTATTTAATAAGAGAAACACCAAAAGTTTTTTAATATTCAACCCCTAGCTAGGAACGGTCATGCCCGCCGTTTTGACCACATTTTGAAACGGGCATGAAAAATTCAAAAACAAATCAACAAATTGGAAAACCTTCGCATTGTGTCATTAAATGTGACCAATTTACGAGGAAAAATAATAAAATTGTAATATGACAATTATTTTTAAAAAGTGTTCTCAGAAATGAGCTATCGTGTGTGAAGATTCATGGTTTCCAAGCCAAATGATAATTCTTATGGCCACATTCATGGCATAGTTTCTCAAATGACCTCATATTGTGCAAAAGGGTGCATATTGTAATGACAAACAATGTTGCCTCAGGAAGTTTTCATTTTCTTTGGACGGAAAATTCATTTTCCATTCTTCGAGTGCCCAAAATGAGTTTTTTTTGTGAAGGACCTACAATATATTTG
Organism: Elymus sibiricus; assembly: GCA_039707655.1. Taxonomy (NCBI): domain Eukaryota; kingdom Viridiplantae; phylum Streptophyta; class Magnoliopsida; order Poales; family Poaceae; genus Elymus; species Elymus sibiricus. The sequence goes on from CM077675.1 coordinate 19,618,194, forward strand.
TTGCAAAATTGGACAGAATCAATTTTATAAAATATTAGGCCATATTTAATGTACAATTGACTAAATGGTTGGGTATCAAAAGCTTTGAGCCACCTCTCGTGAAAAAGATAAATTTCCGCCAATTTAGTAGGAAGCGGGTCAAATTTGAACTGCAACTGCCTTATAGTTTGCTCATGATTTTTTCCAAAAATAATTTCTTGATACATAGGTATCTATTTAATCAGAGATACATGGTTTGGTGGCGAGACATCGAGTTTTGGACGGTGGACGATGGCCCCAACTCCAGAGCGCGCAAACTGGCATGCCAGCCGCGTGGTCATCGCGTGACCTTGGCATTGCCACGTGTTCTGGGCGGCCTACGCATGTACGACGGGTTGGGCACTCCCCCGGTAGGTGCTAGGAAGAAGAATACAACAGAAAAATCTCACGAGGAGACTGAACTAAGCTCAAACATGAATTAGCAACCAAGTGTTTGATTAGCGTTGGGGGAAATGAACATGGCCAATGGGCCTGGGGTTTGGCTGAGGATGATCATCTACTAAGGAGACTGTCTTGGCAAATTTTCCGCTCAAATGGAGGAGCCTAAGTGGTACTTGCTTTGCAAAGTACCACACCAGACAGAAATATGAATGTTGAAGCTGGGCTCAAAGGACTAAATGGATTGAGCTACAATTTGGCGGAGAATAGTCATTTGGGCATAGGAAGGCACTGTAAAAAATTGATACCATTTCAACATGCTAAAGTGGTACTTCCTTCACAATGCTCTTCTCTGGACAGAAAATAGAAATTGATGCTGGGCCCACATAGATGATTGGATTGAGCTGCATTTGGAAGAGGATGATAATCTTGGCATATGAAGGAACTGTACAAATTTCATAACATTTGGATAAACAAAAATGGTACTTCCTTCACAATGCTCTCCACTGAACAGAAAATTGGAAAAAATATTGAGGAATATTGGCTACATTAAAACAGATATCATATGGTGTAGGGAGGTTCTATGGGCAGGGTCATGTCCTGGTAATTTTTTAGCAATTATAAAGCAATATAAAATATAGTTGCTTCACAAATTGAAAATATTACCACAAACAAAGATTGGATGGTCAGCTCAAATGAACGAATGTCTTGAGCTTAAATTTGGTGGAGGATAGTCATTTGGGTATAGGAAGGCACTGTAAAAATTTGATACCATTTGGACATGCCAAAGTGGTACTTCCTTCACAATGCTCTTCTCTAGACAGAAACTTGGGAAAAATATTGAGAGAATTTGGCTAAATGAAATGAGCTCAAATTTGGTGGAGGCAATTTATATAGGTAGAACATGCCCAGGTAAAGTTTCAGAAATAATTAAGCAATAAAAAGTATAGTTGGTTTACAAACTGAAAATATGACCAGAATTAAAGATTGGATGATGAGCTCACATGGATTGCTGGATAAATCTCAAATTTTGTGGAGAGTGATTATTTGAGTATCTGAAACATTGGGAAAAATCTCAGATCACTTAGATAATCCTAGCCAGTACTTTCTTCACAAAGCTTCTCTCTGGATAGAAATTTTGGAAATTTGCTGATGAAGATTTACTAGGCAAATGGAGCTGAATATTGGCATGTGGAAATGATTTGAATATGGAAGAGATCCCAAAAAGTTTGAGGGAAATAGGAGGGGTCTAGATAGCATTTGCTTTGCAATGTGCCAATCTGGACAAAAAAATCGAAATTGATGCTGGGCTCACATAGATGATTGGATTGAGCTGCAATTTGGAGAAGGATGATAATTTGGGCACATGAAGGCACTCTAAAAATTTCATACCATTTGAATAAATAAAAATGATACTTCCTTCACAATGCTCTCCACTGAACAGAAAATTAGGAAAAATATTGAGGGAAATTGGATAAATTAAATGAGCTAAAATTTGGTGGAGGGAGGTTTTATGGGCAGGGTATGTCCTGGTAAATTTTCAGCAATTATAAAGAAATATAAAATATAGTTGCTTCACAGACTGAAAATATTACCAGAAACAAAGATTGGATTGTGAGCTCACATGGATTGTTTATATATGTTTAACATTTTTCAAATACATGATAACATCTTTTCATATATTCCCAACAAAAAACCATCTTTTCATACATACGTTTTGATGTCTATATTTGGTTTTCACATTGTACATTTTTTGTATACATATAAAAAGGAGGTGGCCTTAAGTACCAATGCATCCAATATATTGGTACTTAAGACCATATATTGGTCGTAATCAGGTAGAAATAAGGTCGTGGGCCACCGTTGCCTGCTTTATGACCATTTGGTGTAAGACAATTTCAGGGTTTGAGCCCTTCCTAGCGAAATGGCCGTGGATTTATGACCAATTCATTTGGGGTCACTAAGAGAAGGTCATAAGTTGACATATTTATTGTAGTGAACTGGGTTGAGAAAGATTCCTATGCATCTACAACATAAAAGCTTTTCGAAAAAGGGCACTTTTATTATCTCAAAATGTAGCAATAAGTCCATTTTTGTTTTCCTTGTTTTTTAGTCTTAAATTTTGTTCTTCTTAAGACTTTTCTTAATCGATGCTTGACTTAGCTTTCCCGAGTTTTCCACTGAATACAAATTTCTCCTTTTTGTTTTTCTTTTCTTTTCGGTTGCCAGATGTTTTTTGTTTTTGTTTGAAACTTCAAGATGTCGATCCACTAGAGGAGGTTGTAGAGTCAGTTGTGCACATAAATGCAGTAATTTTATCTAAGGATAAGCTTTGTCATAGTCGTATGCACAGAGTCTGCTAGAGCGGGGACAAGTAATTGAATGTCCATTTTTTCATCACATAACCAAGCCTGGCATGGGTTGAAAAGATTCGTTAAGTTTTTTTACTGTTTGTGGTTTTAAATTTGGTTTTTGTCAATCGTTTTTGGTCTATTGCAGTTTTATTCTTTAGAAAAATACTAAAAGCAGTTGCATTGTGGCTCGACATCCTCAGGAGTGGCGTATTTGTGCTGGTGATGGCCAGAGGTCACCACTAGAGGGCTAAGTGCACTGCTGGTGATGGCCGGTTCTACTTCGAATCTGGATGGCAGAAATTCGCTGGAGATTCGTCTCCAAACGTGGCTTCTCTTGCTTATGGATTTCCATGATGATTTATGGCTTAATCGACTATATCTCATAGTTATGTTTAGTTATTGTCAGTTTCTCAAAGTCGGGTTGTCATGCTTGCTATCTAAGTCATGTATATTCAGACCATAAATTTGCAGTACTTGTCTTCTTTTTCATCGTATATTTTTCGGTGGCATACTTTTTGTCTAACTTCTAGTGAATGTGGTGGTTTGATTTGCCAGATATGTCACCTAGAGCAGCACACGTTGTGGATTCTTCTCCACGTTAGTGGTTCTCTATTTTGAAACTCGATAGTATTGTTCCTTTCTTTTTGTCCCACCAGTTTTGTTTGTCAAGTCCTAGGACATTCCAGTAGGCAGGGGGTGGGTGGGGCAATTTTTTTTGACAGCGACCAAAACTTACGAAGAACCAAGATGAAGGCAAATCGTGAACTGGACACGTGTCACGCCATCATTGGACAAAAATTCGACTTGTACTAAAGTGAAAATTAGCAGACAGTTGAATCACAGTCCAAAAAAAGGATTATTAAGTCACACCCGAGTTTTGACGGGATTCGCATAAGCACACATGGCTCCTTGTTTCATTTGTAGGTTTGGTAAATCATCTCAATCAAAATTGGGGGAATAATTTATTCTATTTGAAAGAACATGGTGGCTAATTTTCTTGTCGTGCTTATCTCCGTATGCTTGCACATATCTCCATCGTACTCTAATTTCCTATGTTACTTATCCATTGATGTAAAGCAATGCAACTATTAAATTGTCAAAAATTGCTAGACAATATCTACCACTCACTCACACCATATATTGTTCTTTTAATAGATAATTTTATTGTATTTAGTATCGTATCTTTGCTACTCATCAAATTTTAATTCGGAACTCATCAACCATGCAATATAAACCACTCGTCACTGCTCGGTGTGATTCAGTATAGGAAAAGGACATATGTTTCTCAACATAACACTTTCTGCTAATTGATTCTTGGAATTGATTCCATTGCATAACACATATCAAATCAAATTGACTTGGGAATTTTGGATTTATTATCATATCTAATTGTCTAGATCCAATTAAATCCAACAGGTGGTACTTATGTAATCCTTGCGATAGCTCCATTCCCGTCTTGATCACAGATTTACTCATTTCAAGCGAGAAGGGGTGACAAAATGATCCAGACCACCAACACGATTTGATTTTGATTATTTAGACCCCCCATATAAATGAACATTATGAACTACTTGATTATTAAGAAGAAAATTTATATCGAATCTTCATAAATTAATGTCGAGCGAAAAAATTGTGAGGAAAATCAAATAACACGTCAATAGTTCATCTCATTAATTTTCAAATCTTTATAAATTAATGCTAGATCTGAAAATTTCAGCGACGAGACTATAAAATAGGAAGACATAAATGACTATGAGAGGAAGGAGGTGAGAAACCTTCCATATAAATACAACACACATGTATGATAGACCGCTAACCAGATTAAGAATTAGCCATGGCTCGTATGGTTTTCAACGTTGTGGCATCCATCCTCATATTGGCGCTCCTCATGTATTGTGGTAATAAGAAGATAATGGTCTCTTCTCTCCATATAGGACTTTTGTTCATTTAAATACAAAATTAACTTTTTCGTTTGTGCAGATGTGGTTCAAAGCGCATGCCATGAGTATACCAGCAAGGTCACTTGTCGTGACTCTTCGACATGTCATACGTGGTGCAAGTACAACGGTGCTAATGATGGCCACTGCAATAAAGGTTCATGTGTGTGCCTGGATTGCGGGTGGCGCGTGGTGGGTTCAACTTGAGTTATTCCTTTGTATCCAAAAATGTATTTGGGGACCAATGGTCTTCGTGCTCCTTGAATAAATGTGTTACAAGAAATCAAGCATTGCTTTGATAGTTAGTGAATGTGGTTGTACCCTTGATAACCTAGGATTAAAGCCTAGACTAAAGTATTATAATAAAAATTGAACTTTTTAACGCTAAAGAGAGAGATTTACTAGAGCAGAGCAGCCACCTAAATCGCACTTGAGGCTTGGTGACCATCCGGTTCGCGCTGCACACGTCCCTCTGGGATGAAGGGAGCAGAGGAGCCGGGGAGGCGAGGGAATGGTTGTGCCGGCAGCTGTGGCGGAGGTTGCCCGACTCCAATAGCTGTAAGTGTTCTATTTTGATCTGTAGCTAGCTAACTAGGGTTCCTGATGCTTGTTTCTTGTTGGGGGTAGTCTAATGTGGAGCACTCTGATAATGGAGTGGCTGGGGCAGAGGAGTCTGCATTTCCTACTAACTGATTCTTGGAGTTGATTCCCTTGCATAACACAACAAGTTAAATTGACTTGGAATTTTGGATTAATTATCATCTCTAATTGTTCAGACCAATTAAATCCAATAAGTGATACTTACTTTAATCCTTGCGGTTGCTCCATTCCCTTCTCGATGACAGATTTACAAATTTCAAGCAAGAAGAGGCGACAAAATGATCCAGAACACCGACACGATCTTATTTTAATTAGTAAATCCCCCATATAAATGAACATTATGAACTACTTGACTATTAAGCAGAAGATTTATATCGAATCTTCATAATTAATGTCTTGCAGAATTGTTTTGCGTGGAAAATCAGATAACACATTAATAGGTCACCTCATTAATATTCAAATCTTTAGAAATTAATGCTAGATCAAATTTTTTTGGTGACGAGACTAAAATAGGAAGATATAAATTACTATGAGAGGAAGGAGGTGAGAAACCTTCCATATAAGTACAATACACATGTATGATAGACCGCCAACCAGATTAAGAATAAGACATGGCTTGTAAGGTTTTCAACGTTCTAGCATCCATCCTCATATTGGGGCTCCTCATGTCTTGTGCTAATAAGAATATAGTAATGGCGTCTTCTCTCCATATAGGAGTTCTGTTATCTATACCACCAAGGCCCCTGCTATCTATGGTAGGTGTTGAGATTCCCGAAGAGGAAGGGTGAATTAGTATAGTAGCAGATAGTATTTTCCTTAGTTAAGAACCAAGGTTATTGAATCAGTAGAATACGACACACAAACAACGTGAACGGTACCTGCACACATACAAATAAAATAATTGCACCCAACGAAGGCAAGAGATTTGTCAATCCCCATGTTCCCGCCAATTGCATTGGTCAAATCTGATAATGTTAGATAGATAAATGAATAAAATAAAATAAAATAAAACATCAAACAATTGTAGGATTCTTAGTATTAATGGAAAAGTCGACCCGGAATCCATAGTTCCACTAGTGGCATATCTGTCATAAGCATAACAATGGTGGGTAAACAAATTACCGTTGGATAATTAACATAATAGCGGATAGTTATGATTGTGATTCTTCATGGCATAACTAATTCATATGTTGGCATCACGTGTGTGACAAGTAGACCGTTAAACTTACGAACGTCTTCTACTATTACTCCATCCCAAGACCGCTATCCAACAATGCATCTCGAAGTATAATGTTAATGAAAACAGAGTAACGCATTATGCAAGATGACATGACGTAGACAGAAGAAGATCAATTAATATGTTCGAACCCCATCGTTTTATCCTTAGTAGCAACAATACAATACTTGCCTTGCAACTTCTACTGTCACAGAGTAAGGACACCACAATATTGAACCCACTACTATGCACCATTCCCTCTGAAGATCTACTCATCAACTTGGCCAAAGAAAACTCATAGATCGGAAAGGATACATAGCTATAAAGTTACACATAGACAAATCTTAGAAAAGACTCAAATACTTTCAATGAATAATCTGATCATAAACCCATAATTTATCGGCAAATGCATCACGAAAATTACATCGAATAGATCTCAGAGGAGATCATTGCATTAAATATAAAAAGATAGAGAGAGAAAGTCATCTAGTTACTGCTATGGACCCGTAGGTTCTGTAAGGAACTATTCACATATCATCATGAAGGCAGCAAGGTTGATGAAGATGGCCTCCATGGTGGATTCCTCCTTCGACGGAGTACCCGAAAATGCCTCCAGATGGGATCACAGAAAAACAAACACTTCTGGCGGCGATAAAATTGTTTCAAGACTCGCTCTGAGGGTTAAGAAATATTTGGAAACTTATAGGCTAGAGATTAGGTCAAACGGAGTGGGGGGGGGGGGCACATGGCGCGCCTACCCCTTGTGAGCGCAAACGGGGCTTGTGGCCACCTCGTATGTCTTCTGGTCTCTCCCCGAAGCTTCTAGGGTCTCTTATAGTTCTTAAAAAATCACCGTAATGTTTTATTGCGTTTGAACATCGTTTGGTATGTTTTTTTTGCGAAACAAGGACATGCAAAAAACAGGAACCTACACTGGACACTAAGTTAAAAGATTAGTCCATAAAAAATAATATAAAATAAAATATAAAGCATACAATATTGATAATGTTAATAATAACATGAAATAATAAAAAATATACATATGTTGTAGACATATCAATCCCTTGTCGTGACTCTTCGACCTATCATGTGTGGTGCAACTACAACGGTGCTGATGATGGCCACTGCAATGAAAGGTTCATTTGTGCGCCTGGGCTGCGGGTGGCAAGTCATGTTCAACTTGAGTTGTTCCTTTGTATCCAAAATTTTATTTGGTGACCAATTGTCTTGGTGTTCTTTGAACAAACGTGTTACTATAAATCAAACATTGCTTTGATAGTTAGTGATGGTGGTTGTACCCTTGCTAACCTAGGATAAAACACTAGATTATACTACCAGAGGACATTGGATATGTTCATCTTGTGGGCGGGTGTTGACGATCATGTCGATGAAAAGCATGTTTATGTAGACCTTGGCGATGATGTGTCGGCAAAAAAGTAGCAGGCATGATGTAGTGTTGCGACGCTCGAAGACATGCCTCATCGACGACTGAAAGTACAACTTCTCCCTAGGTGGTTTTGGTAATTAGTAACAACATATATTTCATTGGACTAATGTTTCCACTAAGTATATTTCAGGAAAAAGTTCAATGTTGGATTGGCAAAGGATTGTGAGGAGACCCCGAGATGCAAGGAATAGAATTGGCCAAGCTACAAGCATGAAGACTCTACATTTTACTTTGTGAGAAATCACTTTGAGTCCATAGGAAAGCCAATACTATCAAAAGGGGTGAGGTAATAATGGCGAATGAAATGCTCAAAATGATCAAGTGTTAGCCACCAAAAACACTCACAAGCTCTCCCACAAATATTCTGTCTTAGACCCTACCACTCAAAATCGGTGCCACCAACAATATCCTATCGGCTACACCGAGTCAAAACCCTAGACATAAACCCTAGACAAAACCTACTTCTCGGTACTACCAAGTTTCATATCGGTGCAACCGGTTTCAGTGACCAACTTCCTGTTGCCTCATTCACAAGAATCGGAATTTTCGAGAATTGTGAATCGGTCTCACCGAGTTGTGTAACGGCCCTTGGCCACCCATATCGGTACCATCGAGAATTCTATATCGGTCTCACCGAAAACGCCAAAGTTGTCACATTTTGCACCAGTCGGTACAACCGAGTTTTCACTTCGGTTTCACCGAGTTGGGCAATAATGTTGTAACGGTTGGATTTTTTGGAATGCCTATATATACCCCTCCACCACATCCCACTCGCAAGAGAAGCACTCAGAACAGACCCACACTTTCCATATCCAAATTTTTGAGAGAGAACGACCTATCCTTGTGTTGAGGTCAAGATCATCCACTCCAACCATATGGATCTTGATTTCTAGCCTCCCCAAGTTGCTTTCCACCCAATCAATCTCTTCTACCCAAGGCAAATCTGTGAGAGAGTGATTGAGTGTTGAGGAGACTATCATTTGAAACACAAGAGCAAGGAGTTCATCATTACTACCACATCTATTACCTTTTGGAGGGTGGTGCCTCCTAAATTGGTTAGGTGTCGCTTGGGAGCCTCCTACTTCGTGTTGTGGAGTTGAACCAAGAAGTTTGTAAGGGCAAGGAGATCGCCTACTTCGTGAAGATCTACCCCGAGTGAGGCTAGTCCTTCGTGGACGGAAGCCGTGATGGAATAGTCGAGGTTGCTACTTCGTGGACCCTTATGGGCGGAGCCCTCCGTGGATTCTCGCGACCGCTACCCTCCGTGGGTTGAAGACTCCATCAACGTGGACGTACGATAGCACCACCTATCGGAACCATAGGAAAAATCTTCGTGTCTCCAAATTGCGTTTGATCATCCTACCCTTATCCTCTAACATATGCTTGTCTTTACTTTCCGCTACAATACTCATAGACATGCATGTGTAGGGTGAACTTGACATACTAGAATTGCTAAAATCCGCCAACCAATTAACTTGGGAAAATGTTAGGTTTTTATTCAGTCAAGTAGTCTAATCACCCCCCCTCTAGATCTACTTTCGATCCCTACAAGTGGTATCAAAGCATTGGTCTCCATTGCATTGGTCTCACAACCAAGGAGAGTATGGCGTCTACTGAGGGAAACTATCACCGTAGGGGTCCATATTTTGATGGTACAAATTTTTCTAGTTGGAAGCACAAGATGAAAATGCATATTCTTGGTCATAACCCCGCCGTATGGGCTATTGTTCATGTTGGATTGCAAGGTGAATTCTTTGGCGATGGATAGGAACCGGATCGTGAAGCGACCGCAGAAGAATTGAAGATGTTGCAATACAATGCTCAAGCATGTGACATTCTATTCAACTGCCTATGCCCCGAAGAATTCAACAAAATCATCCGTCTTGAGAATGCAAAGGAAATTTGGGATACTTTGGTTGATATGCACGAAGGTACCGAATCCTTCAGGGAATCTAAGTTGGATGTGCTTCAAAGTCAACTTGACAAGTTCAAGATGAAGGATGGTGAAGGAGTTGCAGAAATGTACTCTAGGCTTGCTCTCATCACAAATGAGATTGCCGGCTTAGGAAGCGAAGAAATGACCGACAAATTCATCATCAAGAAGATACTTAGAGCCTTGGATGGAAAGTATGACACCGTATGCACATTAATCCAAATGATGCCAAATTACAAAGATCTCAAGCCTACGGAAGTGATTGGAAGGATTGTTGCACATGAGATGTCACTCAAAGACAAGGAAGAACTTCACACCAAGTCAAGCGGTACTTACAAAGCTACAAGTGACACTCCCGCTACATCAAGTGACAACTTTGTAACCAATGAAGAGATAAGCCTCATGGTCAAGAAATTCAACAAGTTCTACAAGAGTAGAGGCAAAGAGAGAAACTCCAACTCAAGATATGAAGAGAAGCGTTCATCTAGTCATGACCGGAATTGTTACAATTGTGGAAGGCCCGGACACTACTCCAATGAGTGCACGGCCCCCACAAAAGAAGGGAAGAGTCACCTAGAAGAAAGAGCTCAAGAGATGAGTCACCTCGAAGAGAGAGAAGGTAGAGATGATCGTTATGAACGAAGACCCTCAAGGACAAGTAGGGACTCAGAGAAGAAGGACAAGTACACCAAGAGCTACACAAGAAGAAGACATCAAGCTCATGTTGGTGAATGGGTTTCTGGCTCCGAATCCGACAACCACTCCGAGAGAATCTATCACTCCGACTCCGACTATAGTCGAGATGAAGGTGTTGCCGGACATGCACTCGTTTCAGAAAATCTTCATCGAATAATAAGCCTACTTACCTGAATCCGATCGACTAATTTCAGAACCATACCGGTACTGTTTGTAGAAAGCAATTTAGTCAAGCAAAGTAATTTCTGAGTTCCCTGATAAGGTAACCCCTACTGGTCTCCACTCTTCACTAGCATATAATATCAGTACTAAATATATTTTCATCCACATTAAGCATTGTAATCGATTGCTAAAGTATTTAGTACCAGTAGATAAGGTTCCACACTAGTACCTGAAAGTCTCGCTGTTGGTGTTTATATCATGTAAGTCTATATATCATTCTTTTACATTTATGTCCGAAGTTTTGTTTTCTTTGTCACCAACCATTACAAGAAATATGCTAACTTGCGACCATCAATATTGGTCGTTGAATGGTCATTGTTTTTCATTTTTGACCTTTTTGTGACCAAAAACAGTTGGTCAAAAGCCGTCCGTCTTTAATGAAACTTAACGACCTTCTTTGTGATATGTAAAAGGTCGATGGTTCTACGACCAATTGTTTTGTTCATTGGCAGCCTGCCCGGGCCACGTCGGATCCAATGTGGCAAGCTGACGTGACAAAATTGTGACCAATTGAATTGGTCGTTGATAAGAATCAGCCCGGTCCAATTCGGCCTCTATATGGGCCGAGCCCATTAATTTAGCCTTTTTAATATGTTTTTCCTGTTAATTTTCACTAGCTACATGGGCCTAGCCCAACAATTCGGTCTTTTATTTTCTAGGATCTTCTAGGATGCAGCCTTTTACAGTCAATTGATTTCTATTTGCAGCCATTTTATTTTGCAGCTGGTCCCACCAGTCAGATTAGTCCCACTTGTCATGCTTATCTCAAAATTGGTCCCACACATCAGAAATTTTGAAATTTGTCAAACAACCATTATAACTTGGACCCCCTTGTCAGGTTTCCATTTCACGGGTATTCAAATCACATACACAATCATTATTTCGAACAATCCAGAGAGCAAATGAAATTATTACAATCGATACAGTATACTACAACCTACTACTGCCTACAATTACAACACATAATATGCTACTCTTTGCTGATATGCTTCACAGCTTCGGACTTGGATTCACACTTCACCTGTGCAAAAAATAAGAATGAACATATAAGAATAAGAATGTGCACAGAACATCAAACAGTGGCCAATGAGGGATCCAATAACTTATAAGCAAGAATTGATAGCAAATGAAATGTACATAAATAGTATGACTAACACTAACCAATATGTGTTTATGGAGTGACTAAAATGTTCTCACTAGCTAGTGTATAGTATACTGACATGTGCAACTCTAATTAAATTGATCATAGAAATGAAAAGAATTGTAAGAACGAGTTCATTCAGAATCCAGGCATGTCAAATTTTAAGCACCAGCAGAACAAATCTAACAAACCAGACCATGATCATCATGCATCAGGATTTATGGTTCTAGCAAAACAGTAAAGAGATGGAGATACACGCATCAAGCATACCAACTACTACAATAAGAGGTCCAAATGCATGCATGAGTACTTCTTAATATTTATATTCATCATCACACACTACAAGAAATATGTCAACTTGTGACCTTCTCTTAGTGACCCCAGCTGAATTGGTCGTAAATCCACGGCCATTTCGCTAGGAAGGGCTCAAACCCTGAATTTGCCTTACACCAAATGGTCATAAAGCAGACAACAGTGGTCGACGACCTTATTTCTACCTCATTACGACCAATATAAATGGTCATGAGGTTGTGAACGTGGATGTATTGGTACTTAAGGCCACCTCCTTTTTATATGTATACAAAAAATATACAATGTGTAAAACCAAATATAGACATCAAAACGTATGTATGAAAATATGTTTTTTTGTTGGGAATATATGAAAAGATGTTAATCATGTATTTGAAAAATGTTAAACATATATAAACAATCCATGTGAGCTCACCATCCAATCTTTGTTTCTGGTAATATTTTCAGTCTGTGAAACAACTGTATTTTATATTGCTTTATAATTGCTGAAAATTTACCAGGACATGACCCTGCCCATATAACCTCCCTCACCAAATTTTAGCTCATTTAATTTATCCAATTTCCCTCAATATTTTTCCAAATTTTCAGTTCAGTGGAGAGCATTGTGAAGGAGGTACCATTTTTATTTCTCCAAATGGTATGAAATTTTTACAGTGCCTTCCTATGCACAAATAACCATCCTGCACAACATTTCAGCTCAATACATTCATTCATTTGAGCCCAGCTTCAACATTCATATTTCTGTCTAGTGTGGTACTTTGCAAAGCAAGTGCCACCTAGGCTCCTCCATTTGAGCTGAAATTTTCTGGGAACTCTTTCCTATACAAATCATTGGCTTGTGACAAAATTCAGCTCCATTTGCCTATTAAATCTTCCTCAACAAATTTCCAAAGTTTCTGTTCAGCTAGAAGCTTTGTGAAGTAAGTACTAGCTAGGCATCTCATAATGAGCTGAATTTTTTCCACATATTCTATATGCCCATATAATAGCTCTCCACAAAATTTGATCCCCATCTAATAATCCATGTGAGCTCACCATCCAATCTTTGTTTCTGGTAATATTTTCAATTTGTGAAGCAACTATATTTTATATTGCTTTATAATTGCTGAAATTTTACCAGGACATGACCCTGCCCATAGAACCTCCCTACACCAAATTGTATCTGATTTTAATGTAGCCAATTTTCCTCAACATTTCACCGAATTTTCTGTTCAGTGGAGAGCATTGTGAAGGAAGTACCATTTATATTTATCCAAATGGTATGAAATTTGTAAAGTTCCTTCATATTCCTAGATTACCATCCTCCTCCAAATTGCAGCTCAATCCAATCATCTATGTGGGCCCAGCATCAATTTCTATTTTCTGTCCAAAGAAGAGCATTGTGAAGGAAGTACCACTTTGGCATGTACAAATGGTATAAATTTTTTACAGTGCCTTCCTATGCCCAAATTACTACCCTGCACCAAATTTCAGCTCAATCCATTTATTTATTTGAGCCCAGCTTCAACATTCATATTTCTGTCCACTCTGGTATTTTGTAAAGCAAGTGCCACTTAGGCTCCTCCATTTGAGCTGAAAATTTGCGAAGACGGTCTCTTTAGTAGATGACCATCCTCAGCCAAAACCCAAGGCCATTGTCCATGTTCATTTCCACCACCGCTAATCAAACACTTGGCTGCTAATTCATGTTTGAGCTTAGTTTAGTCTCCTCGTGAGATTCTTCTGTTGTATTCTTCTTCCTAGCACCTACCGGAGGAGTGCCCAACCCATCAGACATGCCTAGGTCGCCCAAAACGCTTGGCAATGCTAAGGTCACGCGGTAACCATGCGACTGGCATGCCAGTTTGCGTGCTTTGGAGTTGGGGCCATCGTCCACCGACCAAACCACGATGTCTCACCACCAAACCATGTATCTCTGATTAAATAGATACTTATGTACCTAGAAATTATTTTTGGCTGCTAATTCATGTTTGAGCTTAGTTTAAAATAATTGTCGTATTACAAGTTTATTATTTTTCCTGGTAACTTGGTCACATATAATGACACAATGTGAAGGTTTTTTTATATATATTTTTTAATTTTTCATGCCCATTTCAAAATGCGGTCAAAACGGCAGGCATGCCTGTTCCTAGCTAGTGGCTGAATCTTCTAAATTTTTTGGTGTTTCTATGATTAAATAGATACTTTTGTACCTAGAAATGGTTTTTGAAAAAAAATAAAAAGTAATCTATGATGCAGTTGCAGTTCAAATTTGACCCGCTTCCTACTGAATCGCGGGAAATTTATCTTTTTCACGAGAGGTGGCTCAAAACTTTTGACACCAAATCATTTAGTCAATTATACATTAAATATGGCCTAATATTTTAGAAAATTGATTCGGTCCTATTTTGCAACAAATATATGGTAGGTCCTTCACAAAAAAACTCATTTTGGGCACTCAAAAAATGGAAAATGAATTTCCCGTCCAAAGGAAATGAAAACTTCCTTAGGCAACATTGTTTGTCATTCCAATATGCACCCTTGTGCACAATATGAGATCATTTGAACAAACTACGCCATGAATGTGGCCATAAGATTGATTATTTGGCTTGGAAACCATGAATCTTCACACATGATAGCTCATTTCTAAGAACACTTTTTAAAAATAATTGTCGTATTACAAGTTTATTATTTTTCCTGTTACTTGTTCACATATAATGACACAATGCGAAGGTTTTCCATTTTTTTGATTTGTTTCAAATTTTCCATGCCCATTTCAAAATGCTGTCAAAACGGCGGGTATGACCGTTCCTAGCTAGTGGTTGAATCCTGGAAAACTTTTGGTGTTTCTATGATTAAATAGATACTTCTGTACCTAAAAATAATTTTTTCAAAAAATCATGAACAAACTATGAGGCATCCGTAGTTCAAACTTGACGCACTTCCTACTGAATCGGCAAAAAATTGTCTTTTTCACGAGAGGTGGATCAAAGCTTTTGAAACCCAACAATTTGGTCAATTGTACATTAAATATGACCTAGTATTTTAGAAAATTTATTCGGTCCAATTTTGCAACAAATATATGGTAGGTCCTTCACAAAAAAACTCATTTTGGGCACTCGAAAAATGGAAAATGAATTTTCTGTCCAAAGAAAATGAAAACTTCCTTAGGAAACATTGTTTGTCATTCCAATATGAACCCTTGTGCACAATATGAGATCATTTGAGCAAACTATGCCATGAATGTGGCCATAAGACTGATCATTTGGCTTGAAACACATGAATCTTCACACATGATAGCTCATTTTTGAGAACACTTTTTTAAAATAATTGTCGTATTACAAGTTTATTATTTTTCCTGGTAACTTGGTCACATATAATGACACAATGTGAAGGTTTTTATATTTTTTGTTTTTTTTTAATTTTTCATGCCCATTTCAAAATGCGGCCAAAACGGCGGGCATGACCGTTCCTAGCTAGTGGTTGAATCTTGGAAAACTTTTGGTGTTTATATGATTAAATAGATACTTCTGTAGCTAAAAATAATTTTTGCAAAAAATCATGAACAAACTATGATGCATCCGTAGTTCAAACTTGACCCACTTCCTACTGAATCGGCGAAAATTTGTCTTTTTCACGAGTGGTGGATCAAAGCTTTTGAAACCCAACCATTTGGTAAATTGTACATTAAATATGACCTAGTATTTTAGAAAAATTATTTGGTCCAATTTTGCAACAAGTATATGGTAGGTCCTTCACAAAAAACTCATTTTGGGCACTCGAAAAATGGAAAATCAATTTTCCGTCCAAAGGAAATGAAAACTTCCTTAGGCAACATTTTTTGGCATTCCAAGATGCACCCTTGTGCACAATCTGAGATGAAGAAACTATGCCATGAATGTGGCCATAAGATTGATCATTTGGCTTGGAAACCATGAATCTTCACACATGATAGCTCATTTCCGAGAACACTTTTTAAAAATAATTGTTGTATTACAAGTTTATTACTTTTCCTGGTAAATTGTTCACATATAATGACACAATGCGAAGGTTTTCCATTTTTTTGATTTGTTTTGAATTTTTTCATGCCCATTTCAAAATGCTGTCAAAACGGCGGGCATGACCGTTCCTAGCTAGTGGTTGAATCCTGGAAAACTTTTGGTGTTTCTATGATTAAATAGATACTTCTGTACCTAAAAATAATTTTTGCAAAAAATCATGAACAAACTATGAGGCATCCGTAGTTCAAACTTGACCCACTTCCTACTGAATCGGTGAAAATTTGTCTTTTTCACGAGAGGTGGATCAAAGCTTTTGAAACCCAACCATTTGGTCAATTGTACGTTAAATATGACCTAGTATTTTAGAAAATTTATTTGGTCCAATTTTGCAACAAGTATATGGTAGGTCCTTCACAAAAAACTCATTTTGGGCACTCGAAAAATGGAAAATATTGACTATCTCATTTTTTTGAAAATGTAAATAAGGTCTAAAGAATATGAAATTTGACATGGTATTGGTTCATCATTCCTAGAAGGTGTGGAAAATATTTGAGAAAATTTGCTAAATATTAACATGCTTATTTTATCAAAAGTAATAGGGTAAACAAACACAATTTGTTTGCTGATTCCCTATTGGCTAAAACCTCCTTCTCCTGGATCGATGACGTGGCACGTAGGGCTGCAAGAAAAGCCCCGGTCCCTGGACGGCTGGAGTCCCTGCTTTTGGTTAGGTGTGTGTATGCATTGTTAGCTGTTGGTTGAATCTCTCCATTTTGCATGATTTTTTGACCAGGTCTGCTATTTGCGACGACATTGTTATTCATCTATTGTTTGACGTACTGCATATTTCCCTGTATGTCTAGTAATTTAGATGTTCTTCTCATCTTCTGGTAATTTAGATGTCCACCCAATCTCTTAATTTTCACGTACTTCAAAAAGCAGTCCTTTTTAAAAGAAAATAGGTGATGAGGAAATTGTCGAATCTCCATTAGGTCCTGATCCTGATGCCCAGTTATGTGTCAACATGTTATGAGTTATGACTATTGTATTTGTGTGAACAAGATACGCAGCATATGTTATACGAGTTGGTGGCCTTTTTCTTGCATATTATGAGTGCCTTATCTAGTTGAAATAATCCCCAGAGATTTTATATTTTTTACTGCTTCATTTAGCTCAAAGCTAGCTCGAGATCGACTCGAGATCGTTACAAGCTGAGCACGAGTCATGTTTTGTAACTCGACCTTGAACTTCACTCAGTTTGAGCTCGCTCGAATTTTGATATGAGTTGAGCTGAGCCAAGTACAACTCGCTCGAACTCAACTCGTTTGCAGCCCTAGTGGCACGGCAGCCAGCCCCACCGCGCATCGCATGCAACGCACCAGCCCAGCCCAGCCCCACCCCTGCGACCACTTCTCCCTCCTCTCTTTCTCTCCCTCATCCTCCTTCCCGAATCTTGCCAGGAGCACCCCACCTCGCACCTCCCGCCCGGTGCCGCCGCACCTTGCTCCCGCCCCGCGCCATCGCATCCCGCTCCCGCCCCGCGTCGCAGCTACCGCAACACCCCTCGGTCGGCGTCGCCGCACCTCACTCTCACCCCGCGCGGCACCACCTCTCGCCTAGCGTCGCCGCGGCCGCACGACTTCCCCCCCGACGCCGCCGGCCCGCCGCACCTCGCTCTCGCCCCGCACGGCACCACCTCCCGCATGGTGCGCCTCGCTTCCTCCCCGCATGGCACCACATCGCCGGCGAGCACAGCTGGGCGGCGACGCAGGCGAGGCCCGCGGCGGGCGCAGGCAAGGCCAGCGGCGGACGCGGGCATGCCGTGCGGGCGAGCAGGGCTGGGCGGCGGCACGGCGAGCTGGCTCGGGCGGCCGCGGCATCCTCCTCCTCCTTCCTATCGGGGGACGTCCCCTCCCCCGTGCTCCTGCTCGACGGCCTCGTCAACATCGACTACGGACGTGCTGCGACCATGACAGGGGAACGGATCCCTCCACCTCGCCGGCCCCTTGTGCGGTAGCGGCGCGGATCTCGGCCTCCCCGGCGGCGCGGAGCCCTTCACTTCCGGCGACGACTATGCTGCAGGGGACAATTCTTCCGTGTGAAATAGATTAGTTTTTAAGTATTTTGTTTCTTGGATCAGTGAGCGACGCTGGATGTAATGTGTAAATAGACTGGTTCTGTTTTGTAAAATCCATTCTGTATTGTACTGTTAGGATAGTAGTAGATGTGCCATATTTGTCTTATTGTATATTCCCTCGGTTCCTGCTATACTCCAGTGTACGGAAACATATTGCTGAGATGATCTGTTGTGTTATGTATAAACTGGGAGATGTTTTGAAAAATGCTGGTCCAAACATTATCTTCTAGAAGGCTGAGATCTAATATTGGACAAATAATTGGGCTAAAAAAGGCCACATCCCAACAAGCAGACCCAAAAAACTAGATGAAGCTCAGAAAACAAAAAGGCCAAATTTTTAGGTTTGGCCCATGTAGCTAACCAAAATTAATAGGGAAAAATATTAAATGGGCTAAATTATTGGGCATGGCCCATAAACACGGTTAAACTGGGCTGGGCTGATTCTTATCAACAACCAATTCAATTGGTCGCAATTTTGCCACGTCAGCTTGCCACATTGGATCCGACGTGGCCTGGGCAGGCTGCTAGTGACCAAAACAATTGGTCGTAAAATCTACGACCTTTTATTTTGGTTGTTAAGTTTCATTAAAGACGGCCAGCTTTTGACCAACTGTTTTTGGTCGCAAAAAGGTCACAAATGAAAAATAATGACCATTCAGTGACCAATATTGATGGTCGCAAGTTAACATATTTCTTGTAGTGACATCAACCTATAACCACCTATGCTCATTGTTACAAATCTATGCATACTTTAAAAAAATAAACCTATCTATTTGAAACCAGAATAGATTTCTCACTCAAATCTGAATTCATTGGTTTCTCCTCCAAACTATTGAAATCTCAGGCCTCTAATTCACTAGTTTCTTAGGCAACAAACATCATTGCAAATTTTGATGAAATGCGTAGGTTCAGCCGATGACTACACAACAACAACTACTTCAGACATTGGCTGGAAAAATGCTCATCATTTTTTTTCTTTGTAAAAGAAATTTTGAGTTAAGCAGTAGCACTGGTTACTGACTACACATGTACCACCAGAATTACCAAACAAGATTATAAACACCCCAGAAGAAAAAAGAGACTAATTTTTTTGCTCGAACAAGCTTGTTATTTAACGTGGCTGTGAAAATGTAAGTTGGCAACAGAAAAACACTCACTCACTCAGACACTACACGTGCTTGTTTCATCACGTTACAAAGGAGCAGCACAAACCACAACTTTACTCGACACAAACACACACACACACATGACCTGTCTAGGCTATATGGGTAAGAAACAGAGAACCACAACTTCACTAAGTGGAAACAAGGTAACACCAATAAAATGGATAGAACAATAACGGGAACAACTCCAGATTACACACAAAGCTCTATCCATAGTGCCAGCTATGGATAAAATCATGCACACTCCCAACATGACTCAGTCACACAGTATAATTCTGACTATAATATAACCAGAGAACTAAAGATTCTACGTACTTAGAACTCAACTAATAAGTGAGAATGATCCGATTGTATGCAAACAATCTTTTTTTATTTGTTTATAGTACTAAAACAGACATATCTTCCTTTATGTGAAGAAGTCTGCTTCCTTCTTTAGTTAGTAGCAATCGTTCCATGCTAATCAACCGTGTGCGTGTGCTTGATCATGGTCTCGAGATTACATGCATAGAGGAATAGAATCCTAACCACAATAGCATCAAACAGCGGTGGGTGCTCAACCCATTTACCATACACAAGCAACACTTAAACCATAGCATGTGCATATATAACTTGTGTCACATTAGGGTTGTCAGAATGTACTCAATATATTCTAATAAAAAGGATTGGGAGCAGAGGGATAGGGAGGTGGAGATGGACGTGTTACCTGCTACCTGCTGCTGAGGTGGTGCCTCTTAGTGGTCGTGCTTGAGCTCCTCCTCCTGATGCTGCTCACTAACCTGCAGGACAAACAAGACCATGGGTGAGCTGCAGCACATGCACATACAAGAAGTGAAGGTAAGGAGAAGAACCTGGCCTCATATTCCTAGAATAAAATAGTCACGGACTCATAGCAAGATCTCAGAAGCATTTCCACTGGATCTATACAAAAATTTACATATGGGACCAAATTCAGCATACACAAGCAGTGCCCATTTTCCCACATATAACATATTTTGACCAAACAACACATTCTGGCACTGACGCTTGAATGGTAAATAGACAACCAGCAATCAATGGATTCTTACCTTTTAGATGCTACTCGGGTACATGAAGACCCTGACCTTTTTCCCCTGAGCAAAGCAAACCCGACAACACAAGTTAGTACATCAGAGAGCAGCAAGCATGCCACCGAAAAAGACAACCGGAGAAGTTGGACCCAACAACTCACCATGGCCTCGGCGGGCAGGTTGGAGGTGAACTTGGCGCGGACGACGACGGTGCTGCCGTGGGGGCGGGAGACCTTGCGCCAGATGCAGCGGTAGTGGGTGTCGTTGCTCTTGCTCTTGGCCTTGTAGACGTAGGGCATCCTCTTACAGCTGCAGGCAAATGAGCACAGTAAGAGAATGAATCATTAGGGCATGCAGTATAGAGAGGTGAATGACAGCTTCGTAATTTCTCATTTGTACAACCAAGCAGTCCATGGCTTTGACCACTGACTACATAATTTGCAATAGAGGTACTTACTTTGCATAGTTAAATTAAAGAAAGACAAAATAATCAAATCAGTGAGGTATTTCTATACAGAAACCAAGGAACAACAGTTAAAGCCAAACTGATGGCAACACACTTACACCACATGCAATCATCACTGTCCAAATTCGACCTAAATTGGACCTAAATGATCGTTGTTTTCTTCAATTCTTGTTAGGTAGTCCAGACTGGAGTTTTTCCTAAATAAAGGCTTATTTCAACTTCAAAATCACAAATAGCATGTCGTAATATGTACATGCAAGTGCAGTACTGGTCTTCACATAATTTTGTTGTCTTGACAAATTTATCCCCTTTGGTCAAAAAGATGTTTCTAAGAAATGAAAATACCTGTATGGAGCTAGCTAATCATACTATGTTTGTACAGCAAAATAACATCAGGATTGGAATCCCTAATATTTTCTTCTTCTTCAAAAAGAAAAATGTAGATATCACAATCAATACCCGACTGTATAGTATACAGAATACCATCAATAGGGGTCGAAAGTGAACAAGATCCAAGAACACCTACATGGCTCGACCCTAAATATATACTATATACTAAACCGGGAAGGGTTTGCGTTTTCTATTTTTTTTACTTTTTTTGGCATCCACTGTTTATTTTCACGGCAACGTCAACATCAGTGAACAGTAATGATTCATTTTTTTATTTTTTCCCGCATTGACTGTTCATTAGTAAACAGTACTATGAGACTTCAACATTAACCAGTACCAATTACCAATAATTAGACGTAAACAATATCAAAACATAAGGAGCATAAATAGTACGAGGCATGAACAATCGAAACTAACGAGATGAACAACCCCGTAATGAACATGGAAATAAATCAAAATACGAAAAATCGCAAGTACTACCTTATTTTTTTTATTTTTCATTCCTGTCAAACATAACATACATGATATCTACAAATAATAATGATAATGCGATGACAATTTATATGTCATTTTAGCCTCTTTTTCATACAATTTCTCAATTAAAAATGTGTACACATAGGTATATTGTTGATATCTATATATAATAATGATAGTGCGATGACAAGTTATATGTCATTTTTAGCCTCTTTTTTGTACAATTTCTCAATTAAAAATGTGTACACATAGGTATATTGTCGAAATGATCTCAAAGACCATGTCATATTTATCAGTTTGGAGTGTACCGTCTGAATGCTCGCTCCCACAACGTTTCTATCTTTTCTTCCTAAATAATTATTTTAACGTTTATGGTATGTCATCTTGCTTTGTCTAAAATTTTATGTTAATTTTTTTAGCTATTCTTTAATTGCAGCACCACAACATAGAGATTTCAATTTAATACCATCTAATGGGATGCCCTATTAAAAATTCTATAGAATCAATAAAACAACATTTTGTATTATGTATTTCTTTCCTACGTACATTAGAGGGAAGAGTAATATTTTACATACCGAATGTAAAATTTATCTCTCTTAGTGAACATATTCTATGGATAAAGATAGAGCAAAACTTGATTATGTATATATATTCTGTTTCTAGACAATTGACACGATCAAAACTATGTATTGTAGTTTTTCTTCTAACATAAACTACTAAATTATATTTTAATTCCGAGTTGACAAGCCAATAATCTTATTATAACAAAATTGCTGAAAAGCCTTACCACCTCGCTTAGTGAACATATTCTATGGATAAAGATAGAGCAAAACTTGATCATGTATATATATTCTGTTTCTAGACAATTGACATGATCAAAACTATGTATTGTAGTTTTTCTTCTAATATAAACTACTTAATTATATTTTACTTCCGAGTTGACAAGCCAATAATCTTATTATAACAAAATTGGTGAAAAGCCTTACCACCTAAAGTTTCATTTATTCGATAAGAAATATTTATAATTAAGTACTAAATGTCTACAAGCAAAAATGTTTCCTACTAAATGAGGTTCATTTCCATGGCTTCGTAAGAGAACGGTGGGTCCTCAAAACATAAGATAATAAAGCTGCATCACCCCCGGCGTCACCCCCGGGGTCGGGGTTACACGGTGACGTGTTCGTGTGGTCTAATGATTTCTAAAAATAATAACCAAATGGTTGGGTGTAAAAAGTTTTGATCCACCTCTCGTGAAAAATACAAATTTCTGTCGATTCAGCAGGAAAAATTCAAAAACCAATCAACAAATTGGAAAACCTTCGCATTGTGTCATTAAATGTGACCAATTTACAAGGAAAAATAATAAAATTGTAATACGACAATTATTTTTAAAAAGTGTTCTCAGAAATGAGCTATCATGTGTGAAGATTCATGGTTTCCAAGCCAAATGATAATTCTTATGGCCACATTCATGGCATAGTTTGCTCAAATGACCTCATATTGTGCAAAAGGGTGCATATTGTAATGACAAACAATGTTGCCTCAGGAAGTTTTCATTTTCTTTGGACGGAAAATTCATTTTCCATTCTTCGAGTGCCCAAAATGAGTTTTTTTTTGTGAAGGACCTACAATATATTTGTTGCAAAATTGGACAGAATCAATTTTATAAAATATTAGGCCATATTTAATGTACAATTGACTAAATGGTTGGGTATCAAAAGCTTTGAGCCACCTCTCGTGAAAAAGATAAATTTCCGCCAATTTAGTAGGAAGCGGGTCAAATTTGAACTGCAACTGCCTTATAGTTTGCTCATGATTTTTTCCAAAAATAATTTCTTGATACATAGGTATCTATTTAATCAGAGATACATGGTTTGGTGGCGAGACATCGAGTTTTGGACGGTGGACGACGGCCCCAACTCCAGAGCGCGCAAACTGGCATGCCAGCCGCGTGGTCACCGCGTGACCTTGGCGTTGCCACGTGTTCTGGGCGGCCTAGGCATGTACGACGGGTTGGGCACTCCCCCGGTAGGTGCTAGGAAGAAGAATACAACAGAAAAATCTCACGAGGAGACTGAACTAAGCTCAAACATGAATTAGCAACCAAGTGTTTGATTAGCGTTGGGGGAAATGAACATGGCCAATGGGCCTGGGTTTTGGCTGAGGATGATCATCTACTAAGGAGACTGTCTTGGCAAATTTTCCGCTCAAATGGAGGAGCCTAAGTGGTACTTGCTTTGCAAAGTACCACACCAGACAGAAATATGAATGTTGAAGCTGGGCTCAAAGGACTAAATGGATTGAGCTGCAATTTGGCGGAGAATAGTCATTTGGGCATAGGAAGGCACTGTAAAAAATTGATACCATTTCAACATGCTAAAGAGGTACTTCCTTCACAATGCTCTTCTCTGGACAGAAAATAGAAATTGATGCTGGGCCCACATAGATGATTGGATTGAGCTGCATTTGGAGGAGGATGATAATCTTGGCATGTGAAGGAACTGTACAAATTTCATAACATTTGGATAAACAAAAATGGTACTTCCTTCACAATGCTCTCCACTGAACAGAAAATTGGAAAAAATATTGAGGAATATTGGCTACATTAAAATCAGATATCATATGGTGTAGGGAGGTTCTATGGGCAGGGTCATGTCCTGGTAAATTTTTAGCAATTATAAAGCAATATAAAATATAGTTGCTTCACAAATTGAAAATATTACCACAAACAAGATTGGATGGTCAGCTCAAATGAACGAATGTATTGAGCTTAAATTTGGTGGAGGATAGTCATTTGGGTATAGGAAGGCACTGTAAAAATTTGATACCATTTGGACATGCCAAAGTGGTACTTCCTTCACAATGCTCTTCTCTAGACAGAAACTTGGGAAAAATATTGAGAGAATTTGGCTAAATGAAATGAGCTCAAATTTGGTGGAGGCAATTTATATATGTAGAAACATGCCCAGGTAAAGTTTCAGAAATAATTAAGCAATAAAAAGTATAGTTGGTTTACAAACTGAAAATATGACCAGAATTAAAGATTGGATGATGAGCTCACATGGATTGCTGGATAAATCTCAAATTTTGTGGAGAGTGATTATTTGAGTATCTGAAACATTGGAAAAAATCTCAGATCACTTAGATAATCCTAGCCAGTACTTTCTTCACAAAGCTTCTCTCTAGATAGAAATTTTGGAAATTTGCTGATGAAGATTTACTAGGCAAATGGAGCTGAATATTGGCATGTGGAAATGATTTGAATATGGAAGAGATCCCAAAAAGTTTGAGGGAAATAGGAGGGGTCTAGATAGCATTTGCTTTGCAATGTGCCAATCTGGACAAAAAAATCGAAATTGATGCTGGGCTCACATAGATGATTGGATTGAGCTGCAATTTGGAGAAGGATGATAATTTGGGCACATGAAGGCACTCTAAAAATTTCATACCATTTGAATAAATAAAAATGATACTTCCTTCACAATGCTCTCCACTGAACAGAAAATTAGGAAAAATATTGAGGGAAATTGGATAAATTAAATGAGCTAAAATTTGGTGGAGGGAGGTTTTATGGGCAGGGTCATGTCCTGGTAAATTTTCAGCAATTATAAAGAAATATAAAATATAGTTGCTTCACAGACTGAAAATATTACCAGAAACAAAGATTGGATTGTGAGCTCACATGGATTGTTTATATATGTTTAACATTTTTCAAATACATGATAACATCTTTTCATATATTCCCAACAAAAAACCATCTTTTCATACATACGTTTTGATGTCTATATTTGGTTTTCACATTGTACATTTTTTGTATACATATAAAAAGGAGGTGGCCTTAAGTACCAATGCATCCAATATATTGGTACTTAAGACCATATATTGGTCGTAATCAGGTAGAAATAAGGTCGTGGGCCACCGTTGCCTGCTTTATGACCATTTGGTGTAAGACAATTTCAGGGTTTGAGCCCTTCCTAGCGAAATGGCCGTGGATTTATGACCAATTCATTTGGGGTCACTAAGAGAAGGTCACAAGTTGACATATTTCTTGTAGTGAACTGGGTTGAGAAAGATTCCTATGCATCTACAACATAAAAGCTTTTCGAAAAAGGGCACTTTTATTATCTCAAAATGTAGCAATAAGTCCATTTTTGTTTTCCTTGTTTTTTAGTCTTAAATTTTGTTCTTCTTAAGACTTTTCTTAATCGATGCTTGACTTAGCTTTCCCGAGTTTTCCACTGAATACAAATTTCTCCTTTTTGTTTTTCTTTTCTTTTCGGTTGCCAGATGTTTTTTGTTTTTGTTTGAAACTTCAAGATGTCGATCCACTAGAGGAGGTTGTAGAGTCAGTTGTGCACATAAATGCAGTAATTTTATCTAAGGATAAGCTTTGTCATAGTCGTATGCACAGAGTCTGCTAGAGCGGGGACAAGTAATTGAATGTCCATTTTTTCATCACATAACCAAGCCCGACATGGGTTGAAAAGATTCGTTAAGTTTTTTTACTGTTTGTGGTTTTAAATTTGGTTTTTGTCAATCGTTTTTGGTCTATTGCAGTTTTATTCTTTAGAAAAATACTAAAAGCAGTTGCATTGTGGCTCGACATCCTCAGGAGTGGCGTATTTGTGCTGGTGATGGCCAGAGGTCACCACTAGAGGGCTAAGTGCACTGCTGGTGATGGCCGGTTCTACTTCGAATCTGGATGGCAGAAATTCGCTGGGGATTCGTCTCCAAACGTGGCTTCTCTTGCTTATGGATTTCCATGATGATTTAGGGCTTAATCGACTATATCTCATAGTTATGTTTAGTTATTGTCAGTTTCTCAAAGTCGGGTTGTCATGCTTGCTATCTAAGTCATGTATATTCAGACCATAAATTTGCAGTACTTGTCTTCTTTTTCATCGTATATTTTTCGGTGGCATACTTTTTGTCTAACTTCTAGTGAATGTGGTGGTTTGATTTGCCAGATATGTCACCTAGAGCAGCACACGTTGTGGATTCTTCTCCAGGTTAGTGGTTCTCTATTTTGAAACTCGATAGTATTGTTCCTTTCTTTTTGTCCCACCAGTTTTGTTTGTCAAGTCCTAGGACATTCCAGTAGGCAGGGGGTGGGTGGGGCAATTTTTTTTGACAGCGACCAAAACTTACGAAGAACCAAGATGAAGGCAAATCGTGAACTGGACACGTGTCTCGCCATCATTGGACAAAAATTCGACTTGTACTAAAGTGAAAATCAGCAGACAGTTGAATCACAGTCCAAAAAAAGGATTATTAAGTCACACCCGAGTTTTGACGGGATTCGCATAAGCACACATGGCTCCTTGTTTCATTTGTAGGTTTGGTAAATCATCTCAATCAAAATGGGGGGAATAATTTATTCTATTTGAAAGAACATGGTGGCTAATTTTCTTGTCGTGCTTATCTCCGTATGCTTGCACATATCTCCATCATACTCTAATTTCCTATGTTTCTTATCCATTGATGTAAAGCAATGCAACTATTAAATTGTCAAAAATTGCTAGACAATATCTACCACTCACTCACACCATATATTGTTCTTTTAATAGATAATTTTATTGTATTTAGTATCGTATCTTTGCTACTCATCAAATTTTAATTCGGAACTCATCAACCATGCAATATAAACCACTCGTCACTGCTCGGTGTGATTCAGTATAGGAAAAGGACATATGTTTCTCAACATAACACTTTCTGCTAATTGATTCTTGGAATTGATTCCATTGCATAACACATATCAAATCAAATTGACTTGGGAATTTTGGATTTATTATCATATCTAATTGTCTAGATCCAATTAAATCCAACAGGTGGTACTTATGTAATCCTTGCGATAGCTCCATTCCCGTCTTGATCACAGATTTACTCATTTCAAGCGAGAAGGGGTGACAAAATGATCCAGACCACCAACACGATTTGATTTTGATTATTTAGATCCCCCATATAAATGAACATTATGAACTACTTGATTATTAAGCAGAAAATTTATATCGAATCTTCATAAATTAATGTCGAGCGAAAAAATTGTGAGGAAAATCAAATAACACGTCAATAGTTCATCTCATTAATTTTCAAATCTTTATAAATTAATGCTAGATCTGAAAATTTCAGCGACGAGACTATAAAATAGGAAGACATAAATGACTATGAGAGGAAGGAGGTGAGAAACCTTCCATATAAATACAACACACATGTATGATAGACCGCTAACCAGATTAAGAATTAGCCATGGCTCGTATGGTTTTCAACGTTGTGGCATCCATCCTCATATTGGCGCTCCTCATGTATTGTGGTAATAAGAAGATAATGGTCTCTTCTCTCCATATAGGACTTTTGTTCATTTAAATACAAAATTAACTTTTTCATTTGTGCAGATGTGGTTCAAAGCGCATGCCATGAGTATACCAGCAAGGTCACTTGTCGTGACTCTTCGACATGTCATACGTGGTGCAAGTACAACGGTGCTAATGATGGCCACTGCAATAAAGGTTCATGTGTGTGCCTGGATTGCGGGTGGCGCGTGGTGGGTTCAACTTGAGTTATTCCTTTGTATCCAAAAATGTATTTGGGGACCAATGGTCTTCGTGCTCCTTGAATAAATGTGTTACAAGAAATCAAGCATTGCTTTGATAGTTAGTGAATGTGGTTGTACCCTTGATAACCTAGGATTAAAGCCTAGACTAAAGTATTATAATAAAAATTGAACTTTTTAACGCTAAAGAGAGAGATTTACTAGAGCAGAGCAGCCACCTAAATCGCACTTGAGGCTTGGTGACCATCCGGTTCGCGCTGCACACGTCCCTCTGGGATGAAGGGAGCGGAGGAACCGGGGAGGCGAGGGAATGGTTGTGCCGACAGCTGTGGCGGAGGTTGCCCGACTCCAATAGCTGTAAGTGTTCTATTTTGATCTGTAGCTAGCTAACTAGGGTTCCTGATGCTTGTTTCTTGTTGGGGATAGTCTAATGTGGAGCACTCTGACAATGGAGTGGCTGGGGCAGAGGAGTCTGCATTTCCTACTAACTGATTCTTG
Source organism: Elymus sibiricus (assembly GCA_039707655.1). Taxonomy (NCBI): domain Eukaryota; kingdom Viridiplantae; phylum Streptophyta; class Magnoliopsida; order Poales; family Poaceae; genus Elymus; species Elymus sibiricus. The sequence goes on from CM077675.1 coordinate 19,647,170, forward strand.
GAGTTGATTCCCTTGCATAACACAACAAGTTAAATTGACATGGAATTTTGGATTAATTATCATCTCTAATTGTTCAGACCAATTAAATCCAATAAGTGATACTTACTTTAATCCTTGCGGTTTCTCCATTCCCTTCTCGATGACAGATTTACAAATTTCAAGCAAGAAGAGGCGACAAAATGATCCAGAACACCGACACGATCTTATTTTAATTAGTAAATCCCCCATATAAATGAACATTATGAACTACTTGACTATTAAGCAGAAGATTTATATCGAATCTTCATAATTAATGTCGGGCAGAATTGTTTTGCGTGGAAAATCAGATAACACATTAATAGGTCACCTCATTAATATTCAAATCTTTAGAAATTAATGCTAGAACAAAATTTTTTGGTGACGAGACTAAAATAGGAAGATATAAATTACTATGAGAGGAAGGAGGTGAGAAACCTTCCATATAAATACAATACACATGTATGATAGACCGCCAACCAGATTAAGAATAAGACATGGCTTGTAAGGTTTTCAACGTTCTAGCATCCATCCTCATATTGGGGCTCCTCATGTCTTGTGCTAATAAGAATATAGTAATGGCGTCTTCTCTCCATATAGGACTTCTGTTAATTTAAGTAAAAGGAATTAACTTTCTTTTGTTTGTGTAGATGTGGTTCAAAGCACATGCCATGACTATACCACCAAGGCCCCTGCTATCTATGGTAGGTGTTGAGATTCCCGAAGAGGAAGGGTGAATTAGTATAGTAGCAGATAGTATTTTCCTTAGTTAAGAACCAAGGTTATTGAATCAGTAGAATACAACACACAAACAACGTGAACGGTACCTGCACACATACAAATAAAATAATTGCAGCCAACGAAGGCAAGAGGTTTGTCAATCCCCATGTTCCCGCCAATTGCATTGGTCAAATCTGATAATGTTAGATAGATAAATGAATAAAATAAAATAAAATAAAACATCAAACAATTGTAGGATTCTTAGTATTAATGGAAAAGTCGACCCGGAATCCATAGTTCCACTAGTGGCATATCTGTCATAAGCATAACAACGGTGGGTAAACAAATTATCGTTGGATAATTAACATAATAGTGGATAGTTATGATTGTGATTCTTCATGGCATAACTAATTCATATGTAGGCATCACGTGTGTGACAAGTAGACCGTTAAACTTACGAACGTCTTCTACTATTACTCCATCCCAAGACCGCTATCCAACAATGCATCTCGAAGTATAATGTTAATGAAAACAGAGTAACGCATTATGCAAGATGACATGACGTAGACAGAAGAAGATCAATTAATATGTTCGAACCCCGTCGTTTTATCCTTAGTAGCAACAATACAATACTTGCCTTGCAACTTCTACTGTCACAGAGTAAGGACACCACAATATTGAACCCACTACTATGCACCATTCCCTCTGAAGATCTACTCATCAACTTGGCCAAAGAAAACTCATAGATCGGAAAGGATACATAGCTATAAAGTTACACATAGACAAATCTTAGAAAAGACTCAAATACTTTCAATGAATAATCTGATCATAAACCCATAATTTATCGGCAAATGCATCACGAAAATTACATCGAATAGATCTCAGAGGAGATCATTGCATTAAATATAAAAAGATAGAGAGAGAAAGTCATCTAGTTACTGCTATGGACCCGTAGGTTCTGTAAGGAACTATTCACATATCATCATGAAGGCAGCAAGGTTGATGAAGATGGCCTCCATGGTGGATTCCTCCTTCGACGGAGTACCCGAAAATGCCTCCAGATGGGATCACAGAAAAACAAACACTTCTGGCGGCGATAAAATTGTTTCAAGACTCGCTCTGAGGGTTAAGAAATATTTGGAAACTTATAGGCTAGAGATTAGGTCAAACGGAGTGGGGGGGGGGCACATGGCGCGCCTACCCCTTGTGAGCGCAAACGGGGCTTGTGGCCACCTCGTATGTCTTCTGGTCTCTCCCCGAAGCTTCTAGGGTCTCTTATAGTTCTTAAAAAATCACCGTAATGTTTTATTGCGTTTGAACATCGTTTGGTATGTTTTTTTTGCGAAACAAGGACATGCAAAAAACAGGAACCTACACTGGACACTAAGTTAAAAGATTAGTCCATAAAAAATAATATAAAATAAAATATAAAGCATACAATATTGATAATGTTAATAATAACATGAAATAATAAAAAATATACATATGTTGTAGACATATCAATCCCTTGTCGTGACTCTTCGACCTATCATGTGTGGTGCAACTACAACGGTGCTGATGATGGCCACTGCAATGAAAGGTTCATTCGTACGCCTGGGCTGCGGGTGGCAAGTCATGTTCAACTTGAGTTGTTCCTTTGTATCCAAAATTTTATTTGGTGACCAATTGTCTTGGTGTTATTTGAACAAACGTGTTACTATAAATCAAACATTGCTTTGATAGTTAGTGATAGTGGTTGTACCCTTGCTAACCTAGGATAAAACACTAGATTATACTACCAGAGGACATTGGAGATGTTCATCTTGTGGGCGGGTGTTGACGATCATGTCGATGAAAACCATGTTTATGTAGACCTTGGCGATGATGTGTCGGCAAAAAAGTAGCAGGCATGATGTAGTGTTGCGACGCTCGAAGACATGCCTCATCGACGACTGAAAGTACAACTTCTCCCTAGGTGGTTTTGGTAATTAGTAACAACATATATTTCATTGGACTAATGTTTCCAGTAAGTATATTTCAGGAAAAAGTTCAATGTTGGATTGACAAAGGATTGTGAGGAGACCCCGAGATGCAAGGAATAGAATTGGCCAAGCTACAAGCATGAAGACTCTACATTTTACTTTGTGAGAAATCACTTTGAGTCCATAGGAAAGCCAATACTATCAAAAGGGGTGAGGTAATAATGGCGAATGAAATGCTCAAAATGATCAAGTGTTAGCCACCAAAAACACTCACAAGCTCTCCCACAAATATTCTGTCTTAGACCCTACCACTCAAAATCGGTGCCACCAACAATATCCTATCGGCTACACCGAGTCAAAACCCTAGACATAAACCCTAGACAAAACCTACTTCTCGGTACTACCAAGTTTCATATCGGTGTAACCGGTTTCAGTGACCAACTTCCTGTTGCCTCATTCACAAGAATCGGAATTTTCGAGAATTGTGAATCGGTCTCACCGAGTTGTGTAACTGCCCTTGGCCACCCATATCGGTACCATCGAGAATTCTATATCGGTCTCACCGAAAACGCCAAAGTTGTCACATTTTGCACCAGTCGGTACAACCGAGTTTTCACTTCGGTTTCACCGAGTTGGGCAATAATGTTGTAACGGTTGGATTTTTTGGAATGCCTATATATACCCCTCCACCACATCCCACTCGCAAGAGAAGCACTCAGAACAGACCCACACTTTCCATATCCAAATTTTTGAGAGAGAACCACCTATCCTTGTTTTGAGGTCAAGATCATCCACTCCAACCATATGGATCTTGATTTCTAGCCTCCCCAAGTTGCTTTCCACCCAATCAATCTCTTCTACCCAAGGCAAATTTGTGAGAGAGTGATTGAGTGTTGAGGAGACTATCATTTGAAACACAAGAGCAAGGAGTTCATCATTACTACCACATCTATCACCTTTTGGAGGGTGGTGCCTCCTAAATTGGTTAGGTGTCGCTTGGGAGCCTCCTACTTCGTGTTGTGGAGTTGAACCAAGAAGTTTGTAAGGGCAAGGAGATCGCCTACTTCGTGAAGATCTACCCCGAGTGAGGCTAGTCCTTCGTGGACGGAAGCCGTGATGGAATAGTCGAGGTTGCTACTTCGTGGACCCATATGGGCGGAGCCCTCCGTGGATTCTCACGACCGCTACCCTCCGTGGGTTGAAGACTCCATCAACGTGGACGTACGATAGCACCACCTATCGGAACCATAGGTAAAATCTTCGTGTCTCCAAATTGCGTTTGATCATCCTACCCTTATCCTCTTACATATGCTTGTCTTTACTTTCCGCTGCAATACTCATAGACATGCATGTGTAGGGTGAACTTGACATACTAGAATTGCTAAAATCCGCCAACCAATTAACTTGGGAAAATGTTAGGTTTTTATTCAGTCAAGTAGTCTAATCACCCCCCTCTAGATCTACTTTCGATCCCTACAAGTGGTATCAGAGCATTGGTCTCCATTGCATTGGTCTCACAACCAAGGAGAGTATGGCGTCTACTGAGGGAAACTATCACCGTAGGGGTCCATATTTTGTTGGTACAAATTTTGCTAGTTGGAAGCACAAGATGAAAATGCATATTCTTGGTCATAACCCCGCCGTATGGGCTATTGTTCATGTTGGATTGCAAGGTGAATTCTTTGGCGATGGAAAGGAACCGGATCGTGAAGCGACCGCAGAAGAATTGAAGATGTTGCAATACAATGCTCAAGCATGTGACATTCTATTCAACTGCCTATGCCCCGAAGAATTCAACAAAATCATCCGTCTTGAGAATGCAAAGGAAATTTGGGATACTTTGGTTGATATGCACGAAGGTACCGAATCCTTCAGGGAATCTAAGTTGGATGTACTTCAAAGTCAACTTGACAAGTTCAAGATGAAGGATGGTGAAGGAGTTGCAGAAATGTACTCTAGGCTTGCTCTCATCAAAAATGAGATTGCCGGCTTAGGAAGCGAAGAAATGACCGACAAATTCATCATCAAGAAGATACTTAGAGCCTTGGATGGAAAGTATGACACCGTATGCACATTAATCCAAATGATGCCAAATTACAAAGATCTCAAGCCTACGGAAGTGATTGGAAGGATTGTTGCACATGAGATGTCACTCAAAGACAAGGAAGAACTTCACACCAAGTCAAGCGGTACTTACAAAGCTACAAGTGACACTCCCGCTACATCAAGTGACAACTTTGTAACCAATGAAGAGATAAGCCTCATGGTCAAGAAATTCAACAAGTTCTACAAGAGTAGAGGCAAAGAGAGAAACTCCAACTCAAGATATGAAGAGAAGCGTTCATCTAGTCATGACCGGAATTGTTACAATTGTGGAAGGCCCGGACACTACTCCAATGAGTGCACGGCCCCCACAAAAGAAGGGAAGAGTCACCTAGAAGAAAGAGCTCAAGAGATGAGTCACCTCGAAGAGAGAGAAGGTAGAGATGATCGTTATGAACGAAGACCCTCAAGGAGAAGTAGGGACTCGGAGAAGAAGGACAAGTACACCAAGAACTACACAAGAAGAAGACATCAAGCTCATGTTGGTGAATGGGTTTCTGGCTCCGAATCCGACAACCACTCCGAGAGAATCTATCACTCCGACTCCGACTATAGTCAAGATGAAGGTGTTGCCGGACATGCACTCGTTTCCTCCAACTCCTACGACATATTTGATTCACCAAATGAAGGGAGTGGAAGTTGCTTCATGGCTAAAGGCCACAAGGTATCACACCCCGAATACATCGACTTCAATAGTGATGAGGATGACTTACTTGGAGATGATGACTTGCTATTTGATAAAACTAGTGATATTAGTCAAAATGAGCTAGATAATGATCATGCTAGTCAAGATAAGTCATGTGATGATGATAAGAAGGAAATAGAATGACTAACTAAAGAATTAAACACTCTTAAGTTAGCCCATGAATCTACTTTAGAAGATCATAGAGAGCTTGTAAGAACTCATGCGAAGCTACGCTTCGAGAAGCTAAATTTGGAGCAAGAACATGAGTTTCTTAAAGCAATCAATGACGATCTCCGAAAGAAGACTTCTTCTTATCTAGCCAAACGACTACTCTTGTCTACATTTATTCCACAAGTTAAGACTAAGCAATCTAGTAACAAAGGCAAGAAAGGTTCTTCAACTAGTAGCAATAAAAATGATAAATCTAATGATATTGCTTCTAGTAGTTCTATTGATTCCACTAATGATTCTCTTAGCCAAGTTAAAATTGAGCAAGAAAATGATCTATTGAAAGGGATTATAGAAAAGGGTATCTACAAAAGTCTTGCCGGATGTAAGCAATCCGAGGAAATTGTACGCAAGCATGGAGGATACCGGAAGAACCAAGGCATTGGCTACTTCAACGCCAATGAAGTTGAATGGGAAGAAGGTCAATACCCCAAGCCTAAGTTTTCTCCCCAAAAGGAGAAGTATGAACATACCCTTCCCAAGGGAACAAAAGCTCAAGACGACCTTCCACCACACGACCACAAGCTCAAGGGCAAGGACAAGCTTCAAGAGGAGATTGACTCATATGAAGATGAATCCCAAGCTTTGGTCAAGTGGGTTCCCAAGGATACCACAAGCTTAACTTCTACAAGTGCTACTTCAACTCCAAGGATTCCCATCAAGTTGATGTGGATCCCAAAGAAGAATAACTAGAGAAGTTCTTGAGGGGTGACTCCGCCAACAAAATTCACTCACATTCATTTTTGGCAAGGACTATTTGCAATCAACTCCAACCTTATGCAATAGTTCAAGGGTCCCACATTCCCTCAAAGGTAAGCAAGGGACAAGGTAATGAAAGAATCCATGGACATCATCATGTATGCATTGCACTCCATGTCCATAGATATCCTTGTATTTGTCTCTTGTGTGGGACTAACCCATGTAGGTGAGAAGAGTAAGAAAACAACGAGGATTGCTCCCAACTCAAGATGATCTTCATCAACAATGAGCATCCACCACTACTTCACCCACATGAAGTCTTCTATGACAAACCCAAGGTTAGTTTATCCCTCTTAGGGGGGATCACATCAAGGGGGAGCTTTACTCTAATACTTGAGTTAAAGCATCTCTTAAAGATGTGAACACATTAAATGCTTTATGTAAAAGTGGTAACCCCACTTGTGCTTAAACGATTAGTATGACCTATGATCAAGTATTCTTACCTGGCTCCTAAGTCAATATACTCATATATAGATGACTTCGTCATCGCCAAAGTGCTTGGTAGATACTAGAGTGGTTTTGCATGTTTGCCATATTTCATTTGACATCTTATTGTGTCAGCATGTTGGTCTGCATGTCTTTACTCATTCGAGGATATCCAATTGTTGTTATTTGGGTTTCATTTTTATTTGGCCAATTGGATATACAAGAATGCCTAGGACCCCTCTCTAGATATCTATGCTTTCTCGTCTCAAATTCTATTCATGCTATATCACAAAATTTGAGCAAGCACTTCTCGAACCCTCTGTGTGAGGAGCACTCGGAGTTCCGTTTCGTCAAGAGCTGACCACCAAAACCTCCCCAGTGCAACTCGGTGCAACCAACTCCAAAATGTCGGTTTCACCGATGCCTAGGGCTGATCTGGTTTTCCCATCGGTAACACCGATTCCATAATCTCGGCTTCACCGAGTTTCCCTATCAACTGATAGTTGAGGAACTCGGTGGCACCGATATTTTTGAACCGGTATCACTGACAGCGAAGGGTATATATTCTGGCGGACCCGACCTTTGAAATTGAATCTTCAAATGTCCGTTTCCTCCAACCCTAGATGTCGCACTTGGACCCCTGGTCGTCGCCCTTGCCTCCTCGTGCGCCCTCGCCGCTGGGATCCTCGCCGTCGACGGTATTCTTCACCATCGTCGCCGCCGTAGCGGAGCCATCACCGCATTAGGGTATGGTTTCGACCCCTTCTTGCGCTCCCTCATCAATTTCTTGCGCATTAGGGTTGCTCCATCTATAAGCCACGGTTTGAAATCAATCTAATCCACAACAAGCTCCATTAGATTAGAGAACGAGGAATTCTTAGGTCTGACCTTCCGCAAATCGCATCTCGGTGACACCGAGTTGTAAAAATTGGTTCTACCAATGTCATTTTTAGGGTTACCGAGAACAGCTTCGGTGAGACCGAGCAGTTCTTTTCGGTGAAACCGAAAAGGCTACCAAGTCTCTATTAAGGCAAGTTGTCAGTCTCAGTGGCTCCGAAAAATTGAACTCGTTGCAACCGACATTCCATTTGCAGAAGTTCAAAACTAAGATTCTAAGTTCAAATTTTGAAAAATCATCTATGTTTTGTGATCCTCAACCTCTCTGCTCTTCTATGCTCTATTCACAGGATCAGCATGTCAGGATCTGATGACAGCCAGAACAACTTCAAAGAGAGAGATGTGGACATGAGTTCAGGCACTAGCCCTGAAGCTAGCTCATCTTCTTCAGATGATAACCCCAGTTCACCTGATTTGCCCAAGGTTGCCACCAGGGCAAGGAAGAAACTGAATTCTGATGAAGAGGATTCTGATTTTGTGCGAGAGGAAGAGATAGCCAAGAGGCAGAAAGAGAAGGCTGCCAAGAGCACAACTACAGAGGCTACTTCTTCTAAGAGGCCAGTCAAGAAGGTCTATGCCAGTGCTGATGCTATGAGGGCACCTGAGAGTACCAAGACCAACACTTTTGTTTCTGTTGAGCCAGCAAAGAGTTCCAAGCCTAAGAAGGCAGGAGAGAATAAGAGGGAAAGGACAAGATATGTCAAAGGTATAGTCCACCCTTCTACTCAAGAGTACTTTGATGAGGAAGAAGAAGAGGAGGAAGAGCCAGTTGCCAAGGCTCCTCTTGCCAAGAAAAAGAAATTGCTTGCTGATACTATGCCCAAGCAAGCTCCTTCAAAGAGCAAGAAATCAGCACCAAAGAAGCCAGTTGATCCAAAGTCCAAGAAGACTACTAGGGATATCACTCTTGCTGCCAAGAACAAAACTTCAACTTCCAGAGATGCTAAGGATGATTTAACTGTGTTGAGGAAACTCATGCCCCATTTACCAGCTCATGATGATGCTCATCCTATAGCTGAGGATATGAAGAAGAGGAAGGACTCAGGGCTGAGGTTGTGGAGAGCAAATGACCCCTATGCCTCCAGGAGAAGGACTGCTGTGGATGCCAGATTTCACACCAAGGAACAACAGGACTTTTATGAGACTGTCCTATTGGACAAGAGCCCAGCAGTCAGTGACATGAGATATGTTGACTGGGAATATATCAAGAAAAATGAAGATTATTTTCCAAGTGCGCAAGACAACTTCCAGTGCATTGGCATTGCAAACTTTGTTGGAAGAGAGTTTACTACCTGGAACGATGAGATGATCATGCAGTTCTACTCTACTGCTCACTTCTATCCTGATGGCAGGATCATATGGATGACTGAAGGTGTTAGGTACCAATCCACTGTTGATGAGTGGGCTAACATCTTAGGAGCCCCACAGGTACAAGAAGGTGACTTGGATGTGTACACTGAGGCCAAGATGAGTCACAACTCTATGGCAGAGATGTACAAGGAGATCCCTGCTGATTATGTGCATTCACATAAGTTTGGTTCAGTTTACTATCTGCAAGCAAGATTGCCTACTACCAACACTATCTTGAGGTACACCTTGATGCCAAAGTCAGGAGATGACAAGATGATCCGAGGCTACTCCATCAACATGCTGCACCACATTGACACCCACACCAGGTTTAGGGTGATGGATCTGATAGTTGAGACAGTGAAGAGGACAGCTGCAGATCAGAAAAGATCTTGCGGATATGCACCATACATTCAGATGCTCATCAACTCTAAGTTAGAGAAGAATGTATATGCACTTGATCGCCCACATTTGCCACTCCAGCCAGATTTCGAGGATAATGTCGTGCTTATGGATCCTAGTCATCCCACTTCATCTACTACACAGGCAGAGGCTGAGGCAGCCAGAGCCGCTAGTGCTCAGGTGCCTAGGACCAGGAGTCACTACTAGGAAAAACCTTATAGGCAGGACACTATTAGTAGCGCTAGAAAATAACAATCGCTGCTGGTAATAAGCAGTAGCGCTGTCTTGTGGAAGCGCTACAAGTAAATGCTTAGCAGTAGCGCTGGAAACATAAAGAGCGCTACTGCTAAGCGGGACCCGACGAGCCCACCGACACTATTTGTAGTAGCAGCACTCCCCGCAAAAAAGCGCTACTGTTAAAATCTTATCGGTAGCGCGCTTTTACTAAAAGCGCTACAGCTAATGTACCCTATCCTCTTCCCCTCGCTCGCATTGCTCACTCTCCCCTGCACACACACACTCTCTCTCTCGCTCGCCACGCTGTCGCCCCCGTTGCCACGCCACCGTCTCCTCCATTGTGGTAGGCCTCCTCCTCACCCCCACCCTCGTCTCGCCCTCCTCCCCCGGCCCTCACCCTCCTCCCCCGGCCCTCACCCTCCTCCCCCGACCCTCACCCTCCTTCCTTCGGCCACCGCCTCCTCCTCCGGCCACCGCCCCTTCTCCTCCTCCGGCCACTTCCCTCCCTCCCTCCTCCCTCCATCCATCCCTCCCACCCTCCCACCCTCTTCCTCTGACCCTCTCCCTCCATCCCTCCCTCCCTCCCCTATTGCATTGAATTTAGTTTTAGTAACTAGCTAGGGTTAGAACTAGGATGGATGGATAGATGTTAGTGTTAGAACTAGGATAGTTTTAGTATTTTTTTGAAATGAAAATGTGAAATAGTATTTTTTTGAAATGAAAATGTGAAATAGGATTTTTTTCAAATGAAAACTGGCCCTATATAATTGTGCCCAAGTGCCCAAATGATCCGAGTGGCCTATGTTTCGCCGAAATGTTGATTCATTTCCATTCCGATGAATTTCAGGTGCTCGATATGTCCACTTTTTAGCAAAGGTCATGTCTAAATTTTGGCATGACTTGCGCTAGAAAGTAGGCATATCAAGTGTCGGGATTTGCTAGGAAACGGCATTCCGGAAAACCGAGTCAAAAATGAGTCTAAAATGAGTTTAAGAAATTAAGCATTTCTGAAATAGCAAAACATTAAACGATAAGAAAATGTTCTAATAGGAATTTGTCTCGACGTCGACGATGCCTGGCCCGCACCCTCGTCGTCGTCGAGTCGGCGTCGACATCCTTGAGAGGCGCGATGTCCGGGACTGGGCTCCGCCGGGCTGGCACTGGGAGGTGCTACCTTCCCGGGCTCGGAGCTTGGTGAGGAATCCTGGTCTTGTCGTCGACCCGGAGCTTCTTTGGTGGCGGTCGCGTGGGCTACTTTCGGTGCAGAGGCAGCGGGACCCCGCGGAGGTGGTACGTCGCCGTGTCAGGGAGGAGGACGAGCACGTCCGTCGCTACATGGCGGCGTTGGACGCCAGGTTCTCCAATACCTGGCAGGTTCTTCAGGGATCTCACCCGAGTTATGATCCGGTGATGGTTCCTTATCTTTGGGTGTCCACCGTCAGCGACTTAGAGACCGCTAGTGAACTGAGTTCACCGTCCTCCACTTTGGATTCTAGGATATTCGATCTGTATTAGTGATCTTATATGATAATATTTGAGATGTATTAGTTAATATTTGATGATGCATTATTAACTGGATTAGTGATATTATATTCGAGTTCATTATAAATGTGTTAGTGATATTATATTCGAGTTCATTATAATTGTATTAGTGATATTATATTGTTATAATGCGTGTGTGACTTTCGGTCTGTCGTTGATCCTTGTATGACTTTCATGTGTGTTCTTGATGGAGGAATCCCGACTATTGTAGTGGGGGCGTTTCTTCCTCTTCTCTTCTTGTGATATATACCTCGGTATAATGCGCAAGGAGAGAAGAGGAGAAGCGCCCATCACCGACGGTCGAACTATTAGTGTGAGAGAGTGTCCACCAACATATATACACCACCATATCAGTGTGAGAGAGTGCGGACCAACACACCATGCGACATGAGAGTTATTTAAGGAAAGCCTCGATGGACCGAAGGTCAACCGATATTGAATTAGGTCTATTTGGACATGTGTGTATGTTATTGCTCAATATGTCTTACATTAGCAATGGTCATGCCGTACTTTTTGAATCATGAACACAGGAAATGTCGTCGTCTGATGACGACGATAGGATCCAAGTGTGTGAACTCTGCGGCGAAGATAAGGGTCTTTGCGACCAGCCTGGGCTGCGAGACGGCAGGTTCTTCACCATGAAGCTTTATGAGGACTTCGATATTTCTACGGTACGCAACGATGACAATTGTTTTTTCGTAATTAAGCATGACTTCTGTTTCTTTGCTTCAACATGTAATTTTTGTTTTACACAATTCGACTAGTTCATCCCCTGTCATGCAAGACGGTATTTCTTGGAGAGGCTCGGTTTCGAAGAGCACGAGAGTTTCGAGACGAGGACAGCCAACCTGAGGACTAAACATGGTCACACATTTCTGGTCAAAGTAATGAATGCAGAGAATAACACAGAATTAGGATGCTCAAATTGGGAAGCTTTTTGCAAGGCATATGGATTTAAGGAGGATATGGAAATAACCTTCGATCTTCGTCCTGAAGATCATATTGAAGGTAACATCGACATTTGGGTGGATGTCGATGTGCTTCCTGTTTTACCTCCATGTGAGTTTATCAACCATGCATATTTGTCAAGTAATTTGCATTCTATATTTAAAAATAGTTGGTGTTCATCCATACTAAATTTGTTAATTTATAATTTACAGCTTATTTCGTTTCTTCGAGTGAAACACAGAAAATAATTGACACGACATACTACACTTATGGATCACAACTAACTTGGGAGGAGAAGGGTGATCTTATCAACTTTGTTATTGGTGTCCTAGTTGGTAGGGAGATCTTCCCATATAATTTGGGAACTGGCCCAAATTATACATTGTACATGACACTAGTGCATAGGTTGAGGGCGGATGACATTCGCCGAAATATCTTGGTAAGAGTTGCTAATTAAGCACACTACTATTGCATAAATGGTATTAATTACATTGCTAACTAGGCTACTATTATGTTCTTCAACAGAAACTGCCAAATGAAGTTGTGCCTGTGTTGATGCAACCCGAAGGTAATATGACAATTAAAAGCCCCTTCCAGCCCGAGTTCTCTTTTGCATACTCGACTGAGCGCAAACCACCAAGACGGCTCCAAATTGAAGTATGGGGACAAATAAAGAAGGATCGCAAGCCACAAGTTGGAGACCGTTGGATCTCTTTGCTTCATCATGGAGACATAGGTGTTATTCTGTTTTATGTCATTTTACCTAGGAGGGACGACTAGGTCCTATGAGAGAGAAGTTTAGTTAACTTGTATGATCGATTAGGATGATTACTATTATGATGTTTTTCTGTTTTATGAGATTTTAACTTGATATGATTAAGATGATGATGAGTTGTTAGATGAGTAAGATGATGTTGAGTTATATGACATATATTTGATTAAGGTGGATGGATGCAAGTGATCATGTTGAGTTAGAGGAAAATATGATGTTGCGATAAGTGATCATGTTGAGTTAGAGGAAAATATGATGTTGCATCGCAACATCATATTTTCCTCTAACTCAACATGATCACTTGCATCCATGCACTTTAATCTAAATGTAGTTGTTGGCACAATAATTATTACTGTATAGAGCATGCACAAATACGTAGAGGGGGTATGAATCTGTGAAAGCAGGAATACTAGCAGCAGCGCTGGAAGCCATCTAGTAGCAGCGCTGGATTAACAGCAGCGCTTGCCATTCTGCAGCGCTACAGATAGTTAGCAGTAGCGCTGGTCAGTGCAGCGCTATTGGTAACAATGCTTAGCAGTAGCGCTGCACTAACCAGCGCTACTACTACCACTTAGCTGTAGCGCGATAGCAGTAGCGCTGGACCCAGCGCTACTGCTATAGGTATTTCAAGTGCTACTAGTAGGCTTTCTCCTAGTAGTGAGTGAGCAAATGGATCTTCTACTTAGCATAGTTCAGGGAATGCAGAAAGACATCGAGACCATCCTGCGTAATCAGGGGAGTCTTGTGAGGATCATGGAGGATAAGTTTTCCACGCTGAACAACAAAGTGGATGGGCTGACTAAAACTTTGGATGAACTTAAGAACGAAGTGGATGCAGCTCCCATTCCCCACTCTTCAGATTCTGATGATGATGATGGGAGTCCACCTCTCAGGACGAGCACTCAGTTCAAGACTCAAGCCAGAACTCCTACATTGCCTACTCCAGAGTTGAGGCCTTCTTCTTCAGCACCTGCCGTAGCTCCATCAGCTCCAGTGTCTACTCCACCACCTCAGAGGACTTCAGCTGGAGCCTTCGCGGATGCTCTTCTCTCGACTCCATCGACAGCCACCAGAGCAACTTCATCGTCTCATGGAGGATATCATGCCCAGAGCGACGATTAGCTCTATAACTTTGAACTTTTTGGTAACTTGTTGCCAAAGGGGGAGAGGTTATAGATCATAGGGCTTCGAGAGAGAGAGAGAGAGTGTGTTGCATTTTGATCTGCTTTTCAAAAACTCATTTTGATCTGCTTTTCAAAAACATTTGGTTTATCGTTTGGTGTTGTAAACCTTGTCGGTGTTTGATCATACACTCTTGTGTGATGCTACTATTGCCTATCTTTGAGATGTCCTTATGATGATCATTCACTTGATGATTGGTGTGATGTGCTTTATGTAATTCACTCATATTAATTTTTGCGCACCACCAAGTTGTATGTGACATGGAAGAGTGACCCATGATCCTAATCGATTGTGCATTTGCATTCCAACGCAAATTTAAAATAATGCACAAATTTAGGGGGAGCTCTTGCTTATCACATACCTCTCAAAGCAACGATGCTATTCATTGATTATATCTCTATCGAAACTTTGATCTATATGTTGTCATCAATTACCAAAAAGGGGGAGATTGAAAGCATAACTTCTCCCTAGGTGGTTTTGGTAATTAATAACAACATATATTTCATTGGACTAATGTTTCCACTAAGTATATTTGAGGAAAAAGTTCAATGTTGGATTGGCAAAGGATTGTGAGGAGACCCCGAGATGCAAGGAATAGAATTGGCCAAGCTACAAGCATGAAGACTCTACATTTTACTTTGTGAGAAATCACTTTGAGTCCATAGGAAAGCCAATACTATCAAAAGGGGGTGAGATAATAATGGTGAATGAAATGCTCAAAATGATCAAGTGTTAGCCACCAAAAACACTCACAAGCTCTCCCACAAATATTCTGTCTTAGACCCGACCACTCAAAATCGGTGCCACCAACAATATCCTATCGGGTACACCGAGTCAAAACCCTAGACAGAAACCCTAGCTAAAACCTACTTCTCGGTACTACCAAGTTTCATATCGGTGCAACCGAGTTTTAGTGACCAACTTCCTGTTACCTCATTCATAAGAATCGGAATTTCCGAGAATTGTGAATCGGTCTCACCGAGTTGTGTAACGGCCCTCGGACACTCATATCGGTACCACCGAGAATTCTATATCGGTCTCACCGAAAACGCCAAAATTGTCACATTTTGCACTAGTCGGTACAACCGAGTTTTCACTTCGGTTTCACCGAGTTGGGCAATAATGTTGTAACGGTTGGATTTTTTGAGATGCCTATATATAGCCCTCCACCACATCCCACTCGCAAGAGAAGCACTCAGAACAGACCCACACTTTCCATATCCAAATTTCTGAGAGAGAACCACCTATCCTTGTGTTGAGGTCAAGATCATCCACTCCAACCATATGGATCTTGATTTCTAGCCTCACCAAGTTGCTTTCCACCCATCAATCTCTTCTAGCCAAGCCAAATCTGACAGAGAATGATTGAGTGTTGAGAAGACTATCATTTGAAACACAAGAGAAAGGAGTTCATCATTACTACCACACCTATTATCTTTTTAAGGGTGGTGCCTCCTAGATTGGTTAGGTGTCGCTTGGGAGCCTCCTACTTCGTGTTGTGGAGTTGAACCAAAAAGTTTGTAAGGGCAAGGAGATCGCCTACTTCGTGAAGATCTACCCCGAGTGAGGCTAGTCTTTCGTGGACGGAAGCCGTGATGGAATAGTGGAGGTTGCTACTTCATGGACCCTTATGGGTGGAGCTCTCCGTGGACTCTTGCGACCGCTACCCTCCGTGGGTTGAAGACTCCATCAACGTGGACGTACGATAGCACCACCTATCAGAACCACGGGAAAATTCTCTGTGTCTCCAAATTGTGTTTGATCTTTCTACCCTTATCCTCTTACATATGCTTGTCTTTACTGTCCGCTGCAATACTCGTAGACATGCATGTGTAGGGTGAACATGATATATTAGAATTGCTAATATCTGCCAACCAACTAACTTGGAAAAATGTTAGGTTTTTATTCGATCAAGTAGTCTAATCACCCTTCTCTAGACCTACTTTCGATCCCTACAACGACGTGCATTGATGCCTTGTTGGAGAAGTCGATGCTTCTGGATGTGCTCGAGTAAGTATGTTGGCTCGTAGCCTAACATAGTCGTACATGTTGATGACGATGGTTGGCTGGATGCAGTTTCGTGCAGGTCGGTGCAAAATATAATAACTCACACGAACGAGCATGCCGATGCTGATGAGGGCGTTCGCCCTCCCGTGATCGATGTGTGCGGCTGCTGCAGGTGTTACATGCGATACCGTGGCGTTGCCGGACGCCGGGCCCGGGTGTAGTCGGCGCTGGCGATTCTCTGGAGTCGGGGCCTTTGCACTTGGATCCCTCGGCCCGTGCAAAACTAGTGTACATCTTGTAGTTAGATGATCTGGGGATCTTCCCTTCCATGTCTGAAGAGATATACACATCTGTAGTCAATCATATCCCTTGCAAGAACAGTACTCCCTTCGTTCCTAAATATATGACATTTTAGAGATTTTAATATGAACTACATACAGAATAAAACGAGTGAATCTACATTCTAAAATATGTCTATATACATCCGTATTTAGTCCGTATTAAAATTTCTAAAAAGTCTTATATTTAAAAACAGAGAAAATACTCCCTCCGTCCCAAAATAAATGTCTCAACTTTGTATTAGCTCTAGTACAAAGTTGTATTAAGCTTAATACACTTATTTTGGGAAGGAGGGAGTATCATATACGCTGATTGGATAACCCCAGCCAGAAATTACATGGCACACGTGCACGGCCAATCAGAACAGAGGCGCGTACTTAGGGCAAGTATAAGCTCTGGGCATGCTGGTCCCTCTTGTTAAGACATGTTTTGCCATTGGTTTGCACAGGATGGCAGTCCACGAAACCTTCACTTGCAGCTCCCAGGCACCGTGACTGCAAACTTGCTCTTCAGCAGGGTATGCTAGCTTGACCAAGGTGCCTGCATCCTCATCATCGACGTCGTCGTCATCATCAAGGAAGCGAACATAGACACCAATTTCATCTTCTTCATCATCCGGGTCAGGGACAGCTACGAGGTTGCGAGTTAACACAACAGAGGAGCCGCTCTTCGTATCTCTGCTATCATACACAATCATCTGAGTCTTCGGGTTTTCACTAGTCCCAGCACATATTTTGCCACTGAAAGGTGCTGCTGCTTTCAAAACTTTGACTTCAAGGCTAGCTGCCACTGGACTTTCAACAGGTGCAAGCACCAACTCCAATCTGCTCAGCCAACTACTCAGCACCCTTGTGATTGGTTTAGGATTATAGGGACCACCATGGAGCACTACCACGCCTTTGCTAAAATCTTCGTCGCCAGCATCACCCTTCACCCTCAGATTCAACTCAAAATAAATATTATCTAACTGAACTAATCCTCGCCGTGGACCTATCAATGTTAGCATATCATCCTGCAAAATAATTTAAGATACGTCAAATATGTCTCTATGTAGTAAGTAGAGCAAGCTGTGTAGTTGGACATGCTAACCAAACAAATCTTACTAGTCACGCAAACTCACATGGAAGTTAAGCAATTAATCAGACCACAGTAGAAAATACGCAACTAAATCTCACATGATGTTAAAACGCAACAAGTTTTGAACAAGTGAAAATAACTAAATGGAGAAATCTAACAGATATATGAAAATGCACCAGTTGATGAAAGAGTGGTGTATACTAGGGAACCACATTGACAAAACATAGCTTGGACATCATGCAAGAACAGCAAGCTGAGATAGCTACATCATGAGAGCTGAGAAAGATAGCTACATTATGAGATAAACAGTAAGCTGCAATAGCTACATCATGAAGCTATCAATGTTTTCAATCAAAATGGTAACTCACAAAACATTTTTGCAAACATAAGTGTATCCAATATGATGTTAAGCTTCTGAATGGTGGTAATACACTACTAGGAAAAACCTTATAGGTAGGACATCAGTAGTAGCGCTGGAAAATAACAAGCGCTGCTGCTAATTAGCAGTAGCGCTGGCTTTGGACGGCGCTACAAGTAAAGCCTTAACAGTAGCGCTGGAAATATAAAGGACGCTACTGCTAAGTGGGACCCAACGAGCCCACCGACGCTAGCTGTAGTAGCAGCGCGGCCCAAAATACAGCGCTACTGCTAAGATTTTAGCAGTAGCGCGTGCTGTGAGAGCACCGCTACTGCTATTGGGCCCCACTTAGTAGTAGCGCTGCTCCTAACAGGCGCTACTACTAAGCCCCATAGCAGTAGCGCCCTGAGGAATACAACGCTACTGCTAATCGTGGCTGGTGGCACCTTTTCACCCACCCCCTCTCTCCCCCTTCCTCCCCCTTTGCCCTCTCCCCCTCCTTTCCCCTCTCCCCTCTCTAAGTTACTTCTCCACCATTATTGCCTTTCTTCTCTCTTCCTTCTACACCTCTCTTCTCTCCCCATTAATGCCCCCCTCCACCATAATTCTCCTCCATAAATGGCCTCTTCTAGCTCTATCTTCCATATTTATTTGGCTCTCCCTCCTTCCATACATATAGATCTAGCTAGATCATCTCTCTCCCTCTCCATTAGTTAGCTAGAGTCATCTCTCCTCCCAACAACTAGATCTAGCTAGCTATTTAGCCATCCACTTTCGATCCCTATAGGTCGCGAAGGCCTAATGATCTAACCGTGCACAATCTCTCTCGGGGTATAGGTGAGTAAAAAGTTGTGCATTTCAAGAATGGGAATATGTGTGTTTGCAATATGAAGGGATTTGTGTGAGTGACATGCCCCGTGAGTTGCTTATGTTTTGCCGAAATGTCGATTTATTTCCGTTTCGGCGAATTTCGAGCAAACTCGATATGTCCTATTTTTAGGCAAGGTCATGCCAAATTTTTATATGACTTTGATGCATGCATGCATTTTATTTATAACCCTTTTGCTTGTTATACCGTGCAGTCATGAAGGTGAGTGGAAGGAAGGTGGAGCGATACTTGCAATCCGCGGTGATGGACATGTATGCAAATAATCGGACTGGGATTAGATGTCCGTGTACAAGATGCAAAGAAGGAGTCATTTTGGACCCTTTTGATCGTGGCAGTTTGAAGGCGCACGTGCTGATGAATGGTTTCATGGATGGCTATACTCGGTGGATAAGTGAAGATGATGATGAGGACGTCCACATGGCAGGGAATAACGACATGGGGCTAGACGAAGAGATGACCGATCGACACGAAGACGATGGCGCCGGACATGGCGGCGGGGAAGAGTCCGGACATGGCGGCGGAGAAGATTCCAGACACGGCGAAGAAGAGTCCGGACATGGTGGCGGAGAAGATTCCGGACACGGTGAAGAAGAGTCCGGACATGGCGGAGAAGAGGCGACGGACACGCCGCAGTCTTCGACGCTACTAAGTTCAGTCGTGCAGGACCCTCATGTTCGAGACCTCCTTCGCAAGAGTACGACTAGCGACAGAGCTGCTTCTAGAGAGGAGGCCAAGCTGGCGCAACTTGAAGTAGACTCGAAGACTCCATTGTATGACGGTTGCGATCCCGAGGTGACCCGCTTGAGTTTCACGCTCGAACTTCTAAAGACGAAGGCCAAAAACAAATGGACAGACAAAAGCCTCGATGAGCATTTGAAGTATCTACATAATAAAGGTCTTCCCGCGGGGAACCTGTGTCCTACTAGTGTCGAGGAGGCCAAGAAAATCGTTTGCCCTCTTGATCTGCCGCACATTAGATACCACACATGCATCAACGATTGCATCATTTATCGGGGGGAGCACACGGAAAAAACCAGCTGTCCAGTGTGCAATGCTTCTCGATACAAGAAGGCAGGAAAGAAATCTCCTCAGAAAGTTGTATGGTACTTTCCGATCACTCCCCGTCTACAGCGGTATTTCGTAGATCCTAAGGAAGCAAAGCTCATGCGCTGGCACGCGGAGAGGAAGAAACCCGACGATGGAGATGATCCGAAGCTGAGACACCTCGCAGATGCTAGCCAGTGGAGAGCATTCAACGCCGAATATCGATTTTTCGGAGAAGATGCAAGGAACATCATGCTTGGTGCGAGTACCGATGGCATGAATCCGTTTGGAAACCAGAACACCAACCACATCACATGGCCCGTCTTTGTATGAATGTACAACCTCCCCCCATGGAAGTGCATGAAGATAAAGTACATACACATGAGCATGCTGATTCAAGGGCCGAAACAACCGGGAAATAATATTAACCTGTATATGGGGCTTCTGAAAGAGGAGCTAGACACGTTATGGAAATCGCCGGTCAAGACATGGGACACCAGCACAGGAGATTATTTCTATATGAGAGCCGCGCTGATGACGACGGTGCACGACTATCTCGGTTACGGGTACACCTCAGGCCAGGTGTGCCACGGATACTACGGATGCACGAGGTGCATAGATGATACAACGTCTCAGCAGCTTACGTCAACGAAAGATGGCGGGTCTGGGAAAATCGTGTACATGGGGCATCGTAGATGGCTCGAGAAGGATGACCCGTGGAGAAAACGTGGAGATCTATTCAATGGTTTGGCTGAGCATCGAGGACCTCCACGTAAGAGGAGCGGCGCCGAAATCAACGAGCTGTTGAATAACTGGGAACAGTGCCCCGCGCCGGGAAAGATGGAAAAGGCACCGGAGCCGCTGTGGAAGGTATGGAAAACGAGGTCTGTTTTCTGGGACTTGGAGTACTGGCACAATCACGACACGCCTCATTGCCTTGATCAAATGCATATCACGAAGAATGTCCTTGAGAGCTTGCTTGGCACACTGATGAACATGCCGGAGAAGACCAAGGATGGGCCGAAGGCAAGGAAAGACTTGGAAGATTTGGAGATCAGGAGAGATCTCCACATGCCCCGTAAAAAGTCGACGGAGGAGGCGGTGACGGAGGCGGAGGCGGGGCCAAGGGGCAAAAAAGTCAACAAGAAGGAGGAGAATTATTGCCCCCCTTCTTGCTTCACCTTAAGTGCGAAGGAGATCGATCAATTCATCAAGTGCCTTACGGGAATCAAAGTCAGTTCCAGTTACTGTGGGAAGATAAGCAGATTTCTAGACACCAAGAAGAAAAGGTTCAGTGGGATGAAGTCTCATGACTGTCACGTGATGATGACGCAGATACTCCCGGTTGCCATTAGAGGGATAATGGACAAGAACGTCCGTGACACGCTTACTGGTCTCTGCAACTTCTTCGACGTTATCTCTCGAAAGTCCATCAGTGTGAAGCAGCTCCGAAGGCTACAGGAAGAGATCATTGTCATACTATGTGAGCTTGAGATGTACTTCCCGCCCGCGTTCTTTGACGTCATGGTGCATCTGTGTGTCCACATCGTGGATGACATCATCGACCTCGGGCCGACATTCCTTCACAGCATGATGCCGTTCGAGAGGATGAATGGGGTCATCAAAGGATTCGTTCGTAACATGTCCCGTCCCGATGGGAGCATCGTCCAAGGTTATCTGACCCAAGAGTGCATGTCCTTTTGCGAGAATTATATAGGTGGCGGAGACCCTGTTGTTGGTTTGCCCGTCAATAAGCACCATGGGAGGCTCGGAGGAGAAGGTCACAACAACGGCCGGAGGGAATTGCACATGGACTACTCGGATCGACGGGACGACTTTGACATGGCTAACTTAGTAGTTCTACAACACCTAGATGTGGTAGATGATTATGTGACACTGCACAAAGAAACCATCGCAAAGAAGTACCGTGATCAAGGGATGCGCAAGACGGACGATGAAGTTACTGTAGAGCACAATGCCACTTTCTTGCGTTGGTTCAAAGAGCAAATTCTTGCTAATCCCCCGGAAGAGGGCAGTTCGGACGGATTGCTCATACACGCCTTAGCACATGGCCCCGTGCCCAAACTCGCGTCCTATCAGGCATACGATATCAACGGGTACACGTTCTACATGGAGGCCAAAGACATGGACAGTGATTACCAGAACTCAGGGGTGACGATTGAATGCGTGACCGACGCCAACGGCACAACTGAAAGATTCTACGGAAGGGTCGAAGAGATCTGGGAGCTTGACTACGCTGGAATGCACGATGCGACGATGTTCTGTGTCAGATGGGCTAAGGCCGTCGTAAGAGAATACAAGTATTTCACTACCATGTCTATACCCGACGCGAATAGCGCTACCATGAACGTTAACGCCATCGCCAAAACTGAGGCATGGGTACACGCTAAGCACGTGACACAATGCTTCTTCATAACCGACCCAACCAATCCCGGCCGTGTTGTCGTGAGGAGAGGCAAAAGGAGCATCGTCGGAATGGATGGAGTCGCCAACGAGGAAGACTACGACCAATACGGCAACCCGATGAGGAAAGATGACGATGATGATGAAGCATACGTGAAAAGAAGAATCAAGACTACATTACCTAAGAAAGATCGTACTCCATGGTGCCGGAAAAGTCATAACGAGGGGCTCAATTATTCGACAACGAACAAGAAAGGGAAGAAGCTCAATGTGAAACGTCGTCGACGCAGCTGAGAAACCATCATTTATATATATGTATCTATTTTGTGTACGCACTTAAGTAACCGTTATCGGTCAAATGATGTATACATCGTATCCCCTTCAATTACCACCACATGGTTCCGGTGATATTCGCGCAGTGTGGGAGAGGGAGATCGACGTTCTCGTCGACTGCGTGTGAGGCCATCGGGCGAAAAACAAAAAACAGAAACAAAAGGGAGAAAGCAATACAAAAGAAAAAGAAAAGTAAACAGAAAAGGAAAGGAAAATAATAAAAAGAAAAGAAAACTAAAAACTAGAAAAGGAAAATAATAAAAAGAAAAGAAAAATAGTAGTAGCGCTGGATTGGAACCAGCGCTATAGCTAACTTAGCTATAGCGCTGGATCCTAATCCAGCGCTACTGCTAGTTTTAGTTAACCCCCCGCCGCGCGGGCTCAAAATTTCGCCTAGTCCTTCCCCCCCCTCTCCACCTCTGTCGCCGCCGTTGCCCTGCCCGCCCTCGACCTCGACGCCGGCCGCCGCCCTCTCCCCTCTCTCCCCCGAGCACGCCGTCGACCTCACCGCCGCCGCCGCCCTCTCCCCTCTCTCCCCCTCTCCCCCCCTCTCCTCTTTCGCCGCTGTCCGAGGCCGCCCTCGAACTCACGCCGCCGCCGCCCTCTCCACTCTCTCCCCCCTCTCCCCCTCTCCTCTGTCGCCGCCGGCCGAGGCCGCCCTCGACCTCACGCCGCACGCCGCCGCCGCCCTCTCCCCTGCCCGCCCTCGACCTCGCCGCCGGCCGCCCGAGCCCGCCCTCGACCTCGCCGCCGCCGCCGCCCTTTTCCCTGCCTGCCCTAGACCTCGCCGCCGTAAGCCTCTCCCTCTCCTCTCCCCTGCCCTCCTCTCTCTTTAGCTAGGGCAATTTTTTTTAGGAAATTAGCTAGGGCAATTTTTTTTAGGAAATTTGCTTGGGCAAAAAACAGTAGCATTTAGTTTTCATTGATGTTCATTGTTGCTTGGTTAGCTAGGACAAAAAATTAGCTAGGACAAAAAACTAGCTAGGAAAAAAAATTAGCTAGGGCAATTTTTTTTATGAAATTAGCTAGGGCAAAAAACAGTAGCATTTAGTTTTCATTGATGTTCATTGTTGCTTGATTAGCTAGGAC
Source organism: Elymus sibiricus (assembly GCA_039707655.1). Lineage (NCBI taxonomy): Eukaryota > Viridiplantae > Streptophyta > Magnoliopsida > Poales > Poaceae > Elymus > Elymus sibiricus. The sequence goes on from CM077675.1 coordinate 19,670,954, forward strand.
AAAAAATTAGCTAGGACAAAAAATTAGTTAGGACAAAAAAACAGAATTGATGTTCATTGTTATATGATATATGTCATTGATGTTCATTGTTTCTATATGTTCATTTGCATATTCCACTTTTTAGGAATGTAGTATGATATATGTTCATTGTTGTTCATTGTTGCTATATGATATATGATATATGTTCATTTGTTATATGATATATGTCATTGATGTTTTGCCGGAATGTCCGAGTGGCCTATGTTTTGCCGGAATGTTGATTCATTTCCGTTCCGGCAAATTTCAGGCGCTCCATATGTCCACTTTTTAGCAAAGGTCATGCCGATAATTTCCGTGATTTTCGGCATGACTTGTGCTAGAAACTAGGACATATGGAGTGCCCGGCATTTGCCGGAAGGGGAATGAATCAACATTCCGACCAAATATAGGCCCCTTTTTTCTCTTCACTATTCATTTTATTCGGCCTAGAATTGAACTAGCATACTTAAATAATCGTAGGAAACATGTCTGACCACGCGGAAGCCGGGGGTTCTGGTTGCCTCGAAGAAGACCCCGTCGAGGCAGCAAATAATTATTTCAATTACCTGGACGAACACCAGTTGCGGGTGCAGGGTGGCAGTGGCACCAACCCCGACACCGGCACCGACACCGGCACCGACGGCACCGACACCACCCCCGAGACCGGTGAAGGACCGAAGCCGAAGAGGACACGAAAACCAAACGAGCTCGGCATCGGAAAAATTGTGGTCACGGTGATGCACCCCAAGAAATTAGAGCCAACGGTGCCGAAGGAAGCGCGCGCGTGCTACGGCAATCAACTAGGATGCATCCTCAGGGAAACCGCCAACATCAACGACGAAAAGTTAAAGAAGATACCACATATGGAGCACATGCTCCTAACGAAGTTGCACAATAGGTTCTTGTTCCCCGTGCGGACTGAAAGCGAACTTTCGTGGAAGGACGAAGCCATGATAAAGATAAACAACAAGGCGATGACGATGTTCACCAACGACTTGTCCGCCTGGAAAGTACGGGTGAAAAAAGCGATTGCGAAGAATGAACCGTGGTCCAAGATTCATGCTGACAATCCGTCACTAACGGAAGAGGACTTCGAAAAATTCAAGGAGACTTGCGCTAAAGAAGAAGTCAAGAAAAAGTCGGAGAAAATGAAGGCGCTCCAGGCCAGGAACACGCCTCCCCACCGCCTCGGAAGCCGTGGTTACGAGGGGAAGAGGCACGTATGGGCCAAGGAGGACGCCGAACGTGAAAGTCACGGAATCCCAGACCCCTTGGCGGAGTTCACCGACCCGCAGGAGCATGACTGGATCAGTGCCCGGTACAAGTGGGACCCCATCAATAAAATCTTTTACACGGACCCGAACACGAGGGAGTTCTTGAGACTACTGGTAATTGTTATATTACCACCTTATATTAGCTTCCAATCAATTCAACAACAAGTTTTGTCACATTTGTAAACCATCCACGTTCCTTTTGCAGAAAGAGCAGCACCAAAAGGCAGCCGAAAGCGACGAGTCTTCTCAGTCGTCGGCGAGGCCCAAGTGGGACACCCCTTTCAACCGGGCCCTGAACATACTGAAAAAGGTGTCGGAGGACAAACCGCCGTCGTATGGACGTGTGCACGGCGTCGAAGATGGCGCCTCGTGGAAGACGTGCTACCACGAGAAGCCGGAGGAAAGAAGGCAGAGACGGTTGCTTACTCAACAGACCATCGACGAGAAGGTCGCGCTTGCGGTCAATAAGTCCAAAGCAGAGTTGGAAAAGATAGTCGATGCAAGGGTCAGTGCAGCGGTAGCTGGCGTCACGACTGACTTCACATCTTCCATTACCAGCTTGATTCCGGCATTTTTCGAATGGACGAAGAAAAATCAAGATAAAGGGCCAGCGGACTTTCCCCTTCCCAGCTACGTCGGGAGCAATTCGGTGAACATCGCACCACCAGCACCTGCTCACGCCACCGCACATGCTCCCGTACCTGGTCCCGCTCCTGTTCATAGCAGCCCGTCCTCCGTCTCTGGCGTGTTCGGCGGGGCTTCGTCTTTGGCTGAGCTCGACGCCCTCACGGTAATTACGCGTCATACCCTCTTGACCAGCATATCTATAGTCTTCCGTTTCAGTTGCCTTTCGGATGTTTGACGTCGCAGACATGTCTTCGCAGGCCGACGAAACCCTATGCACCCTACTGTACGACATCAACGGTCAGAAGGTGGACGTGGGAAAGGCAACGATCGTGAAGCCGAAGGACCGCATGTTATACAACCGACAGATGCCCCATAGCGTCTTCAAAGTTTGCGTGGCCAGTGTCAAAGCGTGCTTCGAGGATTTGCCTCCTCTGGTACCAGTCGATGACGACGAGACCCCTAAACGGATTGGCTCATGCAAGAGCTGGTTCTTGCCTTGGCCGAAGACTCTTCTTCATGTCGAGGCGCCCGGTAGCGCACCAACGACAACTCCTCAACAAGGTATGAACACCACCCCACCTACCCAATTACTTGCACCTGTCGTGGCGGGTGATAGCGGACGACGCGAGGGAGAGCCTCCATTAGTGCCAGATGACGTCGCCCCCGTCGAAGAAGCAAATGCTGATGATGTCATGGGGGAGGATGATGATGACCCTAACCAGTATATCAATACCACCTATGACGATGCTCGGGACTATGACTCAGGCTATGAGCGTGGAGATGACTTGATGCTGCCTGATTTGCCGGAGCCGGAACGTCCTAAGGCTGATTGCAAAAAGTCTCTCTTCATGCGATCCTCGCAGGAGACGCCTCCAGATGCCGCCTCTACCCAGCAAGAACAACGCGAGGGCCGTCCACTGTTTAGCCCGACGACACTGGGGGTGGTGGTTAGGGAAGGTATGGTGGGCTCACTACCGCCACCCGCCAAGAAGCAAAGGAGGAGACCGGAGAGGAAAGGCTCTAAAGGCGCTAGAGCTGCTTCAAGTAGCCAGCCGCCTCTGAAGCCCCGGGAGGTAGACAGAATACCTGTCGTAGGTGCGGATCGTTTCCATGTCGCCGGCCACCCGATCCTACCTCAGAAAGCGCTAGAGGACATACTGAACAATGATCTAAGGAGACTTCATGATGATGTGCTGGCCAGAGAGAAAAGCCTTCTCATCTCGGAAAAACCAGGATACCCGCTTTACGCGGCTCAGGTTCCGGGTGGGAGGTTATACGTCGATAGATGCCCCGCGGATAAGTTCATCCTGCGATTTGACTACATCTACGACATGTTCCACATGACCAAGCTGGATTTTCAGTTCATCCGCATGTATGCGTTGTATCTCAACCACATCATCAGGCGCGAGAACATAGAATATATCTGCGTCGCGGACCCGTACTATATGCACGAGAACTTCTTGACAGTCTGCGAAGAGCACCGTGACTATGTGAGCAAGTACATCGGCGAGTTCATGGTCGCTAATAAGGACAAGGAAACGATTCTCCTGCCTTATCATCCCACGTAAGTCATCCGCGGATATCCTTTCGTAAGTTTTAATCATTCCTTTGCAAGCATGGAGGCTAATTTGAGGTGTACTTATTTTGCGCAGCGGGGGGGGGGGGGGGGGGGGAGGGGGGGCGCCGTCCTCATCTGTCTGTACCCACAATACTCCCATGCTTTGTACTTGGACTCAGCGAAGCACATCAAGAAAAGGGATTACACGCACATAAAGAGTGTTCTCGATAGTGCCATTTTAACCTTCAGCCTTACTGGTGGATATATCAAGGTGAAAAAGTACAGGAATAAAGGGCCGGCTTTCGGCCATAAGACCGACTTCTGCTGCATCTAGCAACTGAACGATAGTAAGGCTGATGGATTCTACCTCATGCATCACATGATCGAGTACAGAAGGGATAATCAACGCCTTCGCATGTCAGCTACTTCCAGCGATGCTGAGATTGTCAACTGGGCCACAAGCATAGGAAGGACACCGGATCATCGAATCCGAGCTGAGTTTTATCACGTACAGTGTGAACTTGCCCAAGTGATCATGAAGGAGGTCCTCGAACAAACAGGGATGTTCTACCATGGGCCAATGAGGCGGGATAATGTCCGAACACTGCTCAGCGCTCAGCGTCTGGACCTGAAGCCTTTCACGAAGCTCGGGTGCTTCCTCCCTGACTATGAAGATTGGAGCGCCGACATGGAGGAGTGATTGACGATGACAATTTGTATGTTTAATTAGTACTACTGTCTTTCTATGAACTAGCGTAGATCGCTCTAGTTAATTAGTTTGGGTATGAGGAACTTCGTTATTTATGTTTACTATAGGTTGCTTGTATTTTGCTAACTATGCCTCTTTGTGTTTCTCAAGTACATTATGTTGCATATTATCGTTGAATTCATCAACTTACGATGCAGGTACATAGATCGGAGATGGCGAAGGACTGCTACGCCGTATTCATTGGGAGGGTTCCAGGAGTGTATGACCACTGGCCAGACGCTCAGGCCCAGGTGGACAAGTACCCGGGCGCTAGCCACAGAGGGTTCGACAGCAGAGCCGAAGCGGAAAATAGTTACTTGAGGTGGATGCTACGGCAAGAGAGGGAGCAAAACCGGTGCCTCAAGAAGTACTACATAGTCGCGCTCTTGCTCATACTGATCGCTCTTCTCTTCTACATCATGGTTTAGATAGAGATGATGAAACTTGTGGGTGTTCCATGACCATGCAGTTGCATTTATTCGAGACATGACTTGTGTAGCGCTATTTTCGAGATGTTTGTGTTGGATAATGATGATGATGATGATGATGGTATGACGAGACTACTGTATGTGTATGATATGATGAGAATAATGTATGTTTATTATGATATGATGAAACTATTGTATAGAGCATGCACAAATACGTAGAGGGGAATTAAATCTGTGAAAGCAGGAATATTAGCAGTAGCGCTGGTAGGCGTCTAGCGGCAACGCTGGTTTATCAGCAGCGCTTGTTGTTTTCCAGCGCTACTGCTAACCGTACTTACCAGTAGCGCTGGTTTTCCAGCGCTACTGCTACAACTTAGCTGTAGCGCCTTAGCAGTAGCGCTGCCACCAGCGCTACTGGTATGGGTAATTCCAGCGCTACTACTAGGCTTTCTCCTAGTAGTGATATTGCAACCAAGAATGACAAGAAACGTTTTTCAGTAAACACCAACACATAATGCTGGCAGAGCAAGTACATATACAAGAAATGCCGAAGGGTACAGGGCATAAACCTAGCAAATTTTAGCAAACTATATTGAAGAATGGAGCTGCTGTTTGCATTCTAGTTTGTGTTTGGTCAAGAAAGTTTTGATAGGATAGCAGACTAGTGTACCTACTCACTAGTGCACCAGCAATCATATAATATCATATGGTGAAATCAGCACACACACACACCTTTTATAGTATACAGCATATTAATTCGAAGAGGATAACAATATTTGGGTTTGATCAGTAAGTATATACTCCCTCCGTCCGGAAATACTTGTCGTAGGCATGGATGTATCTAGATGTATTTTAGTTCTAGATGCATCCACTTTTATCAATTTTTGCAACAAGTAATTCCGGACGGAGGGAGTACGAGTAAGTCAAAGACAAGGAAACAGGGAATGGACTAGTGCATACCGTACCTTAGAGTTGATGATCTGGGGATCTTCCCTTCGACGCCTGAAGAGATAGACACATCTGTAGTCAATCGTATCCCTTGCAAGAACAGTGCCATATACGCTGATTGGATAACCCCGGTCGGATTCGGTTACTTTGACGGAAATGACATTGACGGCCAACGACACCATGCACCTCTCCAACTTGGGAGTTAGATGATCGCTATAAAGCGGCGGCCCAAGGCCAAACTTAGCTGCAAATGAAGGGCAAGAGACCTAAGTCATAGCCAGCCAACAAACTATGGCTAGTTTATATATCGTCTACTAACAACAAGGGAAGAAACTCAAGTGAAATCCACACTCATCAGTCGCTGCATGCTCAATCAACCCCACCATCGTCATCGCTGTCCCACATTGGGATCTCGGGCTCCTCGGTCTCTTCCTCCTCCGCCACATCTGAGACGATCGAAGAAGTGCCGATCTCCTCACCCATCTCGCAGGCCGGAACACCCATCCCCTCCTGATCCTCCTTGTCGCGGGTTGGGCTAGCTGCGATCTCCATAGGGGCTTGCTCCTTGGGAGAAGAAGGTGTGAGATGATGGAGGTCGCCGGCGGCAGAAGCTAGCTAGGGTTTGAGGGGGCCGGCGATTCGATCGCTCGGGATCGGGAGTGGCACCATCAGCCGCTGCCCGCCGGAGATATGCGCTGGCCCATTACGGGTTGATCCAGCCCATTTATCGGTAGCCGGCCCACTCTTCCTTCCGCTTTCTTGTGCTCTTCCCTTCCCTCGAATAAAACTTTTACTTATATTTCTAAAAAAAAAAACTTGTACTACTTGTCTCAAAAATAAAACTTCTCCTTCTTGTAATAAAATATGTTTCCACTCCTTGTAATTTAGTAGTTTTATCTGAGGTAATAAAGCAGCCATGAAGGCTTTCCCGTCAAAAAAATAAAATAAATAGTATTATTATTATTATCATCATCAGCGCTCTTCCCTAAATAAAACTTCTGCTTCTTGTAATAAAATATTTTTTCACTCCTTTTAGCTCTTCCCTCAAATAAAACTTCCCTAAAGGTAAGTGTTGTGCCAACGAGGATCAAAGGATGGCATCTAAGAGAAACGCTAGCATCGGGGCGAATGCCATACTAACATTTTTGACACAAAAACAAGGTCTAACAGATTTGCTATCTCGTCCTCCATCGTCATAACTTTTGAGCTCCCTACAGATACAACCCCACAACCTCCATATTTAAAGGTTGGGGGAGGAAATATAGAGCTCACTCCATCCACCAAAAGCCAGGGACATTTCAAGACGCGTGCGCATGTTTGCGATTGTTTGCTGCCACCTCCCCTCCCAAACTAGTGCCATTTTTCATAGATCGTCGTTGCCGACCCCACTTCGTCCTTAGCACACGTCGTAGCAGCCCTGCGCGTGCTTCCTGTCGTTTGAGCGACCACTAACCATCGCTGCACCACTATCCTTCGTCCCTTCCTCGGCCTACCGCTCGTCATCAACTCATCTTCCACGCCAGTCGTGTCACATCTCGCCAGCTCGATATCAATATGTTCGACGACATGCTTTAATGTATATTTTCCCAAATTGTTCATGTTTATAGTCTACCTGCTCGGGGATCCATGTTGATGACATAAGATTCGAAAATTTCTTAGATGTCGTTGATCATAGATGAGTTTTTCAATGATTCGTCGCCGTCTTTGAATGATTCTCCGAGGGTGATTTGTTAGACGACGAATAAGGGAACATTTTGTTAACGGATGATGAGAATCGGGAGAAAGAGGAAGATTGCATGATCATAGATAGGTCGTTTTATGTATCGTTGGAATAGAGTAGCCTTCACCAATTTCCTTTCATATCTCTACTTCTCTACTTTTAAAGGGAGACTTGGTTGTCTCGCCTCATCCCCCATCAACCCCTCAGAAACCGTACATTATGCCCACAAGCGTCTTAAATATGTCATTTCTCGCTCAAGCGCAACCAAGTTGGCCCGGCCTATTTGACGCATGCATTAACGCAATCAGATCGACACTTTCCGAAAACAACATCATGCATTAACGCATTTAAATCAAATCTTAACAAAATCTCAACTAAATCAATACTTTCCTTGTCTTTCACTACTCATACCCAAATCAAATTAAATCTTACCAAAACATAACTATAATCAAAGTTGGCTGGCTCATTTGACGTGTGCGCGCGTTTTTATTTTTCATTTTTTGTTTCAGTTTTTTTTCCTGTTTCATTTTCTCTATAACCAACCTATTACTTTGTGCTCGGTATCTCTAGTGATAGATGGGAATCCGTACGTAGTTTTCGTTAGTCCCTCATGACTATTAATGCAAAATATCTACTATTGAAGGGGAATATGTATGTAGTCGTCGTTCGTCTCTCGCAGTCATTAATGCAAAAAGTGCATATCTCTATTTGTAAATGGGGAGTTGGAAGTTTCGCCTCACCTCCCACCAACCCCTCGGTAAACCCTATATTACGCCCGCAAGCGTCTTAAAATTGACCTTTCGCTCGCTCAAATGCAACCCAGTTGGGCCGGCCATATGACGCTTGCATTAAAATCGGTACTTTTTCAAAACAACGTCATGCATTAATTCATTCAAATCAAATCTTAACAAAATCTCAACTAAACTCATACTTTCCTTGCCTTCCACTACTCATACTGAAATCAAATCAAATCTTACCAAAATATCAACTATAATCAAAGTTTGTCGGCTCATTCAACGCGGGCGCGTTTTTATTTTTTATTTTTTTTCAATATTTCATTTTTTGGTTTCTTTTTTTTGGTTTCTTTTTTCTATGACCAACATTGAGAAAAAAAAGACAAGGTTGGCAGATCGGCAATAATGAAACAGAGAGAGTTAGAAGAGAAAGAAGAGAAAAGACAAGGTTGATTTGGCCGAGATTGATAATCCTTAAGAAATAATTATAGTGAAAAGAAGGAACGTATGGATCTGTTGCTTCATTTGGCCAACCCTTTTACATCGTAGTTTGATCCAAGGTTCATTAGTATTGGTGAAAGATATTAAATAAAGAGAAGGTAAGTCTAATTTGCAAACAAAGCAGGGAAAAGGAAAAAATAATGTGCCCAAAATAACTAAAGAAAAGAGAAAATCCAACCAGGTTGTTTGTTTTAGTTTCGAATTTTTTTGTTGTGACTTAATCCACATCCTCTTTATCTAAGAGAGATCAAGGCAAGAACCAAAAAGAAATGCAACTTGTGCCACGTGAAATCTAGCGAGTTGAGAGTTTTAAGGAAAAAATTATGCTTATCTGGCCCAATTAATATGCAGCCATTAATGCCTAAAAGACTATGGTTTTCTTCTGTCCAATCCCTGCCTCGCCCACAACTACATGGAATTTAACTATGTAGTTAATAATGTATGTTAATTTGGTAACTAATTTCTGAATCAGCATGCATCATTAATGCCTAATTTTTTCCCGATTTTCTTCTCTCGCCAATCCCTACCTCACCCATGACGAGTTGGTTGTCTCGTCTCACCTCTCACCAATCCCTCGGCAAATCCTATATTACAGCCGCAAGCGTCTTAAAGATGACCTTTCGCTCAAGCGCAAACAAGTTGGGCCGGCCCATTTAATACGTGCATTACCCCAATCAAATCGACGCTTCCACAAAATAATGTCATGCATTAACTCATTCATATCAGATCTTAACAAAATTTCAACTGAATCCGTACTTTCCTTGCCTTCCACTACTCATATCCAAATCAAATCAAATCTTACCAAAACATCAACTATACTCAAAGTTTGTCAGCTCATTCGACGCGTGCGCGTGTTTTTATTTTTCATTTCTTTCTATGTTTCATTTTTCGGTTTCTTTCTTTCCCTGTTGCATTTTTTCTATGATCAACCTTGAGAAAAAATGACACGGTTGGCAGATCAACAATAGTAAAACAGAGAGAGTTGTAAAAGAAAGAGGAAAAAAGACAAGATTGAGTCGGTCGAGAGAGATAAACTTTGAGAAAAAATTATAGTGAAAAGAAGGAACATACGGATCTGTTGCTTCGTTTGGCCAACCCTTTTGCATCGTAGTTTGATCCAAGGTTCATTAGTATTGGTGAAAGATATCGAATAGAGAGAAGGCAAGTCTAATTTGCAAACAAAGCAGCTAAAAGAAAAAAAGTGCGAGAAATAAATAAAGAAAAGAGAAAATCCAACCCGGTGGTTTGTTTTAGTTTGGAAAATTTTGTTGTGACTGTTAAGGATAATTAACCCCATCGGTATCACGTGCGGTTGCAACTCTAGCAACCGTCGCGGCAGTTCCTTCCCTATTGCATCCCTTGCCAACCGGCGCATCCCAGGAGGCACCTCTTCAACCTTGTATATAATCTGTGAAAGATGATCAATAAAGACTACACAAGTTCATTCTATTTGTTTGTCTCTCATTCCCTCTCGATTACTCATAACAGTTATTTCCATAGTTTCAACAGAACGGCACTGAAAGTGAGCACCATTCTCATATCTCCACAAAAAACGAGACAGAAGATTCACATGATTGCCAAAATGAATCAACGAAATAGTTTCTTTCAGTTTGGTTTGCAAGCAGTTCAAGATGATAGAAAGCAAGACCAGAAAATAACAGGATCTACTTCGTTCGATAACAAGAAGCGACGTGTCTGAACATCATAACAAAATAATTAGCAGCCCAAAGACCTTCGACTCGATCTCAACCAAACATGAATGAATGCAGAATTGACTGAACGATTAAAAAAAAACCAGCTGCCATTTTGCTCGGCTTAAACTCTTAGCTCTACACTAATAATCACAAAATGTACAGTAATCAAACAGCAAAGAACCACAAAAAATACAACTTCCATCGCAGGCTCACGTAAAATCATTTCCACCTGAGGGGCCAGCAATCAAATAGAAGTTCAATTTGCTTGTACCAAAGAAGTACTAATAAATAACAGATCCAAAGTAGAACAGAGGAAAAATAGTAAGGAAAATAAGCTAATTCATTCAAAATCGATAACAAGCAACATTAACTCAACATCAATCACCAAAATCAAGACATCTTCTATGCAGATTCTGAACAGTAAGAATACAGCAGATGCAACAGTGCAAGCAGAACTGACTGACCAATTAAACAAGGAGAGAACACAAATGTTCCCCTAGCTCCTCCCAGCAAGCCATGAAAAAAGTGGCCAGCCAATATTGGAGAACCATGATATCAATCTCCGAGCAGTACAACGACTCCAATGCCATGAGAAAGAGGCAAAAGGTAACCTGCCAATTTGCTCGGATAAACTCTCACTAACTGTCCATCTAGCCAAACCAGAAAACATCAAATCCATATAGCCAAACCAGAAAACAATCAAATAGAGAAGGAACTTTGGTTGCTAGTTTAATTAAAATCACTTTCCCAAAGAGAAGGCCGACAAGAAAATTGGTGTATCAAGCGCTCAATGAATTTTCCAAGACACTGCTGGGCAGTCAAACAAACTGAGAGTACACGACAAGCATACATATTTTCCAGGTCAATGTACTAATAGAAACATCCTGAGGTCACAGTGAAGCATCAGTAATACACAAGCAGTGGGTTCTTTTCTTTACTCTTAGGAACAGGGTCAACATATCACCATTAAGATAACGTAGCTGTTACAGTTATGTCATACAAATCGATCTTCAGAATACAGAAACATCACAGGCTCTTTCAGCATGCATACTGTCCAGACAACATAAAGCGTACAGCAGCATCATTTCATGTACCTATGCAGAAACTTGCGGTGGAAATCACTTCTGATGGTGTCGTTGATGAACCGTTTAGGTGTCTTGGTCTCTCCACGAGCCTGGTTCTTGAATACAACATCATCATCCCACCTGCGACAAACACATATACGAACAGGATTAAGCTCGGCATAAAGCATGGCAGCATTCTTTTCCCAAAAAAAGGGCACCACAACATAAAAGAAGCATATAATATGATACACTAGGCATCACTGTCCTAACCTTCTCTTCACATTGAAGGAGCCGGAGTTATTCATATTGATCAGTGGGTTTCCTCGCATCAGCTCAGCCTCCTTCATCTTGGCCTCTTCTTCTGCTTGCTGACGCTCCTGCAGCAAACAGACATGACTTCACATTAATTCTCTAAACCTAAAGAAAAAAGAGTGCCTCATAATGATAATACGGAGAAGAACAACAAACCTTTCTAAGCCTGTCCTCAGCTCTTTCTTTTTTAATCCTTTCAAGCTCTGCCATTAGTGCCTCAGTGTCATCGTCGTCGTCGTCGTCATCGTCGCTGAATAAAAGTTTCAATTTGATGAGTAAGACATAAAATAAGTTGAGATAACCAACTGAACTACAGAACTGGGCCCAGCTAAACAGCTCTGTCCCAAAAAATATCAGGACAATTGCTGCATTATTCTTTTTTGCTATTTTACCATATGTTTTTCTTGTAGACATAAACATAATCCGACTGCAATGAAAAGCATGCTAGCCAGCATAAGAATGTGTATCACCCAATTCCAAAGTTTATGGTAGATAACACCTATTGAACAATTTCGGCCCCAATTCAGGATACAATTTATTCATGCAGTTAGAAGATGTATCAGATCCCATCCATGCAATGCAACAGAAAGAAGAGTCTCATCAGCATTTTGAACGGGTGTGATTGATAAACTACTGAGCAAGAACTAAACAGACCTTTCATCATCACTTTTGAGTTCCACGTCAGAGTCATCTGCATCAATTTCACGTGGAACTATCTTATCCTCATCCCGTTTTGAACCTGTGATTACCAGAAAAACAGAGTAAGTAAATCATTATGCTGCCTTGAACCTATGCACTAAACAAACTTTGGTAAAGTAGTGTCACCGACCTTCTAAGAGCAGGCTTGAACTTTTTCGCCGGTCCCTCTCGTCTGCGAGAAAGAAGTGGTTGAACTAATCAATTGCAATTCCCAGGTACAATAAACAACAACAGATAAACATCATGGAAGAAAGGATATGGCAAGCACTATCTGCCGAAATGAGGGAGAAAGAGCAGATGGATCCAGAGGTATTACCAACGTAGGACTTATCCTTGGATGAGAAGTGCTTGCGTTCACGCTCCTCAAGTTCATCCCTAAGATTCCTCTTCTGTACCTCCTCTTGAGTTTGTTGTCCCTCTTTTCTGCACATAAGGGGGAATGTCAGTATGTAGACATCAAAGAACTGCCAGCCCATTTTGTTAAGGATTCGGTGTCAAGAACCAAAAACAATCATGTAAGGCTGAAGCAATAGTTTGCCAATATATGGTGTTCTAGGTTCTGTTTAACAGGTAATAAACCCCAGATGAGGAACCAAATATATGAACCATGGGTAAGCAATTTGTTCATAGATTTACTCTCTTGATGCAGCAGCAGCAGAAGACAAATTCAGGTGATTATGTTAAACGTTACAGTTACACTTGGTGCTAAGTAGCTACTGCAGCTCCAAAATGCAAATAGTTGGTTGTCCTGGTGATAAATAGCTACATTTTATTTGATATTCCCAGGTTTTTCCACATAACCAGACTTATTTAGGTCAGGTGTGTTCAGTATGTTACTGAACTACTCCCTCCATCCAGGTGCATAGGGCATCTAATGAAAATTTAGTATTCCAAATATATAAGTCAGAATGTGTGGAAGGAGTTTCTTATTTTCCGTGATCATTAATTTTCATTTTGCATGTTGCTACTTCCATTGGCTGACGCATTAAATAGAATTTGCATGTTGCTCTTTAGGAATTAATGACATGGAAAACCAACCTAGTGGTTGGCTTCTCACAATTTTCCAAGTGGGCCAAATAAGAACCATTATTGCTATTGATATTTGGTTTAATATTCTTCATCCAATCTCCATGCACCTAGGTTGCAATGCAGCTCCTTAGATGTCCTATGCACTTGGACAGAGGGAGTAGTAGTATTGGTGCAGTAAACAAGTGTCTGGGTTTGTACAGAAATCAACCTAATCCTGGCAACCTTGAACCAAGTAGCAGACTATTTGCAAAGATTGCCAGAGAAAAGCCGGTTGTACTTGTAACGGCCTATTCAGGCCCAAAACATATGCAATAATCTACATAGTTGGCAAAACACCAATCACAACCTGCGCCAATCTAAGGACTGGCGACCGGCATCTGTCACCAGCACTCTATCGCACAGAGCTCAACGAGCAAGGTCAGGGCCAGCCATCCCTATTTTAGCCATGTACGGTGTCCATGATTCTGGTTAACAGGTAATAGACCCCAAATGAGGAACATATGCACCATGATGAACCATTTGTTTATGGAGCTTAAATTTATTCTCCATATGCTGCTGCAGCAAACATGATTCAGGTAGTTCTGTAGAACATTAACACTTGGCGCTAAGCAAGCTACCCCAGCTCCAAAAATCTAAAATGGTCGCTTCTTCCGTGTAGCACCTACCAACATAGCAAACGGCTACATTTTGTTTGACATCCGCAGGCATCCAAACTTTCTCAAGCCAAGTATGTATGTATGTATATGTTGGTTAATTAATTCTGTTGTTGCAGTAAACAAGTAGTGCCTTGGCTTGTCAGATTTTACAGAAATCAACCTAATCCAGACGGTGCATCCATTTGCAAGCGATTAGCCGAGCAAAATGGGTTGTGCTGCCCCCATCCAGGCCCTAAACAGATGCAAAACCACTATACGGACCTGGCGACACACGACCACCCCAGCCCGCGGCGAGGCAGGAGCTAGCGATGGCCAACTGTCTCCAGCAATTCTACCGCGCGGAGATCGACGAGGCCAGCCGCCCCGATCTGGACGGAGCCCAGGTATCCAGGGACGAAGAACCCTAGCTAACAGCCTTTCCCCCCGCCCCAAATTCCAACGAGGTCTCTAATCAGGCGCGGATACTTGGAATCGGAGCGCGGGGCGGAAGGGGATTGATGGCTGAATTTAATTTACCTGGGCTTGAGGGAGGTGTGGGCGGCGAGGTCGCGGGAGGAGTACTTTCCGGAGGGCCCGAAGATGCGCGTGCCGCCCTGCTCGTTCCCGCCCTTGGCCGGCGCCCACGTCGGCCGCGCCGCCGTCGTCATCTCTCTCTCTCCCGCCGGTGGGAAGCGGAACCCTAGCTAGCTAGCCTCTCTCCCTCCTCTTCCTCCTTCGGGTTTGTGGTGGAGACGACGGGACGGGAGGATGGCGATTTTGCAGAAGCGCGTTTTTTTCCGCTTTGTTTCCTTCGTGGTGGGCTGGTGCGTGTCTGGGCCGGCCAGACCAGGACGCGGTAAGACGCGATGCGTGCGTGCGCGCGCGCTGGGCCGGGCCTCCAGCGACCAGAAACTGGGGCTCCAGTGGAGTTGACGGGCCTTCTCCCTCATGCGCACAGAGAGACTCACAGTCTGATGAGGGCCCCCAATTGCATCAGGAGCGAGCGAACCTGGCAAGCCCATTAAGCCACCTGCGTCGCTTCCCATTTTCTTTCGTACGCACTTTGAACACTATATCCATCGAAGCACTGTAAGCGCGCGTTTTCACTCAGTTTTGGGAAATTTTCAAAGATTTCAAACTTCTTTTTGGAAACGTGATTTTTTTTTAAAAGGTAAACATTTTCATAAAACGTGAACGCTTTTCCAATTTTTTGAAAACGTGTAAGTTTTTTCAAATTTGTGAATATTTTTTGATGCAAGAAAACTTCAAGTATTTGAACATGTTTTCAGAACGCGGATATGTTTTGCATTCTGGAACGGTTTTTTGAAAACATGAGAAATTTTGAAAATTGTGATTTTTTTTTAAATCAGAAGCATTTTTTTTAAAACACAAACATTTGTTTATTTTCTAAAATTCATAAAAAAGATTGGGAAGACCTGAAGCAGACCGGACCCTCTCAAAGGTTCCCGAAAATCAGAGATGCTGGAAAAGTTAAAAGGGCCAGGCCACTTGATTCCTACCTATGCGATTCGGTGGCAACTTGCCGCAATAAGCAGCAACACCTCACAATCTTCATCATTTTTGTGTTTTCCTAATATTTCTCAAAAAAAAAAAAAACTAGCATTGTGACCTGCGCATTTGCGCGGGTAGATTTCATATTGTCATATTTGATTATTATTTTCTTTTAAAAATATGATCCCACTATGACCAGTATCATTATAGCGAAGGCATACGACACTTAGGGTAAGTACCGACAACCAGTGGTGGAGCTACGAAAGAAATGTTGGGCGGGCTAGAGAGCACGAAATTAGCTATGACCGGTGGCGGGCACCGTGGCAGCCGGCGGCTGATGTGCGCTGCCGGACCCCGGGATCCTCCGCTGAGTGCTTTCATGGAGGAACAACCGAACAAATGCTTCAGTGAGGCTGCTGCATTCCTGCTCTCCATGTACGTCAACGCTATGGGCTCATAAACTCACTTTGGCACATGGGAGCATATGCTCCTGTCATCGGAAAAACATTTCAAAATGTCAAAAAATTCCGAACAAAAATTTGACGTGTACATGTTGATATTCTATGTGCGCACTCCAAGTTTTGTTGAAAACCGTCATTTTCCGTGGCTTGTGTAAAAAAGACAAAGAAATGTCTCATGAAAAGCCATTTTTAACACTGGATTTTGTCTTTTTCACACGCGACATAAAAATTGTCAGTTTTTTGTTAAACGACTTTGTGGGTACATAGAATGTCGAGATGTACGTGAGAAATTTTTGTCAGAATTTTGTAACATTTCAAAATATGTATAAAACACATTTCAAATAATAGGAGCATATGCTCCTGGGTGCCAAAACGCCCATGTCGGGCTCAAAAAATTTGCTCCAGCAATGGGCGGGCAACGGCCCCTTGAGCCTTGCTGAAGCTCCGCCAGTGCCGACAACAAATTGCAAATGTCACTAAAGCCACGGCTTGGCATGTAAGACCATGGACTTCTATGTTGGTTTCCAGCTTTTCCTCTTGGGCTCCATGTCCGCCGGTGTCCTCTTGGTACAAATAATCTTTGTAGACATTTCTCACCAAGAACTAAATAGAAGCATAGATAGTTTGTATCTCAACCGGGAGATATCCTTGTCTTCCCTCCTTCTGTATGAATGTATTGACATATACTATTTGGCCATCCAAGCTTTATTAAGTGTGTAATCGTTCTATATAATATGTAAAATTGCTGAAACATTTTCCCTTGCATCATCATGTATAGTTCTCTCTTATCGTGTGTATGTAATTTTTAGTTTACTTACAGTTTTAATAACACAACTAAATGTCTGGTTACAAACTTCATATTATTTTTTTCTAAAACTTTTTGCTGAAACATTCTGTCTATCACTTCCACTGTAGGTCTTTTATCATGCTCATAGTTTTTCCTATTTCACTTGACCTTCTATAGCAATATAAGTATGAGTGAGAAATTGAGTTGGGTGGATGTACAGTACCTTGTCCTCATAATTGAGTTGAGTGGGTGTTTTTTTGTAAGAGAGGTCATGGTAGTACAACCTATATGAGTTCTCAATGATCTATCTTGAACCTAGGTAGTACCAGTGAGAAACTGAGCTCGATGGATGAATTCTAAGAACATCATCTCATGCTCCAAACTGGGGTTTTTATGGAGCTTGTGTTGTCTTGATTTGACATATATTTTGTAGCATAACTGAAATTAAAAATTATAGGTTGAAGATTAATATTTTTTCCCTCTTCCTTTTTCGTTGTGCGGATTATTTTCTTCTCTTATGACACGATGTGCACTCGCAAACAAATCACACCGTAATTGATTAGTATATTGCATTCCTCGTATGTGAGATTTGTACTCATTCTCCATCGCTTGCGGCCACCAATCAATTCGGGTGGTGCCGGCTGGACGTGGCAGATGTCGAGGGGCGTCCGGCGTCCATGGCGTGGGAGGCCTTGTGTGCGGCCGTGCAACGCCCGAGATCCAACGGACGAGCCGGGCAGGAGGCCCTTTGCCGGATCCGGCAGCTCTCGTTACCTCTTCTCCGGCGGGCTGCAGGCTGGTCCGACATCTCCCCCGTCTCCCCTTCGTGGGGTAGGAGATGAAGAGAGGAGAGAGTTTTGGCATTTTTTTATTTTTATTTTTTCTGTTGGGACAGCCTAGGACCCACAGATAAGTGAGAGAATGGAGGTCCAGCTTTTTCTGCAGAGACTCACGTAAGTGAGAGTGTGTGCACCTCCGATTGTGCTGTTAACGGCCGTTTTCGGCGCGCCATCACCGATTTGCCACGGTAAAATCGGATCAGAAATTTGCTTAGTGTTTTTTGCCACTGTCAGATTTTTATGCGGGGCATTCTGTAACATTTTGTAATGTGGTGGTTTCACTAGCCGTGACACAGTTGTGGTGGTTCTGTGCATTTCACTTGATTTGAAGAGCATCCATCGGCGTGACGCCGCCGGACGTGACGGGCCGACAGACGTCATCTTTCACGACCGATCATTCTCAACGACGACGACAAAGTTCTTGTCCATCTCATGTTAATAATTAACACCCATCGAATTGACCAATGACTACTACACAGAATTCATCTAGGGAAAAAAGTCTAGTAGAGCACGCGCTCGATCATTAGTCAGTCCTGTGTTAATTCCTCGCGGCGCATTTGGTCATCTCTCATCTCATACCTCTGGCGGTTAATACAACATTAGTGTACTGATTATAGTTTTCAGAAAGGGGGTACATTAGTTAGTTTATTGATGGTTGCGGATTGCCTAACGACTAGTGCTAATTCTTTGAGTTGTTAATTCTTCATATGTCGGACTACATTAGCCGGCCATATCACTCATCAAAGACAAAAACAAAAGGATCTTGAGTCAGGTCATTATTCGGGTGCTTTCACGACCAAATTGACATAAAAAAGTTAATTAGCATTTGCCCGGCACTGTTTGTCGCATCGGATGATTCGGAGGATCGTCTCCTTTCACGACTAGCAATGTAGTTTAGTGTTGTTGTAGATTCGAGAAGAACTTCAATATACTCTTTATCACAAAAGAGTATTCAGTTGGCTTTTCCATCAACACGCTTGCTAGCTTTAATAAGTCAGATTCAGGATATGTACCCGAAAGCGTTTCGTAAAAAGATTGAGGATATGTAGTAGAAAGCGGTCAACACACTGGTTCTACTCAAGAAAGATTGTTACCTCAGCCATTTTACTAAAGTTATGGAGTTTTAAATTTTGACCTGAATATACAAGAGTAAAGGGGCTTCAGAATATTAATATAAGATGTAAAATTCTACCCGAAGATGCCAAAGTGTGATCTGTGTGCGTGTCTGTTCAGACTTAGGTTGTGACCCAAACATCATTAACTTAACCGAAAGAACAAACTTTGAGCCCGATATCTGACACAATATTGACCATGCTATCACGATCGGACACATCATACTAAGGTACTTTTGGGATCGTTACAGGCAGGTCAGCAATAAGCAAAGGTTGATGTGATGGTAACGTAAGTGGCTTCTTTGTTCAAGTTGCATTCATGGATGATGGATACCAGATTACTCATATCTGACGCATTTGATTTATCCGATGTTCCTTCCCATCCAATAGATGATTCCCTCCTCGTTTTTAAGACAGGAAAAGGTAGTAGAGTGCCTACCACACAAGTAATGATCTAACGATCAAATCTTAATTAGACCTTTTCTTTTATTTTGGAAGGGATATTCCTGGCCTCTACATCAATTGATGCACACAACTATCTTATTGAAGTAAAGTTAAACATCCGTACAGTCTTGCAATTAAAGAAAACATAGATGGTACCACAATCGGCCTATAATAAGATTGCATGTCTCATTCATAAATCCTACTACAGAACCGACATCCAAAACCGGATGAACATAACCCTAACGACCGTCTCCCATTGGTTGCACGAAAAGCTATGGACACACGTGCCTCCACACGCGGAACACCACATATGGATCTAGCTCGTATCTCTAAGACTAACTGCATTTTTTTGGAAGTTTCGACATGTTAAAAAATCATTTCGGCAATTCCAGTTGGCCCTAACAAAAAGCGCTAATTCGCACATAAATCTAATCCTTATGTTTGCGATGGACCCCTGTCAATTAGTTTCCAAACAAATCTAGTATATTTGTTGAAGTGGGTAAATTATAGGCTACATCGACGGTACGCGAGATTATGGTGGTAAACACACAGTCAAAAATAAGTGTTGAATTTTTTCCTCCTTATCACAAAAGCAACACTTCATGGAGCCCTCCATCTCCGTTTGGCCAGATTATATTTTGAGAACCACAACTTCTGTCCAAGTATCACATGGAATCTTGATTTTTAGCGGCACTTTAATCTTCCAAATGTATTGCTTGTGAAGAACTAGATCTGCGTTGATGAGGTCATCATACATGGGTTTTTTTAATCATCACTTTGATCTTCCAAATGTATTGCTTGCCAAAACTGGAGCGTCATTGATGAGGTCAGCATACATGGATTTGACGAAGAAAACACCAAAATTGTGCAATTCCAACGAAAACTATCATGTTCCTGAGAAAGGTGGATCGACATTAAACTACGAACTAAATGTAACCAAGTCGTCCACTTATCGTGAGTGAGCGGCCGTCAAAACTTGATATTCAAATAGCTCACTCATATTAAGGAAGCTACAGAAACATCTTTGCGCTACATGGTATTGTGGAAACTTGGATACTGAAGGCCAAACAGCGCATCACCCAGCCATGTGTCCTCCTAGAATCTTGTGTCAAATCTATAGCCAACCGAGAATGAACCTCGTCGAAATAAATATGCCTTGACTCTCATCAAGCATATTAAGCAACCATTTACTAAGTAAGCACTTATTCATAGTTTCCAGGATCTCAATATCCAGTCCCACTTGCTCTCTCGGCCTATAGAGAATATCCCACTTAGCTAATCGTCGCTTCTTTTTTTGAACATCACATTGCCAAAAAAATATTGATCTATAGTAATACAATATTTTCCTTACCCCTTTGCGTATCTTAAAGGAGAGCATAAACATTGGTAAGACAGTGAGAACATAATTGATAAGGCTGCCCGTAGTTGGAGTATCATAAATAGTATCATGCATGCCAATTAGGCATTTTTAATGAGGTGACATAGAATTAAATGAAGAAAGAGAGAGGGTTGAGTATCATATCATGATACCGTATCATAATGAATAATAGAGTGAAATGCGTCACTAGTTAATGAACTCAAACTGATTGTACACTTTAGGCCAACAACTAGAGAAGTGAAAGGATTTAATCTGCAAACTCGTTGATTTGATCAAATAAAGTCAAAACCGACCACGTGGATGCCATGTCATCGTTCCTTTGACCGCTCGTGAATCCACTATTTTTTACAGAGGTCTATTTGCAAATCGACCGGTTTTTTTTCTCTCACAAACCATGCTACGGGCGTCTAGAGTGAAAAAAATATTAAAAAATTGCATTGCCCAAGACTTGAACCTTGCCCGTTCGGATTAGGTAATGCCTCACTGACCACTGAAACAACACCAGATTTGCACAGTAATATGCAGCCCAGTATATATATTTTCACGTAGAATCAGGAGAGAGAGAGAAAAATCAGGAGATCCCATCCGATAGTTTTTCAATCAAGCACACTAATACTCAAGATTGCATCAGTTGCTCTAAGTAAATAAGAAGAATGTTTAAGTACAAGTATGTGCAACATGCTTGTAATGCATTTTCAAATGGTTCGAGAACTATGTGTTGGATGGTTTTAGAACTATGTGATCATTGAATTTTTTTTAAGAACTACGAATGCTATTGTCATTGAAGTCATGTTCTATATATTGTCTGAAGTGTGAGTTATATATTGAATGTGAGGTTTTGTATTGTCGTCAAGATGTATATATATTACTTTTATATTCTCTAAAATCCACTAATTCTATATACATATTTAACTAATGATCTGCAAAGATATATAAACTAGGCTGCCTATTTGTACATGAAGCACTTCATGGTGTATTGGTCTGGAAGCCAAATTCTAACTCAGTCCAACAGGTCACACATTTTAATATTTATTTTTAATCCTGATTCTATGTATATCAGGTGTAGTTTCAGTGGTTATTGAGGCATTGCCTATTCCGAACGGGCCATGTTCAAGTCCTGGGCAATGCAAATTTTAAATATTTTTCACTCCAAACGTCCTTAGCATAGTTTGCTAAAAAACCGGCCAATTTGCAAATAGACCCCTGTAAGAAATAGTGAATTCATGAGAAGTCAAAGGAATGATGACATGGCATCAACATGGCCGGTTTTTTCCCTCTCGGGCTGGTTTTGGCCTTACTTGATCAAATCAACGAGTTTGCGAACTAAATCCAATCACTTCTCGAGTTGTTGGCCTAAAATGTGCAATCAGTTTGAGTTCACACACTAATGACGCATTTCACTCATGAATAATATACTACTATATGTCTTGCATTCTTATGGTTGATGTCTAAAAAAGGTATTTTAACTAGAGATAATTTGCTAAAGAGAGGGTGGAAAGGAAATAAAAATTGTGTCTATTGTGAAAAAGACGAGTCAAATGGCCATATTTTCTTCCAATGTTTTGCTTCCAAATTAGTTTGGAGTTTGATGAAGTGTGCTTTCAGAGAATATCCAGTCTGGTGGATTGTTTTGGTAGATGGATTAGGAGATTTTCCAAAAGGACAAAAAATTGGTGCTAGTTGGGACATCAACTATGTTCTGGATATTTTGGAAGTGTAGAAATAATATCATATTTGAAAGAAAGTTCATGTGTAATCCTATGAGCACGGTGAAACTGATCTGTTCTTGGATTATGGATTGGTCAATTTTATAGACAAATGAGCGAGGGCGAAAGGTGCTGATGTTGGGAGGAAGAATAATCGAGCATGTGTCAAGTGAAGTGTACCGGGCATCACAGGGCTGGAGGCCTGGTGTTCTTTGCATTGGTGACTGATGACTCATTTTGGCCGCCTAATCGTTGTCTGGTCCCCTTTGGTTTCTTTCGCTTCGCTGGTGATGTTATCTCATCTTACTATCTACTCCCTCTGTCCCATAATATAAGAGTGTTTTTGACACTGGGAAATAGTTCTTTTTATATGTCATCAAAAAACTTAGTTTGAACTTTGTCACTGCTGCAAAATTTTGGGTCTGGATGACCGTATTTTGCAGGATCTTGCATGATCCTTGGATGCTGAACTGTGATTCTTAGTAATCCAGTCATGTAAGATAGTATTTCAGTGTTCGTTGTTGTGTCCGTGGTAGCTTGTGAACCTTGATTACTTTAAAGGAAATTGAAGAGTGAGTCCTCTCTTTTGCTTAAAAAACTATATATCTTACATGACAATAAATAAGGTAATGTAAGATATTAATTTATGATACTATGCATTACCGAGATAATATTATATACTAATATCATATGCATGATACCTACAAATTACAATACGCTCGCGGCTCTCCACTACAGCCAGCGTAAGTCAAGTCTGGACATGATTGTCAATGATGCCCTCCGATCTTTACACATTTTTTTATGAACCATTGAGACAACATGCCGACCCTATCTAACATAAACAAGTAAAATGTAAAATCGGGATAAAACCGCATTAAAAGCCTTCAAAATCGGATATTTCGATAGAAGTTCCACTAAATGGGGTAATATGTGTCACAAATGTAAAATTATAGGGTAAAAAATAGAATTCACTTAAGATAATATCATATGCATGATACTTACCATACGCTCCCGTCTGTCCACTACAGCCAGCGTAAGTCAAGTCTACCCCCATAAGACTTGTAGGTAGTCAAAGTCATACGTAGAAGGCCATAAAATTTATTATATTTTGGGGGAAGGGGATAGCCATTATGAAGTGACAACCCAAAGTCATTACGCACGCATACACACACACATGCATGCACGATTAGCCATTGAGACGCTACTTAGCCGTATCCGTGGATTAGATATCCCGTGGAGATCGAATCCAAATCACCTTAGCCCCACACACATGCATGCGATGGTCAGACCTTTAGTTAGGCACGGCGCTCGATCACCAGGCCCACACACACACACGTATCCAAACCCTAATTAGTTAGGCACGGCGCTCGATCACCAACCTTTATAAAACCCTGCCCGCGCTGTGCAGCAGACCTTGCTATCACCAACACCAACCCGTTTTGCTCAGCTCCCATCAGATTCCGAGCTCGAGCACCAGCTCCAAGTTACCGGGCGCGTGCTCTCATGGCTATGGCCGCCAGGCCAATCACGGTCCTCATCTTCACATTTCTCCTCTTCTTCGTCTTCCTCCACACCGCAAGTCCGGCTCTCGTCGGGGAAGAGAACGACCGCTCCGTGCTTTTAGTCTTCAAGGCCGGCGTGTCCGGCGACCCCACGGGAGCGCTCGCTGGCTGGGGCTCGCCGGACGTGTGCAACTGGACCGGTGTCACTTGCAACACGGTCGCGGAGACGGCACGCCGTGTTGTCAAGTTAATACTAAGTGAACATGAGCTCTCCGGGGAGGTCTCGCCCACGCTTGGCAACCTCTCGCACCTCAGGACACTCAACCTCTCCGGCAACCACTTCAACGGCAGCGTCCCGCCGGAGCTCGGTAGCCTCTCCTGTCTCAAGTTTCTCGACGTGTCCTTGAACATGCTCACCGGGACGATTCCGCCAGCGCTCGGCAACCTCTCCCACCTAAAGTTTCTCGACGTGTCGTCGAACATGCTCGCCGGGATGGTCCCGCCGGAGCTCGGCAACCTGTCGAGACTCAGCACCCTTGATCTCTCCGAGAACGTCTTTGTCGGGGCGGTGCCGTGGGAGCTCGGGAAGTTGTCCCGGTTGACGAAGCTCAGCCTCAGCGGAAACCAGTTGGAGGGATCAATTCCGGTGGAGCTCTCGCGTATTCGGCGCTTGGTATACCTCAATCTCGGCGACAACAACCTCTCTAGGCATATCCCATCTGCCATCTTCTGCAACCTCTCCGCCTTGCACTATGTTGATATGTCATCCAACTCTCTGGACGGCGAGATCCCCATACGAGCGGATTGCCCACTCCCCGAGCTCACGTCCCTCGTATTGTGGTCCAACAACCTCACCGGCGGCATCCCTCGCTCGCTGTCAAACTCGACGAAGCTCCGATGGCTGCTGCTGCAGTCGAACTTCCTCGTCGGCGAGCTGCCGTCGGATGACATGTTCAGCGGCATGAGGAGCCTCAAGTATCTGCACCTGTCGTTCAACTGCCTCGCGAACTCACGGAACAACATCGGCCTCGAGCCGTTCTTCGCCTCGCTTACCAACTGCACCGGCCTGAAGGAGCTCGGCATCGCCGGGAATGACATCGCCGGCACGATCCCGCCTGTCGTCGGTCACCTCTCTCCCGGCCTCACGGATCTCCACCTTGAGTTCAACCGAATCTTTGGTCCAATCCCGGCGAACATCTCCGACCTCACAAACCTCAGCACCCTCAACCTCTCCCATAACCTCCTCGATGGATCCATCCCACAGGGCCTCGCCAGCATGCGGCGGCTCGAGCGGCTACACCTCTCAAACAACCTGCTCTCCGGCGACATCCCGCCGTCCCTAGGCACGATCCTGCGGTTAGGGCTCGTCGATTTTTCACAGAACCGGCTCACCGGCGCTATTCCTCCGGGCATCATGCAGTGTGTGACCCTGCAAAATCTTGATCTCTCCCACAACATGCTGCGAGGCGAGATCCCAGCTGGCTTGTCGAGGAGCGGGTTGCTCTACCTAAACCTCGCCGGCAACCTGCTGTCCGGCGTGATCCCGGCTACCATCGGCGAGATGGTTAAGCTAGAAATGCTCAACCTGTCGTCAAACCAGCTCTCCGGCACGATCCCACCGCAGCTCGGCAGCTGCATCGAGCTCGAGTGCCTCGACGTGTCCTGCAATGGCCTGACGGGGGCCCTGCCTCTGTCCTTGGAGAAGGCGACGTCGCTGCGGCGTGTTAACTTTTCCTACAACGGCTTCTCAGGCGAGGTGCCGAGCGGCGGGGTCTTTGCGGGGTTCCCGGCGGATGCGTTCCTCGGTGATGTCGGTCTGTGCGCGGGGACGGCGTCGATGGCACCTGTGCTAGCTAGGTGCAGCGGTGCGAAGCGCAGCATGCTCCACAACCGGCGAGTGGCGGTGCTCATTGTCGTCTTCACTATCGCGAGCTTCACGATGGCAATCATTGGGCTCACAATGTGCCGCGCCATGGTACGAGAGAGATGGCGCTCACCGCTGCTACCGTGCGAACCCAGCACGAGGGGGGACTACCCGAGGATCTCTCAACGGGAGCTCTACGAGGCGACGGGCGGGTTCGAGCAGTCGAGGCTGATCGGCACGGGGCGGTTTGGGCGCGTGTACGAGGGGACGCTCCGCAACGGCACGCGTGTCGCCGTCAAGGTGCTCGACCCAAGGACCGGAGGCGGCGAGGTATCCCGGAGTTTCAAGCGGGAGTGCGATGTGTTGTGGCGGACGCGGCACCGGAACCTGGTGCGCGTGGTCACCACGTGTAGTCAGCCGGACTTCCACGCGATCGTGCTCCCGCTGATGACCAATGGTAGCCTCGAGAGCCACCTCTACCCGCGTGACAGCGGCCCCGGACATGGCATGGACCTCGCATGGCTGGTTGGCGTCGCCGGCAACATAGCCGAGGGGCTCACCTGCCTGCATCACTACGCGCCTGTCCGCGTCATACACTGCGACCTTAAGCCCAGCAACGTGCTCCTCGACGACGACATGACGGCCGTCGTGGCTGACTTCGGCGTCGCGCGGCTGGTCAAGGACATGGGCGACGACAACAACACAGGCTTTGCTGATGCCTGTAACTCCACTGCCGGATTGTTGCAAGGTTCTGTGGGCTACATCGCACCAGGTAATTTACAAGACAATCAAATTAACATAGCATATGCGTGGAGTAAATGCTTGTGATCGACATTCTTCTCTTAACATTTTCATGGCGTTCTTGTTGCGTGATTTTAGAGTACGGGCTAGGAGGCCACCCTTCGACAGAAGGTGACGTGTACAGCTTTGGCGTGATTCTACTAGAGATGATCACCGGGAAGCGCCCAACCGATGTGCTCTTTCAGGAGGGACTCACATTGCACGGCTGGGTGAGGCGGCACCACCCACATGGCGTCACCGCCATCGTCGCAAAGTCATGGCTCGCAACCACGGACACGATGTTGTCCGCGGTACAAGCGGACAATGTCGTCGTCGAGCTTATGAACCTTGGGATCGCATGCACTCAACACTCGCCACTAGTGCGGCCCACCATGGTGCAGGTGTGCCACGCGATTGCCCTCCTCAAGGATTCGTCTTCTTCCTGACGTATTTTTGGTTATGTATTCATGATATATATTGTCGTAGGCTCGTAGCATCGAGGTTATATAATAAATTTGTGGCATCCTCCGTCCGGTCCGGATATGAAGATAGTCGCAGGGTTTGTGGAAAACTCAGGGGTGCCCGACGTGAGGAGATGTGCAACAAGAAGGCACCTGGTGTGGCAAGGGAGTACATGTTAGAAACTTTTTTTTTGAAGTATACGTGTTAGAAACTTACCTTGTCACTACTAGGAGAAAGCCTAGTAGTAGCGCTGGAATAACCCATACCAGTAGCGCTGGTGGCAGCGCTACTGCTAAGGCGCTACAACTAAGTTATAGCAGTAGCGCTGGAAAACCAGCGCTACTGGTAAGTACGGTTAGCAGTAGCGCTGGAAAATAACAAGCGCTGCCGCTAGACGCCTACCAGCGCTACTGCTAATATTACTCCTTTCACAGATTTAATTCCCCTCTACGTATTTGTGCATGCTCTATACAGTAGTTTCATCATATCATAATTATTGTGCCAGGAACAACATTTAGATTAAATTGGATGGATGCAAGTTATCATGTTGAATTAGAGGAAAATATTACTCCTCTAATTCAACATGATAAATTGCATCCATCCACTTTAATCAAATATATGTCATATAACTCATCATCATCTTACTCATCTAACAACTCATCATCATCTTAATCATAACAAGTTAAAATCTCATAAAATAAAAAAACATCATAATAATAATCATCATAATCGATCTCATAGGACCTAGTCCTCCTTCCTAGGTAAAATGTCATAAAACAGAATAACACCTATGTCTCCATGATGAAGCAAAGAGATCCAACGGTCTCCAACTTGTGGCTTGCGATCCTTCTTTATTTCTCTCCATGCTTCAATTTGGAGCCGTCTTGGTGGTTTGCGGTCAGTCGAGTATGGAAAAGAGAACTCGGGCCTCATAGGGCTTTTAATTGTCATAGAACCTTCGCCTTGCATCAACTGAGGCACAACATCATTTGGCAGTTTCTGTTAAAGAACATAATAGTAGCCTAGTTAGCAATGTAATCAACACCATTTACGCAATAGTAATGTACTTAATTAGCCACTCTTACCAAGATATTTCGGCGAATGTCATCCGTCCTCAACCTATGCACTAGTGTCATGTAAAATGTATAATTTGGGCCAGTTCCCAAATCATACGGGAAGTTGTCCCTACCAACCAGGACACCAATAACAAAGTTGATAAGAACATCCTTCTCCTCCCAAGTTAGATGTGATCCATAAGTGTAGTGTGTCTTGTCAATTATTTCCCGTGTTTCACTCGAAGAAACGAAATAAGCTGTAAATTATAAATTAACAAATTTATTATGGATGAACACCAACTATTTTTAAATATAGAATGCAAATTACTTGACAAATATGGTTGACAAACTCACATGGAGGTAAAACTGGAAGCCTATCGACATCCACCCAAATGTCGATATTACCTTCAATATGATCTTCAGGACAAAGATCGAAGGTTATTTCCATATCCTCCTGAAATCCATATGCCTTGGCTAGTGCTTGCCAATTTGAGCACCCTAATTCTGTGTTATTAACTGCATTCATTACTTTGACCAGAAATGTGTGACCATGTTTAGTCCTCAGGTTAGCTCTCCTCGTCTCCATACTCTCGTGGTCTTCGAAACCGAGCCTCTCCAAGACATACCGTCTTGCATGGCAGGGGATGAACTAGTCGAATTGTATAAAACAGAAATTACATGTTAAAGCAAAGAAACAGAAGTCATGCTTAATTACGAAAAAAACACTTGTCATCGTTGCGTACCATAGAAACATCGAAGGTCTCGTCAAGCTTGATGGTGAAGAACCTGTCGTCTCGCAGGTGAGGCCTGTCGCACAGACCGTAATCTTCGCCGCAGTGTTCACACTCAGGGATCCTATCGTCGTCATCAGACGACGACATTTCCTGTGTTCATGATTCAAAATTTACGGCATGACCATTGCTAATGTAAGACATATTGAGCGCCTAAAAAATCAGCATGGGTTGACTTTCGGTCTGTCGAGGCTTCCTTGAAGAACTCTCATATCTCATGGTGTATGTTGGTGGACACTCTCTCACACTGATATGGTGGTGCATGTTGGTGGACAGTCCCTCACACTAATATTTCGACCGTCGGTGATGGTCGCTCCTTCCTTCGCTCCCACGTGCATTACCAAAATCTCTAGCACACGGGAACGAAGGAGGAAGCGACCCCCACGACAACAGTCGGGATTCTTCCTCTGATATTTCAACCGTCGGTGATGGTCGCTCCTCCCTTCGTACCCACGTGCATTACCAAAATCTCTAGCACACGGGAACGAAGGAGGAAGCGACCCCCACGACAACAGTCGGGATTCTTCCTCTGATATTTCGACCATCGGTGATGGTCGCACCTCTTCTTCTCTCCTTGCGCATTATACCGAGGTATATATCGCAAGAAGAGAAGAAGAGGAAGCGACCCCCACGGCAACAGTCGGTATTTCACCATCAAGAACATACTGAAAGTTACACGAGGAGCTTCAACAGACCGAAAGTCAACCAAATCATAAGTCATGCCGAAATTCACGAAAAATTTCGGCATGACCTTTGCTAATAAGTGGACATATCGAGCGCCTGAAATTCGCCGGAACGAAAATGAATCAACATTCCGGCGAAACATAGGCCACTCGGAATGAGATTCCCTGGAAAGACCATATATTCCGCCCCATTTTTTTTTGATAAGCAATATCAATATATGATATGTAAATGTTCTAACTGATTACCAATATCACATAGAAATAGCTCAACAATTCTGCTATAAAAATTACTTTCTATCACTAGCAAAATAGAAGCATACCAAGTCACAAAACTGAAGAGATTATGTAATAAAAGAAATGGGACATAACAAAACTTGCATTCTCAAACAGAAGAGATTGTGCAGTCCAAATCCAGCGCTATTGCTAATTAGCAGCAACGCTTGTTATTTTTCCAGCGCTACTACTGATGTCCTACCTATAATATCACTAATACAGATCGAATACTATCGAATAATCTAGTTGACTCGCGGTTCCTGAGTCGCGGGCGGTGGACACCCAAAGAGAAGGAACCATCACAGGATCATAACTCGGGTGAGATCCCTGAAGAACCTGCCAGGTATTGGAGAACCTGGCGTCCAACGCAGCCATGTAGCGACGGACGTGCTCGTCCTCCTCCCTGACACGGCGACGTACCACCTCCGGGGGGCCCGCTCCCTCTGCACCGATAGTGGCCCACGCGACCGCCACCAAAGAAGCTCCGGGTCGACGACGAGACCTGGATTCCTCACCAAGCTGCGCGCCCCAGAAGGTAGCACCTCCCACTGCCAGCCCGGCGGAGCCCAGTCCTGGACATGGCGCCTCTCAAGGATGTCGCCGCCGAGTCGACGACGAGGATGCGGGCCGGGCATCGTCGACGTTGAGAACAAATTCCTATGAGAACATATATTCTTATCGTTTAATGTTTTACTTTATGGTTATCTTCTTAGAAATACGCGAACAATTTCTTTTTTCTCATAAAAAACATTATATAAAACATGTACAAATTAATACTGCATGCCAAATTAATACTAATTTTCATTTTTGACTTGGTTTTCTTATTAACTTTCTAATTTCACATTCAATTTCAGAAACAATGTCCTAGCAAGAACCCTAGCAAGCAGCCCTAGCAATGTGCATGGAACAGTAGTTCGGCCGGCTGCATCTTGCATCTTGATGAGCCACAATCAATTCTTTCGAAGCTTTTCAATTGATATTCCTATTTGTATGTTTTTTGTTTCTCATAAGTACAGTAACATACGCTAGTGTAGTTAGTAGAGAAGACACCAAAAATCATCAGATGCAAAACAAGAAGACAACAATGTCGCCATCAGTTTTCCAATGTTATTTTGGCCGTTGGTTGGGTCGACCTCACGGGTGAATCACTTGGCCCAGAACTGCCGTTTGTTGGGTCGACCTCACGAGAAACCCTAAGGAGGGAGGGGGGGAGGGAGGGAATGGAGGTGGCGGCGGCGACATACCTCCGGCGATAAGGCCTTTGGGAGATTCGCCGGCGTCCGCAGCAGCAGGCTCCGGTGTGCCGGAGAGAAGTGGGTGGGTGCGGATCCGGCGCGCGGCGTGAGGTCGAGGGCGGCCTCGATCGGGCGGCGGCGACATCGGCGACAAAGGAGTGTGGGGAGAGGGGGGAGAGATCCCGCGCAGTTAAGTGCTATAGGGTACAGATAGCAGTAGCGTTGGATAAGTACCAGCGCTATTGCTAACTTAGCTATAGCGCTGGGTACTTATCCATCGCTACTGATAAGTCTTTTTATTATTTTCTTTTTATTATTTTTCTTTTCTAGTTTTTAGTTTTCTTTTTATTATTTTTCTTTTATTTTTATTATTTTTCCTTTCCTTTTCTGTTTAATTTTCTTTTTCTTTTGTATTGCTTTCTCCCTTTTGTTTTTGTTTTTTGTTTTTCTCCCCGCACTGGGTACTTATCCGTCCGAACTGCCCTCTTCTGGTGGATTAGCAAGAACTTGCTCTTTGAACCAACGCAAGAAAGTGGCGTTGT
Organism: Elymus sibiricus; assembly: GCA_039707655.1. Classification (NCBI taxonomy): domain Eukaryota; kingdom Viridiplantae; phylum Streptophyta; class Magnoliopsida; order Poales; family Poaceae; genus Elymus; species Elymus sibiricus. Next base: position 19,702,369 of record CM077675.1, read on the forward strand.
GCTCTACAGTAACTTCGTCGTCCGTCTTGCGCATCCCCTGATCACGGTAAGACACACAGATGCACCATGACGTCATGAACGCGGGCGGGAAGTACATCTCAAGCTCACATAGTATGACAACGATCTCTTCCTGTAGCCTTCGGAGCTGCTGCACACTGATGGACTTTCGAGAGATAACGTCGAAGAAGTTGCAGAGACCAGTAAGCGTGTCACGGACGTGCTTGTCCATTATCCCTCTAATGGCAACCGGGAGTATCTGAGTCATCATCACGTGACAGGCATGAGACTTCACCCCGCTGAACCTTTTCTTCTTAGTGTCTAGAAATCTGCTTATCTTCCTACAGTAACCGGAACTGACTTTGATTCCCGTAAGGCACTTGATGAATTGATCGATCTCCTTCGCACTTAAGGTGTAGAAGGAAGAGAGAAGAAGGGCAATAATGGTGGAGAAGTAACTTAGAGAGGGGATAGGGGAGAGGGCAAAGGGGGGAGGAAGGGGGAGAGAGGGGGATATCAGTAGCGCTGTATTCCTCAGGGCGCTACTGCTATGGGTCTTAGTAGTAGCGCTTGTTAGGAGCAGTGCTACTACTAAGTGGGGCCCAATATCAGTAGCGGTTTTCTCAGAGAAAGCGCTACGGCTAAAATCTTAGCAATAGCGCTGTATTTTGGGCCGCGCTGCTACTACAGTTAGCGTCGGTGGGCTCGTTGGGTCCCACTTAGCAGTAGCGCCTGTTATATTTCCAGCGCTACTGTTAAGGCTTTACTTGTAGCGCTGTCCAAATACAGCGCTACTGCTAATTAGCAGCAGCGCTTGTTATTTTCCAGCGCTGCTACTGATGTCCTACCTATAAGGTTTTTCCTAGTAGTGTGTACGTTGATGGTATTGATTATGTTTTGTATCTTAATTAAATTATTAAATCGGGGGCTTGATGCAATTGTATAAGTAGATAACCCGATGGTGTTTTCGGTCATCAATCTACAGTGCTGTAACTTGATAAGCAGCTGAGCAGTAGAGGCATGGCACGTCAGCACTTGGTGTAGTTCGACTGTAGGGGAACGCAGCAGAAAACAAAAAAAATTCCGACCTACACACCAGCCCAGGACCACTATGGAGACTGCATACAAGGTTTGATCTTTTTCGTTACCGACTCGTAGCGCAGCGAAAGTAGAGTCGATGACGATCGGCGGTGCAGATCCCCGCAGCTAGGATTTACAACCTCCCAACCGCGAGGATGTATACCCTCATCCGCCCCCGGACAGCCCTCCGGGAGGTGGTCGGACAGTCCCCCGGATGGTGTCACGGACAGCCCTCCGGGAGGACCATCGAAACTCAGATAGCCCTTCGGGAGGACCATCGAAACTCGGACAGTCACTCGGACAGCCCTTCGGGAGGACCATCGAAACTCGGACAGTCACTCGGACAGCCCTTCAGGAGGACCTCTCGAACTAAGACCGAAACTACGATCTCTCTACAGAGTTGCACACATACGGTGTCATCTATCCGGCAGGGCTTCGCCGTCCAGAACTAGTTCCCACCGGAACCCAGACAGCCTTTCGGCTCTACGAAACTATTTCGCTGGGAGGGAGAGAGAAGCCAGATAACATCAGATGGCATGTGTATGTGAGAAAGAGTGAGTGTGGAGAGTGCATCTCCACCTCTATTTATAGGAAAACCCAAGGGGTAGGGTGACACTTGAAATACCCAAAATGCCCTTCACAAGGGCACAAAGGTAAAAGCAAGTGGGCAGCCCTTATCCTTCCATGTCATCCCTAAAGATATTTGTGAGTAAAGCCCCAAAAGGTGGGTTTCCATAAAGTAATCCAAAAAGCACTTTCACTATTCACGACGACATATTTCAGCGTCCGTTCGAACTGAAAATATTCATGTGGGCTTAGAACATTTCCAGTACCCACTAAAATAATTTTCAACGCGATCCGAAACAATTCCGGTTTAGTGATTTTCATCTGCGAAAAGCATCTGAAGCGGTTCCGGCACCTCCGGAACATTTCCAGTTTTCATCCCGGAAAATTCCAGAAAGTGTTCCAGAACGATTCTGGCACCCTCCAAGAATTATCAGGCATGTGCCGAAACCAATTTGACTTTATGGTGTACTCCGAAACAACTTTTCGGTTTAGTGGTTTTCATCTGTGAAAAGCAACTAAAGCGGTTCCGGCAGTCCGGAACATTTCCGGTTTTTGTCTCTGAAAAATCTCAGAAGTTACCGGAACTATTCTGGTACCTTCCAATAATTTCCAGGCATGTGCCGAAACCAATTTGACTTTATGGTGCACTCCGAAACAACTTTTCGGTTTTACCGAAACTCTTCCGGTGTTCTCTCTCTCCGGAACTCTTCCGTTGTCTCCGAAACTTTTTCGGTGTATTTCTCTCAGACTCCCTGTCTAGAATTCAGCAGATAGATGACCCTTAAGCGTGCGACCCTATAGGTTCGATGAATTATAGACATGACCCGGAACCCCTTCCGATCAATGATCAACATCGGAGCCGTGGACACCCATATTGACCCCTATACCCACACGAATGAATATTCGAGTGAACCTCCAGTTGCCGTGTGCTATTCCTGTTGCTTCGCGATATGTTACAAATACCCGAGGTGAGACATGTTGGCATCCCCGTGGATCAACAACTTGTCCACTATGCCAGTTACCTCGTTACCGGTATTGTTCTCTTTTCTCGTTCCCGTGTTCCGGCATCCCCGTGATCAAATCACAAAGTGTCTGGCCAGACGATGATGGATACCGTAACACCGAGAGGGCCCTGAGATATCTCTCCATCGTCGGAGGGGCAAATCCCAATCTTGAGCTATCAAGTTACTTGACATACTTTTCCATGAACCCGTAAGCCGCCGTAATAGCCACCCATTTACGGATGACGTTTAACAAACCCCAAAGTTCATGAAGCAAGCATGAAGAAACTCGATACTCTCATGGTCTAAGGAATCATGCAAACGTAAACCATCTCTGTGTTATAAACCATTAACTAGTGACGAATGTATCTCATAGCATAACATCAATGTGGGTCGATTCAACACAAATGTTCTTCTAACATTGTGCCCTCAAAGTTGCTGGCATAGACATGCCCATGATCAGGAAAACAGAACCATCATGCAACACTTGTGCTAGTCTTAGAGGCCAGACTAGGAATACATTTTACCGTTTATTATTCCACACGTGCATATGAGTCTTCCTCCGAGCCTCGTGGTTATTGTAGACTCGAGAACCATAGCAGTTATAGCATGGAACATAAACCTAATTATGAATAGGGAGATAATCAATAACATTTATTATTGCCTCTAGGGCATATCTCCTACATCGACATGGTCTGAGACGGCATACTGTTGGTCCTGGTACCACTATAAAAGGGTGAGGTGCATCCAACCCTAGATATTCGCTCTGAAAAGAATAGAAAGGAAAAAGGTAGGATTCCAGGAGGGGGGGGGGGCAGGATTCGGGTCTGTGTGTGTGGGGTGGGGTGGGGGGGGGCAAGCAGCGAAGTAGATAAAAAAATTCCAGTGCAAAAGATGCAACATCGCGCACTGAACTATGGAGTAATCATTAGATCGTGCCTGCCAGACGTTCACAACGTCCACAGACGATATTGGAGGGGGCGGCGCACCGATCGGTGCATCAAGGAGATAAGCCTTTTGTGCTGCCGTGAGGATAATCCTCAGATTACGGACCCTGTCCGCATAGTTACTTCCATCATCTTTCAACTTAGCTTTCTCTAGGAATGTATTAAAATTCAGGGGAGCTACTGCACGAGCCATTGATCTACAACATAGTTTGCAAAGACAATTTAGACTAAGTTCATGATAATTAGTCCAGTTAATCAAATTACTAATGAACTCCCACTCAAATCAACATCCCTCGGGTTTTCTAAGTGTGACATGATCCAAATCTATCAACCCAAGTTTGATCATCACGTGAGATGAGGTGGTTTCAATGATGAACATCTCCATGTTGATCATATCTACTATATGACTCATGTTTGACCTTTCGGTCTTCCGCGTTCCGCGGCCATGTTTGTACATGCTAGACTCGTCAAGTTTAACCTAAGTATTCTGAATGTGCAAAACCGGCTTACACCCGTTGTATACGAAAGAAGAGTCTATCACACCCGATTATCACGAGGTGCTTCGAAACGATAAACTTTCGTAACAGTGCATAATTGGGGAGAACACATTTTTATCTTGAAATTAAGCGAGGGATCATCTTATAACGCTACCGTCGTTCTAAGCAAAATAAGATGCATAAAAGGATAAACATCACATGCAATCAATAAGTGATATGATATGTCCATCATCATCTTGTGCTTTCGATCTCCATCTTCAAAGCACTGGCATGATCTCCATCGTCACCAACATGACACCATGATATCCATCATCATGATCTCCATCATCGTGTCGTCACGTGGTTGTCTCGCCAACTATTCACTAGTAGAGAAATGGCTAGCCACAACTTTAATTGGTGGCGCCTCATATTTGGTAGGTCACCACTATATTATTACTGGTGGTGTGTCGCGCAAAATTGACGCCACTACTATTTGGTATCCAGCAGCCTACCCAGTCGCAAGTTAGTGGTGGCGTGTAAATTTTTGTCATGCCACCAGTATTTTCCCTACTGCTGGCGTCAAACTTTTTGACACGCCACCAGTAACTATATCAAATTATTCAAAAATAAAAAATATTTAGACGAGTTACTGGTGACGTCTACATGTCAACCCACGTCGGCAGTAATTCTATGCTACCCACGCCACTAAGACTGAAAGTGAAATGGGCTAGGAGTATTTGCTCACTTGGCTAAAGAAAACAGCCCATTGTCCCTTAGCGCTCTCTCTCCACGGCCAATGAAAAGAAAAACGAGAGACAAGGGGAGATCGAGTGCATGTTTATCGGTGGAATCGGTCTCTTGTGCGAGGACAAATAAGGTTGGTCCGAGCCGCTTCATACCACAATATCGCCGGATCAAAATAAGACAAGGAAGGTAAGCAATCTAAACATCAACGCCCACAAATTCTTTTTGTTCTACTCGTGCATATCATCTACGCATAGACCTAGCTCATGATGCCACTGTTGGGGAACAAAGCATGGAAAACAATTTTTTTTTCCTACGAACACCCAAGATCTATCTATGGAGATGCATAACAACGAGAGGGAGAGTGTGTCTACGTACCCTTGCAAACCGTTAAGCGGAAGCGTATATAACGCAGTTGATGTAGTCGTACTTCTTCACGACCCAATCGCGATCCGAACCGATCTAGTGCCGAACGGACATCACCTCCGCATTCAGCACACGTGTAGCTCGATGACGTCTCTGCCTCCTGGATCCAGCGAGCGAGGGCAGGGTAGTAGATGGGATTGATAATCCCCAAGTGCAAGGAATCATCGTATCACTTTCCAAAGATGAAAGTGATAAGTATGGAGTGTCAAACCCACAAGGAGCTAAAGGTAAGATCAATATTCTCTCAAGTCCTATCTGCCACTGATACGACTCTACATACACCAAACGTTTGCTTCTATCTATTAACGAGAAATAAAACCGCGTTGTGGGTATAAAGAGGATAGCTTTGCATGAAATTGGAGAACTAAAATATAAAAATAGTTGCTGCCTAAATAAAGTTATAATATATTACAATATATTACAAATAGCGAGTGTAGAATAATGATGGTATGGTGTGCGGAATCATCCTAGGCAATTGATAACAAGATCGGTAATCATTCTTGCAATTTTATATGAGGGAGAGGCATGAGCTAACATACTTTCCGTACTTGGATCATATGAACTTATGATTGGATCTCTAGCAAACATCCGCAACTACTAGAAATCATTAAGGTAAACCCAACCATAGCATTAAACATCAAGTCCCCTTTACTCCGATACGCAAACAACTCCCTTACTCGGGTGTAAGCTTCTGTCACTCTAGCCACCCACTATAAGTGAATCATGAACATATTGCAAACCCTACAGCGAGAATTCCCTCACGTGTGCGCGGCACGAAGGACACCATAGGACAGCACCAAAATAAAACATACACTCAAATCAATCAAGATCATCAATCAACCCAAAGGACAACATAAATCTACTCAAACATCATAGGATGGCAACACATCATTGATTAATAATATGTGGCATAAAACACCATGTTCAAGTAGGGGATTACAGCGGGGTGCGGTAGAGTGGACTGCCATAGATAGATGAGGGACGATGATGGAGACGGTGATGTTGATGAAGACGATCACCGCGGCGATGGTTCCCCCGACGGCACTCCGGCGCCACCGGAAGAGAGGGGGAGAGAGTCTCCCCCCTTAGGATTCCTCCTCCATGGCCTCTCCCTAGATGGGGAGAGGTTCTCCCCTCTGGTCCTTGGACGCCATGGCTACCAGTGGGGCGAGAGCCCCTCCGAGATTGGATCTCTCTTCTGTTTCTCTCCTGTTTTCGCCGCTGTTTTCTGGCCCTTCACCGTTTCTTAAATATCCAAAGATCCGTAACTCCGATCGGGCTGAAATTTTGAGGGGATTTTTATCTAGAAAATATCTTTCTTTCGGCAAAAGAAGGGCCCCAACCGACTTAAGGGTTGACCACGAGCTAACAGGGCGCGACCAGGGCCTGGGCCGCGCCCTGTTGGGTCGTGGTGCCCTCGGGCATCGTGTTGCGTTGATTCTTCTTCCCAAAATTCACATATATTCCAAAAAAAAATCTTCGTAAAATTTTATCGCGTTTGGACTTCATTTGATATGGATTTTCTGCGAAACAAAAAACACACAAAAAACAGGAACTGGCACTGGGTAAGTAAGTTAGTCCCAGAAATAATATAAAATATTGCCAAAAGTATATGAAAGTTGTAGAATATTGGCATGAATACTTCATAAATTATCGATACGTTGGAGACGTATCAGCATCCCCAAGCTTAATTCCTGCTCGTCCTCGAGTAGGTAAATGATAAAAGAAATAATTTATGAAGTGTGAATGCTAGCATAGTATATAAGGTTTATCAATGTTACTTCCAATCACTTTTTCTAGTATCATAAAACATCAACTCTTTTCTCATAGAACTTCTCATGATCAAGTAACAAGCTATTCACATGTTAAAGTATAGACCATAAACTTTCTTGAAAACTAGCAAACTATGTTTTCAGTCATCAAACAATTACAATTCATCTTATTTCCAGGAAGGGTCTATGTAAGAGCTTTGATTTAGCAAATTCCACATACTCAACTATCATTTAGTCTTCCATGATTGCTGACACTCAAAGCATATTTTTAGAACAAGCAGTTTCAATCAAACACATAGGAAGATAGGGGCTTAATGTTCCGCCTCCCAACTTATTCATCTCAGGGATAATGTCAACAATAATGAATCATGATCACCTATATCCATCTGGATATATGTGCCTGGATCTTTCCCCACCACATGATGCTTGCCAACTAAAGAAATAATAGATTGGAAAAGGGATGAACATTATTGACTCTTGCATGAAAGTAAACATAGAAAAGTAAAAGATAGGCCCTTCGCAGAGGGAAGCAGAGGTTGTCATGCGCTTTTTATTTTTGGATGTGCAACCTCTTAATGAAAAGGAACGTCACTTTATATTGCCCCTTGTGATGGCAACCTTTATTATGCAGTCCGTCGCTTTTATTTCTTCACCATCACAAGTTCGTACAAAACTTATTTTCCCTTCCAATAAAAGATCATACATATTTAGGAGCAATTTTTATTGCTTTTTACACCGATGATAACTTACTTGAAGGATCTTATTCAATCCATAGGTAGATATGGTGGACTCTCATGGCAAGAAACTGGGTTTAGAGGTTTTTGGATGCACAAGTAGTATCTCTACTTAGTACGAATTTTTGGCTAGCAAAAGATCCTAAGCAAGCACCACTTGTTAGAGGATCCATGACAATATAACTTCTATGTGAATATAAACAAACATAACCATTACGTTGTCCTCCTTGTCCAACGTTAACTACTTGATCAAGTTTGAAAATAATTAATGGGGGCTCACAATCATAGAAGATGTCCAAGATAGTATATTTATATGTGAAACCTCTCTTCCTTCAATATTCTTTCATGAATTGTTCAAGTGACCAATGCTATGTTTGCTAACCTCCAATAAATTTTATTGCGTATACTCTTAGTATATATGTGAAGTCACTACTCCCCATGGGACATGCATATGAAGCATATATAATTTCATGTTTTATGATATTCAATTCATTCAATATTTACTCTTAGGATATAAGTGAAGCACAAGAGTGATCATCAAACTACTCTCAAAAAGATATAAGTGAAGTTCATAGAGCATTCTTCAATGAATATAGAGATACCAATATTCAAGCTCAAAATATATAAGTGAAGCACACGAAGCATTCTATAAAGCCATACTCAAAAGATTTAAGTGAAGCACATGAAGCATTCTATAAAGCCATACTCAAAAGATTTAAGTGAAGCACATGAAGCATTCTATAAAGCCATACTCAAAAGATTTAAGAAGCACATGAAGCATTCTATAAAGTCATACTTAAAAGATTTAAGTGAAGCACATGAAGCATTCTATAAATAAGCCAAGGATTATCTCATACCAGCATGGTGCATAAAAAGGAAAAATAAACACAAAAGATGCTCCAAGAATAGCACATGGAACGAAAAAAACTTATGATCATCATAGGCTAACCGATAGTTGTTGACGAAGAGAGGTGGGATGCGTAGCATCCCCAAGCTTATATGCTTGAGACTTCTTGAAATATTGACTTGGGGAGCCTTGGGCATCCCCAAACTTGAGCTTTTGTATCTCGTTCAATCCTTTCATATCCTGGTTTCACCTAAGTCTCAAAAACTTCATCCACATAAAACTTGAAAAGAACTCGTGAGATAGGTTAGTGCAAATAAATAAACACTTCATGTACTGCCAAGACAAGTTGCATAATAATTTTCAAACATTAGGTACTATATACTATCATTTCCACAATTTATATCTATAAATATAAGCCATGAAAACTCTAGGATAAGTAGATAACAAAATTATGATAGCAATCTGTCCAAACAGAATAGTCTGTAGTAATTAATTGAAAAAGTGTACTTCTGTATCTCCAAAAAATATGAAAATTTAGGACAAGCTAAAGAATTTGGCCGGAGAGCGCGAGGTCAGGCTGTTGGGGGGGGGGGGGGGGGACCGTCGCCGTCGGACCAGCAGGGCGTTGCCGCGGCAAGGTGGTGCTGCGTGGGGTGGGGTGGGGGTGGGAGCGCGAGGGGCCCATAACCGCCCCGTCGTCACCTTCCAGGGGCCCGGCGCGGCTTCGCCGGCCAGCCTTTCGGCGGCGGCGAAGGGGGGGGGGAGGCTGGCGGCGGGGGCTACTTGGCGCTGGCTAGGGTTCCCCCAGTGTCTCGAGAGGAGGGTGACGCCGGGGGGGGGTGTGGGGGTGGGGGGACTCCACATCTCCCTTTTCTTCTCTTGATCAAACCCAGCTACAATTCCTAATTAGAAAGCAAGCAATAATTAGCATTCAGTTTCATTAAAACGATGCCTATATGTGACTACCCATGTCAAAATGATTTGTTGTTGGAAGAATCATTGTTTTCACCATTAACTTCTTTGCACATTTTCATTGGAAAGCTTTAAGAAACACTAGCAGCCGGAAGGCGCGGCGGCATGCCGCGCCCAAATATGAGCCTGTTGTTGACTAAATTGTAGCTTAATTTGTTGGATGTTCGTGTTTATTTCTGTTGTTTAGTTTACTAACTACATGAGAAGATTATGAACTATCTAAAGTGATACAAATTGTTGGGTCGATTACAGAATCTGGTGGCATACATATAAAAATGAACGAAGGAGTACAATGAAGCAAACATTGGACTAAAATGCTATACACTTCATAAAATGAAAATAACCAAATTTTCTAGCTTGATAGCTGTCAGCATATTATCCTCGTGTGATTGCACCCTTCCACTTATCCACTTCGCTCGTGATGTCGAATGCCGGGTAGTATTATAGATGCCAATAAAGTGAATCTTGTCTATCGTTTATTCCGCTTTCATAATGCACCTTCAACAACACAATGAACATGTGAACTCCATCAGCTTACCATACTATAGACACATTTGATTTATTCCATAGAAGCAAATACAATTACTTAGTGTAGAAAGGAGAGTTGAAGGCTTGGAATATACAAAAGATAAAGCAAAAACAATTCACTAACCTCAACTAAAGCTCACATGCCAAGTATTTCTCATATTTTTAACATTCACTTGATATGACGATTAGGTAATACTATAACAATTAATAGAACATGCATTCTAAAGCTACCAAGCATCGATGATGAACTATTTGTACATAAGAGAACACTGTGTTCAGAACATCTGATCATGAACCTTCCTTTCATTTGATTTTTGCATTAAGAAGATGTGATCATGAGCCTTTCATGCATTTGAACTATAACATATGGCCAAGTATATAGTACCTTTACTACATAGTGCATAGCCTCAAGTAGTCAAAACTTCCCTGGTTACATATTATAAAGGTTTGCTTTGTTGTATGCGGGAATGAAATGGAGCTCGCATACTGATCCCAATCTTTATTGAACCAGATCCTCCGAAATAAAAAAATCCATGAAGTAGTTGGAGTGGGAAAAATTGATGCTCCAGAAGAGCCTCTAGTTTCGACGCGAATTTGTGCTTAGCTGGTCAACAATGGAAAATATGTGAGTATTGCCCTTCATCAACCACGCATGGCTCATTGTAGTAGTGTCATGTTTCTTTCTTTCTATGTTGGAGCATGCATTTTATTGTCCCTTCCGCCTAACAAATTGTGTGATTGAAACTGGAGTTCGAAGTCGTGATGTAGAATACTAATGAATTGAACTCCCTCTGAACCGTTGCGCCAGCATACAACATAGAGCAAGGTACGAAGTATATTTAGTGCAATGGTTAATCTCTATCATGTATGTTATAGTTCCAAATCGAGTGGCCAATTTGAAAGGAATTTGTGGTTTTTTCCCCTCATATATGTCTATCATGAGTTTGCCCATGGACTTTCATTGACGCAATATTTGACAACATTTTGAAGATGATAAAACAATTATGTTAGCCAAGCAACCTATGTATGCTAACTATCAACTATCAATACTCATTCCTGTCGGTTCTTAATCCGACATATCTCATAGTAGGGGTCCTAAGCTAGGCGTCTTGGAGCAATGGTAACATGGACACAGGATTTTACCCAGGTTCGGGCTCTCTCGAAGAGATAATACCCTACGTCCTGCTTTTGATTGTATTCATATGGGGGATAGTACATAGTATAGGTATCTACCACGAGATTGTTGTAATGAATATGAGATTGTCTATTGACTAGCCTGGCCTCAGTTTATATAATGCACCGGGGGCCTAGGGTTTAGAAGAGTCCTTGTCTTGTGCGCCAAGTCTTGTGGAATCTCCCTTGTATGCATCATGGGCTACCCGAAGTGGCCCATTAGTGAATCATCATGGGGGTCCTCGGCCCGACCCACTGGTCGGGAGACGACGTGGTGAGTACCCCCTAGTCCAGGACACCGTCAGTAACCCCCTGAACCGGTCTTCAAGTTGGGGGATGATCCTTGGTTCTTCCGAACTGTTCTTCATCTTCGGCCGTCGGTCTTGAAAACTGGTTGAACAAATCTTCCCATCTTCGATCTTGAGGATTGCCGAGCTGAATCTGAAGAGTTCACACGTCGGGCATCCGAGGAGCCCTTTAAGTTTTTGGCCTTTATCGATGCCTTGTTATTTTTTACGCCACACCTCGGGTTCGAAGTGTTTCCCGTGTGGCGGTGTCCTCTTGCGTCCGAGCTCCAACGCCGAACTGCATCCGAGGAGTGTTTTTGCAGCCGAGCTCCAACGCTGGTCGGCATCCGAGGTGTCTTTTTGCAGCCGAGATCCAACGCTGGTCGGCATCCGAGGTGTCATAGGTTACCTCGGTCTCTGAAAATTTTAAGGAGTTCATCCGAGCTTAAATGCCAGAATAGTCTTTTATGGAGCCAGCCATTCGCATCCGAGCTTTATGCCAGACTGCTTTCAAGGTTGTGCACCACCTCCGTCTCGGGCTGTTTTTTGCGGAATTTATTTCCGATCGGTGTAATTCATTTAATGCCGAGATGTATAGCCAGTAGCCCCCGAGCCACTGGTTGGGTGGGAACACCAGATCAGAGGATCGATGCACCCATTTAATGGCTTTTAATTGAGATGAGCAAAACCCAATATGAATGTTGGGTACTCTAATGATTCTATGTATCCAAGTACTTTACATCATTAATGCTCGGATCCGCATTGTACAAACTTTATTGACCGACCATTGGCTTCAATCTCCTCGGCCAGTAGCCAGGGAGTGTTTTCCTACTTTATAAAGCCTTTACGAGGGCAAAGATTAACAAGGCAATCCGGTCATACGGTTTTATAAACAAAGGTATGCGGAGAGATATGTTATATTACTATATAACGAAAGAAATATTTTCTAGGAAAAATAGTTCCTTTATAAGTTCCTTTTCCCAGGCTATCATGTTGACCACGATGATGAAACCTCATGTCCGATCAATGTGGGAGAAAAATATTGAGGATTTAGTCTGGAGAAAGTTCCCAAACTCTGTGGTCTTTAATGAGCTAAATTTTCCCTTCCGTCATTGCCGACCAATTATATTCTTAAGACAGCTAGCTTTCGGCTTCACCCGTCTGAGGTACAAACCCGGATGACCCGGTAGTAACAATCACAGAGGTGCTACCTTTACCCCCTAGCCGAACAATCGGGAACGTGGGGGTAAGCACAGGAGACATGCAACCTAGCTCGGCCAAAGTTTTGAGTCAAATTGATGCATATTTATGGCTTTATAACGATGACTACGGAAGCCAGCGCTCATATATTGAATACAAGCGCGGATTATATGTTGGGCTTTCCAGGAGTCCCAATGTAACCGTGCCGAGGTGCCTCAAGGAGCCCCTGGTATGGTTTATTTTGACTCCGTTGCGACTGTTTATAATATGAAAGTGGCCCATCGTCGGCTTCCACCCCTTTGTAGATGCTACGCAGGGTGTTTCTAGACCAACAAGACAACCCTTAGCCGACGTCTCGGTGCCTGAAGGCGGTTGTGTTAGTGGAAATGAGGCAATCAGATATTCAGGCTTTAAAACTTTCACTTAGTCATCGGAGCTTAAGTTTAGGGGCAACTTAATAGCCCCCGGTATATGTCGACTCCTCGGATCATTCGAGGTCGAACCATCCACAACTTGGCCTTTTCAAGAAAGAGAGGCCCTTCGTTTTACTCGGATAACGTCGGCTTTTGGCTTTCTCCAACTGAGGCACTTAACCAGTTAAACCGAAAGTGACAATCGCAGTGGTTCTCCCTTTACCCCTTAGCCGAACAAAGCGGAAACGTAAGGGGTAAGCACAGGAGCCGGGTAATCCAGCTATAGACCAAAGACACAACTCGAAATCAATGCATATAAATGCGAAATACCGAGGACATTTTGCCGAGGACTTCATGGAATACCTCGGCTTATGGTGGATTCGACGCTAACCGCAGACCCCCTTTAATATTGTCGATGCTTGAAATGCATCTGGCGTTGTACTACGAGAGTTATGCTCGAAAAAACCAAAAAAACTTACGCAAAAACTTTATGTTTAAATAGGAAAAAGTTGTGCCAATCCGAAATTGGTCTAAAATTTAATTTGTGCTTCAGTCATGCTTTAACATGATACATCCGATCTCCGGACTTCAAGCGGGCCAGCCTTTGGCTTCAACCTCCATATCCCGAAGGCGGAGTGTTTCTCCGAGGCCTGTTTAGAGAACTAAACTCGAGCGGCTTTAGAAAGAAATCATGCTATCCGGCTATTGACCACACACTAGTGTCGGAAAAAGGAGTAGTAGAAAAAGACTTTGCAACGACCAAGAAGAAAACACATTTATTATAAAACGGCTCATATAAATTTAAGAGCCCCCGGTTGAATTGGGTAGAAAAATTCTAAAAAACAAAGTTTTTAACAATTTTTTTTTGTTTAACAAAAAATATAATGTTTGGTTGAACCGAACAAAAAGTAAAATTTCAAAGAGTGCTGAGCATGAAAACGACTTAGCTGGTTAATGTGCTCAGTGTTGATGACGCGGTTCGAGCTACGGCGGGACAAGGTCCCAGTCCCCAAGCCGGTCACGAGGTAGCCGACGAAGAGCTCGGCTTGACGGAGTGACAACACAACACTTTCGAAGGGCCAAGGCGAAACCCCCGGTCCAGCTGAGGAGACAGAGTAGTTCGGCAGCGTGACGGCAAAGCCCCCATGTCATTCGACCATGTCGACGACGTAATTTGGTTGATGGAGGCGGGACAACGATGTCGACACGCCGAGGTGACCGCATGATGCAGTCGAAGTCAATTACCTGTGCACACAATATAGTGCAATCCAAGAGTAATAACAAAAATGATAATATTTGTATATTAAAGGAATTCTTCTACTTAATTAATTTAAGTGAAGAAAATATTTAGAAAAAATATGGCCTGAGCGCCGAGGTCGGCAGAGGCGGGACGACGACGTCGGATCGCCGAGGTAGCGGCGTCGCATAGTCGAGGTCGGTTATCTGGCACGAGGTCGACTTGGATATAGGTCGGAAATCCGCAAGAGGTTGGCCAGACCGACGTCACACACGAACATTGGTAGAATATCTCTGCAAAAATAATGCAACAGAAACCAACAGAAAATATTCTATGCCTGTAATAGTTTTACGTGCTAAGCGAATAATTAGGAAAAATAAAACCTGGAATTATTCTGCAAGTAGCGGACCGAAGAGAAAATTCTTGAAGAACCCAGGTGACCTAGTATAAAACGAGACCGGCCTCCACGAGAAGTTGCAACGCAATTGACGAAGAACAACCAAATTCAAACATTAGGTTTGGACTTCACGTGAATTAGTAAGGCAAAGCTAAGGCGTAGATTCAATCTTGAGAATAGTGTAGCACTTAGATACTAATTAATAATATAATTGACTTTCCTGATGCTTCCCGTGAAGAGGAAGTAGCATGAACTCGGTCAATCCCACGCAAAGAGCGGGCCCCATCAGTAACAGCGTACAACGCACGCCCAATCGATTTGATCTCGCCACAGAGCTCGGCCGCCAGACGTTTTGCCGCCGATGCTCTAGCGTGCGTCGCCATCTCACCCGATATACCTAGGCGCGCTTCTATTGCTGTACGCGCGGAACCCAATCCGATCTGCAAAAAGAAAAGCGCAGGACGACAGAAACACTTTTGCAGAAGAACTGATCTATGTAAAACGAAATAAACAGAAATTACAACACCTGATTTGGCGGCTGTTGAAGATCCATTGCCCCACGGCGATCATCCCGCAGGCTCTCAATGAACGCACCAATGTCGATTATTAATCCGGCATATCTCGTAGTAGGGGTCCTAAGCTAGGCGTCTTGGAGCAATGGTAACATGGACACATGATTTTACCTAGGTTTGGGCTCTCTCGAAAAGATAATACCCTACGTCCTGCTTTTGATTGTATTCATATAGAGGATAGTACATAGTACAGGTATCTACCACGAGATTGTTGTAATGAATATGAGATCATCTATTGACTAGCCTGGCCTCAGTTTATATAATGCACCGGGGGCCTAGGGTTTAGAAGAGTCATTGTCTTGTGCGCCAAGTCTTGTGGAATCTCCCTTGTATGCATCATGGGCTACCCGAAGTGGCCCATTAGTGAATCATCATGAGGGTCCTTGGCCCGACCCACTGGTCGGGAGACGACGTGGTGAGTACCCCCTACTCTAGGACACCGTCAATTCCATAAGTGATACACATCAAATTCAACATGTGTGCACGCCTTCTTTGTGCACGCCTTCTTTCTTAGGAAAGCGTCGTATTTAAATGTATATGTTACAAAATCTGAACACTTGCAGCCTCTGAAACTGACCAAACATTACTTGCAACAAAACACATAGGAAGTAGGGTGTAGCTCGCAGTGAGAGAAAAATCGCATGTGGTAGAATAGGAGAAAGTGGTTAGCAGAGTTAAAGTCGGTGACGCGGCCGTCGCGATGTAGTGGAGGCGGTCGGCAGGTGGAAGCTGTCGAGGCAAGGCGCTGGAGCCATGGATTCCGGGAGACGACCAAGGTAAGGTTGGAGAGGTAGGCGAAATCGGCGGATGTCGACCGAGGGGTGCTGAATATAGGAGGATGGTGAGGCTGCCGAGTTCGTGGCGTTGGCCCCCGCGGCCAGCGGGGAGAGGCATTATAACACCCCTCTGTAATGATGCAATAGTGATCACCATGATTAAGCTAATCATTTTGCTAAACAGTGTTTGATCACATTGGATTTCATATCTCATTTCAAATTTCACCACCTAAACCAATTAAATTTTAATGTGATAAAATAAAACCTCAAACAGCAAAGAAAAATTGTTGAACACTTGTCAAAAATTCCAAAACAATTGCTGTTAAGGAAAACAACATCACCAACATGTTGGTGTGGACCCCACCATCAATAACAGAACCTTAAAGCATTTAAACGTGCCCTTTAATTTCATGGAAATTACAAACTTGTGCCAATAAGTCCCAAAATAATTGTGGCAGTGCAGAATATTACATGTTATTTAATGGACCAAGTCACACATTTTTACAAAAGCTGATTGGCGCTTAAAATAAATGAAACAGAAAGAATAAATAAAAAATAGAAAAGAAACCAAAAAATAAAAGAAATAAGAAGCCCCACTGTGGAGTGGGCCAAAGTCCACAGTGAGGCCCAGCCGACCAGCGCCATCATCCCCAACCTCCTGCTCATCAGGGGGGATGTTGACGCCGGCCGAGCGTCCATGGCGAGGCAGGCCACGCGCTGGCCATCCAGCCCCCCAGGACGGCTATAAGGACACCCTCTCCACCCCGTAGCCGAACCCTAACCCTAATTTCTCTCCCTCTCGCCCCGTTCCCCTCCCCAAGCTCGGGCTCGAGCTCGCCCGAAGGAGCTCCCCGTTGCCGGGCCGCACCACCATGACCGTCCTCGACCTCCTCCCCCAACGGCCCCATCGAGCCTCGCCGCCCCTCCTCTCATCAACGCCGGTGAGCCCTGGGCCGTTCCCCCTCTCCTCTGCCCCATCACCGCACGCAACCGCCGCCACCCGAAGCTCGTCGGAGCTCCTGCTGTCCCCTGCTGCACCCCGCGACGCCCAGCCGCACGCGCGCGCTTGCACTGTTGCTCCGCTACTGCTCTGGCCGCCGCCCCGCGCTCTCTGTCGCCTCCCCGCTGCAGTCGCCGCCGCTGTCGATCGGCCACCATCGCCATTGACGATGGTGTGCTCGTTCCGGCCGTCCCCTGCTAGCGCTGCTAGCAGGAACGGGTCCGCCGCGTTGTCCGCTCCTCGTAGGGCCCGGCGGGCGTCCATTTGGTCGCCGAAGGCATCACCGGCGTCCCTCGGCCGCGCACTGTAGTCACCGGCGCCGGGCACCGCACCTTGGGTCACTGACCCGTGGGCCCACGCGGCCAGGTGATTAGTTTAGGACTAATTAACGGTTAGATTAAAGAAACAGCCGCTGACTACCGGACCCCACCACTTTAATTAACCCTGTGATTAAAAATAACCCCCCTAATTAACTACCATCACTGACTGGTGGGGCCAATCCACTATTCCAGTGGATAAGGCCGGCCCAGTCAGCCTGCTGACTAGGCAGCTGGCCCACCAGTCAGCCACTGCTAACTGGGAGTTGAACCAGGTCAACAAGGCCCACCAGTCAGCCGCTGTGTGAGCTGACTGGGTACAAACCTGGGTACACTTAGCATTTACTGTTTTGGATAATTCGAATTAATAAATAAATAAAATTCAGAATATTATTAAAACTTTGAAAAATCATAGAAAATAAACCATAAGTCAGATGAAAATAATTTATATATGAAAATTGATCAGAAAAATCCAAAGAATTCAAATATGACATTCATTCATCTGTCACATGCCTCTAGCAAGATGAACATGGAACTTTCCCCCTAGGATCATCTGTTCGATAATAGCCAAAGACCCAGGAAATATCGTCGGATATTCTCCCGCTCCGTCTGCAACGTGTAGTACTGCGTTAGGTCACCCCTAGCACTGCATGTTGTCATGTCATGCATGCATCGTGATGCATATGTTTGCATTATATTTATTGTTTCTTCCCCCTCTTCTCTCCGGTAGACCCCGAGACTGACGCTGCTACCGGGTACGACTACAACCCTAATGACCAGCCTTTTGCAGCAGAGCAACAAGGCAAGCAAAACCCCCTTGATCATCCCAATATCACCTATTCTTTCTTCCTCATGATTGCATTAGATTTTTCCACTCTATTTGTTTGCACCTATTCTGATGCATAGCCTGCTTTTGTATCCTGCTGATGATACTTTACCTGCTATACTAAAATGCTTAGTATAGGATGGTTAGTGATACCTCAGTGGCCCCACAACCATTGTCCCAGTTGCCCCTGCTTCATCATCAATGACATCGAGGAATTGAAGACAGAAGACTTGATCAACAAGATTGACAATCCGTTACCGACACATCACCTCACACACCTACTGTATGACTCTGGAGAGCTAATATTGATTACCGAGGGTGATACCACATAAAGCACTCCCGATGATATCTCTGTAGCATAGCTAATCGGTCGTGGGTATCGAGGGTGATTCCTCCTTCCCCACTCCCGATAGCGACTCTGTCGTACACTCCTCATCGAGTGGAATCCCTCGAGGGTGATTCCTCGGATTCTCACTATGTGTGGTAACCACATAGTTACTATGACTTGACACTGTACTAAATGAGAAAGACGGGTTGGCCCCAAGGGTACCCGTGTGTGAGATGTGGTCGGGTGAGCCCGGAAGGCACCCGAGGGGTAACTACGAGGCGTGGCCGGTCATTCCTTGTCCTTGCCACAAGTCCTCGAGATGGGGCGACGGGACCACATGATCGTGGAGCACTGATCGTCGCCGCAAGCTAATAAGTCACTAACGGGTTTGGATATGTGATCTGAGTAGGCCTCTGGCCTTTTCACACTAACCACCACGCGGGAATAAAATGGGTACTCTACGACCGTACATTCTCCCAAAAGTTCTTCAGACGCCACATTTGAGCGGCACGCGCCCGGGTGGCCCACGTAAGCACCGTCTTTGTATTAAGAGGTGCCCGGACTGACACCGGCCGCCCACGTGACGCGCAGGATTGCAAGGGCGATTGGCCCATGACCCCACGTAATTAGGATGTAGACCAGCGTGCTGGCCTCTCTGTTGAGGCTAGGTAGGATTACGGCATGTCGATCAGCCGAGGCCGGGTATGACCAGGAAATTGTGTCCGGCCAGAGTTAATCGAGCGTGTTGGGTAAAGTTTGTGCACCCTTGCAGGGAAGTATATCTATTCGAATAGCCGTGTCCACGGTAACGGACGCTCAAAGAGTATCCTGATCTATGATAACTAGAATTGGATACTTGTGATGTTAAATGAAATGTTGGCTCCGAGATTGCTTTCTCGCAGGGAGTCGAGAAGGAATCTCTGGGCGTTACTACAATATGATTGATAATTATAATATGCTAATTTGCACTCTCCTAATGCTGCAAGACACTGAAGATGCTAGTCTTCGATAGGACTAGGCCTTCTTCCCTCTTCTGGCATTTCTGCAGTTTAGTCCAAAGATATAGCCCCATTCCTTTGATACTGGTGCATACTTCGCATAGTTCTGATGTCAGTCTTGCGAGTACTTTGGATGAGTACTCACCGTTGCTTTGCTCTCCCTTTTTCCTCTTGATACGATTGCCGCGATCAGATGATGGAACCCAGGAGCCAGCTTACCCCGTTGACGACTACTACTACCCCGATGGAGGCTACTATGACACGTTCCGCCGGATGAACTTGCTTCATAAGGACCTTAAGCCATCTTCAACGGTCTTTCACGGAGTGGTGCCTGGAAAATCGGCTTATCCAGTCAGAAAAATTTCTCTGGAAGTAGCTTTTGGTGATGAATTCAACTATAGGGTGGAATATTTATGGTTTGAGGTGGTCAAGATCAAGAGCCCATACCATGCTCTGTTTGGACGGCCGGCTTACGCCAAGTTTATGGCTAGACCTTGCTATGTTTACTTACAGCTCAAGATGCACGGGATAAAGGGAACGATTACTGTGCATGGTGATCGGAAGATTGCTCTTGAGTGTGAGGAAGGTGATGCAGCATATGCGGAGTCAAGCTGTGCCGAGGCGGAGCTCAAGTTTTATAAGGAGAATGTTGACCCGGCAGATATGAGCCCGCTAAAGAAGCCTAGCACGGAATCTGAGCCGCCTCTAAAGTTTGTGGTAGAGGATACCAAGCTAGTGGATTTCACTCCTGGCGACTCATTCGAGCAATTCACTATTGGGGCTAATATGGATCCCAAATAGGAAAGCGCGCTCATCGAATTCATCCGTGAGAATCGGGACATCTTTGCATGGAAGCCTTCTGACATGCCGGGTGTACCGAGAGAATTCGCTGAGCACCACCTTAATGTGGATCCTAAGTTTAAACCGGTCAAACAGTTCCTCCGTCACTTCAATGAAGAGAGGCGTAAGGCTATTGGGCAAGAGGTGGCCCGGCTCTTGGCATCAGGGTTCATCGTTGAGTTTTTTCACTCGGAATGGTTAGCTAACCCGGTGCTGGTACTCAAGAAGAACGGCACGTGGCGCATGTGCGTGGATTACACGAATCTTAACAAGGCATGTCCGATTAACCCGTTTGCTCTCCCCCGTATCGATCAGATTATTGATGCAACGGCGGGTTGTGAGAGTTTATAGTTCCTGGATGCTTATTCAGGTTATCATCAGATCAAGATGGCAGTCAAAGACCAAGAGAAGATGTCTTTCATTACGCCTTTTGGAGCTTTCTGCTATGTGTCTATGCCTTTCGGGCTCAAGAGTGCTCAGGCGACTTACCAGCGTTGTGTGCAGAACTGTCTTCATGGTCAAATTGGGCGCAATGTTCACGCTTATGTGGATGATATTGTGCTCAAGTCAAGGAAGAAGGACACTCTGCTGGCTGATTTGAAGGAAACTTTTGACAATTTGCGGGTTTACAAGATGATGCTTAACCCGGCAAAATGTGTGTTCGGTGTGCCTGCAGGCAAGCTTTTGGGATTTTTGGTCTCTGAGCGTGGCATTGAGGCTAACCCGGACAAGAATAAGGCTGTCACTTCTTTGTCTAAGCCGGTGTGTATTAATGATGTTCAGCGCCTGGCGGGTCGTATTGCTGTGCTAAGCCGGTTCATAAGCCGCCTGGGTGAGAAAGCTATTCCTCTATACCAGATGATGAAGAAGACAGACGATTTTGTCTGGAGTGACGCGGCTGATGAAGCGTTTGAGGCGCTTTAAAAAGCAATTGGCTGAGCCGCCTGTTCTGGCCGCTTCTGTGGAGAAAGAGACTCTGCTTTTATATGTGGCGGCTAACAACAGGGCTGTCAGTGCTGCAGTTGTGGTGGAGTGCAAGGAGGCGGGTAAGGAGTACCCCGTTCAGCGGCCGGTTTATTATATCACTGAAGTCTTGACGGAGTCTAAGCAAAGATATCCACATTGGCAAAAGCTGGTGCTTGGGGTGTTCATGGCCAATCGCAAGCTGAAACATTATTTTCTTGGGCACCCTATCACAGGTCAGTTCTGCTCCTTTGGGGGATATCATTCAGAACAAAGAAGCCACTGGAAGGATTGCGAAGTGGGCAATTGAGCTTGGACCTCTTAATCTAAAATATGTGCCCCGGACGGCTATCAAATCTCAAGCCCTGGTGGATTTTATCAATGACTGGGCAAAGTGTCAAATACCCGAGGAAAAGCCAGACAATACTTATTGGACGATTCACTTTGATGGATCCAGGCAATTGGAAGGCTCGGAGGCTGGAGTTGTCTTAACTTCCCCGCGAGGTGACAAATTCTGTTATGTTTTGAGGCTAATGTTTCCTTGTACTAACAATGCAGCAGAATATAAGGCTTTGCTTCATGGGCTCCGTGTGGCCAAGGAGATGAACTTGAGCCGGGTCAGATGTCTTGGCAACTCAGACCTGGTGGCTCAACAAGTCTCTGGCACGTGGGACTCTAAGGATCCTCGTATGGCGGCTTATCGTCAGGCGGTTGATGTGATTGCTGGCCACTTTAAAGGTTATCAGGTGGATCATATTGACAGGCGGAAGAATGAGGCGGCTGATGCATTATCAAGACTGGGGTCCCAGCGTAAGCCGGTACCACCTAATGTGTTCCTGGACGTCTTGCATCACCCATCGGTCAAGTTACCGTCGAAGGAGGACTTGGCTATACCTGACCCGGAAGGGCAATTGGTGGCGGCTCTTCGGGCGATCCCTGACTGGACGTTGCCTTATCTGGTGTACCTGACTCGCGACGAGTTACCTCAGGATGAGACTCTGGCACGGCAGATCATAAGGCGGTCTAAGTCTATGACTATTGTCAACGGCGAGTTACATCGGCGCAGTGTGACCGGTGTCTTTCAGCGCTGTGTTTCTCCTGATGAGGGCCGGGAGATCTTACAAGAAATCCATGCTGGTGATTGTGGTCATCACACCCGGTCAAAATCATTGGTGGCCAAAGCTTTTCGACATGGGTTTTACTGGTTGACAGCTCATAAAGATGCAGAGGATTTGGTCACTAAGTGTGGCGGGTGCCAAAAATTTGGGCGACGTGCCCATGTGCCGGCTCAAGAGCTACGGATGATTCCAATCACCTGGCCGTTTGCAGTCTGGGGGCTTGATATGGTAGGACCTTTTAAGAGGTCTAAGGACAAAAAGACCCACCTCTTGGTGACGGTTGACAAGTTTACTAAGTGGATTGAAGCGGAGCCAGTCAGCAAGTGTGATGCAGCAACGGCAGTTCAGTTTGTCAAAAAGCTAATTTTTTGGTTTGGTTATCCTCATAGTATCATCACTGATAATGGCACTAACCTGTCCAAGGGGGCTATGAAGGAGTTCTGTGATGAGGAGCATATCCGTCTTGATGTATCTTCAGTAGCTCACCCGCAGTCTAATGGTCAAGCTGAACGTGCTAACCAGGAGATTTTGAGAGGTATAAAAGCCCGGCTAATGGTTCCTTTGGAACGCACGCCGGGTTGTTGGGTGGAGGAGTTTCCATCTGTTCTTTGGAGCATAAGAACCACCCCCAACAGGTCTACAGGCTATACGCCTTTCTTCATGGTTTATGGCGCAGAAGCTGTTCTCCCTAGTGATATTCGTCATGACTCGCCCAGAGTGGCGGCTTACGTGGAAACTGATAATGAGGCGGCGCGTCAGGATGCTTTGGATGCCTTGGACGAAGAACGGGATCTTGCAGCAGCTCGGTCGGCGATTTATCAACAAGACCTGCGTCGCTATCATAGCCGCAGGGTCAAGACCCGGACGCTCCAAGATGACGACTTAGTACTCCGGTTGATTCAAGACCAGACATATATGCACAAGTTGTCACCTCCCTGGGAAGGACCATTTGTGGTCAGCAGAAATCTCAACAATGGTTCCTATTATCTCATTGATGCACGGGAAAGTGACAAATCTCGCACTTCTGGTGAAGAGACCAAGAGGCCATAGAATATTGCTCACCTTCGACCATACTATACTTAAGCCGCCAGTCTGGCTCTCATCAATGTACATATTCCTGTCATTGTATATACCATCTTTTATGATATAATAAAGTTGGCATCCCCATGATTAGGGGCCTCTGTCGTTTTCTACACATTGAAAGTGTCATACAAAGGAGTTGATCCTTAATCAGGTCACTTGGGGGCTTCCAACCCTATGGGTTTAGCTTACATACCCTCTTGGCCAGGCTTTATGCCATGTCCGAGTTAAAGCTGCCTGTTTGCAACTTGCTACTCCGCCATGTGACCCGCCGAACTCTTGACAATTATTCTTGATAAGAGACCCTAAACTTTTATAAGTTATTCTCGCACAAAGACCCTGAACTTGTCAAGGTTTAAACGGCGGCTTTGTCACGAGAGAGCCGGCTTACAGTGAGCGAGGATAAACTCGTCTTGTCTACCTTGGTTTCCCAACCTGTTGCTTCTAAAGGCTGCCCTCTCTCGGCTGGATTTTGTAACCCCTCCGCTATGTGGCCCATTCGTACTTTTAGCAATGTCAATCTTTTAAAGACCCTGAACTTGCTAAAGTTTAAACGACGGATTTATGTCACGTGAGACCCAGTTTACAAGTTTTCTTTAGGCTTTCCGCCTAGTTTCTTCGGAAACAACACAAAATTACTTGTCTTGTCCTGCCGAGCCTTTAAAGCCGGCTTATAGGATGAGGCATACAAGTTACTTGTTTTTTGCAAGTACTCTCAGGATAAGATTCTAAGTTTTGGAAAATTCCGACTTGGCGTTACTTAGGAAGTATAATCCGCCCGGCGCTTCAAAATAGACAAAGAATTATATGTCACAGATGACTTTGTTAAGACGCCGGCAGAACCTTAAAGCAAGTGCATCAAAGGCACAAGAGCAGGCAGTTAAAAGTTTTCCTACTGTTATTACAAGGCTATCCAAAAGCCCAAAAGTTGCAGACTTCAAGTTTTTTCAACAATATCTAACCCGATGGATTAAACAAGGCCGGGTTACCTTCACATGATGCGACAGTTTTTCTCTAACTCGCCGCCGGGTCATCCTGCGTCGGGGCTTCGATCTCCTGGATCTGGAGATTGTCCACATCCTAATTGCAGTTGGTTAAAGCTTCAAACTTGGCCTCATCATGCATGATCGGAGATGGGTCAACATCAGGAGCGAAGAGGTGCTTACGACGTTGAGGAATTAAGGTTTTGGCTTCGAAGGTAGGCCCTCGAACGCGTTTGTTGTCTTCAGTATAAGCCGCCTGATACACTACTAGGTCAGCTTCTGCGGCCAGCCGGCTTGCCAGAACCCGGGATGCCTTATGACAGCGAGAGTAGTCTTCTTGTGTAAACTCTGAGCCATCGTCCTTCAGTTGTGGGAAGCCGTCCATCATTTCAGCTGGGTTAAGCTCCGGGGCATAAGCCAGCGACCGGCTCAAGGCAGCAATTGCGCCCTTGCGGGCAGCTGATCTCTTTAGTTCTTCCAGCTGCTTTGGGATAGTTGATAGGACTTCCAGCACACCTTTCATGACTTTCGGAATGCTCCTATCGGTCATGACAGCCTTGATGGTAAATAGAGACCCGGCATACAGCTGCTCTGTCAAAGAATATAGAGCCTTGAGCTTCAACACGCTGTTATCTGACAGCTGGCGGCTCCGTTCACCTACAAACATGTCAAAGCTTATAAGTCGCCAGAAAAGATTATTGACAAGTATTTGTATATGGTTGAAGGTTAAGGATACTTACCAAACACAACTCCAATCATACGAGATATGTGGCTCTTCAGAGTGTTCAACTCGCCAGTCACCGTTTTTAGCCGTCCCTCTGCGTCTTCAGCGCGCTTGGTCAGGGCGGCTTGGCTTGACTCAGCAGTCTGCTTGAAAATTTCGAGCTCTACTTTGATCTTCTCAAGATCTATGGAGCAGAGCCACCATTTTTCTTCCGTCTCTGCTCGGGCGTCTTGTTGCAAAGATAAGTTCTTCTTCAAGTCCAACAAATTAGACTCGGCAGCATTTAAAGATTCCTGCGCAAGGCAATTCGTGATAGTGCAAGGTTGTCAGTTTTAAGCCGTCGGTCCGGCTCACACCGTTTATGTCAAAGTTTGATACAATGATTACAAGTCTCAAGCAGATTGCAAGCAATATACTTGACACTTGGGGGCTAATGTATCCCAGCTTTTTCTTATAGTTCCGGCTCATTACTTAGGTAATGACCCGGCCCTTGGGGGCTACAATTGGCTCTTAAGATATCTTTGAGTCCCGGCTCATTACTTAGGTAATGACCCGGCCCTTGGGGGCTACATTTGGCTCTTAAACTATGTTTGAGTCCCGGCTCATTACTTAGGTAATGTCTCGGCCCTTGGGGGCTACAATTGGCTCTTAAGCTATGTTTGAGTCCCGGCTCATTACTTCGGTAATGACCCGGCCCTTTGGGGCTACAGTTGGCTCTTAAGCTATGGTTGAGTTCCGGCTCATTACTTAGGTAATGACCCGGTCCTTGGGTGCTACGATTGGCTCTTAATTTCTGATTGAGTGCCGGCTCATTATTTGAGATAATGACCCGGCCCTTGGGGGCTACGACTTGTTTTCACTCCATGTTCACATACTGATGATGCTTGGAAAGTTGCCAAATTGATGGAAGACCCGGCTGACCTTCTGAGAGATCATCTGGCTCTTGGGGGCTACATAAGTATATACAATGAAGAGGCAAGGGTAGTGAAGTACCTGATAGTTTTTCTTCATCTTGGCGACCAAGTTGGCCTCCATGTCTCGGCTGGCAAACAGACGACTCAGATAGCCGGCATGCAGTTCATCGGCAGTAAGTTTATCCAAATTTGAAAGATCAGAGGGAGTCTTCTCTTCCTTGGAGGGAGCCGCCTCGTCTTCCTTGATATGCTTTGAGAGCACATGTGAAGAAGCTGGAGGTTTGTAAGCCGCCCCGATAACGATGTCTTCTTCATGAGAAGCCTCATTTTCAGTTGACGGCCGGGGGCTGGGCGGCTTAGGAGCAGAATCTGGATGGGCTTCAGGAGCTTCAATGTCCATATCAGCCAGCTCGGTCTGTGGAGGAACCTCTTCATGGGCCTCTTTAGCAGCCTCAGAAGGTTCAATATGAGATTTAGGAATATTGGGTGTTGGGTTCTCCGGGTCTTGGGCATCAGGAGTTGAGGATGACCCGTCCACTTTCCTTCGTTTGGCTTGAGCCCTGCGAGCAAAGGCAATGTTGCTTTTGTCATGACAAGGTATGATATATTAAACACATTTCGGGATATGGAAATACTTACCCCGGGTTAATAATCAGAGGAGGTAGCTTTGAGGCGGTCGAATCGCCAGAAGAAGGAGGCGAGTCCTGAAAAAGTTAGCATTGTTAAACAATTAATAAGCTGCAAGGATAGTGTACAGGCAAAATGAGTTCAAGGCAAGGAAGTACTTCGGTGCGCTGTTTCCGAGGGGCCGGCTCATTGGGTAAGCCGGTTAAAAGGTCTCCAGAGCCGGCGCTCCGGGTTTGACGTCTGCTGTCGTCTTGCTGTTTCTTCAAGAGTAAGTTACGACTCAAGTGAGCAAAAGAACGTGAACTCTTTACCTTCCGTACAACTCGTCGTACTTTCTTTACTGGTGAAAGATCTGAGTCAGAGGAGACAATGGTTACCTCCGCTACGTCGGCATGGCTTGTTTCAGCTTCTTCCTGTGAGCAATCATCGTTAATAAGTTGCATAAAGAGAAGACCAAGGGAGTCAAGTTCTACCTCTTAGTCATCTAAGTCAAAGAGCTCTTCCGCTGACTGTTTCCTGTTGCGAGTTGGTGCCTTAGTTTTTGATGCTTTCGGCACCTTGCTCTTTTTCTTGAGAGTCGGGGGCAACAGTTTTTTCCAGAAGGAAGATCCGGCCTACGTATGACAAAGCATATTGGCAGAAAAAGTTTAATAAAGTATGGAGTCTAAGGAATGGATGAGGGTTAGGATGAAAAGAGTTACATCCGGAGCCGGGTTAAGTGCAGAAAAGGGGTTTAAGCTAGTCTTGCTGCAGGCGGCTAGTGGTTCCCCCAGCAAAGACTTGACGATAGTATTGAGATCCTGATCCTTCAAAGGTGTCTGGTTGAAGCGTTGAGGGTCATCTACTTTACCCGTATACTGGCACATTAAGGCGCCTCGGCGGCTCAATGGCAGAATCCTCCAGGAGACCCAGCAGCGGGTCAGATCAATACCCGTCAGCCCGTTGGCCAACAGGGCCCTGACTTTGGAGAACGTCGAGGCATATTGAGCACGCCCGGCGGCTGACATCCTGTCTGGAAGCTCTGTATCTATGCTAAGCCGGTAGGGACGGTAACCCGGCAATGGGTTCTCCCCCTCTGGTGAAGTGTCTTGACAGTAGAACCACGTCTTGTTCCACTCTTTGGGGTGACTTGGCAGGGTTGCGGCTGGAAAGAGTACGTCCCTCCGCCTCTGAAGAGTAACGCCCTCGAGCTTGAGACTTAACCCGTCAGCCATTTCTGTTTGGCGGTTGATGTAGAAGTACTCTTTGAAGAGATCGACAGACAGCTCCTCCTAAAGGTAGGCTTCGCAGAAGGTTTGAAATTGGCACATGTTGGTGACAGAGTTCGGGCCAATATCTTGGGGGTGCAGCTTGAACGCGTGTAAGACATCCTGGAAAAACTTTGACCCGGGCGGGGAAAAGCCCCGAAGAAGATGGTCTGTGAAGATAATGACCTCCCCATCTTTGGGTTTAGGGGTAGTCTCATTGCCTGGAACCCTCCAGTGGATAATATCCTGAGCCGGCAGAACTCCCATGGTGATAAATTCTTTGAGTGATTCTTCGGTCACTCCGGACTTTACCCAGTTGCAGGTGGACGGAGTTTTTGACATGGTGGCGGCTTAGAAAACTGCAGGAAGACATGCATATTCCGCGGGTTAAAAATACATCCTGACTAAGGTCATTACGACTGGAAATGGTGACAGCGTTTGGCGGGTCAATATAAAATTATGAGCTGCCGAAGCTACTTGTGGTAATACAGAGTAAGCCGGCAGCTTTTACGGCGGGTCAAGTTTATCAACGCAGATTGAAAAATTGCTAAGTGTTGAGAAACCAATTCCGCAACTACGACTATGAATTCAAGATCTACGGGCGAGGGAAAAAGGAAAATATTCTAGCCCTAAAAAGACCAGTGGAAGAACAGGCCGCCTCTGCGCAGATTAAAACGAGCTGTAGGTCTACAATGAATGCGGCGTGACTATGGAGCGGGCGGCCGCGTGATTTGGGCAGTATTATGAGGCCTAAAGAGGTGTTTTTTCTTTATCCAAATCTATGAAGGATTTCCGATGGACGGCGATGAACGCTGAAGAAATCCGGCGAGCTCGGGGGAGTTCTACGGGATTATTGCGGATCTAACAAAGAGCAGGATGAAACCTGGAAGGTGTGGATGAACGCGCGAAGGTTCTGGTCAGTCTCAGGTTGATGCAGCGGCCGGTGTCGATGAAGACGATGAGCTCCGGACGGCGCGGTGAGCTTCGGCGGCGCGGGCGTCTGGAGGAGGAAGAAGAAGGCAGCGGCGGGAAGATGAAAATGATGGGGCCCCCGTGCCTATTTATGAGGATGTGAGGTGATAGCAACAGTCGGCGCGAGAATCGAGGCGTCTCTTTAGTCAAGTGCCGTCGTGCCTCCTCGATTTTCGGGCCAGTCCTATTAATGAAAAAAGATCCGATCTGACGTCAGGGGAATCTTTTTTGATTTTTACTAATGACGTCACGGCGGGTCATGAAAGCTTGTCAGAAGCGACGACCATCCATTTTTCGGCGGGTCATGATGATCATCAGAGAAAGCAAGACTCGCCAACCAGAAGACTTGAAGATTGACATGAACTGGTTCAAATGAATCTAGGGCCTAATGTTGGGGATATGACCCCGTGATGAGACCCGCCCAAGTGGGGCCGGGTCATGCGGTTGGCGGCTTATTACTGTTGGTGAACGTTGCATGGGAAACAAAAAATTTCCTACGCACACGCATGACCTATCCATGGTGATGAGCATCTACGAGAGGGAGATTGTATCTACATACCCTTGTAGATCGCTAAGCGGAAGCGTTAAGAAACGCGGTTGATGTAGTCGAACGTCTTCGCGATCCAAATCGCTGAGCGTCCCGCGATCCAATCACGATCCTTCCGATCTAGTGCCGAACGGACGGCACCTCCGCGTTCAACACACGTACGGCTTGATGACGCCTTCACCTCCTCGATCCAGCGAGCGATGATGAAGTAGTAGATGAGTTCCAGCAGCACGACGGCGTGGTGATGGCGGTGAGGAACAATCTCAGCAGGGCTTCGCCAAGCACTACGGAGATTATGACGGAGGAACTAGAGGGCTAGGGTTGCCGGCACACGGCTTGGGAAATCCTGATGTGTCCCGTGTTCTAGCCCTGCCCCTCTATTTATATGTTGAGCCCTGGGGTCTAAACTTGGAGGAAAAACCTCTACAAGGTCGGTTTTGCCCACACAAGATCGGTTTGGCCCGCAAGGAAAGAGTCCAACTCGGATCCCTGCAGCAACGCGCACAAGCGGTAGTACCGCTCGGGAGCGGTAGTACCGCTTGAGCGGTAGTACCGCTTCACCCAAGCGGTAGTACCGCTTGAGCGGTAGTACCGCTTTACACAAGCGGTAGTACCGCTTAAGCGGCAGTACTGCCTTACTGCTTAAGGCAGCAGCAAAACTCCCTTTTGCACTTTCCAATATCTCGTGGGTTATACCCCTTTGGCCCATATAAAGTGTTGCTGCACCCGAACACTTCGGTGAACATCCGGAACCCCTTCCGGTGAATTCCGGAACCCTTTCCGGAGATCAAAACACTATTATCACATATATCAATCTTTACCTCCGGACTCTTCCGGAGATCCTCGTCATGTCCGGGATCTTATCCAAGACTCCGAACAACCTTCGGTCACCAACGATAACTCAACTATATTAATCGTCACCAAACGTTAAGTGTGTAGACCCTGCGGGTTCGAGAACTATGTAGACATGACCGAGACACGGCCAATAACCAATAGCGGGACCTGGATGCCCATACTGGTTCCTACATATTCTACGAAGATCTATATCGGTCGAACCTCTATGTCAAGGATTCAGTTAATCCCGTATGTTGTTCCCTTTGTTCTTCGGTATGTTACTTGCCCGAGATTCGATCGTCGGTATCTCTATACCTAGTTCAATCTCGTTACCAGCAAGTCTCTTTACTCGTTCCGTAATACAAGATCCCGTGGCTAACACCTTAGTCACATTGCTTGCAAGGCTTATAGTGATGTTGTATTACCGAGTGGGCCTTGAGATACCTCTCCGTCACACGGAGTAACAAATCCCAGTCTTGATCCATGCCAACTCAATGGACACCTTTGGAGATACCTGTAGAGCATCTTTATAGTCACCCAGTTACGTTGCGACGTTTGATACACACAAGGTATTCCTCCGGTGTCAGTGAGTTGCACGATCTCATGGTCATAGGAACAGATACTTGACATGCAGAAAACAATAGCAATAAACTGACACGATCAAATGCTACGTTTATAGTTTGGGTCTTGTCCATCACATCATTCTCCTAATGATGTGATCCCGTTATCAAATGACATCTCATGTCCATGGTCAGGAAACCTTTACCATCCTTTGATCAACGAGTTAGTTAACTAAAGGCTTACTAAGGACACAGTGTTGTCTATGTACCCACACATGTATTTGAGTTTCCAATCAATACAATTATAGCATGGATAATAAACGATTATCATGAACAAGGAAATATAATAATAACTTCTTTTATTATTGCCTCTAGGGCATATTTCCAACAGTCTCCCACTTGCACTAGAGTCAATAATCTAGTTCACATCACTATGTGATTTACATTGTAATGAATCGAACACCCATGCAGTTCTGGTGTTGTTCATGTTTAGCCCTTGGAAGAGGTTTAGTCATCGGATCTGCAACATTCAGATCCGTATGTACTTTGCAAATATTTATGTCGTCCTCCTTGATGTAATCGCGGATGGAATTGAAACGTCGCTTTATGTGTCTGGTCCTCTTGTGAAATCTTGGTTCCTTGGCTAGAGCAATGGCACCAGTATTATCACAGAACAGAGTCATTGGGTTAAGTGCACTAGGCACTACTCCAAGATCTGTCATGAACTCCTTCATCCAGACACCTTCCTTCGCCGCCTCCGAGGCAGCGATGTACTCCGCTTCGCATGTAGAATCAGCTACGACGCTTTGCTTGGAACTGCACCAGCTAACCGCACCCCCATTGAGAATAAATACGTATCCGGTCTGTGACTTAGAGTCATCCGGATCAGTGTCAAAGCTTGCATCGACGTAACCCTTTACGACGAGCTCTTGATCACCTCCATAAATGAGAAACATGTCCTTAGTCCTTTTCAGGTACTTTAGGATATTCTTGATAGCCGCCCAGTGTTCCACTCCTGGATCACTTTGAAACCTTCCGGCCATACTTATGGCAAGGCTGGCATCGGGTCTCGTGCACAGCATTGCATACATGATAGAACCTATGGCTGAAGCATAGGGGACGACACTCATCTTTTCTCTATCTTCTGCAGTCACTGGGCATTGAGTCTTACTCAACTTCATACCTTGCAAAACAGGCAAGAACCCCTTCTTGGACTGATCCATTTTGAACTTCTTCAAAATCTTATCAAGGTATGTGCTTTGTGAAAGTCCTATTAAACGTCTTGATCTATCTCTATAGATCTTGATGCCTAATATGAAAGCAGCTTTGTGAAAGTCCTATTAAACGTCCTAGGTCCTTCATTGAAAAACTCTTGTTCAAATATTCCTTCACACTTTCCAACATTTCTATATTGTTTCCAATCAGCAATATGTCATCCACATATAATATTAGAAACGCTATAGAGCTCCCACTCACTTTCTTGTAAATACAAGCTTCTCCGTAAACTTGTATAAACCCGAACGCTTTGATCACCTCATCAAAGCGAAGATTCCAACTCCGAGATGCTTGCACCAGTCCATAAATAGATCGCTGGAGTTTGCAAACTTTGTCAGCATTTTCTGGATCGACAAAACCTTCTAGTTGCATCATATACAACTCTTCCTTAAGGAAACCGTTAAGGAACGCTGTTTTGACATCCATCTGCCAAATTTCATAATCGAAAAAGGCAGCTATTGCTAACATGATTCTGACAGACTTAAGCATCGCTACGGGTGAGAAGGTCTCATCGTAGTCAACTCCTTGAACTTGTGAAAAACCCTTTGCCACAAGTCGAGCTTTATAGACGGTGACATTACCGTCTGCGTCCGTCTTCCTCTTAAAGATCCATTTGTTCTGAATGGCCTTACGCCCTTCAGGTAATACTTCCAAAGTTCATACTTTGTTTTCATACATGGATCCCATCTCGGATTTCATGGCCTCTAACCATTTCTCGGAATCCGGGCCCACCATCGCTTCTCCATAGCTCGTAGGTTCATCGTTGTCCAACAACATGACCTCTAAGACAGGGTTGCCGTACCACTCAGGAGCAGTACGCGTCCTTGTCGACCTACGAGGTTCGATAGCAACTTGATCCGAAGCTTCATGATCTTCATCATGAACTTCCTCTTCAACTGATGTAGGCTCTACAGAAACATCTTTCTGCGCTGCGCTACTCTCTGGTTGAAGTAAAGGTTCAATAACCTCATCAAGTTCTATCTTCCTCCCACTCAATTCTTTCGAGAGAAACTCTTTCTCAAGAAATGTTCCGTTTTTAGCGACAAACACTTTGCCTTCGGATCTGAGATAGAAGGTATACCCAACTGTCTCTTTTGGATATCCTATGAAGATGCATTTCTCCGCTTTGGGTTCCAGCTTTTCAGGCTGAAGCTTTTTTGACATAAGCATCACATCCCCAAACTTTAAGAAACGACAATTTTGGCTTCTTGCCAAACCACAATTCATATGGCGTCGTCTCAACGGATTTCGATGGTGCCCTATTTAAAGTGAATGCAGCTGTCTCTAATGCATAACCCCAAAACGATAGTGGCAAATCGGCAAGAGACATCATAGATCGCACCATATCCAATAAGGTTCGATTACGACGTTCGGACACACCATTACGCTGTGGTGTTCCAGGCGGTGTCAATTGTGAAACAATTCCACACTGTCTTAAGTGACTGCCAAACTCATAACTCAGATATTCTCCTCCTCGATCAGATCATAGGAATTTAATCTTCTTGTTACGATGATTCTCAACTTCACTCTGAAATTGCTTGAACTTTTCAAACGTTTCAGACTTGTGTTTCATTAAGTAAATATACCCATATCTACTTAAGTCATCAGTGAAGGTGAGAAAGTAACGATAACCACCGCGCGCCTCAATGCTCATCGGACCGCACACATCAGTATGTATGATTTCCAATAAGTCACTTGCCCGTTCCATCGTACCAGAGAACGGCGTTTTAGTCATCTTGCCCAAGAGGCATGGCTCACATGTGTCAAGTGATTCAAAATCAAGTGACTCCAAAAGTCCATCAGCATGGAGCTTCTTCATGCGTTTTACGCCAATATGACCTAAACGGCAGTGCCACAAGAAAGTGGTATTATCATTATCAATTCTACATCTTTTGGCATCAATGTTATGAACATGTGTATCATCACTATCGAGATTCAATAAGAATAAACCCCTCACATTGGGTGCATGACCATAAAAGATATTACTCATATAAATAGAACAACCATTATTCTCAGATTTAAATGAGTAACCGTCTCGCAATAAACAAGATCCAGATATAATGTTCATGCTTAACGCAGGCACTAAATAACAATTATTCTGGTTTATCACTAATCCCGATGGTAAT
This sequence comes from Elymus sibiricus, assembly GCA_039707655.1. Taxonomy (NCBI): domain Eukaryota; kingdom Viridiplantae; phylum Streptophyta; class Magnoliopsida; order Poales; family Poaceae; genus Elymus; species Elymus sibiricus. The sequence goes on from CM077675.1 coordinate 19,736,794, forward strand.
CGAAGAGCGAGCATGCCGACGGCGATCACATCAACCTTGGAACCATTTCCCACGCGCATCGTCACTTCGTCCTTTGCCAGCCTCCGTCTATTCCGCAGTTCCTGTTTTGAGTTGCAAATGTGAGCAACCGCACCGGTATCAAATACCCAGGCACTACAACGAGAGTTGGTAAGGTACACATCAATAACATGTATATCATATATACCTTGTTTGTTGTTGGCCGCCTTCTTGTCAGCCAAATACTTGGGGCAATTCCGCTTCCAGTGACCAGTTCCCTTGCAATGAAAGCACTCAGTTTCTGGCTTGGGTCCAGCCTTGGGTTTCTTCACGGGAGGGGCAACTGCTTTGCCACTCTTCTTGGAGTTACCCTTCTTACCCTTGCCATTCTTCTTGAAACTAGTGGTTTTATTGACCATCAACACTTGATGCTCCTTCTGAATCTCAGACTCAGCGACTTTCAACATCGCAAACAGCTCGGCGACTGACTTGTTCATCCCGTGCATGTTATAGTTCAACACGAAGCTCTTGTAGCTAGGCGGCAATGATTGAAGAACTCTGTCAGTGATAGCCTCTGGTGGAAGGGGCATCCCCAATTCAGCCAGACGGGTGGAGTACACAGACATTCTGAGTATGTGATCACTGACAGACCCGTTCTCCTCCATCTTGCAAGCATAGAACTTATCGGAGGTCTCATACCTCTCGATCCGGGCATTCTTCTAAAAGATAAACTTCAACTCCTGGAACATATCATATGCTCCATGATGTTCAAAACGTCTTTGAAGTCCCGGTTCTAAGCCTTAGAACATTGCACATTGAACTATTGAGTAGTCATCAGAACGAGCCTGCCAGGCGTTCACAACGTCTGGAGACTCAACTGGAGCGGGTGGATCACCAAGCGGTGCATCAAGGACATAAGCCTTCTGGGAAGCCGTAAGGATAATCCTTAGATTACGGGCCCAGTCCACAAAGTTACTTCCATCATCTTTCAACTTAGCTTTCTCTAGGAACGCATTAAAATTCAGGGGTGCTACTGCGCGAGCCATGATCTACAACATAAATAGTGCAAAGACAACTTAGACTATTGTTCAAGATAATGAGTTTAGTTAATCATATTACTTAAAAACTCTCACTCAAATTGACATCCCTCCGGTCATTCGAGTGTCACATGATCCAAATCAACTAACTCAAGTCCGATCATCACGTGAGTTGAGGTGGTTTCAATGGTGAACATCTTCATGTTGATCATATCTACTATATGACTCATGTTCGACCTTTCGGTCTCTTGTGTTCCGAGGCCATGTCTGTACATGCTAGGCTCGTCAAGTTTAACCCGAGTGTTCCGCACATGCAACACTGGCTTGCACCCGTTGTATGCGAACGTAGAGTCTATCACACCCGATCATCACGTGGTGTCTCGAAACGACAAACTTTCGCAACGGTGCACACTCGGGGAGAACACAATTTTATCTTGAAATTTAAGTGAGGGATCACCTTATAATGCTACCGTCGTCCTAAGCAAAATAAGATGCATAAAAGGATTAACATCACATGCAAATCATAAGTGACATGATATGGCCATGAACTTGTGCTTTTGATCTCCATCTCCAAAGCACCGGCATGATCTCCATCGTCACCGGCATGACACCATGATCTCCATCATCTTGATCTCCATCAACGTGTCGCCATGAGGTTGTCGCACTGACTGTTGCTTCCACGACTATTGCTAACTCATAGCGATAAAGTAAAGCAAAACGGCGAAAATAATTAAAGACAACTATATGGCTCCTGCCAGTTGCCGTACTCATCGACATGCAAGTCGTGATATTCTATACAACACATGATCATCTCATACATCACATATATCTCATCATGTAATTGGCCATATGACATCACAACATACCCTGCAAAAACAAGTTAGACGTCCTCTAATTGTTGTTGCAAGTTTTACGTGGCTGCTACGGGTATCTAGGAAGAACGATTCTTACCTACGCAAAACCACAACGTGGTGTAGTGATTGCTTTTTGATCTTCTAAAAGAACCCTCTTCATTGAACCGATTCAACTAAAGTGAGAGAGACAGACACCCGCCAGTCACCTTTATGCAACAAGTGCACGCAGCGGTGAAACCAGTCTCGCGTAAGCGTACGCGTAATGTCGGTCCAGGCCGCTTCATCTCACAATACCGCCGAATCAAGTATCAACTAGTAACGGCAAGCAATATGTATACACCCACGCCCACAACTCCTTTGTGTTCTACTCGAGATCTCATCTACGCATAGACCTAGCTCAGATGCCACTGTTGGTGAACGTTGCATGGGAAACAAAAATTTTCCTACGCACACGCAAGACCTATCCATGGTGATGAGCCTATCCCTTGTAGATCGCTAAGCGGAAGCGTTAAGAAACGCGGTTGATGTAGTCGAACGTCTTCGCGATCCAAATCGCCGAGCGTCCCGCGATCCAATCACGATCCTTCCGATCTAGTGCCGAACGGACGGCACCTCCGCGTTCAACACACGTATGGCTTGATGACGCCTTCACCTCCTCGATCCAGCGAGCGATGATGAAGTAGTAGATGAGTTCCAGCAGCACGACGGCGTGGTGATGGCGGTGAGGAACAATCTCAGCAGGGCTTCGCCAAGCACTACGGAGATTATGACGGAGGAACTAGAGGGCTAGGGTTGCCGGCACACGGCTTGGGAAATCCTGATGTGTCCCGTGTGCTAGCCCTGCCCCTCTATTTATATGTTGAGCCCTGGGGTCTAAACTTGGAGGAAAAACCTCTACAAGGTCGGTTTTGCCCGCACAAGATCGGTTTGGCCCGCAAGGAAAGAGTCCAACTCGGATCCCTGCAGCACCACGCACAAGCGGTAGTACCGCTCGGGAGCGGTAGTACCGCTTGAGCGGTAGTACCGCTTCACCCAAGCGGTAGTACCGCTTAAGCGGCAGTACTGCCTTACTGCTTAAGGCAGCAGCAAAACTCCCTTTTGCACTTTCCAATATCTCGTGGGTTATACCCCTTTGGCCCATATAAAGTGTTGCTGCACCCGAACACTTCGGTGAACATCCGGAACCCCTTCCGGTGAATTCCGGAACCCTTTCCGGAGATCAAAACACTATTATCACATATATCAATCTTTACCTCCGGACTCTTCCGGAGATCCTCGTCATATCCGGGATCTTATCCAAGACTCCGAACAACCTTCGGTCACCAACGATAACTCAACTATATTAATCGTCACCAAACGTTAAGTGTGTAGACCCTGCGGGTTCGAGAACTATGTAGACATGACCGAGACACCTCTACGGCCAATAACCAATAGCGGGACCTGGATGCCCATACTGGTTCCTACATATTCTACGAAGATCTATATCGGTCGAACCTCTATGTCAAGGATTCAGTTAATCCCGTATGTTGTTCCCTTTGTTCTTCGGTATGTTACTTGCCCGAGTTTCGATCGTCGGTATCTCTATACCTAGTTCAATCTCGTTACCAGCAAGTCTCTTTACTCGTTCCGTAATACAAGATCCCGTGGCTAACACCTTAGTCACATTGCTTGCAAGGCTTATAGTGATGTTGTATTACCGAGTGGGCCCTGAGATACCTCTCCGTCACACGGAGTAACAAATCCCAGTCTTGATCCATGCCAACTCAATGGACACCTTTGGAGATACCTGTAGAGCATCTTTATAGTCACCCAGTTACGTTGCGACGTTTGATACACACAAGGTATTCCTCCGGTGTCAGTGAGTTGCACGATCTCATGGTCATAGGAACAGATACTTGACATGCAGAAAACAATAGCAATAAACTGACACGATCAAATGCTACGTTTATAGTTTGGGTCTTGTCCATCACATCATTCTCCTAATGATGTGATCCCGTTATCAAATGACATCTCATGTCCATGGTCAGGAAACCTTTACCATCCTTTGATCAACGAGTTAGTTAACTAGAGGCTTACTAAGGACACAGTGTTGTCTATGTACCCACACATGTATTTGAGTTTCCAATCAATACAATTATAGCATGGATAATAAACGATTATCATGAACAAGGAAATATAATAATAACTTCTTTTATTATTGCCTCTAGGGCATATTTCCAACAATTACAAGGTTGGGTACGAACTTACCCAATGGGCCGGGAGGCCCAGAACCAGAAGACGAGATGTAGCCCGGTGGCGTGAGCCGCCGGTGGCGGCTTGTTAGATAAGGTATGTATAGTTAGAGGTGAGGTCGGTGATCAAGTATAACCCGACCCGGACTCTTGTAAGCCCAGGGCCTTGACCTGTGTATATAAGGGCGGGTTACCTGGGCGGCTTAGGCCACAAAACAACTCATCGATAGCTAGGTCAAGCGAACTCGCTCCCTTGTAATCGATACCCAATCAATACAACACAAAGCAGGACGTAGGCTTTTACCTCTTTCCGAGGGGCCGAACCTGTTTACACCCTTGTCTCTCGATTCCGATCAACCCCTTTGAGCTCACCACCTTAGCGATGGCCCCGAACCTAAGTCCTTTCATGGGGACATCTGCCGTGACAAAACTATGACAACAACCGTGACGGAGCCTACTATGACGTGGAGCTCGCCGACGACCAGGAGTAGTTCGGAGGCTCCCAGGCAGGAGGCTTGCGCCTTTTCGATCTAGTTGTCGCTGTTATGCTCAGCCTTCTTAAGGCAAACTTGTTTAATTAATGTCTGTACTCAGATAATGTTGCTTCCGCTGACTTATGTACTCAGGCTTTTGTATTCGAGCCCTCGAGGCCCCTCGCTGTAATATGAAGCTTGAATTATTTTAAATTTGTGTGTAGAGTTGTGTTGTGATATCTTCCCGTGAGTCTCTGATCTTGATCGTGCATAATTACGTGTATGATTAGTGCACGATTAAAGCGGGGGCGTCATAAGTTGGTATCAGAGCCGACTACCTGTAGGAATCCCCCTTTCCAACTCCTTGGCCGAAGTTGAGTGTAGACGTTGAAAAACTTTTAATAACATTGCTGTGTGGCTTACGGGCCCACATCTCAATTGGGTGGTATTAGAATCTTTTATTCCTTATCCTTACTCTGAGCTCTGATCTCTCTTCTCTTCGGGTTAAGGATTTTACTAACTCTAACATTAGGTTCTCGTGATCATATCCACCTGGAGAGCCGTCTCGTCGACATCACATAATGCTTCAATCATGTGTGCCACTAAAACCGTCCACCTCCTGCACCCTTCCAATGAGATAGTGGTCCACTCTGCTCATCTTATTCGAAATGCCGAGGCCCAGATTTATTCCTTGAACACATTAAATGCATCACCTCTTGAGGGGATTGAAAGCATTCCAGTGGTTCGTGACTTTCAAGATGTATTTCCAGAAGAACTTCCAGGAATCCCTCCTGTTAGAGCACTCGAGTTTGTCATCGACTTAAAACCAGGCACCACTCCTATAGCCAAGCGACCTTACAAGATGCCTCCTCATGAACTCCTCGAACTAAAGAAGGAAATTGACATTTCGCTTCGCAAAGGTTCATTCGTCCAAGTTCCTCAGCCTGGGGAGCACCTTCTATCTTTGTCAAGAAGAAAGATGGTACGAATCAATTGATTCAAGATTACCGACCCATCAACCAAGCAACAATTCAGAACAAATATCCGCTTCCTCGGATCAATGATCTGTATGATCAACTTACTGGATCATCGGTGTTTTTTAAACTCGACTTGAGGTTGGGTTATCATCAGATCCGAGTTCGTGAAGAAGATATTCCCAAGACCGCATTTGTTACTCGCTATGGTTCATACGAGTACACCGTCATGTCTTTCGGTTTAACAAATGCCCAAGCGACATTCTCACGTTTGACGAATTATATCTTTATGGATTACCTCGACAAGTTCGTCGTAGTTTATCTGGATGATATCCTGGTATACTCCAAGAATGAAGAAGAACATGCTGAACATCTTCGTCTTGTATTGGAAAAGGTTCGAGAATATCAGCTATATGCCAAATTCTCCAAGTGTGAGTTCTAGCTATCCGAAGTGACTTACCTTGGTCATGTGATCTCCAAGGATGGTATTGCCGTCAACCCTGAACGAGTTCAGGCTAATCTTGATTGGCCTCCCCCGAAGAATGTCAAGCAAGTCAGAAGTTTCCTCGGACTCGCCAGCTATTGCCGGCGCTTTGTCGAGAACTTCTCCAAGATTGCAAAACCCCCGACCAACCTGCTTCACAAAGGCATTAAGTTCGAGTGGACAGACAAGTGTCAAGAAAGTTTCCAGACACTCAAGGACAAGCTGACATCTGCTCCAGTGCATACTCCTCCAGATTCTCGCAGGGACTTTGTCATTTATTGCGACGCTTCTCGTCAAGGATTAGGCTATGTCCTAATGCAAGATCGCAGAGTGATTACTTATGCATCACGACAGATGCGCCCTCATGAATAGAACTACCCAGTTCATGATCTCAAACTTGCTGTAGTTATCTATGCATTATTGAATTGGCGACATTACCTTCTCGGTAATCGTTGTTTGGCGGTCAACTCCAGCAGCGCCACTGCCGCCGTGCTCTGCCTCATCATGCGTGGTGACATCAAGTGTGTTTTTGGGCTGCGATTTAAGTTTTGTGTTTGGTCAGGCGTCGCTTCTGTAGGCGCACGAGGGACGTCGGTGCGACGAGCTGCGGCACGGTTGCGGGACGAGCTGCGGTGCAAGACATGGATTTGGGAGCCCTCCTGTGAGAGAAGGCGAAGGGCGGGACGAACGTAAACGGCCGCCGACGGCGGACATGGGCTCAAGCCAGCACAGGTTCCCGGCGGAGCAGCTGCCTCACAATTCGATGTGCTCTTATTATTCTCTTTCAGATCCATTTTTTCCACATAGGTCTCAATAAGAATTGGGGATTAGGAAATTGATCGCTTCAAAGTAATGAGCATACGTATTACTTCTTATGCATGAGGGTATGAAACATGTTTTTGTTTTCAATTCTTGCAGCACAGGGGATTTTTGGTGGTCAAGTGGTCAACCCATCAGCCAATGCCCTCATGATCTGCATTGGGTGTGCTTACACCTTTCTTTGGAAGATGTCAGGCAGTAGCGCTGCTTCAGTATATTAAGAGAAGATTTACAAAATCTGCAGGTGTATAATTACACTTGATCTATGCATCTTTGCCCAAATTTGAATAACTGTGAATTTGTGACCATAACACTTGCCATCTTTTCTGACGTATTTTTTGTTTTGCTAGGTCAAGTAGTTCCTGTTAAATGACCTTGGGAATGGGGTGGTTCACCGGGGTAATTAGCGGTAGCACCTCATGTTGACATGGAGTGGACGAGGTATGTATTTTCAGCTTGTTAGTCACGATGAAGTGGAATACATCATAATATTTCTCTGCATGAACTGTCAGGGACATATCACCACGTCCACTTAATCCAGTTTATCCATGTTCAGTTCCTTAGGTTGCCTACCTGTGTCCGGATTTACCATATATTATTTGACTGGAAAATTGCATTGTTAATCGCTTGAGAGAACAAGTGAATATGTAGGTTGTATCCCTCTTCTCCCCTCCCCTCCCCTCCTCCCCCCGTGTGGCGGTGCCGCGCCGCACCGGGGCAACCTCCGGTCGCCTCCGCTCGCCACCAGCGGCCCCTCACCTCCCGCCGCCGTCGCTGAGGGCGTTGCAGGCTAAGCCTGTGGGCCGCAGCGGCAGCGGCGGCGGCAATCCTCCTCGGCCCACGATTGGATCTGGGTGGCGGCGTTCTACTCCGGCCGGATTAAGGGCGGTGGCGCGGGCCGGCGGCGGCCAGGGTCGGTGTGCTGGAGCTGGCGTCGGCGAGATCTCCGCGGCGGCGGCTAGGGCGCCCGATCTGGGCCCAGATGGGCTTCAACGGATCGCTCGATACGCTGTCGTGCATCTCCGCTGATCCGGCGACGTCAAGCGGCTTCTGGGCTGGTCCTGCAACACGAGGACGTCGGGGGCTCCGGCCCTGGGCGCGGCGGTGGCGGCCATCTCCTTCGCCGGAGGTGGTCGGCCTGAGGCTAGGTGGTTGGATCTCCAGATCCGTCATCTAGTCCCGGCTGCGAGTTGGGGAGACAGAGTTGCCGGTGAAAACCGAGCCGATGGCGGGCGATGGCGGCGTCTTGCGTCGTTACCTTGATGAAGGCATCGTCGTGTAACTATTGTCGACCCACTCATGCTGCTCCGGGGGCAACCCTAAGATCTGGTCATCCAGATCGGACGATGGCGGTACTGCGGTGTCATTACTTTCTTGGGAGCATCGTTTATGGAGCAGCGCTGGAAGACAGAGGCAGGAGGTGGAGCGGCTAAGTCTTGCACGGAGCTTCGGCGGAGATGTCAAGTCATGCCTGGCCGACAGGTGCTACGCTGTGTCATGCCTGGTCGGCAGGTGCTACGCACGACAGATCTTCCAGAGTCTTCGCTTCTGGATGGACGAGCGCGGGGCGGTGGTGCCGTTGGGCGTCGTGGTGGCGTCGACGGATGTCTGGACTGGCAAGGAAGATGCGGATCTCTATCTTGAAGATGGGTCAGCGGTCCGAGGATGATGGCGGCTTCTGGATTCTAAAACGTGTGTATGTGATACGCGTTTTAGGTCTGCTGCACCGGTTGTTGGTCCCGATACGTTATGTGGATGGATCGGCGACGACACCGGTTTTAGATATGGGGCGTGAGAGCACTCCACATTATCGAGTCTGTAGGTGTGAGTGGTGGCTTCGGGTGGCTTGATGTATTTTTTTGTCAGACCTTTGTGGAATAATTAATAAAGATGGCCGTATGCATCGACTGATGCAGAGGCCGGGGGTTTAACCTCCATTTCCAAAAAAAAAAAGGTTGTATCCCTCTTAGTTTGTTAACAATCTGTTCACGGAGTCACTACTCCATCATCACATAAGACACATATGTTAAGATCAATTTTTTTTTCATCTATACATGTGATCCCTTTTTAGTCATGTTGAACTTGAGAAAGTGAATTACTGGAACAAGTGAATTATTAGAGAAGTAAATTGTCAGTCTGTTACATGTGGGAAGAGGCCTTTTGGAACAAGTGAATTATTTGAAAATTAAAATATTAAAATATGTTAAAAGTGAAGTTACTCTCCAACTAAAATTTTATGCAAGCACTGATCTTTAAATTGAAGGTGATTATTCTTTTTAAGAAGGGAGAATGATTCACTTTGGTGTATATGATGCTTATAGTTTGTTCTTGTTATATCCTCTAACTGAACCAACTTGCCATTTCATACCCATGCTATTAGATCTGGTGCTGATGCACGACGGTCACTTCTCTTAAGAGCGTGTTACTGTTTTATTTGTGGTTTAGACTTGAACACATACTTCCGTTCGAAATCAATAAGTACCAGCCTCTCATGATTACGATAACTAATTAGTCATGTAACACATGCAGATTATCATATACTACTGGATGCCGCCACTTTGGAGTGTCAGAGTTATGTTGGTGAGCTGCCCCATGTTGTTCATGTTATGGTTTGATGTGAAAGGAAATGGGCACATAGGTCGAGAAGAGAAGCTTTCATTGAGCATAAGTGTGGTGTTGTAGGAATTTCTGATATTACTTAGATCTTCAGATAGCCTTGTTTGAAGGTAGGATAGTCTTATTATGAGAATCAAGTATGATATTATGACATTCTATGAGGACTATGTTTTGGCACATAAATTTGTGAATCATTTATTCCTTCTTGAGAGACACTGTTTTTCCAGAAAAATACTACTATGAGTTCAGAATTTTAGCAAAACATGCAAGTTGTCATCTTAAGATTAATCGTTAACTAGCATTTGAGAGCATGCGATAAACAAAGAGACTAATGGGTATGTATCTACTACCCCTATAAAAGCACGAAAGACGGAGATCCAAACAATCTCGTCCATCCAGTAACAAAATCTAACGGTCCAGAATCATTCTGTGTTTAACACCAAGCCACCACGGTTTAATGCTCGCAAATCCCTCTGCCCACCATCGTTAAGAAAAAATAGAACGCCCCACGACCTGTTCCCCCCAACCGCCGCACCTCCTTCCTCGCTGCCGACCACGCTGGCGCCGCCGCCGCACGCACCCCGCATCCCTTCGCCTCCCCGGCACCTGCCCCGCCTCCCCGACGCCGCCGCACGCACCCCGCATCCCCTTGCCTCCCCTGCTCCAAGCGGCGAGCTTCGGTGCTCCACCACTTGCGCAGCAGCATGCCAAAGCCGCCGCCGCTCAGGTGGCCCCCGACGCCCACCGTCGGGCAGAGCCCCCCCGGGAAACGACTGCCGGTCGGTCGCCCTCCCAATGGCGTGGTACAGCTCCCCGAGCGTGGCGCCGGACTCCACCCACGCCTCGGCCGGCTCTTGGACGGTGACGCACACGGAGAGAAGGGCGGCAAGGTCGACGACAGCGAACTCCCCAGGGCAGGCGGACCGGAACGAGAGGCCCTCGTAGTCGTGCCCGCCGCTACGCACGCAGAGGCACACGCCGTGCCGGCAGCCGCAGACGACGGCGGCATGGACGTGGGACGCGATCTGATGCCGAGGCCTCCACGGGAGTATTGCTGCTGCTGATCCCAACCTCCACGCTAACCCACACCCGTCCCATGGTCGCCGAGGCCATCCGCATCATGGGTACTTTTGCCACAACTCAGTAATTAGCAATCAGTCCCGTTCATGTTTTTGTTGGTTCGAATGCCTTTTTTCCATGTTTTTTTTGCTGATGAATCAATCTGGCCATATCCTGACAGAACATAAAAATTAGATGAATCTATCTGGCCACATCCTTTTACACTTATTGATTTATCAGAGTAATCTATTTGCAATTTGTTGTACAAATCAACCTAGCTGATTTTACCAGTTGATCCCAGTAAGTGGAATATTAATCTCACAAGATCTTTGACTAATTTAGAGTTGATTTTTATTTGCCTAAAGGTTTGCAGCATCAAACGGAATTAGGTCCTGCAGTGATTTGTCAATGGCGTATGTCTGAAGTGTTTTTGGCCATAGCATCATGCACGTACAAGTGCTTGCAAGCACGCATATTGATTGATTTTGGGAGACTAGCATGCACGAACAAGCTAGCTAGATAACCTTCCGACCATAGAGAACCCACCCTTTCTTTCTTGCAGGATTGAGAAGATTGAGAACTTGGAACGTTTTTTATGTACAGAAAGAAAGCAGATTATGCTTGTAGATAATGATGGTGAGAAGATCAAATTTATTTTATGGGGTTTCACATGCAAATCTTTTCAGGTTCATTTGTCTCAATATAAGTTCCTGCTGCTTCAGTCACGTTATAGCAATCTAAACATTCTTTTTCAGTGTACAGTGTAGGTAGCATGCTTCACTGGACAGTCCTTATATTGCCAATTTTGTGCACAATAATAATGAACTATTCCTACTTAATAGATGTAAATTACAAGATAGGAAGACATGAACTATTTGATGTAGATATGGATAATATTATAGGATGGACAATGCAGATCCATTGTTGAACTTGCATGTCCAAGTGATATAGGATGTCCAATAAAAAACTTGAAAGAAATAAACTGTTGGCTCGCTGAACTTTTGAGACCTAACATACAAATTGTATAGTTTGGTAATATATAGGAGGGAAATGAACATTTGGCTTGCTGAACTTGGTGTTTCTTTTTGCATCATGATGATTTCAGAAGTACGGTCAAATGGAAGGCTGGAGGAAGATTTTTGAAATGGCAAAGGCGTCAATAAGGACAGGAGACAAGAGGTAACATTCTTTTATGTGTTACCCTCTGCTATTAGACTGTACTATTGAAATCGAGCAGCAAAAATTCAAGTTGATAATGCATTGATATCTCTCATGTGTTAACATGTCAGTGATGACAGTGGAAAATGTACGAATATGCAGCCTTCACAGTAAAAAGGTAAAAGAGTTCTTTCATTTTGTTTGTTTTGCTCTGGAGATATATGACAACTGGACATATATATATGCAGGTGTTACTTGTTTCTTCATAGAGGACAAAGGTGTCCTCTTCATAATGGTCAAGGACACAACTGCATGCTTGACATATTTGGGTTTAACTATCTCTTTTGTTTGCTGCTTTCATTGTTATTACTTTTGTCATATATCTTATTTCTTAAAGTCTTGCTCAAAATTTTTGTTTTGGATATGCGCATTTCATATTAGTTGAGATGTGCATTGGCCTTTTATCCTAAGTTTAGACGAAGCTCAAGTAATTAGCTCCATTTTATACGACTGACGAGGTATCAGTATTCTTCTCTTTTAGCTATATATATATATATATATATATATATATATATATATATATATATATATATATATATATATATATAATAAATAGTCAGGATTCGCAAGTAAGGATAAAAGGCTGTTGATGTAATCAGTTTTTTTCTTGTTTCCTGATATCCAGTAGCCTTATAATTAGCTATTTGTGAGTGATTTTGCCTGCATCGCTCTCTTTACTACTTATAAAAGAGCAACCATTTTTTTTAGAAGTTAAAAAGCACAGAAAACATGGCACAAGATATAATTTGTAGTAGTAGAATGACATTGAGTACTGAACATTTGATTGAAAATCCTAATTCGGATGGAGCAAAGTTTCCACAAACTTAATTGATACTGGAGTTTAACTTTTATATTAGGCAAAAGGAGGGTTGACCTTTGCAAAACTGGTCGTACAATTCATTCTTCAGAAGTGCATCGAAATAAAGAATTCCAGTTTCTTGATTTTGAGTAAATTGATTGGGCCTCCCTTACCATTTTTTCTCCAAAATCACCTCGCTTCCCATGGCACTGTTGTTTCAAAGACGGAGCTCTACAAAAGAATTCCAGTTTGTTGCTCTATCATTTATGCTGCAACTTTTTGTTGATTCGTTTACATTTTCTTTAACAACTTTTAGTGAAAGGCAACCTCCAATCGAGCAGTGATTTACCAGAGCAGTTTCGATTTTCTCTTTCTTTTGTACATTGTTGTTGTGCATAATTTGTTCTGTTATAGAGCTTTGTTAGACAAGCTGGTTTAACTGAGTATTGTTCTGCTTTAGATTGCTGCACTTTCTGCTTGTGAGTGGATCTAAGAGTTAACATGATACAATATCTTTTCGAAAGATGATACATTATCTCGACACGAGCAGGTGCCATTTTTTGGGCATTAGATAGGTTAGCATTTTTTAACAACGTACATTATTTTTCTTATGTGTGTTCGACAGAATTTTCTGAAATGGAGTTCTGAATTTATGTTCTGACAAGTTCACTAGAATTTGGTAGGTTTGCATTTGTTTGCGGCGTCCACGATTTCAGTGCACATGATTTACTACTGAAATATTCACGACTTATTATTTGCCTATACGTGTTTTACAGTATTTTCTTGGTATAAAGTTCTAACTCAGATGTTGGGGAATGTGAAAGTTAACTCTTTGATTTTGAGTAATTCTAAGAGAAGACATATTATTGATCAGGTATCCTTTTTTTTAGTAATGCTAAGAGCATACATGATACATCTCATCATCATTGATAGCTGATAACTGATGACATGAGCGAGTGGGGGACAGGCCCCTTTAGCTACTGCAATAAGGTTGTGCATACAAATGGGCTACTCATATTCCATTGTTAGACAAGCTAGCCGCAAGAAGTAGGTTCAGCATTCGGCTCCATTTTATTTACATTCAGATAATCTTGTTGCAACACCATTACTTTTCTTGATACCAAACAACCATTTTCAGTAATCATATATAGCTTGTATTTGGTTTGTTTATTCTATTATACCATACATATCATGATAAGCCTTTAATCGCTTAGTGAGAGTGTTTTGTTCACTCAAAATTGAGTGCCTGATGGTCTGATTAGATTATGTATGTGAAGATATGCAAGATGAATATGCAGCTGCACCTAAACAATGGCATTGTTTTCTTGGAGTGTAGACAAAATATACAGCCTCACCTAAACACCTCAGTACCACAAGATGGTCACTATGGTACTTTCCGGGGATGTGTATAGAGGAATCCCCCATGTATTTAGGTTGTTTGCTTAACTATTACTCTTCTCTAATTTCTGAGTTGGTGATAATTTAATATAGATTACATTCGTCTGATTAGATTATGTATGTGAAGATATGCAAGATGAATATGCAGCTGCACCTAAACAATGGCATTGTTTTCTTGGAGTGTATACAAAATATACAGTCTCACCTAAACACATCAGTCCCCCAAGATGGTCACTATGGTACTTTCCGGGGATGTGTATAGAGGAATCCCCCATGTATTTAGGTTGTTTTCTTAACTATTACTCTTCTCTAATTTCTGAGTTGGTGGTAATTTAATATAGATTACATTATGTTTTGAAATAAAAAGACATGACGAAAATTTATGATGCTAATTGTGTTGTGTTCTATCAACAGAACTATGCTATCCTAAACTTGAATGAACCAGACGTGGGAAGACAGCTGAGTTTCGGTTGTGGTGTTTCAACATGAGTTTAGACCGTTAATGCTCTGGTGATGCGAGGGGTGAAGCTGTATGCTACCAGATGGCAGATATTTCTTTGTATATATGCATTTAAAGGAAAGATGGATGTGTGTGTGTGTGACTGTGATAGATGGTTCTACTGGTATCTTGTTGGATATATAACAGGAAGCGTTGGTAAGGATATCAAAATACAAGAGAATGCTGCAACAGCCAAGGTGCCAAAGTATATTGAAGGTGCTCGCAAACTTCCTTGGATTGGTTCTTACATAAATGCTTCTGAATGTCATCTCAGTTACATGGTGTTGGTTAATGCCTTTTTTTGTAAGCATACATACATAGAGGGCATACGACCTATACCTCATAGTAACGAGCTAATAGAAGTTGGCAGTACAATTATCATGCATCTGCAAGACAGACATCAACTTTTTAAGTGGCATCACAGTGGGCCGAGAACTTGTTGATGAAGCCAATGATTGGGTTGATTGTAGTGATAGGGCATTATACGTAATGCTAGATGTAACCCCAGACAATCAACTGTCCAGTCTTTAATCACTCTTGTTGTGGAGCATTTTGTTTTCTTCGATTTACATGATTTAATAAAATAACATATGGCCAGTTCATTACAAGTATTATTGATTGTAGCATGTTTTGGCTTAATCTTCTAATGCCATGTCGTGTGTCCGGTGTGCTCCATGCCCCAACGTCTTCCACGCTGCGTGCTTGGATGTCCAGGTTACCCTACCAATTATTTGCTGGATCATGAGTTAATTTTGTAACTGTATACCACTGATTTTCAGTCATCCAGGTCATGTTGTTAGTTTTATTCCACACTGTTTAATCTACTGGCTTTACCATAAGCATTCATGGGAGCTTAATCTTTGTATGCATTTGACGTATACCTTATGTTCGGTTAATCAATCCAATTCTTTTGGACATGCTACCAATCCATTTGATAATGTCAAATTTGTCATGAACGCAAAGTTAATATGGTATAAGAGCAAATCTAATAGCTCCTATAAAAACCTTACAACAAGAGTTGTTTTACGGGATGTTTGTATAGTTGCATGATTTTTTTGTCATAAGGTTATACGTGCGTTGCACGTGCACGCTTACAAGTTGTGCTTTAATATAAAATAATACAATATCACCTGTTGTGCATGTGGAATCTATCTAAAGATACAGTTTACCCTGATCGGTGTTGATGGATCGGAATTTGTATGTCCCCGTTGCAACGCAAGGGCAGCTAACTAATGTTCCTAAATGTAAGATGTTTTGACAGTTCAGTTCAAATTTGAACTGAATGTCTTACATTTAAAAACAGAGGTAGTACAATACAAGAGTGTGCATATGCATGCACGCATCCATGCAAGTAGAGTAGCCACATGTTTTTTTTTTTTTTGCGGGTGAGTAACCACATGTTATGTCACTTGGCATGCAACAATGTTCATGATCAATACTATATATTATCTTACATTAATCGTGTGATCAACTGCTAATTTCTAGGGTTTAGGGTACGGACTTGGAGAGCATCCATCGGCATGACGCTGTTGAACGTGACGGGGCTGACAAACGTCATCTTCTATGACCGGTCGTTGTCAACGACGACGACAAAACTCTTGTCCAACTCCTGTTAATAATTAACACCCATCGAATTGACCAATGACTACTACACAGAAAGTAATTGAGGGAAAAAGCAATGCCAGAGCACGCGCCCAATCGATCAGTCGGTCTTGTGTTGATTCCTCGTGGTGCATTTGGTCATCTCTCATCTTATCCCTATGGCGGTTAATACAACATTAGTTTATTGATTATTGTTTTCAGATAGAGGGAATATCAGTTAGTTTATTGATGGTTGGGGACTGCCTACTACGTACTACTAACGACTAGTGCTAATTCTTTGAGTTGTTAATTCTCCAGTCATGCGCTTAGCAAACGTGCATGTTGGACTCCATTAGCCAGCCAATGCCTGGCCATCATCACTCATCAAAGACAAAAACAAAAGGATCTTGAGTCAGGTCATTATTCCGGTGCTTTCACGACCAAATTGACATAAAAAGGTTAATTAGCATTTGTTCGGCACTGTTTGTCGCATCTGATGATTCGGAGGATCGTCTCCTTTCACGACTAGCAATGTAGTTTAGTGTTGTTGTAGATTCGAGAAGAACTTCAATATACTCTTTATCCCAAAAGGGTGTTCAGTTGGCTTTTCCATCAACACGCTTGCTAGCTTTAATAAGTCAGATTCAGGATATGTACCCGAAAGTGTTTCGTAAAAAGATTGAGGATATGTATTAGAAAGCGGTCAACACACTGGTTCTACTCAAGAAAGATTGTTACCTCAGCCATTTTACTAAAGTTATGGAGTTTTAAATTTTGACCTGAATATACAAGAGTAAAGGGGCTTCAGAATATTAATATAAGATGTAAAATTCTACCCTAAGATGCCAAAGAGTATTCTGTGTGCGTGTCTGTTCAGACTTAGATTGTGACCCAAACATCATTAACTTAACCGAAAGAACAAACTTTGAGCCCGATATCTGACACAATATTGACCATGCTATCACGATCGACACATCATACTAAGGTACTTTCGGGATCTTTACAGGCAGATCAGCAATAAGCAAAGGTTGATGTGATGGTAACTGACGCTAATTAAGTGGCTTCTTTGTTCAAGTTGCATTCATGGATGATGGATACCAGATTACTCATATCTGACGCATTTGATTTATCCGATGTTCCTTCCCATCCAAAAGATGATTCCCTCCTCGTTCTTAAGATAGGAAAAGGTAGTAGAGTGCCTACCATACAAGTAATGATCTAACGATCAAATCTTAATTAGACCTTTTCTTTTATTTTGGAAGGGATATTCCTGGCCTCTACATCAATTGATGCACACAACCATCTTATTGAAGTAAAGTTAAACATCCGTACAGTCTTGCAATTAAAGAAAAAATAGATGGTACCACAATCGGCCTATAATAAGATTGCATGTCTCATTCATAAATCCTACTATAGAACCGACATCCAAAACCGGATGAACATAACCCTAGCGACCGTCTCCCATTGGTTGCACGAAAAGCTATGGACACACATGCCTCCACACGCGGAACACCACATATGGATCTAGCTCGTATCTCTAAGACTAACTGCATTTTTTTTGGAAGTTTCGACATGTTAAAAAATCATTTCGGCAATTCTAGTTGGCCCTAACAAAAAGCGCTAATTCCCACATAAATCTAATCCTTATGTTTGCGATGGACCCCTGTCAATTAGTTTCCAAACAAATCTAGTATATTTGTTGAAGGGGGTAAATTATAGGCTACATCGACGGTACGCGATATTATGGTGGTAAACACACAGTCAAAAAATAAGTGTTGAATTTTTTCCTCCTTATCACAAAAGCAACACTTCATGGAGCCCTCCATCTCCGTTTGGCCAGATTATATTTTGAGAACCACAACTTCTGTCCAAGTATCACATGGAATCTTGATTTTTAGCGGCACTTTCATCTTCCAAATGTATTGCTTGTGAAGAACTAGATCTGCATTGATGAGGTCATCATACATGGGTTTTTTTATCATCACTTTGATCTTCCAAATGTATTGCTTGCAAAAACTGGAGCATCATTGATGAGGTCAGCATACATGGATTTGACGAAGAAAACACCAAAATTGTCCAATTCCAGCGAAAAATATCATGTTCCTGAGACAGGTGGATCGACATTAAACTACGAACTAAATGTAACCAAGCCGTCCACTTATCGTGAGTGAGCGGCCATCAAAACTTGATATTCAAATAGCTCACTCCTATTAAGGAAGCTACAGAAACATCTTTGCGCTACATGGTATTGTGTAGACTTGGATACTAAAGGCCAAACGGCGCATCACCCAGCCATGTGTCCTCCTAGAATCTTGTGTCAAATCTATAGCCAACCGAGAATGAACCTCGTCGAAATAAATATGCCTTGACACTCATCAAGCATATTAAGCAACCATTTACTAAGTAAGCACTTATTCATAGTTTCCAGGATCTCAATATCCAGTCCCACTTGCTCTCTCGGCCTATAGAGAATATCCCACTTAGCTAATCGTCACTTCTTTTTTTGAACATCACATTGCCAAAATAATCTTGATCTATAATAATACAATATTTTCCTTACCCCTTTGCGTATCTTAAAGGAGAGCATAAACATTGGTAAGATAGTGAGAACATAATTGATAAGGCTGCCCGTAGTTGGAGTATCATAAATAGTATCATGCATGCCAATTAGGCATTTTTTATGAGGTGACATGGAATTAAATGAATAAAGAGAGAGGGTTGAGTATCATATCATGATACCGTATCATAATGAATAATAGAGTGAAATGCGTCACTAGTCAATGAACTCAAACTGATTGTACACTTTAGGCCAACAACTAGAGAAGTGAAAGGATTTAATCCGCAAACTCGTTGATTTGATCAAATAAAGTCAAAACCGACCACGTGGATGCCATGTCATCGTTCCTTTGACCGCTCGTGAATCCACTATTTTTTACAGAGGTCTATTCGCAAATCGACCGGTTTTTTTTTCTCACAAACCATGCTACGGGCGTCTGGAATGAAAAAAATATTAAAAAATTGCATTGCCCAAGACTTGAACCTGGCACGTTCAGATTAGGCAATGCCTCACTGACCACTGAAACAACACCAGATTTGCACAGTAATATGCAGCCCAGTATATATATTTTCACGTAGAATCAGGAGAGAGAGAAAAATCAGGAGATCCCATCTGATAGTTTTTCAATCAAGCACACTAATACTCAAGATTGCATCAGTTGCTCTAAGTACATAAGAAGAATGTTTAAGTACAAGTATGTGCAACATGCTTGTAATGCTTTTTCAAATGGTTTGAGAACTATGTGTTGGATGGTTTTAGAACTATGTGATCATTGGAATTTTTTTTACGAACTACGAATGATATTGTCATTGAAGTCATGTTCTATATATTGTCTGAAGTGTGAGTTATATATTGAATGTGAGGTTTTGTATTGTCGTCGAGATGTATATATATTACTTTTATATTCTCTAAAATCCACTAATTCTATATACATATTTAACTAATGATCTGCAAAGATATATAAAGTACGCTGCCTATTTGTACATGAAGCACTTCATGGTGTATTGGTCTGGAAGCCAAATTCTAACTCAGTCCAACAGGTCACACATTTTAATATTTATTTTTAATCCTGATTCTATGTATACCAGGTGTAGTTTCAGTGGTTAGTGAGGCATTGCCTATTCCGAACGGGCCTGGTTCAAGTCCTGGGCAATGCAAATTGTAAATATTTTTCACTCCAAACGTCCTTAGCATAGTTTGCTAAAAAACCGGCCAATTTGCAAATAGACCCCTGTAAGAAATAGTGAATTCATGAGAAGTCAAAGGAATGATGACATGGCATCAACATGGCCGGTTTTTTCCCTCTCGGGCTGGTTTTGGCCTTACTTGATCAAATCAACGAGTTTGCGAACTAAATCCAATCACTTCTCGAGTTGTTGGCCTAAAATGTGCAATCAGTTTGAGTTCACACACTAATGACGCATTTCACTCATGAATAATATACTACTATATGTCTTGCATTCTTATGGTTGATGTCTAAAAAAGGTATTTCAACTAGAGATAATTTGCTAAAGAGAGGGTGGAAAGGAAATAAAAATTGTGTCTATTGTGAAAAAGACGAGTCAAATGAGTATATTTTCTTCCAATGTTTTGCTTCCAAATTAGTTTGGAGTTTGATGAAGTGTGCTTTTAGGGAATATCCAGTCTGGTGGATTGTTTTGGTAGATGGATTAGAAGATTTTCCAAAAGGACAAAAAATTGGTGCTAGTTGGGACATCAACTATGTTCTGGATATTTTGGAAGTGTAGAAATAATATCATATTTGAAAGAAAGTTCATGTGTAATCCTATGAGCACGGTGAAACTGGTCTGTTCTTGGATTATGGATTGGTCAATTTTATAGACAAATGAGCGAGGGCGAAAGGTGCTGATGTTGGGAGGAAGAATAATCGAGCATGTGTCAAGTGAAGTGTACCGGGCAACACAGGGCTGGGGGCTTGGTGTTCTTTGCATTGGTGACTGATGACTCATTTTGGCCGCCTAATTGTTGTCTGGTCCCCTTTGGTTTCTTTCCCTTCGCTGGTGATGTTATCTCAGCTTACTATCTACTCCCTCTGTCCCATAATATAAGAGCGTTTTTGACACTAGAAAAATAGTTCTCTTTATATGTCATCAAAAAACTTAGTTTGAACTTTGTCACTGCTGCAAAATTTTGGGTCTGGATGACCGTATTTTGCAGGATCTTGCATGATCCTTGGATGCTGAACTGTGATTCTTAGTAATCCAGTCATGTAAGATAGTATTTCAGTGTTCGTTGTTGTGTCCGTGGTAGCTTGTGAACCTTGATTACTTTAAAGGAAATTGAAGAGTGAGTCCTCTCTTTTGCTTAAAAAACTATATATCTTACATGACAATAAATAAGGTAATGTAAGATATTAATTTATGATACTATGCATTACCGAGATAATATTATATACTAATATCATATGCATGATACCTACAAATTACAATACGCTCGCGGCTCTCCACTACAGCCAGCGTAAGTCAAGTCTGGACATGATTGTCAATGATGCCCTCCGATCTTTACACATTTTTTTATGAACCATTGAGACAACATGCCGACCCTATCTAACATAAACAAGTAAAATGTAAAATCGGGATAAAACCGCATTAAAAGCCTTCAAAATCGGATATTTCGATAGAAGTTCCACTAAATGGGGTAATATGTGTCACAAATGTAAAATTATAGGGTAAAAATAGAATTCACTTAAGATAATATCATATGCATGATACTTACCATACGCTCCCGTCTGTCCACTACAGCCAGCGTAAGTCAAGTCTACCCCCATAAGACTTGTAGGTAGTCAAAGTCATACGTAGAAGGCCATAAAATTTATTATATTTTGGGGGAAGGGGATAGCCATTATGAAGTGACAACCCAAAGTCATTACGCACGCATACACACACATGCATGCACGATTAGCCATTGAGACGCTACTTAGCCGCATCCGTGGATTAGATATCCCGTGGAGATCGAATCCAAATCACCAGGCCCCACACACATGCATGCAGATCGTATCCAAAGTTCCAAACCCTAATTAGTTAGGCACGGCGCTCGATCACCAACCTTTATAAAACCCTGCCCGCGCTGTGCAGCAAACCTTGCTACCACCATCACCAACCCGTTTTGCTTAGCTCCGATCTGATTCCGAGCTCGAGCACCAGCTCCAAGTTACCGGGCGCGTGCTCTCATGGCCATGGCCGCCAGGCCAATCACGGTCCTCATCTTCACATTTCTCCTCTTCTTCGTCTTCCTCCACACCGCAAGTCCGGCTCTCGTCGGGGAAGAGGACGACCGCTCCGTGCTTTTAGTCTTCAAGGCCGGCGTGTCCGGCGACCCCACGGGAGCGCTCGCTGGCTGGGGCTCGCCGGACGTGTGCAACTGGACCGGTGTCACTTGCAACACGGTCGCGGAGACGGCACGCCGTGTTGTCAAGTTAATACTAAGTGAACATGAGCTCTCCGGCGAGGTCTCGCCCACGCTTGGCAACCTCTCGCACCTCAGGACACTCAACCTCTCCGGCAACCACTTCAACGGCAGCGTCCCGCCGGAGCTCGGTAGCCTCTCCTGTCTCAAGTTTCTCGACGTGTCCTTGAACATGCTCACCGGGACGATTCCGCCAGCGCTCGGCAACCTCTCCCACCTAAAGTTTCTCGACGTGTCGTCGAACATGCTCACCGGGATGGTCCCGCCAGAGCTCGGCAACCTCTCGAGACTTAGCTCCCTCGATCTCTCCGGGAACGTCTTTGTCGGGGCGGTGCCGCGGGAGCTCGGCAACCTCTCCCACCTCAAGTTTCTCAACATGTCGTCGAACAAGCTCGACGGGACGGCCCCGCCAGAGCTCGGCAACCTCTCCCGCCTATTGTTTCTCGACGTGTCGTTTAACACGCTCTCCGGGAAGGTCCCGCCGGAGCTCTGCAACCTCTCCCGTCTCAAGTTTCTCAGCATTTCGTCGAACATGCTCACCGGGATGGTCCCGCCAATGCTCGGCAACCTGTCGAGACTCAGCACCCTTGATCTCTCCGAGAACGTCTTTGTCGGGGCGGTGCCGTGGGAGCTCGGGAAGTTGTCCCGGTTGACGAAGCTCAGCCTCAGCGGAAACCAGTTGGAGGGATCAATTCCGGTGGAGCTCTCGCGTATTCGGCGCTTGGTATACCTCAATCTCGGCGACAACAACCTCTCCAGGCATATTCCATCTGCCATCTTCTGCAACCTCTCCGCCTTGCACTATGTTGATATGTCATCCAACTCTCTGGACGGCGAGATCCCCATACGAGCGGATTGCCCACTCCCCGAGCTCACGTCCCTCGTATTGTGGTCCAATAACCTCACCGGCGGCATCCCTCGCTCGCTGTCAAACTCGACGAAGCTCCGATGGCTGCTGCTGCAATCAAACTTCCTCGTCGGCGAGCTGCCGTCGGCTGACATGTTCAGCGGCATGAGGAGCCTCAAGTATCTGCACCTGTCGTTCAACTGCCTCGCAAACTCACGGAACAACATCGGCCTCGAGCCGTTCTTCGCCTCGCTTACCAACTGCACCGGCCTGAAGGAGCTCGGCATCGCCGGGAATGACATCGCCGGCATGATCCCGCCTGTCGTCGGTCACCTCTCTCCCGGCCTCACGGAGCTCCACCTTGAGTTCAACCGAATCTTTGGTCCAATCCCGGCGAACATCTCCGACCTCACCAACCTCAGCACCCTCAACCTCTCCCATAACCTCCTCGATGGATCCATCCCACAGGGCCTCGCCAGCATGCGGCGGCTCGAGCGGCTACACCTCTCAAACAACCTGCTCTCCGGCGACATCCCGCCGTCCCTAGGCACGATCCCGCGGTTAGGGCTCGTCGATTTTTCGCAGAACCGGCTCACCGGCGCTATTCCTCCGGGCATCATGCAGTGTGTGACCCTGCAAAATCTCGATCTCTCCCACAACATGCTGCGAGGCGAGATCCCAGCTGGCTTGTCGAGGAGCGGGTTGCTCTACCTAAACCTCGCCGGCAACCTGCTGTCCGGCGTGATCCCGGCTACCATCGGCGAGATGGTTAAGCTAGAAATGCTCAACCTGTCGTCAAACCAGCTCTCCGGCACGATCCCACCGCAGCTCAGCAGCTGCATCGAGCTCGAGTGCCTCGACGTGTCCTGCAATGGCTTGACGGGGGCCCTGCCTCTGTCCTTGGAGAAGGCGACGTCGCTGCGGCGTGTTAACTTTTCCTACAACGGCTTCTCAGGCGAGGTGCCGAGCGGCGGGGTCTTTGCGGGGTTCCCGGCGGATGCGTTCCTCGGTGATGTCGGTCTGTGCGCGGGGACGGCGTCGATGGCACCTGTGCTAGCTAGGTGCAGCGGTGCGAAGCGCAGCATGCTCCACAACCGGCGAGTGGTGGTGCTCATTGTCGTCTTCACTATCGCGAGCTTCACGATGGCAATCATTGGGCTCACAATGTGCCGCGCCATGGTACGAGAGAGACGGCGCTCACCGTTGCTACCGTGCGAACCCAGCACGAGGGGGGACTACCCGAGGATCTCTCAACGGGAGCTCTACGAGGCGACGGGCGGGTTCGAGCAGTCGAGGCTGATCGGCACGGGGCGGTTTGGGCGCGTGTACGAGGGGACGCTCCGCAACGGCACGCGTGTCGCCGTCAAGGTGCTCGACCCAAGGACCGGAGGCGGCGAGGTATCCCGGAGTTTCAAGCGGGAGTGCGATGTGTTGCGGCGGACGCGGCACCGGAACCTGGTGCGCGTGGTCACCACGTGTAGTCAGCCGGACTTCCACTTGATCGTGCTCCCGCTGATGACCAATGGTAGCCTCGAGAGCCACCTCTACCCGCGTGACGGCGGCCCCGGACGTGGCATGGACCTCGCATGGCTGGTTGGCGTCGCCGGCAACATAGCCGAGGGGCTCACCTACCTGCATCACTACGCGCCTGTCCGCGTCATACACTGCGACCTTAAGCCCAGCAACGTGCTCCTCGACGACGACATGACGGCCGTCGTGGCTGACTTCGGCATCGCGCGGCTGGTCAAGGACATGGGCGACGACAACAACACAGGCTTTGCTGATGCCTGTAACTCCACTGCCGGATTGTTGCAAGGTTCTGTGGGCTACATCGCACCAGGTAATTTACAAGACAATCAAATTAACATAGCATATGCGTGGAGTAAATGCTTGTGATCGACATTCTTCTCTTAACATTTTCATGGCGTTCTTGTTGCGTGATTTTAGAGTACGGGCTAGGAGGCCACCCTTCGACAGAAGGTGACGTGTACAGCTTTGGCGTGATTCTACTAGAGATGATCACCGGGAAGCGCCCAACCGATGTGCTCTTTCAGGAGGGACTCACATTGCACGGCTGGGTGAGGCGGCACCACCCACATGGCGTCACCGCCATCGTCGCAAAGTCATGGCTCGCAACCACGGACACGATGTTGTCCGCGGTACAAGCGGACAATGTCGTCGTCGAGCTTATGAACCTTGGGATCGCATGCACTCAACACTCGCCACTAGTGCGGCCCACCATGGTGGAGGTGTGCCACGCGATTGCCCTCCTCAAGGATTCGTCTTCTTCCTGACGTATTTTTGGTTATGTATTCATGATATATATTGTCGTAGGCTCGTAGCATCCAGGTTATATAATAAACTTGTGGCATCCCCCGTCCGGTCCGGATATGAAGATAGTCGCAGGGTTTGTGGAAAACTCAGGGGTGCCCGACGTGAGGAGATGTGCAACAAGAAGGCACCTGGTGTGGCAAGGGAGTACATGTTAGAAACTTTTTTTTTGAAGTTTACGTGTTAGAAACTTACCTTGTCGCTACCACTAGTAGGAAAGGGCCCATTTGTCCCGGTTCGTAAGGGCCTTTAGTTCCGGTTCTGGAACCGGGACTAAAGGGTCGGGACTAAAGCCCAAAACCTTTAGTCCCGGTTTGCTTACGAACCGGGACCAAAGGCCCTCCACGTGGCGCTGCCTCGGGCGGGGGAGGGAGGACCTTTAGTCCCGATTGGTGTTACCAACCGGGACTAAAGGTGAATCCTTTAGTCCCGGTTGGAGACACCAACCGAGACTAAAGGAATTTTTTTTTGAAATTTTTTTTTGAATTTTTTTTTATTTGTTTTTAAGTTTTATTTTGATTTTCAAATCTTTGGATTATTTAACAATTTAATCTCTAATCATCCGTCATTTGACAATTTAATCTCTAATCACCCGTCCTCACTACTCCAGCGTGGAGCACTCATTCCAAATCGTCTAACTTCCCGGCCGGTCACCCATCCTCTCACTGCTCCAGCTCCAGCTCCAGCACGCTTAACTTCCTGGTTCTATCGACCCTAGTTTCCAAGTCTGCACTTGTTGTTTTCCTGACAATAGTAAGCTATCAATCCTATTAACCCTTAGGTCTTGATGTCACATGATTTAATTTTTTGAATTATAAACAATTATTAAAATAAACAAAATAAGTACTAATAATATTGAATTTCAATGAAAATAAAATAAGTAATAATATTATTTTATTCAATTTTTTTGCCATTTATTCATTTAATATGGCATAATTAATATCTTTAAATCTGTAAATCAAAATTTGACAAATAATATATCCATTATTATCAGAAAAATGTGAGGAATCCAAATATGACATCATTTAATTATTTTTAAATAAAATTAATTTTTAAAATTATTAAGATAATTTTTTTTGAATTGAAATAACTTTTTTTACTTTTGGAATTTCGAGAATCTGAGAAAACTTCACCGGGTAAACCCGGTGAAATCGAGTCCCAATTTTTCTCTAGTTTTTTTTGATATATTAAACTTTTTTTTTCGACGTCGTATGCAAAAGTTATGGCCGTTTTACATTTGTTTTTCGTTTTATTGCAGAAACGGTCAAAATTCATATTTCAAAATTTCTATACCAACTAGACACTAAAACCTAACTACATCTCAAAGGATTTTATTTTTTGAAGATTATATCATTTTTGTTTATTTTCTACAAAACTAAAAAAGGCGGTCCACGGGGGGGGGGGGGGGGGGGAGTGTGAAAATTTCAGAACCCCTTTAGTCCAGGTTGGTGTCCATCCAATCATAACGTCGACTACATCTGCTAGCACCGTCCCAGCCAGAGTCACAACTAAGGTTAACCAAGCCAGAGTCAACCCTTTCTAACTTCATTTGCTATTTTTCATGCATTTAATGATTTTTTTTGAGCTAAATGGCCCTTAATTTGAAAAGCACTACAAATGAACTCTGAAAAGGTTGAAACTTGGCATGGTATCATAATTTCACCCACATAGCTTGTGCTAAAAAGTTGAGAGGGTTACGGCCAAAACTGGATGCACTTCGTGTACAAACTGGACCATCTCCTTCGAAGTATCAAGGTTTCGGTCGAAAACCCATCTGTTACAAAGGCATTTCATTTTTTTTTAACTTATTTCAACTTCAAACTTTTTGTGCATTCAATATACACCATTCAAAGCCAAATCCTCAAATTTCAACCTTTCTAACTTCATTTGCTATTTTTCATGCATTTAATGATTTTTTGAGCTAAATGACCCTGAAATTGAAAAGCCCTACAAATGAACTCTGAAAAGGTTGAAACTTGGCATGGTATCATCATTTCACCCACATAGCATGTGCTACAAAGTTGAGAGGGTTACGGCAAAAATTGGATGCACTTCGTGTACAAACTAGACCATCTCCTTCGAAGTATCAAGGTTTCGGACGAAAACTCGTCTGTTACAAAGGCATTTCATTTTTAAATTATTCTAAAAATAACCAAATAAATCTTACTGTGACAACAATCTAACACGTGACTAGGAGCAAAAAGAATTAAATTAAAAACTATTTGTAAACTCAAGTTATTCACAATATAGGGTTTGAAGCAAATTTGAACAAATTCAAATTTAAACATTCAAATTTGCAAACTAATGGCACAAACAGAAACTAGACAAAATTTTGAATCTAATGCAAAAAGAATCACTCAAAAACATCAAATTTCCTAAAAGATATAAGCAATTTAAAACAGAAACTAAAAACAGATCCCACTTGTAAAAACATAAAAAAAAACTTTCAGAACCCTTTTAGTCCCGGTTGGTGTCTCCAACCGGGACTAAAGGTCTAAACCGGGACTAGGTTTAGACCTTTAGTCCCGGTTGGAGACACCAACCGGGACTAAAGCCTCAACCCTTTTAGTCCCGGTTGGTGTCTCCAACCGGGACTAAAGGCTTAACCTTTAGTCCCGGTTGGAGACACCAACCGGGACTAAAGGGTATCGGACCCTTTAGTCCCGGTTGGTGTCTCCAACCGGGACTAAAGGTCCCATTTGAACCGGGACTAATGCCCGACCGGCGCCCTAGCTGCTCGAACCGGGACTAATGCTCACATTAGTCCCGGTTCGTAATGCAACCGGGACTAATGTGTTGGGTGACCTGTGACGAATGCCCTGTTTTGTACTAGTGTACTAGGAGAAAGCCTAGTAGTAGCGCTGGAATAACCCATACTAGTAGCGCTGGTGGCAGCGCTACTACTAAGGCGCTACCGCTAAGTTATAGCAGTAGCGCTGGAAAACCAGCGCTACTGGTAAGTACGGTTAGCAGTAGCGCTGGAAAATAACAAGCGCTGCCGCTAGACGCCTACCAGCGCTACTGCTAATATTCCTGCTTTCACAGATTTAATTCCCCTCTACGTATTTGTGCATGCTCTATACAGTAGTTTCATCATATCATAATTATTGTGCCAGGAACAACATTTAGATTAAAGTGGATGGATGCAAGTTATCATGTTGAATTAGAGGAAAATATTACGTTGCAAGGAAAATATTACGTTGTGAATTAGAGGAAAATATTACGTTGCAACGTAATATTTTCCTCTAATTCAACATGATAACTTGCATCCATCCACTTTAATCAAATATATGTCATATAACTCATCCTCATCTTACTCATCTAACAACTCATCATCATCTTAATCATAACAAGTTAAAATCTCATAAAACAAAAAAACAACATAATAATAATCATCATAATCGATCTCATAGGACCTAGTCCTCCCTCCTAGGTAAAATATCATAAAACAGAATAACACCTATGTCTCCATGATGAAGCAAAGAGATCCAACGGTCTCCAACTTGTGGCTTGCGATCCTTCTTTATTTCTCTCCATGCTTCAATTTGGAGCCATCTTGGTGGTTTGCGGTCAGTCGAGTATGGAAAAGAGAACTCGGGCCTCATAGGGCTTTTAATTGTCATAGAACCTTCGCCTTGCATCAACTGAGGCACAACATCATTTGGCAGTTTCTGTTGAAGAACATAATAGTAGCCTAGTTAGCAATGTAATCAACACCATTTACGCAATAGTAATGTACTTAATTAGCCACTCTTACCAAGATATTTCAGCGAATGTCATCCGTCCTCAACCTATGCACTAGTGGCATGTAAAATGTATAATTTGGGCCAGTTCCCAAATCATAAGGGAAGTTGTCCCTACCAACCAGGACACCAATAACAAAGTTGATAAGAACATCCTTCTCCTCCCAAGTTAGATGTGATCCATAAGTGTAGTGTGTCTTGTCAATTATTTCCCGTGTTTCACTCGAAGAAACAAAATAAGCTGTAAATTATAAATTAACAAATTTAGTATGGATGAACACCAACTATTTTTAAATATAGAATGCAAATTACTTGACAAATATGGTTGACAAACTCACATGGAGGTAAAACTGGAAGCCTATCGACATCCACCCAAATGTCGATATTACCTTCAATATGATCTTCAGGACGAAGATCGAAGGTTATTTCCATATCCTCCTGAAATCCATATGCCTTGGCTAGTGCTTGCCAATTTGAGCACCCTAATTCTGTGTTATTAACTGCATTCATTACTTTGACCAGAAATGTGTGACCATGTTTAGTCCTCAGGTTAGCTCTCCTCGTCTCCATACTCTCGTGGTCTTCGAAACCGAGCCTCTCCAAGACATACCGTATTGCATGGCAGGGGATGAACTAGTCGAATTGTATAAAACAGAAATTACACGTTGAAGCAAAGAAACAGAAGTCATGCTTAATTACGAAAAAACACTTGTCATCGTTGCGTACCGTAGAAACATCGAAGGTCTCGTCAAGCTTGATGGTGAAGAACCTGTCGTCTCGCAGGTGAGGCCTGTCGCACAGACCGTAATCTTCGCCGCAGTGTTCACACTCAGGGATCCTATCGTCATCATCAGACGACGACATTTCCTGTGTTCATGATTCAAAAATTACGGCATGACCATTGCTAATGTAAGACATATTGAGCGCCTAAAAAATCAGCATGGGTTGACTTTCGGTCTGTCGAGGCTTCCTTGAAGAACTCTCATATCTCATGGTCTATGTTGGTGGACACTCTCTCACACTGATATGGTGGTGCATGTTGGTGGACACTCCCTCACACTAATATTTCGACCGTCGGTGATGGTCGCTCCTTCCTTCGCTCCCACGTGCATTACCAAAATCTCTAGCACACGGGAACGAAGGAGGAAGCGACCCCCACGACAACAGTCGGGATTCTTCCTCTGATATTTCGACCGTCGGTGATGGTCGCTCCTCCCTTCGTACCCACGTGCATTACCAAAATCTCTAGCACACGGGAACGAAGTAGGAAGCGACCCCCACGACAACAGTCGGGATTCTTCCTCTGATATTTCGACCATCGGTGATGGTCGCACCTCTTCTTCTCTCCTTGCGCATTATACCGAGGTATATATCGCAAGAAGAGAAGAAGAGGAAGCGACCCCCACGGCAACAGTTGGTATTTCACCATCAAGAACATACTGAAAGTTACACGAGGAGCTCCAAATGACCGAAAGTCAACCAAATCATAAGTCATGCCGAAATTCACGAAAAATTTCGGCATGACCTTTTCTAATAAGTGGACATATCGAGCGCCTGAAATTCGCCGGAACGAAAATGAATCAACATTCCGGCGAAACATAGGCCACTCGGAATGAGATTCCCTGGAAAGATCATATATTCCGCCCCATTTTTTTTTGATAAGCCAATATATGATATGTAAATGTTCTAACTGATTACCAATATCACATAGAAATAGCTCAACAATTCTGCTATAAAAATTACTTTCTATCACTAGCAAAATAGAAGCATACCAAGTCACAAAACTGAAGAGATTATGTAATAAAAGAAATGGGACATAACAAAACTTGCATTCTCAAATAGAAGAGATTGTGCAGTCCAAATCCAGCGCTACTGCTAATTAGCAGCAGCGCTTGTTATTTTCCAGCGCTACTACTGATGTCCTACCTATAATATCACTAATACAGATCGAATACTATCGAATAATCTAGTTGACTCGCGGTTCCTGAGTCGCGGGCGGTGGACACCCAAAGAGAAGGAACCATCACAGGATCATAACTCGGGTGAGATCCCTGAAGAACCTGCCAGGTATTGGAGAACCTGGCGTCCAACGCAGCCATGTAGCGACGGACGTGCTCGTCCTCCTCCCTGACACGGTGACGTACCACCTCCGCGGGGGCCCGCTCCCTCCGCACCGATAGTGGCCCACGCGACCGCCACCAAAGAAGCTCCGGGTCGACGACGAGACCTGGATTCCTCACCAAGCTGCGCGCCCCGGAAGGTAGCACCTCCCACTGCCAGCCCGGCGAAGCCCAGTCCTGGACATGGGGCCTCTCAAGGATGTCGCCGCCGAGTCGACGACGAGGATGCGGGCCGGACATCGTCGACGTCGAGAACAAATTCCTATGAGAACATATATTCTTATCATTTAATGTTTTACTTTATGGTTATCTTCTTAGAAATACGCGAACAATTTCTTTTTTCTCATAAAAAACATTATATAAAACATGTACAAATTAATACTGCATGCCAAATTAATACTAATTTTCATTTTTGACTTGGTTTTCTTATTAACTTTCTAATTTCACATTCAATTTCAGAAACAATGTCCTAGCAAGAACCCTAGCAAGCAGCCCTAGCAATGTGCATGGAACAGTAGTTCGGCCGGCTGCATCTTGCATCTTGCATCTTGATGAGCCACAATCAATTCTTTCGAAGCTTTTCAATTGATATTACTATTTGTATGTTTTTTGTTTCTCATAAGTACAGTAACATACGCTAGTGTAGCTAGTAGAGAAGACACCAAAAATCATCAGATGCAAAACAAGAAGACAACAATGTCGCCATCAGTTTTCCAATGTTATTTTGGCCGTTGGTTGGGTCGACCTCACGAGTGAATCACTTGGCCCAGAACTGCCGTTTGTTGGGTCGACCTCACGAGAAACCCTAAGGAGGGAGGGAGGGAGGGAGGGAATGGAGGTGGCGGCGGCGACATACCTCCGGCGATAAGGCCTTTGGGAGATTCGCCGGCGTCCGCAGCAGCAGGCTCCGGTGTGCCGGAGAGAAGTGGGTGGGTGCGGATCCGGCGCGCGGCGTGAGGTCGAGGGCGACCTCGATCGGGTGGCGGCGACAGCGGCGACAAAGGAGTGTGGGGAGAGGGGGGAGAGATCCCGCGCGGTTAAGTGCTATAGGGTACAGATAGCAGTAGCGCTGGATAAGTACCAGCGCTATAGCTAACTTAGCTATAGCGCTGGGTACTTATCCATCGCTACTGATAAGTCTTTTTATTATTTTTCTTTTCTAGTTTTTAGTTTTCTTTTTATTATTTTTCTTTTCTTTTTATTATTTTCCTTTCCTTTTCTGTTTAATTTTCTTTTTCTTTTGTATTGCTTTCTCCCTTTTGTTTTTGTTTTTTGTTTTTCTCCCTGCACTGGTTACTTATCCGTCCGAACTGCCCTCTTCCGGTGGATTAGCAAGAACTTGCTCTTTGAACCAACGCAAGAAAGTGGCGTTGTGCTCTACAGTAACTTCGTCGTCCGTCTTGCGCATCCCCTGATCACGGTAAGACACACAGATGCACCATGACGTCATGAACGCGGGCGGGAAGTACATCTCAAGCTCACATAGTATGACAACGATCTCTTCCTGTAGCCTTCGGAGCTGCTTCACACTGATGGACTTTCGAGAGATAACGTCGAAGAAGTTGCAGAGACCAGTAAGCGTGTCACGGACGTGCTTGTCCATTATCCCTCTAATGGCAACCGGGAGTATCTGCGTCATCATCACGTGACAGGCATGAGACTTCACCCCGCTGAACCTTTTCTTCTTGGTGTTTAGAAATCTGCTTATCTTCCTACAGTAACCGGAACTGACTTTGATTCCCGTAAGGCATTTGATGAATTGATCGATCTCCTTCGCACTTAAGGTGTAGAAGGAAGAGAGAAGAAGGGCAATAATGGTGGAGAAGTAACTTAGAGAGGGGATAGGGGAGAGGGCAAAGGGGGGAGGAAGGGGGAGAGAGGGGGATAGCAGTAGCGCTCTATTCCTCAGGGCGCTACTGCTATGGGTCTTAGTAGTAGCGCTTGTTAGGAGCAGTGCTACTACTAAGTGGGGCCCAATATCAGTAGCGGTTTTCTCAGAGAAAGCGCTACGGCTAAAATCTTAGCAGTAGCGCTGTATTTTGGGCCGCGCTGCTACTACAGCTAGCGTCGGTGGGCTCGTTGGGTCCCACTTAGCAGTAGCGCCCGTTATATTTCCAGCGCTACTGTTAAGGCTTTACTTGTAGCGCTGTCCAAATACAACGCTACTGCTAATTAGCAGCAGCGCTTGTTATTTTCCAGCGCTGCTACTGATGTCCTACCTATAAGGTTTTTCCTAGTAGTGTGTACGTTGATGGTATTGATTATGTTTTGTATCTTAATTAAATTATTAAATCGGGGGCTTGATGCAATTGTATAAGTAGATAACCCGATGGTGTTTTCGGTCATCAATCTACAGTGCTGTAACTTGATAAGCAGCTGAGCAGTAGAGGCATGGCATGTCAGCACTTGGTGTAGTTCGACATGGTCTGAGACGGCATACTGCTGGTCCTGGTACCACTATAAAAGGGTGAGGTGCATCCAACCCTAGATATTCGCTCTGAAAAGAATATAAAGGAAAAAGGTAGGATTCCAGGAGGGGGGGGGGGGGCAGGATTCGGGTATGTGTGTGTGGGGTGGGGTGGGGGGGGGGGGCAAGCAGCGAAGTAGATAAAAAAATCCAGTGCAAAAGATAATTACAGAGAACAAGATTGAGATATGGTCTGAGACGGCTATTGGATCTGGGTATGTGTGTGTGTGTGTGGGGGGGGGGGGGGGGGGCGAAGTAGATAAAAAAATTCCAGCGCAAAAGATAATTACAGAGAACAAGATTGAGAACTTGCACATCAGCCTCCTTAACAATGTAAGTATGTTGAGTTCGAAGCAACCAACTTAGAAAATAATTGATCTTAAAGGTGTTTGGCAGCGCTTTTTCTCTTGATGGTTGAGGAATTTCAATTTCAGAAGCAACTGGCTTAGAAACCAAATTAATTTTAATGGTGTTCAGCAGGGCTTCCTCTCTTCGTAATTGAGGAATTTCAACTTCAAAATTAGCTATACTCTATACAGTCTGACATAGGAAATTTTTGCATCACAAATAGGAACTACCACATGATAATTTGGACCACGATAATTTCTGGGACACATACAAAATATGAACTCTTGATAGCATCTCAAATCACCAAGCAAAGCAAATAAATTCTAGTGTATAATTTCAACACTGATATGAGATGAGAATCAAGAGAGATCAGTTGTGTGATGTGTTAACCTTCTGATTCGTTGGCAAAAACAGTGACGTAGGTTGGGCTGCCGAGTCACCGAGTCGCCCTATGAATCACATCGTGAGCAGTAGGACAAGGAGATCGAAGGCAGACGACGGTAAGGGCACACGACGGCCGCAGTAGCATCTAATCCCACCAACTACACGACAATCACGGACGAAAAACGCATCTCGGCAAATTAGATTATTTTTTTGAGTCTCAAGAGATTAGATTTTTTTTAGGGGTCTCAAGAGATTAGATCGGCGGCTACGTTGCCAATATGGCTGCTAGTGGGCTGGTCTACTATGGGCCATTTGTCCTTTTTCCTAAGCAATACTTTTTTGTAAAATAGTAAGTCACCGTTCTTTGTTTCCTTTTCAGGTTTTGGGGGCTCTTTTTCCTTTTTGCCCTGTTTTTTCTTTAGTTTTTTTGTTTCCTTTTTCTCTTAAGATTTCTTTTCTTTGTTTGTTTTTTATTTTTTTCTTTGTTTTCCCCTTTTCTTTTCCAACACATGTCTGCAATTGTTGTTACACACTGTACATTTTTAGTACACATCAAGAACATTTTTTAAATACACATTTAACATTTTTTAAATACATAATTAACCTTTTTTTAAATAAATGTTTTGATGTCTATTGTTTTCATACATATTGTATATTTTTGGTATTCATCTAAAATATATTTTTGTCTCTCTGTTCCTAAATATAAGTCTTTATAGAGATTTCAATCCAAACTACATACGGATGTATATAGACTTAAGTTAGAGTGTAGATTCACTCATTTTACACCGTATGTAGTTCATGTTGTATTCTCTAAAAACGCTTATATTTAGGAACGGAGGGAGTATATGCTTAACATTTTTTCAAATATATGTTTTGATGTCTAGTTTTTTTGTACACATCACACATTTTTCTTATACATCTTATATATTTTTTATACATGGTTAACATTATATAAATACATTTTAATATTTTTCGTGCACATTATACATTTTTTGTACATATTAGGAATATTTTTATATACGCATTTAATATCTTTCAAATACATGATTAGTAACATTTTTAAAAACTTATATTTTTTATGTCTACTTTTTTTATGCACATTGTACATTTTCTGTATACATTTTCCGTATACATCAGACACGTTTTTATACACATTTATCATTTTTAAATTCATTATTAACACTTTTCAAATGTGTACGCAAAATACAAAATTATAAAAATAAAGAAAAAACGAAATCAAAAAATGTGAAAAAAAAAGGTTGTCTCATATGGCCTCACACGCCAGTGTCGCCTTTAGGCGAGGCTACCCCTACGTCTCGGTCAAGCGAGACGCACGCCCTTCGAGAACAATTTTAGTACACATCAAGAACATTATTTAAATACACATTTAACATTTTTAAATACATAATTAACCTTTTTAAAAATAATTTTTTGATGTCTACTGTTTTCATACACATTGTATACTTTTGGTATACATCTAAAACATCTTTTTTATACAGATTGAACATTTTTCATATACTCCTTCCGTTCCTAAATATAAGTCATTTTAGAGATTTCAATATAAACTACATACGGATGTATATAGACTTATGTTAGAGTGTAAATTCACTCATTTTACTCCGTATGTAGTTCACGTTGGAATCTCTAAAAATGCTTATATTTAGGAAGGTGGGAGTATATGAAAAATGTTCACATCACACATTTTTCTTATGTTAGAGTGTAAATGATTAACATTTTTTTTCAAATATATGTTGTGAATTTTTTTGGGTACACATCACAAATTTTCTTATACATCTTATATAATTTTAATACATGGTTAACAGTTTATATATACATTCTTAATATTTTTCATGTCTATGATTTACATTTTCTAAAACATATATTTTTGGATATCTACTTTTCCATACAAATTATACATTTTTTTGTACATATTAGGAGTATTTTTTATATATATATTTAATAGTTTTCAAATAGATAATTAGTAAAAAAATTAAAAACTTATATTTTTTATGTCTACTTTTTTTCATACACATTGTACATTTTTTGTATACATTTTTCGTATACAGCAGAAACATTTTTATACACATTTAACATTTTTAAATTCATTATTAACAGTTTTCGAATGTTTATGCAAAGTATGTTTGTAATATGTATATATACATAATTTTAATTATGAACAAAATTATAAAAATAAGGAAAAAACAAAAACAAAAAATATGAAAAAAAAGCCTGTCTCTTATGGCCTCACACTCGCTCGGGCTGGTCCATCTCGTGTCGCCTTCATGCGAGGCTACCCCTATGTCTCGGTCGAGCTTGACGCGCGCCCTTCGACCCCTATGGCGAACAAATCGGTAGATGGGAAGTGATCCATAAGAAATAACCATACTGCAGTACAATGTGATCACACTAAACATCATCCTAGACAAATAATTAGGCATATGGCAAGTGAAACAAGTTTGACTCACCACTCAAAAATAGAAGAGTTAAAAACACTCCATATGAGCTCCATCTAGCAGGAGAAGATTGCCTCAAAAAACATCTAGCAGGAGAAGAAGAAAGAAAGCCACTGACTAGAAGCCGGAAATTCTCCGGAGCACGAACATGCCGAAGCCGATGCCGAGGAACGTGGCCAAGGAGATCCCGAAGATGCCGACGAGGATGCCGGGCACGACGAGCGAGCTCCACCCTTTCGCCGTCGCCATGGCGGCGGCCGTGGTCGGCCCGCCGACGTTGGCGTTGGACGCGATGAGCAGCTGCTTCCTGTCCAGCCCCGCCAGCCTCCCGACCCCGAGCACCACGGCGAGGTGCACGGCCACCTGAACCGCCGCGAACGCGAACACGGCGGGCGCCTTGGTGACCGCGTCCACCACGCTGCCGTTGGCGCCCACCACCGTGAAGAACACCTGCATGAGTATCAGCGCCATGGTCTCGCCTGACGGCGCGAGTCTCCCCAGCACGCCCGGGAACGCCGTCGCCAGCAGCACCACCAGCGCCGTCACGCACGGCAGCGTCCCGCCGGCGGCCACACCCAGCCCCGCCGCGATCGCCGTGCCGGCCCTGCAGATCGCGAACGACAGCGCCAGCGCCGCGCCGCCGTGCAGCACCGACATGCTGCCCCGGGGCTCCGCGCCGTCCTCCGGGGACGTGGCGCTCTTGGGCTCCGCAGGTATCTTGGACGCCAGCGCGAAGAGGGCCGTGAAGTAGAGTGCCGAGATGAGGTTGTCCGCCGCCACGCCCGCCGCCACCACCGACGGCGTCGTGCCCAGCGCCTCCGAGATCGCCACGAAATTCACCGCTGCCGCCGCCATGAACGTCAGACATGATCGATCAAATGCATCAATCAATTTGCATCTAGCTAACTGATTACCTCCACCAATGTAGCTCCCCATTAGAGCGGCGGCGATCTTCCAGCTATCCTGGCCGAGCGACCTCATCGGGAACAGCAAGTAAGCCACCGTCGTGCCGATTACAGTTGCAACTACAGAGTGAGAGTGGCCACGGATTTGCTCAGCTGTTTCTGTTCAGATAAGAGGAATAAGAAAGACGAGATTTTGTGTGGTTACCTGATCCGATGAGGAAGGCCTTGAGGAGGTCGCCGGTGGTGCGGACGACGCGGCGGAGGTCGGCGCTGAGGAGCAGGAGCGGCACGGCGACGGGGAGCAGGTACTCCATGACGACGGCCTGCGCGGGCGCGCCGGGCGCCACCAGCCCGGCCGACGACGCCGTCAGCCCCGCCAGGATGCTCACCAGCGCCCCGCTCAGCGCCGCGCCCCACGCCGTCCGCTCCTCCGCCCTGAAGAGCCAAACCACACATGGATCACTCCCTCCTCCACGGCGGCGACGGACGCGCGCGAGTTCTGGACCGGCCGGTGTTCCGTGTGTGGCAGTTACCAGGTGCCGAAGGCCGCGGCGGAGAGGAGGAACGCCCAGTTGCCCCACTGGTCACCGGGCGCGATGATGGGCACGGCGCGCGGCGGCCGGACATGCCGGAGCCGAGGCGGCTGGCACCCGTCGCCGGCGCTGTCGCGCGAGAGGCGCGGCAACCGAGGCGCCAGCGGCCGGAGACTGCCGGCGCGGCGTCGGCTTTGGCGGAGGAGGAGATGCAACGCCGGCGAGGGGGAGGGGAGGAGCAGGGAGGCGGCCAGCGGCGCCATGCCGGCCGCGCGATCCAAATCCTCTGCTCGTTTGTTGTGGCGCGGCAACGGCAGCGCTGGGCCAAGTGTTCACTCGTGAGGTAGACCCAGCCAACTGCCAAAATAACGTTGGAAAACTGATGGCGACATTGTTGTCTTCTTGTGTTGCATCTGATGATTTTTGGTGTCTTCTCTGGTAACTACACCAGTATGCTAGTGATCTATAAAAGATCTTATATTAGTTTACACAGGGAATACTTATGAAAAAAAAAACATAAAGGGTGATGAGATTTAACCAAGTCAAGTGACATAGTATATAAGAACAAGAAAAAAAAATTATACGAATCTCCATGCTAGATCAAAGGCATATAGCATCAACTGAGACATAATGAAGTCTTAGTCGACCGAGACTTCGCAAAACTGAAACATAAAAGGAGTAACAATTCAAAAGCTTGGGAAGAATTGATTCTGACTCATCAAGATGCAACTTGTATAGTCTCTGTGGCCTGCATCTGTGTGCTTCGGATCCTTTTCTTTGGCTCCAAATGCAGTGCAGGCTGTTTGTTCTATCCTTAAACCTGTCATCAGAGCTGATGATGCCTTCATCATCATAGTCTTGATTAATCAGACACTAATTTTTAGATCCATGGAATGCAAATGATTAACCTTATTTGAGAGCTGATTCTGCAAGATGCAGCCGGCCGGACTACTGTCCTTGTATAGTCTCTGTGGCCTGCATCTGTCTGCTTCCAGCCATTTTCCTTGGCTCCAAATGCAGTGCAGCTTGCTGTTCTGTCCTCGGACATGTTATCAGAGCTGATGATACCTTCATCGTCATGATAGATTAATCAGACGCTACTTTCTAGATCCATGCAACACAAATGCTTATGAGAGAGATGCTATCTCAAGAAATTTCAGAATTACTACAGACATGTATTAATCTATCAACAAAAGGGTTGACATTGCAAAATGGATGGTGACTCACAGTGCTGTTGATCCAGTCTTCTTTTTTGTCTACCACCAGCACTACTAACTGTGCTATGTTTTTTAGTGAAATAAGAAAGATTAAAACGAACAATAAATATAAGTTTTATTCACGCATCTCCCGTCCTCTCCATACACACATCCCAGATGGTCATATTCCGAGACAAAAATTCGTGATATGGCATACTTTTTTATTTATCAATTTGAGTTTTTCCTCCAAGTTTTCAGAACTTGAAACATATGGGTCGTTTTATTTGAGAAGGAATCATCTCTTAGTACCATGAACCACGATAACCGCACCAAGTACCTAGCTATGGTCCTAGTACATTTTTAGAGATGGTCCTGAGATGACAGTATTTGATGTGACAGGTAACAATAAAACTAAAAACATTAGTTCCTGGTGTACTATGTGGCCTGCATCTGTTCATGGATTTTTCCTTCGTGCATATTGTAGTTCTATCCTTAAACCTGCCACTAAAAGTGATGCCTTGATTATCATGCCTTGATTAATCAGACTAAGCTTTCTTGATTCATGGAATGCAAATGATTAGGAGGAAAGTGCCATCTCAACAAAAACGTAGAGGTCTTGTGACCAATCACAGGAGACAACCATGTATTAGTCTATCAACAAGAGGTTGACCATAATGTCTTCCTTGGGGGCATAAGTACATAGATACAGGTGTTCAAACCAAAACCAATCAAGGCCAACCACTGCACTGCAGCTACTACATCAGACAAGACAATGCAAATGATTAGCAGCAAGCATGAGACAGGAACCTTCTGACCGCTCCCAATTAACGAGCATAATCATACAATTATTAAGCATAATCAAACATGATTCTTCATAGAAAGATTGGTACTCTGGATCTGGGAACATCACAGGTTGGCAACCATTATATGATCTGCACATATACATGATAGATGTACTAGACACAACAGGTGTCCAAGATTGCCAAATCATTTGGGCTGACAGGTGCACACAGTGTCTGTTCAAGAGTCAAGGATTTGCAGGGACAAACAGCCCCAGGTCATGCCTGGGACAAAACAGATCAACGACAGCTCCTCATACCAACAACAGACACTATTACATACAGGGTTGGTTTTAAAAATGAACAACATCCAAATATAGTCGGCGGCGCCCTCCAATAACACAACAAAGGAGCAAGGATTTAGCTGTCATGTCTCTGCATCCAGATAAAGCTCCCTGAAGCCTTATAAATAGACCACTAAGCAGGGAGCAAACATCAAGCATAAGTGCAAGCAAGCAACCAAGGAAGTTCAGTCACATACACTCCTTCACCACCATGGGCGAGAGAGTCTGTACCAGCGATCTCGTCGGAGTCTACAAGGGGGAAAGGCAGAGCGGGGTTCGGCCGTCGCCTCGTCGCGGGCAGATAAAGCTGAGGATCGCGCACATCATGATGCACTCCGTCGCATCAGCGCTTCAAATTCTTGATCACAAGTGAATGTATGTGACTGGTTCCGTAGATGTTAGGATCTGTTGTAAACCGCTCCTTCTGTGTAGCTGTCTGCTTTTATCATTTTGAGAAAGTTACTCCTCTTTCTGCACATGATCATGGTGTGGTTCGTTCTCGCTTTTCATGGATTGCTGCTCAAGGATGTTCATCGTCTAAGCTTGACGATGCATCATTCATAAGACTCCTCGAGGGCTTCATACACTTGTGCATGCTCAGGAGAGGTGTGGTGCACGTGTCATGTAAGGGAGAGCAACTAATCAAGAAGTACTCCTTCAGGAGCCCCCGCAAGGGTCACTTGGGGTGGGCTGGGAGCGCGTCACTTGGCATGCTCCGTCACGTGGCGCGCTCAGGACGCTTCCTCCATTTTTTTATGCACGCATTCTTGGCTTTTAGATGATTTTTTTTCGGCTTTTCGACTGCTTTTCTTAGGTTCCATACAAAAAAAAATTAACGCACGTTTTTTCCTTCCGCGAGAGGCATAGATTTACTTCTTGTGAAGGCACGGAATTGCTTCCGTGAGAGGCACGATCCCTCATAAAAGAGATCAAGGAACTTCTTGGCTCTCAGGATGAATTTCGTGTGCGTTGGGCTAGGCGTTCCGCAAATCGCGCGGCACATAATCTAGCTAGGGATGGCTGCCTTAATAAGTTGTGCAAGACTTAGTTTTCGATTCCCCCCTCTTGTATTCATGACATTGTTATGGCTGCGGCTAAACCTGATCATCCTCCGGGCCGGGCCGGGTTCGGGCCGGCTTGACAAAGCCCGGTGTCAAAATTCCAAGCCCGAACCCGACCCGGCCCGGCCCGAAACACGTGAATAGTGTCTTTTTTGATTAAAATAATTATATTCGGGCTATTAAAATAATATAATATACCTATATTTTAAATAAAGTATATAATTAATGTCATTTCGGGCTTATTTTGGGCTTTCGGGACGGGCTTCGAGCGAGAAATTGGAGCCTGAACCCGGCCCGGATGCCGGGCTTTGAGCTCGGGCCTTCGGGCTGGGTAGTCCATGAACAGGTCTAGCTGCATGCGGCCACTTAATTAATAAATTGGCACCGACGTTCTCCTCAAAGAAAAAGTTGTGGAACTATATGCATGTGTATATCAAAGTATTAGTTCAAATCAACTGTTGTATTTATGTTTTTTTGTCAAATCAATGTCAGATCAGTGGGGCTGTGTCAGGTGAGAGAGAACCTCCCCTAACGATTGCAAGTGGTGGAGTGGTACAAATCCTTTCCTTTTAGTTTTTCCTTAGCAATTTCAGTCATTCGAATCTTTTAAACTATACTGTTACTTTTGAAACGTTTTATATACTCCCTCCGTTCCTTTATATAAGGTGTATTTGTTTTTTCAAAAGTTAAACGAGGTCATGTTTGACCGAGTTTTTAGAAAAATATATCAATATTCACAATACAAATTTTATATCATTTGAACCATCATGACAAGTAGTTTCATATTTTATCTATTTGGTATTGCAGATATTGTTAATTTATTCTATAATCTTGGTCAAACATTTCAATGGTTGACTTGCACGGAAAACAATACACCTTATATTCTGGAATGGAGGGAGTATTTGAATTCTTGACAGCACGAGCTTTAGAATAAGATCAAACTTGGATGCATTTCAAACATGTGTTTTAAATGAGTGAAATCAGGTTTCTAAAATAAGTGAAATAAGTATTTTTAATTCAATGAAACCAATATTTTGAAATAAGTGAAATTGTATATTTTA
The DNA here is from genome assembly GCA_039707655.1 of Elymus sibiricus. Lineage (NCBI taxonomy): Eukaryota > Viridiplantae > Streptophyta > Magnoliopsida > Poales > Poaceae > Elymus > Elymus sibiricus. Next base: position 19,779,388 of record CM077675.1, read on the forward strand.
TATGATTCTTTGTTGAAATAAGTGAAATCAGCTTTCCAAAAATAAGTGAAACCATTTTCTAAATTGAAACCAATTATTCCAAATCTTTTTTATAAACGAGCAAAATCTTTTTTATGAAGCGAGCAAATTTGTTTTTTCAATTGATAATTTTTTGATTTGCATGAAATAGGTTTTTGAAGTAGTTGAAATCAGTTCTTTGCATCGAGCACTACTAGGAAAAGGGCTGCTAGTGGCGCACCTGTTTTCGCTACTAATGGCGCACTACAGGTGCGCCACTAGCACCACGCCATTAGAATTTTTTACTAATGGCGCACCACTGGTGCGCCATTAGTATCTGGTATACTAATGGCGCACCATGCAGTGCGCCATTAGTATAGACCACGGTGCGCCATTAGTATGCCTCCCAGGGGCCATATTTACCCATGTGCTTTGGCATACTAATGGCGCACCACCACATAGTGCGCCATTAGTGTGCTCTGGCTTACTAATGGCGCACTATGTGGTGGTGCGCCACTAGTCTGAATATTAGGGTTTTTTTTTTGTTTCTGATATTTTCACAGGTTACAAAATATATTATTTGACAGAATATAGCTAGCACCACACAGCAACATCAGATTCATCGAATACAATAGAAGATTAGTGTCCGAATACAATTCATCATATTAGTCTCCGAATTTAAAATACCGAACAAAGTTAGAACATTACAAGTCTCGAAACCGTGAGTAGCGAGTTTGTCTTCACATTACAAGTCGATATCGATCATCTAAACTACCATCACATAGAAGAGAGCTGCGGTCATCACGATGAGCATAATCGCGATGAAACTGGTCTTCATCCGGTTCCTCCAACGCTCCCTCCTCTCTCCCGCTAGATAGCGCGCGTATCTAGATTCCGCCTCCGCCCTAGTGGTGTACCCTTTGTAACTGTTACCGCTGAAACGGTGAACCTGTGTCCGACACTCCTCCCAGTCGTCGTAGACTCCGGGAACCCTACCCTTGTACACGACATACGACGGCATCTCTATGCACTAGCCAAACAAAACGTTAGTACCAATTCACAGACAATACATAAGCAATATATAAGTATGCAACAAAAGGATCGGAAGAGAAAAGCAAGACATTAATAGCATCGATTACATCTAAGTTGAACGACTGTCCAAACCAAAGAGACATACAAGTTCATCAAAGTTTAATTACAACATGAGCCAATCGATGTTTCAAAACTAGACATAGCATCACTACTTTCGACTCGACTCAAGGGACCGGAGCGTGGATGAAGCCGCCGTCTATCGTGATGGTCATGAAATCGCGGGCGTTGTCAGCCTGCATTTGTAGCGTTGTGTCTATCTCACTGTTGGACGGTTGATTTCTGAGGTAGAACTGCCCCGAGGTACGAAGGACATCTTGATGGATGATTTCCGCAAACTCCGACTGGATGCGAAAGAATTCTTGTCTGATGTCCGTGTCCTGGATTGCCGACAAGCTTGCGGCCCAATCTTTGAGATTATCTGGTAGCAGAAGGTGATTATTGTCCCGTACGATCGCCCGCATGTGATGGAGGGCGTAGTAGGCATCCTTCTGACCGCCAGGTGGCTGCTTGACGCAGGGGAACGTCGTATTGTGGGCGAACACGTGCTTGCCGTACTTACGAACTGGCCTGGTGAAGGTGCCTCCAGATTTGGCGTAGCCGGGGAGAACATCATCAAGAACTTTCTTGACATTTGTGTAGTCTTTCTTCGACTGACGGTCCGAGTCGAAATACGTGGCCGTGGAATATTTCGGGCTTAAGAGGATGAGTGTGCAATGTGTGTCACTGCACAAAACACGGAATGTTAAAAAAAATGATCGAAATCTAAGAAATCATATGTTACGGGGCGGTTGAGGGGACGACTTACTCGGGAAAGTAAGGCACGAGGAAGGTATCCTTATCTGGGTTTGCCAGAATGACGCCTTCGAGGTAAGAACTCGCGACTTGCCGGTCCCCAGCGCTGCCCAAGATCTTGGCACGCATGTAGAAGGGGTCGACTATCACGATGTCCGGGGTCTTGTCTCTAATGATCCGCATCTTCATACTCAGCGAAAATAGCCGAATGAAGGTGTAGTGCAGCGGATGAAGGTTAAACATAGCGAATATGTCATCAAACCGCAGGACGATCGTACCCCCGATGGCGCTATCCACAAAGCCCTTGCCCTCTGGCACCTTGGCCACGAAAACCGGGTATGCCACGTCATTCTCTCGGAGACGCCGCTTCTCCAAAGAAAGAACACTGTCATGCAGACTCCGCATAGCACCGGTTGCAGCATTGAGCATATTAGTCGGTAGCATCGGCCTACCCGCCACATGCACCCTCCTCGAGATATCCTTAGGTGAAGGTGGCCCGTCCTGAGCACGGGTCGTACTCGGTGCCGGCTGGCTCGCACCCTTGTTACTCTTTCTTTTCCGTCCCTTCTTCTTCTGCTGTAATGGGACCGAGTTCTGCTCACAGACCGCCTTCTTGAGTGTGCTGGGGCTGATAATATTTCGCACCTCGCCTATCTGAGGCTCGGTGAAGTCGGCAGCTGGAGGCGTCTCCTGAGAACTGAACGCCAGACGACGCCTGTTGCAATTGGGTTTCTCCGCGGTACCAGCTAGATCGCGATCGTCTTTTGCAAGGTTGGGTTCTTGAGAAGGAGGCCCCATGAATTCGTCATCGCACCCATGTTCGTTGAAGTACTTATCGACGTTGGTAAATGTACCGTCGTCGTTGTCGTCGTCGTCTGGATCCTGTACCATATGCATGCCCGGATCCTGTGCCATATGCATGTCCGGCATGTCCGGTAGCGTTGCGGCGGTCTTGCCATGGCTTGGCGCCGGCACGACTGGCGGTGTTGTCTTTGGGGTGGTGTCCCCCGCCCCCAAACGAATCTGGCTCTTCGGCCAAAGCAGGGGCCAGCTTAGGCAGGCGCTGAGGGTCATCACATCATCTTCGTCGGCCCCGGCGGGTCGAATCGGAGGTAACAACTCGTCGCAGCCTGGCAGCACCCGAACCAGTTGAACCCTATACACATTGGGTGGCATTGGATTACCGTGGAACACGGGGTTGCCCGGTTGAACGATTTTGCCCTTGGCGACATCGACCAACTCGTTGTTCACGAAGTGCAGGAGAGTGCACGGAACATCGGCGGCGCCCTGCGAAAACATGTAGGGCGTCAGGGATGCCCAGTCAAAGGCAAGGAGATGAAGTCCTCGGCCGAGAGGCTTAATTAGTTACCGTGATGATGGCGTCGAGCTCGGCTAATGTCGAGGCACCGCCAACGGCGGGCGTGCAATTGATGGAGGGGCCGCTTGCTGCCGAGGTGCCGGCCGGCGTACACCCGGGTGCATTAAGCTCCAATGCCCGTGCCGGCGTCGGAGACACCAATACCGGCTCCGCCGGAGACACCAATGGCGCCGCCTGCGCGTTGTGCGAGTTGCTGGCCGTGAAGCTGGGAATCGGGGGCGGCCCCTGTTGGCCGCTCGCAATCCACGTCGTCAGCCCATGAATCAAGGTAGGCATAATGCCGGTGAGCGTCGATCCCAGTTGTTGTTGCACTTGCTCTTGGACAATCTCCGGAATCCGCGCCACTTGTGCCTTGAGTTCTTGAACCTCGCGCGACTGGCTTTCCGAGCTGGTCTTTCTCTCCTTTCGCCCACCAGCGTTATAGTATGACGACCATTTTGTGGACAAGCCTTTGCCGGCCACACGACCAGCTGACGGCGGCTTACTGAGCTTATCCTTGTTTTTCATTACGTTCAACGCCCTATTTAGAGTGTTGTCCCAAGGGATGCTCTGAGACGACCCCGCGCTACTGCTTTCAGTCTCCTGCGCCAGAACAAGCTCAAGCGCCCTGGTCTTCGGATCCGTGGTAAGCTCCTTTGTTACCGGGTCCTCCTTGTACCGGGCCCTGACATAGTTCCTGGTCTGCTTGTCACGGTATTTCTCGAAGCGGGGCGGTAGGCCTTGCTCGGCACGCTCCGCGTCCTCCTTGTCCCATATAGGCTCCGCCACTCTGTAACCGCCGGGACCGAGTTTGTGTTCCCCTAAGTTCAACTCCCGCATTTCTTTCCCCCACTGACTTGATTCGGAGGTTGCGCTGCTCTCGCACTTGATCTTGAACTCCTTGTAGTCATCTTCGCTGATCGAAGGATTTTTCGCCTTGATCTTCTCATAACTATCACCTTTCTCAATCATTCTTTTCACCGCGCTTCTCCAAGTAGACAGGGCCGTGCTCATCCTCATGAGGGCGGCACTGTTCACTTTATTCCCTGAGAGGCATGTGTTTTCAAATTCAGCGGGGAACTTGTATCGTTCGTGCAGCTTCGTGAAGAGGAGGTTGCGCAAATTCCCTCGGTCCTTATGCCTTAGGTTCTCGGTGTTGATCGAGACGGTGCTCCGGAGAATGCACCCGAGCTGAACCGAGTACCCCTTGACTATTTGTTTGGGCTCCGTTGGATGCCCGTCGGAGTCCACTTGAGTAAATTCCTCCTTGACGGTGCGGAGCACGTTCGGGCGCCGGTCCTTCCGTTGCCTCTTCGGTTGGCTGCCATCTGTGCGTGCGCTGCCATCATCAGTGGTGGCATCCTCGGCGGCACCATCAGTGGTGGCATCCTCGGCGGCACCATCAGTGGTGTCATCCCCGACGCCACTAGGGGTTGTGTAGTCAGGATCGGTGTCTTCCGCGGCGTCCTCATAGCGGTGAGGTTGTTCCTCCATCTCCTGGGACAGCTCCCAGAATTGCTTGCCGCCCGAACCACCGACCTCATCGTTGTGGGCCATGTTTCGCTCTAAATAGGAAAAAAGTTTGGTCAAAAAGTTGGTTATTGTCAAGGAACAAGATCATGGTCTCATCATTTAGGGTTTGTCGACACCGAGGCATCCTAAAAGCTAAGCTTTTATCATTTAGGGTTTGTCGACGCCGAGGCACCCTAAAAGCCTAAGCTTTCATCATTTAGGTTCTTATCGACACCGAGGCACCCTAAAAGCTACTTAATTAAGTACTAAGATACCCCGGCCCATGCATTAGTAGCAAGTACCCCATATGTCCGATTTTTAGCAAAGTCATGCTAAAATTCACGGAAAATTTCAGCATGACCTTTGCTGAAAATAGGACATATGGAGTACCCGAATTTGCCGGAACGGAAGTTAATCGACATTCCGGCAAACTCAAGGGCCTCTCGGGGTACTCACAGGTTATGAACAGATTTGCAAACAGCGAGGAGGATGGAGTATTTCCTCCGCTATCATGTGAACAAGGGGAAAAAGAATGCTTTAAAGCTTCTTGCTAAATTATCATATAGGCACAACAAGCTTATAGGCACAACCAGGTGCACAAGGACAAGTGACAAAAGAATTAAACCAAAAACAGGACAAGTAATAGCATAAATATCATGCAGTAATCAAACTGAGTGTCAAGTGGCAGTTATCAACATGAGCAGCAGCACATATACTTAAATAATAAAGAACATTCCTTAGCTAAGCACTGTTCATTGTCCAACCCTGCATCTGAAAGTGCAGCTTCCTGCCAGCCATCATGAGAACTAAAAACAGCATTTTAGTTTAACTCTGTTTAATATGAACATGATGAAATCTTTTGCCTATTTCCAAACTAAGGTCAAAGATAACTGTCCATGATATTAAGTATCCACACATGGGCAATGATGTCATACTTCAGGGAAATAAACTAGTTCAAACAAATGAAGATTATATAGTTACTGGTACTGCTACTGTCATCTTTACAGCTTCAGAGCAACATTCATCATATCAAACGGGTTCACACTTGAGAGCAGCCAATTAAACATCAGGTCGTAGTTCATTCCATCTTCTGAACGAAACCTATCAGCTACACAAATATTTTTTCTGTGATAATCAGGTCATAGTCCATTCCATCTTCAGAAAAAACACAGCCAATTAAATTGTACACATGTACCATCCAATACAACACAGAACAAGATTGCAAACTAACATCCAGTCCATTATTACTTTACAACAACAAATTGCAAGACAAAAGGAAGAAATATTGTCCAACAGCAAGAAACCCTAGCCCTAATCGAGGTGAGAGGGGAAGGACGTGATGAACCTGTTGGTGGTGGACGGCGCGTGCTCGTGGTGCTCCTGGGGACGAGCTCGGCGGGCCTCCTCCTCCTCTTGGTGGTCGAGCGGGCGGGCCTCCTTCTCCTGGTGGTCTCCGGCGGGCCTCCTCCTCCTGGTGGTCGCGGGCGGGCGCTGCCGGACGGGAGAGATGTCAGAGACAGGGGAGGGGGGAGGGGGGGAGGGAGGGGGAGGAGGAGGGGGAGAGGGGGAGCTCACCCTCGACGTGCTGGTGGCGGCGGACTCGACGGCGACAGGCGATGGCGCGGCGCGGGGGAGAGGGGGGATCTGGGTGTGCTCGATCCAAAGTGCGGGGGAGTGAGGAGAGGGAGGCGCGGGGAGGAGAAGCAGGGGAGGGCCGGCTAACAATGGCGCACCAGGGATACATGCGCCATAACAGATCGATAGCAATGGCGCACCAGGGATACATGCGCCATAAACAGCTCGATAGCAATGGCGCACCAGGGATACATGCGCCATAAACAGCTCGACATCAAAGTCATAAGAATTGCGGTGGTGGTTATGGACAGAACCACACACATGGCCTAGTGGTTGGTCCCTTGATACATTACGCAAGCCACCCAGGTTCGAATCCTGGCAACCCCGTTTTTTGCATCTTTTTTTAAAATTTTATTTTAACCTTATGATAAACATCCAAACACTTTAAAATAAACACATGGCAATTTTAATACTCCCTCCATTCCTAAATATAGGGCGTATAATTTTTTTACAATGCATCTCCTTTACATACTTAAACCATTGTGATAATTTAAGATTTGAGATAAAAGAAAAGGAAAATGCAAATGGAGTGATAAAACCATTGTGCAAAGATTTAGAATTAGATGACATGGTTGAAATCAAGTGATACATGTAATAATTTAGTTACATGTAATAATTGAGCTTGCCACTGACACACACACACGCGGCCGACACGTCGTGATTCGATCTTAGCTATCTTTTCACAATCTTCTTGCCCTTCTTCCTCGCGGTTGAATAATTTAGCCCCGGAACCCCTTGAATTGATCTTCTCTTGAACGGACGTCCTTTAGGTAGGGTGGTCCTGCTTCTTCTTGTGGTGTATGGTACTTCATCGTCGTCGTCATCTTCCATCTTCGGGTCGCCGTACTTGTCGAAGTCTTGCTCATTGGCGACTCCATCCATTCCGATGATGTTCCTTTTGCCTCTCCTCACGACAACACGACTGGGCTTTGGCGGGTCGGTAATGAAGAAGCATTGGTCCACTTGGGAAGCCAGTACCCATGGCTCATTTTTCGCGGTGACGTTTGCGCCCGCGGTCTTGGATTTGGCTACGGGTATAACCATGGTGGTGAAATACCGGTCTTCTTTTAGGACGCTCTTGGCCCATCTGACACGGAACATCGGGACCTTCTCTCCAGCGTAGCTCAGCTCCCAGATCTCCTCGATCCTTCCGTACTATCTGTCCTTGTCGTTACCGGTGTAGGATTCCATCGTTACCCCGGAGTTCTGATAACCATCGCTCTTCATGTCCTTGTCCTCGGTGTAGAATGTGTAGCCGTTGATATCATACGCCTCATAGGTCATCAGGTTGTGCTCGGCGCCCTGTGACAAGGCGAATATGAGTTGTTCTTCCGCGGAAGAATCCTCATGTAAAGGGTACGACAGAAGCTTCTGCTTGAACCAACGCGTGAAACATGAGTTGTGCTCTTTGATTATATCTCCGTCCGTCCTCTGTTGGCCTCGGTCATTGTACGTCTTCTCAATAAAGGTTTTGTGCTCTACCACCCAAGGATCGACCACGTCTATGTGTTGTAGCGCGACTAGGTTTGCTCTTTCAAAGTCGGCGAGTCGACCCTCGAAGTCGACATGCATTTCGTGCCGACCCTCACGGTGACCCCATCCAACGAGCCTGCCGAGGTGCCTGTTGACGGGCAGACCAACGGGGTTCTCGATGCCTAGATAATTCGTGCAGTAGGAGATGCACTCTTCGGTCAGAAAGCCCCTGGCTATGCTTCCCTCTGGACGTGACATGTTGCGAACGTATCCTTTGATGACACCATTCATCCTTTCGAACGGCATCATGCTGTGCAGGAACGTCGGCCCGAGTTGGATGATATCCTCCACGATATGGACCAGCAGATGCACCATAACGTCGAAGAATGCGGGCGGGAAGTACATCTCAAGCTCGCATAGTATCACCACGATCTCTTCCTGTAGCCTTCTGAGTTGCCTCACGCCAACCGACTTCCGAGAGATGACGTCAAAAAAGTTGCATAGGCCAAATAGCGTTTCACGGACGTGCGCGTCCATGATCCCACGGATTGCAACTGGAAGTATCTGCGTCATCAGCACGTGACAGTCGTGAGACTTCATCCCGCTGAACTTCTGCTTCGCTGGGTCTAGGTATCTGCTTATCTTCCCCGCGTAACCGTAAGGAAGTTTTACTCCTACGAGGCAGGTGAAAAACTGCTCGATCTCCTCCTGACTTAGAGTGAAGCACGCGGGAGGGTAGTCATTTCCGGTCTTCTTGGCCTTTTTGCCTTTGCGATGACTTTCTGTGTCCTGCTTCGCCTCATCATCATCATCATTAGCGTGAAGCTCCTCCCTGATGCCCATTGATTTCAAGTCTGCCCTTGCTTTCGGCCCATCTTTGGTCCTCTCAGGCATGTTGAGCAGGGTACCAAGCAGACTCTCGCACACGTTCTTCGTGATATGCATGACATCAAGGCTGTGAGGCACACGGTGGATCTTCCAGTACGGCAAGTCCCAGAAAACAGACCTCGTTTTCCATACCTTCAGCAGCGGCTCTGGCTCCTTTCGCTTCTTTCCCGGCTCTGGCGCCTTTTGCTTCTTTCCCGGCAGTGGGCAATCTTTCCAATTTTTCAACAGCTCGTCTATTTCCTCGCCGCTCCTTGTACGCGGGCGTCTTCGGGGTTCAGTTTCACCATCGAACAGATCCTTGCGTTTTCTCCACGGGTCATCGTCGCGAAGCCACCTTCGATGTCCCATGAACACGGTTTTCGAAGACCCAGGATCTCTATCTAGCTGGCGATACGTTGTGTCATCCATGCACCTGACGCATCCAGAAAATCCGTGGACCACCTGCCCCGCGAGATATCCGTAACCGAGATAGTCGTGCACCGTCGTGAGCAGTGCGGCTCTCATAGGGAAATATTCTTTCTCTGCGGCGTCCCACGTATTGGCTGGTGTTTTCCACAGCATGTCTAGCTCCTCTTTCAGCAGCCCCAGATACAGATTGATGTCGTTCCCTGGTTGTTTCGGCCCTTCAATTAGCATACTCATGTGAATGTACTTCCTCTTCATGCACAACCAGGGGGGAAGGTTGTACATCCACACAAACACAGGCCAGGTGCTATGTGTGCTTCTCTGGCTGCCAAACGGATTGACTCCATCGGTGCTCGCGCCCAGCACGATGTTCCTTGGATCGTTCCCAAATTCTGGGTCCTCGAAGTTCAACGCTTGCCACTGGCTTGCATCCTTAGGGTGACTCAGCATCTTGTCTTTTTTATTTATCTCCGGATCATTTCCGTCATCTTCTCGCTTCTTCTCCTCCCTATCCGCGTGCCAACGCAGGAGCTTTGCTACCTTAGGGTCCGCGAAATACCGCTGCAGACGAGGAGTGATCGGAAAGTACCACACCACTTTTCGAGGAGCTTTCTTCCTCTTCTTGTATCGAGTGACGCCGCACACCGGACATATGGTAGACTCCGCGTGCTCGTCCCGATAAATGATGCAATTGTTCATGCACACATGGTATTTCACGTGCGGTAAATCCAGAGGACACACGATTTTCTTCGCCTCCTCGAAACTGGTCGGGCACTTGTTCCCCTTGGGAAGACGTTCGTGCCAGAATGACATGTTCTCGTCGAAGCATGCGTCGGTCATTTTGTGTTTGACCTTCATCTCCAGAGCCATGAGCGTTACTTTCAGGCGGGTATCCTCGGGCCTGCATCCTTCATACAATGGAGTAACCGCGTCTATCTCCAGTTGATCCAGCTTGGCTTTCTCTCGGGCGGCAGCTCTTGCGTTATCCGTCTGCTTCAGAAGTAGCTCTTGAATATGAGGGTCCTGCACCCAGCCTCCATCGTCGTCTGCTCCGGCATCTTCATCTTCATGATCATGCCCTTCGTCTTGATCTTCCTCATCATCATGTCCGGCATCTTCTACATGATGACTGTGTACAGCATCACCGTTGTGATCATGTCCTGGAGATTCTTCGTCTTCTCGACCGCCCTCGCCGCGGTGGTTGTCTTGCTGCCCTTCCTCATTTCTTGCCCGGCCCCCATGGACGACTTCATAGTCATCTTCATCACCTTGCCACCGATAGCCATCCATGAAACCACGCAAGAGCAGGTGGTCCCGCCCCTGCCCGGAATCCGGGTCCGCAATAAGGCTCTTCAGCTTGCATCTTCGACACGGACATCTTATCTCCGTCTCGTTCTTTTGAAGCATCTTGGCCTTCGCGGAGCTCAAAAACCTATTCACGATGCCTTCGGTCATCGTGCGGACCATGGTCGCCTGCGGGGTAGAGCAAAACGATATTTTAGAACCAAGAAAAAATTTGGCATGACTTTCCCTAAAAATAGGACCAAAAAGAATGCATAGTGCCAAAATTCTCGCCGAAATGGAAATGAATCAACATTCCGGCAAAATATTGGCAACTATCGCATTTCAAATACCGGTACCTGCAAACACAAACATATATGCAACACCACAAACATATGCAACACCACAAACATACATAGATCTAGCAAGGCCATAAAAAGTGCATGTGCACGTTGTTGGAGCGAGGGAGAGAAAAAAAGTAGATCTACAACATAAAGATAGCTTTCCCCTTACTTACCTATCAAAAAAAGGTAATTTAACCACCTAATTTTGATGAATCTATGGTGCAAATGAGGTGAGGAGGAGGAGGCAGCCGACACAATCTTGGAGGAGGAGGTGGAGAGAATGAAGTGGGGAAAGTGAGTGTGTAGGTGTGGCTGTCCAAAATATCTAGCTGGTCCCAGGTTACTAATGGCGCACCACCCATATATGCGCCATTAGTAACCCTGGTTACTAATGGCGCACCAGCTTGAGGTGCGCCATTAGTAGTTCTGCAAAAAAAAATAAAATAGTAGTGGCGCACTGTGTTGGAGGTGTGCCATTACTGGTTAAACTAGTAATGGCGCACTCTTCCCTGGTGCGCCATTAGTATTTTTGGAAAAATGAAAAAAAAAATTTGTTACTAATGGCGCACCGTGGGTCTGGTGCGCCATTAGTGTCTATCACACTAATGGCGCACCAATTCATGGTGCGCCATTACTATATAGTAGTGGCGCACCACATGTCTGGTGCGTCATTAGTAGCCATATCATCTATAGCCCTTTTCCTAGTAGTGGAGTGAAATCAATTTTGAAATATATTTTTCTCAACTGAAATTATTTTCTTCATAAATGTGAAATTTGTTTCTTCACATGACTGAAATTGGTTTTTTGAACATAAAGAAATGAGTTCTTTTTAAATGATTGAAATCAACTTTCTGAATTGAGTGAAACTAGTATTTTGAAACGACTAAAATCTGTGTTTCCTAATGTGTGAAAACATGTTTTCTCAACTGAGTGGAGTATGTCTTCTCAACTGAGTGAACTTATTTTTCTGAAACGAGGGACATCACTTTCTTCGGATGAGTGAAAGTAGCTATTTTTTGAAATAGGTCAAATGCGTAAAAACAATGAATGGAGTGAAACAAGTTTCTGAAATTGAAATCTGAACTTTGTGAACCTCCTTATTTTTGTGAAACTCCCTATTTCATTTTCAGTTATTTTTCACTTGAATGGGCCTAAATCAATCTTTTTCAAAACTAGTGAAATATGTTTTCGCAAATGAGTGAAATATGTGTTTTAAAATAAGTGAAACCAATGTTTACAAATGAGTGAAATTAGGTTTTTTAAATGAGTGAAATTATTATTTTGAAATTTGCGAAACAGGAGGAAACACTCTTATGAAATAGTTGTGTTTCTTCACCCACGCGCAGCTGCACTTGCAGATGAACAGTAAATTCGAAACAAATAGTAAACACATATAAACAAATCTGAAATTTTTACACATGAAAGTTGAGAGAATCTTCTAGGTGCGTGCCAAATTTCAAGGATTTTGAAAATTTTGAGGAGCTCGTGGCAAAAATAACAAATTTGGCATGTCAAAGGAACTTTCAAAAAGTGCACCGTGTAGACCGTATTTGTTTTTGCGACGGGCTCCTCAAATGTCCAAACACTTTGAAATTTTGCACGCACCTAGAAGATTCTCTCGAATTTCATGTGTAAAAATTTCAGATTTCATTGAATTATTTTGCTATTTTCTTGTAGTGACTGTTCACCGGGAGTAGATGAGCCTCGACACCGTTTTGAATTATCGTGAAACAATCTTATGTTTTATGAAAGTGATTCGAAAAGATAACTGAAATATATAAAATAAAAAGTAGTTCAAATATATATATCCAAGATTGATCTTGTTCTAAAGGTCTTGTCAACATGATTTCAAATATATAAAAAGTTTCATAAATAGATATTTTCTCTAAAATATATCAATCATTCAAGATATAAGGATGAAATAAAATGCATGTCATTTATGTGGTGGGGGAGAATCATGCATGCCCGGTCTCCGTTTCAACTCGTCTCTCTCTCTCGACAAAGTTGCATGGCATGAATGCATTTGATCAGATGTGTCAGTGTATCTCAGTCGTGTTCAGCTGGTATAAGAGGTGTGATTGATTTTTTCGTCTTTATACTGTTACAGCGCACGAATCTTGATGAATTGACCTGATCCTGTCCTGATGGCTGATGACTGACGAGTCCCGGCGGAGCTGAGCTGCCGCCGCGGCCGCGCGCTCCTAAGCAGGCGCCGCGCGGACGAACGTTCATCCCTCCTCATCGCTCGTGCGTGCGGGTGATGCCATGGTGGCGGGGGGACGCCGCCGCCGAGCAACCAGTGACGCGCGCCAGGCTGACGGCGCGGCGGCGAGGGTGAGGGCGACGGCATCAACGTCCACCCATCCGCCGCCGCCTAGCCTCACCTCGTCTCCTACGCCCGCTGGAGCTGGAAGCGACACCAGGACCAGGTTAGTTTTCACCCGCCTGCTAGGTGCTTGCGTTTATTCCCCATCCAGACATGACCTGTGCTCTGCGGTATCTGCCATAACCGTGGATAGATGGGGTCTCAACTCTGTACACTGCGGCTCCTGACGATTGTTGGCTGAGAGCAAGAGGGGTCAAGGACCGGAGAATAGATGGAGTCTCAACTCATGTGCTGCGCACTGGCGGGAAAAGTGGCAGGTCTGCATCCTCGTTTGGTGCTGTGGACATCACGGTGCCGTGGGTACTACGTTCGTAGTGTCGATGTGCAGATAAATTGTTGATGCTTGCAAATCATACATTACGGATTTTTATGGCGACTCCAGAAAAATATTACTCCCTCCATCCCGTAATGTAAGATGTTTTTTGTAAGCTATAGTTTGTAAATACGTCTTATATTGTGAGACGGAGGGAATACTTGAGACTTGATTGAACCTGCAGCTAGCCTATCCACTCAAAGACCCTTCCTTACTTACCCCTTTATAAGAAGGAAAAGACTTTTACAAGCGGCCAAGTCAAATAAAATACTACCATCAAGCCCAGTCCGGCCTGCCCGGCTGTCAGTTGGTATACTGTATACTTATAAACCAGATAAGCATCTTGGTAGATTTGTTTTTGACAAACAGCATCTTGGTAGATGCAGATCAGACATTAGTTTAAGGCAAAACCATGTAACGATTGACCCAAGTCAAGCAGAATATGTAATTAAGCCAGCCCCAGCCCCTCTATGTATGCGCTTTGATATAAGAAATTCATTAGGCATGTGACTAGCCCCGTGGTTACCACCAACCATGTGCACGCATACATTGGATTAAGGGGCGATTTCGAAAGGATTCAGCCTCTCCCTTCTTGCGTGTGTGCCACTGATTGTTGAGCAAGAGTGTGAGAGCAAGAGCCATACACAGAGATATGGGAGGCATCGCTGGCGCTGTGGATTGGTGGGAGGAGTGGCAGCTGCGGATCCTCGTCCTTGGCAGCCTCTTCGTCCAATACCTCCTGCTCTGCTCTACCCCCTTCCGTAAGTTTGCTATTCCTTCCTGGTACAGATCCATCATATGGCTCGCGTATGTTGGCAGCGATGCTCTGGCCATATACGCCCTTGCCACCCTCTTTAACCGCCACAGGAAGGATTATGGGTCTGCAAACAGCAATAGCATCCTGGAGGTGGTGTGGGCGCCAGTTCTCCTCATGCATCTCGGCGGACAAAATGCCATAACCGCTTACAATATCGAAGACAACGAGCTGTGGACGCGGCACGTCCTCACAGCCGTGTCCCAGGTCACTGTAGCTATCTATGTGTTCTGCAAATCATGGCCAGGCGGCGACAAGAGATTGTTGCAGGCATCAATCCTGTTCTTCGCCATAGGTATATGCAAATGCATACAGAAGCCTTGGGCTCTCAAGAGGGCTAGCATTAATAGTCTAGTCAGCTCTTCTGACCCAACCCCAAGGATGGCAAGCATGGTAGGCAAGACCATTTCGCTTGAAGAGTATGTGCAAGAAGCAAGGGATTTTGTCCAGGCCGACAAATATCGTCGATACCAAGGAGAAAGTGATGCAGTGGATCTTGAGCACAAACATGTTCCTCAAGCCCAAGGAGAAGCCTATGATGTGGAAGACAACCATCATCATCAATCCCAAGGAGAAGGCAATGCAGCTAAACTTGATCTCAACCATATTCCTCAAGTTAATGGGAAGGCCGATGAAAAAATGCGCGTGATCAAAATAAGAGAAAAGGAGAGAAAATTCGACCTTGAGACCCGTAAGATATTTGTGGACCTTGCATTATCGTATCCTGATCGGCTGGATTTCCTAAAATACTTCTGGGTGTTTGATAAGAAAAAAGCATGTGTTTTCTTGCGAAGAGGGTTATTCCACACATTTGATCTTCTCTACTCGAGACAAACGTTTAACATACATGTGGAGTATGGAAGAGAAGCTGCAGAAGCGGGAACAATAAGAAAAGAAGCAGCAGCAGAAGCAGCAGTAAGAAAAGGATCAGCAGCGGTGGCGGCAGAAGAAGAATCAGCAGCAGAAAGAAGCAGTAGCAGGAAGAAAAGAATCAGTACCAGAAAAGAATCAGCAGCAGAAAGAAGCAACAGCAGGAAGAAAAGAATCAGTGCCAGAAAAGAATCAGCAGTAGCAGCAGCGACGGTGAAACCTAAAATTTTGGACCTATTTTCTCAGTTCTTATGGGCAGCAGCTCTGTACCTGCCATTCACTGCCATCGGCCTCTTGCATAAGAGTCACAGAGAGGCTTATGATGTTAGTGATATGCCTTGTTCTGTGGTACTGCTGTGCTGGAGTTACTTTCCGGGATCTTTCACATCATTGTAACGTGTATGAGTGATATCCTGATATCGTCTGGCATGGTTTCCCAATATAGCCTAGTAAATTTCTTTGTCCGCAACAAAAGGCACAGCTAGAAGATGTGCATCCTTAGTTCCTTCAACTGCAAGGACTTCCTTGACCAGCGTTGGTGCATGAAGTCATGCCCCTCATCTTTCAGAATTACGGAGTTGGTTCTTGGATATGTAAAATGTTGTTGGGAGAAACACATAGTAGATGCTGCCAGTTACAGGAGGTTCAGTGATCAGAGGGGTCAGTGGACTATTCAGCATAAAGGATGCGACCAAGATCAGGAATGGGGGCTAAACAGGTCGTTTGATGAGAGTGTCCTTCTCTGGCACATTGCAACGGACTTGTGCTTCTACCAAAAGGCTGACACATCAGCTTGTCATGGAAAGGCCACGGGATGCAGAGAAATTTCCAACTACATGATATACCTGCTGTTCGTCAAGCCTGAGATGCTATTGCCTGGCACGAGACGGAATCTGTTCAAGACTGCCAATGCTGAATTGGAGGACATCCTCAAGGACGACAAGCCATTGCTAATGGCGATCCTCAAGGGAAATAAGCCACTCCTCAAGTTCCTCAAGGGAAAAGGGCCATCTCCTGAGGAGACTGAAAGAAGACTTGTGGATAGAATAATCGTCAAGTTGCGGCGCACGGAATGCAGAGAGGATCTAGGATGCATGGAACCGCCACTGGATGGAGGGAGGCATCCAACTGCTCAGGAAGGTTTCATGCAGCACAGACACTTGTCGCCTGATGCAGAGAAATATCCAGCTGCACAGGAAGGTTGTATCCATGATGCCTGGAAGATTTCTGAACTGTTGTTGTCTTTGGGTGATGAGAAGATGTGGGAGGTGATCGAAGGTGTGTGGGTGGAGATGCTCTGCTTCTCGGCCAGTAGGTGCCGAGGGTACCTACACGCCAAGAGTTTGGGCACCGGCGGGGAGCTGCTCACACATATCTGGCTCCTGCTGTCGCACATGGGGATGGAAACCCTGCCGGAAAGGGTGCAGAGGAGGGAGCTTTCTAGTGGAGGAAGAAACACCGGCGCCACTCCGTCGTCTTCCCAGGTCTGCACCTCCACTATGGAGGACATGGTTTGACATTGGTGCTTATGAAGACCATTTTCTCCCGCACTTTCAACCTTAGTTGTTGCTTATTAGCTTATCCATGGAGGACTTTGTCTTGATTGTGTATCTTGATGTGTTGTTTATTGACGTGCTTCTCTACCGTTGTTGTTCGTCAGTTAAATAAACGCTATTCTAAGTCTGTATGTTTCTTATTACAGTGGCTACAAGTCTGCCACCATGTTTGTAAGACTGGGATCGTGACAGTCATTTGAATGCTTGATTAGCCTGTTAATGTAATGGATCAGTAGAACCCAAAGAACAGAATTGCAGTGCTGTTTTCCTTGATAATCTCGATGATTGTCTCATTGATTACTGCCCAAAGCAAGTGCTGTTGTTTCTTCTTTAATTTCTATGATTTCTGCTGCAGTGTTACTCGACTCAGTTTACAGAGTGTTCGATGATGCCAAGGTTGGAGAAATTATAACCATGTGAATATGTGATCTATCAGATAGATGGGATGGGATGGAAGAGCTCGGCCGACAACAGGCTTCATACACGAAGCTGCTGCGGGTGCATCTATCTCTCGGCCCCAAGGAACGTACCAGCTGAATCATCTGAGAAATTTATACATAGAAATAAACCTGTCTACGTATGTTTTGCTGATGTGCAGTAAGATTCCTTCGTTTCTTGATCTAAAGCTGCTCTTTTTGCGCAGAGCTTAATACACTACTCTAGTTTCAATTCTATCAGTCTGCCAAATGTGTTTTACCAGATCACCTCCTATTTATTTCTATAGTAATAATGAGGACGTGTGTAGCACAGCCGGTCCTCCCATGTTGAATTCAGTGGTAAATGATGGATGTCATGCCTCAACAAGATTAAGACCAACATCATATAAAAAAAAATTAAGATCTACAGGACACATTGTGGCTGCAACGCAAATAGTATATTTATAGTAGGAAAAGAATATCAACAACAACTTCAATATTTTTTTCCCCGAAAGAACAACTGCTCTGCTGCTGCAGCTATCTGACAGGAACCATTCTCAGAATTTCAATCATACTCATTGCTTATTTGATATCAGGTGGAATATTGTCCTTGATTGCTTATTGTGATGTGTTGATTATTCGTGTGCTTCTCTCGTGCTGGTGTTCTTCTGCCGAATAAAAGTCTGTAAGTATTGCAATGTGTTGTTAACGTGCAAGAATGGATTTGATGTGACAGTCATTTGAACATTTCATTGCCATGTTGATGTGTCTTATGGATACGCATCTCGATACGCAAAGTTAAAATCAGCAGTGCTGCTTTCTGTACTTTGATTTCTATGAGTTGCTGTTGTAATGTTACTCCATCCGTCTGAAAACAGAGCGTTCAGTATGCCAAGTTTGGGGATTCTATGCATTCAGCTCGTGGTGCCTAGCTTGTGCAACCCAACTGTTGGCCATAACCTGCTAACCAGGATTTTCTTCTTCTTCTGTAAATCGACGTAGATGCATAATGGCTGGTGACTTGCAGGCTAGAGTATGATATGTCCTGAAGTGTACATTTCCACTCACGGATGGCTGGATCTGTTCCTGGCTCGAATCACTGCTGGTGTTGCTTCCTGTGCTGGGGTAAGCCGGGATTATGCATCTGTTCAGTCGCTCGGACCAACATCTATCTTTAAATTTTGATTTTCCTGCAAAGGAACAATTGTATGTGCTAGCCTTTTTCCTCTTTTCATTTTGGATGTAGCCATCGGCTTTGTTCATTCATTTATTCATTTGTAAGGTTCATTCATTTCGGAGTCGAGTTTATTTGACGGTATCTTGAAGAAACTTCAGATGTTGTTATTGAGCAGTATACCTCTGCATCTTCACTTCAGATAACACCTGTCGACCTGTGAGTTCTCCTCTGGTCCTGCATCTTCGTCTTCAATTGCTTTGGTAGATACTGTTGTGGGCTGGCGCGTTTCTGAAATGCTACAGTGCTTAGTTGGGTAGTGGCATACGCTTTGTGGGGCAGTTTTCGGCTCGTCCTACTAACTCTGTACTACTGAACATGACTTGTTCTGGTGTCCTCTGGAGCTTATGGTGTTTCCGAAAGTATATTTGCTTCCAGGGTTTTAGTCTGCCTAGTTCGTATGATGTATACCTCAAAATAATTATGTAACAATTTAATCCTATTTTTGAATTGTTTAGACCAAACTATACCATTCGCTGGCAAATTTAATGAACTTTGAACCGATACATTAGCCCTGTTTTGTTTGTTTACTCATTTTTGCCAAAGTTTGATGCTTTCGATCAGGTTATGATTGGGAGAGATGCAATCTCCACTGTCGACACATTCTTTCATCAAGCATTTTGTCTCTGAGATTAATATTAGTTCTCAGTAGCAGAGTGTCACTACCCATCCAGTACGGAGCCATGCTCATCAGTCTTGGATCGGGCCACCACAAAGTACAAGTAAGATCAATGTTGATGGTGTTGTGGGAAGATGCGGAGATAGAGGTGTAGCCGCTGCGGTATGCCGGGATCACCTAGGAAATTACTCGGGCTCGTCGTCGATCACCTTCATGGGCATCACGAACACGCCCACTTTAGTAGGTCTTGCATGTCATGAAGCTTTGGCTTTGGTGAACGATCTGACCATCTCTCGGGTCCTAGTGTCTTCGGATTGCGCATCGGCAGTAAGAAACGTTGAAGCTCATGGTGGCGGGCGGCATGGTGCAATTATAAAAGAGATTCGAGTTAGCTCGCTGGAGTTTGATGAACGTAACTCTATGCATGAAAGTAGGACTAGAAACTTTAAGGCTGATAGCCTAGCCTAGCTAAATTTTCTCTGTATTTAGTCGTAGGAAGGTATGTGTGGTTTCTTCAACCACACGGTGTTATAATGATTCTGTTGAACATACATACATGAATAAAGAGTCGTTACACCACCTAAAGAAAAACTAACACACACAGAAATGTCTACTTGGGATAGAGACGAGTTGCCGCAGTCGTTAGCAAAACGCAGAAAAGTATATGTGCATAGCCGGCCGGACGAATGTGAGATTTCAAGGCTGTACACGCCGCAAGAACGCCAGCTCAAACAGCGACAGCAATGGGGAGGAGAAAAGTAAGGGTTGACGGACTCCAGGTCTTCGCTGCAAGTTTGTACTGTATTTATTTATAGGTGAAGATGATAGGCAAATGTAGTGTGTGGACGTGAGGCTGCTGTGAGTGTCTTTTTAAACACCTGGGGCCTCAGCAAGCCGAGCATCATCCTCACGCTTCACGGCTCTCATGTAATACTGGGAAAAGAGGAGAAGGCTGTCGTCGTATTGTGACCTCCGGCGAGAAGCAACGGTACATGTCTTTCCTCTCTTCTCCATACTGTTATTCATAGAGTAGTATGCTTGCTTTTTGCGGGTGTAATATGAGTTTTATTCCCAAGTTAATTCTGAGGATTCCACAAAGTACGTACGTACTATATTCACGTGATGGCTAGCCGTTAGGGCATCTCCAACGCTGATCCGTAAATTGTCCGGACGTGGTCCACGGACATGATACGGGAGAAAGCCATCCAATGCTAATTACAAAGTGTCCGGCTGGGAGGAGGAAAAGTATGTGGGAACCATGCATGTGATGGGATATTGTGGTGTGATGTCCGGTTGGGAGGAGAGAGAGGAAAGGAGGATCATGCATGTGCGGAGAGAGAGAGGAGAGGAGGACCACGCCAAGGCTTTTGGTTGGTCAAGTGAATATCCGGACTTCCGCAAATCTCCCAAGTTTGTCTTCACTTTACCGGAAAACGGACGTCCGGACCACTTCGCAGACCGATGCAGGACCGCGTTGGATTGCAAAAGTGAATAAAAGTTTTCGATTGGACATATACCAGAGTTTTACGGGTCTCCCTTAGAGATGCCCTTAGCAGACATTTTGGGATGGATCGAGGGCATGATTTTGCCGTAATTTAATTTCACGTGCTTGTTCATATGTTTGGGCTATCCACGAACACCACCACCCACCCCCCAAAGTTAGCCCACATATGGAGAGAAAATGAGTGATTTTTTTTTGAAAAGGAGAAAATGGGTGATGTCTGAACGTTCAGACACCCCGCCACATCGGACCCGACCCATCTTGGATCACTATCCTTTTCTCCGTCACCATTAATCATATGCATGTGTCCGCACAAATATCGGAGAACACGACTGCATGCACAGACAAATAAAGGCTTGGAGCGGACATGATTTGACACGCCTACACATTGTCCGCAAACTAACGAGGGGTCAAATTAGCCAAGATGAATTGAAGATGCTCTTAATCACACATCTTTCAACAACCACCCCCTAAAACCCATGATAATTAAGGTGCTAGAAGCCACCACCCATACAATATATAAAGCTGGTCGTAATGAGAGTATCATAGCTAGTATCATGCATGCCAACTAGGCAATTTTGATGAGGTGGCATTGAATTAAATGAAGAAAGAGGTTGTTGGGTATCATATCATGATACCGTATCATAATAAATGTTATACTGCTATGTGTCATGCATGACAATAAATGAAGTGATCTAGGATACTAATATATGGTACTATGCATTAGGGGAGTAGTATCATACACTAGTATCATATGCATGATACTAACTTATGATACTACCCATTACAACCAGCCTAACTGATTGCTAAGGATACAAGCCAACATCAATTATTGACTGATAAGAGCATCTCTTAACTTCTTCTATGCCTCATTATACGTAACTCCTTATAATTTGAGGAGTTAAAGGATGGACGGACTTAGCCGAACCCTTAAATTTAACTCTCAAACGGAGTGACCCCACATGAAAGTCTCTCTTCATCTTCTTATCCCTTCCAACTAATGGACGGTAACAACGGCCGGTCAAGAAACAGGCTTGGGAAGGCAGCACACACGCGCGCACGCGCACACACACGCAGCCCGGAGCAGGGAACGGCGGCACGGTTGCAGCCTGCACGTCCGTCTGCCGGCTGCATGCAAGTACACACACAACTACACGGCACACACGGCTGCACCTGGGCGCATCGGCGAACACACGGATGCACCTAGGCGCTGCCACCTCACACCTCGTGGTCGATTTCATGAAATTCCTCACCGCCGGCCAGATTCCAATGTCGGAGAGGGGAGGCCCGAGGTGTGGTGGCTGTGGGGGCGACATGCGGCGGGAGAGGCGACAGAGAAGGCATCGTTCACGAGAATGGAGGATTTTTTTTTCTCTGAAATGGCGCCGAAGCAGTAAAAATAAGAGAGTTGGGGTGCTTACTTAGGCAACTCTTAAATTGTTTTACTCCTCTAAATGTTTAAGAGTTCGGCTAGGTACGGCTGGCTCTCAAATTTATTCCTTTATAGGTTTTTAAAGGATCGGCTAGAGATGCTCTAAATCAAGTCATGACGAGTTTACCAAGAACCTTCCATTTTGATGCTTATGTTTTATATTTTGCAGGTAGCAATGGCCTCAGCGCGTCCAAAGCGAACTCGAGCCCCGCCACGCTTCTACTATTGGCATTCCTGCAGCTCTCTCTGGGCGCTAGCAAAATCAATTGCGCAACGCTCCCCGATAACAGCACGGACATGCTCTCGCTGCAAGCTTTCAGGCATGGGATCACATCTGATCCCTCTGGATGGTTCAGCTCTTGGAACTCCAGCGTCAAACACTGCCTCTGGCCGGGAGTAAGATGCAGCCGTAAGCATCCAGGGCGCGTGGTGGCTCTCGAGCTCTTTGGCCTATACTTGACGGGCCAAATCAGCTCCTCCATTGGGAACCTTACGTTCCTCAGAACCCTGAACCTGTCCACAAATGGCTTCTCTGGCCGGTTACCTCCTATGAACCATCTACAAAAGCTTCAAGTCCTTGACCTGAGCAACAACCGGTTGCATGATAGTATCTCAGATGCAGTTACCAACTGTTCCAGCTTAAGGGAAATTAACCTTAGTAAAAACATCCTAGTAGGTGAAATTCCTCCAAAAGTAGCCCTCCTCTCCAATATCTCAGTTTTGCGACTTTCCTGGAATAATCTGACCGGGATCATCCCGCCAATCCTCGGCAACATCACTAGCATGCGAAGACTTAGTCTTTCATTCAATAATCTGACTGGAAGTATTCCCTATGAGCTTGGGAAACTGACAAATATGCGGTGGTTGGGCCTAGGAGGAAATAGGTTGTCAGGCGGATTCCCACGCTGTCTATTCAACCTTTCTAATTCTCTTCAAATATTAGGCTTGGGGCCGAATATGCTAAGCAAGGAACTGCCTCCTAACATAGGAGACGACCTACCAAATCTCCAACTGCTTCTTTTGAATCACAACATGTTTGAAGGTCAAATTCCGGCTTCACTAGGCAATGCTACATGGCTGAAATTTTTAGCATTAGACGATAACAATTTAACAGGTACGATTGGAGAATGGATTGGGAAGCTAACACAGTTACAAAATCTTCACCTCCAGGAAAACAGCTTCATGGGGACATTGCCATCATCCCTTGGCCAGCTTACTCAGTTGGAATACCTCAATCTAGGAAACAATAACAATTTAACAGGTACGATTGAGGAATGGATTGGGAAGCTAACACAGTTACAAGATCTTTACCTCCAAGGGAACAGTTTCATTGGGCCATTGCCATCATCCCTTGGTCAGCTTACTCAGTTGGAATGGCTCAATCTGGGAAACAATAAATTCGAAGGCCCTATACCACCCGCCTTAGGGAACTTGCAACAACTCTGGCTTTTAGACCTTAGCCAGAACAATCTTGAGGGTAACATACCTATTCAGCTTGGCAGCATTCTATCACTTACAAAACTAAACCTTTCATCAAACAGGCTTACTGGGAAAATTTCCTGATACCATGTTCAAATGTCTGAACATAGAGCCAGTCAGCTAGAGGTAAACTTTGGATGGAAACAGGTGTGAAAAACACCAAGCTTGACATGTAATTTATGTATACTCCAAGATTGTAATCGTTATTGTACTGTTTCATCACAAATACATAATTGAAAAGCTGAGTGAACAAGTGAGCTTCAATAGCCAGGCTAGCTGCTAGTTGGCCGCCCCTGCTGCTGCTGAAGCAGGGGAAGCAGGAGCAGCTAGTTGGTAGGAGCACTGCTGTACGGTGATCTGGTCGACAGCGAGCGTGTCGGTGGGGAACGGCCAGGAGCCGGCGTGGCTTCCCTGCAGCGGTGCGCAAGGCGCCGGGGTGACGCCGGCTGACTTGCCCTCAATGCTGTCGCAGTTCCACGACACCTTGGTAATCTTGCTGCACCGAACATTGTCAGATAGTTTCAGACTTCAGTTACAGTTTTCTGAATAATAGCCAGAAGCATGCTCTGTTCATGCTGCGGCAGAATAGGTTGTAGTGTTTAACTTCCTGTAAGTCGTTGGCCACGATCAGTCCGCGGGATGGCGCGGGATTCACGGATCGTGGGCAACTAGTTTGTTATGCAACTGAATAAAAGTGAAAAAACTGAAAAGACGCAAGTAGTGCGCGTCGCAAAAACACCCCTGACGAGAATACCCTTTTTCAAGTTTTCTAGGTGCCCACCGCTGTGTTGTCCTCGGCGCTCACCTCCTTGTATAGTTGTATATACTCTGTGCGGCCTGCACCTGGCTTTTTGCTTGGCTCCAAAGTTCAAATGCAGACTGTTATTCTATCCTGATGCATAACCACAGATGCTTCTTCATAGTCATAGGCAGATTACTAATACTCTGTATCTGGGGACATCACAGGTTGGCGACCATTTTTTGCTCTTGACAAACATGTAGTACCTGACACCACATGTGTCCAAGATGGCAAATTATTTGGCCTAACAGGTGCACACAGTGTCTGTTTAAGGGTCAAAGATTTGTTGAGATAACACAGGGACAGACAAACAGCCCCAAGCCATGCCTGGGACAAAACAGATCAACAGAAGCTTCTCATACCAACAGACACCACATGTCAGAAAGAACGTCGCCCAAACACAAATTCAATCAATGGCGCCCCTCCATTGATACGACAAAGGAGAAAGAATTTAGCTGTCATGTATTGCATTTGCATGCAGATAAAGCTCCCTGAAGCCTTATAAATAGACGAGACCATGCAGGGAGCAGACATCAAGCATAAGCGCAAGCAACCAAGGAAGCTCACAGTGACAGACACCTCCTTCACCACCATGGGCGAGAAAGTCTGTGCCGGCTTTCTTGTCGGAGTCAGCAAGGGCGAAAGGCCGAGCGGGGTTCGGCCGGCGCCGCGTCGTGGGGAAATAAAACTGAGGATCGCGCACATCGTGATGCACTCCGTCGCCTCGGCGCTCCTGACTACATCGCGGCTTCCTGTTCTGGATCACAAGTGAAATGTCAGCGACTCTGTACATGTTAGGACTTGTTGTAAACCGCCTCCCCTGTGTAACTGTCCTTAACAGTTTGAGAAAGTTGCTCCTCTTTCTACACATCATGGTGTGGCCTTCATAGATGATGATGATGCTGTGGTTCCTTCTTGGTGCTTTGATCTTCTTGTCTTGCATCCTTTGGTCCTCATTTTGATCACCATCAGGTCGTTTATCACCCGGTTCGCTCTCGTCGTCACTCGTCACATGTTTCATCGTCTGAACTTGATGGTGCATCGTTCATGAGAGTCCTCAATGGTTTCATCGTGATGCCAAAAATGCTTCTGATAAACGTCTTGTCGAAAAGAGAACTGCTTGTTAAGCCACCTGCATCCGATGGTGTACTTGACGATGCATCAGTCAAAGACTTGTATCATCAACAAGATACGGAGCCAGTCTATCTCTGCGCTAATTAACCTTCCACGTCGGATTTTTAGTAGCTGGCCCTAGTAATAATCTTGTAACTCAAGCATGCATGATATAGAGACTGTATACTGTTTTTCCGATTGACATGCTTTAACCGGGATGCACTTTAATACTGTTTCCATTTGTGCGAAGCAGGTTCACTATGCTCATTAGCACTAAAATCCAGAAATGGGCTGCCCAAGCCTTGTCCACATGGCCACGTCCATGAGCCCAAAACGACAAATGCCCAAGCTGATAACATCTCTCAGTCAACAGGAAGCACAACACTTCACTTAGTTTAGTCCCACCCGCCAACCGAGGAGGCGTTCGACCAGCTTAAATACCCGTCTCCACTCTCTTCACTCGCCGAGCTCAATTGCGAGAGCTTGTAACCCGAGTGGGGGGCATTAAGGTGATGTGGACGCTGTTGTAGGTTATGGGACTGGTCCGGAAGTGCTCTTGCTGGCCCGCCCGTTCCAAGTTGAGTAGTGGACCGCCCGGGGCCTATGCGAAAGCTGGGCCTCACGGTCCATAATGTGGCAGGCACTCGTGAGGCTGGCTTCACAGAGCAGCGACAACTGCCCGCTTCCAACGGTGGAAGGATAACGGACTGCTGCACTCCTTGGCCGCTTGGGCCTCGTAGCCTACTCCAGCGAACCATCACTTTTTTCTTGTGCTGCACTTTAGAGGTTGATTTGCTTACTCTTTTTTCAGTTTTTTCTTGTGCTGCACATATGAGGTTTATTTTTCTTACTATTTTGACTCTTGAATACAAAATGTGACTATGGTTATCTCTTTTCGAACTATAAAGGCGGTTGTGGCAAGGTCGAGTTTTGTCTCAGTGGTTCTTCTTTTTCATGTTCTTGTGCATCCGATCTTCTTCTCCGCTAATACGGCAACGAAGCAGCGGTTTGGCAGCCTACCTTGCAAGGTCTAGTATAAAAGCATTGATGATTACAACAAAGTGACATTTGCAACTTTATACACACTGAAACAATAAAGGTACTCACAACAGCTTGACTTCTAAAGTTACCAAGGCAGCCACTCGACAACACGCTCCTTACTGTTACAGTTCTCACTTAGAGATCCAATAGCCTCAACATTTGGTACAGCACGAAGCTGGGTACAATATAATTGAGCGACTTTGTCCCAGCCTTTATCAAATGATTAGCATAAATGTGTCACCTCAAGAAAAATGCAGAGGTCTTATGACCAATTATAGGAGACAGCCATGCATTAATTTTTCAACAAAAGGTTGATCAAAAAATTGCCTTCCATGGCTACATTAGTAGTACATCACAGGTGCTCCGCCAAGACCAGTCAAGGCCAACCACCAGACTGCAGAAATCTCATCATCAGGACAATGCAAATGATTACCAGCAAGAATGAGACAGGAACTTTCTGACGACCCCCAATTAACAAGCATAATCGCACAATCAACAATCATAATCACATATGCTTCTTCATGGACAGATTAATAGTACTCTGAATCTGGGGACATCACAGGTTGGCAACCATTCCCTGCTCTTCACATGTACATAACACATGTACCAGGACACCATAGGTGTCCAAGATTACCAAATCATTTGGCCTGACAGGTGCACACAGTGTGTGTTCAAGAGTCAAGGATCTCCAGGGACAAACAGCCCGAAGTCATGCCTGGGACAAAACAGATCAACAGCAGCTTCTCATACCAACAACAGACACTACACCAGAAGGTTAATCTTAAAAATGAACATCATCCAAATACAGTTGACGGCGCCCTCCAATATCACACGAAAGAAGAAAAAATTTAGCTGTCATGTATTTGCATCCATATAAAGCTCCCTGAAGCCTTATAAGTAGACCACTAAGCAGGGAGCAAACATCAAGCATAAGTGCAAGCAAGCAACCAAGAAAGTTCAGTCAGAGACACTCCTTCACCACCATGGGCGAGAGAGTATGTGCCAGCGATCTCGTCGGAGTCTACAAGGGCGAAAGGCGGAGCGGGGTTCGGCCGTCGCCTCGTCGCGGGCAGATAAAGATGAGGATCACGCACATCATGATGCACTCCGTCGCGTCAGCGTTTCAAATTCTTGGTCACAAGTGAATGTATGTGACTAGTTCCGTAGGTGTAATTAGGATCTGTTGTAAACCGCTCCTTCTGTGTAGCTGTCTGTTACTCCTCTTTCTGCACATGATCATGGTGTGGTTCGTTCTCGCTTTTCATGGATTGTTGCTCAAGGATGTTCATCGTCTAAGCTTGACGATGCATCATTCATAAGACTCCTCGAGGGCTTCATACACTTGTGCATGCTCAGGACAGGTGCGGTGCATGTGTCAT
This sequence comes from Elymus sibiricus, assembly GCA_039707655.1. Lineage (NCBI taxonomy): Eukaryota > Viridiplantae > Streptophyta > Magnoliopsida > Poales > Poaceae > Elymus > Elymus sibiricus. The sequence goes on from CM077675.1 coordinate 19,807,116, forward strand.
GTAAGGAAGAGCAACTAATTAAGGAGTACTTCTTCGGCAGCCCACGCGAGGGTCATTTGGGATGGGCTGGAAGCGCGTCATTTGGCGCGCTCCGTCATGTGTCACGTTCTGGGTGCTCCCTCCGGATTTTTTTACTGCACGCGTTTTCAGCTTTTAAATGTTTTTTTCCGGCTTTTCTTAGGATTTTTGGCCTTTCGATGATTTTTTCGGCTTTTTGACTGCTTTTCATAGGTTCCGAACCAAAAATTAACAAGAAAAAACATGTTTTTTTTCCGTGAGAGGCATAGATTTCTCGTGGAGGCACGGAGTTGTTTCTGCCGGAGGCACGACCCCTCGTTAAACTCTCCAAGAATGAACTTCTGTGCCCCGTCGCTTCTGCATCCTAAAACAAGAATCGCGCCTGACTCCGGACCTCCTCAGCGCTCAGGGACTCTCGGCCGTCGGATCTTTTGCTTGATGCGATTCTGGGCGTTGGATCCTGAGATGGAGTGATACCGGCCGTTCGATCGCTACCCCATGAGCAGTTAAAATACGACTGGTTTGACCGCGTGCCACCGCGTGCAAATAGGCTGCCCCGCCGAGGGCATTTTGGTCTTTTCGCGTGTTGGCGTATAAAAGGGCGGCGCGCCCGTGGAGGTGACCTGCAGCTTATCCATGATTAGAATTTTTTTCTTGCAGGAGGGTCCGCTATTTTCAGGTGCTCGTTGGTCTGGCCAGTTCATCTTTTGATCTGTGCCAGCTTGCTACGTCTTCGTCCACCACTTTGCAGGTCGACCTCTTTTCTTCTTCCCTTCTCTGCTTTTAGGCCAGTTTGCATTTTTGTAGTCATGTATTCTCCTTAGATTGCCTGTCTAGAGCTGTTGTTAGATTCAGTTTATTTTTGCCTGTCGTTTCTGTTGGTGTGCATGATGATCAATGGGTGTGTTTGTTTCTTGTAATCTTATATTGGTAGATGGCTAGAGTCTTAAGAATATTATTCCCTGCTTGTATTTTTATGTCTCCTTTTCATCTTTGCTTGTTTTTTGTGTGGAATATAGTATGTGCCTTTTGTCCTTCCTTGGATCCTGGTAGAACCTAGGATTTTTTTGTACCTTTCTGCTATGTCCTAGAAGTAACCTACTGATTTGTTTGCTGGTGCTACTCACATGTGTCGCGTTGTTGGGTTCTTGCTTACACGGGCGATTTCTAGAGATCTCTGCTTCACCTCAATCGCCCCTGGTCTCGCTGGTCATGTTCTGGTTGAGCTCCTTCCCATCTTATGTTCATGTACAATTTGGTAGGACTGGCTAGGTTGCTGCAAAAATGTCTTGGGTTTCTTCTTGTGCAGCAGATTTTTAGTTAGCTAGGTTCCAAAGGAGGACTGCTTGGGGGGTTTCTTGTTTTTTGGTGCCTTGCCGTCAAGTAGATCCTTGGATTTAGCTAGGTTCTTTGTTTCATTGCTGGGTTTTCTACCTGTTGAAGAGAAGGTTAGGTCGATATAGATTCCTGAGGTAATATAGTAAATAGGTGATGCCTTGTGGTATGCTTTGGCACTTTTGGTGGTTAGTGTGAGCCTTCTAATTGGTGTTGTTGGATAACAAAGAAGATCTGGTCAGATATTTGGTTCTGAAATAAGGTCGGCCTTTGTGTCTTCAAAATCTGCAGGACCATATTTACTTGTGCTTTGTTATAGGATTGCTGCTAGATTCTTCTAGACAATTTGTTGTTACATTAGTGTCTATCTAGATTGCAAGGAAAGGGTTGCATTTTCCTTCCTTTGTTTGTTTGATCCTGGCAGATGGGCGCCAGTAGATGAACTAATTGATTTTGATTTCATAGGATTGCGACTGATTTCGTCCGCCAGGAGGGCCACAACCTCCTCTCGCGCCTCTGCTCCCCCGAGAAGGCCGCCGCCTCTCAATCGCCAGGAGGGCCGCATCCTCCTCTCGCGCCTCTACTTCCCTGACGAGGCCGCCACCTCAATCCCCTGCCCAGTCCGCTTCATCACAAACAGTGACAGAAGAAGGACCCACCACCTTGGATTGGAGCACCGGAAGTGGACGAAGGAGGCCATTGCCAGGTGCGCCCCCTCCCTCTGCACCTCTCTGTGTGTGTGTGTGTGTGTGTGTCAGCCTGGGCGTGGCGAGCGGGCTTTTGGCCCGGCTCGCGGCCCGCTACGGACCGGACCGAACGGTCCTGGCCCGCTGATAAAAATGGCCGGTCCGGTCTGCAGAAACAGGCCCAAAAATAAGTCGGTCCGGTCCTGTTTTTGACCGGACCGGCTCGGTCGGACCGAGATACTTGGCCCAGGCGCGCAGCCCAGCAGTGTATTCTAGCGACAGCGAGTCGCTACGCTGGGGCAAGCCCCCACCCCACATTCCCCGATCCCCTTTCCATCGAGCCGCTGCCTGCCTTAGCTGCAGGGAGCGCCGCCTCCGCCGGCAGCCGTTGCCGTCGTCGACTACCTGTAGCTCCTCCTGTTGTCGTCGTCTCGTCGACCACCACCTCCTTGTTTGCACCTGCACGCGGGGAATGAGGAGTGGAGGAGCCGAAGAGGGAGCACCGCAGCTGCACGGATGCACCTGCACGCCGACGTCGAGACGTCGACCACCTCCTCCCGCCGCCTGGCCGCCGTTGACCACAAAGCTGGAGGACATGGGGGACGTAGCAGCTGCACCCTGCACCTGCACGCCGACGCCGTCAGTTGTTAATTCTGCACTTCCTCTGATCTTTCTTCAGTTGGCATCTTTCTTCAGTTGGTAATTTTCGAGTTTGCAAACTTGCTTATTTTTTGTCCATTTGAACCTCTTTTGCAACCTAATGATCTATATGTTCAAATTTACTGTCAAAGTGTTCTAAAACACCTCTCATCTCACTCCCAGGCACGAACTGCAGCCGGTCCATTCGGTCCCGTCGGTCCTCACCGAGCTGAGCTGCAGCCGGTCCGGTTCAGAGAAACAGGACCGCAGGTAACCTCGGTCCGGTCCGGTCCGGGCCAGCCGCGACCAGTCCAAAGCAAGGCTCGCTCAGGGACCGGACCGGCCCGGACCGTGTCCACGCTGATGTGTGTGTGTGTGTGTGTGTGAGGTGACTAGGATGTGAGGTGTCGTTTGTTCTTGCCCTGTGCTGTTTGGATAGCTTTCTGAAATGCCAGGATCTGAAACTCGCCGTATGAATGTGTGATGCAGGTTCTTGAAGGCGAGGAAGTTTGACACCGAGATGGCACTGCAGATGTGGGCAGACATGCTGCGATGAAGTTCTTAGCTGTAGGTACTGATTTCCATCTTGACTCCGTGGAACAACTCAAAGATCGATTCTATTCAATTTTTAGTTACTTATTTAGTTTGTTTATCTCTGTGCAACTAATTGAAGATCAAATCCTCCGATGTTTTGGTTAGGCAGTAGCTTGAGGATGGTAGAGGAAGAGGAGCAGAGGATCGACACCACGTTGTGGTAGTTTGGTATGTCATTATTTGGCCATTTATTCTGACGACCTCGGAGTAATTTCAATCTACTTATGCATGATGTGAACTGATGGCCAGGTTATAGTGTTTTATGTTCACTCTTATAGTGTCAGTGTCACAGGTCTGTTCCACACAGAATGGAATCTTTGATTTGTTATACAATTCATCTGGCTTAGGGCTATTGCTTGCTAATACGATATACATGGTGTTATCCATGTTTTGTGATAGTTTAAATTTGGTGATATTCCACTGGGACTGGAAATACTCGTGAAAAAATGGTGTATTACCTCTCTTGGTAATTAATATTTGTATGGTGTTATTGATGAACCGTGCAACAGAATCTTGAGTATGAGTCATATGTTTGGTGTTTATATCATACTTAATGCTTATGTCTTTTGCGTGAAAATATTATTAATTGATCAAACTAATTTAAGCTTAGTTCTCGATGATTATTTTTGTGGTACTAGAAAATGAAACTTTTTTATCTGTACTGCGTTGTATTATTTCTTCTTTTTTCTCCTGTTGGTTTTGCTTCCTACAACCATCATTTTCATTACAAAGCATCTCTCTCTCTTAGCTGCTCTTTCCATCGCCTTGTACTGGTTATAAAAAGTACCGTGAGCATATGGCAGACTCTCTAAATGAGAAATACAAAATATTCAGAAAGAGTGGGTTTAGGATCTAGGGTTACTTATCTTTAAAATTGGTCAATGTGTTTGTTGGTGTCATCTCGAGTTACTATTGGTGCCTATGATTTGGATTATTAATCGTTCGATTTGTTCAGGTGATGGGGCAGCTGCCAACTTGGCCTGCTGAAGAACGACTACTTTACAGGAGGGGGATGGAGTCAGGGAAGCTCCTGTGCCGGTGGGAGCGACGGTTCCACAGCGAGATGATCGTTCGTCACCTCTGAGTTGGAGGATGACCAAGGCTGGGATTGTTTTTCACCACCGAGTTGCGGTAAGTAAGGAATTTTCCAGATAGTGGTGGATGGTTTTTTTTCTCCAAATGGTGGTGGATGTATGCATGTGTGTGTTCGGCATACAATGGGGGAAATAGACACGGCCTTGCTCGTGCGCTGCAGGTGCTTGGACGCGGTCTTGCACACAGAGCGCAAGGAGATGCTCGAGCAGATGCGCACCTACTACATGCTCTCGAACGAGGAGCGTGGCCACGTCTCCGGCGGCAACCAATCGGCGGTGAACGGCAGGGCTCTGGGCTCTCCAGCATGGCCCGGGACAGTGACAACGACGATGACAGGATGTCATTTCTGACGAGAAGCTTGGACTGGAACACTCTGCTCGGCTTATCCTCGGATCACTCCCCTGTTTCTCCCACCAGGCAGATGAATCTAACGCGATCATATTCTGGTGAGTTTTAGTTCGGTCCTAGATTATCTACTGCCCAAAATCCTTGCTTGCATATATTGTTAGCATCTTGATGTATTGTTAGCATCTTGATGAGATTTGTTTTCCATGCAGATTCGTCCGATGTTGCCGGCGCCTCCTTTGATCTGACCCGGTTGCGTCTTCATTCATGGATCTGCGGGTTAACCCTTCTTCTTCTCCTCCTTTTTGGTCCTCTTCTGTTAAGAGTGCTAGGTATACTGTGACATGGCCAGGTGTTGTGTGTTTGGCCTGCAAAGGCCATTTGTTGTTTGTCTTGCCTCTGCCAAAGGCCAAAGGTGCTACTGGTTGTTTTTAGTGGGGTGTAGATTTATGTCTTTTCCTCTTTGTCTGGTCCCGGTAGGGCCTGCAATTGCCCCTTCTCTTGGTGGAGTATTTGTGGTTTTGTTGCTTTTAGTCTAGCTAGGTTCCAAGGAAGGGGATATTTAGTTTTTTCTTGTTCTGTTGGCGGCTTATTATGCAGTCGAACATTGGATCTAGCTGCGTTCTTGCAATTGATGTATTATGTTGCCAGTCTGTAGCTTCCCTTGTAAGATGCAATATAGATTGGTTGTTGTGATTTCTCATTAGACGATTCTATTATGTGTTGATATCGTTGGATTTTCCATTGTAATTCATTTCTGAGCGTCCTGATATAGACTGTGAAAATGTTACTACTGTTGATTATACGAAAAAGATGAAAAAACATACTAAATGCTGGAGCCAAGTCTGCAATGTTACAACGCTAGAGCTATCGATTCTGCATCCATTATTGCACCACTTTGCTGGTTGTTTCAACTTTCATCATTTAATTCAGCAGCGTTGTATTCTCATAAAGCCATATAAGCGATGATTGTCAATGCAGTCCTGCATAGTTAGGTTAGTAATGTCAACTATCAAGTAAAGTCTACACCTAAAAACGACAAAATTCAGAAATCTTTCAGAATCTTATAAGCAGCGAATTGATTTTCTCCATCCCATCTTTTATAATGTACAGGTAGCACTCAAGACACTTGTAGTGGTTCATAGGCTTCTGCAAGAGGGGGATCCTACATTTCGGGACAGCTTCTTAATATTACACAAAGGGGGTGTATTCTGCAGATCTCAAACTTCAAGGATGACTCCAGTCCAGTTGGTTGGTATCTCTTCATTTGGTTGGAAATACTATTGGCATGTTTATTATCCTTTGATTTTTCTATGTAGTAAGATTGAGTGTTGTCCAACTTGGGACTGTTACGCATAGGTTCGCATGTGCTAGGGATTACGGTCATCCCCATATCTGTCGTACATTTGAGCTGTATATGAGGGGTGCCGGTCAACCCGGACATTTGTGACTATCTATGTACCAATGTACCAATGTTGTGTCTACATAGAGCTTGTGTCTGATATAATCTTAATGTGACCGTTTTGCAGGCTAAATGTTTGTAGATTGAGGAAACTGTTGCTATTAAGAAATGTGCTCAGATTAGTTTAGGATATATCTTTGAATCTTCCAGAAGAAAGACTGAGGAAACTGTCTACATTGTTTAACTTCTTGGAGGTGGATGTGCTTGGCCAGAAGAAAGGATGGACGCTGGCAACCTCGCTGCCTTTACACATACACATCCTAGGTATAGCAGACCATCATCCCTTCTAATTTGTTTCCGTAGAATAGGATGAACACCCACAACTCAGTTTGGGTTCATACACTGTGTTCTCCAATGACTCTTGATGCTTGATGTGATTCAACATGGATATTTTGTTCCTATTGATTTACAGGTTATACTAATGAAGTTTTAGTCATCAAGGGTGTATCATATCTTGGCAGCTTAGTATTGTAACTGAATGTTCTTCTGCATTCAAGATAAAAAATGTTCATCTGCATTTATTTATTTGTTAGTTTAGTATGAATGAGCAAAGAACTACATAATTTATGTTCTTTAGTATTCACGTGAATTAATTTTGACCTTAGTTTGTATGCTGAAAGCTATTGAAATTTAGCCATTATTGTCTCTTGTTGTGTTGTGTGAGTCAATTCGTTGCTGTTGTTCATCGGGATCTGAAACCAGAGGTCGGTTTGTTTTCAGATATTTAGCAGCTAATATTAGTTCATCATATTGTCTTTTAGTTACTATTATCAACCTGGGAGTTCCTTAATGCCATACCATATTTTTCTTTGATTGTTGTTTCTTTATATTTTAATCCAAAGTACTTCTGTTCTTTCAGCAGATGCAATACAAAGCTTTTGCAATGACAAAAGACATTTGTGTTACCTTTTCCCAGAATTTTCTATTCTCATCGAAGGAGGAAAACTCACCCTTGAAGGTCATAGACTTTGGTTTGTCTGACTTTGTAAAGCCAGGTTAGTCTAACATAGTAACATGGTTCCATTCAGATTTTTGTTTAACATTTTGTTTTACTACATTTAAATGTGACTGTATTTTTAAGAGTTACCTAACGTCGCTGTTATGTAAATATATTTTCTTTCCCACATTTTTTTTTGCATTGAGTACTTGAGGTACCTAACGTCGCTGTTATATAAATATATTAGTGTGCACAGTTAGTTTCATACCATTATGTCCTGAAGCCATGTCTTATGGATGTCCATTTATTTCGCAGGCCCTAGCTAAGACATTGACAGCAAATCAACTCTTCTATCTGAAAGAGCAGTCTGTAATACTGGGTCCAAACAAGAGTGGTTATATCTCCTTGCAAAATTTGAAATCGGTTAGTAATATTACATTCGTCATTTAGTCTAATTTACAGCATGCAGTTCCTGAAAATGGAAAATGGAACTTGCAGGCTCTGGTGAAGAATTCGACAGACGCAATGAAGGATTCAGCTGTATGATTTGTTAGACTGGGACGCCCACTTACCAGCCAGGATGGTGTACCAGGTATGCACCCTTCAGTACAGAAAATTGGATTTCGAAGAGTTTGTGGCCTCTGCCATCAGCGTATATCAGATGGAAGCTCTGGAGACCTGGGAACAGCACGCTCGGAGCGCATACGAGCTATCTTTAGTAGAACTGGTATAGTAGTTTTCATTAGTAGATAGTAGTTTCACTACTGAATCCAGTCTTCGCTTCTAGCTAAAAATAACCAAGGTCTTCTGAAAATCAGAGACTACTATACCAGTTTTTCATGTCTCGGTGAATCTGGAACAACCTTATTAATTATTTGCAATTGCATGTACTGACTATTGCGTGCGTGCATGTGTGTGTGTGTGTTCTGTTTACTCACTCTTTTTCCCCTCTCTGATTTGTCCGCCGAACTATTGGGTTCATTTGAAGGCAATGATGTTATTGATTTACTCTAGCGGGAATTTTTGTAGAAAATATATAGTTTTTCTTAACGACAAGGGCTTACCCTTTGATTTTTGTTATCATAAATCAGTGTCCTATAGGACATAGTAAGTGTATAGTGATTTTTTTTAGTTCTCGCAATGTTTGTGTCTTTCATGTTCAGTTGGTCTATTAGTGTAGTGCTTATTGAACTTCTTTTGGAAGGGAGGCCAGTAAGAAGATGGCACCATGCATCTCAGTGCCACTGATTTTTTGCTTGGGTACACAATATTTTGAGCTGGAACATTCTGAATAATAGTTTGAATTTCTCTAATTAAACATTAAGTATACATAGAGTATTTTCTGTTTTTCACCACCGAAATCCATGGTACTAAGATATTTGCTTAATCTATAAACATCTGATATATTTCATAGATTAGGCAAATGCAACCTATAGGTCATTTTTGTGTTGCAGAACTGGCATGATGCAGAACTCGCATGGTGTTCCCTGTTAAAAGGAGAAAATATAATTTTGTTATTTTGTACAATTTGTTCTTTGTTTTGATCTGAAGAACCAAGCGACACCTAGCTTTTCATCGATCTCTCCATCATTGTTCATTATCTAGAACCATGCATGATACTGCATCTGTGCACTTAAATCTCGGTTTTAGTTTTGTAGGCTGTGCATATCGGAGATGGAAATCATCTTGCTGCTGTCCAACACAGCAGAAGGTGAGATATCTTATGTGACTATAAAAATTCGTTCACAATCTTCTCTCCTTCATGATGAATTGCTTCATACCAAAGTTCCTGTTGTCCATACAATTTTCATGATTTGTGTGATAGAATCTTTGGAATTATTTTAGAGGCCAGGTAGGGCCATGCTAATTTAACAACTTTTTTGTTCTAATGCAGTGTGATGTATCGGTCCTGTTTGAATTGAAAGAGGAGCAAAGAATAAAGTATAAAATCGCGGGACATCCCATGACAAGCCCTAAGGAAGAAGAAATAAGTCTTTGGTCCTGCAGCGGGAGCCTAGGGTTGGTTGGTGCCTCTACATGATGAAAGCATCATCCTAATTTTGCACTCGAGGTCGGTTTTGTGTTGGTCTCCTGTATGGGCTACCGGCTGCTTGTATTCCCTTCTCCAAGTGTATTGGTTGTATAGGACATCACAGTTGAATGTTTCTTCTTCACTTTATTTTTATTATGTATGAATGCATATGCTAAATCTGAATTACTACTGACTTAGAATTATATGTTTGACCAAAACGCTGGGACTGGCACCCTTGCGCCAAGGCGCGATCCCGATCTAGTTTTTTTACTGAGGCCGCTCGATTGCTTTGCCAGCTCGCGCTAGCCACGTAGGCGTCGGTTTACTGTGGCGATAGAAGACAAAAAAGAAAAAGGTGAACCCCTGCCCCCCCCCCCCCCCCCCCTTCGCATTCGTCCTCTCCCTTCCCCCCGCCGCCGCCCCATCCAAGCTTCTCGTCGTCTCCACTCTCTATCGTCGGCTAGGGATGGAGGGGCAGCCGGCATCCACCTCGAGGCAGAGGGGTGAGCAGAAGGACGGCCGTTGTTCGACTCTTCTCGTTTTTTCCTCCGAAGTCGCGGGTAGGGTTGCCGCTGCTGCTGCCGCCGGCGACTCATCCCAGCTCCCACTCGGCTAGCAGCTCATGGGGAACTAAGATGCCGCGCCTCTGCAGGTGACTTCTCCATCGCTCCTGACCCGCGCCGCAGAGGCGTCCCCTCCACCCAACGGATTGAGCTGGGGAGCGGCGCGTCCATGGTCGCCCGCGCCTCTTATCCGGAGCACCTACAACAATGTGAGTCAGTTCATCTGCTCTCCCCCCTTCTATTTTCTTGTTCCTCTTAGTTCCATTGTGTCCAGATCTGTTTTGTTATTGTTAGATTCACGCCAATTTGATTGTTTCATATAGATATTACATTATTTGGTCGCACCTCTAATGATTATGGGTAAATTAGATACTTCAGAGTCTATTATTTACATTGTTGGTAGAGAATCTCACATTTATAATCTAAGAAAAGTAAACAATCAGGACCTTTTGTTATTCCTGATTTCTCTCTGCTTCGAGTGCAGAAGCAGGATACTTGATGGAAGAAAGGTTAGTAACAATGCTCTCAACTTTCCACTAACTGACAGTAAATCGATATAAGGAATTTGGTACTGTTTTACAATGCAGGCAGTACGTTCCAACTTACATTGAACAACATAACTCTGCATCATTTTGTTTTCACAAAACTAACTTGTGAAAGATCACCCTATACAAATTGCCAGCTTTATTTTGCAAAACAAACAATATTAGTATGACGAAGAGTAGGACAAGCTGTTGTACAGGTCATATCATGGGGTTAGTGACCTGAAAGTTGAAGCAACAATATATGCAAAATTCTAGAGTCGGGTCTACACCAGCACTCATTCTGGAATTAGTTTGGGTTCCGTTTGTCATTTTCTCCTACCAATTCATATCTAAACAAGTAAATATACCATTTCACTTAAGAATTCAGATAGATGTAAGTTCCAGATGTTAAACGTATCATATCTGTAACCATGATCTACTCAGTTCAGAGGAAACATAACTTTGAATACTTTACTATTATTATTTAGTCTCTGAATCCAGTAATTCAGTTTAGAGAAAACATAACTTTGAATATGGATTCCTCTTTACTTTGAAATTCAGTGCGATTCATTTTTAGATATCATGAGACTAGACATTCCATGGTTTCGATTCAGATGCCTGTTGTTTAATAATATGATTCTTCTCCGTATCAGCTGTTTGTAATAGTTAAGATTGGATAGTATGGTTTCTATTGGACAAGTACTAGCAAGAATACGAAGTGATAAATGTGTTTTCCTTTCCATTAGAGGAGGAATTTTGTGGATAATGGGAGGAGGAATGTATACATCAATCATGGAAGGAGGAGGATAGACGAGTGAGCGAGGCGTGCAGAAATGGAAGAGAGCATTCGTCGAACCGTTTATGTCTTTGAACTCGACCATACTGTGAGTAATTTATGATTGTATTAGTGTGCATAGCATAGCTATATTCTTGAGTGCCTGTTGGATCTAATGATTTTGACCATCTGTTAGGAGACAGAGGAAAGGCTTGCTCAGATCAGGTACAAAATTGAGAGTGGGAGAGGTAAGAGAGAATCTGCTGAAACTGAGGTTACAACAGATTAGGTACTCCCTCTGTAAACAAATATAAGAGTGTTTAGACAACTAAAGTAGTGATCTAAACGCTTTTATATTTGTTTACGGAGGGAGTACTTTACTTCTATTTAACACATACATACTACTCTCTAATGTGCAATCTGCATACAGGGCCTCCTAAATAAAAATAAAAATTAATCTTCTTGGTAGATTGACTTGTCTATAAACTAATTTGCGGCGTAGTTTGAAAAAAAGCAAAAGACTCAGATACAATCATAGGACTACAATATGAATTTTGAGGAGTGTCCCTCATCCCGTCATATGCCTCTCTCAGTTTTTACTACATGATTCTAGGTGATGATCTTAGATATACCTAGGAAGATCAAATTACTTGAACTCCCATTTTCACATGCATGTCATATCTAATCTTAGAAAAAAACATTGGAGTGGTTGTTTTGATGTACCTTCCGTTCTTATTAACCATATAGTTATCTACATTAAGTTCCTTATAAATACACTATATGTTAATTTTCAGAAGAAGGAAAATAAGTGTGAGCATTGTTCTTCAAACATATGATTTACATGTTGAATTGTCCAACCATCCTATGATTTATGCTTACACAAGATGAGTGTAGTCACATACACAATAAAATTATGAATGTGCTATTATCTGCAGACAACAAAATGGAAACTGAAGAAAGAATGGTTGCCTGATTGTTACTTACTGTATTGGATCTCTATATTCTTTAAAAAGGTATGTGTCTTCAAGAAGTAAACTTAGCATTATATATTTGTACAAGGTCTGGGGTGCATCTGATTCTCAAGAGTTTAGCCCAATTTTCATTATCCTTGAGAAAGATAATTACACTCTAGATGTTATGGCTCTGCAATTTTTAGTGAACATAATTGAGGGCTCTGCAATTAAGTTACCTGGGACCTTGATTAAATTAAGCGTTGTTAACAAGATTTTGTACAAGAAGCTGGAGCAAAACGTATCTCAATGAATGGAAATAAGATAAAATTTAGACTCTTTGTCCTGGTATTATCATATTCTGAGCTTTATACAGATGCTCATATAGTAGTTTTTGGTTCATTATGTGGTACCTCTAAAAATCGAAGTGTTTATGTGATTGGTTTACCAAAATACCTTTTCAACTAGCGGCAGATTTAGCTAAGAGAAGGTGGGATGGAGATGGAAAATTTCCTTTTTGTGATTAAAAGAATTCGGTTGACCATGTCGCTAGAATGTGCCTTGTAAAATGTGAGTTTAACCTGCCGCTCAAAGCATGTAGCATGCATGATGTTTTAGCTAGATTATGAGCTCATCTAGAAATGGGAGGTTACTTGATGTGACTGGCTGTTGTGTTATGATATTTGTAGAATACAAAAGTGTGAAGACATTTTTTATGATCTTGTGGGTGTGGCATCACATATTTCTCACTTGTCCTTCTTATGGCATAGATTCAGAAACGAGAGTATAGAGAGCTACATTGCCAAAGCGCAAAAAAGACTACATGATTGTCCTGAATTGCTACAAGAAGTTGTATGAAGTCTTTTCCTGTATGTTCGAAGTAGGCAATATACGATTTAGGTATACTTTCAAAATCACTCATGATTGGCATGAGTCCCTGTCAATGAATCATGTGGTGAACTGGTGATGCAAATTTCTATCATCCCAGCCATCGGATCTGACAAAAGCTTGCAGTATGGAGTATCTTCAACCTCATCGACGTTGAGCGAGCGAAAGTAAGCACACATGACCTATTTTAATTCCGTCGAAGTTTGTTTAGAAGCTTTATTAACACAATTTTTCATTTTTTAATGATATTTGTTGAGATATTGATTTTGAGGCGGCAGGATTCTCTTGCTTAGGGGTTTCCTGTGCAAGTTGCTCCTATTTGTTTTAAATATTCAGTTTAAGATATGAATTTCACCAATGAATGTCTTTTGTGTCCGTTCCCTATTGTGTTTTTAGATGAACCAAATCAGTTAGTTTTTTATGGATACTAGCTCCTTTTACTTGAGGAACACAAAGAAAGGAATCTATATGAAATTTTAGCAAGCATTCTACATAAGCAACTTCGTATTTTGGGATGCCTTTTCTACTTTTCTTATTCATTTGTAATGGATATGAGCTAACATATATATCGTATTGTTGGGTATCTGGACTACCATTACTTAATGAAACCGATTTGGTCCAACTTTTACCGATGTCCAGTTGTCCACATACATACATGAGTACCATCAGACATCATAGCAAGCATGTTCTTTTTTTGTACATTGAATTCTTGGTTAACTGAACTTTTCTTTTCTCATTTCTACCATTTAGTGACTCAATTTGCAACAATAGGCTAAAGAAAATGTAGTGTATTATGTCCAGAATGTTTAAAAGGGAACGGTTAGGTTTGTAATATTGTGTGCATCTAAAGAGAAGGTTTGGAGTTCAAACAGTTCTCATAAATTTACGCAAATGATATCCACTTCAGAAATATCAATCCTATGTTCGTAAGAAACATTGTATCTTGCTTTTACAGGGGATATATTGAAGCGGTAAGAGAACTTGACCAGCAAATTCAGTTATCTGGTGATGTTCAGTTTGACGACATTGTTGTTGCCTGCGGCAGGTATTTAATCATCACCCACTCTATCCTTTTCTATGGACGTAGTTATGCGTGCTTGTGTCAGGCCTAGATCCTGAAAGTTGTGACACTAACACTTCACGGCTTGAAGATATTGAACTTTTTGCAGTGGTGGAACCATGTTTTTCCATTAGGATCAAAATTGTGTATCTTAACGGCAAACATATGAACTTTCTGTGGCTATTGTCTTACCCTGGTGAAGTTTAAATACTAATTATCTACAAGTAGGATAGACCCATGTTTTTTCTGTTTGCAATGACCCTGAATACTTCTATGATTATGTTCAAGGCCTGATTGATGGACTACAATCTGGCTTGGATTCACATGATATTTTATCCATAATGTCAGGTAATTAAATGATGACTGGAGAAGAAGATCAAATTGTTCAGCTTTCCTTTAAGATACTCCATACATTTCTTTTTTTTACTTCGCATAAAAGATTTGTTTGAAGTCAAACTACGCAAAGATTGACCAAGATTGTATTGAAAAACATCAACATTTGTAGTACTAAAGTTATATAGTATGAAGACTGTTTTCATGATGTATCTAATGGTATTGATTTTATACTGTGAATGCTGATATTCTTTCTTATAAAGTTTGTCAAAGTTTACAAAGTTTGACTTTAGATTTTTATATGCAAACTAGAAAGCAACAGAGAGAGTATCTTGAGACATAAGATTTTGTGAAAGATGGTGCCTTTGGGTGGATGAACACATGTTTAAGGATCTTTGGTGGTCGACAGGAGGAGCACGGGTGCTTGCGACGACAACAGCGACGAGCCAAAGGAGACAACGTGGATTCGTTGTATGGGACACCCTACAGGCTCTGCTATTGCTGACTCTGCACCACCCCGACCTTGAACCACTCCATCCTTAGATACCCAACTCTATTTGTTTTCTATTGTGATATCTAACAGATCCGGGTTTAGGACAAACGAACATGGATTGTGTTCCCTGCATTTTCTAATTTGTTTCAATGGAATATGCCTCTTAAGGTGTTTGATATTCTTTTTTTAACAACTAGCGATCATTGCACTGCATAGACACGTTAACAAATACATAAGCAAGATTAGTACGCACAGTACCGCAGAGGAGGCGTGCCCCTGCCACTAGTAGAAGAGATCAAGGAGCTTCTTGGCTCTTAGGATGAATTCCATGTGTGCTGGGCTAGGCGATCCGCGAATCGCGCGACACATAATCTAGTTAGGGATGGCTGCCTTAATAAGTTGTGCAAGACTTGGTTTTCGATTCCCCCCTCTTGTATTCATGGCATTGTTGTGGCTGAGGCCACTTAGTTACTAAATTGGCAACGACGTTTTACTAAAAAAAAGTTGTGAAACTTTATGCATGTGTATATCAAAGTATTAATTCAAATCATCTCTTGTATTCATGCATTTTGTCAAATCAATGGCAGGTCAGTGAGCCGTGTTATGTGAGAGAGAGCCTCCCCTAACGACTGCAAGTGGTGGAATGGTACAAATCCTTTCCTTCTAGATTTTCTATAGCAATTTCAACCATTTGTATCTTTTAAACTATACTGTTACCTTTGAAACGTTTCATATATTTGAATTCCTGACAGTAAGAGCTTTAGAATAATATCAAACTTGGATGCATTTCAAACATGTTTTAATTTCAACATTTTAAATGAGTGAAATCAGGTTTATGAAATAAGTGAAATAAGTTTCTTTAATTCAGTGAAACCAATATTTTGAAATAAGTGAAATTGTATTTTTTATATGACTTTTTGTTGAAATAAGTGAAATCAGCTTTCCAAAAGTAAGTGAAACGATTTTCTAAATTGAAACTAATTATTCCAAATCATTTTTTATAAATGAGCGAAATCCGTTTTATGAAGCGAGCGGGACTTTTTTCAATCAATAATTTTTTGAATTGCGTGAAATAGGTTGTTGAAATAGTTGAAATCGGTTCTTTTGCATTGAGGGAAATCAATTTTGAAATATATTTTCCTCAACTGAGTGAAATTATTTTCTTCATATAAGTGAAATATGTTTCTTCACATGACTGAAATTGGTTTTTTGAACATAAATAAATGAGTTCTTTTTAAATGATTGAAATCAACTTTCTGAAATGAGCGAAACTAGTATTTTGAAACGACTAAAATCTTTGTTTTCTATTGTGTGAAAATATGTTCTCTCAACTGAGTGGAGTATGTTTTCTCAACGGAGTGAAATTGTTTTTTCTTAAATGGGGGACATCACTTTCTTCTGATGAGTGAAATTAGCTATTTTTTAAATAGGTGAAATGTGTAAAAACAATTAATGGAGTGAAACACGTTTCTGAAATTGGTATCTGAATTTTGTGAAGCTCCTTATTTTTGTGAAACTCCCTATTTCATTTTCAGTTATTTTTCATATTTTGATTGGGCATAAATCCATCTTTTTCAAAATTAGTGAAATATGTTTTAACAAATGAGTGAAATATGTGTTTTAAATAAGTGAAACCAATGTTTACAAATGAGTGAAATTATTATTTTGAAAATTACGAAATAGGAGGAAACACTTTTATGAAATAGCTGTATTTCTGCACCCAGGCTCAGCCGCACCTGCAGATGAACATTAAATTTGAAACAAATAGTAAACAAAGACAAACAAAGGTGAAGTTTTTACACATGAAAGTTGACAGAATCTTCTAAGTGCATGCCAAATTTGAAGGTTATTGAAAATTTGAGGAGCTCGTGGTAAAAATAACAAATTCGGCATGTCAAAAGAAACTTTCAAAAGGTGCATTGTGTAGACGGGATTTTGTTTTTTATGACGGGATCCTCAAATGTCCTAACACCTTGAAATTTTGCACGCACCTAGAAAATTCTCTTTGAATTATTATGCTATTTTTTGAATTTACTGTTCACCCAGAGTAGATGAGCATCGGTATCGTTTTGAATTATTGTGAAACAATCTTATGTTTCATGAAAGTAATTCAAAAAGATAATTAAAATGTATAAAATAAAAGTAGTTCAAATATATTCAAGATTGATCTTGTTCTAAAGGTCTTGTCAACACGATTTTAAATATATAGAAAGTTTAAAAAATAGATATTTATTTAAAATATATCAATCATTCAAAATATAAGGATGAAATAAAATGCATGTCATGTATGTGGGGAGAGAGAGTATCATGCATGCCCGGTCTCTTCATTCCAACTGGTCTCTCTCTCCTGACAAAGTTGTATGGCATGAATGTATTTTGTCAGATGTGTTAGTGCATGTCAGTCGCATTTATTTAGTATAAAAGGTGTGATCGATTTTCGTGTTTATACTCTGACAGAGCCCATGAATCTTGATGAATTGCATCCACATGCACGCACACACGCACTGCAACGGCCGGAGCTGAGCTGCCGCCGCGACTGCGGCCGCGCGGTCGTAAGCAGGCGCCACGCGGACGGACGTTCATCCCTCCTCATTGATCGTGCGTGCCGGTGATGCCATGGTGGCGGGGGGACGCCGCCGACGAGCAGCCAGGGACGTGCACCAGGCTGGTGGCACGGTGCCGAGGGTGAGGGCGACGACATCAGACGTCCAACCGGCTGTCGCCGCCTAGCCGGATCACCTCACCTCGTCTTCCAGCTCAAGCGCCCACCATCTCCTATGCCCGCTGGAGCTGGAAGCGACACCAGGACCAGGTTAGTTTTCACCCGCCTGCTAGGTGCTTGCGTTTATTCCCCATCCAGACATGACTTGTGCTCTGTGGTATCTGGCATAACCGTGGATAGATTGTTGATGCTTGCAAACCATACATTACAGATTTTTATTTATGACGCAGGAGAGCAGTCTACTGGTTTTAAACCATGTACTGTTATGACGCCACCAAGGGCAAGCCTGATGACGACGATCTTGATCCTGCACAACAGGAAGCTTTTGACAAGATCGATATCCTCTTCAAGGACGCCCTTCTGAGTGTTCTTGACGATTCCATTATGGATTCATACATGTCGTTTGAGAACGGCAAGAACATGCGGGTTGCGCTCGAGGCCAATTTTGGGGCCTCAGACGCTAGCAGCGAATTGTACGTCATGGAGCAATTCTATGACTACAAGATGACTGATGAGCGCTCTGTTGTTCAACAAGCTCATGAGATACAGTCTCTCGCGAAGGAGCTTGAGTACTTCAAGTGTGTGTTGCCGGACAAGTTTGTGTTCGAAGGCATCATTGCCAAGCTTCCACCTTCGCGGAACAATTTTGCTACTTCTTTGAAACACAAGAGACTGGAGTTTTCCGTTTCGGATCTCATTGGATCTCTTGACGTTGAGGCGAAGGCGAGAGCAAAAGACACACGTGCTCGAGCTGTTGAGGGAGCTTCTAGTGCCCACATGGTACAGAAAAAGAACTTCCATCTCAACAAGCCCCAAAACAACAAGAACAAATCTCAGGGCAAAGGCAAGTTTGTTGCAAAGAATAAGCCGTCACACTCTACCAACTTCAAGAAGAATTCCTATAAGAAGGGGAAGGGACTATGCCATGTCTGCGGTGATCCTAATCACTGGGCTCCGAGATGTCCTAACCGCTATGAGAAGCGCGAACCTAAGAAGAGCGGAAAGTCTGCTAATGTTGTCATCGGTGATACTGATATGAAGGATTCTGGGTACGGTATTTTTCTATCATCCTTTCAGTATGTCATTCTC
Organism: Elymus sibiricus; assembly: GCA_039707655.1. Lineage (NCBI taxonomy): Eukaryota > Viridiplantae > Streptophyta > Magnoliopsida > Poales > Poaceae > Elymus > Elymus sibiricus. The sequence goes on from CM077675.1 coordinate 19,825,656, forward strand.
CTAATTGGTTAATTGACACAGGTGCTAACGTACATGTTTGTGCTGATGCCTCCATATTTTCTTCTTATCAGGTCACATGGACTTCTCCCGTGCTGATGGGTAATGGGTCACATGCCATCGTTCGAGGTGTCAGAACGGTCGATCTGAAGTTTACTTCAGGGAAGATTGTGCGCTTGAAGAACGTTCACCATGTGCCCTCCATAACTAAAAATCTCATCAGCGGTCCCTGTTTGTGTCAAGATGGTTTTAAGTTGGTTTTCGAGTCCAATAAAGTTGTAATTTCTAAGTATGGACAATTTGTTGGAAAAGGCTATGAGTGCGGATGCTTGTTCCGCTTGTCTTTGTTAGATATTTGCACTAAAGTTATTAATAATGTTTGCCACGATAATGAGTCCAATGTTTTGCATGCATGACTTTGTCATATTAACTTTGGTTGCATGACGCGGCTAGCCAATATGAGTTTAATTCCGAAATTCACTATTGTCAAGGGCTCCAAGTGCCAAGTGTGTGTGCAAGCTAAGCAACCTCGCAAGTCCCATAAGACTGCAGAGGCGAGAGACTTGGCTTCACTAGAGCTTATACATTCTGATCTTTGTGAGATGAATGGCGTGTTGACAAAAGGTGGAAAGAAATACTTCATGACGATGATTGATGACTCCACACTAGATATTGTTACGTGTATCTTCTGAAATTAAAAGACGAGGATTTTTTTTTTTCAAAAACTATAAAGCTGAAGCAGAGAACCAACTTGATCGAAAAATTAAACGGCTTAGGTTTGATCATGGTGGAGAGTATTTTTCCAATGAATTTGATTCGTTTTGTGTGGAACATGGTATAATTCATGAGAGGACGCCTCCCTACTCACCTCAGTCAAATGGGGTGGCCGAAAGAAAGAACCGAACTCTAACTAATTTGGTTAACGCCATGTTAGACACATCGGGTCTCTCCAAGGCATGGTGGGGGGAGGTGCTAATAACTGCATGTCATGTCCTAAGCCGAGTTCTCACAAAGCATAAAACCATTACTCCATTTGAGGAATGGGAAAGAAAAAGGCTGAAACTCTCTTATCTACGTACTTGGGGTTGTTTGGCGAAAGTCATATACCAATTCCCAAGAAGCGCACGCTTGTACCAAAAACCGTGGATTGTGTTCTCCTGGGCTATGCTTTTCATAACATTGGCTATAGATTTTTGATAATAAAATCTAAGGTATCTGACATGCATGTTGGTATGATTATAGAGTCGAATGATGTGACTTTCTTTGAGGACATATTTCCTATGAAGGATATGCCTAACTCATCAAATCAGGAGATACCTACTCTATCTACTCAGGAATTTTCTGTAATTCCTGAACCCAAAATTGCGATGGAACACGTTGAGAATCGTAAGGAGGATGACAATGAAACTGCTGTAAGGAGTAAAAGATGAAGGACTGCAAAGTCCTTTGGTGATGATTTCATTGTGTACCTCGTGGATGACACACCCAAGACTCTTTCAAAAGCCTATGCATCTTCTGATGCTGACTACTAGAAGAAAGCTGTCCGTAGCGAGATGGATTCCATCTTAGCTAATGGAACCTGGGATGTCACTGATCGTCCTTATGGGTGCAAACCCGTGGGATGTAAGTGGGTGTTCAAGAAAAAGCTTAGACCTGATGGTACAATTGAAAAGTACAAGGCATGGCTTGTGGCCAAGAGTTATACCCAGAAAGAAGGAGAAGACTTCTTTGATACTTATGCACATGTGGCTAGACTGACCACTATTCGGGTGCTACTATCACTGGCTGCCTCACACGGTCTCCCCGTTCATCAAATGGACGTTAAGACGGCTTTCCTCAATGGAGAGTTGGACGAGGAAATTTACATGGATCAGCCCGATGGTTTTGTAGTACCTGGTCAAGAAGGAAATGTGTGCAAGTTATTGAAGTCTTTATATGGACTTAAACAAGCTCCTAAGCAGTGGCACGAGAAGTTCGAAAGAACATTAACTGTTGCATGCTTTGTTGTAAACGCAGCTGACAAGTGTGTATACTATCGCCATGATGGGGGCGAAGGAGTTATTCTCTGTCTGTATGTCGATGACTTACTGATCTTTGGAACCAACCTTGATTTAATCGAGGAGGTTAAGGATTTCTTATCTCGTTGTTTTGAGATGAAAGATCTAGGAGTAGCTGATGTTATTCTAAACATTAAGGTGCTGAGAGATGAGAATGGTGGGATTACACTGCTTCAATCTCACTATGCCAAAAAGGTCTTGAGTCATTTTGGGTATAGCGACTGCAAGCCTTCTCCAACTCCATATGATGCTAGTGTGTTGCTTCGAAAGAATCGACGGATTGCTAGAGATCAACTGAGGTATTCTCATATTATTGGCTCGCTTATGTATTTGGCGAGTGCCACGAGGCCTGATATCTCGTTTGCTGTGAGCAAACTAAGCCAGTTTGTATCAAAACCAGGAGATGATCATTGGCATGTGCTTGAGACAGTTATGCGCTATTTGAAAGGCACTGCGAGCTATGTGATTCACTATACTGGGTACCCGAGGGTACTAGAGGGTTATAGTGACTCAAACTGGATATCTAATGATGATGAGATTAAGGCCACACGTGGTTATGTTTTTACACTTGGTAATGGCATTGTTTCCTTGAAGTCTTGCAAGCAGACAATCTTAACGAGGTCAACTATGGAAGCAGAACTCAGAACATTAGACACGACCACTGTTGAAGTAGAGTGGCTTAGTCAGCTCTTGATGGACTTACATGTGGTTGAAAAACCAGTACCCGCTATCCTGATGAACTGTGATAATCAAACTGTGATCATAAGGATAAACAGTTCTAAGGATAATATGAAGTCTTCAAGGCATGTGATGTCTACTACGCAAAATTCTTGTAGACTATGTTGGGCCTCCAAGCGCAGAGTTTTGTAGGATATTAGCAATTTTCCCTCAAGTGGATGACCTAAGGTTTATCAATCCGTGGAAGGTGTAGGATGAAGATGGTCTCTCTCAAGCAACCCTGCAATTAAATACAAGAAATCTATTGTGTCCCCAACACACTCGATACAATGGTAAATTGTATAGGTGCACTAGTTCGGCGAAGAGATGGTGATGCAAGTGCAATATGGATGGTAGATTAGGTTTTTGTAATCTAAAATTATAAAAACAACAAGGTAACAAGTAACAAAAGTGAGCACAAATGGTGTTGCAATGCTTGGAAATAAGGCCTAGGGTCCATACTTTCACTAGTGCAATCTCAACAATGCTAATATAATAGAATCATATGATCATCCCTCAACGTGCAACAAAGAATCACTCCAAAGTTCATAAATAGCGGAGACCATAAGATGAAATTGTTGTAGGTAGTAGAACCACCTCAAAGTTATCCATTTCGATCAATCTATTGGGATGTTCCTATAAGTGTAACAAACAACCCTAGAGTTCGTAGTAAAATAACACCTATGATACATATCAATCAACCGTAATATCACCTAGATACTCCAATGTCACCTCAAGTATCCGTGGGTTAATTATTCGACACACATCAAACAATTTCAGATTCATCATATTCATACCAACACAAAGAACTTCAAAGAGTACCCCAAGATTTCTATCGGAGAACGTAGGATAAGAACGTGTATCAACCCCTATGCAAGATTACCCCAATGTCACCGCGGGAATCCGCAAGTTGAGTACCAAAACATACATCAAGTGAATCAATATAGTACCCCATTGTCACCACAGGTATCCACATGCAATACATATATCAAGTGTTCTCAAATGCAATATTCAATCCAACATAACGATATCTTAAAGGGAAAGATTCAATTCATCACAACAAGATAGCAAGGGAATAACACCATATGATCCAACTATATTAACATGGCTCATGATACATCAAGATCGTGACATCTCAAGAACACGAGAGAGAGAGAGAGATTGAACACATAGCTACTGGTACATAGCCTCAACCCCGAGGGTGAACTACTCCCTCCTCGTCATGGCCTCTGCCAGGATGATGAAGGTGGCCACCGGTGATGGTTTCCCCCTCCGGCAGGGTACTGGAAAGGCTCCAGATGGGTATTTATTCGATATAGAGAGTTGCGGCGGTGGAGAGGAAGTTTTCCCCTAATTTCTCAGGGTTTTGGTATATATAGGATTTTTCAGCGTTGGAAACACGCCAAACGGAGCCATGAGGGGGCCACCACATAAAAAGGCGTGGCCAGGGGCTGGGCCGCACCCTGTTGCCTCGTGGTCTCCTGGCAGGCCTCCTCTGGTGGTTCTTTGCTCCATTATTTCTTATTTTCCCCAGAAAAATCATAAAAAAGTTTCGGACGATTCCAAGAACTTTTATTTTCTGCACACAACACGGTAATTCTGCTGAAACAGCGTCAGCCCGGGTTAGTTCTAAATAAATCATATAAAGTGCATCAAAACCATATAAAAGTATTGCAAATATAAGCAAACATGGCATGAATACTTCATAAATTATCGATACGTTGGAGACGTATCAGCATGTGAAGAGGAGATTGAAATCTATCAGAAAAATGAAGAACTCCGGAGTTATTGCGTTGGATTATATCGAAACGTCTAAAAACTTGGCAGATCCCTTCACAAAGGGTTTATCACGTAATGTGATAGAAAATCCATCGATAGAGATGGGTTTGAGACCCACCGTATGAGTTGTCCATAGTGGTAACCCGCTCTATGTAATCGGAGATCCCATGAAGTAGAAGTGGGAGACAAGCTATTGGGCAGTTGGAAGGGGAGTATCCCTATATTTTCTATCCCACTCCGTGAAGATGCAATACTCTCATAATCTGCATGGCAGGTTGATACTTATCTTAATGTGTTTCAAGTGGCTTATTTGGGTAAGCATAGATGTTCCTGCAGAGCATCTTCTGGGGAACACACCTATATGAATTTGACTATTAAACGTCACAGTCTGTGAGAATTGGATGGTCTCTAATAAATTCATGAAAGGCCCTGGAGTATGACGTATACGCTTCACCCACGGGGAAGCCTTGCGGCAGCCCAGGATCGGTCAAGGATTTGTGTGAAACTAGCCTCACAGAAAGCTTGTAGTTCAAGGCATAGTCCACTATTCAAGTTGTGTACTATTGTAGCATAAAATTCTAAATGGAAGTTCAACTTAACAGACTCCATCAAGAACCAGTATATAAACAATATTTTAGAACTAAGAGATGAGATGTGCCAATGAGACTTTGTGGGGATTGTTGGATTTTGCTAGTAGGCCTTTGGCCCAAAGCCCAACTAAAATCTGAAATTCTGTTGGCCCATTCCCTTGGCTGTGTGTGCGGTGTGAGTGGGAGTAAAGTTTAGCCCCATATCACTAGTTGGGAGAGAGCTACACCATATCACTAGTTGGGAGAGAGCTACACCACCTTATAAGGTGAGCTCTCGCGCACTCCTCCTCCTCACTCGCCTCGCCACGCCTCGTCACGACGCGACGCGGGTTGCGGGATTGAGCCAAGTCGAGCTCATACCTACGCGCTTATTTTTGCCGGTCAGGAACGGAGAGTCCGTCACAGACATGCCACGATCTGAGATGTCGGATCATGGGTTGTAACCGACTCGGACGTGGGTCCAGTCCACATCTCTCCATCCTGCCGCGCATATATACGTGAGGTCCCTGCCAACCCTAGCCACCGGTCACAACATATGGTTTTGCATCGTTCCAGATCATTGCGCCGCCATCCAATCCTTCTTCATCCCTCCTTCCGGCATGCACCGCAACAAAGGACAGCAGGCCTCCAGAACCCCGCCTCTCGTGATCCTGTATGGGAGAGGGGCGGTCAGGTTTTTTGGGAGCGCACTCGCGCGACTGCTGGCAGCGACTATTTCCTCAACGACGACTTCTTCCCTGATCTCGGCAACCTCTTCCTCAACGACATGGGCGACCACATCAACACTGGTGGTCCGGCTCCTGTTGCACTGTAAAGAATTCATCCGATTAATCAGTTATTTGGCCAGTTAATCGCTACTCATCGGGTGGACGAATCAAATAACACCTATTCATCCTGTTTACCTGTCAGGCCGATTAAATGGTCTATGAGACTGATTAAATAGTGTGTTAGACCGATTAATCGGTTGTCAGGCCGATAAATCCCTGTTGGCCCGCTAACTCGTGAGCAAACAAAGCCCGATTATTTGGCCCATCACCCCTCCCAGCCCCTCCTGCTCTTAAAGAGCTAGGGTTTAGCCCTCCACCCATCCCTCCCGCTCCTCTCATCCCCTCCCAAACTAGATGGCGGTTGGGCAGGTCCTCATCGGCGCATCGCCGCTTCCCCTCCTCCCCTATGTGTTGCCGCTTTCTCTTCTCCTCTACGTGCCACTACTTCACCTCCTCCTTTGGGACCTGCCACCTCTGGCAATCGACCCATTCAGACGCCCTGTGCGGCTGCCATCACCTTTCCACTATCTGTCACTGTCGCGTGGCTGCCATCTCTCGGAGTTGCGTCCTTAGGCGACATCAGAAAAAAATGTTGTTGTTATATACATGTTTGTTGATACTTTTTATGCCCACATGGATGATTGTTGTTGTATACATTTTTTCATCTATTGAGAAACGAAAATGGTCTCATTTGCTTCATATTTGCAATGCAGGTATTTTTCTCCATACAAAATTTGCTTCTATTGTGTTTAAAATTATATCGATTAATGGCCGACTAGTTAATCCAGCTAATATGTCGATTCATCGATTAATCGCTACTCCTAAGCCAAGTGAGTTGCTACCAGTTGTCGATTTCCTCAACAGTGACCTTAGGTAATAAAATTATCTCACCGAAGTTTAGGCAAAACAATTCTAGTTGTCTGACATGGAGGTGGCCAAACAAATGTAGAAGGTCCGGTTTAATAATCTCCCAGAAGTTCGGAGAGAACTCAGCTGAAAAACCATCTGGGCCTGGGGCCTTGTTGTGTTCCATTAGAAAAACCACCTTCTTTACCTCCTCCTCGGAGTAAGGGGCTGTTAGAAGGTTATTTTCCTCAAGAGAAACTTGGGTAATATCTTCTATTCAGGACTCGTCCATTGAGAAATTATACCCTCTTCTGGAGCCCCAAACTGAATTTTATAGTAATTAGTAATATAATATTTAAGTTGCTCACGACCTTCAATCATGCCCTCCTCTTGTGTAAGAGAATGAATAAATTTTTTCCGGTGTCTGCCATTGGCTACACCATGGAAGTATCTAGTATTCGAATCCCCTTTGAGAATAAATTGAGAGTTTGATTGTTGGTATCATTTGAACTCCTCTTCTCTCAGAAGTCGAGCTATATGTGCATTCGATTGACTCTTAGTTTCAATCTCATGTTCAGATAGCGGTCGAACATCTGTTAGAGTTTCTAAATCGTCAATAATAGATGTGAGACGAATCTTCTCTTTCTTAAGAATACCCGCAGTATGCCTAGCCCAACCACCAAGGAATTTACGTAATGCATGTTTTTTATTATTCCATTTGTGTATTGGAGTAGGCCCGGCAACATGTTTCTCACACACCTCCTTGACCATATCATGAAAGCCATCACGAAGCAGCCAACCTACCATGACTTTTATCGTTTGGGAATCTTAGCAAATTATAATCACCATCTATTAGAACATACATACATGAATAAAGAGTCGTTACACCACCTAAAGAAAAACTAACACGCACAGAAATATCTACTCGGGATCGAGAGAGACGAGTTGCCGCAGTCGTTGGCAAAACGCAGAAAAGTATATGTGCATAGCCGGCCGGACGAGTGTGAGATCTCAAGGCTGTACACGCCACAAGAACGTCTCTCCTGTCCAGCTCAAACAGCGACAGCAACGGGAGGTGAAAAGTAAGGGTTGACGGACTCCAGGTCTTTGCTGCAAGTTTGTATTTATTTATTTATTTAGGTGTAGATGATATGCAAGTGTGTGGACGTGAGGCTGCTGTAAGTGTCTTTTTAAGCCATCCGAGCATCATCCAGCTCACTCACTCACGCTTCACAACTCTCATACTATATACTGGGAAGGCTGTCGTCGTATTGCGAGCTCTGGCGAGAAGCAACGGTACTAGTCTTTCCTCTCTTCTCCATACTGTTATTCATGGTTTAGTGTGTTTGTTTTTTGTGGGTGTAATATGAGTTTTATTCCCAAAAGTTAATTCTGAGGATTCCACAAGGTAACGTACGTACTATATTCACGTGATGGCTAGCCGTTAGCAGACGTTTTGGCGTGGATCGAGGCCGTGATCCTGCCGTAATTTAATTTCACCCACTTCTTCTAATAAAATGAATCATGTTATCATTTTCTTTGCGGAGATCAATTTATTTATTTCGATATACAGTAATCTTTATCTTTCATGGCAGTAAGAAAATAGAAGTAACAAAAAATACAAAACATCGTCTCAAGATAATACAATCACAAAACGGTCATCTAGGACCTCTGGACATGAAGATATACACAATCTAATAAATCAAGTCACGGAAAAAAAGCATTTCAACCAGACCTTCTATTTTGTCCTCATGTCCTGGACAACGCCAGAGGCGAAGAGAGGAAAAACATTTCACCCAATCAAACCCATTAAATTGTCTTCATATGTTTGGCCAGTCCACAAAACCCCCAAAACATGTGGGGACAAAATTAGTGATGTCCCAATGTTCGAACACCCCGCTATGTCGGACCCGGCCCACCTCAGACCACTATTTTTTCTTCTTTTTTCATCCCCATCAATCATATGCATGTGTCCGCCCAATATAAAGAACACGGTTGTATGCATGAACACATGAAGGTTTAGAGTGGACATGACTAGACACGCCCAGACAACAAACTAATAAGGGGTCAATTAACCCAACCGAACCCATTAAATTTTCTCCGTATGTTCGGGCTGTCCACGAACACCTCCCCCACCCCCCTTAAAATAACTCAACCCACATATGGCGAGAAAAAGGATGACACCCCGCTACACCTCGGAGCACTATCTACACTGCCCGCAAACTAAGGGGTCAAATTAGCACAGATGGATTGAAGATGCTCTTAAGCACACATCTTTCAACAACCACCCCCTAAAAAACATGATAACTAAGGTGCTAGAAGGCCGATTCGAAGAGTAAATCCACCATCCATACAAGATAAAACTCATTGCTAAGGATACAAGCTAGCACCAATTATTGATCGATAAGTGCATCGCCCTTATATATCTCTCAACTTCTTATATACCTCCTTATACTTGGCTCCTTATAATTTGACGAGCTAAAGGTTGCACGGACTTAGTTGAACTCTCAAGAGATAAATACACTGACGCTCATTGAGGTTGAGGTCAAAGCACAGTACAATCATTGGACTTCAAAATACACTCATTACGGTCATTGAATACGCAAAGAGGTAATTATACAGTCACCCGCTCACCGTAGAGAGCTTCGTATTCTGTTGAGTTGACTGGAACCATTGCGTGTAAACACGAATTGACTGGTCGAATAGAATACATGGCAATTGGTCACACCTCTCTCTCTACCTATGCCTATGCGCGGGCCTGCCTGTCAGTGGGCGAATAAAATATTGGCAGAGAACTAAAGATATGCGGCACCTGGGCTTCGAACCGAGAGCTACCCCAGATGACAGGAACAACGGCGGGCCAAGAAAGACGCTTGGGAAGGCAACACACACAAACTCACACGCAGCTCGGAGCAGGGAACTGCCGCACGGTTGCACCTGCACGTCCGGCTGCCGGCTACACACAAGTACGCACACACACGGCTGCGCCTGGGCACACCGGCGGACACACGGCGCCGCCATCTCACACCTCTCGGTCGGCTAGAGATGCTTTAAATCAAGTCATAAACAGTTTCCCAAGAACCTTCCATTTTGATGCTTATATTTTAATTTTGCAGGTAGCAATGGCCTCAGCGCGTCCAAAGCGAACTAGAGCCCCCGCCATGCTTCTACTATTGGCATTGCTGCAGCTCTTTTTGGGCGCTAGCAAAATCAATTGCGTAACGCTCCCTGATAACAGCACTGACGTGCTCTGGCTGCAAGCTTTCAGGCATGGGATCACATCTGATCCCTCGGGATGGTTCAGCTCCTGGAACTCCAGCGCCAACCACTGCCTGTGGCCGGGAGTGAGATGCAGTCTTAAGCATCCAGGGCGTGTGGTGGCGCTCGAGCTCTTTGCCCTGAACCTGACCGGCCAAATCAGCTCCTCCATTGGGAACCTTACGTTCCTCAGAACCCTGAACCTATCCACAAATGGCTTCTCTGGCCGATTACCTCCTCTGAACCATCTGCAAAAGCTTCAGGTCCTTAACCTGAGCAGGAATAGGTTGCATGATAATATCCCATATGCAATTGCCAACTGCTCCAGCTTAAGGGAAATAGACCTCAGTAGGAACATCCTAGTAGGCAAAATTCCTCCAAAAGTAGCCCTCCTCTCCAATCTCTCACTTTTGCGACTTTCCTGGAATAATCTCACCGGAATCATCCCGCCAATCCTCGGCAACATCACTAGCATGCGAAGACTTCTCCTTGCGTACAATAATCTGACTGGAAGTATCCCCTATGAGCTTGGGAAACTGACAAATATTCGGTGGTTGGCCCTAGGAGGAAATAGGTTGTCAGGTGGATTCCCACGGTGTCTCTTCAACCTTTCTAATTCTCTTCAAAAATTAAGCTTGTACTCGAATATGCTAAGCAAGGAACTGCCTCCTAACATAGGAGACGACCTGCCAAATCTCCAACTGCTTGTTTTGAGTTGCAACATGTTTGAAGGTCAAATTCCGGCTTCACTAGGCAATGCTACATGGCTGCAAATTTTAGAATTAGAAAATAACAAATTAACAGGTACGATTGGAGAATGGATTGGGAAGCTAACACAGTTACAATATCTTGCATTAGAAAATAACAATTTAACAGGTACGATTGGAGAATGGATTGGGAAGCTAACACAGTTACAATATCTTGCATTAGAAAATAACAATTTAACAGGTACGATTGGAGAATGGATTGGGAAGCTAACACAGTTACAAGATCTTGAACTCCAAGCGAACAGTTTCATTGGGCCATTGCCATCATCCCTTGGCCAGCTTACTCAGTTGGAATACCTCAATCTGGGAAACAATAAATTTGGAGGCCCTATACCACCCACCTTAGGGAACTTGCAACAGCTGTCGCTTTTAGACCTTAGCCAGAACAATCTTGAGGGTAACATACCTATTCAGCTTGGCAGCCTTACATCTCTTTACAAACTAGATCTTTCGTCAAACAAGCTCACTGGGAAAATTTCCTGATACCATGTTCAAATGCCTGAACATAGAGCCAGTCAGCTAGAGGTAAACTTTGGATGGAAACAGGTGTGAAAAACACCAAGCTTGACATGTAATTTATGTATACTCCAAGATTGTAATCGTTATTGTACTGTTTCATCACAAATACATAATTAAAAAGCTGAGTGAACAAGTGAGCTTCATTAGCCAGGCTAGCTGCTAGTTGGCCGCCCCTGCTGCTGCTGAAGCAGGGGAAGCAGGAGCAGCGAGTTGGTAGGAGCACAGTCAAAGATAGGGTTTTAGGGTTTTGCGTGGTGGTTAACATCCACCTCACGCCTTAGTATATATAGATGATCATGGTACAATTACATACGTATCCCTGTACGTGAACATGTACAATATGTAAACTAGACCCTATTTTACATGCCCCCTCAATCTGAACTACATACAAGATTCAGATTGGTCTTGAAGCGGTCTAGCATCTGTCGAGTAGCGGGTTTAGTAAATACATCCGCTAGCTGATCATCTGTTGAAATGAACCTGACATCCAATGCACCTGCAGCCACTCGTTCCCTCACAAAATGAAAATCAATCTCAATGTGTTTGGTTCGAGCATGAAACACTGGATTCGCCGTCAGGTAAGTTGCCCCTAAATTATCACACCATAGAATGGGCGTGCGCTGCCGTCTAACTCCGAGTTCTCTGAGAACTGAGTCTATCCAAATGGCTTCCGCCGCGCCATTGGCCAACGCCTTATACTCTGCCTCGGTGCTAGATCTCGAGACTGTAGGCTGCTTCTTTGAACTCCAAGATATAAGATTAGGTCCAACAAATATAGCGAAGCCACCTGTTGATCGCCTGTCATCAACGCAGCCTGCCCAGTCTGCATCGGTGAATATACTGACTCCAGTAAATCGGGACTTACGAATCCGGAGCCCCGTGTCTAGCGTACCTTTCACATACGTCAGAATACGCTTAACTGCTTCCCAATGAACCTCCGTAGGCTGAGACAAGAACTGACACACTTTGTTCACAGCAAAGGAGATATCGGGACGAGTGAGAGTCAAATACTGAAGTGCTCCAACAACACTGCGATACCGGAAAGAATCACCAGTACCCAGTAGTGCACCACTGTGACGTGAGAGGCTCTCGGACGTAGCAAGCGGAGTGGGAGTGGACTTGCAGTTCTCCATGTTGACGCGATGAAGAAGATCAAGTGCATACTTCCTCTGCGTCAATGTCATGCCCCCTGAATGAAAGGACGCTTCCAATCCAAGGAAGTACTCCAGCTGACCCATGTCTTTGATGGGAAAACTAGCAGATAACGACTGCACAAGACGATCCACCACAGCGGGTGTAGAGCCAGCAATCACAATATCATCAACATACACCAACATGTATATCTGAATGGCACCATGTGAGAAAATGAACAGGGACGTGTCTGCTTTGGAGGCAACGAAACCAAGCTGGGAAAGGCGCTTACTCAACCGAGCATACCAAGCACGGGGTGACTGCTTGAGCCCATATATAGACCTCTGAAGTTTGCAGACATGAGAGGGATAGGTGGCATCCTCAAACCCGGGAGGCTGCTGCATATAGACATCTTCGGCCAAGTAACCATGGAGAAAAGCATTGCTCACATCAATCTGCCGAAGACTCCACCCACGAGACACAGCGAGTGAGAGAACCAGGCGAACCGTGGCAGGCTTCACCACGGGGCTGAAAGTATCTCCATAGTCGATCCCTTGCTGTTGAGTAAAACCGCGAGCAACAAGACGAGCTTTGTGCTTATCAACAGATCCATCCGGCCGATGCTTGGTCTTGAAGATCCACTTGCAGCCGACGACATTAACACCAGGTGGCCGAGGCACCAACACCCATGTGTTAGTGTGACGAAGAGCAGCAAATTCTTCGGACATGGCGGCACGCCAGGCGGGTGCACTGAGAGCATCACGATGAGAAACCGGTGCTGCGAAGAACGCACGCCGGCTAGAATCATACCGAACGGTGCCATCGGTGTAGGTCTTCTCCTTACGCGTATGATCACGTTGGCGTGTGACCATGGCATGCCCGGGAGCTGCAGCACCGGCAGGAGGTGGCGTCGAAGTGGAGGACCCGGCCGGGGGTGTCGCAGCTGAGGGCTCCTCAGCAACAGGCGACACGGGCCGGGACGACGCAGGCGACGGTGGCAGCTCGGGAGACGCGAGCGGCGACCCAGCCGATGCCGCGGCCCCGCCAACAGGCGAGGCAGACGGGCCAGCAGGAGAGGTAGGCGGGGCCGTCTCGGGAGGCGTGGCATGCACGTCCAAGGCATGCACGTCGACCTCCTGAGGCACAGGAGCAGCGCCCGTCACCTGAGGAGGAAAAATAACATTGCCTGCAGGAACGGGTTAGGTGATAAATAGGACAGGTCATATTTGCGCATATGGACATCCGAAACCGGTTCATGAGATGGGAAAGTGAGGGCATGTTCAAGAGAAGCAATGTCAGCCGAAACACCTGGGTTGGAATAAGGAAAAACGGTCTCGTCGAAGACAACATCACGAGATATATATATCCTACCGGAGGTGCGATCAAGACACTTATAGCCCTTATGCATAGGGCTATAGCCAAGGAATACACACATCTTGGAACGGAACTCAAGCTTGTGAGCATTGTACTTGCGAAGACTAGGCCAGCAAGCACACCCAAAGACCCGAAGAGAGGAATAGTTGGGCTGAACATGAAACAACCGAAACAAAGGTGTATCCTTGTTAAGAACCGGAGTGGGCATACGGTTGATGAGATAACATGCCGTAAGAAATGCCTCATCCCAAAACCGAAGTGGGAGAGAGGAGTGCGCAAGCAAAGCAAGGCCGGTCTCCACCAAATGACAGTGTTTGCGCTCGGCAATACCGTTCTGCTGGGAGGTATGTGGACACGACACACGGTGAGACACGCCCGTGCGTTGAAAGTAGCGATGAAGTTTGTGGTATTCACCACCCCAATCGGACTGAACAGCCTTGATTTTACAATCTAAAAGGCGTTCGACATGAGCCTGAAAATTATAGAAGACTTGCTCAACATCAGACTTGTGTTTAAGCAAATAAATCCAGGTGAAACGTGTGTAGTCATCAACAAAGCTAACATAATACTTGTACCCTCCCGAGGAAGCAATAGCGGGACCCCAAACATCGGAATGTATTAATTCAAGAGGTACAGTAGTAACATGAGAAGACATAGAATAGGGTAGTTGATGACTCTTAGCACGCTAACAGGCATCACATACTAACGAAGAGTTATTGGAACTAGAACACGGAAGATCATGATTCCGAACAATGGAAGTGACCACATTATTTGTAGGGTGACCAAGACGCTGATGCCATTGAGACGTCGAGACTCTGACACTAGAGGATGCATGGCGAGAGGATGATGACGATGCACGAGCAAATGGGATCGGGTAGACTCCCCCATGACTTCTACCGTGAAGAAGAACGCGCCTGGTTGCCTTGTCCTTAACAAAGAAAAACCGACGGTGAAACTCAACAAACACGTCATTATCATAGACAAGGCGATAAACGGAGAGAAGATGCTGGCTGATGTGTGGAACATGAAGAATGTTGTGCAGTTTTAAAGAGGAACCGGTTAAACGAGAATGACCAATGTGCGAAATAGACAAACCTTCACCGTTAGCCACCTGAACCTGATCCTTGCCGTCATATCGTTCGTGAACCTGGAGACGCTCAAGATCACTAGTCAAGTGATCGGTAGCCCCGGTATCCAGCACCCACGGGTAGTCGACGGTGCCGGTGGAGGCCGAGTTGGCGGAGCGAGGGTGGTGGTCTTGGTCGGAGTGCTTGCGACAGTCGCCGGCCTCATGGCCCCAGTTCCGACAAAGTTGGCACTTGGGGCGCCAGCGATTGCGGCGACCACCACCGCCGTTGTTGCCGGCGTTGCCCCCGCCACCTTGCCGGCCATTGCCGGCGTAGCCAGAGTTGCGGTCGCGGCCACCGTTGGGGCCGCCGGTACCGCCTTGGCGGCCTTGCCCCGGCTGGCCGTTCACATCAGCCGGACGACCCCCACCGTGCGAGGGGTAGGGCTCCGAGTAGGGCGCACGGCCGCCAGCGCCGTAGGGACCCGAGCGGGTCACAGCGTTGGCCGAGGGAGACCATCCCTCCGCCGCACTCTGCTGGGCCTGCAGCGCTTCGAAGGACAAAACGAGCGAGTAGAAGCTGGAGTAGGGCATAGGTGCAGTACTCACACCCAGGGAAGCGGCGATGGAGTTGTAGGTGGAGCCGAGCCCGGTGAGGATGTGGTCGATGATCTCATCATCACGGATCGGGGAGCCAGCGGCGGCCATGGTGTCGGCCAAGGACTTCATCTTGTGCATGTACTCTTCCGCGGAGAGCTCCTCCTTTCTCAGCGTCTGGAGCTGACGCCGGATGTGACGGACGTTGGCGCGGCTCTGGGAGCCGAACATGGCACCGACGGCCGTCCACACCGCCTGTGCCGACTCGCAGCCGATAAGCTGGCATGCGATATCCTCATCCATGGAGGTGAGGAGAAGCCCCTTGACCCTCTGATCCTGAGTCCACCACTGGTGGTACGCTGGGTTGGCGGCGGTCGTGGCGTTATCGCCGGTACCCACAGCAAGGGTCTTCTCCGGTGCCGCCGTGGTGCCGTCGAGGTGGCCATGGAGGTTGGCGCCAGCGAGAACAGCGCTGGTGATGCCCCGCCAGAGCAGGAAGTTGGAGCGGCCAAGGCGAACGGAGATCCCCGGAACGGCGAACGCGGCGGGGACCGAGGCGGCCGCGGGCGAGGTGATGGCGCCGACGGTAGTGGGGAGCGACAGGGCGGCGGACGACATCGCGGCGGCGTAGCGGCGGACAGGGGCAACTCGCGGCGGCGGCGCGGAGGAAGGCTGCGCGCGGCGGCGGCGGAGAGATCGGGCGGCGGCGCGGAGGGGTCTCGCGGCGGCCCGGCTGGCTATCTGATACCAAGTCAAAGATAGGGTTTTAGGGTTTTGCGTGGTGGTTAACATCCACCTCACGCCTTAGTATATACTAGCACACATGCCCGTGCGTTGCAACGGGTGAAAAAAAACTTTATTTGCCCTAATCAATAAATATGGATCAAGACCCCCTCCAGTCGGTCCATGTCTTATATTTCAACATGACATCCTATAAAATCCATTATGTTTGTGTTGCTGCTTCTTCGGTTCTCCGCCGTCGTCAATGATGGTCCCAATGGTCACCAAACATTGTCAATCTCAAGTCAATGAGCAAGTCGATCACACGACCAACTTGTGACTCAACCGTGGTACCGCAAGAGAATATTTAATAAAACTTAAAAAATGTCGTCGGGTTGGATGGACCATGCTAGCAATGAAAATCCTATGTGTGTGATGGATGGAAATTTTGGGGAAACACTCTTCCCTTTAATGACGTGTATTTCAACGGAAATGTTAATTGACGTGTCCACAAAACGTTCACCAACACAGGGAAACACTCTTCCCTTTAATGACGTGTATTTCAACGGAAATGTTAATTGACGTGTCCCCAAAACGTTCACCAACACAGGGCATGATGGAAGGTGCGCGGTGAGATATAGCAGAAGTACATAGCAACATGAAATAAGGCAATGCGTTTACTGTGGTAAGGAATGGTTACTTCTGATTCGCTGGCCAATCACATAAAATAATCAAATTAATTTGGGACAAGCGTCTCGGTCCCATGTTACTCGCATATGCAAGCACCTCTCTCTCCTTGATGCATGCTCGGTCTTTAGGGCCTCTTTGATTCATAGGATTTTGAAAACGTGGGAATAGGAAAAGTATAGGGTTGGAGTGACATGTCCATTTGAACCCTATGGGATTAGCAATGAGCGTTTGATGTCACGGGAAAAACAAAGGAATTATAAAAAGAGGTTGGAGTGGATGTTAGATTTCCTATGAAATGTAGTACAAAAGATTCCATAGGAAAAAATCATATGGGATCCAATCCTATGAATCAAATGACCAATGTAGTAAAAATTCCTAGGGATCTCAATCCTCCAAAAACCCTATAGAATTCCTTTGAATCAAAGGAGCCCTTAATTTGTTTTCCATGAATACCACGTTACCCGATGTGCATGCGCCTCTCTCTCTCCTTGATGCATGCCCGCTCGGCCTTTAATTTGTTTCCTCCCATGATCCCAATATTGTTGTTAGTTAGATCCAATATGCAAGCGAACACTTCTCGTTTAATTAGTTTTCATAATCCATGATTTCAATCAGCATCCTCCTACATTCTCGCATTTATTTATTTAGGCAACCAATCCCACCTTTTCCCTCTTAATCAGAATTTATTACTTACCTACAATGCCCAATTTCTAGCAGCCTCCCACAATCTCACTTTTATTTGTGTCATGCAAGCCCCACAATATCATTTAATCACTTCCTAAAGAATCCGGATTTCAAGCAGCCTTCCATAATTTCTTTCAGACCCACACATCATCCTCTCTCTATTATTTTGCGGGTGGTCTCTATTGATTTTCAAGGAGGCTTGTTGATCGATAACTTGTAAACTTATAAAAACTGATGAGATTTTGTGTAAAATTGGAAGGTGGGACTATTTAATTGATAGACTAACCACCTATTTGATTGTAAGATGTATATGCTGGCCGTTGCGACGGAACGGGCTGAGGCCCATAGGGATCAAACGGGCAGAGGCCTAGATGGGCCATCCACACGAGCAACGAGCGATGAACCTTACAAATAAAGAAACCTTGTCTTCGAGAACACATCACGTTGTTGGATTTCTTGGCAATGCATAGGCTGCACACCCAGGAGGTCGTGAGTTTGACTCCCTGCGGAATTATTACTTTTTGTATTTATTCTGCTGGTACGCAATTCTGTGACAAGTAGGCAACGGGACATACGTAAAAATGTTAGTACCACCTCGAATAAAAAGTGGAATTATTACTTTTTGTATTTATTCTGCTGGTACGCAATTCTGTGACAAGTAGGCAACGGGACATACGTAAAAATGTTAGTACCACCTCGAATAAAAAGTGTATAAAACGGACGAAGGCGCGTATGAAATTCCTGATGGACGAAAATAAGTGGAGAAACAATCCTCCCTTTAATATTAGGTATAGATATAGATAGATGATCATGGTACAATTACATACGTATCCCTGTACGTGAACATGTACAATATGTAAACTAGACTCTATTTTACAAGCACTGCCGTACGGTGATCTGGTCGACAGCGAGCGTGTCGGTGGGGAACGAGCATGAGCCGGCGTGGCTGCCCTGCAGCGGCGCGCAGGGCGCCGGGGTGACGCCGGCTGAGTTGCCCTCAATGTTGGCGCAGTTCCACGACACCTTGTTAATCTTGCTGCACTGAACATTGTCAGGTAGTTTCAGACTTCGGTTACAGTTTTCTGAATAATAGCCAGAAGCATGCTCTGTTCATGCTGCGGCAGAATAGGTCCTAGTGTTTTAACTTCCTGTAAGTCGTTGGCCACGATCAGTCCGCGGGATTCTTGTATAGTTGTATACTCTGTCCTTGTATAGTTGTATATACTCTGTGCGGCCTGCACCTGGCTTTTTGCTTGGCCCCAAAGTTCAAATGCAGACTGTTATTCTATCCTTTGGTCCTCATTTTGATCACTACCAAGTCGTCTATCACCCGATTTGCCCTCGTCGTCAGATGGTTCTTCGTCTGAACTTGACGGTGCATCATTTATGAGACTCATGCTGATGCCAAAAATGTTTCTGATAAAAACTGCTTGTTGAGCCATCTGCATCCAATTGTTCAGTTGACGATGCACCAGTCAAATATGTGGAGTCAGCTTTTCATGTAGTAAAAATATCTCCTTTTTTCTTTTTTGCTTGTTTCTCCAATTGATATGTGGTTGGGATTCTTACAAGTAAAATATTTCTCAGTCCCAGCTTTAATCGTGCTGCACTTTTGTACCGATCCCATTTCTGCAAAGCAAGTTCACTATGTTAATCAGCACTGAAATCCACGAATGGGCTGCCTAAACCTTGTCCACATGGCCACGCTCATTAGCCCAAAACGACAAATGCCCAAGCTGCAAGAGCCCAGGCTAAAATTATCTCTCGGTCGCAGCAGGAGGCACATCACTCCTCCTTCTTTAGTCCCACCTCGCCAACCGAGGAGGCGTTCGACCAGCTTAAATACCCGTCTCCACTCTCTTCACTCGCCGAGCTTAGTAGCGAGAGCTTGTAACCCAAGTGGGGGCATTAAGGTGGTGTGGACGCTGTTGTAGCGTGGGCCGGCCGGGCCTTGTGGGGCACATGAGGTGTTCGATGAAATGCCCGAGCCACACTTAAGCTTTCTGCTCTCGAAGCTCCTTGTCCAAGCTCCATTTTTCTTGGTTAGCCTCTTCTTCTTATCTTCTTTCTAAAAGAAAAAAGTTCTTACTTGTATCATTTAGATAGATACTTGTGTAATTTTCTTACTTTTATTATTGTTTGTTATTATATAGTGCCATGGTCATGGTATCCGCCCACGTCGGCCCTCGTCCGGTCTATGATTCGGATGTGGTATATATTATCTTTTATAACTATTTGTTTTATTTAGTGTTTATGACAATTATGCCGACCAACGTGACATAGATGTGTTTATCTAGGAGGTATGTGAACCGGAAATTCCAACCGACCCTCTTGTCGAGAGGTTAAATTTAGTTGAAAAAGAAAACGAGGATTTGAAAGAAAAATTGAAAAGAATTGAGGAGGAGAAGATGAAATTGGAGTTGCATGTTGCCGATGTCGTCGATGACCACAAGATCAAGATGGATGCAATGCGCTTGAAGATTAGAAAGATAAGAAAATATGCCATTGATAATGAGGCTTGGTATCATTATGCTGTTGGATCAATTGTTACCTTAGTTGCCATTATGATCGCATTTGTTGTTGCATTTAAATGTTTTACATAGTTGTATGTTAGTTTCAATTTATGTTTTACTTAGATGCTCTAGAGAGCTGTATGTTGTTCTATGAGAACTATGTGTGAACTTTATGTATTTATTTTTTCAATAATAACATTTGATCACTTCTCTATTCACTTCTCTATTCATTTGCCCTCGTCCGGTCTATGATTCGGATGTGGTATATATTATCTTTTATAACTATTTGTTTTATTTAGTGTTTATGACAATTATGCCGACCAACGTGACATAGATTTTTTAATCTAGGAGGTATGTGAACCGGAAATTCCAACCGACATAGAAATTCTTGTCGAGAAGTTAAATTTGGTTCAAAAAGAAAACAATTACTTGAAAGAAAAATTACAAAGAGTTGAAGAGGAGAAGATGAAGTTGGAGTTGCATGTTGCCGATGTCGTCGACGATCACAAGATCAAGATGGATGCAATGCGCTTGAAGATTAGAAAGATTAGAAAATATGCCATTCATACTGAGGCTTGGTATCATTATGCCGTTGGATCAATTGGTACCTTAGTTGCGGTTATGATCGCATTTGTTGTTGCATTTAAATTTTCTAGTTTCAATGTATGTTTTAATTAGATGCTCTAGAGAGCTATATGTTGTTCAATAATGAGAACTATGTATGAACGTTATGTATTTATTTTGGTCACTACTGTACTTTGGCTTTAATGTGATGATGAACTTCTATTAATTTGGTCACTTCTCTATTCATGATATGCACGCAGATGAACCGGCAATGGATGTACGGTGACCGACGCACCTCCGAGTATATTGAGGGCCTGCATAATTTTCTCGAAGCGGCTGAGGCAAACAAGCAGAATGGTTTTATGCATTGTCCATGTACTGTCTGTGAGAATACGAAGGCTTTCTCCAACTCTAAAACCCTTCACTTCCACCTGCTGGAGAAGGGTTTTATGCCACACTATAATGTTTGGACCAAGCACGGAGAAAGAGGGGTTATGATGGAAGACAACGAAGAAGAAGAGGATGACGACAACTACCCGCCCCCTGAATACGGTGATGCTGCAATGGGGGAAGCTGAAGATCAAGAGGAACCAGACGATTGTTGGGGAACGTTGCATGGGAAACAAAAATTTTCCTACGCACACGCAAGACCTATCCATGGAGATGAGCATCTACGAGAGGGAGATTGTATCTACATACCCTTGTAGATCGCTAAGCGGAAGCGTTAATAAACGCGGTTGATGTAGTCGAACGTCTTCGCGATCCAAATCGCCGAGCGTCCCGCGATCCAATCACGATCCTTCCGATCTAGTGCCGAACGGACGGCACCTCCACGTTCAACACACGTGCGGCTTGATGACGCCTTCACCTCCTCGATCCAGCGAGTGATGATGAAGTAGTAGATGAGTTCCAGCAGCACGACGGCGTGGTGATGATGATGAGTAGCAATCTCAGCAGGGCTTCGCCAAGCACTACGGAGATTATGACGGAGGAACTAGAGGGCTAGGGTTGCCGGCACACGGCTTGGGAAATCCTGATGTGTCCCGTGTGCTAGCCCTGCCCCTCTATTTATATGTTGAGCCCTGGGGTCTAAACTTGGACAAAAAGCCTCCACCAGCTCGGTTTTGCCCGCACAAGGTCGGTTTGGCCTGCAAGGAAAGAGTCCAACTCGGATCCCTGCAGCACCGCGCACAAGCGGTAGTACCGCTCGGGAGCGGTAGTACCGCTTGGGCGGTAGTACCGCTTCACCCAAGCGGTGGTACTACCGCTTCACACAAGCGGTAGTACTGCTTAAGCGGCAGTACTGCCTTACTGCTTAAGGCAGCAGCAAAACTTCCCTTTTGCACTTTCCAATACCTCGTGGGTTTTATCCCTTTGGCTCATATAAAGTGTTGCTGCACCCGAACACTTCGGTAAACATCCGGAACCCCTTCCGGTGAATTCCGGAACCCTTCCGGAGATCAAAACACTATTATCACATATATCAATCTTTACCTCCGGACTCTTCCAGAGATCCTCGTCATGTCCGGGATCTTATCCGAGACTCCGAACAACCTTCGGTCACCAACAATAACTCAACTATACTAATCGTCACCAAACGTTAAGTGTGTAGACCCTGCGGGTTCGAGAACTATGTAGACATGACCGAGACACCTCTACGGCCAATAACCAATAGCGGGACCTGGATGCCCATATTGGATCCTACATATTCTACGAAGATCTATATCGGTTGAACCTCTATGTCAAGGATTCAGTTAATCCCGTATGATGTTCCCTTTGTTCTTCGGTATGTTACTTGCCCGAGATTCGATCGTCGGTATCTCTATACCTAGTTCAATCTCGTTACCGGCAAGTCTCTTTACTCGTTCCGTAATACAAGATCCCGTGGCTAACACCTTAGTCACATTGCTTGCAAGGCTTATAGTGATGTTGTATTACCGAGTGGGCCCTGAGATACCTCTCCGTCACACGGAGTAACAAATCCCAGTCTTGATCCATGCCAACTCAACGGACACCTTTGGAGATACCTGTAGAGCATCTTTATAGTCACCCAGTTACGTTGCGACGTTTGATACACACAAGGTATTCCTCCGATGTCAGTGAGTTGCATGATCTCATGGTCATAGGAACAGATACTTGACATGCAGAAAACAATAGCAATAAACTGACACGATCATATGCTACGTTTATAGTTTGGGTCCTGTCCATCACATCATTCTCCTAATGATGTGATCCCGTTATCAAATGACATCTCATGTCCATGGCCAGGAAACCTTTACCATCCTTTGATCAACGAGTTAGTTAACTAGAGGCTTACTAAGGACACAGTGTTGTCTATGTATCCACACATGTATTTGAGTTTCCAATCAATACAATTATAGCATGGATAATAAACGATTATCATGAACAAGGAAATATAATAATAACTACTTTTATTATTGCCTCTAGGGCATATTTCCAACAGTCTCCCACTTGCACTAGAGTCAATAATCTAGTTCACATCACTATGTGATTTACATTGTAATGAATCGAACACCCATGCAGTTCTGGTGTTGTTCATGTTTAGCCCTTAGAAGAGGTTTAGTCATCGGATCTGCAACATTCAGATCCGTATGTACTTTGCAAATATTTATGTCGTCCTCCTTGATGTAATCGCGGATGGAATTGAAACGTCGCTTTATGTGTCTGGTCCTCTTGTGAAATCTTGGTTCCTTGGCTAGAGCAATGGCACCAGTATTATCACAGAACAGAGTCATTGGGTTAAGTGCACTAGGCACTACTCCAAGATCTGTCATGAACTCCTTCATCCAGACACCTTCCTTTGCTGCCTCCGAGGCAGCGATGTACTCCGCTTCGCATGTAGAATCAGCTACCACGCTTTGCTTGGAACTGCACCAGCTAACCGCACCCCCATTAAGAATAAATACGTATCCGGTTTGCGACTTAGAGTCATCCGGATCAGTGTCAAAGCTTGCATCGACGTAACCCTTTACGACGAGCTCTTGATCACAACCATAAACGAGAAACATGTCCTTAGTCCTTTTCAGGTACTTCAGGATATTCTTGACCGCCGTCCAGTGTTCCACTCCTGGATCACTTTGAAACCTTCCGGCCATACTTATGGCAAGGCTGACATCGGGTCTTGTGCACAGCATTGCATACATGATAGAGCCTATGGCTGAAGCATAGGGGACGACACTCATCTTTTCTCTATCTTCTGCAGTCACTGGGCATTGAGTCTTACTCAACTTCATACCTTGCAAAACAGGCAAGAACCCCTTCTTGGACTGATCCATTTTGAACTTCTTCAAAATCTTATCAAGGTATGTGCTTTGTGAAAGTCCTATTAAACGTCTTGATCTATCTCTATAGATCTTGATGCCTAATATGAAAGCAGCTTCTCCTAGGTCCTTCATTGAAAAACTCTTGTTCAAATATTCCTTCACGCTTTCCAACATTTCTATATTGTTTCCAATCAGCAATATGTCATCCACATATAATATTAGAAACGCTATAGAGCTCCCACTCACTTTCTTGTAAATACAAGCTTCTCCGTAAACTTGTATAAACCCGAACGCCTTGATCACCTCATCAAAGCGAAGATTCCAACTCCGAGATGCTTGCACCAGTCCATAAATGGATCGCTGGAGTTTGCAAACTTTGTCAGCATTCTCTGGATCGACAAAACCTTCTGGTTGCATCATATACAACTCTTCCTTAAGGAAACCGTTAAGGAACGCTGTTTTGACATCCATCTGCCAAATTTCATAATCGAAAAAGGCAGCTATTGCTAACATGATTCTGACAGACTTAAGCATCGCTACGGGTGAGAAGGTCTCATCGTAGTCAACTCCTTGAACTTGTGAAAAACCCTTTGCCACAAGTCGAGCTTTATAGACGGTGACATTACCGTCCGCGTCCGTCTTCCTCTTAAAGATCCATTTGTTCTGAATGGCCTTACGCCCTTCAGGTAATACTTCCAAAGTCCATACTTTGTTTTCATACATGGATCCCATCTCGGATTTCATGGCCTCTAACCATTTCTCGGAATCCAGGCCCACCATCGCTTCTCCATAGCTCGTAGGTTCATTGTTGTCCAACAACATGACCTCTAAGACAGGGTTGCCGTACCACTCAGGAGCAGTACGCGTCCTTGTCGACCTACGAGGTTCGATAGCAACTTGATCCGAAGCTTCATGATCTCCATCATGAACTTCCTCTTCAACTGACGTAGGCTCTACAGAAACATCTTTCTGTGCCGCGCTACTCTCTGGTCGAAGTAAAGGTTCAATAACCTCATCAAGTTCTATCTTCCTCCCACTCAATTCTTTCGAGAGAAACTCTTTCTCAAGAAATGTTCCGTTTTTAGCGACAAACACTTTGCCTTCGGATCTGAGATAGAAGGTATACCCAACTGTCTCTTTTGGATATCCTATGAAGACGCATTTCTCCGCTTTGGGTTCCAGTTTTTCAGGCTGAAGCTTTTTGACATAAGCATCACATCCCCAAACTTTAAGAAACGACATCTTTGGCTTCTTGCCAAACCACAGTTCATATGGCGTCGTCTCAACGGATTTCGATGGTGCCCTATTTAAAGTGAATGCAGCTGTCTCTAACGCATAACCCCAAAACGATAGTGGCAAATCGGCAAGAGACATCATAGATCGCACCATATCCAATAAGGTTCGATTACGACGTTTGGACACACCATTACGCTGTGGTGTTCCAGGCGGTGTCAATTGTGAAACAATTCCACACTGTCTTAAGTGACTGCCAAACTCATAACTCAGATATTCTCCTCCTCGATCAGATCGTAGGAATTTAATCTTCTTGTTACGATGATTCTCAACTTCACTCTGAAATTGCTTGAACTTTTCAAACGTTTCAGACTTGTGTTTCATTAAGTAAATATACCCATATCTACTTAAGTCATCAGTGAAGGTGAGAAAGTTACGATAACCACCGCGCACCTCAATGCTCATCGGACCGCACACATCAGTATGTATGATTTCCAATAAGTCACTTGCCCGTTCCATCGTACCAGAGAACGACGTCTTAGTCATCTTGCCCATGAGGCATGGCTCACATGTGTCAAGTGATTCAAAATCAAGTGACTCCAAAAGTCCATCAGCATGGAGCTTCTTCATGCGTTTTACGCCAATATGACCTAAACGGCAGTGCCACAAGAAAGTGGTATTATCATTATCAATCCTACATCTTTTGGCATCAATGTTATGAACATGTGTATCATCACTATCGAGATTTAATAAGAATAAACCCCTCACATTGGGTGCATGACCATAAAAGATATTACTCATATAAATAGAACATCCATTATTCTTAGATTTAAATGAGTAACCGTCTCGCAATAAACAAGATCCAGATATAATGTTCATGCTTAACGCAGGCACTAAATAACAATTATTCAGGTTCATCACTAATCCCGATGGTAATCGAAGAGCGAGCATGCCGACGGCGATCACATCAACCTTGGAACCATTTCCCACGCGCATCGTCACTTCGTCCTTTGCCAGTCTCCGTCTATTCCGCAGTTCCTGTTTTGAGTTGCAAATGTGAGCAACCGCACCGGTATCAAATACCCAGGCACTACAACGAGAGTTGGTAAGGTACACATCAATAACATGTATATCATATATACCTTGTTTGTTGTTGGCCGCCTTCTTGTCAGCCAAATACTTGGGGCAGTTCCGCTTCCAGTGACCAGTTCCCTTGCAATGAAATCACTCAGCTTCAGGCTTGGGTCCAGCCTTGGGTTTCTTCATGGGAGGGGCAACTGCTTTGCCACTCTTCTTGGAGTTACCCTTCTTACCCTTGCCATTCTTCTTGAAACTAGTGGTTTTATTGACCATCAACACTTGATGCTCCTTCTGAATCTCAGACTCAGCGACTTTCAACATCGCAAACAGCTCGGCGACTGACTTGTTCATCCCGTGCATGTTATAGTTCAACACGAAGCTCTTGTAGCTAGGCGGCAATGATTGAAGAACTCTGTCAGTGATAGCCTCTGGTGGAAGGGGCATCCCCAATTCAGCCAGACGGGTGGAGTACCCAGACATTCTGAGTATGTGATCACTGACAGACCCGTTCTCCTCCATCTTGCAAGCATAGAACTTATCGGAGGTCTCATACCTCTCGATCCGGGCATTCTTCTGAAAGATAAACTTCAACTCCTGGAACATATCATATGCTCCATGACGTTCAAAACGTCTTTGAAGTCCCGGTTCTAAGCCATACAACATTGCACATTGAACTATTGAGTAATCATCAGAACGAGCCTGCCAGGCGTTCGCAACGTCTGGAGACTCAACTGGAGCGGGTGGATCACCAAGCGGTGCATCTAGGACATAAGCCTTCTGGGAAGCCGTAAGGATAATCCTTAGATTACGGGCCCAGTCCACAAAGTTACTTCCATCATCTTTCAACTTAGCTTTCTCTAGGAACGCATTAAAATTCAGGGGTGCTACTGCGCGAGCCATGATCTAGAACATAAATAGTGCAAAGACAACTTAGACTATTGTTCAAGATAATGAGTTTAGTTAATCATATTACTTAAAAACTCCCACTCAAATTAACATCCCTCCGGTCATTCGAGTGTCACATGATCCAAATCAACCAACTCAAGTCCGATCATCACGTGAGTTGAGGTGGTTTCAATGGTGAACATCTCCATGTTGATCATATCTACTATATGACTCATGTTCGACCTTTCGGTCTCTTGTGTTCCGAGGCCATGTCTGTACATGCTAGGCTCGTCAAGTTTAACCCGAGTGTTCCGCACGTGCAACACTGGCTTGCACCCGTTGTATGCGAACGTAGAGTCTATCACACCCGATCATCACGTGGTGTCTCGAAACGACGAACTTTCGCAACGGTGCACACTCGGGGAGAACACAATTTTATCTTGAAATTTAAGTGAGGGATCACCTTATAATGCTACCGTCGTCCTAAGCAAAATAAGATGCATAAAAGGATTAACATCACATGCAAATCATAAGTGACATGATATGGCCATGAACTTGTGCTTTTGATCTCCATCTCCAAAGCACCGGCATGATCTCCATCGTCACCGGCATGACACCATGATCTCCATCATCTTGATCTCCATCAACGTGTCGCCATGAGGTTGTCGCGCCGACTGTTGCTTCCACGACTATTGCTAACTCATAGCGATAAAGTAAAGCAAAACGGCGAAAATAATTAAAGACAACTCTATGGCTCCTGCCAGTTGCTGTACTCATCGACATGCAAGTCGTGATATTCTATACAACACATGATCATCTCATACATCACATATATCTCATCATGTAATTGGCCATATCACATCACAACATACCCTGCAAAATCAAGTTAGACGTCCTCTAATTTGTTGTTGCAAGTTTTACGTGGCTGCTACGGGTATCTAGCAAGAACGATTCTTACCTACGCAAAACCACAACGTGGTGTAGTGATTGCTTTTTAATCTTCTAAAAGAACCCTCTTCATTGAACCGATTCAACTAAAGTGAGAGAGACAGACACCCGCCAGTCACCTTTATGCAACAAGTGCACGCAGCGGTAAAACCAGTCTCGCGTAAGCGTACGCGTAATGTCGGTCCGGGCCGCTTCATCTCACAATACCGCCGAATCAAGTATCAACTAGTAACGGCAAGCAATATGTATACACCCACGCCCACAACTCCTTTGTGTTCTACTCGAGATCTCATCTACGCATAGACCTAGCTCAGATGCCACTGTTGGGGAACGTTGCATGGGAAACAAAAATTTTCCTACGCACACGCAAGACCTATCCATGGAGATGAGCATCTATGAGAGGGAGATTGTATCTACATACCCTTGTAGATCGCTAAGCGGAAGCGTTAATAAACGCGGTTGATGTAGTCGAACGTCTTCGCGATCCAAATCGCCGAGCGTCCCGCGATCCAATCACGATCCTTCCGATCTAGTGCCGAACGGACGGCACCTCCGCGTTCAACACACGTGCGGCTTGATGACGCCTTCACCTCCTCGATCCAGCGAGTGATGATGAAGTAGTAGATGAGTTCCAGCAGCACGACGGCGTGGTGATGATGATGAGTAGCAATCTCAGCAGGGCTTCGCCAAGCACTACGGAGATTATGACGGAGGAACTAGAGGGCTAGGGTTGCCGGCACACGGCTTGGGAAATCCTGATGTGTCCCGTGTGCTAGCCCTGCCCCTCTATTTATATGTTGAGCCCTGGGGTCTAAACTTGGACAAAAAGCCTCCACCAGCTCGGTTTTGCCCGCACAAGGTCGGTTTGGCCTGCAAGGAAAGAGTCCAACTCGGATCCCTGCAGCACCGCGCACAAGCGGTAGTACCGCTCGGGAGCGGTAGTACCGCTTGGGCGGTAGTACCGCTTCACCCAAGCGGTAGTACCGCTTGAGCGGTAGTACCGCTTCACACAAGCGGTAGTACTGCTTAAGCGGCAGTACTGCCTTACTGCTTAAGGCAGCAGCAAAACTTCACTTTTGCACTTTCCAATACCTCGTGGGTTTTATCCCTTTGGCTCATATAAAGTGTTGCTGCACCCGAACACTTCGGTAAACATCCGGAACCCCTTCCGGTGAATTCCGGAACCCTTCCGGAGATCAAAACACTATTATCACATATATCAATCTTTACCTCCGGACTCTTCCAGAGATCCTCGTCATGTCCGGGATCTTATCCGAGACTCCGAACAACCTTCGGTCACCAACAATAACTCAACTATACTAATCGTCACCAAACGTTAAGTGTGTAGACCCTGCGGGTTCGAGAACTATGTAGACATGACCGAGACACCTCTACGGCCAATAACCAATAGCGGGACCTGGATGCCCATATTGGATCCTACATATTCTACGAAGATCTATATCGGTTGAACCTCTATGTCAAGGATTCAGTTAATCCCGTATGATGTTCCCTTTGTTCTTCGGTATGTTACTTGCCCGAGATTCGATCGTCGGTATCTCTATACCTAGTTCAATCTCGTTACCGGCAAGTCTCTTTACTCGTTCCGTAATACAAGATCCCGTGGCTAACACCTTAGTCACATTGCTTGCAAGGCTTATAGTGATGTTGTATTACCGAGTGGGCCCTGAGATACCTCTCCGTCACACGGAGTAACAAATCCCAGTCTTGATCCATGCCAACTCAACGGACACCTTTGGAGATACCTGTAGAGCATCTTTATAGTCACCCAGTTACGTTGCGACGTTTGATACACACAAGGTATTCCTCCGATGTCAGTGAGTTGCATGATCTCATGGTCATAGGAACAGATACTTGACATGCAGAAAACAATAGCAATAAACTGACACGATCATATGCTACGTTTATAGTTTGGGTCATGTCCATCACATCATTCTCCTAATGATGTGATCCCGTTATCAAATGACATCTCATGTCCATGGTCAGGAAACCTTTACCATCCTTTGATCAACGAGTTAGTTAACTAGAGGCTTACTAAGGACACAGTGTTGTCTATGTATCCACACATGTATTTGAGTTTCCAATCAATACAATTATAGCATGGATAATAAACGATTATCATGAACAAGGAAATATAATAATAACTACTTTTATTATTGCCTCTAGGGCATATTTCCAACAACGATGTGCCCGATGATGATCTTCGCCGGGTCATTGTTGATGCACAGAGAGAATGCGAAAGTGAAAGGGAGAAGTTGAAGTTCGATCGCATGTTAGAGGATCACAAAAAAGGGTTGTACCCAAATTGCGAAGATGACAACAGAAAGCTCGGTACCACACTGGAATTGCTGCAATGGAAGGCAGACAATGGTGTATCTGACAAGGGATTTAGTTCGCTACTGAAAATAATGAAGAAGAAGCTTCCAAAGGATAACGAATTGCCCGGCAGTACGTACGAAGCAAAGAAGGTTCTATGCCCTCTAGGACCGGAGGTGCAGAAGATACATGCATGCCCTAATGACTGCATCCTCTACCGCGGTGCGTACGAGGATTTGAACGCATGCTCGGTATGCGGTGCATTGCGGTATAAGATCAGAAGAGATGACCCTGGTGATGTTGAGGGCCAGCGCACCGGGAAGAGGGTTCCTGCCAAGGTGATGTGGTATGCTCCTATAATACCACGGTTGAAACGTCTGTTCAGAAACAAAAAGCATGCCGAGTTGATGCAATGGCACAAAAAAGACCGTAAGAAAGACGGGAAGTTGAGAGCACCCACTGACGGGTCGCAGTGGAGAAAGATCGAGAGAAAGTGGAGCGACTTTACAGGTGACCCGAGGAACGTATGGTTTGGTTTAAGTGCAGATGGCGTTAATCCTTTTGGGGAGCAGAGCAGCAAGCATAGCACATGGCCTGTGACTCTATGTATGTATAACCTTCCTCCTTGGTTGTGCATGAAGCGTAAGTTCATTATGATGCCAGTGCTCATCCAAGGCCCTAAGCAACCCGGCAATGACATTGACGTGTACCTAAGGCCATTAGTTGATGAACTTTTACAGCTATGGAATGGAAGAGGTGTACGTGTGTGGGATGAGAACGAACAGGAGGAATTTGACCTACATGCGTTGCTGTTTGTAACCATCAACGATTGGCCTGCTCTCAGTAACCTTTCAGGACAAACAAACAAGGGATACCACGCATGCACACACTGTTTAGATGACACCGACAATATATATTTGGACAAATGCAGGAAGAATGTGTACCTAGGGCATCGTCGATTTCTTCCGACCAACCATCAATGTCGAAAGAAAGGAAAGCATTTCAAAGGTGAGGCAGATCACCGGAAGAAGCCCGCCCTCCGTACTGGTGATCACATACTTGATATGGTCAATGATTTACAAGTAATATTTGGAAAGGGTCCTGGCGGACTATCTGTTCCGACTGACGATGCGGGACGCGCACCCATGTGGAAGAAGAAATCTATATTTTGGGACCTACCCTATTGGAAAGACCTAGAGGTCCGCTCTGTAATCGACGTGATGCACGTGATGAAGAATCTTTGCGTGAACCTGCTAGGCTTCTTGGGAGTGTATGGGAAGACAAAAGATACACCGGAGGCACGGGAGGAACAGCAACGTGTGCATGAAAAAGACGGCATGCATGCAAAGCAGTATGAAGGTCCTGCCAGCTACGCTCTTACGAAAGAAGAGAAGGAAATCTTCTTTGAATGCCTGCTCAGTATGAAGGTCCCGTCTGGCTTCTCGTCGAATATAAAGGGAATAATAAATATGGCAGAGAAAAAGTTCCAGAACCTAAAGTCTCATGACTGCCACGTGATTATGACGCAACTGCTTCCGGTTGCATTGAGGGGGCTTCTACCGGAAAACGTTCGATTAGCCATTGTGAAGCTATGTGCATTCCTCAATGCAGTCTCTCAGAAGGTGATCGATCTAGAAATCCTGCCAAGGTTAAGGAGTGATTTGGTGCAATGTCTTGTTAGTTTCGAGCTGGTGTTCCCACCGTCCTTCTTCAATATCATGACGCACGTCCTAGTTCATCTAGTCGACGAGATTGTCGTTCTGGGCCCTGTATTTCTACACAATATGTTCCCCTTTGAGAGCTTCATGGGAGTCTTAAACAAATATGTTCGTAACCGCGCTAGGCCAGAAGCAAGCATCTCCATGGGCCATCAAACATAGGATGTCATTGGGATTTGTGTCGACTTCATTCCTGACCTTAAGAAGATTGGTTTCCCTCAATCACGGTATGAGGGGAGACTGAATGGAAAAGGCACGCTAGGAGCGCACTCAATAATATGTAGGGACGGGCATTCTTGGTCTGAAGCACACTACACAGTTCTACAGAATTCTACCTTGGTGACCCCGTATGTCGATGAACACAAGAATATTCTGCGCTCCAAACACCCGGAGCAGTGTGACGACTGGATTACATATGAACACATCAGGACTTTCAGCAGTTGGTTGCAAACACGTCTCATGGGTGACAACACTGTTTCTGATGAGTTGTACTCGTTGGCCAGGGGACCATCTTCGACTGTATTGACTTACAAAGGGTACGAGATAAATGGGAATACATTTTACACGATCGCCCAAGATCAAAAGAGCACCAACCAAAACAGCGGTGTCCGCTTTGATGCAGCAACCAATAGGGGAAATGACACATATTATGGTTACATAGTGGACATATGGGAACTTGACTATGGACATGATTTCAAGGTCCCTTTGTTTAAGTGCAAATGGGTCAATCTGTCGGGAGGCGGGGTACAGGAAGACCCACAGTACGGAATGACAACAGTGGATCTGAACAATCGTGGGTACACAGACGAACCATTCGTCCTAGCCAATGATGTGGCGCAGGTTTTCTATGTGAAGGACATGTCTACCAAACCGAGAAAAAGAAAAGATAAGGAAGCGAGTACATCATACGATGAGCCAAAGCGCCACATAGTTCTTTCAGGGAAAAGAGACATCGTGGGATTGGAGGGCAAGACAGACATGTCTGAAGATTATGAAAAGTTTCATGAAATTCCTCCCTTCAAAGTCAAGGCTGACCCAAGCACCCTCTTAAACGATGAAGATTATCCATGGTTACGGCGCAATAAGCAAAGGACACAAGCGAAGAAAAAGTGAAGACTTTCTCTCCACAACTATATGATTGCAGTTACATGTGAAGAAATGAAATGCCTTCTGTAACAGATGAGTTTTCGTATGAAATCCTAATTAATACTTCGAAAGAGATTGTCCATTTTGTCCGCCAATTGAGCATCATCCTTTCTATTTGTCTTTTGTTTCTTTCTAAGTGTCTTTGTAAAAATGGAGTTGGAAAAATGAAATATACCGTCGGAAAATGAAAGGATTTCTAGATAGATCAACAAAACACACGGTTTCCCCTGCATACAGCCCAACGGTGGCTCGCGAGTGCCCGCATATGAAATGCACCGTCGGACCGTATGCAGGGAATCCGAATGATTTGCATTCGGTCGATGAACTGCAGGATTTCTAGATAGATCAACAAAACACACGGTTTCCCTTGCATACAGCCCGACGGTGGCTCGTGAGTGCCCGCATAGGAAATGCACCGTCGGACCGTATGCAGGGAATCCGAATGATTTGCATTCGGTCGATGAACTGCAGGATTTCTAGATAGATCAACAAAACACACGGTTTCCCCTGCATACAGCCCGACGGTGGCTCGTGAGTGCCCGCATATGAAATGCACCGTCGGACCGTATGCAGGGAATCCGAATGATTTGCATTCGGTCGATGAACTGCAGGATTTCTAGATAGATCAACAAAACACACGGTTTCCCCTGCATACAACCCGACGGTGGCTCGTGAGTGCCCGCATATGAAATGCACCGTCGGACCGTATGCAGGGAATCCGAATGATTTGAATCCGAATGAATACACACACTAAGTGTCCGAGAGGTGGGCTATATATAGGGTCGTGTGCCTCTTTAGTCCCAGTTGCTAGCACGAACCGGGACTAGTCGTTATAGTGCTGATCCAACAGCTCACAAGCGCTTGAAAGAAACACACGATCCGTGTGCTTCTTCCTGAATGGTGCATTTTGAACACACAAAAAGTCTGGAGTTCAAATAAGTTCAAAAAAATGAAATCCCTTTGTAACAGATGAGTTTTCGTCCGAAACCCTGATACTTCGAAAGAAATTGTCCATTTTGTACACGAAGTGCATCCAGTTTTTGCCGTAACCCTCTCAACTTTTTAGCACATGCTATGTGGGTGAAATGATGATACCATGCCAACTTTCAACCTGTTCAGAGTTCATTTGTAGTGCTTTTCAATTTCAGGGTCATTTAGCTTAAAAAAATCAGTAAATGCATTAAAAATAGGAAATGAAGTCAGAAAGGGTTGAAAATTGATTTTATAAACCTCTAGTATTTATGAAACTAAAATTATATAAAATTTATGCAACTAAAGTTATCAAAGTATTTTTTGTTCAAAACATTAATAGCAAAAAGAATTTTCATAAAGATTTTTTTTAGAAACTTTAATAGCAAACTAAAATAACAAAATCTGTTTTTGGTTAAAACAGACATTTAAAATAACCTAAAAATTACCAAATTGAATATAATGATAAAACACAGTAATATTAAATAGCAGAAAAAAGAATCACTCAAAAATCTATTTTTATAGTAAAGTTATTTACAAACTAGTTATTCACACCAATTTAAAAGAATTCAAATTTAAACTATTCAAATTTGGAAACTAATGGCACTAACAGAAAGTTTATAATTTTTGTGACCTAAAAGCAAAAAGAATCACTGAAAACTGTAAGTAGAAACAAAAGAAAATAAATAAAGCAAAAAAGAAAACAAAAAAAGTAGAAAAAAATTAAAAAAAATGCCGCCTACTAGGCCACAACGGCCTGAATACGACTAGAAACCCAACCAGCAAGTTGGGCTAGGATTCAGGCCCGCAGAAGGCCTAGAAGGCCCACAGGCAGAGGTGTGTGCAATTAGGCCCGTAAGCCTGCTGTTGAGAGGAGCTCGAGAGGTTGTGCGCAGCAGCGCTTATAAACCACTCTCGAGTCCTCTCAACTAGCGAGGTGGGACTAAACATTTGGCCCCGGGCAGCACCACCCTTTGGTCCCGGTTGGTGGCACCAACCGGGACCAATGCCCACCTTTGGTCCCGGTTGGTGCCACCAACCGGGACCAAAGGTCCCTGTTGGGCGGGAAACAGGGACCTTTGGTCCCGGTTGGTGGCACCAACCGGGACCAAAGGTGGGCATTGGTCCCGGTTGGTGGCACCAACCGGGACCAAAGGCTCTGGGTATATAAGCCCACACTTAGCAGTTTCTCCAAATCGTGTTCTTCTTCGCCCGACGCCCTGCTCCTCGTCGCCGTCGCCGCCGAGCCCTGCCCCGACGCCGTCAGGCTGCTCCACCTCGCCGTCGTCGCCGTCGCCGAGCTGCCCCCGACGCCGTCCCCGCACCCACTGTGAGCCGCCTCGCCGTTCCCCTCCTCTCCTCCTCCCCCCCGCGCCCCGACGCCGTCGCCCGCCGCGCCGTTCCCCTCCTCTCCTCCTCCCCCCGCGCCCCGACGCCGTCGCCCGCCGCGCTCTGCTTGTCGCGCCCCGTCGCCCGTCGCCCGCCGCGCTCTGCTTGTTGCGCCCCGTCGCCCGTCGCCCGCCGCGCTCTGCGAGCCGTAGCTCTGCTTGTCACGCCCCGTCGCCCATTGTCCGCCGTCGGGAAGGGCCTCGCCGGCTTAACTCCGGCGACGCTGACGTGGCGCCGTCAGTAGCCCCCCTTCCGATGGCTTGCGCGGTACTACCGCCCTGGGCGCGGTACTACCGCTTGTGAATTTTTTTTGCGGGCATGTATATGTGTATATGTTCATGTATATGTGTGTATATGTTCATGTATGAGATGAGATAGATAGATAGATAAATTTTCATGTGTATATGTTCATGTATGAGATGTATATGTGCACTTTTGTATACAAACTTTGTTGTTTTTCATATGTACGAAAATGCAAGTCTTTTTTGGAAGGTAGTTTTTTTGTTAAATGAAAATGTTGGCATCGGCTCTATCATCACGTTGGCATCGGGCATGTATATAGAAGTGTTGTCGAGGCCACCCCAAACCCTAGAAGTGTTGTCGAGGCCACCCCAAACGGACCCGGAATTTGTCGAGGCCACCCAAATTTACCAAGTTAAACGAGTTAAATGAGTTAAAAGAGCGTTGTCGAGGCCACCCCAAACCCTAGAAGAGTTGTCAAGGCCACCTGTACCCCCTCCCCGATAACTTCGACATGAGGGGGGACGTCGGACATGAGGGGTGAGCGTCGTTGTCGTCTACCCCCTCCCCGATAACTTCGACATGAGGGGGGACGTCGGACATGACATGAGGGGTGAGCGTCGTTGTCGTCTACCCCCTCCGGTAACATAGATAACTCCGGTAACATAGATTCATCAAGAATGCCCCCATTATGGATGTGCACAAGTTGATCCAATTTTTTCATATGTACGAAAATGTAGAGTGAAAACGAAAACAAACATATAAGAAAAAACTTCGACATGAGGGGGGGGGGGCGATATACCCCCTCCCCGATAACATTTTTTTTCTAAGATACTAAGGTAAAATGTTCACCCCCCTCTCGATATACCGGGCGACCAACTCTCGAGGCCACCCAAACCCTAGAAAAAAAGCATTGTCGATATACCCCCTCCCCGATAACATTTTTTTTCTAAGTTATACTAAGGTAAAATGTTCACCCCCCTCTCGATATACCGGGCGACCAACTCTCGAGGCCACCCAAACCCTAGAAAAAAGCGGTAACTTCGACATGAGGGGGGACGTCGATCAACCCCCTCTCGCCCGAACAAGTCTATGTATCATTTTATATCGCGGTGGACATATATCAAAGTTTGATCATATGTCAAAGTTTGAATTTTGACATATGCAACATTTGATCATATATCAAAGTTTGATCATATGTCAAAGTTTGAATTTTGACATATGCAACATTTGATCATATGTCAAAGTTTGATCATATGTCAAAGTTTGAATTTTGACATATGCAACAATATTTGATCATATGTCAAAGTTTGACTTTTGACATAGATTTATCAAGAATGCCCCCATTATGGATGTGCACAAGTTGATCCAATTTTTTTCTGATCTCATATATATATATATTCTTCTATATGTCACGTTGTCTGTCAAAGTATTGAAGAAATCCATGGCTTCATCATTAGCCGGAAGTAACATGCGTATGATGCTATGAAGCTCTTCAAAGTTGTTTTGGAACGGAGTTCCGGATAGAATAATTCGCTTTTTCGTACGAATTTCAGCAAAGGCCTTCCAAATAGCGATATTCGGAAGGCTCTTGCTGAACTTCGTACCAAAAAGCTAATTAATTATCCTATCCCGGACTCCGTTCCAAAACAATTTTGGAGAGCTTCGTACCATTATGCGCCTATTACTTCCGGCTAATGATGAAGCCTTGGTTTTCTTCAATCCTTTGACAGTACTAGACAACGTGACATATAGAAGGGTAGATGAGATCAGGAAAAACATGGACCATTTTCTGCACATTCAGAATGGCGACATTTTGTTAAATCCCTTAAAGGTTAAGAGAATCCCTTGTTTGACATTCATGAGAGAGGCGGTCCGGACGTCGGACATTCATGTTTGTATATTAATTGCCATGTTGTAATATTTGCAGAAACTATGGATCAAAGAGACTTGGAACAAGAACAGTTGTTGGGGGATATAATCCGCGACGGACGTGATGTCTTGTCGTATCTCAACGACACCGATGGTCTGGAAGGAGAGGATGACGGCTCCGGTGATCGAACAATGGAGGAGGAAGGACATGATCATGATGGCTCCGGTGACCGAATGCCGGAGGACGGAGCTGTTGCAAAGTCTGGCGAGGTATATATATTAATTAAGCCTGTGCTGACTAGCTAATTGATGCATTAATTGTTTTGATATATTAACTCTTCTTTCTTCTTTTCTAGCCCTCCGGATCGAGCCAAACTTCGGTAACGAGACGAGGCCCGAAGAAGAGGTTGCAGAAGGATGAAAAGTTCACGATCACAGCACTCGCGCACGATGGCCATCCGATTGAACCCAAGCGGACCAAGGACGCATTTTCTGCTCAGTGTGGAGCTATTGTTAGGGACGACATGCCGATCAGCATCAAGCAATGGAATAAGCCTAAGGACGGCGCCCCTGAAGGTGATTATATCACCGATAGACAGAAAGATGATCTTTGGACCGCACTGAAGGCAAATTTCACCCTACCGCCAGAGGAGGATCCGAACAAGCCAGTTATAGAGCCACTGGTCAAGGCGTGTCCTCTTAAGAAGATGGCAGATCTATTCAGGAGGTGGAAGAAGGAGTTGAAATCAAAGTTTGTCGACAAAGGGGAGACTCCAGAATTCAGGGGCCGATATGAGAAGATAAGAGATCACTGGCCCGCATTTGTGGCCTACAAGACATCGGACAAGAGTAAGAAAATGTCAGAGACAAACAAGATCAATGCTGCAAAGAAGCAGCATCACCATCACACGGGGTCAGGTGGCTACCTCAGAGCCCGGCCGTTGTGGGACAAAGCTGAGAATGGCCTGATTGCTAAAGGGGTCG
The DNA here is from genome assembly GCA_039707655.1 of Elymus sibiricus. Lineage (NCBI taxonomy): Eukaryota > Viridiplantae > Streptophyta > Magnoliopsida > Poales > Poaceae > Elymus > Elymus sibiricus. Next base: position 19,864,374 of record CM077675.1, read on the forward strand.
TACCACAGACATTGAACTGGCCAGACCGTTCAAGGACTTGGTTCTTCGGGGTTGGGGGAACTTTGGACCCTGAAATAGGGAAGTGCCGTTGGACGAACGAGCAACTTGCAATACCCATGAACAAGCTTCAGGAGTATATCACCGCAGCGCAGGAAGGGACGTTCATTCCCGACAGAGAGAAGGACGAGCTGACTCAGGCCCTAGGGAATGATGAGCACCCTGGACGAACACGAGGCACACCAGGCTCCATTCCGTGGAAGGTTGTGTTTCCCGGCGCAGGCGGTTACAGAAGCCGGGAGAGAAAGAGGAAAGCGGAGCTGAGCGAAATGCAGAAGCTCAATGCAAGACTACAAAAGGTAGAGGAAGCTGAGAGCCAGCGAGCTGCCGGCCAACCATCTCAGCGGCACGAAGCTACCCCAGAAGCTACCCCGCCATCTCAGCGGAGAAGCAGCGTGGCTTCCACGGAGCCCGTTCAGCCTGACTTCACGGCTCCTAGCTACCCCGTGGATACTATCACGGAGGCTCAACATTGCGAGCTTATGACGAAACATCGGAACCTCACTTTGAAGGCGGCTGTCGGCTCTGTTGCACCTCCTCAACCCAACGGAACTTTTCACTGCTCACCGATTCCACATGGCTATGCTGTTGTGACGGTGGATGAAGTAATGGAGGGATTTGAGGAGCTCGAGCTTGAACACTCTACAGGTGAAGGGGAGAATCATCTGGTTCATGCTCTGAGGAGTACATGTCTATGGCAGAAGGAGTACATCAAGCTTCCAAACTGGACGCCTCCGCCTCCTCCTCCTCCTCCGGCGAGACAGGGCACTCCGCCTCCTCCTCCTCCTCCTCCAGCGAGTGATCAGGGCACCCCGCCTCCTTCTTCGGCTCCTCCAACGCGTGAGGGCACTCCGCCTCCTCCTCCTCCTCCTCCGGCGAGTGATCAGGGCACCCCGCCTCCTTCTCCGGCACGTCGGAGCAGTACGCCTCCTCCTCAGCAACGGCGGAAGACAGACGCCGCCGCTCCGGCTCCTCCGGCGCGTCGGAGCACTCCGCCTCCTTCTCCGCCTCGTAAGCAACGACGGAAGGGAGACGCCGCCGCTCCGGCGGCTAGCAGTACAAGCAGAGGCAGGAGGGAATACAGATACGGTCCCCGATCTCTCAAGCCTCTGGAAAAGTTACCATATGAGAGGACCGAGTCTGAAAACGAGGAGATATGTCAGGAGCAATTGAGCGCCCATTTTGCAAAGAAAACTCCACCTCCGAAGGAGAAGCTAGATCCGGTGAAAGTGAAGCGCACTATCGATGCCCTGAAGCGACCACCACCGCCTCCGCCGGATTCCAACTATGTCCGGATTATTAAAAAGACATATGAAGAAGTGCGGCGGTCGGGAAGTACTTCTAGTGATGCAAGGTTAGCAGAACGAAGAAGTGGGAAAACAATTCCCCAGCTCGGCGAACAGGAGAAGCAATCGTGCCCCCCGCTCAAGGTGTCTAGCGATATCGTCGCTAATCATCCGGGGATGGTGCCCGGTACCAATCCTGGTGATTACTTGGGGGATGATGTAATTTTTCAAATGGCTGAGGTAACAGAAGAATATGAATACTTGCACGGGAAGCCTCTCGTCAAACCTGATCATCCTCCTCTAACAACGATGATGTACAAATTGCATGAGTGGTACATGAAAACCTGCAGGGAGTCTGGGAGAGACACTATGTATCTGGCAGTGAAACCAGAGCACGAATTCATTCGACTTTCCGTGATGCCTGTTGAATTTGTGGAGTTATTTCAGTTATACAATCAACGGGCCCTCGACAAACAACTCATGACTGCCTACTGTCTGTAAGTATTACTTCTATAGTTAAGTCTCTAGCTCAGCTTGTTCATTGCATGTATATATAATTATCCTCACTATATTATGCAGATTGAAGATCGTCGAATGCAAAAAACTAGGAATCTTCGACGTTGGGTTCATTAGCCCAAATGCCGTAAATGAATGGACGGTACGAAACTCAATCAAAGAGACCGAGAAAAACTTGCTAAAGTCATTCCTTATACATCAAAACAAAAGGGAAATACTCTTTCCTTACAACTTCAAGTGAGTGTTGCTGTCTTCTCTGTATACTCGGTTTCGCTTACTCGAGGTTAAGTAATGTAATTGATGAGTTATATATGCGTGCGCAGTTACCACTTTATTCTGCTATCCATTAAGCTTGATGGGGCATTAGTAACTGTCTTAGACTCGAGATGTAAAGATCCCGAGAGTTATGCGGACATGACTGCAATGCTCAAGAAGTAAGTTCAGTCAATACCGGGACCATATCGGCATGCAACTTTCGTTAATTTCCTGATATCAAGTAATCATTTTCTTTGCCTGGCAGGGTTTGGAAGAAGTTCACCCGAAAGGTTCCCGGTCTAAACTCGGAGTTGCGATTTACGCACCCCAAAGTAAGTAGTACTAGCTAGTTCCACGCATCTCTAATTGATTCAAATTTTCATCAATATATCATTACCATGCTTGCTTATCAGTTTGATTGAACTCTATTCTCGTAAAGTGCTTGTACCAGAAAGAAGGGACTTCTTTATGTGCATACTACGTATGCGAGTTCATTCGCCACTCGACCTCTGAGCAGGGCTTCTCTGACAAACAATTTGAAGTACGTAAATAATATTCACAATTTTATTTTATATATTACCATCAATTGTGTTGAGTTTTATTCATATATATGCATGTATTGACCCCCTTCTTTAAATTAGATCTGGCAGATGTGGGATGAACTCCTACCACATGATCGCATACGAGCAATTCAAGAGGAATTGGCGGGATTCTTTCTTGACCACGTCATATCTAAAGACGGAGAATACCATTCGAATATATGATGTTAGGGATTGTAAAAGATGTTACGGATTGTAAAAGATGTTATATTGTATATATGTAGTAGCGTCGGATAGATATACGATAACTTGTTGTTCGACCAATCTCTCCGGAGAAAGAGAGGTCGATCACTTCTCTCTGTATATGTTCATGACGATCTTATGTACTTACTGGTTCCTTCATTTGCTTACTACCTAGCGTGTCGAGTTCTCTCTATACGTATAGTACGTAGCGTCGACCAAGCACGGAGATAAGAGAGGTCACTTCTCTCTAGGTAGCTATTAGCTAGCTAACACAATATATGAAACCCCCAAATTAACCCTCCAAAACCCCCAACCCCCCCCCTTTCAAAAAAAAAAAACCCCAGCTCCTGAGCTGCTGACGCGTGGATGCTTATTGGTACCAACCGGGACTAAAGGCCCTCCTGCCTGGGCTCACCGCAGCGGCCACGTGGAGCACCATCTGTCCCGGTTCGTAAGCGAACCGGGACTAAAGGTATTGGGCTTTAGTCCCGACCCTTTAGTCCCGGTTCCAGAACCGGGACAAATGGGCCTCTGGAACCGGGACAAAAGGGCCTTTTTCCACTAGTGATTGCTGGCCCGCCCGTTCCAAGTTGCGTAGTGGACCTGCTGGGGCCTATGCGAAAGCTGGGCCTCACGGTCCATAATGTGGCAGGCACAGCGTGAGGCTGGATTCACAGAGCAGCGACAACTGTCCGCTTCCAACGGTGGAAGGATAACGGGCCGCTGCACTCCCTGGCCGCTTGGGCCTTGAAGCCTACTCCAGCGAACCATCACTTTTTTATTTACTGTACTTGAGGCTTGTTTTGCTTACTCTCAAACATCACTTTTTTTTTGCTGCACTTGAGGCTTGTTTTGGTTACTCTTTTGACTCTTGAACATCACTTTTTTTGTGCTGCACTTGAGAGGTTGATTTGCTTACTCTTTTTTCCTTTTTCTCATCCGCTGCACATATGATGTTTATTTTGCTTACTCTTTTGAATATTGAATACAAAATATGACTATGGTTATCTCTTTTCGAATATAAAGACGGTTGTGGCAAGATCGAGTTTGGTTCATGGAATGCAAATGATCAGCATAAATGTGACACGTTAAGAAAAATAGAGAGGTCTTATGACCAATCACAGGAGACATCCAGGCATGCATTAGTTTTCTCATCCGTTTTCTCATCCGTTTTCTCATCCGCTGCACATATGATGTTTATTTTGCTTACTCTTTTGAATCTTGAATACAGAATATTATTATGGTTATCTCTTTTCAAACTATAAAGACGGTTGTGGCAAGATCGAGTTTGGTTCATGGAATGCAAATGATCAACATAAATGTGACACATTAAGAAAAATACAGAGGTCTTATGACCAATCACAGGAGACATCCAGGCATGCATTAGTTTTTCAACAAAATGTTGACCAAAAAATTGCCTTCCATGGCAACAGTAGCACAGCACAGGTGTTCGGCCAAGACCAGTCAAGGCCAACCACCAGACTACAGTAACCACTGTTAAACACGTAGGTTGTTTAGATTGTGAATATCTCTTGTAACAAACTCTATGTATATCCGGGAGGCCGGCTGTGCCCTAGTGCACCTATATATATTGATCTCGAGGCCACCCTAGAGGTTGTGCCGATCCAATCTATTGTTCTCTCATTCTCACATGGTATCAGGCCCTCTCGCTTAATCGCTCGATGGGTTCTCCTTCCGCTGCCGCCATGACCTCCTCCGCTGTGACCTCTCTTTCCCTCCCGGCCCCCCTCTCAGTGTTGGGGAACGTTGCATGGGAAACAAAAATTTTCCTACGCACACGCAAGACCTATCCAAGGTGATGAGCATCTACGAGAGAGAGATTGTATCTACATACCCTTGTAGATCGCTAAGCGGAAGCGTTAATAAACCCGGTTGATGTAGTCGAACGTCTCCGCGATCCAAATCGCAAGTCGTCCCTCGATCCGATCACGAACTAGTGCCGAACGGACGGCACCTCCGCGTTCAACACACGTGCGGCTTGATGACGCCTTCACCTCCTCGATCCAGCGAGCGATGATGAAGTAGTAGATGAGTTCCAGCAGCACGACGGCGTGGTGATGGCGGTGAGGAACAATCTCTGCAGGGCTTCGCCAAGCGCTACGGAGATTATGACGGAGGAACTAGAGGGCTAGGGTTGCCGGCACACGGCTTGGGAAATCCTGATGTGTCCCGTGTGCTAGCCCTGCCCCTCTATTTATATGTTGAGCCCTGGGGTCTAAACTTGGACAAAAAGCCTCCACAAGGTCGGTTTTGCCCGCACAAGGTCGGTTTGGCCCGCAAGGAAAGAGTCCAACTCGGATCCCTCCCGCACCGCGCACAAGCGGTAGTACCGCTTCACACAAGTGGTAGTACCGCTTAAGCGGCAGTACTGCCTTACTGCTTAAGGCAGCAGCAAAACTCCTTTTTGCACTTTCCAATACCTCGTGGGCTATAACCCTTTGGCCCATATAAAGTGTTGCTGCACCCGAACACTTCGGTGAACATCCGGAACCCCTTCCGGTGAATTCCGGAACCCTTTCCGGAGATCAAAACACCATTATCACATATGTCAATCTTTATCTCCGGACTCTTCCGGAGATCCTCGTCATGTCCGGGATCTTATCCGGGACTCTGAACAACTTTCGGTCACCAACATAATAACTCAACTATACTAATCGTCACCAAACGTTAAGTGTGTAGACCCTGCGGGTTCGAGAACTATGTAGACATGACCGAGACACTTCTACGATCAATAACCAATAGCGGGACCTGGATGCCCATATTGGCTCCTACATATTCTACGAAGATCTATATCGGTCGAACCTCTATGTCAAGGATTCAGTTAATCCCGTATGCTGTTCCCTTTGTTCTTCGGTATGTTACTTGCCCGAGATTCGATCGTCGGTATCTCTATACCTAGTTCAATCTCGTTACCGGCAAGTCTCTTTACTCGTTCCGTAATACAAGATCTCGTGGCTAACACTTTAGTCACATTGCTTGCAAGGCTCATTGTGATGTTGTATTACCGAGTGGGCCCTGAGATACCTCTCCGTCATACGGAGTAACAAATCCCAGTCTTGATCCATGCCAACCCAACAGACACCCTCGGAGATACCTGTAGAGCACCTTTATAGTCACCCAGTTACGTTGCGACGTTTGATACACACAAGGTATTCCTTCGGTGTCAGTGAGTTGCATGATCTCATGGTCAAAGGAACAGATACTTGACATGCAGAAAACAATAGCAATAAACTGACACGATCAAATGCTACGTTTACAGTTTGGGTCTTGTCCATCACATCATTCTCCTAATGATGTGATCCCGTTATCAAATGACATCTCATGTCAATGGCTAGGAAACCTTAACCATCTTTGATCAACAAGCTAGTCAACTAGAGGCTTACTAGGGACACAGTGTTGTCTATGTACCCACACATGTATTTGAGTTTCCAATCAATACAATTATAGCATGGATAATAAACGATTATCATGAACAAGGAAATATAATAATAACCAATTTATTATTGCCTCTAGGGCATATTTCCAACAGTCTCCCACTTGCACTAGAGTCAATAATCTAGTTCACATCACTATGTGATTTACATTGTAATGAATCGAACACCCATGCAGTTCTGGTGTTGTTCATGTTTAGCCCTTGGAAGAGGTTTAGTCATCGGATCTGCAACATTCAGATCCGTGTGTACTTTGCAAATATTTATGTCGTCCTCCTTGATGTAATCGCGGATGGAATTGAAACGTCGCTTTATGTGTCTGGTCCTTTTGTGAAATCTTGGTTCCTTGGCTAGAGCAATGGCACCAGTATTATCACAAAACAGAGTCATTGGGTTAAGTGCACTAGGCACTACTCCAAGATCTGTCATGAACTCCTTCATCCAGACACCTTCCTTCGCCGCCTCCGAGGCTGCGATGTACTCCGCTTCGCATGTAGAATCTGCTACCACGCTTTGCTTGGAACTGCACCAGCTAACCGCACCCCCATTAAGAATAAATACGTATCCGGTTTGCGACTTAGAGTCATCCGGATCAGTGTCAAAGCTTGCATCGACGTAACCCTTTACGACGAGCTCTTGATCACCTCCATAAACGAGAAACATGTCCTTAGTCCTTTTCAGGTACTTCAGGATATTCTTGACCGCCGTCCAGTGTTCCATTCCTGGATCACCTTGAAACCTTCCGACCATACTTATGGCAAGGCTGACATCGGGTCTTGTGCACAGCATTGCATACATGATAGAGCCTATGGCTGAAGCATAGGGGATGACACTCATCTTTTCTCTATCTTCTGCAGTCACTGGGCATTGAGTCTTACTCAACTTCACACCTTGCAAAACAGGCAAGAACCCCTTCTTGGACTGATCCATTTTGAACTTCTTCAAAATCTTATCAAGGTATGTGCTTTGTGAAAGTCCTATTAAGCGTCTTGATCTATCTCTATAGATCTTGATGCCTAATATGAAAGCAGCTTCTCCTAGGTCCTTCATTGAAAAACTCTTGTTCAAATATTCCTTTACGCTTTCCAGCATTTCTATATTGTTTCCAATCAGCAATATGTCATCCACATATAATATTTTAAACGCTATAGAGCTCCCACTCACTTTCTTGTAAATACAAGCTTCTCCGTAAACTTGTATAAACTCGAACGCTTTGATCACTTCATCAAAACGAAGATTCCAACTCCGAGATGCTTGCACCAGTCCATAAATGGATCGCTGGAGTTTGCAAACTTTGTCAGCATTCTCTGGATCGACAAAACCTTCTGGTTGCATCATATACAACTCTTCCTTAAGGTAACCGTTAAGGAACGCTGTTTTGACATCCATCTGCCAAATTTCATAATCGAAAAAGGCAGCTATTGCTAACATGATTCTGACGGACTTCAGCATCGCTACGGGTGAGAAGGTCTCATCGTAGTCAACTCCTTGAACTTGTGAAAAACCCTTTGCCACAAGTCGAGCTTTATAGACGGTGACATTACCGTCCGCGTCCGTCTTCCTCTTGAAGATCCATTTGTTCTGAATGGCCTTACGCCCTTCAGGTAATACTTCCAAAGTCCATACTTTGTTTTCATACATGGATCCCATCTCGGATTTCATGGCCTCTAACCACTTCTCGGAATCCGGGCCCATCATCGCTTCTCCATAGCTCGTAGGTTCATCGTTGTCTAACAACATGACCTTTAAGACAGGGTTGCCGTACCACTCAGGAGCAGTACGCGTCCTTGTCGACCTACGAGGTTCGATAGCAACTTGATCCAAAGTTTCATGATCATCATCATTAACTTCCACTTCAACTGATGTAGGCTCTACAGAAGCAACTTTCTGCGCTGCGCTACTCTCAGGTTGAAGTAAAGGTTCAACAACCTCATCAAGTTCAATCTTCCTCCCACTCAATTCTTTCGAGAGAAACTCTTTCTCAAGAAATGTTCCGTTTTTAGCGACAAACACTTTGCCTTCGGATCTGAGGTAGAAGGTATACCCAATTGTCTCTTTTGGGTATCCTATGAAGACGCATTTCTCCGCTTTGGGTTCCAGCTTTTCAGGCTGAAGCTTTTTGACATAAGCATCACATCCCCAAACTTTAAGAAACGACAGCTTTGGCTTCTTGCCAAACCAAAGTTCATATGGCGTCGTCTCAACGGATTTCGATAGTGCCCAATTTAAAGTGAATGCAGCTGTCTCTAATGCATAACCCCAAAACGATAGTGGCAAATCGGCAAGAGACATCATAGATCGCACCATATCCAATAAGGTTCGATTACGACGTTCGGACACACCATTACGCTGTGGTGTTCCAGGCGGTGTCAATTGTGAAACAATTCCACACTGTCTTAAGTGACTGCCAAACTCATAACTCAGATATTCTCCTCCTCGATCAGATCGTAGGAATTTAATCTTCTTGTTACGATGATTCTCAACTTCACTCTGAAATTGTTTGAACTTTTCAAATGTTTCAGACTTGTGTTTCATTAAGTAAATATACCCATATCTACTTAAGTCATCAGTGAAGGTGAGAAAATAACGATAACCACCGCGCGCCTCAATACTCATCGGACCACACACATCAGTATGTATGATTTCCAATAAGTCACTTGCCCGTTCCATTGTTCCAGAGAACGGCGTTTTGGTCATCTTGCCCATGAGGCATGGCTCACATGTGTCAAGTGATTCAAAATCAAGTGACTCCAAAAGTCCATCAGTATGGAGCTTCCTCATGCGTTTTATGCCAATATGACCTAAACGGCAGTGCCACAAGAAAGTGGTATTATCATTATCAATTCTACATCTTTTGGCATCAATGTTATGAACATGTGTATCATTACTATCGAGATTCAATAAGAACAAACCCCTCACATCGGGTGCATGACCATAAAAGATATTACTCATATAAATAGAACAATCATTATTCTCTGATTTAAATGAGTAACCGTCTCGCAATAAACAAGATCCAGATATAATGTTCATGCTTAACGTAGGCACCAAATAACACTTATTTAGGTTCATCACTAATCCCGACGGTAATCGAAGAGCGAGCGTGCCGACGGCGATCACATCAACCTTGGAACCATTTCCCACGCGCATCGTCACTTCGTCCTTTGCCAGCCTCCGTCTATTCCGCAATTCCTGTTTTGAGTTGCAAATATGAGCAACTGTACCGGTATCAAATACCCAGGCACTACAACGAGAGTTGGTAAGGTACACATCAATAACATGTATATCATATATACCTTGTTTGTTGTTGGCCGCCTTCTTGTCAGCCAAATACTTGGGGCAATTCCGCTTCCAGTGTCCAGTTCCCTTGCAATGAAAACACACAGTTTCTGGTTTGGGTCCAGCCTTGGGTTTCTTCACGAGAGGAGCAACTGCTTTGCCACTCTTCTTGGAGTTACCCTTCTTACCCTTGCCATTTTTCTTGAAACTAGTGGTTTTATTGACCATCAACACTTGATGCTCCTTCTGAATTTCAGACTCAGCGGCTTTCAGCATCGCAAACAGCTCGGCGACTGATTTGTTCATCCCGTGCATGTTATAGTTCAACACGAAGCTCTTGTAGCTAGGTGGCAATGATTGAAGAACTCTGTCAGTGATAGCCTCTGGCGGAAGGGGCATCCCTAACTCAGCCAGACGGGTGGAGTACCCAGACATTCTGAGCACGTGATCACTGATAGACCCGTTCTCCTCCATCTTGCAAGCATAGAACTTATCGGAGATCTCATATCTCTCGATCCGGGCATTCTTCTGAAAGATAAACTTCAACTCCTGGAACATCTCATATGCTCCATGACGTTCAAAACGTCTTTGAAGTCCCGGTTCTAAGCCATACAACATTGCACATTGAACTATTGAGTAATCATCAGAACGAGCCTGCCAGGCGTTCACAACGTCTAGAGACTCAACTGGAGCGGGTGGATCACCAAGCGGTGCATCAAGGACATAAGCCTTCTGGGAAGCCGTAAGGATAATCCTTAGATTACGGGCCCAGTCCACAAAGTTACTTCCATCATCTTTCAACTTAGCTTTCTCTAGGAACGCATTAAAATTCAGGGGTGCTACTGCGCGAGCCATGATCTACAACATAAATATAGCAAAGACAACTTAGACTATTGTTCTAGATAATGAGTTTAGTTAATCAAATTACTTCAAAAACTCCCACTCAAATTGACATCCCTCCGGTTATTCGAGTGTAACATGATCCAAATCCACCAACTCAAGTCCGATCATCACGTGAGTTGAGGTGGCTTCAATGGTGAACATCTTCATGTTGATCATATCTACTATATGACTCATGTTCGACCTTTCGGTCTCTTGTGTTCCGAGGCCATGTCTGTACATGCTAGGCTCGTCAAGTTTAACCCGAGTGTTCCGCGTGTGCAACATGGCTTGCACCCGTTGTATGTGAACGTGGAGTCTATCACATCCGATCATCACGGCGTGTCTCGAAACGACGAACTTTCGCAACGGTGCACACTCGGGGAGAACACAATTTATCTTGAAATTTAAGTGAGGGATCACCTTATAATGCTACCGTCGTCCTAAGCAAAATAAGATGCATAAAAGGATTAACATCACATGCAAATCATAAGTGACATGATATGTCCATGAACTTGTGCTTTTGATCTCCATCTCCAAAGCACCGGCATGATCTCCATCGTCACCGGCATGACACCATGATCTCCATCATCTTGATCTCCATCAACGTGTCGCCATGAGGTTGTCGCGCCGACTGTTGCTTCCACGACTATTGCTAACGTTTAGCGATAAAGTAAAGCATTACATAGCGCTTAATGATTGACACGCAGGTCATACAATAATTAAAGACAACTCTATGGCTCCTGCCAGTTGCCGTACTCATCGACATGCAAGTCGTGATATTCTATACATCACATGATCATCTCATACATCACATATATCTCATCATGTAATTGGCCATATCACATCACAACATACCCTGCAAAAACAAGTTAGACGTCCTCTAATTGTTGTTGCAAATTTTACGTGGCTGCTACGGGTTTGCAAGAACCGTTCTTACCTACGCAAAACCACAACGTGGTGTAGTGATTGCTTTTTGATCTTCTAAAAGAACCCTCTTCATTGAAATCGATTCAACTAAAGTGAGAGAGACAGACACCCGCTAGCCATCTTTATGCAACGAAGTTACATGTCAGTTGAAGGAACCTGTCTCGCGTAAGTGTACGCGTAATGTCGGTCCGGGCCGCTTCATCTCACAGTACCGCCGAATCAAATATCAACTAGTAACGGCAAGCAATATGTATACACCCATGCCCACAACTCGTTTGTGTTCTACTCGAGATCTCATCTACGCATAGACCTGGCTCATGATGCCACTGTTGGGGAACGTTGCATGGGAAACAAAAATTTTCCTACGCACACACAAGATCTATCCATGGTGATGAGCATCTACGAGAGGGAGAGAGAATCTACATACCCTTGTAGATCGCTAAGCGGAAGCGTTTAATAAACGCGGTTGATGTAGTCGAACGTCTCCGCGATCCAAATCGCAAGTCGTCCCTCGATCCGATCACGAACTAGCGCCGAACGGACGGCACCTCCGCGTTAAACACATGTACGGCTTGATGACGCCTTCACCTCCTCGATCCAGCGAGCGATGGTGAAGTAGTGGTTGAGTTCCAGCAGCACGACGGCGTGGTGATGGTGGTGAGGAACAATCTCTGCAGGGCTTCGCCAAGCGCTACGGAGATTATGACGGAGGAACTAGAGGGTTAGGGTTGCCGCACACGGCTTGGGGAAATCTTGATGTATCACGTGTGCTAGCCCTGCCCCTCTATTTATATGTTGAGCCTTGGGGTCTAAACTTGGAGTAAAAGTCTCTTCCAAGTCGGTTTTGCCCGCACAAGGTCGGTTTGGCCCGCAGGAAAAGAGTCCAACTCGGATCCCTACCGAACCGTGCACAGCCGCGCACAAGCGGTAGTACCGCTCACAAGCGGTAGTACCGCTTGGGCGGTAGTACCGCTTCACACAAGCGGTAGTACCGCTCGGGCGGTAGTACCGCTTCACACAAGCGGTAGTACCGCTTACGCGGCAGCAAAACTACTTTTTGCACTTTCCAATACCTTGTGGGCTTTTATCCCTTGGCCCATATAAAGTGTTCTCGCACCCGAACACTTCGGTAAACATCCGGAACCCCTTCCGGTGAACTCCGAAACTTTTCCGGAGATCAAAACACTATTATCACATATATCAATCTTTACCTCCGGACTATTCCGGAGATCCTCGTCATGTCCGGGATCTTATCCCGGACTCCGAACAACTTTCGGTCACCAACATAATAACTCAACTATACTAATCGTCACCAAACGTTAAGTGTGTAGACCCTGCGGGTTCGAGAACTATGTAGACATGACCGAGACACTTCTACGATCAATAACCAATAGCGGGACCTGGATGCCCATATTGGCTCCTACATATTCTACGAAGATCTTTATCGGTCGAACCTCTATGTCAAGGATTCAGTTAATCCCGTATGCTGTTCCCTTTGTTCTTCGGTATGTTACTTGCCCGAGATTCGATCGTCGGTATCTCTATACCTAGTTCAATCTCGTTACCGGCAAGTCTCTTTACTCGTTCCGTAATACAAGATCTCGTGGCTAACACTTTAGTCACATTGCTTGCAAGGCTCATTGTGATGTTGTATTACCGAGTGGGCCCTGAGATACCTCTCCGTCATACGGAGTAACAAATCCCAGTCTTGATCCATGCCAACCCAACAGACACCCTCGGAGATACCTGTAGAGCACCTTTATAGTCACCCAGTTACGTTGCGACGTTTGATACACACAAGGTATTCCTCCGGTGTCAGTGAGTTGCATGATCTCATGGTCAAAGGAACAGATACTTGACATGCAGAAAACAATAGCAATAAACTGACACGATCAAATGCTACGTTTACAGTTTGGGTCTTGTCCATCACATCATTCTCCTAATGATGTGATCCCGTTATCAAATGACATCTCATGTCAATGGCTAGGAAACCTTAACCATCTTTGATCAACAAGCTAGTCAACTAGAGGCTTACTAGGGACACATGTATTTGAGTTTCCAATCAATACAATTATAGCATGGATAATAAACGATTATCATGAACAAGGAAATATAATAATAACCAATTTATTATTGCCTCTAGGGCATATTTCCAACAGTCTCCCACTTGCACTAGAGTCAATAATCTAGTTCACATCACTATGTGATTTACATTGTAATGAATCGAACACCCATGCAGTTCTGGTGTTGTTCATGTTTAGCCCTTGGAAGAGGTTTAGTCATCGGATCTGCAACATTCAGATCCGTGTGTACTTTGCAAATATTTATGTCGTCCTCCTTGATGTAATCGCGGATGGAATTGAAACGTCGCTTTATGTGTCTGGTCCTTTTGTGAAATCTTGGTTCCTTGGCTAGAGCAATGGCACCAGTATTATCACAAAACAGAGTCATTGGATTAAGTGCACTAGGCACTACTCCAAGATCTGTCATGAACTCCTTCATCCAGACACCTTCCTTCGCCGCCTCCGAGGCTGCGATGTACTCCGCTTCGCATGTAGAATCTGCTACCACGCTTTGCTTGGAACTGCACCAGCTAACCGCACCCCCATTAAGAATAAATACGTATCCGGTTTGCGACTTAGAGTCATCCGGATCAGTGTCAAAGCTTGCATCGACGTAACCCTTTACGACGAGCTCTTGATCACCTCCATAAACGAGAAACATGTCCTTAGTCCTTTTCAGGTACTTCAGGATATTCTTGACCGCCGTCCAGTGTTCCATTCCTGGATCACCTTGAAACGCTTCCGCTCACCTGGACGGCGGTCAAGAATATCCTGAAGTACCTGAAAAGGACTAAGGACATGTTTCTCGTTTATGGAGGTGATCAAGAGCTCGTCGTAAAGGGTTACGTCGATGCAAGCTTTGACACTGATCCGGATGACTCTAAGTCGCAAACCGGATACGTATTTATTCTTAATGGGGGTGCGGTTAGCTGGTGCAGTTCCAAGCAAAGCGTGGTAGCAGATTCTACATGCGAAGCGGAGTACATCGCAGCCTCGGAGGCGGCGAAGGAAGGTGTCTGGATGAAGGAGTTCATGACAGATCTTGGAGTAGTGCCTAGTGCGCTTAACCCAATGACTCTGTTTTGTGATAATACTGGTGCCATTGCTCTAGCCAAGGAACCAAGATTTCACAAGAGGACCAGACACATAAAGCGACGTTTCAATTCCATCCGCGATTACATCAAGGAGGACGACATAAATATTTGCAAAGTACACACGGATCTAAATGTTGCAGATCCGATGACTAAACCTCTTCCAAGGGCTAAACATGAACAACACCAGAACTGCATGGGTGTTCGATTCATTACAATGTAAATCACATAGTGATGTGAACTAGATTATTGACTCTAGTGCAAGTGGGAGACTGTTGGAAATATGCCCTAGAGGCAATAATAAATTGGTTATTATTATATTTCCTTGTTAATGATAATCGTTTATTATCCATGCTATAATTGTATTGATTGGAAACTCAAATACATGTGTGGGTACATAGACAACACTGTGTCCCTAGTAAGCCTCTAGTTGACTAGCTCGTTGATCAAAGATGGTTAAGGTTTCCTAGCCATTGACATGAGATGTCATTTGATAACGGGATCACATCATTAGGAGAATGATGTGATGGACAAGACCCAAACTGTAAACGTAGCATTTGATCGTGTCAGTTTATTGCTATTGTTTTCTGCATGTCAAGTATCTGTTCCTTTGACCATGAGATCATGCAACTCACTGACACCGGAGGAATACCTTGTGTGTATCAAACGTCGCAACGTAACTGGGTGACTATAAAGGTGCTCTACAGGTATCTCCGAGGGTGTCTGTTGGGTTGGCATGGATCAAGACTGGGATTTGTAACTCCGTATGACGGAGAAGTATCTCAGGGCCCACTCGGTAATACAACATCACAATGAGCCTTGCAAGCAATGTGACTAAAGTGTTAACCACGAGATCTTGTATTACGGAACGAGTAAAGAGACTTGCCGGTAATGAGATTGAACTAGGTATAGTGATACCGACGATCGAATCTCGGGCAAGTAACATACCGAAGAACAAAGGGAACAGCATACGGGATTAACTGAATCCTTGACATAGAGGTTCGACCGATAAAAGATCTTCGTAGAATATGTAGGAGCCAATATGGGCATCCAGGTCCCGCTATTGGTTATTGGCCGTAGAGGTGTCTCGGTCATGTCTACATAGTTCTCGAACCCGCAGGGTCTACACACTTAACGTTTGGTGACGATTAGTATAATTGAGTTATTATGTTGGTGACCGAAAGTTGTTCGGAGTCCCGGATAAGATCCCGGACATGACGAGGATCTCCGGAATAGTCCGGAGGTAAAGATTGATATATGTGATAATAGTGTTTTGATCTCCGGAAAAGTTTCGGAGTTCACCGGAAGGGGTTCCGGATGTTTACCGAAGTGTTCGGGTGCGAGAACACTTTATATGGGCCAAGGGATAAAAGCCCACAAGGTATTGGAAAGTGCAAAAAGTAGTTTTGCTGCCGCGTAAGCGGTACTACCGCTTGTGTGAAGCGGTACTACCGCCCGAGCGGTACTACCGCTTGTGTGAAGCGGTACTACCGCCCAAGCGGTACTACCGCTTGTGAGCGGTACTACCGCTTGTGCGTGGCTGTGCACGGTTCGGCAAGGATCCGAGTTGGACTCTTTTCCTGCGGGCCAAACCGACCTTGTGCGGGCAAAACCGACTTGGAAGAGACTTTTACTCCAAGTTTAGACCCCAAGGCTCAACATATAAATAGAGGGGCAGGGCTAGCACACGTGATACATCAGGATTTCCCAAGCCGTGTGCCGGCAACCCTAGCCCTCTAGTTCCTCCGTCATAATCTCCGTAGCGCTTGGCGAAGCCCTGCAGAGATTGTTCCTCACCACCATCACCACGCCGTCGTGCTGCTGGAACTCAACCACTACTTCACCATCGCTCGCTGGATCGAGGAGGTGAAGGCGTCATCAAGCCGTACGTGTGTTGAACGCGGAGGTGCCGTCCGTTCGGCACTAGATCGGAAGGATCGTGATTGGATCGCGGGACGCTCGGCGATTTGGATCGCGAAGACGTTCGACTACATCAACCGCGTTTCTTAAACGCTTCCGCTTAGCGATCTACAAGGGTATGTAGATTCACTCTCCCTCTCGTAGATGCTCATCACCATGGATAGATCTTGTGTGTGCGTAGGAAAATTTTTGTTTCCCATGCAACGTTCCCCAACAGCGATGGCTGGAGACCGGCGACGGGGACGAGGACGGAGGCGACGGTGCGGCGACGGGGCGGCGACGAGGACGGAGGGCTCGGGGCGGCGACGGAGCGGCGATGGGGCGGGGACGGGGCGGCGACGGGGCGGCGACGGGGAGGCGACGGGGCGGCGATGGGGCGGCGCGGCGACGGGGAGGCGACAGGGACGGGGCGGCGACGGGGGCGGCGACGGGGACGGGGACGACGACGGCGGGCTCAGGGCGGCGCGCGGCGACGGGGACGAGGAGGCGACGGGGACGGGGCGGCGACGGGGGCGACGCGGCGACGGGGACGGGGCGGCGACGGGGCGGCGCGGCGACGGGGAGGCGAAGGGGACGGGGCGGGGACAGGGGGCGGCGACGGGGACGGGGACGAGGAGGCGACGGGGACGGGGCGGCGACGGGGGCGACGCGACGACGGGGACGGGGCGGCGACGGGGCGGCGCGGCGACGGAGACGGGGCGGGGACGGGGGCGGCGACGGGGACGGGGACGACGACGGCGGGCTCGGGGCGGCGCGCGGCGACGGGGACGAGGACGGGGGGAAGATGAACTGGGACTGGAAAACGCTAAGTGTGGGCTTATATACCCAGAGCCTTTGGTCCCGGTTGGTGGCACCAACCGGGACCAAAGGTTCGCATTGGTCCCGGTTGGTGCCACCAACCGGGACCAAAGGTAAGCATTGGTCCCGGTTGGTAGCACCAACCGGGACCAATGGCCTTGCACAGTTGCATAATTTCCATTAATTATTTTTGTTTTATTTTTTGCTTTATTTATTTCCAGTGTGTTTTATCATTATATTCTTTTTGCTATTAATGTTTGAACAAAAAATACTTTGATAATTTTAGTTGCATAATTTTTATATAATTATAGTTTCAAAAATACTAGAGGTTTATAAAAGCTTTTTAATTGATTCTTTTTTGAACTCCACTCCCACGATGTTTTGAAAGAAATTAAAAAGCACTTCAAATGAACTCTGAAAAGGTTGAAAGTTGGCATGGTATCATCAATTCACCCACATAGCATGTGCTAAAAAGTTGAGAGTGTTACGGTGAAAACTGGATGCACTTCGTGTACAAAATGGACAATCTCTTTCGAAGTATCAGGGTTTCGGACGAAAACTCATCTGTTACAAAGGGATTTCATTTTTTTGAACTTATTTGAACTCCAGACTTTTTGTGTGTTCAAAATGCACTATTCAAAGCCACATCATCAATTTTCAACCCTTTGTGAATTCATTTGGTATTTTTCATGCACTTACTGATTTTTTTCAGCTAAATGACCCTGAAATTGAAAAGCGCTACAAATGAACTCTGAAAAGGTTGAAAGTTGGCATGGTATCATCATTTCACCCACATAGCATGTGCTAAAAAGTTGAGAGGGTTACGGCGAAAACTGGATGCACTTCGTGTACAAAATGGACAATCTCTTTCGAAGTATCAGGGTTTCGGATGAAAACTCATCTGTTACAAAGGGATTTCATTTTTTTGAACTTATTTGAACTCCAGACTTTTTGTGTGTTCAAAATGCACCATTCAAAGCCACATCATCAATTTTCAACCCTTTCTGACTTCATTTGGTATTTTTCAAGCATACGGCCCGACGGTGGCTCGTGAGTGCCCGCATATGAAATGCACCGTCGGACCGTATGCAGGGAATCCGAATGATTTGTATTCGGTCGATGAACTAAAGGATTTCTAGATAGATCAACAAAACACACGGTTTCCCCT
The DNA here is from genome assembly GCA_039707655.1 of Elymus sibiricus. Taxonomy (NCBI): domain Eukaryota; kingdom Viridiplantae; phylum Streptophyta; class Magnoliopsida; order Poales; family Poaceae; genus Elymus; species Elymus sibiricus. The sequence goes on from CM077675.1 coordinate 19,882,847, forward strand.
GCATACAGCCCGACGGTGGCTCGTGAGTGCCCGCATATGAAATGCACCGTCGGACCGTATGTAGGGAATCCGAATGATTTGTATTCGGTCGATGAACTAAAGGATTTCTAGATAGATCAACAAAACACACGGTTTCCCCTGCATACAGCGCGACGGTGGCTCGTGAGTGCCCGCATATGAAATGCACCGTCGGACCGTATGCAGGGAATCCGAATGATTTGTATTCGGTCGATGAACTAAAGGATTTCTAGATAGGTCAACAAAACACACGGTTTCCCCTGCATACAGCCCAACGGTGGAAATATGAAATGCACCGTTGGACCGTATGCAGGGAATCCGAATGATTTGAATCCGAATGAGTGCACACACTAAGTGTCGAACATGTCCGAGAGGTGGGTTATATATAGGGTCGTGTGCCTCTTTAGTCCCGCTTGCTAGCACGAACCGGGACTAGTCGTTATAGTGCTGATCCAACAGCTCACAAGCGCTTGAAAGAAACACACGATCCGTGTGCTTCTTCCTGATTGGTACGACCTTCACCGCCCAAGGTTATAAAGAGTTGAGAGGGTTACGGCAAAAAATGGATGCACTTCGTGTACAAAATGGACAATCTCTTTCGAAGTATTAGGGTTTCATGCGAAAACTCATCTGTTACAAAAGGCATTTCATTTCTTCACATGTAACTGCAATGATATAGTTGTGGAGAGAAAGTCTTCACTTTTTCTTCGCTTGTGTCCTTTGCTTATTGCGCCGTAACCATGGATAATCTTCATCGTTTAAGAGGGTGCTTGGGTCAGCCTTGACTTTGAAGGGAGGAATTTCATGAAACTTTTCATAATCTTCAGACATGTCTGTCTTGCCCTCCAATCCCACGATGTCTCTTTTTCCTGAAAGAACTATGTGGCGTTTTGGCTCATCGTATGATGTATTCGCTTCCTTATCTTTTCTTTTTCTCGATTTGGTAGACATGTCCTTCACATAGAAAATCTGCGCCACATCATTGGCTAGGACGAATGGTTCGTCTGTGTACCCAAGATTGTTCAGATCCACTGTTGTCATTCCGTACTGTGGGTCTTCCTGTACCCCGCCTCCTGACAGATTGACCCATTTGCACTGAAACAAAGGGACCTTGAAATCATGTCCATAGTCAAGTTCCCATATGTCCACTATGTAACCATAATATGTGTCCTTTCCCCTATTGGTTGCTGCATCAAAGCGGACACCGCTGTTTTGGTTGGTGCTCTTTTGATCTTGGGCGATCGTGTAAAATGTATTCCCATTTATCTCGTACCCTTTGTAAGTCAATACAGTCGAAGATGGTCCCCTGGCCAACGAGTACAACTCATCAGAAACAGTGTTGTCACCCATGAGACGTGTTTGCAACCAACTGCCGAAAGTCCTGATGTGTTCATATGTAATCCAGTCGTCACACTGCTCCGGGTGTTTGGATCGCAGAATATTCTTGTGTTCATCGACATACGGGGTCACCAAGGTAGAATTCTGTAGAACTGTGTAGTGTGCTTGAGACCAAGAATGCACGTCCCTACATATTATTGAGTCCACTCCTAGCGTGCCTTTTCCGGTCAGTCTCCCCTCATACCGTGATTGAGGGAGACCAATCTTCTTAAGGTCAGGAATGAAGTCAACACAAAACCCAATGACATCCTCTGTTTGATGGCCATGGAGATGCTTGCTTCTGGCCTAGTGCGGTTACGAACATATTTCTTTAAGACTCCCATGAACCTCTCAAAGGGGAACATATTGTGTAGAAATATACAGCCCAGAATGACAATCTCGTCGACTAGATGAACTAGGACGTGCGTCATGATATTGAAGAACGACGGTGGGAACACCAGCTCGAAACTAACAAGACATTACACCAAATCACTCCTTAACCTTGGCAGGATTTCTGGATCGATAACCTTCTGAGAGATTGCATTGAGGAATGCACATAGCTTCACAATGGCTAATCGAACGTTTTCCGGTAGAAGCCCCCTCAATACAACCGGAAGCAGTTGCGTCATAATCACGTGGCAGTCATGAGACTTTAGGTTCTGGAACTTTTTCTCTGCCATATTTATTATTCCCTTTATATTCGACGAGAAGCAAGACGGAACCTTCATACTAAGCAGGCATTCAAAGAAGATTTCCTTCTCTTCTTTGGTAAGAGCGTAGCTGGCAGGACCTTCATACAGCTTTGGATGCATGCCGTCTTTTTCATGCACACGTTGCTGTTCCTCCCGTGCCTCCGGTGTATCTTTTGTCTTCCCATACACTCCCAAGAAGCCTAGCAGGTTCACGCAAAGATTCTTCGTCACGTGCATCACGTCGGTTGCAGAGCGGACCTCTAGGTCTTTCCAATAGGGTAGGTCCCAAAATATAAATTTCTTCTTCCACATGGGTGCGCGTCCCACATCGTCAGTCGGAACAGATAGTCCGCCAGGACCCTTTCCAAATATTACTTGTAAATCATTGACCATATCAAGTATGTGATCAGCAGTACGGAGGGCGGGCTTCTTCCGGTGATCTGCCTCACCTTTGAAATGCTTTCCTTTCTTTCGACATTGATGGTTGGTCGGAAGAAATCGACGATACCCCAGGTATACATTCTTCCTGCATTTGTCCAAATATATACCGTCGGTGTCATCTAAACAGTGTGTGCATGCGTGGTATCCCTTGTTTGTCTGTCCTGAAAGGTTACTGAAAGCAGGCCAATCGTTGATGGTTACAAACAGCAACGCATGTAGGTCAAATTCCTGTTGTTCGTTCTCATCCCACACACGTACACCTCTTCCATTCCATAGCTGTAAAAGTTCATCAACTAATGGCCTTAGGTACACATCAATGTCATTGCCGGGTTGCTTAGGGCCTTGGATGAGCACTGGCATCATAATGAACTTCCGCTTCATGCACAACCAAGGAGGAAGGTTATACATACATAGAGTCACAGGCCATGTGCTATGCTTGCTGCTCTGCTCCCCAAAAGGATTAACGCCATCTGCACTTAAACCAAACCATACGTTCCTCGGGTCACCTGTAAAGTCGCTCCACTTTCTCTCGATCTTTCTCCACTGCGACCCGTCAGCAGGTGCTCTCAACTTCCCGTCTTTCTTACGGTCTTTTTTGTGCCATTGCATCAACTCGGCATGCTTTTTGTTTCTGAACAGACGTTTCAACCGTGGTATTATAGGAGCATACCACATCACCTTGGCAGGAACCCTCTTCCCGGTGCGCTAGCCCTCAACATCACCAGGGTCATCTCTTTTGATCTTATACCGCAATGCACCGCATACCGGGCATGCGTTCAAATCCTCGTACGCACCGCGGTAGAGGATGCAGTCATTAGGGCATGCATGTATCTTCTGCACCTCCAATCCTAGAGGGCATAGAACCTTCTTTGCTTCGTACGTACTGCCGGGCAATTCGTTATCCTTTGGAAGCTTCTTCTTCATTATTTTCAGTAGCGAACTAAATCCCTTGTCAGATACACCATTGTCTGCCTTCCATTGCAGCAATTCCAGAGTGGTACCGAGATTTCTGTTGTCATCTTCGCAATTTGGGTACAACCCTTTTTTGTGATCCTCTAACATGCGATCGAACTTCAACTTCTCCCTTTCACTTTCGCATTCTCTCTGTGCATCAACAATGACCCGGCGAAGATCATCATCGGGCACATCGTCTGGTTCCTCTTGATCTTCAGCTTCCCCCATTGCAGCATCACCGTATTCAGGGGGCGGGTAGTTGTCGTCATCCTCTTCTTCTTCATTGTCTTCCATCATAACCCCTCTTTCTCCGTGCTTGGTCCAAACATTATAGTGTGGCATAAAACCCTTCTCAAGCAGGTGGAAGTGAAGGGTTTTAGAGTTGGAGAAAGCCTTCGTATTCTCACAGACAGTACAAGGACAATGCATAAGACCATTCTGCTTGTTTGCCTTAGCCGCTTCGAGAAAATTATGCAGGCCCTCAATATACTCGGAGGTGCGTCGGTCATCTGTGTGCATATCATTAATAGAGAAGTGACCAAATTAATAGAAATTCATCATCACATTAAAGCCAAAGTACAGTAGTGACCAAAATAAATACATAACGTTCATACATAGTTCTCATTATTGAACAACATATAGCTCTCTAGAGCATCTAATTAAAACATACATTGAAACTATAAAATTTAAATGCAACAACAAATGCGATCATAACCGCAACTAAGGTACCAATTGATCCAACGACATAATGATACCAAGCCTCATTATGAATGGCATATTTTCTAATCTTTCTAATCTTCAAGCGCATTGCATCCATCTTGATCTTGTGATCATCGATGACATCGGCAACATGCAACTCCAACTTCATCTTCTCCTATTCAACTCTTTGTAATTTTTCTTTCAAGTAATTGTTTTCTTTTTCAACCAAATTTAACTTCTCGACAAAAATTTCTATGTCGGTTGGAATTTCCGGTTCACATACCTCCTAGATTAAAAAATATATGTCACGTTGGTCGGCATAATTGTCATAAACACTAAATAAAATAAATAGTTATAAAAGATAATATATACCACATCCGAATCATAGACCGGACGAGGGCCGACGTGGGCGGATACCATGACCATGACACTATATAATAACAAACAATAATAAAAGTAAGAAAATTACACAAGTATCTATCTAAATGATACAAGTAATAACTTTTTTTCTTTTAGAAAGAAGATAAGAAGAAGAGGCTAACCACGGTGGTGCCGGCGCCGAGATGGGCACGGGCAATCGACGGCGGTGAGGACGGGGACGGGACAGGACGGACCGCCAAACCTAAACAAATCTTGAGGAAAATGGAGCTTGGACAAGGAGCTTCGAGAGGAGAAAGCTTAAGTGTGGCTCGGGCATTTCATCGAACACCTCATGTGCATAGGAGGTGAGCTAGAGCACCACAAAGCTCTCCCCTCGCCGGCCAGAAAAACAGAGCAGTGTGGAGTGCTCTGCTCGCTGGCGAGGGGGTATATATAGGCATCTCATTGGCCCCGGTTCGTGGCTGGAACCGGGACCAAAGGACCCTTTAGTCCCGGTTCCAGCCACGAACCGGGACCAATGGTTTTTGGCCAGGAGCGAGGCCCATTGGTCCCGGTTCGTGTCTGGAACCGGGACCAAAGGGGTCAGACGAACCGGGACCAATGGCCCACGAGGCCCGGCCGGCGCCCTGGCCTCATGAACCGGGACCAATGCCCTCATTGGTCCCGGTTCGTGACTGAACCGGGACTAATGGGCTGGCCCGGCCTGGACCAAAGCCCTGTTATGTACTAGTGTGCCGTCGAGCCTTATCCGGCGCGCGTACACATACGCGCGGTGCCCCACGGCCGTCTTGATCCGCACCGCCATGTTGTCCTCGGCGCCCACGTCCTTGTATAGTTGTATACTCTGTGCGGCCTGCACCTGGCTTTTGCTTGGCTCCAAAGTTCAAATGCAGAATATTGTTCTATCCTGAAACCTGTCATCCTAACTGATGATGCCTGCAACATCACAGTCTTGATTAATCAGACTCTACTTTCTTCATTCGTGGAATGGCAAATGATTAGCAAAAAAGTTGCCATCTCAAGAAAAATGCAGAGGTCTTCTGAAGTTATGATCAATCAAAGGAGACAAGCATGTATCAATGCTCTACTTTGTTGATTCAGGGAATGCAAATGATTAGCAGGAAAGTGCCACCACAACAAAATGTAAAGAGAACTATGTATTAATTTATCAACAAAAAGGTTGACCAAAATGTCTTCCATGGGGGCAGGGGTACATACATACACATACAGGTGTTCAAACCAAGACCAGTGAAGGCCAACCACTAGACTGCTGCAGCTGCATCATCAGACAGGACAACTAGTGCAAATGATTAGCAACAAAGTGCTATGAGGAACCTTCTGATTGCCCCCAATGAACAAGCATAATCACATATGCTTCTCCATAGACAGATTACTAATACTCTGGATCTGGGGGCATCACAGGTTGGCAACCATTTTTTGCTCTTCACAATTGACAAACATGTCGTACCTGACACCTCCTTCACCACCATACAGGTTGGCAAATCATTTCATCTAACAGGTGCATACAGAGTTTGTTTAAGGGTCAAAGATTTGTTGAGATAACACAGGGACACACCAACAGCCCCAAGCCATGCCTGCGACAAAACAGACCAACAGAAGCTTCTCATACCAACAGACACCACATGTATGAAGAGAACGTCACCCAAATACATTCAATCGATGGCGCCCTCCATTGATACGACAAAGGAGAAATAATTTAGCTGTCATGTATTGCATCCAGATTCAGATAAAGCTTCCTGAAGCCTTATAAATAGACAAGACCCGGCAGGAAGCAGACATCAAGCATAACTGCAAGCAACCAACCAAGAAAGTTCAGTCCCAGACACATTCTTCACCACCATGGGCGAGAAAGTTTGTGCCGGCGATATCGTCGGAGTCTACAAGGGCGAAAGGCCGAGCAGGGTTCGGCGGGCGCTGCGTCGTGGGCAAATAAAGCTGAGGATAGCGCACATCGTCGCTTCGGCACTCCTCGGGACTACGTCGCAGCTTCATGTTCTGGATCACAAGTGAAATGTCAGTGACTCTGTACATGTTAGGATTTGTTGTAAACAGTCTCCCCTTTGTAACTGTCCTTACCAGTTTGAGAAAGTTGCTCCTCTTTCTGCACATCATGGTGTGTGCTTCATAGATGACGCTTTTGGTGCTTTGATCTTCCTGTCTTGCACCCCTTTTGTCCTCATTCTGAACACTGCCAGGTCGTTTCTCACCCGATTCGCTCTCGTCGTCGGATGTTTCATGTTGAGTATATTGACTAGGATTTGTCATCCTTGTTTTGTACTCCAAGTTAGTCATTGTACTCCTATATATATGCCCACGAGGCTCAAGCAATACAACAACTATTCCACCAAATATCTCTCTCCCTTTTAACATGGTATCTGCCGCAAGTTCCTAGACCTAGCCACCGTCCACCGCTTCCGCATCGCGCACCGCCCCCGGGGCGGTCGGCCTCCATGACCGTCGTCGGGGGCCGCACCGCCCGTACCTAGGGTTCGTCCGCCGGTCGTGTTGACCGGCTGCCCTAGAGAGTCTTTTCCCAATCTTTTGATCCGGGGTTTTCTCTCTTCCGCCGGTTGCATTGATCTGCATTTTCTTTTTGGTTTTCCGATCTAAGATCGGTTTGCGTCGCCCACCGCCGCCGTCGACCCCGCCTCTACTCCGACATCGGCGCGACCCGGCCTCTACACCGACCCGGCGGCCTCGCGCGACGCGCCAGCCCCTCACGGCCGTCGCCCGCGCGTCTGCTCGCCCGTCGACCTACGCCGGCCGTCATCGCCCTGCTCCGATCAGGACTCCTGCGTCGCCCCAACCCGGCGGCCTCGCGCCATGCGGCGGCCCATCACAACCCGGCGGCCCATCATGTAATTGTAAAACTGGAGATAATGTCAAGCTAGATGGGGATGGAGGTGATGGCAATGGATCACCATCTATCTGATTATCCGATTCTGGCACAATCGATTCTAAACATTCAGAATTTGGAGAAGATGCTGACATAGTTGGTGACATTGGTTTTGGCTCTAGAACACCCAATTCAGAATTTTTTGCTTTTATTGAAGGTCGGTTATCCAAATCCTCTGCAATGTTCAATTCAGCGATGCCATCTTCTTGCTGCAGTTACAATATAATTACAATTAGCCCAAGTATATATATATATTGCTAATTACTCTTCATAAATTTAAGTCTTTACAATTCAGAATCAGCATGTCCACGACAACATTGCACACACATCAAAAGCAGCAGCCATTGATTAAAAGATTAAAGAAGAGCTCATTTAAAATTACAGTTTGGAAGAACATTCCAAGTTATGTACTAATCACATAGATACTCTATAGCATCAGAAGAACACACGTGGCACATTGTAGCCTTCTAGGTTCACAACTGAAATAAGCAGCTCACATAATCTTTTCAGTTTTTCAGAGTAAGTGCAGTTTCATGTTTGAATTAGCTTTACAGGAGCATATGAACTGTAAGTTTAAAATTTGAAAGTTTCTCACAAACCCCCACGACCAAGCTCAATTGGATTTCATTATTAATTAGCACTATAACTGAAGAATAACCAAGCAAATTCAAACAGTGACAAGAAGGCATATCTTTTCAGAAGGACAAAACGATCTTTTATTCATCCAGTTTAGAAGATTCAGAACACAGGCGTTTGGTTCATAGCTTCAGAGTGATTTCGCCTAGCTATAGAGGAAAACATAGTCGTTTGGTTCATAGCTTCATAGTGATTTCTCCTAGCTACAGAGGAAAACACAGGCGTTTGGTTCATAGCTTCAGAGTGATTTCGCCTAGCTACAGAGGAAACTAACGGACACGAGCATCTCAGCCTCACAAGAAACAAAGCATCTACTATAACTAAGAGGTGACAGGAAGGGCTATCCAAGTGTGAGACGGTCAAGGAAAGGGTTCTGACACACATAAACAGATCAGGAACATGAGCAATTCAACAACAAAAAAGCGGCATCAATCAATCAACCGCCTGTGCTATTTGTGATTGCCAGCTCAGGTATGTGCCAGTAAGACCAGCAATGATCAAGTCATTTCTATGCAAAATAACACTACATAAAAAACTGCAACTTGGGACTTTAACTTCTATCTACTTGTCATCTAACCAGCAGTGGTATCAGGTTAACAGTGTGTTGTTTAAATATCAGCACTGAATGGTGGACTGGTGTTGTTGTTCCAAAATTCACATCTAGCAGATCGTGTCGTCAAAAGAGATCATATATATGCAAGCAACATGATCATATTTCATATGTATGCAACCAACATGAGCCAATTTAGCATATTGCAGATCATATACAAGTCTGTGTGCATCAGGCAAATATGTTCTCTCTTGAGAAAAGATGTTTGGCCTTGACATGGAACTGCATAGTTACTTGAGCAAAACTTATATGCAACATACATCATACTTGAGCAAAAATTTCATCAAACAATAGACTGAATTTCATCAAATGCAGGCAAGACGCTGTTGGAGCTGAAGCTGGCAAGACAACGGGCACGTGCAGTAGCAGCAAGGCCAACCAGAGCGCACGTGCACAAGCAGGAGCAGCACGGCCACGTACGGGCGCGCGAGTGACCGGGTTGAACACGTACAACGCCTCGGAGTCCTTTGACATGACGACGCGCTCGACGCGGGCGCGTATGTAGGTGAGCGTCGGGGCCGTTCGAGCCGTCGGCAGGCAGCGGCGGCAGCACCCAGACACCCATGGAGAAGCCGCGCAACAGCCGCAGCACGTGCCGCTCGTCGTCGGACGGTCCCTGCGGTGGATGGCGTACCCGTCCGCCGGCGGCGCCCCCGTGTCCTCGTGAATGACCAGGCTCAGCCGGCGTCATAGACTAGGCGGCACCGTAGCGGTCGTGGGCATCGGGGAGATGCACCGAGACGGCATCCATCCCCTGACGCGTCGTGGTCGCGTCACCGTCGCCACCACCACCACGGACGTCGTCGCACAGCCGCCGCCTCCGAGTTCGCCAGCCGCCGGCGCCCCCGTCGTCCCCTGCGCTCACGTGGGCTGCAGCGAACACCCACCGCGACGCGCCTGCGCCCCCGTCGTCCCCTGGGACCGGCGCCTCGCCTCCCTCATGCCCGTCGCAACGAAAGGAAGCGTGTGGATAAGATAGAAGAAAGGATCGCGGACTAAATATTTACAAATGGAGGGGTGTTTTTGCAAACATGAACCGTTTTCTCACATACCCACTTAAAACAGGACTGCGGGTTGATTTCTAAGAAATGCGGAGCTATTGGCGCTTTATGTTAGTAGGATTTGTTGTAAACCGTTCCCCCTGTGTAACTGTCCTTGACAGTTTGAGAAAGTGGCTCCTCTTTCTGCACATCACGATGTGGGCTTCATAGATGATGACGATGATGTGGTTCGTTCGTGCTTTAATCTTCTTGTCTTGCATCCTTTGGTCCTCATTTTGATCACGAGCAGGTTTTCGTGCTTTAGCCCGATTCGCTCTCGTCGTTAGATGTTTCATATCGTATGAACTTGATGATGCATCGTTCATGAGACTACTGGATCGATGGCTTCATGCTGCCAAAAATGCTTCTGATAAACGTCCCCTTGAAAAGAGAACTGCCTGTTGAGCCTCCTGCATCAGATGGTGTACTTGACGATGCATCCACTAGTACAAAATAGGGCATTCGTCACAGGTCACCCAACACATTAGTCCCGGTTGCATTACGAACCGGGACTAATGTGAGCATTAGTCCCGGTTCGAGCAGCTAGGGCGCCGGTCGGGCATTAGTCCCGGTTCAAATGGGACCTTTAGTCCCGGTTGGAGACACCAACCGGGACTAAAGGGTCCGATACCCTTTAGTCAGTCCCGGTTGGAGACACCAACCGGGACTAAAAGGGTTGAGGCTTTAGTCCCGGTTTGTGTCTCCAACCGGGACTAAAGGTCTAACCTTTAGTCCCGGTTGGAGACACCAACCGGGACTAAAAGGGTTCTGAATTTTTTTTTTTTATGTTTTTACAAGTGGGATCTGTTTTTAGTTTCTGTTTTAAATTGCTTATATCTTTTAGGAAATTTGATGTTTTTGAGTGATTCTTTTTGCATTAGATTCAAAATTTTGTCTAGTTTCTGTTTGTGCCATTAGTTTGCAAATTTGAATGTTTAAATTTGAATTTGTTCAAATTTGCTTCAAACCCTAGATTGTGAATAACTTGAGTTTACAAATAGTTTTTAATTTAATTCTTTTTGCTTCTAGTCACGTGTTAGATTGTTGTCACAGTAAGATTTATTTGGTTATTTTTAGAATAATTTAAAAATGAAATGCCTTTGTAACAGACGAGTTTTCGTCCGAAACCTTGATACTTCGAAGGAGATGGTCCAGTTTGTACACGAAGTGCATCCAGTTTTTGCCGTAACCCTCTCAACTTTGTAGCACATGCTATGTGGGTGAAATGATGATACCATGCCAAGTTTCAACCTTTTCAGAGTTCATTTGTAGGGCTTTTCAATTTCAGGGTCATTTAGCTCAAAAAATCATTAAATGCATGAAAAATAGCAAATGAAGTTAGAAAAGGTTGAAATTTGAGGATGTGGCTTTGAATGGTGCATATTGAATGCACAAAAAGTCTGGAGTTGAAATAAGTTAAAAAAAATGAAATGCCTTTGTAACAGATGGGTTTTCGTCCGAAACCTTGATACTTCGAAGGAGATGGTCCAGTTTGTACACGAAGTGCATCCAGTTTTTGCCGTAACCCTCTCAACTTTTTAGCAGAAGCTATGTGGGTGAAATTATGATACCATGCCAAGTTTCAACCTTTTCAGAGTTCATTTGTAGTGCTTTTCAAATTAAGGGCCATTTAGCTCAAAAAAATCATTAAATGCATGAAAAATAGCAAATGAAGTTAGAAAGGGTTGACTCTGGCTTGGTTAACCTTAGTTGTCACTCTGGCTGGGACGGTGCTAGTAGATGTAGTCGACGTTATGATTGGACACCAACCCGGACTAAAGGGGTTCTGAAATTTTCACACTCCCCCCCCCCCCCCCCCCCCGTGGACTGCCTTTTTTAGTTTTGTAGAAAATAAACAAAAATGATATAATCTTCAAAAAATAAAATCCTTTGAGATGTAGTTAGGTTTTAGTGTCTAGTTGGTATAGAAATTTTGAAATATGAATTTTGACCGTTTCTGCAATAAAACGAAAAAAATAATGTAAAACGGCCATAACTTTTGCATACGACGTCGAAAAAAAAAGTTTAATATATCAAAAAAAACTAGAGAAAAATCGGGACTCGATTTCACCGGGGTTTCCCCGGAGAAGTTTTCTCAGATTCTCGAAATTCCAAAAGTAAAAAAAGTTATTTCAAATCAAAAAAAATTATCTTAATAATTTTAAAAATTAATTTTATTTAAAAATAATTAAATGATGTCATATTTGGATTCCTCACATTTTTCTGATAATAATGGATATACTATTTGTCGAATTTTGATTTACAGATTTAAAGTTATTAATTATGCCATATTAAATGAATAAATGGCAAAAAATGAATAAAATAATATTATTACTTATTTTATTTTCATTGAAATTCAATATTATTAGTACTTATTTTGTTTATTTTAATAATTGTTTATAATTCAAAAAATTAAATCATGTGACATCAAGACCTAAGGGTTAATAGGATTGATAGCTTATTATTGTCAGGAAAACAACAAGTGCAGACTTGGAAACTATGGTCGATAGAACCAGGAAGTTAAGCGTGCTGGAGCTGGAGCAGTGAGAGGATGGGTGACCGGCCGGGAAGTTAGACGATTTGGAATGAGTGCTCCACACCGGCCGGGAAGTTAGACGATTTGGAATGAGTGCTCCACGCTGGAGTAGTAAGGACGGGTGATTAGAGATTAAATTGTCAAATGACGGATGATTAGAGATTAAATTGTTAAATAATCCAAAGATTTGAAAATCGGAATAAAACTTAAAAACAAATCAAAAAAATTCAAAAAAAAAAAAAAATTCAAAAAAAAAATTCCTTTAGTCCCGGTTCGTGTCTCCAACCGGGACTAAAGGATTCACCTTTAGTCCCGGTTGGTAACACCAACCGGGACTAAAGGTCCTCCCTCCCCCGCCCCAGACAGCGCCACGTGGAGGGCCTTTGGTCCCGGTTCGTAAGCAAACCGGGACTAAAGGTTTTGGGCTTTAGTCCCGACCCTTTAGTCCCGGTTCTGGACCGGGACTAAAGGCCCTTACGAACCGGGACAAATGGGCCCTTTCCTACTAGTGATCATTCAAATATGTGGAGGCAGCTTTACCTGCAGTAAAAATATCTCTTTTTTTCTTTCCTTTTGCTTGTTTGGGCTGTTTGGAGAGGGTTGGAGAAGAGAACACTACTCAACAAGGCGGAAAAACCAATCCCAGCTTTAATCATGCTGCACTTTATACTCTTTCCATTTCTGCTAAGCAAGTTCACTATGTTAATTAGCACTGAAATCCACTCATTGGCTGCCCAAACCTTGTCCACATGGCCACGTTCATTCGGGTTAGGATCCTCTGCTGTAGCGCACCGTGCTGTACAGTAGCTGTCGTGTGGACCCGGCTCCATGTGTCATTCGCACTACAACACCGTACAGTACTGTAGAGGATCTCAACCCTGTTCATGAGCCCAAAACAACAAAGGCCGAAGCTGTCAAAGCCCACGCTAACAGCATCTCCAACAGACGCGCGGCAGCGTGGCGCGATATTTTTTTTGCAGCGTCGAAATAGCGTTTTAGCACGCGCGGTCGTGTGGTAGCTTTAGTAAAAGCTGCAAAATTTAGCACGCCGCTGTATCGCTTCACTAGGCGCGGTAAAATACAGTGCGCCCCAGCACAAATACATTTTCCACTCAAACATGAAACCAAAAAGATCAAACATACACAAAATAAAAAATCAATAATAGATAGTTCAACGGAAAACATTAAAATTCAAATTCATAACAAGCAAGTTCGTACGATGCTAAAATAAAAATACAAAATCCTAGACTACTCCTCGTCCTCCTCGATGGTGTAGTCTGACGACATAAACGCGTCGGTCCACCGAGGATCATCCGAGGCCCAGCTCGACGCCTCCGGGTTGTTTATCTGGGCTTCCGTCAGTTCCTTGCACGCACGCTTGTCCTCCTGACGTGCAACTCGTTCCGCCCTCCTCTGCGTCCAAAACTCGTTTTCGGCGACGACGTCCTAGTAGCGGCAGAAGCCTCTATCCTAGGCGTCAGCAATAGAGGATCGGCGGGGGAGTTCTGGGAGGAATGCGGGCGCAAGCGGCAGGAAAGGATGGCTCGGGCTTCGTGGTCGAAGGGGACAAAACAGGCATGAGCAAATGAATTGCTTGAGGCAATTACTCGACCACCCTTAGTGAGTAAATGGTACGAATCATTTAGAGGGAAAAGTACCTAAAAGTACTTAGTAGTACCTGCAAATCACTGTATGGCTTAGAGTTTTTATTTTGGAAGGAATGCCATCATGGCTCACTTTATTGATGTCGAACAGTTGCTATTTCATCCACAAGCAAGGAAATAACAAAACTAGGAGGTTCATCAACCCAAACATTTTGGTTGTGATCCACCTTCCTAGCTAGACCGTGGGCAACAGAATTGGCATCCTCAAAATGGAAATTCTACTCTACCGAAAGTAGTAATTTGAATATTAATATCCTCCAAAGTATGGAGCAGCTGCTGTTGAAGAAAAACCTCCTCCATGCATAGTCTTAATGGCCTCAAGACAATCAGACTGAAATATAATCATGTCGAACAGTCGAAGGCCATCTCATTTGCCATGCCTTCTGTTCTTTCTTGCGCATGCATGCGAATGGGCCCTCCGTCGTCTTCTTTTCTTTTTTATCGAACATGAATGGACCAAGATTATTGGGATCACAACCATTTAGGTGCTTCCCTAGTCCTTGGAGCTACGCACTTGGCGAAGGCAGCACCGATGGGCGGGGGCGGGGGGGGATTGCCCCAGCCTTGGAACTAAGTGGGAAGTTTGAGATGGAGGGATTCGATGATATTGTTCTCTCCCTCCCTCCCCCCCCCCCTCATATCTTTATATTTTACTATTTGGCTCCAGTAAAGTTTCTCTCTAGCTCCGTCAACTGATTTGTCGTGGCCAAGACATGGGGCTGCTCCCTAGTAGAGCTAGTCTGAGTTGACTTGTCCAGTGGTGCCGACCCTCTGTCGGTTGCATCCCTCTGAACCGAATCCTTCTCAAGATTCCTATCTCCGCCGTATCCCTCGTCGGTATCCATATCGACCTGCTTGGCCAACTCCTAGAAATCGGCATTCTCCTCTATCGCGATATCCAGCATAAAGCTCTTGCCATCATACGTCCATTTGACCGTGTCCGGAATATGTTCAACGCTGATGACGCTAACAAATAAGCGAGCCACTCCATGTGAACGCGTAAAGGGCATGTCCACCTTCTTAGTCTTACCAATGAGAGAACCAAGGCTCCAAGTCACCCTCACATCATCAAGTGCCACCCGTGGAGCTCCCACGAATCTGACCCAAAGCTGAGATAGGGGAGTTCCCCCTGGTTCCTTCTGAGTCCAAGCCTCGAACTCAAAAACACACGAGCTGTTTGGAACCTTGCTCATCCCAAACGTAAGGAGCCTCGCAAGGTCCTCCTTAGTAGGAAAATCCACCCTGAAAACCTGCTCATCGAGCCTAACTGGGTCCCACTGAAAGCTGGCAGACACTAACTCGCGCAGACGCTGCACCACCTGGTCCATTGTCATCATTCCACGAGTTACTCTCACCACCCCGGTCCGGGAACTCTCCGGAGTCAGTGTAACCGATGTAGAGCGAGGGGACTCAAAGAACATTAGTTCCGGGCAACAAGCCCCATATATCGTAACCACCGGTTTCGGCCCCAAGAGAAACGGACACTATCCCGTCTCGTGCTTCAGTTTCCGGCACAAATCACATAGTTCAACTGAACATTCAGCCGCAAAATGCCCCGGTCCGCCGCACCGGTAACAGCTCAGCTTTTCTTTCTTACGTGCCCACTTTGTTAATCTTTCCCCCTCAGATTTGTCAGAAGCTTTATCAGAAGCATTGTCCCGAGGTGCTGCAGCCTTCATCTTGGGCACATTGACATCGGCGAGAGCTCGAACGGCCTCAAAAGCCGCCCCCGAAAGTGCCGGCGCAGTTGAAGCCGCTCCAGCACCCGTCAAGGGCACCGTTGGCGTCACCGCAGCCTCCGCCCCCTTCACTGTCTTGGGAGGCGGGTCCGTCTGATGGGTAGGGGGTACCGTCGAGGAGGAGGAGGCCGTCTGCCTCCACCCCGACCCCCGCGGTAAGCTCGGAACCCACCATGCTGGCGATGCGCAGTGCCCGAAGGTCCCTCGACGAATGAGCTGGGTGGTCCATCGAACCCCCAGCCACCTCCGTCACCCCGGCCACCGCCGGTAGAGGAAGAACCTCGGTGAAGCCCCTCCCCATAAGCACTGTATCCTGCGTCAACCCGGCCACCACCGGTAGAGGAAGAACCTCGATGAAGCCCCTCCCCATATGCATTGTATCCGTCGTCTCCCCAATGACCTCGTGCATAGTTCCGTCCATCGGCCTGCGAAGCCAGACCTCTGCCTCCGCCGGGGTGCCGTCTTCACCATGCGCGTTGGTCCCGTCGTCGCCCCACTGCCTTCGAGGCTGAACGCGACCGGCATCTGCATACCGGTGCCCGGCGCCCGCGTCCCCATGGCCCCGACCATAAGCCGCTTCACCCGAGTCCGCCGCCCGCTCATGTTGCAGCGGCGGTTGTCGAGGCGCCCCAGCCGCCCAAGCAGGAGGTAACGCTGGTTTGGGCGGAGGCGGAAGGCCGTTCCCGCGCCCAGCCATCCCCTCCGATCCGAATACTGGCACCGGCTTGATCCTCTTGGCACGACCCTGCTTGAGAGATGGGAAACCAGGCCGAGCAACTCGCCGTGAAACCCTAGCAGTAGCCGCGACAGCAGGCGTCGAGCGATCCGTCGTGATCGCAATTGACGTCTCTAGAGTGAAATCTCCCGAACTCTCCCCATGGGCTCTATACTGGGCCAAATACCCAGTACCAGTCGAACCCGAGTTGGGATGGGCTTCAGTCGGCCCATTATGGCCAAGCAGCGAATTCAAACGTGATTGCCGCACATCACGGATCGAAGCAGCCATGGCCTGCGCCGGTGGCGAAGCCATCACCGGCCGCCGCTTTTTCTTCTTGGTAACCAAGGTCCAACTTTCTGAATTGATGAAATCTGACAAAGTGATCTGAGTGCGACATACCTTGGGGATTGGTCCGATCCACGGACGAACCGCTATCCTCGCCGTCCTTCGATTGACGATCAAACTCGCACGGGCATCGGTCTTGATGCTGTTGACCTCAACCTCCGGTAACGGGACCTCCGTCGTTGGGACCTCCGGTAATGGATCGGCGGCGGCCGAAACCTTCTGTTCCACCTCGTCCTCGTCATCTTCATCTCCTGCCAGAACCCAAAAGCGTCCGCCGACCCGCCGGTGATCCCTCGTCACCGTGGGAATCGTGGTTAGATCAACAACAACTTGAGAAGAATCATGTTCAGTTTGTGGTGACAGCGAGATCTGACTGCCGACCGCAACTTGAAAAATATCAATCAACAAGTGATCCCCTTCGAGCACCGATTCATCATCTTGCAAGTATCTGCCGGCCAGGATGTCATCCTCTATATCCCTCACCGTGATCCACCGGGACGGCGGATGCAGGTTTAGGATCCCTTCTCTTCTCACAGCTCCTCCGCCGGAGGCGATCTCTGCGACCGATGCGTGCCATCTTAGCGGCAGGATCGGCACTGGCGGCCCGATCCCCTCCCGCGACAGCGAACCGGATGGATCCACTCGCGACGGCGACCCAGGACCCTCCCGTGGCAGCGAGAGGACGGACCCCACCCGCGGCGGCACACCAGGCTCCACCCACGGCGGCGAATTAGCCCCCGACGAACAATCTGCCGGAGGCAGGGGCGCAGTCGCCCGCGTCGCCCCGCAGGCAGTCATCGCCCGCGCGTGCCCTCATACATACATGAATAAAGAGTCGTTACACCACCTAAAGAAAAACTAACACGCACAGAAATATCTACTTGGGACAGAGAGAGATGAGTTGGCGCAGTCGTTAGGAAAAGAGGTAATATCATCGGAAGTCATAGAACTTGTACTCGATATTCAGTTTGGTGCTATAACTTTAAAAATACGGATTTATGGTCACATAACTTGACATGGCGCGCAAATACGGTGCTTTCTGTTGTATCTACCCATATTGCCTGCCTACGTGGCATGCCAGCGCGGCATAGGCCCACTTGTCAGTGGCTGGAAGCGTTTTTTATCAAATAACTCCCTTGCATTTTATAATTTACGTACAAAATCACTCAAATAATGGAAAAGCTGGCGGGCGTCGTTTGAACCCACCATCTAATGCAAATTGCCTAGCATGGATAGCCACCAGACCAATGAGTTTCACGTCTAACATGCACAACTAAAATTATATATCCTTTGAAGACCGTACTTATTAAAATTGAAATCTCTAAAACGAAAAAAATGGAAGCCACGCGGTTCGAGCCTTTGTCCTGCTGGTCGCTCACCGCATGTGTACTAGTAAGATAATTTTGAAAAAAAAACACATCCACAAATATCCAGATGTCTATGTGCTTGTATATTTTCATGGAAAAAGGTCAATTTTGCTACCCCTGTGATTTTTTCCGCAAATATAACACCGAAAGGTATTTTCTGTTTGAACGGTATTTGACTCACCATATGCTTGCACGGTTTCATGACAAAGATGGCTCGATGAAAAATGTTTTCTAAGAAAATGGGTGGTTAAATAATAAAGCATTTTTTAATTTCTAGGAAGGTTTACAAGTAGGAGTATGTAGTAGACTCTTACTGCGCGATCAATTTTTGCCCATTTTCTGGCTAACTAATATTTCTGACTTTCGTACTATATTTTTTTCAGCAACAAATTTAGAAAGAAGTTGAGTACAGCAGAAGTTCATTAAGCGCAGCCTGATCATCAATTGCAACTTTTTTATTTTATTTTAGGGACTTTATACATAAATAAATAAAATGCAATGGGGTAATCCACAAAAGATCGGCTTCAAGACACTGACAGATGGGCTACGACGCGCTGGCGCGCCACATGCGCATGCCACACAGCCCAGTAGTGAGAATGCACCGTATTTGCACGTCATCTCAAGTTATGTGACCACAAATCCGTATTTTCAAAGTTTTAGCACCAAACTGAACATCAAATGCAAGTTCGATAACTACCGGTGATATTACCTCTTAGGAAAACGTAGAAAAGTATATGTGCATAGCCGGCCGGACGAGTGTGAGATGTCAAGGCTGTACACGCCGCAAGAACGTCCCTCCTGTCCAGCTCAAACAGCGACAGCAACGGGAGGTGAAAAGTAAGGATTGACGGCCGGACTCCAGGTCTTGGCTGCATGACTGGGTCAAGCCAAGATAAGGCGTGTGTGGACGTGAGGATTACAGACGAGAGATGAAGGTGTGTGGACGTGAGGCTGCTGTAAAAGTGTCTTTTTAAACCCCCCTGGGGCCTCAGCCAGCCGAGCATCATCGAGCTCACGCACGCTTCACAACTCTTACTATATGCTGGGAAGGCTGTGGTCGTATTGTGAGCTCTGGCGAGAAGCAACGGTACTAGTCTTTCCTCTCTTCTTCATACTGTGTTATTCATGGTGTACTATGTTTGTTTTTTGCGGGTGTAAAATGAGTTTTATTCCGAGGTTAATTCTGAGCATTCCACAAAGTACGTAAATATATTCACGTGATGGCAAGCCGTCAGCAGACGTTTTGGCGTGGATCGAGGCCATGATCTTGCCGTAATTTAATTTCACCTACTTCTTCTAATAAAATGAATCATAACATCAATTTATTTATTTTGATATACAGTAATCTTTATCTTTCATGGCAGTAGAAAAATACAAGTAACAAAAATTACAAAACGTCGTCTCAAGATAATACAATCACAAAGCGGTCATCTAGGACCTCTGGATACCAAGATACACACAATCTAATAAATCAAGTCACAGAAAAAAGCATTTTCAATCAGACCTTCTATTTCGTCCTTATGTCAACGCCAGGGCACAAGAGAGAGAAAAAAACATTTCACCCAATCAAACCCAAACATGTGGAGACAAAATTAGTGATGTCCCAATGTTTATACACCCCGCCACGTCAGACCCGGCCTAACTCGGACCACTATTTTTTTTCATCCCATCAATCATATGCATGTATAGAGAACACGGCTGTTATGCATGGACAAATTAATGAAGGTTTAGAGCGGACATTACTAGACACGCCCACACATCAAACCAATAAGGGGTCAATTAACCCAACCGAACATATTAAATTGTCTCCATATGTTCGGGATGTCCACGAACCACCCCCCCCCCCCCCCCCCCCCAAAGAACTTAACCCACGAACACACATGCACACACAAACTCACGCGCAGCCCGGAGCAGGGAACCGCCGCATGGTTGCAGCCTGCATGTCCGGTTGCCGGCTACACACAAGTACGCACACACAACCACACGGCATGCGGCTGCGCCTGGGCGCACCGGCGAACACATGGATGCAACTAGGCGCCGCCATCTCATACCTCTCGGTCGATTTCATGAAATTTCTCGCCGCCAGGCAGATAACGAAGCCGGAGAGGGGAGGACGGAGGTGTCGGGGTGGTGCATTTCTATTCTCTGTACGGCTGGTGGTTGTGGTGGCGACATGCGACAGTGGAGGCGGAAGGAGAAGGTGTCATCCATGAGAAAGGAGAAGGAAAAACACCGAAAACTCGAAAGTGGCGCCGGAGCAGTAAAAATAAGAGAGTTGGGCTACTTACTGGGGCAACTCTTAAATTCTTTTTTACTCCTCTAAACATTTAAGAGTTTTGCTCACCAATTTACTCCACTATAGGTTTTTAAAGGATCAGCTAGAGATGCTTTAAATCAAGTCATAACCAGTTAACCAGGAACCTTCCATTTTGATGCTTATGTTTTATATTTTGCAGGTAGCAATGGCCACACCACGCTCCAAAGCGAATAGAGCCCCCGCCATGATTCTACTATTGGCATTGCTGCAGCTCTCTTTGGGTGTTAGCAAAATTAATTGTGCAACCCTCCCTGATAACAACACAGATGTGCTCTGGCTGCAAGCTTTCAGGCATGGGATCACATCTGATCCCTCGGGATGGTTCAGCTCTTGGAACTCCAGCGCTAGCCACTGCGTGTGGCCGGGAGTGAGATGCAGTCGTAAGCATCCAGGGCGCGTGGTGGCGCTTCAACTCTCTGGCCTAGAACTGGCGGGCCAAATCAGCTCCTCCATTGGGAACCTTACGTTCCTCAGAACTCTAGACCTGTCCAACAATGGCTTCTCTGGCCCATTACCTCCTATAAACCATCTGCAAAAACTCCAAGTCCTTGACTTGAGCATGAACCGGTTGCATGATAGTATCCCAGATGCAATTACCAACTGCTCTAGCCTATGGAAAATCGACCTCACTTTTAACTTCCTAGTAGGCGAAATTCCTCCAAAAATAGCCCTCCTCTCCAACCTCTCAGTTTTGTATCTTTCTTGGAATAACCTCACTGGGATCATCCTGCCAATCCTCGGCAACATCACTAGCATACAAAGGCTTAGCCTTGCGTACAATAATCTGACTGGAAGTATCCCCGATGAGCTTGGGAAACTGACAAACATGTGGAGGTTGGCCCTAGGAGGAAATAGGTTGAAAGGTGGATTCCCGCGGTGTCTATTCAACCTTTCCAATTCTCTTCAAAAATTAGGCTTGGAGTCGAATATGCTAAGCAAGGAACTGCCTCCTAACATAGGAGACGACCTACCAAATCTCCAATTGCTTATTTTGAATGACAACATGTTTGAAGGTCAAATTCCGGCTTCACTAGGCAATGCTACATGGCTGCAACTTTTATCATTAGCAGATAACAATTTAACAGGTACGATTGAAGAATGGATTGGGAAGCTAACGCAGTTACAAGCTCTTTACCTCCAAGCGAACAGCTTCATTGGGCCATTGCCATCATCCCTTGGCCAGCTTACTCGGTTGGAAGAGCTCAGTCTGGGAAACAATAAATTTGTAGGCCCTATACCACCCACCTTAGGGAACTTGAAACAACTCTCGTATTTAGACCTTAGGTCCAACAATATTCAGGGTAACATACCTATTCAGCTTGGCAGCCTTACATCACTCACCCCACCTATATCTTTCCTCAAACAAGCTTACTGGCAAAATTTCCTGATACTCTCTCCAAATGCAAGAACATACAAACCAAGCAAATGGCCAAAAAATTGTCCTAGAAATCAGTCCAATATCTTTTCTACTCCTAGATAGCTGAATTTGCTCAAAATATAAATAAAGAAAGAAAAAGGTACTGCATAGCTGAATTTGTACATGCTCGTGTTTCCTCCTCGGTTTTGCTTACAGTCAACCTAGGAGTAGAATAAATCGTCTGAACACAGAGGTAGAGGTAAACTTTGTCTGAGGTGTTGAAACACCAAAGCTTGGCATGTAATTTAAGCTCAAAGACTGTCATTGTTGTTGTATTTCATTTCGTTGAGAGAGTAGTCTAGAACTCTCTGCTTGGGAAACATTTGACTTCATCAGCGATGCATAATTAAGAAGCTGAGTGAGCTTAACTAGCCAGAGTAGCTGCTAGTTGGCCGCCCCTGCTGCTGCTGCTGAAGCAGGGGAAGTAGGAGCAGCGAGTGAGTAGGACGACTGTTGCACGGCGATCTGTTCGACGGCGAGCGTGTCAGTGGGGAACGGGCATGAGCCAGCGTTTCTGCCCTGCAGCGGCGTGCATGGCACCGGCGTGACGCCGGCCGACACGCCCTTGACGTCCGCGCAGTTCCACGACACCTTTCTCTCCTTGGTCATCTCCGCGGTGACGTTCGCCATGCAGATCCCCTTGAAAGGCGCGCTCTGGATGCCCTGCATCCTCGCGGCCTCCTTCCACACGCCTGTGGCCACCACGCCCTGGTAGCTGATGTTTTCCACCACCGGCACCGCCGCCTTGTCGTAGCCGTCGTCGGGGTGCGGCTAGTAGTCCCCGGTCATCCAGGAGACGCGCTTCATGCCGTCGAGCCTTATCCGGCGCGCGTACACCTACGCGCCGTGCCCACCGGCACCGCCACAGACACTACATGTAACAAAAGAACGCCACACAAATACAAATTCAATCAACGGCGCCCCTCCATTGATACGACAAAGGAGCAAGATTTGGCTGCCATGTATTGCATCCAGATAAAGCTCCCTGAAGCCTTATAAATAGACGAGAGCATGCAGGGAGCAGACATCAAGCATAAGTGCAACCAACCAACCAAGGAAGCTCACAGTCCCAGACACCTCCTTCGCCGCCATGGGTGAGAAAGTTTGCGCCGGCGATCTCGTCGGAGTCTACAAGGGCGAAAGGCGGAGCGGGGTTCAGCCGGCGCCGCGTCGTGGGCAAATAAAGCTGAGGATCACGCACATCGTGATGCACTCCGTCGCTTCGGCGCTCCTGAGTCCTGACTACGTTGCAGCTTCATGTTCTGGATCACAAGTGAAATGTCAGCGACTCTGTACATGTTAGGACTTGTTGTAAAACGTCTCCCCCGTGTAATTGTCCTTAACTGTGTAAAACGTCTCCCCTGTGTAACTGTCCTTAAAAGTTGCTCCTCATTCTGCACATCATGGTGTGAGCTTCATAGATGATGATGATGATGATGATGTGGTTCGTTCTGGCTTTTCGTGCTTTGATCTTCTTGGATTGCGTCCTTTGGTCCTCATTTTGATCACTACCAGGTTGTTATCACCCGATTTGCTCTCGTCGTCACACGTTTCATCGTCCGAACTTTGACGATGCATCGTTCATGAGACTCCTCGATGGCTTCACCCTGATGCCAAAAATGCTTCTGATAAACGTCCCCTCCAAAAGAGAACTGCCTGTTGAGCCACCTGGTGTACTTGACTATGCACCAGCCAAACCTATGGAGGAGGCAGCTTTACATGCAGTAAAAGTATCTCCTTTTTTTTCCTTTTGCTTCTTTTTCCAATTGATATGCGTTTCGGATTCTTACAAGTAAAATATTTGTCCCAGCTTTAATCATGCTGCACTTTTATACTATTTCCATTTCTGCTAAGCAAGTTCACTATGCTAATTAGTACCGAAATCCACGAGTGGGCTGCCCAAAACCTTGTCCATGCCGAAGCCCACGCTAAAAACATCTCTCAGTCGCAGCAGTAAGCACAACACTCCTACTTCTTTAGTCCCACCTCGCCAACCGAGGAGGCGTTCGACCAGCTTAAATACCCGGCTCCACTCTCTTCAATCGCCGAGCTCAGTATCGAGAGTTTGTGACCCGAGTGGGGGCATTAAGGTGATGTGGACGCTGTTGTAGCGTTGCCGGCCTGGTCCGGAAGTGCTATTGCTGGCCCGCCCGTTCCAAGTTGTGTAGTGGACTGCCTGGGGCCTATGCGAAAGCTGGGCCTCACGGTCCATAATGTGGCAGGCACAGCGTGAGGCTGGCTTCACAGAGCAGCGACAACTGCCCGCTTCCAACGGTGGAAGGATAACGGGCCGCTGCACTCCTTGGCCACTTGGGCCTCAAAGCCTACTCCAGCGAACTATCTTTTTTTTTGCGGTTATCTATATTTTAACCATCAAACGAGGTTGAGTTTGGCCTAGTTGGTGTTTCTTCAATTTCACCTTTCTAGACGCCCGATATTCTTCTTGTTACACTCTACTTAAAAAGATGCTAGTTAGTTAGAGCAGAGTAAGCTGGGAATAATTTAATTGAGCTACTCTGTCCCACAATGTCTTGTTTCTCACTCACACCCAGCTTTCCTGGTTCATGGAATGCAAATGATTAGCATAAATGTGATACCTCAAGAAAAATGCAGAGGTCTTATACCAATCACAGGAGACAGCGATGGATTAATTTGTCAACAAAACGTTGACCAAAAAACTGTCTTACATGGCTACAGCAGTACAACACAGGTTTTCAGCCAACACCTCAAGAAAAATGCAGAGGTCTTATGACCAATCACATGAGACAGCGATGGATTAATTTGTCAACAAAACGTTGACCAAAAAACTGTCTTACATGGCTACAGTAGTACAACACAGGTGTTCAGCCAAGACCAGCCAAGGCCAACCACATCATCAGACGGGATAATTAACACAAATGATTAGCAGGAAGAATGAGACAAGAACCTTCTGACCCAACAAAATTAGCAAACATAATCACATAATTAACAAGCATAATCACAGATGCTTCTTCATGGACAAACTAATACTCTGGATCTATGGACAATTGGACATCACAGGTTGGCAACCATTCTTTGTTCTACACATATTCCTTCATCCCAAAATAAGTGACTCGTCTTTGTACTAGAATTAGTACAAAGTTGTGTCACTTATTTTGGGACAGAGGGAGTACATGATACATGTAGTAGGCAACACAAATGTCCAAAATTGACAAATCATTTGGCCTGACAGGTGCACACAGTGTGTGTTCAAGAGTCAAGGATTTTCAGGGACAAACAGTCCCAAGTTATGCCTGGGACAAAACAGATCAAGAGAATCTTCTCATACCAACAACAGACATTAGTACATGCCCAAATAACCCAACAAAGAAGCAAGAATTTAGCTGTCATGTCTTTGCATACAGATAAACCTCGCTGAAGCCTTATAAGTAGACCACCACGCAGGGAGCAGACATCAAGCAAACAAGAAAGTTCAGTCACTGACACCTCCTTCAGGGCCATGGGCGAGAAAGTTTGTGCTGGTAATCTCATCGGAGTCTACAAGGGCGACAGGCTGACCGGAGTTCGGACGCTGCCGCGCCACGGACAGATAAAGCTGAGGATCGCGCACATCGTGATGCACTCCGTCGCTTCAGCGCTCCTCCTAGGAGTCAGGACTCAGGACTAGGTCGCAGCTTCCTGTTCTTGACCACAAGTGGATGTGGGCGGCTCTGCAATGCTAGGATTTGCTGTTTTTATCAGTATGAGAAAGTCGCTGCTCTTTCTGCACATGATCGTGGTGTGTGTGGGCTTGATGGATGGGATGATCATGCATGGCGTGATTCTTTGTCCTCGTTTCGATTGCTGCATGGTTGTTTAGCGTCTCGTCTGAGCTCGACGACGCGTCGTTCGTATGGCTCTTCGATAGATTTTTTTAGATCAAAAGAGGGGGTTCCCTCCGATTTCATTAACGAAACCACCAAAAGAACAGCATCCATCACATATCCAGGCTAGAGCCTAGATCCTACCTCAATCTACCACTGCTAGACAGGTTCAAAGGTTCAGATAACATAAAACGGACTCCACACATAACGGGGCGCAGCGCAGGGCTCTTCGATAGATGGCTTCATGCTGATGCCAATAATGTTTCTGATCCATGGTATGTGACCGGCTGTGTAATGTTAGGATTTCTGGTTGTAAACCACTCACGCAGCCAAACCGTGCTGCTCGAGCAATCAATCCTTTTTTTTCATTGGTTTCTGTCTCAATTCGTCATTTGAACTGAAACTAACCACGAAGGGAAATGAAAAGATGGATTCTAGTTTACCACTACTTGGACTTTCGGAGGAGACCGGGAACCAATTCGAATTTGGATCTTGACATGTCGGTTGTTTTTAACTGTAGGCATGGAAGGTGGACAATCCCCCCTCCCCCCCCCCCCCACACGCGTCGTCTCCTCTGGAGGCGACTCGGGCGGACCCCCGACCCCCGCCGCCGAAGCCCAACCCCTCCTCCCGCTCCTCCCTCGCCGCCGCCGGCACACGTCGCTGGGCAAAGCCCACTGGCGGCTGGCGGCGGCGGGACCAGCCCGTTTTCCACGCAGGGAGCTCCTGAAGGCTGGGGGCTGCTGCTGGATCTCGCGGTGGTGCGCGACGGCTGTCCGGCTAGGCGGACTCTCGAGTTGCCGCGGCTCGGGGTTCGCCAGTGTTGGCTGCTGTGCGGCGCGTGTGGTGGAGCCGGGCCCGGCCTGGAACGATGTGGGCGCGCGTGCATCTGTCCCGGATCTGGCGGGTTTGCGTGGCTCCTGATCGGGGCATGCGGCCGCATCCTTCGGCCTCCCTCCTGCCATCCTGCGCTTCTGTGCCGGTACCTGCTGCCGGCTCCGGCTGGTCCAGCTTGTGTGAGGGTGGAGGTGGAGGGGGTTCCAGGCTTCATGCCGACGGCTCTTGCTTCCCGTGGAGCAGTGGGGGTGCTCCTCTCCCCTCCCTAGCCTGCTGCGGCGGTCAAAGGTGACCCGGTCTTTGGATTTTGCGGTGAGGCGTTCCTGATTGGCTCCGGGTGAAAACCTTGCAGAGACCTTGTTTGCTGCCGGTGACGCGTGGTGTCTTTTGGTGCCGTTCTCCTCCCTGTAGGCGTGTTGCTGAGGAGTCCAGTTCACCCAAATCCCTCGAGTCCGGGGTCTCCGTGCGAAAGTCGATGATCTGGTTTTGCTGGATCGGACGACGACGGCGTCATGTACGTCGCTACCTCCTTGGAGGCGTCGTCTTGGAGACCTTGAATGTGGGTGGTAACCGACGGCTCGTGTGGTTGGTTGGCGGTGGTGTGTGGTTGATGGTGGTGGTGGTGCGGCCGGCTTGGGGTCGACGGTGGTTTTGTGCTCTTCTTTGGTGGTGTTCGTCCTCGAGTGCTCCTTGGTGTGTCTCTGCTAGGTGTTGCTCTGCGTCTACGCCGGTGGCACATAGGTGCCGTGACGTCGTCTCGGTTTCGCGTGACCTTTCGAATGTACCCCGACACAGGTGATGTTGTGGCGTTGTGCAGTCTAGGTTGCGCGGAGCCTTTCGATTGCATCGACGGTGCAGTGCCAAGGTTTTGGTCCGCTTGGCGAGGCTCTTTGACTATGCCGGTGGCACACAGGTGTCGTGGCGCCGTCTCGGCCTAGTGTGACCCTTCGAATGTGCCCCACGACACAGGTGGTGTCGCGGCGTTGTGCAATCTTGGATGCGCGGAGCCTTTCGATTGTGTCGACGGTGCAGTGTCCTGGTTTGGTCTTGGCTGACCGATGTCGTTCGATTACGCTGGCGGTGCTCTTTGTTTGTTTTATGTTGTGTTTTCCCTCTTTGTTCCCTCTTGTGTATTGTGTGTTGTCGGCGTGTGTTGTTTTTTGCTTTATCACTTCACCCCTCGTGCCCCCTGTACTCCTGGTTCACTTGAACCCTATCTTGCAAAAGGCTGCAAAGCCTTATAGGCAAAAATGAATACAAGGAAGATTTACTTCTTCCCCCCGGTGAAAATAGAAAAAAAAAAACTGTAGGCATCTTGCCAGGAAGTTGGTGGGCTCATCATGAATTAGGGGTGGGCTTTTACTTTTTCTATTTAGTTTCTTTTCCTTTTTCTTTTCATTTCATGGTTACCACTTTTTCAATACAATATTTAAAAAATTAAGAATATTTGTAAAAGAATCACATGCATTTAAAAAAATCATGAATGTTTTTATAATTCATGGAGATATAACTTGAGAATACATTTGAAAAACTCGTTATTAATATGTTTTTGAATTTTCAACTTAGTTGAATTCCATGTTGGCGCAATCCTACTACACTTTGGTAGAGGTTCGAAATAAAGTCTCGCCAAGACCAAAAAGGTTGAGGGCACAAAGCCATATGGGGCGCACCAAGCTTCAAAATATCGGATATCGGGTTCGTGTCGGTTTAGCTTCGACATATTGGATGTCGGATAATGGGGGATATATTGGACGATATGTAGATATATCGGAGAAAACATGTTTACTTTTTTCTCATTATTCTTGTTCAAAACATTTACTTTTAGTAAAACAAAATGTATGACGTCAACGCTTTAACATGACACTTTTAGATTCTTAGTTTAACTTGTTGATTAAGAAACTACTAAGGTAAGGTTCACAAAATCCTTACTCTATGATTAAAAATAATACGATATATATGCATTTGTATGAAACATTGTGCATGAATTTAATAATATATAATAAAGTTGTAAATGCATAATCTTATTTCACTGCATTCTAATGAATAATTGATGTCATCTACGCACCGTTCTATATCGGGCTAGATATCGTCTATATCGGTCGATATTTCGGTATCGGATGATTTGTGTGAAAATGATATGTTATGCGTATATTCATAGAGCCCAGAAAATGATATATCGGCCTATATATCGGTCTAGATTTAAAAGCTTGGGGCACACAAAGCACATTACCTCACCCATCCCACCACGATGACCACCTAGGAAGTCCCACTCGAGGTAGGTCTTCACGTAAAGTAGTTGATCTCCTCACCTTCACAAATTTCTCGTTTCATTCACACCTTGAAGGCTCCCAAGCAGACCTACAAAGGCACATACCCTCCAAACGTAATTAGAATTTGTGTTGCTTGGTGATGAATCTATTGTTTGGGCTTCAAAAGATAATTTCTTCCACACTTTTGTTGTGTGGAAATAACTTCTGATCTATTCATGAATCATCATGGAAATATAAAGAACACAAGAAGCAATAAAAAATACGTCTATGTCCGCATACCACCCAAGCGATGATTACAAGCACTAGAGCGAGCCGAATGTGCATCGCCATCATCGCCCCTCTCTCGGCGGAGCTGGGTAAACCTTGTAGTAAACAGTCAGAAAGTCATCATGTTAAGGACCCAAAGGACAAGCACACCAGAACTGTAACCGATATTGATGAAGAAAAGCAGAGATCAAAAGGATCCAACCTGTAGAAACACAAAAACAGACCCTTAGTATGATGTATACTTCAAAAATAATTATCTAACAATTTACTGCTATTTTTTGAACTAAGGTGATGCTTAGATCAATCTATACTATCTGTAGTGCAAATTTAATGAACTTGGAACCGATATATTAAACGTGTATGTAGGATAAAACACACACAGAAATATCTACTTGGGTAGATCGGATACACCTTAGTCGTTAGCAAAACGCAGAAATGTTTTTTTTTGAACGGTCAAGGGGGAAGGGATCTCCATCTGAATATATTGCTCAAAAAGCTGCTAAGCCAAAAGTTTTCCCTTCAGCTTTGGCTGATCCAGTTTATAAGAAAAACTGGATCAAAAACCTAAACAAATTGACCCCGTTTAAGAGGAAAACCGGGCCAAAAACCATAAAGGTAGGCACGAAAAACTGAACAAATTGGCCCCGTTTATGTGAAAAACCGGGCCGAAAACCATACAAACAACGTCCAGACATGACACACCAAGCTAGTAGACAGAAGAAGAACCATCGCCATGAAAGACATTCGTAGATCTGGGGTGTCGTCGAGGGATTACAGTATCCCACTTCAACGCAGATAAGTATAACGCCGGTTGAAATGTATATGTGTATGGTCGATCGGCCGGACGAGTGTGCGATTTGGAGGCTGTACACGGCGCAACAACGTACCCCCTGTCCAGCTCAAACAACGACAGCAGTAATGGCGGACGACGGGGGGTGAAAAGTAAGGGTTGACGGACCCCAGGTCTTGGCTGCAAGTTTGTATTTATTTATTATTAGGTGAAGATGATATGCAAGTGTGTGGAAGTGAGAGGCCGCTGTAAGTGTCTTTTTAAACCCCCGGGGCATCATCCAGCTCACTCACGCACGCTTCACAACTCTCATATATACCGGGAAAAGAATTAGAGAAGGCTGCCGTCGTACCTCGTACGTATTGTGAGCTCCGGCGAGAAGAAACGGTACATGTCTTTCCTCTCCTCTCCATACTACCAGTATTATTCACCGAGTAGTATGTCTTTCTTTTTCTTTTTTGTGGGTGTGAAATGAGTTCTAATATTATTTGTTTATAGCGAAGTAGTAACTCTGAGCAGTCCACAAAGTATCTTATATTCACGTAATGGCTAAGCCGTTAGCAAACGTTTGGCGTGGATCGAGGCCGTAATTTTCCGTAATTTAATTGCAGTACTTCTTCTAAAAAAAGTGAATCATTAATTTATTTATTTTTGGGGTAAAACTTTGGATGCATCATATCTTCATCTTCATGGCAGTAAAAAAAAAATCTAAAGTAACAAAAATTTAAAAATGTCGTCTCAAGATGATACAATCACAAAGCGTTCATGTCTGATCTCCAGATACCAAGATACACACAATTTAATAAAACTAATCATACAAAAAGGGTAAAAGCATTTTCAATCGTACCTTCTATTTCGTCCTTATGTTCGGGCGGACGGTTTGGTGACTAAATAGAAGAGAGATAAAATTTCGCCGAATATGTTCGGGTTGTCACAAACCCCCAACTCAGCTCATACGTACTTCGGGCACAATAGATACAACGAGTTTACCAAGAACCTTCCATTTTGATGCTTATGTTTTATATTTTGCAGGTAGCAATGGCCTCAGCACGCCCCAATCGACCCATGCTTCTACTATTGGCAGTGTTGCAGCTCTCTTTGGGTGCTAGCAAAATTAATTGTGCAACCCTCCCTGATAACAGCACAGATGTGCTCTGGCTGCAAGCTTTCAGGCATGGAGTCAAATCTGATCCCTCCGGATGGTTCAGCTCTTGGAACTCCAGCGCCAACCACTGCTGGTGGCCCGGAGTAAGATGCAGTCGTAAGCATCCAGGGCGCGTGGTGGCTCTTCAACTCTTTGGCTTAAACCTAACTGGCCAAATCAGCTCCTCCATTGGGAACCTTACGTTCCTCAGAACTCTTAACCTGTCCACAAATGGCTTCTTTGGCTGGTTACCTCCACTAAACCATCTGCAAAAGCTTCAAGTCCTTGACCTAAGCAACAATCGGTTGCATGATAATATCCCAGATGCAATTACCAACTGCTCCAGCTTAAGGAAAATCGATCTTAATACAAACTTCCTAGTAGGTAAAATTCCTCCTAATGAAGCCCTCCTCTCCAATCTCTCACTTTTGTGACTTTCCTGGAATAATCTCACCGGGATCATCCCGCCAATCCTTGGCAACATCACAAGCATACAAATACTTAGCCTTGCATACAATAATCTAATTGGATGGATTCCTGATGAGTTTGGGAAACTGACAAATATGCGGAGGTTGGGCCTAGGAGGAAATAGGTTGTCAGGTGGATTCCCACGGTGTCTATTCAACCTTTCTAATTCACTTCAAAAATTAGGATTGCAGTCGAATATGCTAAGCAAGGAACTGCCTCCTAACATAGGAGACGACCTACCAAATCTGCAACATCTTCTTTTGCATCACAACATGTTTGAAGGTCAAATTCCAGCTTCACTAGGCAATGCTACATGGCTGCAAATTTTATTATTAGAAAATAACAATTTCACAGGTACGATTGAAGAATGGATTGGGAAGCTAACACAATTACATGCTCTTTACCTCCAAGCGAACAACTTCATTGGGCCAGTGCCATCGTCCCTTGGCCAGCTTACTCGGATGATATGCCTCAATCTAGGAAACAATAAATTTGGAGGCACTATACCACCCACCTTAGGGAACTTGAAACAACTCTCGATTTTAGACCTTAGCCAGAACAATCTTGAGGGTAACATACCTATCACTAGTACATAAGAGGGCTTTGGTCCAGGCCGGGCCAGCCCATTAGTCCCGGTTCACTCACGAACCGGGACCAATGGTGGCATTGGTCCCGGTTCGTGAGGCCAGGGGGCCGGCCGGGCCTCGTGGGGCATTGGTCCCGGTTCGTATGACCCCTTTGGTCCCGGTTCCAGACACGAACCGGGACCAATGGGCCTCGCTCCTGGCCCACAACCATTGGTCCCGGTTCGTGGCTGGAACCGGGACCAAAGGGGATCCTTTAGTCCCGGTTCCAGCCACGAACCGGGACCAATGAGATGCCTATATATACCCCCTCGCCAGCGAGCAGAGCATTCCACACTGCTCTGTTTTTCTGGCCGGCGAGGGGAGAGCTTTGTGGTGCTCTAGCTCACCTCCTATGCACATGAGGTGTTCGATGAAATGCCCGAGCCACACTTAAGCTTTCTGCTCTCGAAGCTCCTTGTCCAAGCTCCATTTTTCTCAAGATTTGTTTAGGTTTGGCGGTCCGTCCTGTCCCGTCCCCGTCCTCACCGCCGTCGATCGCCCGCGTCCATCTCGGCGCCGGCACCACCGTGGTTAGCCTCTTCTTCTTATCTTCTTTCTAAAAGAAAAAAATTCTTACTTGTATCATTTAGATAGATACTTGTGTAATTTTCTTACTTTTATTATTGTTTGTTATTATATAGTGCCATGGTCATGGTATCCGCCCACGTCGGCCCTCGTCCGGTCTATGATTCGGATGTGGTATATATTATCTTTTATAACTATTTGTTTTATTTAGTGTTTATGACAATTATGCCGACCAACGTGACATAGATGTGTTTATCTAGGAGGTATGTGAACCGGAAATTCCAACCGACCCTCTTGTCGAGAGGTTAAATTTAGTTGAAAAAGAAAACGAGGATTTGAAAGAAAAATTGAAAAGAATTGAGGAGGAGAAGATGAAATTGGAGTTGCATGTTGCCGATGTCGTCGATGACCAGAAGATCAAGATGGATGCAATGCGCTTGAAGATTAGAAAGATAAGAAAATATGCCATTGATAATGAGGCTTGGTATCATTATGCTGTTGGATCAATTGTTACCTTAGTTGCCATTATGATCGCATTTGTTGTTGCATTTAAATGTTTTACATAGTTGTATGTTAGTTTCAATTTATGTTTTAATTAGATGCTCTAGAGAGTTGTATGTTGTTCCATGAGAACTATGTGTGAACTTTATGTATTTATTTTTTCAATAAAAACATTTGATCACTTCTCTATTCACTTCTCTATTCATTTGCCCTCGTCCGGTCTATGATTCGGATGTGGTATATATTATCTTTTATAACTATTTATTTTATTTAGTGTTTATGACAATTATGCCGACCAACGTGACATAGATTTTTTAATCTAGGAGGTATGTGAACCGGAAATTCCAACCGACATAGAAATTCTTGTCGAGAAGTTAAATTTGGTTGAAAAAGAAAACAATTACTTGAAAGAAAAATTACAAAGAGTTGAAGAGGAGAAGATGAAGTTGGAGTTGCATGTTGCCGATGTCGTCGACGATCACAAGATCAAGATGGATGCAATGCGCTTGAAGATTAGAAAGATTAGAAAATATGCCATTCATACTGAGGCTTGGTATCATTATGCCGTTGGATCAATTGGTTCCTTAGTTGCGGTTATGATCGCATTTGTTGTTGCATTTAAATTTTGGTCACTACTGTACTTTGGCTTTAATGTGATGATGAATTTCTATTAATTTGGTCACTTCTCTATTCATGATATGCACGCAGATGAACCGGTAATGGATGTACGGTGACCGATGCACCTCCGAGTATATTGAGGGCCTGCATAATTTTCTCGAAACGGCTGAGGCAAACAAGCAGAATGGTTTTATGCATTGTCCATGTACTGTCTGTGAGAATACGAAGGCTTTCTCCAACTATAAAACCCTTCACTTCCACCTGCTTCAGAAGGGTTTTATGTCACACTATAATGTTTGGACCAAGCACGGAGAAAGAGGGGTTATGATGGAAGACAACGAAGAAGAAGAGGATGACGACAACTACCCGCCCCCTGAATACGGTGATGCTGCAATGGGGGAAGCTGAAGATCAAGAGGAACCAGACGATATGCCCGATGATGATCTTCGTCGGGTCATTGTTGATGCACAGAGAGAATACGAAAGTGAAAGGGAGAAGTTGAAGTTCGATCGCATGTTAGAGGATCACAAAAAAGGGTTGTACCCAAATTGCGAAGATGACAACAGAAAGCTCGGTACCACACTGGAATTGCTGCAATGGAAGGCAGACAATGGTGTATCTGACAAGGGATTTAGTTCGCTTCTGAAAATAATGAAGAATAAGCTTCCAAAGAATAACGAATTGCCCGGCAGTACGTACGAAGCAATGAAGGTTCTATGCCCTCTAGGATTGGAGGCGCAGAAGATACATGCATGCCCTAATGACTGCATCCTCTACCGCGGTGCGTACGAGGATTTGAACGCATGCTCGGTATGCGGTGCCTTGCGGTATAAGATCAGAAGAGATGACCCTGGTGATGTTGAGGGCCAGCGCACCGGGAAAAGGGTTCCTGCCAAGGTGATGTGGTATGCTCCTATAATACCACGGTTGAAACGTCTGTTCAGAAACAAAAAGCATGCCGAGTTGATGCAATGGCACAAAAAGACCGTAAGAAAGACGGGAAGTTGAGAGCACCCGCTGACGGGTCGCAGTGGAGAAAGATCGAGAGAAAGTGGAGCGACTTTACAAGTGACCCGAGGAACGTATGGTTTGGTTTAAGTGCAAATGGTGTTAATCCTTTTGGGGAGCAGAGCAGCAAGCATAGCACATGGCCTGTGACTCTATGTATGTATAACCTTCCTCCTTGGTTGTGCATGAAGCGTAAGTTCATTATGATGCCAGTGCTCATCCAAGGCCCTAAGCAACCCGGCAATGACATTGATGTGTACCTAAGGCCATTAGTTGATGAACTTTTACAGCTATGGCATGGAAGAGGTGTACGTGTGTGGGATGAGCATGCACAAGAGGAATTTGACCTACGAGCATTGCTGTTTGTAACCATCAACGATTGGCCTGCTCTCAGTAACCTTTCAGGACAGACAAACAAGGGATACCACGCATGCACACACTGTTTAGATGACACCGACAGTATATATTTGGACAAATGCAGGAAGAATGTGTACCTGGGGCATCGTCGATTTCTTCCGACCAACCATCAATGTCGAAAGAAAGGAAAGCATTTCAAAGGTGAGGCAGATCACCGGAAGAAGCCCGCCCTCCGTACTGGTGATCACATACTTGATATGGTCAATGATTTACAAGTAATATTTGGAAAGGGTCCTGGCGGAGTATCTGTTCCGACTGACGATGCGGGACGCGCACCCATGTGGAAGAAGAAATCTATATTTTGGGACCTACCCTATTGGAAAGACCTAGAGGTCCGCTCTGCAATCGACGTGATGCACGTGACGAAGAATCTCTGCGTGAACTTGCTAGGCTTCTTGGGAGTGTATGGGAAGACAAAAGATACACCGGAGGCACGAGAGGAACAGCAACGTGTGCATGAAAAAGACGGCATGCATCCAAAGCAGTATGAAGGTCCTGCCAGCTACGCTCTTACCAAAGAAGAGAAGGAAATCTTCTTTGAATGCCTGCTCAGTATGAAGGTCCGTCTAGCTTCTCGTCGAATATAAAGGGAATAATAAATATGGCAGAGAAAAAGTTCCAGAACCTAAAGTCTCATGACTGCCACGTGATTATGATGCAACTGCTTCCGGTTGCATTGAGGGGGCTTCTACCTGAAAACGTTCGATTAGCCATTGTGAAGCTATGTTCATTCCTCAATGCAATCTCTCAGAAGGTGATCGATCCAGAAATCCTGCCAAGGTTAAGGAGTGATTTGGTGCAATGTCTTGTTAGTTTCGAGTTGGTGTTCCCACCGTCCTTCTTCAATATCATGACGCACGTCCTAGTTCATCTAGTCGACGAGATTGTCGTTCTGGGCCCTGTATTTCTACACAATATGTTCCCCTTTGAGAGGTTCATGGGAGTCTTAAAGAAATATGTTCGTAACCGCGCTAGGCCAGAAGCAAGCATCTCCATGGGCCATCAAACAGAGGATGTCATTGGGTTTTGTGTTGACTTCATTCCTGACCTTAAGAAGATTGGTCTCCCTCAATCACGGTATGAGGGGAGACTGACTGGAAAAGGCACGCTAGGAGCGGACTCAATAATATGTAGGGACGGGCATTCTTGGTCTCAAGCACACTACACAGTTCTACAGAATTCTACCTTGGTGACCCCGTATGTCGATGAACACAAGAATATTCTGCGCTCCAAACACCCGGAGCAGTGTGACGACTGGATTACATATGAACACATCAGGACTTTCGGCAGTTGGTTGCAAACACGTCTCATGGGTGACAACACTGTTTCTGATGAGTTGTACTCGTTGGCCAGGGGACCATCTTCGACTGTATTGACTTACAAAGGGTACGAGATAAATGGGAATACATTTTACACGATCGCCCAAGATCAAAAGAGCACCAACCAAAACAGCGGTGTCCGCTTTGATGCAGCAACCAATAGGGGAAAGGACACATATTATGGTTACATAGTGGACATATGGGAACTTGACTATGGACATGATTTCAAGGTCCCTTTGTTTCAGTGCAAATGGGTTAATCTGTCAGGAGGCGGGGTACAGGAAGACCCACAGTACGGAATGACAACAGTGGATCTGAACAATCTTGGGTACACAGACGAACCATTCGCCCTAGCCAATGATGTGGCGCAGGTTTTCTATGTGAAGGACATGTCTACCAAACCGAGAAAAAGAAAAGATAAGGAAGCGAATACATCATACGATGAGCCAAAGCGCCACATAGTTCTTTCAGGAAAAAGAGACATCGTGGGATTGGAGGGCAAGACAGACATGTCTGAAGATTATGAAAAGTTTCATGAAATTCCTCCCTTCAAAGTCAAGGCTGACCCAAGCACCCTCTTAAACGATGAAGATTATCCATGGTTACGGCGCAATAAGCAAAGGACACAAGCGAAGAAAAAGTGAAGACTTTCTCTCCACAACTATATCATTGCAGTTACATGTGAAGAAATGAAATGCCTTTTGTAACAGATGAGTTTTCGTATGAAACCCTAATACTTCGAAAGAGATTGTCCGTTTTGTACACGAAGTGCATCCAATTTTTGCCGTAACCCTCTCAACTCTTTATAACCTTGGGCGGTGAAGGTCGTACCAATTCAGGGATGTGGGTGGGTGAAATTATGTGAAATTATGATGTCATGCCAAATTATGATGTCCGGAGTTAAAATAAGTTATTAAAAATGGAGAGGCGCAATGCTCACCTACACGTTGCTTAGCTTCAGGCCTTGAGAAACTGCAGATATATAGCTCCGTGCAGTTTACACCATTTCCTCAAGGCCTGAAGCTAACGTGCAGGTGAGCATTGCGCCTCTCGCTTCATCGTCTCTGCACTCAGGGGTTATAAACCGCTGCGAGTCCCTCTCGCTTGGTGAGGTGGGACTAAATTTTAGCCACTCCCAGGACCAAGGTCGTACCAATCAGGAAGAAGCACACGGATCGTGTGTTTCTTTCAAGCGCTTGTGAGCTGTTGGATCAGCACTATAACTAGTCCCGGTTCGTGCTAGCAACCGGGACTAAAGAGGCACACGACCCTATATATAACCCACCTCTCGGACATGTTCGACACTTAGTATGCAGGGGAAACCGTGTGTTTTGTTGATCTATCTAGAAATCCTTTAGTTCATCGACCGAATACAAATCATTCGGATTCCCTGCATACGGTCCGACGGTACATTTCATATGCGGGCACTCACGAGCCACCGTCGGGCTGTATGCAGGGGAAACCGTGTGTTTTGTTGATCTATCTAGAAATCCTTTAGTTCATCGACCGAATACAAATCATTCGGATTCCCTACATACGGTCCGACGGTGCATTTCATGCGGGCACTCACGAGCCACCGTCGGGCTATTTGCAGGGGAAACCGTGTGTTTTGTTGATCTATCTAGAAATCCTTTAGTTCATCGACCGAATACAAATCATTCGGATTCCCTGCATACGGTCTGACGGTGCATTTCATATGCGGGCACTCACGAGCCACCGTCGGGCTGCAACACATGAGTTTTCGTCCGAAACCCTGATACTTCGAAAGAGATTGTCCGTTTTGTACACGAAGTGCATCCAGTTTTTGCCGTAACCCTCTCAACTTTTTAGCACATGCTATGTGGGTGAAATGATCATACCATGCCAACTTTCAACCTTTTCAGAGTTCATTTGAAGTGCTTTTGAATTTCAAGGTTATTTAGCTCAAAAAATCAGTAAGTGCATGAAAAATACCAATTGAAGTCAGAAAGGGTTGAAAATTGATGATGTGGCTTTGAATGGTGAATTTTGAACACACAAAAAGTATGGAGTTAAAATAAGTTCAAAAAAATGAAATCCTTTTGTAACACATGAGTTTTCGTCCGAAACCCTGATACTTCGGAAGAGATTGTCCGTTTTGTACACGAAGTGCATCCAGTTTTTTCCGTAACCCTCTCAACTTTTTAGCACATGCTATTTGGGTGAAATGATTATACCATGCCAACTTTCAACCTTTTCAGAGTTCATTTGAAGTGCTTTTTAATTTCTTTCAAAACATCGTGGGAGTGGAGTTCAAAAAATAATCAACTAAAAAGCTTTTATAAACCTCTAGTATTTTTGAAACTATAATTATATAAAAATTATGCAACTAAAATTATCAAAGTATTTTTTGTTCAAAACATTAATAGCAAAAAGAATTTTCGTAAAGAATTTTTTTTGTTAGAAACTTTAATAGCAAACTAAAATAACCAAATCTGTTTTTGATTAAAACAGACATTGAAAATAACCTAAAACTTATCTAATTGAATATAATGATAAAACACAGTAACATTAAATAGCAGGAAAAAGAATCACTCAAAAATCTATTTTTTTAGTAAAGTTATTCACAAACTTGTGATTCACACGAATTTCAAAAAATTCTAATTTAAACTATTCAAATTTGAAAACTAAAGGCACTAACAGAAATTTTATAATTTTTGTGACCTAAAAGCAAAAGGAATCACTGAAAAACTGTAAGTATTTAGCTGTAAGTAGAAACAAAAAAAATAAAGCAAAAAAGAAAAAAAATAAAACATCCAACCGCACCGCGGCTGTGCCAGGCGCAGGCCATTGGTCCCGGTTGGTGCAACCAACCGGGACCAATGCCCCCTTTGGTCCCGGTTGGTGCCACCAACCGGGACCAAAGGTCCCTGTTTCCCGCCCTTTGGGCTGACGAAAAGAGACCTTTGGTCCCGATTGGTGGCACCAACCGGGACCAAAGGGAGGCATTGGTCCCGGTTGGTTCCACCAACCGGGACTAAAGGCTTTGCTATATAAGCCAACACTTAGGAATTTTTCCCCAAATTCTCACATCTCCCCCGACGCCGCCCGGCTGCTCCTCGTCGCTGTCGCCGTCGCCGCCCGCTCCTCGTCGCCGTCGCCCTCTCCCATCGTCGCTGTCGCCGTCGCCCTCTCCCATCGTCGCTGTCGCCGTCGCCGCCGAGCCCCGTCACCGCCCGCTCCTCGTCGCCGTCGCCCTCTCCCATCGCCGACCCCAGTGAGCACCCCGTCTTCCCCCGAGCCCTCGCCGTCGCGCCCTCCTCCCCGTCTCCGCGCGCGTGCCCCCCCGAGCCCGCCGTCCTCGTCGCCGGCCTCGTCGCCGGCCTCAAGCCATCGCCGCGCCCCCCCAGTGAGCCCCCTTTCCCATGGTCCCCTGCTCCCCGTCGCCGCGTGCCCCCGAGCACACCTCGTCGCCGGCCTCAAGCCATCTGCCACTGCTCCATGGTCGCCGGCAGCCCCCGTTGCTATGTTTTTTATGAGATGTATATTTTCATGTGGAGATAGATGATGATGTTGATAGATAGATAAATGATTTTGTTGATATATATATATAGTTCATTATGTTAGATAATTTGATGAAATGATGATATATATAGATAATATGATGATATCTATATGATGCTCTGTTGGAAACAATTAATTTTTCTGTTGTTGATATGATGATATATATATATATATGATATGATGATATATATATATATAGATGAGATGTATGTTCATGTGGAGATGAGATAGATAGATAAATGGTCATGTGGAGATGAGATGTATGTTCATGTAGAGATGAGATAGATGTATGTCCTCGTCGCCGACCTTGTCGGACATGACGACATGAGGGGGAGCGTCGTTGTTGTCTA
This sequence comes from Elymus sibiricus, assembly GCA_039707655.1. Lineage (NCBI taxonomy): Eukaryota > Viridiplantae > Streptophyta > Magnoliopsida > Poales > Poaceae > Elymus > Elymus sibiricus. The sequence goes on from CM077675.1 coordinate 19,923,219, forward strand.
CCCCCTCCCTGATAACTTCAACATGAGGGGGGACGTCGGACATGACATGAGGGGTGAGCGTCGTTGTCGTCTACCCCCTCCCCGATAACTTCGACATGAGGGGGGACGTCAGACATGACATGAGGGGTGAGCGTCGTTGCCTTGGTTTTCTTGAATCCTTTGACACTAGACAACGTGACATATAGAAGGGTAGATGAGATCAGGAAAAATATGGACCATTTTCTGCACATTCAGAATCGCGCCATTTTGTTAAATCCCTTAAAGGTTAAGAGAATCCCTTGTTTGACATTCATGAGAGAGGCGGTCCGGACGTCGGACATTCATGAGAGAGGTGGTCCGGACGTCGGACATTCATGTTTGTATATTAATTGCCATGTTGTAATATTTACAGAAACTATGGATCCAAGAGACTTGGAACAAGAACAGTTGTTGGGGGACATAATCCACGACGGACGTGATAGCTTGTCATATCTCAACGACACCGATGGTCTGGAAGGAGAGGTTGATGGCTCCGGTGATCGAACAATGGAGGAGGAAGGACATGATCATGATGGCTCCGGTGACCGAATGCCGGAGGAAGAAGGAGACCATGATGACGGCTCCGGTGACCGAACGGAGGAGGGAGCTGTTGCAAAGTCCGGCGAGGTATATATATTAATTAAGCCCGTGCTAACTAGCTAATTGATGCATTAATTGTTTTGGTATGTACATATATTAATTAACTCTTCTTTCTTCTTTTATAGCCCTCCGGATCGAGCCAAACTTCGGTAACGAGACGAGGCCCGAAGAAGAGGTTGCGCAAGGAAGAAAGGTTCACGATCACAACACTCGCGCAGGATGGCCATCAGATTGAACCCAAGCGGACCAAGGACGCATTTTCTGCTCAGTGCGGAGCTATTGTTAGGGACTACATCCCGATCAGCATCAAGCAATGGAATAAGCCTAAGGACGGCGCCCCTGATGGTGATTATGTCACCGATAGACAGAAAGATGATCTTTGGACCGCACTGAAGGCAAATTTCACCCTACCGCCAGAGGAGGATCCGAATAAGCCAGTTATAGAGCCACTGGTCAAGGCATGTGCTCTTAAGAAGATGGCAGATCTATTCAGGAGGTGGAAGAATGAGTTGAAATCAAAGTTTGTCGACAAAGGGAAGACTCCAGAATTCACCGGCCGATTTGAGAAGATAGGTGATCACTGGCCCGCATTTGTGGCCTACAAGACATCGGACAAGAGTAAACAAATGTCAGAGACAAACAAGATCAATGCTGCAAAGAACCAGTATCACCATCACACGGGGTCAGGTGGCTACCTCAAAGCCCGACCGTTGTGGGACAAAGCTGAGAATGACCTGCTTGCTAAAAACGTCGTACCACAGACATTGAACTGGCCAGACCGTTCAAGGACTTGGTTCTTCGGGGTTGGGGGAACTTTGGACCCTGAAACAGGGAAGTGCCGTTGGACGAACGAGCAACTTGCAATACCCATGAACAAGCTTCAGGAGTATATCACCGCAGCGCAGGAAGGGACGTTCATTCCCGACAGAGAGAAGGACGAGCTGACTGAGGCCCTAGGGAATGCTGAGCACCCTAGACGAACACGAGGCACACCAGGCTCCGTTCCGTGGAAGGTTGAGTTTCCCGACGCAGGCGGTTACAGAAGCCGGGAGAGAAAGAGGAAAGCGGAGCTGAGCGAAATTCAGAAGCTGAATGAAAGACTACAAAAGCTAGAGGAAGCTGAGAGCCAGCGAGCTGTCGGCCAACCATCTCAGCGGCACGAAGCTACCCCAGAAGCTACCCCGCCATCTCAGCGGAGAAGCAGCGTCGCTTCCACGGAGCCCGTTCAGCCTGACTTCACGGCTCCTATCTACCCCGTGGATACTATCACGGAGGCTCAACATTGCGAGCTCATGACGAAATGGCGGAACCTCACTTTGAAGGCGGCTGTCGGCTCTGTTGCACCTCCTCAACCCAACGGAACTTTTCACTGCTCACCGATTCCACATGGCTATGCTGTTGTGATGGTGGATGAAGTAATTGAGGGATTTGAGGAGCTCGAGCTTGACTGGCCTACATGTGAAGGAGAGAATAAGCTGGCTCGTACTCTGAGGAGTACATGTCTATGGCAGAAGGAGTACATCAAGCTTCCAAACTGGACGCCTCCGCCTCCTCCGCCTCCTCCTCCTCCTCAGGCGAATCAGGGCTCTCCGCCTCCTCCTCCTCCTCCTCCTCCGGCGAGTGATCAGGGCACACCGCCTCCTTCTCCGGCTCCTCCGACGCGTGAGGGCACTCCGCCTCCTCCTTCGCCTACTCTGGCACGTCGGAGCAGTACGCCTCCTCCTCAGCCTCGTCGGCAACGGCAGAAGACAGACGCCGCCGCTCCGGCTCCTCCGGCGCGTCGGAGCACTCCGCCTCCTGCTCCGCCTCGTAAGCAACGACGGAAGAGAGACGCCGCCGCTCCGGCGGCTAGCAGTACAAGAAGAGGCGGGAGGGAATACAGATACGGTCCATCTCTCAAGCCTCTGGAAAAGTTACCATATGAGAGGACCGAGTCTAAAAACGAGGAGATATGTCAGGCCGAATTGACGGCCCATTTTGCAAAGAAAACTCCAGCTCCGAAGGAGAAGCTAGATCCGGTGAAAGTGATGCGCACTATCAATGCCCTGAAGCGACCACCACCGCCTCCGCCGGATTCCAACTTTGACCGCTGTGTTAAAAAGACATATCAAGACGCGCGGCGGTCGGGAAGTACTTCCAGTGATGCAAGGTTAGCAAAACGAAGAAGTGGGAAAAAAATTCCCCAGCTCGGCGAACATGCGAACCAATCGTGCCCCCCGCTCAAGGTGTCTAGCGACATCGTCTCTAATCATCCGGGGATGGTGCCCGGTACCAATCCTGGTGATTACCTGAGCGATGATGTACAGTTTGAGCCGTTGGAGGTGGACGAATTCAGTTACCGGTACGGGCGGCCTCTCGTCAAACCTGATCATCCTCCTCTAACAACGATGATGCGAACATTGCATGAATGGTACATGAAAACCTGCCGCGAGTCAGGGAGGGATTCTTTGACGCTGAAGATTAAAGAGGAGCACGACCTTGTTGGAATGGATCAGTTGAATGTTGAATTTTAGGAGATATTCCAGTTATACAATCAAAAGGCCATCGACAAAACAATCGTGACTTGCTACTGTCTGTAAGTACTACTTCTGTAATTAAGTCTCTCTCTATATATAGCTCAGCTCTTTCATTGCATGTATATATAATTATCCTCACTATATTATGCAGATTGAAGATCGTCGAATGCAGAAAAGCACAAATGTATGACATTGGGTTCATTAACCCAGATATCATACATGAGTATACGGTTAAAAACAATGTCACAGAAACCGAGGACAACTTGCTACAATCGTTGCTTAAAAATCAAAACAAAGGGACAATACTCTTTCCTTACAACTTCAAGTGAGTGTTACTGTCTTGTGCATATTCGGTTTCCCTTATTACTCGAGGTTATAGTAATGTAATTGATGAGTTATGCATGCGTGCGCAGCTTCCACTTTATTCTGCTAGAGATTAAGCTTGAGCGGGGAGTAGTAATCGTCTTAGACTCGAAACGAAAAGATCCCCAGGAATATGCGGGCATGACTGAAATGCTCCAGAAGTAAGTTCAATCGATCATTATCGCATCATATCAGCAACTTTGTTCATTTCCTGATATCAAGTAATTATTTTCTTTGTCTGGCAGGGTTTGGAAAGAGTTCACCGTAATTGTTCCGGCACTGCCGAGGGAGCTGCGATTTACACACCCGAAAGTAAGTACTACTAGCTAGTTCCGCGCATCTCCCATTGATTCTAGTTCCATCAATACCATTTATCATCCTTGATTATCAGTTTGATTGAACTCTATTTCTCGTAAAGTGCTTGTGGCAGGAAAAAGGGAATAATTTTTGTGGATACTACGTTTGCGAGTTCATCTACAACGCGACTACCCCTAAGCGGGGCTACTCTGAAAAACAATTTCAAGTGCGTAAGCAATAATATTCACAATTTTATTTTATTACCATGATTTGTGTTGAGTTTCATTCATATATATGTATTGACCCCCTTCTTCAAATTAGACGTGGCAGATGTGGGATGAACTCCTACCACATGATCGCATACGAGCAATTCAAGAAGAATTGGCGGGATTCTTTCTTGACCACGTCATAAATAAAGCCGGAGAATACCATCTGGAATTTGAAATTAAATGTTAGGGATTGTAAGAGATCTTATATTGTACATATGTAGCTAGTAGCGACGGATAGATATACGAAAACTTGTTGTTCGACCAATCTCTCGGAGAAAGAGAGGTCGATCACTTCTCTGTGTATATGTTCATGACGATCTTGTGTACTTAATGGTTCCTTCATTTGCTTACTAGCTAGCGTGTCGAGTTCTCTCTATAGTAGCTAGCGTCGATCAAGCACGGAGAAAGAGATGACACTTCTCTCTATTAACTAGCTAACACAATATGAAACACCTCAATTAACCCTACAAACCCCCTAACCCCCCCTTTCAAAAAAAAAACAAAAACCCCGGTGCCTTTTGGTCCCGGTTGGTGTTGCCAACCGGGACTAAAGGTCCTGCCTTTTTGTCCCGGTTGGTGTTACCAACCGGGACTAAAGGTCCTCCTGCCTGGGCTCCTAGCACCGGCCACGTGGAGGGCCTTTAGTCCCGGTTCGTAAGCCAACCGGGACTAAAGGTTTTGGGCTTTAGTCCCGACCCTTTAGTCCCGGTTCCGGAACCGGGACAAAAGGCCCTTACGAACCGGGACAAATGGGGGTTTTCCTACTAGTGTATTCAGCTTGGCAGCCTTACGTCACTTAACAAACTAGATCTTTCGTCAAACAAACTTACTGGGAAAATTTCCTGATACTCTGTCCAAATGCCGGAACATACAAACCATGCAAATGGCCAAACTTTTCAGTACAATATTGAGAGTAAAATGTACAGAACCATCACAATCGTGTCACACAATGCAAAAAAACCACACTATATAAAATATTGCATTTTGCACCGCACCAAAAAATTGGCAGTCGCCAAAAACACTGATGATAGATGTTATGCGTTTGGATGACATCACTAATCGGCCGGGCCCACCCGTCACGCTGATCTGACAAAAAATATTACACCTAAGCAAATTGATTTGGTCTTCTTCTTCTCCCTCTCTTTTTGAAGCATTTTATCAAACACGTTTAGGAATACAAATCGAGCAGCAGCAGCCTCACGTACTCCACCACCACCGCCTCCTCCTCCCAGGCCTCGGCATCCCGCTCATAGGCGCACATGCACTGGAGGGCCGCGCACACCTCTGTCATCGGAGCACAAGAATACGACCAGCTGCCACTGCTTCAGCCGGCCCTCCGGCGCACCGCCACCTGGAGCCCGATTCACCGCGGCCCCTCCCCCTTACGTAGCTCCTTCCTCCTCCCTTCCCCATGCATCCCCTTACTCCCTCTTCCAGTCGGCCACGCGCCTGCAGGTACCTTGCTCGTTAGTTCACGCCCTCTCTTCCTTTCCTCGAATCCAAGTTAACGCTCATTCCAACCCCATGCAGGTCTACGATGTTTTCCCTGTCGAGGGTGCTCACGAGGAGGCCCTTCACCTCCGCGGCTGTTGCCGCCTCGACTTCAATGGTGAGGAAGGCTCGGAACCCCCTCGAGGAGTTATTCGAGGTTGAGGGGCGCACGACGACAAGTTCGAGGGGTTGGGGTGCTTGCGATCCAGATCTGAGAAAACGAGGAACGATGAAGAAGAAGACTAAGTCCAATTTGCCTAAGTGGCATTTTTTTTCTGCCACCTCAACCTGACGGATGGGCTTGGCCGATGAGTGACGTTATCCAAACACTTAGCATCTATCATCAGTGTTTTTTGTCACTATTAATTTACTTTGTAAAGTAGTTGTTTTTTGCATCGTGTGACACGATTGGAGTAGGAGCTAAAGGTAAACTTTGTACTCCGTAAAGCGGGTGCCAGAAGCACCAAGCTTGACATGTACTCCCTCTGTACCACAATACTTGTAGCGGGGGGAACTTGTACTAGTTCTCTCCAACAACAAGTATTTAGGTACAGAGGGAGTAGTAATTTATATATTCTCAAAGATTCTTATTGTTGTCGTACTATTTCATTTCGTTCGAGAGTAGTCTCATCAGCAATACATAATTAAGAAGCTGAGAGAGCTAGTGAGCTTAACTAGCAGCCAGACTAGCTGCTAGTTGGCCGTCCCTGCTGCTGCTGAAGCAGAGGAAGTAGGAGTAGCTAGTGAGTAGGAGCACTGCTGCACAGCGATCTGGTCGACGGCGAGCGTGTCGCTAGGGAATGGACAGGAGCCGGCGTGGTTACCCACTTGCCCTACAGCGGCGCGCATGACGCCGGCAGAGACACCCTCGACGTCGGCGCAGTTCCACGACACCTTCCTCTCCTTGGTCATCTCGGCTGTGACGTTGGTCATGCAGATCCCCTTGAAGGGCGCTGACACATACCTGACAGGTGTTCAAGATTGGCAAATCATTTCATCTAACAGACACAAACAGTGTCTGTTCAAGGGTCAAAGATCTGTTGAGATAACACAGGGACAGACAAACAGCCCCAAGCCATGCCTGGGACAAAACCGACCAACAGAAGCTTCTCATATCAAAAGACTGTTAGGAATAATCTTGAGTTTAATTAGTGTTAGCAAGGGGCACGTTGATGGGCAATAAGCCACGGCGGCGACTACGCCAGAGCGTGTGCGTGCGTGAGCTGGGCGTGTCGGGTACGGTCCGTGGCCGTGCGTGCGTGTGAGTGTCTGGGCATAGTCCGACCTGTGTATGGCGTGTGTGTGCGTGCGTGTGATGCACGGGGGTGTCCGTGCGGGTGTACACCGTGCGTGTGTACACCGTGCGTGTGTGTAGGCCTAGTCAGTTGGCGAGCGAAGCGGTCGGGAGGAGCTGGTCTGTTGCGGGCTCGCCGCGACCCAGACGTGTTCGTGCATGTAGTGGGCGCGGCCAGAGCGGGCGGGACCGAGTGCTCCGAGTGGGGGAGAACGTGGGTTCGTGCCCAGGCGTGTCCCTGGTATAAAGCCCCTCGTATGTGCGTTGTAACTGGTGTGGGTTTTGAGTTCGTGCTTATGGATTGCCGTTCGGGCGGCGGGCGTACGTGCGCCGGAAAAACCACCTTGTCCCCTGTGTCTTTCTTCTTCCTCCTGTGATCCTGTCTTCTTCTTCCTCGTGTCGTTCGAGCGCAGCAGAGGGAGAAGAGAGTGCTACAGAGAGAGAGAGAGAGAGCTGGGGCAAAGGGGCTCGGTTCCAACAATTGGCATCAGAGCGACCAGGTTCGGGGGTGCCGTGGCGTGCGGTGGCATCCGCGGCGAGCACGGCGAACATGGAGGCCGCGGCTGCGGCGCACGCGTGGCACTGAGACGCAGCACGGCGGCGCACGGAGCTGCGGGCCCGCAGCGAGTGGCGCTCGACGGGGCATAGCGCAGTGGAGTGTGGCGGTAGCCGCATCGGCGGTGGTACGCGACAGCGGACGGTGAGGTGGCCGCGTTGCACGGCGTCTGCGGCAGCTCGTGCTGGAGGCACACGATGGCCTCGGGCGGCAGCAACCATGGCGACGTCGACGTCGGGCCGGCACTCCTCTAGGCCATGGCTTAGGGGGTGAATGATGGGCAATAAGCCACGGCGGCGACTACGACCAGAGCGTGTGCGTGCGCGAGCTGGGCGTGTCGGGTACGGTCCGTGGCCGTGCGTGCGTGTGAGTGTCTGGGCATAGTCCGACCTGTGTATGGCGTGTGTGTGCGTGCGTGTGATGCACGGGGGTGTCCGTGCGGGTGTACACCGTGCGTGTGTGTAGGCCTAGTCAGTTGGCGAGCGAAGCGGCCGGGAGGAGCTGGTCTGTTGCGGGCTCGCCGCGACCCAGACGTGTTCGTGCATGTAGTGGGTGCGGCCAGAGCGGGCGGGACCGAGTGCTCCGAGTGGGGGAGAACGTGGGTTCGTGCCCAGGCGTGTCCCTGGTATAAAGCCCCTCGTATGTGCGTTGTAACTGGTGTGGGTTTTGAGTTCGTGCTCAAGGATTGCCGTTCGGGCGGCGGGCTTACGTATGCCGGAAAAACCACCTTGTCCCCTGTGTCTTTCTTCTTCCTCCTGTGATCCTGTCTTCTTCTTCCTCGTGTCGTTCGAGTGCAGCAGAGGGAGAAGAGAGTGCTACAGAGAGAGAGAGAGAGCTGGGGCAAAGGGGCTCGGTTCCAACACACGTGTTGTGGTTCGCTTGCATGCAGTGGCTACGATTAGCAGCTAGCTGAGTTTGGATAGTAGATGTGGTCTGATAGTACAAGATGTAATCAAGGTTAGGACATTGTGTCTGTGTATGAGTTCTATTAGGAGTCATACACGTATTGTGTTAGTACTACTAGTTTGAGTTCAGTTGGTAGTCGTACGTACTTGGTTTTGTACGTGTGTCCGGGTAGTATTAGAATTGCTGTACGAGTAGGTTTCAGTCGTATTGGGTCATGACTTGGTGTACACAAGGCTGCGTGACTTTTATGTATCAAGTTGAGGGAGAAAAGGAGAAATAAAGAAAAAATAAGGGCACAACAAGGGTCTTCTGTTTTTTGAGAAGAACTCCAGATTATATTGAAAATAAGTAGTTTTTTGATCGTGCGTGTTCATCATGTTTTGATGTGATTGATCCATGGGCGAGTCTAACACAGGCACTACATGGTTACATCTAAAATGAACACTATTAGCAAGAATTTACCTGTCATGTATTGCATCCGGATCCAGATAAAGCTTCCTGAAGCCATATAAATAGACGAGAACATGCAGGGAGCAGACATCAAGCATAAGTGCAAGCAAGCAACCAAGAAAGCTCACGGTCACAGATACCTCCTTCACCACCATGGGCGAGAGAGTCTGTGCCAGCGATCTCGTCGGAGTCTACAAGTGCGAAAGGCGAACCGGAGCAAACACCTGGGAGCCCGCCTTTAAGTGCCAAGTGCCCAACTGGCGCTCATGTGCATTCTCGCGTGGGCCAGCCCATGAACACCACCTTTCCTGCCTGAACGCTCGCTCGTTCCATTTCGTTCGTGCGGTCATCCACAATTCGCTCTCTCGGTTGACCAAGTTCTAAGCAGTTCACATGTTAACCGGATGAGGTGGACCGTTTGACCAATAGACTTTTTCAAAAAAAGAATAAAAAATGGAAATTTTCATCAGATTGAATAAGTTCACAACTTCGGAAGGTTCAAAAAAATGTTCCAAAATTCATTTTGAGAAAATTTATAAATTTAGGAAAAGTTTGTGAAATTTAGAAAAAAGGATAATTGAAAAAAGTTCAAAACTTTAAAAGTTCGTAGTTTTATTTTTTTTCCAAAAATTAGAAAAAATCACGAATGAGAAATAATTTCACAAAAAAAAACTTCTCAAGAATTAAAACAATCATTATTTGAAAAAATTCACAAAATTTATAAAAGTTCACAAATTTGAGAAAACAATTCATGTATTTGACAAAAAAAGAAAAAAGAAAAAAAGGAAGCCAAAAAGGAAGAAACCAAAACAAATACCGAAAGAAACTGGAAAACCAACAACGCATAGACACTTGTTGGGAAGCTTCCTGAAGCTTCCCAAAACCGAGGGGCTTCTAAAAAAAAACTTAAATAACTCTGTATTTGACACATAGGGACCATAAGAAAAACACTAAACAAACAGACGGGCGTACCCACACATATCGTACCACTCGAGCGGGCCACAATGAGACGAATTCAACTGCGAGGGGGAGGGCTTGGGCGTTTACTCTTTCTGTTTAGATTTGTTTTTTTTATTACTTTTATTACATACATTTTTAAAATTGTATAAATATTTGTAAAAATAAGGTTTAAAAAATTGCAAATGTTTTACAATTCATGGAGATTTTTATAACTTGAGAAGACATTTGAAAAACTCGTTATGAGGTTTGCCTCAGTGCAGCCCTCCTAAAAAAGTTTACAGATTTTGATGCAGCTTAAAGATGGAGGTTAGACGATACCACTTTAATTAAAAATACCATTAGATTTGTTCTTGTCTCTTGTCTGATGCATCGGGAGAATATTTATTATAATTAGTTGATTGTGACCGTACGAGAACAGCGTTTTAATTAAATTTAAGATTCGTGTAAACTTTTAGGGGATGTACCGAAGCAAAACGCGTTATTAATATGTTTTTTAATTTTCAATTTGGTTGAATTTCTCGTTAGCGCAATCCTACTGCACTTTTGTAGATGTTCATAAATAAAGTCTCGTCGAAGACGATAAAGGTTGAGGTAACAAAGCCATGGGGGCACAAAGCACATTGCCTCACCCATCCCACCATGACGACCACTTGGGAAATATCACTGGAGGTAGAACTTCACGTAACGTAGTTGATCTTCTTGCCTTAACAAATTTATCGTTTCATTCACACCTTGAAGGCTCCCAAGCAGACCTAAAAAGGCACATGCACCCTCCAAACGTAATTAGAACTGGACATCCATAAATTTCGAAATTCGGATTTTAAGCATGGCAACCCGAACGTTTTTATGGCAAATTTAGTTGACGCGAGCTGCTAAGTTTAGTTGGTGAACAAGACAATTTTGTCACAGTTCTTTTTTATCAGAAAATTGTCATGTTTACCAACTAAATTTGCCACCTCGCGTCAACTAAAGTTGCCATGAAAAACGTTCGGATTACCATGTTTAAAATCCGAACGTTCGGGATTTATCATTTCCGTTAGAATTTGGGTTGCTTGGTGATGAGTCTATTGTTTGGGCTTCAAAGGATAATTTCCTTCACGCATTTTTTTATGAAAAAAAAAACTTCTGATCTACTCCCTCTGTTCCTAAATATAAGTCTTTTTAGAGATTTCATTATTGGACTACATACGGATGTATATAGACATATTTTAGAGTGTAGATTCACTCATTTTGCTCCGTATGTAGTCGGAAATCCGTTTCGGCTCTCGGGTCCAGATGCTCCCGCAATCTGGACCACAAGCCAGCCTCGCGATTCCCCCACAGCCTGGTATTCAATCTCTTATTTCAATTTAAAAGTACGTTCACTGGCCCACCAGTTGTAAGGCCCAGCGACGGCGGGTGGACGCCGCTAGTGTACAGATGCCACCAGACGGACCTGGGCCACCCTCCCGGCAGAACATGACCAAACGCCGGCCGTCCCCTACAGATATCTCTCCCCTCACCTCACAGGACTCGATTCCCCCTCCGAGCCCCACACCGTCTCCTTCCTCGGCAAGATTTAGTTCATCCACCGTTGACCCTTATTCCTCCACCTCTCCCATCTCTGCGGCAATGGAGTCCTCCTCCTCTGCCATCAAAAACCGGCCGACGCCGCCGCCCCTTCTGCCGCGCAAAAATCATCACCGCCGTATGCGGCCCGTGTGGATCCAAGCCTGGGCATTGGTACTACAAGTGCTGCCTAAAAGATGTCAGTTCTTCCTCCCCTCGACCAGCTTCTTATTCTTCATAATACATTGACATTTGCTCATAGTGACTGTCTTTTTTGCAATTTTTCATCCAGGCCGGAAGATGTTAGTTCTACGAGTGGCAGGAGGGGTACGAGATGTACCTACTTGCTAACCAAGGTGTAGAAGTCACCGACGACAAAGAACTTACAGAGCTCAAGGCTGGGGAGCAGGGGTTACCGATGGCACCTCCTGCCACAGTTAACAGTGAATCTAATGCCATATCCTAGAAGGGAGGGGCGTTCTGCCGAGGACAGGGTGCAAATGCTCAATCACACTGAACACTGAATCCTCTGCCACCGTGGGGATGGATCTGCGATGAGCAGGTCGAGAGTTTCGAGTGGGTTCTTCCAGAGTTTGTTAGAATGATGTGAGGCAAACCTTCTATGACAATTCTGATAGGTAATCCATAATTCTTGCTGTGATTTTTTTACTCCTTTCATTTCATTGTTTATGGTGATAAATGCTTGTTCACTTCTGCTGCCATGTATGTCCAGGTGAGGACGATGGAGGTTGTGATCAAGAATATACCGCCATCGACAACCTATCGCTGGTGCAAATGGCATGTGCTCTTCGTGTACCCAAGGTCCAAGGACATCCATTACCTGCAACCAGAACAATGATACGAGGGTATAGGTTACAAGAAAGTGAGTATGGCAAAAACAAAACAAAATCAAATATATAAAAGCCGTACTTTCAGTATGTGGCAATTGGGCATTCCACATGCTCCAACAGCCAGCACTCACCCTCAAATTTATCACCATCGTCCAACGTCCTCACTTAATAGATAACACTTGCCAATTTCTCCAGCTTCTCAGCTCGAGTGTGTTTTGCCCTGTACAACTTCTTTTCTAGTTCTTCCATTCGGTATACATGTGAGCTGCCCTGTACACTTTGTCTTCTTGGCATTAAGCCTACTTTTCCATGCTCCCACGAATAAAGATTGTAAAAATTGCAGTCCTCTCAAAGAGAGTCGAATGTCAGCCCAATAGTAGGTTCGACGACATGCTTACCCAACTTATCAGCATATGCCCGAATTGTCTGCTCTAGCACGCCAGTCCTCTGCAGACATTGCTGCCTGTCCGGCGGATGCTTCCCCACTCTAAATCTTGCATGCAACAGGGAACAAGGTCCAAACCACATTTAAAAAACCAACCCACAGATGTCCTGACTGGATCTGAAATTTTACAGTACTGTCAACACTCGCCTGAATTTTTTAAAAAGGATGTGCTACCTAAGTTCATGCTTTTTAGGTACAAAAACTTCTGAGCAAAACCCTAACCCTGGTTGTTCTGGCATAGCTGACCGAGTTGGATGAGACCACAAGTCCACAACCCGCACACCCTTCACTGCCACCCAACCAAATTTCATAGAACTTATTGGACCAAATTTACAATTCTAGTCTCATATATCACCAATTAGCTCGCTCCTGGGCCCATGTACACGAAGCAGAGCGAGTTCCGAGCTGAATTCCACAAGGTTGTCAACCACATGCTGACAATTGATGAGCTCGAAGAGGCGTGGAAGATGTTGGTAGAGAAGTACAACCTGCAGAGCCATACGCACATGTCCCAGGTGTATGGTATTAGAAACAAATGGGCGAAACCTTATTTTAATTGTGTTTTCTGTGCAAAGATGAGAAGCACCCACTGGAGTGAGAGCGCTAACAGTATGTTAAGGTCTTATGCCCCCCCGGGATGTCCACTGCACATGTTTGTGAGGCATTCCATGCGCCTCCAATTTGCAAGGGATGCAGATGAGAGTTATGAAGAAAAGCACAACAAAACTGTGAGTGCCCAATTCCTGACTTTGCATTTAGCCCTTCAATTCATGAGACAGAACCAGTCTAACATGGAATTGGGTTATTCCCGTTGCAGGCCGGCGTTGTGGTGAAGTCTAATATGTCGATAGAGAGACACGCAAGCAAGATTTACACACGTGCAATGTTCGAGCAGCTTGGTGAGCTGCTGTACCAAGCTCACATGTACCGAATTGAAGAGCTGGATAGGGGTAAGTTGTATAGAGTGACACACACCCAGGCAGAGAGATGAGAGAAGTGAACACGGGTTATATACGAATTGAAGATACTGGACGATGGTGCCTTGTTCGAGTGTGAGTGTGGCCTCTTTGAGCACATGGGCATGCCATGCTGCCATATGCTGAGGTTATAACTAAACTGTATGTTTTCACCAATACGGTATCTAATATGATTCCATATGATTTGCTGATTCGAGTGTGATGCAGGTTATGGATGTTCTTCGGTACACAGAGATCCCACATAATTTGATCCTGAAGAAGTGGACAAGGGATGCGAGGGATGTTCTGCCGCCTCATCTGCAAATATATCAGTGAGACCATGCTGGTAGCAGGACAATGACCCATCGGCACGCTACTCTGTATGTGCACGCCATGGAGTTGGTCCGTCTCGGCGATGCATCCCGCACAAGCTTATGAGAAATGGATGAAAATAATTAGGGATGGGATCGCTGCTCTCGCTGAATATGAAGATCAGAGAGATGGTTTAGAGCTGGAAGACAAGCCTGCACTAGCATGTACTGCAGCGGCAAAATGCAATGAAGTTGTGCCCGCTGCTGCGATGGCGGACAAGAAATGCATGTAGATACTCTGGCTGGGCTGGAAGCACCTGAAAAGAGAAGGAAGGCAGGGCATCCGACGAACAGCCGTGAGAAAAAAACCTGTCCGAAGAGAGGTGACTTGCTGAAGAAACCAAGGAACGAGGCTAAATGCAACAATTGTGGCGTCGCCGTTCACAGGATGAATACTTGCACAAATGCAGCGGCAGTTAAGCTTCAGACTGTGCCTTGTTAACTTTGACGGTTCAGTCTTGTAAGGGAATTTTTTGTTAGTCAGAGTTGTTTGTTTTTCCCATGGGGCTGTAGGTGTAGTGTTTCTCTTGGAGCATGTCGTGGAACCAGGGGTGAGAACATTCCTGTGATGTTGATCGTAGGGTTTTCCAGTAGATGTTGCAATTTTTTTTTTTTTGATAGAGAGTTGGACACTGCCCAATGGGCACATGGAGCCATTGCATCTGTGTGTGGATATTGGGGGTCTTGCTGTGCGGGTCCCAACTGTTTGCATACAGTATATGTATCTTCCAAACGCCAACACACCTAAATCGACTGACTTTTCGAAAAGTTTCAGAGTTTTCTGCACATACATGCAAGAAGAACTACTTGTCAACTTGCCAGGCCAAGCCGGAGGTGAGGGCGCCTGAGCTGGGCCAGCTGATGGAGGGCGCCATCTTCACTGCTTCTGCCTCGCCCTTGATTCTGAACATTGCTAACTGATGGAGGGACGCCCACTCCATGCTACAACGCTAGTTTCCCAGAAATATCCCCAATGAAGCCTCTGCCCATTATAAAGACTTGGGGCTTGCTTCAAATTTCGAAATTCAAAATGAATAAGACACACTTGTCACACCAACACGCCTGTCAGCTCGCTCCCAACGCTCCCCCCTCCCACCATACAGGGGGCCATGACAAACGGTCGTGGCCGTGAAACGCAAACACCTGTACCACGCGTCCAGAGTACAGGTGCGTCAGGGCAGTTAACTAGCAGACATCCGTCCACTCTCCCGTCTCCCCCAGCCTGTACGTACACGCTGCGAGGACAGGGTATACTACATTATATATTACCGTATTCCAATGACAGTGACTTGTGGCACAGATCCCGATGCATAACTGTGGGGCTGAGATTTCGGGTCCATCTGGACCCGAGAGCCAAAACGCCCCTCCCGTATGTAGTCCCCTATTGGAATGTCTAAAAAGACTTATATTTAGGAACGGAGGGAGTATTCATCAAACATCATGGCAGTACAAAGAAATTCTAATATATTAAACCCACAAATTAATAAATTCAACGTAGAAAGAAATTCGAATATATTAAACTTCTGATCAGTTTGCTTTATACTTTTCTGATATATTAAACGCATGTAGGATAACACACACGCGGAAATATCTACTTGGGATAGATCAGAGGAGTCGCCGCAGTCGTTAGCGAAAAGTAGAAAAGTATAACGCCGGTTGAAAAGTATATGTGTATAGCCGGCCGGACCAGTGTGCGATTTGAAGCAGGGACGAAGCTAGAAAAAAACTTTGATGGGGTCATGTCTATGACAATGGGGTCATCTTCCATAAATGGACAATAATTAGTACTAAAATAATGAAGGATTATCTAATTTCATTGGGGTCAATTGACCCCAATGCTTACATGGGAGCTTCGTCCCTGATTTGAAGGCTGTCCAGCTCAAGCAACGACAACAGTAATGGTGGGCGACGGGAGGTGAAAGACTGAAAGGTAAGGGTTGACGGACTCCAGGTCTTCGCTGCAAGTTTGTATTTATAATTTATTTTTTGAGGTGAAGATGATATGCAAGTGTTGTGTGTGGACGTGAGGCTGCTGTGAGTGTCTTTTTAAACCCCTGGGGCATCATCCAGCTCACTCACGCACGCTTCACAGCGCTCATATATACCGGGAAAAGAAGAGAAGGCTTCCTTCGTACGTATTGTGAGCTCCGGCGAGAAGAAACGGTACTTGTGTTTCCTCTCCTCTCCATACTACCAGTATTATTCACCGAGTAGTATGTCTTTCTTTTTCTTTTTTGTGGGTGTAAAATGAGTTCTAATATCATTTGTTTATAGCGGAGTAGTAATTCTGAGCAGTCCACAAAGTAGCTCCATATTCACGTGATGGCTAAGCCGTTAGCAAACTTCTGCCGTGGATCGAGGCCGTGATCTGGCCGTAATTTAATTCCACATACTTCATCACATAAAATGAATCATATTACTTATTTATTAATTTGTTTTCGTGGGTAAAACTTTTGATGCATCATATATTCATCTTCACAGCAGTAAAAAAAAATCAAAAGTAACACGTCACTACCGGAATTGACGCCGACGCCGACGGCCTTATCTATGCCGACGGCCACCGTCGGCATAGACGGAGGTATGCCGACGGCCTAGAGCCAGCCGTCGGCGTACCCGGCCGTCGGCATACCTCCGTCTATGCCGACGGTGGCCGTCGGCATAGGGAGACCGTCGGCATATCTCTGACTATGCCGACAGTGGCCGTCGGCGTAGCCCGACCATCGGCATATGTGTGGGCCCGGACGCCCCGGTTTTAACAGCCGGTTGACGCCGTCATACGTATGCCGACGGCCCTAACGTCGGCCGTCGGCATACCTATCTGCCGCCACATCAGCGATCTGCGGCACCGTGGGCCCGGAGCTATGCCGACGGTTATGCCGTCGGCATATCTCCGGCCCCACGGTGCCGCGGATCGCTGACGTGGCAGGGAGCTATGCCGACGGCTATGCCGTCGGCATATCTACGTTCATTTTTTTTAAATTTTTTTTGTTTTTTTATAATTTTTTGTTTAAAAAAATTAATTAAATAGAGCTATGCCGACGGCTATGCCGTCGGCATAGCCCGGTCAATTTTACATTTGTTTTCTGTTTTTAGTTTCTGTTTTAAATTGCTTATATCTTTTAAGATATTTGATGTTTTTGAGTGGTTCTTTTTGCATTAGATTCAAAATTTTGTCTAGTTTCTGTTTGTGCCATTAGTTTTAAAATTTGAATGGTTTGAATTTGAATTTGTTCAAATTTGCTTCAAACCCTAGATTGTGAATAACTTGAGTTTACAAATAGTTTTTAATTTAATTCTTTTTACTCCTAGTCACGTGTTAGATTGTTGTCACAGTAAGATTTATTTGGTTATTTTTAGAATAATTTAAATTAGGATTTTAATTTTAGGGTCATTTAGCTCAAAAAAAATCATTAAATGCATGAAAAATAGCAAATGAAGTTAGGAAGGGTTGAAATTTGAGGATGTGGCTTTGAATGGTGCATATTGAATGCACAAAAAGTCTGGAGTTGAAATAAGTTAAAAAAAATGAAATGCCTTTGTAACAGACGAGTTTTCGTCCGAAAGCTTGATACTTCGAATCAGATGGTCCAGTTTGTACACGAAGTGCATCCAGTTTTTGTCGTAACCCTCTCAACTTTTTAGCACAAGCTATGTGGGTGAAATGATGATACCATGCCAAGTTTTAACCTTTTCAGAGTTCATTTGTAGTGTTTTTCAATTTTAGGGTCATTTAGCTCAAAAAAAATCATTAAATGCATGAAAAATAGCAAATGAAGTTAGAAATGGTTGAAATTTGAGGCTGTGGCTTTGAATGGTGCATATTGAATGCACAAAAAGTCTGGAGTTGAAATAAGTTTAAAAAAATGAAATGCCTTTGTAACAGACGAGTTTTCGTCCGAAAGCTTAATACTTCGAATCAGATGGTCCAGTTTGTACACGAAGTGCATCCAGTTTTTGCCGTAACCCTCTCAACTTTTTAGCATAAGCTATGTGGGTGAAATAATGATACCATGCCAAGTTTCAACCTTTTCAGAGTTCATTTGTAGTGCTTTTCAATTTTAGGGTCATTTAGCTCAAAAAAAATCATTAAATGCATAATTAAGAAGGCCTCAAATGGAAAAGTGCTCAAAGTGAGAAAGTTCCATATCGTCGAAAGGAGAAACTTTGATATTTGGGCCATAGCCATCCGATCTCATCTCTAAGGCCGAAGTTGTGTTCGAAGTACTGAGATTTTGTATCCAGAACACTATTCGGCTGATTAAGCCCCCAAGACGACCTCATATGAGAAAATGTTCTATAGGGATTGTCTTCGTCTCGTCAAATCGGTCGATTTTGATATAAAAATCGTTTAAATCCGAGGTCATATGCAAAAGTTAGAGGCATCTGAGTGCGGCTATGTCCCTCCAGAGCGGTAGTACCGCTCCCATAAGCGGAAGTACCGCTTGAGCGGTACTACCGCGCTTCCACTACCGCTCTACTACCGCTTAGAAATTACTTCTGGACCCCCGAGCGTAAGTAGCGCGGCACTTAGCCGTGCCCAAAGCGGTACTACCGCTCGAGCGGTACTACCGTGCCCAGAGCGGTACTACCGCTTATTTCAAATCAAAAAAATAATAATTTTAAAATTTTTCAAAATTAATTTTATTTAAAAATAAATAAATGATGCCATATTTGGATTCCTCACATTTTTCTGATAATAATGGATATATTATTTGTCGAATTTCGATTTACAGATTTAAATATATTAATTATGTCATATTAAATGAATAAATGGCAACAAAAATTAATAAAATAATATTATTACTTATTTTATTTTCATTGAAATTCAATATTATTAGTACTTATTTTGTTTATTTTAATAATTGTTTAGAATTCAAAAAATTAAATCATGTGACATCAAGACCTAACGGTTAACAGGATTGATAGCTTAAGATTGTCAGGAAAACAACAAGTGCAGACTTGAAAACTAGGGGAGATAGAACCTGAAAGTTAAGCGTGCTGGGGCTGGAGTAGTGAGAGGATGGGTGACCGGCCGGGAAGTTAGACGATTTGGAATGAGTGCTGATTAGAGAATAGAGATTAAATTCTGAAGCAACGAGGAGAGGTGATTAGAGATTAAATTGTCAAATAATTCAAAATTGTAATCAGAAAAAAAATTAAAAACAAATCAAAAAATTGAAAAAAAAATTGAATTTTTTTTAAAATTAATTAATTAATTAAATTGAGCTATGCCGACGGCTTAACCGTCGGCATAGCTTCGTCCAATTTTTTTTGTTTTTAACATTTTTGAAAAAAAAATTAAATAACTAAATTAAGCTATGCCGACGGCTTAACCGTCGGCATAGTAATGCCACGTGGCACTCGCTGGTTGGCCGCAGTTTGATGACGGTTTCGTCTGCCGCCGTCAAACGGAAAACTATGCCGACGGGGAAACTATGCCGACGGCCGTACGAACACTGTCGGCATAGGTACCTATGCCGACGGCTTTTCTATGCCGACGGCAGGCCCAGGTACGCCGACGCATACGGTGCCGACGGGGCTATGCCGACGGTGGCCATCGGCATAGGTCTATCCCGACGTGATTTGGACCTATGCCGACGGCTTTGGCCGTCGGCATAGCCAGTAATTCCGGTAGTGCGTCGTCTCAAGATGATATAATCACAAAGCGTTCACGCTCGATCTCCGGATACCAAGACATATGCAATTTAATAAATCCAGTCACACAAAAAGGGTAAAAGCATTTTTAATCGGACCTTCTATTTCGTCCTTATCTTCGTGCGGACGGTCTGGTGATCAAATAGAAGAGAGATAAAATTTCACCGAGCCGAAACACCTGAATTGTCTTCATATGTTCGGGTTGTCACGAAGGGGCTGTTTGGTTTCAGCCCCAGTTTGCCTCGCCAATCGCGGGCCGACCAAAAAATTGGTGAAGGATTCATGCACCCTCGTTTCGCCAATTTCTTGGCGTGAAATCAGTTGGAGGGAGGACAGCCGGGCTGGGCGTGCCAAAAAATAGGAGCTAATCCAAACGGACGCCCACGTCTCTGTCAACGCCAATGTTTTGGCTTGGCAGCTGCGGGCAGCGATCCAAACGGCCCCGAACTCCCAACTCAGCCCATGCGTACTTCGGAGTTCGGACACAATAATACAACGAGTTTACCAAGAACCTTCCATCCTGATGCTTATGTTTTATATTTTGCAGGTAGCAATGGCCTCAGCCCGTCCCAAACGACCCAGAAACCCCGCCATGCTTCTATTATTGGCAGTGCTCCAGCTCTCTTTGGGCGCTAGCAAAATCAACTGCGCAAAGCTCCCTGATAACAACACAGATGTGCTCTGGTTGCAAGCTTTCCGGCATGAGATCACATCTGATCCCTTTGGATGGTTCCGCTCTTGGAACTCCAGCGCCAACCACTGCCTGTGGCCGGGAGTGAGATGCAGCCGAGCACATCCAGGACGTGTGGTGGCGCTCCGACTCATCGGCCTAAACCTGACTGGCCAAATCAGCTCCTCAATTGGGAACCTTACGTTCCTCAGAACTCTCAACCTGTCCACAAATGGATTCTCTGGCCGATTACCTCCTCTGAACCATCTGCAAAAGCTTCAAGTCCTTGACCTGAGCAACAACCGATTGCATGATAGTATCCCAGATGCAATTACCAACTGTTCCAGCTTAAGGAAAATCGACCTCACTACGAACTTCCTAGTAGGCAAAATTCCTCTAAAAGTAAGCCTCCTCTCCAACCTCTCAGTTTTGCGTCTTTCTTCGAATAATCTCACCGGGCTCATCCCGCCGATCCTCGGTAACATGACTAGCATGCGAAGACTTGGCCTTGCGTACAATAATCTGAATGGAAGTATCCCCGATGAGCTTGGGAAACTGACAAATATGTGGAGGTTGAACCTAGGAGGAAATAGGTTGAAAGGTGGATTCCCACGGTGTCTCTTCAACCTTTCTAATTCTGTTCAAATATTAAGCTTGGACTCGAATATGTTAAGCAAGGAACTGCCTCCTAACATGGGAGACGACCTACCAAATCTCCAAGTGCTTGTTTTGAATCACAACATGTTTGAAGGTCAAATTCCGGCTTCACTGGGCAATGCTACATGGCTGCAATGGCTATACTTAGAAAATAACAATTTAACAGGTACGATTGAGGAATGGATTGGGAAGCTAACACAGTTACAAGGTCTTTACCTCCAAGGGAACAACTTCATTGGGCCATTGCCATCATCCCTTGGCCAGCTTACTCAGTTGGAATACCTCAATCTGGCACACAATAAATTTGAAGGCCCTATACCACCCGCCTTAGGGAACTTGAAACAACTCTTGCTTTTAGAACTTAGCCACAACAAGCTTACCGGGAAAATTTCCTGATACACTGTCCAAATGTCAGAACATACAAACTATGCAAATGGCCAAAACTTGAAGTATAAATCTAGGAGAAGAATCAAAAGTCTGAACATAGAGCTAGTCAGCTAGAGTTAAACTTTGGATGTAAACAGGTGTGAGAAACACCAAGCTTGACATGTAATTTATATCAAGCTTGACATGTAATTTATATATACTCCAAGATTGTTATTGTTGTTGTACCGTTTCATTTTGTTTGAGAGTAGTCTCATCAGCAATACATTATAATTGATAACGTGAGTGAACAAGCTTGATTAGCCAGACCAGCACAAAGGTAACTCTCGCTTCCTGGCTGCTCCCGCGGGTGGCCAGGAGCAAACACTAGCCGCCAGCAGCGCCGCACCCGCCACCCACGCCTCCCCTCGTTGCCGCCGGACGGCGTCGCCGGGCAAAGCCCGTGCGGCTCGGCGGCGGCGGGGCCGTCTCCTCCTTCCGCTCGGGGCGGGGCGGCGCGGGCCGTTCCTCTTCGGCGGGAGCTCGGGCGGCGGCTACGCTGGCTCGAGGCCGCGCGGCGAGGCAGCGCAAGGGCGGGACATACGCGCTTCGAGCTTTGCTGGGGCGGATCTGCGCAAGGCGGGGCGTCGCACCCGTCGGCGAGGGCGTGTGGGTGGAGTGGGCTGGATCTGCGAGGGCGCGCGGAGTGGAGCGGGAAGGGGCATGGCAGTGAGGCCATGCTGCGTGGGCGCCGCGGTGAGGTCACGGTCCCGCCGGGCGGGCGTTCGCGCCCTTGCTGGTTGCTGTTGCCGGACGCAAGGGGCGGTGGTGTCGGTGCAGAGCCACGACCAGCGACCAGGGCATGGGTGGACTGCAGTCGAGCAGACTGCTCGGCGCGGTGTTCCTCCAGAAGGAGGAAGGAGCGCACCGGAAGGAAGGACGGGAGGGGCACCTGGGACATCACAGGGGGAATGACGGAGTGGTACTGACGGTTGAGGCCGCGCAGGAGGTGGAGGACTTGGCGCTTGTCAGTGACCGGCTGCCCCAGGTCCCGGAGTTGGTCGGTAAAGTTCTTCAGCTTGGTGCAGTACTGCATGACGGACATGTCACCACTCGAGCGGGCCACAATGAGACGAATTCAACTGCGAGGGGGAGGGCTTGGGCGTTTACTCTTTCTGTTTAGATTTGTTTTTTTTATTACTTTTATTACATACATTTTTAAAATTGTATAAATATTTGTAAAAATAAGGTTTAAAAAATTGCAAATGTTTTACAATTCATGGAGATTTTTATAATTTGAGAAGACATTTGAAAAACTCGTTATGAGGTTTGCCTCAGTGCAGCCCTCCTAAAAAAGTTTACAGATTTTGATGCAGCTTAAAGATGGAGGTTAGACGATACCACTTTAATTAAAAATACCATTAGATTTGTTCTTGTCTCTTGTCTGATGCATCGGGAGAATATTTATTATAATTAGTTGATTGTGACCGTACGAGAACAGCGTTTTAATTAAATTTAAGATTCGTGTAAACTTTTAGGGGATGTACCGAAGCAAAACGCGTTATTAATATGTTTTTTAATTTTCAATTTGGTTGAATTTCTCGTTAGCGCAATCCTACTGCACTTTTGTAGATGTTCATAAATAAAGTCTCGTCGAAGACGATAAAGGTTGAGGTAACAAAGCCATGGGGGCACAAAGCACATTGCCTCACCCATCCCACCATGACGACCACTTGGGAAATATCACTGGAGGTAGAACTTCACGTAACGTAGTTGATCTTCTTGCCTTAACAAATTTATCGTTTCATTCACACCTTGAAGGCTCCCAAGCAGACCTAAAAAGGCACATGCACCCTCCAAACGTAATTAGAACTGGACATCCATAAATTTCGAAATTCGGATTTTAAGCATGGCAACCCGAACGTTTTTATGGCAAATTTAGTTGACGCGAGCTGCTAAGTTTAGTTGGTGAACAAGACAATTTTGTCACAGTTCTTTTTTATCAGAAAATTGTCATGTTTACCAACTAAATTTGCCACCTCGCGTCAACTAAAGTTGCCATGAAAAACGTTCGGATTACCATGTTTAAAATCCAAACGTTCGGGATTTATCATTTCCGTTAGAATTTGGGTTGCTTGGTGATGAGTCTATTGTTTGGGCTTCAAAGGATAATTTCCTTCACGCATTTTTTTATGAAAAAAAAAACTTCTGATCTACTCCCACTGTTCCTAAATATAAGTCTTTTTAGAGATTTCATTATTGGACTACATACGGATGTATATAGACATATTTTAGAGTGTAGATTCACTCATTTTGCTCCGTATGTAGTCGGAAATCCGTTTCGGCTCTCGGGTCCAGATGCTCCCGCAATCTGGACCACAAGCCAGCCTCGCGATTCCCCCACAGCCTGGTATTCAATCTCTTATTTCAATTTAAAAGTACGTTCACTGGCCCACCAGTTGTAAGGCCCAGCGACGGCGGGTGGACGCCGCTAGTGTACAGATGCCACCAGACGGACCTGGGCCACCCTCCCGGCAGAACATGACCAAACGCCGGCCGTCCCCTACAGATATCTCTCCCCTCACCTCACAGGACTCGATTCCCCCTCCGAGCCCCACACCGTCTCCTTCCTCGGCAAGATTTAGTTCATCCACCGTTGACCCTTATTCCTCCACCTCTCCCATCTCTGCGGCAATGGAGTCCTCCTCCTCTGCCATCAAAAACCGGCCGACGCCGCCGCCCCTTCTGCCGCGCAAAAATCATCACCGCCGTATGCGGCCCGTGTGGATCCAAGCCTGGGCATTGGTACTACAAGTGCTGCCTAAAAGATGTCAGTTCTTCCTCCCCTCGACCAGCTTCTTATTCTTCATAATACATTGACATTTGCTCATAGTGACTGTCTTTTTTGCAATTTTTCATCCAGGCCGGAAGATGTTAGTTCTACGAGTGGCAGGAGGGGTACGAGATGTACCTACTTGCTAACCAAGGTGTAGAAGTCACCGACGACAAAGAACTTACAGAGCTCAAGGCTGGGGAGCAGGGGTTACCGATGGCACCTCCTGCCACAGTTAACAGTGAATCTAATGCCATATCCTAGAAGGGAGGGGCGTTCTGCCGAGGACAGGGTGCAAATGCTCAATCACACTGAACACTGAATCCTCTGCCACCGTGGGGATGGATCTGCGATGAGCAGGTCGAGAGTTTCGAGTGGGTTCTTCCAGAGTTTGTTAGAATGATGTGAGGCAAACCTTCTATGACAATTCTGATAGGTAATCCATAATTCTTGCTGTGATTTTTTTACTCCTTTCATTTCATTGTTTATGGTGATAAATGCTTGTTCACTTCTGCTGCCATGTATGTCCAGGTGAGGACGATGGAGGTTGTGATCAAGAATATACCGCCATCGACAACCTATCGCTGGTGCAAATGGCATGTGCTCTTCGTGTACCCAAGGTCCAAGGACATCCATTACCTGCAACCAGAACAATGATACGAGGGTATAGGTTACAAGAAAGTGAGTATGGCAAAAACAAAACAAAATCAAATATATAAAAGCCGTACTTTCAGTATGTGGCAACTGGGCATTCCACATGCTCCAACAGCCAGCACTCACCCTCAAATTTATCACCATCGTCCAACGTCCTCACTTAATAGATAACACTTGCCAATTTCTCCAGCTTCTCAGCTCGAGTGTGTTTTGCCCTGTACAACTTCTTTTCTAGTTCTTCCATTCGGTATACATGTGAGCTGCCCTGTACACTTTGTCTTCTTGGCATTAAGCCTACTTTTCCATGCTCCCACGAATAAAGATTGTAAAAATTGCAGTCCTCTCAAAGAGAGTTGAATGTCAGCCCAATAGTAGGTTCGACGACATGCTTACCCAACTTATCAGCATATGCCCGAATTGTCTGCTCTAGCACGCCAGTCCTCTGCAGACATTGCTGCCTGTCCGGCGGATGCTTCCCCACTCTAAATCTTGCATGCAACAGGGAACAAGGTCCAAACCACATTTAAAAAACCAACCCACAGATGTCCTGACTGGATCTGAAATTTTACAGTACTGTCAACACTCGCCTGAATTTTTTAAAAAGGATGTGCTACCTAAGTTCATGCTTTTTAGGTACAAAAACTTCTGAGCAAAACCCTAACCCTGGTTGTTCTGGCATAGCTGACCGAGTTGGATGAGACCACAAGTCCACAACCCGCACACCCTTCACTGCCACCCAACCAAATTTCATAGAACTTATTTGACCAAATTTACAATTCTAGTCTCATATATCACCAATTAGCTCGCTCCTGGGCCCATGTACACGAAGCAGAGCGAGTTCCGAGCTGAATTCCACAAGGTTGTCAACCACATGCTGACAATTGATGAGCTCGAAGAGGCGTGGAAGATGTTGGTAGAGAAGTACAACCTGCAGAGCCATACGCACATGTCCCAGGTGTATGGTATTAGAAACAAATGGGCGAAACCTTATTTTAATTGTGTTTTCTGTGCAAAGATGAGAAGCACCCACTGGAGTGAGAGCGCTAACAGTATGTTAAGGTCTTATGCCCCCCCGGGATGTCCACTGCACATGTTTGTGAGGCATTACATGCGCCTCCAATTTGCAAGGGATGCAGATGAGAGTTATGAAGAAAAGCACAACAAAACTGTGAGTGCCCAATTCCTGACTTTGCATTTAGCCCTTCAATTCATGAGACAGAACCAGTCTAACATGGAATTGGGTTATTCCCGTTGCAGGCCGGCGTTGTGGTGAAGTCTAATATGTCGATAGAGAGACACACAAGCAAGATTTACACACGTGCAATGTTCGAGCAGCTTGGTGAGCTGCTGTACCAAGCTCACATGTACCGAATTGAAGAGCTGGATAGGGGTAAGTTGTATAGAGTGACACACACCCAGGCAGAGAGATGAGAGAAGTGAACACGGGTTATATACGAATTGAAGATACTGGACGATGGTGCCTTGTTCGAGTGTGAGTGTGGCCTCTTTGAGCACATGGGCATGCCATGCTGCCATATGCTGAGGTTATAACTAAACTGTATGTTTTCACCAATACGGTATCTAATATGATTCCATATGATTTGCTGATTCGAGTGTGATGCAGGTTATGGATGTTCTTCGGTACACAGAGATCCCACATAATTTGATCCTGAAGAAGTGGACAAGGGATGCGAGGGATGTTCTGCCGCCTCATCTGCAAATATATCAGTGAGACCATGCTGGTAGCAGGACAATGACCCATCGGCACGCTACTCTGTATGTGCACGCCATGGAGTTGGTCCGTCTCGGCGATGCATCCCGCACAAGCTTATGAGAAATGGATGAAAATAATTAGGGATGGGATCGCTGCTCTCGCTGAATATGAAGATCAGAGAGATGGTTTAGAGCTGGAAGACAAGCCTGCACTAGCATGTACTGCAGCGGCAAAATGCAATGAAGTTGTGCCCGCTGCTGCGATGGCGGACAAGAAATGCATGTAGATACTCTGGCTGGGCTGGAAGCACCTGAAAAGAGAAGGAAGGCAGGGCATCCGACGAACAGCCGTGAGAAAAAAACCTGTCCGAAGAGAGGTGACTTGCTGAAGAAACCAAGGAACGAGGCTAAATGCAACAATTGTGGCGTCGCCGTTCACAGGATGAATACTTGCACAAATGCAGCGGCAGTTAAGCTTCAGACTGTGCCTTGTTAACTTTGACGGTTCAGTCTTGTAAGGGAATTTTTTGTTAGTCAGAGTTGTTTGTTTTTCCCATGGGGCTGTAGGTGTAGTGTTTCTCTTGGAGCATGTCGTGGAACCAGGGGTGAGAACATTCCTGTGATGTTGATCGTAGGGTTTTCCAGTAGATGTTGCAAATTTTTTTTTTTTGATAGAGAGTTGGACACTGCCCAATGGGCACATGGAGCCATTGCATCTGTGTGTGGATATTGGGGGTCTTGCTGTGCGGGTCCCAACTGTTTGCATACAGTATATGTATCTTCCAAACGCCAACACACCTAAATCGACTGACTTTTCGAAAAGTTTCAGAGTTTTCTGCACATACATGCAAGAAGAACTACTTGTCAACTTGCCAGGCCAAGCCGGAGGTGAGGGCGCCTGAGCTGGGCCAGCTGATGGAGGGCGCCATCTTCACTGCTTCTGCCTCGCCCTTGATTCTGAACATTGCTAACTGATGGAGGGACGCCCACTCCATGCTACAACGCTAGTTTCCCAGAAATATCCCCAATGAAGCCTCTGCCCATTATAAAGACTTGGGGCTTGCTTCAAATTTCGAAATTCAAAATGAATAAGACACACTTGTCACACCAACACGCCTGTCAGCTCGCTCCCAACGCTCCCCCCTCCCACCATACAGGGGGCCATGACAAACGGTCGTGGCCGTGAAACGCAAACACCTGTACCACGCGTCCAGAGTACAGGTGCGTCAGGGCAGTTAACTAGCAGACATCCGTCCACTCTCCCGTCTCCCCCAGCCTGTACGTACACGCTGCGAGGACAGGGTATACTACATTATATATTACCGTATTCCAATGACAGTGACTTGTGGCACAGATCCCGATGCATAACTGTGGGGCTGAGATTTCGGGTCCATCTGGACCCGAGAGCCAAAACGCCCCTCCCGTATGTAGTCCCCTATTGGAATGTCTAAAAAGACTTATATTTAGGAACGGAGGGAGTATTCATCAAACATCATGGCAGTACAAAGAAATTCTAATATATTAAACCCACAAATTAATAAATTCAACGTAGAAAGAAATTCGAATATATTAAACTTCTGATCAGTTTGCTTTATACTTTTCTGATATATTAAACGCATGTAGGATAACACACACGCGGAAATATCTACTTGGGATAGATCAGAGGAGTCGCCGCAGTCGTTAGCGAAAAGTAGAAAAGTATAACGCCGGTTGAAAAGTATATGTGTATAGCCGGCCGGACCAGTGTGCGATTTGAAGCAGGGACGAAGCTAGAAAAAAACTTTGATGGGGTCATGTCTATGACAATGGGGTCATCTTCCATAAATGGACAATAATTAGTACTAAAATAATGAAGGATTATCTAATTTCATTGGGGTCAATTGACCCCAATGCTTACATGGGAGCTTCGTCCCTGATTTGAAGGCTGTCCAGCTCAAGCAACGACAACAGTAATGGTGGGCGACGGGAGGTGAAAGACTGAAAGGTAAGGGTTGACGGACTCCAGGTCTTCGCTGCAAGTTTGTATTTATAATTTATTTTTTGAGGTGAAGATGATATGCAAGTGTTGTGTGTGGACGTGAGGCTGCTGTGAGTGTCTTTTTAAACCCCTGGGGCATCATCCAGCTCACTCACGCACGCTTCACAGCGCTCATATATACCGGGAAAAGAAGAGAAGGCTGCCTTCGTACGTATTGTGAGCTCCGGCGAGAAGAAACGGTACTTGTGTTTCCTCTCCTCTCCATACTACCAGTATTATTCACCGAGTAGTATGTCTTTCTTTTTCTTTTTTGTGGGTGTAAAATGAGTTCTAATATCATTTGTTTATAGCGGAGTAGTAATTCTGAGCAGTCCACAAAGTAGCTCCATATTCACGTGATGGCTAAGCCGTTAGCAAACTTCTGCCGTGGATCGAGGCCGTGATCTGGCCGTAATTTAATTCCACATACTTCTCCACATAAAATGAATCATATTACTTATTTATTAATTTGTTTTCGTGGGTAAAACTTTTGATGCATCATATATTCATCTTCACAGCAGTAAAAAAAAATCAAAAGTAACACGTACGTCGTCTCAAGATGATATAATCACAAAGCGTTCACGCTCGATCTCCGGATACCAAGACATATGCAATTTAATAAATCCAGTCACACAAAAAGGGTAAAAGCATTTTTAATCGGACCTTCTATTTCGTCCTTATCTTCGTGCGGACGGTCTGGTGATCAAATAGAAGAGAGATAAAATTTCACCGAGCCGAAACACCTGAATTGTCTTCATATGTTCGGGTTGTCACGAAGGGGCTGTTTGGTTTCAGCCCCAGTTTGCCTCGCCAATCGCGGGCCGACCAAAAAATTGGTGAAGGATTCATGCGCCCTCGTTTCGCCAATTTCTTGGCGTGAAATCAGTTGGAGGGAGGACAGGCGGGCTGGGCGTGCCAAAAAATAGGAGCTAATCCAAACGGACGCCCACGTCTCTGTCAACGCCAATGTTTTGGCTTGGCAGCTGCGGGCAGCGATCCAAACGGCCCCGAACTCCCAACTCAGCCCATGCGTACTTCGGAGTTCGGACACAATAATACAACGAGTTTACCAAGAACCTTCCATCCTGATGCTTATGTTTTATATTTTGCAGGTAGCAATGGCCTCAGCCCGTCCCAAACGACCCAGAAACCCCGCCATGCTTCTATTATTGGCAGTGCTCCAGCTCTCTTTGGGCGCTAGCAAAATCAACTGCGCAAAGCTCCCTGATAACAACACAGATGTGCTCTGGTTGCAAGCTTTCCGGCATGAGATCACATCTGATCCCTTTGGATGGTTCCGCTCTTGGAACTCCAGCGCCAACCACTGCCTGTGGCCGGGAGTGAGATGCAGCCGAGCACATCCAGGACGCGTGGTGGCGCTCCGACTCATCGGCCTAAACCTGACTGGCCAAATCAGCTCCTCAATTGGGAACCTTACGTTCCTCAGAACTCTCAACCTGTCCACAAATGGATTCTCTGGCCGATTACCTCCTCTGAACCATCTGCAAAAGCTTCAAGTCCTTGACCTGAGCAACAACCGATTGCATGATAGTATCCCAGATGCAATTACCAACTGTTCCAGCTTAAGGAAAATCGACCTCACTACGAACTTCCTAGTAGGCAAAATTCCTCTAAAAGTAAGCCTCCTCTCCAACCTCTCAGTTTTGCGTCTTTCTTCGAATAATCTCACCGGGCTCATCCCGCCGATCCTCGGTAACATGACTAGCATGCGAAGACTTGGCCTTGCGTACAATAATCTGAATGGAAGTATCCCCGATGAGCTTGGGAAACTGACAAATATGTGGAGGTTGAACCTAGGAGGAAATAGGTTGAAAGGTGGATTCCCACGGTGTCTCTTCAACCTTTCTAATTCTGTTCAAATATTAAGCTTGGACTCGAATATGTTAAGCAAGGAACTGCCTCCTAACATGGGAGACGACCTACCAAATCTCCAAGTGCTTGTTTTGAATCACAACATGTTTGAAGGTCAAATTCCGGCTTCACTGGGCAATGCTACATGGCTGCAATGGCTATACTTAGAAAATAACAATTTAACAGGTACGATTGAGGAATGGATTGGGAAGCTAACACAGTTACAAGGTCTTTACCTCCAAGGGAACAACTTCATTGGGCCATTGCCATCATCCCTTGGCCAGCTTACTCAGTTGGAATACCTCAATCTGGCACACAATAAATTTGAAGGCCCTATACCACCCGCCTTAGGGAACTTGAAACAACTCTTGCTTTTAGAACTTAGCCACAACAAGCTTACCGGGAAAATTTCCTGATACACTGTCCAAATGTCAGAACATACAAACTATGCAAATGGCCAAAACTTGAAGTATAAATCTAGGAGAAGAATCAAAAGTCTGAACATAGAGCTAGTCAGCTAGAGTTAAACTTTGGATGTAAACAGGTGTGAGAAACACCAAGCTTGACATGTAATTTATATCAAGCTTGACATGTAATTTATATATACTCCAAGATTGTTATTGTTGTTGTACCGTTTCATTTTGTTTGAGAGTAGTCTCATCAGCAATACATTATAATTGATAACGTGAGTGAACAAGCTTGATTAGCCAGACCAGCACAAAGGTAACTCTCGCTTCCTGGATGCTCCCGCGGGTGGCCAGGAGCAAACACTAGCCGCCAGCAGCGCCGCACCCGCCACCCACGCCTCCCCTCGTTGCCACCGGACCGCGTCGCCGGGCAAAGCCCGTGCGGCTCGGCGGCGGCGGGGCCGTCTCCTCCTTCCGCTCGGGGCGGGGCGGCGCGGGCCGTTCCTCTTCGGCGGGAGCTCGGGCGGCGGCTACGCTGGCTCGAGGCGGCGCGGCGAGGCAGCGCAAGGGCGGGACATACGCGCTTCGAGCTTTGCTGGGGCGGATCTGCGCAAGGCGGGGCGTCGCACCCGTCGGCGAGGGCGTGTGGGTGGAGTGGGCTGGATCTGCGAGGGCGCGCGGAGTGGAGCGGGAAGGGGCATGGCAGTGAGGCCATGCTGCGTGGGCGCCGCGGTGAGGTCACGGTCCCGCCGGGCGGGCGTTCGCGCCCTTGCTGGTTGCTGTTGCCGGACGCAAGGGGCGGTGGTGTCGGTGCAGAGCCACGACCAGCGACCAGGGCATGGGTGGACTGCAGTCGAGCAGACTGCTCGGCGCGGTGTTCCTCCAGAAGGAGGAAGGACCGCACCGGAAGGAAGGACGGGAGGGGCACCTGGGACATCACAGGGGGAATGACGGAGTGGTACTGACGGTTGAGGCCGCGCAGGAGGTGGAGGACTTGGCGCTTGTCAGTGACCGGCTGCCCCAGGTCCCGGAGTTGGTCGGTAAAGTTCTTCAGCTTGGTGCAGTACTGCATGACGGACATGTCACCATGGACGGCGGCGTGGTACTCGGCGTCGACGTAGACGGCGCGGGCGAGGTGGTTCTCGCGGAACATGCTGTCGATGGTGGACCACATAGCGATCGACGTGTCTTCGGGCTGCATGACGGCATCGAGGAGCTCCGGTGAGATGGTGGTATAGAGCCAGTGCACGACAACATGGTCGGCCATGAGCCACTCGGGATGGTCGAGACGCGGAAGCGCCTCGGGATCGACATGATCGCAGAGCCCAAATATCCTTATGACCGTGTCGAAGTGGCAGTGCCATTGGGTATAATTGCCAGCGAGGAGGTCCAATGTGACTGGGACATGGCGGCGGATGTCGACGGTTTGAAGGACCGACGAGGGGATGGAGGGAGGAGGAGGCGCCACGGCCACCATGGCCGGCGCAGGCAGAGCAGCGGGTGTTGCTGGGGCGATGGCCACGGTCGTGGTAGCAGGGACGGCTGCAGCAGCAACAACAGTAGGAGGTGGTGCTGGGGCGGCAGCCACGGCTGTGGCAGCAGGAGCAGGTGGAACGGTGGCGAGGGGGACAGAAGGAGGGACTGCGTCGCCGTCGACGTGCTCCAGTGCGGCGGAAGCGGGATCGGGAGTATCTGATACCATGTTTGAGAGAGGATTAGGGGGAAACACACCACATTCATTTGCCTCACGAGCAGGGGATTATATGCAGTTTACAGCCCCGCCAGGAGATCATGGGGGAGTTCCACGACCTGGGATCGTGTGCCACTACGACAGAGGGCAGGAAGCACGATCGTATCTCAACTACCAAGCGTATGTGCTACGTACATGTACAGGAGGGAGCACATGCGCTAATGAGTACATGTATAGTCTAACACCAACGTTCTCAAAATTCCAAAAATATTTGTGTTTGAGAAAATGTCCATATTTGAAAAAAAACAGAAAAAAGAAATCCAATTTTCAGAATGCTATTTTTTTCAAAAATGCTTGCATTTTTTCATTTAAAAAATATATCTTAGCAAAATGAATGAAACAATACAATATTATATCTAGATGTCATCTCCGCTGGAATGGGCTGGCCAAGTCGAGGCTCCGCATGTGCGAAACAACAGCAAATTGATGCAAAGAGCTTCGCATAGGCGCTCCCAAGGATCATGCTTCCCCTTTTTAACAAAACACTTACAAACCAACTGACTTGTCACCATCTAAACTTAATAGTGTATAGACTCTATTCATTCGTCTTTATATAAAAATGGAAGAGTCTTTGCCTGATACAAGTTACAAAGACTAATGCTGAAATTAAAATTGGATATGTGCAAATAATTGTAAAATATATTTTCCACTTATATGTATGTAATTATAATTAATTATGATAAGATATCATAAAAGTTATAAAAAATTAATGGTAATAATAATCATGCACAATTTATTAATTGTGTTTGGTCCTAAATAGTGTTTTATTGTGAATGTATATATGTTTGGTCCTAAATATGTTTAATAAAATCGGATAATATAGAAACACAATATTTCCGTCTTCATTCTCAATTATTTTTAATGATTTTTGTTTCAGCAACACGAGCTAAGTCGTCGGATACGAGAGGCCATAGTTAGACGATGCACTACTAAACAAAGTAAACAACCATTTTCATTTATTTATACCGAACTTATATACTTGTTTATGATATATTCTGTAAACATAAAATTTTATTTAATATATTTTCTAGTATACTTAATACAATTAGCAACATGTTAGTTCTTCTTTTAGGGTTTCATGTCAAAAATCAAATACAAACATTACAATGCTATTAAATATTTCAATATAATGTTTGTTATAACTTCGATAATTATCTTAACAAATACACTTGTGCTGAGTTGAAAATGTTAATTTGTAGGAAAAAAATATGTTTCTTTTTCCTATAATATTCTTTGACGTAATGCTAAGAAACTCTTTGGACCAAATCGAATACCCCTTCCATCTAAAGGAAAATAATAATGACAAAATAGCTTTCCTATGGATTAATGTATCATTAGATGTGATATAGTTTATTTCTATGCATTTAGAACTACTTTAATATCCTCAACTATGTTTCTAGATGTCTCAAGAACATATGTGTTTAATGTATATTGTAACACATATTTCTAGAAAATTTTAGTATTAGGTTGACCTTTCTAAGTATAGGGTGTAGAAAGGGGAAATACCCTTTAACTCTCGAGTGTATATATACCTGATATGGCTAAAAACAATACTCCCTCTGATCCAAAATAAGTGTTGTGGTTTTAGTTTATTTTTTTAACTAAAATCAAGACATCCATTTTTACCTGAGGGAGTAGTAATTATAGAAAAAGTATTTTTTTAATAAACTTGGTCTTCTGTTGTACTTGTATACAAAGTTTCACTAGTACAAAACAGGGCTTTCGTCACAGCTCAATCTATACATTAGTCCCGGTTGCATTACGAACCGGGACTAATGTGAGCATTAGTCCCGATTCGAATGGCTAGGGCACCGGTCGGGCATCAGTCCCGGTTCAAATGGGGCCTTTAGTCCCGGTTGGAGACACCAACCGGGACTAAAGGGGTTGAGGCTTTAGTCCCGGTTCTACTGTAGCTAGCCTTTTTTTTTTTTTTTCTGTTTTTACATTTGTTTTCTGTTTTTAGTTTCTGTTTTAAATTGCTTATATATTTTAGGATATTTGATATTTTTGAGTGATTCTTTTTGAATTAGATTCCAAATTTTGTCTAGTTTCTGTTTGTGCCATTAGTTTTCAAATTTGAATGGTTTAAATTTGAATTTGTTCAAATTTGCTTCAAACCCTAGATTGTGAATAACTTGAGTTTACAAATAGTTTTTAATTTAATTCTTTTTGCTCCTAGTCACGTGTTAGATTGTTTTCACAGTAAGATTTATTTGTTTAATTTTAGAATAATTTAAATTACGATTTTAATTAAAACAATACTGTTTTGCTTATATAGTTGTTTTAGTCATTTAATTGTTGTTTTTTATTAATTTTAGTTAGTTCTTTCTGTAGATTTTAACATGTTGTAGTATGGTGCATATTGAATGCACAAAAAGTCTGGAGTTAAAATAAGTTAAAAAAATGAAATGCCTTTGTAACAGATGGGTTTTCATCCGAAACCTTGATACTTCGAAGGAGATGGTCCAGTTTGTACACGAAGTGCATCCAGTTTTTGCCGTAACCCTCTCAACTTTTTAGCACATGCTATGTGGGTGAAATGATGATACCATGCCAAGTTTCAACATTTTCAGAGTTCATTTGTAGGGCTTTTCAATTTCAGGGTCATAGGGGTTCTGAAATTTTCAAACTCTACCCCCCCTGTGGACCGCCTTTTTTAGGTTTGTAGAAAATAAACAAAAATGATAAAATCTTCAAAAAATACAATCCTTTGAGATGTAGTTAGGTTTTAGTGTCTAGTTGGTATAGAAATTTTGAAATATGAATTTTGACCGTTTCTGCAAAAAAACGGAAAAAATGTAAAACGGCCATAACTTCTGCATACGATGTCGAAAAAAAAGTTTAATATATCAAAAAAAACTAGAGAAAAATTGGGTTTACCCGGTGAAGTTTTCTTAGATTCTCGAAATTCCAAAAGTAAAAAAAGTTATTTCAAAAAGAAGATTTTTTCCTACAAAATCAAAAAAACTAATTTTAAAAATTAATTTTATTTAAAAATAAATAAATGATGTCATATTTGGATTCCTCACATTTTTCTGATAATAATGGATATATTATTTGTTGAATTTCGATTTACAGATTTAAAGATATTAACTATGCCATATTAATTGAATAAATGGCAAAAAATGAATAAAATAATATTATTACTTATTT
Organism: Elymus sibiricus; assembly: GCA_039707655.1. Taxonomy (NCBI): domain Eukaryota; kingdom Viridiplantae; phylum Streptophyta; class Magnoliopsida; order Poales; family Poaceae; genus Elymus; species Elymus sibiricus. Next base: position 19,958,854 of record CM077675.1, read on the forward strand.
TATTTTCATTGAAATTCTATATTATTATTACTTATTTTTTTTAATTTAATAATTGTTTGGAATTCAAAAAATTAAATCATGTGACATCAAGACCTAAGGGTTAATAGGATTGATAGCTTACTATTGTCAGGAAAACAACAAGTGCAGACTTGGAAACTAGGGGCGATAGAACCAAGAAGTTAAGCGTGCTCGGGCTGGAGCAGTGAGAGGATGGGTGACCGGCCGGAAAGTTAGACGATTTGGAATGAGTGCTCCACGCTGAAGAAGTGAGGACGGGTGATTAGAGATTAAATTGTCAAATGCCGGATGATTAGAGATTAAATTATCAAATAATTCAAAGATTTGAAAATCGAAATAAAACTTAAAAACAAATAAAAAATAATTCAAAATGTTTTCCCTTTTGTCCCGGTTGGTGTCTCCACCTTTAGTCCCGATTGGTAACACCAACCGGGACTAAAGGTCCTCCCTCCCCCGCCCCAGACAGCGCCACGTGGAGGGCCTTTAGTCCCGGTTTGTAAGCGAACCGGGACTAAAGGTTTTGGGCTTAGTCCCGACCCTTTAGTCCCGGTTCCAAATGGGGGTTCCAGAACCGGGACTAAAGGCCCTTACGAACCGGGACAAATGGGGGTTTTCCTACTAGTGTTTCGCAAGTCAAAATTTCCTATTGACTTTGGGGGAAAAAATCCAGGTTGTGTTCCGAACAAAGGGAAAGAAAACACATGATTAGAGTGAAACAAATGAAATGGAAGAGGAAAGGAAATGCATAAAATAGGAAAAATCTGTAGACTTGCAGAGCAGGCGTTCGGAACGAAGGAAAGGAAAGCACGGGAAATCAACTCACATGGCCCCTCGTAGTGAGTTTAAAACAGGCCCACACCTGGAGCCGGATCTGCATTGTATCTCTCGCTGGGGGGGGGGGGGGGGATTTGCCTGGGATCGTGCGCGCGTAAAGACAAATTTGTCGGAAGTCTTTGTCCCACGTGATGACTCCCGCACGCGGGCGGCGAGACGTGCTTGGTTGGTATACGACTACGCGCGCGCGTGGGAGGAGGGCATGCCGCGCACTTGTGTGCAATCCCGCTGATGTGCGCTGCGCTCCTGACGCTGCACCGATCCCGGAACAGATCTTGTCGGACTGCGCGGATCCCCAGGACGATCCTGCAGCAGGATTTGCAGGTCACATAAAATGCCGGAGTGTTTTCTACACCGTTTTGCACTAAAAATGCTCAAATTTTTCACGTTCTCGGAAATCGTTCAAATTTTGCGTGCACTACTGGACTGGTCATGCACACCTCCTGGCCAAATTTGATGTCGTTCTGAAGATGACCAAAATTTGACCTTGTTCATCGGAGGGCGTTTGGGTAGGAGGGAAGGGTCCGTCTCAAAGGATGTGTTTTTTTGGACATCATCCAAATGGCCCTAATTTTTTTTCTACAGCCTTGTACCAACAAGACAGCCGTCCATGCGAAGTTTCATAGCTTTTCGATGTTGTATGGGTTTTCTAGGGTTTTATCGACGTTAAAACGCTAGAAAACTTACCGTTGGTGGAGCAACCTCCGCTCATTGTCGGAAATCGTTCAAGTTTGTCGTGTACTACTGGACTGGTCATGCACACCTCCTGGCCAAGTTTGATGTGATTCTGAAGATGACCAAAAATTTAACCGGTTCACCGGAGGCCGTTTTGGTAGGAGGGAAGGGTCCATCTCAAAGGTGTTTTTTTCGACATCCTTCAAATGAACAAAAAAAATTGTACAGCCTTGTACCAACAAAACAAGCATCCATGCCAAGTTTCATTGTTTTTCGACGTTGTATGGGTTTTCTACGTTTTTATCGACGTTAAAACCCTAGAATACATATCATAGGTGGAGCGACGTCCGCTCATTGTCGACATGCTTCGAATGGTCCGAATTTTTTTTACAGCCTTGTACAAACGTGAGAAGCATACATGCCAAGTTTCATTGTTTTTCTATGTTGTATCAATTTTGTATGATTTTTGCGACGATAAAAGCATACATACTCCGTTCAGTTAGGAGGAAAGGGTCCGTCTCGAAGGACGTTTATTTTCGACATGCTTCAAATGGACCCAAAAAAATTTGTTGTAGATGGTGGCATGCATGTAGTAAACATGATTATCAAAGCAATTTTAACAATAATGAAGTTTACACTGTCCCCCTAACACTAGTAGAAAACAGGGCTTTGGTCCAGGCCTGAAATCCCATTAATCCCGGTTCACTCACGAACCAGGACCCATGGGGGCATCGGTCCCGGTTCGTGAGGCCAGGGCGCCGGCCGGGCCTCGTGTGTCGGTGTCAAATCCGGCATATCTCGTAGTAGGGGTCCTAAGCTAGGCGTCTTGGGGGATAGTACCCAGGTTTGGGCTCTCTTGAAGAGATAATACCCTACGTCCTGCTTTTGATTGTATTGATATGGGGGATAGTACAGAGTACAAGTATCTACCACGAGATTGTAGTAATGAATATGAGATGTAATGTAATGATCTATTGACTAGCCTGGCCTCGGTTTATATATGCACCGTAGGCCTAGGGTTTAGAGGAGTCCTTGTCTTGGGTACCAAGTCTTGTGGAATCCTCCTTGTATTCGGCATCGGCTGCCCGAAGTGGCCCATGCGTGAACCGCCCTGGGGGTCCTTGGCCCGACCCACTGGTCCGGAGACGACGTGGTGAGTACCCCCTAGTCCAGGACACCGTCAGTAGCCCCCTGAACCGGTCTTCAAGTTAGGGACGCTCCTCGGTTCTTCCGAACAGTTCTTCTTCTTCGGTCGTCGGTCTTGAAAACTGGTTCAATAAATCTTCCCATCACTAATCTTGAGGATCGCCGAGGTCAATCCGAAGAGTTCACAAGTCAGGTATCCGAGGAGCCCATTTAAGTTATCGGCCTTTATCAATGCCTTGTAATGTTTACGCCATACTTCGGGGTCGAAGTGTTTCCCGTGTGGCGGTGTTCCCTTGCGTCCGAGCTCCAACGCCGAACTGCATCTGAGGTGTCTTTTTACAGCCGAGCTCCAACGCCGGACTATGTCCGAGCTCCAACGCCGGACTGTATCCGAGGTATCTTTTTGCAGCCGAGCCCCAACGCCGGACTGTGTCCGAGCTCCAACGCCGGACTGTGTTCGAGGTGTATTTTTAGCCGAGCTCCAACGCTGGTCGGAATCCGAGGTGTCATAGACTACCTCGGTCATGAAAAGTTTGGAGGAGTTCAACGGAACATAATGCCGGAAAAGCCCTCTAGGGAGACAACCACTCGCGTCTGAGCTTGATGCCGGACTGCGTCCGAGGTGTCTTTTTTGTAGCCGAAGTCTAATGTTGTTCGGCATCCGAAGTGTCATAGATTACCTCGGTCTTGGAAAGTTTGAAGGACTTCATCCGAGCTTAAATGCCGGAATAGCCTTTTATGGAGCCAGCAATTCACATCCGAGCCTTATGCCGGACTGCTTCTGAGGCGTCTCCGATCTTGAGCTTTATGCCGGACTGCTTCCGAGCTCCAACGCCAGACTGCATTCGAAGTATCTTTTTGCAGCCGGGCTCCAACGCTGATCGGCATCTGAGCGCCAATGACGGGCTGCGTCCGAGGTATCATAAACTACCTTGGACCTTTAAAAAATTAAAGGAATTCATCCGAGCTTAATGTCGGAAATGCTCTCTATGGAGCCAGCCACTTGCACCCGAGCTTTATGCCGGACTGCTTTCGAGGTGGTGCACCACCCCGACCGTGGGCTGATTTTTTGTGGATATTCTTGATTGGTGCAATTTATTCTCTGCCGAGATATATAGCCAGTAGCCCTCAGGGTGTGTGTCGGTCTATAACCCGAGATTCGCCTAAAGGAAAACATAAAACCGCTGATCCCAGTAGCCCCTGAGACTCAGGTCGATTCGCAAAATCGGCCTGAGGATCAACTCCTAGTTCGGCAGCATACTTCGGAACACAAAAGCGGTGTGCACAGACCTTGAGACTCAGGTTGGGTGAGGCCGACCAACCCAAGGATCATAATCTCCTCGGAAACTGGATTGCACTGAAATTTTCTGCATTGAATTGTCAATGCAGTAGCCCCCGAGACTTGGGTTGGGCAATATGGCCGACCCTAGGATCGTATCTCCTCGGGAACTAATTCAACCATCATGTACGTTTTGACAACGCCGAGGTGGAGTTCGGCAGGAAAGATGCCGAACCGTAGTTCGGAAAAGAGTTTCCGATCAAGACCATCGCGCCGAACACCTCAACCAAGAGGATGTCCCGCTTCCTGAAAGGAAAACATAAAATAGTTGAAAGATTTTATAAGCTCAAAAGACCAAAAAACTTGCGTAAAAAACTTTACGTCTAGATTGAATCAAGTTTTTTGGTGCCAATACGAAATTGCTCTTAAAATTGTGCTTCCGTCGTGCTTTGACATGACACATCCGATCTCTAGACTTCAAGTGGGTCAGCCTTCGGCTTCAACCTCCCTATCCCGAAGGCGGAATCACTAGTACATAATAGGGCTTTCGTCACAGCTCAATCTGCACATTAGTCCCGGTTGCATTACGAACCGGGACTAATGTGAGCATTAGTCCCGGTTCGAGCGGCGCAGGCATCAGTCCCGGTTCGAACGGGACCTTTAGTCCCGGTTGGAGACACCAACCGGGACTAAAGGGTTTGTGACCGGCTTCGAACGGTGCCAGCCCCTTTAGTCCCGGTTGGTATCTTCAACCGGGACTAAAGTCCCCCCCTTTAGTCCCGGTTGGAGATACCAACCGGGACTGGAAAAAAAAAATTCAAAATTTTTTAAAGGAATTTTTTTTTCAATTTTTTTCCCAGCCCTTTAGTCCCGGTTGGTGTCTCCAACCGGGACTAAAGGTCTATCTTTAGCCCGGTTGGAGATACCAACCGGGACTAAAGGGGGGGCCCCTAATGTAGGGGAACGCGGCACAAAACAAAAATTTTCCGACCTACGCACCAGCCCAGGACCACTATGGAGACTGCATACAAGGTTTGATCTCTTTCATTACCGACTCGTAGCGCAGCGGAAGTAGAGTCGATGACGAACGGCGGTGCAGATCCCCGCAGCTAGGATTTTACAACCTCCCAACCGCGAGGATGTATACCCTCATCTGCCCCACGGACAGCCCTCCGGGAGGCGGTCGCACAGTCCCCCGGACGGTGTCGCGGACAGCCCTTCGGGAGGACCTCCGAAACTCGGACTGTCACTCAGACAGCCCTTCGGGAGGACCTCCAAAACTCGGACGGTCACACGGACAGCCCTTCGGGAGGCACTCTCGAACTAAGACCGAAACTACGATCTCTCTACAGAGTTGCACACATACGGTATCATCTATCCAGCAGGGCTTCGCCGTCCAGAACTAGTTCCTGCGGAACCCAGACAGCCTTTCGGCTCTACGAAACTATTTCGCTGGGAGGGAGAGAAGAATGCCAGATCATGCATGGCTTTGTGTATGAGAGCAAGAGTGTGAAGATGGCAGCCATCTCCCTTCCTATTTATAGGAAATCCCAAGGGGAATATCCTTTTCTCAAAAGGAATATGCCTTTGGAATATCCCTTTCTCAAAAGGAATATGCCTTTCTCAAAAATATCCAAAAAGTGCTTTCACTATTCACGACGACATTTTTCAGCGTCTGATCGAACTGAAAATATTCATGTGGGCTTAGAACAATTCTAGTACCCACCAAAATAATTTTCAACGCGAGCCAGAACAATTCCGGTTTAGTGATTTCATCTGCGAAAAGCATCTGAAGCGGTTTCGGCAGCTCCGGAACATTTCCGGTTTTCATTCTAGAAAATTCCAAAAAGATTCCAGAACGATTCTGGCACCCTCCAAGAATTATCAGGCATGTGCCAAGACCAATTTGACTTTATGGTATCCCCTGAAACAACTTTTCCAGTTTCACCGAAACTCATCCGGTGACCTCTCTCTGCGGAACTTTTCCGCTGTCCGAAACTTTTCCGGCGTCCGAAACTTTTTCGGTGTTTTTCTCTCAGACTCCCTGTCTAGTATTCAACAGATAGATGACCCTTAAGCGTGTGACCCTATAGGTTCGGTGAAGCATAGACATGACCCGGAACCCCTTCCGATCAATGATCAACATCGGAGCCGTGGACACCCATATTGATCCCTATACCCACACGAATGAATATTCGAGTGAACCTCCAGTTGCCGTGAGCTATTCCTGTTGCTTCGCGATATGTTACAATAACCCAAGGTGAGACATGTTGGCATCCTCGTGGATCAACACTTGTCCACAATGCCAGTTACCTCGTTGCCGGTATTGTTCTCTTTTCTCGTTCCCGTGTTCCGGCATCCCTGTGATCAAATCACCCTGTGTCTGGCCAGACGATGATGGATACCGTAACACCGAGAGGGCCCAGAGATATCTCTCCATCGTCGGAGGAGCAAATCCCAATCTTGAGCTATCAAGTCCCTTGACATACTTTTCCATGAACCCGTAAGCCGCCGTAATAGCCACCCATTTACGGATGACGTTTAACAAACCCCAAAGTTCATGAAGCAAGCATGAAGAAACTCGACACTCTCATGGTCTAAGGAATTATGCAAACATTAACTATCTCTGTGTTATAAACCATTAACTAATGACGAATGTATCTCATAGCATAACATCAATTCGGGTCGATTCAACACAAGTGTTCTACCAACAATTGTGCCCTCAAAATTGCCGGCATAGTCATGCCCATGATCAGGAAAACAGGATCATCATGCAATACTTGAGCCAGTCATAGAGGCTTGACTAGGAATACTTTTTACCGTTTATTATCCCACACGTGCACATGAGTTTCCCTCCAAGCCTCGTTTTATTTGCAGACTCGAGAATCATTGCAGTTATAGCATGGAACATAAACCTAATTATGAATAGGGAGATAATCAATAACATTTATTATTGCCTCTAGGGCATATCTCCTACAGACTCCCACTTGCACTAGAGTCAATAATCTAGTCAACGCTAATGCTCTTTTCACCTATGGCATACCGGTGTAAAATATGCTTCGCTTGTGGTATAGCCTGATGTCCAACGGATCTGACAACTTCAGCTCCGTGTGTAACATTGCATATCCTCGCGTTTTCACGCTTTCACAAAATTCATATTTTGTGTGGACTTGGCTTTGCATATGTGTGAATCATTGGTCGAAACCTGATTCCTCAGACTGAGCTATGGAGCAACTATCTGCAATAGTGTCCCATAGACCAAAGCCATCTTGGAACCATAATAAGTTCATGAATGAACTATATGATTCAACAACTTCTTTGTCGCTTCTAAAGCGTCAACATACTTAGCCTTTGTTATAGAATTCGCCACGGTATCTTGTTTGGAACAATTTCCAACCACCGTGCCACCATATTTTGTATCACACAAAACCCTCAATTTAAATCGAAAATCACATGGAGCATTGATGAAGACTGTATCGATGTAATCACTTACAACGAGCACTTCATAATCTCTACTTGCGAGAAAACATGTCATCAACACTACTCTTAGCACTTAATGACATCTTTCACTGTTGTCCCATGATCAGTACTTTGATCACTACGGTATCTATACTCGCAACAACTTTGGAGTATTGGACATATCTGTTTGTTTTTACATACCATGGAATACATGATTAATCCAAACACAAGAGTGTGTGGAATCTCCATCATGTATTTTACTCATCAGTGTTTTGGGACACCGAGTCTTGCAAAAACTCTTTCCATGTGACTTCGGCAAGAATCACTCCTTGGCGTTTTAAATGCTAAAAGGTTTTAGCATCTTGTCAATATGTATTCATTGCTTAGCCCCATTAGGTAAATCTATCTCCATAGATCATCATGCCTAATGTTGAGGCTATTTAGCCTAAGCACTTCATTGAAAAACTATTTTCAAATGAAGTCCTAATTCGTGTCAAGAAATTTATTTCCAATTAACAATGTGTTAAGTACACAAGGTTTTTAGAAATACTATTATGCTCCCACTTACTTTCTTGAATCACAAGCATCTTCGATACCCATTTGATGAAGTCAAACCCCATTGACCATTTCATCAAAAACGAAGATTCCAACTCCACTTTGCTCTCTTCTGTCCATCGCTGGAACTCTGAAGCTTGCATACTTACTAGCATCCTCTGGATCCACAAATTACTATGGACTGTATCACATACAAGTCCTAGGTTTTATTTCCATCAGATGGAAATCCTTTTGTCATCCATGTTTCATATCTCATGATTGAAATATGAATTAATTGCTAGTTCAACCCGAACCGACCTCAAGCATCGCTACGGTGAAACAACCTCATCGTAGTCAACTCCTTGAACTTGTTATTTCAACAAGTCGAGCTTTATGGATAAAACATTTTTATTCGTATCAGTTTTTAGTTCCATAAATATTCGTTAGACTCTAAGTCTTCCGAAAGGTGTATCAAGATTTTAATCTCGAACCACTTATATGGAAACTATCTCGGATTGTATTTGGCATTTAGCCAATTCCGGAGTCAGGGCCCATCAACGCTTCCTTGTGTATCGTAGGTATACTGTTGTCTAACAACAATATCTCGTATGCGCACCTGAGAGGTTTGCACGAGTTTTTCCTACGCGGTTCAGCTGCAAGTTCGACCGAAGTCCATACATCTCATGTAGAGGCTTCCGTATCAGTCGCAGTAGGAAACGCCGGAATCACTTCCAAGGTTCCTTTCCTTTGACCTGATGATGAAGATACTGGTTATCTCGTCGAGTTGCACTGTCCTCCCACTCACCTTTTGTAAGAACTATTCTCTTTAAAAGCATACCGTTTTGCGGCAAAACCCTTTGCCTCGGTATAGTGGTGGGGGAATACCCAATGACTTGGGATAACCTTACAAAGTAGCACTTGTCTGATTTGGAATAGGTTTGTAACCTTTTACACAAGCCCCATATTCCAAATGTTAAGAAAAGATATAACATGGTTGGGCGTACCATACCATGGCGTCATTTCAACAGACCTGATGGAGCTCTTTTCAGTGAAAAAGCCGCAGTCTCTAAAGCATCACTTTAAAAGGGATAATGGCAATTTTATTTATGTCATCTTTGATCTTACCATGTCATAAATGGTTCGATTACATCTTCACGGACTTTCCACTTGCAGTGGTGTTCCAGGAGGTGCATGTTATGAAACCCCTTTCATAACTCATTAGACATTCGCTAAAGTTGTAACTCAAAAATTCCTTTCTGCAATCGAATTGTAGAAACATAATTTTGTTGTTACAATAACTTCTACTTCATTTTTGAAAACCTTATGAATGAATTCAAAAGATCCAGACTTACGTCTCAACAAGTAAATATCCATATATCTACTTGAGTCATTTCTGAAGATAGACAAATCCACTACTTGCAACAACATTTATTGGACTACACACATCATAATGTATGATCACCAATATGTTCTTTGCTCGTTCCTTATGGCCTGTGAACGGTATTTCAGTCACTTCACTTTTCAGAGGAAAGTTGCAAGTGTCAGATGATTCAAAATCAAACGACTTCAAAATCCATCACAATGGAATTTTCCATGCGGGTTTCTTCAATGTGACCAAATGCAGTGCCACACTTGTGTGGTATTCTTTTAGTCTTGCGACATTTTAGTATTACCATCAATATTCATAGCATACATCCCATCCTGTATGGAAGCATGGCCCTTCATTTTATTCATAACATCGAACATCAAAAGTTCTCTTATGAATAACCTTCTTGCAAAATACCTTATGCAAAGGGCTAGAGTGTATGAAACTCTAAATGAATTATGAAAGTAAATACAGAGGCAATGTATTAATATCAATATTCATAACATACGTCTCATTCATAATGAAAGTATGGCCCTTATGTTATTCATAACACCGAACATCAAAAGTTCTCTTATGAACAACCTTCTTGCAAGATACCTTATGCAAAGGGCTAGAGTGTGAAACTCTAAAATGAATTATGAAAGTAAATACAGAGGCAATGTATTAATATCAATATTCATAACATACGTCTCATTCATAATGAAAGTATGGCCCTTATGTTATTCATAACACCGAACATCAAAAGTTCTCTTATGAACAACCTTCTTGCAAGATACCTTATGCAAAGGGCTAGAGTGTGAAACTCTAAAATGAATTATGAAAGTAAATACAGAGGCAATGTATTAATATCAATATTCATAACATACGTCTCATTCATAATGAAAGTATGGCCCTTATGTTATTCATAACACCGAACATCAAAAGTTCTCTTATGAACAACCTTCTTGCAAGATACCTTATGCAAAGGGCTAGAGTGTGAAACTCTAAAATGAATTATGAAAGTAAATACATAGGGAATACACCGATGGAAGGCATAGTAACTTTTACTATGTTCCCTATGTGTATCTTAACCTCATTCCTGGCTAGTCTTTCAGGCCATAGTAGTTCTTACATCGAGTTGCAACAGAATGCAATCAAGCGGGTATCTTTGTGATTAAGTCACAATACCCAAGAATTAGTGATTAACATGCTTAACCATAATTCCCAAGAACTATATCTTTGACCAGCCTTCTATACATCAAAAACTTGTATGACATTCATACATGAGCTGGATATTCCAGTCTTCTTTCTTATTTGCCATTATACTTCTAACAGTTTAACTTTTAGTATTTCTCCTACTCTCAGAAGAAGCACCCAACTTAAGAGTGGCGATAGCCCCGGACTTCCTAGGCGTGAAAGTTTCACTAACACCCTTCGGACACTTCCTTTCTCTTTAAGTTGTTGTTTTATTCACCTTTCATCATATGACAGGCGTTCTCCTGGATCCCTCTCTTATCAGTCAAATGCCTAGTAAACAATTTTACTAATAGTTTGCAAACAAACATGGTTTTAGATATCTCATATCTTTCAGCCTTTGTTTGTATCTGAAAATTAATTTTCGTTCCATGAATATCACATAACTATCCCAAAACTTTCGAAGTTCGGGTCTCATGGAAACAAACATATTTCACTTGACCGTAACGGAATTTTAGCTTTTGGATCGAAGGACGAGAGTCATATCATCCATAGCATTAGCGGGAGAATACCGAAAGTATGCGATAGGACAAAGTCCTTCTCGGCACTATTGAGGACAATCCTCACATTACGTTACCAACCGTAAAGTTTTAACCAGATATTTAACAGCTATTCAATTTTAATAGGGAAGGTGACAACGCGAGCCATTATTCTACAACTATTATGCAAATCACACTTTAGACAGTGTTCAAAATTAATTGCACTGAGAATTAAACAAGTTAATTCTATAGTGCGCTCCCACTCAAATCAATATCTCTCATAATTGATTGTGAGTGATACAATATCCGCATTTCAATTCGACGCCATTGACGGATTCATCACTGATGACGTGAATTTCAATCGGTAGGCCAACTTGCCAATCACATCTCTATGTGACTCTTGTTCATCTTTCGATGCGTGTGTTCCGAGCTCATGACTCTCATGCCTGAACGTCAAGACAACCAAGTGATCTCGCTGCGAGGTCTGACCTCACCCGCCTCACACATCCCTAATCGTTCGTACTCATGTGTACATGTCGTACCCCGAAAAGTTAGGTGCCGTGACGGTGCTACACTTGGGAGAACACTAACTACTTGATATTTTGTGAGAGGTCACCCTAATAAAAGCGACTACCGCGCAATCAAGAAGGGTGCATCATAAGGGATAAACATCTCAGGCAATTCATAATAGCATGATATGGTATAGCCCTTTCTGACGGAGAAGTCTTTCATTTCTTCGTCTCCGGCATTCGCGTCGGTGTTCACCTTCGCGAAGATTGCCACCACCTTGTCGATGCACCAGATAATATTGCTATCTCTATAGCTAATAAAATAAGTGCATAAATAAGGTTGACACGCAGGTCATTAAAGTGCAATCATATGGCTCCAGCCATCATGCCGAATCATGACACGTAGGTCATGTTAATTACATCATATAGTCATCTCATACATAATCAAATTAATATGAGACCTGCTATACCACATCATATGCACATGCATACCATCCTGCAAAACCAAGTTAGACGCCTCTAATCGGTTCATGCAAAACATTATTTGACGTGGCTTCTAAGGTTTCGAAACAAACCGAAACTACCAACGTCCATCATCAAGCATGATAATCCAAGTCGCTAGATTAACATTCCAGGGTGTATGAAACACGAGATAATAAAATCTCGAGCCCCATACTAAACTTCGTCATACGCGTGACCCCCGTGCAGATCATATCTGCATTGCCCTTTCGTCTACAAAATTTCATCTTTCTTTTTAACTACGGTGGAATTCAATGAACTGTTAGCACTTCGTTGATCAATCAGGATCGCGGATTGCCAGAACATTGAAACTCCACCATACTGTTATCAAGATCAGAAATATGCAAATTCCAGGGAAGCAACAAGAATATCGGCTAACAGATTTCATCTGCTACCCGCACAAATAATTTTCAGTAATAGATCTCATCTGCTACCTAATTATATTGTGCAACACCCATACATCTCGATGTATTCTAGATCGCAACCTGCATCTACGCATAGCACGGCTCTTGATGCCACTGTAGGGGAACGCGGCAGAAAACAAAAAATTTCCGACCTACGCACCAGCCCAGGACCACTATGGAGACTGCATACAAGGTTTGATCTCTTTCATTACCGACTCGTAGCGCAGCGGAAGTAGAGTCGATGATGAACGGCGGTGCAGATCCCCGCAGCTAGGATTTTACAACCTCCCAACCGCGAGGATGTATTCCCTCATCTGCCCCGCGGACAGCCCTCCGGGAGGCGGTCGCACAGTCCCCCGGACGGTGTCGCGGACAGCCCTTCGGGAGGACCTCCGAAACTCGGACTGTCACTCGGACAGCCCTTCGGGAGGACCTCCAAAACTCGGACGGTCACACGGACAGCCCTTCGGGAGGCACTCTCGAACTAAGACCGAAACTACGATCTCTCTACAGAGTTGCACACATACGGTATCATCTATCCAGCAGGGCTTCGCCGTCCAGAACTAGTTCCTGCGGAACCCAGACAGCCTTTCGGCTCTACGAAACTATTTCGCTGGGAGGGAGAGAAGAATGTCAGATCATGCATGGCTTTGTGTATGAGAGCAAGAGTGTGAAGATGGCAGCCATCTCCCTTCCTATTTATAGGAAATCCCAAAGGGAATATCCTTTTCTCAAAAGGAATATGCCTTTGGAATATCCCTTTCTCAAAAGGAATATGCCTTTCTCAAAAATATCCAAAAAGTGCTTTCACTATTCACGACGACATTTTTCAGCGTCTGATCGAACTGAAAATATTCATGTGGGCTTAGAACAATTCTAGTACCCACCAAAATAATTTTCAACGCGAGCCGGAACAATTCCGGTTTAGTGATTTCATCTGCGAAAAGCATCTGAAGCGGTTTCGGCAGCTCCGGAACATTTCCGGTTTTCATTCCAGAAAATTCCAAAAAATTTCCAGAACGATTCTGGCACCCTCCAAGAATTATCAGGCATGTGCCAAGACCAATTTGACTTTATGGTATCCCCTGAAACAACTTTTCTAGTTTCACCGAAACTCATCCGGTGACCTCTCTCTGCGGAACTTTTCCGCTGTCCGAAACTTTTCCGGCGTCCGAAACTTTTTCGGTGTTTTTCTCTCAGACTCCCTGTCTAGTATTCAACAGATAGATGACCCTTAAGCGTGTGACCCTATAGGTTCGGTGAAGCATAGACATGACCCGGAACCCCTTCCGATCAATGATCAACATCGGAGCCGTGGACACCCATATTGATCCCTATACCCACACGAATGAATATTCGAGTGAACCTCCAGTTGCCGTGAGCTATTCCTGTTGCTTCGCGATATGTTACAATAACCCAAGGTGAGACATGTTGGCATCCTCGTGGATCAACACTTGTCCACAATGCCAGTTACCTCGTTGCCGGTATTGTTTCTTTTCTCGTTCCCGTGTTCCGGCATCCCTGTGATCAAATCACCCTGTGTCTGGCCAGACGATGATGGATACCATAACACCGAGAGGGCCCAGAGATATCTCTCCATCGTCGGAGGAGCAAATCCCAATCTTGAGCTATCAAGTCCCTTGACATACTTTTCCATGAACCCGTAAGCCGCCGTAATAGCCACCCATTTACGGATGACGTTTAACAAACCCCAAAGTTCATGAAGCAAGCATTAAGAAACTCGACACTCTCATGGTCTAAGGAATTATGCAAACATTAACTATCTCTGTGTTATAAACCATTAACTAATGACGAATGTATCTCATAGCATAACATCAATTCGGGTCGATTCAACACAAGTGTTCTGCCAACAATTGTGCCCTCAAAATTGCCGGCATAGTCATGCCCATGATCAGGAAAACAGGATCATCATGCAATACTTGAGCCAGTCATAGAGGCTTGACTAGGAATACTTTTTACCGTTTATTATCCCACACGTGCACATGAGTTTCCCTCCAAGCCTCGTTTTATTTGCAGACTCGACAATCATTGCAGTTATAGCATGGAACATAAACCTAATTATGAACAGGGAGATAATCAATAACATTTATTATTGCCTCTAGGGCATATCTCCTACACCTAAACCCTAAACCCCTTTACCACATTAATCTTAGAAAAATCATAACTAAATCATTGTAATTCAGAAAAATACAAATAATATATCAAAACGTAGAGAAAAAAAAGATTTCTCCGAAGAAACTTTTGTTTTCCGTTTCGACAATTTTTTAAATCACCAAATTCCAAAGGGAAAATAGAGTTTTTCGACGTTTTAGACGTTTTAGGGTTAGGGGCTAGGGTTTAGATTTCTAAGTTTAGGGTTAGGTTTTAGGGTTTGAACATACAATTTTACTGTTTGTAACAGAGTTTCGGACGTTTTAAGTCCCGGGTATAGGGTTTTCGGACGTTTTAAGTCCCGGGTTTAGTGCTTTTCAATTTCAGGCTAATTTAACTCAAAAAATCATTAAATACATGAAAAATAGCAAATGAAGTCAAAAAGGGTTGAATCTTAAGGATGTGGCTTTGAACGGTTCATATTGAACACACAAAAATTCTGGAGTGGAAATAAGATTAAAAAGATGAAATGTCTTTATAACAGCTGAGTTTTCGTCTGAAACCATGTTACTTCGAAAGAGATGGTCCAGTTTGTACACAAAGTGCATCCAGTTTTTGCCATAACCCTCTCAACTTTTTAGCACCAGATATTTGGGTGAAATGATGATACCATGTCAAGTTTCAACCTTTTCAGAGTTCATTTGTAGTGCTTTTCAATTTCGGGCTAATTTAGCTCAAAAAATCATTAAATGCATGAAAAAATGGCAAATGAACTCAGAAATGGTTGAAATTTGAGGATGTGGCTTTGAATGGTTCATATTGAACACACAAAAATTCTTCAGTTAATATAAGTTTAAAAAAATGAAATGTGGTCAAACTCTGATCAAATAGTGGTCAAACTATGGTCAAACGACTAAATGATTATTGTTCTTCAGAATAATAGTTTCAAACTCAAACGGTGAAGCGTGTGACATCATGGTCACATTTTTCTGATAATAATGGATATATTATTTGTCGAATTTCGATTTACAGATTTAAAGATATTAATTATGCCATATTAAATGAATAAACGGCATAATAATAATAATAATATTATTACTTATTTTATTTTCATTGAAATTCAATATTATTATTACTTATTTTATTTTGAACTTTTTGTATTATTTTGGATTTTTGGATTTTTTTTTTGTTTTTTGAGAATTTTTTATTTTTTTGAAATTTTTTCCTTTTTTTGAAGTATTTTTTAGTTTTTAAATTAATCATTGTTGTTTGTTAATCATTGTTGTTTATTTTAATAATTGTTCGGAATTCAAAAAATTAAATCATGTGATATCAAGACCTAAGGGTTAACAGGATTGATTGCTTACTATTGTTAGGAAAACAACAAGTGCAGACTTGGAAACTAGGGGCAATAGAACCTGAAAGTTAAGCATGCTGGAGCTGGAGTAGTGAGAGGATGGGTGACCGGCCGAGAAGTTAGACGATTTGGAATGAGTGCTGATTAGAGATTAGAGATTAAATTCTAAAGCAATGAGGAGGGGTGATTAGAGATTAAATTGTCAAATAATTCAAAGATTTGAAAATCAGAAGAAAAAATTTGAAAAAAAAAATTTGAATTTTTTTTTGATCCTTTAGTCCCGGTTGGTGTTACCAACCGGGACTAAAGGCTCCACCTTTAGTCCCGGTTGGTAACCCCAACCGGGACTAAAGGTTCTCCAGCCCACGCACAGAGAGCGGCCACGTGGAGACCCTTCTTTCCCGGTTCGTAAGCGAACCGGGACTAAAGGGGGGGGGGGGGCTTTAGTCCCGACCCTTTAGTCCCGGTTCCAGAACCAGGACTAAAGGCCCTCTGGAACCGGGACTAAAGGCCCGTTTTCTACTAGTGAGTGTTTCTCAGGCCAGTTTAGCAAACTAAACGCGAGCGGCTTTAGAGAGAAACCAGACTACCCGGCTATTGATCATACACTTGAGTCGAGAAAGGAGTGGTAGAAAAAGACTTTGCAACGACTAAGAAGAAAACATCTATTATAAAACGGCTCATATTAATTTCAGAGCCCCCAAGTGACTTGGGTAAAAGAATTTTATGTATAATGATTGTATGTACCGAAGTACTTATATAATATCTGTGTTCGCCCGAACTTTGAACGCGTCTTAATCGACCGTCGGCTTCTCCCTCTTTGGCCAAGGGCTGAAAAGTGTTATCTACTCCGCCTACCGAAAATATCGGCGGTGTTTCGGATAACCAGGCAATTAGGCCATGAGGCTGTAACAGACAAACCACGCCCAGGGAACTTATGCTATATTACTTATGTAACGTAAGAAGCATCTTTAAAGAAAATAGTGCCCCCAACGGTACCTTTCTTTGGTCGCTCATGATTACTATGAGACTTGTGCAATGGATTTGTGTACGCGTGAGTTCCGTCGTGTGCCGACCATAGTTGAAAACAATAAGAGCGCTAGCTTTCGGCTTCACCCGTCTGAGGTACGAGTTCGGATGACCCGATCATAACAATCGCAGAGGTGCTCCCTTTACTCCCTAACCGAACAATCGGGAACGTAGGGGTATGCATAGGAGCCAGGCAACCCAGTTTTGCGGAACACTTAAGTCAACATGATGCATATTTTGGCATAATACACGAGCAAGGAAAGAAGCTGTACAATAATAATCACATGCAGAGAGAAAAGGTTTCATAAAGGATGCCCCCAAGTAAACGGGGTATTTGAACTTGTTTGTAACAAACAAAGTTTTGTCAAAGAAAGTTTTTCGCAAACAACTTTTTGTCAAAAAAGTATAGCGCTTGGTCAAACCGAACAAAAAGTAAAATTCTAAAGAGAGCTGAGCACGAAAACGACTTAGCTGGTTAATGTGCTCGGTGCGGTCCGGGGTTGTGGCGGGACAAAGACGTAGTCCTCGACCTGGCTGAGGTCCCAGCCCCCAAGCCCGAGGTAACTGAGCGAAGAGCTCGGGTCGCGAAGTGGCAACGCAGCACGGTTGCTGCGGAGAGGCACAGCCCCCGGTCCAGCCGAGGAGACAGAGTAGTTCGGCAGCGTGACGGCGAAGCCCACAATTATCATGGGAAAAGGAAGTGTTGTTAACAAACAAACTTTTTTGTTTAATATAAATATAATGCTCGGTATAACCGAACAAAAATTTAGAAATTTGAGCATGAAAGCGACTTAGCTGGTAAATGTGCTCGGTGTTGACGACGTAGGCCGAGCTTATAGCGGGTCAAGGTCCCAGCCCCCAAGCCGGTCCCGAGGTGACCGTACGAGGAGTTCGGCACTCCGAAGTAGTGTCACGGCTCGGCCGATGTGGCGAGGCGAAGCCCCTGGTCCAGCTGAGGTGGTGGAGTAGGTCGGCAAGGTGACGCCGGGGTGACCGCATGACGGCAGTCGAAGTCGATTTCCTGCACTCATAAAATAGTCCAAGCCAAAAGTAATAACAAAGAAAGATAATAATATATTTTAAAAAAATTCTTCTACTTAGTTAATTTAAGTGAAGCAAATAAGCAAAGGAATATGGCCTGGGCGCCGAGGTGCCTGAACGAAGAGTTCGGCTTGACGAAGTGGCGACGCTGCACGGTCGATGTGGCGAGATGAAGTCCTCGGTCCAGTTAACATGGCGAAGCTGTGATCGGCGGACGCCGAAGTCTCATGCAGGTCGGATGGTGATGCCGAAGTCTCATGCCAGCCGAGGTGTTGAAGCAGGTCTGCTGGTGACGCCAAAGTCCCCGGAGCAGGTTAATGAAGGGATGCCAAAGCCCCGGTCTAGCCGAGGTGACGGAGCAGGTCGGCTGGTGACGCCGAAGTATTAGGCCAGCCGAGGTGTCGAAGCAGGTCGGCTGGTGGCGCCGAAGTCTCACGCCAGCCGAGCTGTCGAAGCTAGTCGGCTGGTGACACCGAAGTCTCCGGAGCGGGTCGATGAGGAGATGACGAAGCCCCCAGTCTAGCCGAGGTGTCGGGGCAGATCGGTAAGGTGACGCTAGAGCCCCATGCCAGCCGACGTGTCAATGCAGGTCGGCGTGGTGGACGTCAGTTTGAAAAATTAACGGCGCGGCGATGCCGACGCAGGTCGGAATTTTGTGACGAGGTGAGTGCTGGCTTGATGAAGCAACGGAGCGCCCGACCCGTACAACCCGCGGATGACGAGGTTCGCTTTATAATTATTCGGCCCTCGCGATGCCGAACTCTTGGTCGGATGACCGAGACGATGAGAAAATTTCCTTCAAAAAGGACGTCCGACAACCCGTTCATGAAAAAGATGAACTCGGGTTGGATTCGTTTTCGCGCAGAAAACAGATCGGAAAAATTGATGCACTCATCGGACGTTTCCCGGAGTTTGAACGGTCGGATTGAGCTGAAATTTTGAGGGGTGATCGGTATGGGAATTACGCAGCCGATGAACGGTGGGATCTTCCAAATGATGTCCTACCTCGAAGCTGGACACCTCGCCCTAAACTCATCCCGATTCCCGTCCAGATTCGACAGGGCTCCGGTATTTCGTAGATCGCCGAAGATTCCTCCATCGGAATACGACGAAATTTTACGGGGTTATTATAGACTCAATTCCGGTCAGTTCCACCAAAGCAATCGTCAAGGCGATGCTCGAGGAAGCAGGGACGACGAACACGATTCGCTGTCCAGAAAAACTGCACGGTTGCTCGAGGACGATGTGAACATCGAGCCCCCGAGCTCCATGGATGATTTCTTGTGATCTTGATAGAGATCGGAGATGATGACGATGAAAGTATCCGTCCGATCTTGACGATCCGGCACGGAGCACAGTCCTCGGTCCAGCTGAGGTGACCAGTCGAGCCGGCGACGAAGATGCCGACATCGACAACTAAGCTTGGTTCCAACGCGTAGATCGCGCCGGAAACGATCTGAATTCCCATCGCACCGCGGCGACTACCAGTCGGCTCTCAATGAAAGAACCAATGTCGGTGTCAAATCCGGCATATCTCGTAGTAGGGGTCCTAAGCTAGGCGTATTGGGGCGATGGTAACAGGGACACAGGATTTTACCCAGGATCGGGCTCTCTTGAAGAGATAATACCCTACGTCCTGCTTTTGATTGTATTGATACGGGGGATAGTACAGAGTACAAGTATCTACCACGAGATTGTAGTAATGAATATGAGATGTAATGTAATGATCTATTGACTAGCCTGGCCTCGATTTATATATGCACCGTAGGCCTAGGGTTTAGAGGAGTCCTTGTCTTGGGCGCCAAGTCTTGTGGAATCCTCCTTGTATTCGGCATTGGCTACCCGAAGTGGCCCATGCGTGAACCGCCCTGGGGGTCCTCGGCCCAACCCACTGGTCGGGAGACGACGTGGGGAGTACACCCTAGTCCAGGACACCGTCATCGTGGGCCATTGGTCCCGGTTCGTCTGACCCCTTTGGTCCCGGTTCCAGACACGAATCGGGACCAATGGGCCTCGCTCCTGGCCCACAACCATTGGTCCCGGTTTGTGGCTGGAACCGGGACCGAATGGTGTCCTTTAGTCCCGGTTCCAGCCACAAACCGGGACCAATGGTTGGCGTATATATACCCCCTGCCCGCGAGCAGAGCAGTATACTGCTCTGTTTTTTTGGCCGGCCGTGGGAGAGCTTTGTGGTGCTCTAGCTCACCTCCTATGCACATGAGGTGTTCGATGAAATGTCCGAGCCACACTTAAGCTTTCTCCTCTCGAAGCTCCTTGTCCAAGCTCTATTTTCCTCAAGATTTGTCTAGGTTTGGCGGTCCGTCCTGTCCCGTCCCCGTCCTCACCGCCGTCGATCGCCCGTGCCCATCTCAGCGCCGGCACCACCGTGGTTAGCCTCTTCTTCTTATGTTCTTTCTAAAAGAAAAAAGTTCTTACTTGTATGATTTAGATAGATACTTGTGTAATTTTCTTACTTTTATTATTGTTTGTTATTATATAGTGCGATGGTTTTGGTATCCGCCTCCGTCGGCCCTCGTCCTGTCTATGATTCGGATGTGGTAAAAATGTATCTTTTATAACTATATGTTTTATTTAGTGTTTATGACAATTATGCCGACCAACGTGACATAGATTTTTTAATCTATGAGGTATGTGAACCGGAAATTCCAACCGACATAGAAATTCTTGTCGAGAAGTTAAATTTGGTTGAAAAAGAAAACAATTACTTGAAAGAAAAATTACAAAGAGTTGAAGAGGAGAAGATGAAATTGGAGTTGAATGTTGCCGATGTCGTCGACGATCACAAGATCAAGATGGATGCAATGCGCTTGAAGATTAGAAAGATTAGAAAATATGCCATTCATACTGAGGCTTGGTATCATTATGCCGTTGGATCAATTGGTACCTTAGTTGCGGTTATGATCGCATTTGTTGTTGCATTTAATTTTTTTACATAGTTTCAATGTATGTTTTAATTAGATGCTCTAGAGAGCTATATGTTGTTCAATAATGAGAACTATATAACGCACGCAGATGAACCGGCAATGGATGTACGGTGACCGACGCACCTTCGAGTATAATAAGGGCCTGCATAATTTTCTCGAAGCGGCTGAGGCAAACAAGCAGAATGTTTTTATGCATTGTCCATGTACTGTCTGTGAGAATACGAAGGCTTTCTCCAACTCTAAAACCCTTCACTTCCACCTGCTTGAGAAGGGTTTTATGCCACACTATAATGTTTGGACCAAGCACGGAGATAGAGGGGTTATGATGGAAGACAACGAAGAAGAAGAGGATGATGACAACTACCCGCCCCCTGAATACGGTGATGCTGCAATGGGGGAAGCTGAAGATCAAGAGGAACCAGACGATGTGCCCGGTGATGATCTTCGCCGGGTCATTGTTGATGCACAGAGAGAATGCGAAAGTGAAAGGGAGAAGTTGAAGTTCGATCGCATGTTAGAGGATCACAAAAAAGGGTTGTACCCAAATTGCGAAGATGACAACAGAAAGCTCGGTACCACACTGGAATTGCTGCAATGGAAGGCAGACAATGGTGTATCTGACAAGGGATTTAGTTCGCTACTGAAAATAATGAAGAAGAATCTTCCAAAGGATAACGAATTACCCGGCAGTACGTACGAAGCAAAGAAGGTTCTATGCCCTCTTGGATTGGAGGTGCAGAAGATACATGCATGCCCTAAAGACTGCATCCTCTACCGCGGTGCGTACGAGGATTTGAACGCATGCCCGGTATGCGGTGCATTGCGGTATAAGATCAGAAGAGATGACCCTGGTGATGTTGAGGGCCAGCGCACCGAGAAAAGGGTTCCTGCCAAGGTGATGTGGTATGCTCCTATAATACCACGGTTGAAATGTCTGTTCAGAAACAAAAAGCATGCCGAGTTGATGCAATGGCACTTAAAAGACCGTAAGAAAGACGGGAAGTTGAGAGCACCTGCTGACGGGTCGCGGAGAAAGATCGAGAGAAAGTGGAGCGACTTTACAGATGACCCAAGGAACGTATGGTTTGGTTTAAGTGCAGATGGCGTTAATCCTTTTGGGGATCAGAGCAGCAAGCATAGCACATGGCCTGTGACTCTATGTATGTATAACCTTCCTCCTTGGTTGTGCATGAAGCGGAAGTTCATTATGATGCCAGTGCTCATCCAAGGCCCTAAGCAACCCGGCAATGACATTGATGTGTACCTAAGGCCATTAGTTGATGAACTTTTACAGCTATGGAATGGAAGAGGTGTACGTGTGTGGGATGAGAACGAACAGGAGGAATTTGACCTACATGCGTTGCGGTTTGTAACCATCAACGTTTGGCCTGCTCTTAGTAACCTTTCAGGACAGACAAACAAGCGATACCACGCATGCACACACTGTTTAGATGACACCGACAGTATATATTTGAACAAATGCAGGAAGAATGTGTACTTGGGGCATCGTCGATTTCTTCCGACCAACCATCAATGTCGAAAGAAAGGAAAGCATTTCAAAGGTGAGGCAGATCACCGGAAGAAGCCCGCCCTCCGTACTGGTGAATACATACTTGATATGGTCAATGATTTACAAGTAATCTTTGGAAAGGGTCCTGGCGGACTATCTGTTCCGACTGACGATGCGGGACGCGCACCCATGTGGAAGAAGAAATCTATATTTTGGGACCTACCCCATTGGAAAGACCTAGAGGTCCGCTCTGCAATCGACGTGATGCACGTGACAAAGAATCTTTGCGTGAACCTGCTAGGCTTCTTGGGAGTGTATGGGAAGACAAAAGATACATCGGAGGCACGGGAGGAACAGCAACGTGTGCATGAAAAAGACGGCATGCATCCAAAGCAGTATGAAGGTCCTGCCTGCTACGCTCTTACCAAAGAAGAGAAGGATATCTTCTTTGAATGCCTGCTCACTATGAAGGTCCCGTCTGGCTTCTCGTCAAATATAAAGGGAATAATAAATATGGCAGAGAAAAAGTTCCAGAACCTAAAGTCTCATGACTGCCACGTGATTATGACGCAACTGCTTCCGGTTGCATTGAGGGGGCTTCTACCGGAAAATGTTCGATTAGCCATTGTGAAGCTATGTGCATTCCTCAATGCAATCTCTCAAAAGGTGATCGATCCAGAAATCCTGCCAAGGTTAAGGAGTGATTTGGTGCAATGTCTTGTTAATTTCGAGCTGGTGTTCCCACCATCCTTCTTCAATATCATGACGCACGTCCTAGTTCATCTAGTCGACGAGATTGTCGTTCTGGGCCCTGTATTTCTACACAATATGTTCCCCTTTGAGAGGTTCATGGGAGTCTTAAAGAAATATGTTCGTAACCGCGCTAGGCCAGAAGGAAGCATCTCCATGGGCCATCAAACAGAGGATGGCATTGGTTTTTGTGTTGACTTCATTCCTGACCTTAAGAAGATTGGTCTCCCTCAATCGCGGTATGAGGGGAGACTGAATGGAAAAGGCACGCTAGGAGCGGACTCAATAATATGTAGGGACGGGCATTCTTGGTCTCAAGCACACTACACAGTTCTACATAATTCTACCTTGGTGACCCCGTCTGTCGATGAACACAAGAATATTATGCGCTCCAAACACCCGGAGCAGTGTGACGACTGGATTACATATGAACACATCAGGACTTTCGGCAGTTGGTTGCAAACACGTCTCATGGGTGACAACACTGTTTCTAATGAGCTGTACTCGTTGGCCAGGGGACCATCTTCGACTGTATTGACTTACAAAGGGTACGAGATAAATGGGAATACATTTTACACGATCGCCCAAGATCAAAAGAGCACCAACCAAAACAGCGGTGTCCGCTTTGATGCAGCAACCAAGAGGGGAAAGGACACATATTATGGTTACATAGTGGACATATGGGAACTTGACTATGGACATGATTTCAAGGTCCCTTTGTTTCAGTGCAAATGGGTCAATCTATCAGGAGGCGGGGTACACGTAGACCCACAGTACGGAATGACAACAGTGGATCTGAACAATCTTGGGTACACAGACGAACCATTCGTCCTAGCCAATGATGTGGCGCAGGTTTTCTATGTGAAGGACATGTCTACCAAATCGAGAAAAAGAAAAGATAAGGAAGGGGATACATCATACGACGAGCCAAAGCGCCACATAGTTTTTTCAGGAAAAAGAGACATTGTGGGATTGGAGGGCAAGACAGACATGTCTGAAGATTATGAAAAGTTTCATGAAATTCCTCCCTTCAAAGTCAAGGCTGACCCAAGCACCCTGTTAAACGATGAAGATTATCCATGGTTACGGCGCAATAAGCAAATGACACAAGCGAAGAAAAAGTGAAGACTTTCTCTCCACAACTAGTATGATGATGCCTTTGATCTAGAATATCACTGCAGTTACATGTGAAGAAATGAAATGCCTTTTGTAACAGATGGGTTTTCGTATGAAACCCAGATACTTCGAAAGAGATTATCTGTTTTGTACACGAAGTGCATCAAGTTTTTGCCGTAACCCTCTCAACTTTTTAGCACATGCTATGTGGGTGAAATGATGATACCATGCCAACTTTCAACCTTTTCACAGTTCATTTGTAGTGCTTTTCAATTTCATGGTCATTTAGCTCAAAAAAATCAGTAAATGCATGAAAAATACCAAATGAAGTCAGAAAGGGTTGAAAATTGATGATGTGGCTTTGAATGGTGCATTTTGAACACACAAAAAGTCTGGAGTTCAAATAAGTTCAAAAAAATGAAATCCATTTGTAACAGATGAGTTTTCGTCCGAAACCCTCATACTTCGAAAGAGATTGTCCATTTTGTACACGAAGTGCATCCAGTTTTTGCCGTAACCCTCTCAACTTTTTAGCACTTGCTATGTGGGTGAAATGATGATACCATGCCAACTTTCAACCTTTTCAGAGTTCATTAGTAGTGCTTTTCAATTTCAGGGTCATTTAGCTCAAAGAATGAACTAATAGCAAAAAGAATGAACTAGAAAACTTTTATGAAACTCTAATAGCAAAAAGAATGAACTAGAAATAATCAATTAAAATATTCTGTTATGATCAACTAAAACAAAACTATAATATTCTTCAATAGCAAAAAGAATCAACTAAAAAGCTTTTTTAAAACTCTAATAGCAAAAGGAATGAACTAAAAAGCTTTTATAAACCTCTAATATTTTTGAAACTAAAATTATATAAAATTTATGCAACTAAAATTATCAAAGTATTTTTTGTTCAAAACATTAATAGCAAAAAGAATTTTCATAAAGAATTTTTTTGTTAGAAATTTTAATAGCAAACTAAAATAACAAAATCTGTTTTTGATTAAAACAGACATTTAAAATAACCTAAAAATTACCAAATTGAATATAATGATAAAACACAGTAATATTAAATAGCAGGAAAAAGAATCACTCAAAAATCTATTTTTTTAGTAAAGTTATTCACAAACTATGATTCACACAAATTTCAATAAATTCAAATTTAAACTATTCAAATTTGAAAACTAATGGCACTCACAGAATGTTTATAATTTTTGTGACCTAAAAGCAAAAAGAATCACTGAAAAACAGTAAGTATTTAGCTGTAAGTAGGAACAAAATAAAATAAATAAAGCAAAAAACAAAACAAAAAATAAAACAGTAAGTATTAAGGTCCCTGTTTCTGGGCTGCTGAAAACTGACCTTTGGCCCCGGTTGGTGGCACCAACCGGGACCAATGCACCCCTTTCGTCCCGGTTGGTGCCACCAACCGGGACCAAAGGTCCCTATTTCCCGCCCTTTGGGCTGCTGAAAAGTGACCTTTGGTCCCGGTTGGTGGCACCAACCGGGACTACAGGGGTGCATTGGTCCCGGTTGGTGCCACCAAACTGGACCAATTCTCTGGGTATATAAGTAGCACTTAGGAATTTTCAGTTCTCATCTCGCCCCCGCCCCCGACGACGCCGACGAACTCGACGCCGCCAGGCTGCCCAGATGCCGCCCGCCGCCCCCGCCGTCGCCGTCGCCGCCGCCCCAGCCGTCGCCACCGCCCGCCGCCCCCGTCGTCGCCGTCGCTCGCCGCCCCCGTCGCCGCCCGCCGCCCCCGTCGCCGCCCGCCGCCCCCGTCGTCCGCTCGCAGCCCCCATAGTCGCCTGCCGCCCCCGTCGTCGCCGCCGCCCCCGCCCGTCGCCCCCGCCGTCGCCCGCCGCCCCCGTCGTCGCCGCCGCCCGCCGCCCCCGCCATCGCCGTCACTGTCTCCCCCGTCGTCGCCGCCGCCCCCGCCCGCCGCCCCCGCTGTCGCCGTCACCCCCGTCCCCGTAGTCACCGTCGTCACCATCGCCCCCGCCGTCACTGTCGCCCCCGTCGTCGCCCGCCGCCCGCCGCCCCTGTCGTCGCCGCCGCCCCGATAACTTCGACATGAGGGGGGACGTCGTTGTCGTCTACCCCCTCCCCGATAACTTCGACATAAGGGGGGACGTCGGACATGACATGAGGGGTGAGCGTCGTTGTCGACTACCCCCTCCCCGATAACTTCGACATGAGGGGGGACGTCGGACATGACATGAGGGGGGACGTCGGACGTCGAACATGAGGGGTGAGCGTCGTTGTCGTCTACCCCCTCCCCGATAACTTCGACATGAGGGAGGACGTCGGACATGTCATGTGGAATTTTTTTTGTTCATATAGAAAACTCCGGTAACATAGATTTATCAAGAATGCCCCCATTATGGATGTGCACAAGTTGATCCAATTTTTTTCTGATCTCATATATATATATATATTCTTCTATATGTCATGTTGTCTGTCAAAGTATTGAAGAAATCCATGGCTTCATCATTAGCCGGAAGTAACAGGCGTATGATGCTACGAAGCTCTTCAAAGTTGTTTCGGAACGGAGTTCCGGATAGAATAATTCGCTTTTTGGTACGAAATTCAGCAAAGGCCTTCCAAATAGCGATATTCGGAAGGCTCTTGCTGAACTTCGTACCAAAAAGCTAATTAATTATCCTATCCAGGACTCTGTTCCAAAACAATTTTGGAGAGCTTCGTACCATTATGCGCCTGTTACTTCCGGCTAATGATGAAGCCTTGGTTTTCTTGAATCCTTTGACACTAGACAACATGACATATAGAAGGGTAGATGAGATCAGGAAAAATATGGACCATTTTCTGCACATGCATAATGGCGCCATTTTGTTAAATCCCTTAAAGGTTAAGGGAATTCCTTGTTTGACATTCATGAGAGAGGCGGTCCGGACGTCGGACATTCATGAGAGAGGCGGTCCGGACGTCGGACATTCATGTTTGTATATTAATTGCCATGTTGTAATATTTGCAGAAACTATGGATCAAAGAGACTTGGAAGAAGAACAGTTGTTGGGGGAGATAATCCTCGCCGGACGTGATGTCTTGTTGTTTCTCAACGACACCGATGGTCTGGAAGGAGAGGATGACGGCTCCGGTGATCGAACAATGGAGGAGGAAGTACATGATCATGATGGCTTCGGTGACCGAATGCCGGAGGAAGAAGGAGACCATGATGACGGCTCCGGTGACCGAACGGAGGAGGGAGCTGTTGCAAAGTCCGGCGAGGTATATATATTAATTAAGCCTGTGCTGACTAGCTAATTGATGCATTAATTGTTTTGGTATGTACATATATTAACTCTTCTTTCTTCTTTTATAGCCCTCCGGATCGAGCCAAACTTCGGTAACGAGACGAGGCCCGAAGAGAAGGTTGCGCAAGGATGAAAGGTTCACGATCACAGCACTCGCGGACGATGGCCTACCGATTGAACCCAAGCGGACCAAGGACGCATTTTCTGCTCAGTGCGGAGCTATTGTTAGGGACAACATCCCGATCAGCATCAAGCAATGGAATAAGCCTAAGGACAACGACCCTTCTTATGTCACCGATAGACAGAAAGATGATCTTTGGACCTCGCTGAAGGCAAATTTCACCCTACCGCCAGAGGAGGATCCGAATAAGCCAGTTATAGAGCCACTGGTCAAGGCGTGTGCTCTTAAGAAGAATAAAGATCTATTCAGGAGGTGGAAGAACTAGTTGAAATCAAAGTTTGTCGACAAAGGGAAGACTCCAGAATTCATCGGCCGATTTGAGAAGATAAGAGATCACTGGCCCGCATTTGTGGCCTACAAGACATCGGACAAGAGTAAGAAAATGTCAGAGACAAACAAGAACAATGCTGCAAAGAAGTAGTATCACCATCACACGGGGTCAGGTGGCTATCTCAAAGCCTGGCCGTTGTGGGACAAAGCTGAGAATGACCTGATTGCTAAAGGGGTCGAACCAGAGACATTGAACTGGCCAGACCGTTCAAGGACTTGGTTCTTCGGGGTTGGGGGAACTTTAGACCCTGAAACAGGTAAGTGTCGTTGGACGGGCGGGACGAACGTAAACGGCCGCCGACGGTGGACATGGGCTCAAGCCAGCACAGGTTCACGGCGGAGCAGCTGCCTCACAATTCGATGTGCTCTTTTTATTCTCTTTCAGATCCATTTTTTCCACATAGGTCTCAATAAGAATTGGGGATTAGGAAATTGATCGCTTCAAAGTAATGAGCATACGTATTACTTCTTATGCATGAGGGTATGAAACATGTTTTTGTTTTCAATTCTTGCAGCACAAGGGATTTTTGGTGGTCAAGTGGTCAACCCATCAGCCAATGCCCTCATGATCTGCATTGGGTGTGCTTACACCTTTCTTTGGAAGATGTCAGGCAGTAGCGCTGCTTCAGTATATTAAGAGAAGATTTACAAAATCTGCAGGTGTATAATTACACTTGATCTATGCATCTTTGCCCAAATTTGAATAACTGTGAATTTGTGACCATAACACTTGCCATCTTTTCTGACGTATTTTTTGTTTTGCTAGGTCAAGTAGTTCCTGTTAAATGACCTTGGGAATGGGGTGGTTCACCGGGGTAATTAGCGGTAGCACCTCATGTTGACATGGAGTGGACGAGGTATGTATTTTCAGCTTGTTAGTCACGATGAAGTGGAATACATCATAATATTTCTCTGCATGAACTGTCAGGGACATATCACCACGTCCACTTAATCCAGTTTATCCATGTTCAGTTCCTTAGGTTGCCTACCTGTGTCCGGATTTACCATATATTATTTGACTGGAAAATTGCATTGTTAATCGCTTGAGAGAACAAGTGAATATGTAGGTTGTATCCCTCTTAGTTTGTTAACAGTCTGTTCACGGAGTCACTACTCCATCATCACATAAGACACATATGTTAAGATCAATTTTTTTTTCATCTATACATGTGATCCCTTTTTAGTCATGTTGAACTTGAGAAAGTGAATTACTGGAACAAGTGAATTTTTAGAGAAGTAAATTGTCAGTCTGTTACATGTGGGAAGAGGCCTTTTGGAACAAGTGAATTATTTGAAAATTAAAATATTAAAATATGTTAAAAGTGAAGTTACTCTCCAACTAAAATTTTATGCAAGCACTGATCTTTAAATTGAAGGTGATTATTCTTTTTAAGAAGGGAGAATGATTCACTTTGGTGTATATGATGCTTATAGTTTGTTCTTGTTATATCCTCTAACTGAACCAACTTGCCATTTCATACCCATGCTATTAGATCTGGTGCTGATGCACGACGGTCACTTCTCTTAAGAGCGTGTTACTGTTTTATTTGTGGTTTAGACTTGAACACATACTTCCTTTCGAAATCAATAAGTACCAGCCTCTCATGATTACGATAACTAATTAGTCATGTAACACATGCAGATTATCATATACTACTGGATGCCGCCACTTTGGAGTGTCAGAGTTATGTTGGTGAGCTGCCCCATGTTGTTCATGTTATGGTTTGATGTGAAAGGAAATGGGCACATAGGTCGAGAAGAGAAGCTTTCATTGAGCATAAGTGTGGTGTTGTAGGAATTTCTGATATTACTTAGATCTTCAGATAGCCTTGTTTGAAGGTAGGATAGTCTTATTATGAGAATCAAGTATGATATTATGACATTCTATGAGGACTATGTTTTGGCACATAAATTTGTGAATCATTTATTCCTTCTTGAGAGACACTGTTTTTCCAGAAAAATACAACTATGAGTTCAGAATTTTAGCAAAACATGCAAGTTGTCATCTTAAGATTAGTCGTTAACTAGCATTTGAGAGCATGCGATAAACAAAGAGACTAATGGGTATGTATTGTGCTTTAATATAAAATAATACAATATCACCTGTTGTGCATGTGGAATCTATCTAAAGATACAGTTTACCCTGATCGGTGTTGATGGATCGGAATTTGTATGTCCCCGTTGCAACGCAAGGGCAGCTAACTAGTGTTCCTAAATGTAAGATGTTTTGACAGTTCAGTTCAAATTTGAACTGAATGTCTTACATTTAAAAACAGAGGTAGTACAATACAAGAGTGTGCATATGCATGCACGCATCCATGCAAGTAGAGTAGCCACATGTTTTTTTTTTGCGGGTGAGTAACCACATGTTATGTCACTTGGCATGCAACAATGTTCATGATCAGTACTATATATTATCTTACATTAATCGTGTGATCAACTGCTAATTTCTAGGGTTTAGGGTACGGACTTGGAGAGCATCCATCGGCATGACGCTGTTGAACGTGACGGGGCTGACAAACGTCATCTTCTATGACCGGTCGTTGTCAATGACGATGACAAAACTCTTGTCCAACTCCTGTTAATAATTAACACCCATCGAATTGACCAATGACTACTACACAGAAAGTAATTGAGGGAAAAAGCAATGCCAGAGCATGCGCCCAATCGATCAGTCGGTCTTGTGTTGATTCCCCGTGGTGCATTTGGTCATCTCTCATCTCATCCCTATGGCGGTTAATACAACATTAGTCTATTGATTATTGTTTTCAGATAGAGGGAATATCAGTTAGTTTATTGATGGTTTGGGATTGCCTACTACGTACTACTAACGACTAGTGCTAATTCTTTGAGTTGTTAATTCTCCAGTCATGCGCTTAGCAAACGTGCATGTTGGACTCCATTAGCCAGCCAATGCCTGGCCATCATCACTCATCAAAGATAAAAACAATAGGATCTCGAGTCAGGTCATTATTCAGTGCTTTCACGACCAAATTGACATAAAAAAAGTTAATTAGCATTTGCTCGGCACTATTTGTCGCATCTGATGATTCGGAGGATCGTCTCCTTTCACAACTAGCAATGTAGTTTAGTGTTGTTGTAGATTCGAGAAGAACTTCAATATACTCTTTATCACAAAAGTGTATTCAGTTGGCTTTTCCATCAACACGCTTGCTAGCTTTAATAAGTCAGATTCAGGATATGTAGCCGAAAGTGTTTCGTAAAAAGATTGAGGATATGTAGTAGAAAGCGGTCAACACACTGGTTCTACTCAAGAAAGATTGTTACCTCAGCCATTTTACTAAAGTTATGGAGTTTTAAATTTTGACCTGAATATACAAGAGTAAAGGGGCTTCAGAATATTAACATAAGATGTAAAATTCTACCCGAAGATGCCAAAATGTGATCTGTATGCGTGTCTGTTCAAACTTAGATTGTGACCCAAACATCATTAACTTAACTGAAAGAACAAACTTTGAGCCCGATATCTGACACAATATTGACCATGCTATCATGATCGACACATCATACTAAGGTACTTTCGGGATCGTTACAGGCAGATCAGCAATAAGCAAAGGTTGATGTGATGGTAACTGACGCTAATTAAGTGGCTTCTTTGTTCAAGTTGCATTCATGGATGATGGATACCAGATTACTCATATCTGACGCATTTGATTTATCCGATGTTCCTTCCCATCCAAAAGATGATTCCCTCCTCGTTTTTAAGACAGGAAAAGGTAGTAGAGTGCCTACCATACAAGTAATGATCTAACGATCAAATCTTAATTAGACCTTTTCTTTTATTTTGGAAGGGATATTCCTGGCCTCTACATCAATTGATGCACACAACCATCTTATTGAAGTAAAGTTAAACATTCGTACAGTCTTGCAATTAAAGAAAAAATAGATGGTACCACAATCGGCCTATAATAAGATTGCATAACCCTAGCGACCGTCTCCCATTGGTTGCACGAAAAGCTATGGACACACATGCCTCCACACGCGGAACACAACATATGGATCTAGCTCGTATCCCTAAGACTAACTGCATTTTTTTTGGAAGTTTCGACATGTTAAAAAAGCATTTCGGCAATTCCAGTTGCCCCTAACAAAAAGCGCTAATTCCCACATAAATCTAATCCTTATGTTTGTGATGGACCCCTGTCAATTTGTTTCCAAACAAATCTAGTATATTTGTTGAAGGGGCTAAATTATAGGCTACATCGACGGTACGCGAGATTATGGTGGTAAACACACAGTCAAAAATAAGTGTTGAATTTTTTCCTCCTTATCACAAAAGCAATACTTCATGGAGCCCTCCATCTCCGTTTGGCCAGATTATATTTTGAGAACCACAACTTCTGTCCAAGTATCACATGGAATCTTGATTTTTAGCGGCACTTTAATCTTCCAAATGTATTGCTTGTGAAGAACTAGATCTGCGTTGATTAGGTCATCATACATGGGTTTTTTTATCATCACTTTGATCTTCCAAATGTATTGCTTGCAAAAACTGGAGCATCATTGATGAGGTCGGCATACATGGATTTGACGAAGAAAACACCAAAATTGTGCAATTCCAGCGAAAAAAATCATGTTCCTGAGACAGATGGATCGACATTAAACTACGAACTAAATGTAACCAAGCCGTCCACTTATCGTGAGTGAGCGGCTGTCAAAATTTGATATTCAAATAGCTCACTCATATTAAGGAAGCTACAGAAACACCTTTGCGCTACATGGTATTGTGGAGACTTGGATACTGAAGGCCAAACGGCGCATCACCCAGCCATGTGTCCTCCTGGAATCTTGTCTCAAATCTATAGCCAACCGAAAATGAACCTGGTCGAAATAAATATGCCTTGACTCTCATCAAGCATATTAAGCAACCATTTACTAAGTAAGCACTTATTCATAGTTTCCAGGATCTCAATATCCAGTCCCACTTGCTCTCTCAGCCTATAGAGAATATCCCACTTAGCTAATCGTCACTTCTTTTTTTGAACATCACATTGCCAAAAAAATCTTGATCTATAATAATACAATATTTTCCTTACCCCTTTGAGTATCTTAAAGGAGAGCATAAACATTGATAAGATAGTGAGAACATAATTGATAAGGCTGCCCGTCGTTGGAGTATCATAAATAGTATCATGCATGCCAATTAGGCATTTTTTATGAGGTGACATAGAATTAAATGAAGAAAGAGAGAGGGTTGAGTATCATATCATGATACCGTATCATAATGAATAATAGAGTGAAATGCGTCAGTAGTCAATGAACTGAAACTGATTGCACACTTTAGGCCAACAATTAGAGAAGTGAAAGGATTTAATCCACAAACTCGTTGATTTGATCAAATAAAGTCAAAACCGACCACGTGGATGCCATGTCATCGTTCCTTTGACCGCTCGTGAATCCACTATTTTTTACAGAGGTCTATTTGCAAATCGACCGGTTTTTTTTTCTCACAAACCATGCTACGGGCGTCTGGAGTGAAAAAAATATTAAAAAATTGCATTGCCCAAGACTTGAACCTTGCTCATGCGGATTAAGCAATGCCTCATTGACCACAGAAACAACACCAGATTTGCACAGTAATATGCAGCCCAGTATATATATATATATATATATATATATAGTAATACTATTCATCACCCAGGGTGTAGAATAAGTTATTCTTCATCCGAGGTAATCTTACGATCGTTTTATAAATAAATTACATTTGGCATACAAATAGATTGATTCACTACGTAAAAATTTGGCATAAGAAAACAAAATTATTGGTCATAAGACCATAAAAATTACATTTTATGTATATTTTACACTATGTTTTACGTTCGTAATTTTACGTAACATCAAATATATTTTACAATGATCCAATATTTTCTTACGTTCTCTTTTTACGTATGAAGTAAGACAAAAATTACAGGACGTAAAAATACGGTGCAATGATGTTAAAATAGAGGTGGGTGAAGAATAACTATTCCTCACCCAGGGTGACGAATAGCGCGACCCTATATATATATATATTCACGTAGAATCAGGAGAGAGAGAAAAATCAGGAGATCCCATCCGATAGTTTTTCAATCAAGCACACTAATACTCAAGATTGCATCAGTTGCTCTAAGTAAATAAGAAGAATGTTTAAGTACAAGTATGTGCAACATGCTTGTAATGCATTTTCAAATGGTTTGAGAACTATATGTTGGATGGTTTTAGAACTATGTGATCATTTTAAATTTTTTTAAGAACTACGAATGCTATTGTTATTGAAGTCATGTTCTATATATTGTCGGAAGTGTGAGTTATATATTGAATGTGAGGTTTTGTATTGTCGTCAAGATGTATATATATTACTTTTATATTCTCTAAAATCCACTAATTCTATATACATATTTAGCTAATGATCTGCAAGGATATATAAAGTAGGCTGCCTATTTGTACATGAAGCACTTCATGGTGTATTGGTCTGGAAGCCAAATTTTAACTCAGTCCAACAGGTCACACATTTTAATATTTATTTTTAATCCTGATTCTATGTATACCAGGTGTAGTTTCAGTGGTTAGTGAGGCATTGCCTATTCCGAATGGGATAGGTTCAAGTCCTGGGCAATGCAAATTTTAAATATTTTTCACTCCAAACGTCCTTAGCATAGTTTGCTAAAAAAAGGCCAATTTGCAAATAGACCCCTGTAAGAAATAGTGAATTCATGAGAAGTCAAAGGAATGATGACATGGCATCAACATGACCGGTTTTTTCCCTCTCGGGCTGGTTTTGGCCTTACTTGATCAAATCAACGAGTTTGCGAACTAAATCCAATCACTTCTCGAGTTGTTGGCCTAAAATGTGCAATCAGTTTGAGTTCACACACTAATGACGCATTTCACTCATGAATAATATACTACTATATGTCTTGCATTCTTATGGTTGATGTCTAAAAAAGGTATTTTAACTAGAGATAACTTGCTAAAGAGAGGGTGGAAATTAAGGAAATAAAAATTGTGTCTATTGTGAAAAAGACGAGTCAAATGACCATATTTTCTTCCAATGTTTTGCTTCCAAATTAGTTTGGAGTTTGATGAAGTGTGCTTTTAGAGAATATCCAGTCTGGTGGATTGTTTTGGTAGATGGATTAGGAGATTTTCCAAAAGGACAAAAAATTGGTGCTAGTTGGGACATCAACTATGTTCTGGATATTTTGGAAGTGTAGAAATAATATCATATTTGAAAGAAAGTTCATGTGTAATCCTATGAGCACGGTGAAACTGATCTGTTCTTGGATTATGGATTGGTCAATTTTATAGACAAATGAGCGAGGGCGAAAGATGCTGATGTTGGGAGGAAGAATAATCGAGCATGTGTCAAGTGAAGTGTACCGGGCATCACAGGGCTGGAGGCCTGGTGTTCTTTGCATTGGTGACTGATGACTCATTTTGGTCGCCTAATTGTTGTCTGGTCCCCATTGATTTCTTTCGCTTCGCTGGTGATGTTATCTCAGCTTACTATCTACTCCCTCTGTCCCATAATATAAGAGCGTTTTTGATACTAGGAAAATAGTTCTCTTTATATGTCATCAAAAAACTTAGTTTGAACTTTGTCACTGCTGCAAAATTTTGGGTCTGGATGACCGTATTTTGCAGGATCTTGCATGATCCTTGGATGCTGAACTGTGATTCTTAGTAATCCAGTCATGTAAGATACTATTTCAGTGTTCGTTGTTGTGTCCGTGGTAGCTTGTGAACCTTGATTACTTTAAAGGAAATTGAAGAGTGAGTCCTCTCTTTTGCTTAAAAAACTATATATCTTACATGACAATAAATAAGGTAATGTAAGATATTAATTTATGATACTATGCATTACCGAGATAATATTATATACTAATATCATATGCATGATACCTACAAATTACAATACGGCTCGCGGCTCTCCACTACAGCCAGCGTAAGTCAAGTCTGGACATGATTGTCAATGATGCCCTCCGATCTTTACACATTTTTTTATGAACCATTGAGACAACATGCCGACCCTATCTAACATAAACAAGTAAAATGTAAAATCGGGATAAAACCGCATTAAAAGCCTTCAAAATCTGATATTTCGATAGAAGTTCCACTAAATGGGGTAATATGTGTCACAAATGTAAAATTATAGGGTAAAAAATAGAATTCACTTAAGATAATATCATATGCATGATACTTACCATACGCTCCCGTCTGTCCACTACAGCCAGCGTAAGTCAAGTCTACCCCCATAAGACTTGTAGGTAGTCAAAGTCATACGTAGAAGGCCATAAAATTTATTATATTTTGGGGGAAGGGGATAGCCATTATGAAGTGACAACCCAAAGTCATTACGCACGCATACACACACATGCATGCACGATTAGCCATTGAGACGCTACTTAGCCGCATCCGTGGATTAGATATCCCGTGGAGATCGAATCCAAATCACCAGGCCCCACACACATGCATGCAGATCGTATCCAAACCCTAATTAGTTAGGCACGGCGCTCGATCACCAACCTTTATAAAACCCTGCCCGCGCTGTGCAGCAGACCTTGCTATCACCAACACCAACCCGTTTTGCTCAGCTCCCATCAGATTCTGAGCTCGAGCACCAGCTCCAAGTTACCGGGCGCGTGCTCCCATGGCCATGGCCGCCAGGCCAATCACGGTCATCATCTTCACATTTCTCCTCTTCTTCGTCTTCCTCCACACCGCAAGTCCGGCTCTCGTCGGGGAAGAGGACGACCGCTCCGTGCTATTAGTCTTCAAGGCCGGCGTGTCCGGCGACCCCACGGGAGCGCTCGCTGGCTGGGGCTCGCCGGACGTGTGCAACTGGACCGGTGTCACTTGCAACACGGTCGCGGAGACGGCACGTCGTGTTGTCAAGTTAATACTAAGTGAACATGAGCTCTCCGGCGAGGTCTCGCCCACGCTTGGCAACCTCTCGCACCTCAGGACACTCAACCTCTCCGGCAACCACTTCAACGGCAGCGTCCCGCCGGAGCTCGGTAGCCTCTCCTGTCTCAAGTTTCTCGACGTGTCCTTGAACATGCTCACCGGGACGATTCCGCCAGCGCTCGGCAACCTCTCCCACCTAAAGTTTCTCGACGTGTCGTCGAACATGCTCGCTGGGATGGTCCCGCCAGAGCTCAGCAACCTCTCGAGACTTAGCTCCCTCGATCTCTCCGGGAACGTCTTTGTCGGGGCGGTGCCGCGGGAGCTCGGCAACCTCTCCCACCTCAAGTTTCTCAACATGTCGTCGAACAAGCTCGACGGGACGGCCCCGCCACAGCTCGGCAACCTCTCCCGCCTATTGTTTCTCGACGTGTCGTTTAACACGCTCTCCGGGAAGGTCCCGCCGGAGCTCTGCAACCTCCCCCGTCTCAAGTTTCTCAGCATTTCGTCGAACATGCTCACCGGGATGGTCCCGCCAATGCTCGGCAACCTGTCGAGACTCAGCACCCTTGATCTCTCCGAGAACGTCTTTGTCGGGGCGGTGCCGTGGGAGCTCGGGAAGTTGTCCCGGTTGACGAAGCTCAGCCTCAGCGGAAACCAGTTGGAGGGATCAATTCCGGTGGAGCTCTCGCGTATTCGGCGCTTGGTATACCTCAATCTCGGCGACAACAACCTCTCCAGGCATATTCCATCTGCCATCTTCTGCAACCTCTCCGCCTTGCACTATGTTGATATGTCATCCAACTCTCTGGACGGCGAGATCCCCATACGAGCGGATTGCCCACTCCCCGAGCTCACGTCCCTCGTATTGTGGTCCAATAACCTCACCGGCGGCATCCCTCGCTCGCTGTCAAACTCGACGAAGCTCCGATGGCTGCTGCTGCAATCAAACTTCCTCGTCGGCGAGCTGCCGTCGGCTGACATGTTCAGCGGCATGAGGAGCCTCAAGTATCTGCACCTGTCGTTCAACTGCCTCGCGAACTCACGGAACAACATCGGCCTCGAGCCGTTCTTCGCCTCGCTTACCAACTGCACCGGCCTGAAGGAGCTCGGCATCGCCGGGAATGACATCGCCGGCACGATCCCGCCTGTCGTCGGTCACCTCTCTCCCGGCCTCACGGATCTCCACCTTGAGTTCAACCGAATCTTTGGTCCAATCCCGGCGAACATCTCCGACCTCACCAACCTCAGCACCCTCAACCTCTCCCATAACCTCCTCGATGGATCCATCCCACAGGGCCTCGCCAGCATGCGGCGGCTCGAGCGGCTACACCTCTCAAACAACCTGCTCTCCGGCGACATCCCGCCATCCCTAGGCACGATCCCGCGGTTAGGGCTCGTCGATTTTTCGCAGAACCGGCTCACCGGCGCTATTCCTCCGGGCATCATGCAGTGTGTGACCCTGCAAAATCTCGATCTCTCCCACAACATGCTGCGAGGCGAGATCCCAGCTGGCTTGTCGAGGAGCGGGTTGCTCTACCTAAACCTCGCCGGCAACTTGCTGTCCGGCGTGATCCCGGCTACCATCGGCGAGATGGTTAAGCTAGAAATGCTCAACCTGTCGTCAAACCAGCTCTCCGGCACGATCCCACCGCAGCTCGGCAGCTGCATCGAGCTCGAGTGCCTCGACGTGTCCTGCAATGGCCTGACGGGGGCCCTGCCTCTGTCCTTGGAGAAGGCGACGTCGCTGCGGCGTGTTAACTTTTCCTACAACGGCTTCTCAGGCGAGGTGCCGAGCGGCGGGGTCTTTGCGGGGTTCCCGGCGGATGCGTTCCTCGGTGATGCCGGTCTGTGCGCGGGGACGGCGTCGATGGCACCTGTGCTAGCTAGGTGCAGCGGTGCGAAGCGTAGCATGCTCCACAACCGGCGAGTGGCGGTGCTCATTGTCGTCTTCACTATCGCGAGCTTCACGATGGCAATCATTGGGCTCACAATGTGCCGCGCCATGGTACGAGAGAGACGGCGCTCACCGCTGCTACCGTGCGAACCCAGCACGAGGGGGGACTACCCGAGGATCTCTCAACGGGAGCTCTACGAGGCGACGGGCGGGTTCGAGCAGTCGAGGCTGATCGGCGCGGGGAGGTTCGGGCGCGTGTATGAGGGGACGCTCCGCGGCCTCACGCGTGTAGCCGTCAAGGTGCTCGACCCAAAGACCGGAGGCGGCGAGGTCTCGCGGAGTTTCAAGCGGGAGTGCGATGTGCTGAGGCGGACGCGGCACCGGAACCTGGTGCGCGTGGTGACCACGTGCAGCCAGCCAGACTTCCACGCGATCGTGCTCCCGCTGATGACCAATGGTAGCCTCGAGAGCCACCTCTACACACGTGACGGTGGCCCCGGACGTGGCATGGACCTCGCATGGCTGCTTGCCATCGCCGGTGACATAGCTGAGGGGCTCACCTACCTGCATCACTACGCACCCGTCCGCGTCGTACACTGCGACCTTAAGCCCAGCAACGTGCTCCTCGACGACGACATGACGGCCGTCGTGGCTGACTTCGGCATCGCGCGGCTGATCAAGGACATGGGCGTCGACGGCGACAACACAGGCTTTGCTGACCCCTGCAACTCCACTGCCGGATTGCTGCAAGGCTCCGTGGGCTACATTGCACCAGGTAATTTACAAGACAATCGAATCAACATAGCATATGAGTAGAGTAAATGCATGTGATCGACATTCTTCTCTTAACATTTTCATCATGGCGTCCTTGTTGCGTGGTTTTAGAGTACGGACTAGGAGGCCACCCTTCGACACAAGGTGACGTGTACAGCTTTGGCGTGATGCTACTAGAGATGATCACCAGGAAGCGCCCGACAGATGTGCTCTTCCAAGAGGGACTCACATTGCACGGCTGGGTGAGGCGGCACCACCCGCATGACGTCACCGCCATCATCGCACGGTCATTGCTGGAGGCCACGGGCACGACGCTGTCGGCGGTACAAGCGGACAACGTCGTCGTCCAGCTGATGGACCTTGGGATCGCGTGCACTCAGCACTCGCCGCTGGTGCGGCCCACCATGGTAGAGGTGTGCCGCGCGATCGCCCTCCTCAAGGATTCGTCTTCTTCATGACGTACTTGTGGTTACGTAGTCATGATATATATTGTCGTAGCATCGAGGTTTTATAATAAACTTGTGGCATCCCCTGTCCGGATATGAAGATAGTCTCAGGGTTCGTGGAAAACTCAGGGGTGCCCGACTTGAGAAGATGTGCAAATAATAAGAAGACAGCGGGTGTGGCAAGGGAGTACGGGTTAAAAACTTACCTTGTACGTTGATAGTATCGAGTATGTTTTGTACTCCCTCCGCTCCATAATATAAAAGCGTTTTTAACACTATATTGTATCTTATAATTAACTGTTTTTTTTTTGTATCTTATAATTAACTGTTACACCGTGGCTTGATGCAATTGTATAAGCACATGACCCGGTGGTGTTTTGGGTCATCGATCTACGGTGCTGCAACTTGATAAGCAGCAGAGTAGTAGAGGCATGGCATTTCAGCACTTGGTGTAGCTCGACATGGCCTGAGACGGCACACTGCCAGTCCTGGTACCGCTGTAAAAGGGTGAGGTGCGTTGTGTAGCATCCAACCCTAGATATTCACTCTGAAAAGAATAGGAAAAAAAAAAGGCTTCCAAGAGGGGGGGCTGGACCCAAATACTTTGTCTGTGTTCTGTCTCT
This sequence comes from Elymus sibiricus, assembly GCA_039707655.1. Lineage (NCBI taxonomy): Eukaryota > Viridiplantae > Streptophyta > Magnoliopsida > Poales > Poaceae > Elymus > Elymus sibiricus. The sequence continues at coordinate 19,999,596 of CM077675.1, forward strand.
GACGAGCTGTGTGTGTATAGTGAACGCTGCCTGTTGCTATAGTGAAGGCACATGTTGAAGGCTGTAAATAGAAGTTCTCATGAAACCACAACAAGAGTGTTGCTGGCTCAGTCTCTCAGAGATGCTTATTGGGGTAGAGTGTGCGTACCTGCGTTCATAGAGGTGAGTGTATGTGCGTATGTATGAGTGTTGCATCTGTAGCATGTTTGTTTGTTTGTTTTTTTTTGCAAGAAACTTCCAATCTATTCATCTTCAATCATGGTAGTACAAAGAACAACAGAGATAATAAAAATTACAACGATGTCCGTGGACCACTTAGCGACGACTACAAGCACTGGAGCGAGCCGAAGGCGCGCCGCCGTCATCGCCCCTCCCATACCGGAGTCATGCAAACCTTGTTGTAGTAGACAGTCGGGAAGTCATCGTGCTAAGGCCCCATAGGACCAGCGCACCAGAGTAGCAATCATCGCCGATGAAGAAAGTCGTAGATCAGAAGAATCAAACCTGTAAACACCCAAACGAAGACGAACGAAGACCGGATCCAAACAGATCCACCGAAGACCAGCACCGACCGAATCCCGCGAGATCCGACGGAAAGAAGAGAGTGTAAAAGGTTTCATCCTTAATTTTATGTCGCATGCATGCATGTAGTTGAACTTGCAACCTCATATTTCTCGATGCTGCATCCATTTTTTTTTCAAAAGAATAACTCATCGTTCACTAGAGATAATTAAATTAGGCAAATTCAAGTATTCTTTGTTTCTTTCTTGGTTTTTTTTTGTTTCTTTGTTTCCCTTTTTGAACTTTTTTTTTCTTCGGTTTTCTTGTTTCCTTTTTCTCTTTGGATTTCATTTATTTCTTTATTTGGTTTTCTTTTGTTTTTGTTTTTTCCCTTTGTTTTTTCCTTTTCTTTTTCAACATATGTCTACATTTTTTGTTACACATTGTACATTTTTATTACACATCAAGAACATTTATTAAATACACATTTAACATTTTTTAAAATACATAGTTAACATTTTTTAAAATAAATAATTTGATGTCTATTGTTTTCATACACATTTTATATTTTTGGTATACATCTAAAACCTTTTTAATACAGATTTAACATTTTTCATATATATGATTAACATTTTTCTCAAATATATGCTTTAATGTCTAACTTTTTTGTACACATCGTACATTTTTATCATACATCTGATATTTTGTATACATGGTTAAATTTTATATATACATGTTTAAAATTTTCCATATCTATGGTTTACATTTTACAAAACATAAATTTTTGGATATCTACTTTTCCATACACATTATATATTTTTTGTATACATCGGGAATATTTTTTATATACAAATTTAACATTTTTCAAATACATGATTAGTAACATTTTTAAAAACTTATCTTTTTTTATGTCTACTTTTTTCCATACACATTGTACATTTTTTGTATACATAGGAAAAAAAATTATACATATTTAACATGTTTTAAATTCATTATTAACACTTTTCAAATGTTTATGGAAAGTAATTTTATAATATTTGGAATTATAAACAAAATTTTAAAAATAAAGCGAAAAATGAAAACAAAAAAAAATGAAAAAAACAGAAAAAAGGTTGTGGCCTGTGGCCTAGTGTGCGCCTGGGCCGGCCCATCTCGTGGTCGCCTTCGGGCGAGGTTGCCCCTACATCTCATGTCAAGCAAGACATAGGCACCGCTCAAAAAAAAAAAAGCAAGACATAGGCGCGCCCTTCGACCCCCATGGCGAACGAATCGGTGAATGGGAGCCCCCCCTCCTCTGCGCCGGCAATCGCTCTCCCAATATTAGGGTCCATAAGAAATAACTATACCGCAATCCAATGTGATGACACTAAACATCATCCTAGACAAATAATTAGGATTATGGCAAGTGAAACAAGTTTGACTCACCACTCAAAAATACTAAAAGAGTTAAAAGCACTCCATATGAGCTCCATCTATCATGAGAAGATTGCCCCAAAAAATCTAGCAGGAGAAGAAGAAACAAAGCCACTGACTAGAAGCCGGAAATTCTCCGGAGCACAAACATGCCGAAGCCGATGCCGAGGAACGTGGCAATGGAGATCCCGAAGATGCCGACGAGGATGCCTGGCACGACGAGCGAGCTCCACCCTTTCGCCGTCGCCATGGCGGCGGCCGTGGTCGGCCCGCCGACGTTGGCGTTGGACGCGATGAGCAGCTGCTTCTTGTCCAGCCCCGCCAGCCTCCCGACCCCCACCACCACGGCGAGGTGCACGGCCACCTGCACGGCCGCGAACGCGAACACGGCGGGCGCCTTGGTCACCGCGTCCACCACGCTGCCGTTGGCGCCCACCACCGTGAAGAACACCTGCATCAGGATCAGCGCCATGGTCTCGCCGGACGGCGCCAGCCGGCCCAGCAAGCCCGGGAACGCTGTCGCCAGGGCCACCACCAGCGCCGTCACGCACGGCAGCGTGCCGCCGGCCGCGACGCCCAGCCCCGCCGCGATGGCCGTGCCGGCCCTGCATATCGCGAACGACAGCGCCAGCGCCGCGCCGCCGTGCAGCACCGACATGCTGCCCCGGGCCTCCGAGCCGTCCTCCGGGGACGAGGCGCTCTTGGGCTCCGGCGGTATCTTGGACGCCAGCGCGAAGAGGGCCGTGAAGTAGAGCGCCGAGATGAGGTTGTCCGCCGCCACGCCGGCTGCCACCACCGACGGCGTCGTGCCCAGCGCCTCCGAGATCGCCACGAAATTCACCGCTGCCGTCGCCATGATCAGACCACAGTGTGTTCGTCAGACATGATCGATCAAATGCATCAGTAATTTAGCAGCGAGCTAATTGATTAGATTACCTCCGCCAATGTAGCTCCCCATGAGAGCGGCGGCGATCTTCCAGCCATCCTGGCCGAGCGACCTCATCGGGAACAGCAGATAAGCCACCGTCGTGCCGATTACAGTTGCAACTGCATCCAATTACACCAACCATTAGTCAGACGTTATCTTTCTAACCCCAAGTTCATCCCAAACGGTCATGGATTTCCTCGACTGTTTCTGTTAGGATAGACGAAGAAGAGAACAAAGAAGGATCTGTGGGGTACCTGATCCGATGAGGAAGGCCTTGAGGAGGTCGCCGGTGCTGCGGACGACGCGGCGGAGGTCGGCGCCGAGGAGCAGGAGCGGGACGGCGACGGGGAGCAGGTACTCCATGACGACGGCCTGCGCGGGCGCGCCGGGCGCCACCAGCCCCGCCGACGACGCCGCCAGCCCGGCCAGGATGCTCACCAGCGCGCCGCTCAGCGCCGCGCCCCACGCCGTCCGCTCCTCCGCCCTGAAAAGCCAAACCACACATGGATCACTCCCTCCTCCACGGCGGCGACGGACGCGCGCGAGCTCTGGGCCGGCCGGTGTTCCGTGCGTGGCAGTTACCAGGTGCCGAAGGCCGCGGCGGAGAGGAGGAACGCCCAGTTGCCCCACTGGTCGCCGGGCGCGATGATGGGCACGGCGCGCGGCGGCCGGACATGCCGGAGCCGAGACGGGCACTCGCCGCGGCCGCCGTCACGCGAGAGGCGACGGAGCGGCAGCCGCGGTGACCGAGGCGCTAGAGTCCGGAGACTGCCGGCACGGCGGTGAAGGTGGAGGGGCGGCGATGGGGAGGAGAGGAGCGTGGAGACGGGCGGCGGCGCCATGCCGGCCGCGCGATCCAAATCCTCTGTTTGTTGTGGCGCGGCGGCAGCGGCAGCGCTGGGCCAAGTGTTCTCACTCGTGAAGAGACCCAACCAACTGCCAAAATAACGTTGGAAAACTGATGGTGACACATGGTCTGACTTGTTGTTGTGCATCTGATGATTTTTGTTGTCTTCTGTACTAAATTTACCATGTTACTTAGGAAACAGAAACATTAAAATCAAAAAATATTTGAGAATTTTGATGGGGACTCACATTTGCTGTGGATCTGCTCTAATATTTTCATGTTACTTGAGAGAAACCAAAAAATGTTGAAATAAACAAAACGCATGGCCATTTGCGCATCTCTCATCTGGTCTCTATACACATGTCACAAATGATCATATTCCAAGTCGAAATTCCGAGATGCATGTGATATATCTAGCAACTCTTTGTGCATATGATTTTTTTTCTGTGCAAAAAAAAAAAAAACAGAACAAGAAAGGTATGGGTTTCTAGTTAAGAAAGAAATTATCTCTTATCATTTACCAAAATTTACCTCACCAGAATACCTAGCTATCCTAGTAGTACATGTTTTAGAGATGGTCCTCGGAGCATATTGATGTGACAGGAACCAGCAAAGCTTATTTATGAGAGCTAAAAGATGCAAGATTCAGCCGGCCGGACTAGTGTCCTTGTATAGTTGTATACTCTATGTGGCCTGCATCTGTCTGTTTTCATGGCTTTTTCCTTGGCTCCAAAGTTCAAATGCAGTCAGTGCATACATTTGTTCTATCCTGATACCTTCCATCAGAACTGATGATGCCTTCAACATCATAGTCTTGATTAATCCGACCCTAATTTCTTCATTCATGGAATGGCAAATGATTAGCAGAACATGTGCCATCTCAAGAAAAATGCAGAGGTCTTCTGAAGTTATGATCAATCACAGGAGACAGGAGACAGCCACATGTATCAGTCTATCAACAAAAGGATAGCCCGTATGTCTAACAGGAAACTGACAGCGCCAGAAAATGCAGAGAGAACTATGCATTAAGTTATCACAAAATGGTTGACCAAAATGTCTTGTACTCCCTCCGTTCCTAAATATAAGTCTTTTAAGAGATTCCACTATGGACTACATATGGAGCAAAATGAATGAATCTACACTCTAAAGTATTTCTATGTACATCCGTATGTAGTTCGTAGTGGAATCTCTTAAAAAACTTATATTTAGGAACGGAGGAAGTAGCATACAGGTGTCCATACCAAAGACCAGTCAAGACCAACCTAGTGACTGCAGCAGCTGCATCATCAGACAGGACAATTAGTGCACATGATTAGCAACAAAGTGCTGCGAGGAACCTTCTGATTACCCATATTAACAAATATAATCACAGATGCTTCTTCATATAGACAGATCACTAATACTCTGTATCTGGGGACATCACAGGTTGGCAACCATTCTCTGCTCTGCACATCACAAGTGTCCAAGATTGGCAAATCATTTGGCCTAACAGGTGTACACGGTGTCTGTTCAAGAGTCAAAGATTTGCAGATAAACTCAGGGACAACCAAACAGCCCAAAATCATGCCTGGACACTATTGAATATAGCTGTCATATCTCTGCATCCTGATAAAGCTCTCTGAAACCTTATAAATAGACGACCACGCAGGGAACATACATCAAGCATAAGTGTAAGCAAGCAACCAAGGAAGCTCAGATAGACATCTCCTTCACCACCATGGGTGAGAAAGTCTATGCCGGTAATCTCGTCAGAGTCTACAAGGGCGAAAGGCGGAGCGGGGTTCGGCCGCTGCCACATCGCGGGCAGATAAAGCTGAGGATAGTGCACATCGTGATGCATTCCGTCGCTTCGGCGCTCTTCCTCGGGACTACTACGTTGTAGCTTCCAGTTCCTAATCACAAGTGAATGTATGTGACTGACTATGTACAGTACATGTTAGGATCTATTGTACCCTGGGCCCCGTGTAACTGTATTTAACTACTTATCGGTTTGAGAATTGCCCCTCTTTCTGCCCATCACGGTGTGAGCTTCATGGATCATGGCGTGGTTCGTTCTTGCTTTTCGTGGTTTACCGTTGGCTTGCATCCTTTTATCAGATGTGTTCATAATCTGAACTTGACGATGCGTTGTTCATAACGGCTCGCGCACAAGTAAGTAGTTCTGGCTCCCAAGCTCGATGCAACCAGAAATTTCGAAAAATTAAAAATCACATTTTTGTAAGTTTCAAAAGAATCTATAAAACAATACACACATGCGTAAGATATTTGCTACATTGTATCTGATTTACACAAGAAAAGGCAAGATGATGAAACTTTTATAGTGAAAAGTGCATGTGCTTGAAATACATGATTTTGTTTTTTCGTGTAGCTCACATAAGCGTATTTCATCATGAAACTTTATACCAATCTATAATATACCCCCATATATGTGTGTACTTTTTTCCAGATTTTTTAAAGCGTAAAAATGTGAATTTCGAATTTGAAAAAATTCGTTCTCCATGATCCATTTAATAATTTTGGCTCGCAATACCCACAACGTAGTTTTCTTTTTGTAGTAGAGCGCCCAGCAGGAACTGTGTACGTGTAGGATGTTGCTGGTGTAACCTTTTTACTTTTTTTTTTGAGAACTTGTAACCTTTTTTGATAGGGGCATGAAACATGAAACACTAAACAAACAGACGGGCATCCAGCCAGCCATACCCCAAGATGAATTCAGCTGTTTAAGATTCCTGAACATTTTAAAGATTTGTGAATATTTTTCCTGTTTTGCGCTTGTACTTTTCCTGTTTTGTTCCTTTTTTATTCTGCATATTTTCCAAATTCTCAATTTTTTAGAAAATATCATGAATATTTTTAAAAAAATTCTGATTTTTTAAAATTTGAGAAGATTTTTTAATTTTATGAAAACTTTTTGATTTTTAGTTCCCTTATTAGACTTCACATTAGCTCAATACTACTATATGTTCGTAGAGGTTCACATATAAAGTCTCTACCAAATACCCCAAAGGTCATGGGGTGCACAAACCACCTTGCCCCATCTATCCCACCACGACGACCACTTAGCAGGTCTCATTCAGGGTATATTCTCACATAAAAGCCGATCTTCTCATCTTCCAAAACTTTTCGGTTTCTTCACATCTTGAAGGCTCCTAACCACACCTAACCAGTCATGGAGGTGCACCCCTCCCCCCAAGGTAATAAGAATTTTGGGTTGCTTCGTGATGAATTCCTTGTTTGGGCTTGAAAAGATAAGCTTCTACACACTCTTAACTCCTAAAGGATGAGTCCTTGAGGTGTTAGACGTACAAGTGATGAACAAATATGAGTGCATGTTAATGCGGAGAAGATCTCAAACGTTAGATTTTAATATATCAACAATAGCATTGAAACCCTGGCACAAGACTTGAAAATTGTTGGCTTGGAATACTTTTTTTTTGAAAAGAGAGGGGTCTCCCCCCAGCCCCAACTTTTTATTAAAAGCCAAGGCAAGTCCGACCAGAGAATTCAGCGGCAGCTCTCGGTGGCAGCCAGAGTAGCAGCCACAGCAAACACATAGGGTCCAACTAGTCTACCCAATTATAGAACCACATTTTCATTACAGGCAAGGAGGGGAACTGAAGATAGGACATTATAAAGCACCAAAATCTTCCACCTCAAATGCCAGACCCTATCATCTACCAAGCTATTCTAAGCAATTCCCCTCTTCGATGATCCAAAAGCCTTAAGCATCGGAGAAGTAGAGCACCCTGGGCGTCTGAGCAGAGAATCTTCCATTGCCTGATTAAGCACCCCACCAGATCCAAAATGCAGCGCATATTTATCCATCTCCTCCCCTGAAAAACAAATTCATTGCGCAAAAGCCATAAGCCTCACAAGGTGGCAGAAGAAACAATATTAACAGCCTCTCGATGTTTTTTCTGTTTCCATTGAATAGTTAAATCAGCAAAAGAAGATGGAGCAGACATATCACATGCCTCAGACAAAACTGACCAAATCCCCTTAGCCACAATGCAATCAAAAAACAGGTGCTGTATGGATTCTTGTTCACAACAAAACACACAAGTCAGGTCATCAACATGTCTTCGTTTAGCCAAATTATCTCTAGTCAAACACTTGTTATAATAGGCAAGCCACAAAAATACATGAATATTAGGTGGAACTTTGATCTTCCAAATAGAATCTTTGATGTCAGAAGACACCCCTCCAAAGTTAATCATTCTATTAAAGGATTTCACAGTATATTTACCAGAAGGCTCTAAGGTCCACACAGGAGTATCTATGTTATTAGAAGGATTGAAGATTTTCACCAAATCCAATAAATTGTACCAGTTATTCATCAAGACAGTATCCACACACCTCCTAAAAGTAAGTTGTAACTGCTCCCCATCCCAAACCTGGGCAAGAGAAGCATCCTGTTGATGGCAGATCTCAAATAGATCTCAGAACCTAGTTTTAAGGGAGCATTCTCCAATCTATATATCATGCCAGAAGGCAATGTGAGCTCTATCCCCAGGGGACCACTTATAGAAGTAATTAGCAGCCCCAAGAGCCCAAGTTACACTTTTCCAGAAAGGAGAACCCAAATTATTTTTTCCCCACAAAATGTTTGGTTTGTCCACTCCATATTTGTAGCAAATCATTTTTTTCCAGTCTTTATCAGACCCATCATAGTATCTTTTACCCCATGAGGCTAATAATGCCATATTAAATTCCTTAAGATTGGGCACCCCCAACCCACCATACTCTTTCCTCCTAGAGATCATGCCCTAGTTGGCCAGGTGGTATTTATGGGTATCCCCAACATTCCCCCAAAAGAAGTGGGACATTTGTGAAGTAATGGCATCAATAGCCCACTTGGGAAATTTCATAATAGACATCAGATAAGTGGGGATGCTTCCAATGCAAGTAGTCAGCAGAATCAATTTGCCCCTATATGATAAATTTCTACCCAGCCATCCAGCAATGTTCTTAATAATCCTATCAATGATAGGTTGAAGATTTTCCCTTCTAAGCTTTTTGAAATGAAGGGGAACTCCCAAGTATTTAAAAGGGAACTCCCCAAATTGACAGCGGAAAATTTGGGCAAATTCATTAGACAGCTCATCATCCACATTTAAAGTATGAAGATCACTTTTGTGAAAGTTGATTTTTAAGCCAGAAAGCTTCTCAAAACAAGTAAGAATCCATTTTAGATTTCTGGCATATTCCAGGGAATTTTTTAAAAATAGGATAGTGTCATCAGCGTATTGTAAACTAATGACCCCCCCCCCCCCCCCAGGAATAACTTGTGGGAGAAGCCCAGCAATGAGCCCATGATTAGCAGCTTTGGAAAGCATTTTGGTGAACACATCAGCTACTACGTTAAACAGCAAAGGAGAGTGAGGATCTCCTTGCTTAAGACCCTTTCCCCCCAAAAAATGAGGACCATTGGTATCATTCAGCCTGACCTGAAAGGTCCCTTGAAATAATGTACTATAAATCCATCCAACCCATTTCTCACCAAAGCCCCTAGAAAGGAGCATTTCTTTAAGGAAATCCCAGTTAACTCTGTCATATCCTTTTTCATAATCTAACTTCAAGATGAGCCCACTATCTCCAGATCTATGAATTTCATGGATGACTTCATGGGCCATCACCACACTTTCTAAGATAAACCTCCCTTTAATAAAAGCAGTTTGATTAAAAGAAATGAGCTTATCACAAAGAGGGGATGCCCTGGTGGTCATGGCTTTGGAAAAAATCTTAACAGCACAATTGCTAAGGCTTATGGGTCTAAAGTTTTTCATATCTCTAGCTCGGGGAACTTTGGGAATGAGGGTAATGATAGCAAAATTGAGTCTATGAATATCTAAGGTACCATTTTCAAAATCTCTGACCATCCACATAAAATCATTTTTAATAAGATCCCAGAATTTCTGATAAAAGAGAAAATATAAACCATCAGGACCAGGAGCACCACAAGCATAGGAGCTCATGATGGCCTGCTTGATTTCCTCCTCAGAAAAGGGGCTCTCTAAGTGACAACTGTGAGATTCAGACACCATATCAGCCTCCTCCCAAAATTTAGTATCCAGATGGATATCAGGTTTAGGTTCAAAAGCAAAAAGATTTTTATAAAAATCGGTGGCAACCTTAAGCATATCCTGAGTATCAGTGACTACACCCTCAGGGCCATTCAATTCAGATAAGTGATTCTTCCTGTGTCTATGATTGGCCAAAGCATGGAAGTATGCATTATTTCGATCACCTTCTAAAATCTTCCTATCTCTAGATCTCTGCCACAAGGCAGTCTCTTCTTTTTTCCAAATCTCATCAAGATCTTTTTTAATCTCTTTCATCTTATCAAAATCAGCAACAGATAACTGTTGGGACTCAGCTAATACATCAAGGATATCAAATTCCATAAGGAGGGATTTTTTTCTCTTTTTCATGTCAGCTTCAAGATTGATACTCCAACCTTTCAGTTTTCTCCTAAGATTTCTGGTCTTAATCGTCCAGTTCTCAACAGAGTTAGATGAGGTGGAATTTGCATTCCAAGCCTCATGGACAACCTGCTCAAAACCAGGCTGGGCAAGCCACCAGTTCTCAAATCTAAACAACCTAGGGCTAGGATTCTTCCTAGCCCCAGTGTAACACCCCAAAAATTTTGAATTGGTTTTTACAAAATCTTTATTTGGTTTAAAGGAGGTCATTTGATATTTTTTTATAAAAGACTCTCCATTTAAAATCTTTTGGATGAAAAACTTCTTATAAGAACCTTTCACAATTTTGATTCTGGTCTTTAAAGTTTTTAGTATGTGTTTGCTTCAACACAAGTACCATTGAGATATTTTGCTATTTCTTTCCTTAAAAAGAATATCTATGAATTTGGATTCAATTTCTTTCTTCTTCAAAAATTTCAATGTCACTCTTTTGCCATGACCTATATCAAATATTCTCTTCCTAAACTATCCTCCCTGCCTTAGGACCAAGCCATGCACCCTTTCCAGCAAGATTGAACCTATTTTTAGTTTTATTTATATTTATTTTATCCTCAAACTAATTTCTGCAATTTATTTTGGACCTATAGGATTTGCAAAGGAAGTGTCTGATTCCTTGAGCTTTTGGCCCCAAGTAAATTATCCCTGCTAGACCTTAGTGCCCACAACCTAGATCACCAAAGAACTGCTGGTCCACAGTTCAAAATTTTCAAAATTTGTTCATTGGAAATTTGGACCAGATTTGCTGTTTTTGCTGCAGACCACTCTTCCACTTCTTCAAAAATTCTGAGATAATTCATGGGGTCTCAGGATGCATCAAGAGACCACCCCTCCAAGTTTCAGCTGCAGCAAAATTTTCTAAGTGCTATTGGCATTTGGTCGAACAGGTGGCATGCAGAGTTTAGAGATTTGTCTGATTCAGACACAATCTCACAAGTGCGCGTGTTGGATCCTTTCTCCATGTTCCCCCTTCTTATCCAGGGCGCCGCATGGTCTTTTGGCCGGGTCTGGTCATCGATGATGAGCTGGCCTGCCGGCGCCGGCCTCAACCGCGGCGACAGTACCTCCTGTGGCGGCCACCAGAAGCCAACCCTGCAGAAAGGCGCCGCTCCGCACCGCCCAAACCACCAGAAACCCACGCGTGTTCGTCTCCCACCCTGCGCACGCTACAGCACCGTTGCCGTGGCCTGAGCGGCACAGAGCACGCATTCTGCAGCCGCCGCGCCCGTGAGCGCCGTTCCATCGAGCGGCGGCATCACTGTGGGAGGGAGCTCGCTTAGTAGCAAAAAGAGACCCTGGTGATGGCTGTGGTCTGCCCCGCCACCGTAAGCACCTGCTAAGCTCTCTGGTTCGCCGTGATCAGCGCCGGAGCTAGCTCCGTCACGGCACTCCCCTTGCCCGCCTATAAATAGGATGCCCCGAGCCACCCCAGCGACCAAGCACCACTCCACCTCACCACAGAGCCACGCCCAGCCTATCGGAGGACCTCGGGGAGGTCTTCTTCCCGTCTCCGGCCGCCCCGATCCGCTTCGGGCTCTAGCTAAATTCGCTCTGGTGAGCGTGCCTCCACGGCCCAAACCTCGTCAGTAACCTCCTAGTGCACCCAAGCGTCTGACCCGCGCTCCAATTTGACGGGTGCAGGTCTCTCCGACGAGATCGATCTGCACCCGAAGCCACCGTCCGCCGGAGTGGAAGTAGCCGTCGACGTGGTGTTCGCCGATGATCCCTTCCACCACCCACCGTCGTGGAGCAACCCCCTGAGCACGTCGGAACCTTTCCCCCCTCTGGTTCGCAGGGGATCGACGCCGGCGACCTCGCGAGCTCTCTGCCGCCGGTGAGCCATTTCAAACCTGACATGCGGGGCCCGCCCGTCAGATTCCTTTCTTTTTCTGAAATGTTTTCTGAAAACGTCTTCGGTCTGGATACGTTTTCTGCTTTGGTTGGCGTATTCTAACTGAAACGTTTTTTGTTTTCTCAAACTAGCCCTGGGTAACTTTCTGTTTATCACAGATAAGTCCCTAGTTTTAATTTCCTTATAACTTTTAAACTAAAAGGGTTTTGGAGTTGGTTCCTTTTCTGAAAACTTTATTTTTCTATCTAGTTTTTTGTGATATTTATTCAAAAATATTTTGGGCAACTTTTATAAGCACTCGGTATTTACGTTAGAATCCGATATTTGCGTGACGTAGATACCGAAGGAGGAGAAGCTACCGTCAACATCGCCGAGCTAGCTTCCGACTACGTTGATCCAGGCAAGCATGTTTGAACCTTTGATATGATGAGTGTTTTCATGTTTGCTTAATAATAATTTATGCAGCATGTAGATATAATAGCATATGTTGAATGTTATATTGCATGCATGACTTGCAAATGCGCTAAGAACTTGGTAAGTTCATGGAAATGAATGGACAACCTAGTCATGTGGTGACATGAGAGGTTGTAGACTGGTTATGTTAAAGCATGCCAGTATAATATAAGAGCTACTTAACTCCAGTGTTGACATAGATCGAGTCTTGTCCCCGTTTTCCTTATTTTCGTACTGCCACATGTTTTCCGCAAGGAATACGGTTCAGTAGGTTGCAAACCTCTTTCCGTGTACATACCAAATAGAGAGGCCGTGATGAGGGTTCCATGGCCCTGGAATAATGCCAGTCATCCGGTCAGGGGGCATGGGTGTTTCCGGCTGAGGCCGTGAGGGGGGAACCCCTTAGTTGCGCGCGGTATAAATTTGATCCCATGCTATTCGAGGTGTTGGCCTTCCCGTCTCATAGTTTTTCTTGAACGTTGCTTGGGTGATTCTAGGCATCGTAAGGTGAAGTGGGTGTGTACTGGTTATGTGTGTTTACTTCTAAAATACCGTAAACGGAACTAGTCATCCGTGACTACTGAAATCCGTTGGCTGTGGGTAAAGAGTCAAACTATTCGAGTAGCCATGTCCGCGGTCAAGGACGTTGGTTGACAGGTCAAGTGTCGGTCTCAGTGTCAGTCTCTGGAGAACTAATATGGTTAATGGCAGAAAATAATTCTACTTGATTATTATTGTCAATGATGGACTAACCCGTTCTTTGATATGATGCCCGAGTATTCCTTGGGATGGTTCTACCTCCGGAATACTCGTACTTTATTTTTCGATATAAGCCCTTTATGTGGCGTCGCACCGACGCCCGACTGTGGCACGCATGTTATTTACTTTCTATATAAGCCCTTTATGTGGTGTCGCACCGACGCCCGACTGTGGCACGCATATTATTTACTTTCTATATAAGCCCTTTATGTGGCGTCGCACCGACGCCCGACTGTCGCACGCATGTTATTTACTTTCTATATAAGCCTTTATGTGGCGTCGCACCGACGCCCGACAGTGGCAGTTCTTATGTTTCAGCTTTCTAGGCGTCGCTTCAGACACCCGATTGGGTCTATTTTATTTGACCTTTCGAGGCGTCGCTTCAGACACCCGATTGGCACCTTTTATTTTCTATTTACCTTGCCTTACTAATTTAATCATATTTGCGTGTGAGATTATTCTAACCTGATTATATGCATCCTGTCTGCATTCATTATATCTTATGTTCGAACTGTCTTGCGAGTACATTCAAAGTACTCACCTGGCTTGTTGATTTGGCCAGATGTTGATGAAGGTGATCTTATGGATGAAGAGTACGCTAGCGAGTCCGACGCCTAGAGGAATCCCAGTCAGTCCCTTGAGATCCTGGAGTCAACTGCTTGTATTATTCACGCTTCCGCTACCCAATAAAATCGTCAAGCCTCACTTCGACGCTTGCCGAGTTGTAAGATATTAATGTCATGTCACCCACTCCATTGTGACATATCCACCACCACCATATATTACGAGTCAGTAGTACGACTACCATTTCCACTGTGATATATCCGCCTCTATGTTTAATATTGGCGTGCTTGTAATAAATTGTTGAGCAACCTCAGCTCAACCTTGTACAATATCAAGTATTACTGGATTTCTGTATCAAGGATTGTCTATCAGTATGGATTATTTTCTGTGCTAGTCTGACATTAAGGGCGATTTTTCAATAAATGTTTTATTGGGAAACCGGTCCTGACAACCTTGGTACCAGAGCCAGGCTGACTGTAGGAAGCCACTAGGTGCGATCGCTAACAAGCATTTAGTCTAATTAATTTTTATAGCACCCTGCATGATGTAGAAATTTTTCTGTTAGTCATCATAAATTTATGATATGACTATCTTGAATTTTTGTCTACCATTGTAGATGGCTGGCGGCGACTGTCCATCTCAGGTGTTCGCCAACGAGCCGGCGGGATTTTCCCGGCTCCTCGTCTCCATCGCCAAGATCGCGATTGGGCCATCAACCTGCCCCGAGTACTCCATTTATCGCCACAAGATCAACGACACAGGCCTCGGTGCATATCAAGGGTGGGCGCATCGAGACACGTCGTCTTCGCTATGTCGGGAGAGCCATGCCTACGGAGAGGCATGCTGTACAGATGGCTGCCCGGGAGGCCATAGCCCGCCTCCGGGACACCCTTCCATCGATGAAGGCTCGTCGTTACCGTTACCTCCCATGCCACGTCCCGTACACTAGCCACTACGCATTTGCTTGCACCGTGGGAGAGAGAGATGAGACACTTGAGCTACTCGTGGAGTACCTCATGGCGCTAGAGGCAGCTTTTGACAGCCTCGTAGACGACCTTGTAGTCGCACGCATGGACTCAGCTCAGACTTGTAGGCTTAACAGGAATGAGCTTCTCCATTCGGCGCCACCACTATCGCACAACTCATCTGCCGCTTCATGTGTGCCAACCGTCATGTCCACTGCTCGCCGTTTGCCTAGTACTGAGGAGTTTAACCAAGTAATTGCTCCTACCCCAATTAGAGCAGCACCCCCTGCTACCACCAAACCAGCCACGCAATCTCGTGTTCTCCGCCTGGAGACTATTCCTGAGGAGGTCGAGTCCCCAGCGCCTTGTCTAGGACTTACCCTCGGCAGGCCAAGCGAAGTCCTCACCATTTCAGACTAGGTACGCCGATCAGTGGTGTGATGTTGCCGCGTGTAAGATATGTATATGTGTGTATATAGGCTTGGAGAGAAGTAGTCTGTGTGCGCATCATGTAAGAGTTCGGAGAAGTGCACTAGCCTAAATAACATGTCAGGAATGTGTACGCGCATCCTGAGTGATGTAGTGTATAATTATGACTTGCTTGTAAGATATGTATCCTGCGGTCCTTCTCCGTACGCAATGATATTTCAAGGAAAAATCTTTGGGTATTTTAATTTTTGTCTTTGCAAAATTATTTATTTTGCCGCTCGGATTTTTGCTCATGTGTTTTGCAAAAATACCCCAGAGTGAAAAATGCATCGTCCCTGGACCCGCTCCATGCCCAGTCCGCCAGAGGAAAATCACTTTACTCAGACAGGCAACAACTACATACAGGGACAGTCAAGCCAGCAGGACAGTGATGCAGCATTCTCACAAGTTTGTCGCCTTTATGAACAAAGCCAGCAGTAGCACCAAGAGATGATGAATCATCTTATTAATATGGAAAATCACCGCGAACCATATCAGCAACGCTCCAGATTATCCGAGTTACATAAAACTCGTCCTACGATTTTCTCTCACACTGACAAACCGCTAGAAGCCGATGATTGGCTGCGTGACATTGAGAGGAAACTTATCATTGCTCAATCCACAGATCAAGAGAAGGTGCTGTACGCGCCACATTATTTATCCGGAGCAGCAGCATCATGTTGGGAGAATTTTCTCCATATGCATCCAATGAAAATGATATTACTTGGGAAAAATTTAAAGAAGGCTTTCGAGGGGCGCATATTCCCAATAGTATCATGAAAATAAAGAAGAGAGAATTTGATGATCTCAAGCAACGAAGCACAACCGTGACAGATTATCTCAGTCAGTTCACTCTGTTAGCTCGCCATGGCAATGATGAATATATGACTGAAAACAAAAAGATGAAAAAAATTCTTGGATGGACTCGCACCAGCACTTAAATGCCAGCTGGTCCTACACACCTTTCCAGACTTCAAGACACTTGTGGACAAGGCTATTGTGCTGGAAAATGAACGCCGCAATATGGATGATATTCGCAAACGCAGAAGGGACAACTCTACACAGTCACGTAACAACAAGCCCAGAAATGATTTCCAGAAAAATGTGGCACCTAAAACATCAACTGCGGCACCCCGCCCAAACAATAATTATCATGCCAGGAACAAGGAATTTACATACCGTCCAGGCGTTACCTGTTTTGCTTGTGGAGAAGAAGGACATTACACCAAGCAATGCCCAAAACAAGGAAACACGGCTCCAAAGCCAGACAACAATGGAAATAACTCAGCTCCAAAGCGCAACAATTTCAACCCCAATAACAATCACAGGAAGGGCCACGTGAACCATGTGGCCAGGGAGGAAGCTCTGAATGCGCCAGACATCGTACTCGGTACGTTCCCTGTCAACACAATTCCCGCCACGGTTTTGTTCGATTCTGGAGCTTCTCACTCGTTCATTTCGAAAAGATTTGCCTTGGAACATCATTTTTCGATCCTTCTTTTGGAAAAATCAATGACCATCAAGTCCCCGGGAGTTAAGCAAGTCACTCAAAGCTACTGTCAAGGTGTGATAATTGAGATTGAAGGATTAAAGTTTTGGGCAAATCTCATCGTGTTGGAGAATAACAGATTGGATATTATTCTGGGAATGGACTGGTTAACCACCAACAAAGGTTTTATTGACTGTTTCAACCGTGTTGTAACCCTCACCGTCGTCATGGGAAGACAATAAGAGTTACAGACACAGAAAGACCAGCTCCACCTCAAGCAAGACTGAATAAAGTGGATATTTCGGAATTAAGCAAAGTTCCAGTCGTCTGTGAATTTCCAGATGTATTTCTGGAAGAACTACCAGGTATGCCACCTGACAGGGAAATAGAATTTATCATCGAGCTAGCACCAGGTACTACTCCAATTTACAAGAAACCATATCGGATGGCACCATCTGAATTGGTAGAATTAAAGAAGTAAATTAAGGAACTGTTGGAAAAAGGTTATATTAGACCAAGCTCCTCACCATGGGGATCACCAGTATTATTCGCCAAGAAGAGAGATGGGACTCTGAGACTATGTGTAGATTACCGAGCTCTCAATATGGCTACCATCAAAAATAAATATCCGTTGCCACGGATAAATGATTTGTTTGACCAGCTCGCACAAGCCAAAGTTTTCTCCAAGATAGACTCGAGGTCAGGATACCATCAGCTGAAAATACCGAATGAGGACATACCAAAGACAGCATTCACCTCCAGATACGGATTATATGAATTTACAGTGATGCCGTTCGGGCTGACCAACGCTCCAGCATATTTCGTACACCTTATGAACAAGGTCTTTATGAAATATATGGACAAGTTTGTTGTGGTATTCATTGATGACATATTGGTCTATTCCAAGACATCAGAAGAGCATGCACAACACCTCAGAATCGTGCTGGGAGAATTAAGAAAGCACCAATTATACGCCAAATTCAGCAAATGTGAATTTTGGTTGAAGGAAGTCGGCTTTCTAGGCCACGTATTAACCCAGGAAGGTATTGCCGTGGACCCAGATAAAGTCAAGGCCGTACTTGGATGGAAGCAACCAGCCAACGTCACAGACATCTGGAGTTTCCTGGGAATGGCTGGATATTACAGAAGGTTTATTGAAGGCTTCTCCTCTATAGCCAAACCTATGACACAATTACTCAAGAAGGATAAGAAATTCGAGTGGACCGAGGCCTGCGATAAAAGTTTCCAAGAATTGAAGAAGAGATTAACCACAACACCAGTACTAATTGTGCCAGATATTCACAAGAATTTTGAGGTATACTGCGACACATCCAGAGAAGGTCTTAGATGTGTACTGATGCAAGAAGTCAAGGTGGTAGCCTACGCCTCAAGGCAACTGCGACGTCATGAGGAAAATTACCCTACACATGACTTGGAATTAGCAGCAGTAATTCACGCCCTCAAGGAATGGTGACATTTCCTCCTTGGCATTCGTTGTGAAATATATACGAACCATAAAAGTGTCAAGTATATTTTCACACAACCAGAACTCAACTTACGACAACGGCGCTGGTTGGAATTAGTGAAGGACTACGATGTAGGAATTCACTACCATCCGGGCAAGGCAAACATCGTGGCCGATGCCCTCAGTCGAAACCCAGGTCCAGACAATGGCAGTCTACAATATTTACAACCTGAGTTCCTACGGCAGTTTGCTAAGCTGAACATGATTTTATCACGGAAGGCACCGTTGCAAATTTGGAAATACAACCCACCTTGTAGGAGCAAATCAAAGAGACTCAACAAGGGCACCCCAGTATCGAAGGAATAAAGAGGAAAGTGAGTATTGGCAAGGCCCCATAATTTGTCATTGATGATAAGGGAATATTATGGTACAGAGACACACTATGCGTACCAAATAAAGAGGACCTCAAACAACATATTTTGACTGAAGCTCATACCACACCGTATTCCATCCATCCCGGAGGGACCAAGATGTACAAAGATATTCAAGAAAACTTTTGGTGGCACGGTATGAAAAGAGATATAGCCACTTTCATCGCCTGTTGTGACTCATGCCAACGCATAAAAGCCGAACATCAGAAACCAGCAGGACTATTACAGCCAAACAGGATACCTGAATGGAAGTGGGATGAAATAGGCATGGATTTTATTGTCGGACTACCTCGGTCGCGACACGGAAATGATGCCATATGGGTCATCACAGACCAGTTAACCAAAGTGGCCCACTTTATTCCAGTAAAGACCACTTATTCAACGCAAAGACTTGCTAGGGTTTATCTCGCCCATATTGTCTGCCTGCATGGAGTTCCGAAGACCATAAGGTCAGACAGAGGCACACAATTCGTCTCCATATTTTGGGATCATCTGCAACAAGCTTTGGGAACTCAGCTGGTATTCTGTACAGCTTATCATCCTCAGACTGGAGGACAGACTGAACGCGTAAATCAAATTTTGGAAGACATGCTAAGGGCATGTGTTCTCACATATGGGGCCAGTTGGGAAGACAGTCTGCCATATGCCGAATTTTCATACAACAATAGTTATCAGGCCAGTTTACAAATGGCACCGTTCGAAGCTTTGTACGGACGAAGATGCCGCACACCACTTAACTGGTCCGAGATAGGAGATAGCCGTATTTTTGGCCCAGAAATGCTCAAAGAAGCCGAGGAAAAGGTTAAGATCATCAGAGACAGACTCAAAGCAGCCCAAAGTCGACAAAAGAGCTACTACGATCAAAAACATCGTGACATCAGTTTTGAACCAAATGAATATGTGTACCTCCGGGTATCCCCCATGAGAGGTTTACAGAGATTTAAAGTGAAAGGAAAATTGGCACCTCGATTTATCGGACCTTTCCGAATAATTGCACGGAGAGGCAGGGTGGCCTAGCAACTAGACCTACCCGTGGAATTGTCAGACGTCCATGACGTATGCCACATATCTCAGTTGAGGAAGTGCGTGAGTAACCCAGAGAAGCAAGTACCCCATGAAAGCATAGACATTCAGCCAGATCTCACGTACAGAGAGCGTCCTATAAGAATATTGGAGGAGTCTAAAAGGAGGACCCGTCAGAATGTGATCAAATTTTTCAAGGTTCAGTGGAGCAATCACACCGAAGAGGAGGCAACATGGGAAAGGGAGGATTTTCTCCGGGCAGAGTATCCACACCTATTTGAGGAACAGCTGAAATCTCGGGGACGAGATTTTTCCTAAGGGGGTAGGTGTTGTAACACCCCAAAAATTTTGAATTGGTTTTTACAAAATCTTTATTTGGTTTAAAGGAGGTCATTTGATTTTTTTTTATAAAAGACTCTCCTTTTAAAATCTTTTGGATGAAAAACTTCTTATAAAAACCTTTCACAATTTTGATTCTGGTCTTTAAAGTTTTTAGTATGTGTTTGCTTTAACACAAGTACTATTGAGATATTTTGCTATTTCTTTCCTTAAAAAGAATATCTATGAATTTGGATTAAATTTTCCCTCTTCAAAAATTTCAATGTCACTCTTTTGCCATGACCTATATCAAATATTCTCTTCCTAAACTATCCTCCCTGCCTTAGGACCAAGCCATGCACCCTTTCCAGCAAGATTCAACCTATTTTTAGTTTTATTTATATTTATTTTATCCTCAAACTAATTTCTGCAATTTATTTTGGACCTATAGGATTTGCAAGGGAAGTGTCTGATTCCTTGAGCTTTTGGCCCCAAGTAAATTATCCCTGCTAGACCTTAGTGCCCACAACCAAGATCACCAAAGAACTGCTGGTCCACAGTTCAAAATTTTCAAAATTTGTTCATTGGAAATTTGGACCAGATTTGCTGTTTTTGCTGCAGACCAGCATCGTGGAGCAACCCCCTGAGCACGTCGGAACCTTTCCCCCCTCTGGTTCACAGGGGATCGACGCCGGTGACCTCGCGGGCTCTCTCCCACCGGTGAGCCATTTCAAACCTGACATGCGGGGCCCGCCCGTCAGATTCCTTTCTTTTTCTGAATCGTTTTCTAAAAACGTCTTCGGTCTGGATACGTTTTCTACTCTGGTTGGCGTATTCTAACTGAAACGTTTTCTGTTTTCTCAAACTAGCCCTCGGTAACTTTCTGTTTATCACAGATAAGTCCCTGGTTGTAGTTTCCTTATAACTTTTAAAATAAAAGGATTTTTGAGTTGATTCCTTTTCTGAAAACTTTATTATTCTATCTAGTTTTTTGTGATATTTATTCAAAAATATTTGGGAGAAATTTTATACGCACTCGGTATTTACGTTAGAATCCGATATTTGTGTGACGTAGATACCGAAGGAGGAGAAGCTACCATCAAATTCGCCGAGCTAGCTTCCGACTATGTTGATCCAGGCAAGCATGTTTGAACCTTTGATATGATGACTGTTTTCATGTTTGCTTAATAATAATTTATGCAGCATGTAGATATAATAGCATATGTTGAATGTTATATTGCATGCATGACTTGCAAATGAGCTAAGAACTTGGTAAGTTCATGGAAATGAATGGACAACCTAGTCATGTGGTGACATGAGAGGTTGTAGACTGGTTATGTTGAAGCATGCCAGTATAATATAAGAGCTACTTAACTCCAATGTTAACATAGATCGAGTCTTGTCCCCGTTTGCCTTATTTTCGTGCTGCCACATGTTTTCCGCAAGGAATACGGTTCAGTAGGTTGCAAACCTCTTTCCATGTACACACCAAATAGAGGGGCCATGATGAGGGTTCCATGGCCCTGGAATAATGCCAGTCATCCGGTCAGGGGGCATGGGTGTTTCCGGCTGAGGCCGAGAGGGGGGCACCCCTTAGTTGCGCGCGGTATCAATTTGATCACATGCTATTCGAGGTGTTGGCCTCCCCGTCTCATAGTTTTTCTTGAACGTTGCTTGGGTGATTCCAGGCATCATAAGGTGAAGTGGGTGTGTACTGGTTATGTGTGTTTACTTCTAAAATACCGTAAATGGAACTAGTCATCCGTGACTACTGAAATCCGTTTGCTGTGGGTAAAGAGTCAAACTATTCGACTAGCCGTGTCCGCGGTCAAGGACGTTGGTTGACAGGTCAAGTGTCGGTCTCAGTGTCAGTCTCTGGAGAACTAATTTGGTTAATGGTAGAAAATAATTCTACTTGATTATTATTGTCAATGATGGACTAACCCGTTCTTTGATATGATGCCCGAGTATTCCTTGGGATGGTTCTACCTCCGGAATACTCATACTTTATTTTTGGATATACGCCCTTTATGTGGCGTCGCACCGACGCCCGACTGTGGCACGCATGTTATTTACTTTCTATATAAGCTCTTTATGTGGCGTCGCGCCGACGCCCGACTGTGGCACGCATGTTATTTACTTTCTATATAAGCCCTTTATGTGGCGTCGCACCGACGCTCGACTGTGGCACGCATGTTATTTACTTTCTATATAAGCCCTTTATGTGGCGTCGCACCGATGCCCGACTATGGCAGTTCTTATGTTTCACCTTTCGAGGCGTCACTTTAGACACCCGATTGGGTCTATTTTATTTTACCTTTCGAGGCGTCACTTCAGACACCCGATTGGCACCTTTTATTTTCTATTTACCTTGCCTTACTAAGTTAATCATATTTGCGTGTGAGATTATTCTAACCTGATTATATGCATCCTGTCTGCATTCTTTATATCTTATGTTCGAACTGTCTTGCGAGTACATTCAAAGTACTCACCTGGCTTATTGATTTGGCCAGATGTTGATGAAGGTGATCTTATGGATGAAGAGTACGCTAGCGAGTCCGACGCCAAGAGGAGTCCCAGTCAGTCCCTTGAGATCCTGGAGTCTACCGCTTGTATTATTCACGCTTTTGCTACCCAATAAAGTTGTCAAGCCTCACTTCGACGCTTGCCGAGTTGTAAGATATTAGTGTCATGTCACCCACTCCATTGTGACATATCCACCACCACCATATATTACGAGTCAGTAGTACGACTACCATTTCCACTGTGATATATCCACCTCTATGTTTAATATTGGCATGCTTGTAATAAATTGTTGAGCAACCTCAGCTCAACCTTGTACAATATTAAGTACTACTGGATTTCTGTATCAAGGATTGTCTATCAGTATGGATTATTTTCTATGCTGGTCTGACATTAAGGGCGATTTTTCAATAAATGTTTTATTGGGAAACCGGTCCTGACACCCAGTGTCCAAAACCAAAGGGGTATGGTCACTACCCACCCTGGGGAGAGTAGTTAGTGAGGACAGAGGGAAGTGGGCATCCCAGTCCACAGAAGTGAACACTCTATCAAGCAAAGCAAAGATTGGGACCCCTTGGTTATTGGACCAGGAAAATCTTCTGTTAGAGATAGAAATCTCCATCAATCCCATCTGTTAATCCAATCATTGAATAGGAAAGTAAATTGTTGATTAACTAAGCCATTGCTTTTGTCCTGATCCCCCCTAACTAGATTAAAGTCACCACAGCAGAGGATAGGATAGGATGCAAATCCGAGGATATCATGAAGCTCATCAATGAACTCCATTTTAAATTCAGGATAAGCAGAACCATAAACTACAACTAAATGCCAAGCAAAACCATCATTTTTATTTTTGACAGTAGCTTTAATGCAAAATGTGTTATTGGTGAAGCCAATAACATCAAACAGATCTTTCTTAACACCAAGAAGGATACGCCCAGCAGTATTATCTGCAGGCAGAAATTGCCAAGTAAAAACACCCATTCTGTCCAAGACCCTGAGGAAACCCTCAGAAATGATCTCCTTCTTAGTCTCTTGAAAACCAATGAAATCAGGATTAGTTTTAGCAATCACATCACAGAGGCACTGAACTTTACCAGGTTGGCCTAAACCGCTAATATTCCAAATTAGCCCTATCATAATTAAGATATTTTAAAAGGGTGAGACAAGCCACAAGGCTTCCCTTTGGTATGGGCAATAGGAGTAACCCTAACCTCACCATCAGTGCCAACTGGCAAGTTAGGGGTACTCACATTTAAAGACCCAACCAAATCATTATAACAGACATCAATGTTATCAAGAAGGACAGTCTCAGGATGTTCACTAGCAAATGCTATACATTTTTCCTGTTCCCCAACTATCAAGTCTTCCACAATTGCAAGTTTTGATAGCATATCCCCACCAAACACTAAACTTACCTTAGTACTTTGATCATGTAAAGTAGAGGGTTCAGTGGAAGAGAAGGATTTACCTTTGAATGTTTTTGGGATTTCCAAATTCTTTTTCATCTTGTATGCAACAGCTTTCTCCATAATGTTCACATGACCATGACCCCTGGTACCATGTTTAGAAGCCATAACAGGCCCCCACTTAGCATTTTTGACAGGGATCTGCACCTCAGTTTGAGATTGGTTCAAAGACTCCAGCAAGGATCTTTTAAGCCCATTGGATTGCAGCATCTAGACTGCTTCAGGGGGGAGATTCCCCAGCTCTCCCTCTTCACACTCATCCTTTTCATCATCAGAGACAACCATATCCACAGATTTAAGCAGGCTCTCACAGTATTCCAAACTCACAGATTTCTCACTATCCATTAAAATTTTCTTTTCTAGTACCTTAGGAGTAGAATCCATCACACCAACTTCAGTAGTTTCAAACACATTAACCTCTAGATCTGGTAGACACAAAACATTAGGTGTTGGTACTAGGCCAGGAGCATCATTCACCCTTCCAGAAGGAAGGACCTGGGATGCATGTCCACCAGCAGCAGCACATTCCACAAGAAACTCTTCCTGATCAGAATCAGAATGATTCATATAGGAAAAGGCAGAAACCTTAGACTTCCCAGAGAATCCACCAGATTTCTTTTGTGTGAAATTGGCCTTATCTAACTCATCAATGGCTAGATCCTCATCAGGCAGCTCATCTTTGTCATCACTTTTGTGTACATTCTGTTCAAATCCATCATGTTCTCCCTCTGCACCATCATCATCCTCTCCTTCTTCACCAGTTTCAATGTTGATTACAGAAACAACACCCCCAACTTGCTCAAAACCTTCCACAGTAAAGCCAAGTAGGAATAACTTCTTCTTCATCTCAATCAACCTTTCAAAAGGGATTTTGGTAGGATCCCTACAAGCAATCTTAACCCTAACATTCTCAAAGAAGGTTCTAAACATACCATTACGCACAAAATTGAACACTGCAGAGGCTCCAACCATTTATGCTTAGAGGAGCAGAACAAAGAAAATGTGGCCTTTTGGTAAGCTCGGAGGGCCCGACCTAAAAGGTTCGGAGGTTCCGAACGATTTTATGAGCAGAAAGGAAGGACCCAAATGTTCATCTATGCAGGCTAAACCCATTTAGGTAGGTTGTTAGTCTATATGCCAGCTCAGTGATGCGAGTTTCAGAGAATGTGAAAACAACCACTTCTACAGTTTCGTTTAGCTTGAAATAACCGCTTTTGGTTTTATTTTCTTGTTTCGGTTGTAGCTTCAATCTCCGTGGTTTCATTAATGAGAATGGGTAGGAATCCGTTACAAAAGCAATGGAACTAGCATCTACGACATCATATTTACCCGAATGATAATAATATCGACTAGCATGGAATGTGTACATGCTATGTTAGTTGTCCTTGAATTCACAACATTTTTCTTTGTATAGTGGGATTGGCCCTCCAACTAGAAGATATCAATAACCAAAAGAGAGGAACAATTAGAGATTAAAAGGCTCGGGACCAATACATGTTAAGCCATGGAAACACACTAATTCTGTTGTAATGCTTTTCCTGCTTGGGCTCTAAAGTTTATTTGTTGTGTTTCTGATATATTTGGCATTACTACTAGCCTGTCAGAACTCGGTGATGCACAAAGTCTTCCTTGCTGGTTTTTAGATGAGGTTAATAATTTGTTTTTTCCAATAGGCTGCCTTTTCTTGGTATCGATGTTCAACTTGATTTTCATCAAAGTATAGCAGCGGTGAGTTTTCTTTTCGCAAGTTGATTTCCTTAACACTAGAGGATACGAACTAGAGTTGCAAAGGACACTAAAGACACAATTTGTCATTTGCAAGCATTGTCTCATTTACATTACAAATTTTAACTATGGAAACTCCTATCATTCCAGTTCAAACATAGACGGCCGCAGCAATGCGCACCAATCATGATCTAGTGAATCATATTTTTTTTGCAGGTAAAACTTTCGATGCATCATATCATCATTTTTCATGGCAGTAAAAAAATCAGAAGTAACAAAAGTTACAAAACGTTGTCTCAAGATGATACAATCACAAAGCGTTCATGTTTGATCTCCGGATACACAAGATACACACAATTTAATAAACGGTTTTGCTAGACCACATCTAGATGTGACATAAGTATTGCATATCTAAGTCCTATGTCATTGATTTTACGTGAAGATTAGTGTGACTATTTCCTTTTTTTTATTTTTAGTATTTTCTTTTTATGTTTGATTGAGTCACTTAGATGTGTAATAACTATGTCATATCTAGATGTGCCTTAGACACACCCTTTAATAAAACCAATCACACAAAAAGGGTAAAAGCATTTTCAATCAGAGCTTCTATTTCGTCCTTATGTTCGGGCAGACGGTCTGGTAACCAAATAGAAGAGAGATAAAATTTCACCAAACCGAAGCCCCTGAATTGTCTCCATATGTTCGGGTTGTCACGAACCCCCCAGCTCAGCCCATAAGCACTTCAGACACAATAGATACAACGAGTCTACCAAGAACATTTCATTTTGATGCTTATGTTTTATATTTTGCAGGTAGCAATGGCCTCAACGCGTCCCGAGGGACCCAGAAACCCCGCCATTCTTCTACTGCTGGCATTGTTGCAGCTCTCTTTGGGTGCCAGCAAAATCAATTCCACAACCCTCCCTAATAACAACACTAATGTGCTCTGGCTGCAAGCTTTCAGGCATGAGATCACATCTGATCCCTTTGGATGGTTCAGCTCCTGGAACTCCAGCACCAACCACTGCCTATGGGCGGGGGTGAGATGTAGTCGTAAGCATTCAAGGAGCGTGGTGGCGCTCGAGCTCTTTGGCATAAACCTGACCGGCCAAATCAACTCCTCCATTGTGAACCTTACGTTCCTCAGGACCCTGAACCTATCCACAAATGGTTTCTCTGGCCGGTTACCTCCTCTGAACCATTTAAAAAAACTCCAAGTCCTTGACCTCAGCATGAACTGGTTGCATGATAGTATCCCAGATTCAATTACCAACTGCTCCAGCTAACTGGAAATAGACCTCAGTTGGAACATCCTTTCCAATCAATCCATTGAGCTATTCGTATAAGTGTCACAAACAGCTCTAGAATTCGTACTAGAATAACACATATGATTCATATCAATCAACCCTAATATCACCTAGATACTCCAATGTCACCTCAAGTATCCGTGGGTTAATTATTCGACTTGCATCAAACAATTTCAGTTTTATCATATTCAATCCAACACAAAGAACTTCAAAGAGTACCCCAAGATTTCTATCGGAGAAAGTAGGATGGAAACGTGCATCAACCCCTGTGCATAGATCCCCAAGGTCACCGGAATCCACAAGTTGATGACATAACATATATCAAGTAAATCAATAGAATACCCCATTGTCACCACGTGTATCCACATGCAAGACATATATCAAGTGTTCTCAAACCCAAAGTATTCAATCCAACATAACGAGATCTCAAAGGGAAAGACACAATTCATCACAACAAGATAGCAAGGGAAGAACACCATATGATCCAACGATATTAACAAAGCCCGTGATACATCAAGATCATGCCATTTCAAGAACACGAGAGAGAGAGAGAGAGAGAGAGAGAGAGAGATGGAACACATAGCTACTGGTACATACCCTCAGCCCCGAGGGTGAACTACTCTCTCCTCGTCATGGCCTCCGCCGGGATGATGAAGCTGGCCACCGGTGATGATCTCCCCCTTTGGTAGGTCACCGAAAAGGCTGCAGATGGGTTTTTCCTCCATACAGAGAGTTGCGGCGGCGGAGCGGAAGTTCTAGGTTTATTTCTAAGGGTTTCTGTATATATAGGATTTTTCGGCGTTGGAATCACGCTAGCCGGAGCCACGAGGGGCCCACAAGCTATCAGGGCGCGCCCAGGGGGGTGGGCGTTCCCTGTTGGCTTGTGGCCAGCAGGTGGCCCCCCTCCGGTGGTTCTTCGCTCCCGTATTTCTTATTTTCTCTAGAAAAAATCATAAAAAAGTTTCAGGCAATTTCGAGAACTTTTATTTTCTGCACAAAAAACAACACCACGGTAATTCATCTGAAAACAGTGTTAGTCCAGGTTAGTTCTAATTAAATCATATAAAGTGCATCAAAACCATATAAAAATATTGTAAACATAGGTTAATATGGCATGAATACTTCATAAATTATCGAGTAGGTAAATGATAAAAGAAATAATTTATGAAGTGTGTATGCTAGCATAGTATATAAGTTTGATCGATGATAATTCCAATCACTTTTTCTAGCATCATAAACAGCAACTCTTTTCTCATAAAACTTCTCATGATCAAGTAGCAAGCTATTCACATGTTTAAAGTATAGACCATAAACTTTCTTGGAAACCAACAAACTATGTTTTCAGTCATCAAACAATTATAATTCATCTTATTTTCAGGAAGGGTCTATGTAAGAGCTTTGATTTAGCAAATTCCACATACTCAACTATCATTTAGTCTTCCATGATTGCTGACACTCAAAACATATTTTTAGAACAAACAGTTTCAGTCAAACACATAGGAAGATAGGGGCTTAATGTTTCACCTCCCAACTTATTTGTCTCAGGGATAATGTCAACAATAATGAATCATGATCACCTATATTCAACTGGATATATATGCCTGGATATTTCCCCACCACATGATGCTTGCCAACTAAAGAATTACTAGAGGGGAATAGGGATGGACATTATTGACTCTTGCATAAAAGTAAAAGATAGGCCCTTCATAGAGGGAAGCAGAGGTTGCCATGCGTTTTTTATTTTTGGATGTGCAAGCTCTTAATGGAAAGGAACGTCACTTTATATTGCCCCTTGTGATAGCAACCTTTATTATGCATCCGTCGCTTTTATTTCTTCACCATCACAAGTTCGTACAAAGCTTATTTTCCCTTCCAATAAAAGATGATACATATTTAGGAGCAATTTTTATTGCTTTTTGCACCGATGACAACTTACTTGAAGGATCTTATTAAATCCATAGGTAGATATGGTGGACTCTCATGGCAAGAAATTGGGTTTACGGGTTTTTGGATGCACAAGTAGTATCTCTACTTAGTACGAATTTTTGGCTAGCAAAAGATCCTAAGCAAGCACCACATGTTAGAGGATCCATGACAATATAACTTCTATGTGAATATAAACAAACATAATCATTACGTTGTCTTCCTTGTCCAATATCAACTACTTGATCAATTTTGAAAATAATTAATGGGGGCTCACAATCATAGAAGATGTCCAAGATAGTGTATTTATATGTGAAATCTCTCTTCCTTCAATATTCTTTCATGAATTGTTCAAGTGACCAATGCTATGTTTGTTAACTTCCAATAAATTTTACCGCTTATACTTCTTGTATGTGAAGTCACTACTCCCCATGGGACAAGCATATGAAGCATACATAATTTCATATTCATGAGATTCAATTCATTTAACATTTTCTCTTAGGATATAAGTGAAGCACAAGAGTAAACATCAAACTACTCTCAAAAGATACAAGTGAAGATCAATGAGTAGTTAAACAATTAAGTAGCTATGTGAGGACTCTCTCTCAATAAAGACTTTCAGATCTGAGAATTTTATTCAAACAACAAACAAAACAAAATACACTCCAAGAACAGCACATATTAAGTAGCTATGTGTGCTGTGTAAAAATTTCAGAAACTTTCCACGTTCCAGTAAAATATGAAAATTCAAACACTACAGCAAAAGTTTCTGTTTTTACACAGCACACATCAAACATGCAATTCAAGCATCCTAAAAGGCAATTCTTGTGACTTTTTATTGGAAAACAAGATTATAAATAGAAGCAAATAAAGTTTAACAAAATAAAATGACGCTCCAAGCAAAACTCATATTATATGACGAATAAAAATATAGCTCTAAGTAAGATATACCGATAGTGTTGAAGACGAAATAGGGGATGCCTTCCGGGACATCCCCAAGCTTAGACGCCTGAGTCTTACTTCAATATTACCTTGGGGTGGCCTTGGCCATCCCCAAGCTTAGGGTCTTACCACTCCTTATTCTCCTCATATCGGTATCTCACCCAAAACTTGAAAACTTCAATCACACAAAACTTAACGGAACTTCGTGAGATGGTTTAGTGTAATAAAGATAGATCATTCACTTAGGTACTGTCAAGACAAGATTCATAATTGTTCTCACATGATTCATACTGTATTCTATCATTCCCATAATTTATATCACTAAATATAAGCTATGGAAACACTAAAACATGCAAACTATGCATGCAAAACAGAATCTGTCAAAAACAGAATAGTCTGTAAAGATCTATAGTATAACCATACCTACATGTCTCTAAAAAATCTTAACAATTATTACAACACATATAATTTGCATAGAAGAACTGTGTAAAAATTTCAGAATTTTTTGACTGTCCAGTAAAATCACATGATTCATATACTGGACGCAAAAGTTTCCATTTTTGCACAGAATCAAATCAGCAAGTATCTACACTATCCCAAAGGCTTTACTTGGCACATTATTGAAATAAAAGACATAAAACATGATTACTATAGTAGTTTATTCATGTGAACACACAAAAACAGAAAGGAAAAGTGTTGGGTTGTTTCCCAACAAAAGCTTTTCTTTAAAGCCTTTTAGCTAGGCATGATGATTTCAATTATGCTCATATAGGAATAGTATTTGAAGCATAAAAGGGAGCATCATGAATCACATTACAAGCACATTTAAGTCTAACCCACTTCCTATGCATAGGTATTTTGCAAGCAAACACTTTATTGTAGCAAGAATCGACTTGCATAGGAAGACAAAACAAGCATGACTTCAAAACTTTGAATATATAGAGAGGAAACCTGATATTATGGCAATTCCTACAACTCATAATAATTTTCAGTAGCATCATGAAGGAATTCCACAATATAACTATCACATAAATCATTCTTTTCATGATCCAC
Organism: Elymus sibiricus; assembly: GCA_039707655.1. Classification (NCBI taxonomy): domain Eukaryota; kingdom Viridiplantae; phylum Streptophyta; class Magnoliopsida; order Poales; family Poaceae; genus Elymus; species Elymus sibiricus. The sequence goes on from CM077675.1 coordinate 20,030,493, forward strand.
AAGCCTAGAAAATTTATTACTCTCCCCACAAGCAAACTTCTCATACATAATAGTGCGAGTATCGTAGGAGACTCGAATACTATAAATTGTTTCCACATTAAAAGAGTAATATTCAGAAAAAGGGTAATCATAATTATGACATGTTTTATAATAATAATCATCACTACTTTTTATAACGTAAGTATCATCATAATAATCATCATAAGTAGCAAGTTTGTTCTCATCATAATCAATTTGATCATTCAAAGTAAGGGGACTAAAAAGATCATCTTCATTAAGCATAGCATCCCCAAGCTTGAGACAAACAATAATTGCAGCAAATATATTCTCAAACATGTCATTCTCATCAAGCATAACATGCCCAAGCTTGGGACAAATATTAAGTGCAGCAAATGGATTCTCAAACATGTCATTCTCATCGAACATTGCATCCCCAAACTTGTGGTTTTGCACATCATTAGCATAATAATCAATAGCATGAATGGCACCAATAGTATAACAATTATTATCATCATAATTTTCCAAGTTAGTGCCAAAAAGATTTTTAATATTATAAGGAGTATCATTATCTTCCCAATCATAATCATCACAACAAGTAGTGGGCATAACGAAATAATCATCAAGTGTATCATCATCCACACTACTTTCGGATTCATTCTCAACAATGATAGGAGCAACATTATTTGAAAGGGATACCTTTTTACCTTTACCTTTTCTTCTCTTCTTCTTCTCCTTTACCACATTTTGTGTCTATTTAGGTAATTTTTTCAAGCTTCTTATTGAAGAGATTGGTTCGATGGGAAGCTCCTCCTTGCAACCCGATTCATTACGAGAAACAATAGGAGGGTATTGGGAGACCTTTACCCTTTCATTAGTATTCCTTTTATATTCTATTGGTTTTCCCGTCTTTCTATAGTTGGCAATATAAGCATTCTCATTGCAATTTACTACACAAAACATATAGATTTCCTGTAGGTTAGTTTCATTATCATTAGTGATAAGGAATATATCAAACCAATCATTTTTATGTGACAAATCTTCACACCCCAAAAATAAACAAAGTTCATTATAGAGTTCACCGGAGATCAAATTATCACAATATTTGGAAACGGTTTGATCATGAAAATGCATGCATTGGAAATTAAGATGACCAACCCTATTGCAAAGTTCACAAGTAATGGGATGAAGAGAGCATAATCTTGTGCCAAATTCATCTATCGCTTAAAGCCACCAAATGGTTTTATCATGTTTATGCTTCTTACAAAATCTATCATCCCTATATGGCATGTCTTCACAAATTTTATTCACTCCACAAAAATTGACATGCTTATAGGAAATCTTTTTATCATGACTAGTGCAATCATCATTAGCATCATGGATATTCAGAGAATTCATAATAACAATATTGCTATCATGCTCATCATTCAAGGATTTCACATTAAGCATTTTTATAAATTCTTCCTCTAACAACTGAGCACAATTTTCTGAACCATCATTTTCACGAAAGACATTATAAAGGCGAAGCAATTGAGGTAACCTAAATTCCTTTTTTTTGTAGTTTTCTTTTATAAACCAAACTAGTGACAAACAAGAAACTAAAAGATTTAATTGCAAGATCTAAAGATATACCTTCAAGCACTCACCTCCCCGGCAACGGCGCCAGAAAATAGCTTGATGTCTACTACGCAACTTTATTCTTGTAGACGTTGTTGGGCCTCCAAGTGCAGAGTTTTGTAGGACAGCAACAAATTTCCCTCAAGTGGATGACCTAAGGTTTATCAATCTGTGGGAGGTGTAGGATGAAGATGGTCTCTCTCGAACAACCCTGCAATCAAATACAAGAAATCTCTTGTGTCCCCAACACACCCAATACAATGGCAAATTGTATAGGTGCACTAGTTCGACGAAGAGATGGTGATACAAGTGCAATATGGATAGTAGATTTTTTGTAATCTGAAAATATTAAAACAGCAAGGTAGGAAGTGACAAACAGCGAACAAAATGTTATATAAATGCTTGGAAATAAGGCCTAGGGTTCATACTTTCACTAGTGCAACCTCTCAACAATGCTAACATAATAGAATCATATAATCATCCCTCAACGTGCGACAAAGAATCACTCCAAAGTTCATAAGTAGTGGAGAACACAAGATGAAATTGTTGTAGGTAGTAGAACCACCTCAAAGTTATCCTTTCCGATCAATCCATTGAGCTATTCCTATAAGTGTCATAAACAGCCCTAGAGTTCATACTAGAATAACACCTATGATTCATATCAATCAACCCTAATGTCACCTAGATACTCCAATGTCACCTCAAGTATCCGTGGGTTAGTTATTCAACATGCATCAAACAATTTCAGATTCATCATATTCAATCAAACACAAAGAACTTCAAAGAGTACCCCAAGATTTCTATCGGAGAAAGTAGGATGGAAACGTGCATCAACCCATGTGCATATATCCCCAAGGTCACCGGAATCCGCAAGTTGATGCCATAACATATATCAAGTGAATCAATGGAATACCCCATTGTCACCATGGGTATCCACATGCAAGACATATATCAAGTGTTCTCAAACCCAAAGTATTCAATCCAACATAACGAGATCTCAAAGGGAAAGACTCAATTCATCACAACAAGATAGCAAGGGGAAGAACACCATATGATCCAACTATATTAACAAAGCCCGTGATACATCAAGATCGTGCCATCTCAAGAACACGAGAGAGAAAGAGAGATGGAACACATAGCTAGTGGTACATAGCCTCAGCCCCGAGGGTGAACTACTCCCTCGTCGTCATGGCCTCTGCCGGGATGATGAAGCTGGCCACCGGTGATGATGTCCCCCTCCGGCAGGACACCAGAAAGGCTCTAGATGGGTTTTTCTTCGATACAGAGAGTTACTGCGGCGCTGTGGAAGTTCAAGGTTTATTTCTGAGGGTTTCTGTATATATAGGATGTTTTGGCGTTGGAATCACGCTAACCGGAGCCACGAGGGGCCCACAAGCTATCAGGGCACTCCTAGGGGGGGTGGGCGCGCCCTGTTGGCTTGTGGACAGCAGTTGGCCCCCCTCCGGTGGTTCTTCGCTCTGGTATTTCTTATTTTCTCCAGAAAAAATCATAAAAAAGTTTCGGGCGATTCCAAGAACTTTTATTTTCTGCAAACAAAATAACACCACGGTAATTCTGCTGAAAACAGCGTCAGTCCAGGTTAGTTCTAATTAAATCATATAAAGTGCATCAAAACCATATAAAAATATTGTAAACATAGGTAAATATGGCATGAATACTTCATAAATTATCGATACGTTGGAGACGTATCAGACCACCCCGCCAATGCTCGACAACATCACTAGCATGCGAAAACTTGCCATTGCGGCCAATAATCTAAGTGGAAGTTTTCCTGATGAGCTTGGGAAACTTACAAATATTCATTGGTTGACCCTGGGAGGGAACAGGTTGTCACGTGGATTACCACGGTGTCTCTTCAACCTTTCTAATTCTCTTCAAAAAATAGGCTTGGGGCCGAATATGCTAAGCAAGGAATTGCCTCCTAACATAGGAGACGACCTACCAAATCTACAACTGCTTGTTTTGGATGACAACATGTTTGAAGGTCAAATTCCGGCTTCACTAGGCAATGCTACATGGCCACAAATGTGATCATTAGAAAATAACAATTTGATAGGTACGATTGGAGAATGGATTGGGAAGCTAACACAGTTACAAGCTCTTTACCTCCAAGCGAACAACTTCATTGGGCCATTGCCATCATCCCTTGGTCAGCTTACTCAATTGGTAGAGCTCAATCTGGGAAACAATAAATTTGGAAACACAACAGTTTCGGTTTCATAACCATGAAAAGGATCAGATTCTACCAAAGTAATTAACTCAGGATCAACAAAGAATTCATAATCCTTATCGGTAAAACAAATAGGATAAGTACCAAACTTAGGATCATATTTCATTTTCTCCATCATAGATTTTTATTTTAGCTTACTTTGTAGTTTCTTAAGATCATTTCTATAATTACAAGCAAGAAAGTCTCTAGCTGTCTCCCCATCCATTACATAACCATCAGGTATCTTAGGCATTTCAATTATATTAGGAGAGCTAGGCATAATAGGTGAATCATAGTTTTCATCAGTTTCAGCATTCTCAGTTTCTTTAGCTTTAGCAGTTTGTTCATCAAGAAATTCACCTAGTGGCACAGATTCATCAAGTAGGGTACTAGCATCATCATAAGTTTCATTTATAACAGAAGTGGCATCATCATTCACTTGTGACATATCAAAGTGAATAGCAGGTGAAGGTGCCGCAAGCCTACTTAAAACAGAAGGTGAATCAAGTGAAGAACTAGATGGCAGTTCTTTACCTGTCCTTGTCCTAGAGGGGACGATCTTAGTCTTAGCGTCTTTTAGATTCTTCATAGTGATCAATTAAAATCCCAAGTGAACTCAATAGATAGAGCTATGCTCCCCGGCAATAGCGCTAGAAAAAGGTCTTGATAACCCACAAGTATAGGGGATCGCGACAGTCGTCGAGGGTAGTATTTCACCCAAATTTGTTAATTCGATACAAGGGGAGCCAAGGAATATTTATTAGTCTTAGCAGTTGAGTTGTCAATTCAACCACACCTGGAATTTCTTTCTGCAGCAAAGTGCTTAGTAGCAAAGTACCAATAGTAACAGTAACAGTAATAGTAATAGTTTGTAGTGATTGTAACAGCAACAACAGTAGTAGTAACTTAACAAAGAGCATATGCGAAAAGCGTAGGCATTAGATCAGCGATGGATAATTATGTTGGATGACATTCATCATGTAACAGCCACAACCTAGAGCAACACAGAACTAGCACCCATTCATCAATGTAATGTAGGCATGCATTCCGTATATAGTGATACATGCATATAATAAGAATTTGCATGACATCTTTTGTCCTACCGTCTCGTGGCAGCGAGGTCCAAGGGGAAACAAAGGGATATTAAGGCCTCCTTTTAATGGAGAACCGGAACAAAGCATTAACACAAGGTGAATACATGAGCTCCTCATACTGCGGTCATCACCGGAGATGATCCCAAGTATTGTCACTTTGGGGTCTACAGATCATAACACATAATAGGTGCATACAACTTGCAAGATAGGATCTAAAACAATCTCATAATCATAGAAACATAATAAGATCAGATCTGAAATCATGGCACTCGGGCCCTAGTGACAAGCATTAAGCATAGTAAAGTCATAACAACGTCAATCTCACAACATAGTGGATACTAGGGATCAAGCCCTAACAAATTGACTCGATTACATGACAAATCTCATCCAACTCCATCACTGTCCAGCAAGCCTACGAAGGAATTACTCACTCTCGGCGGTGAGCATCATGGGATTGTTGATGGAGAAGGGTTGATGATGACGACGACGATGAATTCCCCTCTCAGGAGCCCCAAACGGACTCCAGATCAGTCCTCCGAGGAAGAGCAGAGAGGTGGTGGCAGGTCTGTTTCGTAAAACGTGATGATAGTTTCTCCTTGATTTTTTCTAGGGTAAATGGCAACTGATAGGAGATGATGGGCACCGGGGGCTGGTCAGGGGGCCCACGAGCTCAGGGGGCACGCCCCCCATGCTCGTGGCCACCTGGTGGGTCCCCCTCTGGTAATTCTTCCTCCAATATTTTTTTATATATTATGGAAATAATCTTCGTCAATTTTCAGCTCAATCCAAGAATTTTTATTTCTGCACAAAAACAACACCATGGTAGTTCTGCTGATAATAGCGTCAATCCGGGTTAGTTTCATTCAAATCATGCAAATTAAATTCCAAAACAAGAGCAAAAATGTTTGGGAAAACGTTGGGACGTATCAGCAAGTCTCTGTTTCACCGCGACCCCATCTGGAGGCCTTTTCCGGTACTCTGCCGGAGGGGGAATCCATCACAGCGGCCGTTTTCATCAACCTTGTTACCTCCCACATGATGTGTGAGTAGTTCCTAAAGGACCTACGGGTCCATAGCTGTCACTAGATGGCTCTCTCTCTCTCTCTCTCTCTCTCTCTCTCTCTCGGTCTTCAATACAATGATCTCTTCGGAGACCTATTCGATGTAACTTTTGCGGTGTGTTTGTTGGGATCCGATGAATTTTGAGTTTATGTTCAGATTATTCATTGAAAGTAATTGATCCAATATGAGATTTATTATGTGTGATTTCGTATAGCTATGTATGGTTTCCGATCTATGAGGTTGCTTTGGCCAAGTAGATGTGTAGATCTTCAGAGGGAGTGGTGCATAGTACTAGCTTCAATCTTGCGATGGCCTCACTCCGTGATAGAAGGAGTAGCGAGACACGTATTTGTATTGTTGCTAATAAGGAGAAAACAATGGGGTCTGAACATATTGTTTGGTCTTACTTTGTCCATTTTATGTCATCTTGCTTAAAGCATTACTCTGCTTGTCATGAACTTAATACCACAGATGCATGCTGAATATAGCGGTCGATTGGTGGAGTAATAGTGGTAGATGCATAATCATTTTGGTCTACTTATCCCGGACGTAATGCCCATATATAGATCATGCCTGATGAACCACAAGTATAGGTGATCAATCTTAGTCCTTTTGATAAGTAAGAGTGTCGAACCCAACGAGGAGCAGAAGGCAATGACACGCAGTTTTCAGCAAGGTATTCTCTTCAAGTGCTGTAAGTAAGAGTGATAGATAGTTTTGTAGCAAGATAATTCGGAACAAGTGACAAGTAACAAAAGTAGCAAGTGTGTAGTAAGGTAGCCCTATCCTTTTTATAGCAAAGGACAGTCCTGGAAGTTCTCTTATATAAAGCAAAGTGCTCTCGAGGACACATGAGAATTTCCATCTAGTCATGTTCATCATGTTGAGTTGATTCGTGTTTGTTACTTTGATAATTTAATATGTGGGTGAATCGGTGCTTAGGTGATGTTCTTACTTGAACAAGCAACCTACTTATAATTACCCTCTCTCGCAAGCATCCGCAACTACGAAAGAAGAATTAAGATAAATCTAACCATAGCTTGAAACATATGGATCCATATCAGCCCCTTACGGAATAACGCATAAACTAGGATTTAAGCTTCTGTCACTCTCGCAACCCATCATCTACTTATTACTCCACAATGCCTTCCCTTAGGACCAAAGTATGGTGAAGTGTCATGTAGTCGACGCTCACATGACACCACTAAAGGAAGCAACAACATACATATCATCAAAATATCGAACGAATACCAACTTCACATGATTAGTTATAACAAGACTTCTCCCATGTCCTCGAGAACAAAAGTAACTACTCACAATCATCACCATGTTCAAGATCAAAGGTATAATGAATATGATAAATGATCTGAACATATTATCTTCCAGCAAATAAACCAACAAGCATCAACTACAAGATATAATCAACACTACTAGTAACCCACAGGTACCATTCTGAGGTTTTGAGACAAATATTGAATACAAGAGATGAACTAGGATTTCAGATGAGATGGTGTTGGTGAAGATGTTGATGAAGATTGGTCCTCCCATGAAGGAGGAAGCGTTGGTGATGACGATGTCTTCGATTTCCCCCTCCTGGAGGGAAGTTTCCCCAGCAAATCGCTCTGCCGGAGAGCAACAGGGCTCCTGCCTAGGGTTCCGCCTCGAGACGGCGGCGCTTTGTCCCGAAAGTACCCCTCTTATTTTTTTTCTAGGTCAAAACCCTTAATATTGCAGAAGAAGGGCACCGGAGCCTACCTGTGGGCCTCCCAAGGCAAGAGGGCACGCCTAGGGGGATGGGCGTGCCCTGTTGCCTTGGAAGCAACAGGTGGCCCCCTCTGGTGGCTCTTGGCTCCAATAATTCTTATATATTCCATAAAAAAATGCCGTGAAGTTTCAGGTCATTTGGAGTCTAGAAATTTTCCAGCTTTTTCCATGGCCTTCAGGTCCAGAATTCCAGTTTCCGGCAATTTTCCTCTTTGTGTAAACCTTGCAAATTAAGAGAAAAAAAGCATTAGAATTGTATCATAAGTGGAATAATGACCAAACACGATATAATTATCAATAGGAATTCATGATGCAAAATGGACGTATGAATGCCATGAATAACGACATAATTATTTTCTTTTCTGTCAATTTCCCAACAGTAATTTGTGCACCCACAATATGGTCATGAGAGAGATGCCTCTAGTGAACGTTATGGCCCCTGGGTCCATCTTCGTATTTTATATATCAAAAACATACAAAGATATTTTATGTTATCTATTTACTTCTTATTAGTATATATTTATTCTACTATATCAAGATTTAATCCTTGCAGTTAACGAGTACAAGGGGCTTGGCAACCCTCTTGGCCGTGTTGGGTGCAAGTATTTTCTCTTGAGTGTGCATTAACTATTGACCGTGTGTTTGGATATCTTCCTATTGGTTCGATAACCTTGGTTCTTAATTGAGCGAAATACATGTTGCTACTTTACTACACCATCCCTTCCTCTTCGGGAAAAAATCCAACGCATCTACAAAGTAGCATGACGCGACACAAGAAAGCCTGCATATTCCATCGAATGAAAAATTTAGATCATCAAATCTCATATACAAGTTTTATACTTTTCTGCCTATAACATCATCATGCACTTTTTAACTGAATGAAAAACTGGGTTGACAATGGAGCGGGAGAGTGAGGAACGGGCGGTGGCTAGCTGGAGGAGGGAGGAGGCTTACCGAGGGCAGGAGGAGGAGGGAGGCATCAATGTGGGAAAAGCGGTGACGGCGCGATCAGGACGTAGGTGAGGGAGGGAGATAGTGGAGCGGGAGAGTGAGGAACGGGCGGCGGCTAAACAATAAGGGTTGGGCCCGCGCTACTGCTAAGCCCCTTAGCTGTAGCGCGGGGCGCCAACCCAACACTGCTGCTAGGCGTGGCCCGGGAGCTGGGCATGTGTATACACATAGCAGCGCGGGGTATAGACCTGTTCTATCTCGTTAGTCGTAGCGCGGGATTTATACCCCGCGCTGCTACTATTGCCAGTCCCGGGAGGCACGGTGGGGACCACTTAGTAGTAGCGCGGGTATCGTAGACCCGCACTGCTCATAATGTTCACCTGAAGCGTTGGGTTTTACCACCACGCTACTGCTAAATAGCTGCAGCGCGTCATATCTACCCCACGCCACTATTACGTGATTGCCTATAGGGTTTTTCCTAGTAGCGACAGAAGCCTCTGTCCTAGGCGTCATCAATAGAGGATCAGCGGGGGAGCTCCGGGAGGAATGCGAGCACAAGCGGCAGGAAAGGATGGCCCGGGCATCATGGTCGAAGAGGACATAACAAGCATGAGCAAATGAATGGCTTGAGGCAATTACTCTACCACCCTTCGTGCATAAACAAAGTATTGTTAAATGGTTGTTCTAGATCAATGGTACGAATCATTTAGAGGGAAAAGTACCTAAAAGTACTTAGTAGCACCTACAAATCACCGTATGGGTTAGAGTTTTTATTTTGGAAGGAATGCCATCATGGCTCACTTTATTGATGTCGAATAGCTGCTACATCATCCACAAGCAAGGAAATAATAAAACTAGGAGGTTCATCAACCCAAACATTTTGGTTGTGATCTGCCTCCCTAGCTAGACCGTGGGCAACAGAATTGGCATCCCTATTGCAAAATGGAAATTCTGCTCTACTAAAAGTAGTAATTTGAATATTAATATCCTCAAAGTATGGAGCAGCTACTGTTGAAGAAAAACCTCCTCCATGCATAGTCTCAATGGCCTCAAGACAATCAGACTGAAATATAATCATGTGAGAAGGCCATCTCATTTGCCATGCCTTCTTGTCTTTTTTGCGCATGCGAGTGGGCCCTCCGTCGTCTTCTTTTCTTTTTTATCGAACATGAATGGACCAAGATTATTAGGATCACAACCATTTAGGTGCTTCCCTAGTCCTTGGAGCCACGCACTTAGCGAAGGCGGCACCGATGGGTGGGGGGGGGGGGGCAATTGCCCCCAGCCTTGAAACTAAGTGGGAAGTTTGAGAAAATTTGGAGGGCTTTGATGATATTTTTTGCCCCCCTCCCTCATATCTGTATATTTTACTATTTGGCTCCAGTAAAATTTCTCTCTAGCTTCGTCAATGACAATATATAACATTCAAAGATAGTGCAAACAACCAAAGTAAAAAATCATGTATACTTGTTACTTTATAACAAAAGAGGGAAGACATAGCCTTTTGCATGCAATCCTCACACCAATTATTTACCTATTCCAAATAAACTATTAAATAATAACTTTGTAGCTTTATCAATGTTTTAAATAGCGGGCTATGCTATTTAGTGGCGACTCGGCCAGAAGCTATGAAAAGTTATGATACGTCTCCAACGTATCGATAATTTATGAAGTATTCATGCCATATTCATCTATGTTTACAATACTTTTATATGGCTTTGATACACTTTATATGATTTATTTAGAACTAACCCATGCTGACGCTGTTTTCAGCAGAATTACCGTGGTGTTGTTTTTGTGCAGAAAATGAAAATTCTCGGAATCGCGCGAAACTTTTTGGTGATTTTTTCTGGAACATATGAGCAACATTGGAGCAAAGAACCACCAGAGGAGGGCTGCCAGGGAGTCACTACCCAAGAGGGCGCGGCCTGGCCCTTGGCCGTGAGCTGTTGGGTAGAGGGGCCCTCGTAACTCCGTTTGACGTGATTCCAACGCTGAAAAATCCTATAAATACCAAAACCCCTAGAAGTTAACCTAGAACTTCCGCACCGCCGCCGAAACTCTCTGTATCGAAGAAATACCCATCTGGAGCCTTTCCAGTAACCTGTTGGAGAGGGGAAATCATCACCGGTGGCCATCTTCATCATCCCGGCGGAGAGCATGACGAGGAGTGAGTAGTTCACCCTCGGGGCTGAGGGTATGTACCAGTAGCTATGTGTTTAATCTCTCTCTCTCTCTCTCTCTCGTGTTCTTGAGATGCATGATCTTGATGTAACACGAGCCTCGTTAATATAGTTGGATCATATGATGTTCTTCCCTTGCTATCTTGATGTGATGAATTGAATCTTTCCCTTTGAGATCTCGTTATGTCGGATTGAATTTGAGAACACTTGATGTATGTCTTGCATGCGGATACCCGTAGTGACAATGGGGCATTCTATTGATTCACTTGATATATGTTATGGCATCAACTTGCGGACTCCGGTGACCTTGGGGATCTATGCATAGGGGTTGATTGCACGTTTTCATACTATGTTCTCCGATAGAAATCTTGGGATACTCTTTGAAGTTCTTTGTGTTGGATTGAATATGATGAATCTGAAATTGTTTGATGCATGTCGAATAATTAACCCACGGATACTTGTGGTGACATTGGAGTATCTAGGTGACATTAGGGTTGATTGATATCTATCATAGGTGTTATTTTTGTACGAACTCTAGGGCTGTTTGTGACATCCATAGAAATAGCCCAATAGATTGATCGGAAAGGATAAATTTGAGGTGGTTCTACTACCTACAACAATTTCATCTTTTGTTCTCCGCTAGATAGGAACTTTGGAGTAATTCTTTGTCGCACGTTGAGGGATGATCATGTGATTCTATTATGTTAGCATTGTTGAGAGATTGCACTAGTGAAAGTTTGAACCCTAGGCCTTATTTCCAAGCATTTATATAACATTTTGCTCGCTGTTTACTACTTGTTACCTTGCTGTTTTTATAATCTGAGATTACAAAAACCTATATCTACCATCCATATTGCACTTGTATCAACGTCTCTTCGCCGAACTAGTGCACCTATACAATTTACCATTGTATTGGGTGTGTTGGGGACACAAGAGATTTCTTGTATTTGATTGCAGGGTTGCTTGAGAGAGACCATCTTCATCCTACACCTCCCACGGATTGATAAACCTTAGGTCATCTACTTGAGGGAAAATTGGTACTGTCCTACAAAACTCTGCGCTTGGAGGCCCAACACGAGTCTACAAGAATAAAGTTGTGTAGTAGACATCAAGCTATAGCAGAGCTAAGCCCCATTTAGCGTTTTTCTTAAATCATGAAAAATTAAAACAATAAGTATATAATCATGCATCATATATGATATATTCACTAGTACATAAGAGGGCTTTGGTCCAGGCCGGGCCAGCCCATTAGTCCCGGTTCACTCACGAACCGGGACCAATGGGGGCATTGGTCCCGGTTCGTGAGGCCAGGGGGCCGACCGGGCCTCGTGGGGCATTGGTCCCGGTTCGTATGATCCCTTTGGTCCCGGTTCCAGACACGAACCGGGACCAATGGGCCTCGCTCCTGGCCCACAACCATTGGTCCCGGTTCGTGGCTGGAACCGGGACCAAAGGGGGTCCTTTAGTCCCGGTTCCAGCCACGAACCGGGACCAATGAGATGCCTATATATACCACCTCGCCAGCGAGCAGAGCACTCCACACTGCTCTGTTTTTCTGGCCGGCGAGGGGAGAGCTTTGTGGTGCTCTAGCTCACCTCCTATGCACATGAGGTGTTCGATGAAATGCCCGAGCCACACTTAAGCTTTCTGCTCTCGAAGCTCCTTGTCCAAGCTCCATTTTTCTCAAGATTTGTTTAGGTTTGGCGGTCCGTCCTGTCCCGTCCCCGTCCTCACCGCCGTCAATCGCCCGCGTCCATCTCGGCGCCGGCACCACCGTGGTTAGCCTCTTCTTCTTATCTTCTTTCTAAAAGAAAAAAGTTCTTACTTGTATCATTTAGATAGATACTTGTGTAATTTTCTTACTTTTATTATTGTTTGTTATTATATAGTGCCATGGTCATGGTATCCGCCCACGTCGGCCCTCGTCCGGTCTATGATTCGGATGTGGTATATATTATCTTTTATAACTATTTGTTTTATTTAGTGTTTATGACAATTATGCCGACCAACGTGACATAGATGTGTTTATCTAGGAGGTATGTGAACCGGAAATTCCAACCGACCCTCTTGTCGAGAGGTTAAATTTAGTTGAAAAAGAAAACGAGGATTTGAAAGAAAAATTGAAAAGAATTGAGGAGGAGAAGATGAAATTGGAGTTGCATGTTGCCGATGTCGTCGATGACCACAAGATCAAGATGGATGCAATGCGCTTGAAGATTAGAAAGATAAGAAAATATGCCATTGATAATGAGGCTTGGTATCAATATGCTGTTGGATCAATTGTTACCTTAGTTGCCATTATGATCGCATTTGTTGTTGCATTTAAATGTTTTACATAGTTGTATGTTAGTTTCAATTTATGTTTTAATTAGATGTTCTAGAGAGCTGTATGTTGTTCTATGAAAACTATGTGTGAACTTTATGTATTTATTTTTTCAATAATAACATTTGATCACTTCTCTATTCACTTCTCTATTCATTTGCCCTCGTCCGGTCTATGATTCGGATGTGGTATATATTATCTTTTATAACTATTTGTTTTATTTAGTGTTTATGACAATTATGCCGACCAACGTGACATAGATTTTTTAATCTAGGAGGTATGTGAACCGGAAATTCCAACCGACATAGAAATTCTTGTCGAGAAGTTAAATTTGGTTGAAAAAGAAAACAAATACTTGAAAGAAAAATTACAAAGAGTTGAAGAGGAGAAGATGAAGTTGGAGTTGCATGTTGCCGATGTCGTCGACGATCACAAGATCAAGATGGATGCAATGCGCTTGAAGATTAGAAAGATTAGAAAATATGCCATTCATACTGAGGCTTGGTATCATTATGCCGTTGGATCAATTGGTACCTTAGTTGCGGTTATGATCGCATTTGTTGTTGCATTTAAATTTTCTAGTTTCAATGTATGTTTTAATTAGATGCTCTAGAGAGCTATATGTTGTTCAATAATGAGAACTATGTATGAACGTTATGTATTTATTTTGGTCACTACTGTACTTTGGCTTTAATGTGATGATGAATTTCTATTAATTTGGTCACTTCTCTATTCATGATATGCACGCAGATGAACCGGCAATGGATGTATGGTGACCGATGCACCTCCGAGTATATTGAGGGCCTGCATAATTTTCTCGAAGCGGCTGAGGCAAACAAGCAGAATGGTTTTATGCATTGTCCATGTACTGTCTGTGAGAATACGAAGGCTTTCTCCAACTCTAAAACCCTTCACTTCCACCTGCTTGAGAAGGGTTTTATGCCACACTATAATGTTTGGACCAAGCACGGAGAAAGAGGGGTTATGATGGAAGACAACGAAGAAGAAGAGGATGACGACAACTACCCGCCCCCTGAATACGGTGATGCTGCAATGGGGGAAGCTGAAGATCAAGAGGAACCAGACGATGTGCCCGATGATGATCTTCGCCGGGTCATTGTTGATGCACAGAGAGAATGCGAAAGTGAAAGGGAGAAGTTGAAGTTCGATCGCATGTTAGAGGATCACAAAAAAGGGTTGTACCCAAATTGCGAAGATGACAACAGAAAGCTCGGTACCACACTGGAATTGCTGCAATGGAAGGCAGACAATGGTGTATCTGACAAGGGATTTAGTTCGCTACTGAAAATAATGAAGAAGAAGCTTCCAAAGGATAACGAATTGCCCGGCAGTACGTACGAAGCAAAGAAGGTTCTATGCCCTCTAGGACTGGAGGTGCAGAAGATACATGCATGCCCTAATGACTGCATCCTCTACCGCGGTGCGTACGAGGATTTGAACGCATGCTCGGTATGCGGTGCATTGCGGTATAAGATCAGAAGAGATGACCCTGGTGATGTTGAGGGCCAGCGCACCGGGAAGAGGGTTCCATCCAAGGTGATGTGGTATGCTCCTATAATACCATGGTTGAAATGTCTGTTCAGAAACAAAAAGCATGCTGAGTTGATGCAATGGCACAAAAAAGACCGTAAGAAAGACAGGAAGTTGAGAGCACCCGCTGACGGGTCGCAGTGGAGAAAGATCGAGAGAAAGTGGAGCGACTTTACAGGTGACCCGAGGAACGTATGGTTTGGTTTAAGTGCAGATGGCGTTAATCCTTTTGGGGAGCAGAGCAGCAAGCATAGCACATGGCCTGTGACTCTATGTATGTATAACCTTCCTCCTTGGTTGTGCATGAAGCGTAAGTTCATTATGATGCCAGTGCTCATCCAAGGCCCTAAGCAACCCGGCAATGACATTGATGTGTATCTAAGGCCATTAGTTGATGAACTTTTACAGCTATGGAATGGAAGAGGTGTACGTGTGTGGGATGAGAACGAACAGGAGGAATTTGACCTACATGCGTTGCTGTTTGTAACCATCAACGATTGGCCTGCTCTCAGTAACCTTTCAGGACAAACAAACAAGGGATACCACGCATGCACACACTGTTTAGATGACACCGACAGTATATATTTGGACAAATGCAGGAAGAATGTGTACCTGGGGCATCGTCGATTTCTTCCGACCAACCATCAATGTCGAAAGAAAGGAAAGCATTTCAAAGGTGAGGCAGATCACCGGAAGAAGCCCGCCCTCCGTACTGGTGATCACATACTTGATATGGTCAATGATTTACAAGTAATATTTGGAAAGGGTCCTGGCGGACTATCTGTTCCGACTGACGATGCGGGACGCGCACCCATGTGGAAGAAGAAATCTATATTTTGGGACCTACCCTATTGGAAAGACCTAGAGGTCCGCTCTGCAATCGATGTGATGCATGTGACGAAGAATCTTTGTGTGAACCTGCTAGGCTTCTTGGGAGTGTATGCGAAGACAAAAGATACACCGGAGGCACGGGAGGAACAGCAACGTGTGCATGAAAAAGACGGCATGCATCCAAAGCAGTATGAAGGTCCTGCCAGCTACGCTCTTACCAAAGAAGAGAAGGAAATCTTCTTTGAATGCCTGCTCAGTATGAAGGTCCCGTCTGGCTTCTCGTCGAATATAAAGGGAATAATAAATATGGCAGAGAAAAAGTTCCAGAACCTAAAGTCTCATGACTGCCACGTGATTATGACGCAACTGCTTCTGGTTGCATTGAGGGGGCTTCTACCGGAAAACATTCGATTAGCCATTGTGAAGCTATGTGCATTCCTCAATGCAATCTCTCAGAAGGTGATCGATCCAGAAATCCTGCCAAGGTTAAGGAGTGATTTGGTGCAATGTCTTGTTAGTTTCGAGCTGGTGTTCCCACCGTCCTTCTTCAATATCATGACGCACGTCCTAGTTCATCTAGTCGACGAGATTGTTGTTCTGGGCCCTGTATTTCTACACAATATGTTCCCCTTTGAGAGGTTCATGGGAGTCTTAAAGAAATATGTTCGTAACCGCGCTAGGCCAGAAGCAAGCATCTCCATGGGCCATCAAACAGAGGATGTCATTGGGTTTTGTGTCGACTTCATTCCTGACCTTAAGAAGATTGGTCTCCCTCAATCACGGTATGAGGGGAGACTGAATGGAAAAGGCACGCTAGGAGCGCACTCAATAATATGTAGGGACGGGCATTCTTGGTCTGAAGCACACTACACAGTTCTACAGAATTCTACCTTGGTGACCCCGTATGTCGATGAACACAAGAATATTCTGCGCTCCAAACACCCGGAGCAGTGTGACGACTGGATTACATATGAACACATCAGGACTTTCAGCAGTTGGTTGCAAACACGTCTCATGGGTGACAACACTGTTTCTGATGAGTTGTACTCGTTGGCCAGGGGACCATCTTTGACTGTATTGACTTACAAAGCGTACGAGATAAATGGGAATACATTTTACACGATCGCCCAAGATCAAAAGAGCACCAACCAAAACAGCGGTGTCCGCTTTGATGCAGCAACCAATAGGGGAAATGACACATATTATGGTTACATAGTGGACATATGGGAACTTGACTATGGACATGATTTCAAGGTCCCTTTGTTTAAGTGCAAATGGGTCAATCTGTCGGGAGGCGGGGTACAGGAAGACCCACAGTACGGAATGACAACAGTGGATCTGAACAATCGTGGGTACACAGACGAACCATTCGTCCTAGGCAATGATGTGGCGCAGGTTTTCTATGTGAAGGACATGTCTACCAAACCGAGAAAAAGAAAAGATAAGGAAGCGAATACATCATACGATGAGCCAAAGCGCCACATAGTTCTTTCAGGGAAAAGAGACATCGTGGGATTGGAGGGCAAGACAGACATGTCTGAAGATTATGAAAAGTTTCATGAAATTCCTCCCTTCAAAGTCAAGGCTGACCCAAGCACCCTCTTAAACGATGAAGATTATCCATGGTTACGGCGCAATAAGCAAAGGACACAAGCGAAGAAAAAGTGAAGACTTTCTCTCCACAACTATATCATTGAAGTTACATGTGAAGAAATGAAATGCCTTTTGTAACAGATGAGTTTTCGTATGAAATCCTAATTAATACTTCGAAAGAGATTGTCCGTTTTGTCCGCCAATTGAGCATCATCCTTTCTATTTGTCTTTTGTTTCTTTCTAAGTGTCTTTGTAAAAATGGAGTTGGAAAAATGAAATATACCGTCGTAAAATGAAAGGATTTCTAGATAGATCAACAAAACACACGGTTTCCCCTGCATACAGCCCGACGGTGGCTCGTGAGTGCCCGCATATGAAATGCACCGTCGGACCATATGCAGGGAATCCGAATGATTTGCATTCGGTCGATGAACTGCAGGATTTCTAGATAGATCAACAAAACACACGGTTTCCCCTGCATACAGCCCGACGGTGGCTCGCTAGTGCCCGCATATGAAATGCACCGTCGGACTGTATGCAGGGAATCCGAATGATTTGCATTCGGTCGATGAACTGCAGGATTTCTAGATAGATCAACAAAACACACGGTTTCCCCTACATACAACCCGACGGTGGCTCGTGAGTGCCCGCATATGAAATGCACCGTCGGACCGTATGCAGGGAATCCGAATGATTTGAATCCGAATGAGTACACAAACTAAGTGTCCGAGAGGTGGGCTATATATAGGTTCGTGTGCCTCTTTAGTCCCGGTTGCTAGCACGAACCGGGACTAGTCGTTATAGTGCTGATCCAACAGCTCACAAGCGCTTGAAAGAAACACACGATCCGTGTGCTTCTTCCTGAATGATGCATTTTGAACACACAAAAAGTCTGGAGTTCAAATAAGTTCAAAAAAATGAAATCCCTTTGTAACAGATGAGTTTTCGTCCGAAACCCTGATACTTCGAAAGAGATTGTCCATTTTGTACACGAAGTGCATCCAGTTTTTGCCGTAACCCTCTCAACTTTTTAGCACATGCTATGTGAGTGAAATGATAATACCATGCCAACTTTCAACCTGTTCAGAGTTCATTTGTAGTGTTTTTCAATTTCAGGGTCATTTAGCTTAAAAAAAACAGTAAATGCATTAAAAATAGGAAATGAAGTCAGAAAGAGTTGAAAATTGATTTTATAAACCTCTAGTATTTATGAAACTAATTTTTTTCAGAAACTTTAATAGCAAACTAAAATAACAAAATCTGTTTTTGGTTAAAACAGACATTTAAAATAACCTAAAAATTACCAAATTGAATATAATGATAAAACACAGTAATATTAAATAGCAGGAAAAAGAATCACTCAAAAATCTATTTTTATAGTAAAGTTATTCACAAACTAGTTATTCACACCAATTTAAGAGAATTCAAATTTAAACTATTCAAATTTGGAAACTAATGGCACTAACAGAAAGTTTATAATTTTTGTGACCTGAAAGCAAAAAGAATCACTGAAAAACTGTAAGTAGAAACAAAAGAAAATAAATAAAGCAAAAAAGAAAACAAAAAAAGTAGAAAAAAATTAAAAAAAATGCCGCCTACTAGGCCACAACGGCCTGAATACGACTAGAAACCCAACCAGCAAGTTGGGCCAGGATTCAGGCCCGCAGAAGTCCTAGAAGGCCCACAGGCAGAGGTGTGTGCAATTAGGCCCGTAAGCCTGCTGTTGAGAGGAGCTCGAGAGGTTGTGCGCAGCAGCGCTTATAAACCGCTCTCGAGCCCTCTCAACTAGCGAGGTGGGACTAAACATTTGGCCCCGGGCAGCACCACCCTTTGGTCCCGGTTGGTGGCACCAACTGGGACCAATGCCCACCTTTGGTCCCGGTTGGTGCCACCAACCGGGACCAAAGGTCCCTGTTTCCCGCCCTTTGGGCTGACGAAAAGAGACCTTTGGTCCCGGTTGGTGGCACCAACTGGGACCAAAGGTGGGCATTAGTCCCGGTTGGTGGCACCAACCGGGACCAAAGGCTCTGGGTATATAAGCCCACACTTAGCAGTTTCTCCAAATCGTGTTCTTCTCCGCCCGACGCCCTGCTCCTCGTCGCCGTCGCCGCCGAGCCCTGCCCCGACGCCGTCAGGCTGCTCCACCTCGCCGTCGTCGCCGTCGCCGAGCTGCCCCCGACGCCGTCCCCGCACCCACTGTGAGCCGCCTCGCCGTTCCCCTCCTCTCCTCCCCCCCCCGCGCCCCGACGCCGTCGCCCGCCGCGCCGTTCCCCTCCTCTCCTCCTCCCCCCCCCCCCGCGCCCCGACGCCGTCGGCCGCCGCGCCGTTCCCCTCCTCTCCTCCTCCCCCCCCGCGCCCCGACGCCGTCGCCCGCCGCCCTCTGCTTGTCGCGCCCCGTCGCCCGTCGCCCGCCGCGCTCTGCGAGCCGTAGCTCTGCTTGTCGCGCCCCGTCGCCCCTCGTCCGCCATCGGGAAGGGCCTCGCCGCCTTAACTCCGGCGACGCTGACGTGGCGCCGTCAGTAGCCCCCCTTCCCATGGCTTGCGCGGTACTACCGCTTGTGAATTTTTTTTGCGGGCATGTATATGTGTATATGTTCATGTATATGTTTTTTTCATGTATATGTGTATATGTTCATGTATATATGTGTATATGTTCATGTATGAGATGAGATAGATAGATAGATAAATTTTCATGTGTATATGTTCATGTATGAGATGTATATGTGCACTTTTGTATACAAACTTTGTTGTTTTTCATATGTACGAAAATGCAAGCCTTTTTTGGAAGGTAGTTTTTTTGTTAAATGAAAATGTTGGCATCGGCTCTATCATCACGTTGGCATCGGGCATGTATATAGAAGTGTTGTCGAGGCCACCCCAAACCCTAGAAGTGTTGTCGAGGCCACCCCAAACGGATCCGGAATTTGTCGAGGCCACCCAAATTTACCAAGTTAAACGAGTTAAATGAGTTAAAAGAGCGTTGTCAAGGCCACCCCAAACCCTAGAAGAGTTGTCGAGGCCACCTGTACCCCCTCCCCAATAACTTCGACATGAGGGGGGACGTCGGACATGAGGGGTTAGCGTCGTTGTCGTCTACCCCCTCCCCGATAACTTCGACATGAGGGGGGACGTCGGACATGACATGAGGGGTGAGCGTCGTTGTCGTCTACCCCCTCTGGTAACATAGATAACTCCGGTAACATAGATTTATCAAGAATGCCCCCATTATGGATGTGCACAAGTTGATCCAATTTTTTCATATGTACGAAAATGTAGAGTGAAAACGAAAACAAACATATAAGAAAAAACTTCGACATGAGGGGGGGGGGGCGATATACCCCCTCCCCGATAACATTTTTTTTCTAAGTTACTAAGGTAAAATGTTCACCCCCCCTCTCGATATATCGGGCGACCAACTCTCGAGGCCACCCAAACCCTAGAAAAAAAGCATTGTCGATATACCCCCTTCCCGATAACATTTTTTTTCTAAGTTATACTAAGGTAAAATGTTCACCCCCCTCTCAATATACCGGGCGACCAACTCTCGAGGCCACCCGAACCCTAGAAAAAAAGCGGTAACTTCGACATGAGGGGGGACGTCGATCAACCCCCTCTCGCCCGAACAAGTCTATGTATCATTTTATATCGCGATGGACATATATCAAAGTTTGATCATATGTCAAAGTTTGAATTTTGACATATGCAACATTTGATCATATATCAAAGTTTGATCATATGTCAAAGTTTGAATTTTGACATATGCAACATTTGATCATATGTCAAAGTTTGAATTTTGACATATGCTACAATATTTGATCATATGTCAAAGTTTGACTTTTGACATAGATTTATCAAGAATGCCCCCATTATGGATGTGCACAAGTTGATCCAATTTTTTTCTGATCTCATCTATATATATATTCTTCTATATGTCACATTGTCTGTCAAAGTATTGAAGAAATCCATGGCTTCATCATTAGCCGGTAGTAACATGCGTATGATGCTACGAAGCTCTTCAAAGTTGTTTTGGAACGGAGTTCCGGATAGAATAATTCGCTTTTTGGTACGAATTTCAGCAAAGGCCTTCCAAATAGCGATATTCGGAAGGCTCTTGCTGAACTTCGTACCAAAAAGCTAATTAATTATCCTATCCCGGACTCCGTTCCAAAACAATTTTGGAGAGCTTCGTACCATTATGCGCCTATTACTTCCGGCTAATGATGAAGCCTTGGTTTTCTTCAATCCTTTGACAGTACTAGACAACGTGACATATAGAAGGGTAGATGAGATCAGGAAAAACATGGACCATTTTCTGCACATTCAGAATGGCGACATTTTGTTAAATCCCTTAAAGGTTAAGAGAATCCCTTGTTTGACATTCATGAGAGAGGCGGTCCGGACGTCGGACATTCATGAGAGAGGCGGTCCGGACGTCGGACATTCATGTTTGTATATTAATTGCCATGTTGTAATATTTGCAGAAACTATGGATCAAAGAGACTTGGAACAAGAACAGTTGTTGGGGGATATAATCCGCGACGGACGTGATGTCTTGTCGTATCTCAACGACACCGATGGTCTGGAAGGAGAGGATGACGGCTCCGGTGATCGAACAATGGAGGAGGAAGGACATGATCATGATGGCTCCGGGGACCGAATGCCGGAGGACGGAGCTGTTGCAAAGTCCGGCGAGGTATATATATTAATTAAGCCTGTGCTGACTAGCCAATTGATGCATTAATTGTTTTGATATATTAACTCTTCTTTCTTCTTTTCTAGCCCTCCGGATCGAGCCAAACTTCGGTAACGAGACGAGGCCCGAAGAAGAGGTTGCAGAAGGATGAAAAGTTCACGATCACAGCACTCGCGCACGATGGCCATCCGATTGAACCCAAGCGGACCAAGGACGCATTTTCTGCTCAGTGCGGAGCTATTGTTAGGGACGACATCCCGATCAGCATCAAGCAATGGAATAAGCCTAAGGACGGCGCCCCTGAAGGTGATTATGTCACCGATAGACAGAAAGATGATCTTTGGACCGCGCTGAAGGCAAATTTCACCCTACCGCCAGAGGAGGATCCGAATAAGCCAGTTATAGAGCCACTGGTCAAGGCGTGTGCTCTTAAGAAGATGGCAGATCTATTCAGGAGGTGGAAGAAGGAGTTGAAATCAAAGTTTGTCGACAAAGGGGAGACTCCAGAATTCAGGGGCCGATATGAGAAGATAAGAGATCACTGGCCCGCATTTGTGGCCTACAAGACATCGGACAAGAGTAAGAAAATGTCAGAGACAAACAAGATCAATGCTGCAAAGAAGCAGTATCACCATCACACGGGGTCAGGTGGCTACCTCAGAGCCCGGCCGTTGTGGGACAAAGCTGAGAATGACCTGATTGCTAAAGGGGTCGTACCACAGACATTGAACTGGCCAGACCGTTCAAGGACTTGGTTCTTCGGGGTTGGGGGAACTTTGAACCCTAAAACAGGGAAGTGCCGATGTACGGACGAGCAACTTGCAATACCCGTCACGAAGCTTCAGGAGTATATCACCGCAGCGCAGGAAGGGACGTTCATTCCCGACAGAGAGAAGGACGAGCTGACTCAGGCCCTAGGGAATGATGAGCACCCTGGACGAACACGAGGCACACCAGGCTCCGTTCCGTGGAAGGTTGGGTTTCCTGGCGCAGGCGGTTACAGAAGCCGGGAGAGAAAGAGGAAAGCAGAGCTGAGCGAAATGCAGAAGCTCAATGCAAGACTACAAAAGCTAGAGGAAGCTAAGAGCCAGCGAGCTGCCGGCCAACCATCTCAGCGGCACGAAGCTACCCCAGAAGCTACCCCGCCATCTCAGCGGAGAAGCAGCGTGGCTTCCACGGAGCCCATTCAGCCTGACTTCACGGCTCCTAGCTACCCCGTGGATACTATCACGGAGGCTCAACATTGCGAGCTTATGACGAAACATCGGAACCTCACTTTGAAGGCGGCTGTCGGCTCTGTTGCACCTCCTCAACCCAACGGAACTTTTCACTGCTCACCGATTCCACATGGCTATGCTGTTGTGACGGTGGATGAAGTAATGGAGGGATTTGAGGAGCTCGAGCTTGAACACTCTACAGGTGAAGGGGAGAATCATCTGGTTCATGCTCTGAGGAGTACATGTCTATGGCAGAAGGAGTACATCAAGCTTCCAAACTGGACGCCTCCTCCTCCTCCTCCTCCTCCGGTGAGACAGGGCACTCCGCCTCCTCCTCCTCCTCCTCCGGCGAGTGATCAGGGCACCCCGCCTCCTTCTTCGCCTCCTCCGACGCGTGAGGGCACTCTGCCTCCTCCTCCTCCGGCGAGTGATCAGGGCACCCCGCCTCCTTCTCCGGCACGTTGGAGCAGTACGCCTCCTCCTCAGCAACGGCGGAAGACAGACGCCGCCGCTCCGGCTCCTCCGGCGCGTCGGAGCACTCCGCCTCCTTCTCCGACTCGTAAGCAACGACGGAAGGGAGACGCCGCCGCTCCGGCGGCTAGCAGTACAAGCAGAGGCAGGAGGGAATACAGATACTGTCCCCGATCTCTCAAGCCTCTGGAAAAGTTACCATATGAGAGGACAGAGTCTGAAAACGAGGATATATGTCAGGAGCAATTGAGGGCCCATTTTGCAAAGAAAACTTCACCTCCGAAGGAGAAGCTAGATCCGGTGAAAGTGAAGCGCACTATCGATGCCCTGAAGCGACCACCACCGCCTCCGCTGGATTCCAACTATGTCCGGATTATTAAAAAGACATATGAAGAAGCGCGGCGGTCGGGAAGTACTTCTAGTGATGCAAGGTTAGCAGAACGAAGAAGTGGGAAAACAATTCCCCAGCTCGGCGAACATGAGAAGCAATCGTGCCCCCCGCTCAAGGTGTCTAGCGATATCGTCGCTAATCATCCGGGGATGGTGCCCGGTACCAATCCTGGTGATTACTTGGGGGATGATGTAATTTTTCAAACGGCTGAGGTAACAGAAGAATATGAATACTTGCACGGGAAGCCTCTCGTCAAACCTGATCATCCTCCTCTAACAACGATGATGTACAAATTGCATGAGTGGTACATGAAAACCTGCAGGGAGTCTGGGAGAGACACTATGTATCTGGCAGTGAAACCAGAGCACGAATTCATTGGACTTTCCGTGATGCCTGTTGAATTTGTGGAGTTATTTCAGTTATACAATCAACGGGCCCTCGACAAACAACTCATGACTGCCTACTGTCTGTAAGTATTACTTCTATAGTTAAGTCTCTAGCTCAGCTTGTTCATTGCATGTATATATAATTATCCTCACTATATTATGCAGATTGAAGATCGTCGAATGCAAAAAACTAGGAATCTTCGACGTTGGGTTCATTAACCCAGATGCCGTAAATGAATGGACGGTACGAAACTCAATCAAAGAGACCGAGAAAAACTTGCTAAAGTCGTTCCTTATACATCAAAACAAAAGGGAAATACTCTTTCCTTACAACTTCAAGTGAGTGTTGCTGTCTTCTCTGTATACTCGATTTCGCTTACTCGAGGTTAAGTAATGTAATTGATGAGTTATATATGCGTGCGCAGTTACCACTTTATTCTGCTATCCATTAAGCTTGACGGGGCATTAGTAACTGTCTTAGACTCGAGACGTAAAGATCCCAAGAGTTATGCGGACATGACTGCAATGCTCAAGAAGTAAGTTCAGTCAATACCGGGACCATATCGGCATGCAACTTTCGTTAATTTCCTGATATCAAGTAATTATTTTCTTTGCCTGGCAGGGTTTGGAAGAAGTTCACCCGAAAGGTTCCCGGTCTAAACTCGGAGTTGCGATTTACGCACCCCAAAGTAAGTAGTACTAGCTAGTTCCGCGCATCTCTAATTGATTCAAATTTTCATCAATATATCATTACCATGCTTGCTTATCAGTTTGATGGAACTCTATTCTCGTAAAGTGCTTGTACCAGAAAGAAGGGACTTCTTTATGTGCATACTACGTATGCGAGTTCATTCGCCACTCGACCTCTGAGCAGGGCTTCTCTGACAAACAATTTGAAGTACGTAAATAATATTCACAATTTTATTTTATATATTACCATCAATTGTGTTGAGTTTTATTCATATATATGCATGTATTGACCCCCTTCTTTAAATTAGATCTGGCAGATGCGGGATGAACTCCTACCACATGATCGCATACGAGCAATTCAAGAGGAATTGGCGAGATTCTTTCTTGACCACGTCATATCTAAAGACGGAGAATACCATTCGAATATATGATGTTAGGGATTGTAAAAGATGTTAGGGATTGTAAAAGATGTTATATTGTATATATGTAGTAGCGTCGGATAGATATACGATAACTTGTTGTTCGACCAATCTCTCCGGAGAAAGAGAGGTCGATCACTTCTCTCTGTATATGTTCATGACGATCTTATGTACTTACTGGTTCCTTCATTTGCTTACTACCTAGCGTGTCGAGTTCTCTCTATACGTATAGTACGTAGCGTCGACCAAGCACGGAGATAAGAGAGGTCACTTCTCTCTAGGTAGCTATTAGCTAGCTAACACAATATATGAAACCCCCAAATTAACCCTCCAAAACCCCCAACCCCGCCCCCCCTTTCAAAAAAAAAACCCTAGCTCCTGAGCTGCTGACGCGTGGATGCTTATTGGTCCCGGTTGGTATTACCAACCGGGACTAAAGGCCCTCCTGCCTGGGCTCGCCGCAGCGGCCACGTGGAGCACCATCTGTCCCGGTTCGTAAGCGAACCGGGACTAAAGGTATTGGGCTTTAGTCCCGACCCTTTAGTCCCGGTTCCAGAACCGGGACAAATGGGCCTCTGGAACCGGGACAAAAGGGACTTTTTCCACTAGTGATTGCATATACTTGACATATACGCATGTTCGCACATCAAAACGCGAGTACCAATCAGATGTCCTAATTCAATAACCAAGCTTCACATCAATGCATCATATATATCATAAACAAGAACAAATGATAGTGCAGAATTATGGTTTTGTATAGCGGTTTAGCGGGCTAAATGACTCCAAATTTAGCGTTATAGCGGGGAATAGCGGTCTATTAGTGTCATTTTCAATTTAGCACTAAAAGTGCAGAGCTTTAGCGGGAGAGCTCTCAAAGGCTATAGCGGGGCTATAGCGAAGCTATAGCCGGCTATTTAAAACACTGAGCTTTATATGCGGCTTCATTTTTTATGGAAAGATTGAACAAAATTAACATGTAAATTCCACAAGTTTTTAACAAGTACATTAAGCAAAACAAGTTGCTCACAATTGAAAGAATTCTTTTCTGTGGTGTAGCTGGTTTGTAAGATATTATGTAGTGTTTGGTACTTTACTTTGCCTGGTGACTTTATCTATAAAGTCGGACGCATGCCTTTTATCTAAAAAAAGTTTTCTTTTCTTATGTTATATGAATCTCATCCTTCTTTTTAGGATTACTGGTGGAGTGTGAAATCCTCTTTTAATCAGTTGGAACAGAAGGCGGTTTATCTTAACCAGTGTCTCTCTAAATAGAAGGCTCTGTGAGACAAGTAGTAGGAGTTCTAATTGCTTGTGTTTTGCGGGTGTCGTTGAAGAAATTGCATCATTTTATGAGATGATGTTGATCAATCAAGGCACATCTAACCTTCAAGGAGATTGCACAGCGAGATTTGGCCTTTAGGCCTAGAGTTATTGAAACACAAGAGTAATTCACATGTGGTTTTACTCTACCTGGTTCGTATGATGTATACTTCAAAATAATTACGTAAAAAATTAAGGCTATTTGTGAATTATGGTGATGTTTAGATCAAGCTATACTATTCGCCGGAAAATTTAATGCGCTTTGAACCGATACATTGGCCCTGTTTTGTTTGTTTACTGATTGCTGCCAAAGTTTGATGCTTTTGATCAGGTTATGATTGAGAGAGATGCAATCGCCACTGTCGACACATTTTTTCATCAAACATTTTATCTCTAAGATTAATATCAGTTCTCAGTAGCAGCGTGTCACTACCCATCCAGTACGGAGCCATGCTCGTCAGTCTTGGATCGGGCCACCACAAGGTACAGGTAAGATCAATGTAGATGGTGTTGTGGGAAGTTACGGAGATCGAGGTGCAGCCACATCGGTATGCCGGGATCACCTAGTAAATTACTCGGGCTCGTCGTCGATCACCTTCATGGGCATCACGGACGCGCCCACTTTAGTAGCTCTTGCATGTCATGAAGCTTTGGCTTTGGTGAACGATCTGACCATCTCTCGGGTCCTAGTGTCCTCGGATTGCGCATCGGCAGTAAGAAACGTTGAAGCTCATGGTGGCGGGCGGCATGGTGCAGTTATAAAAGAGATTCGAGTTAGCTCACTAGAGTTTGATGAATGTAACTTTACGCATGAAAGTAGGCCTAGAAACTTTGAGGCTGATAGCCTAGCTAAATTTCCTCGGTCTTTTTTTTTCTTTTTTTTCTTGAGGATCCATTTCCTCCGTCTTTAGGTGTAGGAAGGCATCTGTGGTTTCTTCATCCACATAACGTTAAAACGTTTTTTTGTTGAGCATGCATACATGAATAAAGAGTCGTTACACCCCTAAAGAAAAACTAACACACACAGAAATATCTACTTGGGATAAAGACGAGTTGCCGCAGTCGTTAGCAAGAACGCCAGCTCAAACAGCGACAGCAATGGGGAGGAGAAAAGTAAGGGTTGACGGACTCGAGGTCTTCGCTGCAAGTTTGTATTTATTTTTTGAGGTGAAGATGATATGCAAGTGTAGTGTGGACGTGAGGCTGCTGTGAGTGTCTTTTTAAACCCCTGGGGCCTCAGCAAACCGAGCATCATCCTCACGCTTCACGGATCTCATGTAATACTGGGAAAAGAGGAGAAGGCTGTCGTCGTATTGTGACCTCCGGCGAGAAGCAACGGGTACATGTCTTTCCTCTCTTCTCCATACTGTTATTCATAGAGTAGTTTGCTTGCTTTTTTGCAGGTGTAATATGAGTTTTATTCCCAAGTTAATTCTGAGGATTCCACAAAGTACGTACGTACTATATTCACGTGATGGCTAGCCGTTAGGGCATCTCCAACGCCGATCCGTAAATTGTCCGGACGTGGTCCACGGACATGATACGGGAGAAAGCCATTCAACGCTAATTACAAAGTATCCGGCTAGGAGAAGAAAAACTATGTAGGAACCATGCATGTGGTGGGATATTGTGATGTGGTGTCCGGTTGAAACGAGAGAGAGGAGAGGAGGACCATGCATGTGTGGAGAAAGAGAAGAGAGGAGGACCACGCCAAGGCTTTTGGTTGGTCAAGTGGATATCCGGACTCCCGCAAATCTCCCAAGTTTGTCTTCACTTTACCGGAAAACGGACGTCCGGACCACTTCGCAGACCGATGCAGGACCGCGTTGGATTGCAAAAGTGAATAAAAGTTTTCGATTGGACATATACCGGAGTTTTGCGGGTCTCCCTTAGAGATGCCCTTAGCAGACATTTTGGCGTGGATCGAGGGCATGATTTTGCCGTAATTTAATTTCACGTGCTTGTTCATATGTTTGGGCTATCCACGAACACCACCACCCACCCCCCAAAGTTAGCCCACATATGGAGAGAAAATGGGTGATTTTTTTTTTTGAAAAGGAGAAAATGGGTGATGTCTGAACGTTCAGACACCCCGCCACATCGGACCCGACCCATCTTGGACCACTATCCTTTTCTCCGTCACCATTAATCATATGCATGTGTCCGCACAAATATCGGAGAACACGACTGCATGCACAGACAAATAAAGGCTTGGAGCGGACATGATTCGACACGCCTACACATTGTCCGCAAACTAACGAGGGGTCAAATTAGCCCAAGATGAATTGAAGATGCTCTTAATCACACATCTTTCAACAACCACCCCCTAAAACCCATGATAATTAAGGTGCTAGAAGCCACCACCCATACAATATATAACTGATTGCTAAGGATACAAGCCAACATCAATTATTGACTGATAAGAGCATCTCTTAACTTCTTCTATGCCTCATTATACGTAACTCCTTATAATTTAAGGAGTTACTAGTAAAAGTGCCCGTGCGTTGCACCGGGTTAGATTGCCGACTTTCGGTTCATGAATTTTGTATTTGAAAAGCTCCCGCCTCCCCTCATGTCCTCCGTCAAAATCTACTTAAACTCCGCACCGCTATTGAAGTACAAGTAGATATGCGAACATAGTACGACAATCCATCATTGCAACAAATACCTATAATATCTCCCAAGCGAATGAAATTAAAAGTTACTAATAGAAACAGTTTACTCCATGATTATGGATTTTAAATATATATAATTAAGACTTTTTTTTTTCAAAATACATGAATGAATAATTTTATAAATCCTTGTTGCCGTATATAAATACATACACATCGATATATAAAAACCAAATGGTCGAAAGAGTTGTTCATAAATATAATGAATTGTGCAATGCCTATATTTTCTTTCCGAGAGGAATCATGTACTATAATTTGGACCTTGCTGGCACAGTTTGTTATTGAAAACTCCTTGTTTTTATGGGGGAACTTGGCCCATGGATTTGTTTTTTCCAAGGCCCTCATATTTGTGTTGTGTATCTTTGGCTGTGTATACCCATTCCGCTGCTCATCCACACATCACAGTTCTGCTCATCCACCCATCCCCTGCTCTCCCCCACTGCCTCCTCTCCCCGGTTCACAGCCGCACGCCGCCTCCTCCCGCGACGAAGTCGCCCAGCGCATCCTCCTCCCTCCCCATGGCCTCCCCCCGCCGTCTCCTCTCCCCACAATTGCCTCGTCTTGCTGCTAACCCCGTTGGTATTGTCTAGATCGACTCTGGCGCCGCTGTCCACATGTCTCAGATTCAGATGCGAGCTAGAGGGGAATGCTGGAGACGATGAGGGAGCGGGCCGAGGTTCAGTTCTCCTGTGCCCCCTTGTTCGTAGTACTTGTAATTTCCAGGATATTATCATGTTAGAACCCACAAACATCTTTTAACCACTCCATTACCTCATAATTGAAAAAAAAAAGGTTTGTATATCGTGGCAAACTCCAAAAGAATTTACATGTGTCGAATAACTTCTTAAGTGATTTCTTCAGTACAAACCAAACTCCAGCTTTACTTTCTAAAAAAAACTCTAGATCTACATGTTCGTTGTCTCCCTGCTCACTGCCTATTAACTGTTGGTTGCTAGAATTCTCTTTGACATATCACTTTCCAACGATTGAGGTCCCTGCACAAGCATATTGGTAGGAAAAAGGTTAGTTATGCATTTAGATGTCAAAAGTGTAATCGGAAATATGAGTCATCTGGCGTTTCAAGATTAATTGATACTATTTGACATACCGGTTTTACTTTGGATTTTCCTGATACAATTGATGAATTCCAATACACCAGCAGGCATGTTATCTTCACATTCATTGTCCTTGAATGTTAGCACTTGTCCTTGAATTCCAATACACCAGTAGGAATGTTATCTTCACATTCATTGTCCGAAATGACATCGATGTGAGCCGTGGCAAAAAAAACAAAATCAGCATTCCAAAAAATAGCATTTTTTAAGCATCGATTTTGTTTTTTTGCCACGACTCACATCGATGTCATTTCACGATGAAACTTTGCAAGCACTGAGAACATTTGTCAATGTTTGCCACAAAAAAAATTCAGAATTTTTTGAAATGTTTTTGATTTTTTTTCGATTTTACTGTAGCAACGGGAGCATGTGTGCTCGCGAGCAGAAGAGCTGCGTCCTACTTACATCATCATTTACCCACTCTTTTTCATCTAGCAGGCACATTAACTGATTTTGTAAGACAGAACTTCCATCTATCTGAACCAGCAATTTTTTACCCGAATATGATTCTATTGCTATATGAGCACATAAATCATGGTCGGTCAATGTATAGTCTGCAAAAAATCAAATAATTTAAGAATATATTGGATACGGAAATACACATAATAAGTTAAACAAATACCTTGTGGGAGATAATCATATGTCTTATCAACTTTGATCTCTTTATTTGAATCTAGATCCTTAACATCATGTAATGGAAAATCAGGAGATATTGTGGAGCTGGATGGGGATGGAGGTGATGGTAATGGATCATATGTCTCATCAACCTCGATCTCTTTATTTGAATCTGGTTCGTTAACACCATGTAATGGAAAAACATGAGATAATGTGGAGCTAGATGGGGCTGGAGTTGATGGTAATGGATCATGATCTATCTGAATGTCTGATTCCGGCACAATCGATTCAAAACACTCAGAAATAGGAGTAGATGTTGACATAGGTGATGGCTCCAGAACACCTGATTCAGAAATTTTTGCTTTTTTTGAAGGTCGGTTATCATAATCCTCTGCAATATTAAGTTCAGTGTTGTCATCTATTTTCTGCAGTCACAACAAAAATAAAAGGTAAACCTCCAACCGTCAGAAACACTATCGCAGGAATCAGTTGAAACAGAGGTAGTACATCATAGTTAGCTCACTAACAAAATGACAAAGCTAGGATGCTTGTAGTACAATATAAATGTGCATGTTAAAAAAATTCTAGAATGAGAAACTAAGTCATATCAGTAAATATGTTCTGCCACACAGCATAAAGGAACACAATTGATTAAGTAGCT
The DNA here is from genome assembly GCA_039707655.1 of Elymus sibiricus. Taxonomy (NCBI): domain Eukaryota; kingdom Viridiplantae; phylum Streptophyta; class Magnoliopsida; order Poales; family Poaceae; genus Elymus; species Elymus sibiricus. The sequence goes on from CM077675.1 coordinate 20,062,339, forward strand.
ATATATGCGCATGTTACAAAATTATAGGCTGCAAAACCAAAGAAAACAGGAAAGACCAGGACACAAAATTGATCCATTACATGTTTCTGAAACTTATCATAGTGATTTTTCCTTAGAGCTTTGATCTAAAAACTGGACATATCCATCGCAGCCCACTTCTATAGTTGAAAACGCTTTACTGAACCTGCATCTGCTACAGGCTACAACCTGCATCCCCATCATGGAGTAGCAGCTTCTAAAAATTCCGAACCGACTATTAGATTTTATATAGATACTTTGAAGGGAAGAAACTGGCAGAACCGATTGGAATATTCATGGATTTTCCATGATTTGTTATTCTTTCTTCACCGTATTTCTTAACAGAAAATGCATTGTTGATTCTGTATATTTAAGGTAATAACAAATTCAGAAGTGTTTCATAAGATAAAAAGAGCCCGTGCGTTGCACCGGGGTAACAAAATTATGTATTGCAAGGCTAAACAGACTTTATGGGAGTAAACTAAAGTGATCAAGTAGGTAAATATAAAAAGGTGAGCAGATTGACCACTATTATGCTTAGAGTAAGATTACTAATTACTAAACAAGCACTACTGCAGTACCATGCTGAATCTGCAGTGAATATGGATTCAACCTTAGTCAGTCCAACTCTTGGTTGTTGTTATAATGAACACTCTGCTACCCAGCCACCTCCATTTTTACTGTTATTATTTATCTCATCAGTTATATGCCTATGCATGAACAATAGTAGAAAGTACTGAAATTGAGCCAATCTTTGAGAGGGTTGTTACCTTCACATTGATACCAAGGCTATCCACATCCAGAATAGAAGCAAAATCCACCTGAAATAACTTACATTTGTCATCCCTCGATATATTTAAATGGAAACATTAACATTTGGTCAAAGTATAGAAGAGTCAAAATCAAGAAAATGAAAGAGTGATACAAGGCATAGATGTGTTTACTGTAAAAAAAATAGAACTCATGTGCTATGTGCTATTACTTTAAAAAGACGGACATTACATAGTCTGTCAGTAGTTAGCACAGACATTACAACTGTGAGCAAAATGCAGACAAGTTCAGGTAATCTGACCCTACGCTGCAAGGAACAGATTGAGGATCTAATAACCGGCCAATGCAGCATCAAATCCGGTTACTGGTAAGTGGCAAGAAAACTGCCTGTATAACAGTATATATCGCCGCAGACAGAGGTGATTAGCTTTCAAGGGGATAAATACCTCTGGTGTAGCCGCTGCAGGCAACATTGGACGGCTCGACCGATGTTCTTGTTCCTCCGGCGAACTCGGCGGCGACATTGGACGCTTCGTGCAAATTTCGACGGAATTTGATGGAGATTATGGCCCAAGGACGCAAACTGATGGAGATTCCGGCCGAGGACCCTTCCATCTTATAGCAGCCAAGTTAAATCCGGGTCGGGCACTCAATTGATCTGTGTTGGACAATGACACGGTCACGAATTCAGTCCAAATCAGACATGGGAGTAGGATCTCGGAGATTGAGAAGCTTACGTACAGTTCACGCAGCCGATGCGTATGGGCTTCTGCTACTGCTGCCCGCTGCCTCTGCTTGCCACCGCTGCTTCTGCTTGCCACTGCTCCTTGCCGCGAACTCGACGGCGTCCATGTGCGGGGGCAGGCGGAGGCCGGCACCCGCGAGCAGGCAGTGGAGCACGTCGACGGAGCCGTGGTCGAGGTCATGGGCGCCGAGCTGCTCCAACCACCTCGAGCCAACGCGAGGAAGAGCCGACGATGATGTCGCTGACGCCAAGGAGTCGGCAACGGCACCGCGGCCACGGACGGCCTCAACGCCAAGGAGTTCGCGCTGCTCCGCTCCGTCGTGGCCGCGCGCGCGCCCAGCAGGCTGCTTGTGTTCGGCCTCTCGCCGCAGCTCCTCGCGCTCGCCGCGGTCAACTCTGGGCAGGGCGCTGCCACCGCCTTCGTCACCGACAGCGCCGAGGACGCGGACAGCGCGCGGGGCGTGCTCGTTGGGCGTGGCCCCAGCAGCTCGGCGGCCGTCCACCGGGCCAGGTACCCCGACCCGGCCGGGGAGGCGTGGGCGATGCTGCGGCGCGCGAGGTCGAGCCCGGTGTGCCGGCGCCCGACGGGGACGGTGCGCAAGTTGGGCTGCCGGCTGGCGCTGACCTCCTTGCCGCGGGAGGTGCTCGACGCGAGGTGGGACGTGGTCGTCGTCGACGGGCCGAGCGGGGCTGGTCCCGGGGAGCCGGGGCGGATGGGCGCCATATACACCACGGCCGCACCCGCGCGCGCGACGGGGGGCGAAGCGGTGGACGTGGCGGTGCACGAGATGAACCGGACGGCGGGAAGATCTGACGCCACCGCCAATCTTCTCCACCCAGCGGCGCCATGGCTGCCGGCCGACGAGCGCCTCACCGCGGCTGCTGGCCGACGAGGACAGGGGAGCTCGGGTGCTGGGATGGAGACGCACCTACAGGGGGGCCGGGGACGCCGGAGGAGGAGGAGAGGCCGAGAGGGCCGGAGGCGGAGGGGAGAGCCGGACGGCCGACGAGCTCGCCGACGAGAGCCCAGCCGAAGCTGTCCCCGCTTCCACCTTCTCTGCCACTGTCTGGATAAGATGAACAAAGGAGCGCGGGCGGAATTCTAATAAATCCAGGGTTCAATTTGTAAAACCGAAATGTTTTTTCCAGATGCCACTTAAAGAGGGACGGCGGGTTCTATTACCAGAAAACATAAGAACTTTTCTGTAAACATAAGGCTATCCGTGCTTTATTATTAGGTAGAGAAAGGATGGACGGACTTAGCCGAACCCTTAAATTTAACTCTCAAACGGAGTGACCCCACATGAAAGTCTCTCTTCATCTTCTTATCCCTTCCAACTAATGGACGGGAACAACGGCCAGTCAAGAAAGAGGCTTGGGAAGGCAGCACACACGCGCGCACGCGCACACACACACAGCCCGGAGCAGGGAACGACGGCACGGTTGCAGCCTGCACGTCCGTCTGCCGGCTGCACGCAAGTACACACACACAACTACACGGCAGACACGGCTGCACCTGGGCGCATCGGCGAACACACGGATGCACCTAGGCGCTGCCATCTCACACCTCGTTGTCGATTTCATGAAATTCCTCTCCGCCGGCCAGATTCCAATGTCGGAGAGGGGAGGCCCGAGGTGTGGGGGCGGTGCAGGTTCCATTCTCAGGACGGCTGGTGGCGACATGCGGCGGGAGAGGCGACAGAGAAGGCATCGTTCACGAGAAAGGAGGAATTTTTTTTTCTCTGAAATGGCGCCGAAGCAGTAAAAATAAGAGAGTTGGGGTGCTTACTTAGGCAACTCTTAAATTGTTTTACTCCTCTAAATGTTTAAGAGTTCGGTTAGGTTCGGCTGGCTCTCAAATTTACTCCTTTATAGGTTTTTAAAGGATCGGCTAGAGATGCTCTAAATCAAGTCATAACGAGTTTATCAAGAACCTTTCATTTTGATGCTTATATTTTATATTTTGCAGGTAGCAATGGCCTCAGCGCGTCCCAATCCCAAACGACCAAAAAACCCCGCCGTGCTTCTACTATTGGCATTGCTGCAGCTCTCTTTGGGCGCTAGCAAAATCAATTGCGGAACGGTCCCTGATAACAGCACAGATGTGCTCTGGCCGCAAGCTTTCAGGCATGGGATCACTTCTGATCCCTCCGGATGGTTCAGCTCTTGGAACTCCAGCGCCAGCCACTGCCGGTGGCCGGGGGTGAGATGCAGTCGTAAGCATCCAGGGCGCGTGGTGGCGCTTCAACTCTTTGGCCTAAACCTGACTGGCCAAATCAGCTCCTCCATTGGGAACCTTACGTTTCTCAGAACCCTGAACCTATCCACAAATAGCTTCTCTGGCCGGTTACCTCCTATGAACCATCTGCAAAAGCTTCAGGTCCTTGACCTGAGCAGGAACCGGTTGCATGATAGTATCCCAGATGCAGTTACCAACTGCTCCAGCTTAAGGGAAATATACCTTAATACAAACTTCCTAGTAGGTGAAATTCCTCCAAAAGTAGGCCTCATCTCCAACCTCTCAGTTTTGCGTCTTTCCTGGAATAATCTCACCGGCATCATCCCGCCGATTCTCGGCAACATCACTAGCATGCGAAGACTTCTCCTTGCGTACAATAATCTGACTGGAAGTATTCCCTATGAGCTTGGGAAACTGACAAATATGCGGAAGTTGAACCTAGGAGGAAATAACTTGTCAGGTGGATTCCCACGGTGTCTATTCAACATTTCTAGTTCTCTTCAATTATTATGCTTGGGGGACAATATGCTAAGCAAGGAACTGCCTCCTAACATAGGAGACGACCTACCAAATCTCCAAGTGCTTGTTTTGGGTTACAACATGTTTGAAGGTCAAATTCCGGCTTCACTAGGCAATGCTACATGGCTAAAATGGTTAGCATTAGCAAATAACAATTTAACAGGTACGATTGGAGAATGGATTGGGAAGCTAACACAGTTACAATATCTTGACCTGGAAGCGAACAACTTCATTGGGCCATTGCCATCATCCCTTGGTCAGCTTACTCAGTTGGAAACGCTCAAGATGGGAAACAATAAATTTGAAGGCCCTATACCGCCCACCTTAGGGAACTTGCAACAACTCTGGCTTTTAGACCTTAGCCAGAACAATCTTGAGGGTAACATACCTATTCAGATTGGCAGCCTTTCATCACTTTACAAACTAGATCTTTCGTCAAACAAGCTTACTGGGACAGTTTCCTGATACTCTGTCCAAATGTCAGAACATACAAACTATGCAAATGGCCAAAACTTGAAGTACAAATCTAGGAGGAGAATCAAAAGTCTGAACATAGAGCTAGTCAGCTAGAGGTAGACTTTGGATGTAAACATGTGTGAGAAACACCAAGCTTGACATGTAATTTATATATACTCCAAGATTGTTATTGTTGTTGTACCGTTTCATTTCGTTTGAGAGTAGTCTCATCAGCAATACATTATCTCTACTCCTAAAGGAGGAGTTTGTACGTCGTTTGGTTAGTACTCTTGCTCCCCCATCGATCGAACAAATCAACCCCCAGCAATTTTGTTCCTTATTCGATTGTCCCTCCCCTTTCCTTACAAAACAAAAAAAATCAGCATGCAATCCCCTGCTATCATAGTTCGAGTTAATGCCCGCACATCTCTCCTGCAAAAATTGGGAAACAATCATTTTCTTTTCTTGACACACCAACGCCTGACAAATCTCTACTCCTAAAGGGGGAGTCCGTACGTCTTTTCGTTAGTACTCTCTCTCCCCATCGATCAAACAGATCAACCCCCACCGATTTTATTCCTTATTCGGTTGTCCCTCCCCTTTCCTTACAAGACAGAAAAAATCGGCATGCAATCCCGTCCTAGCATGGGAAACAATCGTTTTCTTTCCTTAACGCACTAACGCCTAACAAATCTCTACTCCTAAAGGGGGAGTCCGTACGTCGTTTCGTTGGTACTCTCGCTCCCCCATCGATCAAACAGATCAACCCCCACCAATTGTATTCCTTATTCGGTTGTCCCTCCCCTTTCCTTACAAGATAGAAAAAATCTCTACTCCTAAAGGGGGAGTCCCTACGTTGTTTCGTTAGTACTCTTGCTCCCCCATCGATCGAATAGATCAACCCCCACCAATTATATTCCCGATTCGGTTGTCCCTTCCGTTTCCTTACAAGACAGAAAAAATCGGCATGCAATCCCTTGCTATCATAGTTCGAGTTAATGCACGCACATCTCTCCTGCAAGAATTGGGAAACAATTTTTTTTTCCTTCACGCACCAACGCCTGACAAATCTCTATTCCTAAAGGGAAAGTCCGTATGTTTTTTCGTTAGTACTCTTGCTCCCCATTGATCGAACAGATCAACCCCCACGGATTATATTACTTATTCGGTTGCCCCTCCCCTTTCCTCAGAAGATAGAAAAAACCGGCATGCAATCCCCCCCCATGGGAAACAGTCCTTTTCTTTCCTTAACGCACTAACGGCTGACAAATCTCTACTCCTAAAGGGGAGTCTGTACGTCGTTTCGTTGGTACTATACCTGGCCAAACCTCGGGCCGGGCCTAAAAAAGCCCGGCGTTGAAAACCCAGGCCCGAGCCCGGCCCGGCCCGGCCGTCGGGCCTAATTTCTGGGCCCAAGCCCGGCCCGGCCCGGCCCGGCGTAGGCGTAAACTCGGGTTTTCGCAGGCCCGAGCCCGGCCCGGCCCGACCACCGGGCTCAAAATCTAGGCCCGAGCCCGGCCCGTGGGCAAGGTCGGACCGGGTCGGGCCGGGCCGCCCATGGCCAGGTCTAGTTGGTACTCTCGCTCCCCCATCAATCAAACAGATCAACCCCCACCGATTTTATTCCTTATTCGGTTGTCCCTTGCCTTTCCTTACAAGATAGAAAAATTCGGCATGCAATCCCATCCTTCCATAGTTCTAGTTAATGCACGCACATCTCTCATGGAAAAATTGAGAAACAATATTTTTCTTTCCTTAACGCACCAACGCATGACAAATCTCTATTCCCAAACAGGGAGTGTGTACGTCGTTTCGTTAGTACTCTCGCTTCCCCATCGATCGAACAGATCGACCCCCATCGATTATAATAAAATTTTCAATGAAATTAATACCAATTTATTCTTTCGGAGTGGCCGTCATAGTGCTATGATCTATGATATTGCAAATGCATGTTTATATAAAAATTACTTGTCAAAATCATATACTTAAGAACATGTACAAATGAAGATATGTATGATAGTACATCTAAAATCTAGCTGCACAAATGCAGGGGACGCTCCGCAGTTATGTTTACATATGCTACGAGTAGATTTTTTAAATGCCCGTGACATTCTACTAGTAATTGGTAACGTGAGTGAACATGTGAGCTTGATTAGCCAGACTAGCTGCTAGTTGGCCGCCCCTGCTGCTGCTGAAGCAGGGGAAGCAGGAGCAGCGAGTGAGTAGGAGCACTGCTGTACGGTGATGTCGGTCTGGTCGACGGCAAGTGTGTCGGCCGGGCTCTCGACGTTGGCACAGTTGCCATGTCAAGAAAAATGCAGACTTCGGAATTGGGCACAGTATTAAAGATCTTTTAGAAGCACATAATTCTTGGGAGGGGGGGGGGGGGGGGGCGATTAGGGCGTGGGCATAAGGGCCTTTATGACACAATCAACAATTCGATTCATTTTCGGTTAGGTCTTGCTCTATGGTTCAGAAGAGGTACTCATAATACAGATATCGTTTAACGAATTGCCCGATCGATTACCAGTGGTCTTCTGAAGTTATGACCAATCGCGGGAGTATATATAAAAAAACTACCACTTTATGGGCTAAAGTTTTAAAAACTATCATTTTTTTATTTTTTTTCAAAATGCTACCACAAAATTGGTTCGTTGTTCCGAAAAACTACCATGTTGTACTGATGACTATGTTAATTAACTTTGAACATTATTATGACAGCTCAGGTCCACTCGTCGGGTTGACCGTTAGGTTGACCATTGACAGGTTATGACAGGTGGGCCCAAATATTTTTTGAAATACAATCGGGTCCTTGAAAAAATATAAAAAGCAATCGGGTCCCTGAAAAATAAAAAATAAGCAATCGTGTCCTCGCCGGCAAGCTCGTCCCCAGAGCCGAAGAAGGGACCTTTGCTGGCGGGCCCGCCACTGCTGCTGCTGCCCACTGCTGCGTGCTGCGTGCCGCTGGCCGCCGCCGCTGCTGCCGGCCGCCCACCGTTGCTGTTGTTGTCCGCTCCCATGGTGTTGGTCGGCCCTGGCGGTGGCCAGCCCTGGCGGCGCCGGGCGTGGTGCTGGTCGGGAGAGGAGAGGAAGAACAAGGAGAGAAGAGAGGTAAGGCAGGGGGAGAGAGAGAGAGCACACTTCCATGTGAGACCCACGTGTCAGTTAACGATCAACAAACGGTTTGTTTAGGAGCGGGCCCGGCCTGTCATAAACCGGATTAATTCTAAATCACACCGTCATTTGGGTTTTGCAGAACAACGAATCAATTTTGTGGTAGTATTTTGATAAATTAAAAAAAGTGGTGGTTTCTTGTGGTCAACGCCTGTAATGTGGTAGTATTTTGCTATATACTCAATCACAGAAGACAGCCACATGTATTAGTCTATCAACAAAAAGTTAACTATATGTCTAACCAGGCTGGATCCATGGAATGCAAATGATTAGCAGGAAAGTGCCACCACGACCAAATGTAGAGAGAACCATGTACTCCCTCCGCCCCATAATATAAGAGCGTGTTTTACACTATTATGGGACGGAGGGAGTATTAATTTATCAACAAAAAGGTTGGCCAAAATGTCTTTCATGTGGGCAGGGGTACATACATACGGGTGTCTATACCCAGACCAGTCAAGGCCAGCCACTAGACTGCAGCAGCTGCATCATCGGACATGACAACAAAGTGCTGCAAGGAACCTTCTGATTAACAAGCATAACCACAGATGCTTCTTCTTAAGCAGATTACTAATACTCTGGATCTGGAGACATCACAGGTTGGCAACCAACTTTTGCTCTTCACAAACATGTAGTACCTGACACCACAGCTGTCCAAGATTTGACAAATCATTTAATCTAACAGGCGCACACAGTGTCTGTTTAAGGGTCAAAGATTTGTTCAGATAACACAGGTCAGAGGTCGTAAACCAAAGAAAGCCCTCGCGCTCGCGTCGCCTCCAGGGGGGCGGCTCGGGCGCCCTAGCCGCCGTCGCCTCCAGGCCCTCCCTCCCCCCCTGCTTCCCCGCCGCCGCCGGAGGAGGCCGGCGAGCGAAGCTCGCCCGGCGGACGGCGGACGGCGGGCCTTCCTCCTCTCCTCGCGAGGGGATCCTCTGGCCGAAACGTGATGGCGAACCTGGTCGCCCGGCGTGGAGGCGGAGTGGACGCGATGGGGCGGCGGCCTGATCGGATTCCGGCGGCGGTTGTGCCTCCACGACTGCGGGGGCAGCGTGAGGCCGGCCATGGCGGCTGGCGGCGGCGGATCTGGGGCCCCCACCCCAGATCGGTTCTCCTCCAGATGGGGCTCGGGCGCCGGCCTGGCGGCCCTGAGCGGCGGTGGGCGCGCGCCGAGGTTGCCCCCCTCACCGGCGTGGTTGGGGGTGGCCGGAGGTGTGTGCGTGGGGCCGGCATCGTTCGGAGTAGGCTTTGACGTGCGCGGCGGTGGGAATCTGGCAGGCGGCGGCCGGCTGTGAATCCCGGTAGCGTCATCTCCGACTCGATCTGCTCCGGTTCGTGCTAGTTCCAATACCTACCCGGTGCTGGCTAGACGGATCTGGCGGGTGGGCATGGATCCGGGCGAAACTCCAGGCCGGCGGCGGCCTCACCAATGTCGACGCCCCGCGGTGCCGATTACCTTCCTGGAGGCTTTGGTGTGGATCATGGTCCTCTCACCTACTCCATGAGCGCAGGCGAAAGCCTATGTTCCTCTGCTATGGGCGACGACGGCACCTGGGTGTCGTGCTCCTTCCTGAAGGCGTCGACCGGAGACTGCTCATGGTGGTGGAGTTGCTGATAGTGCGGAGTTGGCATGAGATGGCATGTAGGTGGTGCGGCTAAGTCTTGCACGGAGCTTCGGCGGAGATGTCAAGTCATGCCTGGCCGACAGGTGCTACGCTGTGTCATGCCTGGTCGGCAGGTGCTACGCACGACAGATCTTCCAGAGTCTTCACTTCTGGATGGACGAGCGCGGGGCGGTGGTGCCGTTGGGCGTCGCGGTGGCGTCGACGGATGTCTGGACTGGCAAGGAAGATGCGGATCTCTATCTTGAAGATGGGTCAGCGGTCCGAGGATGATGGCGGCTTCTGGATTCTAAAACGTGTGTATGTGGTACGCGTTTTAGGTCTGCTGCACCGGCTGTTGGTCCCGATACGTTATGTGGATGGATCGGCGACGACACCGGTTTTAGATATGGGGGGTGAGAGCACTCCACATTATCGAGTCTGTAGGCGTGAGTGGTGGCTTCGGGTGGCTTGATGTATTTTTTTTGTCAGACCTTTGTGGAATAATTAATAAAGATGGCCGTATGCATCGACTGATGCAGAGGCCGGGGGTTTAACCTCCATTTCCAAAAAAAAACACAGGGACAGGACAGACAAACATCACCAAGCCATGCCTGGGACAAAACAGACCAACAGAAGCTTGTCATACCAACAGACACTACAGGGTTACATCTAAAATGAACACTATTCAGATTTCAGAATACAGTCAGTCGATGGCGCCCTCCATTGATACGGCAAAGGAGCAAGAATTGAGCTGTCATGTCTTTCCATCCAGATAGAGCTCCTGGAAGCCCTATAAATAGACGAGACCATGCAGGGAGCAGACATCAAGCATAAGCGCAAGCAAGCAACCAAGAAAGTTCAGTCCCAGACACCTCCTGCACCACCATGGGCAAAAGAGTTTGTGCCGGCGATCTCGTCGGAATCTACAAGGGCGAAAGGCCGAGCGGGGTTCGGCCGGCGCCGCGTCGTGGGCAGATAAAGCTGAGGATCGCGCACATCGTGATGCACTCCGTGCTTCGGCGCTCCTGACTACGCCGCGGCCTCCTGTTCTAGATCACAAGTGAATGTCAGCGACTCTGTACATGTTAGTAGGATTTGTTGTAAACCGTTCCCCTGTGTAACTGTCCTTAACAGTTTGAGAAAGTTTCTCCTCTTTCTGCACATCAAGGTGTGGGCTTCATAGATGATAATGATGATGATGTGGTTCGTTCTCGCTTTTCGTGCTTTGATCTTCTTGTCTTGCATCCTTTGGTCCTCATTTTAATTACTACCGGTACCAGGTTGTTTATCACCCGATTCGCTCTAGTTGTCTGAACTTGACGATGAATCGTTCATGAGACTCCTCGCTGGCTTCATGCTGATGCATAAAATGCTTCTAGTAAACTTTCCTCAAAAAGAGAACCGCTTGTTGAGCCACATGTATCCGATGGAGTGCTTGAGATGCACCAGTCAAATATGTGGAGGCAGCTTTACATGCAGTAAAAAATATCTTTTTTCTTTTTCTTTTTTGCTTGTTTGGGCTGTTTGTAGAGGGATGGAGAAGAAGAAAAGACTACTCAACAAGGCGGGAAATATATCCCAGCTTTCGACATGCCGCAATTTATATTTGTTTCCATTTCTGCTAAGCAAGTTCACTATGCTATAATTAGCACTAAACTCCACGAATGGGCTGCCCAAACCTTGTCCACATAGCCACGTTCATTAGCCCAAAACGACAAATGCCCAGGCTGCCAAAGCCCATGACTGAAAACATCTCTCGCTCACACAGCAGGAAGCACAACACTCATCCTTCTTTAGTCCCACCTCGCCAACCGAGGAAGCGTTCGACCAGCTTAAATAGCCGTCTCCACTCTCTTCACTCGCCGAGCTCAGTAGCGAGAGCTTGTAACCCGAGTGGGGGCATTAAGGTGGTGTGGACGCTGTTGTAGCGCTGCGGGCCTGGTCTGGGTGTGCTATTGCTGGCCCGCCTGTTCCAAGTTGCGTAGTGGATCGCCGGGGGCTTATGCGAAAGCTGGGCCTCACGGTCCATAATGTGGCAGGCACAGCGTAAGGCTGGCTTCACAGAGCAGCGACAACTGCCCGCTTCCAACGGTGGAAGGATAACGGGCCGCTGCACTCCTTAGCCGCTTGGGCCTCGCAGCCTACTCCAGCGAACCATCATTTTTTTTTATTCTGCACTTGAGAGGTTGATTTGCTTTTTTTTTTTTCGTTTTTTCTTGTGTTGCACATATGAGGTTTACTTAAAGATTCAATAGTCTCATCGCTTGGTACAACATGAAGCTGGGTACATTATAATTGAGCTACTCTGTCCCAGCCTTTATCATAATGTCTTGTTATCATCACTCACACTCAGCTTTCCTGGTTCATGGAATACAGATAATTTGCATAAATGTGACACCTCAAGAAAAAATGCAGAGGTCTTATGACCAATCACACCACACGAGAGCCGTGCATTAATTTTTCAACAAAAGGTTGACCAAAAAATTGCATTCCATGGCTACAGTAGTATAGCACAGGTGTTCAGCCAAGACCAGTCAAGGCCAACCAGCAGACTGCAGCAGCCACATCATCAGGCAAGACAATGCAAATGATTAGCGGGCAGATAAAGCTGAGGATCGCGCACATCGTAATGCACTCCGTCACGTCAGTGCTTAAAATTCTTGATCACAAGTGAATGCATATGTGACTGGCTCCGTAGATGTTAGGATCTGTTGTAAACCGCTCCGTATGTGTAGCTGTTTTATATCACTTTGAGAAAGATACTCCTGTTTCGATCTGCACATAATCATGGTGTGGTTCGTTCTCGCTTTTTGTTGCTTGTTGCTCATGGATTGCATCCTTTTGGTCCCTGTTTTGATCACCACTACTACTAGTAAATTGCACGCAATAAAGATATTGGGAATCAATGTAGCTCCAAAGTGTGTTTAAAAAAGCCCGTGTTCAGAGAAAACAACTTTATAGGAATTATCAAAAAAGCAAATGTGAATTGGAATTTTTACGGATGTTTGGCAATTATCAAGCCATTTTGTTTAAAATTCTTGGAAATTAAATAGTATGTGGAGCTCTTGCATTTATGTGCTATAATATTTTTTTACGGGCTAAATTTTAAGCACTTGCATTTTTCCACGTAATTCAAAATACGTTGTGCACTAAATTCCAAAAAATATATCACCTCTGAGCATTGTATTACCATTTTTTAGACGAAATGAGCATTGCGTTTTTTAGCATTACATTACCAGTTCAATTTTCTTCACGCGGAAGCCAATAAACTCTCCAGGGCATTCTCTCTTCTCCAATTTTCTACATACTTCTCCACTCCTTCCGGCTCGGTTAAGATCCAGATGGACCAGTCTTATCCATGCATCCTACACCTAGAGTTATATCCATCACCTGACGACGCTATTGTACGTGCTTGCGCTCCGGCCACCACGATGCAGGGCTCCATGGGACCACGCAGCTCTTTGTCACTGTCATGCGCTCCCCTGAAGATTGTGTGGCCGTTCATAGCCGGCGGATTATCCAGTCCCCAACACAGAGCTATTGTGCATTTGTGCTTCTTGCTGGAGACTAAATGGAGGTAGCCATCCATTTGTTAATGCTTTGAGGTTTGAGTGGAGCTTGCTGGATGAATCTTGATATTTCTCCAATCCTGAAACATGTTCTTATCCTCTCCCCATTCCCATTTACCACCTTCAATTGTGCTTTTCTAAATGATGACTGTGTTCGTCAATCTGCCCTTCTTCTTAGCTCTCATGTTTTCCAACGTTCTCAAAATTCCGAAAATATTCATGTTTCAGAAAATGTCCATATTTAAAAAAAAATCAAAGTTTTAGGAAAATAATCCTTTTTCAAAATGTTTAAAAACTTCAAAGAGGCTTGCATTTTTAAATTTAAAAAATAGTATTTTGGGAAAACGAATTAAACAATGAAATATTATTCTTATATGTCATCTCCGCTGGAATGGGTCGGCCTAGTCAGGGGTCCGCATGTGCGAAACAACAACAAATTGATGCAGAGAGCTTCACATAGGCACTCCCATGGATCATGCTGTCCTTTTTAACAAAACACTTACGAAACAACTGACTGATAACTGATGTAGGTTTGGTCAAACATAGGTTGTCACCATCTAAATTTGATAGTGTATAGACTCTATTCATTCGTCTTCAGATAAAAATAAGATAGTCTTTGCGTGATACAAGTTACAAAAATTGATTCTGAAATTGAAATTGGATATGTGTAAATGCTTATATGATTGATTATTCAATTGTATATGTAATTACAATTAAGATATTGTAAATTTATAAAAACTAATGGTAATTATAGTAATATACAATTTGTTAACTGTGTTTGGTCCTAAATAGTGTTTCATTGTGAATATAAATATGTTTAACATAATAATTAAATTAATTTATGTAATATTGAAACACGGTATTGTCATCTTTACACTCAATTATTTTTAATGTTTTTTAGTTCATTTTTATGTTTGCTTAGTATAATTTAGGAAAATGAGCTAAACCATCGGACACGAGTGGCCATAAGTAGACGATGCACTACAAAGCCAAGTATAAAACAATTTTCATTTTTTTATATCAAACTTATATACTTATTTATGATCTATTCTGTTAACAAAAGATTTTAACTAATATATTTTCTAGTATAGTTAATACAATTAGGAACATGTTAGTTCTTCTCTTACGGTTTCATGCCAAAAATCAAATAGCAATATTACAGTGCTAAGAAACTCTTTGGACTGAATCGAATACCCCTACCATCTAAAGGGAAATAGTAATGACAAAATAGCTTTCCTCTATGGATTAATGTATCATTAGATGTGATATAGTTTATTTCTATGCGTTTAGAACTACTTTAATATCCTCAACTATGTTTCTAGATGTCTCAAGAACAGATGTGTTTAATGGATATCGCAACACATATTTCTAGAAAAAATTAGTATCAGGTTGACCTTTCTAAGTATAGGCTGTAGAAAGGGGAAATACCCTTGACTCTCTGGTGTATATACACACCTAGTATGGCTACCAAAAATACTTCCTCTGATCCAGAATAAGTGTTGTGGTTTTAGTTTAAATTTTTAACTAAAATCAATACACTTGTTTTTTATCTGAGGCGGTAGTAATTACAAAAAAGTAAAAAAAAACTTGAACTTCTGTTGTACTTGTATACAAAGTTTCGCAAGTCAAATCTTCTCGTCGACTTCAGGGAAAAATATTCAGGCTGTGTTCGGAACAAAGGGAAAGAAAACACGGGATTAGAGTGAAACAAAGGAAATGGAAAAGGAATGGAAATGCATAACATAGGAAAAATCTGTAGAATTGCAGAGCAGACCTTTGGAACGAAGGAAAGGAAACCACGGGAAATCAACTCACATGGCCCCTCATAGTGATTTTTAAACAGATCAACTCCTGCCTTAATTCTTCTGGACGTGGGTCCTGACATGTACATATCAACCCTCACATGGGCCCCTTCCCTAAAAAAGACCGCACATAGACCCCAAGGTGCAATCAAAAGGTCATGCGAGCGGAGACGACGCCACAACGCATGTGTGCCACATACGTAGTTGCATAGGCACCGCCTAGCAGAGACACACGTGTGTATAAAAAGAGGCTACTTTGTTAGTGCAGAGTAAGCATTATTTATACTACCTTGGAGAGGCCCTTGAGATGTGTATTCCCCTGGGCATCCTCCAGCACCAGGACAAATATGGCAATGAAGCAGCAGTTTAGCATCCTGCCTTGCAAGGCCTAAGATAAACACTGATGATTACAACAAATTGACAATTCGGAATTTGCAACTCTGTACACTTGACTGCTGAAGTTACCAAGGCAGTCAGTCGACAACACGCTCCTTACTGTTACAGTTCTCACTTAGAGATCCAATAGCCTCATCACAAATACATAAATCCAAAGCCCTATTCTCAAATTTAAGACAATTCTACATTCAGTAAATAAGATTTTTTCCAAAAAAAATCGGACATAAGATATGAGTGGCGGGCTTTGACTAATGCCCGCCACTGCAAACTTTTTAATTTTTTTCAAGAAGGTAGGCACGAGTTACTAAAATACTGTCGTGGCGGGCATCGTCATAAGCCTGCCACTGGTGGAAAATTAACCAGTGGCGAGCAGTATATGAGTGCCCGCCATTGCTTGCTTTCATACCGCGGGCCAATTTGGAAGAGTATAGCAGTAGCGGGTATTATATTTCACCCGTCACTTATGTGATAATTACAGTGATAGGCTTTGTTATTTACCCACCATTGCTATTTTTCTAAAATAACAGTGACGGGTCCTAGGCAATGCATGTGCGCGATGGCTCCGTACTTGGTCTAAACGGCTGAAGCAAGGGTCAGGGAGGTTTTCTCCCTCCGCAGATGGCGGTGCAATCTTCGGATAGGATATGTCTTATCTATCCTAGGTTGGATAGATTTTTTTGAACTCAGGCCACGAAGAAATTTGCCACGGGCAGATGACAATGAGTTTTGAACTCAAAATTTTTACAGGTGCGAAAGACACACGTGTCATTCGGCCAATAGGAAGGCCAGTCAAAAAATCGCAGAAAACAGGATTTTTTTTCAAAAGTATTACCTATTTTGTACCAAATTCGAAAAGCATATGTCTAAATTGAAAATAAAATAAAAAATAGCACCCCGTCGGCCTCTGGTGGGCCGAAGAGGGGCCTGTCGGCCGGCGGGAGGCCGAAGAGGGTCCGTCGGCCCCCGGGTGGCCGAAGAGCCTGCTGTCGGCCCACGGGTGGCCGAAGAGGACCCGTCGGCCTCCAGGAGGCCAAAGAGCCCCTGGATAAGGCCGACCACTCCTTTCTTTCTCCTCTGACCACTCCTTTCACCCTCCCCCGTCCTCCAGGCTCCCCAGCTCCACCTCCCACTCCCGTTGCTCTCTGGTGCTTGCACCCCCGCGCCGATCTCTTTGCTCGTCCACCCATTTTCATATCGAACCCGCGTAAACAATAGATCAGGGCTCTCTCCTCCGGCGTACGGTATTTTTTTTTGCTTCCAACACAATCAAATGTCAACTTTCAACTCGGTTGTGGATTCAGTTCTTATTGGTCACTGTTTCTTTGCAGGTAAATGGCTTGCCCCTTTTGTCGAGCTCCAAGTGGCCCTTGCTCTGCCTTTGATTCTGGTGCGTCTGTATTCACTGTGGTGCTGGATCGTCGATGTTCAAGGCGTGTTGTAAGATTCTATATCTTGTTTATCTGATTGTGGCATATGGTTGATGTTGTTTTGGTTGTAATGTATTCTAATGCCTTCGTTTATATGATTACGATGTTTGCTTTCATTATTGTTCTAGTATGTTCCGTGCAGTGTTAGATCACATCTTGCTCGGTACATTGAGGAGTGCAGAGCTTTAGCTATTCGGAGGGTTGACATAGATATTGATCTTGCTCTTCACAACAGTGAGGGTAACTTATACCATGTTCTGTTTAGACATGGTCGGGTGAGCAGTAAATTCCATGGTCCTTCCTGGGAGGAACTTGTGAATGATTATGGCTCCGTCATCGTAACATGATGACTGTTAGGCTTGAGCACTATGGAACTATGATTGGTGTTGATTTTCATCGGGATGGTGTTATGTTGTTCCCTTTACCCTGTGTTGGTAAGTTTTTGTTTTAGTGATTTAAAGTTTTGTTTCAGCTTATACGTTTTGCTGTTCTACTCAATTTGTGAAATTATTTTTTTGTAGCTCTTGAGCATCTGAGTGAAACTCAGAGGAAACTTGTTGACAGTTGTTTTTATAGTTGTGGTGTCTTCAGTCTGAATTATCACCAAATGTATGTCATGTCGCGACAGCTCTTTGATGACAACTACATATTGTGTACTCCTTTTGTTCATAGGATTGATTCCATGAATGTTAATGGTCAACAAATGGTGAGCTTTGTTTTTGGCTACTGTTTATTTATTTGTTCTTTGTTGTACTATACTGTTTTAAATTTGTTAGCCGAACATCATATAACTTGATGTTTTTTGTCAGGTTATTCCGACCATGGTTGTGAGGAGTTTGAAGGATTTTTTGTCAATTCCTAGGACTGGTTCTCTAACTCTTGAAATTACTTTGGATTCTGAAGATGATGATATATCTGTGAGCATTCCTTGTTCCTACTTTATTGGATTGGGTGGTAGAATGGTGTTGAACAAGGAAGGTTTCGGTAATTTTCTTCGGGCATCGTCTATTGAAGTAAACAATTTGGTGCTCATAACCTTGAAAGAGCGTGATCAGGAGCTTGCTGTTGTTCTCAACCCTCTGCCGCAGTGATCGTACTCTTATAGACTGTGAAGTACAACATGGTGTAGTGTTGGTGTAATATTTTGTACTGGAGTTTTTTTCCAACTTTGTACTGAAGTTTTTTTACACTTAAATGTATCAAAAATTGCGAGTTGGCCTCCGGGGCCTGCCGCCACCGACGGCTTCTCCCTCGGCCGGACGCACAGCTCGCTTTTCCCTTGCTTTTTCCCATGCGCAGACGCTGATTCCGATGCCCACACTGCAGCAAAATGCGCTGATTTCCACGGCAGACTGTAGTGATTGGCAGAATCGCACCGCGCTGATTTGTTATGATGACGGCGCTGATTTTTATGCAAACGGCGCTGATTTTTAGGCAAAGATTCGGCTGAGCGCGCGGGTGTCTGCTTTGTCTGCTTTGTCTGATTCCTGCTGTCTGCAGTGCAGTGCTGTTGCTGCGGCGGACGCGCGTGTTTTATTTTCTTCTACCGACAACACAGTGCTCCTCATCTTTATATACGAGATGCCGTTGCCTGCTCTCTCACGCTCTTCTCTTTGCTTCTGCCCACACTGCTTGCTCTTTCTCACTCTCTTCTCCATCGTCCAGCCGCACTTCAAAACACCAACGCGGTAGTCATTATGAGTTTGCCTTGCTCGGATCAAAGCATTAGGCCTACGAAAATGAAGAGTACGACTTTGCCTCGAGGGGTGGAAGTACTTCGTTGTTGGTGTGGCGATCTCTGCAAGGTGAAGGAGGTGACGGATTTTTCAGATTGGTTGGGCATGAAGTTTTTCATGTGCGCCAATTATGAGGAAGATCCACCCGTTGCTACTTCACCGTACATCAGGCCTCCGGTATGTTTAAGTCACCAAGAATAAACACGTTGTTGATATTATTGTTGATTTGATATTTCTATTTCTATTTTTGTTGTAGTCTCCTCCGCCTCTGTGCATGTACTATCGTTGGATTGACACGAAAAAACCGGACTGGGCGGTGACCGAGATTCGTGAAAGAGGTCGTCGTGCATGGGCAAGTTTGGACGCGGAAGAGCGCCGCGCGAAGGCGGCAGCAGAGGAGAAAGCAGAGCAGGAGAGAGAGTGGCAAGAGTACTGTGTGAAGCAGATGGCTTTTCTTGATGAGATGAAGAAGAAAAACCGAGAAGAGGGACTACGACTGGCGGAGGTTTACCGACAGCGATAGGAGGCCCGTGAGGCTGAGAGGCAGATAAAGAAAGAAAGGGCTCGTGCAGCCAAGGCAGCAGAAGAAGCTGGTGATGGAAAAGGAAAATATCCCCGTTGGACTCAGTAGATTTATGTTATTGTATCCTAATGTTCGCATTGCAGCAAGTTGTATCTTAAAATTCGTAGCAAGTTGTATCTTAATTTGAACATGTTAATTTTTATGTATCTTGTGGACTCAGTAGATTTATGTTATTGTATCCTAACGTTCCCATTGCAGCAAGTTGTATCTTAATTTGAACATGTTAATTTTTATGTATCTTATTTTCTCAGTAGATTTATGTTATTGTATCCTAACGTTCGCATTGCAGCAACTTTCCCGTCATTTTCTTTCCCGTCCTTCATTCCCGCCATTCTCTCCCGCCATTTTCTTTCCCGCCATTCTCTCCCGCCATTTTATTTCCCGCCATTCTCTCCCGCCATCTTCTCTTGTGAACGTATATAACCACATCCGCAGTAAGGTGGGTGGACAGGCTCTTCTGTCCCCCCTTTCTCTCACGCCTTTCGCTCCCGCCATCCTTTCGTGGAGATGTCTCATCCTCATTATCCTTTTGATCGTAGTTTTCACTCTGGTATGTCCGATCGTCTTCTCCGTCTAGCCGCCAATTTCAAGATGGATGATAGAGTAGTTCCATGGGAGGAACTCATCAGTAGTGACACCATAATGAATGAGTTGGCTCACTCATTAGCTAGGAGTGGGTGGCCTCCCAGGACATTTGAGGAGATACGGAAAGAACTTCTCAGGTTGCATGACAGATGGCAGAAGGTCAAACTGCATAAGAGTGAATCTTACATCAGGCTTGGAAGGAATAATTCAGATTTATGGTCAGCAGACAGTGAGGACGAAGACGACCTCTTCATGCCGAGCACCAAGGTCAAGACTACCGCATCGTCGAAGGGCAAGAGCTCTACATCGACGAAGGGCAAGAGATCTGCATCGACAGAGGACAAAGAGGACGTCTTCATGCCGAGCACCAAGGTCAAGACTACCGCATCATCGAAGGGCAAGAGTTCTACATCGACAAAGGGCAAGAGATCTGCATCGACGGAGGATGAGTAAGATGCATTCATGTAGTACTGTTTAATTCAGTTGTAATGTTTAATTCAGTTGTAATGTTTAATTCAGTTGTAATGTTTAATTCAGTGGTAATGTTTAATTTCAGTTGGATGCATTTAGTTCGCAGTACAAGTGTTATTTCTCTAAACCAATTGACCACTGAAATAAAACATGAATACGTCTCATACATAAGTAGATAGTAATTTGTCCCATACATAAAATAGACATATGTCTCATACATAATTAGATAGTCATGTCTCATACATAGATAACCATATCACTGCCGCGGACGGCGACGAATCTTGGGCTTCCTCGGACGAGGACCGGAAGGCGATAAGCGCTCACGCGGTGGACGAGTCTCACGATGACCACGACCATAGGCCGCCTCGTCTGTCTGTGTTTGTGTCTCCTGCGTGTATGGTGGTGGTGGAGTGGCAAGAACTGTCTCCGAGAAATCATAGGTGTTTGCAGCTCGGTCATCGTCGTCGCCGTCGCCGGCAAAGAACGAACCAGCACCAGTAAACATCGGTGACTGGACTGCAGTCATGAACGGTTGCGACTGGCTGCCGACTGCGGTAAAGTAAAACATGTAAAATAGATTTACGAGGCTATAATGTTAAAAAGAATGTACAAAGTAGTGTTACCTAGGTCCATCTGATTAAACCAGGAAGAGCCCCCGGGTTGTGAAGGAGGTTGCTGCTGGTAGAAATAGCCCCCGGGTTGTGAAGGAGGTGTCTGCTGCCAGGAAGAGCTCCCTGGTTGTGAGGGAGGTGTCTGCTGCCAGGAAGAGCTCCTTGGTTGTGAAGGAGATGTCTGCTGCCAGGAAGAGCTCCCTGCTTGTGAAGGTCGAGGTTCCGAACGCTGCACAGAGGGTCGAGGTTCTGAACGCTGCAGAGAGGGGCGTGGCGGAAGCTGTGCTGCACGAGTGTTAGCAACATCCGAAGATCGTCTACATGTAACAGATGCGTAAATCCCGCGTAGCTTCCCTTGAAGACCCTTCCACAGCGAGATGTACTCTCGCTGTGGGATATTATCTCCTCTCTCAAAGCGTTGCAATATAGTGGAAACCTCGTCTAGCGCCTCAGATGTCAATTCACCCTATGAACAAGAAGTTAACCAATTGTATACGTTCACGTTAAGGAAAAACTTAACATGTGAGAACCATAGCACATACCTCGTGGTGTCTGGTTCCCACAACTAATTTTACGTACAATAAAAAAACTAAGCTAAACTAAAAAAAACGGTATACCTTCGACGCGTGTGTCCCCTTCTTCTTCCTCTCCACCTTCTTCTTCCTCTCCACCACACCACCTCCTCACCATCCACACCTCCACCACCCCACCATGGCTCCTCCAAACGAAAAAAAAACTACCCCATCGCACAAAATGAGACCGTAGGCCGGTGGAGATGGGTATGATCTATTGTTTCAGCGGATTCAATAGGAAAATGGGTGGAGGATGGAGGAGATCGGAGGGGGAGAAAATTCGGTAGAGAAAACGAGAGAGAGAGAAGATGAGCGAGCCCGAGGAGGAAGAAGGTCGGGCGGTCGGCCTTATCCAGGGGCTCTTCGGCCTCCTGGAGGCCGACGGGTCCTCTTCGGCCACCCGTGGGCCGACAGCCGGCTCTTCGGCCTCCCGTGGGCCGACCGGCCCTCTTAGGCCTCC
Source organism: Elymus sibiricus (assembly GCA_039707655.1). NCBI lineage: Eukaryota > Viridiplantae > Streptophyta > Magnoliopsida > Poales > Poaceae > Elymus > Elymus sibiricus. The sequence continues at coordinate 20,084,074 of CM077675.1, forward strand.
CGCCGGCCGACAGGCCCCACTTCGGCGCACCAGAGGCCGACGTGGTGCGAAAGACACACGTTTCATTCGGCCAATAGGAAGGCCAGTCAAAAAATCGCAGAAAACAGAATATGTGCATGGCTGTACAGATGGCTTGAGAAAATCATACCGGCCAAACCTGAAAGAGTTTTGCTCTGAATTTTTTCTGGGGCGAACTAGAAACGCCCAGATATGTTCAGTAATTTTTTCAAGATTTTTAAGCCAAGAGAGAAGGTGCAGCAATTCGCACAAGTTAGATCTTACTGTCGGACGAAGCAGACTTGTACGCCCGACTGATGATTTTGTGTAGGTTGATTTGATAGGCAAGAAAGCCTGAAACTTTTGTGAGAACAAGCTAAGTAACCAAAGAAGCATGTGTAAAAGTCTGGGCTCAAATGATTTAAGCCATAGAGAATTGGCAATTTATATAAATTGCATTCAAAGAATGAGTACGTCAGCATAATACTTGAGCTAGTATTGCTCTGGATGGTGGGTGGTCGTGTGTAGAAATTCCTACTATAGCATGGGAACTCATCAACTGATGGTTTGCATCGAGCTGAGAAGCTCTGCCATCCCATATATGCATGCATAATGCAAAGCCATGGTGCTTGTAGTTGACTACTTGAAATAATCCGCAGCTGAGTACGGCTTTTGCGATTTGCCATGAAGTCTTAATTGCATTCCGCGACCGACGAGGCCGGAAAATGGTCCTAGCCGACGAAGTTGGACTTTTGTTTGTTCAGTGCCGACGAGGCCGAACACTTCTTGCTCATAGACTTCATCAAATCCCGCCACTCGCGGTGTCGGATGACATTCATCATTGACCGACGAGGCTTTGGTAGAATACATGTTTGCATTGTTCTTGCATGCTCGGAGGACAATTTTTACAGGCTTGAAGACGACGGCCATCAAGAGCAGCTTAATCGAAGGTTTTCTACAAGATGCGTCTTGTGGATGTAATTAACCTGATCGTCTTCCGAGGCTCCGGGAACCTGAAGCTACACAATCGCAGAACTTAGTCAGATTGTATAGAGAAACATGATGTACTTGTGTGGGAACCATTGATGTAATTCTCCAAAAGAATTAATGAAATACAGAGTTCCCTGATATCATGTGTCTCTTTTATTTATTTGTATACAAGTGTATACTGGCACGTCCGCAACCTTTACCTTACTGCCGTTACGCATTAGGAAATACCCCTTAGCGGGGGAGCGTTCCTTTTTCGCGAAACAGAGACGAATTCAACTGCGAGGGGAGGGCTTGGGCGTTTACTCTTTCTGTTTAGATTTGTTTTTTTTTCTGATTACTTTTTTAATACATACATTTTTTTAAATTGTATAAATATTTGTAAAAATAAGGTTTAAAAAATTGCAAATGTTTTACAATTCATGGAGATTTTTATAACTTGAGAAGACATTTGAAAAACTCGTTATGAGGTTTGCCTCGGTGCAGTCCTCCTAAAAAGTTTACAGATTTCGATGCAGATTAAAGATGGAGGTTAGACGATACCACTTTAATTACAAATACTATTAGATTTGTTCTTGTCTCTTGTTCGATGAATCGGGAGAATATTGATTATAATTAGTTGATTGTGACCGCACGAGAACACCGTTTTAATTAAATTTAAGATTCATGTAAACTTTTAGAGGATGTACTGAAGAAAAACTCGTTATTAATATGTTTTTGGAATTTTCAATTTGGTTGAATTTATCGTTCGCAATCCTACTACACTTTAGTAGAGGTTGATAAATAAAGTCTCGCCGAAGACGATTATGGTTGAGGTAACAAAGCCATGGGGGCACAAAGCACATTGCCTCACCCATCCCACCATGACGACCACTTGGGAAATCTCACTCGAGGTAGAACTTCACGTAACGTAGTTGATCTTCTAGCCTTAACAAATTTCTCGTTTCATTCACACCTTGAAGGCTCCCAAGCAAACCTAAAAAGGCACATACACCCTCCAAACGTAATTAGTACTGTAGATCAATAAATTTCGAAATTCAGATTTTAAGCATGACAATCCGAATGTTTTTTTATGGAAAAATTAGTTGACGCGAGCTGCTAAGTTTAGTTGGTGAACAAGACAATTTTATCACAGTTCTTTTTTATCAGAAAATTGTCATGTTTACCAACTAAATTTGCCACCTCGCGTCAACTAAAGTTGCCATGAAAAACGTTCGGATTACCATGTTTAAAATCCGAACGTTCGGAATTTATCATTTCCGTTAGAATTTGGGTTGCTTGGTGATGAGTCTATTGTTTGGGCTTCAAAGGATAATTTCCTTCACGCATTTTTATTATGAAAAAAAGCTTCTGATCTATTCAGCAAACATCATGGCAGTACAAAGAAATTCTAATATATTAAACGCATAAATTAATAAATTCAACGTAGAAAGAAATTCGAATATATTAAACTTCTAATCTATTTGGTTTATACTTTTCTGATATATAAAATGCATGTAGAATAACAAACACAGAAATATCCACTTGAGATAGATCAGAGGATCGCCGCAGTCGTTAGCAAAACGCAGAAAAGTATGGGTGTATAGCCGGCCGGACGAGAGTGTGTGGTTTCGAGGCTGTACACGCCGCAACAACGTCCCTCTTGTGTCCAGCTCAAACAACGACAACAATAACGGTGGTCGACGGGAGGTGAAAAGTAAGGGTTGACGGACTCTTCGCTGCAAGTTTGTATTTATTTATTTATTATGAGGTGAAGATGATATGCAAGTGTAGTGTGTGGACGTGAGGCTGCTGTGAGTGTCTTTTTAAACCCCTGGGGCCTCAGCAAGCCAAGCCGAGCATCATCCAGCTCACTCACGCACGCTTCACAGCTCTCATATATACCGGGAAAAGAAGACCCGTCGTACGTATTGTGAGCTCCGGCAAGAAGCAACGGTACTTGTCTTTCCTCTCTTCTCCATACGTATTATTCGTGGAGCAGTATTTTTTTTATGCGGATGTAAATTGAGTTTTATTCCGAAGTTAACTTATCATTTGCTTATTGCGAATTAATTCTGAGCATTCGACAAAGTAAGTACTATATATATTCACGTGATGGCTAGCCGTTAGCAAACGTTTGGCGTTGATCTAGGCCGAGAGCTTGCCTTAATTTAATTTCACCTACTTCTTCTCATAAAATGAATCATACTATTTATTTATTTATTTGTTTTTGTGGGTAAACTTTTGATACATCATATATTCATCTTCAGGCAGTAAAAAATAAATCAAAAGTAACAAAAATTACAAAACGTCGTCTCAAGATGATATAATCACAAAACGTTCACGTTCGATCTCCGGATACCAAGACATATGCAATTTAATAAATCCAGTCACGCAAAAAGGGTAAAAGCATTTTCAATCAGACCTTCTATTTCGTCGTTATGTTAGGGCAGACGGTCTGGTGACCAAATAGAAGAGAGATAAAATTTCACCGAGTCAAACCCCCTGAATTGTCTCAATATGTTCAGGTTGTCACGAACTCTCAACTCAGCCCATGCGTACTTCGGAGTTCGGACACAATAGATACATCGAGTTTACCAAGAACCTTCCATTTTGATGCTTATATTTTATATTCTGCAGGTAGCAATGGCCTCAGCGCGTCCCAATCTACCCAGAAACTCCGCCATGCTTCTACTATTGACAATGATCCAGCTCTCTTTGGGCGCTAGCAAAATCAATTGCGGAACGCTCCCTGATAACATCACGGATGTGCTCTGGCTGCAAGCTTTCAGGCATGAGATCACTTCTGATCCCTCCGGATGGTTCAGCTCCTGGAACTCCAGCGCCAACCACTGCCTGTGGCCGGGAGTAAGATGCAGTCGTAAGCATCCAGGGCGCGTGGTGGGGCTTCAACTCTTTGGCCTAAACCTAACTGGCCAGATAAGCTCCTCCATTGGGAACCTGACGTTCCTCACAACTCTGAACCTATCCACAAATGGCTTCTCTGGCCGATTACCTCCTCTGAACCATCTGCAAAAGCTTCAGGTCCTTGACCTGAGCAGGAATAGGCTGCATGATAATATCCCATATGCAATTGCCAACTGCTCCAGCTTAAGGGAAATAGACCTCAGTACGAACATCCTAGTAGGCGAAATTCCTCCAAAAGTAGCCCTCCTCTCCAATCTCTCACTTTTGCGACTTTCCTGGAATAATCTCACCGGGATCATCCCGCCAATGCTCGGCAACATCACTAGCATGAGAAAACTTGCCCTTGCGCACAATAATCTAACTGGAAGTATTCCTGATGAGCTTGGGAAACTGACAAATATTTGGTACTTGGCCCTAGGAAAAAATAGGTTGTCAGGTGGATTCCCACGGTGTCTCTTCAACCTTTCTAATTCTCTTCAAAAATTAGGCTTGGGGCCGAATATGCTAAGCAAGGATCTGCCTCCTAACATAGGAGACGACCTACCCAATCTCCAATTGCTTGTTTTGCATGGCAACATGTTTGAAGGTCAAATTCCGGCTTTACTAGGCAATGCTACATGGCTGCAAATTTTAGAATTACAAAATAACAATTTAACAGGTACGATTGAAGAATGGATTGGGAAGCTAACACAGTTACACGCTCTTTACCTCCACGGGAACAACTTCATTGGGCCATTGCCATCATCCCTTGGTCAGCTTACTCAGTTGGAATGGCTCAATCTGGGAAACAATAAATTTGAAGGCCCTATACCACCCGCCTTAGGAAACTTGAAACAACTCTGGCTTTTAGACCTTAGCCAGAACAATCTTGAGGGTAACATACCTATTCAGCTTGGCAGCATTCTATCACTTACAAAACTAAACCTTTCATCAAACAGGCTTACTGGGAAAATTTCCTGATACCATGTTCAAATGTCTGAACATGGAGCCAGTCAGCTAGAGGTAAACTTGGGATGTAAACAGGTGTGAAAAACACCAAGCTTGACATGTAATTTATGTATACTCCAAGATTGTAATCGTTATTGTAGTGTTTCATCACAAATACATAATTGAAAAGCTGAGTGAACAAGTGAGCTTCAATAGCCAGGCCAGCTGCTAGTTGGCCGCCCCTGCTGCTGCTGAAGCAGGGGAAGCAGGAGCAGCTAGTTGGTAGGAGCACTGTTGTACGGTGATCTGATCGACGGCGAGCGTGTCGGTGGGGAACGGCCAGGAGCCGGTGTGGCTTCCCTGCAGCGGTGCGCAAGGCGTCGGGGTGACGCCGGCCCGAGTTGCCCTCATTGTTGGCGCAGTTCCACGACACCTTGTTAATCTTGCTGCACTGGACATTGGGAGGTAGTTTCAGACGAATTTTCGCCAAAAAGGACCCCCTGCCCAACACAATTGCCAAAAAAGACCCCCTGCGGATGAAATTGACAAAAGAGACCCCCTCGATCGTGGCGGCAGGCGCGCCGGCCGACACGTGGCACCTGCCGCCACGCACCGAGGCGGCAGGACTGTTCACGCATGCGGGGACGGATTTCGCGAACCAAAACGGCAAACGGGCGAGCGAACAGTGCTGCCGCCACGGGATGTGGCGGAAAGCACTGTTCATGCGCGGTGTGAACAGTGTTTTCTGAAAAAATAAAAAAAGGCAGAAAAATTCAAAAAAACTGAGATTTTGCACCCGCTAAGAACACTCGATTGTCTTTGCTGTCAAAAAAATTCAGTTTTTTTTTAAATTTTTCTGCTATTTTTTGATTTTTTCCAAAATTACTGTTCACCTCCGCATGAGCAGTGCATGACGCCACACCCGTGGCGGCAGCACTGTTCACTCACCCCGTTTGCCGTTTTGGTACGCGAAATCCGTCCCGCATGCGTGAACAGTCTGCCGCCTCGGTGCGTGGCGGCAGGTGCCACGTGTCGGCCGGCGCGCCTGCCGCCACGACCGAGGGGTCTCTTGTCAATTTCATCCGCAGGGGGTCTTTTCTGACAATTGTGTTGGGCAGGGGGTCCTTTTCGACAAAAATTCGTTTCAGACTTCAGTTACAGTTTTCTGAATAATAGCCAGAAGCATGCTCTGTTCATGCTGCGGCAGAATAGGTTGTAGTGTTTAACTTTCTGTAAGTCGTTGGCCACGATCAGTCCGCGGGATGGCGCGGGATTCACGGATCGTGGGCAACTAGTTTGTTATGCAACTGAATAAATGTGAAAAAACTGAAAAGACGCAAGTAGTGCGCGTCGCAAAAACACCCCTGACGAGAATACCCTTTTTCAAGTTTTCTAGGTGCCCACCGCTGTGTTGTCCTCGGCGCTCACCTCCTTGTATAGTTGTATATACTCTGTGCGGCCTGCACCTGGCTTTTTGCTTGGCTCCAAAGTTCAAATGCAGACTGTTATTCTATCCTGATGCATAACCACAGATGCTTCTTCATAGTCATAGGCAGATTACTAATACTCTGTATCTGGGGACATCACAGGTTGGCGACCATTTTTTGCTCTTGACAAACATGTAGTACCTGACACCACAGGTGTCCAAGATGGCAAATTATTTGGCCTAACAGGTGCACACAGTGTCTGTTTAAGGGTCAATGATTTGTTGAGATAACACAGGGACAGACAAACAGCCCCAAGCCATGCCTGGGACAAAACAGATCAACAGAAGCTTCTCATACCAACAGACACCACATGTCAGAAAGAACGTCGCCCAAACACAAATTCAATCAATGGCGCCCCTCCATTGATACGACAAAGGAGAAAGAATTTAGCTGTCATGTATTGCATTTGCATGCAGATAAAGCTCCCTGAAGCCTTATAAATAGACGAGACCATGCAGGGAGCAGACATCAAGCATAAGCGCAAGCAACCAAGGAAGCTCACAGTGACAGACACCTCCTTCACCACCATGGGCGAGAAAGTCTGTGCCGGCTTTCTTGTCGGAGTCAGCAAGGGCGAAAGGCCGAGCGGGGTTCGGCCGGCGCCGCGTCGTGGGGAAATAAAACTGAGGATCGCGCACATCGTGATGCACTCCGTCGCCTCGGCGCTCCTGACTACATCGCGGCTTCCTGTTCTGGATCACAAGTGAAATGTCAGCGACTCTGTACATGTTAGGACTTGTTGTAAACCGCCTCCCCTGTGTAACTGTCCTTAACAGTTTGAGAAAGTTGCTCCTCTTTCTACACATCATGGTGTGGCCTTCATAGATGATGATGATGCTGTGGTTCCTTCTTGGTGCTTTGATCTTCTTGTCTTGCATCCTTTGGTCCTCATTTTGATCACCATCAGGTCGTTTATCACCCGGTTCGCTCTCGTCGTCACTCGTCACATGTTTCATCGTCTGAACTTGATGGTGCATCGTTCATGAGAGTCCTCAATGGTTTCATCGTGATGCCAAAAATGCTTCTGATAAACGTCTTGTCGAAAAGAGAACTGCTTGTTAAGCCACCTGCATCCGATGGTGTACTTGACGATGCATCAGTCAAAGACTTGTATCATCAACAAGATACGGAGCCAGTCTATCTCTGCGCTAATTAACCTTCCACGTCGGATTTTTAGTAGCTGGCCCTAGTAATAATCTTGTAACTCAAGCATGCATGATATAGAGACTGTATACTGTTTTTCCGATTGACATGCTTTAACCGGGATGCACTTTAATACTGTTTCCATTTGTGCGAAGCAGGTTCACTATGCTCATTAGCACTAAAATCCAGAAATGGGCTGCCCAAGCCTTGTCCACATGGCCACGTCCATGAGCCCAAAACGACAAATGCCCAAGCTGATAACATCTCTCAGTCAACAGGAAGCACAACACTTCACTTAGTTTAGTCCCACCCGCCAACCGAGGAGGCGTTCGACCAGCTTAAATACCCGTCTCCACTCTCTTCACTCGCCGAGCTCAATTGCGAGAGCTTGTAACCCGAGTGGGGGGCATTAAGGTGATGTGGACGCTGTTGTAGGTTATGGGACTGGTCCGGAAGTGCTCTTGCTGGCCCGCCCGTTCCAAGTTGAGTAGTGGACCGCCCGGGGCCTATGCGAAAGCTGGGCCTCACGGTCCATAATGTGGCAGGCACTCGTGAGGCTGGCTTCACAGAGCAGCGACAACTGCCCGCTTCCAACGGTGGAAGGATAACGGACTGCTGCACTCCTTGGCCGCTTGGGCCTCGTAGCCTACTCCAGCGAACCATCACTTTTTTCTTGTGCTGCACTTTAGAGGTTGATTTGCTTACTCTTTTTTCAGTTTTTTCTTGTGCTGCACATATGAGGTTTATTTTTCTTACTATTTTGACTCTTGAATACAAAATGTGACTATGGTTATCTCTTTTCGAACTATAAAGGCGGTTGTGGCAAGGTCGAGTTTTGTCTCAGTGGTTCTTCTTTTTCATGTTCTTGTGCATCCGATCTTCTTCTCCGCTAATACGGCAACGAAGCAGCGGTTTGGCAGCCTACCTTGCAAGGTCTAGTATAAAAGCATTGATGATTACAACAAAGTGACATTTGCAACTTTATACACACTGAAACAATAAAGGTACTCACAACAGCTTGACTTCTAAAGTTACCAAGGCAGCCACTCGACAACACGCTCCTTACTGTTACAGTTCTCACTTAGAGATCCAATAGCCTCAACATTTGGTACAGCACGAAGCTGGGTACAATATAATTGAGCGACTTTGTCCCAGCCTTTATCAAATGATTAGCATAAATGTGTCACCTCAAGAAAAATGCAGAGGTCTTATGACCAATTATAGGAGACAGCCATGCATTAATTTTTCAACAAAAGGTTGATCAAAAAATTGCCTTCCATGGCTACATTAGTAGTACATCACAGGTGCTCCGCCAAGACCAGTCAAGGCCAACCACCAGACTGCAGAAATCTCATCATCAGGACAATGCAAATGATTACCAGCAAGAATGAGACAGGAACTTTCTGACGACCCCCAATTAACAAGCATAATCGCACAATCAACAATCATAATCACATATGCTTCTTCATGGACAGATTAATAGTACTCTGAATCTGGGGACATCACAGGTTGGCAACCATTCCCTGCTCTTCACATGTACATAACACATGTACCAGGACACCATAGGTGTCCAAGATTACCAAATCATTTGGCCTGACAGGTGCACACAGTGTGTGTTCAAGAGTCAAGGATCTGCAGGGACAAACAGCCCGAAGTCATGCCTGGGACAAAACAGATCAACAGCAGCTTCTCATACCAACAACAGACACTACACCAGAAGGTTAATCTTAAAAATGAACATCATCCAAATACAGTTGACGGCGCCCTCCAATATCACACGAAAGAAGAAAAAATTTAGCTGTCATGTATTTGCATCCATATAAAGCTCCCTGAAGCCTTATAAGTAGACCACTAAGCAGGGAGCAAACATCAAGCATAAGTGCAAGCAAGCAACCAAGAAAGTTCAGTCAGAGACACTCCTTCACCACCATGGGCGAGAGAGTATGTGCCAGCGATCTCGTCGGAGTCTACAAGGGCGAAAGGCGGAGCGGGGTTCGGCCGTCGCCTCGTCGCGGGCAGATAAAGATGAGGATCACGCACATCATGATGCACTCCGTCGCGTCAGCGTTTCAAATTCTTGGTCACAAGTGAATGTATGTGACTAGTTCCGTAGGTGTAATTAGGATCTGTTGTAAACCGCTCCTTCTGTGTAGCTGTCTGTTACTCCTCTTTCTGCACATGATCATGGTGTGGTTCGTTCTCGCTTTTCATGGATTGTTGCTCAAGGATGTTCATCGTCTAAGCTTGACGATGCATCATTCATAAGACTCCTCGAGGGCTTCATACACTTGTGCATGCTCAGGACAGGTGCGGTGCATGTGTCATGTAAGGAAGAGCAACTAATTAAGGAGTACTTCTTCGGCAGCCCACGCGAGGGTCATTTGGGATGGGCTGGAAGCGCGTCATTTGGCGCGCTCCGTCATGTGTCACGTTCTGGGTGCTCCCTCCGGATTTTTTTACTGCACGCGTTTTCAGCTTTTAAATGTTTTTTTCCGGCTTTTCTTAGGATTTTTGGCCTTTCGATGATTTTTTCGGCTTTTTGACTGCTTTTCATAGGTTCCGAACCAAAAATTAACAAGAAAAAACATGTTTTTTTTCCGTGAGAGGCATAGATTTCTCGTGGAGGCACGGAGTTGTTTCTGCCGGAGGCACGACCCCTCGTTAAACTCTCCAAGAATGAACTTCTGTGCCCCGTCGCTTCTGCATCCTAAAACAAGAATCCTAAAACAAGAATCGCGCCTGACTCCGGACCTCCTCAGCGCTCAGGGACTCTCGGCCGTCGGATCTTTTGCTTGATGCGATTCTGGGCGTTGGATCCTGAGATGGAGTGATACCGGCCGTTCGATCGCTACCCCATGAGCAGTTAAAATACGACTGGTTTGACCGCGTGCCACCGCGTGCAAATAGGCTGCCCCGCCGAGGGCATTTTGGTCTTTTCGCGTGTTGGCGTATAAAAGGGCGGCGCGCCCGTGGAGGTGACCTGCAGCTTATCCATGATTAGAATTTTTTTCTTGCAGGAGGGTCCGCTATTTTCAGGTGCTCGTTGGTCTGGCCAGTTCATCTTTTGATCTGTGCCAGCTTGCTACGTCTTCGTCCACCACTTTGCAGGTCGACCTCTTTTCTTCTTCCCTTCTCTGCTTTTAGGCCAGTTTGCATTTTTGTAGTCATGTATTCTCCTTAGATTGCCTGTCTAGAGCTGTTGTTAGATTCAGTTTATTTTTGCCTGTCGTTTCTGTTGGTGTGCATGATGATCAATGGGTGTGTTTGTTTCTTGTAATCTTATATTGGTAGATGGCTAGAGTCTTAAGAATATTATTCCCTGCTTGTATTTTTATGTCTCCTTTTCATCTTTGCTTGTTTTTTGTGTGGAATATAGTATGTGCCTTTTGTCCTTCCTTGGATCCTGGTAGAACCTAGGATTTTTTTGTACCTTTCTGCTATGTCCTAGAAGTAACCTACTGATTTGTTTGCTGGTGCTACTCACATGTGTCGCGTTGTTGGGTTCTTGCTTACACGGGCGATTTCTAGAGATCTCTGCTTCACCTCAATCGCCCCTGGTCTCGCTGGTCATGTTCTGGTTGAGCTCCTTCCCATCTTATGTTCATGTACAATTTGGTAGGACTGGCTAGGTTGCTGCAAAAATGTCTTGGGTTTCTTCTTGTGCAGCAGATTTTTAGTTAGCTAGGTTCCAAAGGAGGACTGCTTGGGGGGTTTCTTGTTTTTTGGTGCCTTGCCGTCAAGTAGATCCTTGGATTTAGCTAGGTTCTTTGTTTCATTGCTGGGTTTTCTACCTGTTGAAGAGAAGGTTAGGTCGATATAGATTCCTGAGGTAATATAGTAAATAGGTGATGCCTTGTGGTATGCTTTGGCACTTTTGGTGGTTAGTGTGAGCCTTCTAATTGGTGTTGTTGGATAACAAAGAAGATCTGGTCAGATATTTGGTTCTGAAATAAGGTCGGCCTTTGTGTCTTCAAAATCTGCAGGACCATATTTACTTGTGCTTTGTTATAGGATTGCTGCTAGATTCTTCTAGACAATTTGTTGTTACATTAGTGTCTATCTAGATTGCAAGGAAAGGGTTGCATTTTCCTTCCTTTGTTTGTTTGATCCTGGCAGATGGGCGCCAGTAGATGAACTAATTGATTTTGATTTCATAGGATTGCGACTGATTTCGTCCGCCAGGAGGGCCACAACCTCCTCTCGCGCCTCTGCTCCCCCGAGAAGGCCGCCGCCTCTCAATCGCCAGGAGGGCCGCATCCTCCTCTCGCGCCTCTACTCCCCTGACGAGGCCGCCACCTCAATCCCCTGCCCAGTCCGCTTCATCACAAACAGTGACAGAAGAAGGACCCACCACCTTGGATTGGAGCACCGGAAGTGGACGAAGGAGGCCATTGCCAGGTGCGCCCCCTCCCTCTGCACCTCTCTCTCTGTGTGTGTGTGTGTGTGTGTCAGCCTGGGCGTGGCGAGCGGGCTTTTGGCCCGGCTCGCGGCCCGCTACGGACCGGACCGAACGGTCCTGGCCCGCTGATAAAAATGGCCGGTCCGGTCTGCAGAAACAGGCCCAAAAATAAGTCGGTCCGGTCCTGTTTTTGACCGGACCGGCTCGGTCGGACCGAGATACTTGGCCCAGGCGCGCAGCCCAGCAGTGTATTCTAGCGACAGCGAGTCGCTACGCTGGGGCAAGCCCCCACCCCACATTCCCCGATCCCCTTTCCATCGAGCCGCTGCCTGCCTTAGCTGCAGGGAGCGCCGCCTCCGCCGGCAGCCGTTGCCGTCGTCGACTACCTGTAGCTCCTCCTGTTGTCGTCGTCTCGTCGACCACCACCTCCTTGTTTGCACCTGCACGCGGGGAATGAGGAGTGGAGGAGCCGAAGAGGGAGCACCGCAGCTGCACGGATGCACCTGCACGCCGACGTCGAGACGTCGACCACCTCCTCCCGCCGCCTGGCCGCCGTTGACCACAAAGCTGGAGGACATGGGGGACGTAGCAGCTGCACCCTGCACCTGCACGCCGACGCCGTCAGTTGTTAATTCTGCACTTCCTCTGATCTTTCTTCAGTTGGCATCTTTCTTCAGTTGGTAATTTTCGAGTTTGCAAACTTGCTTATTTTTTGTCCATTTGAACCTCTTTTGCAACCTAATGATCTATATGTTCAAATTTACTGTCAAAGTGTTCTAAAACACCTCTCATCTCACTCCCAGGCACGAACTGCAGCCGGTCCATTCGGTCCCGTCGGTCCTCACCGAGCTGAGCTGCAGCCGGTCCGGTTCAGAGAAACAGGACCGCAGGTAACCTCGGTCCGGTCCGGTCCGGGCCAGCCGCGACCAGTCCAAAGCAAGGCTCGGTCAGGGACCGGACCGGCCCGGACCGTGTCCACGCTGATGTGTGTGTGTGTGTGTGTGTGAGGTGACTAGGATGTGAGGTGTCGTTTGTTCTTGCCCTGTGCTGTTTGGATAGCTTTCTGAAATGCCAGGATCTGAAACTCGCCGTATGAATGTGTGATGCAGGTTCTTGAAGGCGAGGAAGTTTGACACCGAGATGGCACTGCAGATGTGGGCAGACATGCTGCGATGAAGTTCTTAGCTGTAGGTACTGATTTCCATCTTGACTCCGTGGAACAACTCAAAGATCGATTCTATTCAATTTTTAGTTACTTATTTAGTTTGTTTATCTCTGTGCAACTAATTGAAGATCAAATCCTCCGATGTTTTGGTTAGGCAGTAGCTTGAGGATGGTAGAGGAAGAGGAGCAGAGGATCGACACCACGTTGTGGTAGTTTGGTATGTCATTATTTGGCCATTTATTCTGACGACCTCGGAGTAATTTCAATCTACTTATGCATGATGTGAACTGATGGCCAGGTTATAGTGTTTTATGTTCACTCTTATAGTGTCAGTGTCACAGGTCTGTTCCACACAGAATGGAATCTTTGATTTGTTATACAATTCATCTGGCTTAGGGCTATTGCTTGCTAATACGATATACATGGTGTTATCCATGTTTTGTGATAGTTTAAATTTGGTGATATTCCACTGGGACTGGAAATACTCGTGAAAAAATGGTGTATTACCTCTCTTGGTAATTAATATTTGTATGGTGTTATTGATGAACCGTGCAACAGAATCTTGAGTATGAGTCATATGTTTGGTGTTTATATCATACTTAATGCTTATGTCTTTTGCGTGAAAATATTATTAATTGATCAAACTAATTTAAGCTTAGTTCTCGATGATTATTTTTGTGGTACTAGAAAATGAAACTTTTTTATCTGTACTGCGTTGTATTATTTCTTCTTTTTTCTCCTGTTGGTTTTGCTTCCTACAACCATCATTTTCATTACAAAGCATCTCTCTCTCTTAGCTGCTCTTTCCATCGCCTTGTACTGGTTATAAAAAGTACCGTGAGCATATGGCAGACTCTCTAAATGAGAAATACAAAATATTCAGAAAGAGTGGGTTTAGGATCTAGGGTTACTTATCTTTAAAATTGGTCAATGTGTTTGTTGGTGTCATCTCGAGTTACTATTGGTGCCTATGATTTGGATTATTAATCGTTCGATTTGTTCAGGTGATGGGGCAGCTGCCAACTTGGCCTGCTGAAGAACGACTACTTTACAGGAGGGGGATGGAGTCAGGGAAGCTCCTGTGCCGGTGGGAGCGACGGTTCCACAGCGAGATGATCGTTCGTCACCTCTGAGTTGGAGGATGACCAAGGCTGGGATTGTTTTTCACCACCGAGTTGCGGTAAGTAAGGAATTTTCCAGATAGTGGTGGATGGTTTTTTTTCTCCAAATGGTGGTGGATGTATGCATGTGTGTGTTCGGCATACAATGGGGGAAATAGACACGGCCTTGCTCGTGCGCTGCAGGTGCTTGGACGCGGTCTTGCACACAGAGCGCAAGGAGATGCTCGAGCAGATGCGCACCTACTACATGCTCTCGAACGAGGAGCGTGGCCACGTCTCCGGCGGCAACCAATCGGCGGTGAACGGCAGGGCTCTGGGCTCTCCAGCATGGCCCGGGACAGTGACAACGACGATGACAGGATGTCATTTCTGACGAGAAGCTTGGACTGGAACACTCTGCTCGGCTTATCCTCGGATCACTCCCCTGTTTCTCCCACCAGGCAGATGAATCTAACGCGATCATATTCTGGTGAGTTTTAGTTCGGTCCTAGATTATCTACTGCCCAAAATCCTTGCTTGCATATATTGTTAGCATCTTGATGTATTGTTAGCATCTTGATGAGATTTGTTTTCCATGCAGATTCGTCCGATGTTGCCGGCGCCTCCTTTGATCTGACCCGGTTGCGTCTTCATTCATGGATCTGCGGGTTAACCCTTCTTCTTCTCCTCCTTTTTGGTCCTCTTCTGTTAAGAGTGCTAGGTATACTGTGACATGGCCAGGTGTTGTGTGTTTGGCCTGCAAAGGCCATTTGTTGTTTGTCTTGCCTCTGCCAAAGGCCAAAGGTGCTACTGGTTGTTTTTAGTGGGGTGTAGATTTATGTCTTTTCCTCTTTGTCTGGTCCCGGTAGGGCCTGCAATTGCCCCTTCTCTTGGTGGAGTATTTGTGGTTTTGTTGCTTTTAGTCTAGCTAGGTTCCAAGGAAGGGGATATTTAGTTTTTTCTTGTTCTGTTGGCGGCTTATTATGCAGTCGAACATTGGATCTAGCTGCGTTCTTGCAATTGATGTATTATGTTGCCAGTCTGTAGCTTCCCTTGTAAGATGCAATATAGATTGGTTGTTGTGATTTCTCATTAGACGATTCTATTATGTGTTGATATCGTTGGATTTTCCATTGTAATTCATTTCTGAGCGTCCTGATATAGACTGTGAAAATGTTACTACTGTTGATTATACGAAAAAGATGAAAAAACATACTAAATGCTGGAGCCAAGTCTGCAATGTTACAACGCTAGAGCTATCGATTCTGCATCCATTATTGCACCACTTTGCTGGTTGTTTCAACTTTCATCATTTAATTCAGCAGCGTTGTATTCTCATAAAGCCATATAAGCGATGATTGTCAATGCAGTCCTGCATAGTTAGGTTAGTAATGTCAACTATCAAGTAAAGTCTACACCTAAAAACGACAAAATTCAGAAATCTTTCAGAATCTTATAAGCAGCGAATTGATTTTCTCCATCCCATCTTTTATAATGTACAGGTAGCACTCAAGACACTTGTAGTGGTTCATAGGCTTCTGCAAGAGGGGGATCCTACATTTCGGGACAGCTTCTTAATATTACACAAAGGGGGTGTATTCTGCAGATCTCAAACTTCAAGGATGACTCCAGTCCAGTTGGTTGGTATCTCTTCATTTGGTTGGAAATACTATTGGCATGTTTATTATCCTTTGATTTTTCTATGTAGTAAGATTGAGTGTTGTCCAACTTGGGACTGTTACGCATAGGTTCGCATGTGCTAGGGATTACGGTCATCCCCATATCTGTCGTACATTTGAGCTGTATATGAGGGGTGCCGGTCAACCCGGACATTTGTGACTATCTATGTACCAATGTACCAATGTTGTGTCTACATAGAGCTTGTGTCTGATATAATCTTAATGTGACCGTTTTGCAGGCTAAATGTTTGTAGATTGAGGAAACTGTTGCTATTAAGAAATGTGCTCAGATTAGTTTAGGATATATCTTTGAATCTTCCAGAAGAAAGACTGAGGAAACTGTCTACATTGTTTAACTTCTTGGAGGTGGATGTGCTTGGCCAGAAGAAAGGATGGACGCTGGCAACCTCGCTGCCTTTACACATACACATCCTAGGTATAGCAGACCATCATCCCTTCTAATTTGTTTCCGTAGAATAGGATGAACACCCACAACTCAGTTTGGGTTCATACACTGTGTTCTCCAATGACTCTTGATGCTTGATGTGATTCAACATGGATATTTTGTTCCTATTGATTTACAGGTTATACTAATGAAGTTTTAGTCATCAAGGGTGTATCATATCTTGGCAGCTTAGTATTGTAACTGAATGTTCTTCTGCATTCAAGATAAAAAATGTTCATCTGCATTTATTTATTTGTTAGTTTAGTATGAATGAGCAAAGAACTACATAATTTATGTTCTTTAGTATTCACGTGAATTAATTTTGACCTTAGTTTGTATGCTGAAAGCTATTGAAATTTAGCCATTATTGTCTCTTGTTGTGTTGTGTGAGTCAATTCGTTGCTGTTGTTCATCGGGATCTGAAACCAGAGGTCGGTTTGTTTTCAGATATTTAGCAGCTAATATTAGTTCATCATATTGTCTTTTAGTTACTATTATCAACCTGGGAGTTCCTTAATGCCATACCATATTTTTCTTTGATTGTTGTTTCTTTATATTTTAATCCAAAGTACTTCTGTTCTTTCAGCAGATGCAATACAAAGCTTTTGCAATGACAAAAGACATTTGTGTTACCTTTTCCCAGAATTTTCTATTCTCATCGAAGGAGGAAAACTCACCCTTGAAGGTCATAGACTTTGGTTTGTCTGACTTTGTAAAGCCAGGTTAGTCTAACATAGTAACATGGTTCCATTCAGATTTTTGTTTAACATTTTGTTTTACTACATTTAAATGTGACTGTATTTTTAAGAGTTACCTAACGTCGCTGTTATGTAAATATATTTTCTTTCCCACATTTTTTTTTGCATTGAGTACTTGAGGTACCTAACGTCGCTGTTATATAAATATATTAGTGTGCACAGTTAGTTTCATACCATTATGTCCTGAAGCCATGTCTTATGGATGTCCATTTATTTCGCAGGCCCTAGCTAAGACATTGACAGCAAATCAACTCTTCTATCTGAAAGAGCAGTCTGTAATACTGGGTCCAAACAAGAGTGGTTATATCTCCTTGCAAAATTTGAAATCGGTTAGTAATATTACATTCGTCATTTAGTCTAATTTACAGCATGCAGTTCCTGAAAATGGAAAATGGAACTTGCAGGCTCTGGTGAAGAATTCGACAGACGCAATGAAGGATTCAGCTGTATGATTTGTTAGACTGGGACGCCCACTTACCAGCCAGGATGGTGTACCAGGTATGCACCCTTCAGTACAGAAAATTGGATTTCGAAGAGTTTGTGGCCTCTGCCATCAGCGTATATCAGATGGAAGCTCTGGAGACCTGGGAACAGCACGCTCGGAGCGCATACGAGCTATCTTTAGTAGAACTGGTATAGTAGTTTTCATTAGTAGATAGTAGTTTCACTACTGAATCCAGTCTTCGCTTCTAGCTAAAAATAACCAAGGTCTTCTGAAAATCAGAGACTACTATACCAGTTTTTCATGTCTCGGTGAATCTGGAACAACCTTATTAATTATTTGCAATTGCATGTACTGACTATTGCGTGCGTGCATGTGTGTGTGTGTGTTCTGTTTACTCACTCTTTTTCCCCTCTCTGATTTGTCCGCCGAACTATTGGGTTCATTTGAAGGCAATGATGTTATTGATTTACTCTAGCGGGAATTTTTGTAGAAAATATATAGTTTTTCTTAACGACAAGGGCTTACCCTTTGATTTTTGTTATCATAAATCAGTGTCCTATAGGACATAGTAAGTGTATAGTGATTTTTTTTAGTTCTCGCAATGTTTGTGTCTTTCATGTTCAGTTGGTCTATTAGTGTAGTGCTTATTGAACTTCTTTTGGAAAGGAGGCCAGTAAGAAGATGGCACCATGCATCTCAGTGCCACTGATTTTTTGCTTGGGTACACAATATTTTGAGCTGGAACATTCTGAATAATAGTTTGAATTTCTCTAATTAAACATTAAGTATACATAGAGTATTTTCTGTTTTTCACCACCGAAATCCATGGTACTAAGATATTTGCTTAATCTATAAACATCTGATATATTTCATAGATTAGGCAAATGCAACCTATAGGTCATTTTTGTGTTGCAGAACTGGCATGATGCAGAACTCGCATGGTGTTCCCTGTTAAAAGGAGAAAATATAATTTTGTTATTTTGTACAATTTGTTCTTTGTTTTGATCTGAAGAACCAAGCGACACCTAGCTTTTCATCGATCTCTCCATCATTGTTCATTATCTAGAACCATGCATGATACTGCATCTGTGCACTTAAATCTCGGTTTTAGTTTTGTAGGCTGTGCATATCGGAGATGGAAATCATCTTGCTGCTGTCCAACACAGCAGAAGGTGAGATATCTTATGTGACTATAAAAATTCGTTCACAATCTTCTCTCCTTCATGATGAATTGCTTCATACCAAAGTTCCTGTTGTCCATACAATTTTCATGATTTGTGTGATAGAATCTTTGGAATTATTTTAGAGGCCAGGTAGGGCCATGCTAATTTAACAACTTTTTTGTTCTAATGCAGTGTGATGTATCGGTCCTGTTTGAATTGAAAGAGGAGCAAAGAATAAAGTATAAAATCGCGGGACATCCCATGACAAGCCCTAAGGAAGAAGAAATAAGTCTTTGGTCCTGCAGCGGGAGCCTAGGGTTGGTTGGTGCCTCTACATGATGAAAGCATCATCCTAATTTTGCACTCGAGGTCGGTTTTGTGTTGGTCTCCTGTATGGGCTACCGGCTGCTTGTATTCCCTTCTCCAAGTGTATTGGTTGTATAGGACATCACAGTTGAATGTTTCTTCTTCACTTTATTTTTATTATGTATGAATGCATATGCTAAATCTGAATTACTACTGACTTAGAATTATATGTTTGACCAAAACGCTGGGACTGGCACCCTTGCGCCAAGGCGCGATCCCGATCTAGTTTTTTTACTGAGGCCGCTCGATTGCTTTGCCAGCTCGCGCTAGCCACGTAGGCGTCGGTTTACTGTGGCGATAGAAGACAAAAAAGAAAAAGGTGAACCCCTGCCCCCCCCCCCCCCCTTCGCATTCGTCCTCTCCCTTCCCCCCGCCGCCGCCCCATCCAAGCTTCTCGTCGTCTCCACTCTCTATCGTCGGCTAGGGATGGAGGGGCAGCCGGCATCCACCTCGAGGCAGAGGGGTGAGCAGAAGGACGGCCGTTGTTCGACTCTTCTCGTTTTTTCCTCCGAAGTCGCGGGTAGGGTTGCCGCTGCTGCTGCCGCCGGCGACTCATCCCAGCTCCCACTCGGCTAGCAGCTCATGGGGAACTAAGATGCCGCGCCTCTGCAGGTGACTTCTCCATCGCTCCTGACCCGCGCCGCAGAGGCGTCCCCTCCACCCAACGGATTGAGCTGGGGAGCGGCGCGTCCATGGTCGCCCGCGCCTCTTATCCGGAGCACCTACAACAATGTGAGTCAGTTCATCTGCTCTCCCCCCTTCTATTTTCTTGTTCCTCTTAGTTCCATTGTGTCCAGATCTGTTTTGTTATTGTTAGATTCACGCCAATTTGATTGTTTCATATAGATATTACATTATTTGGTCACACCTCTAATGATTATGGGTAAATTAGATACTTCAGAGTCTATTATTTACATTGTTGGTAGAGAATCTCACATTTATAATCTAAGAAAAGTAAACAATCAGGACCTTTTGTTATTCCTGATTTCTCTCTGCTTCGAGTGCAGAAGCAGGATACTTGATGGAAGAAAGGTTAGTAACAATGCTCTCAACTTTCCACTAACTGACAGTAAATCGATATAAGGAATTTGGTACTGTTTTACAATGCAGGCAGTACGTTCCAACTTACATTGAACAACATAACTCTGCATCATTTTGTTTTCACAAAACTAACTTGTGAAAGATCACCCTATACAAATTGCCAGCTTTATTTTGCAAAACAAACAATATTAGTATGACGAAGAGTAGGACAAGCTGTTGTACAGGTCATATCATGGGGTTAGTGACCTGAAAGTTGAAGCAACAATATATGCAAAATTCTAGAGTCGGGTCTACACCAGCACTCATTCTGGAATTAGTTTGGGTTCCGTTTGTCATTTTCTCCTACCAATTCATATCTAAACAAGTAAATATACCATTTCACTTAAGAATTCAGATAGATGTAAGTTCCAGATGTTAAACGTATCATATCTGTAACCATGATCTACTCAGTTCAGAGGAAACATAACTTTGAATACTTTACTATTATTATTTAGTCTCTGAATCCAGTAATTCAGTTTAGAGAAAACATAACTTTGAATATGGATTCCTCTTTACTTTGAAATTCAGTGCGATTCATTTTTAGATATCATGAGACTAGACATTCCATGGTTTCGATTCAGATGCCTGTTGTTTAATAATATGATTCTTCTCCGTATCAGCTGTTTGTAATAGTTAAGATTGGATAGTATGGTTTCTATTGGACAAGTACTAGCAAGAATACGAAGTGATAAATGTGTTTTCCTTTCCATTAGAGGAGGAATTTTGTGGATAATGGGAGGAGGAATGTATACATCAATCATGGAAGGAGGAGGATAGACGAGTGAGCGAGGCGTGCAGAAATGGAAGAGAGCATTCGTCGAACCGTTTATGTCTTTGAACTCGACCATACTGTGAGTAATTTATGATTGTATTAGTGTGCATATCATAGCTATATTCTTGAGTGCCTGTTGGATCTAATGATTTTGACCATCTGTTAGGAGACAGAGGAAAGGCTTGCTCAGATCAGGTACAAAATTGAGAGTGGGAGAGGTAAGAGAGAATCTGCTGAAACTGAGGTTACAACAGATTAGGTACTCCCTCTGTAAACAAATATAAGAGTGTTTAGACAACTAAAGTAGTGATCTAAACGCTTTTATATTTGTTTACGGAGGGAGTACTTTACTTCTATTTAACACATACATACTACTCTCTAATGTGCAATCTGCATACAGGGCCTCCTAAATAAAAATAAAAATTAATCTTCTTGGTAGATTGACTTGTCTATAAACTAATTTGCGGCGTAGTTTGAAAAAAAGCAAAAGACTCAGATACAATCATAGGACTACAATATGAATTTTGAGGAGTGTCCCTCATCCCGTCATATGCCTCTCTCAGTTTTTACTACATGATTCTAGGTGATGATCTTAGATATACCTAGGAAGATCAAATTACTTGAACTCCCATTTTCACATGCATGTCATATCTAATCTTAGAAAAAAACATTGGAGTGGTTGTTTTGATGTACCTTCCGTTCTTATTAACCATATAGTTATCTACATTAAGTTCCTTATAAATACACTATATGTTAATTTTCAGAAGAAGGAAAATAAGTGTGAGCATTGTTCTTCAAACATATGATTTACATGTTGAATTGTCCAACCATCCTATGATTTATGCTTACACAAGATGAGTGTAGTCACATACACAATAAAATTATGAATGTGCTATTATCCGCAGACAACAAAATGGAAACTGAAGAAAGAATGGTTGCCTGATTGTTACTTACTGTATTGGATCTCTATATTCTTTAAAAAGGTATGTGTCTTCAAGAAGTAAACTTAGCATTATATATTTGTACAAGGTCTGGGGTGCATCTGATTCTCAAGAGTTTAGCCCAATTTTCATTATCCTTGAGAAAGATAATTACACTCTAGATGTTATGGCTCTGCAATTTTTAGTGAACATAATTGAGGGCTCTGCAATTAAGTTACCTGGGACCTTGATTAAATTAAGCGTTGTTAACAAGATTTTGTACAAGAAGCTGGAGCAAAACGTATCTCAATGAATGGAAATAAGATAAAATTTAGACTCTTTGTCCTGGTATTATCATATTCTGAGCTTTATACAGATGCTCATATAGTAGTTTTTGGTTCATTATGTGGTACCTCTAAAAATCGAAGTGTTTATGTGATTGGTTTACCAAAATACCTTTTCAACTAGCGGCAGATTTAGCTAAGAGAAGGTGGGATGGAGATGGAAAATTTCCTTTTTGTGATTAAAAGAATTCGGTTGACCATGTCGCTAGAATGTGCCTTGTAAAATGTGAGTTTAACCTGCCGCTCAAAGCATGTAGCATGCATGATGTTTTAGCTAGATTATGAGCTCATCTAGAAATGGGAGGTTACTTGATGTGACTGGCTGTTGTGTTATGATATTTGTAGAATACAAAAGTGTGAAGACATTTTTTATGATCTTGTGGGTGTGGCATCACATATTTCTCACTTGTCCTTCTTATGGCATAGATTCAGAAACGAGAGTATAGAGAGCTACATTGCCAAAGCGCAAAAAAGACTACATGATTGTCCTGAATTGCTACAAGAAGTTGTATGAAGTCTTTTCCTGTATGTTCGAAGTAGGCAATATACGATTTAGGTATACTTTCAAAATCACTCATGATTGGCATGAGTCCCTGTCAATGAATCATGTGGTGAACTGGTGATGCAAATTTCTATCATCCCAGCCATCGGATCTGACAAAAGCTTGCAGTATGGAGTATCTTCAACCTCATCGACGTTGAGCGAGCGAAAGTAAGCACACATGACCTATTTTAATTCCGTCGAAGTTTGTTTAGAAGCTTTATTAACACAATTTTTCATTTTTTAATGATATTTGTTGAGATATTGATTTTGAGGCGGCAGGATTCTCTTGCTTAGGGGTTTCCTGTGCAAGTTGCTCCTATTTGTTTTAAATATTCAGTTTAAGATATGAATTTCACCAATGAATGTCTTTTGTGTCCGTTCCCTATTGTGTTTTTAGATGAACCAAATCAGTTAGTTTTTTATGGATACTAGCTCCTTTTACTTGAGGAACACAAAGAAAGGAATCTATATGAAATTTTAGCAAGCATTCTACATAAGCAACTTCGTATTTTGGGATGCCTTTTCTACTTTTCTTATTCATTTGTAATGGATATGAGCTAACATATATATCGTATTGTTGGGTATCTGGACTACCATTACTTAATGAAACAGATTTGGTCCAACTTTTACCGATGTCCAGTTGTCCACATACATACATGAGTACCATCAGACATCATAGCAAGCATGTTCTTTTTTTGTACATTGAATTCTTGGTTAACTGAACTTTTCTTTTCTCATTTCTACCATTTAGTGACTCAATTTGCAACAATAGGCTAAAGAAAATGTAGTGTATTATGTCCAGAATGTTTAAAAGGGAACGGTTAGGTTTGTAATATTGTGTGCATCTAAAGAGAAGGTTTGGAGTTCAAACAGTTCTCATAAATTTACGCAAATGATATCCACTTCAGAAATATCAATCCTATGTTCGTAAGAAACATTGTATCTTGCTTTTACAGGGGATATATTGAAGCGGTAAGAGAACTTGACCAGCAAATTCAGTTATCTGGTGATGTTCAGTTTGACGACATTGTTGTTGCCTGCGGCAGGTATTTAATCATCACCCACTCTATCCTTTTCTATGGACGTAGTTATGCGTGCTTGTGTCAGGCCTAGATCCTGAAAGTTGTGACACTAACACTTCACGGCTTGAAGATATTGAACTTTTTGCAGTGGTGGAACCATGTTTTTCCATTAGGATCAAAATTGTGTATCTTAACGGCAAACATATGAACTTTCTGTGGCTATTGTCTTACCCTGGTGAAGTTTAAATACTAATTATCTACAAGTAGGATAGACCCATGTTTTTTCTGTTTGCAATGACCCTGAATACTTCTATGATTATGTTCAAGGCCTGATTGATGGACTACAATCTGGCTTGGATTCACATGATATTTTATCCATAATGTCAGGTAATTAAATGATGACTGGAGAAGAAGATCAAATTGTTCAGCTTTCCTTTAAGATACTCCATACATTTCTTTTTTTTACTTCGCATAAAAGATTTGTTTGAAGTCAAACTACGCAAAGATTGACCAAGATTGTATTGAAAAACATCAACATTTGTAGTACTAAAGTTATATAGTATGAAGACTGTTTTCATGATGTATCTAATGGTATTGATTTTATACTGTGAATGCTGATATTCTTTCTTATAAAGTTTGTCAAAGTTTACAAAGTTTGACTTTAGATTTTTATATGCAAACTAGAAAGCAACAGAGAGAGTATCTTGAGACATAAGATTTTGTGAAAGATGGTGCCTTTGGGTGGATGAACACATGTTTAAGGATCTTTGGTGGTCGACAGGAGGAGCACGGGTGCTTGCGACGACAACAGCGACGAGCCAAAGGAGACAACGTGGATTCGTTGTATGGGACACCCTACAGGCTCTGCTATTGCTGACTCTGCACCACCCCGACCTTGAACCACTCCATCCTTAGATACCCAACTCTATTTGTTTTCTATTGTGATATCTAACAGATCCGGGTTTAGGACAAACGAACATGGATTGTGTTCCCTGCATTTTCTAATTTGTTTCAATGGAATATGCCTCTTAAGGTGTTTGATATTCTTTTTTTAACAACTAGCGATCATTGCACTGCATAGACACGTTAACAAATACATAAGCAAGATTAGTACGCACAGTACCGCAGAGGAGGCGTGCCCCTGCCACTAGTAGAAGAGATCAAGGAGCTTCTTGGCTCTTAGGATGAATTCCATGTGTGCTGGGCTAGGCGATCCGCGAATCGCGCGACACATAATCTAGTTAGGGATGGCTGCCTTAATAAGTTGTGCAAGACTTGGTTTTCGATTCCCCCCTCTTGTATTCATGGCATTGTTGTGGCTGAGGCCACTTAGTTACTAAATTGGCAACGACGTTTTACTAAAAAAAAGTTGTGAAACTTTATGCATGTGTATATCAAAGTATTAATTCAAATCATCTCTTGTATTCATGCATTTTGTCAAATCAATGGCAGGTCAGTGAGCCGTGTTATGTGAGAGAGAGCCTCCCCTAACGACTGCAAGTGGTGGAATGGTACAAATCCTTTCCTTCTAGATTTTCTATAGCAATTTCAACCATTTGTATCTTTTAAACTATACTGTTACCTTTGAAACGTTTCATATATTTGAATTCCTGACAGTAAGAGCTTTAGAATAATATCAAACTTGGATGCATTTCAAACATGTTTTAATTTCAACATTTTAAATGAGTGAAATCAGGTTTATGAAATAAGTGAAATAAGTTTCTTTAATTCAGTGAAACCAATATTTTGAAATAAGTGAAATTGTATTTTTTATATGACTTTTTGTTGAAATAAGTGAAATCAGCTTTCCAAAAGTAAGTGAAACGATTTTCTAAATTGAAACTAATTATTCCAAATCATTTTTTATAAATGAGCGAAATCCGTTTTATGAAGCGAGCGGGACTTTTTTCAATCAATAATTTTTTGAATTGCGTGAAATAGGTTGTTAAAATAGTTGAAATCGGTTCTTTTGCATTGAGGGAAATCAATTTTGAAATATATTTTCCTCAACTGAGTGAAATTATTTTCTTCATATAAGTGAAATATGTTTCTTCACATGACTGAAATTGGTTTTTTGAACATAAATAAATGAGTTCTTTTTAAATGATTGAAATCAACTTTCTGAAATGAGCGAAACTAGTATTTTGAAACGACTAAAATCTTTGTTTTCTATTGTGTGAAAATATGTTCTCTCAACTGAGTGGAGTATGTTTTCTCAACGGAGTGAAATTGTTTTTTCTTAAATGGGGGACATCACTTTCTTCTGATGAGTGAAATTAGCTATTTTTTAAATAGGTGAAATGTGTAAAAACAATTAATGGAGTGAAACACGTTTCTGAAATTGGTATCTGAATTTTGTGAAGCTCCTTATTTTTGTGAAACTCCCTATTTCATTTTCAGTTATTTTTCATATTTTGATTGGGCATAAATCCATCTTTTTCAAAATTAGTGAAATATGTTTTAACAAATGAGTGAAATATGTGTTTTAAATAAGTGAAACCAATGTTTACAAATGAGTGAAATTATTATTTTGAAAATTACGAAATAGGAGGAAACACTTTTATGAAATAGCTGTATTTCTGCACCCAGGCTCAGCCGCACCTGCAGATGAACATTAAATTTGAAACAAATAGTAAACAAAGACAAACAAAGGTGAAGTTTTTACACATGAAAGTTGACAGAATCTTCTAAGTGCATGCCAAATTTGAAGGTTATTGAAAATTTGAGGAGCTCGTGGTAAAAATAACAAATTCGGCATGTCAAAAGAAACTTTCAAAAGGTGCATTGTGTAGACGGGATTTTGTTTTTTATGACGGGATCCTCAAATGTCCTAACACCTTGAAATTTTGCACGCACCTAGAAAATTCTCTTTGAATTATTATGCTATTTTTTGAATTTACTGTTCACCCAGAGTAGATGAGCATCGGTATCGTTTTGAATTATTGTGAAACAATCTTATGTTTCGTGAAAGTAATTCAAAAAGATAATTAAAATGTATAAAATAAAAGTAGTTCAAATATATTCAAGATTGATCTTGTTCTAAAGGTCTTGTCAACACGATTTTAAATATATAGAAAGTTTAAAAAATAGATATTTATTTAAAATATATCAATCATTCAAAATATAAGGATGAAATAAAATGCATGTCATGTATGTGGGGAGAGAGAGTATCATGCATGCCCGGTCTCTTCATTCCAACTGGTCTCTCTCTCCTGACAAAGTTGTATGGCATGAATGTATTTTGTCAGATGTGTTAGTGCATGTCAGTCGCATTTATTTAGTATAAAAGGTGTGATCGATTTTCGTGTTTATACTCTGACAGAGCCCATGAATCTTGATGAATTGCATCCACATGCACGCACACACGCACTGCAACGGCCGGAGCTGAGCTGCCGCCGCGACTGCGGCCGCGCGGTCGTAAGCAGGCGCCACGCGGACGGACGTTCATCCCTCCTCATTGATCGTGCGTGCCGGTGATGCCATGGTGGCGGGGGGACGCCGCCGACGAGCAGCCAGGGACGTGCACCAGGCTGGTGGCACGGTGCCGAGGGTGAGGGCGACGACATCAGACGTCCAACCGGCTGTCGCCGCCTAGCCGGATCACCTCACCTCGTCTTCCAGCTCAAGCGCCCACCATCTCCTATGCCCGCTGGAGCTGGAAGCGACACCAGGACCAGGTTAGTTTTCACCCGCCTGCTAGGTGCTTGCGTTTATTCCCCATCCAGACATGACTTGTGCTCTGTGGTATCTGGCATAACCGTGGATAGATTGTTGATGCTTGCAAACCATACATTACAGATTTTTATTTATGACGCAGGAGAGCAGTCTACTGGTTTTAAACCATGTACTGTTATGACGCCACCAAGGGCAAGCCTGATGACGACGATCTTGATCCTGCACAACAGGAAGCTTTTGACAAGATCGATATCCTCTTCAAGGACGCCCTTCTGAGTGTTCTTGACGATTCCATTATGGATTCATACATGTCGTTTGAGAACGGCAAGAACATGCGGGTTGCGCTCGAGGCCAATTTTGGGGCCTCAGACGCTAGCAGCGAATTGTACGTCATGGAGCAATTCTATGACTACAAGATGACTGATGAGCGCTCTGTTGTTCAACAAGCTCATGAGATACAGTCTCTCGCGAAGGAGCTTGAGTACTTCAAGTGTGTGTTGCCGGACAAGTTTGTGTTCGAAGGCATCATTGCCAAGCTTCCACCTTCGCGGAACAATTTTGCTACTTCTTTGAAACACAAGAGACTGGAGTTTTCCGTTTCGGATCTCATTGGATCTCTTGACGTTGAGGCGAAGGCGAGAGCAAAAGACACACGTGCTCGAGCTGTTGAGGGAGCTTCTAGTGCCCACATGGTACAGAAAAAGAACTTCCATCTCAACAAGCCCCAAAACAACAAGAACAAATCTCAGGGCAAAGGCAAGTTTGTTGCAAAGAATAAGCCGTCACACTCTACCAACTTCAAGAAGAATTCCTATAAGAAGGGGAAGGGACTATGCCATGTCTGCGGTGATCCTAATCACTGGGCTCCGAGATGTCCTAACCGCTATGAGAAGCGCGAACCTAAGAAGAGCGGAAAGTCTGCTAATGTTGTCATCGGTGATACTGATATGAAGGATTCTGGGTACGGTATTTTTCTATCATCCTTTCAGTATGTCATTCTCCTAATTGGTTAATTGACACAGGTGCTAACGTACATGTTTGTGCTGATGCCTCCATATTTTCTTCTTATCAGGTCACATGGACTTCTCCCGTGCTGATGGGTAATGGGTCACATGCCATCGTTCGAGGTGTCAGAACGGTCGATCTGAAGTTTACTTCAGGGAAGATTGTGCGCTTGAAGAACGTTCACCATGTGCCCTCCATAACTAAAAATCTCATCAGCGGTCCCTGTTTGTGTCAAGATGGTTTTAAGTTGGTTTTCGAGTCCAATAAAGTTGTAATTTCTAAGTATGGACAATTTGTTGGAAAAGGCTATGAGTGCGGATGCTTGTTCCGCTTGTCTTTGTTAGATATTTGCACTAAAGTTATTAATAATGTTTGCCACGATAATGAGTCCAATGTTTTGCATGCATGACTTTGTCATATTAACTTTGGTTGCATGACGCGGCTAGCCAATATGAGTTTAATTCCGAAATTCACTATTGTCAAGGGCTCCAAGTGCCAAGTGTGTGTGCAAGCTAAGCAACCTCGCAAGTCCCATAAGACTGCAGAGGCGAGAGACTTGGCTTCACTAGAGCTTATACATTCTGATCTTTGTGAGATGAATGGCGTGTTGACAAAAGGTGGAAAGAAATACTTCATGACGATGATTGATGACTCCACACTAGATATTGTTACGTGTATCTTCTGAAATTAAAAGACGAGGATTTTTTTTTTCAAAAACTATAAAGCTGAAGCAGAGAACCAACTTGATCGAAAAATTAAACGGCTTAGGTTTGATCATGGTGGAGAGTATTTTTCCAATGAATTTGATTCGTTTTGTGTGGAACATGGTATAATTCATGAGAGGACGCCTCCCTACTCACCTCAGTCAAATGGGGTGGCCGAAAGAAAGAACCGAACTCTAACTAATTTGGTTAACGCCATGTTAGACACATCGGGTCTCTCCAAGGCATGGTGGGGGGAGGTGCTAATAACTGCATGTCATGTCCTAAGCCGAGTTCTCACAAAGCATAAAACCATTACTCCATTTGAGGAATGGGAAAGAAAAAGGCTGAAACTCTCTTATCTACGTACTTGGGGTTGTTTGGCGAAAGTCATATACCAATTCCCAAGAAGCGCACGCTTGTACCAAAAACCGTGGATTGTGTTCTCCTGGGCTATGCTTTTCATAACATTGGCTATAGATTTTTGATAATAAAATCTAAGGTATCTGACATGCATGTTGGTATGATTATAGAGTCGAATGATGTGACTTTCTTTGAGGACATATTTCCTATGAAGGATATGCCTAACTCATCAAATCAGGAGATACCTACTCTATCTACTCAGGAATTTTCTGTAATTCCTGAACCCAAAATTGAGAATCGTAAGGAGGATGACAATGAAACTGCTGTAAGGAGTAAAAGATGAAGGACTGCAAAGTCCTTTGGTGATGATTTCATTGTGTACCTCGTGGATGACACACCCAAGACTCTTTCAAAAGCCTATGCATCTTCTGATGCTGACTACTAGAAGAAAGCTGTCCGTAGCGAGATGGATTCCATCTTAGCTAATGGAACCTGGGATGTCACTGATCGTCCTTATGGGTGCAAACCCGTGGGATGTAAGTGGGTGTTCAAGAAAAAGCTTAGACCTGATGGTACAATTGAAAAGTACAAGGCATGGCTTGTGGCCAAGAGTTATACCCAGAAAGAAGGAGAAGACTTCTTTGATACTTATGCACATGTGGCTAGACTGACCACTATTCGGGTGCTACTATCACTGGCTGCCTCACACGGTCTCCCCGTTCATCAAATGGACGTTAAGACGGCTTTCCTCAATGGAGAGTTGGACGAGGAAATTTACATGGATCAGCCCGATGGTTTTGTAGTACCTGGTCAAGAAGGAAATGTGTGCAAGTTATTGAAGTCTTTATATGGACTTAAACAAGCTCCTAAGCAGTGGCACGAGAAGTTCGAAAGAACATTAACTGTTGCATGCTTTGTTGTAAACGCAGCTGACAAGTGTGTATACTATCGCCATGATGGGGGCGAAGGAGTTATTCTCTGTCTGTATGTCGATGACTTACTGATCTTTGGAACCAACCTTGATTTAATCGAGGAGGTTAAGGATTTCTTATCTCGTTGTTTTGAGATGAAAGATCTAGGAGTAGCTGATGTTATTCTAAACATTAAGGTGCTGAGAGATGAGAATGGTGGGATTACACTGCTTCAATCTCACTATGCCAAAAAGGTCTTGAGTCATTTTGGGTATAGCGACTGCAAGCCTTCTCCAACTCCATATGATGCTAGTGTGTTGCTTCGAAAGAATCGACGGATTGCTAGAGATCAACTGAGGTATTCTCATATTATTGGCTCGCTTATGTATTTGGCGAGTGCCACGAGGCCTGATATCTCGTTTGCTGTGAGCAAACTAAGCCAGTTTGTATCAAAACCAGGAGATGATCATTGGCATGTGCTTGAGACAGTTATGCGCTATTTGAAAGGCACTGCGAGCTATGGGATTCACTATACTGGGTACCCGAGGGTACTAGAGGGTTATAGTGACTCAAACTGGATATCTAATGATGATGAGATTAAGGCCACACGTGGTTATGTTTTTACACTTGGTAATGGCATTGTTTCCTTGAAGTCTTGCAAGCAGACAATCTTAACGAGGTCAACTATGGAAGCAGAACTCAGAACATTAGACACGACCACTGTTGAAGTAGAGTGGCTTAGTCAGCTCTTGATGGACTTACATGTGGTTGAAAAACCAGTACCCGCTATCCTGATGAACTGTGATAATCAAACTGTGATCATAAGGATAAACAGTTCTAAGGATAATATGAAGTCTTCAAGGCATGTGATGTCTACTACGCAAAATTCTTGTAGACTATGTTGGGCCTCCAAGCGCAGAGTTTTGTAGGATATTAGCAATTTTCCCTCAAGTGGATGACCTAAGGTTTATCAATCCGTGGAAGGTGTAGGATGAAGATGGTCTCTCTCAAGCAACCCTGCAATTAAATACAAGAAATCTATTGTGTCCCCAACACACTCGATACAATGGTAAATTGTATAGGTGCACTAGTTCGGCGAAGAGATGGTGATGCAAGTGCAATATGGATGGTAGATTAGGTTTTTGTAATCTAAAATTATAAAAACAACAAGGTAACAAGTAACAAAAGTGAGCACAAATGGTGTTGCAATGCTTGGAAATAAGGCCTAGGGTCCATACTTTCACTAGTGCAATCTCAACAATGCTAATATAATAGAATCATATGATCATCCCTCAACGTGCAACAAAGAATCACTCCAAAGTTCATAAATAGCGGAGACCATAAGATGAAATTGTTGTAGGTAGTAGAACCACCTCAAAGTTATCCATTTCGATCAATCTATTGGGATGTTCCTATAAGTGTAACAAACAACCCTAGAGTTCGTAGTAAAATAACACCTATGATACATATCAATCAACCGTAATATCACCTAGATACTCCAATGTCACCTCAAGTATCCGTGGGTTAATTATTCGACACACATCAAACAATTTCAGATTCATCATATTCATACCAACACAAAGAACTTCAAAGAGTACCCCAAGATTTCTATCGGAGAACGTAGGATAAGAACGTGTATCAACCCCTATGCAAGATTACCCCAATGTCACCGCGGGAATCCGCAAGTTGAGTACCAAAACATACATCAAGTGAATCAATATAGTACCCCATTGTCACCACAGGTATCCACATGCAATACATATATCAAGTGTTCTCAAATGCAATATTCAATCCAACATAACGATATCTTAAAGGGAAAGATTCAATTCATCACAACAAGATAGCAAGGGAATAACACCATATGATCCAACTATATTAACATGGCTCATGATACATCAAGATCGTGACATCTCAAGAACACGAGAGAGAGAGAGAGATTGAACACATAGCTACTGGTACATAGCCTCAACCCCGAGGGTGAACTACTCCCTCCTCGTCATGGCCTCTGCCAGGATGATGAAGGTGGCCACCGGTGATGGTTTCCCCCTCCGGCAGGGTACTGGAAAGGCTCCAGATGGGTATTTATTCGATATAGAGAGTTGCGGCGGTGGAGAGGAAGTTTTCCCCTAATTTCTCAGGGTTTTGGTATATATAGGATTTTTCAGCGTTGGAAACACGCCAAACGGAGCCATGAGGGGGCCACCACATAAAAAGGCGTGGCCAGGGGCTGGGCCGCACCCTGTTGCCTCGTGGTCTCCTGGCAGGCCTCCTCTGGTGGTTCTTTGCTCCATTATTTCTTATTTTCCCCAGAAAAATCATAAAAAAGTTTCGGACGATTCCAAGAACTTTTATTTTCTGCACACAACACGGTAATTCTGCTGAAACAGCGTCAGCCCGGGTTAGTTCTAAATAAATCATATAAAGTGCATCAAAACCATATAAAAGTATTGCAAATATAAGCAAACATGGCATGAATACTTCATAAATTATCGATACGTTGGAGACGTATCAGCATGTGAAGAGGAGATTGAAATCTATCAGAAAAATGAAGAACTCCGGAGTTATTGCGTTGGATTATATCGAAACGTCTAAAAACTTGGCAGATCCCTTCACAAAGGGTTTATCACGTAATGTGATAGAAAATCCATCGATAGAGATGGGTTTGAGACCCACCGTATGAGTTGTCCATAGTGGTAACCCGCTCTATGTAATCGGAGATCCCATGAAGTAGAAGTGGGAGACAAGCTATTGGGCAGTTGGAAGGGGAGTATCCCTATATTTTCTATCCCACTCCGTGAAGATGCAATACTCTCATAATCTGCATGGCAGGTTGATACTTATCTTAATGTGTTTCAAGTGGCTTATTTGGGTAAGCATAGATGTTCCTGCAGAGCATCTTCTGGGGAACACACCTATATGAATTTGACTATTAAACGTCACAGTCTGTGAGAATTGGATGGTCTCTAATAAATTCATGAAAGGCCCTGGAGTATGACGTATACGCTTCACCCACGGGGAAGCCTTGCGGCAGCCCAGGATCGGTCAAGGATTTGTGTGAAACTAGCCTCACAGAAAGCTTGTAGTTCAAGGCATAGTCCACTATTCAAGTTGTGTACTATTGTAGCATAAAATTCTAAATGGAAGTTCAACTTAACAGACTCCATCAAGAACCAGTATATAAACAATATTTTAGAACTAAGAGATGAGATGTGCCAATGAGACTTTGTGGGGATTGTTGGATTTTGCTAGTAGGCCTTTGGCCCAAAGCCCAACTAAAATCTGAAATTCTGTTGGCCCATTCCCTTGGCTGTGTGTGCGGTGTGAGTGGGAGTAAAGTTTAGCCCCATATCACTAGTTGGGAGAGAGCTACACCATATCACTAGTTGGGAGAGAGCTACACCACCTTATAAGGTGAGCTCTCGCGCACTCCTCCTCCTCACTCGCCTCGCCACGCCTCGTCACGACGCGACGCGGGTTGCGGGATTGAGCCAAGTCGAGCTCATACCTACGCGCTTATTTTTGCCGGTCAGGAACGGAGAGTCCGTCACAGACATGCCACGATCTGAGATGTCGGATCATGGGTTGTAACCGACTCGGACGTGGGTCCAGTCCACATCTCTCCATCCTGCCGCGCATATATACGTGAGGTCCCTGCCAACCCTAGCCACCGGTCACAACATATGGTTTTGCATCGTTCCAGATCATTGCGCCGCCATCCAATCCTTCTTCATCCCTCCTTCCGGCATGCACCGCAACAAAGGACAGCAGGCCTCCAGAACCCCGCCTCTCGTGATCCTGTATGGGAGAGGGGCGGTCAGGTTTTTTGGGAGCGCACTCGCGCGACTGCTGGCAGCGACTATTTCCTCAACGACGACTTCTTCCCTGATCTCGGCAACCTCTTCCTCAACGACATGGGCGACCACATCAACACTGGTGGTCCGGCTCCTGTTGCACTGTAAAGAATTCATCCGATTAATCAGTTATTTGGCCAGTTAATCGCTACTCATCGGGTGGACGAATCAAATAACACCTATTCATCCTGTTTACCTGTCAGGCCGATTAAATGGTCTATGAGACTGATTAAATAGTGTGTTAGACCGATTAATCGGTTGTCAGGCCGATAAATCCCTGTTGGCCCGCTAACTCGTGAGCAAACAAAGCCCGATTATTTGGCCCATCACCCCTCCCAGCCCCTCCTGCTCTTAAAGAGCTAGGGTTTAGCCCTCCACCCATCCCTCCCGCTCCTCTCATCCCCTCCCAAACTAGATGGCGGTTGGGCAGGTCCTCATCGGCGCATCGCCGCTTCCCCTCCTCCCCTATGTGTTGCCGCTTTCTCTTCTCCTCTACGTGCCACTACTTCACCTCCTCCTTTGGGACCTGCCACCTCTGGCAATCGACCCATTCAGACGCCCTGTGCGGCTGCCATCACCTTTCCACTATCTGTCACTGTCGCGTGGCTGCCATCTCTCGGAGTTGCGTCCTTAGGCGACATCAGAAAAAAATGTTGTTGTTATATACATGTTTGTTGATACTTTTTATGCCCACATGGATGATTGTTGTTGTATACATTTTTTCATCTATTGAGAAACGAAAATGGTCTCATTTGCTTCATATTTGCAATGCAGGTATTTTTCTCCATACAAAATTTGCTTCTATTGTGTTTAAAATTATATCGATTAATGGCCGACTAGTTAATCCAGCTAATATGTCGATTCATCGATTAATCGCTACTCCTAAGCCAAGTGAGTTGCTACCAGTTGTCGATTTCCTCAACAGTGACCTTAGGTAATAAAATTATCTCACCGAAGTTTAGGCAAAACAATTCTAGTTGTCTGACATGGAGGTGGCCAAACAAATGTAGAAGGTCCGGTTTAATAATCTCCCAGAAGTTCGGAGAGAACTCAGCTGAAAAACCATCTGGGCCTGGGGCCTTGTTGTGTTCCATTAGAAAAACCACCTTCTTTACCTCCTCCTCGGAGTAAGGGGCTGTTAGAAGGTTATTTTCCTCAAGAGAAACTTGGGTAATATCTTCTATTCAGGACTCGTCCATTGAGAAATTATACCCTCTTCTGGAGCCCCAAACTGAATTTTATAGTAATTAGTAATATAATATTTAAGTTGCTCACGACCTTCAATCATGCCCTCCTCTTGTGTAAGAGAATGAATAAATTTTTTCCGGTGTCTGCCATTGGCTACACCATGGAAGTATCTAGTATTCGAATCCCCTTTGAGAATAAATTGAGAGTTTGATTGTTGGTATCATTTGAACTCCTCTTCTCTCAGAAGTCGAGCTATATGTGCATTCGATTGACTCTTAGTTTCAATCTCATGTTCAGATAGCGGTCGAACATCTGTTAGAGTTTCTAAATCGTCAATAATAGATGTGAGACGAATCTTCTCTTTCTTAAGAATACCCGCAGTATGCCTAGCCCAACCACCAAGGAATTTACGTAATGCATGTTTTTTATTATTCCATTTGTGTATTGGAGTAGGCCCGGCAACATGTTTCTCACACACCTCCTTGACCATATCATGAAAGCCATCACGAAGCAGCCAACCTACCATGACTTTTATCGTTTGGGAATCTTAGCAAATTATAATCACCATCTATTAGAACATACATACATGAATAAAGAGTCGTTACACCACCTAAAGAAAAACTAACACGCACAGAAATATCTACTCGGGATCGAGAGAGACGAGTTGCCGCAGTCGTTGGCAAAACGCAGAAAAGTATATGTGCATAGCCGGCCGGACGAGTGTGAGATCTCAAGGCTGTACACGCCACAAGAACGTCTCTCCTGTCCAGCTCAAACAGCGACAGCAACGGGAGGTGAAAAGTAAGGGTTGACGGACTCCAGGTCTTTGCTGCAAGTTTGTATTTATTTATTTATTTATTTATTTAGGTGTAGATGATATGCAAGTGTGTGGACGTGAGGCTGCTGTAAGTGTCTTTTTAAGCCATCCGAGCATCATCCAGCTCACTCACTCACGCTTCACAACTCTCATACTATATACTGGGAAGGCTGTCGTCGTATTGCGAGCTCTGGCGAGAAGCAACGGTACTAGTCTTTCCTCTCTTCTCCATACTGTTATTCATGGTTTAGTGTGTTTGTTTTTTGTGGGTGTAATATGAGTTTTATTCCCAAAAGTTAATTCTGAGGATTCCACAAGGTAACGTACGTACTATATTCACGTGATGGCTAGCCGTTAGCAGACGTTTTGGCGTGGATCGAGGCCGTGATCCTGCCGTAATTTAATTTCACCCACTTCTTCTAATAAAATGAATCATGTTATCATTTTCTTTGCGGAGATCAATTTATTTATTTCGATATACAGTAATCTTTATCTTTCATGGCAGTAAGAAAATAGAAGTAACAAAAAATACAAAACATCGTCTCAAGATAATACAATCACAAAACGGTCATCTAGGACCTCTGGACATGAAGATATACACAATCTAATAAATCAAGTCACGGAAAAAAAGCATTTCAACCAGACCTTCTATTTTGTCCTCATGTCCTGGACAACGCCAGAGGCGAAGAGAGGAAAAACATTTCACCCAATCAAACCCATTAAATTGTCTTCATATGTTTGGCCAGTCCACAAAACCCCCAAAACATGTGGGGACAAAATTAGTGATGTCCCAATGTTCGAACACCCCGCTATGTCGGACCCGGCCCACCTCAGACCACTATTTTTTCTTCTTTTTTCATCCCCATCAATCATATGCATGTGTCCGCCCAATATAAAGAACACGGTTGTATGCATGAACACATGAAGGTTTAGAGTGGACATGACTAGACACGCCCAGACAACAAACTAATAAGGGGTCAATTAACCCAACCGAACCCATTAAATTTTCTCCGTATGTTCGGGCTGTCCACGAACACCTCCCCCACCCCCCTTAAAATAACTCAACCCACATATGGCGAGAAAAAGGATGACACCCCGCTACACCTCGGAGCTCTATCTACACTGCCCGCAAACTAAGGGGTCAAATTAGCACAGATGGATTGAAGATGCTCTTAAGCACACATCTTTCAACAACCACCCCCTAAAAAACATGATAACTAAGGTGCTAGAAGGCCGATTCGAAGAGTAAATCCACCATCCATACAAGATAAAACTCATTGCTAAGGATACAAGCTAGCACCAATTATTGATCGATAAGTGCATCGCCCTTATATATCTCTCAACTTCTTATATACCTCCTTATACTTGGCTCCTTATAATTTGACGAGCTAAAGGTTGCACGGACTTAGTTGAACTCTCAAGAGATAAATACACTGACGCTCATTGAGGTTGAGGTCAAAGCACAGTACAATCATTGGACTTCAAAATACACTCATTACGGTCATTGAATACGCAAAGAGGTAATTATACAGTCACCCGCTCACCGTAGAGAGCTTCGTATTCTGTTGAGTTGACTGGAACCATTGCGTGTAAACACGAATTGACTGGTCGAATAGAATACATGGCAATTGGTCACACCTCTCTCTCTACCTATGCCTATGCGCGGGCCTGCCTGTCAGTGGGCGAATAAAATATTGGCAGAGAACTAAAGATATGCGGCACCTGGGCTTCGAACCGAGAGCTACCCCAGATGACAGGAACAACGGCGGGCCAAGAAAGACGCTTGGGAAGGCAACACACACAAACTCACACGCAGCTCGGAGCAGGGAACTGCCGCACGGTTGCACCTGCACGTCCGGCTGCCGGCTACACACAAGTACGCACACACACGGCTGCGCCTGGGCACACCGGCGGACACACGGCGCCGCCATCTCACACCTCTCGGTCGGCTAGAGATGCTTTAAATCAAGTCATAAACAGTTTCCCAAGAACCTTCCATTTTGATGCTTATATTTTAATTTTGCAGGTAGCAATGGCCTCAGCGCGTCCAAAGCGAACTAGAGCCCCCGCCATGCTTCTACTATTGGCATTGCTGCAGCTCTTTTTGGGCGCTAGCAAAATCAATTGCGTAACGCTCCCTGATAACAGCACTGACGTGCTCTGGCTGCAAGCTTTCAGGCATGGGATCACATCTGATCCCTCGGGATGGTTCAGCTCCTGGAACTCCAGCGCCAACCACTGCCTGTGGCCGGGAGTGAGATGCAGTCTTAAGCATCCAGGGCGTGTGGTGGCGCTCGAGCTCTTTGCCCTGAACCTGACCGGCCAAATCAGCTCCTCCATTGGGAACCTTACGTTCCTCAGAACCCTGAACCTATCCACAAATGGCTTCTCTGGCCGATTACCTCCTCTGAACCATCTGCAAAAGCTTCAGGTCCTTAACCTGAGCAGGAATAGGTTGCATGATAATATCCCATATGCAATTGCCAACTGCTCCAGCTTAAGGGAAATAGACCTCAGTAGGAACATCCTAGTAGGCAAAATTCCTCCAAAAGTAGCCCTCCTCTCCAATCTCTCACTTTTGCGACTTTCCTGGAATAATCTCACCGGAATCATCCCGCCAATCCTCGGCAACATCACTAGCATGCGAAGACTTCTCCTTGCGTACAATAATCTGACTGGAAGTATCCCCTATGAGCTTGGGAAACTGACAAATATTCGGTGGTTGGCCCTAGGAGGAAATAGGTTGTCAGGTGGATTCCCACGGTGTCTCTTCAACCTTTCTAATTCTCTTCAAAAATTAAGCTTGTACTCGAATATGCTAAGCAAGGAACTGCCTCCTAACATAGGAGACGACCTGCCAAATCTCCAACTGCTTGTTTTGAGTTGCAACATGTTTGAAGGTCAAATTCCGGCTTCACTAGGCAATGCTACATGGCTGCAAATTTTAGAATTAGAAAATAACAAATTAACAGGTACGATTGGAGAATGGATTGGGAAGCTAACACAGTTACAATATCTTGCATTAGAAAATAACAATTTAACAGGTACGATTGGAGAATGGATTGGGAAGCTAACACAGTTACAATATCTTGCATTAGAAAATAACAATTTAACAGGTACGATTGGAGAATGGATTGGGAAGCTAACACAGTTACAAGATCTTGAACTCCAAGCGAACAGTTTCATTGGGCCATTGCCATCATCCCTTGGCCAGCTTACTCAGTTGGAATACCTCAATCTGGGAAACAATAAATTTGGAGGCCCTATACCACCCACCTTAGGGAACTTGCAACAGCTGTCGCTTTTAGACCTTAGCCAGAACAATCTTGAGGGTAACATACCTATTCAGCTTGGCAGCCTTACATCTCTTTACAAACTAGATCTTTCGTCAAACAAGCTCACTGGGAAAATTTCCTGATACCATGTTCAAATGTCTGAACATAGAGCCAGTCAGCTAGAGGTAAACTTTGGATGGAAACAGGTGTGAAAAACACCAAGCTTGACATGTAATTTATGTATACTCCAAGATTGTAATCGTTATTGTACTGTTTCATCACAAATACATAATTAAAAAGCTGAGTGAACAAGTGAGCTTCATTAGCCAGGCTAGCTGCTAGTTGGCCGCCCCTGCTGCTGCTGAAGCAGGGGAAGCAGGAGCAGCGAGTTGGTAGGAGCACAGTCAAAGATAGGGTTTTAGGGTTTTGCGTGGTTGTTAACATCCACCTCACGCCTTAGTATATATAGATGATCATGGTACAATTACATACGTATCCCTGTACGTGAACATGTACAATATGTAAACTAGACCCTATTTTACATGCCCCCTCAATCTGAACTACATACAAGATTCAGATTGGTCTTGAAGCGGTCTAGCATCTGTCGAGTAGCGGGTTTAGTAAATACATCCGCTAGCTGATCATCTGTTGAAATGAACCTGACATCCAATGCACCTGCAGCCACTCGTTCCCTCACAAAATGAAAATCAATCTCAATGTGTTTGGTTCGAGCATGAAACACTGGATTCGCCGTCAGGTAAGTTGCCCCTAAATTATCACACCATAGAATGGGCGTGCGCTGCCGTCTAACTCCGAGTTCTCTGAGAACTGAGTCTATCCAAATGGCTTCCGCCGCGCCATTGGCCAACGCCTTATACTCTGCCTCGGTGCTAGATCTCGAGACTGTAGGCTGCTTCTTTGAACTCCAAGATATAAGATTAGGTCCAACAAATATAGCGAAGCCACCTGTTGATCGCCTGTCATCAACGCAGCCTGCCCAGTCTGCATCGGTGAATATACTGACTCCAGTAAATCGGGACTTACGAATCCGGAGCCCCGTGTCTAGCGTACCTTTCACATACGTCAGAATACGCTTAACTGCTTACCAATGAACCTCCGTAGGCTGAGACAAGAACTGACACACTTTGTTCACAGCAAAGGAGATATCGGGACGAGTGAGAGTCAAATACTGAAGTGCTCCAACAACACTGCGATACCGGAAAGAATCACCAGTACCCAGTAGTGCACCACTGTGACGTGAGAGGCTCTCGGACGTAGCAAGCGGAGTGGGAGTGGACTTGCAGTTCTCCATGTTGACGCGATGAAGAAGATCAAGTGCATACTTCCTCTGCGTCAATGTCATGCCCCCTGAATGAAAGGACGCTTCCAATCCAAGGAAGTACTCCAGCTGACCCATGTCTTTGATGGGAAAACTAGCAGATAACGACTGCACAAGACGATCCACCACAGCGGGTGTAGAGCCAGCAATCACAATATCATCAACATACACCAACATGTATATCTGAATGGCACCATGTGAGAAAATGAACAGGGACGTGTCTGCTTTGGAGGCAACGAAACCAAGCTGGGAAAGGCGCTTACTCAACCGAGCATACCAAGCACGGGGTGACTGCTTGAGCTCATATATAGACCTCTGAAGTTTGCAGACATGAGAGGGATAGGTGGCATCCTCAAACCCGGGAGGCTGCTGCATATAGACATCTTCGGCCAAGTAACCATGGAGAAAAGCATTGCTCACATCAATCTGCCGAAGACTCCACCCACGAGACACAGCGAGTGAGAGAACCAGGCGAACCGTGGCAGGCTTCACCACGGGGCTGAAAGTATCTCCATAGTCGATCCCTTGCTGTTGAGTAAAACCGCGAGCAACAAGACGAGCTTTGTGCTTATCAACAGATCCATCCGGCCGATGCTTGGTCTTGAAGATCCACTTGCAGCCGACGACATTAACACCAGGTGGCCGAGGCACCAACACCCATGTGTTAGTGTGACGAAGAGCAGCAAATTCTTCGGACATGGCGGCACGCCAGGCGGGTGCACTGAGAGCATCACGATGAGAAACCGGTGCTGCGAAGAACGCACGCCGGCTAGAATCATACCGAACGGTGCCATCGGTGTAGGTCTTCTCCTTACGCGTATGATCACGTTGGCGTGTGACCATGGCATGCCCGGGAGCTGCAGCACCGGCAGGAGGTGGCGTCGAAGTGGAGGACCCGGCCGGGGGTGTCGCAGCTGAGGGCTCCTCAGCAACAGGCGACACGGGCCGGGACGACGCAGGCGACGGTGGCAGCTCGGGAGACGCGAGCGGCGACCCAGCCGATGCCGCGGCCCCGCCAACAGGCGAGGCAGACGGGCCAGCAGGAGAGGTAGGCGGGGCCGTCTCGGGAGGCGTGGCATGCACGTCCAAGGCATGCACGTCGACCTCCTGAGGCACAGGAGCAGCGCCCGTCACCTGAGGAGGAAAAATAACATTGCCTGCAGGAACGGGTTAGGTGATAAATAGGACAGGTCATATTTGCGCATATGGACATCCGAAACCGGTTCATGAGATGGGAAAGTGAGGGCATGTTCAAGAGAAGCAATGTCAGCCGAAACACCTGGGTTGGAATAAGGAAAAACGGTCTCGTCGAAGACAACATCACGAGATATATATATCCTACCGGAGGTGCGATCAAGACACTTATAGCCCTTATGCATAGGGCTATAGCCAAGGAATACACACATCTTGGAACGGAACTCAAGCTTGTGAGCATTGTACTTGCGAAGACTAGGCCAGCAAGCACACCCAAAGACCCGAAGAGAGGAATAGTTGGGCTGAACATGAAACAACCGAAACAAAGGTGTATCCTTGTTAAGAACCGGAGTGGGCATACGGTTGATGAGATAACATGCCGTAAGAAATGCCTCATCCCAAAACCGAAGTGGGAGAGAGGAGTGCGCAAGCAAAGCAAGGCCGGTCTCCACCAAATGACGGTGTTTGCGCTCGGCAATACCGTTCTGCTGGGAGGTATGTGGACACGACACACGGTGAGACACGCCCGTGCGTTGAAAGTAGCGATGAAGTTTGTGGTATTCACCACCCCAATCGGACTGAACAGCCTTGATTTTACAATCTAAAAGGCGTTCGACATGAGCCTGAAAATTATAGAAGACTTGCTCAACATCAGACTTGTGTTTAAGCAAATAAATCCAGGTGAAACGTGTGTAGTCATCAACAAAGCTAACATAATACTTGTACCCTCCCGAGGAAGCAATAGCGGGACCCCAAACATCGGAATGTATTAATTCAAGAGGTACAGTAGTAACATGAGAAGACATAGAATAGGGTAGTTGATGACTCTTAGCACGCTAACAGGCATCACATACTAACGAAGAGTTATTGGAACTAGAACACGGAAGATCATGATTCCGAACAATGGAAGTGACCACATTATTTGTAGGGTGACCAAGACGCTGATGCCATTGAGACGTCGAGACTCTGACACTAGAGGATGCATGGCGAGAGGATGATGACGATGCACGAGCAAATGGGATCGGGTAGACTCCCCCATGACTTCTACCGTGAAGAAGAACGCGCCTGGTTGCCTTGTCCTTAACAAAGAAAAACCGACGGTGAAACTCAACAAACACGTCATTATCATAGACAAGGCGATAAACGGAGAGAAGATGCTGGCTGATGTGTGGAACATGAAGAATGTTGTGCAGTTTTAAAGAGGAACCGGTTAAACGAGAATGACCAATGTGCGAAATAGACAAACCTTCACCGTTAGCCACCTGAACCTGATCCTTGCCGTCATATCGTTCGTGAACCTGGAGACGCTCAAGATCACTAGTCAAGTGATCGGTAGCCCCGGTATCCAGCACCCAC
Organism: Elymus sibiricus; assembly: GCA_039707655.1. Lineage (NCBI taxonomy): Eukaryota > Viridiplantae > Streptophyta > Magnoliopsida > Poales > Poaceae > Elymus > Elymus sibiricus. Next base: position 20,127,398 of record CM077675.1, read on the forward strand.
GGGTAGTCGACGGTGCCGGTGGAGGCCGAGTTGGCGGAGCGAGGGTGGTGGTCTTGGTCGGAGTGCTTGCGACAGTCGCCGGCCTCATGGCCCCAGTTCCGACAAAGTTGGCACTTGGGGCGCCAGCGATTGCGGCGACCACCACCGCCGTTGTTGCCGGCGTTGCCCCCGCCACCTTGCCGGCCATTGCCGGCGTAGCCAGAGTTGCGGTCGCGGCCACCGTTGGGGCCGCCGGTACCGCCTTGGCGGCCTTGCCCCGGCTGGCCGTTCACATCAGCCGGACGACCCCCACCGTGCGAGGGGTAGGGCTCCGAGTAGGGCGCACGGCCGCCAGCGCCGTAGGGACCCGAGCGGGTCACAGCGTTGGCCGAGGGAGACCATCCCTCCGCCGCACTCTGCTGGGCCTGCAGCGCTTCGAAGGACAAAACGAGCGAGTAGAAGCTGGAGTAGGGCATAGGTGCAGTACTCACACCCAGGGAAGCGGCGATGGAGTTGTAGGTGGAGCCGAGCCCGGTGAGGATGTGGTCGATGATCTCATCATCACGGATCGGGGAGCCAGCGGCGGCCATGGTGTCGGCCAAGGACTTCATCTTGTGCATGTACTCTTCCGCGGAGAGCTCCTCCTTTCTCAGTGTCTGGAGCTGACGCCGGATGTGACGGACGTTGGCGCGGCTCTGGGAGCCGAACATGGCACCGACGGCCGTCCACACCGCCTGTGCCGACTCGCAGCCGATAAGCTGGCATGCGATATCCTCATCCATGGAGGTGAGGAGAAGCCCCTTGACCCTCTGATCCTGAGTCCACCACTGGTGGTACGCTGGGTTGGCGGCGGTCGTGGCGTTATCGCCGGTACCCACAGCAAGGGTCTTCTCCGGTGCCGCCGTGGTGCCGTCGAGGTGGCCATGGAGGTTGGCGCCAGCGAGAACAGCGCTGGTGATGCCCCGCCAGAGCAGGAAGTTGGAGCGGCCAAGGCGAACGGAGATCCCCGGAACGGCGAACGCGGCGGGGACCGAGGCGGCCGCGGGCGAGGTGATGGCGCCGACGGTAGTGGGGAGCGACAGGGCGGCGGACGACATCGCGGCGGCGTAGCGGCGGACAGGGGCAACTCGCGGCGGCGGCGCGGAGGAAGGCTGCGCGCGGCGGCGGCGGAGAGATCGGGCGGCGGCGCGGAGGGGTCTCGCGGCGGCCCGGCTGGCTATCTGATACCAAGTCAAAGATAGGGTTTTAGGGTTTTGCGTGGTGGTTAACATCCACCTCACGCCTTAGTATATACTAGCACACATGCCCGTGCGTTGCAACGGGTGAAAAAAAACTTTATTTGCCCTAATCAATAAATATGGATCAAGACCCCCTCCAGTCGGTCCATGTCTTATATTTCAACATGACATCCTATAAAATCCATTATGTTTGTGTTGCTGCTTCTTCGGTTCTCCGCCGTCGTCAATGATGGTCCCAATGGTCACCAAACATTGTCAATCTCAAGTCAATGAGCAAGTCGATCACACGACCAACTTGTGACTCAACCGTGGTACCGCAAGAGAATATTTAATAAAACTTAAAAAATGTCGTCGGGTTGGATGGACCATGCTAGCAATGAAAATCCTATGTGTGTGATGGATGGAAATTTTGGGGAAACACTCTTCCCTTTAATGACGTGTATTTCAACGGAAATGTTAATTGACGTGTCCACAAAACGTTCACCAACACAGGGAAACACTCTTCCCTTTAATGACGTGTATTTCAACGGAAATGTTAATTGACGTGTCCCCAAAACGTTCACCAACACAGGGCATGATGGAAGGTGCGCGGTGAGATATAGCAGAAGTACATAGCAACATGAAATAAGGCAATGCGTTTACTGTGGTAAGGAATGGTTACTTCTGATTCGCTGGCCAATCACATAAAATAATCAAATTAATTTGGGACAAGCGTCTCGGTCCCATGTTACTCGCATATGCAAGCACCTCTCTCTCCTTGATGCATGCTCGGTCTTTAGGGCCTCTTTGATTCATAGGATTTTGAAAACGTGGGAATAGGAAAAGTATAGGGTTGGAGTGACATGTCCATTTGAACCCTATGGGATTAGCAATGAGCGTTTGATGCCACGGGAAAAACAAAGGAATTATAAAAAGAGGTTGGAGTGGATGTTAGATTTCCTATGAAATGTAGTACAAAAGATTCCATAGGAAAAAATCATATGTGATCCAATCCTATGAATCAAATGACCAATGTAGTAAAAATTCCTAGGGATCTCAATCCTCCAAAAACCCTATAGAATTCCTTTGAATCAAAGGAGCCCTTAATTTGTTTTCCATGAATACCACGTTACCCGATGTGCATGCGCCTCTCTCTCTCCTTGATGCATGCCCGCTCGGCCTTTAATTTGTTTCCTCCCATGATCCCAATATTGTTGTTAGTTAGATCCAATATGCAAGCGAACACTTCTCGTTTAATTAGTTTTCATAATCCATGATTTCAATCAGCATCCTCCTACATTCTCGCATTTATTTATTTAGGCAACCAATCCCACCTTTTCCCTCTTAATCAGAATTTATTACTTACCTACAATGCCCAATTTCTAGCAGCCTCCCACAATCTCACTTTTATTTGTGTCATGCAAGCCCCACAATATCATTTAATCACTTCCTAAAGAATCCGGATTTCAAGCAGCCTTCCATAATTTCTTTCAGACCCACACATCATCCTCTCTCTATTATTTTGCGGGTGGTCTCTATTGATTTTCAAGGAGGCTTGTTGATCGATAACTTGTAAACTTATAAAAACTGATGAGATTTTGTGTAAAATTGGAAGGTGGGACTATTTAATTGATAGACTAACCACCTATTTGATTGTAAGATGTATATGCTGGCCGTTGCGACGGAACGGGCTGAGGCCCATAGGGATCAAACGGGCAGAGGCCCAGATGGGCCATCCACACGAGCAACGAGCGATGAACCTTACAAATAAAGAAACCTTGTCTTCGAGAACACATCACGTTGTTGGATTTCTTGGCAATGCATAGGCTGCACACCCAGGAGGTCGTGAGTTTGACTCCCTGCGGAATTATTACTTTTTGTATTTATTCTGCTGGTACGCAATTCTGTGACAAGTAGGCAACGGGACATACGTAAAAATGTTAGTACCACCTCGAATAAAAAGTGGAATTATTACTTTTTGTATTTATTCTGCTGGTACGCAATTCTGTGACAAGTAGGCAACGGGACATACGTAAAAATGTTAGTACCACCTCGAATAAAAAGTGTATAAAACGGACGAAGGCGCGTATGAAATTCCTGATGGACGAAAATAAGTGGAGAAACAATCCTCCCTTTAATATTAGGTATAGATATAGATAGATGATCATGGTACAATTACATACGTATCCCTGTACGTGAACATGTACAATATGTAAACTAGACTCTATTTTACAAGCACTGCCGTACGGTGATCTGGTCGACAGCGAGCGTGTCGGTGGGGAACGAGCATGAGCCGGCGTGGCTGCCCTGCAGCGGCGCGCAGGGCGCCGGGGTGACGCCGGCTGAGTTGCCCTCAATGTTGGCGCAGTTCCACGACACCTTGTTAATCTTGCTGCACTGAACATTGTCAGGTAGTTTCAGACTTCGGTTACAGTTTTCTGAATAATAGCCAGAAGCATGCTCTGTTCATGCTGCGGCAGAATAGGTCCTAGTGTTTTAACTTCCTGTAAGTCGTTGGCCACGATCAGTCCGCGGGATTCTTGTATAGTTGTATACTCTGTCCTTGTATAGTTGTATATACTCTGTGCGGCCTGCACCTGGCTTTTTGCTTGGCCCCAAAGTTCAAATGCAGACTGTTATTCTATCCTTTGGTCCTCATTTTGATCACTACCAAGTCGTCTATCACCCGATTTGCCCTCGTCGTCAGATGGTTCTTCGTCTGAACTTGACGGTGCATCATTTATGAGACTCATGCTGATGCCAAAAATGTTTCTGATAAAAACTGCTTGTTGAGCCATCTGCATCCAATTGTTCAGTTGACGATGCACCAGTCAAATATGTGGAGTCAGCTTTTCATGTAGTAAAAATATCTCCTTTTTTCTTTTTTGCTTGTTTCTCCAATTGATATGTGGTTGGGATTCTTACAAGTAAAATATTTCTCAGTCCCAGCTTTAATCGTGCTGCACTTTTGTACCGATCCCATTTCTGCAAAGCAAGTTCACTATGTTAATCAGCACTGAAATCCACGAATGGGCTGCCTAAACCTTGTCCACATGGCCACGCTCATTAGCCCAAAACGACAAATGCCCAAGCTGCAAGAGCCCAGGCTAAAATTATCTCTCGGTCGCAGCAGGAGGCACATCACTCCTCCTTCTTTAGTCCCACCTCGCCAACCGAGGAGGCGTTCGACCAGCTTAAATACCCGTCTCCACTCTCTTCACTCGCCGAGCTTAGTAGCGAGAGCTTGTAACCCAAGTGGGGGCATTAAGGTGGTGTGGACGCTGTTGTAGCGTTGTGGGCCTGGTTTGGGAGTGCTATCCACTAGTACATAAGAGGGCTTTGGTCCAGGCCGGGCCAGCCCATTAGTCCCGGTTCACCCACGAACCGGGACCCATGGGGGTATTGGTCCCGGTTCGTGAGGCCGGCCTGAGGTGTTCGATGAAATGCCCGAGCCACACTTAAGCTTTCTGCTCTCGAAGCTCCTTGTCCAAGCTCCATTTTTCTCAAGATTTGTTTAGGTTTGGCGGTCCGTCCTGTCCCGTCCCCGTCCTCACCGCCGTCGATCGCCCGCGTCCATCTCGGCGCCGGCACCACCGTGGTTAGCCTCTTCTTCTTATCTTCTTTCTAAAAGAAAAAAGTTCTTACTTGTATCATTTAGATAGATACTTGTGTAATTTTCTTACTTTTATTATTGTTTGTTATTATATAGTGCCATGGTCATGGTATCCGCCCACGTCGGCCCTCGTCCGGTCTATGATTGGGATGTGGTATATATTATCTTTTATAACTATTTGTTTTATTTAGTGTTTATGACAATTATGCCGACCAACGTGACATAGATGTGTTTATCTAGGAGGTATGTGAACCGGAAATTCCAACCGACCCTCTTGTCGAGAGGTTAAATTTAGTTGAAAAAGAAAACGAGGATTTGAAAGAAAAATTGAAAAGAATTGAGGAGGAGAAGATGAAATTGGAGTTGCATGTTGCCGATGTCGTCGATGACCACAAGATCAAGATGGATGCAATGCGCTTGAAGATTAGAAAGATAAGAAAATATGCCATTGATAATGAGGCTTGGTATCATTATGCTGTTGGATCAATTGTTACCTTAGTTGCCATTATGATCGCATTTGTTGTTGCATTTAAATGTTTTACATAGTTGTATGTTAGTTTCAATTTATGTTTTACTTAGATGCTCTAGAGAGCTGTATGTTGTTCTATGAGAACTATGTGTGAACTTTATGTATTTATTTTTTCAATAATAACATTTGATCACTTCTCTATTCACTTCTCTATTCATTTGCCCTCGTCCGGTCTATGATTCGGATGTGGTATATATTATCTTTTATAACTATTTGTTTTATTTAGTGTTTATGACAATTATGCCGACCAACGTGACATAGATTTTTTAATCTAGGAGGTATGTGAACCGGAAATTCCAACCGACATAGAAATTCTTGTCGAGAAGTTAAATTTGGTTCAAAAAGAAAACAATTACTTGAAAGAAAAATTACAAAGAGTTGAAGAGGAGAAGATGAAGTTGGAGTTGCATGTTGCCGATGTCGTCGACGATCACAAGATCAAGATGGATGCAATGCGCTTGAAGATTAGAAAGATTAGAAAATATGCCATTCATACTGAGGCTTGGTATCATTATGCCGTTGGATCAATTGGTACCTTAGTTGCGGTTATGATCGCATTTGTTGTTGCATTTAAATTTTCTAGTTTCAATGTATGTTTTAATTAGATGCTCTAGAGAGCTATATGTTGTTCAATAATGAGAACTATGTATGAACGTTATGTATTTATTTTGGTCACTACTGTACTTTGGCTTTAATGTGATGATGAACTTCTATTAATTTGGTCACTTCTCTATTCATGATATGCACGCAGATGAACCGGCAATGGATGTACGGTGACCGACGCACCTCCGAGTATATTGAGGGCCTGCATAATTTTCTCGAAGCGGCTGAGGCAAACAAGCAGAATGGTTTTATGCATTGTCCATGTACTGTCTGTGAGAATACGAAGGCTTTCTCCAACTCTAAAACCCTTCACTTCCACCTGCTGGAGAAGGGTTTTATGCCACACTATAATGTTTGGACCAAGCACGGAGAAAGAGGGGTTATGATGGAAGACAACGAAGAAGAAGAGGATGACGACAACTACCCGCCCCCTGAATACGGTGATGCTGCAATGGGGGAAGCTGAAGATCAAGAGGAACCAGACGATTGTTGGGGAACGTTGCATGGGAAACAAAATTTTTCCTACGCACACGCAAGACCTATCCATGGAGATGAGCATCTACGAGAGGGAGATTGTATCTACATACCCTTGTAGATCGCTAAGCGGAAGCGTTAATAAACGCGGTTGATGTAGTCGAACGTCTTCGCGATCCAAATCGCCGAGCGTCCCGCGATCCAATCACGATCCTTCCGATCTAGTGCCGAACGGACGGCACCTCCACGTTCAACACACGTGCGGCTTGATGACGCCTTCACCTCCTCGATCCAGCGAGTGATGATGAAGTAGTAGATGAGTTCCAGCAGCACGACGGCGTGGTGATGATGATGAGTAGCAATCTCAGCAGGGCTTCGCCAAGCACTACGGAGATTATGACGGAGGAACTAGAGGGCTAGGGTTGCCGGCACACGGCTTGGGAAATCCTGATGTGTCCCGTGTGCTAGCCCTGCCCCTCTATTTATATGTTGAGCCCTGGGGTCTAAACTTGGACAAAAAGCCTCCACCAGCTCGGTTTTGCCCGCACAAGGTCGGTTTGGCCTGCAAGGAAAGAGTCCAACTCGGATCCCTGCAGCACCGCGCACAAGCGGTAGTACCGCTCGGGAGCGGTAGTACCGCTTGGGCGGTAGTACCGCTTCACCCAAGCGGTGGTACTACCGCTTCACACAAGCGGTAGTACTGCTTAAGCGGCAGTACTGCCTTACTGCTTAAGGCAGCAGCAAAACTTCCCTTTTGCACTTTCCAATACCTCGTGGGTTTTATCCCTTTGGCTCATATAAAGTGTTGCTGCACCCGAACACTTCGGTAAACATCCGGAACCCCTTCCGGTGAATTCCGGAACCCTTCCGGAGATCAAAACACTATTATCACATATATCAATCTTTACCTCCGGACTCTTCCAGAGATCCTCGTCATGTCCGGGATCTTATCCGAGACTCCGAACAACCTTCGGTCACCAACAATAACTCAACTATACTAATCGTCACCAAACGTTAAGTGTGTAGACCCTGCGGGTTCGAGAACTATGTAGACATGACCGAGACACCTCTACGGCCAATAACCAATAGCGGGACCTGGATGCCCATATTGGATCCTACATATTCTACGAAGATCTATATCGGTTGAACCTCTATGTCAAGGATTCAGTTAATCCCGTATGATGTTCCCTTTGTTCTTCGGTATGTTACTTGCCCGAGATTCGATCGTCGGTATCTCTATACCTAGTTCAATCTCGTTACCGGCAAGTCTCTTTACTCGTTCCGTAATACAAGATCCCGTGGCTAACACCTTAGTCACATTGCTTGCAAGGCTTATAGTGATGTTGTATTACCGAGTGGGCCCTGAGATACCTCTCCGTCACACGGAGTAACAAATCCCAGTCTTGATCCATGCCAACTCAACGGACACCTTTGGAGATACCTGTAGAGCATCTTTATAGTCACCCAGTTACGTTGCGACGTTTGATACACACAAGGTATTCCTCCGATGTCAGTGAGTTGCATGATCTCATGGTCATAGGAACAGATACTTGACATGCAGAAAACAATAGCAATAAACTGACACGATCATATGCTACGTTTATAGTTTGGGTCCTGTCCATCACATCATTCTCCTAATGATGTGATCCCGTTATCAAATGACATCTCATGTCCATGGCCAGGAAACCTTTACCATCCTTTGATCAACGAGTTAGTTAACTAGAGGCTTACTAAGGACACAGTGTTGTCTATGTATCCACACATGTATTTGAGTTTCCAATCAATACAATTATAGCATGGATAATAAACGATTATCATGAACAAGGAAATATAATAATAACTACTTTTATTATTGCCTCTAGGGCATATTTCCAACAGTCTCCCACTTGCACTAGAGTCAATAATCTAGTTCACATCACTATGTGATTTACATTGTAATGAATCGAACACCCATGCAGTTCTGGTGTTGTTCATGTTTAGCCCTTAGAAGAGGTTTAGTCATCGGATCTGCAACATTCAGATTCGTATGTACTTTGCAAATATTTATGTCGTCCTCCTTGATGTAATCGCGGATGGAATTGAAACGTCGCTTTATGTGTCTGGTCCTCTTGTGAAATCTTGGTTCCTTGGCTAGAGCAATGGCACCAGTATTATCACAGAACAGAGTCATTGGGTTAAGTGCACTAGGCACTACTCCAAGATCTGTCATGAACTCCTTCATCCAGACACCTTCCTTCGCTGCCTCCGAGGCAGCGATGTACTCCGCTTCGCATGTAGAATCAGCTACCACGCTTTGCTTGGAACTGCACCAGCTAACCGCACCCCCATTAAGAATAAATACGTATCCGGTTTGCGACTTAGAGTCATCCGGATCAGTGTCAAAGCTTGCATCGACGTAACCCTTTACGACGAGCTCTTGATCACAACCATAAACGAGAAACATGTCCTTAGTCCTTTTCAGGTACTTCAGGATATTCTTGACCGCCGTCCAGTGTTCCACTCCTGGAACACTTTGAAACCTTCCGGCCATACTTATGGCAAGGCTGACATCGGGTCTTGTGCACAGCATTGCATACATGATAGAGCCTATGGCTGAAGCATAGGGGACGACGCTCATCTTTTCTCTATCTTCTGCAGTCACTGGGCATTGAGTCTTACTCAACTTCATACCTTGCAAAACAGGCAAGAACCCCTTCTTGGACTGATCCATTTTGAACTTCTTCAAAATCTTATCAAGGTATGTGCTTTGTGAAAGTCCTATTAAACGTCTTGATCTATCTCTATAGATCTTGATGCCTAATATGAAAGCAGCTTCTCCTAGGTCCTTCATTGAAAAACTCTTGTTCAAATATTCCTTCACGCTTTCCAACATTTCTATATTGTTTCCAATCAGCAATATGTCATCCACATATAATATTAGAAACGCTATAGAGGTCCCACTCACTTTCTTGTAAATACAAGCTTCTCCGTAAACTTGTATAAACCCGAACGCCTTGATCACCTCATCAAAGCGAAGATTCCAACTCCGAGATGCTTGCACCAGTCCATAAATGGATCGCTGGAGTTTGCAAACTTTGTCAGCATTCTCTGGATCGACAAAACCTTCTGGTTGCATCATATACAACTCTTCCTTAAGGAAACCGTTAAGGAACGCTGTTTTGACATCCATCTGCCAAATTTCATAATCGAAAAAGGCAGCTATTGCTAACATGATTCTGACAGACTTAAGCATCGCTACGGGTGAGAAGGTCTCATCGTAGTCAACTCCTTGAACTTGTGAAAAACCCTTTGCCACAAGTCGAGCTTTATAGACGGTGACATTACCGTCCGCGTCCGTCTTCCTCTTAAAGATCCATTTGTTCTGAATGGCCTTACGCCCTTCAGGTAATACTTCCAAAGTCCATACTTTGTTTTCATACATGGATCCCATCTCGGATTTCATGGCCTCTAACCATTTCTCGGAATCCAGGCCCACCATCGCTTCTCCATAGCTCGTAGGTTCATTGTTGTCCAACAACATGACCTCTAAGACAGGGTTGCCGTACCACTCAGGAGCAGTACGCGTCCTTGTCGACCTACGAGGTTCGATAGCAACTTGATCCGAAGCTTCATGATCTCCATCATGAACTTCCTCTTCAACTGACGTAGGCTCTACAGAAACATCTTTCTGTGCCGCGCTACTCTCTGGTCGAAGTAAAGGTTCAATAACCTCATCAAGTTCTATCTTCCTCCCACTCAATTCTTTCGAGAGAAACTCTTTCTCAAGAAATGTTCCGTTTTTAGCGACAAACACTTTGCCTTCGGATCTGAGATAGAAGGTATACCCAACTGTCTCTTTTGGATATCCTATGAAGACGCATTTCTCCGCTTTGGGTTCCAGTTTTTCAGGCTGAAGCTTTTTGACATAAGCATCACATCCCCAAACTTTAAGAAACGACATCTTTGGCTTCTTGCCAAACCACAGTTCATATGGCGTCGTCTCAACGGATTTCGATGGTGCCCTATTTAAAGTGAATGCAGCTGTCTCTAACGCATAACCCCAAAACGATAGTGGCAAATCGGCAAGAGACATCATAGATCGCACCATATCCAATAAGGTTCGATTACGACGTTTGGACACACCATTACGCTGTGGTGTTCCAGGCGGTGTCAATTGTGAAACAATTCCACACTGTCTTAAGTGACTGCCAAACTCATAACTCAGATATTCTCCTCCTCGATCAGATCGTAGGAATTTAATCTTCTTGTTACGATGATTCTCAACTTCACTCTGAAATTGCTTGAACTTTTCAAACGTTTCAGACTTGTGTTTCATTAAGTAAATATACCCATATCTACTTAAGTCATCAGTGAAGGTGAGAAAGTTACGATAACCACCGCGCGCCTCAATGCTCATCGGACCGCACACATCAGTATGTATGATTTCCAATAAGTCACTTGCCCGTTCCATCGTACCAGAGAACGACGTCTTAGTCATCTTGCCCATGAGGCATGGCTCACATGTGTCAAGTGATTCAAAATCAAGTGACTCCAAAAGTCCATCAGCATGGAGCTTCTTCATGCGTTTTACGCCAATATGACCTAAACGGCAGTGCCACAAGAAAGTGGTATTATCATTATCAATCCTACATCTTTTGGCATCAATGTTATGAACATGTGTATCATCACTATCGAGATTTAATAAGAATAAACCCCTCACATTGGGTGCATGACCATAAAAGATATTACTCATATAAATAGAACATCCATTATTCTTAGATTTAAATGAGTAACCGTCTCGCAATAAATAAGATCCAGATATAATGTTCATGCTTAACGCAGGCACTAAATAACAATTATTCAGGTTCATCACTAATCCCGATGGTAATCGAAGAGCGAGCATGCCGACGGCGATCACATCAACCTTGGAACCATTTCCCACGCGCATCGTCACTTCGTCCTTTGCCAGTCTCCGTCTATTCCGCAGTTCCTGTTTTGAGTTGCAAATGTGAGCAACCGCACCGGTATCAAATACCCAGGCACTACAACGAGAGTTGGTAAGGTACACATCAATAACATGTATATCATATATACCTTGTTTGTTGTTGGCCGCCTTCTTGTCAGCCAAATACTTGGGGCAGTTCCGCTTCCAGTGACCAGTTCCCTTGCAATGAAATCACTCAGTTTCAGGCTTGGGTCCAGCCTTGGGTTTCTTCATGGGAGGGGCAACTGCTTTGCCACTCTTCTTGGAGTTACCCTTCTTACCCTTGCCATTCTTCTTGAAACTAGTGGTTTTATTGACCATCAACACTTGATGCTCCTTCTGAATCTCAGACTCAGCGACTTTCAACATCGCAAACAGCTCGGCGACTGACTTGTTCATCCCGTGCATGTTATAGTTCAACACGAAGCTCTTGTAGCTAGGCGGCAATGATTGAAGAACTCTGTCAGTGATAGCCTCTGGTGGAAGGGGCATCCCCAATTCAGCCAGACGGGTGGAGTACCCAGACATTCTGAGTATGTGATCACTGACAGACCCGTTCTCCTCCATCTTGCAAGCATAGAACTTATCGGAGGTCTCATACCTCTCGATCCGGGCATTCTTCTGAAAGATAAACTTCAACTCCTGGAACATATCATATGCTCCATGACGTTCAAAACGTCTTTGAAGTCCCGGTTCTAAGCCATACAACATTGCACATTGAACTATTGAGTAATCATCAGAACGAGCCTGCCAGGCGTTCGCAACGTCTGGAGACTCAACTGGAGCGGGTGGATCACCAAGCGGTGCATCTAGGACATAAGCCTTCTGGGAAGCCGTAAGGATAATCCTTAGATTACGGGCCCAGTCCACAAAGTTACTTCCATCATCTTTCAACTTAGCTTTCTCTAGGAACGCATTTAAATTCAGGGGTGCTACTGCGCGAGCCATGATCTAGAACATAAATAGTGCAAAGACAACTTAGACTATTGTTCAAGATAATGAGTTTAGTTAATCATATTACTTAAAAACTCCCACTCAAATTAACATCCCTCCGGTCATTCGAGTGTCACATGATCCAAATCAACCAACTCAAGTCCGATCATCACGTGAGTTGAGGTGGTTTCAATGGTGAACATCTCCATGTTGATCATATCTACTATATGACTCATGTTCGACCTTTCGGTCTCTTGTGTTCCGAGGCCATGTCTGTACATGCTAGGCTCGTCAAGTTTAACCCGAGTGTTCCGCACGTGCAACACTGGCTTGCACCCGTTGTATGCGAACGTAGAGTCTATCACACCCGATCATCACGTGGTGTCTCGAAACGACGAACTTTCGCAACGGTGCACACTCGGGGAGAACACAATTTTATCTTGAAATTTAAGTGAGGGATCACCTTATAATGCTACCGTCGTCCTAAGCAAAATAAGATGCATAAAAGGATTAACATCACATGCAAATCATAAGTGACATGATATGGCCATGAACTTGTGCTTTTGATCTCCATCTCCAAAGCACCGGCATGATCTCCATCGTCACCGGCATGACACCATGATCTCCATCATCTTGATCTCCATCAACGTGTCGCCATGAGGTTGTCGCGCCGACTGTTGCTTCCACGACTATTGCTAACTCATAGCGATAAAGTAAAGCAAAACGGCGAAAATAATTAAAGACAACTCTATGGCTCCTGCCAGTTGCTGTACTCATCGACATGCAAGTCGTGATATTCTATACAACACATGATCATCTCATACATCACATATATCTCATCATGTAATTGGCCATATCACATCACAACATACCCTGCAAAATCAAGTTAGACGTCCTCTAATTTGTTGTTGCAAGTTTTACGTGGCTGCTACGGGTATCTAGCAAGAACGATTCTTACCTACGCAAAACCACAACGTGGTGTAGTGATTGCTTTTTAATCTTCTAAAAGAACCCTCTTCATTGAACCGATTCAACTAAAGTGAGAGAGACAGACACCCGCCAGTCACCTTTATGCAACAAGTGCACGCAGCGGTAAAACCAGTCTCGCGTAAGCGTACGCGTAATGTCGGTCCGGGCCGCTTCATCTCACAATACCGCCGAATCAAGTATCAACTAGTAACGGCAAGCAATATGTATACACCCACGCCCACAACTCCTTTGTGTTCTACTCGAGATCTCATCTACGCATAGACCTAGCTCAGATGCCACTGTTGGGGAACGTTGCATGGGAAACAAAAATTTTCCTACGCACACGCAAGACCTATCCATGGAGATGAGCATCTATGAGAGGGAGATTGTATCTACATACCCTTGTAGATCGCTAAGCGGAAGCGTTAATAAACGCGGTTGATGTAGTCGAACGTCTTCGCGATCCAAATCGCCGAGCGTCCCGCGATCCAATCACGATCCTTCCGATCTAGTGCCGAACGGACGGCACCTCCGCGTTCAACACACGTGCGGCTTGATGACGCCTTCACCTCCTCGATCCAGCGAGTGATGATGAAGTAGTAGATGAGTTCCAGCAGCACGACGGCGTGGTGATGATGATGAGTAGCAATCTCAGCAGGGCTTCGCCAAGCACTACGGAGATTATGACGGAGGAACTAGAGGGCTAGGGTTGCCGGCACACGGCTTGGGAAATCCTGATGTGTCCCGTGTGCTAGCCCTGCCCCTCTATTTATATGTTGAGCCCTGGGGTCTAAACTTGGACAAAAAGCCTCCACCAGCTCGGTTTTGCCCGCACAAGGTCGGTTTGGCCTGCAAGGAAAGAGTCCAACTCGGATCCCTGCAGCACCGCGCACAAGCGGTAGTACCGCTCGGGAGTGGTAGTACCGCTTGGGCGGTAGTACCGCTTCACCCAAGCGGTAGTACCGCTTGAGCGGTAGTACCGCTTCACACAAGCGGTAGTACTGCTTAAGCGGCAGTACTGCCTTACTGCTTAAGGCAGCAGCAAAACTTCACTTTTGCACTTTCCAATACCTCGTGGGTTTTATCCCTTTGGCTCATATAAAGTGTTGCTGCACCCAAACACTTCGGTAAACATCCGGAACCCCTTCCGGTGAATTCCGGAACCCTTCCGGAGATCAAAACACTATTATCACATATATCAATCTTTACCTCCGGACTCTTCCAGAGATCCTCGTCATGTCCGGGATCTTATCCGAGACTCCGAACAACCTTCGGTCACCAACAATAACTCAACTATACTAATCGTCACCAAACGTTAAGTGTGTAGACCCTGCGGGTTCGAGAACTATGTAGACATGACCGAGACACCTCTACGGCCAATAACCAATAGCGGGACCTGGATGCCCATATTGGATCCTACATATTCTACGAAGATCTATATCGGTTGAACCTCTATGTCAAGGATTCAGTTAATCCCGTATGATGTTCCCTTTGTTCTTCGGTATGTTACTTGCCCGAGATTCGATCGTCGGTATCTCTATACCTAGTTCAATCTCGTTACCGGCAAGTCTCTTTACTCGTTCCGTAATACAAGATCCCGTGGCTAACACCTTAGTCACATTGCTTGCAAGGCTTATAGTGATGTTGTATTACCGAGTGGGCCCTGAGATACCTCTCCGTCACACGGAGTAACAAATCCCAGTCTTGATCCATGCCAACTCAACGGACACCTTTGGAGATACCTGTAGAGCATCTTTATAGTCACCCAGTTACGTTGCGACGTTTGATACACACAAGGTATTCCTCCGATGTCAGTGAGTTGCATGATCTCATGGTCATAGGAACAGATACTTGACATGCAGAAAACAATAGCAATAAACTGACACGATCATATGCTACGTTTATAGTTTGGGTCCTGTCCATCACATCATTCTCCTAATGATGTGATCCCGTTATCAAATGACATCTCATGTCCATGGTCAGGAAACCTTTACCATCCTTTGATCAACGAGTTAGTTAACTAGAGGCTTACTAAGGAAACAGTGTTGTCTATGTATCCACACATGTATTTGAGTTTCCAATCAATACAATTATAGCATGGATAATAAACGATTATCATGAACAAGCAAATATAATAATAACTACTTTTATTATTGCCTCTAGGGCATATTTCCAACAACGATGTGCCCGATGATGATCTTCGCCGGGTCATTGTTGATGCACAGAGAGAATGCGAAAGTGAAAGGGAGAAGTTGAAGTTCGATCGCATGTTAGAGGATCACAAAAAAGGGTTGTACCCAAATTGCGAAGATGACAACAGAAAGCTCGGTACCACACTGGAATTGCTGCAATGGAAGGCAGACAATGGTGTATCTGACAAGGGATTTAGTTCGCTACTGAAAATAATGAAGAAGAAGCTTCCAAAGGATAACGAATTGCCCGGCAGTACGTACGAAGCAAAGAAGGTTCTATGCCCTCTAGGACCGGAGGTGCAGAAGATACATGCATGCCCTAATGACTGCATCCTCTACCGCGGTGCGTACCAGGATTTGAACGCATGCTCGGTATGCGGTGCATTGCGGTATAAGATCAGAAGAGATGACCCTGGTGATGTTGAGGGCCAGCGCACCGGGAAGAGGGTTCCTGCCAAGGTGATGTGGTATGCTCCTATAATACCACGGTTGAAACGTCTGTTCAGAAACAAAAAGCATGCCGAGTTGATGCAATGGCACAAAAAAGACCGTAAGAAAGACGGGAAGTTGAGAGCACCCACTGACGGGTCGCAGTGGAGAAAGATCGAGAGAAAGTGGAGCGACTTTACAGGTGACCCGAGGAACGTATGGTTTGGTTTAAGTGCAGATGGCGTTAATCCTTTTGGGGAGCAGAGCAGCAAGCATAGCACATGGCCTGTGACTCTATGTATGTATAACCTTCCTCCTTGGTTGTGCATGAAGCGTAAGTTCATTATGATGCCAGTGCTCATCCAAGGCCCTAAGCAACCCGGCAATGACATTGATGTGTACCTAAGGCCATTAGTTGATGAACTTTTACAGCTATGGAATGGAAGAGGTGTACGTGTGTGGGATGAGAACGAACAGGAGGAATTTGACCTACATGCGTTGCTGTTTGTAACCATCAACGATTGGCCTGCTCTCAGTAACCTTTCAGGACAAACAAACAAGGGATACCACGCATGCACACACTGTTTAGATGACACCGACAATATATATTTGGACAAATGCAGGAAGAATGTGTACCTAGGGCATCGTCGATTTCTTCCGACCAACCATCAATGTCGAAAGAAAGGAAAGCATTTCAAAGGTGAGGCAGATCACCGGAAGAAGCCCGCCCTCCGTACTGGTGATCACATACTTGATATGGTCAATGATTTACAAGTAATATTTGGAAAGGGTCCTGGCGGACTATCTGTTCCGACTGACGATGCGGGACGCGCACCCATGTGGAAGAAGAAATCTATATTTTGGGACCTACCCTATTGGAAAGACCTAGAGGTCCGCTCTGTAATCGACGTGATGCACGTGATGAAGAATCTTTGCGTGAACCTGCTAGGCTTCTTGGGAGTGTATGGGAAGACAAAAGATACACCGGAGGCACGGGAGGAACAGCAACGTGTGCATGAAAAAGACGGCATGCATGCAAAGCAGTATGAAGGTCCTGCCAGCTACGCTCTTACGAAAGAAGAGAAGGAAATCTTCTTTGAATGCCTGCTCAGTATGAAGGTCCCGTCTGGCTTCTCGTCGAATATAAAGGGAATAATAAATATGGCAGAGAAAAAGTTCCAGAACCTAAAGTCTCATGACTGCCACGTGATTATGACGCAACTGCTTCCGGTTGCATTGAGGGGGCTTCTACCGGAAAACGTTCGATTAGCCATTGTGAAGCTATGTGCATTCCTCAATGCAGTCTCTCAGAAGGTGATCGATCTAGAAATCCTGCCAAGGTTAAGGAGTGATTTGGTGCAATGTCTTGTTAGTTTCGAGCTGGTGTTCCCACCGTCCTTCTTCAATATCATGACGCGCGTCCTAGTTCATCTAGTCGACGAGATTGTCGTTCTGGGCCCTGTATTTCTACACAATATGTTCCCCTTTGAGAGCTTCATGGGAGTCTTAAACAAATATGTTCGTAACCGCGCTAGGCCAGAAGCAAGCATCTCCATGGGCCATCAAACATAGGATGTCATTGGGATTTGTGTCGACTTCATTCCTGACCTTAAGAAGATTGGTTTCCCTCAATCACGGTATGAGGGGAGACTGAATGGAAAAGGCACGCTAGGAGCGCACTCAATAATATGTAGGGACGGGCATTCTTGGTCTGAAGCACACTACACAGTTCTACAGAATTCTACCTTGGTGACCCCGTATGTCGATGAACACAAGAATATTCTGCGCTCCAAACACCCGGAGCAGTGTGACGACTGGATTACATATGAACACATCAGGACTTTCAGCAGTTGGTTGCAAACACGTCTCATGGGTGACAACACTGTTTCTGATGAGTTGTACTCGTTGGCCAGGGGACCATCTTCGACTGTATTGACTTACAAAGGGTACGAGATAAATGGGAATACATTTTACACGATCGCCCAAGATCAAAAGAGCACCAACCAAAACAGCGGTGTCCGCTTTGATGCAGCAACCAATAGGGGAAATGACACATATTATGGTTACATAGTGGACATATGGGAACTTGACTATGGACATGATTTCAAGGTCCCTTTGTTTAAGTGCAAATGGGTCAATCTGTCGGGAGGCGGGGTACAGGAAGACCCACAGTACGGAATGACAACAGTGGATCTGAACAATCGTGGGTACACAGACGAACCATTCGTCCTAGCCAATGATGTGGCGCAGGTTTTCTATGTGAAGGACATGTCTACCAAACCGAGAAAAAGAAAAGATAAGGAAGCGAGTACATCATACGATGAGCCAAAGCGCCACATAGTTCTTTCAGGGAAAAGAGACATCGTGGGATTGGAGGGCAAGACAGACATGTCTGAAGATTATGAAAAGTTTCATGAAATTCCTCCCTTCAAAGTCAAGGCTGACCCAAGCACCCTCTTAAACGATGAAGATTATCCATGGTTACGGCGCAATAAGCAAAGGACACAAGCGAAGAAAAAGTGAAGACTTTCTCTCCACAACTATATGATTGCAGTTACATGTGAAGAAATGAAATGCCTTCTGTAACAGATGAGTTTTCGTATGAAATCCTAATTAATACTTCGAAAGAGATTGTCCATTTTGTCCGCCAATTGAGCATCATCCTTTCTATTTGTCTTTTGTTTCTTTCTAAGTGTCTTTGTAAAAATGGAGTTGGAAAAATGAAATATACCGTCGGAAAATGAAAGGATTTCTAGATAGATCAACAAAACACACGGTTTCCCCTGCATACAGCCCAACGGTGGCTCGCGAGTGCCCGCATATGAAATGCACCGTCGGACCGTATGCAGGGAATCCGAATGATTTGCATTCGGTCGATGAACTGCAGGATTTCTAGATAGATCAACAAAACACACGGTTTCCCTTGCATACAGCCCGACGGTGGCTCGTGAGTGCCCGCATAGGAAATGCACCGTCGGACCGTATGCAGGGAATCCGAATGATTTGCATTCGGTCGATGAACTGCAGGATTTCTAGATAGATCAACAAAACACACGGTTTCCCCTGCATACAGCCCGACGGTGGCTCGTGAGTGCCCGCATATGAAATGCACCGTCGGACCGTATGCAGGGAATCCGAATGATTTGCATTCGGTCGATGAACTGCAGGATTTCTAGATAGATCAACAAAACACACGGTTTCCCCTGCATACAACCCGACGGTGGCTCGTGAGTGCCCGCATATGAAATGCACCGTCGGACCGTATGCAGGGAATCCGAATGATTTGAATCCGAATGAATACACACACTAAGTGTCCGAGAGGTGGGCTATATATAGGGTCGTGTGCCTCTTTAGTCCCAGTTGCTAGCACGAACCGGGACTAGTCGTTATAGTGCTGATCCAACAGCTCACAAGCGCTTGAAAGAAACACACGATCCGTGTGCTTCTTCCTGAATGGTGCATTTTGAACACACAAAAAGTCTGGAGTTCAAATAAGTTCAAAAAAATGAAATCCCTTTGTAACAGATGAGTTTTCGTCCGAAACCCTGATACTTCGAAAGAAATTGTCCATTTTGTACACGAAGTGCATCCAGTTTTTGCCGTAACCCTCTCAACTTTTTAGCACATGCTATGTGGGTGAAATGATGATACCATGCCAACTTTCAACCTGTTCAGAGTTCATTTGTAGTGCTTTTCAATTTCAGGGTCATTTAGCTTAAAAAAATCAGTAAATGCATTAAAAATAGGAAATGAAGTCAGAAAGGGTTGAAAATTGATTTTATAAACCTCTAGTATTTATGAAACTAAAATTATATAAAATTTATGCAACTAAAGTTATCAAAGTATTTTTTGTTCAAAACATTAATAGCAAAAAGAATTTTCATAAAGATTTTTTTTAGAAACTTTAATAGCAAACTAAAATAACAAAATCTGTTTTTGGTTAAAACAGACATTTAAAATAACCTAAAAATTACCAAATTGAATATAATGATAAAACACAGTAATATTAAATAGCAGAAAAAAGAATCACTCAAAAATCTATTTTTATAGTAAAGTTATTCACAAACTAGTTATTCACACCAATTTAAAAGAATTCAAATTTAAACTATTCAAATTTGGAAACTAATGGCACTAACAGAAAGTTTATAATTTTTGTGACCTAAAAGCAAAAAGAATCACTGAAAACTGTAAGTAGAAACAAAAGAAAATAAATAAAGCAAAAAAGAAAACAAAAAAAGTAGAAAAAAATTAAAAAAAATGCCGCCTACTAGGCCACAACGGCCTGAATACGACTAGAAACCCAACCAGCAAGTTGGGCTAGGATTCAGGCCCGCAGAAGGCCTAGAAGGCCCACAGGCAGAGGTGTGTGCAATTAGGCCCGTAAGCCTGCTGTTGAGAGGAGCTCGAGAGGTTGTGCGCAGCAGCGCTTATAAACCACTCTCGAGTCCTCTCAACTAGCGAGGTGGGACTAAACATTTGGCCCCGGGCAGCACCACCCTTTGGTCCCGGTTGGTGGCACCAACCGGGACCAATGCCCACCTTTGGTCCCGGTTGGTGCCACCAACCGGGACCAAAGGTCCCTGTTGGGCGGGAAACAGGGACCTTTGGTCCCGGTTGGTGGCACCAACCGGGACCAAAGGTGGGCATTGGTCCCGGTTGGTGGCACCAACCGGGACCAAAGGCTCTGGGTATATAAGCCCACACTTAGCAGTTTCTCCAAATCGTGTTCTTCTTCGCCCGACGCCCTGCTCCTCGTCGCCGTCGCCGCCGAGCCCTGCCCCGACGCCGTCAGGCTGCTCCACCTCGCCGTCGTCGCCGTCGCCGAGCTGCCCCCGACGCCGTCCCCGCACCCACTGTGAGCCGCCTCGCCGTTCCCCTCCTCTCCTCCTCCCCCCCGCGCCCCGACGCCGTCGCCCGCCGCGCCGTTCCCCTCCTCTCCTCCTCCCCCCGCGCCCCGACGCCGTCGCCCGCCGCGCTCTGCTTGTCGCGCCCCGTCGCCCGTCGCCCGCCGCGCTCTGCTTGTTGCGCCCCGTCGCCCGTCGCCCGCCGCGCTCTGCGAGCCGTAGCTCTGCTTGTCACGCCCCGTCGCCCATTGTCCGCCGTCGGGAAGGGCCTCGCCGGCTTAACTCCGGCGACGCTGACGTGGCGCCGTCAGTAGCCCCCCTTCCGATGGCTTGCGCGGTACTACCGCCCTGGGCGCGGTACTACCGCTTGTGAATTTTTTTTTGCGGGCATGTATATGTGTATATGTTCATGTATATGTGTGTATATGTTCATGTATGAGATGAGATAGATAGATAGATAAATTTTCATGTGTATATGTTCATGTATGAGATGTATATGTGCACTTTTGTATACAAACTTTGTTGTTTTTCATATGTACGAAAATGCAAGTCTTTTTTGGAAGGTAGTTTTTTTGTTAAATGAAAATGTTGGCATCGGCTCTATCATCACGTTGGCATCGGGCATGTATATAGAAGTGTTGTCGAGGCCACCCCAAACCCTAGAAGTGTTGTCGAGGCCACCCCAAACGGACCCGGAATTTGTCGAGGCCACCCAAATTTACCAAGTTAAACGAGTTAAATGAGTTAAAAGAGCGTTGTCGAGGCCACCCCAAACCCTAGAAGAGTTGTCAAGGCCACCTGTACCCCCTCCCCGATAACTTCGACATGAGGGGGGACGTCGGACATGAGGGGTGAGCGTCGTTGTCGTCTACCCCCTCCCCGATAACTTCGACATGAGGGGGGACGTCGGACATGACATGAGGGGTGAGCGTCGTTGTCGTCTACCCCCTCCGGTAACATAGATAACTCCGGTAACATAGATTCATCAAGAATGCCCCCATTATGGATGTGCACAAGTTGATCCAATTTTTTCATATGTACGAAAATGTAGAGTGAAAACGAAAACAAACATATAAGAAAAAACTTCGACATGAGGGGGGGGGGCGATATACCCCCTCCCCGATAACATTTTTTTTCTAAGATACTAAGGTAAAATGTTCACCCCCCTCTCGATATACCGGGCGACCAACTCTCGAGGCCACCCAAACCCTAGAAAAAAAGCATTGTCGATATACCCCCTCCCCGATAACATTTTTTTTCTAAGTTATACTAAGGTAAAATGTTCACCCCCCTCTCGATATACCGGGCGACCAACTCTCGAGGCCACCCAAACCCTAGAAAAAAGCGGTAACTTCGACATGAGGGGGGACGTCGATCAACCCCCTCTCGCCCGAACAAGTCTATGTATCATTTTATATCGCGGTGGACATATATCAAAGTTTGATCATATGTCAAAGTTTGAATTTTGACATATGCAACATTTGATCATATATCAAAGTTTGATCATATGTCAAAGTTTGAATTTTGACATATGCAACATTTGATCATATGTCAAAGTTTGATCATATGTCAAAGTTTGAATTTTGACATATGCAACAATATTTGATCATATGTCAAAGTTTGACTTTTGACATAGATTTATCAAGAATGCCCCCATTATGGATGTGCACAAGTTGATCCAATTTTTTTCTGATCTCATATATATATATATATTCTTCTATATGTCACGTTGTCTGTCAAAGTATTGAAGAAATCCATGGCTTCATCATTAGCCGGAAGTAACATGCGTATGATGCTATGAAGCTCTTCAAAGTTGTTTTGGAACGGAGTTCCGGATAGAATAATTCGCTTTTTCGTACGAATTTCAGCAAAGGCCTTCCAAATAGCGATATTCGGAAGGCTCTTGCTGAACTTCGTACCAAAAAGCTAATTAATTATCCTATCCCGGACTCCGTTCCAAAACAATTTTGGAGAGCTTCGTACCATTATGCGCCTATTACTTCCGGCTAATGATGAAGCCTTGGTTTTCTTCAATCCTTTGACAGTACTAGACAACGTGACATATAGAAGGGTAGATGAGATCAGGAAAAACATGGACCATTTTCTGCACATTCAGAATGGCGACATTTTGTTAAATCCCTTAAAGGTTAAGAGAATCCCTTGTTTGACATTCATGAGAGAGGCGGTCCGGACGTCGGACATTCATGTTTGTATATTAATTGCCATGTTGTAATATTTGCAGAAACTATGGATCAAAGAGACTTGGAACAAGAACAGTTGTTGGGGGATATAATCCGCGACGGACGTGATGTCTTGTCGTATCTCAACGACACCGATGGTCTGGAAGGAGAGGATGACGGCTCCGGTGATCGAACAATGGAGGAGGAAGGACATGATCATGATGGCTCCGGTGACCGAATGCCGGAGGACGGAGCTGTTGCAAAGTCTGGCGAGGTATATATATTAATTAAGCCTGTGCTGACTAGCTAATTGATGCATTAATTGTTTTGATATATTAACTCTTCTTTCTTCTTTTCTAGCCCTCCGGATCGAGCCAAACTTCGGTAACGAGACGAGGCCCGAAGAAGAGGTTGCAGAAGGATGAAAAGTTCACGATCACAGCACTCGCGCACGATGGCCATCCGATTGAACCCAAGCGGACCAAGGACGCATTTTCTGCTCAGTGTGGAGCTATTGTTAGGGACGACATGCCGATCAGCATCAAGCAATGGAATAAGCCTAAGGACGGCGCCCCTGAAGGTGATTATGTCACCGATAGACAGAAAGATGATCTTTGGACCGCACTGAAGGCAAATTTCACCCTACCGCCAGAGGAGGATCCGAACAAGCCAGTTATAGAGCCACTGGTCAAGGCGTGTCCTCTTAAGAAGATGGCAGATCTATTCAGGAGGTGGAAGAAGGAGTTGAAATCAAAGTTTGTCGACAAAGGGGAGACTCCAGAATTCAGGGGCCGATATGAGAAGATAAGAGATCACTGGCCCGCATTTGTGGCCTACAAGACATCGGACAAGAGTAAGAAAATGTCAGAGACAAACAAGATCAATGCTGCAAAGAAGCAGCATCACCATCACACGGGGTCAGGTGGCTACCTCAGAGCCCGGCCGTTGTGGGACAAAGCTGAGAATGACCTGATTGCTAAAGGGGTCGTACCACAGACATTGAACTGGCCAGACCGTTCAAGGACTTGGTTCTTCGGGGTTGGGGGAACTTTGGACCCTGAAACAGGGAAGTGCCGTTGGACGAACGAGCAACTTGCAATACCCATGAACAAGCTTCAGGAGTATATCACCGCAGCGCAGGAAGGGACATTCATTCCCGACAGAGAGAAGGACGAGCTGACTCAGGCCCTAGGGAATGATGAGCACCCTGGACGAACACGAGGCACACCAGGCTCCATTCCGTGGAAGGTTGCGTTTCCCGGCGCAGGCGGTTACAGAAGCCGGGAGAGAAAGAGGAAAGCGGAGCTGAGCGAAATGCAGAAGCTCAATGCAAGACTACAAAAGGTAGAGGAAGCTGAGAGCCAGCGAGCTGCCGGCCAACCATCTCAGCGGCACGAAGCTACCCCAGAAGCTACCCCGCCATCTCAGCGGAGAAGCAGCGTGGCTTCCACGGAGCCCGTTCAGCCTGACTTCACGGCTCCTAGCTACCCCGTGGATACTATCACGGAGGCTCAACATTGCGAGCTTATGACGAAACATCGGAACCTCACTTTGAAGGCGGCTGTCGGCTCTGTTGCACCTCCTCAACCCAACGGAACTTTTCACTGCTCACCGATTCCACATGGCTATGCTGTTGTGACGGTGGATGAAGTAATGGAGGGATTTGAGGAGCTCGAGCTTGAACACTCTACAGGTGAAGGGGAGAATCATCTGGTTCATGCTCTGAGGAGTACATGTCTATGGCAGAAGGAGTACATCAAGCTTCCAAACTGGACGCCTCCGCCTCCTCCTCCTCCTCCGGCGAGACAGGGCACTCCGCCTCCTCCTCCTCCTCCTCCAGCGAGTGATCAGGGCACCCCGCCTCCTTCTTCGGCTCCTCCAACGCGTGAGGGCACTCCGCCTCCTCCTCCTCCTCCTCCGGCGAGTGATCAGGGCACCCCGCCTCCTTCTCCGGCACGTCGGAGCAGTACGCCTCCTCCTCAGCAACGGCGGAAGACAGACGCCGCCGCTCCGGCTCCTCCGGCGCGTCGGAGCACTCCGCCTCCTTCTCCGCCTCGTAAGCAACGACGGAAGGGAGACGCCGCCGCTCCGGCGGCTAGCAGTACAAGCAGAGGCAGGAGGGAATACAGATACGGTCCCCGATCTCTCAAGCCTCTGGAAAAGTTACCATATGAGAGGACCGAGTCTGAAAACGAGGAGATATGTCAGGAGCAATTGAGCGCCCATTTTGCAAAGAAAACTCCACCTCCGAAGGAGAAGCTAGATCCGGTGAAAGTGAAGCGCACTATCGATGCCCTGAAGCGACCACCACCGCCTCCGCCGGATTCCAACTATGTCCGGATTATTAAAAAGACATATGAAGAAGTGCGGCGGTCGGGAAGTACTTCTAGTGATGCAAGGTTAGCAGAACGAAGAAGTGGGAAAACAATTCCCCAGCTCGGCGAACAGGAGAAGCAATCGTGCCCCCCGCTCAAGGTGTCTAGCGATATCGTCGCTAATCATCCGGGGATGGTGCCCGGTACCAATCCTGGTGATTACTTGGGGGATGATGTAATTTTTCAAATGGCTGAGGTAACAGAAGAATATGAATACTTGCACGGGAAGCCTCTCGTCAAACCTGATCATCCTCCTCTAACAACGATGATGTACAAATTGCATGAGTGGTACATGAAAACCTGCAGGGAGTCTGGGAGAGACACTATGTATCTGGCAGTGAAACCAGAGCACGAATTCATTCGACTTTCCGTGATGCCTGTTGAATTTGTGGAGTTATTTCAGTTATACAATCAACGGGCCCTCGACAAACAACTCATGACTGCCTACTGTCTGTAAGTATTACTTCTATAGTTAAGTCTCTAGCTCAGCTTGTTCATTGCATGTATATATAATTATCCTCACTATATTATGCAGATTGAAGATCGTCGAATGCAAAAAACTAGGAATCTTCGACGTTGGGTTCATTAGCCCAAATGCCGTAAATGAATGGACGGTACGAAACTCAATCAAAGAGACCGAGAAAAACTTGCTAAAGTCATTCCTTATACATCAAAACAAAAGGGAAATACTCTTTCCTTACAACTTCAAGTGAGTGTTGCTGTCTTCTCTGTATACTCGGTTTCTCTTACTCGAGGTTAAGTAATGTAATTGATGAGTTATATATGCGTGCGCAGTTACCACTTTATTCTGCTATCCATTAAGCTTGATGGGGCATTAGTAACTGTCTTAGACTCGAGATGTAAAGATCCCGAGAGTTATGCGGACATGACTGCAATGCTCAAGAAGTAAGTTCAGTCAATACCGGGACCATATCGGCATGCAACTTTCGTTAATTTCCTGATATCAAGTAATCATTTTCTTTGCCTGGCAGGGTTTGGAAGAAGTTCACCCGAAAGGTTCCCGGTCTAAACTCGGAGTTGCGATTTACGCACCCCAAAGTAAGTAGTACTAGCTAGTTCCACGCATCTCTAATTGATTCAAATTTTCATCAATATATCATTACCATGCTTGCTTATCAGTTTGATTGAACTCTATTCTCGTAAAGTGCTTGTACCAGAAAGAAGGGACTTCTTTATGTGCATACTACGTATGCGAGTTCATTCGCCACTCGACCTCTGAGCAGGGCTTCTCTGACAAACAATTTGAAGTACGTAAATAATATTCACAATTTTATTTTATATATTACCATCAATTGTGTTGAGTTTTATTCATATATATGCATGTATTGACCCCCTTCTTTAAATTAGATCTGGCAGATGTGGGATGAACTCCTACCACATGATCGCATACGAGCAATTCAAGAGGAATTGGCGGGATTCTTTCTTGACCACGTCATATCTAAAGACGGAGAATACCATTCGAATATATGATGTTAGGGATTGTAAAAGATGTTACGGATTGTAAAAGATGTTATATTGTATATATGTAGTAGCGTCGGATAGATATACGATAACTTGTTGTTCGACCAATCTCTCCGGAGAAAGAGAGGTCGATCACTTCTCTCTGTATATGTTCATGACGATCTTATGTACTTACTGGTTCCTTCATTTGCTTACTACCTAGCGTGTCGAGTTCTCTCTATACGTATAGTACGTAGCGTCGACCAAGCACGGAGATAAGAGAGGTCACTTCTCTCTAGGTAGCTATTAGCTAGCTAACACAATATATGAAACCCCCAAATTAACCCTCCAAAACCCCCAACCCCCCCCCCCTTTCAAAAAAAAAAACCCCAGCTCCTGAGCTGCTGACGCGTGGATGCTTATTGGTACCAACCGGGACTAAAGGCCCTCCTGCCTGGGCTCACCGCAGCGGCCACGTGGAGCACCATCTGTCCCGGTTCGTAAGCGAACCGGGACTAAAGGTATTGGGCTTTAGTCCCGACCCTTTAGTCCCGGTTCCAGAACCGGGACAAATGGGCCTCTGGAACCGGGACAAAAGGGCCTTTTTCCACTAGTGATTGCTGGCCCGCCCGTTCCAAGTTGCGTAGTGGACCTGCTGGGGCCTATGCGAAAGCTGGGCCTCACGGTCCATAATGTGGCAGGCACAGCGTGAGGCTGGATTCACAGAGCAGCGACAACTGTCCGCTTCCAACGGTGGAAGGATAACGGGCCGCTGCACTCCCTGGCCGCTTGGGCCTTGAAGCCTACTCCAGCGAACCATCACTTTTTTATTTACTGTACTTGAGGCTTGTTTTGCTTACTCTCAAACATCACTTTTTTTTTGCTGCACTTGAGGCTTGTTTTGGTTACTCTTTTGACTCTTGAACATCACTTTTTTTGTGCTGCACTTGAGAGGTTGATTTGCTTACTCTTTTTTCCTTTTTCTCATCCGCTGCACATATGATGTTTATTTTGCTTACTCTTTTGAATATTGAATACAAAATATGACTATGGTTATCTCTTTTCGAATATAAAGACGGTTGTGGCAAGATCGAGTTTGGTTCATGGAATGCAAATGATCAGCATAAATGTGACACGTTAAGAAAAATAGAGAGGTCTTATGACCAATCACAGGAGACATCCAGGCATGCATTAGTTTTCTCATCCGTTTTCTCATCCGTTTTCTCATCCGCTGCACATATGATGTTTATTTTGCTTACTCTTTTGAATCTTGAATACAGAATATTATTATGGTTATCTCTTTTCAAACTATAAAGACGGTTGTGGCAAGATCGAGTTTGGTTCATGGAATGCAAATGATCAACATAAATGTGACACATTAAGAAAAATACAGAGGTCTTATGACCAATCACAGGAGACATCCAGGCATGCATTAGTTTTTCAACAAAATGTTGACCAAAAAATTGCCTTCCATGGCAACAGTAGCACAGCACAGGTGTTCGGCCAAGACCAGTCAAGGCCAACCACCAGACTACAGTAACCACTGTTAAACACGTAGGTTGTTTAGATTGTGAATATCTCTTGTAACAAACTCTATGTATATCCGGGAGGCCGGCTGTGCCCTAGTGCACCTATATATATTGATCTCGAGGCCACCCTAGAGGTTGTGCCGATCCAATCTATTGTTCTCTCATTCTCACATGGTATCAGGCCCTCTCGCTTAATCGCTCGATGGGTTCTCCTTCCGCTGCCGCCATGACCTCCTCCGCTGTGACCTCTCTTTCCCTCCCGGCCCCCCTCTCAGTGTTGGGGAACGTTGCATGGGAAACAAAAAATTTCCTACGCACACGCAAGACCTATCCAAGGTGATGAGCATCTACGAGAGAGAGATTGTATCTACATACCCTTGTAGATCGCTAAGCGGAAGCGTTAATAAACCCGGTTGATGTAGTCGAACGTCTCCGCGATCCAAATCGCAAGTCGTCCCTCGATCCGATCACGAACTAG
The DNA here is from genome assembly GCA_039707655.1 of Elymus sibiricus. NCBI lineage: Eukaryota > Viridiplantae > Streptophyta > Magnoliopsida > Poales > Poaceae > Elymus > Elymus sibiricus. The sequence continues at coordinate 20,156,166 of CM077675.1, forward strand.
TGCCGAACGGACGGCACCTCCGCGTTCAACACACGTGCGGCTTGATGACGCCTTCACCTCCTCGATCCAGCGAGCGATGATGAAGTAGTAGATGAGTTCCAGCAGCACGACGGCGTGGTGATGGCGGTGAGGAACAATCTCTGCAGGGCTTCGCCAAGCGCTACGGAGATTATGACGGAGGAACTAGAGGGCTAGGGTTGCCGGCACACGGCTTGGGAAATCCTGATGTGTCCCGTGTGCTAGCCCTGCCCCTCTATTTATATGTTGAGCCCTGGGGTCTAAACTTGGACAAAAAGCCTCCACAAGGTCGGTTTTGCCCGCACAAGGTCGGTTTGGCCCGCAAGGAAAGAGTCCAACTCGGATCCCTCCCGCACCGCGCACAAGCGGTAGTACCGCTTCACACAAGTGGTAGTACCGCTTAAGCGGCAGTACTGCCTTACTGCTTAAGGCAGCAGCAAAACTCCTTTTTGCACTTTCCAATACCTCGTGGGCTATAACCCTTTGGCCCATATAAAGTGTTGCTGCACCCGAACACTTCAGTGAACATCCGGAACCCCTTCCGGTGAATTCCGGAACCCTTTCCGGAGATCAAAACACCATTATCACATATGTCAATCTTTATCTCCGGACTCTTCCGGAGATCCTCGTCATGTCCGGGATCTTATCCGGGACTCTGAACAACTTTCGGTCACCAACATAATAACTCAACTATACTAATCGTCACCAAACGTTAAGTGTGTAGACCCTGCGGGTTCGAGAACTATGTAGACATGACCGAGACACTTCTACGATCAATAACCAATAGCGGGACCTGGATGCCCATATTGGCTCCTACATATTCTACGAAGATCTATATCGGTCGAACCTCTATGTCAAGGATTCAGTTAATCCCGTATGCTGTTCCCTTTGTTCTTCGGTATGTTACTTGCCCGAGATTCGATCGTCGGTATCTCTATACCTAGTTCAATCTCGTTACCGGCAAGTCTCTTTACTCGTTCCGTAATACAAGATCTCGTGGCTAACACTTTAGTCACATTACTTGCAAGGCTCATTGTGATGTTGTATTACCGAGTGGGCCCTGAGATACCTCTCCGTCATACGGAGTAACAAATCCCAGTCTTGATCCATGCCAACCCAACAGACACCCTCGGAGATACCTGTAGAGCACCTTTATAGTCACCCAGTTACGTTGCGACGTTTGATACACACAAGGTATTCCTTCGGTGTCAGTGAGTTGCATGATCTCATGGTCAAAGGAACAGATACTTGACATGCAGAAAACAATAGCAATAAACTGACACGATCAAATGCTACGTTTACAGTTTGGATCTTGTCCATCACATCATTCTCCTAATGATGTGATCCCGTTATCAAATGACATCTCATGTCAATGGCTAGGAAACCTTAACCATCTTTGATCAACAAGCTAGTCAACTAGAGGCTTACTAGGGACACAGTGTTGTCTATGTACCCACACATGTATTTGAGTTTCCAATCAATACAATTATAGCATGGATAATAAACGATTATCATGAACAAGGAAATATAATAATAACCAATTTATTATTGCCTCTAGGGCATATTTCCAACAGTCTCCCACTTGCACTAGAGTCAATAATCTAGTTCACATCACTATGTGATTTACATTGTAATGAATCGAACACCCATGCAGTTCTGGTGTTGTTCATGTTTAGCCCTTGGAAGAGGTTTAGTCATCGGATCTGCAACATTCAGATCCGTGTGTACTTTGCAAATATTTATGTCGTCCTCCTTGATGTAATCGCGGATGGAATTGAAACGTCGCTTTATGTGTCTGGTCCTTTTGTGAAATCTTGGTTCCTTGGCTAGAGCAATGGCACCAGTATTATCACAAAACAGAGTCATTGGGTTAAGTGCACTAGGCACTACTCCAAGATCTGTCATGAACTCCTTCATCCAGACACCTTCCTTCGCCGCCTCCGAGGCTGCGATGTACTCCGCTTCGCATGTAGAATCTGCTACCACGCTTTGCTTGGAACTGCACCAGCTAACCGCACCCCCATTAAGAATAAATACGTATCCGGTTTGCGACTTAGAGTCATCCGGATCAGTGTCAAAGCTTGCATCGACGTAACCCTTTACGACGAGCTCTTGATCACCTCCATAAACGAGAAACATGTCCTTAGTCCTTTTCAGGTACTTCAGGATATTCTTGACCGCCGTCCAGTGTTCCATTCCTGGATCACCTTGAAACCTTCCGACCATACTTATGGCAAGGCTGACATCGGGTCTTGTGCACAGCATTGCATACATGATAGAGCCTATGGCTGAAGCATAGGGGATGACACTCATCTTTTCTCTATCTTCTGCAGTCACTGGGCATTGAGTCTTACTCAACTTCACACCTTGCAAAACAGGCAAGAACCCCTTCTTGGACTGATCCATTTTGAACTTCTTCAAAATCTTATCAAGGTATGTGCTTTGTGAAAGTCCTATTAAGCGTCTTGATCTATCTCTATAGATCTTGATGCCTAATATGAAAGCAGCTTCTCCTAGGTCCTTCATTGAAAAACTCTTGTTCAAATATTCCTTTACGCTTTCCAGCATTTCTATATTGTTTCCAATCAGCAATATGTCATCCACATATAATATTTTAAACGCTATAGAGCTCCCACTCACTTTCTTGTAAATACAAGCTTCTCCGTAAACTTGTATAAACTCGAACGCTTTGATCACTTCATCAAAACGAAGATTCCAACTCCGAGATGCTTGCACCAGTCCATAAATGGATCGCTGGAGTTTGCAAACTTTGTCAGCATTCTCTGGATCGACAAAACCTTCTGGTTGCATCATATACAACTCTTCCTTAAGGTAACCGTTAAGGAACGCTGTTTTGACATCCATCTGCCAAATTTCATAATCGAAAAAGGCAGCTATTGCTAACATGATTCTGACGGACTTCAGCATCGCTACGGGTGAGAAGGTCTCATCGTAGTCAACTCCTTGAACTTGTGAAAAACCCTTTGCCACAAGTCGAGCTTTATAGACGGTGACATTACCGTCCGCGTCCGTCTTCCTCTTGAAGATCCATTTGTTCTGAATGGCCTTACGCCCTTCAGGTAATACTTCCAAAGTCCATACTTTGTTTTCATACATGGATCCCATCTCGGATTTCATGGCCTCTAACCACTTCTCGGAATCCGGGCCCATCATCGCTTCTCCATAGCTCGTAGGTTCATCGTTGTCTAACAACATGACCTTTAAGACAGGGTTGCCGTACCACTCAGGAGCAGTACGCGTCCTTGTCGACCTACGAGGTTCGATAGCAACTTGATCCAAAGTTTCATGATCATCATCATTAACTTCCACTTCAACTGATGTAGGCTCTACAGAAGCAACTTTCTGCGCTGCGCTACTCTCAGGTTGAAGTAAAGGTTCAACAACCTCATCAAGTTCAATCTTCCTCCCACTCAATTCTTTCGAGAGAAACTCTTTCTCAAGAAATGTTCCGTTTTTAGCGACAAACACTTTGCCTTCGGATCTGAGGTAGAAGGTATACCCAATTGTCTCTTTTGGGTATCCTATGAAGACGCATTTCTCCGCTTTGGGTTCCAGCTTTTCAGGCTGAAGCTTTTTGACATAAGCATCACATCCCCAAACTTTAAGAAACGACAGCTTTGGCTTCTTGCCAAACCAAAGTTCATATGGCGTCGTCTCAACGGATTTCGATAGTGCCCAATTTAAAGTGAATGCAGGTGTCTCTAATGCATAACCCCAAAACGATAGTGGCAAATCGGCAAGAGACATCATAGATCGCACCATATCCAATAAGGTTCGATTACGACGTTCGGACACACCATTACGCTGTGGTGTTCCAGGCGGTGTCAATTGTGAAACAATTCCACACTGTCTTAAGTGACTGCCAAACTCATAACTCAGATATTCTCCTCCTCGATCAGATCGTAGGAATTTAATCTTCTTGTTACGATGATTCTCAACTTCACTCTGAAATTGTTTGAACTTTTCAAATGTTTCAGACTTGTGTTTCATTAAGTAAATATACCCATATCTACTTAAGTCATCAGTGAAGGTGAGAAAATAACGATAACCACCGCGCGCCTCAATACTCATCGGACCACACACATCAGTATGTATGATTTCCAATAAGTCACTTGCCCGTTCCATTGTTCCAGAGAACGGCGTTTTGGTCATCTTGCCCATGAGGCATGGCTCACATGTGTCAAGTGATTCAAAATCAAGTGACTCCAAAAGTCCATCAGTATGGAGCTTCCTCATGCGTTTTATGCCAATATGACCTAAACGGCAGTGCCACAAGAAAGTGGTATTATCATTATCAATTCTACATCTTTTGGCATCAATGTTATGAACATGTGTATCATTACTATCGAGATTCAATAAGAACAAACCCCTCACGTCGGGTGCATGACCATAAAAGATATTACTCATATAAATAGAACAATCATTATTCTCTGATTTAAATGAGTAACCGTCTCGCAATAAACAAGATCCAGATATAATGTTCATGCTTAACGTAGGCACCAAATAACACTTATTTAGGTTCATCACTAATCCCGACGGTAATCGAAGAGCGAGCGTGCCGACGGCGATCACATCAACCTTGGAACCATTTCCCACGCGCATCGTCACTTCGTCCTTTGCCAGCCTCCGTCTATTCCGCAATTCCTGTTTTGAGTTGCAAATATGAGCAACTGTACCGGTATCAAATACCCAGGCACTACAACGAGAGTTGGTAAGGTACACATCAATAACATGTATATCATATATACCTTGTTTGTTGTTGGCCGCCTTCTTGTCAGCCAAATACTTGGGGCAATTCCGCTTCCAGTGTCCAGTTCCCTTGCAATGAAAACACACAGTTTCTGGTTTGGGTCCAGCCTTGGGTTTCTTCACGAGAGGAGCAACTGCTTTGCCACTCTTCTTGGAGTTACCCTTCTTACCCTTGCCATTTTTCTTGAAACTAGTGGTTTTATTGACCATCAACACTTGATGCTCCTTCTGAATTTCAGACTCAGCGGCTTTCAGCATCGCAAACAGCTCGGCGACTGATTTGTTCATCCCGTGCATGTTATAGTTCAACACGAAGCTCTTGTAGCTAGGTGGCAATGATTGAAGAACTCTGTCAGTGATAGCCTCTGGCGGAAGGGGCATCCCTAACTCAGCCAGACGGGTGGAGTACCCAGACATTCTGAGCACGTGATCACTGATAGACCCGTTCTCCTCCATCTTGCAAGCATAGAACTTATCGGAGATCTCATATCTCTCGATCCGGGCATTCTTCTGAAAGATAAACTTCAACTCCTGGAACATCTCATATGCTCCATGACGTTCAAAACGTCTTTGAAGTCCCGGTTCTAAGCCATACAACATTGCACATTGAACTATTGAGTAATCATCAGAACGAGCCTGCCAGGCGTTCACAACGTCTAGAGACTCAACTGGAGCGGGTGGATCACCAAGCGGTGCATCAAGGACATAAGCCTTCTGGGAAGCCGTAAGGATAATCCTTAGATTACGGGCCCAGTCCACAAAGTTACTTCCATCATCTTTCAACTTAGCTTTCTCTAGGAACGCATTAAAATTCAGGGGTGCTACTGCGCGAGCCATGATCTACAACATAAATATAGCAAAGACAACTTAGACTATTGTTCTAGATAATGAGTTTAGTTAATCAAATTACTTCAAAAACTCCCACTCAAATTGACATCCCTCCGGTTATTCGAGTGTAACATGATCCAAATCCACCAACTCAAGTCCGATCATCACGTGAGTTGAGGTGGCTTCAATGGTGAACATCTTCATGTTGATCATATCTACTATATGACTCATGTTCGACCTTTCGGTCTCTTGTGTTCCGAGGCCATGTCTGTACATGCTAGGCTCGTCAAGTTTAACCCGAGTGTTCCGCGTGTGCAACATGGCTTGCACCCGTTGTATGTGAACGTGGAGTCTATCACATCCGATCATCACGGCGTGTCTCGAAACGACGAACTTTCGCAACGGTGCACACTCGGGGAGAACACAATTTATCTTGAAATTTAAGTGAGGGATCACCTTATAATGCTACCGTCGTCCTAAGCAAAATAAGATGCATAAAAGGATTAACATCACATGCAAATCATAAGTGACATGATATGTCCATGAACTTGTGCTTTTGATCTCCATCTCCAAAGCACCGGCATGATCTCCATCGTCACCGGCATGACACCATGATCTCCATCATCTTGATCTCCATCAACGTGTCGCCATGAGGTTGTCGCGCCGACTGTTGCTTCCACGACTATTGCTAACGTTTAGCGATAAAGTAAAGCATTACATAGCGCTTAATGATTGACACGCAGGTCATACAATAATTAAAGACAACTCTATGGCTCCTGCCAGTTGCCGTACTCATCGACATGCAAGTCGTGATATTCTATACATCACATGATCATCTCATACATCACATATATCTCATCATGTAATTGGCCATATCACATCACAACATACCCTGCAAAAACAAGTTAGACGTCCTCTAATTGTTGTTGCAAATTTTACGTGGCTGCTACGGGTTTGCAAGAACCGTTCTTACCTACGCAAAACCACAACGTGGTGTAGTGATTGCTTTTTGATCTTCTAAAAGAACCCTCTTCATTGAAATCGATTCAACTAAAGTGAGAGAGACAGACACCCGCTAGCCATCTTTATGCAACGAAGTTACATGTCAGTTGAAGGAACCTGTCTCGCGTAAGTGTACGCGTAATGTCGGTCCGGGCCGCTTCATCTCACAGTACCGCCGAATCAAATATCAACTAGTAACGGCAAGCAATATGTATACACCCATGCCCACAACTCGTTTGTGTTCTACTCGAGATCTCATCTACGCATAGACCTGGCTCATGATGCCACTGTTGGGGAACGTTGCATGGGAAACAAAAATTTTCCTACGCACACACAAGATCTATCCATGGTGATGAGCATCTACGAGAGGGAGAGAGAATCTACATACCCTTGTAGATCGCTAAGCGGAAGCGTTTAATAAACGCGGTTGATGTAGTCGAACGTCTCCGCGATCCAAATCGCAAGTCGTCCCTCGATCCGATCACGAACTAGCGCCGAACGGACGGCACCTCCGCGTTAAACACACGTACGGCTTGATGACGCCTTCACCTCCTCGATCCAGCGAGCGATGGTGAAGTAGTGGTTGAGTTCCAGCAGCACGACGGCGTGGTGATGGTGGTGAGGAACAATCTCTGCAGGGCTTCGCCAAGCGCTACGGAGATTATGACGGAGGAACTAGAGGGTTAGGGTTGCCGCACACGGCTTGGGGAAATCTTGATGTATCACGTGTGCTAGCCCTGCCCCTCTATTTATATGTTGAGCCTTGGGGTCTAAACTTGGAGTAAAAGTCTCTTCCAAGTCGGTTTTGCCCGCACAAGGTCGGTTTGGCCCGCAGGAAAAGAGTCCAACTCGGATCCCTGCCGAACCGTGCACAGCCGCGCACAAGCGGTAGTACCGCTCACAAGCGGTAGTACCGCTTGGGCGGTAGTACCGCTTCACACAAGCGGTAGTACCGCTCGGGCGGTAGTACCGCTTCACACAAGCGGTAGTACCGCTTACGCGGCAGCAAAACTACTTTTTGCACTTTCCAATACCTTGTGGGCTTTTATCCCTTGGCCCATATAAAGTGTTCTCGCACCCGAACACTTCGGTAAACATCCGGAACCCCTTCCGGTGAACTCCGGAACTTTTCCGGAGATCAAAACACTATTATCACATATATCAATCTTTACCTCCGGACTATTCCGGAGATCCTCGTCATGTCCGGGATCTTATCCGGGACTCCGAACAACTTTCGGTCACCAACATAATAACTCAACTATACTAATCGTCACCAAACGTTAAGTGTGTAGACCCTGCGGGTTCGAGAACTATGTAGACATGACCGAGACACTTCTACGATCAATAACCAATAGCGGGACCTGGATGCCCATATTGGCTCCTACATATTCTACGAAGATCTTTATCGGTCGAACCTCTATGTCAAGGATTCAGTTAATCCCGTATGCTGTTCCCTTTGTTCTTCGGTATGTTACTTGCCCGAGATTCGATCGTCGGTATCTCTATACCTAGTTCAATCTCGTTACCGGCAAGTCTCTTTACTCGTTCCGTAATACAAGATCTCGTGGCTAACACTTTAGTCACATTGCTTGCAAGGCTCATTGTGATGTTGTATTACCGAGTGGGCCCTGAGATACCTCTCCGTCATACGGAGTAACAAATCCCAGTCTTGATCCATGCCAACCCAACAGACACCCTCGGAGATACCTGTAGAGCACCTTTATAGTCACCCAGTTACGTTGCGACGTTTGATACACACAAGGTATTCCTCCGGTGTCAGTGAGTTGCATGATCTCATGGTCAAAGGAACACATACTTGACATGCAGAAAACAATAGCAATAAACTGACACGATCAAATGCTACGTTTACAGTTTGGGTCTTGTCCATCACATCATTCTCCTAATGATGTGATCCCGTTATCAAATGACATCTCATGTCAATGGCTAGGAAACCTTAACCATCTTTGATCAACAAGCTAGTCAACTAGAGGCTTACTAGGGACACATGTATTTGAGTTTCCAATCAATACAATTATAGCATGGATAATAAACGATTATCATGAACAAGGAAATATAATAATAACCAATTTATTATTGCCTCTAGGGCATATTTCCAACAGTCTCCCACTTGCACTAGAGTCAATAATCTAGTTCACATCACTATGTGATTTACATTGTAATGAATCGAACACCCATGCAGTTCTGGTGTTGTTCATGTTTAGCCCTTGGAAGAGGTTTAGTCATCGGATCTGCAACATTCAGATCCGTGTGTACTTTGCAAATATTTATGTCGTCCTCCTTGATGTAATCGCGGATGAAATTGAAACGTCGCTTTATGTGTCTGGTCCTTTTGTGAAATCTTGGTTCCTTGGCTAGAGCAATGGCACCAGTATTATCACAAAACAGAGTCATTGGATTAAGTGCACTAGGCACTACTCCAAGATCTGTCATGAACTCCTTCATCCAGACACCTTCCTTCGCCGCCTCCGAGGCTGCGATGTACTCCGCTTCGCATGTAGAATCTGCTACCACGCTTTGCTTGGAACTGCACCAGCTAACCGCACCCCCATTAAGAATAAATACGTATCCGGTTTGCGACTTAGAGTCATCCGGATCAGTGTCAAAGCTTGCATCGACGTAACCCTTTACGACGAGCTCTTGATCACCTCCATAAACGAGAAACATGTCCTTAGTCCTTTTCAGGTACTTCAGGATATTCTTGACCGCCGTCCAGTGTTCCATTCCTGGATCACCTTGAAACGCTTCCGCTCACCTGGACGGCGGTCAAGAATATCCTGAAGTACCTGAAAAGGACTAAGGACATGTTTCTCGTTTATGGAGGTGATCAAGAGCTCGTCGTAAAGGGTTACGTCGATGCAAGCTTTGACACTGATCCGGATGACTCTAAGTCGCAAACCGGATACGTATTTATTCTTAATGGGGGTGCGGTTAGCTGGTGCAGTTCCAAGCAAAGCGTGGTAGCAGATTCTACATGCGAAGCGGAGTACATCGCAGCCTCGGAGGCGGCGAAGGAAGGTGTCTGGATGAAGGAGTTCATGACAGATCTTGGAGTAGTGCCTAGTGCGCTTAACCCAATGACTCTGTTTTGTGATAATACTGGTGCCATTGCTCTAGCCAAGGAACCAAGATTTCACAAGAGGACCAGACACATAAAGCGACGTTTCAATTCCATCCGCGATTACATCAAGGAGGACGACATAAATATTTGCAAAGTACACACGGATCTAAATGTTGCAGATCCGATGACTAAACCTCTTCCAAGGGCTAAACATGAACAACACCAGAACTGCATGGGTGTTCGATTCATTACAATGTAAATCACATAGTGATGTGAACTAGATTATTGACTCTAGTGCAAGTGGGAGACTGTTGGAAATATGCCCTAGAGGCAATAATAAATTGGTTATTATTATATTTCCTTGTTAATGATAATCGTTTATTATCCATGCTATAATTGTATTGATTGGAAACTCAAATACATGTGTGGGTACATAGACAACACTGTGTCCCTAGTAAGCCTCTAGTTGACTAGCTCGTTGATCAAAGATGGTTAAGGTTTCCTAGCCATTGACATGAGATGTCATTTGATAACGGGATCACATCATTAGGAGAATGATGTGATGGACAAGACCCAAACTGTAAACGTAGCATTTGATCGTGTCAGTTTATTGCTATTGTTTTCTGCATGTCAAGTATCTGTTCCTTTGACCATGAGATCATGCAACTCACTGACACCGGAGGAATACCTTGTGTGTATCAAACGTCGCAACGTAACTGGGTGACTATAAAGGTGCTCTACAGGTATCTCCGAGGGTGTCTGTTGGGTTGGCATGGATCAAGACTGGGATTTGTAACTCCGTATGACGGAGAAGTATCTCAGGGCCCACTCGGTAATACAACATCACAATGAGCCTTGCAAGCAATGTGACTAAAGTGTTAACCACGAGATCTTGTATTACGGAACGAGTAAAGAGACTTGCCGGTAATGAGATTGAACTAGGTATAGTGATACCGACGATCGAATCTCGGGCAAGTAACATACCGAAGAACAAAGGGAACAGCATACGGGATTAACTGAATCCTTGACATAGAGGTTCGACCGATAAAAGATCTTCGTAGAATATGTAGGAGCCAATATGGGCATCCAGGTCCCGCTATTGGTTATTGGCCGTAGAGGTGTCTCGGTCATGTCTACATAGTTCTCGAACCCGCAGGGTCTACACACTTAACGTTTGGTGACGATTAGTATAATTGAGTTATTATGTTGGTGACCGAAAGTTGTTCGGAGTCCCGGATAAGATCCCGGACATGACGAGGATCTCCGGAATAGTCCGGAGGTAAAGATTGATATATGTGATAATAGTGTTTTGATCTCCGGAAAAGTTCCGGAGTTCACCGGAAGGGGTTCCGGATGTTTACCGAAGTGTTCGGGTGCGAGAACACTTTATATGGGCCAAGGGATAAAAGCCCACAAGGTATTGGAAAGTGCAAAAAGTAGTTTTGCTGCCGCGTAAGCGGTACTACCGCTTGTGTGAAGCGGTACTACCGCCCGAGCGGTACTACCGCTTGTGTGAAGCGGTACTACCGCCCAAGCGGTACTACCGCTTGTGAGCGGTACTACCGCTTGTGCGTGGCTGTGCACGGTTCGGCAGGGATCCGAGTTGGACTCTTTTCCTGCGGGCCAAACCGACCTTGTGCGGGCAAAACCGACTTGGAAGAGACTTTTACTCCAAGTTTAGACCCCAAGGCTCAACATATAAATAGAGGGGCAGGGCTAGCACACGTGATACATCAGGATTTCCCAAGCCGTGTGCCGGCAACCCTAGCCCTCTAGTTCCTCCGTCATAATCTCCGTAGCGCTTGGCGAAGCCCTGCAGAGATTGTTCCTCACCACCATCACCACGCCGTCGTGCTGCTGGAACTCAACCACTACTTCACCATCGCTCGCTGGATCGAGGAGGTGAAGGCGTCATCAAGCCGTACGTGTGTTGAACGCGGAGGTGCCGTCCGTTCGGCACTAGATCGGAAGGATCGTGATTGGATCGCGGGACGCTCGGCGATTTGGATCGCGAAGACGTTCGACTACATCAACCGCGTTTCTTAAACGCTTCCGCTTAGCGATCTACAAGGGTATGTAGATTCACTCTCCCTCTCGTAGATGCTCATCACCATGGATAGATCTTGTGTGTGCGTAGGAAAATTTTTGTTTCCCATGCAACGTTCCCCAACAGCGATGGCTGGAGACCGGCGACGGGGACGAGGACGGAGGCGACGGGGCGGCGACGGGGCGGCGACGAGGACGGAGGGCTCGGGGCGGCGACGGAGCGGCGATGGGGCGGGGACGGGGCGGCGACGGGGCGGCGACGGGGAGGCGACGGGGCGGCGATGGGGCGGCGCGGCGACGGGGAGGCGACAGGGACGGGGCGGCGACGGGGGCGGCGACGGGGACGGGGACGACGACGGCGGGCTCAGGGCGGCGCGCGGCGACGGGGACGAGGAGGCGACGGGGACGGGGCGGCGACGGGGGCGACGCGGCGACGGGGACGGGGCGGCGACGGGGCGGCGCGGCGACGGGGAGGCGAAGGGGACGGGGCGGGGACAGGGGGCGGCGACGGGGACGGGGACGAGGAGGCGACGGGGACGGGGCGGCGACGGGGGCGACGCGACGACGGGGACGGGGCGGCGACGAGGCGGCGCGGCGACGGAGACGGGGCGGGGACGGGGGCGGCGACGGGGACGGGGACGACGACGGCGGGCTCGGGGCGGCGCGCGGCGACGGGGACGAGGACGGGGGGAAGATGAACTGGGACTGGAAAACGCTAAGTGTGGGCTTATATACCCAGAGCCTTTGGTCCCGGTTGGTGGCACCAACCGGGACCAAAGGTTCGCATTGGTCCCGGTTGGTGCCACCAACCGGGACCAAAGGTAAGCATTGGTCCCGGTTGGTAGCACCAACCGGGACCAATGGCCTTGCACAGTTGCATAATTTCCATTAATTATTTTTGTTTTATTTTTTGCTTTATTTATTTCCAGTGTGTTTTATCATTATATTCTTTTTGCTATTAATGTTTGAACAAAAAATACTTTGATAATTTTAGTTGCATAATTTTTATATAATTATAGTTTCAAAAATACTAGAGGTTTATAAAAGCTTTTTAATTGATTCTTTTTTGAACTCCACTCCCACGATGTTTTGAAAGAAATTAAAAAGCACTTCAAATGAACTCTGAAAAGGTTGAAAGTTGGCATGGTATCATCAATTCACCCACATAGCATGTGCTAAAAAGTTGAGAGTGTTACGGTGAAAACTGGATGCACTTCGTGTACAAAATGGACAATCTCTTTCGAAGTATCAGGGTTTCGGACGAAAACTCATCTGTTACAAAGGGATTTCATTTTTTTGAACTTATTTGAACTCCAGACTTTTTGTGTGTTCAAAATGCACTATTCAAAGCCACATCATCAATTTTCAACCCTTTGTGAATTCATTTGGTATTTTTCATGCACTTACTGATTTTTTTCAGCTAAATGACCCTGAAATTGAAAAGCGCTACAAATGAACTCTGAAAAGGTTGATAGTTGGCATGGTATCATCATTTCACCCACATAGCATGTGCTAAAAAGTTGAGAGGGTTACGGCGAAAACTGGATGCACTTCGTGTACAAAATGGACAATCTCTTTCGAAGTATCAGGGTTTCGGACGAAAACTCATCTGTTACAAAGGGATTTCATTTTTTTGAACTTATTTGAACTCCAGACTTTTTGTGTGTTCAAAATGCACCATTCAAAGCCACATCATCAATTTTCAACCCTTTCTGACTTCATTTGGTATTTTTCAAGCATACGGCCCGACGGTGGCTCGTGAGTGCCCGCATATGAAATGCACCGTCGGACCGTATGCAGGGAATCCGAATGATTTGTATTCGGTCGATGAACTAAAGGATTTCTAGATAGATCAACAAAACACACGGTTTCCCCTGCATACAGCCCGACGGTGGCTCGTGAGTGCCCGCATATGAAATGCACCGTCGGACCGTATGTAGGGAATCCGAATGATTTGTATTCGGTCGATGAACTAAAGGATTTCTAGATAGATCAACAAAACACACGGTTTCCCCTGCATACAGCGCGACGGTGGCTCGTGAGTGCCCGCATATGAAATGCACCGTCGGACCGTATGCAGGGAATCCGAATGATTTGTATTCGGTCGATGAACTAAAGGATTTCTAGATAAGTCAACAAAACACACGGTTTCCCCTGCAACAGCCCAACGGTGGAAATATGAAATGCACCGTTGGACCGTATGCAGGGAATCCGAATGATTTGAATCCGAATGAGTGCACACACTAAGTGTCGAACATGTCCGAGAGGTGGGTTATATATAGGGTCGTGTGCCTCTTTAGTCCCGCTTGCTAGCACGAACCGGGACTAGTCGTTATAGTGCTGATCCAACAGCTCACAAGCGCTTGAAAGAAACACACGATCCGTGTGCTTCTTCCTGATTGGTACGACCTTCACCGCCCAAGGTTATAAAGAATTGAGAGGGTTACGGCAAAAAATGGATGCACTTCGTGTACAAAATGGACAATCTCTTTCGAAGTATTAGGGTTTCATGCGAAAACTCATCTGTTACAAAAGGCATTTCATTTCTTCACATGTAACTGCAATGATATAGTTGTGGAGAGAAAGTCTTCACTTTTTCTTCGCTTGTGTCCTTTGCTTATTGCGCCGTAACCATGGATAATCTTCATCGTTTAAGAGGGTGCTTGGGTCAGCCTTGACTTTGAAGGGAGGAATTTCATGAAACTTTTCATAATCTTCAGACATGTCTGTCTTGCCCTCCAATCCCACGATGTCTCTTTTTCCTGAAAGAACTATGTGGCGTTTTGGCTCATCGTATGATGTATTCGCTTCCTTATCTTTTCTTTTTCTCGATTTGGTAGACATGTCCTTCACATAGAAAATCTGCGCCACATCATTGGCTAGGACGAATGGTTCGTCTGTGTACCCAAGATTGTTCAGATCCACTGTTGTCATTCCGTACTGTGGGTCTTCCTGTACCCCGCCTCCTGACAGATTGACCCATTTGCACTGAAACAAAGGGACCTTGAAATCATGTCCATAGTCAAGTTCCCATATGTCCACTATGTAACCATAATATGTGTCCTTTCCCCTATTGGTTGCTGCATCAAAGCGGACACCGCTGTTTTGGTTGGTGCTCTTTTGATCTTGGGCGATCGTGTAAAATGTATTCCCATTTATCTCGTACCCTTTGTAAGTCAATACAGTCGAAGATGGTCCCCTGGCCAACGAGTACAACTCATCAGAAACAGTGTTGTCACCCATGAGACGTGTTTGCAACCAACTGCCGAAAGTCCTGATGTGTTCATATGTAATCCAGTCGTCACACTGCTCCGGGTGTTTGGATCGCAGAATATTCTTGTGTTCATCGACATACGGGGTCACCAAGGTAGAATTCTGTAGAACTGTGTAGTGTGCTTGAGACCAAGAATGCACGTCCCTACATATTATTGAGTCCACTCCTAGCGTGCCTTTTCCGGTCAGTCTCCCCTCATACCGTGATTGAGGGAGACCAATCTTCTTAAGGTCAGGAATGAAGTCAACACAAAACCCAATGACATCCTCTGTTTGATGGCCATGGAGATGCTTGCTTCTGGCCTAGTGCGGTTACGAACATATTTCTTTAAGACTCCCATGAACCTCTCAAAGGGGAACATATTGTGTAGAAATATACAGCCCAGAATGACAATCTCGTCGACTAGATGAACTAGGACGTGCGTCATGATATTGAAGAACGACGGTGGGAACACCAGCTCGAAACTAACAAGACATTACACCAAATCACTCCTTAACCTTGGCAGGATTTCTGGATCGATAACCTTCTGAGAGATTGCATTGAGGAATGCACATAGCTTCACAATGGCTAATCGAACGTTTTCCGGTAGAAGCCCCCTCAATACAACCGGAAGCAGTTGCGTCATAATCACGTGGCAGTCATGAGACTTTAGGTTCTGGAACTTTTTCTCTGCCATATTTATTATTCCCTTTATATTCGACGAGAAGCAAGACGGAACCTTCATACTAAGCAGGCATTCAAAGAAGATTTCCTTCTCTTCTTTGGTAAGAG
This sequence comes from Elymus sibiricus, assembly GCA_039707655.1. Taxonomy (NCBI): domain Eukaryota; kingdom Viridiplantae; phylum Streptophyta; class Magnoliopsida; order Poales; family Poaceae; genus Elymus; species Elymus sibiricus. The sequence goes on from CM077675.1 coordinate 20,171,954, forward strand.
CGTAGCTGGCAGGACCTTCATACAGCTTTGGATGCATGCCGTCTTTTTCATGCACACGTTGCTGTTCCTCCCGTGCCTCCGGTGTATCTTTTGTCTTCCCATACACTCCCAAGAAGCCTAGCAGGTTCACGCAAAGATTCTTCGTCACGTGCATCACGTCGGTTGCAGAGCGGACCTCTAGGTCTTTCCAATAGGGTAGGTCCCAAAATATAAATTTCTTCTTCCACATGGGTGCGCGTCCCACATCGTCAGTCGGAACAGATAGTCCGCCAGGACCCTTTCCAAATATTACTTGTAAATCATTGACCATATCAAGTATGTGATCAGCAGTACGGAGGGCGGGCTTCTTCCGGTGATCTGCCTCACCTTTGAAATGCTTTCCTTTCTTTCGACATTGATGGTTGGTCGGAAGAAATCGACGATACCCCAGGTATACATTCTTCCTGCATTTGTCCAAATATATACCGTCGGTGTCATCTAAACAGTGTGTGCATGCGTGGTATCCCTTGTTTGTCTGTCCTGAAAGGTTACTGAAAGCAGGCCAATCGTTGATGGTTACAAACAGCAACGCATGTAGGTCAAATTCCTGTTGTTCGTTCTCATCCCACACACGTACACCTCTTCCATTCCATAGCTGTAAAAGTTCATCAACTAATGGTCTTAGGTACACATCAATGTCATTGCCGGGTTGCTTAGGGCCTTGGATGAGCACTGGCATCATAATGAACTTCCGCTTCATGCACAACCAAGGAGGAAGGTTATACATACATAGAGTCACAGGCCATGTGCTATGCTTGCTGCTCTGCTCCCCAAAAGGATTAACGCCATCTGCACTTAAACCAAACCATACGTTCCTCGGGTCACCTGTAAAGTCGCTCCACTTTCTCTCGATCTTTCTCCACTGCGACCCGTCAGCAGGTGCTCTCAACTTCCCGTCTTTCTTACGGTCTTTTTTGTGCCATTGCATCAACTCGGCATGCTTTTTGTTTCTGAACAGACGTTTCAACCGTGGTATTATAGGAGCATACCACATCACCTTGGCAGGAACCCTCTTCCCGGTGCGCTAGCCCTCAACATCACCAGGGTCATCTCTTTTGATCTTATACCGCAATGCACCGCATACCGGGCATGCGTTCAAATCCTCGTACGCACCGCGGTAGAGGATGCAGTCATTAGGGCATGCATGTATCTTCTGCACCTCCAATCCTAGAGGGCATAGAACCTTCTTTGCTTCGTACGTACTGCCGGGCAATTCGTTATCCTTTGGAAGCTTCTTCTTCATTATTTTCAGTAGCGAACTAAATCCCTTGTCAGATACACCATTGTCTGCCTTCCATTGCAGCAATTCCAGAGTGGTACCGAGATTTCTGTTGTCATCTTCGCAATTTGGGTACAACCCTTTTTTGTGATCCTCTAACATGCGATCGAACTTCAACTTCTCCCTTTCACTTTCGCATTCTCTCTGTGCATCAACAATGACCCGGCGAAGATCATCATCGGGCACATCGTCTGGTTCCTCTTGATCTTCAGCTTCCCCCATTGCAGCATCACCGTATTCAGGGGGCGGGTAGTTGTCGTCATCCTCTTCTTCTTCATTGTCTTCCATCATAACCCCTCTTTCTCCGTGCTTGGTCCAAACATTATAGTGTGGCATAAAACCCTTCTCAAGCAGGTGGAAGTGAAGGGTTTTAGAGTTGGAGAAAGCCTTCGTATTCTCACAGACAGTACAAGGACAATGCATAAGACCATTCTGCTTGTTTGCCTTAGCCGCTTCGAGAAAATTATGCAGGCCCTCAATATACTCGGAGGTGCGTCGGTCATCTGTGTGCATATCATTAATAGAGAAGTGACCAAATTAATAGAAATTCATCATCACATTAAAGCCAAAGTACAGTAGTGACCAAAATAAATACATAACGTTCATACATAGTTCTCATTATTGAACAACATATAGCTCTCTAGAGCATCTAATTAAAACATACATTGAAACTATAAAATTTAAATGCAACAACAAATGCGATCATAACCGCAACTAAGGTACCAATTGATCCAACGGCATAATGATACCAAGCCTCATTATGAATGGCATATTTTCTAATCTTTCTAATCTTCAAGCGCATTGCATCCATCTTGATCTTGTGATCATCGATGACATCGGCAACATGCAACTCCAACTTCATCTTCTCCTATTCAACTCTTTGTAATTTTTCTTTCAAGTAATTGTTTTCTTTTTCAACCAAATTTAACTTCTCGACAAAAATTTCTATGTCGGTTGGAATTTCCGGTTCACATACCTCCTAGATTAAAAAATATATGTCACGTTGGTCGGCATAATTGTCATAAACACTAAATAAAATAAATAGTTATAAAAGATAATATATACCACATCCGAATCATAGACCGGACGAGGGCCGACGTGGGCGGATACCATGACCATGACACTATATAATAACAAACAATAATAAAAGTAAGAAAATTACACAAGTATCTATCTAAATGATACAAGTAATAACTTTTTTTCTTTTAGAAAGAAGATAAGAAGAAGAGGCTAACCACGGTGGTGCCGGCGCCGAGATGGGCACGGGCAATCGACGGCGGTGAGGACGGGGACGGGACAGGACGGACCGCCAAACCTAAACAAATCTTGAGGAAAATGGAGCTTGGACAAGGAGCTTCGAGAGGAGAAAGCTTAAGTGTGGCTCGGGCATTTCATCGAACACCTCATGTGCATAGGAGGTGAGCTAGAGCACCACAAAGCTCTCCCCTCGCCGGCCAGAAAAACAGAGCAGTGTGGAGTGCTCTGCTCGCTGGCGAGGGGGTATATATAGGCATCTCATTGGTCCCGGTTCGTGGCTGGAACCGGGACCAAAGGACCCTTTAGTCCCGGTTCCAGCCACGAACCGGGACCAATGGTTTTTGGCCAGGAGCGAGGCCCATTGGTCCCGGTTCGTGTCTGGAACCGGGACCAAAGGGGTCAGACGAACCGGGACCAATGGCCCACGAGGCCCGGCCGGCGCCCTGGCCTCATGAACCGGGACCAATGCCCTCATTGGTCCCGGTTCGTGACTGAACCGGGACTAATGGGCTGGCCCGGCCTGGACCAAAGCCCTGTTATGTACTAGTGTGCCGTCGAGCCTTATCCGGCGCGCGTACACATACGCGCGGTGCCCCACGGCCGTCTTGATCCGCACCGCCATGTTGTCCTCGGCGCCCACGTCCTTGTATAGTTGTATACTCTGTGCGGCCTGCACCTGGCTTTTGCTTGGCTCCAAAGTTCAAATGCAGAATATTGTTCTATCCTGAAACCTGTCATCCTAACTGATGATGCCTGCAACATCACAGTCTTGATTAATCAGACTCTACTTTCTTCATTCGTGGAATGGCAAATGATTAGCAAAAAAGTTGCCATCTCAAGAAAAATGCAGAGGTCTTCTGAAGTTATGATCAATCAAAGGAGACAAGCATGTATCAATGCTCTACTTTGTTGATTCAGGGAATGCAAATGATTAGCAGGAAAGTGCCACCACAACAAAATGTAAAGAGAACTATGTATTAATTTATCAACAAAAAGGTTGACCAAAATGTCTTCCATGGGGGCAGGGGTACATACATACACATACAGGTGTTCAAACCAAGACCAGTGAAGGCCAACCACTAGACTGCTGCAGCTGCATCATCAGACAGGACAACTAGTGCAAATGATTAGCAACAAAGTGCTATGAGGAACCTTCTGATTGCCCCCAATGAACAAGCATAATCACATATGCTTCTCCATAGACAGATTACTAATACTCTGGATCTGGGGGCATCACAGGTTGGCAACCATTTTTTGCTCTTCACAATTGACAAACATGTCGTACCTGACACCTCCTTCACCACCATACAGGTTGGCAAATCATTTCATCTAACAGGTGCATACAGAGTTTGTTTAAGGGTCAAAGATTTGTTGAGATAACACAGGGACACACCAACAGCCCCAAGCCATGCCTGCGACAAAACAGACCAACAGAAGCTTCTCATACCAACAGACACCACATGTATGAAGAGAACGTCACCCAAATACATTCAATCGATGGCGCCCTCCATTGATACGACAAAGGAGAAATAATTTAGCTGTCATGTATTGCATCCAGATTCAGATAAAGCTTCCTGAAGCCTTATAAATAGACAAGACCCGGCAGGAAGCAGACATCAAGCATAACTGCAAGCAACCAACCAAGAAAGTTCAGTCCCAGACACATTCTTCACCACCATGGGCGAGAAAGTTTGTGCCGGCGATATCGTCGGAGTCTACAAGGGCGAAAGGCCGAGCAGGGTTCGGCGGGCGCTGCGTCGTGGGCAAATAAAGCTGAGGATAGCGCACATCGTCGCTTCGGCACTCCTCGGGACTACGTCGCAGCTTCATGTTCTGGATCACAAGTGAAATGTCAGTGACTCTGTACATGTTAGGATTTGTTGTAAACAGTCTCCCCTTTGTAACTGTCCTTACCAGTTTGAGAAAGTTGCTCCTCTTTCTGCACATCATGGTGTGTGCTTCATAGATGACGCTTTTGGTGCTTTGATCTTCCTGTCTTGCACCCCTTTTGTCCTCATTCTGAACACTGCCAGGTCGTTTCTCACCCGATTCGCTCTCGTCGTCGGATGTTTCATGTTGAGTATATTGACTAGGATTTGTCTTCCTTGTTTTGTACTCCAAGTTAGTCATTGTACTCCTATATATATGCCCACGAGGCTCAAGCAATACAACAACTATTCCACCAAATATCTCTCTCCCTTTTAACATGGTATCTGCCGCAAGTTCCTAGACCTAGCCACCGTCCACCGCTTCCGCATCGCGCACCGCCCCCGGGGCGGTCGGCCTCCATGACCGTCGTCGGGGGCCGCACCGCCCGTACCTAGGGTTCGTCCGCCGGTCGTGTTGACCGGCTGCCCTAGAGAGTCTTTTCCCAATCTTTTGATCCGGGGTTTTCTCTCTTCCGCCGGTTGCATTGATCTGCATTTTCTTTTTGGTTTTCCGATCTAAGATCGGTTTGCGTCGCCCACCGCCGCCGTCGACCCCGCCTCTACTCCGACATCGGCGCGACCCGGCCTCTACACCGACCCGGCGGCCTCGCGCGACGCGCCAGCCCCTCACGGCCGTCGCCCGCGCGTCTGCTCGCCCGTCGACCTACGCCGGCCGTCATCGCCCTGCTCCGATCAGGACTCCTGCGTCGCCCCAACCCGGCGGCCTCGCGCCATGCGGCGGCCCATCACAACCCGGCGGCCCATCATGTAATTGTAAAACTGGAGATAATGTCAAGCTAGATGGGGATGGAGGTGATGGCAATGGATCACCATCTATCTGATTATCCGATTCTGGCACAATCGATTCTAAACATTCAGAATTTGGAGAAGATGCTGACATAGTTGGTGACATTGGTTTTGGCTCTAGAACACCCGATTCAGAATTTTTTGCTTTTATTGAAGGTCGGTTATCCAAATCCTCTGCAATGTTCAATTCAGCGATGCCATCTTCTTGCTGCAGTTACAATATAATTACAATTAGCCCAAGTATATATATATATTGCTAATTACTCTTCATAAATTTAAGTCTTTACAATTCAGAATCAGCATGTCCACGACAACATTGCACACACATCAAAAGCAGCAGCCATTGATTAAAAGATTAAAGAAGAGCTCATTTAAAATTACAGTTTGGAAGAACATTCCAAGTTATGTACTAATCACATAGATACTCTATAGCATCAGAAGAACACACGTGGCACATTGTAGCCTTCTAGGTTCACAACTGAAATAAGCAGCTCACATAATCTTTTCAGTTTTTCAGAGTAAGTGCAGTTTCATGTTTGAATTAGCTTTACAGGAGCATATGAACTGTAAGTTTAAAATTTGAAAGTTTCTCACAAACCCCCACGACCAAGCTCAATTGGATTTCATTATTAATTAGCACTATAACTGAAGAATAACCAAGCAAATTCAAACAGTGACAAGAAGGCATATCTTTTCAGAAGGACAAAACGATCTTTTATTCATCCAGTTTAGAAGATTCAGAACACAGGCGTTTGGTTCATAGCTTCAGAGTGATTTCGCCTAGCTATAGAGGAAAACATAGTCGTTTGGTTCATAGCTTCATAGTGATTTCTCCTAGCTACAGAGGAAAACACAGGCGTTTGGTTCATAGCTTCAGAGTGATTTCGCCTAGCTACAGAGGAAACTAACGGACACGAGCATCTCAGCCTCACAAGAAACAAAGCATCTACTATAACTAAGAGGTGACAGGAAGGGCTATCCAAGTGTGAGACGGTCAAGGAAAGGGTTCTGACACACATAAACAGATCAGGAACATGAGCAATTCAACAACAAAAAAGCGGCATCAATCAATCAACCGCCTGTGCTATTTGTGATTGCCAGCTCAGGTATGTGCCAGTAAGACCAGCAATGATCAAGTCATTTCTATGCAAAATAACACTACATAAAAAACTGCAACTTGGGACTTTAACTTCTATCTACTTGTCATCTAACCAGCAGTGGTATCAGGTTAACAGTGTGTTGTTTAAATATCAGCACTGAATGGTGGACTGGTGTTGTTGTTCCAAAATTCACATCTAGCAGATCGTGTCGTCAAAAGAGATCATATATATGCAAGCAACATGATCATATTTCATATGTATGCAACCAACATGAGCCAATTTAGCATATTGCAGATCATATACAAGTCTGTGTGCATCAGGCAAATATGTTCTCTCTTGAGAAAAGATGTTTGGCCTTGACATGGAACTGCATAGTTACTTGAGCAAAACTTATATGCAACATACATCATACTTGAGCAAAAATTTCATCAAACAATAGACTGAATTTCATCAAATGCAGGCAAGACGCTGTTGGAGCTGAAGCTGGCAAGACAACGGGCACGTGCAGTAGCAGCAAGGCCAACCAGAGCGCACGTGCACAAGCAGGAGCAGCACGGCCACGTACGGGCGCGCGAGTGACCGGGTTGAACACGTACAACGCCTCGGAGTCCTTTGACATGACGACGCGCTCGACGCGGGCGCGTATGTAGGTGAGCGTCGGGGCCGTTCGAGCCGTCGGCAGGCAGCGGCGGCAGCACCCAGACGCCCATGGAGAAGCCGCGCAACAGCCGCAGCACGTGCCGCTCGTCGTCGGACGGTCCCTGCGGTGGATGGCGTACCCGTCCGCCGGCGGCGCCCCCGTGTCCTCGTGAATGACCAGGCTCAGCCGGCGTCATAGACTAGGCGGCACCGTAGCGGTCGTGGGCATCGGGGAGATGCACCGAGACGGCATCCATCCCCTGACGCGTCGTGGTCGCGTCACCGTCGCCACCACCACCACGGACGTCGTCGCACAGCCGCCGCCTCCGAGTTCGCCAGCCGCCGGCGCCCCCGTCGTCCCCTGCGCTCACGTGGGCTGCAGCGAACACCCACCGCGACGCGCCTGCGCCCCCGTCGTCCCCTGGGACCGGCGCCTCGCCTCCCTCATGCCCGTCGCAACGAAAGGAAGCGTGTGGATAAGATAGAAGAAAGGATCGCGGACTAAATATTTACAAATGGAGGGGTGTTTTTGCAAACATGAACCGTTTTCTCACATACCCACTTAAAACAGGACTGCGGGTTGATTTCTAAGAAATGCGGAGCTATTGGCGCTTTATGTTAGTAGGATTTGTTGTAAACCGTTCCCCCTGTGTAACTGTCCTTGACAGTTTGAGAAAGTGGCTCCTCTTTCTGCACATCACGATGTGGGCTTCATAGATGATGACGATGATGTGGTTCGTTCGTGCTTTAATCTTCTTGTCTTGCATCCTTTGGTCCTCATTTTGATCACGAGCAGGTTTTCGTGCTTTAGCCCGATTCGCTCTCGTCGTTAGATGTTTCATATCGTATGAACTTGATGATGCATCGTTCATGAGACTACTGGATCGATGGCTTCATGCTGCCAAAAATGCTTCTGATAAACGTCCCCTTGAAAAGAGAACTGCCTGTTGAGCCTCCTGCATCAGATGGTGTACTTGACGATGCATCCACTAGTACAAAATAGGGCATTCGTCACAGGTCACCCAACACATTAGTCCCGGTTGCATTACGAACCGGGACTAATGTGAGCATTAGTCCCGGTTCGAGCAGCTAGGGCGCCGGTCGGGCATTAGTCCCGGTTCAAATGGGACCTTTAGTCCCGGTTGGAGACACCAACCGGGACTAAAGGGTCCGATACCCTTTAGTCAGTCCCGGTTGGAGACACCAACCGGGACTAAAAGGGTTGAGGCTTTAGTCCCGGTTTGTGTCTCCAACCGGGACTAAAGGTCTAACCTTTAGTCCCGGTTGGAGACACCAACCGGGACTAAAAGGGTTCTGAATTTTTTTTTTTTATGTTTTTACAAGTGGGATCTGTTTTTAGTTTCTGTTTTAAATTGCTTATATCTTTTAGGAAATTTGATGTTTTTGAGTGATTCTTTTTGCATTAGATTCAAAATTTTGTCTAGTTTCTGTTTGTGCCATTAGTTTGCAAATTTGAATGTTTAAATTTGAATTTGTTCAAATTTGCTTCAAACCCTAGATTGTGAATAACTTGAGTTTACAAATAGTTTTTAATTTAATTCTTTTTGCTTCTAGTCACGTGTTAGATTGTTGTCACAGTAAGATTTATTTGGTTATTTTTAGAATAATTTAAAAATGAAATGCCTTTGTAACAGACGAGTTTTCGTCCGAAACCTTGATACTTCGAAGGAGATGGTCCAGTTTGTACACGAAGTGCATCCAGTTTTTGCCGTAACCCTCTCAACTTTGTAGCACATGCTATGTGGGTGAAATGATGATACCATGCCAAGTTTCAACCTTTTCAGAGTTCATTTGTAGGGCTTTTCAATTTCAGGGTCATTTAGCTCAAAAAATCATTAAATGCATGAAAAATAGCAAATGAAGTTAGAAAAGGTTGAAATTTGAGGATGTGGCTTTGAATGGTGCATATTGAATGCACAAAAAGTCTGGAGTTGAAATAAGTTAAAAAAAATGAAATGCCTTTGTAACAGATGGGTTTTCGTCCGAAACCTTGATACTTCGAAGGAGATGGTCCAGTTTGTACACGAAGTGCATCCAGTTTTTGCCGTAACCCTCTCAACTTTTTAGCAGAAGCTATGTGGGTGAAATTATGATACCATGCCAAGTTTCAACCTTTTCAGAGTTCATTTGTAGTGCTTTTCAAATTAAGGGCCATTTAGCTCAAAAAAATCATTAAATGCATGAAAAATAGCAAATGAAGTTAGAAAGGGTTGACTCTGGCTTGGTTAACCTTAGTTGTCACTCTGGCTGGGACGGTGCTAGTAGATGTAGTCGACGTTATGATTGGACACCAACCCGGACTAAAGGGGTTCTGAAATTTTCACACTCCCCCCCCCCCCCCCCCCCGTGGACTGCCTTTTTTAGTTTTGTAGAAAATAAACAAAAATGATATAATCTTCAAAAAATAAAATCCTTTGAGATGTAGTTAGGTTTTAGTGTCTAGTTGGTATAGAAATTTTGAAATATGAATTTTGACCGTTTCTGCAATAAAACGAAAAAAATAATGTAAAACGGCCATAACTTTTGCATTCGACGTCGAAAAAAAAAGTTTAATATATCAAAAAAAACTAGAGAAAAATCGGGACTCGATTTCACCGGGGTTTCCCCGGAGAAGTTTTCTCAGATTCTCGAAATTCCAAAAGTAAAAAAAGTTATTTCAAATCAAAAAAAATTATCTTAATAATTTTAAAAATTAATTTTATTTAAAAATAATTAAATGATGTCATATTTGGATTCCTCACATTTTTCTGATAATAATGGATATATTATTTGTCGAATTTTGATTTACAGATTTAAAGTTATTAATTATGCCATATTAAATGAATAAATGGCAAAAAATGAATAAAATAATATTATTACTTATTTTATTTTCATTGAAATTCAATATTATTAGTACTTATTTTGTTTATTTTAATAATTGTTTATAATTCAAAAAATTAAATCATGTGACATCAAGACCTAAGGGTTAATAGGATTGATAGCTTATTATTGTCAGGAAAACAACAAGTGCAGACTTGGAAACTATGGTCGATAGAACCAGGAAGTTAAGCGTGCTGGAGCTGGAGCAGTGAGAGGATGGGTGACCGGCCGGGAAGTTAGACGATTTGGAATGAGTGCTCCACACCGGCCGGGAAGTTAGACGATTTGGAATGAGTGCTCCACGCTGGAGTAGTAAGGACGGGTGATTAGAGATTAAATTGTCAAATGACGGATGATTAGAGATTAAATTGTTAAATAATCCAAAGATTTGAAAATCGGAATAAAACTTAAAAACAAATCAAAAAATTCAAAAAAAAAAAAAATTCAAAAAAAAAATTCCTTTAGTCCCGGTTCGTGTCTCCAACCGGGACTAAAGGATTCACCTTTAGTCCCGGTTGGTAACACCAACCGGGACTAAAGGTCCTCCCTCCCCCGCCCCAGACAGCGCCACGTGGAGGGCCTTTGGTCCCGGTTCGTAAGCAAACCGGGACTAAAGGTTTTGGGCTTTAGTCCCGACCCTTTAGTCCCGGTTCTGGACCGGGACTAAAGGCCCTTACGAACCGGGACAAATGGGCCCTTTCCTACTAGTGATCATTCAAATATGTGGAGGCAGCTTTACCTGCAGTAAAAATATCTCTTTTTTTCTTTCCTTTTGCTTGTTTGGGCTGTTTGGAGAGGGTTGGAGAAGAGAACACTACTCAACAAGGCGGAAAAACCAATCCCAGCTTTAATCATGCTGCACTTTATACTCTTTCCATTTCTGCTAAGCAAGTTCACTATGTTAATTAGCACTGAAATCCACTCATTGGCTGCCCAAACCTTGTCCACATGGCCACGTTCATTCGGGTTAGGATCCTCTGCTGTAGCGCACCGTGCTGTACAGTAGCTGTCGTGTGGACCCGGCTCCATGTGTCATTCGCACTACAACACCGTACAGTACTGTAGAGGATCTCAACCCTGTTCATGAGCCCAAAACAACAAAGGCCGAAGCTGTCAAAGCCCACGCTAACAGCATCTCCAACAGACGCGCGGCAGCGTGGCGCGATATTTTTTTTGCAGCGTCGAAATAGCGTTTTAGCACGCGCGGTCGTGTGGTAGCTTTAGTAAAAGCTGCAAAATTTAGCACGCCGCTGTATCGCTTCACTAGGCGCGGTAAAATACAGTGCGCCCCAGCACAAATACATTTTCCACTCAAACATGAAACCAAAAAGATCAAACATACACAAAATAAAAAATCAATAATAGATAGTTCAACGGAAAACATTAAAATTCAAATTCATAACAAGCAAGTTCGTACGATGCTAAAATAAAAATACAAAATCCTAGACTACTCCTCGTCCTCCTCGATGGTGTAGTCTGACGACATAAACGCGTCGGTCCACCGAGGATCATCCGAGGCCCAGCTCGACGCCTCCGGGTTGTTTATCTGGGCTTCCGTCAGTTCCTTGCACGCACGCTTGTCCTCCTGACGTGCAACTCGTTCCGCCCTCCTCTGCGTCCAAAACTCGTTTTCGGCGACGACGTCCTAGTAGCGGCAGAAGCCTCTATCCTAGGCGTCAGCAATAGAGGATCGGCGGGGGAGTTCTGGGAGGAATGCGGGCGCAAGCGGCAGGAAAGGATGGCTCGGGCTTCGTGGTCGAAGGGGACAAAACAGGCATGAGCAAATGAATTGCTTGAGGCAATTACTCGACCACCCTTAGTGAGTAAATGGTACGAATCATTTAGAGGGAAAAGTACCTAAAAGTACTTAGTAGTACCTGCAAATCACTGTATGGCTTAGAGTTTTTATTTTGGAAGGAATGCCATCATGGCTCACTTTATTGATGTCGAACAGTTGCTATTTCATCCACAAGCAAGGAAATAACAAAACTAGGAGGTTCATCAACCCAAACATTTTGGTTGTGATCCACCTTCCTAGCTAGACCGTGGGCAACAGAATTGGCATCCTCAAAATGGAAATTCTACTCTACCGAAAGTAGTAATTTGAATATTAATATCCTCCAAAGTATGGAGCAGCTGCTGTTGAAGAAAAACCTCCTCCATGCATAGTCTTAATGGCCTCAAGACAATCAGACTGAAATATAATCATGTCGAACAGTCGAAGGCCATCTCATTTGCCATGCCTTCTGTTCTTTCTTGCGCATGCATGCGAATGGGCCCTCCGTCGTCTTCTTTTCTTTTTTATCGAACATGAATGGACCAAGATTATTGGGATCACAACCATTTAGGTGCTTCCCTAGTCCTTGGAGCTACGCACTTGGCGAAGGCAGCACCGATGGGCGGGGGCGGGGGGGGATTGCCCCAGCCTTGGAACTAAGTGGGAAGTTTGAGATGGAGGGATTCGATGATATTGTTCTCTCCCTCCCTCCCCCCCCCCTCATATCTTTATATTTTACTATTTGGCTCCAGTAAAGTTTCTCTCTAGCTCCGTCAACTGATTTGTCGTGGCCAAGACATGGGGCTGCTCCCTAGTAGAGCTAGTCTGAGTTGACTTGTCCAGTGGTGCCGACCCTCTGTCGGTTGCATCCCTCTGAACCGAATCCTTCTCAAGATTCCTATCTCCGCCGTATCCCTCGTCGGTATCCATATCGACCTGCTTGGCCAACTCCTAGAAATCGGCATTCTCCTCTATCGCGATATCCAGCATAAAGCTCTTGCCATCATACGTCCATTTGACCGTGTCCGGAATATGTTCAACGCTGATGACGCTAACAAATAAGCGAGCCACTCCATGTGAACGCGTAAAGGGCATGTCCACCTTCTTAGTCTTACCAATGAGAGAACCAAGGCTCCAAGTCACCCTCACATCATCAAGTGCCACCCGTGGAGCTCCCACGAATCTGACCCAAAGCTGAGATAGGGGAGTTCCCCCTGGTTCCTTCTGAGTCCAAGCCTCGAACTCAAAAACACACGAGCTGTTTGGAACCTTGCTCATCCCAAACGTAAGGAGCCTCGCAAGGTCCTCCTTAGTAGGAAAATCCACCCTGAAAACCTGCTCATCGAGCCTAACTGGGTCCCACTGAAAGCTGGCAGACACTAACTCGCGCAGACGCTGCACCACCTGGTCCATTGTCATCATTCCACGAGTTACTCTCACCACCCCGGTCCGGGAACTCTCCGGAGTCAGTGTAACCGATGTAGAGCGAGGGGACTCAAAGAACATTAGTTCCGGGCAACAAGCCCCATATATCGTAACCACCGGTTTCGGCCCCAAGAGAAACGGACACTATCCCGTCTCGTGCTTCAGTTTCCGGCACAAATCACATAGTTCAACTGAACATTCAGCCGCAAAATGCCCCGGTCCGCCGCACCGGTAACAGCTCAGCTTTTCTTTCTTACGTGCCCACTTTGTTAATCTTTCCCCCTCAGATTTGTCAGAAGCTTTATCAGAAGCATTGTCCCGAGGTGCTGCAGCCTTCATCTTGGGCACATTGACATCGGCGAGAGCTCGAACGGCCTCAAAAGCCGCCCCCGAAAGTGCCGGCGCAGTTGAAGCCGCTCCAGCACCCGTCAAGGGCACCGTTGGCGTCACCGCAGCCTCCGCCCCCTTCACTGTCTTGGGAGGCGGGTCCGTCTGATGGGTAGGGGGTACCGTCGAGGAGGAGGAGGCCGTCTGCCTCCACCCCGACCCCCGCGGTAAGCTCGGAACCCACCACGCTGGCGATGCGCAGTGCCCGAAGGTCCCTCGACGAATGAGCCGGGTGGTCCATCGAACCCCCAGCCCCTCCGTCACCCCGGCCACCGCCGGTAGAGGAAGAACCTCGGTGAAGCCCCTCCCCATAAGCACTGTATCCTGCGTCAACCCGGCCACCACCGGTAGAGGAAGAACCTCGATGAAGCCCCTCCCCATATGCATTGTATCCGTCGTCTCCCCAATGACCTCGTGCATAGTTCCGTCCATCGGCCTGCGAAGCCAGACCTCTGCCTCCGCCGGGGTGCCGTCTTCACCATGCGCGTTGGTCCCGTCGTCGCCCCACTGCCTTCGAGGCTGAACGCGACCGGCATCTGCATACCGGTGCCCGGCGCCCGCGTCCCCATGGCCCCGACCATAAGCCGCTTCACCCGAGTCCGCCGCCCGCTCATGTTGCAGCGGCGGTTGTCGAGGCGCCCCAGCCGCCCAAGCAGGAGGTAACGCTGGTTTGGGCGGAGGCGGAAGGCCGTTCCCGCGCCCAGCCATCCCCTCCGATCCGAATACTGGCACCGGCTTGATCCTCTTGGCACGACCCTGCTTGAGAGATGGGAAACCAGGCCGAGCAACTCGCCGTGAAACCCTAGCAGTAGCCGCGACAGCAGGCGTCGAGCGATCCGTCGTGATCGCAATTGACGTCTCTAGAGTGAAATCTCCCGAACTCTCCCCATGGGCTCTATACTGGGCCAAATACCCAGTACCAGTCGAACCCGAGTTGGGATGGGCTTCAGTCGGCCCATTATGGCCAAGCAGCGAATTCAAACGTGATTGCCGCACATCACGGATCGAAGCAGCCATGGCCTGCGCCGGTGGCGAAGCCATCACCGGCCGCCGCTTTTTCTTCTTGGTAACCAAGGTCCAACTTTCTGAATTGATGAAATCTGACAAAGTGATCTGAGTGCGACATACCTTGGGGATTGGTCCGATCCACGGACGAACCGCTATCCTCGCCGTCCTTCGATTGACGATCAAACTCGCACGGGCATCGGTCTTGATGCTGTTGACCTCAACCTCCGGTAACGGGACCTCCGTCGTTGGGACCTCCGGTAATGGATCGGCGGCGGCCGAAACCTTCTGTTCCACCTCGTCCTCGTCATCTTCATCTCCTGCCAGAACCCAAAAGCGTCCGCCGACCCGCCGGTGATCCCTCGTCACCGTGGGAATCGTGGTTAGATCAACAACAACTTGAGAAGAATCATGTTCAGTTTGTGGTGACAGCGAGATCTGACTGCCGACCGCAACTTGAAAAATATCAATCAACAAGTGATCCCCTTCGAGCACCGATTCATCATCTTGCAAGTATCTGCCGGCCAGGATGTCATCCTCTATATCCCTCACCGTGATCCACCGGGACGGCGGATGCAGGTTTAGGATCCCTTCTCTTCTCACAGCTCCTCCGCCGGAGGCGATCTCTGCGACCGATGCGTGCCATCTTAGCGGCAGGATCGGCACTGGCGGCCCGATCCCCTCCCGCGACAGCGAACCGGATGGATCCACTCGCGACGGCGACCCAGGACCCTCCCGTGGCAGCGAGAGGACGGACCCCACCCGCGGCGGCACACCAGGCTCCACCCACGGCGGCGAATTAGCCCCCGACGAACAATCTGCCGGAGGCAGGGGCGCAGTCGCCCGCGTCGCCCCGCAGGCAGTCATCGCCCGCGCGTGCCCTCATACATACATGAATAAAGAGTCGTTACACCACCTAAAGAAAAACTAACACGCACAGAAATATCTACTTGGGACAGAGAGAGACGAGTTGGCGCAGTCGTTAGGAAAAGAGGTAATATCATCGGAAGTCATAGAACTTGTACTCGATATTCAGTTTGGTGCTATAACTTTAAAAATACGGATTTATGGTCACATAACTTGACATGGCGCGCAAATACGGTGCTTTCTGTTGTATCTACCCATATTGCCTGCCTACGTGGCATGCCAGCGCGGCATAGGCCCACTTGTCAGTGGCTGGAAGCGTTTTTTATCAAATAACTCCCTTGCATTTTATAATTTACGTACAAAATCACTCAAATAATGGAAAAGCTGGCGGGCGTCGTTTGAACCCACCATCTAATGCAAATTGCCTAGCATGGATAGCCACCAGACCAATGAGTTTCACGTCTAACATGCACAACTAAAATTATATATCCTTTGAAGACCGTACTTATTAAAATTGAAATCTCTAAAACGAAAAAAATGGAAGCCACGCGGTTCGAGCCTTTGTCCTGCTGGTCGCTCACCGCATGTGTACTAGTAAGATAATTTTGAAAAAAAAACACATCCACAAATATCCAGATGTCTATGTGCTTGTATATTTTCATGGAAAAAGGTCAATTTTGCTACCCCTGTGATTTTTTCCGCAAATATAACACCGAAAGGTATTTTCTGTTTGAACGGTATTTGACTCACCATATGCTTGCACGGTTTCATGACAAAGATGGCTCGATGAAAAATGTTTTCTAAGAAAATGGGTGGTTAAATAATAAAGCATTTTTTAATTTCTAGGAAGGTTTACAAGTAGGAGTATGTAGTAGACTCTTACTGCGCGATCAATTTTTGCCCATTTTCTGGCTAACTAATATTTCTGACTTTCGTACTATATTTTTTTCAGCAACAAATTTAGAAAGAAGTTGAGTACAGCAGAAGTTCATTAAGCGCAGCCTGATCATCAATTGCAACTTTTTTATTTTATTTTAGGGACTTTATACATAAATAAATAAAATGCAATGGGGTAATCCACAAAAGATCGGCTTCAAGACACTGACAGATGGGCTACGACGCGCTGGCGCGCCACATGCGCATGCCACACAGCCCAGTAGTGAGAATGCACCGTATTTGCACGTCATCTCAAGTTATGTGACCACAAATCCGTATTTTCAAAGTTTTAGCACCAAACTGAACATCAAATGCAAGTTCGATAACTACCGGTGATATTACCTCTTAGGAAAACGTAGAAAAGTATATGTGCATAGCCGGCCGGACGAGTGTGAGATGTCAAGGCTGTACACGCCGCAAGAACGTCCCTCCTGTCCAGCTCAAACAGCGACAGCAACGGGAGGTGAAAAGTAAGGATTGACGGCCGGACTCCAGGTCTTGGCTGCATGACTGGGTCAAGCCAAGATAAGGCGTGTGTGGACGTGAGGATTACAGACGAGAGATGAAGGTGTGTGGACGTGAGGCTGCTGTAAAAGTGTCTTTTTAAACCCCCCTGGGGCCTCAGCCAGCCGAGCATCATCGAGCTCACGCACGCTTCACAACTCTTACTATATGCTGGGAAGGCTGTGGTCGTATTGTGAGCTCTGGCGAGAAGCAACGGTACTAGTCTTTCCTCTCTTCTTCATACTGTGTTATTCATGGTGTACTATGTTTGTTTTTTGCGGGTGTAAAATGAGTTTTATTCCGAGGTTAATTCTGAGCATTCCACAAAGTACGTAAATATATTCACGTGATGGCAAGCCGTCAGCAGACGTTTTGGCGTGGATCGAGGCCATGATCTTGCCGTAATTTAATTTCACCTACTTCTTCTAATAAAATGAATCATAACATCAATTTATTTATTTTGATATACAGTAATCTTTATCTTTCATGGCAGTAGAAAAATACAAGTAACAAAAATTACAAAACGTCGTCTCAAGATAATACAATCACAAAGCGGTCATCTAGGACCTCTGGATACCAAGATACACACAATCTAATAAATCAAGTCACAGAAAAAAGCATTTTCAATCAGACCTTCTATTTCGTCCTTATGTCAACGCCAGGGCACAAGAGAGAGAAAAAAACATTTCACCCAATCAAACCCAAACATGTGGAGACAAAATTAGTGATGTCCCAATGTTTATACACCCCGCCACGTCAGACCCGGCCTAACTCGGACCACTATTTTTTTTCATCCCATCAATCATATGCATGTATAGAGAACACGGCTGTTATGCATGGACAAATTAATGAAGGTTTAGAGCGGACATTACTAGACACGCCCACACATCAAACCAATAAGGGGTCAATTAACCCAACCGAACATATTAAATTGTCTCCATATGTTCGGGATGTCCACGAACCACCCCCCCCCCCCCCCCCCCCCCCCCCCAAAGAACTTAACCCACGAACACACATGCACACACAAACTCACGCGCAGCCCGGAGCAGGGAACCGCCGCATGGTTGCAGCCTGCATGTCCGGTTGCCGGCTACACACAAGTACGCACACACAACCACACGGCATGCGGCTGAGCCTGGGCGCACCGGCGAACACATGGATGCAACTAGGCGCCGCCATCTCATACCTCTCGGTCGATTTCATGAAATTTCTCGCCGCCAGGCAGATAACGAAGCCGGAGAGGGGAGGACGGAGGTGTCGGGGTGGTGCATTTCTATTCTCTGTACGGCTGGTGGTTGTGGTGGCGACATGCGACAGTGGAGGCGGAAGGAGAAGGTGTCATCCATGAGAAAGGAGAAGGAAAAACACCGAAAACTCGAAAGTGGCGCCGGAGCAGTAAAAATAAGAGAGTTGGGCTACTTACTGGGGCAACTCTTAAATTCTTTTTTACTCCTCTAAACATTTAAGAGTTTTGCTCACCAATTTACTCCACTATAGGTTTTTAAAGGATCAGCTAGAGATGCTTTAAATCAAGTCATAACCAGTTAACCAGGAACCTTCCATTTTGATGCTTATGTTTTATATTTTGCAGGTAGCAATGGCCACACCACGCTCCAAAGCGAATAGAGCCCCCGCCATGATTCTACTATTGGCATTGCTGCAGCTCTCTTTGGGTGTTAGCAAAATTAATTGTGCAACCCTCCCTGATAACAACACAGATGTGCTCTGGCTGCAAGCTTTCAGGCATGGGATCACATCTGATCCCTCGGGATGGTTCAGCTCTTGGAACTCCAGCGCTAGCCACTGCGTGTGGCCGGGAGTGAGATGCAGTCGTAAGCATCCAGGGCGCGTGGTGGCGCTTCAACTCTCTGGCCTAGAACTGGCGGGCCAAATCAGCTCCTCCATTGGGAACCTTACGTTCCTCAGAACTCTAGACCTGTCCAACAATGGCTTCTCTGGCCCATTACCTCCTATAAACCATCTGCAAAAACTCCAAGTCCTTGACTTGAGCATGAACCGGTTGCATGATAGTATCCCAGATGCAATTACCAACTGCTCTAGCCTATGGAAAATCGACCTCACTTTTAACTTCCTAGTAGGCGAAATTCCTCCAAAAATAGCCCTCCTCTCCAACCTCTCAGTTTTGTATCTTTCTTGGAATAACCTCACTGGGATCATCCTGCCAATCCTCGGCAACATCACTAGCATACAAAGGCTTAGCCTTGCGTACAATAATCTGACTGGAAGTATCCCCGATGAGCTTGGGAAACTGACAAACATGTGGAGGTTGGCCCTAGGAGGAAATAGGTTGAAAGGTGGATTCCCGCGGTGTCTATTCAACCTTTCCAATTCTCTTCAAAAATTAGGCTTGGAGTCGAATATGCTAAGCAAGGAACTGCCTCCTAACATAGGAGACGACCTACCAAATCTCCAATTGCTTATTTTGAATGACAACATGTTTGAAGGTCAAATTCCGGCTTCACTAGGCAATGCTACATGGCTGCAACTTTTATCATTAGCAGATAACAATTTAACAGGTACGATTGAAGAATGGATTGGGAAGCTAACGCAGTTACAAGCTCTTTACCTCCAAGCGAACAGCTTCATTGGGCCATTGCCATCATCCCTTGGCCAGCTTACTCGGTTGGAAGAGCTCAGTCTGGGAAACAATAAATTTGTAGGCCCTATACCACCCACCTTAGGGAACTTGAAACAACTCTCGTATTTAGACCTTAGGTCCAACAATATTCAGGGTAACATACCTATTCAGCTTGGCAGCCTTACATCACTCACCCCACCTATATCTTTCCTCAAACAAGCTTACTGGCAAAATTTCCTGATACTCTCTCCAAATGCAAGAACATACAAACCAAGCAAATGGCCAAAAAATTGTCCTAGAAATCAGTCCAATATCTTTTCTACTCCTAGATAGCTGAATTTGCTCAAAATATAAATAAAGAAAGAAAAAGGTACTGCATAGCTGAATTTGTACATGCTCGTGTTTCCTCCTCGGTTTTGCTTACAGTCAACCTAGGAGTAGAATAAATCGTCTGAACACAGAGGTAGAGGTAAACTTTGTCTGAGGTGTTGAAACACCAAAGCTTGGCATGTAATTTAAGCTCAAAGACTGTCATTGTTGTTGTATTTCATTTCGTTGAGAGAGTAGTCTAGAACTCTCTGCTTGGGAAACATTTGACTTCATCAGCGATGCATAATTAAGAAGCTGAGTGAGCTTAACTAGCCAGAGTAGCTGCTAGTTGGCCGCCCCTGCTGCTGCTGCTGAAGCAGGGGAAGTAGGAGCAGCGAGTGAGTAGGACGACTGTTGCACGGCGATCTGTTCGACGGCGAGCGTGTCAGTGGGGAACGGGCATGAGCCAGCGTTTCTGCCCTGCAGCGGCGTGCATGGCACCGGCGTGACGCCGGCCGACACGCCCTTGACGTCCGCGCAGTTCCACGACACCTTTCTCTCCTTGGTCATCTCCGCGGTGACGTTCGCCATGCAGATCCCCTTGAAAGGCGCGCTCTGGATGCCCTGCATCCTCGCGGCCTCCTTCCACACGCCTGTGGCCACCACGCCCTGGTAGCTGATGTTTTCCACCACCGGCACCGCCGCCTTGTCGTAGCCGTCGTCGGGGTGCGGCTAGTAGTCCCCGGTCATCCAGGAGACGCGCTTCATGCCGTCGAGCCTTATCCGGCGCGCGTACACCTACGCGCCGTGCCCACCGGCACCGCCACAGACACTACATGTAACAAAAGAACGCCACACAAATACAAATTCAATCAACGGCGCCCCTCCATTGATACGACAAAGGAGCAAGATTTGGCTGCCATGTATTGCATCCAGATAAAGCTCCCTGAAGCCTTATAAATAGACGAGAGCATGCAGGGAGCAGACATCAAGCATAAGTGCAACCAACCAACCAAGGAAGCTCACAGTCCCAGACACCTCCTTCGCCGCCATGGGTGAGAAAGTTTGCGCCGGCGATCTCGTCGGAGTCTACAAGGGCGAAAGGCGGAGCGGGGTTCAGCCGGCGCCGCGTCGTGGGCAAATAAAGCTGAGGATCACGCACATCGTGATGCACTCCGTCGCTTCGGCGCTCCTGAGTCCTGACTACGTTGCAGCTTCATGTTCTGGATCACAAGTGAAATGTCAGCGACTCTGTACATGTTAGGACTTGTTGTAAAACGTCTCCCCCGTGTAATTGTCCTTAACTGTGTAAAACGTCTCCCCTGTGTAACTGTCCTTAAAAGTTGCTCCTCATTCTGCACATCATGGTGTGAGCTTCATAGATGATGATGATGATGATGATGTGGTTCGTTCTGGCTTTTCGTGCTTTGATCTTCTTGGATTGCGTCCTTTGGTCCTCATTTTGATCACTACCAGGTTGTTATCACCCGATTTGCTCTCGTCGTCACACGTTTCATCGTCCGAACTTTGACGATGCATCGTTCATGAGACTCCTCGATGGCTTCACCCTGATGCCAAAAATGCTTCTGATAAACGTCCCCTCCAAAAGAGAACTGCCTGTTGAGCCACCTGGTGTACTTGACTATGCACCAGCCAAACCTATGGAGGAGGCAGCTTTACATGCAGTAAAAGTATCTCCTTTTTTTTCCTTTTGCTTCTTTTTCCAATTGATATGCGTTTCGGATTCTTACAAGTAAAATATTTGTCCCAGCTTTAATCATGCTGCACTTTTATACTATTTCCATTTCTGCTAAGCAAGTTCACTATGCTAATTAGTACCGAAATCCACGAGTGGGCTGCCCAAAACCTTGTCCATGCCGAAGCCCACGCTAAAAACATCTCTCAGTCGCAGCAGTAAGCACAACACTCCTACTTCTTTAGTCCCACCTCGCCAACCGAGGAGGCGTTCGACCAGCTTAAATACCCGGCTCCACTCTCTTCAATCGCCGAGCTCAGTATCGAGAGTTTGTGACCCGAGTGGGGGCATTAAGGTGATGTGGACGCTGTTGTAGCGTTGCCGGCCTGGTCCGGAAGTGCTATTGCTGGCCCGCCCGTTCCAAGTTGCGTAGTGGACTGCCTGGGGCCTATGCGAAAGCTGGGCCTCACGGTCCATAATGTGGCAGGCACAGCGTGAGGCTGGCTTCACAGAGCAGCGACAACTGCCCGCTTCCAACGGTGGAAGGATAACGGGCCGCTGCACTCCTTGGCCACTTGGGCCTCAAAGCCTACTCCAGCGAACTATCTTTTTTTTTGCGGTTATCTATATTTTAACCATCAAACGAGGTTGAGTTTGGCCTAGTTGGTGTTTCTTCAATTTCACCTTTCTAGACGCCCGATATTCTTCTTGTTACACTCTACTTAAAAAGATGCTAGTTAGTTAGAGCAGAGTAAGCTGGGAATAATTTAATTGAGCTACTCTGTCCCACAATGTCTTGTTTCTCACTCACACCCAGCTTTCCTGGTTCATGGAATGCAAATGATTAGCATAAATGTGATACCTCAAGAAAAATGCAGAGGTCTTATACCAATCACAGGAGACAGCGATGGATTAATTTGTCAACAAAACGTTGACCAAAAAACTGTCTTACATGGCTACAGCAGTACAACACAGGTTTTCAGCCAACACCTCAAGAAAAATGCAGAGGTCTTATGACCAATCACATGAGACAGCGATGGATTAATTTGTCAACAAAACGTTGACCAAAAAACTGTCTTACATGGCTACAGTAGTACAACACAGGTGTTCAGCCAAGACCAGCCAAGGCCAACCACATCATCAGACGGGATAATTAACACAAATGATTAGCAGGAAGAATGAGACAAGAACCTTCTGACCCAACAAAATTAGCAAACATAATCACATAATTAACAAGCATAATCACAGATGCTTCTTCATGGACAAACTAATACTCTGGATCTATGGACAATTGGACATCACAGGTTGGCAACCATTCTTTGTTCTACACATATTCCTTCATCCCAAAATAAGTGACTCGTCTTTGTACTAGAATTAGTACAAAGTTGTGTCACTTATTTTGGGACAGAGGGAGTACATGATACATGTAGTAGGCAACACAAATGTCCAAAATTGACAAATCATTTGGCCTGACAGGTGCACACAGTGTGTGTTCAAGAGTCAAGGATTTTCAGGGACAAACAGTCCCAAGTTATGCCTGGGACAAAACAGATCAAGAGAATCTTCTCATACCAACAACAGACATTAGTACATGCCCAAATAACCCAACAAAGAAGCAAGAATTTAGCTGTCATGTCTTTGCATACAGATAAACCTCGCTGAAGCCTTATAAGTAGACCACCACGCAGGGAGCAGACATCAAGCAAACAAGAAAGTTCAGTCACTGACACCTCCTTCAGGGCCATGGGCGAGAAAGTTTGTGCTGGTAATCTCATCGGAGTCTACAAGGGCGACAGGCTGACCGGAGTTCGGACGCTGCCGCGCCACGGACAGATAAAGCTGAGGATCGCGCACATCGTGATGCACTCCGTCGCTTCAGCGCTCCTCCTAGGAGTCAGGACTCAGGACTAGGTCGCAGCTTCCTGTTCTTGACCACAAGTGGATGTGGGCGGCTCTGCAATGCTAGGATTTGCTGTTTTTATCAGTATGAGAAAGTCGCTGCTCTTTCTGCACATGATCGTGGTGTGTGTGGGCTTGATGGATGGGATGATCATGCATGGCGTGATTCTTTGTCCTCGTTTCGATTGCTGCATGGTTGTTTAGCGTCTCGTCTGAGCTCGACGACGCGTCGTTCGTATGGCTCTTCGATAGATTTTTTTAGATCAAAAGAGGGGGTTCCCTCCGATTTCATTAACGAAACCACCAAAAGAACAGCATCCATCACATATCCAGGCTAGAGCCTAGATCCTACCTCAATCTACCACTGCTAGACAGGTTCAAAGGTTCAGATAACATAAAACGGACTCCACACATAACGGGGCGCAGCGCAGGGCTCTTCGATAGATGGCTTCATGCTGATGCCAATAATGTTTCTGATCCATGGTATGTGACCGGCTGTGTAATGTTAGGATTTCTGGTTGTAAACCACTCACGCAGCCAAACCGTGCTGCTCGAGCAATCAATCCTTTTTTTTCATTGGTTTCTGTCTCAATTCGTCATTTGAACTGAAACTAACCACGAAGGGAAATGAAAAGATGGATTCTAGTTTACCACTACTTGGACTTTCGGAGGAGACCGGGAACCAATTCGAATTTGGATCTTGACATGTCGGTTGTTTTTAACTGTAGGCATGGAAGGTGGACAATCCCCCCTCCCCCCCCCCCCACACGCGTCGTCTCCTCTGGAGGCGACTCGGGCGGACCCCCGACCCCCGCCGCCGAAGCCCAACCCCTCCTCCCGCTCCTCCCTCGCCGCCGCCGGCACACGTCGCTGGGCAAAGCCCACTGGCGGCTGGCGGCGGCGGGACCAGCCCGTTTTCCACGCAGGGAGCTCCTGAAGGCTGGGGGCTGCTGCTGGATCTCGCGGTGGTGCGCGACGGCTGTCCGGCTAGGCGGACTCTCGAGTTGCCGCGGCTCGGGGTTCGCCAGTGTTGGCTGCTGTGCGGCGCGTGTGGTGGAGCCGGGCCCGGCCTGGAACGATGTGGGCGCGCGTGCATCTGTCCCGGATCTGGCGGGTTTGCGTGGCTCCTGATCGGGGCATGCGGCCGCATCCTTCGGCCTCCCTCCTGCCATCCTGCGCTTCTGTGCCGGTACCTGCTGCCGGCTCCGGCTGGTCCAGCTTGTGTGAGGGTGGAGGTGGAGGGGGTTCTAGGCTTCATGCCGACGGCTCTTGCTTCCCGTGGAGCAGTGGGGGTGCTCCTCTCCCCTCCCTAGCCTGCTGCGGCGGTCAAAGGTGACCCGGTCTTTGGATTTTGCGGTGAGGCGTTCCTGATTGGCTCCGGGTGAAAACCTTGCAGAGACCTTGTTTGCTGCCGGTGACGCGTGGTGTCTTTTGGTGCCGTTCTCCTCCCTGTAGGCGTGTTGCTGAGGAGTCCAGTTCACCCAAATCCCTCGAGTCCGGGGTCTCCGTGCGAAAGTCGATGATCTGGTTTTGCTGGATCGGACGACGACGGCGTCATGTACGTCGCTACCTCCTTGGAGGCGTCGTCTTGGAGACCTTGACTGTGGGTGGTAACCGACGGCTCGTGTGGTTGGTTGGCGGTGGTGTGTGGTTGATGGTGGTGGTGGTGCGGCCGGCTTGGGGTCGACGGTGGTTTTGTGCTCTTCTTTGGTGGTGTTCGTCCTCGAGTGCTCCTTGGTGTGTCTCTGCTAGGTGTTGCTCTGCGTCTACGCCGGTGGCACATAGGTGCCGTGACGTCGTCTCGGTTTCGCGTGACCTTTCGAATGTACCCCGACACAGGTGATGTTGTGGCGTTGTGCAGTCTAGGTTGCGCGGAGCCTTTCGATTGCATCGACGGTGCAGTGCCAAGGTTTTGGTCCGCTTGGCGAGGCTCTTTGACTATGCCGGTGGCACACAGGTGTCGTGGCGCCGTCTCGGCCTAGTGTGACCCTTCGAATGTGCCCCACGACACAGGTGGTGTCGCGGCGTTGTGCAATCTTGGATGCGCGGAGCCTTTCGATTGTGTCGACGGTGCAGTGTCCTGGTTTGGTCTTGGCTGACCGATGTCGTTCGATTACGCTGGCGGTGCTCTTTGTTTGTTTTATGTTGTGTTTTCCCTCTTTGTTCCCTCTTGTGTATTGTGTGTTGTCGGCGTGTGTTGTTTTTTGCTTTATCACTTCACCCCTCGTGCCCCCTGTACTCCTGGTTCACTTGAACCCTATCTTGCAAAAGGCTGCAAAGCCTTATAGGCAAAAATGAATACAAGGAAGATTTACTTCTTCCCCCCGGTGAAAATAGAAAAAAAAAACTGTAGGCATCTTGCCAGGAAGTTGGTGGGCTCATCATGAATTAGGGGTGGGCTTTTACTTTTTCTATTTAGTTTCTTTTCCTTTTTCTTTTCATTTCATGGTTACCACTTTTTCAATACAATATTTAAAAAATTAAGAATATTTGTAAAAGAATCACATGCATTTAAAAAAATCATGAATGTTTTTATAATTCATGGAGATATAACTTGAGAATACATTTGAAAAACTCGTTATTAATATGTTTTTGAATTTTCAACTTAGTTGAATTCCATGTTGGCGCAATCCTACTACACTTTGGTAGAGGTTCGAAATAAAGTCTCGCCAAGACCAAAAAGGTTGAGGGCACAAAGCCATATGGGGCGCACCAAGCTTCAAAATATCGGATATCGGGTTCGTGTCGGTTTAGCTTCGACATATTGGATGTCGGATAATGGGGGATATATTGGACGATATGTAGATATATCGGAGAAAACATGTTTACTTTTTCTCATTATTCTTGTTCAAAACATTTACTTTTAGTAAAACAAAATGTATGACGTCAACGCTTTAACATGACACTTTTAGATTCTTAGTTTACTAACTTGTTGATTAAGAAACTACTAAGGTAAGGTTCACAAAATCCTTACTCTATGATTAAAAATAATACGATATATATGCATTTGTATGAAACATTGTGCATGAATTTAATAATATATAATAAAGTTGTAAATGCATAATCTTATTTCACTGCATTCTAATGAATAATTGATGTCATCTACGCACCGTTCTATATCGGGCTAGATATCGTCTATATCGGTCGATATTTCGGTATCGGATGATTTGTGTGAAAATGATATGTTATGCGTATATTCATAGAGCCCAGAAAATGATATATCGGCCTATATATCGGTCTAGATTTAAAAGCTTGGGGCACACAAAGCACATTACCTCACCCATCCCACCACGATGACCACCTAGGAAGTCCCACTCGAGGTAGGTCTTCACGTAAAGTAGTTGATCTCCTCACCTTCACAAATTTCTCGTTTCATTCACACCTTGAAGGCTCCCAAGCAGACCTACAAAGGCACATACCCTCCAAACGTAATTAGAATTTGTGTTGCTTGGTGATGAATCTATTGTTTGGGCTTCAAAAGATAATTTCTTCCACACTTTTGTTGTGTGGAAATAACTTCTGATCTATTCATGAATCATCATGGAAATATAAAGAACACAAGAAGCAATAAAAAATACGTCTATGTCCGCATACCACCCAAGCGATGATTACAAGCACTAGAGCGAGCCGAATGTGCATCGCCATCATCGCCCCTCTCTCGGCGGAGCTGGGTAAACCTTGTAGTAAACAGTCAGAAAGTCATCATGTTAAGGACCCAAAGGACAAGCACACCAGAACTGTAACCGATATTGATGAAGAAAAGCAGAGATCAAAAGGATCCAACCTGTAGAAACACAAAAACAGACCCTTAGTATGATGTATACTTCAAAAATAATTATCTAACAATTTACTGCTATTTTTTGAACTAAGGTGATGCTTAGATCAATCTATACTATCTGTAGTGCAAATTTAATGAACTTGGAACCGATATATTAAACGTGTATGTAGGATAAAACACACACAGAAATATCTACTTGGGTAGATCGGATACACCTTAGTCGTTAGCAAAACGCAGAAATGTTTTTTTTTGAACGGTCAAGGGGGAAGGGATCTCCATCTGAATATATTGCTCAAAAAGCTGCTAAGCCAAAAGTTTTCCCTTCAGCTTTGGCTGATCCAGTTTATAAGAAAAACTGGATCAAAAACCTAAACAAATTGACCCCGTTTAAGAGGAAAACCGGGCCAAAAACCATAAAGGTAGGCACGAAAAACTGAACAAATTGGCCCTGTTTATGTGAAAAACCGGGCCGAAAACCATACAAACAACGTCCAGACATGACACACCAAGCTAGTAGACAGAAGAAGAACCATCGCCATGAAAGACATTCGTAGATCTGGGGTGTCGTCGAGGGATTACAGTATCCCACTTCAACGCAGATAAGTATAACGCCGGTTGAAATGTATATGTGTATGGTCGATCGGCCGGACGAGTGTGCGATTTGGAGGCTGTACACGGCGCAACAACGTACCCCCTGTCCAGCTCAAACAACGACAGCAGTAATGGCGGACGACGGGGGGTGAAAAGTAAGGGTTGACGGACCCCAGGTCTTGGCTGCAAGTTTGTATTTATTTATTATTAGGTGAAGATGATATGCAAGTGTGTGGAAGTGAGAGGCCGCTGTAAGTGTCTTTTTAAACCCCCGGGGCATCATCCAGCTCACTCACGCACGCTTCACAACTCTCATATATACCGGGAAAAGAATTAGAGAAGGCTGCCGTCGTACCTCGTACGTATTGTGAGCTCCGGCGAGAAGAAACGGTACATGTCTTTCCTCTCCTCTCCATACTACCAGTATTATTCACCGAGTAGTATGTCTTTCTTTTTCTTTTTTGTGGGTGTGAAATGAGTTCTAATATTATTTGTTTATAGCGAAGTAGTAACTCTGAGCAGTCCACAAAGTATCTTATATTCACGTAATGGCTAAGCCGTTAGCAAACGTTTGGCGTGGATCGAGGCCGTAATTTTCCGTAATTTAATTGCAGTACTTCTTCTAAAAAAAGTGAATCATTAATTTATTTATTTTTGGGGTAAAACTTTGGATGCATCATATCTTCATCTTCATGGCAGTAAAAAAAAAATCTAAAGTAACAAAAATTTAAAAATGTCGTCTCAAGATGATACAATCACAAAGCGTTCATGTCTGATCTCCAGATACCAAGATACACACAATTTAATAAAACTAATCATACAAAAAGGGTAAAAGCATTTTCAATCGTACCTTCTATTTCGTCCTTATGTTCGGGCGGACGGTTTGGTGACTAAATAGAAGAGAGATAAAATTTCGCCGAATATGTTCGGGTTGTCACAAACCCCCAACTCAGCTCATACGTACTTCGGGCACAATAGATACAACGAGTTTACCAAGAACCTTCCATTTTGATGCTTATGTTTTATATTTTGCAGGTAGCAATGGCCTCAGCACGCCCCAATCGACCCATGCTTCTACTATTGGCAGTGTTGCAGCTCTCTTTGGGTGCTAGCAAAATTAATTGTGCAACCCTCCCTGATAACAGCACAGATGTGCTCTGGCTGCAAGCTTTCAGGCATGGAGTCAAATCTGATCCCTCCGGATGGTTCAGCTCTTGGAACTCCAGCGCCAACCACTGCTGGTGGCCCGGAGTAAGATGCAGTCGTAAGCATCCAGGGCGCGTGGTGGCTCTTCAACTCTTTGGCTTAAACCTAACTGGCCAAATCAGCTCCTCCATTGGGAACCTTACGTTCCTCAGAACTCTTAACCTGTCCACAAATGGCTTCTTTGGCTGGTTACCTCCACTAAACCATCTGCAAAAGCTTCAAGTCCTTGACCTAAGCAACAATCGGTTGCATGATAATATCCCAGATGCAATTACCAACTGCTCCAGCTTAAGGAAAATCGATCTTAATACAAACTTCCTAGTAGGTAAAATTCCTCCTAATGAAGCCCTCCTCTCCAATCTCTCACTTTTGTGACTTTCCTGGAATAATCTCACCGGGATCATCCCGCCAATCCTTGGCAACATCACAAGCATACAAATACTTAGCCTTGCATACAATAATCTAATTGGATGGATTCCTGATGAGTTTGGGAAACTGACAAATATGCGGAGGTTGGGCCTAGGAGGAAATAGGTTGTCAGGTGGATTCCCACGGTGTCTATTCAACCTTTCTAATTCACTTCAAAAATTAGGATTGCAGTCGAATATGCTAAGCAAGGAACTGCCTCCTAACATAGGAGACGACCTACCAAATCTGCAACATCTTCTTTTGCATCACAACATGTTTGAAGGTCAAATTCCAGCTTCACTAGGCAATGCTACATGGCTGCAAATTTTATTATTAGAAAATAACAATTTCACAGGTACGATTGAAGAATGGATTGGGAAGCTAACACAATTACATGCTCTTTACCTCCAAGCGAACAACTTCATTGGGCCAGTGCCATCGTCCCTTGGCCAGCTTACTCGGATGATATGCCTCAATCTAGGAAACAATAAATTTGGAGGCACTATACCACCCACCTTAGGGAACTTGAAACAACTCTCGATTTTAGACCTTAGCCAGAACAATCTTGAGGGTAACATACCTATCACTAGTACATAAGAGGGCTTTGGTCCAGGCCGGGCCAGCCCATTAGTCCCGGTTCACTCACGAACCGGGACCAATGGTGGCATTGGTCCCGGTTCGTGAGGCCAGGGGGCCGGCCGGGCCTCGTGGGGCATTGGTCCCGGTTCGTATGACCCCTTTGGTCCCGGTTCCAGACACGAACCGGGACCAATGGGCCTCGCTCCTGGCCCACAACCATTGGTCCCGGTTCGTGGCTGGAACCGGGACCAAAGGGGATCCTTTAGTCCCGGTTCCAGCCACGAACCGGGACCAATGAGATGCCTATATATACCCCCTCGCCAGCGAGCAGAGCATTCCACACTGCTCTGTTTTTCTGGCCGGCGAGGGGAGAGCTTTGTGGTGCTCTAGCTCACCTCCTATGCACATGAGGTGTTCGATGAAATGCCCGAGCCACACTTAAGCTTTCTGCTCTCGAAGCTCCTTGTCCAAGCTCCATTTTTCTCAAGATTTGTTTAGGTTTGGCGGTCCGTCCTGTCCCGTCCCCGTCCTCACCGCCGTCGATCGCCCGCGTCCATCTCGGCGCCGGCACCACCGTGGTTAGCCTCTTCTTCTTATCTTCTTTCTAAAAGAAAAAAATTCTTACTTGTATCATTTAGATAGATACTTGTGTAATTTTCTTACTTTTATTATTGTTTGTTATTATATAGTGCCATGGTCATGGTATCCGCCCACGTCGGCCCTCGTCCGGTCTATGATTCGGATGTGGTATATATTATCTTTTATAACTATTTGTTTTATTTAGTGTTTATGACAATTATGCCGACCAACGTGACATAGATGTGTTTATCTAGGAGGTATGTGAACCGGAAATTCCAACCGACCCTCTTGTCGAGAGGTTAAATTTAGTTGAAAAAGAAAACGAGGATTTGAAAGAAAAATTGAAAAGAATTGAGGAGGAGAAGATGAAATTGGAGTTGCATGTTGCCGATGTCGTCGATGACCAGAAGATCAAGATGGATGCAATGCGCTTGAAGATTAGAAAGATAAGAAAATATGCCATTGATAATGAGGCTTGGTATCATTATGCTGTTGGATCAATTGTTACCTTAGTTGCCATTATGATCGCATTTGTTGTTGCATTTAAATGTTTTACATAGTTGTATGTTAGTTTCAATTTATGTTTTAATTAGATGCTCTAGAGAGTTGTATGTTGTTCCATGAGAACTATGTGTGAACTTTATGTATTTATTTTTTCAATAAAAACATTTGATCACTTCTCTATTCACTTCTCTATTCATTTGCCCTCGTCCGGTCTATGATTCGGATGTGGTATATATTATCTTTTATAACTATTTATTTTATTTAGTGTTTATGACAATTATGCCGACCAACGTGACATAGATTTTTTAATCTAGGAGGTATGTGAACCGGAAATTCCAACCGACATAGAAATTCTTGTCGAGAAGTTAAATTTGGTTGAAAAAGAAAACAATTACTTGAAAGAAAAATTACAAAGAGTTGAAGAGGAGAAGATGAAGTTGGAGTTGCATGTTGCCGATGTCGTCGACGATCACAAGATCAAGATGGATGCAATGCGCTTGAAGATTAGAAAGATTAGAAAATATGCCATTCATACTGAGGCTTGGTATCATTATGCCGTTGGATCAATTGGTTCCTTAGTTGCGGTTATGATCGCATTTGTTGTTGCATTTAAATTTTGGTCACTACTGTACTTTGGCTTTAATGTGATGATGAATTTCTATTAATTTGGTCACTTCTCTATTCATGATATGCACGCAGATGAACCGGCAATGGATGTACGGTGACCGATGCACCTCCGAGTATATTGAGGGCCTGCATAATTTTCTCGAAACGGCTGAGGCAAACAAGCAGAATGGTTTTATGCATTGTCCATGTACTGTCTGTGAGAATACGAAGGCTTTCTCCAACTATAAAACCCTTCACTTCCACCTGCTTCAGAAGGGTTTTATGTCACACTATAATGTTTGGACCAAGCACGGAGAAAGAGGGGTTATGATGGAAGACAACGAAGAAGAAGAGGATGACGACAACTACCCGCCCCCTGAATACGGTGATGCTGCAATGGGGGAAGCTGAAGATCAAGAGGAACCAGACGATATGCCCGATGATGATCTTCGTCGGGTCATTGTTGATGCACAGAGAGAATACGAACTGAAAGGGAGAAGTTGAAGTTCGATCGCATGTTAGAGGATCACAAAAAAGGGTTGTACCCAAATTGCGAAGATGACAACAGAAAGCTCGGTACCACACTGGAATTGCTGCAATGGAAGGCAGACAATGGTGTATCTGACAAGGGATTTAGTTCGCTTCTGAAAATAATGAAGAATAAGCTTCCAAAGGATAACGAATTGCCCGGCAGTACGTACGAAGCAATGAAGGTTCTATGCCCTCTAGGATTGGAGGCGCAGAAGATACATGCATGCCCTAATGACTGCATCCTCTACCGCGGTGCGTACGAGGATTTGAACGCATGCTCGGTATGCGGTGCCTTGCGGTATAAGATCAGAAGAGATGACCCTGGTGATGTTGAGGGCCAGCGCACCGGGAAAAGGGTTCCTGCCAAGGTGATGTGGTATGCTCCTATAATACCACGGTTGAAACGTCTGTTCAGAAACAAAAAGCATGCCGAGTTGATGCAATGGCACAAAAAGACCGTAAGAAAGACGGGAAGTTGAGAGCACCCGCTGACGGGTCGCAGTGGAGAAAGATCGAGAGAAAGTGGAGCGACTTTACAAGTGACCCGAGGAACGTATGGTTTGGTTTAAGTGCAGATGGTGTTAATCCTTTTGGGGAGCAGAGCAGCAAGCATAGCACATGGCCTGTGACTCTATGTATGTATAACCTTCCTCCTTGGTTGTGCATGAAGCGTAAGTTCATTATGATGCCAGTGCTCATCCAAGGCCCTAAGCAACCCGGCAATGACATTGATGTGTACCTAAGGCCATTAGTTGATGAACTTTTACAGCTATGGCATGGAAGAGGTGTACGTGTGTGGGATGAGCATGCACAAGAGGAATTTGACCTACGAGCATTGCTGTTTGTAACCATCAACGATTGGCCTGCTCTCAGTAACCTTTCAGGACAGACAAACAAGGGATACCACGCATGCACACACTGTTTAGATGACACCGACAGTATATATTTGGACAAATGCAGGAAGAATGTGTACCTGGGGCATCGTCGATTTCTTCCGACCAACCATCAATGTCGAAAGAAAGGAAAGCATTTCAAAGGTGAGGCAGATCACCGGAAGAAGCCCGCCCTCCGTACTGGTGATCACATACTTGATATGGTCAATGATTTACAAGTAATATTTGGAAAGGGTCCTGGCGGAGTATCTGTTCCGACTGACGATGCGGGACGCGCACCCATGTGGAAGAAGAAATCTATATTTTGGGACCTACCCTATTGGAAAGACCTAGAGGTCCGCTCTGCAATCGACGTGATGCACGTGACGAAGAATCTCTGCGTGAACTTGCTAGGCTTCTTGGGAGTGTATGGGAAGACAAAAGATACACCGGAGGCACGAGAGGAACAGCAACGTGTGCATGAAAAAGACGGCATGCATCCAAAGCAGTATGAAGGTCCTGCCAGCTACGCTCTTACCAAAGAAGAGAAGGAAATCTTCTTTGAATGCCTGCTCAGTATGAAGGTCCGTCTAGCTTCTCGTCGAATATAAAGGGAATAATAAATATGGCAGAGAAAAAGTTCCAGAACCTAAAGTCTCATGACTGCCACGTGATTATGATGCAACTGCTTCCGGTTGCATTGAGGGGGCTTCTACCTGAAAACGTTCGATTAGCCATTGTGAAGCTATGTTCATTCCTCAATGCAATCTCTCAGAAGGTGATCGATCCAGAAATCCTGCCAAGGTTAAGGAGTGATTTGGTGCAATGTCTTGTTAGTTTCGAGTTGGTGTTCCCACCGTCCTTCTTCAATATCATGACGCACGTCCTAGTTCATCTAGTCGACGAGATTGTCGTTCTGGGCCCTGTATTTCTACACAATATGTTCCCCTTTGAGAGGTTCATGGGAGTCTTAAAGAAATATGTTCGTAACCGCGCTAGGCCAGAAGCAAGCATCTCCATGGGCCATCAAACAGAGGATGTCATTGGGTTTTGTGTTGACTTCATTCCTGACCTTAAGAAGATTGGTCTCCCTCAATCACGGTATGAGGGGAGACTGACTGGAAAAGGCACGCTAGGAGCGGACTCAATAATATGTAGGGACGGGCATTCTTGGTCTCAAGCACACTACACAGTTCTACAGAATTCTACCTTGGTGACCCCGTATGTCGATGAACACAAGAATATTCTGCGCTCCAAACACCCGGAGCAGTGTGACGACTGGATTACATATGAACACATCAGGACTTTCGGCAGTTGGTTGCAAACACGTCTCATGGGTGACAACACTGTTTCTGATGAGTTGTACTCGTTGGCCAGGGGACCATCTTCGACTGTATTGACTTACAAAGGGTACGAGATAAATGGGAATACATTTTACACGATCGCCCAAGATCAAAAGAGCACCAACCAAAACAGCGGTGTCCGCTTTGATGCAGCAACCAATAGGGGAAAGGACACATATTATGGTTACATAGTGGACATATGGGAACTTGACTATGGACATGATTTCAAGGTCCCTTTGTTTCAGTGCAAATGGGTTAATCTGTCAGGAGGCGGGGTACAGGAAGACCCACAGTACGGAATGACAACAGTGGATCTGAACAATCTTGGGTACACAGACGAACCATTCGCCCTAGCCAATGATGTGGCGCAGGTTTTCTATGTGAAGGACATGTCTACCAAACCGAGAAAAAGAAAAGATAAGGAAGCGAATACATCATACGATGAGCCAAAGCGCCACATAGTTCTTTCAGGAAAAAGAGACATCGTGGGATTGGAGGGCAAGACAGACATGTCTGAAGATTATGAAAAGTTTCATGAAATTCCTCCCTTCAAAGTCAAGGCTGACCCAAGCACCCTCTTGAACGATGAAGATTATCCATGGTTACGGCGCAATAAGCAAAGGACACAAGCGAAGAAAAAGTGAAGACTTTCTCTCCACAACTATATCATTGCAGTTACATGTGAAGAAATGAAATGCCTTTTGTAACAGATGAGTTTTCGTATGAAACCCTAATACTTCGAAAGAGATTGTCCGTTTTGTACACGAAGTGCATCCAATTTTTGCCGTAACCCTCTCAACTCTTTATAACCTTGGGCGGTGAAGGTCGTACCAATTCAGGGATGTGGGTGGGTGAAATTATGTGAAATTATGATGTCATGCCAAATTATGATGTCCGGAGTTAAAATAAGTTATTAAAAATGGAGAGGCGCAATGCTCACCTACACGTTGCTTAGCTTCAGGCCTTGAGAAACTGCAGATATATAGCTCCGTGCAGTTTACACCATTTCCTCAAGGCCTGAAGCTAACGTGCAGGTGAGCATTGCGCCTCTCGCTTCATCGTCTCTGCACTCAGGGGTTATAAACCGCTGCGAGTCCCTCTCGCTTGGTGAGGTGGGACTAAATTTTAGCCACTCCCAGGACCAAGGTCGTACCAATCAGGAAGAAGTACACGGATCGTGTGTTTCTTTCAAGCGCTTGTGAGCTGTTGGATCAGCACTATAACTAGTCCCGGTTCGTGCTAGCAACCGGGACTAAAGAGGCACACGACCCTATATATAACCCACCTCTCGGACATGTTCGACACTTAGTATGCAGGGGAAACCGTGTGTTTTGTTGATCTATCTAGAAATCCTTTAGTTCATCGACCGAATACAAATCATTCGGATTCCCTGCATACGGTCCGACGGTACATTTCATATGCGGGCACTCACGAGCCACCGTCGGGCTGTATGCAGGGGAAACCGTGTGTTTTGTTGATCTATCTAGAAATCCTTTAGTTCATCGACCGAATACAAATCATTCGGATTCCCTACATACGGTCCGACGGTGCATTTCATGCGGGCACTCACGAGCCACCGTCGGGCTATTTGCAGGGGAAACCGTGTGTTTTGTTGATCTATCTAGAAATCCTTTAGTTCATCGACCGAATACAAATCATTCGGATTCCCTGCATACGGTCTGACGGTGCATTTCATATGAGGGCACTCACGAGCCACCGTCGGGCTGCAACACATGAGTTTTCGTCCGAAACCCTGATACTTCGAAAGAGATTGTCCGTTTTGTACACGAAGTGCATCCAGTTTTTGCCGTAACCCTCTCAACTTTTTAGCACATGCTATGTGGGTGAAATGATCATACCATGCCAACTTTCAACCTTTTCAGAGTTCATTTGAAGTGCTTTTGAATTTCAAGGTTATTTAGCTCAAAAAATCAGTAAGTGCATGAAAAATACCAATTGAAGTCAGAAAGGGTTGAAAATTGATGATGTGGCTTTGAATGGTGAATTTTGAACACACAAAAAGTATGGAGTTAAAATAAGTTCAAAAAAATGAAATCCTTTTGTAACACATGAGTTTTCGTCCGAAACCCTGATACTTCGGAAGAGATTGTCCGTTTTGTACACGAAGTGCATCCAGTTTTTTCCGTAACCCTCTCAACTTTTTAGCACATGCTATTTGGGTGAAATGATTATACCATGCCAACTTTCAACCTTTTCAGACTTCATTTGAAGTGCTTTTTAATTTCTTTCAAAACATCGTGGGAGTGGAGTTCAAAAAATAATCAACTAAAAAGCTTTTATAAACCTCTAGTATTTTTGAAACTATAATTATATAAAAATTATGCAACTAAAATTATCAAAGTATTTTTTGTTCAAAACATTAATAGCAAAAAGAATTTTCGTAAAGAATTTTTTTTGTTAGAAACTTTAATAGCAAACTAAAATAACCAAATCTGTTTTTGATTAAAACAGACATTGAAAATAACCTAAAACTTATCTAATTGAATATAATGATAAAACACAGTAACATTAAATAGCAGGAAAAAGAATCACTCAAAAATCTATTTTTTTAGTAAAGTTATTCACAAACTTGTGATTCACACGAATTTCAAAAAATTCTAATTTAAACTATTCAAATTTGAAAACTAAAGGCACTAACAGAAATTTTATAATTTTTGTGACCTAAAAGCAAAAGGAATCACTGAAAAACTGTAAGTATTTAGCTGTAAGTAGAAACAAAAAAAATAAAGCAAAAAAGAAAAAAAATAAAACATCCAACCGCACCGCGGCTGTGCCAGGCGCAGGCCATTGGTCCCGGTTGGTGCAACCAACCGGGACCAATGCCCCCTTTGGTCCCGGTTGGTGCCACCAACCGGGACCAAAGGTCCCTGTTTCCCGCCCTTTGGGCTGACGAAAAGAGACCTTTGGTCCCGATTGGTGGCACCAACCGGGACCAAAGGGAGGCATTGGTCCCGGTTGGTTCCACCAACCGGGACTAAAGGCTTTGCTATATAAGCCAACACTTAGGAATTTTTCCCCAAATTCTCACATCTCCCCCGACGCCGCCCGGCTGCTCCTCGTCGCTGTCGCCGTCGCCGCCCGCTCCTCGTCGCCATCGCCCTCTCCCATCGTCGCTGTCGCCGTCGCCCTCTCCCATCGTCGCTGTCGCCGTCGCCGCCGAGCCCCGTCACCGCCCGCTCCTCGTCGCCGTCGCCCTCTCCCATCGCCGACCCCAGTGAGCACCCCGTCTTCCCCCGAGCCCTCGCCGTCGAGCCCTCCTCCCCGTCTCCGCGCGCGTGCCCCCCCGAGCCCGCCGTCCTCGTCGCCGGCCTCGTCGCCGGCCTCAAGCCATCGCCGCGCCCCCCCAGTGAGCCCCCTTTCCCATGGTCCCCTGCTCCCCGTCGCCGCGTGCCCCCGAGC
The DNA here is from genome assembly GCA_039707655.1 of Elymus sibiricus. Taxonomy (NCBI): domain Eukaryota; kingdom Viridiplantae; phylum Streptophyta; class Magnoliopsida; order Poales; family Poaceae; genus Elymus; species Elymus sibiricus. The sequence continues at coordinate 20,209,704 of CM077675.1, forward strand.
ACACCTCGTCGCCGGCCTCAAGCCATCTGCCACTGCTCCATGGTCGCCGGCAGCCCCCGTTGCTATGTTTTTTATGAGATGTATATTTTCATGTGGAGATAGATGATGATGTTGATAGATAGATAAATGATTTTGTTGATATATATATATAGTTCATTATGTTAGATAATTTGATGAAATGATGATATATATAGATAATATGATGATATATATATGATGCTCTGTTGGAAACAATTAATTTTTCTGTTGTTGATATGATGATATATATATATATATGATATGATGATATATATATATATAGATGAGATGTATGTTCATGTGGAGATGAGATAGATAGATAAATGGTCATGTGGAGATGAGATGTATGTTCATGTAGAGATGAGATAGATGTATGTCCTCGTCGCCGACCTTGTCGGACATGACGACATGAGGGGGAGCGTCGTTGTTGTCTACCCCCTCCCTGATAACTTCAACATGAGGGGGGACGTCGGACATGACATGAGGGGTGAGCGTCGTTGTCGTCTACCCCCTCCCCGATAACTTCGACATGAGGGGGGACGTCAGACATGACATGAGGGGTGAGCGTCGTTGCCTTGGTTTTCTTGAATCCTTTGACACTAGACAACGTGACATATAGAAGGGTAGATGAGATCAGGAAAAATATGGACCATTTTCTGCACATTCAGAATCGCGCCATTTTGTTAAATCCCTTAAAGGTTAAGAGAATCCCTTGTTTGACATTCATGAGAGAGGCGGTCCGGACGTCGGACATTCATGAGAGAGGTGGTCCGGACGTCGGACATTCATGTTTGTATATTAATTGCCATGTTGTAATATTTACAGAAACTATGGATCCAAGAGACTTGGAACAAGAACAGTTGTTGGGGGACATAATCCACGACGGACGTGATAGCTTGTCGTATCTCAACGACACCGATGGTCTGGAAGGAGAGGTTGATGGCTCCGGTGATCGAACAATGGAGGAGGAAGGACATGATCATGATGGCTCCGGTGACCGAATGCCGGAGGAAGAAGGAGACCATGATGACGGCTCCGGTGACCGAACGGAGGAGGGAGCTGTTGCAAAGTCCGGCGAGGTATATATATTAATTAAGCCCGTGCTAACTAGCTAATTGATGCATTAATTGTTTTGGTATGTACATATATTAATTAACTCTTCTTTCTTCTTTTATAGCCCTCCGGATCGAGCCAAACTTCGGTAACGAGACGAGGCCCGAAGAAGAGGTTGCGCAAGGAAGAAAGGTTCACGATCACAACACTCGCGCAGGATGGCCATCAGATTGAACCCAAGCGGACCAAGGACGCATTTTCTGCTCAGTGCGGAGCTATTGTTAGGGACTACATCCCGATCAGCATCAAGCAATGGAATAAGCCTAAGGACGGCGCCCCTGATGGTGATTATGTCACCGATAGACAGAAAGATGATCTTTGGACCGCACTGAAGGCAAATTTCACCCTACCGCCAGAGGAGGATCCGAATAAGCCAGTTATAGAGCCACTGGTCAAGGCATGTGCTCTTAAGAAGATGGCAGATCTATTCAGGAGGTGGAAGAATGAGTTGAAATCAAAGTTTGTCGACAAAGGGAAGACTCCAGAATTCACCGGCCGATTTGAGAAGATAGGTGATCACTGGCCCGCATTTGTGGCCTACAAGACATCGGACAAGAGTAAACAAATGTCAGAGACAAACAAGATCAATGCTGCAAAGAACCAGTATCACCATCACACGGGGTCAGGTGGCTACCTCAAAGCCCGACCGTTGTGGGACAAAGCTGAGAATGACCTGCTTGCTAAAAACGTCGTACCACAGACATTGAACTGGCCAGACCGTTCAAGGACTTGGTTCTTCGGGGTTGGGGGAACTTTGGACCCTGAAACAGGGAAGTGCCGTTGGACGAACGAGCAACTTGCAATACCCATGAACAAGCTTCAGGAGTATATCACCGCAGCGCAGGAAGGGACGTTCATTCCCGACAGAGAGAAGGACGAGCTGACTGAGGCCCTAGGGAATGCTGAGCACCCTAGACGAACACGAGGCACACCAGGCTCCGTTCCGTGGAAGGTTGGGTTTCCCGACGCAGGCGGTTACAGAAGCCGGGAGAGAAAGAGGAAAGCGGAGCTGAGCGAAATTCAGAAGCTGAATGAAAGACTACAAAAGCTAGAGGAAGCTGAGAGCCAGCGAGCTGTCGGCCAACCATCTCAGCGGCACGAAGCTACCCCAGAAGCTACCCCGCCATCTCAGCGGAGAAGCAGCGTCGCTTCCACGGAGCCCGTTCAGCCTGACTTCACGGCTCCTATCTACCCCGTGGATACTATCACGGAGGCTCAACATTGCGAGCTCATGACAAAATGGCGGAACCTCACTTTGAAGGCGGCTGTCGGCTCTGTTGCACCTCCTCAACCCAACGGAACTTTTCACTGCTCACCGATTCCACATGGCTATGCTGTTGTGATGGTGGATGAAGTAATTGAGGGATTTGAGGAGCTCGAGCTTGACTGGCCTACATGTGAAGGAGAGAATAAGCTGGCTCGTACTCTGAGGAGTACATGTCTATGGCAGAAGGAGTACATCAAGCTTCCAAACTGGACGCCTCCGCCTCCTCCGCCTCCTCCTCCTCCTCAGGCGAATCAGGGCTCTCCGCCTCCTCCTCCTCCTCCTCCTCCGGCGAGTGATCAGGGCACACCGCCTCCTTCTCCGGCTCCTCCGACGCGTGAGGGCACTCCGCCTCCTCCTTCGCCTACTCTGGCACGTCGGAGCAGTACGCCTCCTCCTCAGCCTCGTCGGCAACGGCAGAAGACAGACGCCGCCGCTCCGGCTCCTCCGGCGCGTCGGAGCACTCCGCCTCCTGCTCCGCCTCGTAAGCAACGACGGAAGAGAGACGCCGCCGCTCCGGCGGCTAGCAGTACAAGAAGAGGCGGGAGGGAATACAGATACGGTCCATCTCTCAAGCCTCTGGAAAAGTTACCATATGAGAGGACCGAGTCTAAAAACGAGGAGATATGTCAGGCCGAATTGACGGCCCATTTTGCAAAGAAAACTCCAGCTCCGAAGGAGAAGCTAGATCCGGTGAAAGTGATGCGCACTATCAATGCCCTGAAGCGACCACCACCGCCTCCGCCGGATTCCAACTTTGACCGCTGTGTTAAAAAGACATATCAAGACGCGCGGCGGTCGGGAAGTACTTCCAGTGATGCAAGGTTAGCAAAACGAAGAAGTGGGAAAAAAATTCCCCAGCTCGGCGAACATGCGAACCAATCGTGCCCCCCGCTCAAGGTGTCTAGCGACATCGTCTCTAATCATCCGGGGATGGTGCCCGGTACCAATCCTGGTGATTACCTGAGCGATGATGTACAGTTTGAGCCGTTGGAGGTGGACGAATTCAGTTACCGGTACGGGCGGCCTCTCGTCAAACCTGATCATCCTCCTCTAACAACGATGATGCGAACATTGCATGAATGGTACATGAAAACCTGCCGCGAGTCAGGGAGGGATTCTTTGACGCTGAAGATTAAAGAGGAGCACGACCTTGTTGGAATGGATCAGTTGAATGTTGAATTTGAGGAGATATTCCAGTTATACAATCAAAAGGCCATCGACAAAACAATCGTGACTTGCTACTGTCTGTAAGTACTACTTCTGTAATTAACTCTCTCTCTATATATAGCTCAGCTCTTTCATTGCATGTATATATAATTATCCTCACTATATTATGCAGATTGAAGATCGTCGAATGCAGAAAAGCACAAATGTATGACATTGGGTTCATTAACCCAGATATCATACATGAGTATACGGTTAAAAACAATGTCACAGAAACCGAGGACAACTTGCTACAATCGTTGCTTAAAAATCAAAACAAAGGGACAATACTCTTTCCTTACAACTTCAAGTGAGTGTTACTGTCTTGTGCATATTCGGTTTCCCTTATTACTCGAGGTTATAGTAATGTAATTGATGAGTTATGCATGCGTGCGCAGCTTCCACTTTATTCTGCTAGAGATTAAGCTTGAGCGGGGAGTAGTAATCGTCTTAGACTCGAAACGAAAAGATCCCCAGGAATATGCGGGCATGACTGAAATGCTCCAGAAGTAAGTTCAATCGATCATTATCGCATCATATCAGCAACTTTGTTCATTTCCTGATATCAAGTAATTATTTTCTTTGTCTGGCAGGGTTTGGAAAGAGTTCACCGTAATTGTTCCGGCACTGCCGAGGGAGCTGCGATTTACACACCCGAAAGTAAGTACTACTAGCTAGTTCCGCGCATCTCCCATTGATTCTAGTTCCATCAATACCATTTATCATCCTTGATTATCAGTTTGATTGAACTCTATTTCTCGTAAAGTGCTTGTGGCAGGAAAAAGGGAATAATTTTTGTGGATACTACGTTTGCGAGTTCATCTACAACGCGACTACCCCTAAGCGGGGCTACTCTGAAAAACAATTTCAAGTGCGTAAGCAATAATATTCACAATTTTATTTTATTACCATGATTTGTGTTGAGTTTCATTCATATATATGTATTGACCCCCTTCTTCAAATTAGACGTGGCAGATGTGGGATGAACTCCTACCACATGATCGCATACGAGCAATTCAAGAAGAATTGGCGGGATTCTTTCTTGACCACGTCATAAATAAAGCCGGAGAATACCATCTGGAATTTGAAATTAAATGTTAGGGATTGTAAGAGATCTTATATTGTACATATGTAGCTAGTAGCGACGGATAGATATACGAAAACTTGTTGTTCGACCAATCTCTCGGAGAAAGAGAGGTCGATCACTTCTCTGTGTATATGTTCATGACGATCTTGTGTACTTAATGGTTCCTTCATTTGCTTACTAGCTAGCGTGTCGAGTTCTCTCTATAGTAGCTAGCGTCGATCAAGCACGGAGAAAGAGATGACACTTCTCTCTATTAACTAGCTAACACAATATGAAACACCTCAATTAACCCTACAAACCCCCTAACCCCCCCTTTCAAAAAAAAAACAAAAACCCCGGTGCCTTTTGGTCCCGGTTGGTGTTGCCAACCGGGACTAAAGGTCCTGCCTTTTTGTCCCGGTTGGTGTTACCAACCGGGACTAAAGGTCCTCCTGCCTGGGCTCCCAGCACCGGCCACGTGGAGGGCCTTTAGTCCCGGTTCGTAAGCCAACCGGGACTAAAGGTTTTGGGCTTTAGTCCCGACCCTTTAGTCCCGGTTCCGGAACCGGGACAAAAGGCCCTTACGAACCGGGACAAATGGGGGTTTTCCTACTAGTGTATTCAGCTTGGCAGCCTTACGTCACTTAACAAACTAGATCTTTCGTCAAACAAACTTACTGGGAAAATTTCCTGATACTCTGTCCAAATGCCGGAACATACAAACCATGCAAATGGCCAAACTTTTCAGTACAATATTGAGAGTAAAATGTACAGAACCATCACAATCGTGTCACACAATGCAAAAAAACCACACTATATAAAATATTGCATTTTGCACCGCACCAAAAAATTGGCAGTCGCCAAAAACACTGATGATAGATGTTATGCGTTTGGATGACATCACTAATCGGCCGGGCCCACCCGTCACGCTGATCTGACAAAAAATATTACACCTAAGCAAATTGATTTGGTCTTCTTCTTCTCCCTCTCTTTTTGAAGCATTTTATCAAACACGTTTAGGAATACAAATCGAGCAGCAGCAGCCTCACGTACTCCACCACCACCGCCTCCTCCTCCCAGGCCTCGGCATCCCGCTCATAGGCGCACATGCACTGGAGGGCCGCGCACACCTCTGTCATCGGAGCACAAGAATACGACCAGCTGCCACTGCTTCAGCCGGCCCTCCGGCGCACCGCCACCTGGAGCCCGATTCACCGCGGCCCCTCCCCCTTACGTAGCTCCTTCCTCCTCCCTTCCCCATGCATCCCCTTACTCCCTCTTCCAGTCGGCCACGCGCCTGCAGGTACCTTGCTCGTTAGTTCACGCCCTCTCTTCCTTTCCTCGAATCCAAGTTAACGCTCATTCCAACCCCATGCAGGTCTACGATGTTTTCCCTGTCGAGGGTGCTCACGAGGAGGCCCTTCACCTCCGCGGCTGTTGCCGCCTCGACTTCAATGGTGAGGAAGGCTCGGAACCCCCTCGAGGAGTTATTCGAGGTTGAGGGGCGCACGACGACAAGTTCGAGGGGTTGGGGTGCTTGCGATCCAGATCTGAGAAAACGAGGAACGATGAAGAAGAAGACTAAGTCCAATTTGCCTAAGTGGCATTTTTTTTCTGCCACCTCAACCTGACGGATGGGCTTGGCCGATGAGTGACGTTATCCAAACACTTAGCATCTATCATCAGTGTTTTTTGTCACTATTAATTTACTTTGTAAAGTAGTTGTTTTTTGCATCGTGTGACACGATTGGAGTAGGAGCTAAAGGTAAACTTTGTACTCCGTAAAGCGGGTGCCAGAAGCACCAAGCTTGACATGTACTCCCTCTGTACCACAATACTTGTAGCGGGGGGAACTTGTACTAGTTCTCTCCAACAACAAGTATTTAGGTACAGAGGGAGTAGTAATTTATATATTCTCAAAGATTCTTATTGTTGTCGTACTATTTCATTTCGTTCGAGAGTAGTCTCATCAGCAATACATAATTAAGAAGCTGAGAGAGCTAGTGAGCTTAACTAGCAGCCAGACTAGCTGCTAGTTGGCCGTCCCTGCTGCTGCTGAAGCAGAGGAAGTAGGAGTAGCTAGTGAGTAGGAGCACTGCTGCACAGCGATCTGGTCGACGGCGAGCGTGTCGCTAGGGAATGGACAGGAGCCGGCGTGGTTACCCACTTGCCCTACAGCGGCGCGCATGACGCCGGCAGAGACACCCTCGACGTCGGCGCAGTTCCACGACACCTTCCTCTCCTTGGTCATCTCGGCTGTGACGTTGGTCATGCAGATCCCCTTGAAGGGCGCTGACACATACCTGACAGGTGTTCAAGATTGGCAAATCATTTCATCTAACAGACACAAACAGTGTCTGTTCAAGGGTCAAAGATCTGTTGAGATAACACAGGGACAGACAAACAGCCCCAAGCCATGCCTGGGACAAAACCGACCAACAGAAGCTTCTCATATCAAAAGACTGTTAGGAATAATCTTGAGTTTAATTAGTGTTAGCAAGGGGCACGTTGATGGGCAATAAGCCACGGCGGCGACTACGCCAGAGCGTGTGCGTGCGTGAGCTGGGCGTGTCGGGTACGGTCCGTGGCCGTGCGTGCGTGTGAGTGTCTGGGCATAGTCCGACCTGTGTATGGCGTGTGTGTGCGTGCGTGTGATGCACGGGGGTGTCCGTGCGGGTGTACACCGTGCGTGTGTACACCGTGCGTGTGTGTAGGCCTAGTCAGTTGGCGAGCGAAGCGGTCGGGAGGAGCTGGTCTGTTGCGGGCTCGCCGCGACCCAGACGTGTTCGTGCATGTAGTGGGCGCGGCCAGAGCGGGCGGGACCGAGTGCTCCGAGTGGGGGAGAACGTGGGTTCGTGCCCAGGCGTGTCCCTGGTATAAAGCCCCTCGTATGTGCGTTGTAACTGGTGTGGGTTTTGAGTTCGTGCTCATGGATTGCCGTTCGGGCGGCGGGCGTACGTGCGCCGGAAAAACCACCTTGTCCCCTGTGTCTTTCTTCTTCCTCCTGTGATCCTGTCTTCTTCTTCCTCGTGTCGTTCGAGCGCAGCAGAGGGAGAAGAGAGTGCTACAGAGAGAGAGAGAGAGAGCTGGGGCAAAGGGGCACGGTTCCAACAATTGGCATCAGAGCGACCAGGTTCGGGGGTGCCGTGGCGTGCGGTGGCATCCGCGGCGAGCACGGCGAACATGGAGGCCGCGGCTGCGGCGCACGCGTGGCACTGAGACGCAGCACGGCGGCGCACGGAGCTGCGGGCCCGCAGCGAGTGGCGCTCGACGGGGCATAGCGCAGTGGAGTGTGGCGGTAGCCGCATCGGCGGTGGTACGCGACAGCGGACGGTGAGGTGGCCGCGTTGCACGGCGTCTGCGGCAGCTCGTGCTGGAGGCACACGATGGCCTCGGGCGGCAGCAACCATGGCGACGTCGACGTCGGGCCGGCACTCCTCTAGGCCATGGCTTAGGGGGTGAATGATGGGCAATAAGCCACGGCGGCGACTACGACCAGAGCGTGTGCGTGCGCGAGCTGGGCGTGTCGGGTACGGTCCGTGGCCGTGCGTGCGTGTGAGTGTCTGGGCATAGTCCGACCTATGTATGGCGTGTGTGTGCGTGCGTGTGATGCACGGGGGTGTCCGTGCGGGTGTACACCGTGCGTGTGTGTAGGCCTAGTCAGTTGGCGAGCGAAGCGGCCGGGAGGAGCTGGTCTGTTGCGGGCTCGCCGCGACCCAGACGTGTTCGTGCATGTAGTGGGTGCGGCCAGAGCGGGCGGGACCGAGTGCTCCGAGTGGGGGAGAACGTGGGTTCGTGCCCAGGCGTGTCCCTGGTATAAAGCCCCTCGTATGTGCGTTGTAACTGGTGTGGGTTTTGAGTTCGTGCTCAAGGATTGCCGTTCGGGCGGCGGGCTTACGTATGCCGGAAAAACCACCTTGTCCCCTGTGTCTTTCTTCTTCCTCCTGTGATCCTGTCTTCTTCTTCCTCGTGTCGTTCGAGTGCAGCAGAGGGAGAAGAGAGTGCTACAGAGAGAGAGAGAGAGCTGGGGCAAAGGGGCTCGGTTCCAACACACGTGTTGTGGTTCGCTTGCATGCAGTGGCTACGATTAGCAGCTAGCTGAGTTTGGATAGTAGATGTGGTCTGATAGTACAAGATGTAATCAAGGTTAGGACATTGTGTCTGTGTATGAGTTCTATTAGGAGTCATACACGTATTGTGTTAGTACTACTAGTTTGAGTTCAGTTGGTAGTCGTACGTACTTGGTTTTGTACGTGTGTCCGGGTAGTATTAGAATTGCTGTACGAGTAGGTTTCAGTCGTATTGGGTCATGACTTGGTGTACACAAGGCTGCGTGACTTTTATGTATCAAGTTGAGGGAGAAAAGGAGAAATAAAGAAAAAATAAGGGCACAACAAGGGTCTTCTGTTTTTTGAGAAGAACTCCAGATTATATTGAAAATAAGTAGTTTTTTGATCGTGCGTGTTCATCATGTTTTGATGTGATTGATCCATGGGCGAGTCTAACACAGGCACTACATGGTTACATCTAAAATGAACACTATTAGCAAGAATTTACCTGTCATGTATTGCATCCGGATCCAGATAAAGCTTCCTGAAGCCATATAAATAGACGAGAACATGCAGGGAGCAGACATCAAGCATAAGTGCAAGCAAGCAACCAAGAAAGCTCACGGTCACAGATACCTCCTTCACCACCATGGGCGAGAGAGTCTGTGCCAGCGATCTCGTCGGAGTCTACAAGTGCGAAAGGCGAACCGGAGCAAACACCTGGGAGCCCGCCTTTAAGTGCCAAGTGCCCAACTGGCGCTCATGTGCATTCTCGCGTGGGCCAGCCCATGAACACCACCTTTCCTGCCTGAACGCTCGCTCGTTCCATTTCGTTCGTGCGGTCATCCACAATTCGCTCTCTCGGTTGACCAAGTTCTAAGCAGTTCACATGTTAACCGGATGAGGTGGACCGTTTGACCAATAGACTTTTTCAAAAAAAGAATAAAAAATGGAAATTTTCATCAGATTGAATAAGTTCACAACTTCGGAAGGTTCAAAAAAATGTTCCAAAATTCATTTTGAGAAAATTTATAAATTTAGGAAAAGTTTGTGAAATTTAGAAAAAAGGATAATTGAAAAAAGTTCAAAACTTTAAAAGTTCGTAGTTTTATTTTTTTTCCAAAAATTAGAAAAAATCACGAATGAGAAATAATTTCACAAAAAAAAACTTCTCAAGAATTAAAACAATCATTATTTGAAAAAATTCACAAAATTTATAAAAGTTCACAAATTTGAGAAAACAATTCATGTATTTGACAAAAAAAGAAAAAAGAAAAAAAGGAAGCCAAAAAGGAAGAAACCAAAACAAATACCGAAAGAAACTGGAAAACCAACAACGCATAGACACTTGTTGGGAAGCTTCCTGAAGCTTCCCAAAACCGAGGGGCTTCTAAAAAAAAACTTAAATAACTCTGTATTTGACACATAGGGACCATAAGAAAAACACTAAACAAACAGACGGGCGTACCCACACATATCGTACCACTCGAGCGGGCCACAATGAGACGAATTCAACTGCGAGGGGGAGGGCTTGGGCGTTTACTCTTTCTGTTTAGATTTGTTTTTTTTATTACTTTTATTACATACATTTTTAAAATTGTATAAATATTTGTAAAAATAAGGTTTAAAAAATTGCAAATGTTTTACAATTCATGGAGATTTTTATAACTTGAGAAGACATTTGAAAAACTCGTTATGAGGTTTGCCTCAGTGCAGCCCTCCTAAAAAAGTTTACAGATTTTGATGCAGCTTAAAGATGGAGGTTAGACGATACCACTTTAATTAAAAATACCATTAGATTTGTTCTTGTCTCTTGTCTGATGCATCGGGAGAATATTTATTATAATTAGTTGATTGTGACCGTACGAGAACAGCGTTTTAATTAAATTTAAGATTCGTGTAAACTTTTAGGGGATGTACCGAAGCAAAACGCGTTATTAATATGTTTTTTAATTTTCAATTTGGTTGAATTTCTCGTTAGCGCAATCCTACTGCACTTTTGTAGATGTTCATAAATAAAGTCTCGTCGAAGACGATAAAGGTTGAGGTAACAAAGCCATGGGGGCACAAAGCACATTGCCTCACCCATCCCACCATGACGACCACTTGGGAAATATCACTGGAGGTAGAACTTCACGTAACGTAGTTGATCTTCTTGCCTTAACAAATTTATCGTTTCATTCACACCTTGAAGGCTCCCAAGCAGACCTAAAAAGGCACATGCACCCTCCAAACGTAATTAGAACTGGACATCCATAAATTTCGAAATTCGGATTTTAAGCATGGCAACCCGAACGTTTTTATGGCAAATTTAGTTGACGCGAGCTGCTAAGTTTAGTTGGTGAACAAGACAATTTTGTCACAGTTCTTTTTTATCAGAAAATTGTCATGTTTACCAACTAAATTTGCCACCTCGCGTCAACTAAAGTTGCCATGAAAAACGTTCGGATTACCATGTTTAAAATCCGAACGTTCGGGATTTATCATTTCCGTTAGAATTTGGGTTGCTTGGTGATGAGTCTATTGTTTGGGCTTCAAAGGATAATTTCCTTCACGCATTTTTTTATGAAAAAAAAAACTTCTGATCTACTCCCTCTGTTCCTAAATATAAGTCTTTTTAGAGATTTCATTATTGGACTACATACGGATGTATATAGACATATTTTAGAGTGTAGATTCACTCATTTTGCTCCGTATGTAGTCGGAAATCCGTTTCGGCTCTCGGGTCCAGATGCTCCCGCAATCTGGACCACAAGCCAGCCTCGCGATTCCCCCACAGCCTGGTATTCAATCTCTTATTTCAATTTAAAAGTACGTTCACTGGCCCACCAGTTGTAAGGCCCAGCGACGGCGGGTGGACGCCGCTAGTGTACAGATGCCACCAGACGGACCTGGGCCACCCTCCCGGCAGAACATGACCAAACGCCGGCCGTCCCCTACAGATATCTCTCCCCTCACCTCACAGGACTCGATTCCCCCTCCGAGCCCCACACCGTCTCCTTCCTCGGCAAGATTTAGTTCATCCACCGTTGACCCTTATTCCTCCACCTCTCCCATCTCTGCGGCAATGGAGTCCTCCTCCTCTGCCATCAAAAACCGGCCGACGCCGCCGCCCCTTCTGCCGCGCAAAAATCATCACCGCCGTATGCGGCCCGTGTGGATCCAAGCCTGGGCATTGGTACTACAAGTGCTGCCTAAAAGATGTCAGTTCTTCCTCCCCTCGACCAGCTTCTTATTCTTCATAATACATTGACATTTGCTCATAGTGACTGTCTTTTTTGCAATTTTTCATCCAGGCCGGAAGATGTTAGTTCTACGAGTGGCAGGAGGGGTACGAGATGTACCTACTTGCTAACCAAGGTGTAGAAGTCACCGACGACAAAGAACTTACAGAGCTCAAGGCTGGGGAGCAGGGGTTACCGATGGCACCTCCTGCCACAGTTAACAGTGAATCTAATGCCATATCCTAGAAGGGAGGGGCGTTCTGCCGAGGACAGGGTGCAAATGCTCAATCACACTGAACACTGAATCCTCTGCCACCGTGGGGATGGATCTGCGATGAGCAGGTCGAGAGTTTCGAGTGGGTTCTTCCAGAGTTTGTTAGAATGATGTGAGGCAAACCTTCTATGACAATTCTGATAGGTAATCCATAATTCTTGCTGTGATTTTTTTACTCCTTTCATTTCATTGTTTATGGTGATAAATGCTTGTTCACTTCTGCTGCCATGTATGTCCAGGTGAGGACGATGGAGGTTGTGATCAAGAATATACCGCCATCGACAACCTATCGCTGGTGCAAATGGCATGTGCTCTTCGTGTACCCAAGGTCCAAGGACATCCATTACCTGCAACCAGAACAATGATACGAGGGTATAGGTTACAAGAAAGTGAGTATGGCAAAAACAAAACAAAATCAAATATATAAAAGCCGTACTTTCAGTATGTGGCAACTGGGCATTCCACATGCTCCAACAGCCAGCACTCACCCTCAAATTTATCACCATCGTCCAACGTCCTCACTTAATAGATAACACTTGCCAATTTCTCCAGCTTCTCAGCTCGAGTGTGTTTTGCCCTGTACAACTTCTTTTCTAGTTCTTCCATTCGGTATACATGTGAGCTGCCCTGTACACTTTGTCTTCTTGGCATTAAGCCTACTTTTCCATGCTCCCACGAATAAAGATTGTAAAAATTGCAGTCCTCTCAAAGAGAGTCGAATGTCAGCCCAATAGTAGGTTCGACGACATGCTTACCCAACTTATCAGCATATGCCCGAATTGTCTGCTCTAGCACGCCAGTCCTCTGCAGACATTGCTGCCTGTCCGGCGGATGCTTCCCCACTCTAAATCTTGCATGCAACAGGGAACAAGGTCCAAACCACATTTAAAAAACCAACCCACAGATGTCCTGACTGGATCTGAAATTTTACAGTACTGTCAACACTCGCCTGAATTTTTTAAAAAGGATGTGCTACCTAAGTTCATGCTTTTTAGGTACAAAAACTTCTGAGCAAAACCCTAACCCTGGTTGTTCTGGCATAGCTGACCGAGTTGGATGAGACCACAAGTCCACAACCCGCACACCCTTCACTGCCACCCAACCAAATTTCATAGAACTTATTGGACCAAATTTACAATTCTAGTCTCATATATCACCAATTAGCTCGCTCCTGGGCCCATGTACACGAAGCAGAGCGAGTTCCGAGCTGAATTCCACAAGGTTGTCAACCACATGCTGACAATTGATGAGCTCGAAGAGGCGTGGAAGATGTTGGTAGAGAAGTACAACCTGCAGAGCCATACGCACATGTCCCAGGTGTATGGTATTAGAAACAAATGGGCGAAACCTTATTTTAATTGTGTTTTCTGTGCAAAGATGAGAAGCACCCACTGGAGTGAGAGCGCTAACAGTATGTTAAGGTCTTATGCCCCCCCGGGATGTCCACTGCACATGTTTGTGAGGCATTCCATGCGCCTCCAATTTGCAAGGGATGCAGATGAGAGTTATGAAGAAAAGCACAACAAAACTGTGAGTGCCCAATTCCTGACTTTGCATTTAGCCCTTCAATTCATGAGACAGAACCAGTCTAACATGGAATTGGGTTATTCCCGTTGCAGGCCGGCGTTGTGGTGAAGTCTAATATGTCGATAGAGAGACACGCAAGCAAGATTTACACACGTGCAATGTTCGAGCAGCTTGGTGAGCTGCTGTACCAAGCTCACATGTACCGAATTGAAGAGCTGGATAGGGGTAAGTTGTATAGAGTGACACACACCCAGGCAGAGAGATGAGAGAAGTGAACACGGGTTATATACGAATTGAAGATACTGGACGATGGTGCCTTGTTCGAGTGTGAGTGTGGCCTCTTTGAGCACATGGGCATGCCATGCTGCCATATGCTGAGGTTATAACTAAACTGTATGTTTTCACCAATACGGTATCTAATATGATTCCATATGATTTGCTGATTCGAGTGTGATGCAGGTTATGGATGTTCTTCGGTACACAGAGATCCCACATAATTTGATCCTGAAGAAGTGGACAAGGGATGCGAGGGATGTTCTGCCGCCTCATCTGCAAATATATCAGTGAGACCATGCTGGTAGCAGGACAATGACCCATCGGCACGCTACTCTGTATGTGCACGCCATGGAGTTGGTCCGTCTCGGCGATGCATCCCGCACAAGCTTATGAGAAATGGATGAAAATAATTAGGGATGGGATCGCTGCTCTCGCTGAATATGAAGATCAGAGAGATGGTTTAGAGCTGGAAGACAAGCCTGCACTAGCATGTACTGCAGCGGCAAAATGCAATGAAGTTGTGCCCGCTGCTGCGATGGCGGACAAGAAATGCATGTAGATACTCTGGCTGGGCTGGAAGCACCTGAAAAGAGAAGGAAGGCAGGGCATCCGACGAACAGCCGTGAGAAAAAAACCTGTCCGAAGAGAGGTGACTTGCTGAAGAAACCAAGGAACGAGGCTAAATGCAACAATTGTGGCGTCGCCGTTCACAGGATGAATACTTGCACAAATGCAGCGGCAGTTAAGCTTCAGACTGTGCCTTGTTAACTTTGACGGTTCAGTCTTGTAAGGGAATTTTTTGTTAGTCAGAGTTGTTTGTTTTTCCCATGGGGCTGTAGGTGTAGTGTTTCTCTTGGAGCATGTCGTGGAACCAGGGGTGAGAACATTCCTGTGATGTTGATCGTAGGGTTTTCCAGTAGATGTTGCAATTTTTTTTTTTTTGATAGAGAGTTGGACACTGCCCAATGGGCACATGGAGCCATTGCATCTGTGTGTGGATATTGGGGGTCTTGCTGTGCGGGTCCCAACTGTTTGCATACAGTATATGTATCTTCCAAACGCCAACACACCTAAATCGACTGACTTTTCGAAAAGTTTCAGAGTTTTCTGCACATACATGCAAGAAGAACTACTTGTCAACTTGCCAGGCCAAGCCGGAGGTGAGGGCGCCTGAGCTGGGCCAGCTGATGGAGGGCGCCATCTTCACTGCTTCTGCCTCGCCCTTGATTCTGAACATTGCTAACTGATGGAGGGACGCCCACTCCATGCTACAACGCTAGTTTCCCAGAAATATCCCCAATGAAGCCTCTGCCCATTATAAAGACTTGGGGCTTGCTTCAAATTTCGAAATTCAAAATGAATAAGACACACTTGTCACACCAACACGCCTGTCAGCTCGCTCCCAACGCTCCCCCCTCCCACCATACAGGGGGCCATGACAAACGGTCGTGGCCGTGAAACGCAAACACCTGTACCACGCGTCCAGAGTACAGGTGCGTCAGGGCAGTTAACTAGCAGACATCCGTCCACTCTCCCGTCTCCCCCAGCCTGTACGTACACGCTGCGAGGACAGGGTATACTACATTATATATTACCGTATTCCAATGACAGTGACTTGTGGCACAGATCCCGATGCATAACTGTGGGGCTGAGATTTCGGGTCCATCTGGACCCGAGAGCCAAAACGCCCCTCCCGTATGTAGTCCCCTATTGGAATGTCTAAAAAGACTTATATTTAGGAACGGAGGGAGTATTCATCAAACATCATGGCAGTACAAAGAAATTCTAATATATTAAACCCACAAATTAATAAATTCAACGTAGAAAGAAATTCGAATATATTAAACTTCTGATCAGTTTGCTTTATACTTTTCTGATATATTAAACGCATGTAGGATAACACACACGCGGAAATATCTACTTGGGATAGATCAGAGGAGTCGCCGCAGTCGTTAGCGAAAAGTAGAAAAGTATAACGCCGGTTGAAAAGTATATGTGTATAGCCGGCCGGACCAGTGTGCGATTTGAACTTTTGAAGGCTGTCCAGCTCAAGCAACGACAACAGTAATGGTGGGCGACGGGAGGTGAAAGACTGAAAGGTAAGGGTT
Source organism: Elymus sibiricus (assembly GCA_039707655.1). NCBI lineage: Eukaryota > Viridiplantae > Streptophyta > Magnoliopsida > Poales > Poaceae > Elymus > Elymus sibiricus. The sequence continues at coordinate 20,225,829 of CM077675.1, forward strand.
GACGGACTCCAGGTCTTCGCTGCAAGTTTGTATTTATAATTTATTTTTTGAGGTGAAGATGATATGCAAGTGTTGTGTGTGGACGTGAGGCTGCTGTGAGTGTCTTTTTAAACCCCTGGGGCATCATCCAGCTCACTCACGCACGCTTCACAGCGCTCATATATACCGGGAAAAGAAGAGAAGGCTGCCTTCGTACGTATTGTGAGCTCCGGCGAGAAGAAACGGTACTTGTGTTTCCTCTCCTCTCCATACTACCAGTATTATTCACCGAGTAGTATGTCTTTCTTTTTCTTTTTTGTGGGTGTAAAATGAGTTCTAATATCATTTGTTTATAGCGGAGTAGTAATTCTGAGCAGTCCACAAAGTAGCTCCATATTCACGTGATGGCTAAGCCGTTAGCAAACTTCTGCCGTGGATCGAGGCCGTGATCTGGCCGTAATTTAATTCCACATACTTCTCCACATAAAATGAATCATATTAGTTATTTATTAATTTGTTTTCGTGGGTAAAACTTTTGATGCATCATATATTCATCTTCACAGCAGTAAAAAAAAATCAAAAGTAACACGTCACTACCGGAATTGACGCCGACGCCGACGGCCTTATCTATGCCGACGGCCACCGTCGGCATAGACGGAGGTATGCCGACGGCCTAGAGCCAGCCGTCGGCGTACCCGGCCGTCGGCATACCTCCGTCTATGCCGACGGTGGCCGTCGGCATAGGGAGACCGTCGGCATATCTCTGACTATGCCGACAGTGGCCGTCGGCGTAGCCCGACCATCGGCATATGTGTGGGCCCGGACGCCCCGGTTTTAACAGCCGGTTGACGCCGTCATACGTATGCCGACGGCCCTAACGTCGGCCGTCGGCATACCTATCTGCCGCCACATCAGCGATCTGCGGCACCGTGGGCCCGGAGCTATGCCGACGGTTATGCCGTCGGCATATCTCCGGCCCCACGGTGCCGCGGATCGCTGACGTGGCAGGGAGCTATGCCGACGGCTATGCCGTCGGCATATCTACGTTCATTTTTTTTAATTTTTTTTTGTTTTTTTATAATTTTTTGTTTAAAAAAATTAATTAAATAGAGCTATGCCGACGGCTATGCCGTCGGCATAGCCCGGTCAATTTTACATTTGTTTTCTGTTTTTAGTTTCTGTTTTAAATTGCTTATATCTTTTAAGATATTTGATGTTTTTGAGTGGTTCTTTTTGCATTAGATTCAAAATTTTGTCTAGTTTCTGTTTGTGCCATTAGTTTTCAAATTTGAATGGTTTGAATTTGAATTTGTTCAAATTTGCTTCAAACCCTAGATTGTGAATAACTTGAGTTTACAAATAGTTTTTAATTTAATTCTTTTTACTCCTAGTCACGTGTTAGATTGTTGTCACAGTAAGATTTATTTGGTTATTTTTAGAATAATTTAAATTAGGATTTTAATTTTAGGGTCATTTAGCTCAAAAAAAATCATTAAATGCATGAAAAATAGCAAATGAAGTTAGGAAGGGTTGAAATTTGAGGATGTGGCTTTGAATGGTGCATATTGAATGCACAAAAAGTCTGGAGTTGAAATAAGTTAAAAAAAATGAAATGCCTTTGTAACAGACGAGTTTTCGTCCGAAAGCTTGATACTTCGAATCAGATGGTCCAGTTTGTACACGAAGTGCATCCAGTTTTTGTCGTAACCCTCTCAACTTTTTAGCACAAGCTATGTGGGTGAAATGATGATACCATGCCAAGTTTTAACCTTTTCAGAGTTCATTTGTAGTGTTTTTCAATTTTAGGGTCATTTAGCTCAAAAAAAATCATTAAATGCATGAAAAATAGCAAATGAAGTTAGAAATGGTTGAAATTTGAGGCTGTGGCTTTGAATGGTGCATATTGAATGCACAAAAAGTCTGGAGTTGAAATAAGTTTAAAAAAATGAAATGCCTTTGTAACAGACGAGTTTTCGTCCGAAAGCGTAATACTTCGAATCAGATGGTCCAGTTTGTACACGAAGTGCATCCAGTTTTCGCCGTAACCCTCTCAACTTTTTAGCATAAGCTATGTGGGTGAAATAATGATACCATGCCAAGTTTCAACCTTTTCAGAGTTCATTTGTAGTGCTTTTCAATTTTAGGGTCATTTAGCTCAAAAAAAATCATTAAATGCATAATTAAGAAGGCCTCAAATGGAAAAGTGCTCAAAGTGAGAAAGTTCCATATCGTCGAAAGGAGAAACTTTGATATTTGGGCCATAGCCATCCGATCTCATCTCTAAGGCCGAAGTTGTGTTCGAAGTACTGAGATTTTGTATCCAGAACACTATTCGGCTGATTAAGCCCCCAAGACGACCTCATATGAGAAAATGTTCTATAGGGATTGTCTTCGTCTCGTCAAATCGGTCGATTTTGATATAAAAATCGTTTAAATCCGAGGTCATATGCAAAAGTTAGAGGCATCTGAGTGCGGCTATGTCCCTCCAGAGCGGTAGTACCGCTCCCATAAGCGGAAGTACCGCTTGAGCGGTACTACCGCGCTTCCACTACCGCTCTACTACCGCTTAGAAATTACTTCTGGACCCCCGAGCGTAAGTAGCGCGGCACTTAGCCGTGCCCAAAGCGGTACTACCGCTCGAGCGGTACTACCGTGCCCAGAGCGGTACTACCGCTTATTTCAAATCAAAAAAATAATAATTTTAAAATTTTTCAAAATTAATTTTATTTAAAAATAAATAAATGATGCCATATTTGGATTCCTCACATTTTTCTGATAATAATGGATATATTATTTGTCGAATTTCGATTTACAGATTTAAATATATTAATTATGTCATATTAAATGAATAAATGGCAACAAAAATTAATAAAATAATATTATTACTTATTTTATTTTCATTGAAATTCAATATTATTAGTACTTATTTTGTTTATTTTAATAATTGTTTAGAATTCAAAAAATTAAATCATGTGACATCAAGACCTAACGGTTAACAGGATTGATAGCTTAAGATTGTCAGGAAAACAACAAGTGCAGACTTGAAAACTAGGGGAGATAGAACCTGAAAGTTAAGCGTGCTGGGGCTGGAGTAGTGAGAGGATGGGTGACCGGCCGGGAAGTTAGACGATTTGGAATGAGTGCTGATTAGAGAATAGAGATTAAATTCTGAAGCAACGAGGAGAGGTGATTAGAGATTAAATTGTCAAATAATTCAAAATTGTAATCAGAAAAAAAATTAAAAACAAATCAAAAAATTGAAAAAAAAAATGAATTTTTTTTAAAATTAATTAATTAATTAAATTGAGCTATGCCGACGGCTTAACCGTCGGCATAGCTTCGTCCAATTTTTTTTGTTTTTAACATTTTTGAAAAAAAAATTAAATAACTAAATTAAGCTATGCCGACGGCTTAACCGTCGGCATAGTAATGCCACGTGGCACTCGCTGGTTGGCCGCAGTTTGATGACGGTTTCGTCTGCCGCCGTCAAACGGAAAACTATGCCGACGGGGAAACTATGCCGACGGCCGTACGAACACTGTCGGCATAGGTACCTATGCCGACGGCTTTTCTATGCCGACGGCAGGCCCAGGTACGCCGACGCATACGGTGCCGACGGGGCTATGCCGACGGTGGCCATCGGCATAGGTCTATCCCGACGGGATTTGGACCTATGCCGACGGCTTTGGCCGTCGGCATAGCCAGTAATTCCGGTAGTGCGTCGTCTCAAGATGATATAATCACAAAGCGTTCACGCTCGATCTCCGGATACCAAGACATATGCAATTTAATAAATCCAGTCACACAAAAAGGGTAAAAGCATTTTTAATCGGACCTTCTATTTCGTCCTTATCTTCGTGCGGACGGTCTGGTGATCAAATAGAAGAGAGATAAAATTTCACCGAGCCGAAACACCTGAATTGTCTTCATATGTTCGGGTTGTCACGAAGGGGCTGTTTGGTTTCAGCCCCAGTTTGCCTCGCCAATCGCGGGCCGACCAAAAAATTGGTGAAGGATTCATGCACCCTCGTTTCGCCAATTTCTTGGCGTGAAATCAGTTGGAGGGAGGACAGCCGGGCTGGGCGTGCCAAAAAATAGGAGCTAATCCAAACGGACGCCCACGTCTCTGTCAACGCCAATGTTTTGGCTTGGCAGCTGCGGGCAGCGATCCAAACGGCCCCGAACTCCCAACTCAGCCCATGCGTACTTCGGAGTTCGGACACAATAATACAACGAGTTTACCAAGAACCTTCCATCCTGATGCTTATGTTTTATATTTTGCAGGTAGCAATGGCCTCAGCCCGTCCCAAACGACCCAGAAACCCCGCCATGCTTCTATTATTGGCAGTGCTCCAGCTCTCTTTGGGCGCTAGCAAAATCAACTGCGCAAAGCTCCCTGATAACAACACAGATGTGCTCTGGTTGCAAGCTTTCCGGCATGAGATCACATCTGATCCCTTTGGATGGTTCCGCTCTTGGAACTCCAGCGCCAACCACTGCCTGTGGCCGGGAGTGAGATGCAGCCGAGCACATCCAGGACGCGTGGTGGCGCTCCGACTCATCGGCCTAAACCTGACTGGCCAAATCAGCTCCTCAATTGGGAACCTTACGTTCCTCAGAACTCTCAACCTGTCCACAAATGGATTCTCTGGCCGATTACCTCCTCTGAACCATCTGCAAAAGCTTCAAGTCCTTGACCTGAGCAACAACCGATTGCATGATAGTATCCCAGATGCAATTACCAACTGTTCCAGCTTAAGGAAAATCGACCTCACTACGAACTTCCTAGTAGGCAAAATTCCTCTAAAAGTAAGCCTCCTCTCCAACCTCTCAGTTTTGCGTCTTTCTTCGAATAATCTCACCGGGCTCATCCCGCCGATCCTCGGTAACATGACTAGCATGCGAAGACTTGGCCTTGCGTACAATAATCTGAATGGAAGTATCCCCGATGAGCTTGGGAAACTGACAAATATGTGGAGGTTGAACCTAGGAGGAAATAGGTTGAAAGGTGGATTCCCACGGTGTCTCTTCAACCTTTCTAATTCTGTTCAAATATTAAGCTTGGACTCGAATATGTTAAGCAAGGAACTGCCTCCTAACATGGGAGACGACCTACCAAATCTCCAAGTGCTTGTTTTGAATCACAACATGTTTGAAGGTCAAATTCCGGCTTCACTGGGCAATGCTACATGGCTGCAATGGCTATACTTAGAAAATAACAATTTAACAGGTACGATTGAGGAATGGATTGGGAAGCTAACACAGTTACAAGGTCTTTACCTCCAAGGGAACAACTTCATTGGGCCATTGCCATCATCCCTTGGCCAGCTTACTCAGTTGGAATACCTCAATCTGGCACACAATAAATTTGAAGGCCCTATACCACCCGCCTTAGGGAACTTGAAACAACTCTTGCTTTTAGAACTTAGCCACAACAAGCTTACCGGGAAAATTTCCTGATACACTGTCCAAATGTCAGAACATACAAACTATGCAAATGGCCAAAACTTGAAGTATAAATCTAGGAGAAGAATCAAAAGTCTGAACATAGAGCTAGTCAGCTAGAGTTAAACTTTGGATGTAAACAGGTGTGAGAAACACCAAGCTTGACATGTAATTTATATCAAGCTTGACATGTAATTTATATATACTCCAAGATTGTTATTGTTGTTGTACCGTTTCATTTTGTTTGAGAGTAGTCTCATCAGCAATACATTATAATTGATAACGTGAGTGAACAAGCTTGATTAGCCAGACCAGCACAAAGGTAACTCTCGCTTCCTGGCTGCTCCCGCGGGTGGCCAGGAGCAAACACTAGCCGCCAGCAGCGCCGCACCCGCCACCCACGCCTCCCCTCGTTGCCGCCGGACGGCGTCGCCGGGCAAAGCCCGTGCGGCTCGGCGGCGGCGGGGCCGTCTCCTCCTTCCGCTCGGGGCGGGGCGGCGCGGGCCGTTCCTCTTCGGCGGGAGCTCGGGCGGCGGCTACGCTGGCTCGAGGCCGCGCGGCGAGGCAGCGCAAGGGCGGGACATACGCGCTTCGAGCTTTGCTGGGGCGGATCTGCGCAAGGCGGGGCGTCGCACCCGTCGGCGAGGGCGTGTGGGTGGAGTGGGCTGGATCTGCGAGGGCGCGCGGAGTGGAGCGGGAAGGGGCATGGCAGTGAGGCCATGCTGCGTGGGCGCCGCGGTGAGGTCACGGTCCCGCCGGGCGGGCGTTCGCGCCCTTGCTGGTTGCTGTTGCCGGACGCAAGGGGCGGTGGTGTCGGTGCAGAGCCACGACCAGCGACCAGGGCATGGGTGGACTGCAGTCGAGCAGACTGCTCGGCGCGGTGTTCCTCCAGAAGGAGGAAGGAGCGCACCGGAAGGAAGGACGGGAGGGGCACCTGGGACATCACAGGGGGAATGACGGAGTGGTACTGACGGTTGAGGCCGCGCAGGAGGTGGAGGACTTGGCGCTTGTCAGTGACCGGCTGCCCCAGGTCCCGGAGTTGGTCGGTAAAGTTCTTCAGCTTGGTGCAGTACTGCATGACGGACATGTCACCACTCGAGCGGGCCACAATGAGACGAATTCAACTGCGAGGGGGAGGGCTTGGGCGTTTACTCTTTCTGTTTAGATTTGTTTTTTTATTACTTTTATTACATACATTTTTAAAATTGTATAAATATTTGTAAAAATAAGGTTTAAAAAATTGCAAATGTTTTACAATTCATGGAGATTTTTATAATTTGAGAAGACATTTGAAAAACTCGTTATGAGGTTTGCCTCAGTGCAGCCCTCCTAAAAAAGTTTACAGATTTTGATGCAGCTTAAAGATGGAGGTTAGACGATACCACTTTAATTAAAAATACCATTAGATTTGTTCTTGTCTCTTGTCTGATGCATCGGGAGAATATTTATTATAATTAGTTGATTGTGACCGTACGAGAACAGCGTTTTAATTAAATTTAAGATTCGTGTAAACTTTTAGGGGATGTACCGAAGCAAAACGCGTTATTAATATGTTTTTTAATTTTCAATTTGGTTGAATTTCTCGTTAGCGCAATCCTACTGCACTTTTGTAGATGTTCATAAATAAAGTCTCGTCGAAGACGATAAAGGTTGAGGTAACAAAGCCATGGGGGCACAAAGCACATTGCCTCACCCATCCCACCATGACGACCACTTGGGAAATATCACTGGAGGTAGAACTTCACGTAACGTAGTTGATCTTCTTGCCTTAACAAATTTATCGTTTCATTCACACCTTGAAGGCTCCCAAGCAGACCTAAAAAGGCACATGCACCCTCCAAACGTAATTAGAACTGGACATCCATAAATTTCGAAATTCGGATTTTAAGCATGGCAACCCGAACGTTTTTATGGCAAATTTAGTTGACGCGAGCTGCTAAGTTTAGTTGGTGAACAAGACAATTTTGTCACAGTTCTTTTTTATCAGAAAATTGTCATGTTTACCAACTAAATTTGCCACCTCGCGTCAACTAAAGTTGCCATGAAAAACGTTCGGATTACCATGTTTAAAATCCGAACGTTCGGGATTTATCATTTCCGTTAGAATTTGGGTTGCTTGGTGATGAGTCTATTGTTTGGGCTTCAAAGGATAATTTCCTTCACGCATTTTTTTATGAAAAAAAAAACTTCTGATCTACTCCCTCTGTTCCTAAATATAAGTCTTTTTAGAGATTTCATTATTGGACTACATACGGATGTATATAGACATATTTTAGAGTGTAGATTCACTCATTTTGCTCCGTATGTAGTCGGAAATCCGTTTCGGCTCTCGGGTCCAGATGCTCCCGCAATCTGGACCACAAGCCAGCCTCGCGATTCCCCCACAGCCTGGTATTCAATCTCTTATTTCAATTTAAAAGTACGTTCACTGGCCCACCAGTTGTAAGGCCCAGCGACGGCGGGTGGACGCCGCTAGTGTACAGATGCCACCAGACGGACCTGGGCCACCCTCCCGGCAGAACATGACCAAACGCCGGCCGTCCCCTACAGATATCTCTCCCCTCACCTCACAGGACTCGATTCCCCCTCCGAGCCCCACACCGTCTCCTTCCTCGGCAAGATTTAGTTCATCCACCGTTGACCCTTATTCCTCCACCTCTCCCATCTCTGCGGCAATGGAGTCCTCCTCCTCTGCCATCAAAAACCGGCCGACGCCGCCGCCCCTTCTGCCGCGCAAAAATCATCACCGCCGTATGCGGCCCGTGTGGATCCAAGCCTGGGCATTGGTACTACAAGTGCTGCCTAAAAGATGTCAGTTCTTCCTCCCCTCGACCAGCTTCTTATTCTTCATAATACATTGACATTTGCTCATAGTGACTGTCTTTTTTGCAATTTTTCATCCAGGCCGGAAGATGTTAGTTCTACGAGTGGCAGGAGGGGTACGAGATGTACCTACTTGCTAACCAAGGTGTAGAAGTCACCGACGACAAAGAACTTACAGAGCTCAAGGCTGGGGAGCAGGGGTTACCGATGGCACCTCCTGCCACAGTTAACAGTGAATCTAATGCCATATCCTAGAAGGGAGGGGCGTTCTGCCGAGGACAGGGTGCAAATGCTCAATCACACTGAACACTGAATCCTCTGCCACCGTGGGGATGGATCTGCGATGAGCAGGTCGAGAGTTTCGAGTGGGTTCTTCCAGAGTTTGTTAGAATGATGTGAGGCAAACCTTCTATGACAATTCTGATAGGTAATCCATAATTCTTGCTGTGATTTTTTTACTCCTTTCATTTCATTGTTTATGGTGATAAATGCTTGTTCACTTCTGCTGCCATGTATGTCCAGGTGAGGACGATGGAGGTTGTGATCAAGAATATACCGCCATCGACAACCTATCGCTGGTGCAAATGGCATGTGCTCTTCGTGTACCCAAGGTCCAAGGACATCCATTACCTGCAACCAGAACAATGATACGAGGGTATAGGTTACAAGAAAGTGAGTATGGCAAAAACAAAACAAAATCAAATATATAAAAGCCGTACTTTCAGTATGTGGCAACTGGGCATTCCACATGCTCCAACAGCCAGCACTCACCCTCAAATTTATCACCATCGTCCAACGTCCTCACTTAATAGATAACACTTGCCAATTTCTCCAGCTTCTCAGCTCGAGTGTGTTTTGCCCTGTACAACTTCTTTTCTAGTTCTTCCATTCGGTATACATGTGAGCTGCCCTGTACACTTTGTCTTCTTGGCATTAAGCCTACTTTTCCATGCTCCCACGAATAAAGATTGTAAAAATTGCAGTCCTCTCAAAGAGAGTTGAATGTCAGCCCAATAGTAGGTTCGACGACATGCTTACCCAACTTATCAGCATATGCCCGAATTGTCTGCTCTAGCACGCCAGTCCTCTGCAGACATTGCTGCCTGTCCGGCGGATGCTTCCCCACTCTAAATCTTGCATGCAACAGGGAACAAGGTCCAAACCACATTTAAAAAACCAACCCACAGATGTCCTGACTGGATCTGAAATTTTACAGTACTGTCAACACTCGCCTGAATTTTTTAAAAAGGATGTGCTACCTAAGTTCATGCTTTTTAGGTACAAAAACTTCTGAGCAAAACCCTAACCCTGGTTGTTCTGGCATAGCTGACCGAGTTGGATGAGACCACAAGTCCACAACCCGCACACCCTTCACTGCCACCCAACCAAATTTCATAGAACTTATTTGACCAAATTTACAATTCTAGTCTCATATATCACCAATTAGCTCGCTCCTGGGCCCATGTACACGAAGCAGAGCGAGTTCCGAGCTGAATTCCACAAGGTTGTCAACCACATGCTGACAATTGATGAGCTCGAAGAGGCGTGGAAGATGTTGGTAGAGAAGTACAACCTGCAGAGCCATACGCACATGTCCCAGGTGTATGGTATTAGAAACAAATGGGCGAAACCTTATTTTAATTTTGTTTTCTGTGCAAAGATGAGAAGCACCCACTGGAGTGAGAGCGCTAACAGTATGTTAAGGTCTTATGCCCCCCCGGGATGTCCACTGCACATGTTTGTGAGGCATTACATGCGCCTCCAATTTGCAAGGGATGCAGATGAGAGTTATGAAGAAAAGCACAACAAAACTGTGAGTGCCCAATTCCTGACTTTGCATTTAGCCCTTCAATTCATGAGACAGAACCAGTCTAACATGGAATTGGGTTATTCCCGTTGCAGGCCGGCGTTGTGGTGAAGTCTAATATGTCGATAGAGAGACACACAAGCAAGATTTACACACGTGCAATGTTCGAGCAGCTTGGTGAGCTGCTGTACCAAGCTCACATGTACCGAATTGAAGAGCTGGATAGGGGTAAGTTGTATAGAGTGACACACACCCAGGCAGAGAGATGAGAGAAGTGAACACGGGTTATATACGAATTGAAGATACTGGACGATGGTGCCTTGTTCGAGTGTGAGTGTGGCCTCTTTGAGCACATGGGCATGCCATGCTGCCATATGCTGAGGTTATAACTAAACTGTATGTTTTCACCAATACGGTATCTAATATGATTCCATATGATTTGCTGATTCGAGTGTGATGCAGGTTATGGATGTTCTTCGGTACACAGAGATCCCACATAATTTGATCCTGAAGAAGTGGACAAGGGATGCGAGGGATGTTCTGCCGCCTCATCTGCAAATATATCAGTGAGACCATGCTGGTAGCAGGACAATGACCCATCGGCACGCTACTCTGTATGTGCACGCCATGGAGTTGGTCCGTCTCGGCGATGCATCCCGCACAAGCTTATGAGAAATGGATGAAAATAATTAGGGATGGGATCGCTGCTCTCGCTGAATATGAAGATCAGAGAGATGGTTTAGAGCTGGAAGACAAGCCTGCACTAGCATGTACTGCAGCGGCAAAATGCAATGAAGTTGTGCCCGCTGCTGCGATGGCGGACAAGAAATGCATGTAGATACTCTGGCTGGGCTGTAAGCACCTGAAAAGAGAAGGAAGGCAGGGCATCCGACGAACAGCCGTGAGAAAAAAACCTGTCCGAAGAGAGGTGACTTGCTGAAGAAACCAAGGAACGAGGCTAAATGCAACAATTGTGGCGTCGCCGTTCACAGGATGAATACTTGCACAAATGCAGCGGCAGTTAAGCTTCAGACTGTGCCTTGTTAACTTTGACGGTTCAGTCTTGTAAGGGAATTTTTTGTTAGTCAGAGTTGTTTGTTTTTCCCATGGGGCTGTAGGTGTAGTGTTTCTCTTGGAGCATGTCGTGGAACCAGGGGTGAGAACATTCCTGTGATGTTGATCGTAGGGTTTTCCAGTAGATGTTGCAATTTTTTTTTTTTTGATAGAGAGTTGGACACTGCCCAATGGGCACATGGAGCCATTGCATCTGTGTGTGGATATTGGGGGTCTTGCTGTGCGGGTCCCAACTGTTTGCATACAGTATATGTATCTTCCAAACGCCAACACACCTAAATCGACTGACTTTTCGAAAAGTTTCAGAGTTTTCTGCACATACATGCAAGAAGAACTACTTGTCAACTTGCCAGGCCAAGCCGGAGGTGAGGGCGCCTGAGCTGGGCCAGCTGATGGAGGGCGCCATCTTCACTGCTTCTGCCTCGCCCTTGATTCTGAACATTGCTAACTGATGGAGGGACGCCCACTCCATGCTACAACGCTAGTTTCCCAGAAATATCCCCAATGAAGCCTCTGCCCATTATAAAGACTTGGGGCTTGCTTCAAATTTCGAAATTCAAAATGAATAAGACACACTTGTCACACCAACACGCCTGTCAGCTCGCTCCCAACGCTCCCCCCTCCCACCATACAGGGGGCCATGACAAACGGTCGTGGCCGTGAAACGCAAACACCTGTACCACGCGTCCAGAGTACAGGTGCGTCAGGGCAGTTAACTAGCAGACATCCGTCCACTCTCCCGTCTCCCCCAGCCTGTACGTACACGCTGCGAGGACAGGGTATACTACATTATATATTACCGTATTCCAATGACAGTGACTTGTGGCACAGATCCCGATGCATAACTGTGGGGCTGAGATTTCGGGTCCATCTGGACCCGAGAGCCAAAACGCCCCTCCCGTATGTAGTCCCCTATTGGAATGTCTAAAAAGACTTATATTTAGGAACGGAGGGAGTATTCATCAAACATCATGGCAGTACAAAGAAATTCTAATATATTAAACCCACAAATTAATAAATTCAACGTAGAAAGAAATTCGAATATATTAAACTTCTGATCAGTTTGCTTTATACTTTTCTGATATATTAAACGCATGTAGGATAACACACACGCGGAAATATCTACTTGGGATAGATCAGAGGAGTCGCCGCAGTCGTTAGCGAAAAGTAGAAAAGTATAACGCCGGTTGAAAAGTATATGTGTATAGCCGGCCGGACCAGTGTGCGATTTGAAGCAGGGACGAAGCTAGAAAAAAACTTTGATAGGGTCATGTCTATGACAATGGGGTCATCTTCCATAAATGGACAATAATTAGTACTAAAATAATGAAGGATTATCTAATTTCATTGGGGTCAATTGACCCCAATGCTTACATGGGAGCTTCGTCCCTGATTTGAAGGCTGTCCAGCTCAAGCAACGACAACAGTAATGGTGGGCGACGGGAGGTGAAAGACTGAAAGGTAAGGGTTGACGGACTCCAGGTCTTCGCTGCAAGTTTGTATTTATAATTTATTTTTTGAGGTGAAGATGATATGCAAGTGTTGTGTGTGGACGTGAGGCTGCTGTGAGTGTCTTTTTAAACCCCTGGGGCATCATCCAGCTCACTCACGCACGCTTCACAGCGCTCATATATACCGGGAAAAGAAGAGAAGGCTGCCTTCGTACGTATTGTGAGCTCCGGCGAGAAGAAACGGTACTTGTGTTTCCTCTCCTCTCCATACTACCAGTATTATTCACCGAGTAGTATGTCTTTCTTTTTCTTTTTTGTGGGTGTAAAATGAGTTCTAATATCATTTGTTTATAGCGGAGTAGTAATTCTGAGCAGTCCACAAAGTAGCTCCATATTCACGTGATGGCTAAGCCGTTAGCAAACTTCTGCCGTGGATCGAGGCCGTGATCTGGCCGTAATTTAATTCCACATACTTCTCCACATAAAATGAATCATATTACTTATTTATTAATTTGTTTTCGTGGGTAAAACTTTTGATGCATCATATATTCATCTTCACAGCAGTAAAAAAAAATCAAAAGTAACACGTACGTCGTCTCAAGATGATATAATCACAAAGCGTTCACGCTCGATCTCCGGATACCAAGACATATGCAATTTAATAAATCCAGTCACACAAAAAGGGTAAAAGCATTTTTAATCGGACCTTCTATTTCGTCCTTATCTTCGTGCGGACGGTCTGGTGATCAAATAGAAGAGAGATAAAATTTCACCGAGCCGAAACACCTGAATTGTCTTCATATGTTCGGGTTGTCACGAAGGGGCTGTTTGGTTTCAGCCCCAGTTTGCCTCGCCAATCGCGGGCCGACCAAAAAATTGGTGAAGGATTCATGCGCCCTCGTTTCGCCAATTTCTTGGCGTGAAATCAGTTGGAGGGAGGACAGGCGGGCTGGGCGTGCCAAAAAATAGGAGCTAATCCAAACGGACGCCCACGTCTCTGTCAACGCCAATGTTTTGGCTTGGCAGCTGCGGGCAGCGATCCAAACGGCCCCGAACTCCCAACTCAGCCCATGCGTACTTCGGAGTTCGGACACAATAATACAACGAGTTTACCAAGAACCTTCCATCCTGATGCTTATGTTTTATATTTTGCAGGTAGCAATGGCCTCAGCCCGTCCCAAACGACCCAGAAACCCCGCCATGCTTCTATTATTGGCAGTGCTCCAGCTCTCTTTGGGCGCTAGCAAAATCAACTGCGCAAAGCTCCCTGATAACAACACAGATGTGCTCTGGTTGCAAGCTTTCCGGCATGAGATCACATCTGATCCCTTTGGATGGTTCCGCTCTTGGAACTCCAGCGCCAACCACTGCCTGTGGCCGGGAGTGAGATGCAGCCGAGCACATCCAGGACGCGTGGTGGCGCTCCGACTCATCGGCCTAAACCTGACTGGCCAAATCAGCTCCTCAATTGGGAACCTTACGTTCCTCAGAACTCTCAACCTGTCCACAAATGGATTCTCTGGCCGATTACCTCCTCTGAACCATCTGCAAAAGCTTCAAGTCCTTGACCTGAGCAACAACCGATTGCATGATAGTATCCCAGATGCAATTACCAACTGTTCCAGCTTAAGGAAAATCGACCTCACTACGAACTTCCTAGTAGGCAAAATTCCTCTAAAAGTAAGCCTCCTCTCCAACCTCTCAGTTTTGCGTCTTTCTTCGAATAATCTCACCGGGCTCATCCCGCCGATCCTCGGTAACATGACTAGCATGCGAAGACTTGGCCTTGCGTACAATAATCTGAATGGAAGTATCCCCGATGAGCTTGGGAAACTGACAAATATGTGGAGGTTGAACCTAGGAGGAAATAGGTTGAAAGGTGGATTCCCACGGTGTCTCTTCAACCTTTCTAATTCTCTTCAAATATTAAGCTTGGACTCGAATATGTTAAGCAAGGAACTGCCTCCTAACATGGGAGACGACCTACCAAATCTCCAAGTGCTTGTTTTGAATCACAACATGTTTGAAGGTCAAATTCCGGCTTCACTGGGCAATGCTACATGGCTGCAATGGCTATACTTAGAAAATAACAATTTAACAGGTACGATTGAGGAATGGATTGGGAAGCTAACACAGTTACAAGGTCTTTACCTCCAAGGGAACAACTTCATTGGGCCATTGCCATCATCCCTTGGCCAGCTTACTCAGTTGGAATACCTCAATCTGGCACACAATAAATTTGAAGGCCCTATACCACCCGCCTTAGGGAACTTGAAACAACTCTTGCTTTTAGAACTTAGCCACAACAAGCTTACCGGGAAAATTTCCTGATACACTGTCCAAATGTCAGAACATACAAACTATGCAAATGGCCAAAACTTGAAGTATAAATCTAGGAGAAGAATCAAAAGTCTGAACATAGAGCTAGTCAGCTAGAGTTAAACTTTGGATGTAAACAGGTGTGAGAAACACCAAGCTTGACATGTAATTTATATCAAGCTTGACATGTAATTTATATATACTCCAAGATTGTTATTGTTGTTGTACCGTTTCATTTTGTTTGAGAGTAGTCTCATCAGCAATACATTATAATTGATAACGTGAGTGAACAAGCTTGATTAGCCAGACCAGCACAAAGGTAACTCTCGCTTCCTGGATGCTCCCGCGGGTGGCCAGGAGCAAACACTAGCCGCCAGCAGCGCCGCACCCGCCACCCACGCCTCCCCTCGTTGCCACCGGACGGCGTCGCCGGGCAAAGCCCGTGCGGCTCGGCGGCGGCGGGGCCGTCTCCTCCTTCCGCTCGGGGCGGGGCGGCGCGGGCCGTTCCTCTTCGGCGGGAGCTCGGGCGGCGGCTACGCTGGCTCGAGGCGGCGCGGCGAGGCAGCGCAAGGGCGGGACATACGCGCTTCGAGCTTTGCTGGGGCGGATCTGCGCAAGGCGGGGCGTCGCACCCGTCGGCGAGGGCGTGTGGGTGGAGTGGGCTGGATCTGCGAGGGCGCGCGGAGTGGAGCGGGAAGGGGCATGGCAGTGAGGCCATGCTGCGTGGGCGCCGCGGTGAGGTCACGGTCCCGCCGGGCGGGCGTTCGCGCCCTTGCTGGTTGCTGTTGCCGGACGCAAGGGGCGGTGGTGTCGGTGCAGAGCCACGACCAGCGACCAGGGCATGGGTGGACTGCAGTCGAGCAGACTGCTCGGCGCGGTGTTCCTCCAGAAGGAGGAAGGACCGCACCGGAAGGAAGGACGGGAGGGGCACCTGGGACATCACAGGGGGAATGACGGAGTGGTACTGACGGTTGAGGCCGCGCAGGAGGTGGAGGACTTGGCGCTTGTCAGTGACCGGCTGCCCCAGGTCCCGGAGTTGGTCGGTAAAGTTCTTCAGCTTGGTGCAGTACTGCATGACGGACATGTCACCATGGACGGCGGCGTGGTACTCGGCGTCGACGTAGACGGCGCGGGCGAGGTGGTTCTCGCGGAACATGCTGTCGATGGTGGACCACATAGCGATCGACGTGTCTTCGGGCTGCATGACGGCATCGAGGAGCTCCGGTGAGATGGTGGTATAGAGCCAGTGCACGACAACATGGTCGGCCATGAGCCACTCGGGATGGTCGAGACGCGGAAGCGCCTCGGGATCGACATGATCGCAGAGCCCAAATATCCTTATGACCGTGTCGAAGTGGCAGTGCCATTGGGTATAATTGCCAGCGAGGAGGTCCAATGTGACTGGGACATGGCGGCGGATGTCGACGGTTTGAAGGACCGACGAGGGGATGGAGGGAGGAGGAGGCGCCACGGCCACCATGGCCGGCGCAGGCAGAGCAGCGGGTGTTGCTGGGGCGATGGCCACGGTCGTGGTAGCAGGGACGGCTGCACCAGCAACAACAGTAGGAGGTGGTGCTGGGGCGGCAGCCACGGCTGTGGCAGCAGGAGCAGGTGGAACGGTGGCGAGGGGGACAGAAGGAGGGACTGCGTCGCCGTCGACGTGCTCCAGTGCGGCGGAAGCGGGATCGGGAGTATCTGATACCATGTTTGAGAGAGGATTAGGGGGAAACACACCACATTCATTTGCCTCACGAGCAGGGGATTATATGCAGTTTACAGCCCCGCCAGGAGATCATGGGGGAGTTCCACGACCTGGGATCGTGTGCCACTACGACAGAGGGCAGGAAGCACGATCGTATCTCAACTACCAAGCGTATGTGCTACGTACATGTACAGGAGGGAGCACATGCGCTAATGAGTACATGTATAGTCTAACACCAACGTTCTCAAAATTCCAAAAATATTTGTGTTTGAGAAAATGTCCATATTTGAAAAAAAACAGAAAAAAGAAATCCAATTTTCAGAATGCTATTTTTTTCAAAAATGCTTGCATTTTTTCATTTAAAAAATATATCTTAGCAAAATGAATGAAACAATACAATATTATATCTAGATGTCATCTCCGCTGGAATGGGCTGGCCAAGTCGAGGCTCCGCATGTGCGAAACAACAGCAAATTGATGCAAAGAGCTTCGCATAGGCGCTCCCAAGGATCATGCTTCCCCTTTTTAACAAAACACTTACAAACCAACTGACTTGTCACCATCTAAACTTAATAGTGTATAGACTCTATTCATTCGTCTTTATATAAAAATGGAAGAGTCTTTGCCTGATACAAGTTACAAAGACTAATGCTGAAATTAAAATTGGATATGTGCAAATAATTGTAAAATATATTTTCCACTTATATGTATGTAATTATAATTAATTATGATAAGATATCATAAAAGTTATAAAAAATTAATGGTAATAATAATCATGCACAATTTATTAATTGTGTTTGGTCCTAAATAGTGTTTTATTGTGAATGTATATATGTTTGGTCCTAAATATGTTTAATAAAATCGGATAATATAGAAACACAATATTTCCGTCTTCATTCTCAATTATTTTTAATGATTTTTGTTTCAGCAACACGAGCTAAGTCGTCGGATACGAGAGGCCATAGTTAGACGATGCACTACTAAACAAAGTAAACAACCATTTTCATTTATTTATACCGAACTTATATACTTGTTTATGATATATTCTGTAAACATAAAATTTTATTTAATATATTTTCTAGTATACTTAATACAATTAGCAACATGTTAGTTCTTTTTTTAGGGTTTCATGTCAAAAATCAAATACAAACATTACAATGCTATTAAATATTTCAATATAATGTTTGTTATAACTTCGATAATTATCTTAACAAATACACTTGTGCTGAGTTGAAAATGTTAATTTGTAGGAAAAAAATATGTTTCTTTTTCCTATAATATTCTTTGACGTAATGCTAAGAAACTCTTTGGACCAAATCGAATACCCCTTCCATCTAAAGGAAAATAATAATGACAAAATAGCTTTCCTATGGATTAATGTATCATTAGATGTGATATAGTTTATTTCTATGCATTTAGAACTACTTTAATATCCTCAACTATGTTTCTAGATGTCTCAAGAACATATGTGTTTAATGTATATTGTAACACATATTTCTAGAAAATTTTAGTATTAGGTTGACCTTTCTAAGTATAGGGTGTAGAAAGGGGAAATACCCTTTAACTCTCGAGTGTATATATACCTGATATGGCTAAAAACAATACTCCCTCTGATCCAAAATAAGTGTTGTGGTTTTAGTTTATTTTTTTAACTAAAATCAAGACATCCATTTTTACCTGAGGGAGTAGTAATTATAGAAAAAGTATTTTTTTAATAAACTTGGTCTTCTGTTGTACTTGTATACAAAGTTTCACTAGTACAAAACAGGGCTTTCGTCACAGCTCAATCTATACATTAGTCCCGGTTGCATTACGAACCGGGACTAATGTGAGCATTAGTCCCGATTCGAATGGCTAGGGCACCGGTCGGGCATCAGTCCCGGTTCAAATGGGGCCTTTAGTCCCGGTTGGAGACACCAACCGGAACTAAAGGGGTTGAGGCTTTAGTCCCGGTTCTACTATAGCTAGCCTTTTTTTTTTTTTCTGTTTTTACATTTGTTTTCTGTTTTTAGTTTCTGTTTTAAATTGCTTATATATTTTAGGATATTTGATATTTTTGAGTGATTCTTTTTGAATTAGATTCCAAATTTTGTCTAGTTTCTGTTTGTGCCATTAGTTTTCAAATTTGAATGGTTTAAATTTGAATTTGTTCAAATTTGCTTCAAACCCTAGATTGTGAATAACTTGAGTTTACAAATAGTTTTTAATTTAATTCTTTTTGCTCCTAGTCACGTGTTAGATTGTTTTCACAGTAAGATTTATTTGTTTAATTTTAGAATAATTTAAATTACGATTTTAATTAAAACAATACTGTTTTGCTTATATAGTTGTTTTAGTCATTTAATTGTTGTTTTTTATTAATTTTAGTTAGTTCTTTCTGTAGATTTTAACATGTTGTAGTATGGTGCATATTGAATGCACAAAAAGTCTGGAGTTAAAATAAGTTAAAAAAATGAAATGCCTTTGTAACAGATGGGTTTTCATCCGAAACCTTGATACTTCGAAGGAGATGGTCCAGTTTGTACACGAAGTGCATCCAGTTTTTGCCGTAACCCTCTCAACTTTTTAGCACATGCTATGTGGGTGAAATGATGATACCATGCCAAGTTTCAACATTTTCAGAGTTCATTTGTAGGGCTTTTCAATTTCAGGGTCATAGGGGTTCTGAAATTTTCAAACTCTACCCCCCCTGTGGACCGCCTTTTTTAGGTTTGTAGAAAATAAACAAAAATGATAAAATCTTCAAAAAATACAATCCTTTGAGATGTAGTTAGGTTTTAGTGTCTAGTTGGTATAGAAATTTTGAAATATGAATTTTGACCGTTTCTGCAAAAAAAACGGAAAAAATGTAAAACGGCCATAACTTCTGCATACGATGTCGAAAAAAAAGTTTAATATATCAAAAAAAACTAGAGAAAAATTGGGTTTACCCGGTGAAGTTTTCTTAGATTCTCGAAATTCCAAAAGTAAAAAAAGTTATTTCAAAAAGAAGATTTTTTCCTACAAAATCAAAAAAACTAATTTTAAAAATTAATTTTATTTAAAAATAAATAAATGATGTCATATTTGGATTCCTCACATTTTTCTGATAATAATGGATATATTATTTGTTGAATTTCGATTTACAGATTTAAAGATATTAACTATGCCATATTAATTGAATAAATGGCAAAAAATGAATAAAATAATATTATTACTTATTTTATTTTCATTGAAATTCTATATTATTATTACTTATTTTTTTTAATTTAATAATTGTTTGGAATTCAAAAAATTAAATCATGTGACATCAAGACCTAAGTGTTAATAGGATTGATAGCTTACTATTGTCAGGAAAACAACAAGTGCAGACTTGGAAACTAGGGGCGATAGAACCAAGAAGTTAAGCGTGCTCGGGCTGGAGCAGTGAGAGGATGGGTGACCGGCCGGAAAGTTAGACGATTTGGAATGAGTGCTCCACGCTGAAGAAGTGAGGACGGGTGATTAGAGATTAAATTGTCAAATGCCGGATGATTAGAGATTAAATTATCAAATAATTCAAAGATTTGAAAATCGAAATAAAACTTAAAAACAAATAAAAAATAATTCAAAATGTTTTCCCTTTTGTCCCGGTTGGTGTCTCCACCTTTAGTCCCGATTGGTAACACCAACCGGGACTAAAGGTCCTCCCTCCCTCGCCCCAGACAGCGCCACGTGGAGGGCCTTTAGTCCCGGTTTGTAAGCGAACCGGGACTAAAGGTTTTGGGCTTAGTCCCGACCCTTTAGTCCCGGTTCCAAATGGGGGTTCCAGAACCGGGACTAAAGGCCCTTACGAACCGGGACAAATGGGGGTTTTCCTACTAGTGTTTCGCAAGTCAAAATTTCCTATTGACTTTGGGGGAAAAAATCCAGGTTGTGTTCCGAACAAAGGGAAAGAAAACACATGATTAGAGTGAAACAAATGAAATGGAAGAGGAAAGGAAATGCATAAAATAGGAAAAATCTGTAGACTTGCAGAGCAGGCGTTCGGAACGAAGGAAAGGAAAGCACGGGAAATCAACTCACATGGCCCCTCGTAGTGAGTTTAAAACAGGCCCACACCTGGAGCCGGATCTGCATTGTATCTCTCGCTGGGGGGGGGATTTGCCTGGGATCGTGCGCGCGTAAAGACAAATTTGTCGGAAGTCTTTGTCCCACGTGATGACTCCCGCACGCGGGCGGCGAGACGTGCTTGGTTGGTATACGACTACGCGCGCGCGTGGGAGGAGGGCATGCCGCGCACTTGTGTGCAATCCCGCTGATGTGCGCTGCGCTCCTGACGCTGCACCGATCCCGGAACAGATCTTGTCGGACTGCGCGGATCCCCAGGACGATCCTGCAGCAGGATTTGCAGGTCACATAAAATGCCGGAGTGTTTTCTACACCGTTTTGCACTAAAAATGCTCAAATTTTTCACGTTCTCGGAAATCGTTCAAATTTTGCGTGCACTACTGGACTGGTCATGCACACCTCCTGGCCAAATTTGGTGTCGTTCTGAAGATGACCAAAATTTGACCTTGTTCATCGGAGGGCGTTTGGGTAGGAGGGAAGGGTCCGTCTCAAAGGATGTGTTTTTTTGGACATCATCCAAATGGCCCTAATTTTTTTTCTACAGCCTTGTACCAACAAGACAGCCGTCCATGCGAAGTTTCATAGCTTTTCGATGTTGTATGGGTTTTCTAGGGTTTTATCGACGTTAAAACGCTAGAAAACTTACCGTTGGTGGAGCAACCTCCGCTCATTGTCGGAAATCGTTCAAATTTGTCGTGTACTACTGGACTGGTCATGCACACCTCCTGGCCAAGTTTGATGTGATTCTGAAGATGACCAAAAATTTAACCGGTTCACCGGAGGCCGTTTTGGTAGGAGGGAAGGGTCCATCTCAAAGGTGTTTTTTTCGACATCCTTCAAATGAACAAAAAAAATTGTACAGCCTTGTACCAACAAAACAAGCATCCATGCCAAGTTTCATTGTTTTTCGACGTTGTATGGGTTTTCTACGTTTTTATCGACGTTAAAACCCTAGAATACATATCATAGGTGGAGCGGCGTCCGCTCATTGTCGACATGCTTCGAATGGTCCGAATTTTTTTTACAGCCTTGTACAAACGTGAGAAGCATACATGCCAAGTTTCATTGTTTTTCTATGTTGTATCAATTTTGTATGATTTTTGCGACGATAAAAGCATACATACTCCGTTCAGTTAGGAGGAAAGGGTCCGTCTCGAAGGACGTTTATTTTCGACATGCTTCAAATGGACCCAAAAAAATTTGTTGTAGATGGTGGCATGCATGTAGTAAACATGATTATCAAAGCAATTTTAACAATAATGAAGTTTACACTGTCCCCCTAACACTAGTAGAAAACAGGGCTTTGGTCCAGGCCTGAAATCCCATTAATCCCGGTTCACTCACGAACCAGGACCCATGGGGGCATCGGTCCCGGTTCGTGAGGCCAGGGCGCCGGCCGGGCCTCGTGTGTCGGTGTCAAATCCGGCATATCTCGTAGTAGGGGTCCTAAGCTAGGCGTCTTGGGGGATAGTACCCAGGTTTGGGCTCTCTTGAAGAGATAATACCCTACGTCCTGCTTTTGATTGTATTGATATGGGGGATAGTACAGAGTACAAGTATCTACCACGAGATTGTAGTAATGAATATGAGATGTAATGTAATGATCTATTGACTAGCCTGGCCTCGGTTTATATATGCACCGTAGGCCTAGGGTTTAGAGGAGTCCTTGTCTTGGGCACCAAGTCTTGTGGAATCCTCCTTGTATTCGGCATCGGCTGCCCGAAGTGGCCCATGCGTGAACCGCCCTGGGGGTCCTTGGCCCGACCCACTGGTCCGGAGACGACGTGGTGAGTACCCCCTAGTCCAGGACACCGTCAGTAGCCCCCTGAACCGGTCTTCAAGTTAGGGACGCTCCTCGGTTCTTCTGAACAGTTCTTCTTCTTCGGTCGTCGGTCTTGAAAACTGGTTCAATAAATCTTCCCATCACTAATCTTGAGGATCGCCGAGGTCAATCCGAAGAGTTCACAAGTCAGGTATCCGAGGAGCCCATTTAAGTTATCGGCCTTTATCAATGCCTTGTAATGTTTACGCCATACTTCGGGGTCGAAGTGTTTCCCGTGTGGCGGTGTTCCCTTGCGTCCGAGCTCCAACGCCGAACTGCATCTGAGGTGTCTTTTTACAGCCGAGCTCCAACGCCGGACTATGTCCGAGCTCCAACGCCGGACTGTATCCGAGGTATCTTTTTGCAGCCGAGCCCCAACGCCGGACTGTGTCCGAGCTCCAACGCCGGACTGTGTTCGAGGTGTATTTTTAGCCGAGCTCCAACGCTGGTCGGCATCCGAGGTGTCATAGACTACCTCGGTCATGAAAAGTTTGGAGGAGTTCAACGGAACATAATGCCGGAAAAGCCCTCTAGGGAGACAACCACTCGCGTCTGAGCTTGATGCCGGACTGCGTCCGAGGTGTCTTTTTTGTAGCCGAAGTCTAATGTTGTTCGGCATCCGAAGTGTCATAGATTACCTCGGTCTTGGAAAGTTTGAAGGACTTCATCCGAGCTTAAATGCCGGAATAGCCTTTTATGGAGCCAGCAATTCACATCCGAGCCTTATGCCGGACTGCTTCTGAGGCGTCTCCGATCTTGAGCTTTATGCCGGACTGCTTCCGAGCTCCAACGCCAGACTGCATTCGAAGTATCTTTTTGCAGCCGGGCTCCAACGCTGATCGGCATCTGAGCGCCAATGACGGGCTGCGTCCGAGGTATCATAAACTACCTTGGACCTTTAAAAAATTAAAGGAATTCATCCGAGCTTAATGTCGGAAATGCTCTCTATGGAGCCAGCCACTTGCACCCGAGCTTTATGCCGGACTGCTTTCGAGGTGGTGCACCACCCCGACCGTGGGCTGATTTTTTGTGGATATTCTTGATTGGTGCAATTTATTCTCTGCCGAGATATATAGCCAGTAGCCCTCAGGGTGTGTGTCGGTCTATAACCCGAGATTCGCCTGAAGGAAAACATAAAACCGCTGATCCCAGTAGCCCCTGAGACTCAGGTCGATTCGCAAAATCGGCCTGAGGATCAACTCCTAGTTCGGCAGCATACTTCGGAACACAAAAGCGGTGTGCACAGACCTTGAGACTCAGGTTGGGTGAGGCCGACCAACCCAAGGATCATAATCTCCTCGGAAACTGGATTGCACTGAAATTTTCTGCATTGAATTGTCAATGCAGTAGCCCCCGAGACTTGGGTTGGGCAATATGGCCGACCCTAGGATCGTATCTCCTCGGGAACTAATTCAACCATCATGTACGTTTTGACAACGCCGAGGTGGAGTTCGGCAGGAAAGATGCCGAACCGTAGTTCGGAAAAGAGTTTCCGATCAAGACCATCGCGCCGAACACCTCAACCAAGAGGATGTCCCGCTTCCTGAAAGGAAAACATAAAATAGTTGAAAGATTTTATAAGCTCAAAAGACCAAAAAACTTGCGTAAAAAACTTTACGTCTAGATTGAATCAAGTTTTTTGATGCCAATACGAAATTGCTCTTAAAATTGTGCTTCCGTCGTGCTTTGACATGACACATCCGATCTCTAGACTTCAAGTGGGTCAGCCTTCGGCTTCAACCTCCCTATCCCGAAGGCGGAATCACTAGTACATAATAGGGCTTTCGTCACAGCTCAATCTGCACATTAGTCCCGGTTGCATTACGAACCGGGACTAATGTGAGCATTAGTCCCGGTTCGAGCGGCGCAGGCATCAGTCCCGGTTCGAACGGGACCTTTAGTCCCGGTTGGAGACACCAACCGGGACTAAAGGGTTTGTGACCGGCTTCGAACGGTGCCAGCCCCTTTAGTCCCGGTTGGTATCTTCAACCGGGACTAAAGCCCCCCCCTTTAGTCCCGGTTGGAGATACCAACCGGGACTGGAAAAAAAAAATTCAAAATTTTTTAAAGGAATTTTTTTTTCAATTTTTTTCCCAGCCCTTTAGTCCCGGTTGGTGTCTCCAACCGGGACTAAAGGTCTATCTTTAGCCCGGTTGGAGATACCAACCGGGACTAAAGGGGGGGCCCCTAATGTAGGGGAACGCGGCACAAAACAAAAAATTTCCGACCTACGCACCAGCCCAGGACCACTATGGAGACTGCATACAAGGTTTGATCTCTTTCATTACCGACTCGTAGCGCAGCGGAAGTAGAGTCGATGACGAACGGCGGTGCAGATCCCCGCAGCTAGGATTTTACAACCTCCCAACCGCGAGGATGTATACCCTCATCTGCCCCGCGGACAGCCCTCCGGGAGGCGGTCGCACAGTCCCCCGGACGGTGTCGCGGACAGCCCTTCGGGAGGACCTCCGAAACTCGGACTGTCACTCAGACAGCCCTTCGGGAGGACCTCCAAAACTCGGACGGTCACACGGACAGCCCTTCGGGAGGCACTCTCGAACTAAGACCGAAACTACGATCTCTCTACAGAGTTGCACACATACGGTATCATCTATCCAGCAGGGCTTCGCCGTCCAGAACTAGTTCCTGCGGAACCCAGACAGCCTTTCGGCTCTACGAAACTATTTCGCTGGGAGGGAGAGAAGAATGCCAGATCATGCATGGCTTTGTGTATGAGAGCAAGAGTGTGAAGATGGCAGCCATCTCCCTTCCTATTTATAGGAAATCCCAAGGGCAATATCCTTTTCTCAAAAGGAATATGCCTTTGGAATATCCCTTTCTCAAAAGGAATATGCCTTTCTCAAAAATATCCAAAAAGTGCTTTCACTATTCACGACGACATTTTTCAGCGTCTGATCGAACTGAAAATATTCATGTGGGCTTAGAACAATTCTAGTACCCACCAAAATAATTTTCAACGCGAGCCAGAACAATTCCGGTTTAGTGATTTCATCTGCGAAAAGCATCTGAAGCGGTTTCGGCAGCTCCGGAACATTTCCGGTTTTCATTCTAGAAAATTCCAAAAAGTTTCCAGAACGATTCTGGCACCCTCCAATAATTATCAGGCATGTGCCAAGACCAATTTGACTTTATGGTATCCCCTGAAACAACTTTTCCAGTTTCACCGAAACTCATCCGGTGACCTCTCTCTGCGGAACTTTTCCGCTGTCCGAAACTTTTCCGGCGTCCGAAACTTTTTCGGTGTTTTTCTCTCAGACTCCCTGTCTAGTATTCAACAGATAGATGACCCTTAAGCGTGTGACCCTATAGGTTCGGTGAAGCATAGACATGACCCGGAACCCCTTCCGATCAATGATCAACATCGGAGCCGTGGACACCCATATTGATCCCTATACCCACACGAATGAATATTCGAGTGAACCTCCAGTTGCCGTGAGCTATTCCTGTTGCTTCGCGATATGTTACAATAACCCAAGGCGAGACATGTTGGCATCCTCGTGGATCAACACTTGTCCACAATGCCAGTTACCTCGTTGCCGGTATTGTTCTCTTTTCTCGTTCCCGTGTTCCGGCATCCCTGTGATCAAATCACCCTGTGTCTGGCCAGACGATGATGGATACCGTAACACCGAGAGGGCCCAGAGATATCTCTCCATCGTCGGAGGAGCAAATCCCAATCTTGAGCTATCAAGTCCCTTGACATACTTTTCCATGAACCCGTAAGCCGCCGTAATAGCCACCCATTTACGGATGACGTTTAACAAACCCCAAAGTTCATGAAGCAAGCATGAAGAAACTCGACACTCTCATGGTCTAAGGAATTATGCAAACATTAACTATCTCTGTGTTATAAACCATTAACTAATGACGAATGTATCTCATAGCATAACATCAATTCGGGTCGATTCAACACAAGTGTTCTACCAACAATTGTGCCCTCAAAATTGCCGGCATAGTCATGCCCATGATCAGGAAAACAGGATCATCATGCAATACTTGAGCCAGTCATAGAGGCTTGACTAGGAATACTTTTTACCGTTTATTATCCCACACGTGCACATGAGTTTCCCTCCAAGCCTCGTTTTATTTGCAGACTCGAGAATCATTGCAGTTATAGCATGGAACATAAACCTAATTATGAATAGGGAGATAATCAATAACATTTATTATTGCCTCTAGGGCATATCTCCTACAGACTCCCACTTGCACTAGAGTCAATAATCTAGTCAACGCTAATGCTCTTTTCACCTATGGCATACCGGTGTAAAATATGCTTCGCTTGTGGTATAGCCTGATGTCCAACGGATCTGACAACTTCAGCTCCGTGTGTAACATTGCATATCCTCGCGTTTTCACGCTTTCACAAAATTCATATTTTGTGTGGACTTGGCTTTGCATATGTGTGAATCATTGGTCGAAACCTGATTCCTCAGACTGAGCTATGGAGCAACTATCTGCAATAGTGTCCCATAGACCAAAGCCATCTTGGAACCATAATAAGTTCATGAATGAACTATATGATTCAACAACTTCTTTGTCGCTTCTAAAGCGTCAACATACTTAGCCTTTGTTATAGAATTCGCCACGGTATCTTGTTTGGAACAATTTCCAACCACCGTGCCACCATATTTTGTATCACACAAAACCCTCAATTTAAATCGAAAATCACATGGAGCATTGATGAAGACTGTATCGATGTAATCACTTACAACGAGCACTTCATAATCTCTACTTGCGAGAAAACATGTCATCAACACTACTCTTAGCACTTAATGACATCTTTCACTGTTGTCCCATGATCAGTACTTTGATCACTACGGTATCTATACTCGCAACAACTTTGGAGTATTGGACATATCTGTTTGTTTTTACATACCATGGAATACATGATTAATCCAAACACAAGAGTGTGTGGAATCTCCATCATGTATTTTACTCATCAGTGTTTTGGGACACCGAGTCTTGCAAAAACTCTTTCCATGTGACTTCGGCAAGAATCACTCCTTGGCGTTTTAAATGCTAAAAGGTTTTAGCATCTTGTCAATATGTATTCATTGCTTAGCCCCATTAGGTAAATCTATCTCCATAGATCATCATGCCTAATGTTGAGGCTATTTAGCCTAAGCACTTCATTGAAAAACTATTTTCAAATGAAGTCCTAATTCGTGTCAAGAAATTTATTTCCAATTAACAATGTGTTAAGTACACAAGGTTTTTAGAAATACTATTATGCTCCCACTTACTTTCTTGAATCACAAGCATCTTCGATACCCATTTGATGAAGTCAAACCCCATTGACCATTTCATCAAAAACGAAGATTCCAACTCCACTTTGCTCTCTTCTGTCCATCGCTGGAACTCTGAAGCTTGCATACTTACTAGCATCCTCTGGATCCACAAATTACTATGGACTGTATCACATACAAGTCCTAGGTTTTATTTCCATCAGATGGAAATCCTTTTGTCATCCATGTTTCATATCTCATGATTGAAATATGAATTAATTGCTAGTTCAACCCGAACCGACCTCAAGCATCGCTACGGTGAAACAACCTCATCGTAGTCAACTCCTTGAACTTGTTATTTCAACAAGTCGAGCTTTATGGATAAAACATTTTTATTCGTATCAGTTTTTAGTTCCATAAATATTCATTAGACTCTAAGTCTTCCGAAAGGTGTATCAAGATTTTAATCTCGAACCACTTATATGGAAACTATCTCGGATTGTATTTGGCATTTAGCCAATTCCGGAGTCAGGGCCCATCAACGCTTCCTTGTGTATCGTAGGTATACTGTTGTCTAACAACAATATCTCGTATGCGCACCTGAGAGGTTTGCACGAGTTTTTCCTACGCGGTTCAGCTGCAAGTTCGACCGAAGTCCATACATCTCATGTAGAGGCTTCCGTATCAGTCGCAGTAGGAAACGCCGGAATCACTTCCAAGGTTCCTTTCCTTTGACCTGATGATGAAGATACTGGTTATCTCGTCGAGTTGCACTGTCCTCCCACTCACCTTTTGTAAGAACTATTCTCTTTAAAAGCATACCGTTTTGCGGCAAAACCCTTTGCCTCGGTATAGTGGTGGGGGAATACCCAATGACTTGGGATAACCTTACAAAGTAGCACTTGTCTGATTTGGAATAGGTTTGTAACCTTTTACACAAGCCCCATATTCCAAATGTTAAGAAAAGATATAACATGGTTGGGCGTACCATACCATGGCGTCATTTCAACAGACCTGATGGAGCTCTTTTCAGTGAAAAAGCCGCAGTCTCTAAAGCATCACTTTAAAAGGGATAATGGCAATTTTATTTATGTCATCTTTGATCTTACCATGTCATAAATGGTTCGATTACATCTTCACGGACTTTCCACTTGCAGTGGTGTTCCAGGAGGTGCATGTTATGAAACCCCTTTCATAACTCATTAGACATTCGCTAAAGTTGTAACTCAAAAATTCCTTTCTGCAATCGAATTGTAGAAACATAATTTTGTTGTTACAATAACTTCTACTTCATTTTTGAAAACCTTATGAATGAATTCAAAAGATCCAGACTTACGTCTCAACAAGTAAATATCCATATATCTACTTGAGTCATTTCTGAAGATAGACAAATCCACTACTTGCAACAACATTTATTGGACTACACACATCATAATGTATGATCACCAATATGTTCTTTGCTCGTTCCTTATGGCCTGTGAACGGTATTTCAGTCACTTCACTTTTCAGAGGAAAGTTGCAAGTGTCAGATGATTCAAAATCAAACGACTTCAAAATCCATCACAATGGAATTTTCCATGCGGGTTTCTTCAATGTGACCAAATGCAGTGCCAAACTTGTGTGGTATTCTTTTAGTCTTGCGACATTTAGCGTCAGTGTTATGGATGTATCATAGTACCATCAATATTCATAGCATACATCCCATCCTGTATGGAAGCATGGCCCTTCATTTTATTCATAACATCGAACATCAAAAGTTCTCTTATGAATAACCTTCTTGCAAAATACCTTATGCAAAGGGCTAGAGTGTATGAAACTCTAAATGAATTATGAAAGTAAATACAGAGGCAATGTATTAATATCAATATTCATAACATACGTCTCATTCATAATGAAAGTATGGCCCTTATGTTATTCATAACACCGAACATCAAAAGTTCTCTTATGAACAACCTTCTTGCAAGATACCTTATGCAAAGGGCTAGAGTGTGAAACTCTAAAATGAATTATGAAAGTAAATACAGAGGCAATGTATTAATATCAATATTCATAACATACGTCTCATTCATAATGAAAGTATGGCCCTTATGTTATTCATAACACCGAACATCAAAAGTTCTCTTATGAACAACCTTCTTGCAAGATACCTTATGCAAAGGGCTAGAGTGTGAAACTCTAAAATGAATTATGAAAGTAAATACAGAGGCAATGTATTAATATCAATATTCATAACATACGTCTCATTCATAATGAAAGTATGGCCCTTATGTTATTCATAAAACCGAACATCAAAAGTTCTCTTATGAACAACCTTCTTGCAAGATACCTTATGCAAAGGGCTAGAGTGTGAAACTCTAAAATGAATTATGAAAGTAAATACATAGGGAATACACCGATGGAAGGCATAGTAACTTTTACTATGTTCCCTATGTGTATCTTAACCTCATTCCTGGCTAGTCTTTCAGGCCATAGTAGTTCTTACATCGAGTTGCAACAGAATGCAATCAAGCGGGTATCTTTGTGATTAAGTCACAATACCCAAGAATTAGTGATTAACATGCTTAACCATAATTCCCAAGAACTATATCTTTGACCAGCCTTCTATACATCAAAAACTTGTATGACATTCATACATGAGCTGGATATTCCAGTCTTCTTTCTTATTTGCCATTATACTTCTAACAGTTTAACTTTTAGTATTTCTCCTACTCTCAGAAGAAGCACCCAACTTAAGAGTGGCGATAGCCCCGGACTTCCTAGGCGTGAAAGTTTCACTAACACCCTTCGGACACTTCCTTTCTCTTTAAGTTGTTGTTTTATTCACCTTTCATCATATGACAGGCGTTCTCCTGGATCCCTCTCTTATCAGTCAAATGCCTAGTAAACAATTTTACTAATAGTTTGCAAACAAACATGGTTTTAGATATCTCATATCTTTCAGCCTTTGTTTGTATCTGAAAATTAATTTTCGTTCCACGAATATCACATAACTATCCCAAAACTTTCGAAGTTCGGGTCTCATGGAAACAAACATATTTCACTTGACCGTAACGGAATTTTAGCTTTTGGATCGAAGGACGAGAGTCATATCATCCATAGCATTAGCGGGAGAATACCGAAAGTATGCGATAGGACAAAGTCCTTCTCGGCACTATTGAGGACAATCCTCACATTACGTTACCAACCGTAAAGTTTTAACCAGATATTTAACAGCTATTCAATTTTAATAGGGAAGGTGACAACGCGAGCCATTATTCTACAACTATTATGCAAATCACACTTTAGACAGTGTTCAAAATTAATTGCACTGAGAATTAAACAAGTTAATTCTATAGTGCGCTCCCACTCAAATCAATATCTCTCATAATTGATTGTGAGTGATACAATATCCGCATTTCAATTCGACGCCATTGACGGATTCATCACTGATGACGTGAATTTCAATCGGTAGGCCAACTTGCCAATCACATCTCTATGTGACTCTTGTTCATCTTTCGATGCGTGTGTTCCGAGCTCATGACTCTCATGCCTGAACGTCAAGACAACCAAGTGATCTCGCTGCGAGGTCTGACCTCACCCGCCTCACACATCCCTAATCGTTCGTACTCATGTGTACATGTCGTACCCCGAAAAGTTAGGTGCCGTGACGGTGCTACACTTGGGAGAACACTAACTACTTGATATTTTGTGAGAGGTCACCCTAATAAAAGCGACTACCGCGCAATCAAGAAGGGTGCATCATAAGGGATAAACATCTCAGGCAATTCATAATAGCATGATATGGTATAGCCCTTTCTGACGGAGAAGTCTTTCATTTCTTCGTCTCCGGCATTCGCGTCGGTGTTCACCTTCGCGAAGATTGCCACCACCTTGTCGATGCACCAGATAATATTGCTATCTCTATAGCTAATAAAATAAGTGCATAAATAAGGTTGACACGCAGGTCATTAAAGTGCAATCATATGGCTCCAGCCATCATGCCGAATCATGACACGTAGGTCATGTTAATTACATCATATAGTCATCTCATACATAATCAAATTAATATGAGACCTGCTATACCACATCATATGCACATGCATACCATCCTGCAAAACCAAGTTAGACGCCTCTAATCGGTTCATGCAAAACATTATTTTACGTGGCTTCTAAGGTTTCGAAACAAACCGAAACTACCAACGTCCATCATCAAGCATGATAATCCAAGTCGCTAGATTAACATTCCAGGGTGTATGAAACACGAGATAATAAAATCTCGAGCCCCATACTAAACTTCGTCATACGCGTGACCCCCGTGCAGATCATATCTGCATTGCCCTTTCGTCTACAAAATTTCATCTTTCTTTTTAACTACGGTGGAATTCAATGAACTGTTAGCACTTCGTTGATCAATCAGGATCGCGGATTGCCAGAACATTGAAACTCCACCATACTGTTATCAAGATCAGAAATATGCAAATTCCAGGGAAGCAACAAGAATATCGGCTAACAGATTTCATCTGCTACCCGCACAAATAATTTTCAGTAATAGATCTCATCTGCTACCTAATTATATTGTGCAACACCCATACATCTCGATGTATTCTAGATCGCAACCTGCATCTACGCATAGCACGGCTCTTGATGCCACTGTAGGGGAACGCGGCAGAAAACAAAAAATTTCCGACCTACGCACCAGCCCAGGACCACTATGGAGACTGCATACAAGGTTTGATCTCTTTCATTACCGACTCGTAGCGCAGCGGAAGTAGAGTCGATGATGAACGGCGGTGCAGATCCCCGCAGCTAGGATTTTACAACCTCCCAACCGCGAGGATGTATTCCCTCATCTGCCCCGCGGACAGCCCTCCGGGAGGCGGTCGCACAGTCCCCCGGACGGTGTCGCGGACAGCCCTTCGGGAGGACCTCCGAAACTCGGACTGTCACTCGGACAGCCCTTCGGGAGGACCTCCAAAACTCGGACGGTCACACGGACAGCCCTTCGGGAGGCACTCTCGAACTAAGACCGAAACTACGATCTCTCTACAGAGTTGCACACATACGGTATCATCTATCCAGCAGGGCTTCGCCGTCCAGAACTAGTTCCTGCGGAACCCAGACAGCCTTTCGGCTCTACGAAACTATTTCGCTGGGAGGGAGAGAAGAATGTCAGATCATGCATGGCTTTGTGTATGAGAGCAAGAGTGTGAAGATGGCAGCCATCTCCCTTCCTATTTATAGGAAATCCCAAAGGGAATATCCTTTTCTCAAAAGGAATATGCCTTTGGAATATCCCTTTCTCAAAAGGAATATGCCTTTCTCAAAAATATCCAAAAAGTGCTTTCACTATTCACGACGACATTTTTCAGCGTCTGATCGAACTGAAAATATTCATGTGGGCTTAGAACAATTCTAGTACCCACCAAAATAATTTTCAACGCGAGCCGGAACAATTCCGGTTTAGTGATTTCATCTGCGAAAAGCATCTGAAGCGGTTTCGGCAGCTCCGGAACATTTCCGGTTTTCATTCCAGAAAATTCCAAAAAATTTCCAAAACGATTCTGGCACCCTCCAAGAATTATCAGGCATGTGCCAAGACCAATTTGACTTTATGGTATCCCCTGAAACAACTTTTCTAGTTTCACCGAAACTCATCCGGTGACCTCTCTCTGCGGAACTTTTCCGCTGTCCGAAACTTTTCCGGCGTCCGAAACTTTTTCGGTGTTTTTCTCTCAGACTCCCTGTCTAGTATTCAACAGATAGATGACCCTTAAGCGTGTGACCCTATAGGTTCGGTGAAGCATAGACATGACCCGGAACCCCTTCCGATCAATGATCAACATCGGAGCCGTGGACACCCATATTGATCCCTATACCCACACGAATGAATATTCGAGTGAACCTCCAGTTGCCGTGAGCTATTCCTGTTGCTTCGCGATATGTTACAATAACCCAAGGTGAGACATGTTGGCATCCTCGTGGATCAACACTTGTCCACAATGCCAGTTACCTCGTTGCCGGTATTGTTTCTTTTCTCGTTCCCGTGTTCCGGCATCCCTGTGATCAAATCACCCTGTGTCTGGCCAGACGATGATGGATACCATAACACCGAGAGGGCCCAGAGATATCTCTCCATCGTCGGAGGAGCAAATCCCAATCTTGAGCTATCAAGTCCCTTGACATACTTTTCCATGAACCCGTAAGCCGCCGTAATAGCCACCCATTTACGGATGACGTTTAACAAACCCCAAAGTTCATGAAGCAAGCATGAAGAAACTCGACACTCTCATGGTCTAAGGAATTATGCAAACATTAACTATCTCTGTGTTATAAACCATTAACTAATGACGAATGTATCTCATAGCATAACATCAATTCGGGTCGATTCAACACAAGTGTTCTGCCAACAATTGTGCCCTCAAAATTGCCGGCATAGTCATGCCCATGATCAGGAAAACAGGATCATCATGCAATACTTGAGCCAGTCATAGAGGCTTGACTAGGAATACTTTTTACCGTTTATTATCCCACACGTGCACATGAGTTTCCCTCCAAGCCTCGTTTTATTTGCAGACTCGAGAATCATTGCAGTTATAGCATGGAACATAAACCTAATTATGAACAGGGAGATAATCAATAACATTTATTATTGCCTCTAGGGCATATCTCCTACACCTAAACCCTAAACCCCTTTACCACATTAATCTTAGAAAAATCATAACTAAATCATTGTAATTCAGAAAAATACAAATAATATATCAAAACGTAGAGAAAAAAAAGATTTCTCCGAAGAAACTTTTGTTTTCCGTTTCGACAATTTTTTAAATCACCAAATTCCAAAGGGAAAATAGAGTTTTTCGACGTTTTAGACGTTTTAGGGTTAGGGGCTAGGGTTTAGATTTCTAAGTTTAGGGTTAGGTTTTAGGGTTTGAACATACAATTTTACTGTTTGTAACAGAGTTTCGGACGTTTTAAGTCCCGGGTATAGGGTTTTCGGACGTTTTAAGTCCCGGGTTTAGTGCTTTTCAATTTCAGGCTAATTTAACTCAAAAAATCATTAAATACATGAAAAATAGCAAATGAAGTCAAAAAGGGTTGAATCTTAAGGATGTGGCTTTGAACGGTTCATATTGAACACACAAAAATTCTGGAGTGGAAATAAGATTAAAAAGATGAAATGTCTTTATAACAGCTGAGTTTTCGTCTGAAACCATGTTACTTCGAAAGAGATGGTCCAGTTTGTACACAAAGTGCATCCAGTTTTTGCCATAACCCTCTAAACTTTTTAGCACCAGATATTTGGGTGAAATGATGATACCATGTCAAGTTTCAACCTTTTCAGAGTTCATTTGTAGTGCTTTTCAATTTCGGGCTAATTTAGCTCAAAAAATCATTAAATGCATGAAAAAATGGCAAATGAACTCAGAAATGGTTGAAATTTGAGGATGTGGCTTTGAATGGTTCATATTGAACACACAAAAATTCTTCAGTTAATATAAGTTTAAAAAAATGAAATGTGGTCAAACTCTGATCAAATAGTGGTCAAACTATGGTCAAACGACTAAATGATTATTGTTCTTCAGAATAATAGTTTCAAACTCAAACGGTGAAGCGTGTGACATCATGGTCACATTTTTCTGATAATAATGGATATATTATTTGTCGAATTTCGATTTACAGATTTAAAGATATTAATTATGCCATATTAAATGAATAAACGACATAATAATAATAATAATATTATTACTTATTTTATTTTCATTGAAATTCAATATTATTATTACTTATTTTATTTTGAACTTTTTGTATTATTTTGGATTTTTGGATTTTTTTTTGTTTTTTGAGAATTTTTTATTTTTTTGAATTTTTTTCCTTTTTTTGAAGTATTTTTTAGTTTTTAAATTAATCATTGTTGTTTGTTAATCATTGTTGTTTATTTTAATAATTGTTCGGAATTCAAAAAATTAAATCATGTGATATCAAGACCTAAGGGTTAACAGGATTGATTGCTTACTATTGTTAGGAAAACAACAAGTGCAGACTTGGAAACTAGGGGCAATAGAACCTGAAAGTTAAGCATGCTGGAGCTGGAGTAGTGAGAGGATGGGTGACCGGCCGAGAAGTTAGACGATTTGGAATGAGTGCTGATTAGAGATTAGAGATTAAATTCTAAAGCAATGAGGAGGGGTGATTAGAGATTAAATTGTCAAATAATTCAAAGATTTGAAAATCAGAAGAAAAAATTTGAAAAAAAAAATTTGAATTTTTTTTTGATCCTTTAGTCCCGGTTGGTGTTACCAACCGGGACTAAAGGCTCCACCTTTAGTCCCGGTTGGTAACCCCAACCGGGACTAAAGGTTCTCCAGCCCACGCACAGAGAGCGGCCACGTGGAGACCCTTCTTTCCCGGTTCGTAAGCGAACCGGGACTAAAGGGGGGGGGGGCTTTAGTCCCGACCCTTTAGTCCCGGTTCCAGAACCGGGACTAAAGGCCCTCTGGAACCGGGACTAAAGGCCCGTTTTCTACTAGTGAGTGTTTCTCAGGCCAGTTTAGCAAACTAAACGCGAGCGGCTTTAGAGAGAAACCAGACTACCCGGCTATTGATCATACACTTGAGTCGAGAAAGGAGTGGTAGAAAAAGACTTTGCAATGACTAAGAAGAAAACATCTATTATAAAACGGCTCATATTAATTTCAGAGCCCCCAAGTGACTTGGGTAAAAGAATTTTATGTATAATGATTGTATGTACCGAAGTACTTATATAATATCTGTGTTCGCCCGAACTTTGAACGCGTCTTAATCGACCGTCGGCTTCTCCCTCTTCGGCCAAGGGCTGAAAAGTGTTATCTACTCCGCCTACCGAAAATATCGGCGGTGTTTCGGATAACCAGGCAATTAGGCCATGAGGCTGTAACAGACAAACCACGCCCAGGGAACTTATGCTATATTACTTATGTAACGTAAGAAGCATCTTTAAAGAAAATAGTGCCCCCAACGGTACCTTTCTTTGGTCGCTCATGATTACTATGAGACTTGTGCAATGGATTTGTGTACGCGTGAGTTCCGTCGTGTGCCGACCATAGTTGAAAACAATAAGAGCGCTAGCTTTCGGCTTCACCCGTCTGAGGTACGAGTTCGGATGACCCGATCATAACAATCGCAGAGGTGCTCCCTTTACTCCCTAACCGAACAATCGGGAACGTAGGGGTATGCATAGGAGCCAGGCAACCCAGTTTTGCGGAACACTTAAGTCAACATGATGCATATTTTGGCATAATACACGAGCAAGGAAAGAAGCTGTACAATAATAATCACATGCAGAGAGAAAAGGTTTCATAAAGGATGCCCCCAAGTAAACGGGGTATTTGAACTTGTTTGTAACAAACAAAGTTTTGTCAAAGAAAGTTTTTCGCAAACAACTTTTTGTCAAAAAAGTATAGCGCTTGGTCAAACCGAACAAAAAGTAAAATTCTAAAGAGAGCTGAGCACGAAAACGACTTAGCTGGTTAATGTGCTCGGTGCGGTCCGGGGTTGTGGCGGGACAAAGACGTAGTCCTCGACCTGGCTGAGGTCCCAGCCCCCAAGCCCGAGGTAACTGAGCGAAGAGCTCGGGTCGCGAAGTGGCAACGCAGCACGGTTGCTGCGGAGAGGCACAGCCCCCGGTCCAGCCGAGGAGACAGAGTAGTTCGGCAGCGTGACGGCGAAGCCCACAATTATCATGGGAAAAGGAAGTGTTGTTAACAAACAAACTTTTTTGTTTAATATAAATATAATGCTCGGTATAACCGAACAAAAATTTAGAAATTTGAGCATGAAAGCGACTTAGCTGGTAAATGTGCTCGGTGTTGACGACGTAGGCCGAGCTTATAGCGGGTCAAGGTCCCAGCCCCCAAGCCGGTCCCGAGGTGACCGTACGAGGAGTTCGGCACTCCGAAGTAGTGTCACGGCTCGGCCGATGTGGCGAGGCGAAGCCCCTGGTCCAGCTGAGGTGGTGGAGTAGGTCGGCAAGGTGACGCCGGGGTGACCGCATGACGGCAGTCGAAGTCGATTTCCTGCACTCATAAAATAGTCCAAGCCAAAAGTAATAACAAAGAAAGATAATAATATATTTTAAAAAAATTCTTCTACTTAGTTAATTTAAGTGAAGCAAATAAGCAAAGGAATATGGCCTGGGCGCCGAGGTGCCTGAACGAAGAGTTCAGCTTGACGAAGTGGCGACGCTGCACGGTCGATGTGGCGAGATGAAGTCCTCGGTCCAGTTAACATGGCGAAGCTGTGATCGGCGGACGCCGAAGTCTCATGCAGGTCGGATGGTGATGCCGAAGTCTCATGCCAGCCGAGGTGTTGAAGCAGGTCTGCTGGTGACGCCAAAGTCCCCGGAGCAGGTTAATGAAGGGATGCCAAAGCCCCGGTCTAGCCGAGGTGACGGAGCAGGTCGGCTGGTGACGCCGAAGTATTAGGCCAGCCGAGGTGTCGAAGCAGGTCGGCTGGTGGCGCCGAAGTCTCACGCCAGCCGAGCTGTCGAAGCTAGTCGGCTGGTGACACCGAAGTCTCCGGAGCGGGTCGATGAGGAGATGACGAAGCCCCCAGTCTAGCCGAGGTGTCGGGGCAGATCGGTAAGGTGACGCTAGAGCCCCATGCCAGCCGACGTGTCAATGCAGGTCGGCGTGGTGGACGTCAGTTTGAAAAATTAACGGCGCGGCGATGCCGACGCAGGTCGGAATTTTGTGACGAGGTGAGTGCTGGCTTGATGAAGCAACGGAGCGCCCGACCCGTACAACCCGCGGATGACGAGGTTCGCTTTATGATTATTCGGCCCTCGCGATGCCGAACTCTTGGTCGGATGACCGAGACGATGAGAAAATTTCCTTCAAAAAGGACGTCCGACAACCCGTTCATGAAAAAGATGAACTCGGGTTGGATTCGTTTTCGCGCAGAAAACAGATCGGAAAAATTGATGCACTCATCGGACGTTTCCCGGAGTTTGAACGGTCGGATTGAGCTGAAATTTTGAGGGGTGATCGGTATGGGAATTACGCAGCCGATGAACGGTGGGATCTTCCAAATGATGTCCTACCTCGAAGCTGGACACCTCGCCCTAAACTCATCCCGATTCCCGTCCAGATTCGACAGGGCTCCGGTATTTCGTAGATCGCCGAAGATTCCTCCATCGGAATACGACGAAATTTTACAGGGTTATTATAGACTCAATTCCGGTCAGTTCCACCAAAGCAATCGTCAAGGCGATGCTCGAGGAAGCAGGGACGACGAACACGATTCGCTGTCCAGAAAAACTGCACGGTTGCTCGAGGACGATGTGAACATCGAGCCCCCGAGCTCCATGGATGATTTCTTGTGATCTTGATAGAGATCGGAGATGATGACGATGAAAGTATCCGTCCGATCTTGACGATCCGGCACGGAGCACAGTCCTCGGTCCAGCTGAGGTGACCAGTCGAGCCGGCGACGAAGATGCCGACATCGACAACTAAGCTTGGTTCCAACGCGTAGATCGCGCCGGAAACGATCTGAATTCCCATCGCACCGCGGCGACTACCAGTCGGCTCTCAATGAAAGAACCAATGTCGGTGTCAAATCCGGCATATCTCGTAGTAGGGGTCCTAAGCTAGGCGTATTGGGGCGATGGTAACAGGGACACAGGATTTTACCCAGGATCGAGCTCTCTTGAAGAGATAATACCCTACGTCCTGCTTTTGATTGTATTGATACGGGGGATAGTACAGAGTACAAGTATCTACCACGAGATTGTAGTAATGAATATGAGATGTAATGTAATGATCTATTGACTAGCCTGGCCTCGATTTATATATGCACCATAGGCCTAGGGTTTAGAGGAGTCCTTGTCTTGGGCGCCAAGTCTTGTGGAATCCTCCTTGTATTCGGCATTGGCTACCCGAAGTGGCCCATGCGTGAACCGCCCTGGGGGTCCTCGGCCCAACCCACTGGTCGGGAGACGACGTGGGGAGTACACCCTAGTCCAGGACACCGTCATCGTGGGCCATTGGTCCCGGTTCGTCTGACCCCTTTGGTCCCGGTTCCAGACACGAATCGGGACCAATGGGCCTCGCTCCTGGCCCATAACCATTGGTCCCGGTTTGTGGCTGGAACCGGGACCGAATGGTGTCCTTTAGTCCCGGTTCCAGCCACAAACCGGGACCAATGGTTGGCGTATATATACCCCCTGCCCGCGAGCAGAGCAGTATACTGCTCTGTTTTTTTGGCCGGCCGTGGGAGAGCTTTGTGGTGCTCTAGCTCACCTCCTATGCACATGAGGTGTTCGATGAAATGTCCGAGCCACACTTAAGCTTTCTCCTCTCGAAGCTCCTTGTCCAAGCTCTATTTTCCTCAAGATTTGTCTAGGTTTGGCGGTCCGTCCTGTCCCGTCCCCGTCCTCACCGCCGTCGATCGCCCGTGCCCATCTCAGCGCCGGCACCACCGTGGTTAGCCTCTTCTTCTTATGTTCTTTCTAAAAGAAAAAAGTTCTTACTTGTATGATTTAGATAGATACTTGTGTAATTTTCTTACTTTTATTATTGTTTGTTATTATATAGTGCGATGGTTTTGGTATCCGCCTCCGTCGGCCCTCGTCCTGTCTATGATTCGGATGTGGTAAAAATGTATCTTTTATAACTATATGTTTTATTTAGTGTTTATGACAATTATGCCGACCAACGTGACATAGATTTTTTAATCTACGAGGTATGTGAACCGGAAATTCCAACCGACATAGAAATTCTTGTCGAGAAGTTAAATTTGGTTGAAAAAGAAAACAATTACTTGAAAGAAAAATTACAAAGAGTTGAAGAGGAGAAGATGAAATTGGAGTTGAATGTTGCCGATGTCGTCGACGATCACAAGATCAAGATGGATGCAATGCGCTTGAAGATTAGAAAGATTAGAAAATATGCCATTCATACTGAGGCTTGGTATCATTATGCTGTTGGATCAATTGGTACCTTAGTTGCGGTTATGATCGCATTTGTTGTTGCATTTAATTTTTTTACATAGTTTCAATGTATGTTTTAATTAGATGCTCTAGAGAGCTATATGTTGTTCAATAATGAGAACTATATAACGCACGCAGATGAACCGGCAATGGATGTACGGTGACCGACGCACCTTCGAGTATAATAAGGGCCTGCATAATTTTCTCAAAGCGGCTGAGGCAAACAAGCAGAATGTTTTTATGCATTGTCCATGTACTGTCTGT
This sequence comes from Elymus sibiricus, assembly GCA_039707655.1. Taxonomy (NCBI): domain Eukaryota; kingdom Viridiplantae; phylum Streptophyta; class Magnoliopsida; order Poales; family Poaceae; genus Elymus; species Elymus sibiricus. The sequence goes on from CM077675.1 coordinate 20,266,796, forward strand.
GAGAATACGAAGGCTTTCTCCAACTCTAAAACCCTTCACTTCCACCTGCTTGAGAAGGGTTTTATGCCACACTATAATGTTTGGACCAAGCACGGAGATAGAGGGGTTATGATGGAAGACAACGAAGAAGAAGAGGATGATGACAACTACCCGCCCCCTGAATACGGTGATGCTGCAATGGGGGAAGCTGAAGATCAAGAGGAACCAGACGATGTGCCCGATGATGATCTTCGCCGGGTCATTGTTGATGCACAGAGAGAATGCGAAAGTGAAAGGGAGAAGTTGAAGTTCGATCGCATGTTAGAGGATCACAAAAAAGGGTTGTACCCAAATTGCGAAGATGACAACAGAAAGCTCGGTACCACACTGGAATTGCTGCAATGGAAGGCAGACAATGGTGTATCTGACAAGGGATTTAGTTCGCTACTGAAAATAATGAAGAAGAATCTTCCAAAGGATAACGAATTACCCGGCAGTACGTACGAAGCAAAGAAGGTTCTATGCCCTCTTGGATTGGAGGTGCAGAAGATACATGCATGCCCTAAAGACTGCATCCTCTACCGCGGTGCGTACGAGGATTTGAACGCATGCCCGGTATGCGGTGCATTGCGGTATAAGATCAGAAGAGATGACCCTGGTGATGTTGAGGGCCAGCGCACCGAGAAAAGGGTTCCTGCCAAGGTGATGTGGTATGCTCCTATAATACCACGGTTGAAATGTCTGTTCAGAAACAAAAAGCATGCCGAGTTGATGCAATGGCACTTAAAAGACCGTAAGAAAGACGGGAAGTTGAGAGCACCTGCTGACGGGTCGCGGAGAAAGATCGAGAGAAAGTGGAGCGACTTTACAGATGACCCAAGGAACGTATGGTTTGGTTTAAGTGCAGATGGCGTTAATCCTTTTGGGGATCAGAGCAGCAAGCATAGCACATGGCCTGTGACTCTATGTATGTATAACCTTCCTCCTTGGTTGTGCATGAAGCGGAAGTTCATTATGATGCCAGTGCTCATCCAAGGCCCTAAGCAACCCGGCAATGACATTGATGTGTACCTAAGGCCATTAGTTGATGAACTTTTACAGCTATGGAATGGAAGAGGTGTACGTGTGTGGGATGAGAACGAACAGGAGGAATTTGACCTACATGCGTTGCGGTTTGTAACCATCAACGTTTGGCCTGCTCTTAGTAACCTTTCAGGACAGACAAACAAGCGATACCACGCATGCACACACTGTTTAGATGACACCGACAGTATATATTTGAACAAATGCAGGAAGAATGTGTACTTGGGGCATCGTCGATTTCTTCCGACCAACCATCAATGTCGAAAGAAAGGAAAGCATTTCAAAGGTGAGGCAGATCACCGGAAGAAGCCCGCCCTCCGTACTGGTGAATACATACTTGATATGGTCAATGATTTACAAGTAATCTTTGGAAAGGGTCCTGGCGGACTATCTGTTCCGACTGACGATGCGGGACGCGCACCCATGTGGAAGAAGAAATCTATATTTTGGGACCTACCCCATTGGAAAGACCTAGAGGTCCGCTCTGCAATCGACGTGATGCACGTGACGAAGAATCTTTGCGTGAACCTGCTAGGCTTCTTGGGAGTGTATGGGAAGACAAAAGATACATCGGAGGCACGGGAGGAACAGCAACGTGTGCATGAAAAAGACGGCATGCATCCAAAGCAGTATGAAGGTCCTGCCTGCTACGCTCTTACCAAAGAAGAGAAGGATATCTTCTTTGAATGCCTGCTCACTATGAAGGTCCCGTCTGGCTTCTCGTCAAATATAAAGGGAATAATAAATATGGCAGAGAAAAAGTTCCAGAACCTAAAGTCTCATGACTGCCACGTGATTATGACGCAACTGCTTCCGGTTGCATTGAGGGGGCTTCTACCGGAAAATGTTCGATTAGCCATTGTGAAGCTATGTGCATTCCTCAATGCAATCTCTCAAAAGGTGATCGATCCAGAAATCCTGCCAAGGTTAAGGAGTGATTTGGTGCAATGTCTTGTTAATTTCGAGCTGGTGTTCCCACCATCCTTCTTCAATATCATGACGCACGTCCTAGTTCATCTAGTCGACGAGATTGTCGTTCTGGGCCCTGTATTTCTACACAATATGTTCCCCTTTGAGAGGTTCATGGGAGTCTTAAAGAAATATGTTCGTAACCGCGCTAGGCCAGAAGGAAGCATCTCCATGGGCCATCAAACAGAGGATGGCATTGGTTTTTGTGTTGACTTCATTCCTGACCTTAAGAAGATTGGTCTCCCTCAATCGCGGTATGAGGGGAGACTGAATGGAAAAGGCACGCTAGGAGCGGACTCAATAATATGTAGGGACGGGCATTCTTGGTCTCAAGCACACTACACAGTTCTACATAATTCTACCTTGGTGACCCCGTCTGTCGATGAACACAAGAATATTATGCGCTCCAAACACCCGGAGCAGTGTGACGACTGGATTACATATGAACACATCAGGACTTTCGGCAGTTGGTTGCAAACACGTCTCATGGGTGACAACACTGTTTCTAATGAGCTGTACTCGTTGGCCAGGGGACCATCTTCGACTGTATTGACTTACAAAGGGTACGAGATAAATGGGAATACATTTTACACGATCGCCCAAGATCAAAAGAGCACCAACCAAAACAGCGGTGTCCGCTTTGATGCAGCAACCAAGAGGGGAAAGGACACATATTATGGTTACATAGTGGACATATGGGAACTTGACTATGGACATGATTTCAAGGTCCCTTTGTTTCAGTGCAAATGGGTCAATCTGTCAGGAGGCGGGGTACACGTAGACCCACAGTACGGAATGACAACAGTGGATCTGAACAATCTTGGGTACACAGACGAACCATTCGTCCTAGCCAATGATGTGGCGCAGGTTTTCTATGTGAAGGACATGTCTACCAAATCGAGAAAAAGAAAAGATAAGGAAGGGAATACATCATACGACGAGCCAAAGCGCCACATAGTTTTTTCAGGAAAAAGAGACATTGTGGGATTGGAGGGCAAGACAGACATGTCTGAAGATTATGAAAAGTTTCATGAAATTCCTCCCTTCAAAGTCAAGGCTGACCCAAGCACCCTGTTAAACGATGAAGATTATCCATGGTTACGGCGCAATAAGCAAATGACACAAGCGAAGAAAAAGTGAAGACTTTCTCTCCACAACTAGTATGATGATGCCTTTGATCTAGAATATCACTGCAGTTACATGTGAAGAAATGAAATGCCTTTTGTAACAGATGGGTTTTCGTATGAAACCCAGATACTTCGAAAGAGATTATCTGTTTTGTACACGAAGTGCATCAAGTTTTTGCCGTAACCCTCTCAACTTTTTAGCACATGCTATGTGGGTGAAATGATGATACCATGCCAACTTTCAACCTTTTCACAGTTCATTTGTAGTGCTTTTCAATTTCATGGTCATTTAGCTCAAAAAAATCAGTAAATGCATGAAAAATACCAAATGAAGTCAGAAAGGGTTGAAAATTGATGATGTGGCTTTGAATGGTGCATTTTGAACACACAAAAAGTCTGGAGTTCAAATAAGTTCAAAAAAATGAAATCCATTTGTAACAGATGAGTTTTCGTCCGAAACCCTCATACTTCGAAAGAGATTGTCCATTTTGTACACGAAGTGCATCCAGTTTTTGCCGTAACCCTCTCAACTTTTTAGCACTTGCTATGTGGGTGAAATGATGATACCATGCCAACTTTCAACCTTTTCAGAGTTCATTAGTAGTGCTTTTCAATTTCAGGGTCATTTAGCTCAAAGAATGAACTAATAGCAAAAAGAATGAACTAGAAAACTTTTATGAAACTCTAATAGCAAAAAGAATGAACTAGAAATAATCAATTAAAATATTCTGTTATGATCAACTAAAACAAAACTATAATATTCTTCAATAGCAAAAAGAATCAACTAAAAAGCTTTTTTAAAACTCTAATAGCAAAAGGAATGAACTAAAAAGCTTTTATAAACCTCTAATATTTTTGAAACTAAAATTATATAAAATTTATGCAACTAAAATTATCAAAGTATTTTTTGTTCAAAACATTAATAGCAAAAAGAACTTTCATAAAGAATTTTTTTTGTTAGAAATTTTAATAGCAAACTAAAATAACAAAATCTGTTTTTGATTAAAACAGACATTTAAAATAACCTAAAAATTACCAAATTGAATATAATGATAAAACACAGTAATATTAAATAGCAGGAAAAAGAATCACTCAAAAATCTATTTTTTTAGTAAAGTTATTCACAAACTATGATTCACACAAATTTCAATAAATTCAAATTTAAACTATTCAAATTTGAAAACTAATGGCACTCACAGAATGTTTATAATTTTTGTGACCTAAAAGCAAAAAGAATCACTGAAAAACAGTAAGTATTTAGCTGTAAGTAGGAACAAAATAAAATAAATAAAGCAAAAAACAAAACAAAAAATAAAACAGTAAGTATTAAGGTCCCTGTTTCTGGGCTGCTGAAAACTGACCTTTGGCCCCGGTTGGTGGCACCAACCGGGACCAATGCACCCCTTTAGTCCCGGTTGGTGCCACCAACCGGGACCAAAGGTCCCTATTTCCCGCCCTTTGGGCTGCTGAAAAGTGACCTTTGGTCCCGGTTGGTGGCACCAACCGGGACTACAGGGGTGCATTGGTCCCGGTTGGTGCCACCAAACTGGACCAATTCTCTGGGTATATAAGTAGCACTTAGGAATTTTCAGTTCTCATCTCGCCCCCGCCCCCGACGACGCCGACGAACTCGACGCCGCCAGGCTGCCCAGATGCCGCCCGCCGCCCCCGCCGTCGCCGTCGCCGCCGCCCCAGCCGTCGCCACCGCCCGCCGCCCCCGTCGTCGCCGTCGCTCGCCGCCCCCGTCGCCGCCCGCCGCCCCCGTCGTCCGCTCGCAGCCCCCATAGTCGCCTGCCGCCCCCGTCGTCGCCGCCGCCCCCGCCCGCCGCCCCCGCTGTCGCCGTCACCCCCGCCCCCGTAGTCACCGTCGTCACCGTCGCCCCCGCCGTCACTGTCGCCCCCGTCGTCGCCCGCCGCCCGCCGCCCCTGTCGTCGCCGCCGCCCCGATAACTTCGACATGAGGGGGGACGTCGTTGTCGTCTACCCCCTCCCCGATAACTTCGACATAAGGGGGGACGTCGGACATGACATGAGGGGTGAGCGTCGTTGTCGACTACCCCCTCCCCGATAACTTCGACATGAGGGGGGACGTCGGACATGACATGAGGGGGGACGTCGGACGTCGAACATGAGGGGTGAGCGTCGTTGTCGTCTACCCCCTCCCCGATAACTTCGACATGAGGGAGGACGTCGGACATGTCATGTGGAATTTTTTTTGTTCATATAGAAAACTCCGGTAACATAGATTTATCAAGAATGCCCCCATTATGGATGTGCACAAGTTGATCCAATTTTTTTCTGATCTCATATATATATATATATATATTCTTCTATATGTCATGTTGTCTGTCAAAGTATTGAAGAAATCCATGGCTTCATCATTAGCCGGAAGTAACAGGCGTATGATGCTACGAAGCTCTTCAAAGTTGTTTCGGAACGGAGTTCCGGATAGAATAATTCGCTTTTTGGTACGAAATTCAGCAAAGGCCTTCCAAATAGCGATATTCGGAAGGCTCTTGCTGAACTTCGTACCAAAAAGATAATTAATTATCCTATCCAGGACTCTGTTCCAAAACAATTTTGGAGAGCTTCGTACCATTATGCGCCTGTTACTTCCGGCTAATGATGAAGCCTTGGTTTTCTTGAATCCTTTGACACTAGACAACATGACATATAGACGGGTAGATGAGATCAGGAAAAATATGGACCATTTTCTGCACATGCATAATGGCGCCATTTTGTTAAATCCCTTAAAGGTTAAGGGAATCCCTTGTTTGACATTCATGAGAGAGGCGGTCCGGACGTCGGACATTCATGAGAGAGGCGGTCCGGACGTCGGACATTCATGTTTGTATATTAATTGCCATGTTGTAATATTTGCAGAAACTATGGATCAAAGAGACTTGGAAGAAGAACAGTTGTTGGGGGAGATAATCCTCGCCGGACGTGATGTCTTGTTGTTTCTCAACGACACCGATGGTCTGGAAGGAGAGGATGACGGCTCCGGTGATCGAACAATGGAGGAGGAAGTACATGATCATGATGGCTTCGGTGACCGAATGCCGGAGGAAGAAGGAGACCATGATGACGGCTCCGGTGACCGAACGGAGGAGGGAGCTGTTGCAAAGTCCGGCGAGGTATATATATTAATTAAGCCTGTGCTGACTAGCTAATTGATGCATTAATTGTTTTGGTATGTACATATATTAACTCTTCTTTCTTCTTTTATAGCCCTCCGGATCGAGCCAAACTTCGGTAACGAGACGAGGCCCGAAGAGAAGGTTGCGCAAGGATGAAAGGTTCACGATCACAGCACTCGCGGACGATGGCCTACCGATTGAACCCAAGCGGACCAAGGACGCATTTTCTGCTCAGTGCGGAGCTATTGTTAGGGACAACATCCCGATCAGCATCAAGCAATGGAATAAGCCTAAGGACAACGACCCTTCTTATGTCACCGATAGACAGAAAGATGATCTTTGGACCTCGCTGAAGGCAAATTTCACCCTACCGCCAGAGGAGGATCCGAATAAGCCAGTTATAGAGCCACTGGTCAAGGCGTGTGCTCTTAAGAAGAATAAAGATCTATTCAGGAGGTGGAAGAACTAGTTGAAATCAAAGTTTGTCGACAAAGGGAAGACTCCAGAATTCATCGGCCGATTTGAGAAGATAAGAGATCACTGGCCCGCATTTGTGGCCTACAAGACATCGGACAAGAGTAAGAAAATGTCAGAGACAAACAAGAACAATGCTGCAAAGAAGTAGTATCACCATCACACGGGGTCAGGTGGCTATCTCAAAGCCTGGCCGTTGTGGGACAAAGCTGAGAATGACCTGATTGCTAAAGGGGTCGAACCAGAGACATTGAACTGGCCAGACCGTTCAAGGACTTGGTTCTTCGGGGTTGGGGGAACTTTAGACCCTGAAACAGGTAAGTGTCGTTGGACGGGCGGGACGAACGTAAACGGCCGCCGACGGTGGACATGGGCTCAAGCCAGCACAGGTTCACGGCGGAGCAGCTGCCTCACAATTCGATGTGCTCTTTTTATTCTCTTTCAGATCCATTTTTTCCACATAGGTCTCAATAAGAATTGGGGATTAGGAAATTGATCGCTTCAAAGTAATGAGCATACGTATTACTTCTTATGCATGAGGGTATGAAACATGTTTTTGTTTTCAATTCTTGCAGCACAAGGGATTTTTGGTGGTCAAGTGGTCAACCCATCAGCCAATGCCCTCATGATCTGCATTGGGTGTGCTTACACCTTTCTTTGGAAGATGTCAGGCAGTAGCGCTGCTTCAGTATATTAAGAGAAGATTTACAAAATCTGCAGGTGTATAATTACACTTGATCTATGCATCTTTGCCCAAATTTGAATAACTGTGAATTTGTGACCATAACACTTGCCATCTTTTCTGACGTATTTTTTGTTTTGCTAGGTCAAGTAGTTCCTGTTAAATGACCTTGGGAATGGGGTGGTTCACCGGGGTAATTAGCGGTAGCACCTCATGTTGACATGGAGTGGACGAGGTATGTATTTTCAGCTTGTTAGTCACGATGAAGTGGAATACATCATAATATTTCTCTGCATGAACTGTCAGGGACATATCACCACGTCCACTTAATCCAGTTTATCCATGTTCAGTTCCTTAGGTTGCCTACCTGTGTCCGGATTTACCATATATTATTTGACTGGAAAATTGCATTGTTAATCGCTTGAGAGAACAAGTGAATATGTAGGTTGTATCCCTCTTAGTTTGTTAACAGTCTGTTCACGGAGTCACTACTCCATCATCACATAAGACACATATGTTAAGATCAATTTTTTTTTCATCTATACATGTGATCCCTTTTTAGTCATGTTGAACTTGAGAAAGTGAATTACTGGAACAAGTGAATTTTTAGAGAAGTAAATTGTCAGTCTGTTACATGTGGGAAGAGGCCTTTTGGAACAAGTGAATTATTTGAAAATTAAAATATTAAAATATGTTAAAAGTGAAGTTACTCTCCAACTAAAATTTTATGCAAGCACTGATCTTTAAATTGAAGGTGATTATTCTTTTTAAGAAGGGAGAATGATTCACTTTGGTGTATATGATGCTTATAGTTTGTTCTTGTTATATCCTCTAACTGAACCAACTTGCCATTTCATACCCATGCTATTAGATCTGGTGCTGATGCACGACGGTCACTTCTCTTAAGAGCGTGTTACTGTTTTATTTGTGGTTTAGACTTGAACACATACTTCCGTTCGAAATCAATAAGTACCAGCCTCTCATGATTACGATAACTAATTAGTCATGTAACACATGCAGATTATCATATACTACTGGATGCCGCCACTTTGGAGTGTCAGAGTTATGTTGGTGAGCTGCCCCATGTTGTTCATGTTATGGTTTGATGTGAAAGGAAATGGGCACATAGGTCGAGAAGAGAAGCTTTCATTGAGCATAAGTGTGGTGTTGTAGGAATTTCTGATATTACTTAGATCTTCAGATAGCCTTGTTTGAAGGTAGGATAGTCTTATTATGAGAATCAAGTATGATATTATGACATTCTATGAGGACTATGTTTTGGCACATAAATTTGTGAATCATTTATTCCTTCTTGAGAGACACTGTTTTTCCAGAAAAATACAACTATGAGTTCAGAATTTTAGCAAAACATGCAAGTTGTCATCTTAAGATTAGTCGTTAACTAGCATTTGAGAGCATGCGATAAACAAAGAGACTAATGGGTATGTATTGTGCTTTAATATAAAATAATACAATATCACCTGTTGTGCATGTGGAATCTATCTAAAGATACAGTTTACCCTGATCGGTGTTGATGGATCGGAATTTGTATGTCCCCGTTGCAACGCAAGGGCAGCTAACTAGTGTTCCTAAATGTAAGATGTTTTGACAGTTCAGTTCAAATTTGAACTGAATGTCTTACATTTAAAAACAGAGGTAGTACAATACAAGAGTGTGCATATGCATGCACGCATCCATGCAAGTAGAGTAGCCACATGTTTTTTTTTTGCGGGTGAGTAACCACATGTTATGTCACTTGGCATGCAACAATGTTCATGATCAGTACTATATATTATCTTACATTAATCGTGTGATCAACTGCTAATTTCTAGGGTTTAGGGTACGGACTTGGAGAGCATCCATCGGCATGACGCTGTTGAACGTGACGGGGCTGACAAACGTCATCTTCTATGACCGGTCGTTGTCAATGACGATGACAAAACTCTTGTCCAACTCCTGTTAATAATTAACACCCATCGAATTGACCAATGACTACTACACAGAAAGTAATTGAGGGAAAAAGCAATGCCAGAGCATGCGCCCAATCGATCAGTCGGTCTTGTGTTGATTCCCCGTGGTGCATTTGGTCATCTCTCATCTCATCCCTATGGCGGTTAATACAACATTAGTCTATTGATTATTGTTTTCAGATAGAGGGAATATCAGTTAGTTTATTGATGGTTTGGGATTGCCTACTACGTACTACTAACGACTAGTGCTAATTCTTTGAGTTGTTAATTCTCCAGTCATGCGCTTAGCAAACGTGCATGTTGGACTCCATTAGCCAGCCAATGCCTGGCCATCATCACTCATCAAAGATAAAAACAATAGGATCTCGAGTCAGGTCATTATTCAGTGCTTTCACGACCAAATTGACATAAAAAAAGTTAATTAGCATTTGCTCGGCACTATTTGTCGCATCTGATGATTCGGAGGATCGTCTCCTTTCACAACTAGCAATGTAGTTTAGTGTTGTTGTAGATTCGAGAAGAACTTCAATATACTCTTTATCACAAAAGTGTATTCAGTTGGCTTTTCCATCAACACGCTTGCTAGCTTTAATAAGTCAGATTCAGGATATGTAGCCGAAAGTGTTTCGTAAAAAGATTGAGGATATGTAGTAGAAAGCGGTCAACACACTGGTTCTACTCAAGAAAGATTGTTACCTCAGCCATTTTACTAAAGTTATGGAGTTTTAAATTTTGACCTGAATATACAAGAGTAAAGGGGCTTCAGAATATTAACATAAGATGTAAAATTCTACCCGAAGATGCCAAAATGTGATCTGTATGCGTGTCTGTTCAAACTTAGATTGTGACCCAAACATCATTAACTTAACTGAAAGAACAAACTTTGAGCCCGATATCTGACACAATATTGACCATGCTATCATGATCGACACATCATACTAAGGTACTTTCGGGATCGTTACAGGCAGATCAGCAATAAGCAAAGGTTGATGTGATGGTAACTGACGCTAATTAAGTGGCTTCTTTGTTCAAGTTGCATTCATGGATGATGGATACCAGATTACTCATATCTGACGCATTTGATTTATCCGATGTTCCTTCCCATCCAAAAGATGATTCCCTCCTCGTTTTTAAGACAGGAAAAGGTAGTAGAGTGCCTACCATACAAGTAATGATCTAACGATCAAATCTTAATTAGACCTTTTCTTTTATTTTGGAAGGGATATTCCTGGCCTCTACATCAATTGATGCACACAACCATCTTATTGAAGTAAAGTTAAACATTCGTACAGTCTTGCAATTAAAGAAAAAATAGATGGTACCACAATCGGCCTATAATAAGATTGCATAACCCTAGCGACCGTCTCCCATTGGTTGCACGAAAAGCTATGGACACACATGCCTCCACACGCGGAACACAACATATGGATCTAGCTCGTATCCCTAAGACTAACTGCATTTTTTTTGGAAGTTTCGACATGTTAAAAAAGCATTTCGGCAATTCCAGTTGCCCCTAACAAAAAGCGCTAATTCCCACATAAATCTAATCCTTATGTTTGTGATGGACCCCTGTCAATTTGTTTCCAAACAAATCTAGTATATTTGTTGAAGGGGGTAAATTATAGGCTACATCGACGGTACGCGAGATTATGGTGGTAAACACACAGTCAAAAATAAGTGTTGAATTTTTTCCTCCTTATCACAAAAGCAATACTTCATGGAGCCCTCCATCTCCGTTTGGCCAGATTATATTTTGAGAACCACAACTTCTGTCCAAGTATCACATGGAATCTTGATTTTTAGCGGCACTTTAATCTTCCAAATGTATTGCTTGTGAAGAACTAGATCTGCGTTGATTAGGTCATCATACATGGGTTTTTTTATCATCACTTTGATCTTCCAAATGTATTGCTTGCAAAAACTGGAGCATCATTGATGAGGTCGGCATACATGGATTTGACGAAGAAAACACCAAAATTGTGCAATTCCAGCGAAAAAAATCATGTTCCTGAGACAGATGGATCGACATTAAACTACGAACTAAATGTAACCAAGCCGTCCACTTATCGTGAGTGAGCGGCTGTCAAAATTTGATATTCAAATAGCTCACTCATATTAAGGAAGCTACAGAAACACCTTTGCGCTACATGGTATTGTGGAGACTTGGATACTGAAGGCCAAACGGCGCATCACCCAGCCATGTGTCCTCCTGGAATCTTGTCTCAAATCTATAGCCAACCGAAAATGAACCTGGTCGAAATAAATATGCCTTGACTCTCATCAAGCATATTAAGCAACCATTTACTAAGTAAGCACTTATTCATAGTTTCCAGGATCTCAATATCCAGTCCCACTTGCTCTCTCAGCCTATAGAGAATATCCCACTTAGCTAATCGTCACTTCTTTTTTTGAACATCACATTGCCAAAAAAATCTTGATCTATAATAATACAATATTTTCCTTACCCCTTTGAGTATCTTAAAGGAGAGCATAAACATTGATAAGATAGTGAGAACATAATTGATAAGGCTGCCCGTCGTTGGAGTATCATAAATAGTATCATGCATGCCAATTAGGCATTTTTTATGAGGTGACATAGAATTAAATGAAGAAAGAGAGAGGGTTGAGTATCATATCATGATACCGTATCATAATGAATAATAGAGTGAAATGCGTCAGTAGTCAATGAACTGAAACTGATTGCACACTTTAGGCCAACAATTAGAGAAGTGAAAGGATTTAATCCACAAACTCGTTGATTTGATCAAATAAAGTCAAAACCGACCACGTGGATGCCATGTCATCGTTCCTTTGACCGCTCGTGAATCCACTATTTTTTACAGAGGTCTATTTGCAAATCGACCGGTTTTTTTTTCTCACAAACCATGCTACGGGCGTCTGGAGTGAAAAAAATATTAAAAAATTGCATTGCCCAAGACTTGAACCTTGCTCATGCGGATTAAGCAATGCCTCATTGACCACAGAAACAACACCAGATTTGCACAGTAATATGCAGCCCAGTATATATATATATATATATATATATATATATATATATATATATATATATATATATATATATATATATATATATATATATATAGTAATACTATTCATCACCCAGGGTGTAGAATAAGTTATTCTTCATCCGAGGTAATCTTACGATCGTTTTATAAATAAATTACATTTGGCATACAAATAGATTGATTCACTACGTAAAAATTTGGCATAAGAAAACAAAATTATTGGTCATAAGACCATAAAAATTACATTTTATGTATATTTTACACTATGTTTTACGTTCGTAATTTTACGTAACATCAAATATATTTTACAATGATCCAATATTTTCTTACGTTCTCTTTTTACGTATGAAGTAAGACAAAAATTACAGGACGTAAAAATACGGTGCAATGATGTTAAAATAGAGGTGGGTGAAGAATAACTATTCCTCACCCAGGGTGACGAATAGCGCGACCCTATATATATATATATTCACGTAGAACCAGGAGAGAGAGAAAAATCAGGAGATCCCATCCGATAGTTTTTCAATCAAGCACACTAATACTCAAGATTGCATCAGTTGCTCTAAGTAAATAAGAAGAATGTTTAAGTACAAGTATGTGCAACATGCTTGTAATGCATTTTCAAATGGTTTGAGAACTATATGTTGGATGGTTTTAGAACTATGTGATCATTTTAAATTTTTTTAAGAACTACGAATGCTATTGTTATTGAAGTCATGTTCTATATATTGTCGGAAGTGTGAGTTATATATTGAATGTGAGGTTTTGTATTGTCGTCAAGATGTATATATATTACTTTTATATTCTCTAAAATCCACTAATTCTATATACATATTTAGCTAATGATCTGCAAGGATATATAAAGTAGGCTGCCTATTTGTACATGAAGCACTTCATGGTGTATTGGTCTGGAAGCCAAATTTTAACTCAGTCCAACAGGTCACACATTTTAATATTTATTTTTAATCCTGATTCTATGTATACCAGGTGTAGTTTCAGTGGTTAGTGAGGCATTGCCTATTCCGAATGGGATAGGTTCAAGTCCTGGGCAATGCAAATTTTAAATATTTTTCACTCCAAACGTCCTTAGCATAGTTTGCTAAAAAAAGGCCAATTTGCAAATAGACCCCTGTAAGAAATAGTGAATTCATGAGAAGTCAAAGGAATGATGACATGGCATCAACATGACCGGTTTTTTCCCTCTCGGGCTGGTTTTGGCCTTACTTGATCAAATCAACGAGTTTGCGAACTAAATCCAATCACTTCTCGAGTTGTTGGCCTAAAATGTGCAATCAGTTTGAGTTCACACACTAATGACGCATTTCACTCATGAATAATATACTACTATATGTCTTGCATTCTTATGGTTGATGTCTAAAAAAGGTATTTTAACTAGAGATAACTTGCTAAAGAGAGGGTGGAAATTAAGGAAATAAAAATTGTGTCTATTGTGAAAAAGACGAGTCAAATGACCATATTTTCTTCCAATGTTTTGCTTCCAAATTAGTTTGGAGTTTGATGAAGTGTGCTTTTAGAGAATATCCAGTCTGGTGGATTGTTTTGGTAGATGGATTAGGAGATTTTCCAAAAGGACAAAAAATTGGTGCTAGTTGGGACATCAACTATGTTCTGGATATTTTGGAAGTGTAGAAATAATATCATATTTGAAAGAAAGTTCATGTGTAATCCTATGAGCACGGTGAAACTGATCTGTTCTTGGATTATGGATTGGTCAATTTTATAGACAAATGAGCGAGGGCGAAAGATGCTGATGTTGGGAGGAAGAATAATCGAGCATGTGTCAAGTGAAGTGTACCGGGCATCACAGGGCTGGAGGCCTGGTGTTCTTTGCATTGGTGACTGATGACTCATTTTGGTCGCCTAATTGTTGTCTGGTCCCCATTGATTTCTTTCGCTTCGCTGGTGATGTTATCTCAGCTTACTATCTACTCCCTCTGTCCCATAATATAAGAGCGTTTTTGATACTAGGAAAATAGTTCTCTTTATATGTCATCAAAAAACTTAGTTTGAACTTTGTCACTGCTGCAAAATTTTGGGTCTGGATGACCGTATTTTGCAGGATCTTGCATGATCCTTGGATGCTGAACTGTGATTCTTAGTAATCCAGTCATGTAAGATACTATTTCAGTGTTCGTTGTTGTGTCCGTGGTAGCTTGTGAACCTTGATTACTTTAAAGGAAATTGAAGAGTGAGTCCTCTCTTTTGCTTAAAAAACTATATATCTTACATGACAATAAATAAGGTAATGTAAGATATTAATTTATGATACTATGCATTACCGAGATAATATTATATACTAATATCATATGCATGATACCTACAAATTACAATACGGCTCGCGGCTCTCCACTACAGCCAGCGTAAGTCAAGTCTGGACATGATTGTCAATGATGCCCTCCGATCTTTACACATTTTTTTATGAACCATTGAGACAACATGCCGACCCTATCTAACATAAACAAGTAAAATGTAAAATCGGGATAAAACCGCATTAAAAGCCTTCAAAATCTGATATTTCGATAGAAGTTCCACTAAATGGGGTAATATGTGTCACAAATGTAAAATTATAGGGTAAAAAATAGAATTCACTTAAGATAATATCATATGCATGATACTTACCATACGCTCCCGTCTGTCCACTACAGCCAGCGTAAGTCAAGTCTACCCCCATAAGACTTGTAGGTAGTCAAAGTCATACGTAGAAGGCCATAAAATTTATTATATTTTGGGGGAAGGGGATAGCCATTATGAAGTGACAACCCAAAGTCATTACGCACGCATACACACACATGCATGCACGATTAGCCATTGAGACGCTACTTAGCCGCATCCGTGGATTAGATATCCCGTGGAGATCGAATCCAAATCACCAGGCCCCACACACATGCATGCAGATCGTATCCAAACCCTAATTAGTTAGGCACGGCGCTCGATCACCAACCTTTATAAAACCCTGCCCGCGCTGTGCAGCAGACCTTGCTATCACCAACACCAACCCGTTTTGCTCAGCTCCCATCAGATTCTGAGCTCGAGCACCAGCTCCAAGTTACCGGGCGCGTGCTCTCATGGCCATGGCCGCCAGGCCAATCACGGTCATCATCTTCACATTTCTCCTCTTCTTCGTCTTCCTCCACACCGCAAGTCCGGCTCTCGTCGGGGAAGAGGACGACCGCTCCGTGCTATTAGTCTTCAAGGCCGGCGTGTCCGGCGACCCCACGGGAGCGCTCGCTGGCTGGGGCTCGCCGGACGTGTGCAACTGGACCGGTGTCACTTGCAACACGGTCGCGGAGACGGCACGTCGTGTTGTCAAGTTAATACTAAGTGAACATGAGCTCTCCGGCGAGGTCTCGCCCACGCTTGGCAACCTCTCGCACCTCAGGACACTCAACCTCTCCGGCAACCACTTCAACGGCAGCGTCCCGCCGGAGCTCGGTAGCCTCTCCTGTCTCAAGTTTCTCGACGTGTCCTTGAACATGCTCACCGGGACGATTCCGCCAGCGCTCGGCAACCTCTCCCACCTAAAGTTTCTCGACGTGTCGTCGAACATGCTCGCTGGGATGGTCCCGCCAGAGCTCAGCAACCTCTCGAGACTTAGCTCCCTCGATCTCTCCGGGAACGTCTTTGTCGGGGCGGTGCCGCGGGAGCTCGGCAACCTCTCCCACCTCAAGTTTCTCAACATGTCGTCGAACAAGCTCGACGGGACGGCCCCGCCACAGCTCGGCAACCTCTCCCGCCTATTGTTTCTCGACGTGTCGTTTAACACGCTCTCCGGGAAGGTCCCGCCGGAGCTCTGCAACCTCCCCGTCTCAAGTTTCTCAGCATTTCGTCGAACATGCTCACCGGGATGGTCCCGCCAATGCTCGGCAACCTGTCGAGACTCAGCACCCTTGATCTCTCCGAGAACGTCTTTGTCGGGGCGGTGCCGTGGGAGCTCGGGAAGTTGTCCCGGTTGACGAAGCTCAGCCTCAGCGGAAACCAGTTGGAGGGATCAATTCCGGTGGAGCTCTCGCGTATTCGGCGCTTGGTATACCTCAATCTCGGCGACAACAACCTCTCCAGGCATATTCCATCTGCCATCTTCTGCAACCTCTCCGCCTTGCACTATGTTGATATGTCATCCAACTCTCTGGACGGCGAGATCCCCATACGAGCGGATTGCCCACTCCCCGAGCTCACGTCCCTCGTATTGTGGTCCAATAACCTCACCGGCGGCATCCCTCGCTCGCTGTCAAACTCGACGAAGCTCCGATGGCTGCTGCTGCAATCAAACTTCCTCGTCGGCGAGCTGCCGTCGGCTGACATGTTCAGCGGCATGAGGAGCCTCAAGTATCTGCACCTGTCGTTCAACTGCCTCGCGAACTCACGGAACAACATCGGCCTCGAGCCGTTCTTCGCCTCGCTTACCAACTGCACCGGCCTGAAGGAGCTCGGCATCGCCGGGAATGACATCGCCGGCACGATCCCGCCTGTCGTCGGTCACCTCTCTCCCGGCCTCACGGATCTCCACCTTGAGTTCAACCGAATCTTTGGTCCAATCCCGGCGAACATCTCCGACCTCACCAACCTCAGCACCCTCAACCTCTCCCATAACCTCCTCGATGGATCCATCCCACAGGGCCTCGCCAGCATGCGGCGGCTCGAGCGGCTACACCTCTCAAACAACCTGCTCTCCGGCGACATCCCGCCATCCCTAGGCACGATCCCGCGGTTAGGGCTCGTCGATTTTTCGCAGAACCGGCTCACCGGCGCTATTCCTCCGGGCATCATGCAGTGTGTGACCCTGCAAAATCTCGATCTCTCCCACAACATGCTGCGAGGCGAGATCCCAGCTGGCTTGTCGAGGAGCGGGTTGCTCTACCTAAACCTCGCCGGCAACTTGCTGTCCGGCGTGATCCCGGCTACCATCGGCGAGATGGTTAAGCTAGAAATGCTCAACCTGTCGTCAAACCAGCTCTCCGGCACGATCCCACCGCAGCTCGGCAGCTGCATCGAGCTCGAGTGCCTCGACGTGTCCTGCAATGGCCTGACGGGGGCCCTGCCTCTGTCCTTGGAGAAGGCGACGTCGCTGCGGCGTGTTAACTTTTCCTACAACGGCTTCTCAGGCGAGGTGCCGAGCGGCGGGGTCTTTGCGGGGTTCCCGGCGGATGCGTTCCTCGGTGATGCCGGTCTGTGCGCGGGGACGGCGTCGATGGCACCTGTGCTAGCTAGGTGCAGCGGTGCGAAGCGTAGCATGCTCCACAACCGGCGAGTGGCGGTGCTCATTGTCGTCTTCACTATCGCGAGCTTCACGATGGCAATCATTGGGCTCACAATGTGCCGCGCCATGGTACGAGAGAGACGGCGCTCACCGCTGCTACCGTGCGAACCCAGCACGAGGGGGGACTACCCGAGGATCTCTCAACGGGAGCTCTACGAGGCGACGGGCGGGTTCGAGCAGTCGAGGCTGATCGGCGCGGGGAGGTTCGGGCGCGTGTATGAGGGGACGCTCCGCGGCCTCACGCGTGTAGCCGTCAAGGTGCTCGACCCAAAGACCGGAGGCGGCGAGGTCTCGCGGAGTTTCAAGCGGGAGTGCGATGTGCTGAGGCGGACGCGGCACCGGAACCTGGTGCGCGTGGTGACCACGTGCAGCCAGCCAGACTTCCACGCGATCGTGCTCCCGCTGATGACCAATGGTAGCCTCGAGAGCCACCTCTACACACGTGACGGCGGCCCCGGACGTGGCATGGACCTCGCATGGCTGCTTGCCATCGCCGGTGACATAGCTGAGGGGCTCACCTACCTGCATCACTACGCACCCGTCCGCGTCGTACACTGCGACCTTAAGCCCAGCAACGTGCTCCTCGACGACGACATGACGGCCGTCGTGGCTGACTTCGGCATCGCGCGGCTGATCAAGGACATGGGCGTCGACGGCGACAACACAGGCTTTGCTGACCCCTGCAACTCCACTGCCGGATTGCTGCAAGGCTCCGTGGGCTACATTGCACCAGGTAATTTACAAGACAATCGAATCAACATAGCATATGAGTAGAGTAAATGCATGTGATCGACATTCTTCTCTTAACATTTTCATCATGGCGTCCTTGTTGCGTGGTTTTAGAGTACGGACTAGGAGGCCACCCTTCGACACAAGGTGACGTGTACAGCCAAGGTTTTTAGTTTCGGAAACAACATAATTTCGGACCCCACTGAAATATACGAAATTTCGGAAATTTCGCATATTTCGAAAATTATTTTGGAATTTGAGATTTCAAATTTAACTTAATTTTATTGAATTCTGACATAATTTAAATTTATTTTGAAATCAGTTTGAAAATGCCTCGAAATTTCGGGGTTAAAAATATTTCGGACCCCACTGAAATATGCGAAATTTCGGAAATTTCACTGAAATTTCGTTGAAATTTTTAACCCTGTGTACAGCTTTGGCGTGATGCTACTAGAGATGATCACCAGGAAGCGCCCGACAGATGTGCTCTTCCAAGAGGGACTCACATTGCACGGCTGGGTGAGGCGGCACCACCCGCATGACGTCACCGCCATCATCGCACGGTCATTGCTGGAGGCCACGGGCACGACGCTGTCGGCGGTACAAGCGGACAACGTCGTCGTCCAGCTGATGGACCTTGGGATCGCGTGCACTCAGCACTCGCCGCTGGTGCGGCCCACCATGGTAGAGGTGTGCCGCGCGATCGCCCTCCTCAAGGATTCGTCTTCTTCATGACGTACTTGTGGTTACGTAGTCATGATATATATTGTCGTAGCATCGAGGTTTTATAATAAACTTGTGGCATCCCCTGTCCGGATATGAAGATAGTCTCAGGGTTCGTGGAAAACTCAGGGGTGCCCGACTTGAGAAGATGTGCAAATAATAAGAAGACAGCGGGTGTGGCAAGGGAGTACGGGTTAAAAACTTACCTTGTACGTTGATAGTATCGAGTATGTTTTGTACTCCCTCCGCTCCATAATATAAAAGCGTTTTTAACACTATATTGTATCTTATAATTAACTGTTTTTTTTTTGTATCTTATAATTAACTGTTACACCGTGGCTTGATGCAATTGTATAAGCACATGACCCGGTGGTGTTTTGGGTCATCGATCTACGGTGCTGCAACTTGATAAGCAGCAGAGTAGTAGAGGCATGGCATTTCAGCACTTGGTGTAGCTCGACATGGCCTGAGACGGCACACTGCCAGTCCTGGTACCGCTGTAAAAGGGTGAGGTGCGTTGTGTAGCATCCAACCCTAGATATTCACTCTGAAAAGAATAGGAAAAAAAAAAGGCTTCCAAGAGGGGGGGCTGGACCCAAATACTTTGTCTGTGTTCTGTCTCTGACGAGCTGTGTGTGTATAGTGAACGCTGCCTGTTGCTATAGTGAAGGCACATGTTGAAGGCTGTAAATAGAAGTTCTCATGAAACCACAACAAGAGTGTTGCTGGCTCAGTCTCTCAGAGATGCTTATTGGGGTAGAGTGTGCGTACCTGCGTTCATAGAGGTGAGTGTATGTGCGTATGTATGAGTGTTGCATCTGTAGCATGTTTGTTTGTTTGTTTTTTTTTGCAAGAAACTTCCAATCTATTCATCTTCAATCATGGTAGTACAAAGAACAACAGAGATAATAAAAATTACAACGATGTCCGTGGACCACTTAGCGACGACTACAAGCACTGGAGCGAGCCGAAGGCGCACCGCCGTCATCGCCCCTCCCATACCGGAGTCATGCAAACCTTGTTGTAGTAGACAGTCGGGAAGTCATCGTGCTAAGGCCCCATAGGACCAGCGCACCAGAGTAGCAATCATCGCCGATGAAGAAAGTCGTAGATCAGAAGAATCAAACCTGTAAACACCCAAACGAAGACGAACGAAGACCGGATCCAAACAGATCCACCGAAGACCAGCACCGACCGAATCCCGCGAGATCCGACGGAAAGAAGAGAGTGTAAAAGGTTTCATCCTTAATTTTATGTCGCATGCATGCATGTAGTTGAACTTGCAACCTCATATTTCTCGATGCTGCATCCATTTTTTTTTCAAAAGAATAACTCATCGTTCACTAGAGATAATTAAATTAGGCAAATAAAAGTATTCTTTGTTTCTTTCTTGGTTTTTTTTTGTTTCTTTGTTTCCCTTTTTGAACTTTTTTTTTCTTCGGTTTTCTTGTTTCCTTTTTCTCTTTGGATTTCATTTATTTCTTTATTTGGTTTTCTTTTGTTTTTGTTTTTTCCCTTTGTTTTTTCCTTTTCTTTTTCAACATATGTCTACATTTTTTGTTACACATTGTACATTTTTATTACCAATCAAGAACATTTATTAAATACACATTTAACATTTTTTAAAATACATAGTTAACATTTTTTAAAATAAATAATTTGATGTCTATTGTTTTCATACACATTTTATATTTTTGGTATACATCTAAAACCTTTTTAATACAGATTTAACATTTTTCATATATATGATTAACATTTTTCTCAAATATATGCTTTAATGTCTAACTTTTTTGTACACATCGTACATTTTTATCATACATCTGATATTTTGTATACATGGTTAAATTTTATATATACATGTTTAAAATTTTCCATATCTATGGTTTACATTTTACAAAACATAAATTTTTGGATATCTACTTTTCCATACACATTATATATTTTTTGTATACATCGGGAATATTTTTTATATACAAATTTAACATTTTTCAAATACATGATTAGTAACATTTTTAAAAACTTATCTTTTTTTATGTCTACTTTTTTCCATACACATTGTACATTTTTTGTATACATAGGAAAAAAAATTATACATATTTAACATGTTTTAAATTCATTATTAACACTTTTCAAATGTTTATGGAAAGTAATTTTATAATATTTGGAATTATAAACAAAATTTTAAAAATAAAGCGAAAAATGAAAACAAAAAAAAATGAAAAAAACAGAAAAAAGGTTGTGGCCTGTGGCCTAGTGTGCGCCTGGGCCGGCCCATCTCGTGGTCGCCTTCGGGCGAGGTTGCCCCTACATCTCATGTCAAGCAAGACATAGGCACCGCTCAAAAAAAAAAAAGCAAGACATAGGCGCGCCCTTCGACCCCCATGGCGAACGAATCGGTGAATGGGAGCCCCCCCTCCTCTGCGCCGGCAATCGCTCTCCCAATATTAGGGTCCATAAGAAATAACTATACCGCAATCCAATGTGATGACACTAAACATCATCCTAGACAAATAATTAGGATTATGGCAAGTGAAACAAGTTTGACTCACCACTCAAAAATACTAAAAGAGTTAAAAGCACTCCATATGAGCTCCATCTATCATGAGAAGATTGCCCCAAAAAATCTAGCAGGAGAAGAAGAAACAAAGCCACTGACTAGAAGCCGGAAATTCTCCGGAGCACAAACATGCCGAAGCCGATGCCGAGGAACGTGGCAATGGAGATCCCGAAGATGCCGACGAGGATGCCTGGCACGACGAGCGAGCTCCACCCTTTCGCCGTCGCCATGGCGGCGGCCGTGGTCGGCCCGCCGACGTTGGCGTTGGACGCGATGAGCAGCTGCTTCTTGTCCAGCCCCGCCAGCCTCCCGACCCCCACCACCACGGCGAGGTGCACGGCCACCTGCACGGCCGCGAACGCGAACACGGCGGGCGCCTTGGTCACCGCGTCCACCACGCTGCCGTTGGCGCCCACCACCGTGAAGAACACCTGCATCAGGATCAGCGCCATGGTCTCGCCGGACGGCGCCAGCCGGCCCAGCAAGCCCGGGAACGCTGTCGCCAGGGCCACCACCAGCGCCGTCACGCACGGCAGCGTGCCGCCGGCCGCGACGCCCAGCCCCGCCGCGATGGCCGTGCCGGCCCTGCATATCGCGAACGACAGCGCCAGCGCCGCGCCGCCGTGCAGCACCGACATGCTGCCCCGGGCCTCCGAGCCGTCCTCCGGGGACGAGGCGCTCTTGGGCTCCGGCGGTATCTTGGACGCCAGCGCGAAGAGGGCCGTGAAGTAGAGCGCCGAGATGAGGTTGTCCGCCGCCACGCCGGCTGCCACCACCGACGGCGTCGTGCCCAGCGCCTCCGAGATCGCCACGAAATTCACCGCTGCCGTCGCCATGATCAGACCACAGTGTGTTCGTCAGACATGATCGATCAAATGCATCAGTAATTTAGCAGCGAGCTAATTGATTAGATTACCTCCGCCAATGTAGCTCCCCATGAGAGCGGCGGCGATCTTCCAGCCATCCTGGCCGAGCGACCTCATCGGGAACAGCAGATAAGCCACCGTCGTGCCGATTACAGTTGCAACTGCATCCAATTACACCAACCATTAGTCAGACGTTATCTTTCTAACCCCAAGTTCATCCCAAACGGTCATGGATTTCCTCGACTGTTTCTGTTAGGATAGACGAAGAAGAGAACAAAGAAGGATCTGTGGGGTACCTGATCCGATGAGGAAGGCCTTGAGGAGGTCGCCGGT
The DNA here is from genome assembly GCA_039707655.1 of Elymus sibiricus. NCBI lineage: Eukaryota > Viridiplantae > Streptophyta > Magnoliopsida > Poales > Poaceae > Elymus > Elymus sibiricus. The sequence continues at coordinate 20,289,732 of CM077675.1, forward strand.
GCTGCGGACGACGCGGCGGAGGTCGGCGCCGAGGAGCAGGAGCGGGACGGCGACGGGGAGCAGGTACTCCATGACGACGGCCTGCGCGGGCGCGCCGGGCGCCACCAGCCCCGCCGACGACGCCGCCAGCCCGGCCAGGATGCTCACCAGCGCGCCGCTCAGCGCCGCGCCCCACGCCGTCCGCTCCTCCGCCCTGAAAAGCCAAACCACACATGGATCACTCCCTCCTCCACGGCGGCGACGGACGCGCGCGAGCTCTGGGCCGGCCGGTGTTCCGTGCGTGGCAGTTACCAGGTGCCGAAGGCCGCGGCGGAGAGGAGGAACGCCCAGTTGCCCCACTGGTCGCCGGGCGCGATGATGGGCACGGCGCGCGGCGGCCGGACATGCCGGAGCCGAGACGGGCACTCGCCGCGGCCGCCGTCACGCGAGAGGCGACGGAGCGGCAGCCGCGGTGACCGAGGCGCTAGAGTCCGGAGACTGCCGGCACGGCGGTGAAGGTGGAGGGGCGGCGATGGGGAGGAGAGGAGCGTGGAGACGGGCGGCGGCGCCATGCCGGCCGCGCGATCCAAATCCTCTGTTTGTTGTGGCGCGGCGGCAGCGGCAGCGCTGGGCCAAGTGTTCTCACTCGTGAAGAGACCCAACCAACTGCCAAAATAACGTTGGAAAACTGATGGTGACACATGGTCTGACTTGTTGTTGTGCATCTGATGATTTTTGTTGTCTTCTGTACTAAATTTACCATGTTACTTAGGAAACAGAAACATTAAAATCAAAAAATATTTGAGAATTTTGATGGGGACTCACATTTGCTGTGGATCTGCTCTAATATTTTCATGTTACTTGAGAGAAACCAAAAAATGTTGAAATAAACAAAACGCATGGCCATTTGCGCATCTCTCATCTGGTCTCTATACACATGTCACAAATGATCATATTCCAAGTCGAAATTCCGAGATGCATGTGATATATCTAGCAACTCTTTGTGCATATGATTTTTTTTCTGTGCAAAAAAAAAAAAACAGAACAAGAAAGGTATGGGTTTCTAGTTAAGAAAGAAATTATCTCTTATCATTTACCAAAATTTACCTCACCAGAATACCTAGCTATCCTAGTAGTACATGTTTTAGAGATGGTCCTCGGAGCATATTGATGTGACAGGAACCAGCAAAGCTTATTTATGAGAGCTAAAAGATGCAAGATTCAGCCGGCCGGACTAGTGTCCTTGTATAGTTGTATACTCTATGTGGCCTGCATCTGTCTGTTTTCATGGCTTTTTCCTTGGCTCCAAAGTTCAAATGCAGTCAGTGCATACATTTGTTCTATCCTGATACCTTCCATCAGAACTGATGATGCCTTCAACATCATAGTCTTGATTAATCCGACCCTAATTTCTTCATTCATGGAATGGCAAATGATTAGCAGAACATGTGCCATCTCAAGAAAAATGCAGAGGTCTTCTGAAGTTATGATCAATCACAGGAGACAGGAGACAGCCACATGTATCAGTCTATCAACAAAAGGATAGCCCGTATGTCTAACAGGAAACTGACAGCGCCAGAAAATGCAGAGAGAACTATGCATTAAGTTATCACAAAATGGTTGACCAAAATGTCTTGTACTCCCTCCGTTCCTAAATATAAGTCTTTTAAGAGATTCCACTATGGACTACATATGGAGCAAAATGAATGAATCTACACTCTAAAGTATTTCTATGTACATCCGTATGTAGTTCGTAGTGGAATCTCTTAAAAAACTTATATTTAGGAACGGAGGAAGTAGCATACAGGTGTCCATACCAAAGACCAGTCAAGACCAACCTAGTGACTGCAGCAGCTGCATCATCAGACAGGACAATTAGTGCACATGATTAGCAACAAAGTGCTGCGAGGAACCTTCTGATTACCCATATTAACAAATATAATCACAGATGCTTCTTCATAGACAGATCACTAATACTCTGTATCTGGGGACATCACAGGTTGGCAACCATTCTCTGCTCTGCACATCACAAGTGTCCAAGATTGGCAAATCATTTGGCCTAACAGGTGTACACGGTGTCTGTTCAAGAGTCAAAGATTTGCAGATAAACTCAGGGACAACCAAACAGCCCAAAATCATGCCTGGACACTATTGAATATAGCTGTCATATCTCTGCATCCTGATAAAGCTCTCTGAAACCTTATAAATAGACGACCACGCAGGGAACATACATCAAGCATAAGTGTAAGCAAGCAACCAAGGAAGCTCAGATAGACATCTCCTTCACCACCATGGGTGAGAAAGTCTATGCCGGTAATCTCGTCAGAGTCTACAAGGGCGAAAGGCGGAGCGGGGTTCGGCCGCTGCCACATCGCGGGCAGATAAAGCTGAGGATAGTGCACATCGTGATGCATTCCGTCGCTTCGGCGCTCTTCCTCGGGACTACTACGTTGTAGCTTCCAGTTCCTAATCACAAGTGAATGTATGTGACTGACTATGTACAGTACATGTTAGGATCTATTGTACCCTGGGCCCCGTGTAACTGTATTTAACTACTTATCGGTTTGAGAATTGCCCCTCTTTCTGCCCATCACGGTGTGAGCTTCATGGATCATGGCGTGGTTCGTTCTTGCTTTTCGTGGTTTACCGTTGGCTTGCATCCTTTTATCAGATGTGTTCATAATCTGAACTTGACGATGCGTTGTTCATAACGGCTCGCGCACAAGTAAGTAGTTCTGGCTCCCAAGCTCGATGCAACCAGAAATTTCGAAAAATTAAAAATCACATTTTTGTAAGTTTCAAAAGAATCTATAAAACAATACACACATGCGTAAGATATTTGCTACATTGTATCTGATTTACACAAGAAAAGGCAAGATGATGAAACTTTTATAGTGAAAAGTGCATGTGCTTGAAATACATGATTTTGTTTTTTCGTGTAGCTCACATAAGCGTATTTCATCATGAAACTTTATACCAATCTATAATATACCCCCATATATGTGTGTACTTTTTTCCAGATTTTTTAAAGCGTAAAAATGTGAATTTCGAATTTGAAAAAATTCGTTCTCCATGATCCATTTAATAATTTTGGCTCGCAATACCCACAACGTAGTTTTGTTTTTGTAGTAGAGCGCCCAGCAGGAACTGTGTACGTGTAGGATGTTGCTGGTGTAACCTTTTTACTTTTTTTTTTGAGAACTTGTAACCTTTTTTGATAGGGGCATGAAACATGAAACACTAAACAAACAGACGGGCATCCAGCCAGCCATACCCCAAGATGAATTCAGCTGTTTAAGATTCCTGAACATTTTAAAGATTTGTGAATATTTTTCCTGTTTTGCGCTTGTACTTTTCCTGTTTTGTTCCTTTTTTATTCTGCATATTTTCCAAATTCTCAATTTTTTAGAAAATATCATGAATATTTTTAAAAAAATTCTGATTTTTTAAAATTTGAGAAGATTTTTTAATTTTATGAAAACTTTTTGATTTTTAGTTCCCTTATTAGACTTCACATTAGCTCAATACTACTATATGTTCGTAGAGGTTCACATATAAAGTCTCTACCAAATACCCCAAAGGTCATGGGGTGCACAAACCACCTTGCCCCATCTATCCCACCACGACGACCACTTAGCAGGTCTCATTCAGGGTATATTTTCACATAAAAGCCGATCTTCTCATCTTCCAAAACTTTTCGGTTTCTTCACATCTTGAAGGCTCCTAACCACACCTAACCAGTCATGGAGGTGCACCCCTCCCCCCAAGGTAATAAGAATTTTGGGTTGCTTCGTGATGAATTCCTTGTTTGGGCTTGAAAAGATAAGCTTCTACACACTCTTAACTCCTAAAGGATGAGTCCTTGAGGTGTTAGACGTACAAGTGATGAACAAATATGAGTGCATGTTAATGCGGAGAAGATCTCAAACGTTAGATTTTAATATATCAACAATAGCATTGAAACCCTGGCACAAGACTTGAAAATTGTTGGCTTGGAATACTTTTTTTTTGAAAAGAGAGGGGTCTCCCCCCAGCCCCAACTTTTTATTAAAAGCCAAGGCAAGTCCGACCAGAGAATTCAGCGGCAGCTCTCGGTGGCAGCCAGAGTAGCAGCCACAGCAAACACATAGGGTCCAACTAGTCTACCCAATTATAGAACCACATTTTCATTACAGGCAAGGAGGGGAACTGAAGATAGGACATTATAAAGCACCAAAATCTTCCACCTCAAATGCCAGACCCTATCATCTACCAAGCTATTCTAAGCAATTCCCCTCTTCGATGATCCAAAAGCCTTAAGCATCGGAGAAGTAGAGCACCCTGGGCGTCTGAGCAGAGAATCTTCCATTGCCTGATTAAGCACCCCACCAGATCCAAAATGCAGCGCATATTTATCCATCTCCTCCCCTGAAAAACAAATTCATTGCGCAAAAGCCATAAGCCTCACAAGGTGGCAGAAGAAACAATATTAACAGCCTCTCGATGTTTTTTCTGTTTCCATTGAATAGTTAAATCAGCAAAAGAAGATGGAGCAGACATATCACATGCCTCAGACAAAACTGACCAAATCCCCTTAGCCACAATGCAATCAAAAAACAGGTGCTGTATGGATTCTTGTTCACAACAAAACACACAAGTCAGGTCATCAACATGTCTTCGTTTAGCCAAATTATCTCTAGTCAAACACTTGTTATAATAGGCAAGCCACAAAAATACATGAATATTAGGTGGAACTTTGATCTTCCAAATAGAATCTTTGATGTCAGAAGACACCCCTCCAAAGTTAATCATTCTATTAAAGGATTTCACAGTATATTTACCAGAAGGCTCTAAGGTCCACACAGGAGTATCTATGTTATTAGAAGGATTGAAGATTTTCACCAAATCCAATAAATTGTACCAGTTATTCATCAAGACAGTATCCACACACCTCCTAAAAGTAAGTTGTAACTGCTCCCCATCCCAAACCTGGGCAAGAGAAGCATCCTGTTGATGGCAGATCTCAAATAGATCTCAGAACCTAGTTTTAAGGGAGCATTCTCCAATCTATATATCATGCCAGAAGGCAATGTGAGCTCTATCCCCAGGGGACCACTTATAGAAGTAATTAGCAGCCCCAAGAGCCCAAGTTACACTTTTCCAGAAAGGAGAACCCAAATTATTTTTTCCCCACAAAATGTTTGGTTTGTCCACTCCATATTTGTAGCAAATCATTTTTTTCCAGTCTTTATCAGACCCATCATAGTATCTTTTACCCCATGAGGCTAATAATGCCATATTAAATTCCTTAAGATTGGGCACCCCCAACCCACCATACTCTTTCCTCCTAGAGATCATGCCCTAGTTGGCCAGGTGGTATTTATGGGTATCCCCAACATTCCCCCAAAAGAAGTGGGACATTTGTGAAGTAATGGCATCAATAGCCCACTTGGGAAATTTCATAATAGACATCAGATAAGTGGGGATGCTTCCAATGCAAGTAGTCAGCAGAATCAATTTGCCCCTATATGATAAATTTCTACCCAGCCATCCAGCAATGTTCTTAATAATCCTATCAATGATAGGTTGAAGATTTTCCCTTCTAAGCTTTTTGAAATGAAGGGGAACTCCCAAGTATTTAAAAGGGAACTCCCCAAATTGACAGCGGAAAATTTGGGCAAATTCATTAGACAGCTCATCATCCACATTTAAAGTATGAAGATCACTCTTGTGAAAGTTGATTTTTAAGCCAGAAAGCTTCTCAAAACAAGTAAGAATCCATTTTAGATTTCTGGCATATTCCAGGGAATTTTTTAAAAATAGGATAGTGTCATCAGCGTATTGTAAACTAATGACCCCCCCCCCCCCCCAGGAATAACTTGTGGGAGAAGCCCAGCAATGAGCCCATGATTAGCAGCTTTGGAAAGCATTTTGGTGAACACATCAGCTACTACGTTAAACAGCAAAGGAGAGTGAGGATCTCCTTGCTTAAGACCCTTTCCCCCCAAAAAATGAGGACCATTGGTATCATTCAGCCTGACCTGAAAGGTCCCTTGAAATAATGTACTATAAATCCATCCAACCCATTTCTCACCAAAGCCCCTAGAAAGGAGCATTTCTTTAAGGAAATCCCAGTTAACTCTGTCATATCCTTTTTCATAATCTAACTTCAAGATGAGCCCACTATCTCCAGATCTATGAATTTCATGGATGACTTCATGGGCCATCACCACACTTTCTAAGATAAACCTCCCTTTAATAAAAGCAGTTTGATTAAAAGAAATGAGCTTATCACAAAGAGGGGATGCCCTGGTGGTCATGGCTTTGGAAAAAATCTTAACAGCACAATTGCTAAGGCTTATGGGTCTAAAGTTTTTCATATCTCTAGCTCGGGGAACTTTGGGAATGAGGGTAATGATAGCAAAATTGAGTCTATGAATATCTAAGGTACCATTTTCAAAATCTCTGACCATCCACATAAAATCATTTTTAATAAGATCCCAGAATTTCTGATAAAAGAGAAAATATAAACCATCAGGACCAGGAGCACCACAAGCATAGGAGCTCATGATGGCCTGCTTGATTTCCTCCTCAGAAAAGGGGCTCTCTAAGTGACAACTGTGAGATTCAGACACCATATCAGCCTCCTCCCAAAATTTAGTATCCAGATGGATATCAGGTTTAGGTTCAAAAGCAAAAAGATTTTTATAAAAATCGGTGGCAACCTTAAGCATATCCTGAGTATCAGTGACTACACCCTCAGGGCCATTCAATTCAGATAAGTGATTCTTCCTGTGTCTATGATTGGCCAAAGCATGGAAGTATGCATTATTTCGATCACCTTCTAAAATCTTCCTATCTCTAGATCTCTGCCACAAGGCAGTCTCTTCTTTTTTCCAAATCTCATCAAGATCTTTTTTAATCTCTTTCATCTTATCAAAATCAGCAACAGATAACTGTTGGGACTCAGCTAATACATCAAGGATATCAAATTCCATAAGGAGGGATTTTTTTCTCTTTTTCATGTCAGCTTCAAGATTGATACTCCAACCTTTCAGTTTTCTCCTAAGATTTCTGGTCTTAATCGTCCAGTTCTCAACAGAGTTAGATGAGGTGGAATTTGCATTCCAAGCCTCATGGACAACCTGCTCAAAACCAGGCTGGGCAAGCCACCAGTTCTCAAATCTAAACAACCTAGGGCTAGGATTCTTCCTAGCCCCAGTGTAACACCCCAAAAATTTTGAATTGGTTTTTACAAAATCTTTATTTGGTTTAAAGGAGGTCATTTGATTTTTTTTTATAAAAGACTCTCCATTTAAAATCTTTTGGATGAAAAACTTCTTATAAGAACCTTTCACAATTTTGATTCTGGTCTTTAAAGTTTTTAGTATGTGTTTGCTTCAACACAAGTACCATTGAGATATTTTGCTATTTCTTTCCTTAAAAAGAATATCTATGAATTTGGATTCAATTTCTTTCTTCTTCAAAAATTTCAATGTCACTCTTTTGCCATGACCTATATCAAATATTCTCTTCCTAAACTATCCTCCCTGCCTTAGGACCAAGCCATGCACCCTTTCCAGCAAGATTGAACCTATTTTTAGTTTTATTTATATTTATTTTATCCTCAAACTAATTTCTGCAATTTATTTTGGACCTATAGGATTTGCAAAGGAAGTGTCTGATTCCTTGAGCTTTTGGCCCCAAGTAAATTATCCCTGCTAGACCTTAGTGCCCACAACCTAGATCACCAAAGAACTGCTGGTCCACAGTTCAAAATTTTCAAAATTTGTTCATTGGAAATTTGGACTAGATTTGCTGTTTTTGCTGCAGACCACTCTTCCACTTCTTCAAAAATTCTGAGATAATTCATGGGGTCTCAGGATGCATCAAGAGACCACCCCTCCAAGTTTCAGCTGCAGCAAAATTTTCTAAGTGCTATTGGCATTTGGTCGAACAGGTGGCATGCAGAGTTTAGAGATTTGTCTGATTCAGACACAATCTCACAAGTGCGCGTGTTGGATCCTTTCTCCATGTTCCCCCTTCTTATCCAGGGCGCCGCATGGTCTTTTGGCCGGGTCTGGTCATCGATGATGAGCTGGCCTGCCGGCGCCGGCCTCAACCGCGGCGACAGTACCTCCTGTGGCGGCCACCAGAAGCCAACCCTGCAGAAAGGCGCCGCTCCGCACCGCCCAAACCACCAGAAACCCACGCGTGTTCGTCTCCCACCCTGCGCACGCTACAGCACCGTTGCCGTGGCCTGAGCGGCACAGAGCACGCATTCTGCAGCCGCCGCGCCCGTGAGCGCCGTTCCATCGAGCGGCGGCATCACTGTGGGAGGGAGCTCGCTTAGTAGCAAAAAGAGACCCTGGTGATGGCTGTGGTCTGCCCCGCCACCGTAAGCACCTGCTAAGCTCTCTGGTTCGCCGTGATCAGCGCCGGAGCTAGCTCCGTCACGGCACTCCCCTTGCCCGCCTATAAATAGGATGCCCCGAGCCACCCCAGCGACCAAGCACCACTCCACCTCACCACAGAGCCACGCCCAGCCTATCGGAGGACCTCGGGGAGGTCTTCTTCCCGTCTCCGGCCGCCCCGATCCGCTTCGGGCTCTAGCTAAATTCGCTCTGGTGAGCGTGCCTCCACGGCCCAAACCTCGTCAGTAACCTCCTAGTGCACCCAAGCGTCTGACCCGCGCTCCAATTTGACGGGTGCAGGTCTCTCCGACGAGATCGATCTGCACCCGAAGCCACCGTCCGCCGGAGTGGAAGTAGCCGTCGACGTGGTGTTCGCCGATGATCCCTTCCACCACCCACCGTCGTGGAGCAACCCCCTGAGCACGTCGGAACCTTTCCCCCCTCTGGTTCGCAGGGGATCGACGCCGGCGACCTCGCGAGCTCTCTGCCGCCGGTGAGCCATTTCAAACCTGACATGCGGGGCCCGCCCGTCAGATTCCTTTCTTTTTCTGAAACGTTTTCTGAAAACGTCTTCGGTCTGGATACGTTTTCTGCTTTGGTTGGCGTATTCTAACTGAAACGTTTTTTGTTTTCTCAAACTAGCCCTGGGTAACTTTCTGTTTATCACAGATAAGTCCCTAGTTTTAATTTCCTTATAACTTTTAAACTAAAAGGGTTTTGGAGTTGGTTCCTTTTCTGAAAACTTTATTTTTCTATCTAGTTTTTTGTGATATTTATTCAAAAATATTTTGGGCAACTTTTATAAGCACTCGGTATTTACGTTAGAATCCGATATTTGCGTGACGTAGATACCGAAGGAGGAGAAGCTACCGTCAACATCGCCGAGCTAGCTTCCGACTACGTTGATCCAGGCAAGCATGTTTGAACCTTTGATATGATGAGTGTTTTCATGTTTGCTTAATAATAATTTATGCAGCATGTAGATATAATAGCATATGTTGAATGTTATATTGCATGCATGACTTGCAAATGCGCTAAGAACTTGGTAAGTTCATGGAAATGAATGGACAACCTAGTCATGTGGTGACATGAGAGGTTGTAGACTGGTTATGTTAAAGCATGCCAGTATAATATAAGAGCTACTTAACTCCAGTGTTGACATAGATCGAGTCTTGTCCCCGTTTTCCTTATTTTCGTACTGCCACATGTTTTCCGCAAGGAATACGGTTCAGTAGGTTGCAAACCTCTTTCCGTGTACATACCAAATAGAGAGGCCGTGATGAGGGTTCCATGGCCCTGGAATAATGCCAGTCATCCGGTCAGGGGGCATGGGTGTTTCCGGCTGAGGCCGTGAGGGGGGAACCCCTTAGTTGCGCGCGGTATAAATTTGATCCCATGCTATTCGAGGTGTTGGCCTTCCCGTCTCATAGTTTTTCTTGAACGTTGCTTGGGTGATTCTAGGCATCGTAAGGTGAAGTGGGTGTGTACTGGTTATGTGTGTTTACTTCTAAAATACCGTAAACGGAACTAGTCATCCGTGACTACTGAAATCCGTTGGCTGTGGGTAAAGAGTCAAACTATTCGAGTAGCCATGTCCGCGGTCAAGGACGTTGGTTGACAGGTCAAGTGTCGGTCTCAGTGTCAGTCTCTGGAGAACTAATATGGTTAATGGCAGAAAATAATTCTACTTGATTATTATTGTCAATGATGGACTAACCCGTTCTTTGATATGATGCCCGAGTATTCCTTGGGATGGTTCTACCTCGGAATACTCGTACTTTATTTTTCGATATAAGCCCTTTATGTGGCGTCGCACCGACGCCCGACTGTGGCACGCATGTTATTTACTTTCTATATAAGCCCTTTATGTGGTGTCGCACCGACGCCCGACTGTGGCACGCATATTATTTACTTTCTATATAAGCCCTTTATGTGGCGTCGCACCGACGCCCGACTGTCGCACGCATGTTATTTACTTTCTATATAAGCCTTTATGTGGCGTCGCACCGACGCCCGACAGTGGCAGTTCTTATGTTTCAGCTTTCTAGGCGTCGCTTCAGACACCCGATTGGGTCTATTTTATTTGACCTTTCGAGGCGTCGCTTCAGACACCCGATTGGCACCTTTTATTTTCTATTTACCTTGCCTTACTAATTTAATCATATTTGCGTGTGAGATTATTCTAACCTGATTATATGCATCCTGTCTGCATTCATTATATCTTATGTTCGAACTGTCTTGCGAGTACATTCAAAGTACTCACCTGGCTTGTTGATTTGGCCAGATGTTGATGAAGGTGATCTTATGGATGAAGAGTACGCTAGCGAGTCCGACGCCTAGAGGAATCCCAGTCAGTCCCTTGAGATCCTGGAGTCAACTGCTTGTATTATTCACGCTTCCGCTACCCAATAAAATCGTCAAGCCTCACTTCGACGCTTGCCGAGTTGTAAGATATTAATGTCATGTCACCCACTCCATTGTGACATATCCACCACCACCATATATTACGAGTCAGTAGTACGACTACCATTTCCACTGTGATATATCCGCCTCTATGTTTAATATTGGCGTGCTTGTAATAAATTGTTGAGCAACCTCAGCTCAACCTTGTACAATATCAAGTATTACTGGATTTCTGTATCAAGGATTGTCTATCAGTATGGATTATTTTCTGTGCTAGTCTGACATTAAGGGCGATTTTTCAATAAATGTTTTATTGGGAAACCGGTCCTGACAACCTTGGTACCAGAGCCAGGCTGACTGTAGGAAGCCACTAGGTGCGATCGCTAACAAGCATTTAGTCTAATTAATTTTTATAGCACCCTGCATGATGTAGAAATTTTTCTGTTAGTCATCATAAATTTATGATATGACTATCTTGAATTTTTGTCTACCATTGTAGATGGCTGGCGGCGACTGTCCATCTCAGGTGTTCGCCAACGAGCCGGCGGGATTTTCCCGGCTCCTCGTCTCCATCGCCAAGATCGCGATTGGGCCATCAACCTGCCCCGAGTACTCCATTTATCGCCACAAGATCAACGACACAGGCCTCGGTGCATATCAAGGGTGGGCGCATCGAGACACGTCGTCTTCGCTATGTCGGGAGAGCCATGCCTACGGAGAGGCATGCTGTACAGATGGCTGCCCGGGAGGCCATAGCCCGCCTCCGGGACACCCTTCCATCGATGAAGGCTCGTCGTTACCGTTACCTCCCATGCCACGTCCCGTACACTAGCCACTACGCATTTGCTTGCACCGTGGGAGAGAGAGATGAGACACTTGAGCTACTCGTGGAGTACCTCATGGCGCTAGAGGCAGCTTTTGACAGCCTCGTAGACGACCTTGTAGTCGCACGCATGGACTCAGCTCAGACTTGTAGGCTTAACAGGAATGAGCTTCTCCATTCGGCGCCACCACTATCGCACAACTCATCTGCCGCTTCATGTGTGCCAACCGTCATGTCCACTGCTCGCCGTTTGCCTAGTACTGAGGAGTTTAACCAAGTAATTGCTCCTACCCCAATTAGAGCAGCACCCCCTGCTACCACCAAACCAGCCACGCAATCTCGTGTTCTCCGCCTGGAGACTATTCCTGAGGAGGTCGAGTCCCCAGCGCCTTGTCTAGGACTTACCCTCGGCAGGCCAAGCGAAGTCCTCACCATTTCAGACTAGGTACGCCGATCAGTGGTGTGATGTTGCCGCGTGTAAGATATGTATATGTGTGTATATAGGCTTGGAGAGAAGTAGTCTGTGTGCGCATCATGTAAGAGTTCGGAGAAGTGCACTAGCCTAAATAACATGTCAGGAATGTGTACGCGCATCCTGAGTGATGTAGTGTATAATTATGACTTGCTTGTAAGATATGTATCCTGCGGTCCTTCTCCGTACGCAATGATATTTCAAGGAAATATCTTTGGGTATTTTAATTTTTGTCTTTGCAAAATTATTTATTTTGCCGCTCGGATTTTTGCTCATGTGTTTTGCAAAAATACCCCAGAGTGAAAAATGCATCGTCCCTGGACCCGCTCCATGCCCAGTCCGCCAGAGGAAAATCACTTTACTCAGACAGGCAACAACTACATACAGGGACAGTCAAGCCAGCAGGACAGTGATGCAGCATTCTCACAAGTTTGTCGCCTTTATGAACAAAGCCAGCAGTAGCACCAAGAGATGATGAATCATCTTATTAATATGGAAAATCACCGCGAACCATATCAGCAACGCTCCAGATTATCCGAGTTACATAAAACTCGTCCTACGATTTTCTCTCACACTGACAAACCGCTAGAAGCCGATGATTGGCTACGTGACATTGAGAGGAAACTTATCATTGCTCAATCCACAGATCAAGAGAAGGTGCTGTACGCGCCATATTATTTATCCGGAGCAGCAGCATCATGTTGGGAGAATTTTCTCCATATGCATCCAATGAAAATGATATTACTTGGGAAAAATTTAAAGAAGGCTTTCGAGGGGCGCATATTCCCAATAGTATCATGAAAATAAAGAAGAGAGAATTTGATGATCTCAAGCAACGAAGCACAACCGTGACAGATTATCTCAGTCAGTTCACTCTGTTAGCTCGCCATGGCAATGATGAATATATGACTGAAAACAAAAAGATGAAAAAAATTCTTGGATGGACTCGCACCAGCACTTAAATGCCAGCTGGTCCTACACACCTTTCCAGACTTCAAGACACTTGTGGACAAGGCTATTGTGCTGGAAAATGAACGCCGCAATATGGATGATATTCGCAAACGCAGAAGGGACAACTCTACACAGTCACGTAACAACAAGCCCAGAAATGATTTCCAGAAAAATGTGGCACCTAAAACATCAACTGCGGCACCCCGCCCAAACAATAATTATCATGCCAGGAACAAGGAATTTACATACCGTCCAGGCGTTACCTGTTTTGCTTGTGGAGAAGAAGGACATTACACCAAGCAATGCCCAAAACAAGGAAACACGGCTCCAAAGCCAGACAACAATGGAAATAACTCAGCTCCAAAGCGCAACAATTTCAACCCCAATAACAATCACAGGAAGGGCCACGTGAACCATGTGGCCAGGGAGGAAGCTCTGAATGCGCCAGACATCGTACTCGGTACGTTCCCTGTCAACACAATTCCCGCCACGGTTTTGTTCGATTCTGGAGCTTCTCACTCGTTCATTTCGAAAAGATTTGCCTTGGAACATCATTTTTCGATCCTTCTTTTGGAAAAATCAATGACCATCAAGTCCCCGGGAGTTAAGCAAGTCACTCAAAGCTACTGTCAAGGTGTGATAATTGAGATTGAAGGATTAAAGTTTTGGGCAAATCTCATCGTGTTGGAGAATAACAGATTGGATATTATTCTGGGAATGGACTGGTTAACCACCAACAAAGGTTTTATTGACTGTTTCAACCGTGTTGTAACCCTCACCGTCGTCATGGGAAGACAATAAGAGTTACAGACACAGAAAGACCAGCTCCACCTCAAGCAAGACTGAATAAAGTGGATATTTCGGAATTAAGCAAAGTTCCAGTCGTCTGTGAATTTCCAGATGTATTTCTGGAAGAACTACCAGGTATGCCACCTGACAGGGAAATAGAATTTATCATCGAGCTAGCACCAGGTACTACTCCAATTTACAAGAAACCATATCGGATGGCACCATCTGAATTGGTAGAATTAAAGAAGTAAATTAAGGAACTGTTGGAAAAAGGTTATATTAGACCAAGCTCCTCACCATGGGGATCACCAGTATTATTCGCCAAGAAGAGAGATGGGACTCTGAGACTATGTGTAGATTACCGAGCTCTCAATATGGCTACCATCAAAAATAAATATCCGTTGCCACGGATAAATGATTTGTTTGACCAGCTCGCACAAGCCAAAGTTTTCTCCAAGATAGACTCGAGGTCAGGATACCATCAGCTGAAAATACCGAATGAGGACATACCAAAGACAGCATTCACCTCCAGATACGGATTATATGAATTTACAGTGATGCCGTTCGGGCTGACCAACGCTCCAGCATATTTCGTACACCTTATGAACAAGGTCTTTATGAAATATATGGACAAGTTTGTTGTGGTATTCATTGATGACATATTGGTCTATTCCAAGACATCAGAAGAGCATGCACAACACCTCAGAATCGTGCTGGGAGAATTAAGAAAGCACCAATTATACGCCAAATTCAGCAAATGTGAATTTTGGTTGAAGGAAGTCGGCTTTCTAGGCCACGTATTAACCCAGGAAGGTATTGCCGTGGACCCAGATAAAGTCAAGGCCGTACTTGGATGGAAGCAACCAGCCAACGTCACAGACATCTGGAGTTTCCTGGGAATGGCTGGATATTACAGAAGGTTTATTGAAGGCTTCTCCTCTATAGCCAAACCTATGACACAATTACTCAAGAAGGATAAGAAATTCGAGTGGACCGAGGCCTGCGATAAAAGTTTCCAAGAATTGAAGAAGAGATTAACCACAACACCAGTACTAATTGTGCCAGATATTCACAAGAATTTTGAGGTATACTGCGACACATCCAGAGAAGGTCTTAGATGTGTACTGATGCAAGAAGTCAAGGTGGTAGCCTACGCCTCAAGGCAACTGCGACGTCATGAGGAAAATTACCCTACACATGACTTGGAATTAGCAGCAGTAATTCACGCCCTCAAGGAATGGTGACATTTCCTCCTTGGCATTCGTTGTGAAATATATACGAACCATAAAAGTGTCAAGTATATTTTCACACAACCAGAACTCAACTTACGACAACGGCGCTGGTTGGAATTAGTGAAGGACTACGATGTAGGAATTCACTACCATCCGGGCAAGGCAAACATCATGGCCGATGCCCTCAGTCGAAACCCAGGTCCAGACAATGGCAGTCTACAATATTTACAACCTGAGTTCCTACGGCAGTTTGCTAAGCTGAACATGATTTTATCACGGAAGGCACCGTTGCAAATTTGGAAATACAACCCACCTTGTAGGAGCAAATCAAAGAGACTCAACAAGGGCACCCCAGTATCGAAGGAATAAAGAGGAAAGTGAGTATTGGCAAGGCCCCATAATTTGTCATTGATGATAAGGGAATATTATGGTACAGAGACACACTATGCGTACCAAATAAAGAGGACCTCAAACAACATATTTTGACTGAAGCTCATACCACACCGTATTCCATCCATCCCGGAGGGACCAAGATGTACAAAGATATTCAAGAAAAATTTTGGTGGCACGGTATGAAAAGAGATATAGCCACTTTCATCGCCTGCTGTGACTCATGCCAACGCATAAAAGCCGAACATCAGAAACCAGCAGGACTATTACAGCCAAACAGGATACCTGAATGGAAGTGGGATGAAATAGGTATGGATTTTATTGTCGGACTACCTCGGTCGCGACACGGAAATGATGCCATATGGGTCATCACAGACCAGTTAACCAAAGTGGCCCACTTTATTCCAGTAAAGACCACTTATTCAACGCAAAGGCTTGCTAGGGTTTATCTCGCCCGTATTGTCTGCCTGCATGGAGTTCCGAAGACCATAAGGTCAGACAGAGGCACACAATTCGTCTCCATATTTTGGGATCATCTGCAACAAGCTTTGGGAACTCAGCTGGTATTCTGTACAGCTTATCATCCTCAGACTGGAGGACAGACTGAACGCGTAAATCAAATTTTGGAAGACATGCTAAGGGCATGTGTTCTCACATATGGGGCCAGTTGGGAAGACAGTCTGCCATATGCCGAATTTTCATACAACAATAGTTATCAGGCCAGTTTACAAATGGCACCGTTCGAAGCTTTGTACGGACGAAGATGCCGCACACCACTTAACTGGTCCGAGATAGGAGATAGCCGTATTTTTGGCCCAGAAATGCTCAAAGAAGCCGAGGAAAAGGTTAAGATCATCAGAGACAGACTCAAAGCAGCCCAAAGTCGACAAAAGAGCTACTACGATCAAAAACATCGTGACATCAGTTTTGAACCAAATGAATATGTGTACCTCCGGGTATCCCCCATGAGAGGTTTACAGAGATTTAAAGTGAAAGGCAAATTGGCACCTCGATTTATCGGACCTTTCCGAATAATTGCACGGAGAGGCAGGGTGGCCTACCAACTAGACCTACCCGTGGAATTGTCAGACGTCCATGACGTATGCCACATATCTCAGTTGAGGAAGTGCGTGAGTAACCCAGAGAAGCAAGTACCCCATGAAAGCATAGACATTCAGCCAGATCTCACGTACAGAGAGCGTCCTATAAGAATATTGGAGGAGTCTAAAAGGAGGACCCGTCAGAATGTGATCAAATTTTTCAAGGTTCAGTGGAGCAATCACACCGAAGAGGAGGCAACATGGGAAAGGGAGGATTTTCTCCGGGCAGAGTATCCACACCTATTTGAGGAACAGCTGAAATCTCGGGGACGAGATTTTTCCTAAGGGGGTAGGTGTTGTAACACCCCAAAAATTTTGAATTGGTTTTTACAAAATCTTTATTTGGTTTAAAGGAGGTCATTTGATTTTTTTTTATAAAAGACTCTCCTTTTAAAATCTTTTGGATGAAAAACTTCTTATAAAAACCTTTCACAATTTTGATTCTGGTCTTTAAAGTTTTTAGTATGTGTTTGCTTTAACACAAGTACTATTGAGATATTTTGCTATTTCTTTCCTTAAAAAGAATATCTATGAATTTGGATTAAATTTTCCCTCTTCAAAAATTTCAATGTCACTCTTTTGCCATGACCTATATCAAATATTCTCTTCCTAAACTATCCTCCCTGCCTTAGGACCAAGCCATGCACCCTTTCCAGCAAGATTCAACCTATTTTTAGTTTTATTTATATTTATTTTATCCTCAAACTAATTTCTGCAATTTATTTTGGACCTATAGGATTTGCAAGGGAAGTGTCTGATTCCTTGAGCTTTTGGCCCCAAGTAAATTATCCCTGCTAGACCTTAGTGCCCACAACCAAGATCACCAAAGAACTGCTGGTCCACAGTTCAAAATTTTCAAAATTTGTTCATTGGAAATTTGGACCAGATTTGCTGTTTTTGCTGCAGACCAGCATCGTGGAGCAACCCCCTGAGCACGTCGGAACCTTTCCCCCCTCTGGTTCACAGGGGATCGACGCCGGTGACCTCGCGGGCTCTCTCCCACCGGTGAGCCATTTCAAACCTGACATGCG
This sequence comes from Elymus sibiricus, assembly GCA_039707655.1. NCBI lineage: Eukaryota > Viridiplantae > Streptophyta > Magnoliopsida > Poales > Poaceae > Elymus > Elymus sibiricus. Next base: position 20,307,295 of record CM077675.1, read on the forward strand.
GGGCCCGCCCGTCAGATTCCTTTCTTTTTCTGAATCGTTTTCTAAAAACGTCTTCGGTCTGGATACGTTTTCTACTCTGGTTGGCGTATTCTAACTGAAACGTTTTCTGTTTTCTCAAACTAGCCCTCGGTAACTTTCTGTTTATCACAGATAATTCCCTGGTTGTAGTTTCCTTATAACTTTTAAAATAAAAGGATTTTTGAGTTGATTCCTTTTCTGAAAACTTTATTATTCTATCTAGTTTTTTGTGATATTTATTCAAAAATATTTGGGAGAAATTTTATACGCACTCGGTATTTACGTTAGAATCCGATATTTGTGTGACGTAGATACCGAAGGAGGAGAAGCTACCATCAAATTCGCCGAGCTAGCTTCCGACTATGTTGATCCAGGCAAGCATGTTTGAACCTTTGATATGATGACTGTTTTCATGTTTGCTTAATAATAATTTATGCAGCATGTAGATATAATAGCATATGTTGAATGTTATATTGCATGCATGACTTGCAAATGAGCTAAGAACTTGGTAAGTTCATGGAAATGAATGGACAACCTAGTCATGTGGTGACATGAGAGGTTGTAGACTGGTTATGTTGAAGCATGCCAGTAAAATATAAGAGCTACTTAACTCCAATGTTAACATAGATCGAGTCTTGTCCCCGTTTGCCTTATTTTCGTGCTGCCACATGTTTTCCGCAAGGAATACGGTTCAGTAGGTTGCAAACCTCTTTCCATGTACACACCAAATAGAGGGGCCATGATGAGGGTTCCATGGCCCTGGAATAATGCCAGTCATCCGGTCAGGGGGCATGGGTGTTTCCGGCTGAGGCCGAGAGGGGGGCACCCCTTAGTTGCGCGCGGTATCAATTTGATCACATGCTATTCGAGGTGTTGGCCTCCCCGTCTCATAGTTTTTCTTGAACGTTGCTTGGGTGATTCCAGGCATCATAAGGTGAAGTGGGTGTGTACTGGTTATGTGTGTTTACTTCTAAAATACCGTAAATGGAACTAGTCATCCGTGACTACTGAAATCCGTTTGCTGTGGGTAAAGAGTCAAACTATTCGACTAGCCGTGTCCGCGGTCAAGGACGTTGGTTGACAGGTCAAGTGTCGGTCTCAGTGTCAGTCTCTGGAGAACTAATTTGGTTAATGGTAGAAAATAATTCTACTTGATTATTATTGTCAATGATGGACTAACCCGTTCTTTGATATGATGCCCGAGTATTCCTTGGGATGGTTCTACCTCCGGAATACTCATACTTTATTTTTGGATATACGCCCTTTATGTGGCGTCGCACCGACGCCCGACTGTGGCACGCATGTTATTTACTTTCTATATAAGCTCTTTATGTGGCGTCGCGCCGACGCCCGACTGTGGCACGCATGTTATTTACTTTCTATATAAGCCCTTTATGTGGCGTCGCACCGACGCTCGACTGTGGCACGCATGTTATTTACTTTCTATATAAGCCCTTTATGTGGCGTCGCACCGATGCCCGACTATGGCAGTTCTTATGTTTCACCTTTCGAGGCGTCACTTTAGACACCCGATTGGGTCTATTTTATTTTACCTTTCGAGGCGTCGCTTCAGACACCCGATTGGCACCTTTTATTTTCTATTTACCTTGCCTTACTAAGTTAATCATATTTGCGTGTGAGATTATTCTAACCTGATTATATGCATCCTGTCTGCATTCTTTATATCTTATGTTCGAACTGTCTTGCGAGTACATTCAAAGTACTCACCTGGCTTATTGATTTGGCCAGATGTTGATGAAGGTGATCTTATGGATGAAGAGTACGCTAGCGAGTCCGACGCCAAGAGGAGTCCCAGTCAGTCCCTTGAGATCCTGGAGTCTACCGCTTGTATTATTCACGCTTTTGCTACCCAATAAAGTTGTCAAGCCTCACTTCGACGCTTGCCGAGTTGTAAGATATTAGTGTCATGTCACCCACTCCATTGTGACATATCCACCACCACCATATATTACGAGTCAGTAGTACGACTACCATTTCCACTGTGATATATCCACCTCTATGTTTAATATTGGCATGCTTGTAATAAATTGTTGAGCAACCTCAGCTCAACCTTGTACAATATTAAGTACTACTGGATTTCTGTATCAAGGATTGTCTATCAGTATGGATTATTTTCTATGCTGGTCTGACATTAAGGGCGATTTTTCAATAAATGTTTTATTGGGAAACCGGTCCTGACACCCAGTGTCCAAAACCAAAGGGGTATGGTCACTACCCACCCTGGGGAGAGTAGTTAGTGAGGACAGAGGGAAGTGGGCATCCCAGTCCACAGAAGTGAACACTCTATCAAGCAAAGCAAAGATTGGGACCCCTTGGTTATTGGACCAGGAAAATCTTCTGTTAGAGATAGAAATCTCCATCAATCCCATCTGTTAATCCAATCATTGAATAGGAAAGTAAATTGTTGATTAACTAAGCCATTGCTTTTGTCCTGATCCCCCCTAACTAGATTAAAGTCACCACAGCAGAGGATAGGATAGGATGCAGATCCGAGGATATCATGAAGCTCATCAATGAACTCCATTTTAAATTCAGGATAAGCAGAACCATAAACTACAACTAAATGCCAAGCAAAACCATCATTTTTATTTTTGACAGTAGCTTTAATGCAAAATGTGTTATTGGTGAAGCCAATAACATCAAACAGATCTTTCTTAACACCAAGAAGGATACGCCCAGCAGTATTATCTGCAGGCAGAAATTGCCAAGTAAAAACACCCATTCTGTCCAAGACCCTGAGGAAACCCTCAGAAATGATCTCCTTCTTAGTCTCTTGAAAACCAATGAAATCAGGATTAGTTTTAGCAATCACATCACAGAGGCACTGAACTTTACCAGGTTGGCCTAAACCGCTAATATTCCAAATTAGCCCTATCATAATTAAGATATTTTAAAAGGGTGAGACAAGCCACAAGGCTTCCCTTTGGTATGGGCAATAGGAGTAACCCTAACCTCACCATCAGTGCCAACTGGCAAGTTAGGGGTACTCACATTTAAAGACCCAACCAAATCATTATAACAGACATCAATGTTATCAAGAAGGACAGTCTCAGGATGTTCACTAGCAAATGCTATACATTTTTCCTGTTCCCCAACTATCAAGTCTTCCACAATTGCAAGTTTTGATAGCATATCCCCACCAAACACTAAACTTACCTTAGTACTTTGATCATGTAAAGTAGAGGGTTCAGTGGAAGAGAAGGATTTACCTTTGAATGTTTTTGGGATTTCCAAATTCTTTTTCATCTTGTATGCAACAGCTTTCTCCATAATGTTCACATGACCATGACCCCTGGTACCATGTTTAGAAGCCATAACAGGCCCCCACTTAGCATTTTTGACAGGGATCTGCACCTCAGTTTGAGATTGGTTCAAAGACTCCAGCAAGGATCTTTTAAGCCCATTGGATTGCAGCATCTAGACTGCTTCAGGGGGGAGATTCCCCAGCTCTCCCTCTTCACACTCATCCTTTTCATCATCAGAGACAACCATATCCACAGATTTAAGCAGGCTCTCACAGTATTCCAAACTCACAGATTTCTCACTATCCATTAAAATTTTCTTTTCTAGTACCTTAGGAGTAGAATCCATCACACCAACTTCAGTAGTTTCAAACACATTAACCTCTAGATCTGGTAGACACAAAACATTAGGTGTTGGTACTAGGCCAGGAGCATCATTCACCCTTCCAGAAGGAAGGACCTGGGATGCATGTCCACCAGCAGCAGCACATTCCACAAGAAACTCTTCCTGATCAGAATCAGAATGATTCATATAGGAAAAGGCAGAAACCTTAGACTTCCCAGAGAATCCACCAGATTTCTTTTGTGTGAAATTGGCCTTATCTAACTCATCAATGGCTAGATCCTCATCAGGCAGCTCATCTTTGTCATCACTTTTGTGTACATTCTGTTCAAATCCATCATGTTCTCCCTCTGCACCATCATCATCCTCTCCTTCTTCACCAGTTTCAATGTTGATTACAGAAACAACACCCCCAACTTGCTCAAAACCTTCCACAGTAAAGCCAAGTAGGAATAACTTCTTCTTCATCTCAATCAACCTTTCAAAAGGGATTTTGGTAGGATCCCTACAAGCAATCTTAACCCTAACATTCTCAAAGAAGGTTCTAAACATACCATTACGCACAAAATTGAACACTGCAGAGGCTCCAACCATTTATGCTTAGAGGAGCAGAACAAAGAAAATGTGGCCTTTTGGTAAGCTCGGAGGGCCCGACCTAAAAGGTTCGGAGGTTCCGAACGATTTTATGAGCAGAAAGGAAGGACCCAAATGTTCATCTATGCAGGCTAAACCCATTTAGGTAGGTTGTTAGTCTATATGCCAGCTCAGTGATGCGAGTTTCAGAGAATGTGAAAACAACCACTTCTACAGTTTCGTTTAGCTTGAAATAACCGCTTTTGGTTTTATTTTCTTGTTTCGGTTGTAGCTTCAATCTCCGTGGTTTCATTAATGAGAATGGGTAGGAATCCGTTACAAAAGCAATGGAACTAGCATCTACGACATCATATTTACCCGAATGATAATAATATCGACTAGCATGGAATGTGTACATGCTATGTTAGTTGTCCTTGAATTCACAACATTTTTCTTTGTATAGTGGGATTGGCCCTCCAACTAGAAGATATCAATAACCAAAAGAGAGGAACAATTAGAGATTAAAAGGCTCGGGACCAATACATGTTAAGCCATGGAAACACACTAATTCTGTTGTAATGCTTTTCCTGCTTGGGCTCTAAAGTTTATTTGTTGTGTTTCTGATATATTTGGCATTACTACTAGCCTGTCAGAACTCGGTGATGCACAAAGTCTTCCTTGCTGGTTTTTAGATGAGGTTAATAATTTGTTTTTTCCAATAGGCTGCCTTTTCTTGGTATCGATGTTCAACTTGATTTTCATCAAAGTATAGCAGCGGTGAGTTTTCTTTTCGCAAGTTGATTTCCTTAACACTAGAGGATACGAACTAGAGTTGCAAAGGACACTAAAGACACAATTTGTCATTTGCAAGCATTGTCTCATTTACATTACAAATTTTAACTATGGAAACTCCTATCATTCCAGTTCAAACATAGACGGCCGCAGCAATGCGCACCAATCATGATCTAGTGAATCATATTTTTTTTGCAGGTAAAACTTTCGATGCATCATATCATCATTTTTCATGGCAGTAAAAAAATCAGAAGTAACAAAAGTTACAAAACGTTGTCTCAAGATGATACAATCACAAAGCGTTCATGTTTGATCTCCGGATACACAAGATACACACAATTTAATAAACGGTTTTGCTAGACCACATCTAGATGTGACATAAGTATTGCATATCTAAGTCCTATGTCATTGATTTTACGTGAAGATTAGTGTGACTATTTCCTTTTTTTTATTTTTAGTATTTTCTTTTTATGTTTGATTGAGTCACTTAGATGTGTAATAACTATGTCATATCTAGATGTGCCTTAGACACACCCTTTAATAAAACCAATCACACAAAAAGGGTAAAAGCATTTTCAATCAGAGCTTCTATTTCGTCCTTATGTTCGGGCAGACGGTCTGGTAACCAAATAGAAGAGAGATAAAATTTCACCAAACCGAAGCCCCTGAATTGTCTCCATATGTTCGGGTTGTCACGAACCCCCCAGCTCAGCCCATAAGCACTTCAGACACAATAGATACAACGAGTCTACCAAGAACATTTCATTTTGATGCTTATGTTTTATATTTTGCAGGTAGCAATGGCCTCAACGCGTCCCGAGGGACCCAGAAACCCCGCCATTCTTCTACTGCTGGCATTGTTGCAGCTCTCTTTGGGTGCCAGCAAAATCAATTCCACAACCCTCCCTAATAACAACACTAATGTGCTCTGGCTGCAAGCTTTCAGGCATGAGATCACATCTGATCCCTTTGGATGGTTCAGCTCCTGGAACTCCAGCACCAACCACTGCCTATGGGCGGGGGTGAGATGTAGTCGTAAGCATTCAAGGAGCGTGGTGGCGCTCGAGCTCTTTGGCATAAACCTGACCGGCCAAATCAACTCCTCCATTGTGAACCTTACGTTCCTCAGGACCCTGAACCTATCCACAAATGGTTTCTCTGGCCGGTTACCTCCTCTGAACCATTTAAAAAAACTCCAAGTCCTTGACCTCAGCATGAACTGGTTGCATGATAGTATCCCAGATTCAATTACCAACTGCTCCAGCTAACTGGAAATAGACCTCAGTTGGAACATCCTTTCCAATCAATCCATTGAGCTATTCGTATAAGTGTCACAAACAGCTCTAGAATTCGTACTAGAATAACACATATGATTCATATCAATCAACCCTAATATCACCTAGATACTCCAATGTCACCTCAAGTATCCGTGGGTTAATTATTCAACTTGCATCAAACAATTTCAGTTTTATCATATTCAATCCAACACAAAGAACTTCAAAGAGTACCCCAAGATTTCTATCGGAGAAAGTAGGATGGAAACGTGCATCAACCCCTGTGCATAGATCCCCAAGGTCACCGGAATCCACAAGTTGATGACATAACATATATCAAGTAAATCAATAGAATACCCCATTGTCACCACGTGTATCCACATGCAAGACATATATCAAGTGTTCTCAAACCCAAAGTATTCAATCCAACATAACGAGATCTCAAAGGGAAAGACACAATTCATCACAACAAGATAGCAAGGGAAGAACACCATATGATCCAACGATATTAACAAAGCCCGTGATACATCAAGATCATGCCATTTCAAGAACACGAGAGAGAGAGAGAGAGAGAGAGAGAGAGAGAGAGATGGAACACATAGCTACTGGTACATACCCTCAGCCCCGAGGGTGAACTACTCTCTCCTCGTCATGGCCTCCGCCGGGATGATGAAGCTGGCCACCGGTGATGATCTCCCCCTTTGGTAGGTCACCGAAAAGGCTGCAGATGGGTTTTTCCTCCATACAGAGAGTTGCGGCGGCGGAGCGGAAGTTCTAGGTTTATTTCTAAGGGTTTCTGTATATATAGGATTTTTCGGCGTTGGAATCACGCTAGCCGGAGCCACGAGGGGCCCACAAGCTATCAGGGCGCGCCCAGGGGGGTGGGCGTTCCCTGTTGGCTTGTGGCCAGCAGGTGGCCCCCCTCCGGTGGTTCTTCGCTCCCGTATTTCTTATTTTCTCTAGAAAAAATCATAAAAAAGTTTCAGGCAATTTCGAGAACTTTTATTTTCTGCACAAAAAACAACACCACGGTAATTCATCTGAAAACAGTGTTAGTCCAGGTTAGTTCTAATTAAATCATATAAAGTGCATCAAAACCATATAAAAATATTGTAAACATAGGTTAATATGGCATGAATACTTCATAAATTATCGAGTAGGTAAATGATAAAAGAAATAATTTATGAAGTGTGTATGCTAGCATAGTATATAAGTTTGATCGATGATAATTCCAATCACTTTTTCTAGCATCATAAACAGCAACTCTTTTCTCATAAAACTTCTCATGATCAAGTAGCAAGCTATTCACATGTTTAAAGTATAGACCATAAACTTTCTTGGAAACCAACAAACTATGTTTTCAGTCATCAAACAATTATAATTCATCTTATTTTCAGGAAGGGTCTATGTAAGAGCTTTGATTTAGCAAATTCCACATACTCAACTATCATTTAGTCTTCCATGATTGCTGACACTCAAAACATATTTTTAGAACAAACAGTTTCAGTCAAACACATAGGAAGATAGGGGCTTAATGTTTCACCTCCCAACTTATTTGTCTCAGGGATAATGTCAACAATAATGAATCATGATCACCTATATTCAACTGGATATATATGCCTGGATATTTCCCCACCACATGATGCTTGCCAACTAAAGAATTACTAGAGGGGAATAGGGATGGACATTATTGACTCTTGCATAAAAGTAAAAGATAGGCCCTTCATAGAGGGAAGCAGAGGTTGCCATGCGTTTTTTATTTTTGGATGTGCAAGCTCTTAATGGAAAGGAACGTCACTTTATATTGCCCCTTGTGATAGCAACCTTTATTATGCATCCGTCGCTTTTATTTCTTCACCATCACAAGTTCGTACAAAGCTTATTTTCCCTTCCAATAAAAGATGATACATATTTAGGAGCAATTTTTATTGCTTTTTGCACCGATGACAACTTACTTGAAGGATCTTATTAAATCCATAGGTAGATATGGTGGACTCTCATGGCAAGAAATTGGGTTTACGGGTTTTTGGATGCACAAGTAGTATCTCTACTTAGTACGAATTTTTGGCTAGCAAAAGATCCTAAGCAAGCACCACATGTTAGAGGATCCATGACAATATAACTTCTATGTGAATATAAACAAACATAATCATTACGTTGTCTTCCTTGTCCAATATCAACTACTTGATCAATTTTGAAAATAATTAATGGGGGCTCACAATCATAGAAGATGTCCAAGATAGTGTATTTATATGTGAAATCTCTCTTCCTTCAATATTCTTTCATGAATTGTTCAAGTGACCAATGCTATGTTTGTTAACTTCCAATAAATTTTACCGCTTATACTTCTTGTATGTGAAGTCACTACTCCCCATGGGACAAGCATATGAAGCATACATAATTTCATATTCATGAGATTCAATTCATTTAACATTTTCTCTTAGGATATAAGTGAAGCACAAGAGTAAACATCAAACTACTCTCAAAAGATACAAGTGAAGATCAATGAGTAGTTAAACAATTAAGTAGCTATGTGAGGACTCTCTCTCAATAAAGACTTTCAGATCTGAGAATTTTATTCAAACAACAAACAAAACAAAATACACTCCAAGAACAGCACATATTAAGTAGCTATGTGTGCTGTGTAAAAATTTCAGAAACTTTCCACGTTCCAGTAAAATATGAAAATTCAAACACTACAGCAAAAGTTTCTGTTTTTACACAGCACACATCAAACATGCAATTCAAGCATCCTAAAAGGAAATTCTTGTGACTTTTTATTGGAAAACAAGATTATAAATAGAAGCAAATAAAGTTTAACAAAATAAAATGACGCTCCAAGCAAAACTCATATTATATGACGAATAAAAATATAGCTCTAAGTAAGATATACCGATAGTGTTGAAGACGAAATAGGGGATGCCTTCCGGGACATCCCCAAGCTTAGACGCCTGAGTCTTACTTCAATATTACCTTGGGGTGGCCTTGGCCATCCCCAAGCTTAGGGTCTTACCACTCCTTATTCTCCTCATATCGGTATCTCACCCAAAACTTGAAAACTTCAATCACACAAAACTTAACGGAACTTCGTGAGATGGTTTAGTGTAATAAAGATAGATCATTCACTTAGGTACTGTCAAGACAAGATTCATAATTGTTCTCACATGATTCATACTGTATTCTATCATTCCCATAATTTATATCACTAAATATAAGCTATGGAAACACTAAAACATGCAAACTATGCATGCAAAACAGAATCTGTCAAAAACAGAATAGTCTGTAAAGATCTATAGTATAACCATACCTACATGTCTCTAAAAAATCTTAACAATTATTACAACACATATAATTTGCATAGAAGAACTGTGTAAAAATTTCAGAATTTTTTGACTGTCCAGTAAAATCACATGATTCATATACTGGACGCAAAAGTTTCCATTTTTGCACAGAATCAAATCAGCAAGTATCTACACTATCCCAAAGGCTTTACTTGGCACATTATTGAAATAAAAGACATAAAACATGATTACTATAGTAGTTTATTCATGTGAACACACAAAAACAGAAAGGAAAAGTGTTGGGTTGTTTCCCAACAAAAGCTTTTCTTTAAAGCCTTTTAGCTAGGCATGATGATTTCAATTATGCTCATATAGGAATAGTATTTGAAGCATAAAAGGGAGCATCATGAATCACATTACAAGCACATTTAAGTCTAACCCACTTCCTATGCATAGGTATTTTGCAAGCAAACACTTTATTGTAGCAAGAATCGACTTGCATAGGAAGACAAAACAAGCATGACTTCAAAACTTTGAATATATAGAGAGGAAACCTGATATTATGGCAATTCCTACAACTCATAATAATTTTCAGTAGCATCATGAAGGAATTCCACAATATAACTATCACATAAATCATTCTTTTCATGATCCACAAGCCTAGAAAATTTATTACTCTCCCCACAAGCAAACTTCTCATACATAATAGTGCGAGTATCGTAGGAGACTCGAATACTATAAATTGTTTCCACATTAAAAGAGTAATATTCAGAAAAAGGGTAATCATAATTATGACATGTTTTATAATAATAATCATCACTACTTTTTATAACGTAAGTATCATCATAATAATCATCATAAGTAGCAAGTTTGTTCTCATCATAATCAATTTGATCATTCAAAGTAAGGGGACTAAAAAGATCATCTTCATTAAGCATAGCATCCCCAAGCTTGAGACAAACAATAATTGCAGCAAATATATTCTCAAACATGTCATTCTCATCAAGCATAACATGCCCAAGCTTGGGACAAATATTAAGTGCAGCAAATGGATTCTCAAACATGTCATTCTCATCGAACATTGCATCCCCAAACTTGTGGTTTTGCACATCATTAGCATAATAATCAATAGCATGAATGGCACCAATAGTATAACAATTATTATCATCATAATTTTCCAAGTTAGTGCCAAAAAGATTTTCAATATTATAAGGAGTATCATTATCTTCCCAATCATAATCATCACAACAAGTAGTGGGCATAACGAAATAATCATCAAGTGTATCATCATCCACACTACTTTCGGATTCATTCTCAACAATGATAGGAGCAACATTATTTGAAAGGGATACCTTTTTACCTTTACCTTTTCTTCTCTTCTTCTTCTCCTTTACCACATTTTGTGTCTATTTAGGTAATTTTTTCAAGCTTCTTATTGAAGAGATTGGTTCGATGGGAAGCTCCTCCTTGCAACCCGATTCATTACGAGAAACAATAGGAGGGTATTGGGAGACCTTTACCCTTTCATTAGTATTCCTTTTATATTCTATTGGTTTTCCCGTCTTTCTATAGTTGGCAATATAAGCATTCTCATTGCAATTTACTACACAAAACATATAGATTTCCTGTAGGTTAGTTTCATTATCATTAGTGATAAGGAATATATCAAACCAATCATTTTTATGTGACAAATCTTCACACCCCAAAAATAAACAAAGTTCATTATAGAGTTCACCGGAGATCAAATTATCACAATATTTGGAAACGGTTTGATCATGAAAATGCATGCATTGGAAATTAAGATGACCAACCCTATTGCAAAGTTCACAAGTAATGGGATGAAGAGAGCATAATCTTGTGCCAAATTCATCTATCGCTTAAAGCCACCAAATGGTTTTATCATGTTTATGCTTCTTACAAAATCTATCATCCCTATATGGCATGTCTTCACAAATTTTATTCACTCCACAAAAATTGACATGCTTATAGGAAATCTTTTTATCATGACTAGTGCAATCATCATTAGCATCATGGATATTCAGAGAATTCATAATAACAATATTGCTATCATGCTCATCATTCAAGGATTTCACATTAAGCATTTTTATAAATTCTTCCTCTAACAACTGAGCACAATTTTCTGAACCATCATTTTCACGAAAGACATTATAAAGGCGAAGCAATTGAGGTAACCTAAATTCCTTTTTTTTGTAGTTTTCTTTTATAAACCAAACTAGTGATAAACAAGAAACTAAAAGATTTAATTGCAAGATCTAAAGATATACCTTCAAGCACTCACCTCCCCGGCAACGGCGCCAGAAAATAGCTTGATGTCTACTACGCAACTTTATTCTTGTAGACGTTGTTGGGCCTCCAAGTGCAGAGTTTTGTAGGACAGCAACAAATTTCCCTCAAGTGGATGACCTAAGGTTTATCAATCTGTGGGAGGTGTAGGATGAAGATGGTCTCTCTCGAACAACCCTGCAATCAAATACAAGAAATCTCTTGTGTCCCCAACACACCCAATACAATGGCAAATTGTATAGGTGCACTAGTTCGACGAAGAGATGGTGATACAAGTGCAATATGGATAGTAGATTTTTTGTAATCTGAAAATATTAAAACAGCAAGGTAGGAAGTGACAAACAGCGAACAAAATGTTATATAAATGCTTGGAAATAAGGCCTAGGGTTCATACTTTCACTAGTGCAACCTCTCAACAATGCTAACATAATAGAATCATATAATCATCCCTCAACGTGCGACAAAGAATCACTCCAAAGTTCATAAGTAGTGGAGAACACAAGATGAAATTGTTGTAGGTAGTAGAACCACCTCAAAGTTATCCTTTCCGATCAATCCATTGAGCTATTCCTATAAGTGTCATAAACAGCCCTAGAGTTCATACTAGAATAACACCTATGATTCATATCAATCAACCCTAATGTCACCTAGATACTCCAATGTCACCTCAAGTATCCGTGGGTTAGTTATTCAACATGCATCAAACAATTTCAGATTCATCATATTCAATCAAACACAAAGAACTTCAAAGAGTACCCCAAGATTTCTATCGGAGAAAGTAGGATGGAAACGTGCATCAACCCATGTGCATATATCCCCAAGGTCACCGGAATCCGCAAGTTGATGCCATAACATATATCAAGTGAATCAATAGAATACCCCATTGTCACCATGGGTATCCACATGCAAGACATATATCAAGTGTTCTCAAACCCAAAGTATTCAATCCAACATAACGAGATCTCAAAGGGAAAGACTCAATTCATCACAACAAGATAGCAAGGGGAAGAACACCATATGATCCAACTATATTAACAAAGCCCGTGATACATCAAGATCGTGCCATCTCAAGAACACGAGAGAGAAAGAGAGATGGAACACATAGCTAGTGGTACATAGCCTCAGCCCCGAGGGTGAACTACTCCCTCGTCGTCATGGCCTCTGCCGGGATGATGAAGCTGGCCACCGGTGATGATGTCCCCCTCCGGCAGGACACCAGAAAGGCTCTAGATGGGTTTTTCTTCGATACAGAGAGTTACTGCGGCGCTGTGGAAGTTCAAGGTTTATTTCTGAGGGTTTCTGTATATATAGGATGTTTTGGCGTTGGAATCACGCTAACCGGAGCCACGAGGGGCCCACAAGCTATCAAGGCACTCCTAGGGGGGGTGGGCGCGCCCTGTTGGCTTGTGGACAGCAGTTGGCCCCCCTCCGGTGGTTCTTCGCTCTGGTATTTCTTATTTTCTCCAGAAAAAATCATAAAAAAGTTTCGGGCGATTCCAAGAACTTTTATTTTCTGCAAACAAAATAACACCACGGTAATTCTGCTGAAAACAGCGTCAGTCCAGGTTAGTTCTAATTAAATCATATAAAGTGCATCAAAACCATATAAAATATTGTAAACATAGGTAAATATGGCATGAATACTTCATAAATTATCGATACGTTGGAGACGTATCAGATCACCCCGCCAATGCTCGACAACATCACTAGCATGCGAAAACTTGCCATTGCGGCCAATAATCTAAGTGGAAGTTTTCCTGATGAGCTTGGGAAACTTACAAATATTCATTGGTTGACCCTGGGAGGGAACAGGTTGTCACGTGGATTACCACGGTGTCTCTTCAACCTTTCTAATTCTCTTCAAAAAATAGGCTTGGGGCCGAATATGCTAAGCAAGGAATTGCCTCCTAACATAGGAGACGACCTACCAAATCTACAACTGCTTGTTTTGGATGACAACATGTTTGAAGGTCAAATTCCGGCTTCACTAGGCAATGCTACATGGCCACAAATGTGATCATTAGAAAATAACAATTTGATAGGTACGATTGGAGAATGGATTGGGAAGCTAACACAGTTACAAGCTCTTTACCTCCAAGCGAACAACTTCATTGGGCCATTGCCATCATCCCTTGGTCAGCTTACTCAATTGGTAGAGCTCAATCTGGGAAACAATAAATTTGGAAACACAACAGTTTCGGTTTCATAACCATGAAAAGGATCAGATTCTACCAAAGTAATTAACTCAGGATCAACAAAGAATTCATAATCCTTATCGGTAAAACAAATAGGATAAGTACCAAACTTAGGATCATATTTCATTTTCTCCATCATAGATTTTTATTTTAGCTTACTTTGTAGTTTCTTAAGATCATTTCTATAATTACAAGCAAGAAAGTCTCTAGCTGTCTCCCCATCCATTACATAACCATCAGGTATCTTAGGCATTTCAATTATATTAGGAGAGCTAGGCATAATAGGTGAATCATAGTTTTCATCAGTTTCAGCATTCTCAGTTTCTTTAGCTTTAGCAGTTTGTTCATCAAGAAATTCACCTAGTGGCACAGATTCATCAAGTAGGGTACTAGCATCATCATAAGTTTCATTTATAACAGAAGTGGCATCATCATTCACTTGTGACATATCAAAGTGAATAGCAGGTGAAGGTGCCGCAAGCCTACTTAAAACAGAAGGTGAATCAAGTGAAGAACTAGATGGCAGTTCTTTACCTGTCCTTGTCCTAGAGGGGACGATCTTAGTCTTAGCGTCTTTTAGATTCTTCATAGTGATCAATTAAAATCCCAAGTGAACTCAATAGATAGAGCTATGCTCCCCGGCAATAGCGCTAGAAAAAGGTCTTGATAACCCACAAGTATAGGGGATCGCGACAGTCGTCGAGGGTAGTATTTCACCCAAATTTGTTAATTCGATACAAGGGGAGCCAAGGAATATTTATTAGTCTTAGCAGTTGAGTTGTCAATTCAACCACACCTGGAATTTCTTTCTGCAGCAAAGTGCTTAGTAGCAAAGTACCAATAGTAACAGTAACAGTAATAGTAATAGTTTGTAGTGATTGTAACAGCAACAACAGTAGTAGTAACTTAACAAAGAGCATATGCGAAAAGCGTAGGCATTAGATCAGCGATGGATAATTATGTTGGATGACATTCATCATGTAACAGCCACAACCTAGAGCAACACAGAACTAGCACCCATTCATCAATGTAATGTAGGCATGCATTCCGTATATAGTGATACATGCATATAATAAGAATTTGCATGACATCTTTTGTCCTACCGTCTCGTGGCAGCGAGGTCCAAGGGGAAACAAAGGGATATTAAGGCCTCCTTTTAATGGAGAACCGGAACAAAGCATTAACACAAGGTGAATACATGAGCTCCTCATACTGCGGTCATCACCGGAGATGATCCCAAGTATTGTCACTTTGGGGTCTACAGATCATAACACATAATAGGTGCATACAACTTGCAAGATAGGATCTAAAACAATCTCATAATCATAGAAACATAATAAGATCAGATCTGAAATCATGGCACTCGGGCCCTAGTGACAAGCATTAAGCATAGTAAAGTCATAACAACGTCAATCTCACAACATAGTGGATACTAGGGATCAAGCCCTAACAAATTGACTCGATTACATGACAAATCTCATCCAACTCCATCACTGTCCAGCAAGCCTACGAAGGAATTACTCACTCTCGGCGGTGAGCATCATGGGATTGTTGATGGAGAAGGGTTGATGATGACGACGACGATGAATTCCCCTCTCAGGAGCCCCAAACGGACTCCAGATCAGTCCTCCGAGGAAGAGCAGAGAGGTGGTGGCAGGTCTGTTTCGTAAAACGTGATGATAGTTTCTCCTTGATTTTTTCTAGGGTAAATGGCAACTGATAGGAGATGATGGGCACCGGGGGCTGGTCAGGGGGCCCACGAGCTCAGGGGGCACGCCCCCCATGCTCGTGGCCACCTGGTGGGTCCCCCTCTGGTAATTCTTCCTCCAATATTTTTTTATATATTATGGAAATAATCTTCGTCAATTTTCAGCTCAATCCAAGAATTTTTATTTCTGCACAAAAACAACACCATGGTAGTTCTGCTGATAATAGCGTCAATCCGGGTTAGTTTCATTCAAATCATGCAAATTAAATTCCAAAACAAGAGCAAAAATGTTTGGGAAAACGTTGGGACGTATCAGCAAGTCTCTGTTTCACCGCGACCCCATCTGGAGGCCTTTTCCGGTACTCTGCCGGAGGGGGAATCCATCACAGCGGCCGTTTTCATCAACCTTGTTACCTCCCACATGATGTGTGAGTAGTTCCTAAAGGACCTACGGGTCCATAGCTGTCACTAGATGGCTCTCTCTCTCTCTCTCTCTCTCTCTCTCTCTCGGTCTTCAATACAATGATCTCTTCGGAGACCTATTCGATGTAACTTTTGCGGTGTGTTTGTTGGGATCCGATGAATTTTGAGTTTATGTTCAGATTATTCATTGAAAGTAATTGATCCAATATGAGATTTATTATGTGTGATTTCGTATAGCTATGTATGGTTTCCGATCTATGAGGTTGCTTTGGCCAAGTAGATGTGTAGATCTTCAGAGGGAGTGGTGCATAGTACTAGCTTCAATCTTGCGATGGCCTCACTCCGTGATAGAAGGAGTAGCGAGACACGTATTTGTATTGTTGCTAATAAGGAGAAAACAATGGGGTCTGAACATATTGTTTGGTCTTACTTTGTCCATTTTATGTCATCTTGCTTAAAGCATTACTCTGCTTGTCATGAACTTAATACCACAGATGCATGCTGAATATAGCGGTCGATTGGTGGAGTAATAGTGGTAGATGCATAATCATTTTGGTCTACTTATCCCGGACGTAATGCCCATATATAGATCATGCCTGATGAACCACAAGTATAGGTGATCAATCTTAGTCCTTTTGATAAGTAAGAGTGTCGAACCCAACGAGGAGCAGAAGGCAATGACACGCAGTTTTCAGCAAGGTATTCTCTTCAAGTGCTGTAAGTAAGAGTGATAGATAGTTTTGTAGCAAGATAATTCGGAACAAGTGACAAGTAACAAAAGTAGCAAGTGTGCAGTAAGGTAGCCCTATCCTTTTTATAGCAAAGGACAGTCCTGGAAGTTCTCTTATATAAAGCAAAGTGCTCTCGAGGACACATGAGAATTTCCATCTAGTCATGTTCATCATGTTGAGTTGATTCGTGTTTGTTACTTTGATAATTTAATATGTGGGTGAATCGGTGCTTAGGTGATGTTCTTACTTGAACAAGCAACCTACTTATAATTACCCTCTCTCGCAAGCATCCGCAACTACGAAAGAAGAATTAAGATAAATCTAACCATAGCTTGAAACATATGGATCCATATCAGCCCCTTACGGAATAACGCATAAACTAGGATTTAAGCTTCTGTCACTCTCGCAACCCATCATCTACTTATTACTCCACAATGCCTTCCCTTAGGACCAAAGTATGGTGAAGTGTCATGTAGTCGACGCTCACATGACACCACTAAAGGAAGCAACAACATACATATCATCAAAATATCGAACGAATACCAACTTCACATGATTACTTATAACAAGACTTCTCCCATGTCCTCGAGAACAAAAGTAACTACTCACAATCATCACCATGTTCAAGATCAAAGGTATAATGAATATGATAAATGATCTGAACATATTATCTTCCAGCAAATAAACCAACAAGCATCAACTACAAGATATAATCAACACTACTAGTAACCCACAGGTACCATTCTGAGGTTTTGAGACAAATATTGAATACAAGAGATGAACTAGGATTTCAGATGAGATGGTGTTGGTGAAGATGTTGATGAAGATTGGTCCTCCCATGAAGGAGGAAGCGTTGGTGATGACGATGTCTTCGATTTCCCCCTCCTGGAGGGAAGTTTCCCCAGCAAATCGCTCTGCCGGAGAGCAACAGGGCTCCTGCCTAGGGTTCCGCCTCGAGACGGCGGCGCTTTGTCCCGAAAGTACCCCTCTTATTTTTTTCTAGGTCAAAACCCTTAATATTGCAGAAGAAGGGCACCGGAGCCTACCTGTGGGCCTCCCAAGGCAAGAGGGCACGCCTAGGGGGATGGGCGTGCCCTGTTGCCTTGGAAGCAACAGGTGGCCCCCTCTGGTGGCTCTTGGCTCCAATAATTCTTATATATTCCATAAAAAAATGCCGTGAAGTTTCAGGTCATTTGGAGTCTAGAAATTTTCCAGCTTTTTCCATGGCCTTCAGGTCCAGAATTCCAGTTTCCGGCAATTTTCCTCTTTGTGTAAACCTTGCAAATTAAGAGAAAAAAAGCATTAGAATTGTATCATAAGTGGAATAATGACCAAACACGATATAATTATCAATAGGAATTCATGATGCAAAATGGACGTATGAATGCCATGAATAACGACATAATTATTTTCTTTTCTGTCAATTTCCCAACAGTAATTTGTGCACCCACAATATGGTCATGAGAGAGATGCCTCTAGTGAACGTTATGGCCCCTGGGTCCATCTTCGTATTTTATATATCAAAAACATACAAAGATATTTTATGTTATCTATTTACTTCTTATTAGTATATATTTATTCTACTATATCAAGATTTAATCCTTGCAGTTAACGAGTACAAGGGGCTTGGCAACCCTCTTGGCCGTGTTGGGTGCAAGTATTTTCTCTTGAGTGTGCATTAACTATTGACCGTGTGTTTGGATATCTTCCTATTGGTTCGATAACCTTGGTTCTTAATTGAGCGAAATACATGTTGCTACTTTACTACACCATCCCTTCCTCTTCGGGAAAAAATCCAACGCATCTACAAAGTAGCATGACGCGACACAAGAAAGCCTGCATATTCCATCGAATGAAAAATTTAGATCATCAAATCTCATATACAAGTTTTATACTTTTCTGCCTATAACATCATCATGCACTTTTTAACTGAATGAAAAACTGGGTTGACAATGGAGCGGGAGAGTGAGGAACGGGCGGTGGCTAGCTGGAGGAGGGAGGAGGCTTACCGAGGGCAGGAGGAGGAGGGAGGCATCAATGTGGCAAAAGCGGTGACGGCGCGATCAGGACGTAGGTGAGGGAGGGAGATAGTGGAGCGGGAGAGTGAGGAACGGGCGGCGGCTAAACGATAAGGGTTGGGCCCGCGCTACTGCTAAGCCCCTTAGCTGTAGCGCGGGGCGCCAACCCAACACTGCTGCTAGGCGTGGCCCGGGAGCTGGGCATGTGTATACACATAGCAGCGCGGGGTATAGACCTGTTCTATCTCGTTAGTCGTAGCGCGGGATTTATACCCCGCGCTGCTACTATTGCCAGTCCCGGGAGGCACGGTGGGGACCACTTAGTAGTAGCGCGGGTATCGTAGACCCGCACTGCTCATAATGTTCACCTGAAGCGTTGGGTTTTACCCCCACGCTACTGCTAAATAGCTGCAGCGCGTCATATCTACCCCACGCCACTATTACGTGATTGCCTATAGGGTTTTTCCTAGTAGCGACAGAAGCCTCTGTCCTAGGCGTCATCAATAGAGGATCAGCGGATGAGCTCCGGGAGGAATGCGAGCACAAGCGGCAGGAAAGGATGGCCCGGGCATCATGGTCGAAGAGGACATAACAAGCATGAGCAAATGAATGGCTTGAGGCAATTACTCTACCACCCTTCGTGCATAAACAAAGTATTGTTAAATGGTTGTTCTAGATCAATGGTACGAATCATTTAGAGGGAAAAGTACCTAAAAGTACTTAGTAGCACCTACAAATCACCGTATGGGTTAGAGTTTTTATTTTGGAAGGAATGCCATCATGGCTCACTTTATTGATGTCGAATAGCTGCTACATCATCCACAAGCAAGGAAATAATAAAACTAGGAGGTTCATCAACCCAAACATTTTGGTTGTGATCTGCCTCCCTAGCTAGACCGTGGGCAACAGAATTGGCATCCTTATTGCAAAATGGAAATTCTGCTCTACTAAAAGTAGTAATTTGAATATTAATATCCTCAAAGTATGGAGCAGCTACTGTTGAAGAAAAACCTCCTCCATGCATAGTCTCAATGGCCTCAAGACAATCAGACTGAAATATAATCATGTGAGAAGGCCATCTCATTTGCCATGCCTTCTTGTCTTTTTTGCGCATGCGAGTGGGCCCTCCGTCGTCTTCTTTTCTTTTTTATCGAACATGAATGGACCAAGATTATTAGGATCACAACCATTTAGGTGCTTCCCTAGTCCTTGGAGCCACGCACTTAGCGAAGGCGGCACCGATGGGTGGGGGGGGGGGCAATTGCCCCCAGCCTTGAAACTAAGTGGGAAGTTTGAGAAAATTTGGAGGGCTTTGATGATATTTTTTGCCCCCCTCCCTCATATCTGTATATTTTACTATTTGGCTCCAGTAAAATTTCTCTCTAGCTTCGTCAATGACAATATATAACATTCAAAGATAGTGCAAACAACCAAAGTAAAAAATCATGTATACTTGTTACTTTATAACAAAAGAGGGAAGACATAGCCTTTTGCATGCAATCCTCACACCAATTATTTACCTATTCCAAATAAACTATTAAATAATAACTTTGTAGCTTTATCAATGTTTTAAATAGCGGGCTATGCTATTTAGTGGCGACTCGGCCAGAAGCTATGAAAAGTTATGATACGTCTCCAACGTATCGATAATTTATGAAGTATTCATGCCATATTCATCTATGTTTACAATACTTTTATATGGCTTTGATACACTTTATATGATTTATTTAGAACTAACCCATGCTGACGCTGTTTTCAGCAGAATTACCGTGGTGTTGTTTTTGTGCAGAAAATGAAAATTCTCGGAATCGCGCGAAACTTTTTGGTGATTTTTTCTGGAACATATGAGCAACATTGGAGCAAAGAACCACCAGAGGAGGGCTGCCAGGGAGTCACTACCCAAGAGGGCGCGGCCTGGCCCTTGGCCGTGAGCTGTTGGGTAGAGGGGCCCTCGTAACTCCGTTTGACGTGATTCCAACGCTGAAAAATCCTATAAATACCAAAACCCCTAGAAGTTAACCTAGAACTTCCGCACCGCCGCCGCAACTCTCTGTATCGAAGAAATACCCATCTGGAGCCTTTCCAGTAACCTGTTGGAGAGGGGAAATCATCACCGGTGGCCATCTTCATCATCCCGGCGGAGAGCATGACGAGGAGTGAGTAGTTCACCCTCGGGGCTGAGGGTATGTACCAGTAGCTATGTGTTTAATCTCTCTCTCTCTCTCTCTCGTGTTCTTGAGATGCATGATCTTGATGTAACACGAGCCTCGTTAATATAGTTGGATCACATGATGTTCTTCCCTTGCTATCTTGATGTGATGAATTGAATCTTTCCCTTTGAGATCTCGTTATGTCGGATTGAATTTGAGAACACTTGATGTATGTCTTGCATGCGGATACCCGTAGTGACAATGGGGCATTCTATTGATTCACTTGATATATGTTATGGCATCAACTTGCGGACTCCGGTGACCTTGGGGATCTATGCATAGGGGTTGATTGCACGTTTTCATACTATGTTCTCCGATAGAAATCTTGGGATACTCTTTGAAGTTCTTTGTGTTGGATTGAATATGATGAATCTGAAATTGTTTGATGCATGTCGAATAATTAACCCACGGATACTTGTGGTGACATTGGAGTATCTAGGTGACATTAGGGTTGATTGATATCTATCATAGGTGTTATTTTTGTACGAACTCTAGGGCTGTTTGTGACATCCATAGAAATAGCCCAATAGATTGATCGGAAAGGATAAATTTGAGGTGGTTCTACTACCTACAACAATTTCATCTTTTGTTCTCCGCTAGATAGGAACTTTGGAGTAATTCTTTGTCGCACGTTGAGGGATGATCATGTGATTCTATTATGTTAGCATTGTTGAGAGATTGCACTAGTGAAAGTTTGAACCCTAGGCCTTATTTCCAAGCATTTATATAACATTTTGCTCGCTGTTTACTACTTGTTACCTTGCTGTTTTTATAATCTGAGATTACAAAAACCTATATCTACCATCCATATTGCACTTGTATCAACGTCTCTTCGCCGAACTAGTGCACCTATACAATTTACCATTGTATTGGGTGTGTTGGGGACACAAGAGATTTCTTGTATTTGATTGCAGGGTTGCTTGAGAGAGACCATCTTCATCCTACACCTCCCACGGATTGATAAACCTTAGGTCATCTACTTGAGGGAAAATTGGTACTGTCCTACAAAACTCTGCGCTTGGAGGCCCAACACGAGTCTACAAGAATAAAGTTGTGTAGTAGACATCAAGCTATAGCAGAGCTAAGCCCCATTTAGCGTTTTTCTTAAATCATGAAAAATTAAAACAATAAGTATATAATCATGCATCATATATGATATATTCACTAGTACATAAGAGGGCTTTGGTCCAGGCCGGGCCAGCCCATTAGTCCCGGTTCACTCACGAACCGGGACCAATGGGGGCATTGGTCCCGGTTCGTGAGGCCAGGGGGCCGACCGGGCCTCGTGGGGCATTGGTCCCGGTTCGTATGATCCCTTTGGTCCCGGTTCCAGACACGAACCGGGACCAATGGGCCTCGCTCCTGGCCCACAACCATTGGTCCCGGTTCGTGGCTGGAACCGGGACCAAAGGGGGTCCTTTAGTCCCGGTTCCAGCCACGAACCGGGACCAATGAGATGCCTATATATACCACCTCGCCAGCGAGCAGAGCACTCCACACTGCTCTGTTTTTCTGGCCGGCGAGGGGAGAGCTTTGTGGTGCTCTAGCTCACCTCCTATGCACATGAGGTGTTCGATGAAATGCCCGAGCCACACTTAAGCTTTCTGCTCTCGAAGCTCCTTGTCCAAGCTCCATTTTTCTCAAGATTTGTTTAGGTTTGGCGGTCCGTCCTGTCCCGTCCCCGTCCTCACCGCCGTCAATCGCCCGCGTCCATCTCGGCGCCGGCACCACCGTGGTTAGCCTCTTCTTCTTATCTTCTTTCTAAAAGAAAAAAGTTCTTACTTGTATCATTTAGATAGATACTTGTGTAATTTTCTTACTTTTATTATTGTTTGTTATTATATAGTGCCATGGTCATGGTATCCGCCCACGTCGGCCCTCGTCCGGTCTATGATTCGGATGTGGTATATATTATCTTTTATAACTATTTGTTTTATTTAGTGTTTATGACAATTATGCCGACCAACGTGACATAGATGTGTTTATCTAGGAGGTATGTGAACCGGAAATTCCAACCGACCCTCTTGTCGAGAGGTTAAATTTAGTTGAAAAAGAAAACGAGGATTTGAAAGAAAAATTGAAAAGAATTGAGGAGGAGAAGATGAAATTGGAGTTGCATGTTGCCGATGTCGTCGATGACCACAAGATCAAGATGGATGCAATGCGCTTGAAGATTAGAAAGATAAGAAAATATGCCATTGATAATGAGGCTTGGTATCAATATGCTGTTGGATCAATTGTTACCTTAGTTGCCATTATGATCGCATTTGTTGTTGCATTTAAATGTTTTACATAGTTGTATGTTAGTTTCAATTTATGTTTTAATTAGATGTTCTAGAGAGCTGTATGTTGTTCTATGAAAACTATGTGTGAACTTTATGTATTTATTTTTTCAATAATAACATTTGATCACTTCTCTATTCATTTGCCCTCGTCCGGTCTATGATTCGGATGTGGTATATATTATCTTTTATAACTATTTGTTTTATTTAGTGTTTATGACAATTATGCCGACCAACGTGACATAGATTTTTTAATCTAGGAGGTATGTGAACCGGAAATTCCAACCGACATAGAAATTCTTGTCGAGAAGTTAAATTTGGTTGAAAAAGAAAACAAATACTTGAAAGAAAAATTACAAAGAGTTGAAGAGGAGAAGATGAAGTTGGAGTTGCATGTTGCCGATGTCGTCGACGATCACAAGATCAAGATGGATGCAATGCGCTTGAAGATTAGAAAGATTAGAAAATATGCCATTCATACTGAGGCTTGGTATCATTATGCCGTTGGATCAATTGGTACCTTAGTTGCGGTTATGATCGCATTTGTTGTTGCATTTAAATTTTCTAGTTTCAATGTATGTTTTAATTAGATGCTCTAGAGAGCTATATGTTGTTCAATAATGAGAACTATGTATGAACGTTATGTATTTATTTTGGTCACTACTGTACTTTGGCTTTAATGTGATGATGAATTTCTATTAATTTGGTCACTTCTCTATTCATGATATGCAAGCAGATGAACCGGCAATGGATGTATGGTGACCGACGCACCTCCGAGTATATTGAGGGCCTGCATAATTTTCTCGAAGCGGCTGAGGCAAACAAGCAGAATGGTTTTATGCATTGTCCATGTACTGTCTGTGAGAATACGAAGGCTTTCTCCAACTCTAAAACCCTTCACTTCCACCTGCTTGAGAAGGGTTTTATGCCACACTATAATGTTTGGACCAAGCACGGAGAAAGAGGGGTTATGATGGAAGACAACGAAGAAGAAGAGGATGACGACAACTACCCGCCCCCTGAATACGGTGATGCTGCAATGGGGGAAGCTGAAGATCAAGAGGAACCAGACGATGTGCCCGATGATGATCTTCGCCGGGTCATTGTTGATGCACAGAGAGAATGCGAAAGTGAAAGGGAGAAGTTGAAGTTCGATCGCATGTTAGAGGATCACAAAAAAGGGTTGTACCCAAATTGCGAAGATGACAACAGAAAGCTCGGTACCACACTGGAATTGCTGCAATGGAAGGCAGACAATGGTGTATCTGACAAGGGATTTAGTTCGCTACTGAAAATAATGAAGAAGAAGCTTCCAAAGGATAACGAATTGCCCGGCAGTACGTACGAAGCAAAGAAGGTTCTATGCCCTCTAGGACTGGAGGTGCAGAAGATACATGCATGCCCTAATGACTGCATCCTCTACCGCGGTGCGTACGAGGATTTGAACGCATGCTCGGTATGCGGTGCATTGCGGTATAAGATCAGAAGAGATGACCCTGGTGATGTTGAGGGCCAGCGCACCGGGAAGAGGGTTCCTTCCAAGGTGATGTGGTATGCTCCTATAATACCATGGTTGAAATGTCTGTTCAGAAACAAAAAGCATGCTGAGTTGATGCAATGGCACAAAAAAGACCGTAAGAAAGACAGGAAGTTGAGAGCACCCGCTGACGGGTCGCAGTGGAGAAAGATCGAGAGAAAGTGGAGCGACTTTACAGGTGACCCGAGGAACGTATGGTTTGGTTTAAGTGCAGATGGCGTTAATCCTTTTGGGGAGCAGAGCAGCAAGCATAGCACATGGCCTGTGACTCTATGTATGTATAACCTTCCTCCTTGGTTGTGCATGAAGCGTAAGTTCATTATGATGCCAGTGCTCATCCAAGGCCCTAAGCAACCCGGCAATGACATTGATGTGTATCTAAGGCCATTAGTTGATGAACTTTTACAGCTATGGAATGGAAGAGGTGTACGTGTGTGGGATGAGAACGAACAGGAGGAATTTGACCTACATGCGTTGCTGTTTGTAACCATCAACGATTGGCCTGCTCTCAGTAACCTTTCAGGACAAACAAACAAGGGATACCACGCATGCACACACTGTTTAGATGACACCGACAGTATATATTTGGACAAATGCAGGAAGAATGTGTACCTGGGGCATCGTCGATTTCTTCCGACCAACCATCAATGTCGAAAGAAAGGAAAGCATTTCAAAGGTGAGGCAGATCACCGGAAGAAGCCCGCCCTCCGTACTGGTGATCACATACTTGATATGGTCAATGATTTACAAGTAATATTTGGAAAGGGTCCTGGCGGACTATCTGTTCCGATTGACGATGCGGGACGCGCACCCATGTGGAAGAAGAAATCTATATTTTGGGACCTACCCTATTGGAAAGACCTAGAGGTCCGCTCTGCAATCGATGTGATGCATGTGACGAAGAATCTTTGTGTGAACCTGCTAGGCTTCTTGGGAGTGTATGGGAAGACAAAAGATACACCGGAGGCACGGGAGGAACAGCAACGTGTGCATGAAAAAGACGGCATGCATCCAAAGCAGTATGAAGGTCCTGCCAGCTACGCTCTTACCAAAGAAGAGAAGGAAATCTTCTTTGAATGCCTGCTCAGTATGAAGGTCCCGTCTGGCTTCTCGTCGAATATAAAGGGAATAATAAATATGGCAGAGAAAAAGTTCCAGAACCTAAAGTCTCATGACTGCCACGTGATTATGACGCAACTGCTTCTGGTTGCATTGAGGGGGCTTCTACCGGAAAACATTCGATTAGCCATTGTGAAGCTATGTGCATTCCTCAATGCAATCTCTCAGAAGGTGATCGATCCAGAAATCCTGCCAAGGTTAAGGAGTGATTTGGTGCAATGTCTTGTTAGTTTCGAGCTGGTGTTCCCACCGTCCTTCTTCAATATCATGACGCACGTCCTAGTTCATCTAGTCGACGAGATTGTTGTTCTGGGCCCTGTATTTCTACACAATATGTTCCCCTTTGAGAGGTTCATGGGAGTCTTAAAGAAATATGTTCGTAACCGCGCTAGGCCAGAAGCAAGCATCTCCATGGGCCATCAAACAGAGGATGTCATTGGGTTTTGTGTCGACTTCATTCCTGACCTTAAGAAGATTGGTCTCCCTCAATCACGGTATGAGGGGAGACTGAATGGAAAAGGCACGCTAGGAGCGCACTCAATAATATGTAGGGACGGGCATTCTTGGTCTGAAGCACACTACACAGTTCTACAGAATTCTACCTTGGTGACCCCGTATGTCGATGAACACAAGAATATTCTGCGCTCCAAACACCCGGAGCAGTGTGACGACTGGATTACATATGAACACATCAGGACTTTCAGCAGTTGGTTGCAAACACGTCTCATGGGTGACAACACTGTTTCTGATGAGTTGTACTCGTTGGCCAGGGGACCATCTTTGACTGTATTGACTTACAAAGCGTACGAGATAAATGGGAATACATTTTACACGATCGCCCAAGATCAAAAGAGCACCAACCAAAACAGCGGTGTCCGCTTTGATGCAGCAACCAATAGGGGAAATGACACATATTATGGTTACATAGTGGACATATGGGAACTTGACTATGGACATGATTTCAAGGTCCCTTTGTTTAAGTGCAAATGGGTCAATCTGTCGAGAGGCGGGGTACAGGAAGACCCACAGTACGGAATGACAACAGTGGATCTGAACAATCGTGGGTACACAGACGAACCATTCGTCCTAGGCAATGATGTGGCGCAGGTTTTCTATGTGAAGGACATGTCTACCAAACCGAGAAAAAGAAAAGATAAGGAAGCGAATACATCATACGATGAGCCAAAGCGCCACATAGTTCTTTCAGGGAAAAGAGACATCGTGGGATTGGAGGGCAAGACAGACATGTCTGAAGATTATGAAAAGTTTCATGAAATTCCTCCCTTCAAAGTCAAGGCTGACCCAAGCACCCTCTTAAACGATGAAGATTATCCATGGTTACGGCGCAATAAGCAAAGGACACAAGCGAAGAAAAAGTGAAGACTTTCTCTCCACAACTATATCATTGAAGTTACATGTGAAGAAATGAAATGCCTTTTGTAACAGATGAGTTTTCGTATGAAATCCTAATTAATACTTCGAAAGAGATTGTCCGTTTTGTCCGCCAATTGAGCATCATCCTTTCTATTTGTCTTTTGTTTCTTTCTAAGTGTCTTTGTAAAAATGGAGTTGGAAAAATGAAATATACCGTCGGAAAATGAAAGGATTTCTAGATAGATCAACAAAACACACGGTTTCCCCTGCATACAGCCCGACGGTGGCTCGTGAGTGCCCGCATATGAAATGCACCGTCGGACCATATGCAGGGAATCCGAATGATTTGCATTCGGTCGATGAACTGCAGGATTTCTAGATAGATCAACAAAACACACGGTTTCCCCTGCATACAGCCCGACGGTGGCTCGCTAGTGCCCGCATATGAAATGCACCGTCGGACCGTATGCAGGGAATCCGAATGATTTGCATTCGGTCGATGAACTGCAGGATTTCTAGATAGATCAACAAAACACACGGTTTCCCCTACATACAACCCGACGGTGGCTCGTGAGTGCCCGCATATGAAATGCACCGTCGGACCGTATGCAGGGAATCCGAATGATTTGAATCCGAATGAGTACACAAACTAAGTGTCCGAGAGGTGGGCTATATATAGGTTCGTGTGCCTCTTTAGTCCCGGTTGCTAGCACGAACCGGGACTAGTCGTTATAGTGCTGATCCAACAGCTCACAAGCGCTTGAAAGAAACACACGATCCGTGTGCTTCTTCCTGAATGGTGCATTTTGAACACACAAAAAGTCTGGAGTTCAAATAAGTTCAAAAAAATGAAATCCCTTTGTAACAGATGAGTTTTCGTCCGAAACCCTGATACTTCGAAAGAGATTGTCCATTTTGTACACGAAGTGCATCCAGTTTTTGCCGTAACCCTCTCAACTTTTTAGCACATGCTATGTGAGTGAAATGATGATACCATGCCAACTTTCAACCTGTTCAGAGTTCATTTGTAGTGTTTTTCAATTTCAGGGTCATTTAGCTTAAAAAAAACAGTAAATGCATTAAAAATAGGAAATGAAGTCAGAAAGAGTTGAAAATTGATTTTATAAACCTCTAGTATTTATGAAACTAATTTTTTTCAGAAACTTTAATAGCAAACTAAAATAACAAAATCTGTTTTTGGTTAAAACAGACATTTAAAATAACCTAAAAATTACCAAATTGAATATAATGATAAAACACAGTAATATTAAATAGCAGGAAAAAGAATCACTCAAAAAAATCTATTTTTATAGTAAAGTTATTCACAAACTAGTTATTCACACCAATTTAAGAGAATTCAAATTTAAACTATTCAAATTTGGAAACTAATGGCACTAACAGAAAGTTTATAATTTTTGTGACCTAAAAGCAAAAAGAATCACTGAAAAACTGTAAGTAGAAACAAAAGAAAATAAATAAAGCAAAAAAGAAAACAAAAAAAGTAGAAAAAAATTAAAAAAAATGCCGCCTACTAGGCCACAACGGCCTGAATACGACTAGAAACCCAACCAGCAAGTTGGGCCAGGATTCAGGCCCGCAGAAGTCCTAGAAGGCCCACAGGCAGAGGTGTGTGCAATTAGGCCCGTAAGCCTGCTGTTGAGAGGAGCTCGAGAGGTTGTGCGCAGCAGCGCTTATAAACCGCTCTCGAGCCCTCTCAACTAGCGAGGTGGGACTAAACATTTGGCCCCGGGCAGCACCACCCTTTGGTCCCGGTTGGTGGCACCAACTGGGACCAATGCCCACCTTTGGTCCCGGTTGGTGCCACCAACCGGGACCAAAGGTCCCTGTTTCCCGCCCTTTGGGCTGACGAAAAGAGACCTTTGGTCCCGGTTGGTGGCACCAACTGGGACCAAAGGTGGGCATTAGTCCCGGTTGGTGGCACCAACCGGGACCAAAGGCTCTGGGTATATAAGCCCACACTTAGCAGTTTCTCCAAATCGTGTTCTTCTCCGCCCGACGCCCTGCTCCTCGTCGCCGTCGCCGCCGAGCCCTGCCCCGACGCCGTCAGGCTGCTCCACCTCGCCGTCGTCGCCGTCGCCGAGCTGCCCCCGACGCCGTCCCCGCACCCACTGTGAGCCGCCTCGCCGTTCCCCTCCTCTCCTCCCCCCCCGCGCCCCGACGCCGTCGCCCGCCGCGCCGTTCCCCTCCTCTCCTCCTCCCCCCCCCCCCCGCGCCCCGACGCCGTCGCCCGTCGCGCCGTTCCCCTCCTCTCCTCCTCCCCCCCCCGCGCCCCGACGCCGTCGCCCGCCGCCCTCTGCTTGTCGCGCCCCGTCGCCCGTCGCCCGCCGCGCTCTGCGAGCCGTAGCTCTGCTTGTCGCGCCCCGTCGCCCCTCGTCCGCCATCGGGAAGGGCCTCGCCGCCTTAACTCCGGCGACGCTGACGTGGCGCCGTCAGTAGCCCCCCTTCCCATGGCTTGCGCGGTACTACCGCTTGTGAATTTTTTTTGCGGGCATGTATATGTGTATATGTTCATGTATATGTTTTTTTCATGTATATGTGTATATGTTCATGTATATATGTGTATATGTTCATGTATGAGATGAGATAGATAGATAGATAAATTTTCATGTGTATATGTTCATGTATGAGATGTATATGTGCACTTTTGTATACAAACTTTGTTGTTTTTCATATGTACGAAAATGCAAGCCTTTTTTGGAAGGTAGTTTTTTTGTTAAATGAAAATGTTGGCATCGGCTCTATCATCACGTTGGCATCGGGCATGTATATAGAAGTGTTGTCGAGGCCACCCCAAACCCTAGAAGTGTTGTCGAGGCCACCCCAAACGGATCCGGAATTTGTCGAGGCCACCCAAATTTACCAAGTTAAACGAGTTAAATGAGTTAAAAGAGCGTTGTCGAGGCCACCCCAAACCCTAGAAGAGTTGTCGAGGCCACCTGTACCCCCTCCCCAATAACTTCGACATGAGGGGGGACGTCGGACATGAGGGGTTAGCGTCGTTGTCGTCTACCCCCTCCCCGATAACTTCGACATGAGGGGGGACGTCGGACATGACATGAGGGGTGAGCGTCGTTGTCGTCTACCCCCTCTGGTAACATAGATAACTCCGGTAACATAGATTTATCAAGAATGCCCCCATTATGGATGTGCACAAGTTGATCCAATTTTTTCATATGTACGAAAATGTAGAGTGAAAACGAAAACAAACATATAAGAAAAAACTTCGACATGAGGGGGGGGGGGGCGATATACCCCCTCCCCGATAACATTTTTTTTCTAAGTTACTAAGGTAAAATGTTCACCCCCCCTCTCGATATATCGGGCGACCAACTCTCGAGGCCACCCAAACCCTAGAAAAAAAGCATTGTCGATATACCCCCTTCCCGATAACATTTTTTTTCTAAGTTATACTAAGGTAAAATGTTCACCCCCCTCTCAATATACCGGGCGACCAACTCTCGAGGCCACCCGAACCCTAGAAAAAAAGCGGTAACTTCGACATGAGGGGGGACGTCGATCAACCCCCTCTCGCCCGAACAAGTCTATGTATCATTTTATATCGCGATGGACATATATCAAAGTTTGATCATATGTCAAAGTTTGAATTTTGACATATGCAACATTTGATCATATATCAAAGTTTGATCATATGTCAAAGTTTGAATTTTGACATATGCAACATTTGATCATATGTCAAAGTTTGAATTTTGACATATGCTACAATATTTGATCATATGTCAAAGTTTGACTTTTGACATAGATTTATCAAGAATGCCCCCATTATGGATGTGCACAAGTTGATCCAATTTTTTTCTGATCTCATCTATATATATATTCTTCTATATGTCACATTGTCTGTCAAAGTATTGAAGAAATCCATGGCTTCATCATTAGCCGGTAGTAACATGCGTATGATGCTACGAAGCTCTTCAAAGTTGTTTTGGAACGGAGTTTCGGATAGAATAATTCGCTTTTTGGTACGAATTTCAGCAAAGGCCTTCCAAATAGCGATATTCGGAAGGCTCTTGCTGAACTTCGTACCAAAAAGCTAATTAATTATCCTATCCCGGACTCCGTTCCAAAACAATTTTGGAGAGCTTCGTACCATTATGCGCCTATTACTTCCGGCTAATGATGAAGCCTTGGTTTTCTTCAATCCTTTGACAGTACTAGACAACGTGACATATAGAAGGGTAGATGAGATCAGGAAAAACATGGACCATTTTCTGCACATTCAGAATGGCGACATTTTGTTAAATCCCTTAAAGGTTAAGAGAATCCCTTGTTTGACATTCATGAGAGAGGCGGTCCGGACGTCGGACATTCATGAGAGAGGCGGTCCGGACGTCGGACATTCATGTTTGTATATTAATTGCCATGTTGTAATATTTGCAGAAACTATGGATCAAAGAGACTTGGAACAAGAACAGTTGTTGGGGGATATAATCCGCGACGGACGTGATGTCTTGTCGTATCTCAACGACACCGATGGTCTGGAAGGAGAGGATGACGGCTCCGGTGATCGAACAATGGAGGAGGAAGGACATGATCATGATGGCTCCGGGGACCGAATGCCGGAGGACGGAGCTGTTGGAAAGTCCGGCGAGGTATATATATTAATTAAGCCTGTGCTGACTAGCCAATTGATGCATTAATTGTTTTGATATATTAACTCTTCTTTCTTCTTTTCTAGCCCTCCGGATCGAGCCAAACTTCGGTAACGAGACGAGGCCCGAAGAAGAGGTTGCAGAAGGATGAAAAGTTCACGATCACAGCACTCGCGCACGATGGCCATCCGATTGAACCCAAGCGGACCAAGGACGCATTTTCTGCTCAGTGCGGAGCTATTGTTAGGGACGACATCCCGATCAGCATCAAGCAATGGAATAAGCCTAAGGACGGCGCCCCTGAAGGTGATTATGTCACCGATAGACAGAAAGATGATCTTTGGACCGTGCTGAAGGCAAATTTCACCCTACCGCCAGAGGAGGATCCGAATAAGCCAGTTATAGAGCCACTGGTCAAGGCGTGTGCTCTTAAGAAGATGGCAGATCTATTCAGGAGGTGGAAGAAGGAGTTGAAATCAAAGTTTGTCGACAAAGGGGAGACTCCAGAATTCAGGGGCCAATATGAGAAGATAAGAGATCACTGGCCCGCATTTGTGGCCTACAAGACATCGGACAAGAGTAAGAAAATGTC
This sequence comes from Elymus sibiricus, assembly GCA_039707655.1. NCBI lineage: Eukaryota > Viridiplantae > Streptophyta > Magnoliopsida > Poales > Poaceae > Elymus > Elymus sibiricus. Next base: position 20,339,960 of record CM077675.1, read on the forward strand.
AGAGACAAACAAGATCAATGCTGCAAAGAAGCAGTATCACCATCACACGGGGTCAGGTGGCTACCTCAGAGCCCGGCCGTTGTGGGACAAAGCTGAGAATGACCTGATTGCTAAAGGGGTCGTACCACAGACATTGAACTGGCCAGACCGTTCAAGGACTTGGTTCTTCGGGGTTGGGGGAACTTTGAACCCTAAAACAGGGAAGTGCCGATGTACGGACGAGCAACTTGCAATACCCGTCACGAAGCTTCAGGAGTATATCACCGCAGCGCAGGAAGGGACGTTCATTCCCGACAGAGAGAAGGACGAGCTGACTCAGGCCCTAGGGAATGATGAGCACCCTGGACGAACACGAGGCACACCAGGCTCCGTTCCGTGGAAGGTTGGGTTTCCTGGCGCAGGCGGTTACAGAAGCCGGGAGAGAAAGAGGAAAGCAGAGCTGAGCGAAATGCAGAAGCTCAATGCAAGACTACAAAAGCTAGAGGAAGCTAAGAGCCAGCGAGCTGCCGGCCAACCATCTCAGCGGCACGAAGCTACCCCAGAAGCTACCCCGCCATCTCAGCGGAGAAGCAGCGTGGCTTCCACGGAGCCCATTCAGCCTGACTTCACGGCTCCTAGCTACCCCGTGGATACTATCACGGAGGCTCAACATTGCGAGCTTATGACGAAACATCGGAACCTCACTTTGAAGGCGGCTGTCGGCTCTGTTGCACCTCCTCAACCCAACGGAACTTTTCACTGCTCACCGATTCCACATGGCTATGCTGTTGTGACGGTGGATGAAGTAATGGAGGGATTTGAGGAGCTCGAGCTTGAACACTCTACAGGTGAAGGGGAGAATCATCTGGTTCATGCTCTGAGGAGTACATGTCTATGGCAGAAGGAGTACATCAAGCTTCCAAACTGGACGCCTCCGCCTCCTCCTCCTCCTCCGGTGAGACAGGGCACTCCGCCTCCTCCTCCTCCTCCTCCGGCGAGTGATCAGGGCACCCCGCCTCCTTCTTCGCCTCCTCCGACGCGTGAGGGCACTCTGCCTCCTCCTCCTCCGGCGAGTGATCAGGGCACCCCGCCTCCTTCTCCGGCACGTTGGAGCAGTACGCCTCCTCCTCAGCAACGGCGGAAGACAGACGCCGCCGCTCCGGCTCCTCCGGCGCGTCGGAGCACTCCGCCTCCTTCTCCGACTCGTAAGCAACGACGGAAGGGAGACGCCGCCGCTCCGGCGGCTAGCAGTACAAGCAGAGGCAGGAGGGAATACAGATACTGTCCCCGATCTCTCAAGCCTCTGGAAAAGTTACCATATGAGAGGACAGAGTCTGAAAACGAGGATATATGTCAGGAGCAATTGAGGGCCCATTTTGCAAAGAAAACTTCACCTCCGAAGGAGAAGCTAGATCCGGTGAAAGTGAAGCGCACTATCGATGCCCTGAAGCGACCACCACCGCCTCCGCTGGATTCCAACTATGTCCGGATTATTAAAAAGACATATGAAGAAGCGCGGCGGTCGGGAAGTACTTCTAGTGATGCAAGGTTAGCAGAACGAAGAAGTGGGAAAACAATTCCCCAGCTCGGCGAACATGAGAAGCAATCGTGCCCCCCGCTCAAGGTGTCTAGCGATATCGTCGCTAATCATCCGGGGATGGTGCCCGGTACCAATCCTGGTGATTACTTGGGGGATGATGTAATTTTTCAAACGGCTGAGGTAACAGAAGAATATGAATACTTGCACGGGAAGCCTCTCGTCAAACCTGATCATCCTCCTCTAACAACGATGATGTACAAATTGCATGAGTGGTACATGAAAACCTGCAGGGAGTCTGGGAGAGACACTATGTATCTGGCAGTGAAACCAGAGCACGAATTCATTGGACTTTCCGTGATGCCTGTTGAATTTGTGGAGTTATTTCAGTTATACAATCAACGGGCCCTCGACAAACAACTCATGACTGCCTACTGTCTGTAAGTATTACTTCTATAGTTAAGTCTCTAGCTCAGCTTGTTCATTGCATGTATATATAATTATCCTCACTATATTATGCAGATTGAAGATCGTCGAATGCAAAAAACTAGGAATCTTCGACGTTGGGTTCATTAACCCAGATGCCGTAAATGAATGGACGGTACGAAACTCAATCAAAGAGACCGAGAAAAACTTGCTAAAGTCGTTCCTTATACATCAAAACAAAAGGGAAATACTCTTTCCTTACAACTTCAAGTGAGTGTTGCTGTCTTCTCTGTATACTCGATTTCGCTTACTCGAGGTTAAGTAATGTAATTGATGAGTTATATATGCGTGCGCAGTTACCACTTTATTCTGCTATCCATTAAGCTTGACGGGGCATTAGTAACTGTCTTAGACTCGAGACGTAAAGATCCCAAGAGTTATGCGGACATGACTGCAATGCTCAAGAAGTAAGTTCAGTCAATACCGGGACCATATCGGCATGCAACTTTCGTTAATTTCCTGATATCAAGTAATTATTTTCTTTGCCTGGCAGGGTTTGGAAGAAGTTCACCCGAAAGGTTCCCGGTCTAAACTCGGAGTTGCGATTTACGCACCCCAAAGTAAGTAGTACTAGCTAGTTCCGCGCATCTCTAATTGATTCAAATTTTCATCAATATATCATTACCATGCTTGCTTATCAGTTTGACTGAACTCTATTCTCGTAAAGTGCTTGTACCAGAAAGAAGGGACTTCTTTATGTGCATACTACGTATGCGAGTTCATTCGCCACTCGACCTCTGAGCAGGGCTTCTCTGACAAACAATTTGAAGTACGTAAATAATATTCACAATTTTATTTTATATATTACCATCAATTGTGTTGAGTTTTATTCATATATATGCATGTATTGACCCCCTTCTTTAAATTAGATCTGGCAGATGCGGGATGAACTCCTACCACATGATCGCATACGAGCAATTCAAGAGGAATTGGCGAGATTCTTTCTTGACCACGTCATATCTAAAGACGGAGAATACCATTCGAATATATGATGTTAGGGATTGTAAAAGATGTTAGGGATTGTAAAAGATGTTATATTGTATATATGTAGTAGCGTCGGATAGATATACGATAACTTGTTGTTCGACCAATCTCTCCGGAGAAAGAGAGGTCGATCACTTCTCTCTGTATATGTTCATGACGATCTTATGTACTTACTGGTTCCTTCATTTGCTTACTACCTAGCGTGTCGAGTTCTCTCTATACGTATAGTACGTAGCGTCGACCAAGCACGGAGATAAGAGAGGTCACTTCTCTCTAGGTAGCTATTAGCTAGCTAACACAATATATGAAACCCCCAAATTAACCCTCCAAAACCCCCAACCCCGCCCCCCCCTTTCAAAAAAAAAAACCTAGCTCCTGAGCTGCTGACGCGTGGATGCTTATTGGTCCCGGTTGGTATTACCAACCGGGACTAAAGGCCCTCCTGCCTGGGCTCGCCGCAGCGGCCACGTGGAGCACCATCTGTCCCGGTTCGTAAGCGAACCGGGACTAAAGGTATTGGGCTTTAGTCCCGACCCTTTAGTCCCGGTTCCAGAACCGGGACAAATGGGCCTCTGGAACCGGGACAAAAGGGACTTTTTCCACTAGTGATTGCATATACTTGACATATACGCATGTTCGCACATCAAAACGCGAGTACCAATCAGATGTCCTAATTCAATAACCAAGCTTCACATCAATGCATCATATATATCATAAACAAGAACAAATGATAGTGCAGAATTATGGTTTTGTATAGCGGTTTAGCGGGCTAAATGACTCCAAATTTAGCGTTATAGCGGGGAATAGCGGTCTATTAGTGTCATTTTCAATTTAGCACTAAAAGTGCAGAGCTTTAGCGGGAGAGCTCTCAAAGGCTATAGCGGGGCTATAGCGAAGCTATAGCCGGCTATTTAAAACACTGAGCTTTATATGCGGCTTCATTTTTTATGGAAAGATTGAACAAAATTAACATGTAAATTCCACAAGTTTTTAACAAGTACATTAAGCAAAACAAGTTGCTCACAATTGAAAGAATTCTTTTCTGTGGTGTAGCTGGTTTGTAAGATATTATGTAGTGTTTGGTACTTTACTTTGCCTGGTGACTTTATCTATAAAGTCGGACGCATGCCTTTTATCTAAAAAAAGTTTTCTTTTCTTATGTTATATGAATCTCATCCTTCTTTTTAGGATTACTGGTGGAGTGTGAAATCCTCTTTTAATCAGTTGGAACAGAAGGCGGTTTATCTTAACCAGTGTCTCTCTAAATAGAAGGCTCTGTGAGACAAGTAGTAGGAGTTCTAATTGCTTGTGTTTTGCGGGTGTCGTTGAAGAAATTGCATCATTTTATGAGATGATGTTGATCAATCAAGGCACATCTAACCTTCAAGGAGATTGCACAGCGAGATTTGGCCTTTAGGCCTAGAGTTATTGAAACACAAGAGTAATTCACATGTGGTTTTACTCTACCTGGTTCGTATGATGTATACTTCAAAATAATTACGTAAAAAATTAAGGCTATTTGTGAATTATGGTGATGTTTAGATCAAGCTATACTATTCGCCGGAAAATTTAATGCGCTTTGAACCGATACATTGGCCCTGTTTTGTTTGTTTACTGATTGCTGCCAAAGTTTGATGCTTTTGATCAGGTTATGATTGAGAGAGATGCAATCGCCACTGTCGACACATTTTTTCATCAAACATTTTATCTCTAAGATTAATATCAGTTCTCAGTAGCAGCGTGTCACTACCCATCCAGTACGGAGCCATGCTCGTCAGTCTTGGATCGGGCCACCACAAGGTACAGGTAAGATCAATGTAGATGGTGTTGTGGGAAGTTACGGAGATCGAGGTGCAGCCACATCGGTATGCCGGGATCACCTAGTAAATTACTCGGGCTCGTCGTCGATCACCTTCATGGGCATCACGGACGCGCCCACTTTAGTAGCTCTTGCATGTCATGAAGCTTTGGCTTTGGTGAACGATCTGACCATCTCTCGGGTCCTAGTGTCCTCGGATTGCGCATCGGCAGTAAGAAACGTTGAAGCTCATGGTGGCGGGCGGCATGGTGCAGTTATAAAAGAGATTCGAGTTAGCTCACTAGAGTTTGATGAATGTAACTTTACGCATGAAAGTAGGCCTAGAAACTTTGAGGCTGATAGCCTAGCTAAATTTCCTCGGTCTTTTTTTTTCTTTTTTTTCTTGAGGATCCATTTCCTCCGTCTTTAGGTGTAGGAAGGCATCTGTGGTTTCTTCATCCACATAACGTTAAAACGTTTTTTTGTTGAGCATGCATACATGAATAAAGAGTCGTTACACCCCTAAAGAAAAACTAACACACACAGAAATATCTACTTGGGATAAAGACGAGTTGCCGCAGTCGTTAGCAAGAACGCCAGCTCAAACAGCGACAGCAATGGGGAGGAGAAAAGTAAGGGTTGACGGACTCGAGGTCTTCGCTGCAAGTTTGTATTTATTTTTTGAGGTGAAGATGATATGCAAGTGTAGTGTGGACGTGAGGCTGCTGTGAGTGTCTTTTTAAACCCCTGGGGCCTCAGCAAACCGAGCATCATCCTCACGCTTCACGGATCTCATGTAATACTGGGAAAAGAGGAGAAGGCTGTCGTCGTATTGTGACCTCCGGCGAGAAGCAACGGGTACATGTCTTTCCTCTCTTCTCCATACTGTTATTCATAGAGTAGTTTGCTTGCTTTTTTGCAGGTGTAATATGAGTTTTATTCCCAAGTTAATTCTGAGGATTCCACAAAGTACGTACGTACTATATTCACGTGATGGCTAGCCGTTAGGGCATCTCCAACGCCGATCCGTAAATTGTCCGGACGTGGTCCACGGACATGATACGGGAGAAAGCCATTCAACGCTAATTACAAAGTATCCGGCTAGGAGAAGAAAAACTATGTAGGAACCATGCATGTGGTGGGATATTGTGATGTGGTGTCCGGTTGAAACGAGAGAGAGGAGAGGAGGACCATGCATGTGTGGAGAAAGAGAAGAGAGGAGGACCACGCCAAGGCTTTTGGTTGGTCAAGTGGATATCCGGACTCCCGCAAATCTCCCAAGTTTGTCTTCACTTTACCGGAAAACGGACGTCCGGACCACTTCGCAGACCGATGCAGGACCGCGTTGGATTGCAAAAGTGAATAAAAGTTTTCGATTGGACATATACCGGAGTTTTGCGGGTCTCCCTTAGAGATGCCCTTAGCAGACATTTTGGCGTGGATCGAGGGCATGATTTTGCCGTAATTTAATTTCACGTGCTTGTTCATATGTTTGGGCTATCCACGAACACCACCACCCACCCCCCAAAGTTAGCCCACATATGGAGAGAAAATGGGTGATTTTTTTTTTTGAAAAGGAGAAAATGGGTGATGTCTGAACGTTCAGACACCCCGCCACATCGGACCCGACCCATCTTGGACCACTATCCTTTTCTCCGTCACCATTAATCATATGCATGTGTCCGCACAAATATCGGAGAACACGACTGCATGCACAGACAAATAAAGGCTTGGAGCGGACATGATTCGACACGCCTACACATTGTCCGCAAACTAACGAGGGGTCAAATTAGCCCAAGATGAATTGAAGATGCTCTTAATCACACATCTTTCAACAACCACCCCCTAAAACCCATGATAATTAAGGTGCTAGAAGCCACCACCCATACAATATATAACTGATTGCTAAGGATACAAGCCAACATCAATTATTGACTGATAAGAGCATCTCTTAACTTCTTCTATGCCTCATTATACGTAACTCCTTATAATTTAAGGAGTTACTAGTAAAAGTGCCCGTGCGTTGCACCGGGTTAGATTGCCGACTTTCGGTTCATGAATTTTGTATTTGAAAAGCTCCCGCCTCCCCTCATGTCCTCCGTCAAAATCTACTTAAACTCCGCACCGCTATTGAAGTACAAGTAGATATGCGAACATAGTACGACAATCCATCATTGCAACAAATACCTATAATATCTCCCAAGCGAATGAAATTAAAAGTTACTAATAGAAACAGTTTACTCCATGATTATGGATTTTAAATATATATAATTAAGACTTTTTTTTTTCAAAATACATGAATGAATAATTTTATAAATCCTTGTTGCCGTATATAAATACATACACATCGATATATAAAAACCAAATGGTCGAAAGAGTTGTTCATAAATATAATGAATTGTGCAATGCCTATATTTTCTTTCCGAGAGGAATCATGTACTATAATTTGGACCTTGCTGGCACAGTTTGTTATTGAAAACTCCTTGTTTTTATGGGGGAACTTGGCCCATGGATTTGTTTTTTCCAAGGCCCTCATATTTGTGTTGTGTATCTTTGGCTGTGTATACCCATTCCGCTGCTCATCCACACATCACAGTTCTGCTCATCCACCCATCCCCTGCTCTCCCCCACTGCCTCCTCTCCCCGGTTCACAGCCGCACGCCGCCTCCTCCCGCGACGAAGTCGCCCAGCGCATCCTCCTCCCTCCCCATGGCCTCCCCCCGCCGTCTCCTCTCCCCACAATTGCCTCGTCTTGCTGCTAACCCCGTTGGTATTGTCTAGATCGACTCTGGCGCCGCTGTCCACATGTCTCAGATTCAGATGCGAGCTAGAGGGGAATGCTGGAGACGATGAGGGAGCGGGCCGAGGTTCAGTTCTCCTGTGCCCCCTTGTTCGTAGTACTTGTAATTTCCAGGATATTATCATGTTAGAACCCACAAACATCTTTTAACCACTCCATTACCTCATAATTGAAAAAAAAAAGGTTTGTATATCGTGGCAAACTCCAAAAGAATTTACATGTGTCGAATAACTTCTTAAGTGATTTCTTCAGTACAAACCAAACTCCAGCTTTACTTTCTAAAAAAAACTCTAGATCTACATGTTCGTTGTCTCCCTGCTCACTGCCTATTAACTGTTGGTTGCTAGAATTCTCTTTGACATATCACTTTCCAACGATTGAGGTCCCTGCACAAGCATATTGGTAGGAAAAAGGTTAGTTATGCATTTAGATGTCAAAAGTGTAATCGGAAATATGAGTCATCTGGCGTTTCAAGATTAATTGATACTATTTGACATACCGGTTTTACTTTGGATTTTCCTGATACAATTGATGAATTCCAATACACCAGCAGGCATGTTATCTTCACATTCATTGTCCTTGAATGTTAGCACTTGTCCTTGAATTCCAATACACCAGTAGGAATGTTATCTTCACATTCATTGTCCGAAATGACATCGATGTGAGCCGTGGCAAAAAAAACAAAATCAGCATTCCAAAAAATAGCATTTTTTAAGCATCGATTTTGTTTTTTTGCCACGACTCACATCGATGTCATTTCACGATGAAACTTTGCAAGCACTGAGAACATTTGTCAATGTTTGCCACAAAAAAAATTCAGAATTTTTTGAAATGTTTTTGATTTTTTTTCGATTTTACTGTAGCAACGGGAGCATGTGTGCTCGCGAGCAGAAGAGCTGCGTCCTACTTACATCATCATTTACCCACTCTTTTTCATCTAGCAGGCACATTAACTGATTTTGTAAGACAGAACTTCCATCTATCTGAACCAGCAATTTTTTACCCGAATATGATTCTATTGCTATATGAGCACATAAATCATGGTCGGTCAATGTATAGTCTGCAAAAAATCAAATAATTTAAGAATATATTGGATACGGAAATACACATAATAAGTTAAACAAATACCTTGTGGGAGATAATCATATGTCTTATCAACTTTGATCTCTTTATTTGAATCTAGATCCTTAACATCATGTAATGGAAAATCAGGAGATATTGTGGAGCTGGATGGGGATGGAGGTGATGGTAATGGATCATATGTCTCATCAACCTCGATCTCTTTATTTGAATCTGGTTCGTTAACACCATGTAATGGAAAAACATGAGATAATGTGGAGCTAGATGGGGCTGGAGTTGATGGTAATGGATCATGATCTATCTGAATGTCTGATTCCGGCACAATCGATTCAAAACACTTAGAAATAGGAGTAGATGTTGACATAGGTGATGGCTCCAGAACACCTGATTCAGAAATTTTTGCTTTTTTTGAAGGTCGGTTATCATAATCCTCTGCAATATTAAGTTCAGTGTTGTCATCTATTTTCTGCAGTCACAACAAAAATAAAAGGTAAACCTCCAACCGTCAGAAACACTATCGCAGGAATCAGTTGAAACAGAGGTAGTACATCATAGTTAGCTCACTAACAAAATGACAAAGCTAGGATGCTTGTAGTACAATATAAATGTGCATGTTAAAAAAATTCTAGAATGAGAAACTAAGTCATATCAGTAAATATGTTCTGCCACACAGCATAAAGGAACACAATTGATTAAGTAGCTATATATGCGCATGTTACAAAATTATAGGCTGCAAAACCAAAGAAAACAGGAAAGACCAGGACACAAAATTGATCCATTACATGTTTCTGAAACTTATCATAGTGATTTTTCCTTAGAGCTTTGATCTAAAAACTGGACATATCCATCGCAGCCCACTTCTATAGTTGAAAACGCTTTACTGAACCTGCATCTGCTACAGGCTACAACCTGCATCCCCATCATGGAGTAGCAGCTTCTAAAAATTCCGAACCGACTATTAGATTTTATATAGATACTTTGAAGGGAAGAAACTGGCAGAACCGATTGGAATATTCATGGATTTTCCATGATTTGTTATTCTTTCTTCACCGTATTTCTTAACAGAAAATGCATTGTTGATTCTGTATATTTAAGGTAATAACAAATTCAGAAGTGTTTCATAAGATAAAAAGAGCCCGTGCGTTGCACCGGGGTAACAAAATTATGTATTGCAAGGCTAAACAGACTTTATGGGAGTAAACTAAAGTGATCAAGTAGGTAAATATAAAAAGGTGAGCAGATTGACCACTATTATGCTTAGAGTAAGATTACTAATTACTAAACAAGCACTACTGCAGTACCATGCTGAATCTGCAGTGAATATGGATTCAACCTTAGTCAGTCCAACTCTTGGTTGTTGTTATAATGAACACTCTGCTACCCAGCCACCTCCATTTTTACTGTTATTATTTATCTCATCAGTTATATGCCTATGCATGAACAATAGTAGAAAGTACTGAAATTGAGCCAATCTTTGAGAGGGTTGTTACCTTCACATTGATACCAAGGCTATCCACATCCAGAATAGAAGCAAAATCCACCTGAAATAACTTACATTTGTCATCCCTCGATATATTTAAATGGAAACATTAACATTTGGTCAAAGTATAGAAGAGTCAAAATCAAGAAAATGAAAGAGTGATACAAGGCATAGATGTGTTTACTGTAAAAAAAATAGAACTCATGTGCTATGTGCTATTACTTTAAAAAGACGGACATTACATAGTCTGTCAGTAGTTAGCACAGACATTACAACTGTGAGCAAAATGCAGACAAGTTCAGGTAATCTGACCCTACGCTGCAAGGAACAGATTGAGGATCTAATAACCGGCCAATGCAGCATCAAATCCGGTTACTGGTAAGTGGCAAGAAAACTGCCTGTATAACAGTATATATCGCCGCAGACAGAGGTGATTAGCTTTCAAGGGGATAAATACCTCTGGTGTAGCCGCTGCAGGCAACATTGGACGGCTCGACCGATGTTCTTGTTCCTCCGGCGAACTCGGCGGCGACATTGGACGCTTCGTGCAAATTTCGACGGAATTTGATGGAGATTATGGCCCAAGGACGCAAACTGATGGAGATTCCGGCCGAGGACCCTTCCATCTTATAGCAGCCAAGTTAAATCCGGGTCGGGCACTCAATTGATCTGTGTTGGACAATGACACGGTCACGAATTCAGTCCAAATCAGACATGGGAGTAGGATCTCGGAGATTGAGAAGCTTACGTACAGTTCACGCAGCCGATGCGTATGGGCTTCTGCTACTGCTGCCCGCTGCCTCTGCTTGCCACCGCTGCTGCTGCTTGCCACTGCTCCTTGCCGCGAACTCGACGGCGTCCATGTGCGGGGGCAGGCGGAGGCCGGCACCCGCGAGCAGGCAGTGGAGCACGTCGACGGAGCCGTGGTCGAGGTCATGGGCGCCGAGCTGCTCCAACCACCTCGAGCCAACGCGAGGAAGAGCCGACGATGATGTCGCTGACGCCAAGGAGTCGGCAACGGCACCGCGGCCACGGACGGCCTCAACGCCAAGGAGTTCGCGCTGCTCCGCTCCGTCGTGGCCGCGCGCGCGCCCAGCAGGCTGCTTGTGTTCGGCCTCTCGCCGCAGCTCCTCGCGCTCGCCGCGGTCAACTCTGGGCAGGGCGCTGCCACCGCCTTCGTCACCGACAGCGCCGAGGACGCGGACAGCGCGCGGGGCGTGCTCGTTGGGCGTGGCCCCAGCAGCTCGGCGGCCGTCCACCGGGCCAGGTACCCCGACCCGGCCGGGGAGGCGTGGGCGATGCTGCGGCGCGCGAGGTCGAGCCCGGTGTGCCGGCGCCCGACGGGGACGGTGCGCAAGTTGGGCTGCCGGCTGGCGCTGACCTCCTTGCCGCGGGAGGTGCTCGACGCGAGGTGGGACGTGGTCGTCGTCGACGGGCCGAGCGGGGCTGGTCCCGGGGAGCCGGGGCGGATGGGCGCCATATACACCACGGCCGCACCCGCGCGCGCGACGGGGGGCGAAGCGGTGGACGTGGCGGTGCACGAGATGAACCGGACGGCGGGAAGATCTGACGCCACCGCCAATCTTCTCCACCCAGCGGCGCCATGGCTGCCGGCCGACGAGCGCCTCACCGCGGCTGCTGGCCGACGAGGACAGGGGAGCTCGGGTGCTGGGATGGAGACGCACCTACAGGGGGGCCGGGGACGCCGGAGGAGGAGGAGAGGCCGAGAGGGCCGGAGGCGGAGGGGAGAGCCGGACGGCCGACGAGCTCGCCGACGAGAGCCCAGCCGAAGCTGTCCCCGCTTCCACCTTCTCTGCCACTGTCTGGATAAGATGAACAAAGGAGCGCGGGCGGAATTCTAATAAATCCAGGGTTCAATTTGTAAAACTGAAATGTTTTTTTCCAGATGCCACTTAAAGAGGGACGGCGGGTTCTATTACCAGAAAACATAAGGACTTTTCTGTAAACATAAGGCTATCCGTGCTTTATTATTAGGTAGAGAAAGGATGGACGGACTTAGCCGAACCCTTAAATTTAACTCTCAAACGGAGTGACCCCACATGAAAGTCTCTCTTCATCTTCTTATCCCTTCCAACTAATGGACGGGAACAACGGCCAGTCAAGAAAGAGGCTTGGGAAGGCAGCACACACGCGCGCACGCGCACACACACACAGCCCGGAGCAGGGAACGACGGCACGGTTGCAGCCTGCACGTCCGTCTGCCGGCTGCACGCAAGTACACACACACAACTACACGGCAGACACGGCTGCACCTGGGCGCATCGGCGAACACACGGATGCACCTAGGCGCTGCCATCTCACACCTCGTTGTCGATTTCATGAAATTCCTCTCCGCCGGCCAGATTCCAATGTCGGAGAGGGGAGGCCCGAGGTGTGGGGGCGGTGCAGGTTCCATTCTCAGGACGGCTGGTGGCGACATGCGGCGGGAGAGGCGACAGAGAAGGCATCGTTCACGAGAAAGGAGGAATTTTTTTTTCTCTGAAATGGCGCCGAAGCAGTAAAAATAAGAGAGTTGGGGTGCTTACTTAGGCAACTCTTAAATTGTTTTACTCCTCTAAATGTTTAAGAGTTCGGTTAGGTTCGGCTGGCTCTCAAATTTACTCCTTTATAGGTTTTTAAAGGATCGGCTAGAGATGCTCTAAATCAAGTCATAACGAGTTTATCAAGAACCTTTCATTTTGATGCTTATATTTTATATTTTGCAGGTAGCAATGGCCTCAGCGCGTCCCAATCCCAAACGACCAAAAAACCCCGCCGTGCTTCTACTATTGGCATTGCTGCAGCTCTCTTTGGGCGCTAGCAAAATCAATTGCGGAACGGTCCCTGATAACAGCACAGATGTGCTCTGGCCGCAAGCTTTCAGGCATGGGATCACTTCTGATCCCTCCGGATGGTTCAGCTCTTGGAACTCCAGCGCCAGCCACTGCCGGTGGCCGGGGGTGAGATGCAGTCGTAAGCATCCAGGGCGCGTGGTGGCGCTTCAACTCTTTGGCCTAAACCTGACTGGCCAAATCAGCTCCTCCATTGGGAACCTTACGTTTCTCAGAACCCTGAACCTATCCACAAATAGCTTCTCTGGCCGGTTACCTCCTATGAACCATCTGCAAAAGCTTCAGGTCCTTGACCTGAGCAGGAACCGGTTGCATGATAGTATCCCAGATGCAGTTACCAACTGCTCCAGCTTAAGGGAAATATACCTTAATACAAACTTCCTAGTAGGTGAAATTCCTCCAAAAGTAGGCCTCATCTCCAACCTCTCAGTTTTGCGTCTTTCCTGGAATAATCTCACCGGCATCATCCCGCCGATTCTCGGCAACATCACTAGCATGCGAAGACTTCTCCTTGCGTACAATAATCTGACTGGAAGTATTCCCTATGAGCTTGGGAAACTGACAAATATGCGGAAGTTGAACCTAGGAGGAAATAACTTGTCAGGTGGATTCCCACGGTGTCTATTCAACATTTCTAGTTCTCTTCAATTATTATGCTTGGGGGACAATATGCTAAGCAAGGAACTGCCTCCTAACATAGGAGACGACCTACCAAATCTCCAAGTGCTTGTTTTGGGTTACAACATGTTTGAAGGTCAAATTCCGGCTTCACTAGGCAATGCTACATGGCTAAAATGGTTAGCATTAGCAAATAACAATTTAACAGGTACGATTGGAGAATGGATTGGGAAGCTAACACAGTTACAATATCTTGACCTGGAAGCGAACAACTTCATTGGGCCATTGCCATCATCCCTTGGTCAGCTTACTCAGTTGGAAACGCTCAAGATGGGAAACAATAAATTTGAAGGCCCTATACCGCCCACCTTAGGGAACTTGCAACAACTCTGGCTTTTAGACCTTAGCCAGAACAATCTTGAGGGTAACATACCTATTCAGATTGGCAGCCTTTCATCACTTTACAAACTAGATCTTTCGTCAAACAAGCTTACTGGGACAGTTTCCTGATACTCTGTCCAAATGTCAGAACATACAAACTATGCAAATGGCCAAAACTTGAAGTACAAATCTAGGAGGAGAATCAAAAGTCTGAACATAGAGCTAGTCAGCTAGAGGTAGACTTTGGATGTAAACATGTGTGAGAAACACCAAGCTTGACATGTAATTTATATATACTCCAAGATTGTTATTGTTGTTGTACCGTTTCATTTCGTTTGAGAGTAGTCTCATCAGCAATACATTATCTCTACTCCTAAAGGAGGAGTTTGTACGTCGTTTGGTTAGTACTCTTGCTCCCCCATCGATCGAACAAATCAACCCCCAGCAATTTTGTTCCTTATTCGATTGTCCCTCCCCTTTCCTTACAAAACAAAAAAAATCAGCATGCAATCCCCTGCTATCATAGTTCGAGTTAATGCCCGCACATCTCTCCTGCAAAAATTGGGAAACAATCATTTTCTTTTCTTGACGCACCAACGCCTGACAAATCTCTACTCCTAAAGGGGGAGTCCGTACGTCTTTTCGTTAGTACTCTCTCTCCCCATCGATCAAACAGATCAACCCCCACCGATTTTATTCCTTATTCGGTTGTCCCTCCCCTTTCCTTACAAGACAGAAAAAATCGGCATGCAATCCCGTCCTAGCATGGGAAACAATCGTTTTCTTTCCTTAACGCACTAACGCCTAACAAATCTCTACTCCTAAAGGGGGAGTCCGTACGTCGTTTCGTTGGTACTCTCGCTCCCCCATCGATCAAACAGATCAACCCCCACCAATTGTATTCCTTATTCGGTTGTCCCTCCCCTTTCCTTACAAGATAGAAAAAATCTCTACTCCTAAAGGGGGAGTCCCTACGTTGTTTCGTTAGTACTCTTGCTCCCCCATCGATCGAATAGATCAACCCCCACCAATTATATTCCCGATTCGGTTGTCCCTTCCGTTTCCTTACAAGACAGAAAAAATCGGCATGCAATCCCTTGCTATCATAGTTCGAGTTAATGCACGCACATCTCTCCTGCAAGAATTGGGAAACAATTTTTTTTTCCTTCACGCACCAACGCCTGACAAATCTCTATTCCTAAAGGGAAAGTCCGTATGTTTTTTCGTTAGTACTCTTGCTCCCCATTGATCGAACAGATCAACCCCCACGGATTATATTACTTATTCGGTTGCCCCTCCCCTTTCCTCAGAAGATAGAAAAAACCGGCATGCAATCCCCCCCCATGGGAAACAGTCCTTTTCTTTCCTTAACGCACTAACGGCTGACAAATCTCTACTCCTAAAGGGGAGTCTGTACGTCGTTTCGTTGGTACTATACCTGGCCAAACCTCGGGCCGGGCCTAAAAAAGCCCGGCGTTGAAAACCCAGGCCCGAGCCCGGCCCGGCCCGGCCGTCGGGCCTAATTTCTGGGCCCAAGCCCGGCCCGGCCCGGCCCGGCGTAGGCGTAAACTCGGGTTTTCGCAGGCCCGAGCCCGGCCCGGCCCGACCACCGGGCTCAAAATCTAGGCCCGAGCCCGGCCCGTGGGCAAGGTCGGACCGGGTCGGGCCGGGCCGCCCATGGCCAGGTCTAGTTGGTACTCTCGCTCCCCCATCAATCAAACAGATCAACCCCCACCGATTTTATTCCTTATTCGGTTGTCCCTTGCCTTTCCTTACAAGATAGAAAAATTCGGCATGCAATCCCATCCTTCCATAGTTCTAGTTAATGCACGCACATCTCTCATGGAAAAATTGAGAAACAATATTTTTCTTTCCTTAACGCACCAACGCATGACAAATCTCTATTCCCAAACAGGGAGTGTGTACGTCGTTTCGTTAGTACTCTCGCTTCCCCATCGATCGAACAGATCGACCCCCATCGATTATAATAAAATTTTCAATGAAATTAATACCAATTTATTCTTTCGGAGTGGCCGTCATAGTGCTATGATCTATGATATTGCAAATGCATGTTTATATAAAAATTACTTGTCAAAATCATATACTTAAGAACATGTACAAATGAAGATATGTATGATAGTACATCTAAAATCTAGCTGCACAAATGCAGGGGACGCTCCGCAGTTATGTTTACATATGCTACGAGTAGATTTTTTAAATGCCCGTGACATTCTACTAGTAATTGGTAACGTGAGTGAACATGTGAGCTTGATTAGCCAGACTAGCTGCTAGTTGGCCGCCCCTGCTGCTGCTGAAGCAGGGGAAGCAGGAGCAGCGAGTGAGTAGGAGCACTGCTGTACGGTGATGTCGGTCTGGTCGACGGCAAGTGTGTCGGCCGGGCTCTCGACGTTGGCACAGTTGCCATGTCAAGAAAAATGCAGACTTCGGAATTGGGCACAGTATTAAAGATCTTTTAGAAGCACATAATTCTTGGGAGAGGGGGGGGGGGGGGCGATTAGGGCGTGGGCATAAGGGCCTTTATGACACAATCAACAATTCGATTCATTTTCGGTTAGGTCTTGCTCTATGGTTCAGAAGAGGTACTCATAATACAGATATCGTTTAACGAATTGCCCGATCGATTACCAGTGGTCTTCTGAAGTTATGACCAATCGCGGGAGTATATATAAAAAAACTACCACTTTATGGGCTAAAGTTTTAAAAACTATCATTTTTTTATTTTTTTTCAAAATGCTACCACAAAATTGGTTCGTTGTTCCGAAAAACTACCATGTTGTACTGATGACTATGTTAATTAACTTTGAACATTATTATGACAGCTCAGGTCCACTCGTCGGGTTGACCGTTAGGTTGACCATTGACAGGTTATGACAGGTGGGCCCAAATATTTTTTGAAATACAATCGGGTCCTTGAAAAAATATAAAAAGCAATCGGGTCCCTGAAAAATAAAAAATAAGCAATCGTGTCCTCGCCGGCAAGCTCGTCCCCAGAGCCGAAGAAGGGACCTTTGCTGGCGGGCCCGCCACTGCTGCTGCTGCCCACTGCTGCGTGCTGCGTGCCGCTGGCCGCCGCCGCTGCTGCCGGCCGCCCACCGTTGCTGCTGTTGTCCGCTCCCATGGTGTTGGTCGGCCCTGGCGGTGGCCAGCCCTGGCGGCGCCGGGCGTGGTGCTGGTCGGGAGAGGAGAGGAAGAACAAGGAGAGAAGAGAGGTAAGGCAGGGGGAGAGAGAGAGAGCACACTTCCATGTGAGACCCACGTGTCAGTTAACGATCAACAAACGGTTTGTTTAGGAGCGGGCCCGGCCTGTCATAAACCGGATTAATTCTAAATCACACCGTCATTTGGGTTTTGCAGAACAACGAATCAATTTTGTGGTAGTATTTTGATAAATTAAAAAAAGTGGTGGTTTCTTGTGGTCAACGCCTGTAATGTGGTAGTATTTTGCTATATACTCAATCACAGAAGACAGCCACATGTATTAGTCTATCAACAAAAAGTTAACTATATGTCTAACCAGGCTGGATCCATGGAATGCAAATGATTAGCAGGAAAGTGCCACCACGACCAAATGTAGAGAGAACCATGTACTCCCTCCGCCCCATAATATAAGAGCGTGTTTTACACTATTATGGGACGGAGGGAGTATTAATTTATCAACAAAAAGGTTGGCCAAAATGTCTTTCATGTGGGCAGGGGTACATACATACGGGTGTCTATACCCAGACCAGTCAAGGCCAGCCACTAGACTGCAGCAGCTGCATCATCGGACATGACAACAAAGTGCTGCAAGGAACCTTCTGATTAACAAGCATAACCACAGATGCTTCTTCTTAAGCAGATTACTAATACTCTGGATCTGGAGACATCACAGGTTGGCAACCAACTTTTGCTCTTCACAAACATGTAGTACCTGACACCACAGCTGTCCAAGATTTGACAAATCATTTAATCTAACAGGCGCACACAGTGTCTGTTTAAGGGTCAAAGATTTGTTCAGATAACACAGGTCAGAGGTCGTAAACCAAAGAAAGCCCTCGCGCTCGCGTCGCCTCCAGGGGGGCGGCTCGGGCGCCCTAGCCGCCGTCGCCTCCAGGCCCTCCCTCCCCCCCTGCTTCCCCGCCGCCGCCGGAGGAGGCCGGCGAGCGAAGCTCGCCCGGCGGACGGCGGACGGCGGGCCTTCCTCCTCTCCTCGCGAGGGGATCCTCTGGCCGAAACGTGATGGCGAACCTGGTCGCCCGGCGTGGAGGCGGAGTGGACGCGATGGGGCGGCGGCCTGATCGGATTCCGGCGGCGGTTGTGCCTCCACGGCTGCGGGGGCAGCGTGAGGCCGGCCATGGCGGCTGGCGGCGGCGGATCTGGGGCCCCCACCCCAGATCGGTTCTCCTCCAGATGGGGCTCGGGCGCCGGCCTGGCGGCCCTGAGCGGCGGTGGGCGCGCGCCGAGGTTGCCCCCCTCACCGGCGTGGTTGGGGGTGGCCGGAGGTGTGTGCGTGGGGCCGGCATCGTTCGGAGTAGGCTTTGACGTGCGCGGCGGTGGGAATCTGGCAGGCGGCGGCCGGCTGTGAATCCCGGTAGCGTCATCTCCGACTCGATCTGCTCCGGTTCGTGCTAGTTCCAATACCTACCCGGTGCTGGCTAGACGGATCTGGCGGGTGGGCATGGATCCGGGCGAAACTCCAGGCCGGCGGCGGCCTCACCAATGTCGACGCCCCGCGGTGCCGATTACCTTCCTGGAGGCTTTGGTGTGGATCATGGTCCTCTCACCTACTCCATGAGCGCAGGCGAAAGCCTATGTTCCTCTGCTATGGGCGACGACGGCACCTGGGTGTCGTGCTCCTTCCTGAAGGCGTCGACCGGAGACTGCTCATGGTGGTGGAGTTGCTGATAGTGCGGAGTTGGCATGAGATGGCATGTAGGTGGTGCGGCTAAGTCTTGCACGGAGCTTCGGCGGAGATGTCAAGTCATGCCTGGCCGACAGGTGCTACGCTGTGTCATGCCTGGTCGGCAGGTGCTACGCACGACAGATCTTCCAGAGTCTTCGCTTCTGGATGGACGAGCGCGGGGCGGTGGTGCCGTTGGGCGTCGCGGTGGCGTCGACGGATGTCTGGACTGGCAAGGAAGATGCGGATCTCTATCTTGAAGATGGGTCAGCGGTCCGAGGATGATGGCGGCTTCTGGATTCTAAAACGTGTGTATGTGGTACGCGTTTTAGGTCTGCTGCACCGGCTGTTGGTCCCGATACGTTATGTGGATGGATCGGCGACGACACCGGTTTTAGATATGGGGGGTGAGAGCACTCCACATTATCGAGTCTGTAGGCGTGAGTGGTGGCTTCGGGTGGCTTGATGTATTTTTTTTGTCAGACCTTTGTGGAATAATTAATAAAGATGGCCGTATGCATCGACTGATGCAGAGGCCGGGGGTTTAACCTCCATTTCCAAAAAAAAACACAGGGACAGGACAGACAAACATCACCAAGCCATGCCTGGGACAAAACAGACCAACAGAAGCTTGTCATACCAACAGACACTACAGGGTTACATCTAAAATGAACACTATTCAGATTTCAGAATACAGTCAGTCGATGGCGCCCTCCATTGATACGGCAAAGGAGCAAGAATTGAGCTGTCATGTCTTTCCATCCAGATAGAGCTCCTGGAAGCCCTATAAATAGACGAGACCATGCAGGGAGCAGACATCAAGCATAAGCGCAAGCAAGCAACCAAGAAAGTTCAGTCCCAGACACCTCCTGCACCACCATGGGCAAAAGAGTTTGTGCCGGCGATCTCGTCGGAATCTACAAGGGCGAAAGGCCGAGCGGGGTTCGGCCGGCGCCGCGTCGTGGGCAGATAAAGCTGAGGATCGCGCACATCGTGATGCACTCCGTGCTTCGGCGCTCCTGACTACGCCGCGGCCTCCTGTTCTAGATCACAAGTGAATGTCAGCGACTCTGTACATGTTAGTAGGATTTGTTGTAAACCGTTCCCCTGTGTAACTGTCCTTAACAGTTTGAGAAAGTTTCTCCTCTTTCTGCACATCAAGGTGTGGGCTTCATAGATGATAATGATGATGATGTGGTTCGTTCTCGCTTTTCGTGCTTTGATCTTCTTGTCTTGCATCCTTTGGTCCTCATTTTAATTACTACCGGTACCAGGTTGTTTATCACCCGATTCGCTCTAGTTGTCTGAACTTGACGATGAATCGTTCATGAGACTCCTCGCTGGCTTCATGCTGATGCATAAAATGCTTCTAGTAAACTTTCCTCAAAAAGAGAACCGCTTGTTGAGCCACATGTATCCGATGGAGTGCTTGAGATGCACCAGTCAAATATGTGGAGGCAGCTTTACATGCAGTAAAAAATATCTTTTTTCTTTTTCTTTTTTGCTTGTTTGGGCTGTTTGTAGAGGGATGGAGAAGAAGAAAAGACTACTCAACAAGGCGGGAAATATATCCCAGCTTTCGACATGCCGCAATTTATATTTGTTTCCATTTCTGCTAAGCAAGTTCACTATGCTATAATTAGCACTAAACTCCACGAATGGGCTGCCCAAACCTTGTCCACATAGCCACGTTCATTAGCCCAAAACGACAAATGCCCAGGCTGCCAAAGCCCATGACTGAAAACATCTCTCGCTCACACAGCAGGAAGCACAACACTCATCCTTCTTTAGTCCCACCTCGCCAACCGAGGAAGCGTTCGACCAGCTTAAATAGCCGTCTCCACTCTCTTCACTCGCCGAGCTCAGTAGCGAGAGCTTGTAACCCGAGTGGGGGCATTAAGGTGGTGTGGACGCTGTTGTAGCGCTGCGGGCCTGGTCTGGGTGTGCTATTGCTGGCCCGCCTATTCCAAGTTGCGTAGTGGATCGCCGGGGGCTTATGCGAAAGCTGGGCCTCACGGTCCATAATGTGGCAGGCACAGCGTAAGGCTGGCTTCACAGAGCAGCGACAACTGCCCGCTTCCAACGGTGGAAGGATAACGGGCCGCTGCACTCCTTAGCCGCTTGGGCCTCGCAGCCTACTCCAGCGAACCATCATTTTTTTTTATTCTGCACTTGAGAGGTTGATTTGCTTTTTTTTTTTTCGTTTTTTCTTGTGTTGCACATATGAGGTTTACTTAAAGATTCAATAGTCTCATCGCTTGGTACAACATGAAGCTGGGTACATTATAATTGAGCTACTCTGTCCCAGCCTTTATCATAATGTCTTGTTATCATCACTCACACTCAGCTTTCCTGGTTCATGGAATACAGATAATTTGCATAAATGTGACACCTCAAGAAAAAATGCAGAGGTCTTATGACCAATCACACCACACGAGAGCCGTGCATTAATTTTTCAACAAAAGGTTGACCAAAAAATTGCATTCCATGGCTACAGTAGTATAGCACAGGTGTTCAGCCAAGACCAGTCAAGGCCAACCAGCAGACTGCAGCAGCCACATCATCAGGCAAGACAATGCAAATGATTAGCGGGCAGATAAAGCTGAGGATCGCGCACATCGTAATGCACTCCGTCACGTCAGTGCTTAAAATTCTTGATCACAAGTGAATGCATATGTGACTGGCTCCGTAGATGTTAGGATCTGTTGTAAACCGCTCCGTATGTGTAGCTGTTTTATATCACTTTGAGAAAGATACTCCTGTTTCGATCTGCACATAATCATGGTGTGGTTCGTTCTCGCTTTTTGTTGCTTGTTGCTCATGGATTGCATCCTTTTGGTCCCTGTTTTGATCACCACTACTACTAGTAAATTGCACGCAATAAAGATATTGGGAATCAATGTAGCTCCAAAGTGTGTTTAAAAAAGCCCGTGTTCAGAGAAAACAACTTTATAGGAATTATCAAAAAAGCAAATGTGAATTGGAATTTTTACGGATGTTTGGCAATTATCAAGCCATTTTGTTTAAAATTCTTGGAAATTAAATAGTATGTGGAGCTCTTGCATTTATGTGCTATAATATTTTTTTACGGGCTAAATTTTAAGCACTTGCATTTTTCCACGTAATTCAAAATACGTTGTGCACTAAATTCCAAAAAATATATCACCTCTGAGCATTGTATTACCATTTTTTAGACGAAATGAGCATTGCGTTTTTTAGCATTACATTACCAGTTCAATTTTCTTCACGCGGAAGCCAATAAACTCTCCAGGGCATTCTCTCTTCTCCAATTTTCTACATACTTCTCCACTCCTTCCGGCTCGGTTAAGATCCAGATGGACCAGTCTTATCCATGCATCCTACACCTAGAGTTATATCCATCACCTGACGACGCTATTGTACGTGCTTGCGCTCCGGCCACCACGATGCAGGGCTCCATGGGACCACGCAGCTCTTTGTCACTGTCATGCGCTCCCCTGAAGATTGTGTGGCCGTTCATAGCCGGCGGATTATCCAGTCCCCAACACAGAGCTATTGTGCATTTGTGCTTCTTGCTGGAGACTAAATGGAGGTAGCCATCCATTTGTTAATGCTTTGAGGTTTGAGTGGAGCTTGCTGGATGAATCTTGATATTTCTCCAATCCTGAAACATGTTCTTATCCTCTCCCCATTCCCATTTACCACCTTCAATTGTGCTTTTCTAAATGATGACTGTGTTCGTCAATCTGCCCTTCTTCTTAGCTCTCATGTTTTCCAACGTTCTCAAAATTCCGAAAATATTCATGTTTCAGAAAATGTCCATATTTAAAAAAAAATCAAAGTTTTAGGAAAATAATCCTTTTTCAAAATGTTTAAAAACTTCAAAGAGGCTTGCATTTTTAAATTTAAAAAATAGTATT
Source organism: Elymus sibiricus (assembly GCA_039707655.1). NCBI lineage: Eukaryota > Viridiplantae > Streptophyta > Magnoliopsida > Poales > Poaceae > Elymus > Elymus sibiricus. The sequence goes on from CM077675.1 coordinate 20,362,754, forward strand.
TTGGGAAAACGAATTAAACAATGAAATATTATTCTTATATGTCATCTCCGCTGGAATGGGTCGGCCTAGTCAGGGGTCCGCATGTGCGAAACAACAACAAATTGATGCAGAGAGCTTCACATAGGCACTCCCATGGATCATGCTGTCCTTTTTAACAAAACACTTACGAAACAACTGACTGATAACTGATGTAGGTTTGGTCAAACATAGGTTGTCACCATCTAAATTTGATAGTGTATAGACTCTATTCATTCGTCTTCAGATAAAAATAAGATAGTCTTTGCGTGATACAAGTTACAAAAATTGATTCTGAAATTGAAATTGGATATGTGTAAATGCTTATATGATTGATTATTCAATTGTATATGTAATTACAATTAAGATATTGTAAATTTATAAAAACTAATGGTAATTATAGTAATATACAATTTGTTAACTGTGTTTGGTCCTAAATAGTGTTTCATTGTGAATATAAATATGTTTAACATAATAATTAAATTAATTTATGTAATATTGAAACACGGTATTGTCATCTTTACACTCAATTATTTTTAATGTTTTTTAGTTCATTTTTATGTTTGCTTAGTATAATTTAGGAAAATGAGCTAAACCATCGGACACGAGTGGCCATAAGTAGACGATGCACTACAAAGCCAAGTATAAAACAATTTTCATTTTTTTATATCAAACTTATATACTTATTTATGATCTATTCTGTTAACAAAAGATTTTAACTAATATATTTTCTAGTATAGTTAATACAATTAGGAACATGTTAGTTCTTCTCTTACGGTTTCATGCCAAAAATCAAATAGCAATATTACAGTGCTAAGAAACTCTTTGGACTGAATCGAATACCCCTACCATCTAAAGGGAAATAGTAATGACAAAATAGCTTTCCTCTATGGATTAATGTATCATTAGATGTGATATAGTTTATTTCTATGCGTTTAGAACTACTTTAATATCCTCAACTATGTTTCTAGATGTCTCAAGAACAGATGTGTTTAATGGATATCGCAACACATATTTCTAGAAAAAATTAGTATCAGGTTGACCTTTCTAAGTATAGGCTGTAGAAAGGGGAAATACCCTTGACTCTCTGGTGTATATACACACCTAGTATGGCTACCAAAAATACTTCCTCTGATCCAGAATAAGTGTTGTGGTTTTAGTTTAAATTTTTAACTAAAATCAATACACTTGTTTTTTATCTGAGGCGGTAGTAATTACAAAAAAGTAAAAAAAAACTTGAACTTCTGTTGTACTTGTATACAAAGTTTCGCAAGTCAAATCTTCTCGTCGACTTCAGGGAAAAATATTCAGGCTGTGTTCGGAACAAAGGGAAAGAAAACACGGGATTAGAGTGAAACAAAGGAAATGGAAAAGGAATGGAAATGCATAACATAGGAAAAATCTGTAGAATTGCAGAGCAGACCTTTGGAACGAAGGAAAGGAAACCACGGGAAATCAACTCACATGGCCCCTCATAGTGATTTTTAAACAGATCAACTCCTGCCTTAATTCTTCTGGACGTGGGTCCTGACATGTACATATCAACCCTCACATGGGCCCCTTCCCTAAAAAAGACCGCACATAGACCCCAAGGTGCAATCAAAAGGTCATGCGAGCGGAGACGACGCCACAACGCATGTGTGCCACATACGTAGTTGCATAGGCACCGCCTAGCAGAGACACACGTGTGTATAAAAAGAGGCTACTTTGTTAGTGCAGAGTAAGCATTATTTATACTACCTTGGAGAGGCCCTTGAGATGTGTATTCCCCTGGGCATCCTCCAGCACCAGGACAAATATGGCAATGAAGCAGCAGTTTAGCATCCTGCCTTGCAAGGCCTAAGATAAACACTGATGATTACAACAAATTGACAATTCGGAATTTGCAACTCTGTACACTTGACTGCTGAAGTTACCAAGGCAGTCAGTCGACAACACGCTCCTTACTGTTACAGTTCTCACTTAGAGATCCAATAGCCTCATCACAAATACATAAATCCAAAGCCCTATTCTCAAATTTAAGACAATTCTACATTCAGTAAATAAGATTTTTTCCAAAAAAAATCGGACATAAGATATGAGTGGCGGGCTTTGACTAATGCCCGCCACTGCAAACTTTTTAATTTTTTTCAAGAAGGTAGGCACGAGTTACTAAAATACTGTCGTGGCGGGCATCGTCATAAGCCTGCCACTGGTGGAAAATTAACCAGTGGCGAGCAGTATATGAGTGCCCGCCATTGCTTGCTTTCATACCGCGGGCCAATTTGGAAGAGTATAGCAGTAGCGGGTATTATATTTCACCCGTCACTTATGTGATAATTACAGTGATAGGCTTTGTTATTTACCCACCATTGCTATTTTTCTAAAATAACAGTGACGGGTCCTAGGCAATGCATGTGCGCGATGGCTCCGTACTTGGTCTAAACGGCTGAAGCAAGGGTCAGGGAGGTTTTCTCCCTCCGCAGATGGCGGTGCAATCTTCGGATAGGATATGTCTTATCTATCCTAGGTTGGATAGATTTTTTTGAACTCAGGCCACGAAGAAATTTGCCACGGGCAGATGACAATGAGTTTTGAACTCAAAATTTTTACAGGTGCGAAAGACACACGTGTCATTCGGCCAATAGGAAGGCCAGTCAAAAAATCGCAGAAAACAGGATTTTTTTTCAAAAGTATTACCTATTTTGTACCAAATTCGAAAAGCATATGTCTAAATTGAAAATAAAATAAAAAATAGCACCCCGTCGGCCTCTGGTGGGCCGAAGAGGGGCCTGTCGGCCGGCGGGAGGCCGAAGAGGGTCCGTCGGCCCCCGGGTGGCCGAAGAGCCTGCTGTCGGCCCACGGGTGGCCGAAGAGGACCCGTCGGCCTCCAGGAGGCCAAAGAGCCCCTGGATAAGGCCGACCACTCCTTTCTTTCTCCTCTGACCACTCCTTTCACCCTCCCCCGTCCTCCAGGCTCCCCAGCTCCACCTCCCACTCCCGTTGCTCTCTGGTGCTTGCACCCCCGCGCCGATCTCTTTGCTCGTCCACCCATTTTCATATCGAACCCGCGTAAACAATAGATCAGGGCTCTCTCCTCCGGCGTACGGTATTTTTTTTTGCTTCCAACACAATCAAATGTCAACTTTCAACTCGGTTGTGGATTCAGTTCTTATTGGTCACTGTTTCTTTGCAGGTAAATGGCTTGCCCCTTTTGTCGAGCTCCAAGTGGCCCTTGCTCTGCCTTTGATTCTGGTGCGTCTGTATTCACTGTGGTGCTGGATCGTCGATGTTCAAGGCGTGTTGTAAGATTCTATATCTTGTTTATCTGATTGTGGCATATGGTTGATGTTGTTTTGGTTGTAATGTATTCTAATGCCTTCGTTTATATGATTATGATGTTTGCTTTCATTATTGTTCTAGTATGTTCCGTGCAGTGTTAGATCACATCTTGCTCGGTACATTGAGGAGTGCAGAGCTTTAGCTATTCGGAGGGTTGACATAGATATTGATCTTGCTCTTCACAACAGTGAGGGTAACTTATACCATGTTCTGTTTAGACATGGTCGGGTGAGCAGTAAATTCCATGGTCCTTCCTGGGAGGAACTTGTGAATGATTATGGCTCCGTCATCGTAACATGATGACTGTTAGGCTTGAGCACTATGGAACTATGATTGGTGTTGATTTTCATCGGGATGGTGTTATGTTGTTCCCTTTACCCTGTGTTGGTAAGTTTTTGTTTTAGTGATTTAAAGTTTTGTTTCAGCTTATACGTTTTGCTGTTCTACTCAATTTGTGAAATTATTTTTTTGTAGCTCTTGAGCATCTGAGTGAAACTCAGAGGAAACTTGTTGACAGTTGTTTTTATAGTTGTGGTGTCTTCAGTCTGAATTATCACCAAATGTATGTCATGTCGCGACAGCTCTTTGATGACAACTACATATTGTGTACTCCTTTTGTTCATAGGATTGATTCCATGAATGTTAATGGTCAACAAATGGTGAGCTTTGTTTTTGGCTACTGTTTATTTATTTGTTCTTTGTTGTACTATACTGTTTTAAATTTGTTAGCCGAACATCATATAACTTGATGTTTTTTGTCAGGTTATTCCGACCATGGTTGTGAGGAGTTTGAAGGATTTTTTGTCAATTCCTAGGACTGGTTCTCTAACTCTTGAAATTACTTTGGATTCTGAAGATGATGATATATCTGTGAGCATTCCTTGTTCCTACTTTATTGGATTGGGTGGTAGAATGGTGTTGAACAAGGAAGGTTTCGGTAATTTTCTTCGGGCATCGTCTATTGAAGTAAACAATTTGGTGCTCATAACCTTGAAAGAGCGTGATCAGGAGCTTGCTGTTGTTCTCAACCCTCTGCCGCAGTGATCGTACTCTTATAGACTGTGAAGTACAACATGGTGTAGTGTTGGTGTAATATTTTGTACTGGAGTTTTTTTCCAACTTTGTACTGAAGTTTTTTTACACTTAAATGTATCAAAAATTGCGAGTTGGCCTCCGGGGCCTGCCGCCACCGACGGCTTCTCCCTCGGCCGGACGCACAGCTCGCTTTTCCCTTGCTTTTTCCCATGCGCAGACGCTGATTCCGATGCCCACACTGCAGCAAAATGCGCTGATTTCCACGGCAGACTGTAGTGATTGGCAGAATCGCACCGCGCTGATTTGTTATGATGACGGCGCTGATTTTTATGCAAACGGCGCTGATTTTTAGGCAAAGATTCGGCTGAGCGCGCGGGTGTCTGCTTTGTCTGCTTTGTCTGATTCCTGCTGTCTGCAGTGCAGTGCTGTTGCTGCGGCGGACGCGCGTGTTTTATTTTCTTCTACCGACAACACAGTGCTCCTCATCTTTATATACGAGATGCCGTTGCCTGCTCTCTCACGCTCTTCTCTTTGCTTCTGCCCACACTGCTTGCTCTTTCTCACTCTCTTCTCCATCGTCCAGCCGCACTTCAAAACACCAACGCGGTAGTCATTATGAGTTTGCCTTGCTCGGATCAAAGCATTAGGCCTACGAAAATGAAGAGTACGACTTTGCCTCGGGGGGTGGAAGTACTTCGTTGTTGGTGTGGCGATCTCTGCAAGGTGAAGGAGGTGACGGATTTTTCAGATTGGTTGGGCATGAAGTTTTTCATGTGCGCCAATTATGAGGAAGATCCACCCGTTGCTACTTCACCGTACATCAGGCCTCCGGTATGTTTAAGTCACCAAGAATAAACACGTTGTTGATATTATTGTTGATTTGATATTTCTATTTCTATTTTTGTTGTAGTCTCCTCCGCCTCTGTGCATGTACTATCGTTGGATTGACACGAAAAAACCGGACTGGGCGGTGACCGAGATTCGTGAAAGAGGTCGTCGTGCATGGGCAAGTTTGGACGCGGAAGAGCGCCGCGCGAAGGCGGAAGCAGAGGAGAAAGCAGAGCAGGAGAGAGAGTGGCAAGAGTACTGTGTGAAGCAGATGGCTTTTCTTGATGAGATGAAGAAGAAAAACCGAGAAGAGGGACTACGACTGGCGGAGGTTTACCGACAGCGATAGGAGGCCCGTGAGGCTGAGAGGCAGATAAAGAAAGAAAGGGCTCGTGCAGCCAAGGCAGCAGAAGAAGCTGGTGATGGAAAAGGAAAATATCCCCGTTGGACTCAGTAGATTTATGTTATTGTATCCTAATGTTCGCATTGCAGCAAGTTGTATCTTAAAATTCGTAGCAAGTTGTATCTTAATTTGAACATGTTAATTTTTATGTATCTTGTGGACTCAGTAGATTTATGTTATTGTATCCTAACGTTCCCATTGCAGCAAGTTGTATCTTAATTTGAACATGTTAATTTTTATGTATCTTATTTTCTCAGTAGATTTATGTTATTGTATCCTAACGTTCGCATTGCAGCAACTTTCCCGTCATTTTCTTTCCCGTCCTTCATTCCCGCCATTCTCTCCCGCCATTTTCTTTCCCGCCATTCTCTCCCGCCATTTTATTTCCCGCCATTCTCTCCCGCCATCTTCTCTTGTGAACGTATATAACCACATCCGCAGTAAGGTGGGTGGACAGGCTCTTCTGTCCCCCCTTTCTCTCACGCCTTTCGCTCCCGCCATCCTTTCGTGGAGATGTCTCATCCTCATTATCCTTTTGATCGTAGTTTTCACTCTGGTATGTCCGATCGTCTTCTCCGTCTAGCCGCCAATTTCAAGATGGATGATAGAGTAGTTCCATGGGAGGAACTCATCAGTAGTGACACCATAATGAATGAGTTGGCTCACTCATTAGCTAGGAGTGGGTGGCCTCCCAGGACATTTGAGGAGATACGGAAAGAACTTCTCAGGTTGCATGACAGATGGCAGAAGGTCAAACTGCATAAGAGTGAATCTTACATCAGGCTTGGAAGGAATAATTCAGATTTATGGTCAGCAGACAGTGAGGACGAAGACGACCTCTTCATGCCGAGCACCAAGGTCAAGACTACCGCATCGTCGAAGGGCAAGAGCTCTACATCGACGAAGGGCAAGAGATCTGCATCGACAGAGGACAAAGAGGACGTCTTCATGCCGAGCACCAAGGTCAAGACTACCGCATCATCGAAGGGCAAGAGTTCTACATCGACAAAGGGCAAGAGATCTGCATCGACGGAGGATGAGTAAGATGCATTCATGTAGTACTGTTTAATTCAGTTGTAATGTTTAATTCAGTTGTAATGTTTAATTCAGTTGTAATGTTTAATTCAGTGGTAATGTTTAATTTCAGTTGGATGCATTTAGTTCGCAGTACAAGTGTTATTTCTCTAAACCAATTGACCACTGAAATAAAACATGAATACGTCTCATACATAAGTAGATAGTAATTTGTCCCATACATAAAATAGACATATGTCTCATACATAATTAGATAGTCATGTCTCATACATAGATAACCATATCACTGCCGCGGACGGCGACGAATCTTGGGCTTCCTCGGACGAGGACCGGAAGGCGATAAGCGCTCACGCGGTGGACGAGTCTCACGATGACCACGACCATAGGCCGCCTCGTCTGTCTGTGTTTGTGTCTCCTGCGTGTATGGTGGTGGTGGAGTGGCAAGAACTGTCTCCGAGAAATCATAGGTGTTTGCAGCTCGGTCATCGTCGTCGCCGTCGCCGGCAAAGAACGAACCAGCACCAGTAAACATCGGTGACTGGACTGCAGTCATGAACGGTTGCGACTGGCTGCCGACTGCGGTAAAGTAAAACATGTAAAATAGATTTACGAGGCTATAATGTTAAAAAGAATGTACAAAGTAGTGTTACCTAGGTCCATCTGATTAAACCAGGAAGAGCCCCCGGGTTGTGAAGGAGGTTGCTGCTGGTAGAAATAGCCCCCGGGTTGTGAAGGAGGTGTCTGCTGCCAGGAAGAGCTCCCTGGTTGTGAGGGAGGTGTCTGCTGCCAGGAAGAGCTCCTTGGTTGTGAAGGAGATGTCTGCTGCCAGGAAGAGCTCCCTGCTTGTGAAGGTCGAGGTTCCGAACGCTGCACAGAGGGTCGAGGTTCTGAACGCTGCAGAGAGGGGCGTGGCGGAAGCTGTGCTGCACGAGTGTTAGCAACATCCGAAGATCGTCTACATGTAACAGATGCGTAAATCCCGCGTAGCTTCCCTTGAAGACCCTTCCACAGCGAGATGTACTCTCGCTGTGGGATATTATCTCCTCTCTCAAAGCGTTGCAATATAGTGGAAACCTCGTCTAGCGCCTCAGATGTCAATTCACCCTATGAACAAGAAGTTAACCAATTGTATACGTTCACGTTAAGGAAAAACTTAACATGTGAGAACCATAGCACATACCTCGTGGTGTCTGGTTCCCACAACTAATTTTACGTACAATAAAAAAACTAAGCTAAACTAAAAAAAACGGTATACCTTCGACGCGTGTGTCCCCTTCTTCTTCCTCTCCACCTTCTTCTTCCTCTCCACCACACCACCTCCTCACCATCCACACCTCCACCACCCCACCATGGCTCCTCCAAACGAAAAAAAAACTACCCCATCGCACAAAATGAGACCGTAGGCCGGTGGAGATGGGTATGATCTATTGTTTCAGCGGATTCAATAGGAAAATGGGTGGAGGATGGAGGAGATCGGAGGGGGAGAAAATTCGGTAGAGAAAACGAGAGAGAGAGAAGATGAGCGAGCCCGAGGAGGAAGAAGGTCGGGCGGTCGGCCTTATCCAGGGGCTCTTCGGCCTCCTGGAGGCCGACGGGTCCTCTTCGGCCACCCGTGGGCCGACAGCCGGCTCTTCGGCCTCCCGTGGGCCGACCGGCCCTCTTAGGCCTCCCGCCGGCCGACAGGCCCCACTTCGGCGCACCAGAGGCCGACGTGGTGCGAAAGACACACGTTTCATTCGGCCAATAGGAAGGCCAGTCAAAAAATCGCAGAAAACAGAATATGTGCATGGCTGTACAGATGGCTTGAGAAAATCATACCGGCCAAACCTGAAAGAGTTTTGCTCTGAATTTTTTCTGGGGCGAACTAGAAACGCCCAGATATGTTCAGTAATTTTTTCAAGATTTTTAAGCCAAGAGAGAAGGTGCAGCAATTCGCACAAGTTAGATCTTACTGTCGGACGAAGCAGACTTGTACGCCCGACTGATGATTTTGTGTAGGTTGATTTGATAGGCAAGAAAGCCTGAAACTTTTGTGAGAACAAGCTAAGTAACCAAAGAAGCATGTGTAAAAGTCTGGGCTCAAATGATTTAAGCCATAGAGAATTGGCAATTTATATAAATTGCATTCAAAGAATGAGTACGTCAGCATAATACTTGAGCTAGTATTGCTCTGGATGGTGGGTGGTCGTGTGTAGAAATTCCTACTATAGCATGGGAACTCATCAACTGATGGTTTGCATCGAGCTGAGAAGCTCTGCCATCCCATATATGCATGCATAATGCAAAGCCATGGTGCTTGTAGTTGACTACTTGAAATAATCCGCAGCTGAGTACGGCTTTTGCGATTTGCCATGAAGTCTTAATTGCATTCCGCGACCGACGAGGCCGGAAAATGGTCCTAGCCGACGAAGTTGGACTTTTGTTTGTTCAGTGCCGACGAGGCCGAACACTTCTTGCTCATAGACTTCATCAAATCCCGCCACTCGCGGTGTCGGATGACATTCATCATTGACCGACGAGGCTTTGGTAGAATACATGTTTGCATTGTTCTTGCATGCTCGGAGGACAATTTTTACAGGCTTGAAGACGACGGCCATCAAGAGCAGCTTAATCGAAGGTTTTCTACAAGATGCGTCTTGTGGATGTAATTAACCTGATCGTCTTCCGAGGCTCCGGGAACCTGAAGCTACACAATCGCAGAACTTAGTCAGATTGTATAGAGAAACATGATGTACTTGTGTGGGAACCATTGATGTAATTCTCCAAAAGAATTAATGAAATACAGAGTTCCCTGATATCATGTGTCTCTTTTATTTATTTGTATACAAGTGTATACTGGCACGTCCGCAACCTTTACCTTACTGCCGTTACGCATTAGGAAATACCCCTTAGCGGGGGAGCGTTCCTTTTTCGCGAAACAGAGACGAATTCAACTGCGAGGGGAGGGCTTGGGCGTTTACTCTTTCTGTTTAGATTTGTTTTTTTTTCTGATTACTTTTTTAATACATACATTTTTTTAAATTGTATAAATATTTGTAAAAATAAGGTTTAAAAAATTGCAAATGTTTTACAATTCATGGAGATTTTTATAACTTGAGAAGACATTTGAAAAACTCGTTATGAGGTTTGCCTCGGTGCAGTCCTCCTAAAAAGTTTACAGATTTCGATGCAGATTAAAGATGGAGGTTAGACGATACCACTTTAATTACAAATACTATTAGATTTGTTCTTGTCTCTTGTTCGATGAATCGGGAGAATATTGATTATAATTAGTTGATTGTGACCGCACGAGAACACCGTTTTAATTAAATTTAAGATTCATGTAAACTTTTAGAGGATGTACTGAAGAAAAACTCGTTATTAATATGTTTTTGGAATTTTCAATTTGGTTGAATTTATCGTTCGCAATCCTACTACACTTTAGTAGAGGTTGATAAATAAAGTCTCGCCGAAGACGATTATGGTTGAGGTAACAAAGCCATGGGGGCACAAAGCACATTGCCTCACCCATCCCACCATGACGACCACTTGGGAAATCTCACTCGAGGTAGAACTTCACGTAACGTAGTTGATCTTCTAGCCTTAACAAATTTCTCGTTTCATTCACACCTTGAAGGCTCCCAAGCAAACCTAAAAAGGCACATACACCCTCCAAACGTAATTAGTACTGTAGATCAATAAATTTCGAAATTCAGATTTTAAGCATGACAATCCGAATGTTTTTTTATGGAAAAATTAGTTGACGCGAGCTGCTAAGTTTAGTTGGTGAACAAGACAATTTTATCACAGTTCTTTTTTATCAGAAAATTGTCATGTTTACCAACTAAATTTGCCACCTCGCGTCAACTAAAGTTGCCATGAAAAACGTTCGGATTACCATGTTTAAAATCCGAACGTTCGGAATTTATCATTTCCGTTAGAATTTGGGTTGCTTGGTGATGAGTCTATTGTTTGGGCTTCAAAGGATAATTTCCTTCACGCATTTTTATTATGAAAAAAAGCTTCTGATCTATTCAGCAAACATCATGGCAGTACAAAGAAATTCTAATATATTAAACGCATAAATTAATAAATTCAACGTAGAAAGAAATTCGAATATATTAAACTTCTAATCTATTTGGTTTATACTTTTCTGATATATAAAATGCATGTAGAATAACAAACACAGAAATATCCACTTGAGATAGATCAGAGGATCGCCGCAGTCGTTAGCAAAACGCAGAAAAGTATGGGTGTATAGCCGGCCGGACGAGAGTGTGTGGTTTCGAGGCTGTACACGCCGCAACAACGTCCCTCTTGTGTCCAGCTCAAACAACGACAACAATAACGGTGGTCGACGGGAGGTGAAAAGTAAGGGTTGACGGACTCTTCGCTGCAAGTTTGTATTTATTTATTTATTATGAGGTGAAGATGATATGCAAGTGTAGTGTGTGGACGTGAGGCTGCTGTGAGTGTCTTTTTAAACCCCTGGGGCCTCAGCAAGCCAAGCCGAGCATCATCCAGCTCACTCACGCACGCTTCACAGCTCTCATATATACCGGGAAAAGAAGACCCGTCGTACGTATTGTGAGCTCCGGCAAGAAGCAACGGTACTTGTCTTTCCTCTCTTCTCCATACGTATTATTCGTGGAGCAGTATTTTTTTTATGCGGATGTAAATTGAGTTTTATTCCGAAGTTAACTTATCATTTGCTTATTGCGAATTAATTCTGAGCATTCGACAAAGTAAGTACTATATATATTCACGTGATGGCTAGCCGTTAGCAAACGTTTGGCGTTGATCTAGGCCGAGAGCTTGCCTTAATTTAATTTCACCTACTTCTTCTCATAAAATGAATCATACTATTTATTTATTTATTTGTTTTTGTGGGTAAACTTTTGATACATCATATATTCATCTTCAGGCAGTAAAAAATAAATCAAAAGTAACAAAAATTACAAAACGTCGTCTCAAGATGATATAATCACAAAACGTTCACGTTCGATCTCCGGATACCAAGACATATGCAATTTAATAAATCCAGTCACGCAAAAAGGGTAAAAGCATTTTCAATCAGACCTTCTATTTCGTCGTTATGTTAGGGCAGACGGTCTGGTGACCAAATAGAAGAGAGATAAAATTTCACCGAGTCAAACCCCCTGAATTGTCTCAATATGTTCAGGTTGTCACGAACTCTCAACTCAGCCCATGCGTACTTCGGAGTTCGGACACAATAGATACATCGAGTTTACCAAGAACCTTCCATTTTGATGCTTATATTTTATATTCTGCAGGTAGCAATGGCCTCAGCGCGTCCCAATCTACCCAGAAACTCCGCCATGCTTCTACTATTGACAATGATCCAGCTCTCTTTGGGCGCTAGCAAAATCAATTGCGGAACGCTCCCTGATAACATCACGGATGTGCTCTGGCTGCAAGCTTTCAGGCATGAGATCACTTCTGATCCCTCCGGATGGTTCAGCTCCTGGAACTCCAGCGCCAACCACTGCCTGTGGCCGGGAGTAAGATGCAGTCGTAAGCATCCAGGGCGCGTGGTGGGGCTTCAACTCTTTGGCCTAAACCTAACTGGCCAGATAAGCTCCTCCATTGGGAACCTGACGTTCCTCACAACTCTGAACCTATCCACAAATGGCTTCTCTGGCCGATTACCTCCTCTGAACCATCTGCAAAAGCTTCAGGTCCTTGACCTGAGCAGGAATAGGCTGCATGATAATATCCCATATGCAATTGCCAACTGCTCCAGCTTAAGGGAAATAGACCTCAGTACGAACATCCTAGTAGGCGAAATTCCTCCAAAAGTAGCCCTCCTCTCCAATCTCTCACTTTTGCGACTTTCCTGGAATAATCTCACCGGGATCATCCCGCCAATGCTCGGCAACATCACTAGCATGAGAAAACTTGCCCTTGCGCACAATAATCTAACTGGAAGTATTCCTGATGAGCTTGGGAAACTGACAAATATTTGGTACTTGGCCCTAGGAAAAAATAGGTTGTCAGGTGGATTCCCACGGTGTCTCTTCAACCTTTCTAATTCTCTTCAAAAATTAGGCTTGGGGCCGAATATGCTAAGCAAGGATCTGCCTCCTAACATAGGAGACGACCTACCCAATCTCCAATTGCTTGTTTTGCATGGCAACATGTTTGAAGGTCAAATTCCGGCTTTACTAGGCAATGCTACATGGCTGCAAATTTTAGAATTACAAAATAACAATTTAACAGGTACGATTGAAGAATGGATTGGGAAGCTAACACAGTTACACGCTCTTTACCTCCACGGGAACAACTTCATTGGGCCATTGCCATCATCCCTTGGTCAGCTTACTCAGTTGGAATGGCTCAATCTGGGAAACAATAAATTTGAAGGCCCTATACCACCCGCCTTAGGAAACTTGAAACAACTCTGGCTTTTAGACCTTAGCCAGAACAATCTTGAGGGTAACATACCTATTCAGCTTGGCAGCATTCTATCACTTACAAAACTAAACCTTTCATCAAACAGGCTTACTGGGAAAATTTCCTGATACCATGTTCAAATGTCTGAACATGGAGCCAGTCAGCTAGAGGTAAACTTGGGATGTAAACAGGTGTGAAAAACACCAAGCTTGACATGTAATTTATGTATACTCCAAGATTGTAATCGTTATTGTAGTGTTTCATCACAAATACATAATTGAAAAGCTGAGTGAACAAGTGAGCTTCAATAGCCAGGCCAGCTGCTAGTTGGCCGCCCCTGCTGCTGCTGAAGCAGGGGAAGCAGGAGCAGCTAGTTGGTAGGAGCACTGTTGTACGGTGATCTGATCGACGGCGAGCGTGTCGGTGGGGAACGGCCAGGAGCCGGTGTGGCTTCCCTGCAGCGGTGCGCAAGGCGTCGGGGTGACGCCGGCCCGAGTTGCCCTCATTGTTGGCGCAGTTCCACGACACCTTGTTAATCTTGCTGCACTGGACATTGGGAGGTAGTTTCAGACGAATTTTCGCCAAAAAGGACCCCCTGCCCAACACAATTGCCAAAAAAGACCCCCTGCGGATGAAATTGACAAAAGAGACCCCCTCGATCGTGGCGGCAGGCGCGCCGGCCGACACGTGGCACCTGCCGCCACGCACCGAGGCGGCAGGACTGTTCACGCATGCGGGGACGGATTTCGCGAACCAAAACGGCAAACGGGCGAGCGAACAGTGCTGCCGCCACGGGATGTGGCGGAAAGCACTGTTCATGCGCGGTGTGAACAGTGTTTTCTGAAAAAATAAAAAAAGGCAGAAAAATTCAAAAAAACTGAGATTTTGCACCCGCTAAGAACACTCGATTGTCTTTGCTGTCAAAAAAATTCAGTTTTTTTTTAAATTTTTCTGCTATTTTTTGATTTTTTCCAAAATTACTGTTCACCTCCGCATGAGCAGTGCATGACGCCACACCCGTGGCGGCAGCACTGTTCACTCACCCCGTTTGCCGTTTTGGTACGCGAAATCCGTCCCGCATGCGTGAACAGTCTGCCGCCTCGGTGCGTGGCGGCAGGTGCCACGTGTCGGCCGGCGCGCCTGCCGCCACGACCGAGGGGTCTCTTGTCAATTTCATCCGCAGGGGGTCTTTTCTGACAATTGTGTTGGGCAGGGGGTCCTTTTCGACAAAAATTCGTTTCAGACTTCAGTTACAGTTTTCTGAATAATAGCCAGAAGCATGCTCTGTTCATGCTGCGGCAGAATAGGTTGTAGTGTTTAACTTTCTGTAAGTCGTTGGCCACGATCAGTCCGCGGGATGGCGCGGGATTCACGGATCGTGGGCAACTAGTTTGTTATGCAACTGAATAAATGTGAAAAAACTGAAAAGACGCAAGTAGTGCGCGTCGCAAAAACACCCCTGACGAGAATACCCTTTTTCAAGTTTTCTAGGTGCCCACCGCTGTGTTGTCCTCGGCGCTCACCTCCTTGTATAGTTGTATATACTCTGTGCGGCCTGCACCTGGCTTTTTGCTTGGCTCCAAAGTTCAAATGCAGACTGTTATTCTATCCTGATGCATAACCACAGATGCTTCTTCATAGTCATAGGCAGATTACTAATACTCTGTATCTGGGGACATCACAGGTTGGCGACCATTTTTTGCTCTTGACAAACATGTAGTACCTGACACCACAGGTGTCCAAGATGGCAAATTATTTGGCCTAACAGGTGCACACAGTGTCTGTTTAAGGGTCAATGATTTGTTGAGATAACACAGGGACAGACAAACAGCCCCAAGCCATGCCTGGGACAAAACAGATCAACAGAAGCTTCTCATACCAACAGACACCACATGTCAGAAAGAACGTCGCCCAAACACAAATTCAATCAATGGCGCCCCTCCATTGATACGACAAAGGAGAAAGAATTTAGCTGTCATGTATTGCATTTGCATGCAGATAAAGCTCCCTGAAGCCTTATAAATAGACGAGACCATGCAGGGAGCAGACATCAAGCATAAGCGCAAGCAACCAAGGAAGCTCACAGTGACAGACACCTCCTTCACCACCATGGGCGAGAAAGTCTGTGCCGGCTTTCTTGTCGGAGTCAGCAAGGGCGAAAGGCCGAGCGGGGTTCGGCCGGCGCCGCGTCGTGGGGAAATAAAACTGAGGATCGCGCACATCGTGATGCACTCCGTCGCCTCGGCGCTCCTGACTACATCGCGGCTTCCTGTTCTGGATCACAAGTGAAATGTCAGCGACTCTGTACATGTTAGGACTTGTTGTAAACCGCCTCCCCTGTGTAACTGTCCTTAACAGTTTGAGAAAGTTGCTCCTCTTTCTACACATCATGGTGTGGCCTTCATAGATGATGATGATGCTGTGGTTCCTTCTTGGTGCTTTGATCTTCTTGTCTTGCATCCTTTGGTCCTCATTTTGATCACCATCAGGTCGTTTATCACCCGGTTCGCTCTCGTCGTCACTCGTCACATGTTTCATCGTCTGAACTTGATGGTGCATCGTTCATGAGAGTCCTCAATGGTTTCATCGTGATGCCAAAAATGCTTCTGATAAACGTCTTGTCGAAAAGAGAACTGCTTGTTAAGCCACCTGCATCCGATGGTGTACTTGACGATGCATCAGTCAAAGACTTGTATCATCAACAAGATACGGAGCCAGTCTATCTCTGCGCTAATTAACCTTCCACGTCGGATTTTTAGTAGCTGGCCCTAGTAATAATCTTGTAACTCAAGCATGCATGATATAGAGACTGTATACTGTTTTTCCGATTGACATGCTTTAACCGGGATGCACTTTAATACTGTTTCCATTTGTGCGAAGCAGGTTCACTATGCTCATTAGCACTAAAATCCAGAAATGGGCTGCCCAAGCCTTGTCCACATGGCCACGTCCATGAGCCCAAAACGACAAATGCCCAAGCTGATAACATCTCTCAGTCAACAGGAAGCACAACACTTCACTTAGTTTAGTCCCACCCGCCAACCGAGGAGGCGTTCGACCAGCTTAAATACCCGTCTCCACTCTCTTCACTCGCCGAGCTCAATTGCGAGAGCTTGTAACCCGAGTGGGGGGCATTAAGGTGATGTGGACGCTGTTGTAGGTTATGGGACTGGTCCGGAAGTGCTCTTGCTGGCCCGCCCGTTCCAAGTTGAGTAGTGGACCGCCCGGGGCCTATGCGAAAGCTGGGCCTCACGGTCCATAATGTGGCAGGCACTCGTGAGGCTGGCTTCACAGAGCAGCGACAACTGCCCGCTTCCAACGGTGGAAGGATAACGGACTGCTGCACTCCTTGGCCGCTTGGGCCTCGTAGCCTACTCCAGCGAACCATCACTTTTTTCTTGTGCTGCACTTTAGAGGTTGATTTGCTTACTCTTTTTTCAGTTTTTTCTTGTGCTGCACATATGAGGTTTATTTTTCTTACTATTTTGACTCTTGAATACAAAATGTGACTATGGTTATCTCTTTTCGAACTATAAAGGCGGTTGTGGCAAGGTCGAGTTTTGTCTCAGTGGTTCTTCTTTTTCATGTTCTTGTGCATCCGATCTTCTTCTCCGCTAATACGGCAACGAAGCAGCGGTTTGGCAGCCTACCTTGCAAGGTCTAGTATAAAAGCATTGATGATTACAACAAAGTGACATTTGCAACTTTATACACACTGAAACAATAAAGGTACTCACAACAGCTTGACTTCTAAAGTTACCAAGGCAGCCACTCGACAACACGCTCCTTACTGTTACAGTTCTCACTTAGAGATCCAATAGCCTCAACATTTGGTACAGCACGAAGCTGGGTACAATATAATTGAGCGACTTTGTCCCAGCCTTTATCAAATGATTAGCATAAATGTGTCACCTCAAGAAAAATGCAGAGGTCTTATGACCAATTATAGGAGACAGCCATGCATTAATTTTTCAACAAAAGGTTGATCAAAAAATTGCCTTCCATGGCTACATTAGTAGTACATCACAGGTGCTCCGCCAAGACCAGTCAAGGCCAACCACCAGACTGCAGAAATCTCATCATCAGGACAATGCAAATGATTACCAGCAAGAATGAGACAGGAACTTTCTGACGACCCCCAATTAACAAGCATAATCGCACAATCAACAATCATAATCACATATGCTTCTTCATGGACAGATTAATAGTACTCTGAATCTGGGGACATCACAGGTTGGCAACCATTCCCTGCTCTTCACATGTACATAACACATGTACCAGGACACCATAGGTGTCCAAGATTACCAAATCATTTGGCCTGACAGGTGCACACAGTGTGTGTTCAAGAGTCAAGGATCTGCAGGGACAAACAGCCCGAAGTCATGCCTGGGACAAAACAGATCAACAGCAGCTTCTCATACCAACAACAGACACTACACCAGAAGGTTAATCTTAAAAATGAACATCATCCAAATACAGTTGACGGCGCCCTCCAATATCACACGAAAGAAGAAAAAATTTAGCTGTCATGTATTTGCATCCATATAAAGCTCCCTGAAGCCTTATAAGTAGACCACTAAGCAGGGAGCAAACATCAAGCATAAGTGCAAGCAAGCAACCAAGAAAGTTCAGTCAGAGACACTCCTTCACCACCATGGGCGAGAGAGTATGTGCCAGCGATCTCGTCGGAGTCTACAAGGGCGAAAGGCGGAGCGGGGTTCGGCCGTCGCCTCGTCGCGGGCAGATAAAGATGAGGATCACGCACATCATGATGCACTCCGTCGCGTCAGCGTTTCAAATTCTTGGTCACAAGTGAATGTATGTGACTAGTTCCGTAGGTGTAATTAGGATCTGTTGTAAACCGCTCCTTCTGTGTAGCTGTCTGTTACTCCTCTTTCTGCACATGATCATGGTGTGGTTCGTTCTCGCTTTTCATGGATTGTTGCTCAAGGATGTTCATCGTCTAAGCTTGACGATGCATCATTCATAAGACTCCTCGAGGGCTTCATACACTTGTGCATGCTCAGGACAGGTGCGGTGCATGTGTCATGTAAGGAAGAGCAACTAATTAAGGAGTACTTCTTCGGCAGCCCACGCGAGGGTCATTTGGGATGGGCTGGAAGCGCGTCATTTGGCGCGCTCCGTCATGTGTCACGTTCTGGGTGCTCCCTCCGGATTTTTTTACTGCACGCGTTTTCAGCTTTTAAATGTTTTTTTCCGGCTTTTCTTAGGATTTTTGGCCTTTCGATGATTTTTTCGGCTTTTTGACTGCTTTTCATAGGTTCCGAACCAAAAATTAACAAGAAAAAACATGTTTTTTTTCCGTGAGAGGCATAGATTTCTCGTGGAGGCACGGAGTTGTTTCTGCCGGAGGCACGACCCCTCGTTAAACTCTCCAAGAATGAACTTCTGTGCCCCGTCGCTTCTGCATCCTAAAACAAGAATCCTAAAACAAGAATCGCGCCTGACTCCGGACCTCCTCAGCGCTCAGGGACTCTCGGCCGTCGGATCTTTTGCTTGATGCGATTCTGGGCGTTGGATCCTGAGATGGAGTGATACCGGCCGTTCGATCGCTACCCCATGAGCAGTTAAAATACGACTGGTTTGACCGCGTGCCACCGCGTGCAAATAGGCTGCCCCGCCGAGGGCATTTTGGTCTTTTCGCGTGTTGGCGTATAAAAGGGTGGCGCGCCCGTGGAGGTGACCTGCAGCTTATCCATGATTAGAATTTTTTTCTTGCAGGAGGGTCCGCTATTTTCAGGTGCTCGTTGGTCTGGCCAGTTCATCTTTTGATCTGTGCCAGCTTGCTACGTCTTCGTCCACCACTTTGCAGGTCGACCTCTTTTCTTCTTCCCTTCTCTGCTTTTAGGCCAGTTTGCATTTTTGTAGTCATGTATTCTCCTTAGATTGCCTGTCTAGAGCTGTTGTTAGATTCAGTTTATTTTTGCCTGTCGTTTCTGTTGGTGTGCATGATGATCAATGGGTGTGTTTGTTTCTTGTAATCTTATATTGGTAGATGGCTAGAGTCTTAAGAATATTATTCCCTGCTTGTATTTTTATGTCTCCTTTTCATCTTTGCTTGTTTTTTGTGTGGAATATAGTATGTGCCTTTTGTCCTTCCTTGGATCCTGGTAGAACCTAGGATTTTTTTGTACCTTTCTGCTATGTCCTAGAAGTAACCTACTGATTTGTTTGCTGGTGCTACTCACATGTGTCGCGTTGTTGGGTTCTTGCTTACACGGGCGATTTCTAGAGATCTCTGCTTCACCTCAATCGCCCCTGGTCTCGCTGGTCATGTTCTGGTTGAGCTCCTTCCCATCTTATGTTCATGTACAATTTGGTAGGACTGGCTAGGTTGCTGCAAAAATGTCTTGGGTTTCTTCTTGTGCAGCAGATTTTTAGTTAGCTAGGTTCCAAAGGAGGACTGCTTGGGGGGTTTCTTGTTTTTTGGTGCCTTGCCGTCAAGTAGATCCTTGGATTTAGCTAGGTTCTTTGTTTCATTGCTGGGTTTTCTACCTGTTGAAGAGAAGGTTAGGTCGATATAGATTCCTGAGGTAATATAGTAAATAGGTGATGCCTTGTGGTATGCTTTGGCACTTTTGGTGGTTAGTGTGAGCCTTCTAATTGGTGTTGTTGGATAACAAAGAAGATCTGGTCAGATATTTGGTTCTGAAATAAGGTCGGCCTTTGTGTCTTCAAAATCTGCAGGACCATATTTACTTGTGCTTTGTTATAGGATTGCTGCTAGATTCTTCTAGACAATTTGTTGTTACATTAGTGTCTATCTAGATTGCAAGGAAAGGGTTGCATTTTCCTTCCTTTGTTTGTTTGATCCTGGCAGATGGGCGCCAGTAGATGAACTAATTGATTTTGATTTCATAGGATTGCGACTGATTTCGTCCGCCAGGAGGGCCACAACCTCCTCTCGCGCCTCTGCTCCCCCGAGAAGGCCGCCGCCTCTCAATCGCCAGGAGGGCCGCATCCTCCTCTCGCGCCTCTACTCCCCTGACGAGGCCGCCACCTCAATCCCCTGCCCAGTCCGCTTCATCACAAACAGTGACAGAAGAAGGACCCACCACCTTGGATTGGAGCACCGGAAGTGGACGAAGGAGGCCATTGCCAGGTGCGCCCCCTCCCTCTGCACCTCTCTCTCTGTGTGTGTGTGTGTGTGTCAGCCTGGGCGTGGCGAGCGGGCTTTTGGCCCGGCTCGCGGCCCGCTACGGACCGGACCGAACGGTCCTGGCCCGCTGATAAAAATGGCCGGTCCGGTCTGCAGAAACAGGCCCAAAAATAAGTCGGTCCGGTCCTGTTTTTGACCGGACCGGCTCGGTCGGACCGAGATACTTGGCCCAGGCGCGCAGCCCAGCAGTGTATTCTAGCGACAGCGAGTCGCTACGCTGGGGCAAGCCCCCACCCCACATTCCCCGATCCCCTTTCCATCGAGCCGCTGCCTGCCTTAGCTGCAGGGAGCGCCGCCTCCGCCGGCAGCCGTTGCCGTCGTCGACTACCTGTAGCTCCTCCTGTTGTCGTCGTCTCGTCGACCACCACCTCCTTGTTTGCACCTGCACGCGGGGAATGAGGAGTGGAGGAGCCGAAGAGGGAGCACCGCAGCTGCACGGATGCACCTGCACGCCGACGTCGAGACGTCGACCACCTCCTCCCGCCGCCTGGCCGCCGTTGACCACAAAGCTGGAGGACATGGGGGACGTAGCAGCTGCACCCTGCACCTGCACGCCGACGCCGTCAGTTGTTAATTCTGCACTTCCTCTGATCTTTCTTCAGTTGGCATCTTTCTTCAGTTGGTAATTTTCGAGTTTGCAAACTTGCTTATTTTTTGTCCATTTGAACCTCTTTTGCAACCTAATGATCTATATGTTCAAATTTACTGTCAAAGTGTTCTAAAACACCTCTCATCTCACTCCCAGGCACGAACTGCAGCCGGTCCATTCGGTCCCGTCGGTCCTCACCGAGCTGAGCTGCAGCCGGTCCGGTTCAGAGAAACAGGACCGCAGGTAACCTCGGTCCGGTCCGGTCCGGGCCAGCCGCGACCAGTCCAAAGCAAGGCTCGGTCAGGGACCGGACCGGCCCGGACCGTGTCCACGCTGATGTGTGTGTGTGTGTGTGTGTGAGGTGACTAGGATGTGAGGTGTCGTTTGTTCTTGCCCTGTGCTGTTTGGATAGCTTTCTGAAATGCCAGGATCTGAAACTCGCCGTATGAATGTGTGATGCAGGTTCTTGAAGGCGAGGAAGTTTGACACCGAGATGGCACTGCAGATGTGGGCAGACATGCTGCGATGAAGTTCTTAGCTGTAGGTACTGATTTCCATCTTGACTCCGTGGAACAACTCAAAGATCGATTCTATTCAATTTTTAGTTACTTATTTAGTTTGTTTATCTCTGTGCAACTAATTGAAGATCAAATCCTCCGATGTTTTGGTTAGGCAGTAGCTTGAGGATGGTAGAGGAAGAGGAGCAGAGGATCGACACCACGTTGTGGTAGTTTGGTATGTCATTATTTGGCCATTTATTCTGACGACCTCGGAGTAATTTCAATCTACTTATGCATGATGTGAACTGATGGCCAGGTTATAGTGTTTTATGTTCACTCTTATAGTGTCAGTGTCACAGGTCTGTTCCACACAGAATGGAATCTTTGATTTGTTATACAATTCATCTGGCTTAGGGCTATTGCTTGCTAATACGATATACATGGTGTTATCCATGTTTTGTGATAGTTTAAATTTGGTGATATTCCACTGGGACTGGAAATACTCGTGAAAAAATGGTGTATTACCTCTCTTGGTAATTAATATTTGTATGGTGTTATTGATGAACCGTGCAACAGAATCTTGAGTATGAGTCATATGTTTGGTGTTTATATCATACTTAATGCTTATGTCTTTTGCGTGAAAATATTATTAATTGATCAAACTAATTTAAGCTTAGTTCTCGATGATTATTTTTGTGGTACTAGAAAATGAAACTTTTTTATCTGTACTGCGTTGTATTATTTCTTCTTTTTTCTCCTGTTGGTTTTGCTTCCTACAACCATCATTTTCATTACAAAGCATCTCTCTCTCTTAGCTGCTCTTTCCATCGCCTTGTACTGGTTATAAAAAGTACCGTGAGCATATGGCAGACTCTCTAAATGAGAAATACAAAATATTCAGAAAGAGTGGGTTTAGGATCTAGGGTTACTTATCTTTAAAATTGGTCAATGTGTTTGTTGGTGTCATCTCGAGTTACTATTGGTGCCTATGATTTGGATTATTAATCGTTCGATTTGTTCAGGTGATGGGGCAGCTGCCAACTTGGCCTGCTGAAGAACGACTACTTTACAGGAGGGGGATGGAGTCAGGGAAGCTCCTGTGCCGGTGGGAGCGACGGTTCCACAGCGAGATGATCGTTCGTCACCTCTGAGTTGGAGGATGACCAAGGCTGGGATTGTTTTTCACCACCGAGTTGCGGTAAGTAAGGAATTTTCCAGATAGTGGTGGATGGTTTTTTTTCTCCAAATGGTGGTGGATGTATGCATGTGTGTGTTCGGCATACAATGGGGGAAATAGACACGGCCTTGCTCGTGCGCTGCAGGTGCTTGGACGCGGTCTTGCACACAGAGCGCAAGGAGATGCTCGAGCAGATGCGCACCTACTACATGCTCTCGAACGAGGAGCGTGGCCACGTCTCCGGCGGCAACCAATCGGCGGTGAACGGCAGGGCTCTGGGCTCTCCAGCATGGCCCGGGACAGTGACAACGACGATGACAGGATGTCATTTCTGACGAGAAGCTTGGACTGGAACACTCTGCTCGGCTTATCCTCGGATCACTCCCCTGTTTCTCCCACCAGGCAGATGAATCTAACGCGATCATATTCTGGTGAGTTTTAGTTCGGTCCTAGATTATCTACTGCCCAAAATCCTTGCTTGCATATATTGTTAGCATCTTGATGTATTGTTAGCATCTTGATGAGATTTGTTTTCCATGCAGATTCGTCCGATGTTGCCGGCGCCTCCTTTGATCTGACCCGGTTGCGTCTTCATTCATGGATCTGCGGGTTAACCCTTCTTCTTCTCCTCCTTTTTGGTCCTCTTCTGTTAAGAGTGCTAGGTATACTGTGACATGGCCAGGTGTTGTGTGTTTGGCCTGCAAAGGCCATTTGTTGTTTGTCTTGCCTCTGCCAAAGGCCAAAGGTGCTACTGGTTGTTTTTAGTGGGGTGTAGATTTATGTCTTTTCCTCTTTGTCTGGTCCCGGTAGGGCCTGCAATTGCCCCTTCTCTTGGTGGAGTATTTGTGGTTTTGTTGCTTTTAGTCTAGCTAGGTTCCAAGGAAGGGGATATTTAGTTTTTTCTTGTTCTGTTGGCGGCTTATTATGCAGTCGAACATTGGATCTAGCTGCGTTCTTGCAATTGATGTATTATGTTGCCAGTCTGTAGCTTCCCTTGTAAGATGCAATATAGATTGGTTGTTGTGATTTCTCATTAGACGATTCTATTATGTGTTGATATCGTTGGATTTTCCATTGTAATTCATTTCTGAGCGTCCTGATATAGACTGTGAAAATGTTACTACTGTTGATTATACGAAAAAGATGAAAAAACATACTAAATGCTGGAGCCAAGTCTGCAATGTTACAACGCTAGAGCTATCGATTCTGCATCCATTATTGCACCACTTTGCTGGTTGTTTCAACTTTCATCATTTAATTCAGCAGCGTTGTATTCTCATAAAGCCATATAAGCGATGATTGTCAATGCAGTCCTGCATAGTTAGGTTAGTAATGTCAACTATCAAGTAAAGTCTACACCTAAAAACGACAAAATTCAGAAATCTTTCAGAATCTTATAAGCAGCGAATTGATTTTCTCCATCCCATCTTTTATAATGTACAGGTAGCACTCAAGACACTTGTAGTGGTTCATAGGCTTCTGCAAGAGGGGGATCCTACATTTCGGGACAGCTTCTTAATATTACACAAAGGGGGTGTATTCTGCAGATCTCAAACTTCAAGGATGACTCCAGTCCAGTTGGTTGGTATCTCTTCATTTGGTTGGAAATACTATTGGCATGTTTATTATCCTTTGATTTTTCTATGTAGTAAGATTGAGTGTTGTCCAACTTGGGACTGTTACGCATAGGTTCGCATGTGCTAGGGATTACGGTCATCCCCATATCTGTCGTACATTTGAGCTGTATATGAGGGGTGCCGGTCAACCCGGACATTTGTGACTATCTATGTACCAATGTACCAATGTTGTGTCTACATAGAGCTTGTGTCTGATATAATCTTAATGTGACCGTTTTGCAGGCTAAATGTTTGTAGATTGAGGAAACTGTTGCTATTAAGAAATGTGCTCAGATTAGTTTAGGATATATCTTTGAATCTTCCAGAAGAAAGACTGAGGAAACTGTCTACATTGTTTAACTTCTTGGAGGTGGATGTGCTTGGCCAGAAGAAAGGATGGACGCTGGCAACCTCGCTGCCTTTACACATACACATCCTAGGTATAGCAGACCATCATCCCTTCTAATTTGTTTCCGTAGAATAGGATGAACACCCACAACTCAGTTTGGGTTCATACACTGTGTTCTCCAATGACTCTTGATGCTTGATGTGATTCAACATGGATATTTTGTTCCTATTGATTTACAGGTTATACTAATGAAGTTTTAGTCATCAAGGGTGTATCATATCTTGGCAGCTTAGTATTGTAACTGAATGTTCTTCTGCATTCAAGATAAAAAATGTTCATCTGCATTTATTTATTTGTTAGTTTAGTATGAATGAGCAAAGAACTACATAATTTATGTTCTTTAGTATTCACGTGAATTAATTTTGACCTTAGTTTGTATGCTGAAAGCTATTGAAATTTAGCCATTATTGTCTCTTGTTGTGTTGTGTGAGTCAATTCGTTGCTGTTGTTCATCGGGATCTGAAACCAGAGGTCGGTTTGTTTTCAGATATTTAGCAGCTAATATTAGTTCATCATATTGTCTTTTAGTTACTATTATCAACCTGGGAGTTCCTTAATGCCATACCATATTTTTCTTTGATTGTTGTTTCTTTATATTTTAATCCAAAGTACTTCTGTTCTTTCAGCAGATGCAATACAAAGCTTTTGCAATGACAAAAGACATTTGTGTTACCTTTTCCCAGAATTTTCTATTCTCATCGAAGGAGGAAAACTCACCCTTGAAGGTCATAGACTTTGGTTTGTCTGACTTTGTAAAGCCAGGTTAGTCTAACATAGTAACATGGTTCCATTCAGATTTTTGTTTAACATTTTGTTT
This sequence comes from Elymus sibiricus, assembly GCA_039707655.1. NCBI lineage: Eukaryota > Viridiplantae > Streptophyta > Magnoliopsida > Poales > Poaceae > Elymus > Elymus sibiricus. Next base: position 20,388,072 of record CM077675.1, read on the forward strand.
TACTACATTTAAATGTGACTGTATTTTTAAGAGTTACCTAACGTCGCTGTTATGTAAATATATTTTCTTTCCCACATTTTTTTTTGCATTGAGTACTTGAGGTACCTAACGTCGCTGTTATATAAATATATTAGTGTGCACAGTTAGTTTCATACCATTATGTCCTGAAGCCATGTCTTATGGATGTCCATTTATTTCGCAGGCCCTAGCTAAGACATTGACAGCAAATCAACTCTTCTATCTGAAAGAGCAGTCTGTAATACTGGGTCCAAACAAGAGTGGTTATATCTCCTTGCAAAATTTGAAATCGGTTAGTAATATTACATTCGTCATTTAGTCTAATTTACAGCATGCAGTTCCTGAAAATGGAAAATGGAACTTGCAGGCTCTGGTGAAGAATTCGACAGACGCAATGAAGGATTCAGCTGTATGATTTGTTAGACTGGGACGCCCACTTACCAGCCAGGATGGTGTACCAGGTATGCACCCTTCAGTACAGAAAATTGGATTTCGAAGAGTTTGTGGCCTCTGCCATCAGCGTATATCAGATGGAAGCTCTGGAGACCTGGGAACAGCACGCTCGGAGCGCATACGAGCTATCTTTAGTAGAACTGGTATAGTAGTTTTCATTAGTAGATAGTAGTTTCACTACTGAATCCAGTCTTCGCTTCTAGCTAAAAATAACCAAGGTCTTCTGAAAATCAGAGACTACTATACCAGTTTTTCATGTCTCGGTGAATCTGGAACAACCTTATTAATTATTTGCAATTGCATGTACTGACTATTGCGTGCGTGCATGTGTGTGTGTGTGTTCTGTTTACTCACTCTTTTTCCCCTCTCTGATTTGTCCGCCGAACTATTGGGTTCATTTGAAGGCAATGATGTTATTGATTTACTCTAGCGGGAATTTTTGTAGAAAATATATAGTTTTTCTTAACGACAAGGGCTTACCCTTTGATTTTTGTTATCATAAATCAGTGTCCTATAGGACATAGTAAGTGTATAGTGATTTTTTTTAGTTCTCGCAATGTTTGTGTCTTTCATGTTCAGTTGGTCTATTAGTGTAGTGCTTATTGAACTTCTTTTGGAAAGGAGGCCAGTAAGAAGATGGCACCATGCATCTCAGTGCCACTGATTTTTTGCTTGGGTACACAATATTTTGAGCTGGAACATTCTGAATAATAGTTTGAATTTCTCTAATTAAACATTAAGTATACATAGAGTATTTTCTGTTTTTCACCACCGAAATCCATGGTACTAAGATATTTGCTTAATCTATAAACATCTGATATATTTCATAGATTAGGCAAATGCAACCTATAGGTCATTTTTGTGTTGCAGAACTGGCATGATGCAGAACTCGCATGGTGTTCCCTGTTAAAAGGAGAAAATATAATTTTGTTATTTTGTACAATTTGTTCTTTGTTTTGATCTGAAGAACCAAGCGACACCTAGCTTTTCATCGATCTCTCCATCATTGTTCATTATCTAGAACCATGCATGATACTGCATCTGTGCACTTAAATCTCGGTTTTAGTTTTGTAGGCTGTGCATATCGGAGATGGAAATCATCTTGCTGCTGTCCAACACAGCAGAAGGTGAGATATCTTATGTGACTATAAAAATTCGTTCACAATCTTCTCTCCTTCATGATGAATTGCTTCATACCAAAGTTCCTGTTGTCCATACAATTTTCATGATTTGTGTGATAGAATCTTTGGAATTATTTTAGAGGCCAGGTAGGGCCATGCTAATTTAACAACTTTTTTGTTCTAATGCAGTGTGATGTATCGGTCCTGTTTGAATTGAAAGAGGAGCAAAGAATAAAGTATAAAATCGCGGGACATCCCATGACAAGCCCTAAGGAAGAAGAAATAAGTCTTTGGTCCTGCAGCGGGAGCCTAGGGTTGGTTGGTGCCTCTACATGATGAAAGCATCATCCTAATTTTGCACTCGAGGTCGGTTTTGTGTTGGTCTCCTGTATGGGCTACCGGCTGCTTGTATTCCCTTCTCCAAGTGTATTGGTTGTATAGGACATCACAGTTGAATGTTTCTTCTTCACTTTATTTTTATTATGTATGAATGCATATGCTAAATCTGAATTACTACTGACTTAGAATTATATGTTTGACCAAAACGCTGGGACTGGCACCCTTGCGCCAAGGCGCGATCCCGATCTAGTTTTTTTACTGAGGCCGCTCGATTGCTTTGCCAGCTCGCGCTAGCCACGTAGGCGTCGGTTTACTGTGGCGATAGAAGACAAAAAAGAAAAAGGTGAACCCCTGCCCCCCCCCCCCCCTTCGCATTCGTCCTCTCCCTTCCCCCCGCCGCCGCCCCATCCAAGCTTCTCGTCGTCTCCACTCTCTATCGTCGGCTAGGGATGGAGGGGCAGCCGGCATCCACCTCGAGGCAGAGGGGTGAGCAGAAGGACGGCCGTTGTTCGACTCTTCTCGTTTTTTCCTCCGAAGTCGCGGGTAGGGTTGCCGCTGCTGCTGCCGCCGGCGACTCATCCCAGCTCCCACTCGGCTAGCAGCTCATGGGGAACTAAGATGCCGCGCCTCTGCAGGTGACTTCTCCATCGCTCCTGACCCGCGCCGCAGAGGCGTCCCCTCCACCCAACGGATTGAGCTGGGGAGCGGCGCGTCCATGGTCGCCCGCGCCTCTTATCCGGAGCACCTACAACAATGTGAGTCAGTTCATCTGCTCTCCCCCCTTCTATTTTCTTGTTCCTCTTAGTTCCATTGTGTCCAGATCTGTTTTGTTATTGTTAGATTCACGCCAATTTGATTGTTTCATATAGATATTACATTATTTGGTCACACCTCTAATGATTATGGGTAAATTAGATACTTCAGAGTCTATTATTTACATTGTTGGTAGAGAATCTCACATTTATAATCTAAGAAAAGTAAACAATCAGGACCTTTTGTTATTCCTGATTTCTCTCTGCTTCGAGTGCAGAAGCAGGATACTTGATGGAAGAAAGGTTAGTAACAATGCTCTCAACTTTCCACTAACTGACAGTAAATCGATATAAGGAATTTGGTACTGTTTTACAATGCAGGCAGTACGTTCCAACTTACATTGAACAACATAACTCTGCATCATTTTGTTTTCACAAAACTAACTTGTGAAAGATCACCCTATACAAATTGCCAGCTTTATTTTGCAAAACAAACAATATTAGTATGACGAAGAGTAGGACAAGCTGTTGTACAGGTCATATCATGGGGTTAGTGACCTGAAAGTTGAAGCAACAATATATGCAAAATTCTAGAGTCGGGTCTACACCAGCACTCATTCTGGAATTAGTTTGGGTTCCGTTTGTCATTTTCTCCTACCAATTCATATCTAAACAAGTAAATATACCATTTCACTTAAGAATTCAGATAGATGTAAGTTCCAGATGTTAAACGTATCATATCTGTAACCATGATCTACTCAGTTCAGAGGAAACATAACTTTGAATACTTTACTATTATTATTTAGTCTCTGAATCCAGTAATTCAGTTTAGAGAAAACATAACTTTGAATATGGATTCCTCTTTACTTTGAAATTCAGTGCGATTCATTTTTAGATATCATGAGACTAGACATTCCATGGTTTCGATTCAGATGCCTGTTGTTTAATAATATGATTCTTCTCCGTATCAGCTGTTTGTAATAGTTAAGATTGGATAGTATGGTTTCTATTGGACAAGTACTAGCAAGAATACGAAGTGATAAATGTGTTTTCCTTTCCATTAGAGGAGGAATTTTGTGGATAATGGGAGGAGGAATGTATACATCAATCATGGAAGGAGGAGGATAGACGAGTGAGCGAGGCGTGCAGAAATGGAAGAGAGCATTCGTCGAACCGTTTATGTCTTTGAACTCGACCATACTGTGAGTAATTTATGATTGTATTAGTGTGCATAGCATAGCTATATTCTTGAGTGCCTGTTGGATCTAATGATTTTGACCATCTGTTAGGAGACAGAGGAAAGGCTTGCTCAGATCAGGTACAAAATTGAGAGTGGGAGAGGTAAGAGAGAATCTGCTGAAACTGAGGTTACAACAGATTAGGTACTCCCTCTGTAAACAAATATAAGAGTGTTTAGACAACTAAAGTAGTGATCTAAACGCTTTTATATTTGTTTACGGAGGGAGTACTTTACTTCTATTTAACACATACATACTACTCTCTAATGTGCAATCTGCATACAGGGCCTCCTAAATAAAAATAAAAATTAATCTTCTTGGTAGATTGACTTGTCTATAAACTAATTTGCGGCGTAGTTTGAAAAAAAGCAAAAGACTCAGATACAATCATAGGACTACAATATGAATTTTGAGGAGTGTCCCTCATCCCGTCATATGCCTCTCTCAGTTTTTACTACATGATTCTAGGTGATGATCTTAGATATACCTAGGAAGATCAAATTACTTGAACTCCCATTTTCACATGCATGTCATATCTAATCTTAGAAAAAAACATTGGAGTGGTTGTTTTGATGTACCTTCCGTTCTTATTAACATATAGTTATCTACATTAAGTTCCTTATAAATACACTATATGTTAATTTTCAGAAGAAGGAAAATAAGTGTGAGCATTGTTCTTCAAACATATGATTTACATGTTGAATTGTCCAACCATCCTATGATTTATGCTTACACAAGATGAGTGTAGTCACATACACAATAAAATTATGAATGTGCTATTATCCGCAGACAACAAAATGGAAACTGAAGAAAGAATGGTTGCCTGATTGTTACTTACTGTATTGGATCTCTATATTCTTTAAAAAGGTATGTGTCTTCAAGAAGTAAACTTAGCATTATATATTTGTACAAGGTCTGGGGTGCATCTGATTCTCAAGAGTTTAGCCCAATTTTCATTATCCTTGAGAAAGATAATTACACTCTAGATGTTATGGCTCTGCAATTTTTAGTGAACATAATTGAGGGCTCTGCAATTAAGTTACCTGGGACCTTGATTAAATTAAGCGTTGTTAACAAGATTTTGTACAAGAAGCTGGAGCAAAACGTATCTCAATGAATGGAAATAAGATAAAATTTAGACTCTTTGTCCTGGTATTATCATATTCTGAGCTTTATACAGATGCTCATATAGTAGTTTTTGGTTCATTATGTGGTACCTCTAAAAATCGAAGTGTTTATGTGATTGGTTTACCAAAATACCTTTTCAACTAGCGGCAGATTTAGCTAAGAGAAGGTGGGATGGAGATGGAAAATTTCCTTTTTGTGATTAAAAGAATTCGGTTGACCATGTCGCTAGAATGTGCCTTGTAAAATGTGAGTTTAACCTGCCGCTCAAAGCATGTAGCATGCATGATGTTTTAGCTAGATTATGAGCTCATCTAGAAATGGGAGGTTACTTGATGTGACTGGCTGTTGTGTTATGATATTTGTAGAATACAAAAGTGTGAAGACATTTTTTATGATCTTGTGGGTGTGGCATCACATATTTCTCACTTGTCCTTCTTATGGCATAGATTCAGAAACGAGAGTATAGAGAGCTACATTGCCAAAGCGCAAAAAAGACTACATGATTGTCCTGAATTGCTACAAGAAGTTGTATGAAGTCTTTTCCTGTATGTTCGAAGTAGGCAATATACGATTTAGGTATACTTTCAAAATCACTCATGATTGGCATGAGTCCCTGTCAATGAATCATGTGGTGAACTGGTGATGCAAATTTCTATCATCCCAGCCATCGGATCTGACAAAAGCTTGCAGTATGGAGTATCTTCAACCTCATCGACGTTGAGCGAGCGAAAGTAAGCACACATGACCTATTTTAATTCCGTCGAAGTTTGTTTAGAAGCTTTATTAACACAATTTTTCATTTTTTAATGATATTTGTTGAGATATTGATTTTGAGGCGGCAGGATTCTCTTGCTTAGGGGTTTCCTGTGCAAGTTGCTCCTATTTGTTTTAAATATTCAGTTTAAGATATGAATTTCACCAATGAATGTCTTTTGTGTCCGTTCCCTATTGTGTTTTTAGATGAACCAAATCAGTTAGTTTTTTATGGATACTAGCTCCTTTTACTTGAGGAACACAAAGAAAGGAATCTATATGAAATTTTAGCAAGCATTCTACATAAGCAACTTCGTATTTTGGGATGCCTTTTCTACTTTTCTTATTCATTTGTAATGGATATGAGCTAACATATATATCGTATTGTTGGGTATCTGGACTACCATTACTTAATGAAACAGATTTGGTCCAACTTTTACCGATGTCCAGTTGTCCACATACATACATGAGTACCATCAGACATCATAGCAAGCATGTTCTTTTTTTGTACATTGAATTCTTGGTTAACTGAACTTTTCTTTTCTCATTTCTACCATTTAGTGACTCAATTTGCAACAATAGGCTAAAGAAAATGTAGTGTATTATGTCCAGAATGTTTAAAAGGGAACGGTTAGGTTTGTAATATTGTGTGCATCTAAAGAGAAGGTTTGGAGTTCAAACAGTTCTCATAAATTTACGCAAATGATATCCACTTCAGAAATATCAATCCTATGTTCGTAAGAAACATTGTATCTTGCTTTTACAGGGGATATATTGAAGCGGTAAGAGAACTTGACCAGCAAATTCAGTTATCTGGTGATGTTCAGTTTGACGACATTGTTGTTGCCTGCGGCAGGTATTTAATCATCACCCACTCTATCCTTTTCTATGGACGTAGTTATGCGTGCTTGTGTCAGGCCTAGATCCTGAAAGTTGTGACACTAACACTTCACGGCTTGAAGATATTGAACTTTTTGCAGTGGTGGAACCATGTTTTTCCATTAGGATCAAAATTGTGTATCTTAACGGCAAACATATGAACTTTCTGTGGCTATTGTCTTACCCTGGTGAAGTTTAAATACTAATTATCTACAAGTAGGATAGACCCATGTTTTTTCTGTTTGCAATGACCCTGAATACTTCTATGATTATGTTCAAGGCCTGATTGATGGACTACAATCTGGCTTGGATTCACATGATATTTTATCCATAATGTCAGGTAATTAAATGATGACTGGAGAAGAAGATCAAATTGTTCAGCTTTCCTTTAAGATACTCCATACATTTCTTTTTTTTACTTCGCATAAAAGATTTGTTTGAAGTCAAACTACGCAAAGATTGACCAAGATTGTATTGAAAAACATCAACATTTGTAGTACTAAAGTTATATAGTATGAAGACTGTTTTCATGATGTATCTAATGGTATTGATTTTATACTGTGAATGCTGATATTCTTTCTTATAAAGTTTGTCAAAGTTTACAAAGTTTGACTTTAGATTTTTATATGCAAACTAGAAAGCAACAGAGAGAGTATCTTGAGACATAAGATTTTGTGAAAGATGGTGCCTTTGGGTGGATGAACACATGTTTAAGGATCTTTGGTGGTCGACAGGAGGAGCACGGGTGCTTGCGACGACAACAGCGACGAGCCAAAGGAGACAACGTGGATTCGTTGTATGGGACACCCTACAGGCTCTGCTATTGCTGACTCTGCACCACCCCGACCTTGAACCACTCCATCCTTAGATACCCAACTCTATTTGTTTTCTATTGTGATATCTAACAGATCCGGGTTTAGGACAAACGAACATGGATTGTGTTCCCTGCATTTTCTAATTTGTTTCAATGGAATATGCCTCTTAAGGTGTTTGATATTCTTTTTTTAACAACTAGCGATCATTGCACTGCATAGACACGTTAACAAATACATAAGCAAGATTAGTACGCACAGTACCGCAGAGGAGGCGTGCCCCTGCCACTAGTAGAAGAGATCAAGGAGCTTCTTGGCTCTTAGGATGAATTCCATGTGTGCTGGGCTAGGCGATCCGCGAATCGCGCGACACATAATCTAGTTAGGGATGGCTGCCTTAATAAGTTGTGCAAGACTTGGTTTTCGATTCCCCCCTCTTGTATTCATGGCATTGTTGTGGCTGAGGCCACTTAGTTACTAAATTGGCAACGACGTTTTACTAAAAAAAAGTTGTGAAACTTCATGCATGTGTATATCAAAGTATTAATTCAAATCATCTCTTGTATTCATGCATTTTGTCAAATCAATGGCAGGTCAGTGAGCCGTGTTATGTGAGAGAGAGCCTCCCCTAACGACTGCAAGTGGTGGAATGGTACAAATCCTTTCCTTCTAGATTTTCTATAGCAATTTCAACCATTTGTATCTTTTAAACTATACTGTTACCTTTGAAACGTTTCATATATTTGAATTCCTGACAGTAAGAGCTTTAGAATAATATCAAACTTGGATGCATTTCAAACATGTTTTAATTTCAACATTTTAAATGAGTGAAATCAGGTTTATGAAATAAGTGAAATAAGTTTCTTTAATTCAGTGAAACCAATATTTTGAAATAAGTGAAATTGTATTTTTTATATGACTTTTTGTTGAAATAAGTGAAATCAGCTTTCCAAAAGTAAGTGAAACGATTTTCTAAATTGAAACTAATTATTCCAAATCATTTTTTATAAATGAGCGAAATCCGTTTTATGAAGCGAGCGGGACTTTTTTCAATCAATAATTTTTTGAATTGCGTGAAATAGGTTGTTAAAATAGTTGAAATCGGTTCTTTTGCATTGAGGGAAATCAATTTTGAAATATATTTTCCTCAACTGAGTGAAATTATTTTCTTCATATAAGTGAAATATGTTTCTTCACATGACTGAAATTGGTTTTTTGAACATAAATAAATGAGTTCTTTTTAAATGATTGAAATCAACTTTCTGAAATGAGCGAAACTAGTATTTTGAAACGACTAAAATCTTTGTTTTCTATTGTGTGAAAATATGTTCTCTCAACTGAGTGGAGTATGTTTTCTCAACGGAGTGAAATTGTTTTTTCTTAAATGGGGGACATCACTTTCTTCTGATGAGTGAAATTAGCTATTTTTTAAATAGGTGAAATGTGTAAAAACAATTAATGGAGTGAAACACGTTTCTGAAATTGGTATCTGAATTTTGTGAAGCTCCTTATTTTTGTGAAACTCCCTATTTCATTTTCAGTTATTTTCATATTTTGATTGGGCATAAATCCATCTTTTTCAAAATTAGTGAAATATGTTTTAACAAATGAGTGAAATATGTGTTTTAAATAAGTGAAACCAATGTTTACAAATGAGTGAAATTATTATTTTGAAAATTACGAAATAGGAGGAAACACTTTTATGAAATAGCTGTATTTCTGCACCCAGGCTCAGCCGCACCTGCAGATGAACATTAAATTTGAAACAAATAGTAAACAAAGACAAACAAAGGTGAAGTTTTTACACATGAAAGTTGACAGAATCTTCTAAGTGCATGCCAAATTTGAAGGTTATTGAAAATTTGAGGAGCTCGTGGTAAAAATAACAAATTCGGCATGTCAAAAGAAACTTTCAAAAGGTGCATTGTGTAGACGGGATTTTGTTTTTTATGACGGGATCCTCAAATGTCCTAACACCTTGAAATTTTGCACGCACCTAGAAAATTCTCTTTGAATTATTATGCTATTTTTTGAATTTACTGTTCACCCAGAGTAGATGAGCATCGGTATCGTTTTGAATTATTGTGAAACAATCTTATGTTTCGTGAAAGTAATTCAAAAAGATAATTAAAATGTATAAAATAAAAGTAGTTCAAATATATTCAAGATTGATCTTGTTCTAAAGGTCTTGTCAACACGATTTTAAATATATAGAAAGTTTAAAAAATAGATATTTATTTAAAATATATCAATCATTCAAAATATAAGGATGAAATAAAATGCATGTCATGTATGTGGGGAGAGAGAGTATCATGCATGCCCGGTCTCTTCATTCCAACTGGTCTCTCTCTCCTGACAAAGTTGTATGGCATGAATGTATTTTGTCAGATGTGTTAGTGCATGTCAGTCGCATTTATTTAGTATAAAAGGTGTGATCGATTTTCGTGTTTATACTCTGACAGAGCCCATGAATCTTGATGAATTGCATCCACATGCACGCACACACGCACTGCAACGGCCGGAGCTGAGCTGCCGCCGCGACTGCGGCCGCGCGGTCGTAAGCAGGCGCCACGCGGACGGACGTTCATCCCTCCTCATTGATCGTGCGTGCCGGTGATGCCATGGTGGCGGGGGGACGCCGCCGACGAGCAGCCAGGGACGTGCACCAGGCTGGTGGCACGGTGCCGAGGGTGAGGGCGACGACATCAGACGTCCAACCGGCTGTCGCCGCCTAGCCGGATCACCTCACCTCGTCTTCCAGCTCAAGCGCCCACCATCTCCTATGCCCGCTGGAGCTGGAAGCGACACCAGGACCAGGTTAGTTTTCACCCGCCTGCTAGGTGCTTGCGTTTATTCCCCATCCAGACATGACTTGTGCTCTGTGGTATCTGGCATAACCGTGGATAGATTGTTGATGCTTGCAAACCATACATTACAGATTTTTATTTATGACGCAGGAGAGCAGTCTACTGGTTTTAAACCATGTACTGTTATGACGCCACCAAGGGCAAGCCTGATGACGACGATCTTGATCCTGCACAACAGGAAGCTTTTGACAAGATCGATATCCTCTTCAAGGACGCCCTTCTGAGTGTTCTTGACGATTCCATTATGGATTCATACATGTCGTTTGAGAACGGCAAGAACATGCGGGTTGCGCTCGAGGCCAATTTTGGGGCCTCAGACGCTAGCAGCGAATTGTACGTCATGGAGCAATTCTATGACTACAAGATGACTGATGAGCGCTCTGTTGTTCAACAAGCTCATGAGATACAGTCTCTCGCGAAGGAGCTTGAGTACTTCAAGTGTGTGTTGCCGGACAAGTTTGTGTTCGAAGGCATCATTGCCAAGCTTCCACCTTCGCGGAACAATTTTGCTACTTCTTTGAAACACAAGAGACTGGAGTTTTCCGTTTCGGATCTCATTGGATCTCTTGACGTTGAGGCGAAGGCGAGAGCAAAAGACACACGTGCTCGAGCTGTTGAGGGAGCTTCTAGTGCCCACATGGTACAGAAAAAGAACTTCCATCTCAACAAGCCCCAAAACAACAAGAACAAATCTCAGGGCAAAGGCAAGTTTGTTGCAAAGAATAAGCCGTCACACTCTACCAACTTCAAGAAGAATTCCTATAAGAAGGGGAAGGGACTATGCCATGTCTGCGGTGATCCTAATCACTGGGCTCCGAGATGTCCTAACCGCTATGAGAAGCGCGAACCTAAGAAGAGCGGAAAGTCTGCTAATGTTGTCATCGGTGATACTGATATGAAGGATTCTGGGTACGGTATTTTTCTATCATCCTTTCAGTATGTCATTCTCCTAATTGGTTAATTGACACAGGTGCTAACGTACATGTTTGTGCTGATGCCTCCATATTTTCTTCTTATCAGGTCACATGGACTTCTCCCGTGCTGATGGGTAATGGGTCACATGCCATCGTTCGAGGTGTCAGAACGGTCGATCTGAAGTTTACTTCAGGGAAGATTGTGCGCTTGAAGAACGTTCACCATGTGCCCTCCATAACTAAAAATCTCATCAGCGGTCCCTGTTTGTGTCAAGATGGTTTTAAGTTGGTTTTCGAGTCCAATAAAGTTGTAATTTCTAAGTATGGACAATTTGTTGGAAAAGGCTATGAGTGCGGATGCTTGTTCCGCTTGTCTTTGTTAGATATTTGCACTAAAGTTATTAATAATGTTTGCCACGATAATGAGTCCAATGTTTTGCATGCATGACTTTGTCATATTAACTTTGGTTGCATGACGCGGCTAGCCAATATGAGTTTAATTCCGAAATTCACTATTGTCAAGGGCTCCAAGTGCCAAGTGTGTGTGCAAGCTAAGCAACCTCGCAAGTCCCATAAGACTGCAGAGGCGAGAGACTTGGCTTCACTAGAGCTTATACATTCTGATCTTTGTGAGATGAATGGCGTGTTGACAAAAGGTGGAAAGAAATACTTCATGACGATGATTGATGACTCCACACTAGATATTGTTACGTGTATCTTCTGAAATTAAAAGACGAGGATTTTTTTTTTCAAAAACTATAAAGCTGAAGCAGAGAACCAACTTGATCGAAAAATTAAACGGCTTAGGTTTGATCATGGTGGAGAGTATTTTTCCAATGAATTTGATTCGTTTTGTGTGGAACATGGTATAATTCATGAGAGGACGCCTCCCTACTCACCTCAGTCAAATGGGGTGGCCGAAAGAAAGAACCGAACTCTAACTAATTTGGTTAACGCCATGTTAGACACATCGGGTCTCTCCAAGGCATGGTGGGGGGAGGTGCTAATAACTGCATGTCATGTCCTAAGCCGAGTTCTCACAAAGCATAAAACCATTACTCCATTTGAGGAATGGGAAAGAAAAAGGCTGAAACTCTCTTATCTACGTACTTGGGGTTGTTTGGCGAAAGTCATATACCAATTCCCAAGAAGCGCACGCTTGTACCAAAAACCGTGGATTGTGTTCTCCTGGGCTATGCTTTTCATAACATTGGCTATAGATTTTTGATAATAAAATCTAAGGTATCTGACATGCATGTTGGTATGATTATAGAGTCGAATGATGTGACTTTCTTTGAGGACATATTTCCTATGAAGGATATGCCTAACTCATCAAATCAGGAGATACCTACTCTATCTACTCAGGAATTTTCTGTAATTCCTGAACCCAAAATTGCGATGGAACACGTTGAGAATCGTAAGGAGGATGACAATGAAACTGCTGTAAGGAGTAAAAGATGAAGGACTGCAAAGTCCTTTGGTGATGATTTCATTGTGTACCTCGTGGATGACACACCCAAGACTCTTTCAAAAGCCTATGCATCTTCTGATGCTGACTACTAGAAGAAAGCTGTCCGTAGCGAGATGGATTCCATCTTAGCTAATGGAACCTGGGATGTCACTGATCGTCCTTATGGGTGCAAACCCGTGGGATGTAAGTGGGTGTTCAAGAAAAAGCTTAGACCTGATGGTACAATTGAAAAGTACAAGGCATGGCTTGTGGCCAAGAGTTATACCCAGAAAGAAGGAGAAGACTTCTTTGATACTTATGCACATGTGGCTAGACTGACCACTATTCGGGTGCTACTATCACTGGCTGCCTCACACGGTCTCCCCGTTCATCAAATGGACGTTAAGACGGCTTTCCTCAATGGAGAGTTGGACGAGGAAATTTACATGGATCAGCCCGATGGTTTTGTAGTACCTGGTCAAGAAGGAAATGTGTGCAAGTTATTGAAGTCTTTATATGGACTTAAACAAGCTCCTAAGCAGTGGCACGAGAAGTTCGAAAGAACATTAACTGTTGCATGCTTTGTTGTAAACGCAGCTGACAAGTGTGTATACTATCGCCATGATGGGGGCGAAGGAGTTATTCTCTGTCTGTATGTCGATGACTTACTGATCTTTGGAACCAACCTTGATTTAATCGAGGAGGTTAAGGATTTCTTATCTCGTTGTTTTGAGATGAAAGATCTAGGAGTAGCTGATGTTATTCTAAACATTAAGGTGCTGAGAGATGAGAATGGTGGGATTACACTGCTTCAATCTCACTATGCCAAAAAGGTCTTGAGTCATTTTGGGTATAGCGACTGCAAGCCTTCTCCAACTCCATATGATGCTAGTGTGTTGCTTCGAAAGAATCGACGGATTGCTAGAGATCAACTGAGGTATTCTCATATTATTGGCTCGCTTATGTATTTGGCGAGTGCCACGAGGCCTGATATCTCGTTTGCTGTGAGCAAACTAAGCCAGTTTGTATCAAAACCAGGAGATGATCATTGGCATGTGCTTGAGACAGTTATGCGCTATTTGAAAGGCACTGCGAGCTATGGGATTCACTATACTGGGTACCCGAGGGTACTAGAGGGTTATAGTGACTCAAACTGGATATCTAATGATGATGAGATTAAGGCCACACGTGGTTATGTTTTTACACTTGGTAATGGCATTGTTTCCTTGAAGTCTTGCAAGCAGACAATCTTAACGAGGTCAACTATGGAAGCAGAACTCAGAACATTAGACACGACCACTGTTGAAGTAGAGTGGCTTAGTCAGCTCTTGATGGACTTACATGTGGTTGAAAAACCAGTACCCGCTATCCTGATGAACTGTGATAATCAAACTGTGATCATAAGGATAAACAGTTCTAAGGATAATATGAAGTCTTCAAGGCATGTGATGTCTACTACGCAAAATTCTTGTAGACTATGTTGGGCCTCCAAGCGCAGAGTTTTGTAGGATATTAGCAATTTTCCCTCAAGTGGATGACCTAAGGTTTATCAATCCGTGGAAGGTGTAGGATGAAGATGGTCTCTCTCAAGCAACCCTGCAATTAAATACAAGAAATCTATTGTGTCCCCAACACACTCGATACAATGGTAAATTGTATAGGTGCACTAGTTCGGCGAAGAGATGGTGATGCAAGTGCAATATGGATGGTAGATTAGGTTTTTGTAATCTAAAATTATAAAAACAACAAGGTAACAAGTAACAAAAGTGAGCACAAATGGTGTTGCAATGCTTGGAAATAAGGCCTAGGGTCCATACTTTCACTAGTGCAATCTCAACAATGCTAATATAATAGAATCATATGATCATCCCTCAACGTGCAACAAAGAATCACTCCAAAGTTCATAAATAGCGGAGACCATAAGATGAAATTGTTGTAGGTAGTAGAACCACCTCAAAGTTATCCATTTCGATCAATCTATTGGGATGTTCCTATAAGTGTAACAAACAACCCTAGAGTTCGTAGTAAAATAACACCTATGATACATATCAATCAACCGTAATATCACCTAGATACTCCAATGTCACCTCAAGTATCCGTGGGTTAATTATTCGACACACATCAAACAATTTCAGATTCATCATATTCATACCAACACAAAGAACTTCAAAGAGTACCCCAAGATTTCTATCGGAGAACGTAGGATAAGAACGTGTATCAACCCCTATGCAAGATTACCCCAATGTCACCGCGGGAATCCGCAAGTTGAGTACCAAAACATACATCAAGTGAATCAATATAGTACCCCATTGTCACCACAGGTATCCACATGCAATACATATATCAAGTGTTCTCAAATGCAATATTCAATCCAACATAACGATATCTTAAAGGGAAAGATTCAATTCATCACAACAAGATAGCAAGGGAATAACACCATATGATCCAACTATATTAACATGGCTCATGATACATCAAGATCGTGACATCTCAAGAACACGAGAGAGAGAGAGAGATTGAACACATAGCTACTGGTACATAGCCTCAACCCCGAGGGTGAACTACTCCCTCCTCGTCATGGCCTCTGCCAGGATGATGAAGGTGGCCACCGGTGATGGTTTCCCCCTCCGGCAGGGTACTGGAAAGGCTCCAGATGGGTATTTATTCGATATAGAGAGTTGCGGCGGTGGAGAGGAAGTTTTCCCCTAATTTCTCAGGGTTTTGGTATATATAGGATTTTTCAGCGTTGGAAACACGCCAAACGGAGCCATGAGGGGGCCACCACATAAAAAGGCGTGGCCAGGGGCTGGGCCGCACCCTGTTGCCTCGTGGTCTCCTGGCAGGCCTCCTCTGGTGGTTCTTTGCTCCATTATTTCTTATTTTCCCCAGAAAAATCATAAAAAAGTTTCGGACGATTCCAAGAACTTTTATTTTCTGCACACAACACGGTAATTCTGCTGAAACAGCGTCAGCCCGGGTTAGTTCTAAATAAATCATATAAAGTGCATCAAAACCATATAAAAGTATTGCAAATATAAGCAAACATGGCATGAATACTTCATAAATTATCGATACGTTGGAGACGTATCAGCATGTGAAGAGGAGATTGAAATCTATCAGAAAAATGAAGAACTCCGGAGTTATTGCGTTGGATTATATCGAAACGTCTAAAAACTTGGCAGATCCCTTCACAAAGGGTTTATCACGTAATGTGATAGAAAATCCATCGATAGAGATGGGTTTGAGACCCACCGTATGAGTTGTCCATAGTGGTAACCCGCTCTATGTAATCGGAGATCCCATGAAGTAGAAGTGGGAGACAAGCTATTGGGCAGTTGGAAGGGGAGTATCCCTATATTTTCTATCCCACTCCGTGAAGATGCAATACTCTCATAATCTGCATGGCAGGTTGATACTTATCTTAATGTGTTTCAAGTGGCTTATTTGGGTAAGCATAGATGTTCCTGCAGAGCATCTTCTGGGGAACACACCTATATGAATTTGACTATTAAACGTCACAGTCTGTGAGAATTGGATGGTCTCTAATAAATTCATGAAAGGCCCTGGAGTATGACGTATACGCTTCACCCACGGGGAAGCCTTGCGGCAGCCCAGGATCGGTCAAGGATTTGTGTGAAACTAGCCTCACAGAAAGCTTGTAGTTCAAGGCATAGTCCACTATTCAAGTTGTGTACTATTGTAGCATAAAATTCTAAATGGAAGTTCAACTTAACAGACTCCATCAAGAACCAGTATATAAACAATATTTTAGAACTAAGAGATGAGATGTGCCAATGAGACTTTGTGGGGATTGTTGGATTTTGCTAGTAGGCCTTTGGCCCAAAGCCCAACTAAAATCTGAAATTCTGTTGGCCCATTCCCTTGGCTGTGTGTGCGGTGTGAGTGGGAGTAAAGTTTAGCCCCATATCACTAGTTGGGAGAGAGCTACACCATATCACTAGTTGGGAGAGAGCTACACCACCTTATAAGGTGAGCTCTCGCGCACTCCTCCTCCTCACTCGCCTCGCCACGCCTCGTCACGACGCGACGCGGGTTGCGGGATTGAGCCAAGTCGAGCTCATACCTACGCGCTTATTTTTGCCGGTCAGGAACGGAGAGTCCGTCACAGACATGCCACGATCTGAGATGTCGGATCATGGGTTGTAACCGACTCGGACGTGGGTCCAGTCCACATCTCTCCATCCTGCCGCGCATATATACGTGAGGTCCCTGCCAACCCTAGCCACCGGTCACAACATATGGTTTTGCATCGTTCCAGATCATTGCGCCGCCATCCAATCCTTCTTCATCCCTCCTTCCGGCATGCACCGCAACAAAGGACAGCAGGCCTCCAGAACCCCGCCTCTCGTGATCCTGTATGGGAGAGGGGCGGTCAGGTTTTTTGGGAGCGCACTCGCGCGACTGCTGGCAGCGACTATTTCCTCAACGACGACTTCTTCCCTGATCTCGGCAACCTCTTCCTCAACGACATGGGCGACCACATCAACACTGGTGGTCCGGCTCCTGTTGCACTGTAAAGAATTCATCCGATTAATCAGTTATTTGGCCAGTTAATCGCTACTCATCGGGTGGACGAATCAAATAACACCTATTCATCCTGTTTACCTGTCAGGCCGATTAAATGGTCTATGAGACTGATTAAATAGTGTGTTAGACCGATTAATCGGTTGTCAGGCCGATAAATCCCTGTTGGCCCGCTAACTCGTGAGCAAACAAAGCCCGATTATTTGGCCCATCACCCCTCCCAGCCCCTCCTGCTCTTAAAGAGCTAGGGTTTAGCCCTCCACCCATCCCTCCCGCTCCTCTCATCCCCTCCCAAACTAGATGGCGGTTGGGCAGGTCCTCATCGGCGCATCGCCGCTTCCCCTCCTCCCCTATGTGTTGCCGCTTTCTCTTCTCCTCTACGTGCCACTACTTCACCTCCTCCTTTGGGACCTGCCACCTCTGGCAATCGACCCATTCAGACGCCCTGTGCGGCTGCCATCACCTTTCCACTATCTGTCACTGTCGCGTGGCTGCCATCTCTCGGAGTTGCGTCCTTAGGCGACATCAGAAAAAAATGTTGTTGTTATATACATGTTTGTTGATACTTTTTATGCCCACATGGATGATTGTTGTTGTATACATTTTTTCATCTATTGAGAAACGAAAATGGTCTCATTTGCTTCATATTTGCAATGCAGGTATTTTTCTCCATACAAAATTTGCTTCTATTGTGTTTAAAATTATATCGATTAATGGCCGACTAGTTAATCCAGCTAATATGTCGATTCATCGATTAATCGCTACTCCTAAGCCAAGTGAGTTGCTACCAGTTGTCGATTTCCTCAACAGTGACCTTAGGTAATAAAATTATCTCACCGAAGTTTAGGCAAAACAATTCTAGTTGTCTGACATGGAGGTGGCCAAACAAATGTAGAAGGTCCGGTTTAATAATCTCCCAGAAGTTCGGAGAGAACTCAGCTGAAAAACCATCTGGGCCTGGGGCCTTGTTGTGTTCCATTAGAAAAACCACCTTCTTTACCTCCTCCTCGGAGTAAGGGGCTGTTAGAAGGTTATTTTCCTCAAGAGAAACTTGGGTAATATCTTCTATTCAGGACTCGTCCATTGAGAAATTATACCCTCTTCTGGAGCCCCAAACTGAATTTTATAGTAATTAGTAATATAATATTTAAGTTGCTCACGACCTTCAATCATGCCCTCCTCTTGTGTAAGAGAATGAATAAATTTTTTCCGGTGTCTGCCATTGGCTACACCATGGAAGTATCTAGTATTCGAATCCCCTTTGAGAATAAATTGAGAGTTTGATTGTTGGTATCATTTGAACTCCTCTTCTCTCAGAAGTCGAGCTATATGTGCATTCGATTGACTCTTAGTTTCAATCTCATGTTCAGATAGCGGTCGAACATCTGTTAGAGTTTCTAAATCGTCAATAATAGATGTGAGACGAATCTTCTCTTTCTTAAGAATACCCGCAGTATGCCTAGCCCAACCACCAAGGAATTTACGTAATGCATGTTTTTTATTATTCCATTTGTGTATTGGAGTAGGCCCGGCAACATGTTTCTCACACACCTCCTTGACCATATCATGAAAGCCATCACGAAGCAGCCAACCTACCATGACTTTTATCGTTTGGGAATCTTAGCAAATTATAATCACCATCTATTAGAACATACATACATGAATAAAGAGTCGTTACACCACCTAAAGAAAAACTAACACGCACAGAAATATCTACTCGGGATCGAGAGAGACGAGTTGCCGCAGTCGTTGGCAAAACGCAGAAAAGTATATGTGCATAGCCGGCCGGACGAGTGTGAGATCTCAAGGCTGTACACGCCACAAGAACGTCTCTCCTGTCCAGCTCAAACAGCGACAGCAACGGGAGGTGAAAAGTAAGGGTTGACGGACTCCAGGTCTTTGCTGCAAGTTTGTATTTATTTATTTATTTATTTATTTAGGTGTAGATGATATGCAAGTGTGTGGACGTGAGGCTGCTGTAAGTGTCTTTTTAAGCCATCCGAGCATCATCCAGCTCACTCACTCACGCTTCACAACTCTCATACTATATACTGGGAAGGCTGTCGTCGTATTGCGAGCTCTGGCGAGAAGCAACGGTACTAGTCTTTCCTCTCTTCTCCATACTGTTATTCATGGTTTAGTGTGTTTGTTTTTTGTGGGTGTAATATGAGTTTTATTCCCAAAAGTTAATTCTGAGGATTCCACAAGGTAACGTACGTACTATATTCACGTGATGGCTAGCCGTTAGCAGACGTTTTGGCGTGGATCGAGGCCGTGATCCTGCCGTAATTTAATTTCACCCACTTCTTCTAATAAAATGAATCATGTTATCATTTTCTTTGCGGAGATCAATTTATTTATTTCGATATACAGTAATCTTTATCTTTCATGGCAGTAAGAAAATAGAAGTAACAAAAAATACAAAACATCGTCTCAAGATAATACAATCACAAAACGGTCATCTAGGACCTCTGGACATGAAGATATACACAATCTAATAAATCAAGTCACGGAAAAAAAGCATTTCAACCAGACCTTCTATTTTGTCCTCATGTCCTGGACAACGCCAGAGGCGAAGAGAGGAAAAACATTTCACCCAATCAAACCCATTAAATTGTCTTCATATGTTTGGCCAGTCCACAAAACCCCCAAAACATGTGGGGACAAAATTAGTGATGTCCCAATGTTCGAACACCCCGCTATGTCGGACCCGGCCCACCTCAGACCACTATTTTTTCTTCTTTTTTCATCCCCATCAATCATATGCATGTGTCCGCCCAATATAAAGAACACGGTTGTATGCATGAACACATGAAGGTTTAGAGTGGACATGACTAGACACGCCCAGACAACAAACTAATAAGGGGTCAATTAACCCAACCGAACCCATTAAATTTTCTCCGTATGTTCGGGCTGTCCACGAACACCTCCCCCACCCCCCTTAAAATAACTCAACCCACATATGGCGAGAAAAAGGATGACACCCCGCTACACCTCGGAGCTCTATCTACACTGCCCGCAAACTAAGGGGTCAAATTAGCACAGATGGATTGAAGATGCTCTTAAGCACACATCTTTCAACAACCACCCCCTAAAAAACATGATAACTAAGGTGCTAGAAGGCCGATTCGAAGAGTAAATCCACCATCCATACAAGATAAAACTCATTGCTAAGGATACAAGCTAGCACCAATTATTGATCGATAAGTGCATCGCCCTTATATATCTCTCAACTTCTTATATACCTCCTTATACTTGGCTCCTTATAATTTGACGAGCTAAAGGTTGCACGGACTTAGTTGAACTCTCAAGAGATAAATACACTGACGCTCATTGAGGTTGAGGTCAAAGCACAGTACAATCATTGGACTTCAAAATACACTCATTACGGTCATTGAATACGCAAAGAGGTAATTATACAGTCACCCGCTCACCGTAGAGAGCTTCGTATTCTGTTGAGTTGACTGGAACCATTGCGTGTAAACACGAATTGACTGGTCGAATAGAATACATGGCAATTGGTCACACCTCTCTCTCTACCTATGCCTATGCGCGGGCCTGCCTGTCAGTGGGCGAATAAAATATTGGCAGAGAACTAAAGATATGCGGCACCTGGGCTTCGAACCGAGAGCTACCCCAGATGACAGGAACAACGGCGGGCCAAGAAAGACGCTTGGGAAGGCAACACACACAAACTCACACGCAGCTCGGAGCAGGGAACTGCCGCACGGTTGCACCTGCACGTCCGGCTGCCGGCTACACACAAGTACGCACACACACGGCTGCGCCTGGGCACACCGGCGGACACACGGCGCCGCCATCTCACACCTCTCGGTCGGCTAGAGATGCTTTAAATCAAGTCATAAACAGTTTCCCAAGAACCTTCCATTTTGATGCTTATATTTTAATTTTGCAGGTAGCAATGGCCTCAGCGCGTCCAAAGCGAACTAGAGCCCCCGCCATGCTTCTACTATTGGCATTGCTGCAGCTCTTTTTGGGCGCTAGCAAAATCAATTGCGTAACGCTCCCTGATAACAGCACTGACGTGCTCTGGCTGCAAGCTTTCAGGCATGGGATCACATCTGATCCCTCGGGATGGTTCAGCTCCTGGAACTCCAGCGCCAACCACTGCCTGTGGCCGGGAGTGAGATGCAGTCTTAAGCATCCAGGGCGTGTGGTGGCGCTCGAGCTCTTTGCCCTGAACCTGACCGGCCAAATCAGCTCCTCCATTGGGAACCTTACGTTCCTCAGAACCCTGAACCTATCCACAAATGGCTTCTCTGGCCGATTACCTCCTCTGAACCATCTGCAAAAGCTTCAGGTCCTTAACCTGAGCAGGAATAGGTTGCATGATAATATCCCATATGCAATTGCCAACTGCTCCAGCTTAAGGGAAATAGACCTCAGTAGGAACATCCTAGTAGGCAAAATTCCTCCAAAAGTAGCCCTCCTCTCCAATCTCTCACTTTTGCGACTTTCCTGGAATAATCTCACCGGAATCATCCCGCCAATCCTCGGCAACATCACTAGCATGCGAAGACTTCTCCTTGCGTACAATAATCTGACTGGAAGTATCCCCTATGAGCTTGGGAAACTGACAAATATTCGGTGGTTGGCCCTAGGAGGAAATAGGTTGTCAGGTGGATTCCCACGGTGTCTCTTCAACCTTTCTAATTCTCTTCAAAAATTAAGCTTGTACTCGAATATGCTAAGCAAGGAACTGCCTCCTAACATAGGAGACGACCTGCCAAATCTCCAACTGCTTGTTTTGAGTTGCAACATGTTTGAAGGTCAAATTCCGGCTTCACTAGGCAATGCTACATGGCTGCAAATTTTAGAATTAGAAAATAACAAATTAACAGGTACGATTGGAGAATGGATTGGGAAGCTAACACAGTTACAATATCTTGCATTAGAAAATAACAATTTAACAGGTACGATTGGAGAATGGATTGGGAAGCTAACACAGTTACAATATCTTGCATTAGAAAATAACAATTTAACAGGTACGATTGGAGAATGGATTGGGAAGCTAACACAGTTACAAGATCTTGAACTCCAAGCGAACAGTTTCATTGGGCCATTGCCATCATCCCTTGGCCAGCTTACTCAGTTGGAATACCTCAATCTGGGAAACAATAAATTTGGAGGCCCTATACCACCCACCTTAGGGAACTTGCAACAGCTGTCGCTTTTAGACCTTAGCCAGAACAATCTTGAGGGTAACATACCTATTCAGCTTGGCAGCCTTACATCTCTTTACAAACTAGATCTTTCGTCAAACAAGCTCACTGGGAAAATTTCCTGATACCATGTTCAAATGTCTGAACATAGAGCCAGTCAGCTAGAGGTAAACTTTGGATGGAAACAGGTGTGAAAAACACCAAGCTTGACATGTAATTTATGTATACTCCAAGATTGTAATCGTTATTGTACTGTTTCATCACAAATACATAATTAAAAAGCTGAGTGAACAAGTGAGCTTCATTAGCCAGGCTAGCTGCTAGTTGGCCGCCCCTGCTGCTGCTGAAGCAGGGGAAGCAGGAGCAGCGAGTTGGTAGGAGCACAGTCAAAGATAGGGTTTTAGGGTTTTGCGTGGTTGTTAACATCCACCTCACGCCTTAGTATATATAGATGATCATGGTACAATTACATACGTATCCCTGTACGTGAACATGTACAATATGTAAACTAGACCCTATTTTACATGCCCCCTCAATCTGAACTACATACAAGATTCAGATTGGTCTTGAAGCGGTCTAGCATCTGTCGAGTAGCGGGTTTAGTAAATACATCCGCTAGCTGATCATCTGTTGAAATGAACCTGACATCCAATGCACCTGCAGCCACTCGTTCCCTCACAAAATGAAAATCAATCTCAATGTGTTTGGTTCGAGCATGAAACACTGGATTCGCCGTCAGGTAAGTTGCCCCTAAATTATCACACCATAGAATGGGCGTGCGCTGCCGTCTAACTCCGAGTTCTCTGAGAACTGAGTCTATCCAAATGGCTTCCGCCGCGCCATTGGCCAACGCCTTATACTCTGCCTCGGTGCTAGATCTCGAGACTGTAGGCTGCTTCTTTGAACTCCAAGATATAAGATTAGGTCCAACAAATATAGCGAAGCCACCTGTTGATCGCCTGTCATCAACGCAGCCTGCCCAGTCTGCATCGGTGAATATACTGACTCCAGTAAATCGGGACTTACGAATCCGGAGCCCCGTGTCTAGCGTACCTTTCACATACGTCAGAATACGCTTAACTGCTTACCAATGAACCTCCGTAGGCTGAGACAAGAACTGACACACTTTGTTCACAGCAAAGGAGATATCGGGACGAGTGAGAGTCAAATACTGAAGTGCTCCAACAACACTGCGATACCGGAAAGAATCACCAGTACCCAGTAGTGCACCACTGTGACGTGAGAGGCTCTCGGACGTAGCAAGCGGAGTGGGAGTGGACTTGCAGTTCTCCATGTTGACGCGATGAAGAAGATCAAGTGCATACTTCCTCTGCGTCAATGTCATGCCCCCTGAATGAAAGGACGCTTCCAATCCAAGGAAGTACTCCAGCTGACCCATGTCTTTGATGGGAAAACTAGCAGATAACGACTGCACAAGACGATCCACCACAGCGGGTGTAGAGCCAGCAATCACAATATCATCAACATACACCAACATGTATATCTGAATGGCACCATGTGAGAAAATGAACAGGGACGTGTCTGCTTTGGAGGCAACGAAACCAAGCTGGGAAAGGCGCTTACTCAACCGAGCATACCAAGCACGGGGTGACTGCTTGAGCCCATATATAGACCTCTGAAGTTTGCAGACATGAGAGGGATAGGTGGCATCCTCAAACCCGGGAGGCTGCTGCATATAGACATCTTCGGCCAAGTAACCATGGAGAAAAGCATTGCTCACATCAATCTGCCGAAGACTCCACCCACGAGACACAGCGAGTGAGAGAACCAGGCGAACCGTGGCAGGCTTCACCACGGGGCTGAAAGTATCTCCATAGTCGATCCCTTGCTGTTGAGTAAAACCGCGAGCAACAAGACGAGCTTTGTGCTTATCAACAGATCCATCCGGCCGATGCTTGGTCTTGAAGATCCACTTGCAGCCGACGACATTAACACCAGGTGGCCGAGGCACCAACACCCATGTGTTAGTGTGACGAAGAGCAGCAAATTCTTCGGACATGGCGGCACGCCAGGCGGGTGCACTGAGAGCATCACGATGAGAAACCGGTGCTGCGAAGAACGCACGCCGGCTAGAATCATACCGAACGGTGCCATCGGTGTAGGTCTTCTCCTTACGCGTATGATCACGTTGGCGTGTGACCATGGCATGCCCGGGAGCTGCAGCACCGGCAGGAGGTGGCGTCGAAGTGGAGGACCCGGCCGGGGGTGTCGCAGCTGAGGGCTCCTCAGCAACAGGCGACACGGGCCGGGACGACGCAGGCGACGGTGGCAGCTCGGGAGACGCGAGCGGCGACCCAGCCGATGCCGCGGCCCCGCCAACAGGCGAGGCAGACGGGCCAGCAGGAGAGGTAGGCGGGGCCGTCTCGGGAGGCGTGGCATGCACGTCCAAGGCATGCACGTCGACCTCCTGAGGCACAGGAGCAGCGCCCGTCACCTGAGGAGGAAAAATAACATTGCCTGCAGGAACGGGTTAGGTGATAAATAGGACAGGTCATATTTGCGCATATGGACATCCGAAACCGGTTCATGAGATGGGAAAGTGAGGGCATGTTCAAGAGAAGCAATGTCAGCCGAAACACCTGGGTTGGAATAAGGAAAAACGGTCTCGTCGAAGACAACATCACGATATATATATATCCTACCGGAGGTGCGATCAAGACACTTATAGCCCTTATGCATAGGGCTATAGCCAAGGAATACACACATCTTGGAACGGAACTCAAGCTTGTGAGCATTGTACTTGCGAAGACTAGGCCAGCAAGCACACCCAAAGACCCGAAGAGAGGAATAGTTGGGCTGAACATGAAACAACCGAAACAAAGGTGTATCCTTGTTAAGAACCGGAGTGGGCATACGGTTGATGAGATAACATGCCGTAAGAAATGCCTCATCCCAAAACCGAAGTGGGAGAGAGGAGTGCGCAAGCAAAGCAAGGCCGGTCTCCACCAAATGACGGTGTTTGCGCTCGGCAATACCGTTCTGCTGGGAGGTATGTGGACACGACACACGGTGAGACACGCCCGTGCGTTGAAAGTAGCGATGAAGTTTGTGGTATTCACCACCCCAATCGGACTGAACAGCCTTGATTTTACAATCTAAAAGGCGTTCGACATGAGCCTGAAAATTATAGAAGACTTGCTCAACATCAGACTTGTGTTTAAGCAAATAAATCCAGGTGAAACGTGTGTAGTCATCAACAAAGCTAACATAATACTTGTACCCTCCCGAGGAAGCAATAGCGGGACCCCAAACATCGGAATGTATTAATTCAAGAGGTACAGTAGTAACATGAGAAGACATAGAATAGGGTAGTTGATGACTCTTAGCACGCTAACAGGCATCACATACTAACGAAGAGTTATTGGAACTAGAACACGGAAGATCATGATTCCGAACAATGGAAGTGACCACATTATTTGTAGGGTGACCAAGACGCTGATGCCATTGAGACGTCGAGACTCTGACACTAGAGGATGCATGGCGAGAGGATGATGACGATGCACGAGCAAATGGGATCGGGTAGACTCCCCCATGACTTCTACCGTGAAGAAGAACGCGCCTGGTTGCCTTGTCCTTAACAAAGAAAAACCGACGGTGAAACTCAACAAACACGTCATTATCATAGACAAGGCGATAAACGGAGAGAAGATGCTGGCTGATGTGTGGAACATGAAGAATGTTGTGCAGTTTTAAAGAGGAACCGGTTAAACGAGAATGACCAATGTGCGAAATAGACAAACCTTCACCGTTAGCCACCTGAACCTGATCCTTGCCGTCATATCGTTCGTGAACCTGGAGACGCTCAAGATCACTAGTCAAGTGATCGGTAGCCCCGGTATCCAGCACCCACGGGTAGTCGACGGTGCCGGTGGAGGCCGAGTTGGCGGAGCGAGGGTGGTGGTCTTGGTCGGAGTGCTTGCGACAGTCGCCGGCCTCATGGCCCCAGTTCCGACAAAGTTGGCACTTGGGGCGCCAGCGATTGCGGCGACCACCACCGCCGTTGTTGCCGGCGTTGCCCCCGCCACCTTGCCGGCCATTGCCGGCGTAGCCAGAGTTGCGGTCGCGGCCACCGTTGGGGCCGCCGGTACCGCCTTGGCGGCCTTGCCCCGGCTGGCCGTTCACATCAGCCGGACGACCCCCACCGTGCGAGGGGTAGGGCTCCGAGTAGGGCGCACGGCCGCCAGCGCCGTAGGGACCCGAGCGGGTCACAGCGTTGGCCGAGGGAGACCATCCCTCCGCCGCACTCTGCTGGGCCTGCAGCGCTTCGAAGGACAAAACGAGCGAGTAGAAGCTGGAGTAGGGCATAGGTGCAGTACTCACACCCAGGGAAGCGGCGATGGAGTTGTAGGTGGAGCCGAGCCCGGTGAGGATGTGGTCGATGATCTCATCATCACGGATCGGGGAGCCAGCGGCGGCCATGGTGTCGGCCAAGGACTTCATCTTGTGCATGTACTCTTCCGCGGAGAGCTCCTCCTTTCTCAGTGTCTGGAGCTGACGCCGGATGTGACGGACGTTGGCGCGGCTCTGGGAGCCGAACATGGCACCGACGGCCGTCCACACCGCCTGTGCCGACTCGCAGCCGATAAGCTGGCATGCGATATCCTCATCCATGGAGGTGAGGAGAAGCCCCTTGACCCTCTGATCCTGAGTCCACCACTGGTGGTACGCTGGGTTGGCGGCGGTCGTGGCGTTATCGCCGGTACCCACAGCAAGGGTCTTCTCCGGTGCCGCCGTGGTGCCGTCGAGGTGGCCATGGAGGTTGGCGCCAGCGAGAACAGCGCTGGTGATGCCCCGCCAGAGCAGGAAGTTGGAGCGGCCAAGGCGAACGGAGATCCCCGGAACGGCGAACGCGGCGGGGACCGAGGCGGCCGCGGGCGAGGTGATGGCGCCGACGGTAGTGGGGAGCGACAGGGCGGCGGACGACATCGCGGCGGCGTAGCGGCGGACAGGGGCAACTCGCGGCGGCGGCGCGGAGGAAGGCTGCGCGCGGCGGCGGCGGAGAGATCGGGCGGCGGCGCGGAGGGGTCTCGCGGCGGCCCGGCTGGCTATCTGATACCAAGTCAAAGATAGGGTTTTAGGGTTTTGCGTGGTGGTTAACATCCACCTCACGCCTTAGTATATACTAGCACACATGCCCGTGCGTTGCAACGGGTGAAAAAAAACTTTATTTGCCCTAATCAATAAATATGGATCAAGACCCCCTCCAGTCGGTCCATGTCTTATATTTCAACATGACATCCTATAAAATCCATTATGTTTGTGTTGCTGCTTCTTCGGTTCTCCGCCGTCGTCAATGATGGTCCCAATGGTCACCAAACATTGTCAATCTCAAGTCAATGAGCAAGTCGATCACACGACCAACTTGTGACTCAACCGTGGTACCGCAAGAGAATATTTAATAAAACTTAAAAAATGTCGTCGGGTTGGATGGACCATGCTAGCAATGAAAATCCTATGTGTGTGATGGATGGAAATTTTGGGGAAACACTCTTCCCTTTAATGACGTGTATTTCAACGGAAATGTTAATTGACGTGTCCACAAAACGTTCACCAACACAGGGAAACACTCTTCCCTTTAATGACGTGTATTTCAACGGAAATGTTAATTGACGTGTCCCCAAAACGTTCACCAACACAGGGCATGATGGAAGGTGCGCGGTGAGATATAGCAGAAGTACATAGCAACATGAAATAAGGCAATGCGTTTACTGTGGTAAGGAATGGTTACTTCTGATTCGCTGGCCAATCACATAAAATAATCAAATTAATTTGGGACAAGCGTCTCGGTCCCATGTTACTCGCATATGCAAGCACCTCTCTCTCCTTGATGCATGCTCGGTCTTTAGGGCCTCTTTGATTCATAGGATTTTGAAAACGTGGGAATAGGAAAAGTATAGGGTTGGAGTGACATGTCCATTTGAACCCTATGGGATTAGCAATGAGCGTTTGATGCCACGGGAAAAACAAAGGAATTATAAAAAGAGGTTGGAGTGGATGTTAGATTTCCTATGAAATGTAGTACAAAAGATTCCATAGGAAAAAATCATATGGGATCCAATCCTATGAATCAAATGACCAATGTAGTAAAAATTCCTAGGGATCTCAATCCTCCAAAAACCCTATAGAATTCCTTTGAATCAAAGGAGCCCTTAATTTGTTTTCCATGAATACCACGTTACCCGATGTGCATGCGCCTCTCTCTCTCCTTGATGCATGCCCGCTCGGCCTTTAATTTGTTTCCTCCCATGATCCCAATATTGTTGTTAGTTAGATCCAATATGCAAGCGAACACTTCTCGTTTAATTAGTTTTCATAATCCATGATTTCAATCAGCATCCTCCTACATTCTCGCATTTATTTATTTAGGCAACCAATCCCACCTTTTCCCTCTTAATCAGAATTTATTACTTACCTACAATGCCCAATTTCTAGCAGCCTCCCACAATCTCACTTTTATTTGTGTCATGCAAGCCCCACAATATCATTTAATCACTTCCTAAAGAATCCGGATTTCAAGCAGCCTTCCATAATTTCTTTCAGACCCACACATCATCCTCTCTCTATTATTTTGCGGGTGGTCTCTATTGATTTTCAAGGAGGCTTGTTGATCGATAACTTGTAAACTTATAAAAACTGATGAGATTTTGTGTAAAATTGGAAGGTGGGACTATTTAATTGATAGACTAACCACCTATTTGATTGTAAGATGTATATGCTGGCCGTTGCGACGGAACGGGCTGAGGCCCATAGGGATCAAACGGGCAGAGGCCTAGATGGGCCATCCACACGAGCAACGAGCGATGAACCTTACAAATAAAGAAACCTTGTCTTCGAGAACACATCACGTTGTTGGATTTCTTGGCAATGCATAGGCTGCACACCCAGGAGGTCGTGAGTTTGACTCCCTGCGGAATTATTACTTTTTGTATTTATTCTGCTGGTACGCAATTCTGTGACAAGTAGGCAACGGGACATACGTAAAAATGTTAGTACCACCTCGAATAAAAAGTGGAATTATTACTTTTTGTATTTATTCTGCTGGTACGCAATTCTGTGACAAGTAGGCAACGGGACATACGTAAAAATGTTAGTACCACCTCGAATAAAAAGTGTATAAAACGGACGAAGGCGCGTATGAAATTCCTGATGGACGAAAATAAGTGGAGAAACAATCCTCCCTTTAATATTAGGTATAGATATAGATAGATGATCATGGTACAATTACATACGTATCCCTGTACGTGAACATGTACAATATGTAAACTAGACTCTATTTTACAAGCACTGCCGTACGGTGATCTGGTCGACAGCGAGCGTGTCGGTGGGGAACGAGCATGAGCCGGCGTGGCTGCCCTGCAGCGGCGCGCAGGGCGCCGGGGTGACGCCGGCTGAGTTGCCCTCAATGTTGGCGCAGTTCCACGACACCTTGTTAATCTTGCTGCACTGAACATTGTCAGGTAGTTTCAGACTTCGGTTACAGTTTTCTGAATAATAGCCAGAAGCATGCTCTGTTCATGCTGCGGCAGAATAGGTCCTAGTGTTTTAACTTCCTGTAAGTCGTTGGCCACGATCAGTCCGCGGGATTCTTGTATAGTTGTATACTCTGTCCTTGTATAGTTGTATATACTCTGTGCGGCCTGCACCTGGCTTTTTGCTTGGCCCCAAAGTTCAAATGCAGACTGTTATTCTATCCTTTGGTCCTCATTTTGATCACTACCAAGTCGTCTATCACCCGATTTGCCCTCGTCGTCAGATGGTTCTTCGTCTGAACTTGACGGTGCATCATTTATGAGACTCATGCTGATGCCAAAAATGTTTCTGATAAAAACTGCTTGTTGAGCCATCTGCATCCAATTGTTCAGTTGACGATGCACCAGTCAAATATGTGGAGTCAGCTTTTCATGTAGTAAAAATATCTCCTTTTTTCTTTTTTGCTTGTTTCTCCAATTGATATGTGGTTGGGATTCTTACAAGTAAAATATTTCTCAGTCCCAGCTTTAATCGTGCTGCACTTTTGTACCGATCCCATTTCTGCAAAGCAAGTTCACTATGTTAATCAGCACTGAAATCCACGAATGGGCTGCCTAAACCTTGTCCACATGGCCACGCTCATTAGCCCAAAACGACAAATGCCCAAGCTGCAAGAGCCCAGGCTAAAATTATCTCTCGGTCGCAGCAGGAGGCACATCACTCCTCCTTCTTTAGTCCCACCTCGCCAACCGAGGAGGCGTTCGACCAGCTTAAATACCCGTCTCCACTCTCTTCACTCGCCGAGCTTAGTAGCGAGAGCTTGTAACCCAAGTGGGGGCATTAAGGTGGTGTGGACGCTGTTGTAGCGTTGTGGGCCTGGTTTGGGAGTGCTATTCACTAGTACATAAGAGGGCTTTGGTCCAGGCCGGGCCAGCCCATTAGTCCCGGTTCACCCACGAACCGCGACCCATGGGGGTATTGGTCCCGGTTCGTGAGGCCGGCCTGAGGTGTTTGATGAAATGCCCGAGCCACACTTAAGCTTTCTGCTCTCGAAGCTCCTTGTCCAAGCTCCATTTTTCTCAAGATTTGTTTAGGTTTGGCGGTCCGTCCTGTCCCGTCCCCGTCCTCACCGCCGTCGATCGCCCGCGTCCATCTCGGCGCCGGCACCACCGTGGTTAGCCTCTTCTTCTTATCTTCTTTCTAAAAGAAAAAAGTTCTTACTTGTATCATTTAGATAGATACTTGTGTAATTTTCTTACTTTTATTATTGTTTGTTATTATATAGTGCCATGGTCATGGTATCCGCCCACGTCGGCCCTCGTCCGGTCTATGATTCGGATGTGGTATATATTATCTTTTATAACTATTTGTTTTATTTAGTGTTTATGACAATTATGCCGACCAACGTGACATAGATGTGTTTATCTAGGAGGTATGTGAACCGGAAATTCCAACCGACCCTCTTGTCGAGAGGTTAAATTTAGTTGAAAAAGAAAACGAGGATTTGAAAGAAAAATTGAAAAGAATTGAGGAGGAGAAGATGAAATTGGAGTTGCATGTTGCCGATGTCGTCGATGACCACAAGATCAAGATGGATGCAATGCGCTTGAAGATTAGAAAGATAAGAAAATATGCCATTGATAATGAGGCTTGGTATCATTATGCTGTTGGATCAATTGTTACCTTAGTTGCCATTATGATCGCATTTGTTGTTGCATTTAAATGTTTTACATAGTTGTATGTTAGTTTCAATTTATGTTTTACTTAGATGCTCTAGAGAGCTGTATGTTGTTCTATGAGAACTATGTGTGAACTTTATGTATTTATTTTTTCAATAATAACGTTTGATCACTTCTCTATTCACTTCTCTATTCATTTGCCCTCGTCCGGTCTATGATTCGGATGTGGTATATATTATCTTTTATAACTATTTGTTTTATTTAGTGTTTATGACAATTATGCCGACCAACGTGACATAGATTTTTTAATCTAGGAGGTATGTGAACCGGAAATTCCAACCGACATAGAAATTCTTGTCGAGAAGTTAAATTTGGTTCAAAAAGAAAACAATTACTTGAAAGAAAAATTACAAAGAGTTGAAGAGGAGAAGATGAAGTTGGAGTTGCATGTTGCCGATGTCGTCGACGATCACAAGATCAAGATGGATGCAATGCGCTTGAAGATTAGAAAGATTAGAAAATATGCCATTCATACTGAGGCTTGGTATCATTATGCCGTTGGATCAATTGGTACCTTAGTTGCGGTTATGATCGCATTTGTTGTTGCATTTAAATTTTCTAGTTTCAATGTATGTTTTAATTAGATGCTCTAGAGAGCTATATGTTGTTCAATAATGAGAACTATGTATGAACGTTATGTATTTATTTTGGTCACTACTGTACTTTGGCTTTAATGTGATGATGAACTTCTATTAATTTGGTCACTTCTCTATTCATGATATGCACGCAGATGAACCGGCAATGGATGTACGGTGACCGACGCACCTCCGAGTATATTGAGGGCCTGCATAATTTTCTCGAAGCGGCTGAGGCAAACAAGCAGAATGGTTTTATGCATTGTCCATGTACTGTCTGTGAGAATACGAAGGCTTTCTCCAACTCTAAAACCCTTCACTTCCACCTGCTGGAGAAGGGTTTTATGCCACACTATAATGTTTGGACCAAGCACGGAGAAAGAGGGGTTATGATGGAAGACAACGAAGAAGAAGAGGATGACGACAACTACCCGCCCCCTGAATACGGTGATGCTGCAATGGGGGAAGCTGAAGATCAAGAGGAACCAGACGATTGTTGGGGAACGTTGCATGGGAAACAAAAATTTTCCTACGCACACGCAAGACCTATCCATGGAGATGAGCATCTACGAGAGGGAGATTGTATCTACATACCCTTGTAGATCGCTAAGCGGAAGCGTTAATAAACGCGGTTGATGTAGTCGAACGTCTTCGCGATCCAAATCGCCGAGCGTCCCGCGATCCAATCACGATCCTTCCGATCTAGTGCCGAACGGACGGCACCTCCACGTTCAACACACGTGCGGCTTGATGACGCCTTCACCTCCTCGATCCAGCGAGTGATGATGAAGTAGTAGATGAGTTCCAGCAGCACGACGGCGTGGTGATGATGATGAGTAGCAATCTCAGCAGGGCTTCGCCAAGCACTACGGAGATTATGACGGAGGAACTAGAGGGCTAGGGTTGCCGGCACACGGCTTGGGAAATCCTGATGTGTCCCGTGTGCTAGCCCTGCCCCTCTATTTATATGTTGAGCCCTGGGGTCTAAACTTGGACAAAAAGCCTCCACCAGCTCGGTTTTGCCCGCACAAGGTCGGTTTGGCCTGCAAGGAAAGAGTCCAACTCGGATCCCTGCAGCACCGCGCACAAGCGGTAGTACCGCTCGGGAGCGGTAGTACCGCTTGGGCGGTAGTACCGCTTCACCCAAGCGGTGGTACTACCGCTTCACACAAGCGGTAGTACTGCTTAAGCGGCAGTACTGCCTTACTGCTTAAGGCAGCAGCAAAACTTCCCTTTTGCACTTTCCAATACCTCGTGGGTTTTATCCCTTTGGCTCATATAAAGTGTTGCTGCACCCGAACACTTCGGTAAACATCCGGAACCCCTTCCGGTGAATTCCGGAACCCTTCCGGAGATCAAAACACTATTATCACATATATCAATCTTTACCTCCGGACTCTTCCAGAGATCCTCGTCATGTCCGGGATCTTATCCGAGACTCCGAACAACCTTCGGTCACCAACAATAACTCAACTATACTAATCGTCACCAAACGTTAAGTGTGTAGACCCTGCGGGTTCGAGAACTATGTAGACATGACCGAGACACCTCTACGGCCAATAACCAATAGCGGGACCTGGATGCCCATATTGGATCCTACATATTCTACGAAGATCTATATCGGTTGAACCTCTATGTCAAGGATTCAGTTAATCCCGTATGATGTTCCCTTTGTTCTTCGGTATGTTACTTGCCCGAGATTCGATCGTCGGTATCTCTATACCTAGTTCAATCTCGTTACCGGCAAGTCTCTTTACTCGTTCCGTAATACAAGATCCCGTGGCTAACACCTTAGTCACATTGCTTGCAAGGCTTATAGTGATGTTGTATTACCGAGTGGGCCCTGAGATACCTCTCCGTCACACGGAGTAACAAATCCCAGTCTTGATCCATGCCAACTCAACGGACACCTTTGGAGATACCTGTAGAGCATCTTTATAGTCACCCAGTTACGTTGCGACGTTTGATACACACAAGGTATTCCTCCGATGTCAGTGAGTTGCATGATCTCATGGTTATAGGAACAGATACTTGACATGCAGAAAACAATAGCAATAAACTGACACGATCATATGCTACGTTTATAGTTTGGGTCCTGTCCATCACATCATTCTCCTAATGATGTGATCCCGTTATCAAATGACATCTCATGTCCATGGCCAGGAAACCTTTACCATCCTTTGATCAACGAGTTAGTTAACTAGAGGCTTACTAAGGACACAGTGTTGTCTATGTATCCACACATGTATTTGAGTTTCCAATCAATACAATTATAGCATGGATAATAAACGATTATCATGAACAAGGAAATATAATAATAACTACTTTTATTATTGCCTCTAGGGCATATTTCCAACAGTCTCCCACTTGCACTAGAGTCAATAATCTAGTTCACATCACTATGTGATTTACATTGTAATGAATCGAACACCCATGCAGTTCTGGTGTTGTTCATGTTTAGCCCTTAGAAGAGGTTTAGTCATCGGATCTGCAACATTCAGATCCGTATGTACTTTGCAAATATTTATGTCGTCCTCCTTGATGTAATCGCGGATGGAATTGAAACGTCGCTTTATGTGTCTGGTCCTCTTGTGAAATCTTGGTTCCTTGGCTAGAGCAATGGCACCAGTATTATCACAGAACAGAGTCATTGGGTTAAGTGCACTAGGCACTACTCCAAGATCTGTCATGAACTCCTTCATCCAGACACCTTCCTTCGCTGCCTCCGAGGCAGCGATGTACTCCGCTTCGCATGTAGAATCAGCTACCACGCTTTGCTTGGAACTGCACCAGCTAACCGCACCCCCATTAAGAATAAATACGTATCCGGTTTGCGACTTAGAGTCATCCGGATCAGTGTCAAAGCTTGCATCGACGTAACCCTTTACGACGAGCTCTTGATCACAACCATAAACGAGAAACATGTCCTTAGTCCTTTTCAGGTACTTCAGGATATTCTTGACCGCCGTCCAGTGTTCCACTCCTGGAACACTTTGAAACCTTCCGGCCATACTTATGGCAAGGCTGACATCGGGTCTTGTGCACAGCATTGCATACATGATAGAGCCTATGGCTGAAGCATAGGGGACGACGCTCATCTTTTCTCTATCTTCTGCAGTCACTGGGCATTGAGTCTTACTCAACTTCATACCTTGCAAAACAGGCAAGAACCCCTTCTTGGACTGATCCATTTTGAACTTCTTCAAAATCTTATCAAGGTATGTGCTTTGTGAAAGTCCTATTAAACGTCTTGATCTATCTCTATAGATCTTGATGCCTAATATGAAAGCAGCTTCTCCTAGGTCCTTCATTGAAAAACTCTTGTTCAAATATTCCTTCACGCTTTCCAACATTTCTATATTGTTTCCAATCAGCAATATGTCATCCACATATAATATTAGAAACGCTATAGAGGTCCCACTCACTTTCTTGTAAATACAAGCTTCTCCGTAAACTTGTATAAACCCGAACGCCTTGATCACCTCATCAAAGCGAAGATTCCAACTCCGAGATGCTTGCACCAGTCCATAAATGGATCGCTGGAGTTTGCAAACTTTGTCAGCATTCTCTGGATCGACAAAACCTTCTGGTTGCATCATATACAACTCTTCCTTAAGGAAACCGTTAAGGAACGCTGTTTTGACATCCATCTGCCAAATTTCATAATCGAAAAAGGCAGCTATTGCTAACATGATTCTGACAGACTTAAGCATCGCTACGGGTGAGAAGGTCTCATCGTAGTCAACTCCTTGAACTTGTGAAAAACCCTTTGCCACAAGTCGAGCTTTATAGACGGTGACATTACCGTCCGCGTCCGTCTTCCTCTTAAAGATCCATTTGTTCTGAATGGCCTTACGCCCTTCAGGTAATACTTCCAAAGTCCATACTTTGTTTTCATACATGGATCCCATCTCGGATTTCATGGCCTCTAACCATTTCTCGGAATCCAGGCCCACCATCGCTTCTCCATAGCTCGTAGGTTCATTGTTGTCCAACAACATGACCTCTAAGACAGGGTTGCCGTACCACTCAGGAGCAGTACGCGTCCTTGTCGACCTACGAGGTTCGATAGCAACTTGATCCGAAGCTTCATGATCTCCATCATGAACTTCCTCTTCAACTGACGTAGGCTCTACAGAAACATCTTTCTGTGCCGCGCTACTCTCTGGTCGAAGTAAAGGTTCAATAACCTCATCAAGTTCTATCTTCCTCCCACTCAATTCTTTCGAGAGAAACTCTTTCTCAAGAAATGTTCCGTTTTTAGCGACAAACACTTTGCCTTCGGATCTGAGATAGAAGGTATACCCAACTGTCTCTTTTGGATATCCTATGAAGACGCATTTCTCCGCTTTGGGTTCCAGTTTTTCAGGCTGAAGCTTTTTGACATAAGCATCACATCCCCAAACTTTAAGAAACGACATCTTTGGCTTCTTGCCAAACCACAGTTCATATGGCGTCGTCTCAACGGATTTCGATGGTGCCCTATTTAAAGTGAATGCAGCTGTCTCTAACGCATAACCCCAAAACGATAGTGGCAAATCGGCAAGAGACATCATAGATCGCACCATATCCAATAAGGTTCGATTACGACGTTTGGACACACCATTACGCTGTGGTGTTCCAGGCGGTGTCAATTGTGAAACAATTCCACACTGTCTTAAGTGACTGCCAAACTCATAACTCAGATATTCTCCTCCTCGATCAGATCGTAGGAATTTAATCTTCTTGTTACGATGATTCTCAACTTCACTCTGAAATTGCTTGAACTTTTCAAACGTTTCAGACTTGTGTTTCATTAAGTAAATATACCCATATCTACTTAAGTCATCAGTGAAGGTGAGAAAGTTACGATAACCACCGCGCGCCTCAATGCTCATCGGACCGCACACATCAGTATGTATGATTTCCAATAAGTCACTTGCCCGTTCCATCGTACCAGAGAACGACGTCTTAGTCATCTTGCCCATGAGGCATGGCTCACATGTGTCAAGTGATTCAAAATCAAGTGACTCCAAAAGTCCATCAGCATGGAGCTTCTTCATGCGTTTTACGCCAATATGACCTAAACGGCAGTGCCACAAGAAAGTGGTATTATCATTATCAATCCTACATCTTTTGGCATCAATGTTATGAACATGTGTATCATCACTATCGAGATTTAATAAGAATAAACCCCTCACATTGGGTGCATGACCATAAAAGATATTACTCATATAAATAGAACATCCATTATTCTTAGATTTAAATGAGTAACCGTCTCGCAATAAATAAGATCCAGATATAATGTTCATGCTTAACGCAGGCACTAAATAACAATTATTCAGGTTCATCACTAATCCCGATGGTAATCGAAGAGCGAGCATGCCGACGGCGATCACATCAACCTTGGAACCATTTCCCACGCGCATCGTCACTTCGTCCTTTGCCAGTCTCCGTCTATTCCGCAGTTCCTGTTTTGAGTTGCAAATGTGAGCAACCGCACCGGTATCAAATACCCAGGCACTACAACGAGAGTTGGTAAGGTACACATCAATAACATGTATATCATATATACCTTGTTTGTTGTTGGCCGCCTTCTTGTCAGCCAAATACTTGGGGCAGTTCCGCTTCCAGTGACCAGTTCCCTTGCAATGAAATCACTCAGTTTCAGGCTTGGGTCCAGCCTTGGGTTTCTTCATGGGAGGGGCAACTGCTTTGCCACTCTTCTTGGAGTTACCCTTCTTACCCTTGCCATTCTTCTTGAAACTAGTGGTTTTATTG
The DNA here is from genome assembly GCA_039707655.1 of Elymus sibiricus. Taxonomy (NCBI): domain Eukaryota; kingdom Viridiplantae; phylum Streptophyta; class Magnoliopsida; order Poales; family Poaceae; genus Elymus; species Elymus sibiricus. The sequence continues at coordinate 20,426,089 of CM077675.1, forward strand.
ACCATCAACACTTGATGCTCCTTCTGAATCTCAGACTCAGCGACTTTCAACATCGCAAACAGCTCGGCGACTGACTTGTTCATCCCGTGCATGTTATAGTTCAACACGAAGCTCTTGTAGCTAGGCGGCAATGATTGAAGAACTCTGTCAGTGATAGCCTCTGGTGGAAGGGGCATCCCCAATTCAGCCAGACGGGTGGAGTACCCAGACATTCTGAGTATGTGATCACTGACAGACCCGTTCTCCTCCATCTTGCAAGCATAGAACTTATCGGAGGTCTCATACCTCTCGATCCGGGCATTCTTCTGAAAGATAAACTTCAACTCCTGGAACATATCATATGCTCCATGACGTTCAAAACGTCTTTGAAGTCCCGGTTCTAAGCCATACAACATTGCACATTGAACTATTGAGTAATCATCAGAACGAGCCTGCCAGGCGTTCGCAACGTCTGGAGACTCAACTGGAGCGGGTGGATCACCAAGCGGTGCATCTAGGACATAAGCCTTCTGGGAAGCCGTAAGGATAATCCTTAGATTACGGGCCCAGTCCACAAAGTTACTTCCATCATCTTTCAACTTAGCTTTCTCTAGGAACGCATTTAAATTCAGGGGTGCTACTGCGCGAGCCATGATCTAGAACATAAATAGTGCAAAGACAACTTAGACTATTGTTCAAGATAATGAGTTTAGTTAATCATATTACTTAAAAACTCCCACTCAAATTAACATCCCTCCGGTCATTCGAGTGTCACATGATCCAAATCAACCAACTCAAGTCCGATCATCACGTGAGTTGAGGTGGTTTCAATGGTGAACATCTCCATGTTGATCATATCTACTATATGACTCATGTTCGACCTTTCGGTCTCTTGTGTTCCGAGGCCATGTCTGTACATGCTAGGCTCGTCAAGTTTAACCCGAGTGTTCCGCACGTGCAACACTGGCTTGCACCCGTTGTATGCGAACGTAGAGTCTATCACACCCGATCATCACGTGGTGTCTCGAAACGACGAACTTTCGCAACGGTGCACACTCGGGGAGAACACAATTTTATCTTGAAATTTAAGTGAGGGATCACCTTATAATGCTACCGTCGTCCTAAGCAAAATAAGATGCATAAAAGGATTAACATCACATGCAAATCATAAGTGACATGATATGGCCATGAACTTGTGCTTTTGATCTCCATCTCCAAAGCACCGGCATGATCTCCATCGTCACCGGCATGACACCATGATCTCCATCATCTTGATCTCCATCAACGTGTCGCCATGAGGTTGTCGCGCCGACTGTTGCTTCCACGACTATTGCTAACTCATAGCGATAAAGTAAAGCAAAACGGCGAAAATAATTAAAGACAACTCTATGGCTCCTGCCAGTTGCTGTACTCATCGACATGCAAGTCGTGATATTCTATACAACACATGATCATCTCATACATCACATATATCTCATCATGTAATTGGCCATATCACATCACAACATACCCTGCAAAATCAAGTTAGACGTCCTCTAATTTGTTGTTGCAAGTTTTACGTGGCTGCTACGGGTATCTAGCAAGAACGATTCTTACCTACGCAAAACCACAACGTGGTGTAGTGATTGCTTTTTAATCTTCTAAAAGAACCCTCTTCATTGAACCGATTCAACTAAAGTGAGAGAGACAGACACCCGCCAGTCACCTTTATGCAACAAGTGCACGCAGCGGTAAAACCAGTCTCGCGTAAGCGTACGCGTAATGTCGGTCCGGGCCGCTTCATCTCACAATACCGCCGAATCAAGTATCAACTAGTAACGGCAAGCAATATGTATACACCCACGCCCACAACTCCTTTGTGTTCTACTCGAGATCTCATCTACGCATAGACCTAGCTCAGATGCCACTGTTGGGGAACGTTGCATGGGAAACAAAAATTTTCCTACGCACACGCAAGACCTATCCATGGAGATGAGCATCTATGAGAGGGAGATTGTATCTACATACCCTTGTAGATCGCTAAGCGGAAGCGTTAATAAACGCGGTTGATGTAGTCGAACGTCTTCGCGATCCAAATCGCCGAGCGTCCCGCGATCCAATCACGATCCTTCCGATCTAGTGCCGAACGGACGGCACCTCCGCGTTCAACACACGTGCGGCTTGATGACGCCTTCACCTCCTCGATCCAGCGAGTGATGATGAAGTAGTAGATGAGTTCCAGCAGCACGACGGCGTGGTGATGATGATGAGTAGCAATCTCAGCAGGGCTTCGCCAAGCACTACGGAGATTATGACGGAGGAACTAGAGGGCTAGGGTTGCCGGCACACGGCTTGGGAAATCCTGATGTGTCCCGTGTGCTAGCCCTGCCCCTCTATTTATATGTTGAGCCCTGGGGTCTAAACTTGGACAAAAAGCCTCCACCAGCTCGGTTTTGCCCGCACAAGGTCGGTTTGGCCTGCAAGGAAAGAGTCCAACTCGGATCCCTGCAGCACCGCGCACAAGCGGTAGTACCGCTCGGGAGTGGTAGTACCGCTTGGGCGGTAGTACCGCTTCACCCAAGCGGTAGTACCGCTTGAGCGGTAGTACCGCTTCACACAAGCGGTAGTACTGCTTAAGCGGCAGTACTGCCTTACTGCTTAAGGCAGCAGCAAAACTTCACTTTTGCACTTTCCAATACCTCGTGGGTTTTATCCCTTTGGCTCATATAAAGTGTTGCTGCACCCGAACACTTCGGTAAACATCCGGAACCCCTTCCGGTGAATTCCGGAACCCTTCCGGAGATCAAAACACTATTATCACATATATCAATCTTTACCTCCGGACTCTTCCAGAGATCCTCGTCATGTCCGGGATCTTATCCGAGACTCCGAACAACCTTCGGTCACCAACAATAACTCAACTATACTAATCGTCACCAAACGTTAAGTGTGTAGACCCTGCGGGTTCGAGAACTATGTAGACATGACCGAGACACCTCTACGGCCAATAACCAATAGCGGGACCTGGATGCCCATATTGGATCCTACATATTCTACGAAGATCTATATCGGTTGAACCTCTATGTCAAGGATTCAGTTAATCCCGTATGATGTTCCCTTTGTTCTTCGGTATGTTACTTGCCCGAGATTCGATCGTCGGTATCTCTATACCTAGTTCAATCTCGTTACCGGCAAGTCTCTTTACTCGTTCCGTAATACAAGATCCCGTGGCTAACACCTTAGTCACATTGCTTGCAAGGCTTATAGTGATGTTGTATTACCGAGTGGGCCCTGAGATACCTCTCCGTCACACGGAGTAACAAATCCCAGTCTTGATCCATGCCAACTCAACGGACACCTTTGGAGATACCTGTAGAGCATCTTTATAGTCACCCAGTTACGTTGCGACGTTTGATACACACAAGGTATTCCTCCGATGTCAGTGAGTTGCATGATCTCATGGTCATAGGAACAGATACTTGACATGCAGAAAACAATAGCAATAAACTGACACGATCATATGCTACGTTTATAGTTTGGGTCCTGTCCATCACATCATTCTCCTAATGATGTGATCCCGTTATCAAATGACATCTCATGTCCATGGTCAGGAAACCTTTACCATCCTTTGATCAACGAGTTAGTTAACTAGAGGCTTACTAAGGAAACAGTGTTGTCTATGTATCCACACATGTATTTGAGTTTCCAATCAATACAATTATAGCATGGATAATAAACGATTATCATGAACAAGCAAATATAATAATAACTACTTTTATTATTGCCTCTAGGGCATATTTCCAACAACGATGTGCCCGATGATGATCTTCGCCGGGTCATTGTTGATGCACAGAGAGAATGCGAAAGTGAAAGGGAGAAGTTGAAGTTCGATCGCATGTTAGAGGATCACAAAAAAGGGTTGTACCCAAATTGCGAAGATGACAACAGAAAGCTCGGTACCACACTGGAATTGCTGCAATGGAAGGCAGACAATGGTGTATCTGACAAGGGATTTAGTTCGCTACTGAAAATAATGAAGAAGAAGCTTCCAAAGGATAACGAATTGCCCGGCAGTACGTACGAAGCAAAGAAGGTTCTATGCCCTCTAGGACCGGAGGTGCAGAAGATACATGCATGCCCTAATGACTGCATCCTCTACCGCGGTGCGTACGAGGATTTGAACGCATGCTCGGTATGCGGTGCATTGCGGTATAAGATCAGAAGAGATGACCCTGGTGATGTTGAGGGCCAGCGCACCGGGAAGAGGGTTCCTGCCAAGGTGATGTGGTATGCTCCTATAATACCACGGTTGAAACGTCTGTTCAGAAACAAAAAGCATGCCGAGTTGATGCAATGGCACAAAAAAGACCGTAAGAAAGACGGGAAGTTGAGAGCACCCACTGACGGGTCGCAGTGGAGAAAGATCGAGAGAAAGTGGAGCGACTTTACAGGTGACCCGAGGAACGTATGGTTTGGTTTAAGTGCAGATGGCGTTAATCCTTTTGGGGAGCAGAGCAGCAAGCATAGCACATGGCCTGTGACTCTATGTATGTATAACCTTCCTCCTTGGTTGTGCATGAAGCGTAAGTTCATTATGATGCCAGTGCTCATCCAAGGCCCTAAGCAACCCGGCAATGACATTGATGTGTACCTAAGGCCATTAGTTGATGAACTTTTACAGCTATGGAATGGAAGAGGTGTACGTGTGTGGGATGAGAACGAACAGGAGGAATTTGACCTACATGCGTTGCTGTTTGTAACCATCAACGATTGGCCTGCTCTCAGTAACCTTTCAGGACAAACAAACAAGGGATACCACGCATGCACACACTGTTTAGATGACACCGACAATATATATTTGGACAAATGCAGGAAGAATGTGTACCTAGGGCATCGTCGATTTCTTCCGACCAACCATCAATGTCGAAAGAAAGGAAAGCATTTCAAAGGTGAGGCAGATCACCGGAAGAAGCCCGCCCTCCGTACTGGTGATCACATACTTGATATGGTCAATGATTTACAAGTAATATTTGGAAAGGGTCCTGGCGGACTATCTGTTCCGACTGACGATGCGGGACGCGCACCCATGTGGAAGAAGAAATCTATATTTTGGGACCTACCCTATTGGAAAGACCTAGAGGTCCGCTCTGTAATCGACGTGATGCACGTGATGAAGAATCTTTGCGTGAACCTGCTAGGCTTCTTGGGAGTGTATGGGAAGACAAAAGATACACCGGAGGCACGGGAGGAACAGCAACGTGTGCATGAAAAAGACGGCATGCATGCAAAGCAGTATGAAGGTCCTGCCAGCTACGCTCTTACGAAAGAAGAGAAGGAAATCTTCTTTGAATGCCTGCTCAGTATGAAGGTCCCGTCTGGCTTCTCGTCGAATATAAAGGGAATAATAAATATGGCAGAGAAAAAGTTCCAGAACCTAAAGTCTCATGACTGCCACGTGATTATGACGCAACTGCTTCCGGTTGCATTGAGGGGGCTTCTACCGGAAAACGTTCGATTAGCCATTGTGAAGCTATGTGCATTCCTCAATGCAGTCTCTCAGAAGGTGATCGATCTAGAAATCCTGCCAAGGTTAAGGAGTGATTTGGTGCAATGTCTTGTTAGTTTCGAGCTGGTGTTCCCACCGTCCTTCTTCAATATCATGACGCACGTCCTAGTTCATCTAGTCGACGAGATTGTCGTTCTGGGCCCTGTATTTCTACACAATATGTTCCCCTTTGAGAGCTTCATGGGAGTCTTAAACAAATATGTTCGTAACCGCGCTAGGCCAGAAGCAAGCATCTCCATGGGCCATCAAACATAGGATGTCATTGGGATTTGTGTCGACTTCATTCCTGACCTTAAGAAGATTGGTTTCCCTCAATCACGGTATGAGGGGAGACTGAATGGAAAAGGCACGCTAGGAGCGCACTCAATAATATGTAGGGACGGGCATTCTTGGTCTGAAGCACACTACACAGTTCTACAGAATTCTACCTTGGTGACCCCGTATGTCGATGAACACAAGAATATTCTGCGCTCCAAACACCCGGAGCAGTGTGACGACTGGATTACATATGAACACATCAGGACTTTCAGCAGTTGGTTGCAAACACGTCTCATGGGTGACAACACTGTTTCTGATGAGTTGTACTCGTTGGCCAGGGGACCATCTTCGACTGTATTGACTTACAAAGGGTACGAGATAAATGGGAATACATTTTACACGATCGCCCAAGATCAAAAGAGCACCAACCAAAACAGCGGTGTCCGCTTTGATGCAGCAACCAATAGGGGAAATGACACATATTATGGTTACATAGTGGACATATGGGAACTTGACTATGGACATGATTTCAAGGTCCCTTTGTTTAAGTGCAAATGGGTCAATCTGTCGGGAGGCGGGGTACAGGAAGACCCACAGTACGGAATGACAACAGTGGATCTGAACAATCGTGGGTACACAGACGAACCATTCGTCCTAGCCAATGATGTGGCGCAGGTTTTCTATGTGAAGGACATGTCTACCAAACCGAGAAAAAGAAAAGATAAGGAAGCGAGTACATCATACGATGAGCCAAAGCGCCACATAGTTATTTCAGGGAAAAGAGACATCGTGGGATTGGAGGGCAAGACAGACATGTCTGAAGATTATGAAAAGTTTCATGAAATTCCTCCCTTCAAAGTCAAGGCTGACCCAAGCACCCTCTTAAACGATGAAGATTATCCATGGTTACGGCGCAATAAGCAAAGGACACAAGCGAAGAAAAAGTGAAGACTTTCTCTCCACAACTATATGATTGCAGTTACATGTGAAGAAATGAAATGCCTTCTGTAACAGATGAGTTTTCGTATGAAATCCTAATTAATACTTCGAAAGAGATTGTCCATTTTGTCCGCCAATTGAGCATCATCCTTTCTATTTGTCTTTTGTTTCTTTCTAAGTGTCTTTGTAAAAATGGAGTTGGAAAAATGAAATATACTGTCGGAAAATGAAAGGATTTCTAGATAGATCAACAAAACACACGGTTTCCCCTGCATACAGCCCAACGGTGGCTCGCGAGTGCCCGCATATGAAATGCACCGTCGGACCGTATGCAGGGAATCCGAATGATTTGCATTCGGTCGATGAACTGCAGGATTTCTAGATAGATCAACAAAACACACGGTTTCCCTTGCATACAGCCCGACGGTGGCTCGTGAGTGCCCGCATAGGAAATGCACCGTCGGACCGTATGCAGGGAATCCGAATGATTTGCATTCGGTCGATGAACTGCAGGATTTCTAGATAGATCAACAAAACACACGGTTTCCCCTGCATACAGCCCGACGGTGGCTCGTGAGTGCCCGCATATGAAATGCACCGTCGGACCGTATGCAGGGAATCCGAATGATTTGCATTCGGTCGATGAACTGCAGGATTTCTAGATAGATCAACAAAACACACGGTTTCCCCTGCATACAACCCGACGGTGGCTCGTGAGTGCCCGCATATGAAATGCACCGTCGGACCGTATGCAGGGAATCCGAATGATTTGAATCCGAATGAATACACACACTAAGTGTCCGAGAGGTGGGCTATATATAGGGTCGTGTGCCTCTTTAGTCCCAGTTGCTAGCACGAACCGGGACTAGTCGTTATAGTGCTGATCCAACAGCTCACAAGCGCTTGAAAGAAACACACGATCCGTGTGCTTCTTCCTGAATGGTGCATTTTGAACACACAAAAAGTCTGGAGTTCAAATAAGTTCAAAAAAATGAAATCCCTTTGTAATAGATGAGTTTTCGTCCGAAACCCTGATACTTCGAAAGAAATTGTCCATTTTGTACACGAAGTGCATCCAGTTTTTGCCGTAACCCTCTCAACTTTTTAGCACATGCTATGTGGGTGAAATGATGATACCATGCCAACTTTCAACCTGTTCAGAGTTCATTTGTAGTGCTTTTCAATTTCAGGGTCATTTAGCTTAAAAAAAATCAGTAAATGCATTAAAAATAGGAAATGAAGTCAGAAAGGGTTGAAAATTGATTTTATAAACCTCTAGTATTTATGAAACTAAAATTATATAAAATTTATGCAACTAAAGTTATCAAAGTATTTTTTGTTCAAAACATTAATAGCAAAAAGAATTTTCATAAAGATTTTTTTTAGAAACTTTAATAGCAAACTAAAATAACAAAATCTGTTTTTGGTTAAAACAGACATTTAAAATAACCTAAAAATTACCAAATTGAATATAATGATAAAACACAGTAATATTAAATAGCAGAAAAAAGAATCACTCAAAAATCTATTTTTATAGTAAAGTTATTCACAAACTAGTTATTCACACCAATTTAAAAGAATTCAAATTTAAACTATTCAAATTTGGAAACTAATGGCACTAACAGAAAGTTTATAATTTTTGTGACCTAAAAGCAAAAAGAATCACTGAAAACTGTAAGTAGAAACAAAAGAAAATAAATAAAGCAAAAAAGAAAACAAAAAAAGTAGAAAAAAATTAAAAAAAATGCCGCCTACTAGGCCACAACGGCCTGAATACGACTAGAAACCCAACCAGCAAGTTGGGCTAGGATTCAGGCCCGCAGAAGGCCTAGAAGGCCCACAGGCAGAGGTGTGTGCAATTAGGCCCGTAAGCCTGCTGTTGAGAGGAGCTCGAGAGGTTGTGCGCAGCAGCGCTTATAAACCACTCTCGAGTCCTCTCAACTAGCGAGGTGGGACTAAACATTTGGCCCCGGGCAGCACCACCCTTTGGTCCCGGTTGGTGGCACCAACCGGGACCAATGCCCACCTTTGGTCCCGGTTGGTGCCACCAACCGGGACCAAAGGTCCCTGTTGGGCGGGAAACAGGGACCTTTGGTCCCGGTTGGTGGCACCAACCGGGACCAAAGGTGGGCATTGGTCCCGGTTGGTGGCACCAACCGGGACCAAAGGCTCTGGGTATATAAGCCCACACTTAGCAGTTTCTCCAAATCGTGTTCTTCTTCGCCCGACGCCCTGCTCCTCGTCGCCGTCGCCGCCGAGCCCTGCCCCGACGCCGTCAGGCTGCTCCACCTCGCCGTCGTCGCCGTCGCCGAGCTGCCCCCGACGCCGTCCCCGCACCCACTGTGAGCCGCCTCGCCGTTCCCCTCCTCTCCTCCTCCCCCCCGCGCCCCGACGCCGTCGCCCGCCGCGCCGTTCCCCTCCTCTCCTCCTCCCCCCGCGCCCCGACGCCGTCGCCCGCCGCGCTCTGCTTGTCGCGCCCCGTCGCCCGTCGCCCGCCGCGCTCTGCTTGTTGCGCCCCGTCGCCCGTCGCCCGCCGCGCTCTGCGAGCCGTAGCTCTGCTTGTCACGCCCCGTCGCCCATTGTCCGCCGTCGGGAAGGGCCTCGCCGGCTTAACTCCGGCGACGCTGACGTGGCGCCGTCAGTAGCCCCCCTTCCGATGGCTTGCGCGGTACTACCGCCCTGGGCGCGGTACTACCGCTTGTGAATTTTTTTTTGCGGGCATGTATATGTGTATATGTTCATGTATATGTGTGTATATGTTCATGTATGAGATGAGATAGATAGATAGATAAATTTTCATGTGTATATGTTCATGTATGAGATGTATATGTGCACTTTTGTATACAAACTTTGTTGTTTTTCATATGTACGAAAATGCAAGTCTTTTTTGGAAGGTAGTTTTTTTGTTAAATGAAAATGTTGGCATCGGCTCTATCATCACGTTGGCATCGGGCATGTATATAGAAGTGTTGTCGAGGCCACCCCAAACCCTAGAAGTGTTGTCGAGGCCACCCCAAACGGACCCGGAATTTGTCGAGGCCACCCAAATTTACCAAGTTAAACGAGTTAAATGAGTTAAAAGAGCGTTGTCGAGGCCACCCCAAACCCTAGAAGAGTTGTCAAGGCCACCTGTACCCCCTCCCCGATAACTTCGACATGAGGGGGGACGTCGGACATGAGGGGTGAGCGTCGTTGTCGTCTACCCCCTCCCCGATAACTTCGACATGAGGGGGGACGTCGGACATGACATGAGGGGTGAGCGTCGTTGTCGTCTACCCCCTCCGGTAACATAGATAACTCCGGTAACATAGATTCATCAAGAATGCCCCCATTATGGATGTGCACAAGTTGATCCAATTTTTTCATATGTACGAAAATGTAGAGTGAAAACGAAAACAAACATATAAGAAAAAACTTCGACATGAGGGGGGGGGGGGCGATATACCCCCTCCCCGATAACATTTTTTTTCTAAGATACTAAGGTAAAATGTTCACCCCCCTCTCGATATACCGGGCGACCAACTCTCGAGGCCACCCAAACCCTAGAAAAAAAGCATTGTCGATATACCCCCTCCCCGATAACATTTTTTTTCTAAGTTATACTAAGGTAAAATGTTCACCCCCCTCTCGATATACCGGGCGACCAACTCTCGAGGCCACCCAAACCCTAGAAAAAAGCGGTAACTTCGACATGAGGGGGGACGTCGATCAACCCCCTCTCGCCCGAACAAGTCTATGTATCATTTTATATCGCGGTGGACATATATCAAAGTTTGATCATATGTCAAAGTTTGAATTTTGACATATGCAACATTTGATCATATATCAAAGTTTGATCATATGTCAAAATTTGAATTTTGACATATGCAACATTTGATCATATGTCAAAGTTTGATCATATGTCAAAGTTTGAATTTTGACATATGCAACAATATTTGATCATATGTCAAAGTTTGACTTTTGACATAGATTTATCAAGAATGCCCCCATTATGGATGTGCACAAGTTGATCCAATTTTTTTCTGATCTCATATATATATATATTCTTCTATATGTCACGTTGTCTGTCAAAGTATTGAAGAAATCCATGGCTTCATCATTAGCCGGAAGTAACATGCGTATGATGCTATGAAGCTCTTCAAAGTTGTTTTGGAACGGAGTTCCGGATAGAATAATTCGCTTTTTCGTACGAATTTCAGCAAAGGCCTTCCAAATAGCGATATTCGGAAGGCTCTTGCTGAACTTCGTACCAAAAAGCTAATTAATTATCCTATCCCGGACTCCGTTCCAAAACAATTTTGGAGAGCTTCGTACCATTATGCGCCTATTACTTCCGGCTAATGATGAAGCCTTGGTTTTCTTCAATCCTTTGACAGTACTAGACAACGTGACATATAGAAGGGTAGATGAGATCAGGAAAAACATGGACCATTTTCTGCACATTCAGAATGGCGACATTTTGTTAAATCCCTTAAAGGTTAAGAGAATCCCTTGTTTGACATTCATGAGAGAGGCGGTCCGGACGTCGGACATTCATGTTTGTATATTAATTGCCATGTTGTAATATTTGCAGAAACTATGGATCAAAGAGACTTGGAACAAGAACAGTTGTTGGGGGATATAATCCGCGACGGACGTGATGTCTTGTCGTATCTCAACGACACCGATGGTCTGGAAGGAGAGGATGACGGCTCCGGTGATCGAACAATGGAGGAGGAAGGACATGATCATGATGGCTCCGGTGACCGAATGCCGGAGGACGGAGCTGTTGCAAAGTCTGGCGAGGTATATATATTAATTAAGCCTGTGCTGACTAGCTAATTGATGCATTAATTGTTTTGATATATTAACTCTTCTTTCTTCTTTTCTAGCCCTCCGGATCGAGCCAAACTTCGGTAACGAGACGAGGCCCGAAGAAGAGGTTGCAGAAGGATGAAAAGTTCACGATCACAGCACTCGCGCACGATGGCCATCCGATTGAACCCAAGCGGACCAAGGACGCATTTTCTGCTCAGTGTGGAGCTATTGTTAGGGACGACATGCCGATCAGCATCAAGCAATGGAATAAGCCTAAGGACGGCGCCCCTGAAGGTGATTATGTCACCGATAGACAGAAAGATGATCTTTGGACCGCACTGAAGGCAAATTTCACCCTACCGCCAGAGGAGGATCCGAACAAGCCAGTTATAGAGCCACTGGTCAAGGCGTGTCCTCTTAAGAAGATGGCAGATCTATTCAGGAGGTGGAAGAAGGAGTTGAAATCAAAGTTTGTCGACAAAGGGGAGACTCCAGAATTCAGGGGCCGATATGAGAAGATAAGAGATCACTGGCCCGCATTTGTGGCCTACAAGACATCGGACAAGAGTAAGAAAATGTCAGAGACAAACAAGATCAATGCTGCAAAGAAGCAGCATCACCATCACACGGGGTCAGGTGGCTACCTCAGAGCCCGGCCGTTGTGGGACAAAGCTGAGAATGACCTGATTGCTAAAGGGGTCGTACCACAGACATTGAACTGGCCAGACCGTTCAAGGACTTGGTTCTTCGGGGTTGGGGGAACTTTGGACCCTGAAACAGGGAAGTGCCGTTGGACGAACGAGCAACTTGCAATACCCATGAACAAGCTTCAGGAGTATATCACCGCAGCGCAGGAAGGGACGTTCATTCCCGACAGAGAGAAGGACGAGCTGACTCAGGCCCTAGGGAATGATGAGCACCCTGGACGAACACGAGGCACACCAGGCTCCATTCCGTGGAAGGTTGCGTTTCCCGGCGCAGGCGGTTACAGAAGCCGGGAGAGAAAGAGGAAAGCGGAGCTGAGCGAAATGCAGAAGCTCAATGCAAGACTACAAAAGGTAGAGGAAGCTGAGAGCCAGCGAGCTGCCGGCCAACCATCTCAGCGGCACGAAGCTACCCCAGAAGCTACCCCGCCATCTCAGCGGAGAAGCAGCGTGGCTTCCACGGAGCCCGTTCAGCCTGACTTCACGGCTCCTAGCTACCCCGTGGATACTATCACGGAGGCTCAACATTGCGAGCTTATGACGAAACATCGGAACCTCACTTTGAAGGCGGCTGTCGGCTCTGTTGCACCTCCTCAACCCAACGGAACTTTTCACTGCTCACCGATTCCACATGGCTATGCTGTTGTGACGGTGGATGAAGTAATGGAGGGATTTGAGGAGCTCGAGCTTGAACACTCTACAGGTGAAGGGGAGAATCATCTGGTTCATGCTCTGAGGAGTACATGTCTATGGCAGAAGGAGTACATCAAGCTTCCAAACTGGACGCCTCCGCCTCCTCCTCCTCCTCCGGCGAGACAGGGCACTCCGCCTCCTCCTCCTCCTCCTCCAGCGAGTGATCAGGGCACCCCGCCTCCTTCTTCGGCTCCTCCAACGCGTGAGGGCACTCCGCCTCCTCCTCCTCCTCCTCCGGCGAGTGATCAGGGCACCCCGCCTCCTTCTCCGGCACGTCGGAGCAGTACGCCTCCTCCTCAGCAACGGCGGAAGACAGACGCCGCCGCTCCGGCTCCTCCGGCGCGTCGGAGCACTCCGCCTCCTTCTCCGCCTCGTAAGCAACGACGGAAGGGAGACGCCGCCGCTCCGGCGGCTAGCAGTACAAGCAGAGGCAGGAGGGAATACAGATACGGTCCCCGATCTCTCAAGCCTCTGGAAAAGTTACCATATGAGAGGACCGAGTCTGAAAACGAGGAGATATGTCAGGAGCAATTGAGCGCCCATTTTGCAAAGAAAACTCCACCTCCGAAGGAGAAGCTAGATCCGGTGAAAGTGAAGCGCACTATCGATGCCCTGAAGCGACCACCACCGCCTCCGCCGGATTCCAACTATGTCCGGATTATTAAAAAGACATATGAAGAAGTGCGGCGGTCGGGAAGTACTTCTAGTGATGCAAGGTTAGCAGAACGAAGAAGTGGGAAAACAATTCCCCAGCTCGGCGAACAGGAGAAGCAATCGTGCCCCCCGCTCAAGGTGTCTAGCGATATCGTCGCTAATCATCCGGGGATGGTGCCCGGTACCAATCCTGGTGATTACTTGGGGGATGATGTAATTTTTCAAATGGCTGAGGTAACAGAAGAATATGAATACTTGCACGGGAAGCCTCTCGTCAAACCTGATCATCCTCCTCTAACAACGATGATGTACAAATTGCATGAGTGGTACATGAAAACCTGCAGGGAGTCTGGGAGAGACACTATGTATCTGGCAGTGAAACCAGAGCACGAATTCATTCGACTTTCCGTGATGCCTGTTGAATTTGTGGAGTTATTTCAGTTATACAATCAACGGGCCCTCGACAAACAACTCATGACTGCCTACTGTCTGTAAGTATTACTTCTATAGTTAAGTCTCTAGCTCAGCTTGTTCATTGCATGTATATATAATTATCCTCACTATATTATGCAGATTGAAGATCGTCGAATGCAAAAAACTAGGAATCTTCGACGTTGGGTTCATTAGCCCAAATGCCGTAAATGAATGGACGGTACGAAACTCAATCAAAGAGACCGAGAAAAACTTGCTAAAGTCATTCCTTATACATCAAAACAAAAGGGAAATACTCTTTCCTTACAACTTCAAGTGAGTGTTGCTGTCTTCTCTGTATACTCGGTTTCGCTTACTCGAGGTTAAGTAATGTAATTGATGAGTTATATATGCGTGCGCAGTTACCACTTTATTCTGCTATCCATTAAGCTTGATGGGGCATTAGTAACTGTCTTAGACTCGAGATGTAAAGATCCCGAGAGTTATGCGGACATGACTGCAATGCTCAAGAAGTAAGTTCAGTCAATACCGGGACCATATCGGCATGCAACTTTCGTTAATTTCCTGATATCAAGTAATCATTTTCTTTGCCTGGCAGGGTTTGGAAGAAGTTCACCCGAAAGGTTCCCGGTCTAAACTCGGAGTTGCGATTTACGCACCCCAAAGTAAGTAGTACTAGCTAGTTCCACGCATCTCTAATTGATTCAAATTTTCATCAATATATCATTACCATGCTTGCTTATCAGTTTGATTGAACTCTATTCTCGTAAAGTGCTTGTACCAGAAAGAAGGGACTTCTTTATGTGCATACTACGTATGCGAGTTCATTCGCCACTCGACCTCTGAGCAGGGCTTCTCTGACAAACAATTTGAAGTACGTAAATAATATTCACAATTTTATTTTATATATTACCATCAATTGTGTTGAGTTTTATTCATATATATGCATGTATTGACCCCCTTCTTTAAATTAGATCTGGCAGATGTGGGATGAACTCCTACCACATGATCGCATACGAGCAATTCAAGAGGAATTGGCGGGATTCTTTCTTGACCACGTCATATCTAAAGACGGAGAATACCATTCGAATATATGATGTTAGGGATTGTAAAAGATGTTACGGATTGTAAAAGATGTTATATTGTATATATGTAGTAGCGTCGGATAGATATACGATAACTTGTTGTTCGACCAATCTCTCCGGAGAAAGAGAGGTCGATCACTTCTCTCTGTATATGTTCATGACGATCTTATGTACTTACTGGTTCCTTCATTTGCTTACTACCTAGCGTGTCGAGTTCTCTCTATACGTATAGTACGTAGCGTCGACCAAGCACGGAGATAAGAGAGGTCACTTCTCTCTAGGTAGCTATTAGCTAGCTAACACAATATATGAAACCCCCAAATTAACCCTCCAAAACCCCCAACCCCCCCCCCCTTTCAAAAAAAAAAACCCCAGCTCCTGAGCTGCTGACGCGTGGATGCTTATTGGTACCAACCGGGACTAAAGGCCCTCCTGCCTGGGCTCACCGCAGCGGCCACGTGGAGCACCATCTGTCCCGGTTCGTAAGCGAACCGGGACTAAAGGTATTGGGCTTTAGTCCCGACCCTTTAGTCCCGGTTCCAGAACCGGGACAAATGGGCCTCTGGAACCGGGACAAAAGGGCCTTTTTCCACTAGTGATTGCTGGCCCGCCCGTTCCAAGTTGCGTAGTGGACCTGCTGGGGCCTATGCGAAAGCTGGGCCTCACGGTCCATAATGTGGCAGGCACAGCGTGAGGCTGGATTCACAGAGCAGCGACAACTGTCCGCTTCCAACGGTGGAAGGATAACGGGCCGCTGCACTCCCTGGCCGCTTGGGCCTTGAAGCCTACTCCAGCGAACCATCACTTTTTTATTTACTGTACTTGAGGCTTGTTTTGCTTACTCTCAAACATCACTTTTTTTTTGCTGCACTTGAGGCTTGTTTTGGTTACTCTTTTGACTCTTGAACATCACTTTTTTTGTGCTGCACTTGAGAGGTTGATTTGCTTACTCTTTTTTCCTTTTTCTCATCCGCTGCACATATGATGTTTATTTTGCTTACTCTTTTGAATATTGAATACAAAATATGACTATGGTTATCTCTTTTCGAATATAAAGACGGTTGTGGCAAGATCGAGTTTGGTTCATGGAATGCAAATGATCAGCATAAATGTGACACGTTAAGAAAAATAGAGAGGTCTTATGACCAATCACAGGAGACATCCAGGCATGCATTAGTTTTCTCATCCGTTTTCTCATCCGTTTTCTCATCCGCTGCACATATGATGTTTATTTTGCTTACTCTTTTGAATCTTGAATACAGAATATTATTATGGTTATCTCTTTTCAAACTATAAAGACGGTTGTGGCAAGATCGAGTTTGGTTCATGGAATGCAAATGATCAACATAAATGTGACACATTAAGAAAAATACAGAGGTCTTATGACCAATCACAGGAGACATCCAGGCATGCATTAGTTTTTCAACAAAATGTTGACCAAAAAATTGCCTTCCATGGCAACAGTAGCACAGCACAGGTGTTCGGCCAAGACCAGTCAAGGCCAACCACCAGACTACAGTAACCACTGTTAAACACGTAGGTTGTTTAGATTGTGAATATCTCTTGTAACAAACTCTATGTATATCCGGGAGGCCGGCTGTGCCCTAGTGCACCTATATATATTGATCTCGAGGCCACCCTAGAGGTTGTGCCGATCCAATCTATTGTTCTCTCATTCTCACATGGTATCAGGCCCTCTCGCTTAATCGCTCGATGGGTTCTCCTTCCGCTGCCGCCATGACCTCCTCCGCTGTGACCTCTCTTTCCCTCCCGGCCCCCCTCTCAGTGTTGGGGAACGTTGCATGGGAAACAAAAATTTTCCTACGCACACGCAAGACCTATCCAAGGTGATGAGCATCTACGAGAGAGAGATTGTATCTACATACCCTTGTAGATCGCTAAGCGGAAGCGTTAATAAACCCGGTTGATGTAGTCGAACGTCTCCGCGATCCAAATCGCAAGTCGTCCCTCGATCCGATCACGAACTAGTGCCGAACGGACGGCACCTCCGCGTTCAACACACGTGCGGCTTGATGACGCCTTCACCTCCTCGATCCAGCGAGCGATGATGAAGTAGTAGATGAGTTCCAGCAGCACGACGGCGTGGTGATGGCGGTGAGGAACAATCTCTGCAGGGCTTCGCCAAGCGCTACGGAGATTATGACGGAGGAACTAGAGGGCTAGGGTTGCCGGCACACGGCTTGGGAAATCCTGATGTGTCCCGTGTGCTAGCCCTGCCCCTCTATTTATATGTTGAGCCCTGGGGTCTAAACTTGGACAAAAAGCCTCCACAAGGTCGGTTTTGCCCGCACAAGGTCGGTTTGGCCCGCAAGGAAAGAGTCCAACTCGGATCCCTCCCGCACCGCGCACAAGCGGTAGTACCGCTTCACACAAGTGGTAGTACCGCTTAAGCGGCAGTACTGCCTTACTGCTTAAGGCAGCAGCAAAACTCCTTTTTGCACTTTCCAATACCTCGTGGGCTATAACCCTTTGGCCCATATAAAGTGTTGCTGCACCCGAACACTTCGGTGAACATCCGGAACCCCTTCCGGTGAATTCCGGAACCCTTTCCGGAGATCAAAACACCATTATCACATATGTCAATCTTTATCTCCGGACTCTTCCGGAGATCCTCGTCATGTCCGGGATCTTATCCGGGACTCTGAACAACTTTCGGTCACCAACATAATAACTCAACTATACTAATCGTCACCAAACGTTAAGTGTGTAGACCCTGCGGGTTCGAGAACTATGTAGACATGACCGAGACACTTCTACGATCAATAACCAATAGCGGGACCTGGATGCCCATATTGGCTCCTACATATTCTACGAAGATCTATATCGGTCGAACCTCTATGTCAAGGATTCAGTTAATCCCGTATGCTGTTCCCTTTGTTCTTCGGTATGTTACTTGCCCGAGATTCGATCGTCGGTATCTCTATACCTAGTTCAATCTCGTTACCGGCAAGTCTCTTTACTCGTTCCGTAATACAAGATCTCGTGGCTAACACTTTAGTCACATTACTTGCAAGGCTCATTGTGATGTTGTATTACCGAGTGGGCCCTGAGATACCTCTCCGTCATACGGAGTAACAAATCCCAGTCTTGATCCATGCCAACCCAACAGACACCCTCGGAGATACCTGTAGAGCACCTTTATAGTCACCCAGTTACGTTGCGACGTTTGATACACACAAGGTATTCCTTCGGTGTCAGTGAGTTGCATGATCTCATGGTCAAAGGAACAGATACTTGACATGCAGAAAACAATAGCAATAAACTGACACGATCAAATGCTACGTTTACAGTTTGGGTCTTGTCCATCACATCATTCTCCTAATGATGTGATCCCGTTATCAAATGACATCTCATGTCAATGGCTAGGAAACCTTAACCATCTTTGATCAACAAGCTAGTCAACTAGAGGCTTACTAGGGACACAGTGTTGTCTATGTACCCACACATGTATTTGAGTTTCCAATCAATACAATTATAGCATGGATAATAAACGATTATCATGAACAAGGAAATATAATAATAACCAATTTATTATTGCCTCTAGGGCATATTTCCAACAGTCTCCCACTTGCACTAGAGTCAATAATCTAGTTCACATCACTATGTGATTTACATTGTAATGAATCGAACACCCATGCAGTTCTGGTGTTGTTCATGTTTAGCCCTTGGAAGAGGTTTAGTCATCGGATCTGCAACATTCAGATCCGTGTGTACTTTGCAAATATTTATGTCGTCCTCCTTGATGTAATCGCGGATGGAATTGAAACGTCGCTTTATGTGTCTGGTCCTTTTGTGAAATCTTGGTTCCTTGGCTAGAGCAATGGCACCAGTATTATCACAAAACAGAGTCATTGGGTTAAGTGCACTAGGCACTACTCCAAGATCTGTCATGAACTCCTTCATCCAGACACCTTCCTTCGCCGCCTCCGAGGCTGCGATGTACTCCGCTTCGCATGTAGAATCTGCTACCACGCTTTGCTTGGAACTGCACCAGCTAACCGCACCCCCATTAAGAATAAATACGTATCCGGTTTGCGACTTAGAGTCATCCGGATCAGTGTCAAAGCTTGCATCGACGTAACCCTTTACGACGAGCTCTTGATCACCTCCATAAACGAGAAACATGTCCTTAGTCCTTTTCAGGTACTTCAGGATATTCTTGACCGCCGTCCAGTGTTCCATTCCTGGATCACCTTGAAACCTTCCGACCATACTTATGGCAAGGCTGACATCGGGTCTTGTGCACAGCATTGCATACATGATAGAGCCTATGGCTGAAGCATAGGGGATGACACTCATCTTTTCTCTATCTTCTGCAGTCACTGGGCATTGAGTCTTACTCAACTTCACACCTTGCAAAACAGGCAAGAACCCCTTCTTGGACTGATCCATTTTGAACTTCTTCAAAATCTTATCAAGGTATGTGCTTTGTGAAAGTCCTATTAAGCGTCTTGATCTATCTCTATAGATCTTGATGCCTAATATGAAAGCAGCTTCTCCTAGGTCCTTCATTGAAAAACTCTTGTTCAAATATTCCTTTACGCTTTCCAGCATTTCTATATTGTTTCCAATCAGCAATATGTCATCCACATATAATATTTTAAACGCTATAGAGCTCCCACTCACTTTCTTGTAAATACAAGCTTCTCCGTAAACTTGTATAAACTCGAACGCT
The DNA here is from genome assembly GCA_039707655.1 of Elymus sibiricus. Taxonomy (NCBI): domain Eukaryota; kingdom Viridiplantae; phylum Streptophyta; class Magnoliopsida; order Poales; family Poaceae; genus Elymus; species Elymus sibiricus. Next base: position 20,445,871 of record CM077675.1, read on the forward strand.
TTGATCACTTCATCAAAACGAAGATTCCAACTCCGAGATGCTTGCACCAGTCCATAAATGGATCGCTGGAGTTTGCAAACTTTGTCAGCATTCTCTGGATCGACAAAACCTTCTGGTTGCATCATATACAACTCTTCCTTAAGGTAACCGTTAAGGAACGCTGTTTTGACATCCATCTGCCAAATTTCATAATCGAAAAAGGCAGCTATTGCTAACATGATTCTGACGGACTTCAGCATCGCTACGGGTGAGAAGGTCTCATCGTAGTCAACTCCTTGAACTTGTGAAAAACCCTTTGCCACAAGTCGAGCTTTATAGACGGTGACATTACCGTCCGCGTCCGTCTTCCTCTTGAAGATCCATTTGTTCTGAATGGCCTTACGCCCTTCAGGTAATACTTCCAAAGTCCATACTTTGTTTTCATACATGGATCCCATCTCGGATTTCATGGCCTCTAACCACTTCTCGGAATCCGGGCCCATCATCGCTTCTCCATAGCTCGTAGGTTCATCGTTGTCTAACAACATGACCTTTAAGACAGGGTTGCCGTACCACTCAGGAGCAGTACGCGTCCTTGTCGACCTACGAGGTTCGATAGCAACTTGATCCAAAGTTTCATGATCATCATCATTAACTTCCACTTCAACTGATGTAGGCTCTACAGAAGCAACTTTCTGCGCTGCGCTACTCTCAGGTTGAAGTAAAGGTTCAACAACCTCATCAAGTTCAATCTTCCTCCCACTCAATTCTTTCGAGAGAAACTCTTTCTCAAGAAATGTTCCGTTTTTAGCGACAAACACTTTGCCTTCGGATCTGAGGTAGAAGGTATACCCAATTGTCTCTTTTGGGTATCCTATGAAGACGCATTTCTCCGCTTTGGGTTCCAGCTTTTCAGGCTGAAGCTTTTTGACATAAGCATCACATCCCCAAACTTTAAGAAACGACAGCTTTGGCTTCTTGCCAAACCAAAGTTCATATGGCGTCGTCTCAACGGATTTCGATAGTGCCCAATTTAAAGTGAATGCAGCTGTCTCTAATGCATAACCCCAAAACGATAGTGGCAAATCGGCAAGAGACATCATAGATCGCACCATATCCAATAAGGTTCGATTACGACGTTCGGACACACCATTACGCTGTGGTGTTCCAGGCGGTGTCAATTGTGAAACAATTCCACACTGTCTTAAGTGACTGCCAAACTCATAACTCAGATATTCTCCTCCTCGATCAGATCGTAGGAATTTAATCTTCTTGTTACGATGATTCTCAACTTCACTCTGAAATTGTTTGAACTTTTCAAATGTTTCAGACTTGTGTTTCATTAAGTAAATATACCCATATCTACTTAAGTCATCAGTGAAGGTGAGAAAATAACGATAACCACCGCGCGCCTCAATACTCATCGGACCACACACATCAGTATGTATGATTTCCAATAAGTCACTTGCCCGTTCCATTGTTCCAGAGAACGGCGTTTTGGTCATCTTGCCCATGAGGCATGGCTCACATGTGTCAAGTGATTCAAAATCAAGTGACTCCAAAAGTCCATCAGTATGGAGCTTCCTCATGCGTTTTATGCCAATATGACCTAAACGGCAGTGCCACAAGAAAGTGGTATTATCATTATCAATTCTACATCTTTTGGCATCAATGTTATGAACATGTGTATCATTACTATCGAGATTCAATAAGAACAAACCCCTCACGTCGGGTGCATGACCATAAAAGATATTACTCATATAAATAGAACAATCATTATTCTCTGATTTAAATGAGTAACCGTCTCGCAATAAACAAGATCCAGATATAATGTTCATGCTTAACGTAGGCACCAAATAACACTTATTTAGGTTCATCACTAATCCCGACGGTAATCGAAGAGCGAGCGTGCCGACGGCGATCACATCAACCTTGGAACCATTTCCCACGCGCATCGTCACTTCGTCCTTTGCCAGCCTCCGTCTATTCCGCAATTCCTGTTTTGAGTTGCAAATATGAGCAACTGTACCGGTATCAAATACCCAGGCACTACAACGAGAGTTGGTAAGGTACACATCAATAACATGTATATCATATATACCTTGTTTGTTGTTGGCCGCCTTCTTGTCAGCCAAATACTTGGGGCAATTCCGCTTCCAGTGTCCAGTTCCCTTGCAATGAAAACACACAGTTTCTGGTTTGGGTCCAGCCTTGGGTTTCTTCACGAGAGGAGCAACTGCTTTGCCACTCTTCTTGGAGTTACCCTTCTTACCCTTGCCATTTTTCTTGAAACTAGTGGTTTTATTGACCATCAACACTTGATGCTCCTTCTGAATTTCAGACTCAGCGGCTTTCAGCATCGCAAACAGCTCGGCGACTGATTTGTTCATCCCGTGCATGTTATAGTTCAACACGAAGCTCTTGTAGCTAGGTGGCAATGATTGAAGAACTCTGTCAGTGATAGCCTCTGGCGGAAGGGGCATCCCTAACTCAGCCAGACGGGTGGAGTACCCAGACATTCTGAGCACGTGATCACTGATAGACCCGTTCTCCTCCATCTTGCAAGCATAGAACTTATCGGAGATCTCATATCTCTCGATCCGGGCATTCTTCTGAAAGATAAACTTCAACTCCTGGAACATCTCATATGCTCCATGACGTTCAAAACGTCTTTGAAGTCCCGGTTCTAAGCCATACAACATTGCACATTGAACTATTGAGTAATCATCAGAACGAGCCTGCCAGGCGTTCACAACGTCTAGAGACTCAACTGGAGCGGGTGGATCACCAAGCGGTGCATCAAGGACATAAGCCTTCTGGGAAGCCGTAAGGATAATCCTTAGATTACGGGCCCAGTCCACAAAGTTACTTCCATCATCTTTCAACTTAGCTTTCTCTAGGAACGCATTAAAATTCAGGGGTGCTACTGCGCGAGCCATGATCTACAACATAAATATAGCAAAGACAACTTGGACTATTGTTCTAGATAATGAGTTTAGTTAATCAAATTACTTCAAAAACTCCCACTCAAATTGACATCCCTCCGGTTATTCGAGTGTAACATGATCCAAATCCACCAACTCAAGTCCGATCATCACGTGAGTTGAGGTGGCTTCAATGGTGAACATCTTCATGTTGATCATATCTACTATATGACTCATGTTCGACCTTTCGGTCTCTTGTGTTCCGAGGCCATGTCTGTACATGCTAGGCTCGTCAAGTTTAACCCGAGTGTTCCGCGTGTGCAACATGGCTTGCACCCGTTGTATGTGAACGTGGAGTCTATCACACCCGATCATCACGACGTGTCTCGAAACGACGAACTTTCGCAACGGTGCACACTCGGGGAGAACACAATTTATCTTGAAATTTAAGTGAGGGATCACCTTATAATGCTACCGTCGTCCTAAGCAAAATAAGATGCATAAAAGGATTAACATCACATGCAAATCATAAGTGACATGATATGTCCATGAACTTGTGCTTTTGATCTCCATCTCCAAAGCACCGGCATGATCTCCATCGTCACCGGCATGACACCATGATCTCCATCATCTTGATCTCCATCAACGTGTCGCCATGAGGTTGTCGCGCCGACTGTTGCTTCCACGACTATTGCTAACGTTTAGCGATAAAGTAAAGCATTACATAGCGCTTAATGATTGACACGCAGGTCATACAATAATTAAAGACAACTCTATGGCTCCTGCCAGTTGCCGTACTCATCGACATGCAAGTCATGATATTCTATACATCACATGATCATCTCATACATCACATATATCTCATCATGTAATTGGCCATATCACATCACAACATACCCTGCAAAAACAAGTTAGACGTCCTCTAATTGTTGTTGCAAATTTTACGTGGCTGCTACGGGTTTGCAAGAACCGTTCTTACCTACGCAAAACCACAACGTGGTGTAGTGATTGCTTTTTGATCTTCTAAAAGAACCCTCTTCATTGAAATCGATTCAACTAAAGTGAGAGAGACAGACACCCGCTAGCCATCTTTATGCAACGAAGTTACATGTCAGTTGAAGGAACCTGTCTCGCGTAAGTGTACGCGTAATGTCGGTCCGGGCCGCTTCATCTCACAGTACCGCCGAATCAAATATCAACTAGTAACGGCAAGCAATATGTATACACCCATGCCCACAACTCGTTTGTGTTCTACTCGAGATCTCATCTACGCATAGACCTGGCTCATGATGCCACTGTTGGGGAACGTTGCATGGGAAACAAAAATTTTCCTACGCACACACAAGATCTATCCATGGTGATGAGCATCTACGAGAGGGAGAGAGAATCTACATACCCTTGTAGATCGCTAAGCGGAAGCGTTTAATAAACGCGGTTGATGTAGTCGAACGTCTCCGCGATCCAAATCGCAAGTCGTCCCTCGATCCGATCACGAACTAGCGCCGAACGGACGGCACCTCCGCGTTAAACACACGTACGGCTTGATGATGCCTTCACCTCCTCGATCCAGCGAGCGATGGTGAAGTAGTGGTTGAGTTCCAGCAGCACGACGGCGTGGTGATGGTGGTGAGGAACAATCTCTGCAGGGCTTCGCCAAGCGCTACGGAGATTATGACGGAGGAACTAGAGGGTTAGGGTTGCCGCACACGGCTTGGGGAAATCTTGATGTATCACGTGTGCTAGCCCTGCCCCTCTATTTATATGTTGAGCCTTGGGGTCTAAACTTGGAGTAAAAGTCTCTTCCAAGTCGGTTTTGCCCGCACAAGGTCGGTTTGGCCCGCAGGAAAAGAGTCCAACTCGGATCCCTGCCGAACCGTGCACAGCCGCGCACAAGCGGTAGTACCGCTCACAAGCGGTAGTACCGCTTGGGCGGTAGTACCGCTTCACACAAGCGGTAGTACCGCTCGGGCGGTAGTACCGCTTCACACAAGCGGTAGTACCGCTTACGCGGCAGCAAAACTACTTTTTGCACTTTCCAATACCTTGTGGGCTTTTATCCCTTGGCCCATATAAAGTGTTCTCGCACCCGAACACTTCGGTAAACATCCGGAACCCCTTCCGGTGAACTCCGGAACTTTTCCGGAGATCAAAACACTATTATCACATATATCAATCTTTACCTCCGGACTATTCCGGAGATCCTCGTCATGTCCGGGATCTTATCCGGGACTCCGAACAACTTTCGGTCACCAACATAATAACTCAACTATACTAATCGTCACCAAACGTTAAGTGTGTAGACCCTGCGGGTTCGAGAACTATGTAGACATGACCGAGACACTTCTACGATCAATAACCAATAGCGGGACCTGGATGCCCATATTGGCTCCTACATATTCTACGAAGATCTTTATCGGTCGAACCTCTATGTCAAGGATTCAGTTAATCCCGTATGCTGTTCCCTTTGTTCTTCGGTATGTTACTTGCCCGAGATTCGATCGTCGGTATCTCTATACCTAGTTCAATCTCGTTACCGGCAAGTCTCTTTACTCGTTCCGTAATACAAGATCTCGTGGCTAACACTTTAGTCACATTGCTTGCAAGGCTCATTGTGATGTTGTATTACCGAGTGGGCCCTGAGATACCTCTCCGTCATACGGAGTAACAAATCCCAGTCTTGATCCATGCCAACCCAACAGACACCCTCGGAGATACCTGTAGAGCACCTTTATAGTCACCCAGTTACGTTGCGACGTTTGATACACACAAGGTATTCCTCCGGTGTCAGTGAGTTGCATGATCTCATGGTCAAAGGAACACATACTTGACATGCAGAAAACAATAGCAATAAACTGACACGATCAAATGCTACGTTTACAGTTTGGGTCTTGTCCATCACATCATTCTCCTAATGATGTGATCCCGTTATCAAATGACATCTCATGTCAATGGCTAGGAAACCTTAACCATCTTTGATCAACAAGCTAGTCAACTAGAGGCTTACTAGGGACACATGTATTTGAGTTTCCAATCAATACAATTATAGCATGGATAATAAACGATTATCATGAACAAGGAAATATAATAATAACCAATTTATTATTGCCTCTAGGGCATATTTCCAACAGTCTCCCACTTGCACTAGAGTCAATAATCTAGTTCACATCACTATGTGATTTACATTGTAATGAATCGAACACCCATGCAGTTCTGGTGTTGTTCATGTTTAGCCCTTGGAAGAGGTTTAGTCATCGGATCTGCAACATTCAGATCCGTGTGTACTTTGCAAATATTTATGTCGTCCTCCTTGATGTAATCGCGGATGGAATTGAAACGTCGCTTTATGTGTCTGGTCCTTTTGTGAAATCTTGGTTCCTTGGCTAGAGCAATGGCACCAGTATTATCACAAAACAGAGTCATTGGATTAAGTGCACTAGGCACTACTCCAAGATCTGTCATGAACTCCTTCATCCAGACACCTTCCTTCGCCGCCTCCGAGGCTGCGATGTACTCCGCTTCGCATGTAGAATCTGCTACCACGCTTTGCTTGGAACTGCACCAGCTAACCGCACCCCCATTAAGAATAAATACGTATCCGGTTTGCGACTTAGAGTCATCCGGATCAGTGTCAAAGCTTGCATCGACGTAACCCTTTACGACGAGCTCTTGATCACCTCCATAAACGAGAAACATGTCCTTAGTCCTTTTCAGGTACTTCAGGATATTCTTGACCGCCGTCCAGTGTTCCATTCCTGGATCACCTTGAAACGCTTCCGCTCACCTGGACGGCGGTCAAGAATATCCTGAAGTACCTGAAAAGGACTAAGGACATGTTTCTCGTTTATGGAGGTGATCAAGAGCTCGTCGTAAAGGGTTACGTCGATGCAAGCTTTGACACTGATCCGGATGACTCTAAGTCGCAAACCGGATACGTATTTATTCTTAATGGGGGTGCGGTTAGCTGGTGCAGTTCCAAGCAAAGCGTGGTAGCAGATTCTACATGCGAAGCGGAGTACATCGCAGCCTCGGAGGCGGCGAAGGAAGGTGTCTGGATGAAGGAGTTCATGACAGATCTTGGAGTAGTGCCTAGTGCGCTTAACCCAATGACTCTGTTTTGTGATAATACTGGTGCCATTGCTCTAGCCAAGGAACCAAGATTTCACAAGAGGACCAGACACATAAAGCGACGTTTCAATTCCATCCGCGATTACATCAAGGAGGACGACATAAATATTTGCAAAGTACACACGGATCTAAATGTTGCAGATCCGATGACTAAACCTCTTCCAAGGGCTAAACATGAACAACACCAGAACTGCATGGGTGTTCGATTCATTACAATGTAAATCACATAGTGATGTGAACTAGATTATTGACTCTAGTGCAAGTGGGAGACTGTTGGAAATATGCCCTAGAGGCAATAATAAATTGGTTATTATTATATTTCCTTGTTAATGATAATCGTTTATTATCCATGCTATAATTGTATTGATTGGAAACTCAAATACATGTGTGGGTACATAGACAACACTGTGTCCCTAGTAAGCCTCTAGTTGACTAGCTCGTTGATCAAAGATGGTTAAGGTTTCCTAGCCATTGACATGAGATGTCATTTGATAACGGGATCACATCATTAGGAGAATGATGTGATGGACAAGACCCAAACTGTAAACGTAGCATTTGATCGTGTCAGTTTATTGCTATTGTTTTCTGCATGTCAAGTATCTGTTCCTTTGACCATGAGATCATGCAACTCACTGACACCGGAGGAATACCTTGTGTGTATCAAACGTCGCAACGTAACTGGGTGACTATAAAGGTGCTCTACAGGTATCTCCGAGGGTGTCTGTTGGGTTGGCATGGATCAAGACTGGGATTTGTAACTCCGTATGACGGAGAAGTATCTCAGGGCCCACTCGGTAATACAACATCACAATGAGCCTTGCAAGCAATGTGACTAAAGTGTTAACCACGAGATCTTGTATTACGGAACGAGTAAAGAGACTTGCCGGTAATGAGATTGAACTAGGTATAGTGATACCGACGATCGAATCTCGGGCAAGTAACATACCGAAGAACAAAGGGAACAGCATACGGGATTAACTGAATCCTTGACATAGAGGTTCGACCGATAAAAGATCTTCGTAGAATATGTAGGAGCCAATATGGGCATCCAGGTCCCGCTATTGGTTATTGGCCGTAGAGGTGTCTCGGTCATGTCTACATAGTTCTCGAACCCGCAGGGTCTACACACTTAACGTTTGGTGACGATTAGTATAATTGAGTTATTATGTTGGTGACCGAAAGTTGTTCGGAGTCCCGGATAAGATCCCGGACATGACGAGGATCTCCGGAATAGTCCGGAGGTAAAGATTGATATATGTGATAATAGTGTTTTGATCTCCGGAAAAGTTCCGGAGTTCACCGGAAGGGGTTCCGGATGTTTACCGAAGTGTTCGGGTGCGAGAACACTTTATATGGGCCAAGGGATAAAAGCCCACAAGGTATTGGAAAGTGCAAAAAGTAGTTTTGCTGCCGCGTAAGCGGTACTACCGCTTGTGTGAAGCGGTACTACCGCCCGAGCGGTACTACCGCTTGTGTGAAGCGGTACTACCGCCCAAGCGGTACTACCGCTTGTGAGCGGTACTACCGCTTGTGCGTGGCTGTGCACGGTTCGGCAGGGATCCGAGTTGGACTCTTTTCCTGCGGGCCAAACCGACCTTGTGCGGGCAAAACCGACTTGGAAGAGACTTTTACTCCAAGTTTAGACCCCAAGGCTCAACATATAAATAGAGGGGCAGGGCTAGCACACGTGATACATCAGGATTTCCCAAGCCGTGTGCCGGCAACCCTAGCCCTCTAGTTCCTCCGTCATAATCTCCGTAGCGCTTGGCGAAGCCCTGCAGAGATTGTTCCTCACCACCATCACCACGCCGTCGTGCTGCTGGAACTCAACCACTACTTCACCATCGCTCGCTGGATCGAGGAGGTGAAGGCGTCATCAAGCCGTACGTGTGTTGAACGCGGAGGTGCCGTCCGTTCGGCACTAGATCGGAAGGATCGTGATTGGATCGCGGGACGCTCGGCGATTTGGATCGCGAAGACGTTCGACTACATCAACCGCGTTTCTTAAACGCTTCCGCTTAGCGATCTACAAGGGTATGTAGATTCACTCTCCCTCTCGTAGATGCTCATCACCATGGATAGATCTTGTGTGTGCGTAGGAAAATTTTTGTTTCCCATGCAACGTTCCCCAACAGCGATGGCTGGAGACCGGCGACGGGGACGAGGACGGAGGCGACGGGGCGGCGACGGGGCGGCGACGAGGACGGAGGGCTCGGGGCGGCGACGGAGCGGCGATGGGGCGGGGACGGGGCGGCGACGGGGCGGCGACGGGGAGGCGACGGGGCGGCGATGGGGCGGCGCGGCGACGGGGAGGCGACAGGGACGGGGCGGCGACGGGGGCGGCGACGGGGACGGGGACGACGACGGCGGGCTCAGGGCGGCGCGCGGCGACGGGGACGAGGAGGCGACGGGGACGGGGCGGCGACGGGGGCGACGCGGCGACGGGGACGGGGCGGCGACGGGGCGGCGCGGCGACGGGGAGGCGAAGGGGACGGGGCGGGGACAGGGGGCGGCGACGGGGACGGGGACGAGGAGGCGACGGGGACGGGGCGGCGACGGGGGCGACGCGACGACGGGGACGGGGCGGCGACGGGGCGGCGCGGCGACGGAGACGGGGCGGGGACGGGGGCGGCGACGGGGACGGGGACGACGACGGCGGGCTCGGGGCGGCGCGCGGCGACGGGGACGAGGACGGGGGGAAGATGAACTGGGACTGGAAAACGCTAAGTGTGGGCTTATATACCCAGAGCCTTTGGTCCCGGTTGGTGGCACCAACCGGGACCAAAGGTTCGCATTGGTCCCGGTTGGTGCCACCAACCGGGACCAAAGGTAAGCATTGGTCCCGGTTGGTAGCACCAACCGGGACCAATGGCCTTGCACAGTTGCATAATTTCCATTAATTATTTTTGTTTTATTTTTTGCTTTATTTATTTCCAGTGTGTTTTATCATTATATTCTTTTTGCTATTAATGTTTGAACAAAAAATACTTTGATAATTTTAGTTGCATAATTTTTATATAATTATAGTTTCAAAAATACTAGAGGTTTATAAAAGCTTTTTAATTGATTCTTTTTTGAACTCCACTCCCACGATGTTTTGAAAGAAATTAAAAAGCACTTCAAATGAACTCTGAAAAGGTTGAAAGTTGGCATGGTATCATCAATTCACCCACATAGCATGTGCTAAAAAGTTGAGAGTGTTACGGTGAAAACTGGATGCACTTCGTGTACAAAATGGACAATCTCTTTCGAACTATCAGGGTTTCGGACGAAAACTCATCTGTTACAAAGGGATTTCATTTTTTTGAACTTATTTGAACTCCAGACTTTTTGTGTGTTCAAAATGCACTATTCAAAGCCACATCATCAATTTTCAACCCTTTGTGAATTCATTTGGTATTTTTCATGCACTTACTGATTTTTTTCAGCTAAATGACCCTGAAATTGAAAAGCGCTACAAATGAACTCTGAAAAGGTTGAAAGTTGGCATGGTATCATCATTTCACCCACATAGCATGTGCTAAAAAGTTGAGAGGGTTACGGCGAAAACTGGATGCACTTCGTGTACAAAATGGACAATCTCTTTCGAAGTATCAGGGTTTCGGACGAAAACTCATCTGTTACAAAGGGATTTCATTTTTTTGAACTTATTTGAACTCCAGACTTTTTGTGTGTTCAAAATGCACCATTCAAAGCCACATCATCAATTTTCAACCCTTTCTGACTTCATTTGGTATTTTTCAAGCATACGGCCCGACGGTGGCTCGTGAGTGCCCGCATATGAAATGCACCGTCGGACCGTATGCAGGGAATCCGAATGATTTGTATTCGGTCGATGAACTAAAGGATTTCTAGATAGATCAACAAAACACACGGTTTCCCCTGCATACAGCCCGACGGTGGCTCGTGAGTGCCCGCATATGAAATGCACCGTCGGACCGTATGTAGGGAATCCGAATGATTTGTATTCGGTCGATGAACTAAAGGATTTCTAGATAGATCAACAAAACACACGGTTTCCCCTGCATACAGCGCGACGGTGGCTCGTGAGTGCCCGCATATGAAATGCACCGTCGGACCGTATGCAGGGAATCCGAATGATTTGTATTCGGTCGATGAACTAAAGGATTTCTAGATAGGTCAACAAAACACACGGTTTCCCCTGCAACAGCCCAACGGTGGAAATATGAAATGCACCGTTGGACCGTATGCAGGGAATCCGAATGATTTGAATCCGAATGAGTGCACACACTAAGTGTCGAACATGTCCGAGAGGTGGGTTATATATAGGGTCGTGTGCCTCTTTAGTCCCGCTTGCTAGCACGAACCGGGACTAGTCGTTATAGTGCTGATCCAACAGCTCACAAGCGCTTGAAAGAAACACACGATCCGTGTGCTTCTTCCTGATTGGTACGACCTTCACCGCCCAAGGTTATAAAGAATTGAGAGGGTTACGGCAAAAAATGGATGCACTTCGTGTACAAAATGGACAATCTCTTTCGAAGTATTAGGGTTTCATGCGAAAACTCATCTGTTACAAAAGGCATTTCATTTCTTCACATGTAACTGCAATGATATAGTTGTGGAGAGAAAGTCTTCACTTTTTCTTCGCTTGTGTCCTTTGCTTATTGCGCCGTAACCATGGATAATCTTCATCGTTTAAGAGGGTGCTTGGGTCAGCCTTGACTTTGAAGGGAGGAATTTCATGAAACTTTTCATAATCTTCAGACATGTCTGTCTTGCCCTCCAATCCCACGATGTCTCTTTTTCCTGAAAGAACTATGTGGCGTTTTGGCTCATCGTATGATGTATTCGCTTCCTTATCTTTTCTTTTTCTCGATTTGGTAGACATGTCCTTCACATAGAAAATCTGCGCCACATCATTGGCTAGGACGAATGGTTCGTCTGTGTACCCAAGATTGTTCAGATCCACTGTTGTCATTCCGTACTGTGGGTCTTCCTGTACCCCGCCTCCTGACAGATTGACCCATTTGCACTGAAACAAAGGGACCTTGAAATCATGTCCATAGTCAAGTTCCCATATGTCCACTATGTAACCATAATATGTGTCCTTTCCCCTATTGGTTGCTGCATCAAAGCGGACACCGCTGTTTTGGTTGGTGCTCTTTTGATCTTGGGCGATCGTGTAAAATGTATTCCCATTTATCTCGTACCCTTTGTAAGTCAATACAGTCGAAGATGGTCCCCTGGCCAACGAGTACAACTCATCAGAAACAGTGTTGTCACCCATGAGACGTGTTTGCAACCAACTGCCGAAAGTCCTGATGTGTTCATATGTAATCCAGTCGTCACACTGCTCCGGGTGTTTGGATCGCAGAATATTCTTGTGTTCATCGACATACGGGGTCACCAAGGTAGAATTCTGTAGAACTGTGTAGTGTGCTTGAGACCAAGAATGCACGTCCCTACATATTATTGAGTCCACTCCTAGCGTGCCTTTTCCGGTCAGTCTCCCCTCATACCGTGATTGAGGGAGACCAATCTTCTTAAGGTCAGGAATGAAGTCAACACAAAACCCAATGACATCCTCTGTTTGATGGCCATGGAGATGCTTGCTTCTGGCCTAGTGCGGTTACGAACATATTTCTTTAAGACTCCCATGAACCTCTCAAAGGGGAACATATTGTGTAGAAATATACAGCCCAGAATGACAATCTCGTCGACTAGATGAACTAGGACGTGCGTCATGATATTGAAGAACGACGGTGGGAACACCAGCTCGAAACTAACAAGACATTACACCAAATCACTCCTTAACCTTGGCAGGATTTCTGGATCGATAACCTTCTGAGAGATTGCATTGAGGAATGCACATAGCTTCACAATGGCTAATCGAACGTTTTCCGGTAGAAGCCCCCTCAATACAACCGGAAGCAGTTGCGTCATAATCACGTGGCAGTCATGAGACTTTAGGTTCTGGAACTTTTTCTCTGCCATATTTATTATTCCCTTTATATTCGACGAGAAGCAAGACGGAACCTTCATACTAAGCAGGCATTCAAAGAAGATTTCCTTCTCTTCTTTGGTAAGAGCGTAGCTGGCAGGACCTTCATACAGCTTTGGATGCATGCCGTCTTTTTCATGCACACGTTGCTGTTCCTCCCGTGCCTCCGGTGTATCTTTTGTCTTCCCATACACTCCCAAGAAGCCTAGCAGGTTCACGCAAAGATTCTTCGTCACGTGCATCACGTCGGTTGCAGAGCGGACCTCTAGGTCTTTCCAATAGGGTAGGTCCCAAAATATAAATTTCTTCTTCCACATGGGTGCGCGTCCCACATCGTCAGTCGGAACAGATAGTCCGCCAGGACCCTTTCCAAATATTACTTGTAAATCATTGACCATATCAAGTATGTGATCAGCAGTACGGAGGGCGGGCTTCTTCCGGTGATCTGCCTCACCTTTGAAATGCTTTCCTTTCTTTCGACATTGATGGTTGGTCGGAAGAAATCGACGATACCCCAGGTATACATTCTTCCTGCATTTGTCCAAATATATACCGTCGGTGTCATCTAAACAGTGTGTGCATGCGTGGTATCCCTTGTTTGTCTGTCCTGAAAGGTTACTGAAAGCAGGCCAATCGTTGATGGTTACAAACAGCAACGCATGTAGGTCAAATTCCTGTTGTTCGTTCTCATCCCACACACGTACACCTCTTCCATTCCATAGCTGTAAAAGTTCATCAACTAATGGCCTTAGGTACACATCAATGTCATTGCCGGGTTGCTTAGGGCCTTGGATGAGCACTGGCATCATAATGAACTTCCGCTTCATGCACAACCAAGGAGGAAGGTTATACATACATAGAGTCACAGGCCATGTGCTATGCTTGCTGCTCTGCTCCCCAAAAGGATTAACGCCATCTGCACTTAAACCAAACCATACGTTCCTCGGGTCACCTGTAAAGTCGCTCCACTTTCTCTCGATCTTTCTCCACTGCGACCCGTCAGCAGGTGCTCTCAACTTCCCGTCTTTCTTACGGTCTTTTTTGTGCCATTGCATCAACTCGGCATGCTTTTTGTTTCTGAACAGACGTTTCAACCGTGGTATTATAGGAGCATACCACATCACCTTGGCAGGAACCCTCTTCCCGGTGCGCTAGCCCTCAACATCACCAGGGTCATCTCTTTTGATCTTATACCGCAATGCACCGCATACCGGGCATGCGTTCAAATCCTCGTACGCACCGCGGTAAAGGATGCAGTCATTAGGGCATGCATGTATCTTCTGCACCTCCAATCCTAGAGGGCATAGAACCTTCTTTGCTTCGTACGTACTGCCGGGCAATTCGTTATCCTTTGGAAGCTTCTTCTTCATTATTTTCAGTAGCGAACTAAATCCCTTGTCAGATACACCATTGTCTGCCTTCCATTGCAGCAATTCCAGAGTGGTACCGAGATTTCTGTTGTCATCTTCGCAATTTGGGTACAACCCTTTTTTGTGATCCTCTAACATGCGATCGAACTTCAACTTCTCCCTTTCACTTTCGCATTCTCTCTGTGCATCAACAATGACCCGGCGAAGATCATCATCGGGCACATCGTCTGGTTCCTCTTGATCTTCAGCTTCCCCCATTGCAGCATCACCGTATTCAGGGGGCGGGTAGTTGTCGTCATCCTCTTCTTCTTCATTGTCTTCCATCATAACCCCTCTTTCTCCGTGCTTGGTCCAAACATTATAGTGTGGCATAAAACCCTTCTCAAGCAGGTGGAAGTGAAGGGTTTTAGAGTTGGAGAAAGCCTTCGTATTCTCACAGACAGTACAAGGACAATGCATAAGACCATTCTGCTTGTTTGCCTTAGCCGCTTCGAGAAAATTATGCAGGCCCTCAATATACTCGGAGGTGCGTCGGTCATCTGTGTGCATATCATTAATAGAGAAGTGACCAAATTAATAGAAATTCATCATCACATTAAAGCCAAAGTACAGTAGTGACCAAAATAAATACATAACGTTCATACATAGTTCTCATTATTGAACAACATATAGCTCTCTAGAGCATCTAATTAAAACATACATTGAAACTATAAAATTTAAATGCAACAACAAATGCGATCATAACCGCAACTAAGGTACCAATTGATCCAACGGCATAATGATACCAAGCCTCATTATGAATGGCATATTTTCTAATCTTTCTAATCTTCAAGCGCATTGCATCCATCTTGATCTTGTGATCATCGATGACATCGGCAACATGCAACTCCAACTTCATCTTCTCCTATTCAACTCTTTGTAATTTTTCTTTCAAGTAATTGTTTTCTTTTTCAACCAAATTTAACTTCTCGACAAAAATTTCTATGTCGGTTGGAATTTCCGGTTCACATACCTCCTAGATTAAAAAATATATGTCACGTTGGTCGGCATAATTGTCATAAACACTAAATAAAATAAATAGTTATAAAAGATAATATATACCACATCCGAATCATAGACCGGACGAGGGCCGACGTGGGCGGATACCATGACCATGACACTATATAATAACAAACAATAATAAAAGTAAGAAAATTACACAAGTATCTATCTAAATGATACAAGTAATAACTTTTTTTCTTTTAGAAAGAAGATAAGAAGAAGAGGCTAACCACGGTGGTGCCGGCGCCGAGATGGGCACGGGCAATCGACGGCGGTGAGGACGGGGACGGGACAGGACGGACCGCCAAACCTAAACAAATCTTGAGGAAAATGGAGCTTGGACAAGGAGCTTCGAGAGGAGAAAGCTTAAGTGTGGCTCGGGCATTTCATCGAACACCTCATGTGCATAGGAGGTGAGCTAGAGCACCACAAAGCTCTCCCCTCGCCGGCCAGAAAAACAGAGCAGTGTGGAGTGCTCTGCTCGCTGGCGAGGGGGTATATATAGGCATCTCATTGGTCCCGGTTCGTGGCTGGAACCGGGACCAAAGGACCCTTTAGTCCCGGTTCCAGCCACGAACCGGGACCAATGGTTTTTGGCCAGGAGCGAGGCCCATTGGTCCCGGTTCGTGTCTGGAACCGGGACCAAAGGGGTCAGACGAACCGGGACCAATGGCCCACGAGGCCCGGCCGGCGCCCTGGCCTCATGAACCGGGACCAATGCCCTCATTGGTCCCGGTTCGTGACTGAACCGGGACTAATGGGCTGGCCCGGCCTGGACCAAAGCCCTGTTATGTACTAGTGTGCCGTCGAGCCTTATCCGGCGCGCGTACACATACGCGCGGTGCCCCACGGCCGTCTTGATCCGCACCGCCATGTTGTCCTCGGCGCCCACGTCCTTGTATAGTTGTATACTCTGTGCGGCCTGCACCTGGCTTTTGCTTGGCTCCAAAGTTCAAATGCAGAATATTGTTCTATCCTGAAACCTGTCATCCTAACTGATGATGCCTGCAACATCACAGTCTTGATTAATCAGACTCTACTTTCTTCATTCGTGGAATGGCAAATGATTAGCAAAAAAGTTGCCATCTCAAGAAAAATGCAGAGGTCTTCTGAAGTTATGATCAATCAAAGGAGACAAGCATGTATCAATGCTCTACTTTGTTGATTCAGGGAATGCAAATGATTAGCAGGAAAGTGCCACCACAACAAAATGTAAAGAGAACTATGTATTAATTTATCAACAAAAAGGTTGACCAAAATGTCTTCCATGGGGGCAGGGGTACATACATACACATACAGGTGTTCAAACCAAGACCAGTGAAGGCCAACCACTAGACTGCTGCAGCTGCATCATCAGACAGGACAACTAGTGCAAATGATTAGCAACAAAGTGCTATGAGGAACCTTCTGATTGCCCCCAATGAACAAGCATAATCACATATGCTTCTCCATAGACAGATTACTAATACTCTGGATCTGGGGGCATCACAGGTTGGCAACCATTTTTTGCTCTTCACAATTGACAAACATGTCGTACCTGACACCTCCTTCACCACCATACAGGTTGGCAAATCATTTCATCTAACAGGTGCATACAGAGTTTGTTTAAGGGTCAAAGATTTGTTGAGATAACACAGGGACACACCAACAGCCCCAAGCCATGCCTGCGACAAAACAGACCAACAGAAGCTTCTCATACCAACAGACACCACATGTATGAAGAGAACGTCACCCAAATACATTCAATCGATGGCGCCCTCCATTGATACGACAAAGGAGAAATAATTTAGCTGTCATGTATTGCATCCAGATTCAGATAAAGCTTCCTGAAGCCTTATAAATAGACAAGACCCGGCAGGAAGCAGACATCAAGCATAACTGCAAGCAACCAACCAAGAAAGTTCAGTCCCAGACACATTCTTCACCACCATGGGCGAGAAAGTTTGTGCCGGCGATATCGTCGGAGTCTACAAGGGCGAAAGGCCGAGCAGGGTTCGGCGGGCGCTGCGTCGTGGGCAAATAAAGCTGAGGATAGCGCACATCGTCGCTTCGGCACTCCTCGGGACTACGTCGCAGCTTCATGTTCTGGATCACAAGTGAAATGTCAGTGACTCTGTACATGTTAGGATTTGTTGTAAACAGTCTCCCCTTTGTAACTGTCCTTACCAGTTTGAGAAAGTTGCTCCTCTTTCTGCACATCATGGTGTGTGCTTCATAGATGACGCTTTTGGTGCTTTGATCTTCCTGTCTTGCACCCCTTTTGTCCTCATTCTGAACACTGCCAGGTCGTTTCTCACCCGATTCGCTCTCGTCGTCGGATGTTTCATGTTGAGTATATTGACTAGGATTTGTCTTCCTTGTTTTGTACTCCAAGTTAGTCATTGTACTCCTATATATATGCCCACGAGGCTCAAGCAATACAACAACTATTCCACCAAATATCTCTCTCCCTTTTAACATGGTATCTGCCGCAAGTTCCTAGACCTAGCCACCGTCCACCGCTTCCGCATCGCGCACCGCCCCCGGGGCGGTCGGCCTCCATGACCGTCGTCGGGGGCCGCACCGCCCGTACCTAGGGTTCGTCCGCCGGTCGTGTTGACCGGCTGCCCTAGAGAGTCTTTTCCCAATCTTTTGATCCGGGGTTTTCTCTCTTCCGCCGGTTGCATTGATCTGCATTTTCTTTTTGGTTTTCCGATCTAAGATCGGTTTGCGTCGCCCACCGCCGCCGTCGACCCCGCCTCTACTCCGACATCGGCGCGACCCGGCCTCTACACCGACCCGGCGGCCTCGCGCGACGCGCCAGCCCCTCACGGCCGTCGCCCGCGCGTCTGCTCGCCCGTCGACCTACGCCGGCCGTCATCGCCCTGCTCCGATCAGGACTCCTGCGTCGCCCCAACCCGGCGGCCTCGCGCCATGCGGCGGCCCATCACAACCCGGCGGCCCATCATGTAATTGTAAAACTGGAGATAATGTCAAGCTAGATGGGGATGGAGGTGATGGCAATGGATCACCATCTATCTGATTATCCGATTCTGGCACAATCGATTCTAAACATTCAGAATTTGGAGAAGATGCTGACATAGTTGGTGACATTGGTTTTGGCTCTAGAACACCCGATTCAGAATTTTTTGCTTTTATTGAAGGTCGGTTATCCAAATCCTCTGCAATGTTCAATTCAGCGATGCCATCTTCTTGCTGCAGTTACAATATAATTACAATTAGCCCAAGTATATATATATATTGCTAATTACTCTTCATAAATTTAAGTCTTTACAATTCAGAATCAGCATGTCCACGACAACATTGCACACACATCAAAAGCAGCAGCCATTGATTAAAAGATTAAAGAAGAGCTCATTTAAAATTACAGTTTGGAAGAACATTCCAAGTTATGTACTAATCACATAGATACTCTATAGCATCAGAAGAACACACGTGGCACATTGTAGCCTTCTAGGTTCACAACTGAAATAAGCAGCTCACATAATCTTTTCAGTTTTTCAGAGTAAGTGCAGTTTCATGTTTGAATTAGCTTTACAGGAGCATATGAACTGTAAGTTTAAAATTTGAAAGTTTCTCACAAACCCCCACGACCAAGCTCAATTGGATTTCATTATTAATTAGCACTATAACTGAAGAATAACCAAGCAAATTCAAACAGTGACAAGAAGGCATATCTTTTCAGAAGGACAAAACGATCTTTTATTCATCCAGTTTAGAAGATTCAGAACACAGGCGTTTGGTTCATAGCTTCAGAGTGATTTCGCCTAGCTATAGAGGAAAACATAGTCGTTTGGTTCATAGCTTCATAGTGATTTCTCCTAGCTACAGAGGAAAACACAGGCGTTTGGTTCATAGCTTCAGAGTGATTTCGCCTAGCTACAGAGGAAACTAACGGACACGAGCATCTCAGCCTCACAAGAAACAAAGCATCTACTATAACTAAGAGGTGACAGGAAGGGCTATCCAAGTGTGAGACGGTCAAGGAAAGGGTTCTGACACACATAAACAGATCAGGAACATGAGCAATTCAACAACAAAAAAGCGGCATCAATCAATCAACCGCCTGTGCTATTTGTGATTGCCAGCTCAGGTATGTGCCAGTAAGACCAGCAATGATCAAGTCATTTCTATGCAAAATAACACTACATAAAAAACTGCAACTTGGGACTTTAACTTCTATCTACTTGTCATCTAACCAGCAGTGGTATCAGGTTAACAGTGTGTTGTTTAAATATCAGCACTGAATGGTGGACTGGTGTTGTTGTTCCAAAATTCACATCTAGCAGATCGTGTCGTCAAAAGAGATCATATATATGCAAGCAACATGATCATATTTCATATGTATGCAACCAACATGAGCCAATTTAGCATATTGCAGATCATATACAAGTCTGTGTGCATCAGGCAAATATGTTCTCTCTTGAGAAAAGATGTTTGGCCTTGACATGGAACTGCATAGTTACTTGAGCAAAACTTATATGCAACATACATCATACTTGAGCAAAAATTTCATCAAACAATAGACTGAATTTCATCAAATGCAGGCAAGACGCTGTTGGAGCTGAAGCTGGCAAGACAACGGGCACGTGCAGTAGCAGCAAGGCCAACCAGAGCGCACGTGCACAAGCAGGAGCAGCACGGCCACGTACGGGCGCGCGAGTGACCGGGTTGAACACGTACAACGCCTCGGAGTCCTTTGACATGACGACGCGCTCGACGCGGGCGCGTATGTAGGTGAGCGTCGGGGCCGTTCGAGCCGTCGGCAGGCAGCGGCGGCAGCACCCAGACGCCCATGGAGAAGCCGCGCAACAGCCGCAGCACGTGCCGCTCGTCGTCGGACGGTCCCTGCGGTGGATGGCGTACCCGTCCGCCGGCGGCGCCCCCGTGTCCTCGTGAATGACCAGGCTCAGCCGGCGTCATAGACTAGGCGGCACCGTAGCGGTCGTGGGCATCGGGGAGATGCACCGAGACGGCATCCATCCCCTGACGCGTCGTGGTCGCGTCACCGTCGCCACCACCACCACGGACGTCGTCGCACAGCCGCCGCCTCCGAGTTCGCCAGCCGCCGGCGCCCCCGTCGTCCCCTGCGCTCACGTGGGCTGCAGCGAACACCCACCGCGACGCGCCTGCGCCCCCGTCGTCCCCTGGGACCGGCGCCTCGCCTCCCTCATGCCCGTCGCAACGAAAGGAAGCGTGTGGATAAGATAGAAGAAAGGATCGCGGACTAAATATTTACAAATGGAGGGGTGTTTTTGCAAACATGAACCGTTTTCTCACATACCCACTTAAAACAGGACTGCGGGTTGATTTCTAAGAAATGCGGAGCTATTGGCGCTTTATGTTAGTAGGATTTGTTGTAAACCGTTCCCCCTGTGTAACTGTCCTTGACAGTTTGAGAAAGTGGCTCCTCTTTCTGCACATCACGATGTGGGCTTCATAGATGATGACGATGATGTGGTTCGTTCGTGCTTTAATCTTCTTGTCTTGCATCCTTTGGTCCTCATTTTGATCACGAGCAGGTTTTCGTGCTTTAGCCCGATTCGCTCTCGTCGTTAGATGTTTCATATCGTATGAACTTGATGATGCATCGTTCATGAGACTACTGGATCGATGGCTTCATGCTGCCAAAAATGCTTCTGATAAACGTCCCCTTGAAAAGAGAACTGCCTGTTGAGCCTCCTGCATCAGATGGTGTACTTGACGATGCATCCACTAGTACAAAATAGGGCATTCGTCACAGGTCACCCAACACATTAGTCCCGGTTGCATTACGAACCGGGACTAATGTGAGCATTAGTCCCGGTTCGAGCAGCTAGGGCGCCGGTCGGGCATTAGTCCCGGTTCAAATGGGACCTTTAGTCCCGGTTGGAGACACCAACCGGGACTAAAGGGTCCGATACCCTTTAGTCAGTCCCGGTTGGAGACACCAACCGGGACTAAAAGGGTTGAGGCTTTAGTCCCGGTTTGTGTCTCCAACCGGGACTAAAGGTCTAACCTTTAGTCCCGGTTGGAGACACCAACCGGGACTAAAAGGGTTCTGAATTTTTTTTTTTTATGTTTTTACAAGTGGGATCTGTTTTTAGTTTCTGTTTTAAATTGCTTATATCTTTTAGGAAATTTGATGTTTTTGAGTGATTCTTTTTGCATTAGATTCAAAATTTTGTCTAGTTTCTGTTTGTGCCATTAGTTTGCAAATTTGAATGTTTAAATTTGAATTTGTTCAAATTTGCTTCAAACCCTAGATTGTGAATAACTTGAGTTTACAAATAGTTTTTAATTTAATTCTTTTTGCTTCTAGTCACGTGTTAGATTGTTGTCACAGTAAGATTTATTTGGTTATTTTTAGAATAATTTAAAAATGAAATGCCTTTGTAACAGACGAGTTTTCGTCCGAAACCTTGATACTTCGAAGGAGATGGTCCAGTTTGTACACGAAGTGCATCCAGTTTTTGCCGTAACCCTCTCAACTTTGTAGCACATGCTATGTGGGTGAAATGATGATACCATGCCAAGTTTCAACCTTTTCAGAGTTCATTTGTAGGGCTTTTCAATTTCAGGGTCATTTAGCTCAAAAAATCATTAAATGCATGAAAAATAGCAAATGAAGTTAGAAAAGGTTGAAATTTGAGGATGTGGCTTTGAATGGTGCATATTGAATGCACAAAAAGTCTGGAGTTGAAATAAGTTAAAAAAAATGAAATGCCTTTGTAACAGATGGGTTTTCGTCCGAAACCTTGATACTTCGAAGGAGATGGTCCAGTTTGTACACGAAGTGCATCCAGTTTTTGCCGTAACCCTCTCAACTTTTTAGCAGAAGCTATGTGGGTGAAATTATGATACCATGCCAAGTTTCAACCTTTTCAGAGTTCATTTGTAGTGCTTTTCAAATTAAGGGCCATTTAGCTCAAAAAAATCATTAAATGCATGAAAAATAGCAAATGAAGTTAGAAAGGGTTGACTCTGGCTTGGTTAACCTTAGTTGTCACTCTGGCTGGGACGGTGCTAGTAGATGTAGTCGACGTTATGATTGGACACCAACCCGGACTAAAGGGGTTCTGAAATTTTCACACTCCCCCCCCCCCCCCCCCCCCCGTGGACTGCCTTTTTTAGTTTTGTAGAAAATAAACAAAAATGATATAATCTTCAAAAAATAAAATCCTTTGAGATGTAGTTAGGTTTTAGTGTCTAGTTGGTATAGAAATTTTGAAATATGAATTTTGACCGTTTCTGCAATAAAACGAAAAAAATAATGTAAAACGGCCATAACTTTTGCATTCGACGTCGAAAAAAAAAGTTTAATATATCAAAAAAAACTAGAGAAAAATCGGGACTCGATTTCACCGGGGTTTCCCCGGAGAAGTTTTCTCAGATTCTCGAAATTCCAAAAGTAAAAAAAGTTATTTCAAATCAAAAAAAATTATCTTAATAATTTTAAAAATTAATTTTATTTAAAAATAATTAAATGATGTCATATTTGGATTCCTCACATTTTTCTGATAATAATGGATATATTATTTGTCGAATTTTGATTTACAGATTTAAAGTTATTAATTATGCCATATTAAATGAATAAATGGCAAAAAATGAATAAAATAATATTATTACTTATTTTATTTTCATTGAAATTCAATATTATTAGTACTTATTTTGTTTATTTTAATAATTGTTTATAATTCAAAAAATTAAATCATGTGACATCAAGACCTAAGGGTTAATAGGATTGATAGCTTATTATTGTCAGGAAAACAACAAGTGCAGACTTGGAAACTATGGTCGATAGAACCAGGAAGTTAAGCGTGCTGGAGCTGGAGCAGTGAGAGGATGGGTGACCGGCCGGGAAGTTAGACGATTTGGAATGAGTGCTCCACACCGGCCGGGAAGTTAGACGATTTGGAATGAGTGCTCCACGCTGGAGTAGTAAGGACGGGTGATTAGAGATTAAATTGTCAAATGACGGATGATTAGAGATTAAATTGTTAAATAATCCAAAGATTTGAAAATCGGAATAAAACTTAAAAACAAATCAAAAAATTCAAAAAAAAAAAAAAAATCAAAAAAAAAATTCCTTTAGTCCCGGTTCGTGTCTCCAACCGGGACTAAAGGATTCACCTTTAGTCCCGGTTGGTAACACCAACCGGGACTAAAGGTCCTCCCTCCCCCGCCCCAGACAGCGCCACGTGGAGGGCCTTTGGTCCCGGTTCGTAAGCAAACCGGGACTAAAGGTTTTGGGCTTTAGTCCCGACCCTTTAGTCCCGGTTCTGGACCGGGACTAAAGGCCCTTACGAACCGGGACAAATGGGCCCTTTCCTACTAGTGATCATTCAAATATGTGGAGGCAGCTTTACCTGCAGTAAAAATATCTCTTTTTTTCTTTCCTTTTGCTTGTTTGGGCTGTTTGGAGAGGGTTGGAGAAGAGAACACTACTCAACAAGGCGGAAAAACCAATCCCAGCTTTAATCATGCTGCACTTTATACTCTTTCCATTTCTGCTAAGCAAGTTCACTATGTTAATTAGCACTGAAATCCACTCATTGGCTGCCCAAACCTTGTCCACATGGCCACGTTCATTCGGGTTAGGATCCTCTGCTGTAGCGCACCGTGCTGTACAGTAGCTGTCGTGTGGACCCGGCTCCATGTGTCATTCGCACTACAACACCGTACAGTACTGTAGAGGATCTCAACCCTGTTCATGAGCCCAAAACAACAAAGGCCGAAGCTGTCAAAGCCCACGCTAACAGCATCTCCAACAGACGCGCGGCAGCGTGGCGCGATATTTTTTTTGCAGCGTCGAAATAGCGTTTTAGCACGCGCGGTCGTGTGGTAGCTTTAGTAAAAGCTGCAAAATTTAGCACGCCGCTGTATCGCTTCACTAGGCGCGGTAAAATACAGTGCGCCCCAGCACAAATACATTTTCCACTCAAACATGAAACCAAAAAGATCAAACATACACAAAATAAAAAATCAATAATAGATAGTTCAACGGAAAACATTAAAATTCAAATTCATAACAAGCAAGTTCGTACGATGCTAAAATAAAAATATAAAATCCTAGACTACTCCTCGTCCTCCTCGATGGTGTAGTCTGACGACATAAACGCGTCGGTCCACCGAGGATCATCCGAGGCCCAGCTCGACGCCTCCGGGTTGTTTATCTGGGCTTCCGTCAGTTCCTTGCACGCACGCTTGTCCTCCTGACGTGCAACTCGTTCCGCCCTCCTCTGCGTCCAAAACTCGTTTTCGGCGACGACGTCCTAGTAGCGGCAGAAGCCTCTATCCTAGGCGTCAGCAATAGAGGATCGGCGGGGGAGTTCTGGGAGGAATGCGGGCGCAAGCGGCAGGAAAGGATGGCTCGGGCTTCGTGGTCGAAGGGGACAAAACAGGCATGAGCAAATGAATTGCTTGAGGCAATTACTCGACCACCCTTAGTGAGTAAATGGTACGAATCATTTAGAGGGAAAAGTACCTAAAAGTACTTAGTAGTACCTGCAAATCACTGTATGGCTTAGAGTTTTTATTTTGGAAGGAATGCCATCATGGCTCACTTTATTGATGTCGAACAGTTGCTATTTCATCCACAAGCAAGGAAATAACAAAACTAGGAGGTTCATCAACCCAAACATTTTGGTTGTGATCCACCTTCCTAGCTAGACCGTGGGCAACAGAATTGGCATCCTCAAAATGGAAATTCTACTCTACCGAAAGTAGTAATTTGAATATTAATATCCTCCAAAGTATGGAGCAGCTGCTGTTGAAGAAAAACCTCCTCCATGCATAGTCTTAATGGCCTCAAGACAATCAGACTGAAATATAATCATGTCGAACAGTCGAAGGCCATCTCATTTGCCATGCCTTCTGTTCTTTCTTGCGCATGCATGCGAATGGGCCCTCCGTCGTCTTCTTTTCTTTTTTATCGAACATGAATGGACCAAGATTATTGGGATCACAACCATTTAGGTGCTTCCCTAGTCCTTGGAGCTACGCACTTGGCGAAGGCAGCACCGATGGGCGGGGGCGGGGGGGGATTGCCCCAGCCTTGGAACTAAGTGGGAAGTTTGAGATGGAGGGATTCGATGATATTGTTCTCTCCCTCCCTCCCCCCCCCCCCTCATATCTTTATATTTTACTATTTGGCTCCAGTAAAGTTTCTCTCTAGCTCCGTCAACTGATTTGTCGTGGCCAAGACATGGGGCTGCTCCCTAGTAGAGCTAGTCTGAGTTGACTTGTCCAGTGGTGCCGACCCTCTGTCGGTTGCATCCCTCTGAACCGAATCCTTCTCAAGATTCCTATCTCCGCCGTATCCCTCGTCGGTATCCATATCGACCTGCTTGGCCAACTCCTAGAAATCGGCATTCTCCTCTATCGCGATATCCAGCATAAAGCTCTTGCCATCATACGTCCATTTGACCGTGTCCGGAATATGTTCAACGCTGATGACGCTAACAAATAAGCGAGCCACTCCATGTGAACGCGTAAAGGGCATGTCCACCTTCTTAGTCTTACCAATGAGAGAACCAAGGCTCCAAGTCACCCTCACATCATCAAGTGCCACCCGTGGAGCTCCCACGAATCTGACCCAAAGCTGAGATAGGGGAGTTCCCCCTGGTTCCTTCTGAGTCCAAGCCTCGAACTCAAAAACACACGAGCTGTTTGCAACCTTGCTCATCCCAAACGTAAGGAGCCTCGCAAGGTCCTCCTTAGTAGGAAAATCCACCCTGAAAACCTGCTCATCGAGCCTAACTGGGTCCCACTGAAAGCTGGCAGACACTAACTCGCGCAGACGCTGCACCACCTGGTCCATTGTCATCATTCCACGAGTTACTCTCACCACCCCGGTCCGGGAACTCTCCGGAGTCAGTGTAACCGATGTAGAGCGAGGGGACTCAAAGAACATTAGTTCCGGGCAACAAGCCCCATATATCGTAACCACCGGTTTCGGCCCCAAGAGAAACGGACACTATCCCGTCTCGTGCTTCAGTTTCCGGCACAAATCACATAGTTCAACTGAACATTCAGCCGCAAAATGCCCCGGTCCGCCGCACCGGTAACAGCTCAGCTTTTCTTTCTTACGTGCCCACTTTGTTAATCTTTCCCCCTCAGATTTGTCAGAAGCTTTATCAGAAGCATTGTCCCGAGGTGCTGCAGCCTTCATCTTGGGCACATTGACATCGGCGAGAGCTCGAACGGCCTCAAAAGCCGCCCCCGAAAGTGCCGGCGCAGTTGAAGCCGCTCCAGCACCCGTCAAGGGCACCGTTGGCGTCACCGCAGCCTCCGCCCCCTTCACTGTCTTGGGAGGCGGGTCCGTCTGATGGGTAGGGGGTACCGTCGAGGAGGAGGAGGCCGTCTGCCTCCACCCCGACCCCCGCGGTAAGCTCGGAACCCACCACGCTGGCGATGCGCAGTGCCCGAAGGTCCCTCGACGAATGAGCCGGGTGGTCCATCGAACCCCCAGCCCCTCCGTCACCCCGGCCACCGCCGGTAGAGGAAGAACCTCGGTGAAGCCCCTCCCCATAAGCACTGTATCCTGCGTCAACCCGGCCACCACCGGTAGAGGAAGAACCTCGATGAAGCCCCTCCCCATATGCATTGTATCCGTCGTCTCCCCAATGACCTCGTGCATAGTTCCGTCCATCGGCCTGCGAAGCCAGACCTCTGCCTCCGCCGGGGTGCCGTCTTCACCATGCGCGTTGGTCCCGTCGTCGCCCCACTGCCTTCGAGGCTGAACGCGACCGGCATCTGCATACCGGTGCCCGGCGCCCGCGTCCCCATGGCCCCGACCATAAGCCGCTTCACCCGAGTCCGCCGCCCGCTCATGTTGCAGCGGCGGTTGTCGAGGCGCCCCAGCCGCCCAAGCAGGAGGTAACGCTGGTTTGGGCGGAGGCGGAAGGCCGTTCCCGCGCCCAGCCATCCCCTCCGATCCGAATACTGGCACCGGCTTGATCCTCTTGGCACGACCCTGCTTGAGAGATGGGAAACCAGGCCGAGCAACTCGCCGTGAAACCCTAGCAGTAGCCGCGACAGCAGGCGTCGAGCGATCCGTCGTGATCGCAATTGACGTCTCTAGAGTGAAATCTCCCGAACTCTCCCCATGGGCTCTATACTGGGCCAAATACCCAGTACCAGTCGAACCCGAGTTGGGATGGGCTTCAGTCGGCCCATTATGGCCAAGCAGCGAATTCAAACGTGATTGCCGCACATCACGGATCGAAGCAGCCATGGCCTGCGCCGGTGGCGAAGCCATCACCGGCCGCCGCTTTTTCTTCTTGGTAACCAAGGTCCAACTTTCTGAATTGATGAAATCTGACAAAGTGATCTGAGTGCGACATACCTTGGGGATTGGTCCGATCCACGGACGAACCGCTATCCTCGCCGTCCTTCGATTGACGATCAAACTCGCACGGGCATCGGTCTTGATGCTGTTGACCTCAACCTCCGGTAACGGGACCTCCGTCGTTGGGACCTCCGGTAATGGATCGGCGGCGGCCGAAACCTTCTGTTCCACCTCGTCCTCGTCATCTTCATCTCCTGCCAGAACCCAAAAGCGTCCGCCGACCCGCCGGTGATCCCTCGTCACCGTGGGAATCGTGGTTAGATCAACAACAACTTGAGAAGAATCATGTTCAGTTTGTGGTGACAGCGAGATCTGACTGCCGACCGCAACTTGAAAAATATCAATCAACAAGTGATCCCCTTCGAGCACCGATTCATCATCTTGCAAGTATCTGCCGGCCAGGATGTCATCCTCTATATCCCTCACCGTGATCCACCGGGACGGCGGATGCAGGTTTAGGATCCCTTCTCTTCTCACAGCTCCTCCGCCGGAGGCGATCTCTGCGACCGATGCGTGCCATCTTAGCGGCAGGATCGACACTGGCGGCCCGATCCCCTCCCGCGACAGCGAACCGGATGGATCCACTCGCGACGGCGACCCAGGACCCTCCCGTGGCAGCGAGAGGACGGACCCCACCCGCGGCGGCACACCAGGCTCCACCCACGGCGGCGAATTAGCCCCCGACGAACAATCTGCCGGAGGCAGGGGCGCAGTCGCCCGCGTCGCCCCGCAGGCAGTCATCGCCCGCGCGTGCCCTCATACATACATGAATAAAGAGTCGTTACACCACCTAAAGAAAAACTAACACGCACAGAAATATCTACTTGGGACAGAGAGAGACGAGTTGGCGCAGTCGTTAGGAAAAGAGGTAATATCATCGGAAGTCATAGAACTTGTACTCGATATTCAGTTTGGTGCTATAACTTTAAAAATACGGATTTATGGTCACATAACTTGACATGGCGCGCAAATACGGTGCTTTCTGTTGTATCTACCCATATTGCCTGCCTACGTGGCATGCCAGCGCGGCATAGGCCCACTTGTCAGTGGCTGGAAGCGTTTTTTATCAAATAACTCCCTTGCATTTTATAATTTACGTACAAAATCACTCA
This sequence comes from Elymus sibiricus, assembly GCA_039707655.1. Taxonomy (NCBI): domain Eukaryota; kingdom Viridiplantae; phylum Streptophyta; class Magnoliopsida; order Poales; family Poaceae; genus Elymus; species Elymus sibiricus. Next base: position 20,474,718 of record CM077675.1, read on the forward strand.
AATAATGGAAAAGCTGGCGGGCGTCGTTTGAACCCACCATCTAATGCAAATTGCCTAGCATGGATAGCCACCAGACCAATGAGTTTCACGTCTAACATGCACAACTAAAATTATATATCCTTTGAAGACCGTACTTATTAAAATTGAAATCTCTAAAACGAAAAAAATGGAAGCCACGCGGTTCGAGCCTTTGTCCTGCTGGTCGCTCACCGCATGTGTACTAGTAAGATAATTTTGAAAAAAAAACACATCCACAAATATCCAGATGTCTATGTGCTTGTATATTTTCATGGAAAAAGGTCAATTTTGCTACCCCTGTGATTTTTTCCGCAAATATAACACCGAAAGGTATTTTCTGTTTGAACGGTATTTGACTCACCATATGCTTGCACGGTTTCATGACAAAGATGGCTCGATGAAAAATGTTTTCTAAGAAAATGGGTGGTTAAATAATAAAGCATTTTTTAATTTCTAGGAAGGTTTACAAGTAGGAGTATGTAGTAGACTCTTACTGCGCGATCAATTTTTGCCCATTTTCTGGCTAACTAATATTTCTGACTTTCGTACTATATTTTTTTCAGCAACAAATTTAGAAAGAAGTTGAGTACAGCAGAAGTTCATTAAGCGCAGCCTGATCATCAATTGCAACTTTTTTATTTTATTTTAGGGACTTTATACATAAATAAATAAAATGCAATGGGGTAATCCACAAAAGATCGGCTTCAAGACACTGACAGATGGGCTACGACGCGCTGGCGCGCAACATGCGCATGCCACACAGCCCAGTAGTGAGAATGCACCGTATTTGCACGTCATCTCAAGTTATGTGACCACAAATCCGTATTTTCAAAGTTTTAGCACCAAACTGAACATCAAATGCAAGTTCGATAACTACCGGTGATATTACCTCTTAGGAAAACGTAGAAAAGTATATGTGCATAGCCGGCCGGACGAGTGTGAGATGTCAAGGCTGTACACGCCGCAAGAACGTCCCTCCTGTCCAGCTCAAACAGCGACAGCAACGGGAGGTGAAAAGTAAGGATTGACGGCCGGACTCCAGGTCTTGGCTGCATGACTGGGTCAAGCCAAGATAAGGCGTGTGTGGACGTGAGGATTACAGACGAGAGATGAAGGTGTGTGGACGTGAGGCTGCTGTAAAAGTGTCTTTTTAAACCCCCCTGGGGCCTCAGCCAGCCGAGCATCATCGAGCTCACGCACGCTTCACAACTCTTACTATATGCTGGGAAGGCTGTGGTCGTATTGTGAGCTCTGGCGAGAAGCAACGGTACTAGTCTTTCCTCTCTTCTTCATACTGTGTTATTCATGGTGTACTATGTTTGTTTTTTGCGGGTGTAAAATGAGTTTTATTCCGAGGTTAATTCTGAGCATTCCACAAAGTACGTAAATATATTCACGTGATGGCAAGCCGTCAGCAGACGTTTTGGCGTGGATCGAGGCCATGATCTTGCCGTAATTTAATTTCACCTACTTCTTCTAATAAAATGAATCATAACATCAATTTATTTATTTTGATATACAGTAATCTTTATCTTTCATGGCAGTAGAAAAATACAAGTAACAAAAATTACAAAACGTCGTCTCAAGATAATACAATCACAAAGCGGTCATCTAGGACCTCTGGATACCAAGATACACACAATCTAATAAATCAAGTCACAGAAAAAAGCATTTTCAATCAGACCTTCTATTTCGTCCTTATGTCAACGCCAGGGCACAAGAGAGAGAGAAAAACATTTCACCCAATCAAACCCAAACATGTGGAGACAAAATTAGTGATGTCCCAATGTTTATACACCCCGCCACGTCAGACCCGGCCTAACTCGGACCACTATTTTTTTTCATCCCATCAATCATATGCATGTATAGAGAACACGGCTGTTATGCATGGACAAATTAATGAAGGTTTAGAGCGGACATTACTAGACACGCCCACACATCAAACCAATAAGGGGTCAATTAACCCAACCGAACATATTAAATTGTCTCCATATGTTCGGGATGTCCACGAACCACCCCCCCCCCCCCCCCCCAAAGAACTTAACCCACGAACACACATGCACACACAAACTCACGCGCAGCCCGGAGCAGGGAACCGCCGCATGGTTGCAGCCTGCATGTCCGGTTGCCGGCTACACACAAGTACGCACACACAACCACACGGCATGCGGCTGAGCCTGGGCGCACCGGCGAACACATGGATGCAACTAGGCGCCGCCATCTCATACCTCTCGGTCGATTTCATGAAATTTCTCGCCGCCAGGCAGATAACGAAGCCGGAGAGGGGAGGACGGAGGTGTCGGGGTGGTGCATTTCTATTCTCTGTACGGCTGGTGGTTGTGGTGGCGACATGCGACAGTGGAGGCGGAAGGAGAAGGTGTCATCCATGAGAAAGGAGAAGGAAAAACACCGAAAACTCGAAAGTGGCGCCGGAGCAGTAAAAATAAGAGAGTTGGGCTACTTACTGGGGCAACTCTTAAATTCTTTTTTACTCCTCTAAACATTTAAGAGTTTTGCTCACCAATTTACTCCACTATAGGTTTTTAAAGGATCAGCTAGAGATGCTTTAAATCAAGTCATAACCAGTTAACCAGGAACCTTCCATTTTGATGCTTATGTTTTATATTTTGCAGGTAGCAATGGCCACACCACGCTCCAAAGCGAATAGAGCCCCCGCCATGATTCTACTATTGGCATTGCTGCAGCTCTCTTTGGGTGTTAGCAAAATTAATTGTGCAACCCTCCCTGATAACAACACAGATGTGCTCTGGCTGCAAGCTTTCAGGCATGGGATCACATCTGATCCCTCGGGATGGTTCAGCTCTTGGAACTCCAGCGCTAGCCACTGCGTGTGGCCGGGAGTGAGATGCAGTCGTAAGCATCCAGGGCGCGTGGTGGCGCTTCAACTCTCTGGCCTAGAACTGGCGGGCCAAATCAGCTCCTCCATTGGGAACCTTACGTTCCTCAGAACTCTAGACCTGTCCAACAATGGCTTCTCTGGCCCATTACCTCCTATAAACCATCTGCAAAAACTCCAAGTCCTTGACTTGAGCATGAACCGGTTGCATGATAGTATCCCAGATGCAATTACCAACTGCTCTAGCCTATGGAAAATCGACCTCACTTTTAACTTCCTAGTAGGCGAAATTCCTCCAAAAATAGCCCTCCTCTCCAACCTCTCAGTTTTGTATCTTTCTTGGAATAACCTCACTGGGATCATCCTGCCAATCCTCGGCAACATCACTAGCATACAAAGGCTTAGCCTTGCGTACAATAATCTGACTGGAAGTATCCCCGATGAGCTTGGGAAACTGACAAACATGTGGAGGTTGGCCCTAGGAGGAAATAGGTTGAAAGGTGGATTCCCGCGGTGTCTATTCAACCTTTCCAATTCTCTTCAAAAATTAGGCTTGGAGTCGAATATGCTAAGCAAGGAACTGCCTCCTAACATAGGAGACGACCTACCAAATCTCCAATTGCTTATTTTGAATGACAACATGTTTGAAGGTCAAATTCCGGCTTCACTAGGCAATGCTACATGGCTGCAACTTTTATCATTAGCAGATAACAATTTAACAGGTACGATTGAAGAATGGATTGGGAAGCTAACGCAGTTACAAGCTCTTTACCTCCAAGCGAACAGCTTCATTGGGCCATTGCCATCATCCCTTGGCCAGCTTACTCGGTTGGAAGAGCTCAGTCTGGGAAACAATAAATTTGTAGGCCCTATACCACCCACCTTAGGGAACTTGAAACAACTCTCGTATTTAGACCTTAGGTCCAACAATATTCAGGGTAACATACCTATTCAGCTTGGCAGCCTTACATCACTCACCCCACCTATATCTTTCCTCAAACAAGCTTACTGGCAAAATTTCCTGATACTCTCTCCAAATGCAAGAACATACAAACCAAGCAAATGGCCAAAAAATTGTCCTAGAAATCAGTCCAATATCTTTTCTACTCCTAGATAGCTGAATTTGCTCAAAATATAAATAAAGAAAGAAAAAGGTACTGCATAGCTGAATTTGTACATGCTCGTGTTTCCTCCTCGGTTTTGCTTACAGTCAACCTAGGAGTAGAATAAATCGTCTGAACACAGAGGTAGAGGTAAACTTTGTCTGAGGTGTTGAAACACCAAAGCTTGGCATGTAATTTAAGCTCAAAGACTGTCATTGTTGTTGTATTTCATTTCGTTGAGAGAGTAGTCTAGAACTCTCTGCTTGGGAAACATTTGACTTCATCAGCGATGCATAATTAAGAAGCTGAGTGAGCTTAACTAGCCAGAGTAGCTGCTAGTTGGCCGCCCCTGCTGCTGCTGCTGAAGCAGGGGAAGTAGGAGCAGCGAGTGAGTAGGACGACTGTTGCACGGCGATCTGTTCGACGGCGAGCGTGTCAGTGGGGAACGGGCATGAGCCAGCGTTTCTGCCCTGCAGCGGCGTGCATGGCACCGGCGTGACGCCGGCCGACACGCCCTTGACGTCCGCGCAGTTCCACGACACCTTTCTCTCCTTGGTCATCTCCGCGGTGACGTTCGCCATGCAGATCCCCTTGAAAGGCGCGCTCTGGATGCCCTGCATCCTCGCGGCCTCCTTCCACACGCCTGTGGCCACCACGCCCTGGTAGCTGATGTTTTCCACCACCGGCACCGCCGCCTTGTCGTAGCCGTCGTCGGGGTGCGGCTAGTAGTCCCCGGTCATCCAGGAGACGCGCTTCATGCCGTCGAGCCTTATCCGGCGCGCGTACACCTACGCGCCGTGCCCACCGGCACCGCCACAGACACTACATGTAACAAAAGAACGCCACACAAATACAAATTCAATCAACGGCGCCCCTCCATTGATACGACAAAGGAGCAAGATTTGGCTGCCATGTATTGCATCCAGATAAAGCTCCCTGAAGCCTTATAAATAGACGAGAGCATGCAGGGAGCAGACATCAAGCATAAGTGCAACCAACCAACCAAGGAAGCTCACAGTCCCAGACACCTCCTTCGCCGCCATGGGTGAGAAAGTTTGCGCCGGCGATCTCGTCGGAGTCTACAAGGGCGAAAGGCGGAGCGGGGTTCAGCCGGCGCCGCGTCGTGGGCAAATAAAGCTGAGGATCACGCACATCGTGATGCACTCCGTCGCTTCGGCGCTCCTGAGTCCTGACTACGTTGCAGCTTCATGTTCTGGATCACAAGTGAAATGTCAGCGACTCTGTACATGTTAGGACTTGTTGTAAAACGTCTCCCCCGTGTAATTGTCCTTAACTGTGTAAAACGTCTCCCCTGTGTAACTGTCCTTAAAAGTTGCTCCTCATTCTGCACATCATGGTGTGAGCTTCATAGATGATGATGATGATGATGATGTGGTTCGTTCTGGCTTTTCGTGCTTTGATCTTCTTGGATTGCGTCCTTTGGTCCTCATTTTGATCACTACCAGGTTGTTATCACCCGATTTGCTCTCGTCGTCACACGTTTCATCGTCCGAACTTTGACGATGCATCGTTCATGAGACTCCTCGATGGCTTCACCCTGATGCCAAAAATGCTTCTGATAAACGTCCCCTCCAAAAGAGAACTGCCTGTTGAGCCACCTGGTGTACTTGACTATGCACCAGCCAAACCTATGGAGGAGGCAGCTTTACATGCAGTAAAAGTATCTCCTTTTTTTTCCTTTTGCTTCTTTTTCCAATTGATATGCGTTTCGGATTCTTACAAGTAAAATATTTGTCCCAGCTTTAATCATGCTGCACTTTTATACTATTTCCATTTCTGCTAAGCAAGTTCACTATGCTAATTAGTACCGAAATCCACGAGTGGGCTGCCCAAAACCTTGTCCATGCCGAAGCCCACGCTAAAAACATCTCTCAGTCGCAGCAGTAAGCACAACACTCCTACTTCTTTAGTCCCACCTCGCCAACCGAGGAGGCGTTCGACCAGCTTAAATACCCGGCTCCACTCTCTTCAATCGCCGAGCTCAGTATCGAGAGTTTGTGACCCGAGTGGGGGCATTAAGGTGATGTGGACGCTGTTGTAGCGTTGCCGGCCTGGTCCGGAAGTGCTATTGCTGGCCCGCCCGTTCCAAGTTGCGTAGTGGACTGCCTGGGGCCTATGCGAAAGCTGGGCCTCACGGTCCATAATGTGGCAGGCACAGCGTGAGGCTGGCTTCACAGAGCAGCGACAACTGCCCGCTTCCAACGGTGGAAGGATAACGGGCCGCTGCACTCCTTGGCCACTTGGGCCTCAAAGCCTACTCCAGCGAACTATCTTTTTTTTTGCGGTTATCTATATTTTAACCATCAAACGAGGTTGAGTTTGGCCTAGTTGGTGTTTCTTCAATTTCACCTTTCTAGACGCCCGATATTCTTCTTGTTACACTCTACTTAAAAAGATGCTAGTTAGTTAGAGCAGAGTAAGCTGGGAATAATTTAATTGAGCTACTCTGTCCCACAATGTCTTGTTTCTCACTCACACCCAGCTTTCCTGGTTCATGGAATGCAAATGATTAGCATAAATGTGATACCTCAAGAAAAATGCAGAGGTCTTATACCAATCACAGGAGACAGCGATGGATTAATTTGTCAACAAAACGTTGACCAAAAAACTGTCTTACATGGCTACAGCAGTACAACACAGGTTTTCAGCCAACACCTCAAGAAAAATGCAGAGGTCTTATGACCAATCACATGAGACAGCGATGGATTAATTTGTCAACAAAACGTTGACCAAAAAACTGTCTTACATGGCTACAGTAGTACAACACAGGTGTTCAGCCAAGACCAGCCAAGGCCAACCACATCATCAGACGGGATAATTAACACAAATGATTAGCAGGAAGAATGAGACAAGAACCTTCTGACCCAACAAAATTAGCAAACATAATCACATAATTAACAAGCATAATCACAGATGCTTCTTCATGGACAAACTAATACTCTGGATCTATGGACAATTGGACATCACAGGTTGGCAACCATTCTTTGTTCTACACATATTCCTTCATCCCAAAATAAGTGACTCGTCTTTGTACTAGAATTAGTACAAAGTTGTGTCACTTATTTTGGGACAGAGGGAGTACATGATACATGTAGTAGGCAACACAAATGTCCAAAATTGACAAATCATTTGGCCTGACAGGTGCACACAGTGTGTGTTCAAGAGTCAAGGATTTTCAGGGACAAACAGTCCCAAGTTATGCCTGGGACAAAACAGATCAAGAGAATCTTCTCATACCAACAACAGACATTAGTACATGCCCAAATAACCCAACAAAGAAGCAAGAATTTAGCTGTCATGTCTTTGCATACAGATAAACCTCGCTGAAGCCTTATAAGTAGACCACCACGCAGGGAGCAGACATCAAGCAAACAAGAAAGTTCAGTCACTGACACCTCCTTCAGGGCCATGGGCGAGAAAGTTTGTGCTGGTAATCTCATCGGAGTCTACAAGGGCGACAGGCTGACCGGAGTTCGGACGCTGCCGCGCCACGGACAGATAAAGCTGAGGATCGCGCACATCGTGATGCACTCCGTCGCTTCAGCGCTCCTCCTAGGAGTCAGGACTCAGGACTAGGTCGCAGCTTCCTGTTCTTGACCACAAGTGGATGTGGGCGGCTCTGCAATGCTAGGATTTGCTGTTTTTATCAGTATGAGAAAGTCGCTGCTCTTTCTGCACATGATCGTGGTGTGTGTGGGCTTGATGGATGGGATGATCATGCATGGCGTGATTCTTTGTCCTCGTTTCGATTGCTGCATGGTTGTTTAGCGTCTCGTCTGAGCTCGACGACGCGTCGTTCGTATGGCTCTTCGATAGATTTTTTTAGATCAAAAGAGGGGGTTCCCTCCGATTTCATTAACGAAACCACCAAAAGAACAGCATCCATCACATATCCAGGCTAGAGCCTAGATCCTACCTCAATCTACCACTGCTAGACAGGTTCAAAGGTTCAGATAACATAAAACGGACTCCACACATAACGGGGCGCAGCGCAGGGCTCTTCGATAGATGGCTTCATGCTGATGCCAATAATGTTTCTGATCCATGGTATGTGACCGGCTGTGTAATGTTAGGATTTCTGGTTGTAAACCACTCACGCAGCCAAACCGTGCTGCTCGAGCAATCAATCCTTTTTTTTCATTGGTTTCTGTCTCAATTCGTCATTTGAACTGAAACTAACCACGAAGGGAAATGAAAAGATGGATTCTAGTTTACCACTACTTGGACTTTCGGAGGAGACCGGGAACCAATTCGAATTTGGATCTTGACATGTCGGTTGTTTTTAACTGTAGGCATGGAAGGTGGACAATCCCCCCTCCCCCCCCCCCCCCCCCACACGCGTCGTCTCCTCTGGAGGCGACTCGGGCGGACCCCCGACCCCCGCCGCCGAAGCCCAACCCCTCCTCCCGCTCCTCCCTCGCCGCCGCCGGCACACGTCGCTGGGCAAAGCCCACTGGCGGCTGGCGGCGGCGGGACCAGCCCGTTTTCCACGCAGGGAGCTCCTGAAGGCTGGGGGCTGCTGCTGGATCTCGCGGTGGTGCGCGACGGCTGTCCGGCTAGGCGGACTCTCGAGTTGCCGCGGCTCGGGGTTCGCCAGTGTTGGCTGCTGTGCGGCGCGTGTGGTGGAGCCGGGCCCGGCCTGGAACGATGTGGGCGCGCGTGCATCTGTCCCGGATCTGGCGGGTTTGCGTGGCTCCTGATCGGGGCATGCGGCCGCATCCTTCGGCCTCCCTCCTGCCATCCTGCGCTTCTGTGCCGGTACCTGCTGCCGGCTCCGGCTGGTCCAGCTTGTGTGAGGGTGGAGGTGGAGGGGGTTCCAGGCTTCATGCCGACGGCTCTTGCTTCCCGTGGAGCAGTGGGGGTGCTCCTCTCCCCTCCCTAGCCTGCTGCGGCGGTCAAAGGTGACCCGGTCTTTGGATTTTGCGGTGAGGCGTTCCTGATTGGCTCCGGGTGAAAACCTTGCAGAGACCTTGTTTGCTGCCGGTGACGCGTGGTGTCTTTTGGTGCCGTTCTCCTCCCTGTAGGCGTGTTGCTGAGGAGTCCAGTTCACCCAAATCCCTCGAGTCCGGGGTCTCCGTGCGAAAGTCGATGATCTGGTTTTGCTGGATCGGACGACGACGGCGTCATGTACGTCGCTACCTCCTTGGAGGCGTCGTCTTGGAGACCTTGACTGTGGGTGGTAACCGACGGCTCGTGTGGTTGGTTGGCGGTGGTGTGTGGTTGATGGTGGTGGTGGTGCGGCCGGCTTGGGGTCGACGGTGGTTTTGTGCTCTTCTTTGGTGGTGTTCGTCCTCGAGTGCTCCTTGGTGTGTCTCTGCTAGGTGTTGCTCTGCGTCTACGCCGGTGGCACATAGGTGCCGTGACGTCGTCTCGGTTTCGCGTGACCTTTCGAATGTACCCCGACACAGGTGATGTTGTGGCGTTGTGCAGTCTAGGTTGCGCGGAGCCTTTCGATTGCATCGACGGTGCAGTGCCAAGGTTTTGGTCCGCTTGGCGAGGCTCTTTGACTATGCCGGTGGCACACAGGTGTCGTGGCGCCGTCTCGGCCTAGTGTGACCCTTCGAATGTGCCCCACGACACAGGTGGTGTCGCGGCGTTGTGCAATCTTGGATGCGCGGAGCCTTTCGATTGTGTCGACGGTGCAGTGTCCTGGTTTGGTCTTGGCTGACCGATGTCGTTCGATTACGCTGGCGGTGCTCTTTGTTTGTTTTATGTTGTGTTTTCCCTCTTTGTTCCCTCTTGTGTATTGTGTGTTGTCGGCGTGTGTTGTTTTTTGCTTTATCACTTCACCCCTCGTGCCCCCTGTACTCCTGGTTCACTTGAACCCTATCTTGCAAAAGGCTGCAAAGCCTTATAGGCAAAAATGAATACAAGGAAGATTTACTTCTTCCCCCCGGTGAAAATAGAAAAAAAAAACTGTAGGCATCTTGCCAGGAAGTTGGTGGGCTCATCATGAATTAGGGGTGGGCTTTTACTTTTTCTATTTAGTTTCTTTTCCTTTTTCTTTTCATTTCATGGTTACCACTTTTTCAATACAATATTTAAAAAATTAAGAATATTTGTAAAAGAATCACATGCATTTAAAAAAATCATGAATGTTTTTATAATTCATGGAGATATAACTTGAGAATACATTTGAAAAACTCGTTATTAATATGTTTTTGAATTTTCAACTTAGTTGAATTCCATGTTGGCGCAATCCTACTACACTTTGGTAGAGGTTCGAAATAAAGTCTCGCCAAGACCAAAAAGGTTGAGGGCACAAAGCCATATGGGGCGCACCAAGCTTCAAAATATCGGATATCGGGTTCGTGTCGGTTTAGCTTCGACATATTGGATGTCGGATAATGGGGGATATATTGGACGATATGTAGATATATCGGAGAAAACATGTTTACTTTTTCTCATTATTCTTGTTCAAAACATTTACTTTTAGTAAAACAAAATGTATGACGTCAACGCTTTAACATGACACTTTTAGATTCTTAGTTTACTAACTTGTTGATTAAGAAACTACTAAGGTAAGGTTCACAAAATCCTTACTCTATGATTAAAAATAATACGATATATATGCATTTGTATGAAACATTGTGCATGAATTTAATAATATATAATAAAGTTGTAAATGCATAATCTTATTTCACTGCATTCTAATGAATAATTGATGTCATCTACGCACCGTTCTATATCGGGCTAGATATCGTCTATATCGGTCGATATTTCGGTATCGGATGATTTGTGTGAAAATGATATGTTATGCGTATATTCATAGAGCCCAGAAAATGATATATCGGCCTATATATCGGTCTAGATTTAAAAGCTTGGGGCACACAAAGCACATTACCTCACCCATCCCACCACGATGACCACCTAGGAAGTCCCACTCGAGGTAGGTCTTCACGTAAAGTAGTTGATCTCCTCACCTTCACAAATTTCTCGTTTCATTCACACCTTGAAGGCTCCCAAGCAGACCTACAAAGGCACATACCCTCCAAACGTAATTAGAATTTGTGTTGCTTGGTGATGAATCTATTGTTTGGGCTTCAAAAGATAATTTCTTCCACACTTTTGTTGTGTGGAAATAACTTCTGATCTATTCATGAATCATCATGGAAATATAAAGAACACAAGAAGCAATAAAAAATACGTCTATGTCCGCATACCACCCAAGCGATGATTACAAGCACTAGAGCGAGCCGAATGTGCATCGCCATCATCGCCCCTCTCTCGGCGGAGCTGGGTAAACCTTGTAGTAAACAGTCAGAAAGTCATCATGTTAAGGACCCAAAGGACAAGCACACCAGAACTGTAACCGATATTGATGAAGAAAAGCAGAGATCAAAAGGATCCAACCTGTAGAAACACAAAAACAGACCCTTAGTATGATGTATACTTCAAAAATAATTATCTAACAATTTACTGCTATTTTTTGAACTAAGGTGATGCTTAGATCAATCTATACTATCTGTAGTGCAAATTTAATGAACTTGGAACCGATATATTAAACGTGTATGTAGGATAAAACACACACAGAAATATCTACTTGGGTAGATCGGATACACCTTAGTCGTTAGCAAAACGCAGAAATGTTTTTTTTTGAACGGTCAAGGGGGAAGGGATCTCCATCTGAATATATTGCTCAAAAAGCTGCTAAGCCAAAAGTTTTCCCTTCAGCTTTGGCTGATCCAGTTTATAAGAAAAACTGGATCAAAAACCTAAACAAATTGACCCCGTTTAAGAGGAAAACCGGGCCAAAAACCATAAAGGTAGGCACGAAAAACTGAACAAATTGGCCCTGTTTATGTGAAAAACCGGGCCGAAAACCATACAAACAACGTCCAGACATGACACACCAAGCTAGTAGACAGAAGAAGAACCATCGCCATGAAAGACATTCGTAGATCTGGGGTGTCGTCGAGGGATTACAGTATCCCACTTCAACGCAGATAAGTATAACGCCGGTTGAAATGTATATGTGTATGGTCGATCGGCCGGACGAGTGTGCGATTTGGAGGCTGTACACGGCGCAACAACGTACCCCCTGTCCAGCTCAAACAACGACAGCAGTAATGGCGGACGACGGGGGGTGAAAAGTAAGGGTTGACGGACCCCAGGTCTTGGCTGCAAGTTTGTATTTATTTATTATTAGGTGAAGATGATATGCAAGTGTGTGGAAGTGAGAGGCCGCTGTAAGTGTCTTTTTAAACCCCCGGGGCATCATCCAGCTCACTCACGCACGCTTCACAACTCTCATATATACCGGGAAAAGAATTAGAGAAGGCTGCCGTCGTACCTCGTACGTATTGTGAGCTCCGGCGAGAAGAAACGGTACATGTCTTTCCTCTCCTCTCCATACTACCAGTATTATTCACCGAGTAGTATGTCTTTCTTTTTCTTTTTTGTGGGTGTGAAATGAGTTCTAATATTATTTGTTTATAGCGAAGTAGTAACTCTGAGCAGTCCACAAAGTATCTTATATTCACGTAATGGCTAAGCCGTTAGCAAACGTTTGGCGTGGATCGAGGCCGTAATTTTCCGTAATTTAATTGCAGTACTTCTTCTAAAAAAAGTGAATCATTAATTTATTTATTTTTGGGGTAAAACTTTGGATGCATCATATCTTCATCTTCATGGCAGTAAAAAAAAAATCTAAAGTAACAAAAATTTAAAAATGTCGTCTCAAGATGATACAATCACAAAGCGTTCATGTCTGATCTCCAGATACCAAGATACACACAATTTAATAAAACTAATCATACAAAAAGGGTAAAAGCATTTTCAATCGTACCTTCTATTTCGTCCTTATGTTCGGGCGGACGGTTTGGTGACTAAATAGAAGAGAGATAAAATTTCGCCGAATATGTTCGGGTTGTCACAAACCCCCAACTCAGCTCATACGTACTTCGGGCACAATAGATACAACGAGTTTACCAAGAACCTTCCATTTTGATGCTTATGTTTTATATTTTGCAGGTAGCAATGGCCTCAGCACGCCCCAATCGACCCATGCTTCTACTATTGGCAGTGTTGCAGCTCTCTTTGGGTGCTAGCAAAATTAATTGTGCAACCCTCCCTGATAACAGCACAGATGTGCTCTGGCTGCAAGCTTTCAGGCATGGAGTCAAATCTGATCCCTCCGGATGGTTCAGCTCTTGGAACTCCAGCGCCAACCACTGCTGGTGGCCCGGAGTAAGATGCAGTCGTAAGCATCCAGGGCGCGTGGTGGCTCTTCAACTCTTTGGCTTAAACCTAACTGGCCAAATCAGCTCCTCCATTGGGAACCTTACGTTCCTCAGAACTCTTAACCTGTCCACAAATGGCTTCTTTGGCTGGTTACCTCCACTAAACCATCTGCAAAAGCTTCAAGTCCTTGACCTAAGCAACAATCGGTTGCATGATAATATCCCAGATGCAATTACCAACTGCTCCAGCTTAAGGAAAATCGATCTTAATACAAACTTCCTAGTAGGTAAAATTCCTCCTAATGAAGCCCTCCTCTCCAATCTCTCACTTTTGTGACTTTCCTGGAATAATCTCACCGGGATCATCCCGCCAATCCTTGGCAACATCACAAGCATACAAATACTTAGCCTTGCATACAATAATCTAATTGGATGGATTCCTGATGAGTTTGGGAAACTGACAAATATGCGGAGGTTGGGCCTAGGAGGAAATAGGTTGTCAGGTGGATTCCCACGGTGTCTATTCAACCTTTCTAATTCACTTCAAAAATTAGGATTGCAGTCGAATATGCTAAGCAAGGAACTGCCTCCTAACATAGGAGACGACCTACCAAATCTGCAACATCTTCTTTTGCATCACAACATGTTTGAAGGTCAAATTCCAGCTTCACTAGGCAATGCTACATGGCTGCAAATTTTATTATTAGAAAATAACAATTTCACAGGTACGATTGAAGAATGGATTGGGAAGCTAACACAATTACATGCTCTTTACCTCCAAGCGAACAACTTCATTGGGCCAGTGCCATCGTCCCTTGGCCAGCTTACTCGGATGATATGCCTCAATCTAGGAAACAATAAATTTGGAGGCACTATACCACCCACCTTAGGGAACTTGAAACAACTCTCGATTTTAGACCTTAGCCAGAACAATCTTGAGGGTAACATACCTATCACTAGTACATAAGAGGGCTTTGGTCCAGGCCGGGCCAGCCCATTAGTCCCGGTTCACTCACGAACCGGGACCAATGGTGGCATTGGTCCCGGTTCGTGAGGCCAGGGGGCCGGCCGGGCCTCGTGGGGCATTGGTCCCGGTTCGTATGACCCCTTTGGTCCCGGTTCCAGACACGAACCGGGACCAATGGGCCTCGCTCCTGGCCCACAACCATTGGTCCCGGTTCGTGGCTGGAACCGGGACCAAAGGGGATCCTTTAGTCCCGGTTCCAGCCACGAACCGGGACCAATGAGATGCCTATATATACCCCCTCGCCAGCGAGCAGAGCATTCCACACTGCTCTGTTTTTCTGGCCGGCGAGGGGAGAGCTTTGTGGTGCTCTAGCTCACCTCCTATGCACATGAGGTGTTCGATGAAATGCCCGAGCCACACTTAAGCTTTCTGCTCTCGAAGCTCCTTGTCCAAGCTCCATTTTTCTCAAGATTTGTTTAGGTTTGGCGGTCCGTCCTGTCCCGTCCCCGTCCTCACCGCCGTCGATCGCCCGCGTCCATCTCGGCGCCGGCACCACCGTGGTTAGCCTCTTCTTCTTATCTTCTTTCTAAAAGAAAAAAATTCTTACTTGTATCATTTAGATAGATACTTGTGTAATTTTCTTACTTTTATTATTGTTTGTTATTATATAGTGCCATGGTCATGGTATCCGCCCACGTCGGCCCTCGTCCGGTCTATGATTCGGATGTGGTATATATTATCTTTTATAACTATTTGTTTTATTTAGTGTTTATGACAATTATGCCGACCAACGTGACATAGATGTGTTTATCTAGGAGGTATGTGAACCGGAAATTCCAACCGACCCTCTTGTCGAGAGGTTAAATTTAGTTGAAAAAGAAAACGAGGATTTGAAAGAAAAATTGAAAAGAATTGAGGAGGAGAAGATGAAATTGGAGTTGCATGTTGCCGATGTCGTCGATGACCAGAAGATCAAGATGGATGCAATGCGCTTGAAGATTAGAAAGATAAGAAAATATGCCATTGATAATGAGGCTTGGTATCATTATGCTGTTGGATCAATTGTTACCTTAGTTGCCATTATGATCGCATTTGTTGTTGCATTTAAATGTTTTACATAGTTGTATGTTAGTTTCAATTTATGTTTTAATTAGATGCTCTAGAGAGTTGTATGTTGTTCCATGAGAACTATGTGTGAACTTTATGTATTTATTTTTTCAATAAAAACATTTGATCACTTCTCTATTCACTTCTCTATTCACTTCTCTATTCATTTGCCCTCGTCCGGTCTATGATTCGGATGTGGTATATATTATCTTTTATAACTATTTATTTTATTTAGTGTTTATGACAATTATGCCGACCAACGTGACATAGATTTTTTAATCTAGGAGGTATGTGAACCGGAAATTCCAACCGACATAGAAATTCTTGTCGAGAAGTTAAATTTGGTTGAAAAAGAAAACAATTACTTGAAAGAAAAATTACAAAGAGTTGAAGAGGAGAAGATGAAGTTGGAGTTGCATGTTGCCGATGTCGTCGACGATCACAAGATCAAGATGGATGCAATGCGCTTGAAGATTAGAAAGATTAGAAAATATGCCATTCATACTGAGGCTTGGTATCATTATGCCGTTGGATCAATTGGTTCCTTAGTTGCGGTTATGATCGCATTTGTTGTTGCATTTAAATTTTGGTCACTACTGTACTTTGGCTTTAATGTGATGATGAATTTCTATTAATTTGGTCACTTCTCTATTCATGATATGCACGCAGATGAACCGGCAATGGATGTACGGTGACCGATGCACCTCCGAGTATATTGAGGGCCTGCATAATTTTCTCGAAACGGCTGAGGCAAACAAGCAGAATGGTTTTATGCATTGTCCATGTACTGTCTGTGAGAATACGAAGGCTTTCTCCAACTATAAAACCCTTCACTTCCACCTGCTTCAGAAGGGTTTTATGTCACACTATAATGTTTGGACCAAGCACGGAGAAAGAGGGGTTATGATGGAAGACAACGAAGAAGAAGAGGATGACGACAACTACCCGCCCCCTGAATACGGTGATGCTGCAATGGGGGAAGCTGAAGATCAAGAGGAACCAGACGATATGCCCGATGATGATCTTCGTCGGGTCATTGTTGATGCACAGAGAGAATACGAACTGAAAGGGAGAAGTTGAAGTTCGATCGCATGTTAGAGGATCACAAAAAAGGGTTGTACCCAAATTGCGAAGATGACAACAGAAAGCTCGGTACCACACTGGAATTGCTGCAATGGAAGGCAGACAATGGTGTATCTGACAAGGGATTTAGTTCGCTTCTGAAAATAATGAAGAATAAGCTTCCAAAGGATAACGAATTGCCCGGCAGTACGTACGAAGCAATGAAGGTTCTATGCCCTCTAGGATTGGAGGCGCAGAAGATACATGCATGCCCTAATGACTGCATCCTCTACCGCGGTGCGTACGAGGATTTGAACGCATGCTCGGTATGCGGTGCCTTGCGGTATAAGATCAGAAGAGATGACCCTGGTGATGTTGAGGGCCAGCGCACCGGGAAAAGGGTTCCTGCCAAGGTGATGTGGTATGCTCCTATAATACCACGGTTGAAACGTCTGTTCAGAAACAAAAAGCATGCCGAGTTGATGCAATGGCACAAAAAGACCGTAAGAAAGACGGGAAGTTGAGAGCACCCGCTGACGGGTCGCAGTGGAGAAAGATCGAGAGAAAGTGGAGCGACTTTACAAGTGACCCGAGGAACGTATGGTTTGGTTTAAGTGCAGATGGTGTTAATCCTTTTGGGGAGCAGAGCAGCAAGCATAGCACATGGCCTGTGACTCTATGTATGTATAACCTTCCTCCTTGGTTGTGCATGAAGCGTAAGTTCATTATGATGCCAGTGCTCATCCAAGGCCCTAAGCAACCCGGCAATGACATTGATGTGTACCTAAGGCCATTAGTTGATGAACTTTTACAGCTATGGCATGGAAGAGGTGTACGTGTGTGGGATGAGCATGCACAAGAGGAATTTGACCTACGAGCATTGCTGTTTGTAACCATCAACGATTGGCCTGCTCTCAGTAACCTTTCAGGACAGACAAACAAGGGATACCACGCATGCACACACTGTTTAGATGACACCGACAGTATATATTTGGACAAATGCAGGAAGAATGTGTACCTGGGGCATCGTCGATTTCTTCCGACCAACCATCAATGTCGAAAGAAAGGAAAGCATTTCAAAGGTGAGGCAGATCACCGGAAGAAGCCCGCCCTCCGTACTGGTGATCACATACTTGATATGGTCAATGATTTACAAGTAATATTTGGAAAGGGTCCTGGCGGAGTATCTGTTCCGACTGACGATGCGGGACGCGCACCCATGTGGAAGAAGAAATCTATATTTTGGGACCTACCCTATTGGAAAGACCTAGAGGTCCGCTCTGCAATCGACGTGATGCACGTGACGAAGAATCTCTGCGTGAACTTGCTAGGCTTCTTGGGAGTGTATGGGAAGACAAAAGATACACCGGAGGCACGAGAGGAACAGCAACGTGTGCATGAAAAAGACGGCATGCATCCAAAGCAGTATGAAGGTCCTGCCAGCTACGCTCTTACCAAAGAAGAGAAGGAAATCTTCTTTGAATGCCTGCTCAGTATGAAGGTCCGTCTAGCTTCTCGTCGAATATAAAGGGAATAATAAATATGGCAGAGAAAAAGTTCCAGAACCTAAAGTCTCATGACTGCCACGTGATTATGATGCAACTGCTTCCGGTTGCATTGAGGGGGCTTCTACCTGAAAACGTTCGATTAGCCATTGTGAAGCTATGTTCATTCCTCAATGCAATCTCTCAGAAGGTGATCGATCCAGAAATCCTGCCAAGGTTAAGGAGTGATTTGGTGCAATGTCTTGTTAGTTTCGAGTTGGTGTTCCCACCGTCCTTCTTCAATATCATGACGCACGTCCTAGTTCATCTAGTCGACGAGATTGTCGTTCTGGGCCCTGTATTTCTACACAATATGTTCCCCTTTGAGAGGTTCATGGGAGTCTTAAAGAAATATGTTCGTAACCGCGCTAGGCCAGAAGCAAGCATCTCCATGGGCCATCAAACAGAGGATGTCATTGGGTTTTGTGTTGACTTCATTCCTGACCTTAAGAAGATTGGTCTCCCTCAATCACGGTATGAGGGGAGACTGACTGGAAAAGGCACGCTAGGAGCGGACTCAATAATATGTAGGGACGGGCATTCTTGGTCTCAAGCACACTACACAGTTCTACAGAATTCTACCTTGGTGACCCCGTATGTCGATGAACACAAGAATATTCTGCGCTCCAAACACCCGGAGCAGTGTGACGACTGGATTACATATGAACACATCAGGACTTTCGGCAGTTGGTTGCAAACACGTCTCATGGGTGACAACACTGTTTCTGATGAGTTGTACTCGTTGGCCAGGGGACCATCTTCGACTGTATTGACTTACAAAGGGTACGAGATAAATGGGAATACATTTTACACGATCGCCCAAGATCAAAAGAGCACCAACCAAAACAGCGGTGTCCGCTTTGATGCAGCAACCAATAGGGGAAAGGACACATATTATGGTTACATAGTGGACATATGGGAACTTGACTATGGACATGATTTCAAGGTCCCTTTGTTTCAGTGCAAATGGGTTAATCTGTCAGGAGGCGGGGTACAGGAAGACCCACAGTACGGAATGACAACAGTGGATCTGAACAATCTTGGGTACACAGACGAACCATTCGCCCTAGCCAATGATGTGGCGCAGGTTTTCTATGTGAAGGACATGTCTACCAAACCGAGAAAAAGAAAAGATAAGGAAGCGAATACATCATACGATGAGCCAAAGCGCCACATAGTTCTTTCAGGAAAAAGAGACATCGTGGGATTGGAGGGCAAGACAGAAATGTCTGAAGATTATGAAAAGTTTCATGAAATTCCTCCCTTCAAAGTCAAGGCTGACCCAAGCACCCTCTTGAACGATGAAGATTATCCATGGTTACGGCGCAATAAGCAAAGGACACAAGCGAAGAAAAAGTGAAGACTTTCTCTCCACAACTATATCATTGCAGTTACATGTGAAGAAATGAAATGCCTTTTGTAACAGATGAGTTTTCGTATGAAACCCTAATACTTCGAAAGAGATTGTCCGTTTTGTACACGAAGTGCATCCAATTTTTGCCGTAACCCTCTCAACTCTTTATAACCTTGGGCGGTGAAGGTCGTACCAATTCAGGGATGTGGGTGGGTGAAATTATGTGAAATTATGATGTCATGCCAAATTATGATGTCCGGAGTTAAAATAAGTTATTAAAAATGGAGAGGCGCAATGCTCACCTACACGTTGCTTAGCTTCAGGCCTTGAGAAACTGCAGATATATAGCTCCGTGCAGTTTACACCATTTCCTCAAGGCCTGAAGCTAACGTGCAGGTGAGCATTGCGCCTCTCGCTTCATCGTCTCTGCACTCAGGGGTTATAAACCGCTGCGAGTCCCTCTCGCTTGGTGAGGTGGGACTAAATTTTAGCCACTCCCAGGACCAAGGTCGTACCAATCAGGAAGAAGTACACGGATCGTGTGTTTCTTTCAAGCGCTTGTGAGCTGTTGGATCAGCACTATAACTAGTCCCGGTTCGTGCTAGCAACCGGGACTAAAGAGGCACACGACCCTATATATAACCCACCTCTCGGACATGTTCGACACTTAGTATGCAGGGGAAACCGTGTGTTTTGTTGATCTATCTAGAAATCCTTTAGTTCATCGACCGAATACAAATCATTCGGATTCCCTGCATACGGTCCGACGGTACATTTCATATGCGGGCACTCACGAGCCACCGTCGGGCTGTATGCAGGGGAAACCGTGTGTTTTGTTGATCTATCTAGAAATCCTTTAGTTCATCGACCGAATACAAATCATTCGGATTCCCTACATACGGTCCGACGGTGCATTTCATGCGGGCACTCACGAGCCACCGTCGGGCTATTTGCAGGGGAAACCGTGTGTTTTGTTGATCTATCTAGAAATCCTTTAGTTCATCGACCGAATACAAATCATTCGGATTCCCTGCATACGGTCTGACGGTGCATTTCATATGAGGGCACTCACGAGCCACCGTCGGGCTGCAACACATGAGTTTTCGTCCGAAACCCTGATACTTCGAAAGAGATTGTCCGTTTTGTACACGAAGTGCATCCAGTTTTTGCCGTAACCCTCTCAACTTTTTAGCACATGCTATGTGGGTGAAATGATCATACCATGCCAACTTTCAACCTTTTCAGAGTTCATTTGAAGTGCTTTTGAATTTCAAGGTTATTTAGCTCAAAAAATCAGTAAGTGCATGAAAAATACCAATTGAAGTCAGAAAGGGTTGAAAATTGATGATGTGGCTTTGAATGGTGAATTTTGAACACACAAAAAGTATGGAGTTAAAATAAGTTCAAAAAAATGAAATCCTTTTGTAACACATGAGTTTTCGTCCGAAACCCTGATACTTCGGAAGAGATTGTCCGTTTTGTACACGAAGTGCATCCAGTTTTTTCCGTAACCCTCTCAACTTTTTAGCACATGCTATTTGGGTGAAATGATTATACCATGCCAACTTTCAACCTTTTCAGACTTCATTTGAAGTGCTTTTTAATTTCTTTCAAAACATCGTGGGAGTGGAGTTCAAAAAATAATCAACTAAAAAGCTTTTATAAACCTCTAGTATTTTTGAAACTATAATTATATAAAAATTATGCAACTAAAATTATCAAAGTATTTTTTGTTCAAAACATTAATAGCAAAAAGAATTTTCGTAAAGAATTTTTTTTGTTAGAAACTTTAATAGCAAACTAAAATAACCAAATCTGTTTTTGATTAAAACAGACATTGAAAATAACCTAAAACTTATCTAATTGAATATAATGATAAAACACAGTAACATTAAATAGCAGGAAAAAGAATCACTCAAAAATCTATTTTTTTAGTAAAGTTATTCACAAACTTGTGATTCACACGAATTTCAAAAAATTCTAATTTAAACTATTCAAATTTGAAAACTAAAGGCACTAACAGAAATTTTATAATTTTTGTGACCTAAAAGCAAAAGGAATCACTGAAAAACTGTAAGTATTTAGCTGTAAGTAGAAACAAAAAAAATAAAGCAAAAAAGAAAAAAAATAAAACATCCAACCGCACCGCGGCTGTGCCAGGCGCAGGCCATTGGTCCCGGTTGGTGCAACCAACCGGGACCAATGCCCCCTTTGGTCCCGGTTGGTGCCACCAACCGGGACCAAAGGTCCCTGTTTCCCGCCCTTTGGGCTGACGAAAAGAGACCTTTGGTCCCGATTGGTGGCACCAACCGGGACCAAAGGGAGGCATTGGTCCCGGTTGGTTCCACCAACCGGGACTAAAGGCTTTGCTATATAAGCCAACACTTAGGAATTTTTCCCCAAATTCTCACATCTCCCCCGACGCCGCCCGGCTGCTCCTCGTCGCTGTCGCCGTCGCCGCCCGCTCCTCGTCGCCGTCGCCCTCTCCCATCGTCGCTGTCGCCGTCGCCCTCTCCCATCGTCGCTGTCGCCGTCGCCGCCGAGCCCCGTCACCGCCCGCTCCTCGTCGCCGTCGCCCTCTCCCATCGCCGACCCCAGTGAGCACCCCGTCTTCCCCCGAGCCCTCGCCGTCGAGCCCTCCTCCCCGTCTCCGCGCGCGTGCCCCCCCGAGCCCGCCGTCCTCGTCGCCGGCCTCGTCGCCGGCCTCAAGCCATCGCCGCGCCCCCCCAGTGAGCCCCCTTTCCCATGGTCCCCTGCTCCCCGTCGCCGCGTGCCCCCGAGCACACCTCGTCGCCGGCCTCAAGCCATCTGCCACTGCTCCATGGTCGCCGGCAGCCCCCGTTGCTATGTTTTTTATGAGATGTATATTTTCATGTGGAGATAGATGATGATGTTGATAGATAGATAAATGATTTTGTTGATATATATATATAGTTCATTATGTTAGATAATTTGATGAAATGATGATATATATAGATAATATGATGATATATATATGATGCTCTGTTGGAAACAATTAATTTTTCTGTTGTTGATATGATGATATATATATATATATGATATGATGATATATATATATATAGATGAGATGTATGTTCATGTGGAGATGAGATAGATAGATAAATGGTCATGTGGAGATGAGATGTATGTTCATGTAGAGATGAGATAGATGTATGTCCTCGTCGCCGACCTTGTCGGACATGACGACATGAGGGGGAGCGTCGTTGTTGTCTACCCCCTCCCTGATAACTTCAACATGAGGGGGGACGTCGGACATGACATGAGGGGTGAGCGTCGTTGTCGTCTACCCCCTCCCCGATAACTTCGACATGAGGGGGGACGTCAGACATGACATGAGGGGTGAGCGTCGTTGCCTTGGTTTTCTTGAATCCTTTGACACTAGACAACGTGACATATAGAAGGGTAGATGAGATCAGGAAAAATATGGACCATTTTCTGCACATTCAGAATCGCGCCATTTTGTTAAATCCCTTAAAGGTTAAGAGAATCCCTTGTTTGACATTCATGAGAGAGGCGGTCCGGACGTCGGACATTCATGAGAGAGGTGGTCCGGACGTCGGACATTCATGTTTGTATATTAATTGCCATGTTGTAATATTTACAGAAACTATGGATCCAAGAGACTTGGAACAAGAACAGTTGTTGGGGGACATAATCCACGACGGACGTGATAGCTTGTCGTATCTCAACGACACCGATGGTCTGGAAGGAGAGGTTGATGGCTCCGGTGATCGAACAATGGAGGAGGAAGGACATGATCATGATGGCTCCGGTGACCGAATGCCGGAGGAAGAAGGAGACCATGATGACGGCTCCGGTGACCGAACGGAGGAGGGAGCTGTTGCAAAGTCCGGCGAGGTATATATATTAATTAAGCCCGTGCTAACTAGCTAATTGATGCATTAATTGTTTTGGTATGTACATATATTAATTAACTCTTCTTTCTTCTTTTATAGCCCTCCGGATCGAGCCAAACTTCGGTAACGAGACGAGGCCCGAAGAAGAGGTTGCGCAAGGAAGAAAGGTTCACGATCACAACACTCGCGCAGGATGGCCATCAGATTGAACCCAAGCGGACCAAGGACGCATTTTCTGCTCAGTGCGGAGCTATTGTTAGGGACTACATCCCGATCAGCATCAAGCAATGGAATAAGCCTAAGGACGGCGCCCCTGATGGTGATTATGTCACCGATAGACAGAAAGATGATCTTTGGACCGCACTGAAGGCAAATTTCACCCTACCGCCAGAGGAGGATCCGAATAAGCCAGTTATAGAGCCACTGGTCAAGGCATGTGCTCTTAAGAAGATGGCAGATCTATTCAGGAGGTGGAAGAATGAGTTGAAATCAAAGTTTGTCGACAAAGGGAAGACTCCAGAATTCACCGGCCGATTTGAGAAGATAGGTGATCACTGGCCCGCATTTGTGGCCTACAAGACATCGGACAAGAGTAAACAAATGTCAGAGACAAACAAGATCAATGCTGCAAAGAACCAGTATCACCATCACACGGGGTCAGGTGGCTACCTCAAAGCCCGACCGTTGTGGGACAAAGCTGAGAATGACCTGCTTGCTAAAAACGTCGTACCACAGACATTGAACTGGCCAGACCGTTCAAGGACTTGGTTCTTCGGGGTTGGGGGAACTTTGGACCCTGAAACAGGGAAGTGCCGTTGGACGAACGAGCAACTTGCAATACCCATGAACAAGCTTCAGGAGTATATCACCGCAGCGCAGGAAGGGACGTTCATTCCCGACAGAGAGAAGGACGAGCTGACTGAGGCCCTAGGGAATGCTGAGCACCCTAGACGAACACGAGGCACACCAGGCTCCGTTCCGTGGAAGGTTGGGTTTCCCGACGCAGGCGGTTACAGAAGCCGGGAGAGAAAGAGGAAAGCGGAGCTGAGCGAAATTCAGAAGCTGAATGAAAGACTACAAAAGCTAGAGGAAGCTGAGAGCCAGCGAGCTGTCGGCCAACCATCTCAGCGGCACGAAGCTACCCCAGAAGCTACCCCGCCATCTCAGCGGAGAAGCAGCGTCGCTTCCACGGAGCCCGTTCAGCCTGACTTCACGGCTCCTATCTACCCCGTGGATACTATCACGGAGGCTCAACATTGCGAGCTCATGACAAAATGGCGGAACCTCACTTTGAAGGCGGCTGTCGGCTCTGTTGCACCTCCTCAACCCAACGGAACTTTTCACTGCTCACCGATTCCACATGGCTATGCTGTTGTGATGGTGGATGAAGTAATTGAGGGATTTGAGGAGCTCGAGCTTGACTGGCCTACATGTGAAGGAGAGAATAAGCTGGCTCGTACTCTGAGGAGTACATGTCTATGGCAGAAGGAGTACATCAAGCTTCCAAACTGGACGCCTCCGCCTCCTCCGCCTCCTCCTCCTCCTCAGGCGAATCAGGGCTCTCCGCCTCCTCCTCCTCCTCCTCCTCCGGCGAGTGATCAGGGCACACCGCCTCCTTCTCCGGCTCCTCCGACGCGTGAGGGCACTCCGCCTCCTCCTTCGCCTACTCTGGCACGTCGGAGCAGTACGCCTCCTCCTCAGCCTCGTCGGCAACGGCAGAAGACAGACGCCGCCGCTCCGGCTCCTCCGGCGCGTCGGAGCACTCCGCCTCCTGCTCCGCCTCGTAAGCAACGACGGAAGAGAGACGCCGCCGCTCCGGCGGCTAGCAGTACAAGAAGAGGCGGGAGGGAATACAGATACGGTCCATCTCTCAAGCCTCTGGAAAAGTTACCATATGAGAGGACCGAGTCTAAAAACGAGGAGATATGTCAGGCCGAATTGACGGCCCATTTTGCAAAGAAAACTCCAGCTCCGAAGGAGAAGCTAGATCCGGTGAAAGTGATGCGCACTATCAATGCCCTGAAGCGACCACCACCGCCTCCGCCGGATTCCAACTTTGACCGCTGTGTTAAAAAGACATATCAAGACGCGCGGCGGTCGGGAAGTACTTCCAGTGATGCAAGGTTAGCAAAACGAAGAAGTGGGAAAAAAATTCCCCAGCTCGGCGAACATGCGAACCAATCGTGCCCCCCGCTCAAGGTGTCTAGCGACATCGTCTCTAATCATCCGGGGATGGTGCCCGGTACCAATCCTGGTGATTACCTGAGCGATGATGTACAGTTTGAGCCGTTGGAGGTGGACGAATTCAGTTACCGGTACGGGCGGCCTCTCGTCAAACCTGATCATCCTCCTCTAACAACGATGATGCGAACATTGCATGAATGGTACATGAAAACCTGCCGCGAGTCAGGGAGGGATTCTTTGACGCTGAAGATTAAAGAGGAGCACGACCTTGTTGGAATGGATCAGTTGAATGTTGAATTTGAGGAGATATTCCAGTTATACAATCAAAAGGCCATCGACAAAACAATCGTGACTTGCTACTGTCTGTAAGTACTACTTCTGTAATTAAGTCTCTCTCTATATATAGCTCAGCTCTTTCATTGCATGTATATATAATTATCCTCACTATATTATGCAGATTGAAGATCGTCGAATGCAGAAAAGCACAAATGTATGACATTGGGTTCATTAACCCAGATATCATACATGAGTATACGGTTAAAAACAATGTCACAGAAACCGAGGACAACTTGCTACAATCGTTGCTTAAAAATCAAAACAAAGGGACAATACTCTTTCCTTACAACTTCAAGTGAGTGTTACTGTCTTGTGCATATTCGGTTTCCCTTATTACTCGAGGTTATAGTAATGTAATTGATGAGTTATGCATGCGTGCGCAGCTTCCACTTTATTCTGCTAGAGATTAAGCTTGAGCGGGGAGTAGTAATCGTCTTAGACTCGAAACGAAAAGATCCCCAGGAATATGCGGGCATGACTGAAATGCTCCAGAAGTAAGTTCAATCGATCATTATCGCATCATATCAGCAACTTTGTTCATTTCCTGATATCAAGTAATTATTTTCTTTGTCTGGCAGGGTTTGGAAAGAGTTCACCGTAATTGTTCCGGCACTGCCGAGGGAGCTGCGATTTACACACCCGAAAGTAAGTACTACTAGCTAGTTCCGCGCATCTCCCATTGATTCTAGTTCCATCAATACCATTTATCATCCTTGATTATCAGTTTGATTGAACTCTATTTCTCGTAAAGTGCTTGTGGCAGGAAAAAGGGAATAATTTTTGTGGATACTACGTTTGCGAGTTCATCTACAACGCGACTACCCCTAAGCGGGGCTACTCTGAAAAACAATTTCAAGTGCGTAAGCAATAATATTCACAATTTTATTTTATTACCATGATTTGTGTTGAGTTTCATTCATATATATGTATTGACCCCCTTCTTCAAATTAGACGTGGCAGATGTGGGATGAACTCCTACCACATGATCGCATACGAGCAATTCAAGAAGAATTGGCGGGATTCTTTCTTGACCACGTCATAAATAAAGCCGGAGAATACCATCTGGAATTTGAAATTAAATGTTAGGGATTGTAAGAGATCTTATATTGTACATATGTAGCTAGTAGCGACGGATAGATATACGAAAACTTGTTGTTCGACCAATCTCTCGGAGAAAGAGAGGTCGATCACTTCTCTGTGTATATGTTCATGACGATCTTGTGTACTTAATGGTTCCTTCATTTGCTTACTAGCTAGCGTGTCGAGTTCTCTCTATAGTAGCTAGCGTCGATCAAGCACGGAGAAAGAGATGACACTTCTCTCTATTAACTAGCTAACACAATATGAAACACCTCAATTAACCCTACAAACCCCCTAACCCCCCCTTTCAAAAAAAAAACAAAAACCCCGGTGCCTTTTGGTCCCGGTTGGTGTTGCCAACCGGGACTAAAGGTCCTGCCTTTTTGTCCCGGTTGGTGTTACCAACCGGGACTAAAGGTCCTCCTGCCTGGGCTCCCAGCACCGGCCACGTGGAGGGCCTTTAGTCCCGGTTCGTAAGCCAACCGGGACTAAAGGTTTTGGGCTTTAGTCCCGACCCTTTAGTCCCGGTTCCGGAACCGGGACAAAAGGCCCTTACGAACCGGGACAAATGGGGGTTTTCCTACTAGTGTATTCAGCTTGGCAGCCTTACGTCACTTAACAAACTAGATCTTTCGTCAAACAAACTTACTGGGAAAATTTCCTGATACTCTGTCCAAATGCCGGAACATACAAACCATGCAAATGGCCAAACTTTTCAGTACAATATTGAGAGTAAAATGTACAGAACCATCACAATCGTGTCACACAATGCAAAAAAACCACACTATATAAAATATTGCATTTTGCACCGCACCAAAAAATTGGCAGTCGCCAAAAACACTGATGATAGATGTTATGCGTTTGGATGACATCACTAATCGGCCGGGCCCACCCGTCACGCTGATCTGACAAAAAATATTACACCTAAGCAAATTGATTTGGTCTTCTTCTTCTCCCTCTCTTTTTGAAGCATTTTATCAAACACGTTTAGGAATACAAATCGAGCAGCAGCAGCCTCACGTACTCCACCACCACCGCCTCCTCCTCCCAGGCCTCGGCATCCCGCTCATAGGCGCACATGCACTGGAGGGCCGCGCACACCTCTGTCATCGGAGCACAAGAATACGACCAGCTGCCACTGCTTCAGCCGGCCCTCCGGCGCACCGCCACCTGGAGCCCGATTCACCGCGGCCCCTCCCCCTTACGTAGCTCCTTCCTCCTCCCTTCCCCATGCATCCCCTTACTCCCTCTTCCAGTCGGCCACGCGCCTGCAGGTACCTTGCTCGTTAGTTCACGCCCTCTCTTCCTTTCCTCGAATCCAAGTTAACGCTCATTCCAACCCCATGCAGGTCTACGATGTTTTCCCTGTCGAGGGTGCTCACGAGGAGGCCCTTCACCTCCGCGGCTGTTGCTGCCTCGACTTCAATGGTGAGGAAGGCTCGGAACCCCCTCGAGGAGTTATTCGAGGTTGAGGGGCGCACGACGACAAGTTCGAGGGGTTGGGGTGCTTGCGATCCAGATCTGAGAAAACGAGGAACGATGAAGAAGAAGACTAAGTCCAATTTGCCTAAGTCGCATTTTTTTTCTGCCACCTCAACCTGACGGATGGGCTTGGCCGATGAGTGACGTTATCCAAACACTTAGCATCTATCATCAGTGTTTTTTGTCACTATTAATTTACTTTGTAAAGTAGTTGTTTTTTGCATCGTGTGACACGATTGGAGTAGGAGCTAAAGGTAAACTTTGTACTCCGTAAAGCGGGTGCCAGAAGCACCAAGCTTGACATGTACTCCCTCTGTACCACAATACTTGTAGCGGGGGGAACTTGTACTAGTTCTCTCCAACAACAAGTATTTAGGTACAGAGGGAGTAGTAATTTATATATTCTCAAAGATTCTTATTGTTGTCGTACTATTTCATTTCGTTCGAGAGTAGTCTCATCAGCAATACATAATTAAGAAGCTGAGAGAGCTAGTGAGCTTAACTAGCAGCCAGACTAGCTGCTAGTTGGCCGTCCCTGCTGCTGCTGAAGCAGAGGAAGTAGGAGTAGCTAGTGAGTAGGAGCACTGCTGCACAGCGATCTGGTCGACGGCGAGCGTGTCGCTAGGGAATGGACAGGAGCCGGCGTGGTTACCCACTTGCCCTACAGCGGCGCGCATGACGCCGGCAGAGACACCCTCGACGTCGGCGCAGTTCCACGACACCTTCCTCTCCTTGGTCATCTCGGCTGTGACGTTGGTCATGCAGATCCCCTTGAAGGGCGCTGACACATACCTGACAGGTGTTCAAGATTGGCAAATCATTTCATCTAACAGACACAAACAGTGTCTGTTCAAGGGTCAAAGATCTGTTGAGATAACACAGGGACAGACAAACAGCCCCAAGCCATGCCTGGGACAAAACCGACCAACAGAAGCTTCTCATATCAAAAGACTGTTAGGAATAATCTTGAGTTTAATTAGTGTTAGCAAGGGGCACGTTGATGGGCAATAAGCCACGGCGGCGACTACGCCAGAGCGTGTGCGTGCGTGAGCTGGGCGTGTCGGGTACGGTCCGTGGCCGTGCGTGCGTGTGAGTGTCTGGGCATAGTCCGACCTGTGTATGGCGTGTGTGTGCGTGCGTGTGATGCACGGGGGTGTCCGTGCGGGTGTACACCGTGCGTGTGTACACCGTGCGTGTGTGTAGGCCTAGTCAGTTGGCGAGCGAAGCGGTCGGGAGGAGCTGGTCTGTTGCGGGCTCGCCGCGACCCAGACGTGTTCGTGCATGTAGTGGGCGCGGCCAGAGCGGGCGGGACCGAGTGCTCCGAGTGGGGGAGAACGTGGGTTCGTGCCCAGGCGTGTCCCTGGTATAAAGCCCCTCGTATGTGCGTTGTAACTGGTGTGGGTTTTGAGTTCGTGCTCATGGATTGCCGTTCGGGCGGCGGGCGTACGTGCGCCGGAAAAACCACCTTGTCCCCTGTGTCTTTCTTCTTCCTCCTGTGATCCTGTCTTCTTCTTCCTCGTGTCGTTCGAGCGCAGCAGAGGGAGAAGAGAGTGCTACAGAGAGAGAGAGAGAGAGCTGGGGCAAAGGGGCACGGTTCCAACAATTGGCATCAGAGCGACCAGGTTCGGGGGTGCCGTGGCGTGCGGTGGCATCCGCGGCGAGCACGGCGAACATGGAGGCCGCGGCTGCGGCGCACGCGTGGCACTGAGACGCAGCACGGCGGCGCACGGAGCTGCGGGCCCGCAGCGAGTGGCGCTCGACGGGGCATAGCGCAGTGGAGTGTGGCGGTAGCCGCATCGGCGGTGGTACGCGACAGCGGACGGTGAGGTGGCCGCGTTGCACGGCGTCTGCGGCAGCTCGTGCTGGAGGCACACGATGGCCTCGGGCGGCAGCAACCATGGCGACGTCGACGTCGGGCCGGCACTCCTCTAGGCCATGGCTTAGGGGGTGAATGATGGGCAATAAGCCACGGCGGCGACTACGACCAGAGCGTGTGCGTGCGCGAGCTGGGCGTGTCGGGTACGGTCCGTGGCCGTGCGTGCGTGTGAGTGTCTGGGCATAGTCCGACCTATGTATGGCGTGTGTGTGCGTGCGTGTGATGCACGGGGGTGTCCGTGCGGGTGTACACCGTGCGTGTGTGTAGGCCTAGTCAGTTGGCGAGCGAAGCGGCCGGGAGGAGCTGGTCTGTTGCGGGCTCGCCGCGACCCAGACGTGTTCGTGCATGTAGTGGGTGCGGCCAGAGCGGGCGGGACCGAGTGCTCCGAGTGGGGGAGAACGTGGGTTCGTGCCCAGGCGTGTCCCTGGTATAAAGCCCCTCGTATGTGCGTTGTAACTGGTGTGGGTTTTGAGTTCGTGCTCAAGGATTGCCGTTCGGGCGGCGGGCTTACGTATGCCGGAAAAACCACCTTGTCCCCTGTGTCTTTCTTCTTCCTCCTGTGATCCTGTCTTCTTCTTCCTCGTGTCGTTCGAGTGCAGCAGAGGGAGAAGAGAGTGCTACAGAGAGAGAGAGAGAGCTGGGGCAAAGGGGCTCGGTTCCAACACACGTGTTGTGGTTCGCTTGCATGCAGTGGCTACGATTAGCAGCTAGCTGAGTTTGGATAGTAGATGTGGTCTGATAGTACAAGATGTAATCAAGGTTAGGACATTGTGTCTGTGTATGAGTTCTATTAGGAGTCATACACGTATTGTGTTAGTACTACTAGTTTGAGTTCAGTTGGTAGTCGTACGTACTTGGTTTTGTACGTGTGTCCGGGTAGTATTAGAATTGCTGTACGAGTAGGTTTCAGTCGTATTGGGTCATGACTTGGTGTACACAAGGCTGCGTGACTTTTATGTATCAAGTTGAGGGAGAAAAGGAGAAATAAAGAAAAAATAAGGGCACAACAAGGGTCTTCTGTTTTTTGAGAAGAACTCCAGATTATATTGAAAATAAGTAGTTTTTTGATCGTGCGTGTTCATCATGTTTTGATGTGATTGATCCATGGGCGAGTCTAACACAGGCACTACATGGTTACATCTAAAATGAACACTATTAGCAAGAATTTACCTGTCATGTATTGCATCCGGATCCAGATAAAGCTTCCTGAAGCCATATAAATAGACGAGAACATGCAGGGAGCAGACATCAAGCATAAGTGCAAGCAAGCAACCAAGAAAGCTCACGGTCACAGATACCTCCTTCACCACCATGGGCGAGAGAGTCTGTGCCAGCGATCTCGTCGGAGTCTACAAGTGCGAAAGGCGAACCGGAGCAAACACCTGGGAGCCCGCCTTTAAGTGCCAAGTGCCCAACTGGCGCTCATGTGCATTCTCGCGTGGGCCAGCCCATGAACACCACCTTTCCTGCCTGAACGCTCGCTCGTTCCATTTCGTTCGTGCGGTCATCCACAATTCGCTCTCTCGGTTGACCAAGTTCTAAGCAGTTCACATGTTAACCGGATGAGGTGGACCGTTTGACCAATAGACTTTTTCAAAAAAAGAATAAAAAATGGAAATTTTCATCAGATTGAATAAGTTCACAACTTCGGAAGGTTCAAAAAAATGTTCCAAAATTCATTTTGAGAAAATTTATAAATTTAGGAAAAGTTTGTGAAATTTAGAAAAAAGGATAATTGAAAAAAGTTCAAAACTTTAAAAGTTCGTAGTTTTATTTTTTTTCCAAAAATTAGAAAAAATCACGAATGAGAAATAATTTCACAAAAAAAAACTTCTCAAGAATTAAAACAATCATTATTTGAAAAAATTCACAAAATTTATAAAAGTTCACAAATTTGAGAAAACAATTCATGTATTTGACAAAAAAAGAAAAAAGAAAAAAAGGAAGCCAAAAAGGAAGAAACCAAAACAAATACCGAAAGAAACTGGAAAACCAACAACGCATAGACACTTGTTGGGAAGCTTCCTGAAGCTTCCCAAAACCGAGGGGCTTCTAAAAAAAAACTTAAATAACTCTGTATTTGACACATAGGGACCATAAGAAAAACACTAAACAAACAGACGGGCGTACCCACACATATCGTACCACTCGAGCGGGCCACAATGAGACGAATTCAACTGCGAGGGGGAGGGCTTGGGCGTTTACTCTTTCTGTTTAGATTTGTTTTTTTTATTACTTTTATTACATACATTTTTAAAATTGTATAAATATTTGTAAAAATAAGGTTTAAAAAATTGCAAATGTTTTACAATTCATGGAGATTTTTATAACTTGAGAAGACATTTGAAAAACTCGTTATGAGGTTTGCCTCAGTGCAGCCCTCCTAAAAAAGTTTACAGATTTTGATGCAGCTTAAAGATGGAGGTTAGACGATACCACTTTAATTAAAAATACCATTAGATTTGTTCTTGTCTCTTGTCTGATGCATCGGGAGAATATTTATTATAATTAGTTGATTGTGACCGTACGAGAACAGCGTTTTAATTAAATTTAAGATTCGTGTAAACTTTTAGGGGATGTACCGAAGCAAAACGCGTTATTAATATGTTTTTTAATTTTCAATTTGGTTGAATTTCTCGTTAGCGCAATCCTACTGCACTTTTGTAGATGTTCATAAATAAAGTCTCGTCGAAGACGATAAAGGTTGAGGTAACAAAGCCATGGGGGCACAAAGCACATTGCCTCACCCATCCCACCATGACGACCACTTGGGAAATATCACTGGAGGTAGAACTTCACGTAACGTAGTTGATCTTCTTGCCTTAACAAATTTATCGTTTCATTCACACCTTGAAGGCTCCCAAGCAGACCTAAAAAGGCACATGCACCCTCCAAACGTAATTAGAACTGGACATCCATAAATTTCGAAATTCGGATTTTAAGCATGGCAACCCGAACGTTTTTATGGCAAATTTAGTTGACGCGAGCTGCTAAGTTTAGTTGGTGAACAAGACAATTTTGTCACAGTTCTTTTTTATCAGAAAATTGTCATGTTTACCAACTAAATTTGCCACCTCGCGTCAACTAAAGTTGCCATGAAAAACGTTCGGATTACCATGTTTAAAATCCGAACGTTCGGGATTTATCATTTCCGTTAGAATTTGGGTTGCTTGGTGATGAGTCTATTGTTTGGGCTTCAAAGGATAATTTCCTTCACGCATTTTTTTATGAAAAAAAAAACTTCTGATCTACTCCCTCTGTTCCTAAATATAAGTCTTTTTAGAGATTTCATTATTGGACTACATACGGATGTATATAGACATATTTTAGAGTGTAGATTCACTCATTTTGCTCCGTATGTAGTCGGAAATCCGTTTCGGCTCTCGGGTCCAGATGCTCCCGCAATCTGGACCACAAGCCAGCCTCGCGATTCCCCCACAGCCTGGTATTCAATCTCTTATTTCAATTTAAAAGTACGTTCACTGGCCCACCAGTTGTAAGGCCCAGCGACGGCGGGTGGACGCCGCTAGTGTACAGATGCCACCAGACGGACCTGGGCCACCCTCCCGGCAGAACATGACCAAACGCCGGCCGTCCCCTACAGATATCTCTCCCCTCACCTCACAGGACTCGATTCCCCCTCCGAGCCCCACACCGTCTCCTTCCTCGGCAAGATTTAGTTCATCCACCGTTGACCCTTATTCCTCCACCTCTCCCATCTCTGCGGCAATGGAGTCCTCCTCCTCTGCCATCAAAAACCGGCCGACGCCGCCGCCCCTTCTGCCGCGCAAAAATCATCACCGCCGTATGCGGCCCGTGTGGATCCAAGCCTGGGCATTGGTACTACAAGTGCTGCCTAAAAGATGTCAGTTCTTCCTCCCCTCGACCAGCTTCTTATTCTTCATAATACATTGACATTTGCTCATAGTGACTGTCTTTTTTGCAATTTTTCATCCAGGCCGGAAGATGTTAGTTCTACGAGTGGCAGGAGGGGTACGAGATGTACCTACTTGCTAACCAAGGTGTAGAAGTCACCGACGACAAAGAACTTACAGAGCTCAAGGCTGGGGAGCAGGGGTTACCGATGGCACCTCCTGCCACAGTTAACAGTGAATCTAATGCCATATCCTAGAAGGGAGGGGCGTTCTGCCGAGGACAGGGTGCAAATGCTCAATCACACTGAACACTGAATCCTCTGCCACCGTGGGGATGGATCTGCGATGAGCAGGTCGAGAGTTTCGAGTGGGTTCTTCCAGAGTTTGTTAGAATGATGTGAGGCAAACCTTCTATGACAATTCTGATAGGTAATCCATAATTCTTGCTGTGATTTTTTTACTCCTTTCATTTCATTGTTTATGGTGATAAATGCTTGTTCACTTCTGCTGCCATGTATGTCCAGGTGAGGACGATGGAGGTTGTGATCAAGAATATACCGCCATCGACAACCTATCGCTGGTGCAAATGGCATGTGCTCTTCGTGTACCCAAGGTCCAAGGACATCCATTACCTGCAACCAGAACAATGATACGAGGGTATAGGTTACAAGAAAGTGAGTATGGCAAAAACAAAACAAAATCAAATATATAAAAGCCGTACTTTCAGTATGTGGCAACTGGGCATTCCACATGCTCCAACAGCCAGCACTCACCCTCAAATTTATCACCATCGTCCAACGTCCTCACTTAATAGATAACACTTGCCAATTTCTCCAGCTTCTCAGCTCGAGTGTGTTTTGCCCTGTACAACTTCTTTTCTAGTTCTTCCATTCGGTATACATGTGAGCTGCCCTGTACACTTTGTCTTCTTGGCATTAAGCCTACTTTTCCATGCTCCCACGAATAAAGATTGTAAAAATTGCAGTCCTCTCAAAGAGAGTCGAATGTCAGCCCAATAGTAGGTTCGACGACATGCTTACCCAACTTATCAGCATATGCCCGAATTGTCTGCTCTAGCACGCCAGTCCTCTGCAGACATTGCTGCCTGTCCGGCGGATGCTTCCCCACTCTAAATCTTGCATGCAACAGGGAACAAGGTCCAAACCACATTTAAAAAACCAACCCACAGATGTCCTGACTGGATCTGAAATTTTACAGTACTGTCAACACTCGCCTGAATTTTTTAAAAAGGATGTGCTACCTAAGTTCATGCTTTTTAGGTACAAAAACTTCTGAGCAAAACCCTAACCCTGGTTGTTCTGGCATAGCTGACCGAGTTGGATGAGACCACAAGTCCACAACCCGCACACCCTTCACTGCCACCCAACCAAATTTCATAGAACTTATTGGACCAAATTTACAATTCTAGTCTCATATATCACCAATTAGCTCGCTCCTGGGCCCATGTACACGAAGCAGAGCGAGTTCCGAGCTGAATTCCACAAGGTTGTCAACCACATGCTGACAATTGATGAGCTCGAAGAGGCGTGGAAGATGTTGGTAGAGAAGTACAACCTGCAGAGCCATACGCACATGTCCCAGGTGTATGGTATTAGAAACAAATGGGCGAAACCTTATTTTAATTGTGTTTTCTGTGCAAAGATGAGAAGCACCCACTGGAGTGAGAGCGCTAACAGTATGTTAAGGTCTTATGCCCCCCCGGGATGTCCACTGCACATGTTTGTGAGGCATTCCATGCGCCTCCAATTTGCAAGGGATGCAGATGAGAGTTATGAAGAAAAGCACAACAAAACTGTGAGTGCCCAATTCCTGACTTTGCATTTAGCCCTTCAATTCATGAGACAGAACCAGTCTAACATGGAATTGGGTTATTCCCGTTGCAGGCCGGCGTTGTGGTGAAGTCTAATATGTCGATAGAGAGACACGCAAGCAAGATTTACACACGTGCAATGTTCGAGCAGCTTGGTGAGCTGCTGTACCAAGCTCACATGTACCGAATTGAAGAGCTGGATAGGGGTAAGTTGTATAGAGTGACACACACCCAGGCAGAGAGATGAGAGAAGTGAACACGGGTTATATACGAATTGAAGATACTGGACGATGGTGCCTTGTTCGAGTGTGAGTGTGGCCTCTTTGAGCACATGGGCATGCCATGCTGCCATATGCTGAGGTTATAACTAAACTGTATGTTTTCACCAATACGGTATCTAATATGATTCCATATGATTTGCTGATTCGAGTGTGATGCAGGTTATGGATGTTCTTCGGTACACAGAGATCCCACATAATTTGATCCTGAAGAAGTGGACAAGGGATGCGAGGGATGTTCTGCCGCCTCATCTGCAAATATATCAGTGAGACCATGCTGGTAGCAGGACAATGACCCATCGGCACGCTACTCTGTATGTGCACGCCATGGAGTTGGTCCGTCTCGGCGATGCATCCCGCACAAGCTTATGAGAAATGGATGAAAATAATTAGGGATGGGATCGCTGCTCTCGCTGAATATGAAGATCAGAGAGATGGTTTAGAGCTGGAAGACAAGCCTGCACTAGCATGTACTGCAGCGGCAAAATGCAATGAAGTTGTGCCCGCTGCTGCGATGGCGGACAAGAAATGCATGTAGATACTCTGGCTGGGCTGGAAGCACCTGAAAAGAGAAGGAAGGCAGGGCATCCGACGAACAGCCGTGAGAAAAAAACCTGTCCGAAGAGAGGTGACTTGCTGAAGAAACCAAGGAACGAGGCTAAATGCAACAATTGTGGCGTCGCCGTTCACAGGATGAATACTTGCACAAATGCAGCGGCAGTTAAGCTTCAGACTGTGCCTTGTTAACTTTGACGGTTCAGTCTTGTAAGGGAATTTTTTGTTAGTCAGAGTTGTTTGTTTTTCCCATGGGGCTGTAGGTGTAGTGTTTCTCTTGGAGCATGTCGTGGAACCAGGGGTGAGAACATTCCTGTGATGTTGATCGTAGGGTTTTCCAGTAGATGTTGCAATTTTTTTTTTTTTTGATAGAGAGTTGGACACTGCCCAATGGGCACATGGAGCCATTGCATCTGTGTGTGGATATTGGGGGTCTTGCTGTGCGGGTCCCAACTGTTTGCATACAGTATATGTATCTTCCAAACGCCAACACACCTAAATCGACTGACTTTTCGAAAAGTTTCAGAGTTTTCTGCACATACATGCAAGAAGAACTACTTGTCAACTTGCCAGGCCAAGCCGGAGGTGAGGGCGCCTGAGCTGGGCCAGCTGATGGAGGGCGCCATCTTCACTGCTTCTGCCTCGCCCTTGATTCTGAACATTGCTAACTGATGGAGGGACGCCCACTCCATGCTACAACGCTAGTTTCCCAGAAATATCCCCAATGAAGCCTCTGCCCATTATAAAGACTTGGGGCTTGCTTCAAATTTCGAAATTCAAAATGAATAAGACACACTTGTCACACCAACACGCCTGTCAGCTCGCTCCCAACGCTCCCCCCTCCCACCATACAGGGGGCCATGACAAACGGTCGTGGCCGTGAAACGCAAACACCTGTACCACGCGTCCAGAGTACAGGTGCGTCAGGGCAGTTAACTAGCAGACATCCGTCCACTCTCCCGTCTCCCCCAGCCTGTACGTACACGCTGCGAGGACAGGGTATACTACATTATATATTACCGTATTCCAATGACAGTGACTTGTGGCACAGATCCCGATGCATAACTGTGGGGCTGAGATTTCGGGTCCATCTGGACCCGAGAGCCAAAACGCCCCTCCCGTATGTAGTCCCCTATTGGAATGTCTAAAAAGACTTATATTTAGGAACGGAGGGAGTATTCATCAAACATCATGGCAGTACAAAGAAATTCTAATATATTAAACCCACAAATTAATAAATTCAACGTAGAAAGAAATTCGAATATATTAAACTTCTGATCAGTTTGCTTTATACTTTTCTGATATATTAAACGCATGTAGGATAACACACACGCGGAAATATCTACTTGGGATAGATCAGAGGAGTCGCCGCAGTCGTTAGCGAAAAGTAGAAAAGTATAACGCCGGTTGAAAAGTATATGTGTATAGCCGGCCGGACCAGTGTGCGATTTGAACTTTTGAAGGCTGTCCAGCTCAAGCAACGACAACAGTAATGGTGGGCGACGGGAGGTGAAAGACTGAAAGGTAAGGGTTGACGGACTCCAGGTCTTCGCTGCAAGTTTGTATTTATAATTTATTTTTTGAGGTGAAGATGATATGCAAGTGTTGTGTGTGGACGTGAGGCTGCTGTGAGTGTCTTTTTAAACCCCTGGGGCATCATCCAGCTCACTCACGCACGCTTCACAGCGCTCATATATACCGGGAAAAGAAGAGAAGGCTGCCTTCGTACGTATTGTGAGCTCCGGCGAGAAGAAACGGTACTTGTGTTTCCTCTCCTCTCCATACTACCAGTATTATTCACCGAGTAGTATGTCTTTCTTTTTCTTTTTTGTGGGTGTAAAATGAGTTCTAATATCATTTGTTTATAGCGGAGTAGTAATTCTGAGCAGTCCACAAAGTAGCTCCATATTCACGTGATGGCTAAGCCGTTAGCAAACTTCTGCCGTGGATCGAGGCCGTGATCTGGCCGTAATTTAATTCCACATACTTCTCCACATAAAATGAATCATATTACTTATTTATTAATTTGTTTTCGTGGGTAAAACTTTTGATGCATCATATATTCATCTTCACAGCAGTAAAAAAAAATCAAAAGTAACACGTCACTACCGGAATTGACGCCGACGCCGACGGCCTTATCTATGCCGACGGCCACCGTCGGCATAGACGGAGGTATGCCGACGGCCTAGAGCCAGCCGTCGGCGTACCCGGCCGTCGGCATACCTCCGTCTATGCCGACGGTGGCCGTCGGCATAGGGAGACCGTCGGCATATCTCTGACTATGCCGACAGTGGCCGTCGGCGTAGCCCGACCATCGGCATATGTGTGGGCCCGGACGCCCCGGTTTTAACAGCCGGTTGACGCCGTCATACGTATGCCGACGGCCCTAACGTCGGCCGTCGGCATACCTATCTGCCGCCACATCAGCGATCTGCGGCACCGTGGGCCCGGAGCTATGCCGACGGTTATGCCGTCGGCATATCTCCGGCCCCACGGTGCCGCGGATCGCTGACGTGGCAGGGAGCTATGCCGACGGCTATGCCGTCGGCATATCTACGTTCATTTTTTTTTATTTTTTTTTTTTTTTATAATTTTTTGTTTAAAAAAATTAATTAAATAGAGCTATGCCGACGGCTATGCCGTCGGCATAGCCCGGTCAATTTTACATTTGTTTTCTGTTTTTAGTTTCTGTTTTAAATTGCTTATATCTTTTAAGATATTTGATGTTTTTGAGTGGTTCTTTTTGCATTAGATTCAAAATTTTGTCTAGTTTCTGTTTGTGCCATTAGTTTTCAAATTTGAATGGTTTGAATTTGAATTTGTTCAAATTTGCTTCAAACCCTAGATTGTGAATAACTTGAGTTTACAAATAGTTTTTAATTTAATTCTTTTTACTCCTAGTCACGTGTTAGATTGTTGTCACAGTAAGATTTATTTGGTTATTTTTAGAATAATTTAAATTAGGATTTTAATTTTAGGGTCATTTAGCTCAAAAAAAATCATTAAATGCATGAAAAATAGCAAATGAAGTTAGGAAGGGTTGAAATTTGAGGATGTGGCTTTGAATGGTGCATATTGAATGCACAAAAAGTCTGGAGTTGAAATAAGTTAAAAAAAATGAAATGCCTTTGTAACAGACGAGTTTTCGTCCGAAAGCTTGATACTTCGAATCAGATGGTCCAGTTTGTACACGAAGTGCATCCAGTTTTTGTCGTAACCCTCTCAACTTTTTAGCACAAGCTATGTGGGTGAAATGATGATACCATGCCAAGTTTTAACCTTTTCAGAGTTCATTTGTAGTGTTTTTCAATTTTAGGGTCATTTAGCTCAAAAAAAATCATTAAATGCATGAAAAATAGCAAATGAAGTTAGAAATGGTTGAAATTTGAGGCTGTGGCTTTGAATGGTGCATATTGAATGCACAAAAAGTCTGGAGTTGAAATAAGTTTAAAAAAATGAAATGCCTTTGTAACAGACGAGTTTTCGTCCGAAAGCGTAATACTTCGAATCAGATGGTCCAGTTTGTACACGAAGTGCATCCAGTTTTCGCCGTAACCCTCTCAACTTTTTAGCATAAGCTATGTGGGTGAAATAATGATACCATGCCAAGTTTCAACCTTTTCAGAGTTCATTTGTAGTGCTTTTCAATTTTAGGGTCATTTAGCTCAAAAAAAAATCATTAAATGCATAATTAAGAAGGCCTCAAATGGAAAAGTGCTCAAAGTGAGAAAGTTCCATATCGTCGAAAGGAGAAACTTTGATATTTGGGCCATAGCCATCCGATCTCATCTCTAAGGCCGAAGTTGTGTTCGAAGTACTGAGATTTTGTATCCAGAACACTATTCGGCTGATTAAGCCCCCAAGACGACCTCATATGAGAAAATGTTCTATAGGGATTGTCTTCGTCTCGTCAAATCGGTCGATTTTGATATAAAAATCGTTTAAATCCGAGGTCATATACAAAAGTTAGAGGCATCTGAGTGCGGCTATGTCCCTCCAGAGCGGTAGTACCGCTCCCATAAGCGGAAGTACCGCTTGAGCGGTACTACCGCGCTTCCACTAACGCTCTACTACCGCTTAGAAATTACTTCTGGACCCCCGAGCGTAAGTAGCGCGGCACTTAGCCGTGCCCAAAGCGGTACTACCGCTCGAGCGGTACTACCGTGCCCAGAGCGGTACTACCGCTTATTTCAAATCAAAAAAATAATAATTTTAAAATTTTTCAAAATTAATTTTATTTAAAAATAAATAAATGATGCCATATTTGGATTCCTCACATTTTTCTGATAATAATGGATATATTATTTGTCGAATTTCGATTTACAGATTTAAATATATTAATTATGTCATATTAAATGAATAAATGGCAACAAAAATTAATAAAATAATATTATTACTTATTTTATTTTCATTGAAATTCAATATTATTAGTACTTATTTTGTTTATTTTAATAATTGTTTAGAATTCAAAAAATTAAATCATGTGACATCAAGACCTAACGGTTAACAGGATTGATAGCTTAAGATTGTCAGGAAAACAACAAGTGCAGACTTGAAAACTAGGGGAGATAGAACCTGAAAGTTAAGCGTGCTGGGGCTGGAGTAGTGAGAGGATGGGTGACCGGCCGGGAAGTTAGACGATTTGGAATGAGTGCTGATTAGAGAATAGAGATTAAATTCTGAAGCAACGAGGAGAGGTGATTAGAGATTAAATTGTCAAATAATTCAAAATTGTAATCAGAAAAAAAATTAAAAACAAATCAAAAAATTGAAAAAAAAATTGAATTTTTTTTAAAATTAATTAATTAATTAAATTGAGCTATGCCGACGGCTTAACCGTCGGCATAGCTTCGTCCAATTTTTTTTGTTTTTAACATTTTTGAAAAAAAAATTAAATAACTAAATTAAGCTATGCCGACGGCTTAACCGTCGGCATAGTAATGCCACGTGGCACTCGCTGGTTGGCCGCAGTTTGATGACGGTTTCGTCTGCCGCCGTCAAACGGAAAACTATGCCGACGGGGAAACTATGCCGACGGCCGTACGAACACTGTCGGCATAGGTACCTATGCCGACGGCTTTTCTATGCCGACGGCAGGCCCAGGTACGCCGACGCATACGGTGCCGACGGGGCTATGCCGACGGTGGCCATCGGCATAGGTCTATCCCGACGGGATTTGGACCTATGCCGACGGCTTTGGCCGTCGGCATAGCCAGTAATTCCGGTAGTGCGTCGTCTCAAGATGATATAATCACAAAGCGTTCACGCTCGATCTCCGGATACCAAGACATATGCAATTTAATAAATCCAGTCACACAAAAAGGGTAAAAGCATTTTTAATCGGACCTTCTATTTCGTCCTTATCTTCGTGCGGACGGTCTGGTGATCAAATAGAAGAGAGATAAAATTTCACCGAGCCGAAACACCTGAATTGTCTTCATATGTTCGGGTTGTCACGAAGGGGCTGTTTGGTTTCAGCCCCAGTTTGCCTCGCCAATCGCGGGCCGACCAAAAAATTGGTGAAGGATTCATGCACCCTCGTTTCGCCAATTTCTTGGCGTGAAATCAGTTGGAGGGAGGACAGCCGGGCTGGGCGTGCCAAAAAATAGGAGCTAATCCAAACGGACGCCCACGTCTCTGTCAACGCCAATGTTTTGGCTTGGCAGCTGCGGGCAGCGATCCAAACGGCCCCGAACTCCCAACTCAGCCCATGCGTACTTCGGAGTTCGGACACAATAATACAACGAGTTTACCAAGAACCTTCCATCCTGATGCTTATGTTTTATATTTTGCAGGTAGCAATGGCCTCAGCCCGTCCCAAACGACCCAGAAACCCCGCCATGCTTCTATTATTGGCAGTGCTCCAGCTCTCTTTGGGCGCTAGCAAAATCAACTGCGCAAAGCTCCCTGATAACAACACAGATGTGCTCTGGTTGCAAGCTTTCCGGCATGAGATCACATCTGATCCCTTTGGATGGTTCCGCTCTTGGAACTCCAGCGCCAACCACTGCCTGTGGCCGGGAGTGAGATGCAGCCGAGCACATCCAGGACGCGTGGTGGCGCTCCGACTCATCGGCCTAAACCTGACTGGCCAAATCAGCTCCTCAATTGGGAACCTTACGTTCCTCAGAACTCTCAACCTGTCCACAAATGGATTCTCTGGCCGATTACCTCCTCTGAACCATCTGCAAAAGCTTCAAGTCCTTGACCTGAGCAACAACCGATTGCATGATAGTATCCCAGATGCAATTACCAACTGTTCCAGCTTAAGGAAAATCGACCTCACTACGAACTTCCTAGTAGGCAAAATTCCTCTAAAAGTAAGCCTCCTCTCCAACCTCTCAGTTTTGCGTCTTTCTTCGAATAATCTCACCGGGCTCATCCCGCCGATCCTCGGTAACATGACTAGCATGCGAAGACTTGGCCTTGCGTACAATAATCTGAATGGAAGTATCCCCGATGAGCTTGGGAAACTGACAAATATGTGGAGGTTGAACCTAGGAGGAAATAGGTTGAAAGGTGGATTCCCACGGTGTCTCTTCAACCTTTCTAATTCTGTTCAAATATTAAGCTTGGACTCGAATATGTTAAGCAAGGAACTGCCTCCTAACATGGGAGACGACCTACCAAATCTCCAAGTGCTTGTTTTGAATCACAACATGTTTGAAGGTCAAATTCCGGCTTCACTGGGCAATGCTACATGGCTGCAATGGCTATACTTAGAAAATAACAATTTAACAGGTACGATTGAGGAATGGATTGGGAAGCTAACACAGTTACAAGGTCTTTACCTCCAAGGGAACAACTTCATTGGGCCATTGCCATCATCCCTTGGCCAGCTTACTCAGTTGGAATACCTCAATCTGGCACACAATAAATTTGAAGGCCCTATACCACCCGCCTTAGGGAACTTGAAACAACTCTTGCTTTTAGAACTTAGCCACAACAAGCTTACCGGGAAAATTTCCTGATACACTGTCCAAATGTCAGAACATACAAACTATGCAAATGGCCAAAACTTGAAGTATAAATCTAGGAGAAGAATCAAAAGTCTGAACATAGAGCTAGTCAGCTAGAGTTAAACTTTGGATGTAAACAGGTGTGAGAAACACCAAGCTTGACATGTAATTTATATCAAGCTTGACATGTAATTTATATATACTCCAAGATTGTTATTGTTGTTGTACCGTTTCATTTTGTTTGAGAGTAGTCTCATCAGCAATACATTATAATTGATAACGTGAGTGAACAAGCTTGATTAGCCAGACCAGCACAAAGGTAACTCTCGCTTCCTGGCTGCTCCCGCGGGTGGCCAGGAGCAAACACTAGCCGCCAGCAGCGCCGCACCCGCCACCCACGCCTCCCCTCGTTGCCGCCGGACGGCGTCGCCGGGCAAAGCCCGTGCGGCTCGGCGGCGGCGGGGCCGTCTCCTCCTTCCGCTCGGGGCGGGGCGGCGCGGGCCGTTCCTCTTCGGCGGGAGCTCGGGCGGCGGCTACGCTGGCTCGAGGCCGCGCGGCGAGGCAGCGCAAGGGCGGGACATACGCGCTTCGAGCTTTGCTGGGGCGGATCTGCGCAAGGCGGGGCGTCGCACCCGTCGGCGAGGGCGTGTGGGTGGAGTGGGCTGGATCTGCGAGGGCGCGCGGAGTGGAGCGGGAAGGGGCATGGCAGTGAGGCCATGCTGCGTGGGCGCCGCGGTGAGGTCACGGTCCCGCCGGGCGGGCGTTCGCGCCCTTGCTGGTTGCTGTTGCCGGACGCAAGGGGCGGTGGTGTCGGTG
Source organism: Elymus sibiricus (assembly GCA_039707655.1). Taxonomy (NCBI): domain Eukaryota; kingdom Viridiplantae; phylum Streptophyta; class Magnoliopsida; order Poales; family Poaceae; genus Elymus; species Elymus sibiricus. Next base: position 20,519,083 of record CM077675.1, read on the forward strand.
CAGAGCCACGACCAGCGACCAGGGCATGGGTGGACTGCAGTCGAGCAGACTGCTCGGCGCGGTGTTCCTCCAGAAGGAGGAAGGAGCGCACCGGAAGGAAGGACGGGAGGGGCACCTGGGACATCACAGGGGGAATGACGGAGTGGTACTGACGGTTGAGGCCGCGCAGGAGGTGGAGGACTTGGCGCTTGTCAGTGACCGGCTGCCCCAGGTCCCGGAGTTGGTCGGTAAAGTTCTTCAGCTTGGTGCAGTACTGCATGACGGACATGTCACCACTCGAGCGGGCCACAATGAGACGAATTCAACTGCGAGGGGGAGGGCTTGGGCGTTTACTCTTTCTGTTTAGATTTGTTTTTTTTATTACTTTTATTACATACATTTTTAAAATTGTATAAATATTTGTAAAAATAAGGTTTAAAAAATTGCAAATGTTTTACAATTCATGGAGATTTTTATAATTTGAGAAGACATTTGAAAAACTCGTTATGAGGTTTGCCTCAGTGCAGCCCTCCTAAAAAAGTTTACAGATTTTGATGCAGCTTAAAGATGGAGGTTAGACGATACCACTTTAATTAAAAATACCATTAGATTTGTTCTTGTCTCTTGTCTGATGCATCGGGAGAATATTTATTATAATTAGTTGATTGTGACCGTACGAGAACAGCGTTTTAATTAAATTTAAGATTCGTGTAAACTTTTAGGGGATGTACCGAAGCAAAACGCGTTATTAATATGTTTTTTAATTTTCAATTTGGTTGAATTTCTCGTTAGCGCAATCCTACTGCACTTTTGTAGATGTTCATAAATAAAGTCTCGTCGAAGACGATAAAGGTTGAGGTAACAAAGCCATGGGGGCACAAAGCACATTGCCTCACCCATCCCACCATGACGACCACTTGGGAAATATCACTGGAGGTAGAACTTCACGTAACGTAGTTGATCTTCTTGCCTTAACAAATTTATCGTTTCATTCACACCTTGAAGGCTCCCAAGCAGACCTAAAAAGGCACATGCACCCTCCAAACGTAATTAGAACTGGACATCCATAAATTTCGAAATTCGGATTTTAAGCATGGCAACCCGAACGTTTTTATGGCAAATTTAGTTGACGCGAGCTGCTAAGTTTAGTTGGTGAACAAGACAATTTTGTCACAGTTCTTTTTTATCAGAAAATTGTCATGTTTACCAACTAAATTTGCCACCTCGCGTCAACTAAAGTTGCCATGAAAAACGTTCGGATTACCATGTTTAAAATCCGAACGTTCGGGATTTATCATTTCCGTTAGAATTTGGGTTGCTTGGTGATGAGTCTATTGTTTGGGCTTCAAAGGATAATTTCCTTCACGCATTTTTTTATGAAAAAAAAAACTTCTGATCTACTCCCTCTGTTCCTAAATATAAGTCTTTTTAGAGATTTCATTATTGGACTACATACGGATGTATATAGACATATTTTAGAGTGTAGATTCACTCATTTTGCTCCGTATGTAGTCGGAAATCCGTTTCGGCTCTCGGGTCCAGATGCTCCCGCAATCTGGACCACAAGCCAGCCTCGCGATTCCCCCACAGCCTGGTATTCAATCTCTTATTTCAATTTAAAAGTACGTTCACTGGCCCACCAGTTGTAAGGCCCAGCGACGGCGGGTGGACGCCGCTAGTGTACAGATGCCACCAGACGGACCTGGGCCACCCTCCCGGCAGAACATGACCAAACGCCGGCCGTCCCCTACAGATATCTCTCCCCTCACCTCACAGGACTCGATTCCCCCTCCGAGCCCCACACCGTCTCCTTCCTCGGCAAGATTTAGTTCATCCACCGTTGACCCTTATTCCTCCACCTCTCCCATCTCTGCGGCAATGGAGTCCTCCTCCTCTGCCATCAAAAACCGGCCGACGCCGCCGCCCCTTCTGCCGCGCAAAAATCATCACCGCCGTATGCGGCCCGTGTGGATCCAAGCCTGGGCATTGGTACTACAAGTGCTGCCTAAAAGATGTCAGTTCTTCCTCCCCTCGACCAGCTTCTTATTCTTCATAATACATTGACATTTGCTCATAGTGACTGTCTTTTTTGCAATTTTTCATCCAGGCCGGAAGATGTTAGTTCTACGAGTGGCAGGAGGGGTACGAGATGTACCTACTTGCTAACCAAGGTGTAGAAGTCACCGACGACAAAGAACTTACAGAGCTCAAGGCTGGGGAGCAGGGGTTACCGATGGCACCTCCTGCCACAGTTAACAGTGAATCTAATGCCATATCCTAGAAGGGAGGGGCGTTCTGCCGAGGACAGGGTGCAAATGCTCAATCACACTGAACACTGAATCCTCTGCCACCGTGGGGATGGATCTGCGATGAGCAGGTCGAGAGTTTCGAGTGGGTTCTTCCAGAGTTTGTTAGAATGATGTGAGGCAAACCTTCTATGACAATTCTGATAGGTAATCCATAATTCTTGCTGTGATTTTTTTACTCCTTTCATTTCATTGTTTATGGTGATAAATGCTTGTTCACTTCTGCTGCCATGTATGTCCAGGTGAGGACGATGGAGGTTGTGATCAAGAATATACCGCCATCGACAACCTATCGCTGGTGCAAATGGCATGTGCTCTTCGTGTACCCAAGGTCCAAGGACATCCATTACCTGCAACCAGAACAATGATACGAGGGTATAGGTTACAAGAAAGTGAGTATGGCAAAAACAAAACAAAATCAAATATATAAAAGCCGTACTTTCAGTATGTGGCAACTGGGCATTCCACATGCTCCAACAGCCAGCACTCACCCTCAAATTTATCACCATCGTCCAACGTCCTCACTTAATAGATAACACTTGCCAATTTCTCCAGCTTCTCAGCTCGAGTGTGTTTTGCCCTGTACAACTTCTTTTCTAGTTCTTCCATTCGGTATACATGTGAGCTGCCCTGTACACTTTGTCTTCTTGGCATTAAGCCTACTTTTCCATGCTCCCACGAATAAAGATTGTAAAAATTGCAGTCCTCTCAAAGAGAGTTGAATGTCAGCCCAATAGTAGGTTCGACGACATGCTTACCCAACTTATCAGCATATGCCCGAATTGTCTGCTCTAGCACGCCAGTCCTCTGCAGACATTGCTGCCTGTCCGGCGGATGCTTCCCCACTCTAAATCTTGCATGCAACAGGGAACAAGGTCCAAACCACATTTAAAAAACCAACCCACAGATGTCCTGACTGGATCTGAAATTTTACAGTACTGTCAACACTCGCCTGAATTTTTTAAAAAGGATGTGCTACCTAAGTTCATGCTTTTTAGGTACAAAAACTTCTGAGCAAAACCCTAACCCTGGTTGTTCTGGCATAGCTGACCGAGTTGGATGAGACCACAAGTCCACAACCCGCACACCCTTCACTGCCACCCAACCAAATTTCATAGAACTTATTTGACCAAATTTACAATTCTAGTCTCATATATCACCAATTAGCTCGCTCCTGGGCCCATGTACACGAAGCAGAGCGAGTTCCGAGCTGAATTCCACAAGGTTGTCAACCACATGCTGACAATTGATGAGCTCGAAGAGGCGTGGAAGATGTTGGTAGAGAAGTACAACCTGCAGAGCCATACGCACATGTCCCAGGTGTATGGTATTAGAAACAAATGGGCGAAACCTTATTTTAATTGTGTTTTCTGTGCAAAGATGAGAAGCACCCACTGGAGTGAGAGCGCTAACAGTATGTTAAGGTCTTATGCCCCCCCGGGATGTCCACTGCACATGTTTGTGAGGCATTACATGCGCCTCCAATTTGCAAGGGATGCAGATGAGAGTTATGAAGAAAAGCACAACAAAACTGTGAGTGCCCAATTCCTGACTTTGCATTTAGCCCTTCAATTCATGAGACAGAACCAGTCTAACATGGAATTGGGTTATTCCCGTTGCAGGCCGGCGTTGTGGTGAAGTCTAATATGTCGATAGAGAGACACACAAGCAAGATTTACACACGTGCAATGTTCGAGCAGCTTGGTGAGCTGCTGTACCAAGCTCACATGTACCGAATTGAAGAGCTGGATAGGGGTAAGTTGTATAGAGTGACACACACCCAGGCAGAGAGATGAGAGAAGTGAACACGGGTTATATACGAATTGAAGATACTGGACGATGGTGCCTTGTTCGAGTGTGAGTGTGGCCTCTTTGAGCACATGGGCATGCCATGCTGCCATATGCTGAGGTTATAACTAAACTGTATGTTTTCACCAATACGGTATCTAATATGATTCCATATGATTTGCTGATTCGAGTGTGATGCAGGTTATGGATGTTCTTCGGTACACAGAGATCCCACATAATTTGATCCTGAAGAAGTGGACAAGGGATGCGAGGGATGTTCTGCCGCCTCATCTGCAAATATATCAGTGAGACCATGCTGGTAGCAGGACAATGACCCATCGGCACGCTACTCTGTATGTGCACGCCATGGAGTTGGTCCGTCTCGGCGATGCATCCCGCACAAGCTTATGAGAAATGGATGAAAATAATTAGGGATGGGATCGCTGCTCTCGCTGAATATGAAGATCAGAGAGATGGTTTAGAGCTGGAAGACAAGCCTGCACTAGCATGTACTGCAGCGGCAAAATGCAATGAAGTTGTGCCCGCTGCTGCGATGGCGGACAAGAAATGCATGTAGATACTCTGGCTGGGCTGTAAGCACCTGAAAAGAGAAGGAAGGCAGGGCATCCGACGAACAGCCGTGAGAAAAAAACCTGTCCGAAGAGAGGTGACTTGCTGAAGAAACCAAGGAACGAGGCTAAATGCAACAATTGTGGCGTCGCCGTTCACAGGATGAATACTTGCACAAATGCAGCGGCAGTTAAGCTTCAGACTGTGCCTTGTTAACTTTGACGGTTCAGTCTTGTAAGGGAATTTTTTGTTAGTCAGAGTTGTTTGTTTTTCCCATGGGGCTGTAGGTGTAGTGTTTCTCTTGGAGCATGTCGTGGAACCAGGGGTGAGAACATTCCTGTGATGTTGATCGTAGGGTTTTCCAGTAGATGTTGCAATTTTTTTTTTTTTGATAGAGAGTTGGACACTGCCCAATGGGCACATGGAGCCATTGCATCTGTGTGTGGATATTGGGGGTCTTGCTGTGCGGGTCCCAACTGTTTGCATACAGTATATGTATCTTCCAAACGCCAACACACCTAAATCGACTGACTTTTCGAAAAGTTTCAGAGTTTTCTGCACATACATGCAAGAAGAACTACTTGTCAACTTGCCAGGCCAAGCCGGAGGTGAGGGCGCCTGAGCTGGGCCAGCTGATGGAGGGCGCCATCTTCACTGCTTCTGCCTCGCCCTTGATTCTGAACATTGCTAACTGATGGAGGGACGCCCACTCCATGCTACAACGCTAGTTTCCCAGAAATATCCCCAATGAAGCCTCTGCCCATTATAAAGACTTGGGGCTTGCTTCAAATTTCGAAATTCAAAATGAATAAGACACACTTGTCACACCAACACGCCTGTCAGCTCGCTCCCAACGCTCCCCCCTCCCACCATACAGGGGGCCATGACAAACGGTCGTGGCCGTGAAACGCAAACACCTGTACCACGCGTCCAGAGTACAGGTGCGTCAGGGCAGTTAACTAGCAGACATCCGTCCACTCTCCCGTCTCCCCCAGCCTGTACGTACACGCTGCGAGGACAGGGTATACTACATTATATATTACCGTATTCCAATGACAGTGACTTGTGGCACAGATCCCGATGCATAACTGTGGGGCTGAGATTTCGGGTCCATCTGGACCCGAGAGCCAAAACGCCCCTCCCGTATGTAGTCCCCTATTGGAATGTCTAAAAAGACTTATATTTAGGAACGGAGGGAGTATTCATCAAACATCATGGCAGTACAAAGAAATTCTAATATATTAAACCCACAAATTAATAAATTCAACGTAGAAAGAAATTCGAATATATTAAACTTCTGATCAGTTTGCTTTATACTTTTCTGATATATTAAACGCATGTAGGATAACACACACGCGGAAATATCTACTTGGGATAGATCAGAGGAGTCGCCGCAGTCGTTAGCGAAAAGTAGAAAAGTATAACGCCGGTTGAAAAGTATATGTGTATAGCCGGCCGGACCAGTGTGCGATTTGAAGCAGGGACGAAGCTAGAAAAAAACTTTGATGGGGTCATGTCTATGACAATGGGGTCATCTTCCATAAATGGACAATAATTAGTACTAAAATAATGAAGGATTATCTAATTTCATTGGGGTCAATTGACCCCAATGCTTACATGGGAGCTTCGTCCCTGATTTGAAGGCTGTCCAGCTCAAGCAACGACAACAGTAATGGTGGGCGACGGGAGGTGAAAGACTGAAAGGTAAGGGTTGACGGACTCCAGGTCTTCGCTGCAAGTTTGTATTTATAATTTATTTTTTGAGGTGAAGATGATATGCAAGTGTTGTGTGTGGACGTGAGGCTGCTGTGAGTGTCTTTTTAAACCCCTGGGGCATCATCCAGCTCACTCACGCACGCTTCACAGCGCTCATATATACCGGGAAAAGAAGAGAAGGCTGCCTTCGTACGTATTGTGAGCTCCGGCGAGAAGAAACGGTACTTGTGTTTCCTCTCCTCTCCATACTACCAGTATTATTCACCGAGTAGTATGTCTTTCTTTTTCTTTTTTGTGGGTGTAAAATGAGTTCTAATATCATTTGTTTATAGCGGAGTAGTAATTCTGAGCAGTCCACAAAGTAGCTCCATATTCACGTGATGGCTAAGCCGTTAGCAAACTTCTGCCGTGGATCGAGGCCGTGATCTGGCCGTAATTTAATTCCACATACTTCTCCACATAAAATGAATCATATTACTTATTTATTAATTTGTTTTCGTGGGTAAAACTTTTGATGCATCATATATTCATCTTCACAGCAGTAAAAAAAAATCAAAAGTAACACGTACGTCGTCTCAAGATGATATAATCACAAAGCGTTCACGCTCGATCTCCGGATACCAAGACATATGCAATTTAATAAATCCAGTCACACAAAAAGGGTAAAAGCATTTTTAATCGGACCTTCTATTTCGTCCTTATCTTCGTGCGGACGGTCTGGTGATCAAATAGAAGAGAGATAAAATTTCACCGAGCCGAAACACCTGAATTGTCTTCATATGTTCGGGTTGTCACGAAGGGGCTGTTTGGTTTCAGCCCCAGTTTGCCTCGCCAATCGCGGGCCGACCAAAAAATTGGTGAAGGATTCATGCGCCCTCGTTTCGCCAATTTCTTGGCGTGAAATCAGTTGGAGGGAGGACAGGCGGGCTGGGCGTGCCAAAAAATAGGAGCTAATCCAAACGGACGCCCACGTCTCTGTCAACGCCAATGTTTTGGCTTGGCAGCTGCGGGCAGCGATCCAAACGGCCCCGAACTCCCAACTCAGCCCATGCGTACTTCGGAGTTCGGACACAATAATACAACGAGTTTACCAAGAACCTTCCATCCTGATGCTTATGTTTTATATTTTGCAGGTAGCAATGGCCTCAGCCCGTCCCAAACGACCCAGAAACCCCGCCATGCTTCTATTATTGGCAGTGCTCCAGCTCTCTTTGGGCGCTAGCAAAATCAACTGCGCAAAGCTCCCTGATAACAACACAGATGTGCTCTGGTTGCAAGCTTTCCGGCATGAGATCACATCTGATCCCTTTGGATGGTTCCGCTCTTGGAACTCCAGCGCCAACCACTGCCTGTGGCCGGGAGTGAGATGCAGCCGAGCACATCCAGGACGCGTGGTGGCGCTCCGACTCATCGGCCTAAACCTGACTGGCCAAATCAGCTCCTCAATTGGGAACCTTACGTTCCTCAGAACTCTCAACCTGTCCACAAATGGATTCTCTGGCCGATTACCTCCTCTGAACCATCTGCAAAAGCTTCAAGTCCTTGACCTGAGCAACAACCGATTGCATGATAGTATCCCAGATGCAATTACCAACTGTTCCAGCTTAAGGAAAATCGACCTCACTACGAACTTCCTAGTAGGCAAAATTCCTCTAAAAGTAAGCCTCCTCTCCAACCTCTCAGTTTTGCGTCTTTCTTCGAATAATCTCACCGGGCTCATCCCGCCGATCCTCGGTAACATGACTAGCATGCGAAGACTTGGCCTTGCGTACAATAATCTGAATGGAAGTATCCCCGATGAGCTTGGGAAACTGACAAATATGTGGAGGTTGAACCTAGGAGGAAATAGGTTGAAAGGTGGATTCCCACGGTGTCTCTTCAACCTTTCTAATTCTCTTCAAATATTAAGCTTGGACTCGAATATGTTAAGCAAGGAACTGCCTCCTAACATGGGAGACGACCTACCAAATCTCCAAGTGCTTGTTTTGAATCACAACATGTTTGAAGGTCAAATTCCGGCTTCACTGGGCAATGCTACATGGCTGCAATGGCTATACTTAGAAAATAACAATTTAACAGGTACGATTGAGGAATGGATTGGGAAGCTAACACAGTTACAAGGTCTTTACCTCCAAGGGAACAACTTCATTGGGCCATTGCCATCATCCCTTGGCCAGCTTACTCAGTTGGAATACCTCAATCTGGCACACAATAAATTTGAAGGCCCTATACCACCCGCCTTAGGGAACTTGAAACAACTCTTGCTTTTAGAACTTAGCCACAACAAGCTTACCGGGAAAATTTCCTGATACACTGTCCAAATGTCAGAACATACAAACTATGCAAATGGCCAAAACTTGAAGTATAAATCTAGGAGAAGAATCAAAAGTCTGAACATAGAGCTAGTCAGCTAGAGTTAAACTTTGGATGTAAACAGGTGTGAGAAACACCAAGCTTGACATGTAATTTATATCAAGCTTGACATGTAATTTATATATACTCCAAGATTGTTATTGTTGTTGTACCGTTTCATTTTGTTTGAGAGTAGTCTCATCAGCAATACATTATAATTGATAACGTGAGTGAACAAGCTTGATTAGCCAGACCAGCACAAAGGTAACTCTCGCTTCCTGGATGCTCCCGCGGGTGGCCAGGAGCAAACACTAGCCGCCAGCAGCGCCGCACCCGCCACCCACGCCTCCCCTCGTTGCCACCGGACGGCGTCGCCGGGCAAAGCCCGTGCGGCTCGGCGGCGGCGGGGCCGTCTCCTCCTTCCGCTCGGGGCGGGGCGGCGCGGGCCGTTCCTCTTCGGCGGGAGCTCGGGCGGCGGCTACGCTGGCTCGAGGCGGCGCGGCGAGGCAGCGCAAGGGCGGGACATACGCGCTTCGAGCTTTGCTGGGGCGGATCTGCGCAAGGCGGGGCGTCGCACCCGTCGGCGAGGGCGTGTGGGTGGAGTGGGCTGGATCTGCGAGGGCGCGCGGAGTGGAGCGGGAAGGGGCATGGCAGTGAGGCCATGCTGCGTGGGCGCCGCGGTGAGGTCACGGTCCCGCCGGGCGGGCGTTCGCGCCCTTGCTGGTTGCTGTTGCCGGACGCAAGGGGCGGTGGTGTCGGTGCAGAGCCACGACCAGCGACCAGGGCATGGGTGGACTGCAGTCGAGCAGACTGCTCGGCGCGGTGTTCCTCCAGAAGGAGGAAGGACCGCACCGGAAGGAAGGACGGGAGGGGCACCTGGGACATCACAGGGGGAATGACGGAGTGGTACTGACGGTTGAGGCCGCGCAGGAGGTGGAGGACTTGGCGCTTGTCAGTGACCGGCTGCCCCAGGTCCCGGAGTTGGTCGGTAAAGTTCTTCAGCTTGGTGCAGTACTGCATGACGGACATGTCACCATGGACGGCGGCGTGGTACTCGGCGTCGACGTAGACGGCGCGGGCGAGGTGGTTCTCGCGGAACATGCTGTCGATGGTGGACCACATAGCGATCGACGTGTCTTCGGGCTGCATGACGGCATCGAGGAGCTCCGGTGAGATGGTGGTATAGAGCCAGTGCACGACAACATGGTCGGCCATGAGCCACTCGGGATGGTCGAGACGCGGAAGCGCCTCGGGATCGACATGATCGCAGAGCCCAAATATCCTTATGACCGTGTCGAAGTGGCAGTGCCATTGGGTATAATTGCCAGCGAGGAGGTCCAATGTGACTGGGACATGGCGGCGGATGTCGACGGTTTGAAGGACCGACGAGGGGATGGAGGGAGGAGGAGGCGCCACGGCCACCATGGCCGGCGCAGGCAGAGCAGCGGGTGTTGCTGGGGCGATGGCCACGGTCGTGGTAGCAGGGACGGCTGCACCAGCAACAACAGTAGGAGGTGGTGCTGGGGCGGCAGCCACGGCTGTGGCAGCAGGAGCAGGTGGAACGGTGGCGAGGGGGACAGAAGGAGGGACTGCGTCGCCGTCGACGTGCTCCAGTGCGGCGGAAGCGGGATCGGGAGTATCTGATACCATGTTTGAGAGAGGATTAGGGGGAAACACACCACATTCATTTGCCTCACGAGCAGGGGATTATATGCAGTTTACAGCCCCGCCAGGAGATCATGGGGGAGTTCCACGACCTGGGATCGTGTGCCACTACGACAGAGGGCAGGAAGCACGATCGTATCTCAACTACCAAGCGTATGTGCTACGTACATGTACAGGAGGGAGCACATGCGCTAATGAGTACATGTATAGTCTAACACCAACGTTCTCAAAATTCCAAAAATATTTGTGTTTGAGAAAATGTCCATATTTGAAAAAAAACAGAAAAAAGAAATCCAATTTTCAGAATGCTATTTTTTTCAAAAATGCTTGCATTTTTTCATTTAAAAAATATATCTTAGCAAAATGAATGAAACAATACAATATTATATCTAGATGTCATCTCCGCTGGAATGGGCTGGCCAAGTCGAGGCTCCGCATGTGCGAAACAACAGCAAATTGATGCAAAGAGCTTCGCATAGGCGCTCCCAAGGATCATGCTTCCCCTTTTTAACAAAACACTTACAAACCAACTGACTTGTCACCATCTAAACTTAATAGTGTATAGACTCTATTCATTCGTCTTTATATAAAAATGGAAGAGTCTTTGCCTGATACAAGTTACAAAGACTAATGCTGAAATTAAAATTGGATATGTGCAAATAATTGTAAAATATATTTTCCACTTATATGTATGTAATTATAATTAATTATGATAAGATATCATAAAAGTTATAAAAAATTAATGGTAATAATAATCATGCACAATTTATTAATTGTGTTTGGTCCTAAATAGTGTTTTATTGTGAATGTATATATGTTTGGTCCTAAATATGTTTAATAAAATCGGATAATATAGAAACACAATATTTCCGTCTTCATTCTCAATTATTTTTAATGATTTTTGTTTCAGCAACACGAGCTAAGTCGTCGGATACGAGAGGCCATAGTTAGACGATGCACTACTAAACAAAGTAAACAACCATTTTCATTTATTTATACCGAACTTATATACTTGTTTATGATATATTCTGTAAACATAAAATTTTATTTAATATATTTTCTAGTATACTTAATACAATTAGCAACATGTTAGTTCTTTTTTTAGGGTTTCATGTCAAAAATCAAATACAAACATTACAATGCTATTAAATATTTCAATATAATGTTTGTTATAACTTCGATAATTATCTTAACAAATACACTTGTGCTGAGTTGAAAATGTTAATTTGTAGGAAAAAAATATGTTTCTTTTTCCTATAATATTCTTTGACGTAATGCTAAGAAACTCTTTGGACCAAATCGAATACCCCTTCCATCTAAAGGAAAATAATAATGACAAAATAGCTTTCCTATGGATTAATGTATCATTAGATGTGATATAGTTTATTTCTATGCATTTAGAACTACTTTAATATCCTCAACTATGTTTCTAGATGTCTCAAGAACATATGTGTTTAATGTATATTGTAACACATATTTCTAGAAAATTTTAGTATTAGGTTGACCTTTCTAAGTATAGGGTGTAGAAAGGGGAAATACCCTTTAACTCTCGAGTGTATATATACCTGATATGGCTAAAAACAATACTCCCTCTGATCCAAAATAAGTGTTGTGGTTTTAGTTTATTTTTTTAACTAAAATCAAGACATCCATTTTTACCTGAGGGAGTAGTAATTATAGAAAAAGTATTTTTTTAATAAACTTGGTCTTCTGTTGTACTTGTATACAAAGTTTCACTAGTACAAAACAGGGCTTTCGTCACAGCTCAATCTATACATTAGTCCCGGTTGCATTACGAACCGGGACTAATGTGAGCATTAGTCCCGATTCGAATGGCTAGGGCACCGGTCGGGCATCAGTCCCGGTTCAAATGGGGCCTTTAGTCCCGGTTGGAGACACCAACCGGAACTAAAGGGGTTGAGGCTTTAGTCCCGGTTCTACTATAGCTAGCCTTTTTTTTTTTTTTTTTCTGTTTTTACATTTGTTTTCTGTTTTTAGTTTCTGTTTTAAATTGCTTATATATTTTAGGATATTTGATATTTTTGAGTGATTCTTTTTGAATTAGATTCCAAATTTTGTCTAGTTTCTGTTTGTGCCATTAGTTTTCAAATTTGAATGGTTTAAATTTGAATTTGTTCAAATTTGCTTCAAACCCTAGATTGTGAATAACTTGAGTTTACAAATAGTTTTTAATTTAATTCTTTTTGCTCCTAGTCACGTGTTAGATTGTTTTCACAGTAAGATTTATTTGTTTAATTTTAGAATAATTTAAATTACGATTTTAATTAAAACAATACTGTTTTGCTTATATAGTTGTTTTAGTCATTTAATTGTTGTTTTTTATTAATTTTAGTTAGTTCTTTCTGTAGATTTTAACATGTTGTAGTATGGTGCATATTGAATGCACAAAAAGTCTGGAGTTAAAATAAGTTAAAAAAATGAAATGCCTTTGTAACAGATGGGTTTTCATCCGAAACCTTGATACTTCGAAGGAGATGGTCCAGTTTGTACACGAAGTGCATCCAGTTTTTGCCGTAACCCTCTCAACTTTTTAGCACATGCTATGTGGGTGAAATGATGATACCATGCCAAGTTTCAACATTTTCAGAGTTCATTTGTAGGGCTTTTCAATTTCAGGGTCATAGGGGTTCTGAAATTTTCAAACTCTACCCCCCCTGTGGACCGCCTTTTTTAGGTTTGTAGAAAATAAACAAAAATGATAAAATCTTCAAAAAATACAATCCTTTGAGATGTAGTTAGGTTTTAGTGTCTAGTTGGTATAGAAATTTTGAAATATGAATTTTGACCGTTTCTGCAAAAAAACGGAAAAAATGTAAAACGGCCATAACTTCTGCATACGATGTCGAAAAAAAAGTTTAATATATCAAAAAAAACTAGAGAAAAATTGGGTTTACCCGGTGAAGTTTTCTTAGATTCTCGAAATTCCAAAAGTAAAAAAAGTTATTTCAAAAAGAAGATTTTTTCCTACAAAATCAAAAAAACTAATTTTAAAAATTAATTTTATTTAAAAATAAATAAATGATGTCATATTTGGATTCCTCACATTTTTCTGATAATAATGGATATATTATTTGTTGAATTTCGATTTACAGATTTAAAGATATTAACTATGCCATATTAATTGAATAAATGGCAAAAAATGAATAAAATAATATTATTACTTATTTTATTTTCATTGAAATTCTATATTATTATTACTTATTTTTTTTAATTTAATAATTGTTTGGAATTCAAAAAATTAAATCATGTGACATCAAGACCTAAGTGTTAATAGGATTGATAGCTTACTATTGTCAGGAAAACAACAAGTGCAGACTTGGAAACTAGGGGCGATAGAACCAAGAAGTTAAGCGTGCTCGGGCTGGAGCAGTGAGAGGATGGGTGACCGGCCGGAAAGTTAGACGATTTGGAATGAGTGCTCCACGCTGAAGAAGTGAGGACGGGTGATTAGAGATTAAATTGTCAAATGCCGGATGATTAGAGATTAAATTATCAAATAATTCAAAGATTTGAAAATCGAAATAAAACTTAAAAACAAATAAAAAATAATTCAAAATGTTTTCCCTTTTGTCCCGGTTGGTGTCTCCACCTTTAGTCCCGATTGGTAACACCAACCGGGACTAAAGGTCCTCCCTCCCTCGCCCCAGACAGCGCCACGTGGAGGGCCTTTAGTCCCGGTTTGTAAGCGAACCGGGACTAAAGGTTTTGGGCTTAGTCCCGACCCTTTAGTCCCGGTTCCAAATGGGGGTTCCAGAACCGGGACTAAAGGCCCTTACGAACCGGGACAAATGGGGGTTTTCCTACTAGTGTTTCGCAAGTCAAAATTTCCTATTGACTTTGGGGGAAAAAATCCAGGTTGTGTTCCGAACAAAGGGAAAGAAAACACATGATTAGAGTGAAACAAATGAAATGGAAGAGGAAAGGAAATGCATAAAATAGGAAAAATCTGTAGACTTGCAGAGCAGGCGTTCGGAACGAAGGAAAGGAAAGCACGGGAAATCAACTCACATGGCCCCTCGTAGTGAGTTTAAAACAGGCCCACACCTGGAGCCGGATCTGCATTGTATCTCTCGCTGGGGGGGGGATTTGCCTGGGATCGTGCGCGCGTAAAGACAAATTTGTCGGAAGTCTTTGTCCCACGTGATGACTCCCGCACGCGGGCGGCGAGACGTGCTTGGTTGGTATACGACTACGCGCGCGCGTGGGAGGAGGGCATGCCGCGCACTTGTGTGCAATCCCGCTGATGTGCGCTGCGCTCCTGACGCTGCACCGATCCCGGAACAGATCTTGTCGGACTGCGCGGATCCCCAGGACGATCCTGCAGCAGGATTTGCAGGTCACATAAAATGCCGGAGTGTTTTCTACACCGTTTTGCACTAAAAATGCTCAAATTTTTCACGTTCTCGGAAATCGTTCAAATTTTGCGTGCACTACTGGACTGGTCATGCACACCTCCTGGCCAAATTTGGTGTCGTTCTGAAGATGACCAAAATTTGACCTTGTTCATCGGAGGGCGTTTGGGTAAGAGGGAAGGGTCCGTCTCAAAGGATGTGTTTTTTTGGACATCATCCAAATGGCCCTAATTTTTTTTCTACAGCCTTGTACCAACAAGACAGCCGTCCATGCGAAGTTTCATAGCTTTTCGATGTTGTATGGGTTTTCTAGGGTTTTATCGACGTTAAAACGCTAGAAAACTTACCGTTGGTGGAGCAACCTCCGCTCATTGTCGGAAATCGTTCAAATTTGTCGTGTACTACTGGACTGGTCATGCACACCTCCTGGCCAAGTTTGATGTGATTCTGAAGATGACCAAAAATTTAACCGGTTCACCGGAGGCCGTTTTGGTAGGAGGGAAGGGTCCATCTCAAAGGTGTTTTTTTCGACATCCTTCAAATGAACAAAAAAAATTGTACAGCCTTGTACCAACAAAACAAGCATCCATGCCAAGTTTCATTGTTTTTCGACGTTGTATGGGTTTTCTACGTTTTTATCGATGTTAAAACCCTAGAATACATATCATAGGTGGAGCGACGTCCGCTCATTGTCGACATGCTTCGAATGGTCCGAATTTTTTTTACAGCCTTGTACAAACGTGAGAAGCATACATGCCAAGTTTCATTGTTTTTCTATGTTGTATCAATTTTGTATGATTTTTGCGACGATAAAAGCATACATACTCCGTTCAGTTAGGAGGAAAGGGTCCGTCTCGAAGGACGTTTATTTTCGACATGCTTCAAATGGACCCAAAAAAATTTGTTGTAGATGGTGGCATGCATGTAGTAAACATGATTATCAAAGCAATTTTAACAATAATGAAGTTTACACTGTCCCCCTAACACTAGTAGAAAACAGGGCTTTGGTCCAGGCCTGAAATCCCATTAATCCCGGTTCACTCACGAACCAGGACCCATGGGGGCATCGGTCCCGGTTCGTGAGGCCAGGGCGCCGGCCGGGCCTCGTGTGTCGGTGTCAAATCCGGCATATCTCGTAGTAGGGGTCCTAAGCTAGGCGTCTTGGGGGATAGTACCCAGGTTTGGGCTCTCTTGAAGAGATAATACCCTACGTCCTGCTTTTGATTGTATTGATATGGGGGATAGTACAGAGTACAAGTATCTACCACGAGATTGTAGTAATGAATATGAGATGTAATGTAATGATCTATTGACTAGCCTGGCCTCGGTTTATATATGCACCGTAGGCCTAGGGTTTAGAGGAGTCCTTGTCTTGGGCACCAAGTCTTGTGGAATCCTCCTTGTATTCGGCATCGGCTGCCCGAAGTGGCCCATGCGTGAACCGCCCTGGGGGTCCTTGGCCCGACCCACTGGTCCGGAGACGACGTGGTGAGTACCCCCTAGTCCAGGACACCGTCAGTAGCCCCCTGAACCGGTCTTCAAGTTAGGGACGCTCCTCGGTTCTTCTGAACAGTTCTTCTTCTTCGGTCGTCGGTCTTGAAAACTGGTTCAATAAATCTTCCCATCACTAATCTTGAGGATCGCCGAGGTCAATCCGAAGAGTTCACAAGTCAGGTATCCGAGGAGCCCATTTAAGTTATCGGCCTTTATCAATGCCTTGTAATGTTTACGCCATACTTCGGGGTCGAAGTGTTTCCCGTGTGGCGGTGTTCCCTTGCGTCCGAGCTCCAACGCCGAACTGCATCTGAGGTGTCTTTTTACAGCCGAGCTCCAACGCCGGACTATGTCCGAGCTCCAACGCCGGACTGTATCCGAGGTATCTTTTTGCAGCCGAGCCCCAACGCCGGACTGTGTCCGAGCTCCAACGCCGGACTGTGTTCGAGGTGTATTTTTAGCCGAGCTCCAACGCTGGTCGGCATCCGAGGTGTCATAGACTACCTCGGTCATGAAAAGTTTGGAGGAGTTCAACGGAACATAATGCCGGAAAAGCCCTCTAGGGAGACAACCACTCGCGTCTGAGCTTGATGCCGGACTGCGTCCGAGGTGTCTTTTTTGTAGCCGAAGTCTAATGTTGTTCGGCATCCGAAGTGTCATAGATTACCTCGGTCTTGGAAAGTTTGAAGGACTTCATCCGAGCTTAAATGCCGGAATAGCCTTTTATGGAGCCAGCAATTCACATCCGAGCCTTATGCCGGACTGCTTCTGAGGCGTCTCCGATCTTGAGCTTTATGCCGGACTGCTTCCGAGCTCCAACGCCAGACTGCATTCGAAGTATCTTTTTGCAGCCGGGCTCCAACGCTGATCGGCATCTGAGCGCCAATGACGGGCTGCGTCCGAGGTATCATAAACTACCTTGGACCTTTAAAAAATTAAAGGAATTCATCCGAGCTTAATGTCGGAAATGCTCTCTATGGAGCCAGCCACTTGCACCCGAGCTTTATGCCGGACTGCTTTCGAGGTGGTGCACCACCCCGACCGTGGGCTGATTTTTTGTGGATATTCTTGATTGGTGCAATTTATTCTCTGCCGAGATATATAGCCAGTAGCCCTCAGGGTGTGTGTCGGTCTATAACCCGAGATTCGCCTGAAGGAAAACATAAAACCGCTGATCCCAGTAGCCCCTGAGACTCAGGTCGATTCGCAAAATCGGCCTGAGGATCAACTCCTAGTTCGGCAGCATACTTCGGAACACAAAAGCGGTGTGCACAGACCTTGAGACTCAGGTTGGGTGAGGCCGACCAACCCAAGGATCATAATCTCCTCGGAAACTGGATTGCACTGAAATTTTCTGCATTGAATTGTCAATGCAGTAGCCCCCGAGACTTGGGTTGGGCAATATGGCCGACCCTAGGATCGTATCTCCTCGGGAACTAATTCAACCATCATGTACGTTTTGACAACGCCGAGGTGGAGTTCGGCAGGAAAGATGCCGAACCGTAGTTCGGAAAAGAGTTTCCGATCAAGACCATCGCGCCGAACACCTCAACCAAGAGGATGTCCCGCTTCCTGAAAGGAAAACATAAAATAGTTGAAAGATTTTATAAGCTCAAAAGACCAAAAAACTTGCGTAAAAAACTTTACGTCTAGATTGAATCAAGTTTTTTGATGCCAATACGAAATTGCTCTTAAAATTGTGCTTCCGTCGTGCTTTGACATGACACATCCGATCTCTAGACTTCAAGTGGGTCAGCCTTCGGCTTCAACCTCCCTATCCCGAAGGCGGAATCACTAGTACATAATAGGGCTTTCGTCACAGCTCAATCTGCACATTAGTCCCGGTTGCATTACGAACCGGGACTAATGTGAGCATTAGTCCCGGTTCGAGCGGCGCAGGCATCAGTCCCGGTTCGAACGGGACCTTTAGTCCCGGTTGGAGACACCAACCGGGACTAAAGGGTTTGTGACCGGCTTCGAACGGTGCCAGCCCCTTTAGTCCCGGTTGGTATCTTCAACCGGGACTAAAGCCCCCCCCTTTAGTCCCGGTTGGAGATACCAACCGGGACTGGAAAAAAAAAATTCAAAATTTTTTAAAGGAATTTTTTTTTCAATTTTTTTCCCAGCCCTTTAGTCCCGGTTGGTGTCTCCAACCGGGACTAAAGGTCTATCTTTAGCCCGGTTGGAGATACCAACCGGGACTAAAGGGGGGGCCCCTAATGTAGGGGAACGCGGCACAAAACAAAAAATTTCCGACCTACGCACCAGCCCAGGACCACTATGGAGACTGCATACAAGGTTTGATCTCTTTCATTACCGACTCGTAGCGCAGCGGAAGTAGAGTCGATGACGAACGGCGGTGCAGATCCCCGCAGCTAGGATTTTACAACCTCCCAACCGCGAGGATGTATACCCTCATCTGCCCCGCGGACAGCCCTCCGGGAGGCGGTCGCACAGTCCCCCGGACGGTGTCGCGGACAGCCCTTCGGGAGGACCTCCGAAACTCGGACTGTCACTCAGACAGCCCTTCGGGAGGACCTCCAAAACTCGGACGGTCACACGGACAGCCCTTCGGGAGGCACTCTCGAACTAAGACCGAAACTACGATCTCTCTACAGAGTTGCACACATACGGTATCATCTATCCAGCAGGGCTTCGCCGTCCAGAACTAGTTCCTGCGGAACCCAGACAGCCTTTCGGCTCTACGAAACTATTTCGCTGGGAGGGAGAGAAGAATGCCAGATCATGCATGGCTTTGTGTATGAGAGCAAGAGTGTGAAGATGGCAGCCATCTCCCTTCCTATTTATAGGAAATCCCAAGGGGAATATCCTTTTCTCAAAAGGAATATGCCTTTGGAATATCCCTTTCTCAAAAGGAATATGCCTTTCTCAAAAATATCCAAAAAGTGCTTTCACTATTCACGACGACATTTTTCAGCGTCTGATCGAACTGAAAATATTCATGTGGGCTTAGAACAATTCTAGTACCCACCAAAATAATTTTCAACGCGAGCCAGAACAATTCCGGTTTAGTGATTTCATCTGCGAAAAGCATCTGAAGCGGTTTCGGCAGCTCCGGAACATTTCCGGTTTTCATTCTAGAAAATTCCAAAAAGTTTCCAGAACGATTCTGGCACCCTCCAAGAATTATCAGGCATGTGCCAAGACCAATTTGACTTTATGGTATCCCCTGAAACAACTTTTCCAGTTTCACCGAAACTCATCCGGTGACCTCTCTCTGCGGAACTTTTCCGCTGTCCGAAACTTTTCCGGCGTCCGAAACTTTTTCGGTGTTTTTCTCTCAGACTCCCTGTCTAGTATTCAACAGATAGATGACCCTTAAGCGTGTGACCCTATAGGTTCGGTGAAGCATAGACATGACCCGGAACCCCTTCCGATCAATGATCAACATCGGAGCCGTGGACACCCATATTGATCCCTATACCCACACGAATGAATATTCGAGTGAACCTCCAGTTGCCGTGAGCTATTCCTGTTGCTTCGCGATATGTTACAATAACCCAAGGCGAGACATGTTGGCATCCTCGTGGATCAACACTTGTCCACAATGCCAGTTACCTCGTTGCCGGTATTGTTCTCTTTTCTCGTTCCCGTGTTCCGGCATCCCTGTGATCAAATCACCCTGTGTCTGGCCAGACGATGATGGATACCGTAACACCGAGAGGGCCCAGAGATATCTCTCCATCGTCGGAGGAGCAAATCCCAATCTTGAGCTATCAAGTCCCTTGACATACTTTTCCATGAACCCGTAAGCCGCCGTAATAGCCACCCATTTACGGATGACGTTTAACAAACCCCAAAGTTCATGAAGCAAGCATGAAGAAACTCGACACTCTCATGGTCTAAGGAATTATGCAAACATTAACTATCTCTGTGTTATAAACCATTAACTAATGACGAATGTATCTCATAGCATAACATCAATTCGGGTCGATTCAACACAAGTGTTCTACCAACAATTGTGCCCTCAAAATTGCCGGCATAGTCATGCCCATGATCAGGAAAACAGGATCATCATGCAATACTTGAGCCAGTCATAGAGGCTTGACTAGGAATACTTTTTACCGTTTATTATCCCACACGTGCACATGAGTTTCCCTCCAAGCCTCGTTTTATTTGCAGACTCGAGAATCATTGCAGTTATAGCATGGAACATAAACCTAATTATGAATAGGGAGATAATCAATAACATTTATTATTGCCTCTAGGGCATATCTCCTACAGACTCCCACTTGCACTAGAGTCAATAATCTAGTCAACGCTAATGCTCTTTTCACCTATGGCATACCGGTGTAAAATATGCTTCGCTTGTGGTATAGCCTGATGTCCAACGGATCTGACAACTTCAGCTCCGTGTGTAACATTGCATATCCTCGCGTTTTCACGCTTTCACAAAATTCATATTTTGTGTGGACTTGGCTTTGCATATGTGTGAATCATTGGTCGAAACCTGATTCCTCAGACTGAGCTATGGAGCAACTATCTGCAATAGTGTCCCATAGACCAAAGCCATCTTGGAACCATAATAAGTTCATGAATGAACTATATGATTCAACAACTTCTTTGTCGCTTCTAAAGCGTCAACATACTTAGCCTTTGTTATAGAATTCGCCACGGTATCTTGTTTGGAACAATTTCCAACCACCGTGCCACCATATTTTGTATCACACAAAACCCTCAATTTAAATCGAAAATCACATGGAGCATTGATGAAGACTGTATCGATGTAATCACTTACAACGAGCACTTCATAATCTCTACTTGCGAGAAAACATGTCATCAACACTACTCTTAGCACTTAATGACATCTTTCACTGTTGTCCCATGATCAGTACTTTGATCACTACGGTATCTATACTCGCAACAACTTTGGAGTATTGGACATATCTGTTTGTTTTTACATACCATGGAATACATGATTAATCCAAACACAAGAGTGTGTGGAATCTCCATCATGTATTTTACTCATCAGTGTTTTGGGACACCGAGTCTTGCAAAAACTCTTTCCATGTGACTTCGGCAAGAATCACTCCTTGGCGTTTTAAATGCTAAAAGGTTTTAGCATCTTGTCAATATGTATTCATTGCTTAGCCCCATTAGGTAAATCTATCTCCATAGATCATCATGCCTAATGTTGAGGCTATTTAGCCTAAGCACTTCATTGAAAAACTATTTTCAAATGAAGTCCTAATTCGTGTCAAGAAATTTATTTCCAATTAACAATGTGTTAAGTACACAAGGTTTTTAGAAATACTATTATGCTCCCACTTACTTTCTTGAATCACAAGCATCTTCGATACCCATTTGATGAAGTCAAACCCCATTGACCATTTCATCAAAAACGAAGATTCCAACTCCACTTTGCTCTCTTCTGTCCATCGCTGGAACTCTGAAGCTTGCATACTTACTAGCATCCTCTGGATCCACAAATTACTATGGACTGTATCACATACAAGTCCTAGGTTTTATTTCCATCAGATGGAAATCCTTTTGTCATCCATGTTTCATATCTCATGATTGAAATATGAATTAATTGCTAGTTCAACCCGAACCGACCTCAAGCATCGCTACGGTGAAACAACCTCATCGTAGTCAACTCCTTGAACTTGTTATTTCAACAAGTCGAGCTTTATGGATAAAACATTTTTATTCGTATCAGTTTTTAGTTCCATAAATATTCATTAGACTCTAAGTCTTCCGAAAGGTGTATCAAGATTTTAATCTCGAACCACTTATATGGAAACTATCTCGGATTGTATTTGGCATTTAGCCAATTCCGGAGTCAGGGCCCATCAACGCTTCCTTGTGTATCGTAGGTATACTGTTGTCTAACAACAATATCTCGTATGCGCACCTGAGAGGTTTGCACGAGTTTTTCCTACGCGGTTCAGCTGCAAGTTCGACCGAAGTCCATACATCTCATGTAGAGGCTTCCGTATCAGTCGCAGTAGGAAACGCCGGAATCACTTCCAAGGTTCCTTTCCTTTGACCTGATGATGAAGATACTGGTTATCTCGTCGAGTTGCACTGTCCTCCCACTCACCTTTTGTAAGAACTATTCTCTTTAAAAGCATACCGTTTTGCGGCAAAACCCTTTGCCTCGGTATAGTGGTGGGGGAATACCCAATGACTTGGGATAACCTTACAAAGTAGCACTTGTCTGATTTGGAATAGGTTTGTAACCTTTTACACAAGCCCCATATTCCAAATGTTAAGAAAAGATATAACATGGTTGGGCGTACCATACCATGGCGTCATTTCAACAGACCTGATGGAGCTCTTTTCAGTGAAAAAGCCGCAGTCTCTAAAGCATCACTTTAAAAGGGATAATGGCAATTTTATTTATGTCATCTTTGATCTTACCATGTCATAAATGGTTCGATTACATCTTCACGGACTTTCCACTTGCAGTGGTGTTCCAGGAGGTGCATGTTATGAAACCCCTTTCATAACTCATTAGACATTCGCTAAAGTTGTAACTCAAAAATTCCTTTCTGCAATCGAATTGTAGAAACATAATTTTGTTGTTACAATAACTTCTACTTCATTTTTGAAAACCTTATGAATGAATTCAAAAGATCCAGACTTACGTCTCAACAAGTAAATATCCATATATCTACTTGAGTCATTTCTGAAGATAGACAAATCCACTACTTGCAACAACATTTATTGGACTACACACATCATAATGTATGATCACCAATATGTTCTTTGCTCGTTCCTTATGGCCTGTGAACGGTATTTCAGTCACTTCACTTTTCAGAGGAAAGTTGCAAGTGTCAGATGATTCAAAATCAAACGACTTCAAAATCCATCACAATGGAATTTTCCATGCGGGTTTCTTCAATGTGACCAAATGCAGTGCCAAACTTGTGTGGTATTCTTTTAGTCTTGCGACATTTAGCGTCAGTGTTATGGATGTATCATATTACCATCAATATTCATAGCATACATCCCATCCTGTATGGAAGCATGGCCCTTCATTTTATTCATAACATCGAACATCAAAAGTTCTCTTATGAATAACCTTCTTGCAAAATACCTTATGCAAAGGGCTAGAGTGTATGAAACTCTAAATGAATTATGAAAGTAAATACAGAGGCAATGTATTAATATCAATATTCATAACATACGTCTCATTCATAATGAAAGTATGGCCCTTATGTTATTCATAACACCGAACATCAAAAGTTCTCTTATGAACAACCTTCTTGCAAGATACCTTATGCAAAGGGCTAGAGTGTGAAACTCTAAAATGAATTATGAAAGTAAATACAGAGGCAATGTATTAATATCAATATTCATAACATACGTCTCATTCATAATGAAAGTATGGCCCTTATGTTATTCATAACACCGAACATCAAAAGTTCTCTTATGAACAACCTTCTTGCAAGATACCTTATGCAAAGGGCTAGAGTGTGAAACTCTAAAATGAATTATGAAAGTAAATACAGAGGCAATGTATTAATATCAATATTCATAACATACGTCTCATTCATAATGAAAGTATGGCCCTTATGTTATTCATAAAACCGAACATCAAAAGTTCTCTTATGAACAACCTTCTTGCAAGATACCTTATGCAAAGGGCTAGAGTGTGAAACTCTAAAATGAATTATGAAAGTAAATACATAGGGAATACACCGATGGAAGGCATAGTAACTTTTACTATGTTCCCTATGTGTATCTTAACCTCATTCCTGGCTAGTCTTTCAGGCCATAGTAGTTCTTACATCGAGTTGCAACAGAATGCAATCAAGCGGGTATCTTTGTGATTAAGTCACAATACCCAAGAATTAGTGATTAACATGCTTAACCATAATTCCCAAGAACTATATCTTTGACCAGCCTTCTATACATCAAAAACTTGTATGACATTCATACATGAGCTGGATATTCCAGTCTTCTTTCTTATTTGCCATTATACTTCTAACAGTTTAACTTTTAGTATTTCTCCTACTCTCAGAAGAAGCACCCAACTTAAGAGTGGCGATAGCCCCGGACTTCCTAGGCGTGAAAGTTTCACTAACACCCTTCGGACACTTCCTTTCTCTTTAAGTTGTTGTTTTATTCACCTTTCATCATATGACAGGCGTTCTCCTGGATCCCTCTCTTATCAGTCAAATGCCTAGTAAACAATTTTACTAATAGTTTGCAAACAAACATGGTTTTAGATATCTCATATCTTTCAGCCTTTGTTTGTATCTGAAAATTAATTTTCGTTCCACGAATATCACATAACTATCCCAAAACTTTCGAAGTTCGGGTCTCATGGAAACAAACATATTTCACTTGACCGTAACGGAATTTTAGCTTTTGGATCGAAGGACGAGAGTCATATCATCCATAGCATTAGCGGGAGAATACCGAAAGTATGCGATAGGACAAAGTCCTTCTCGGCACTATTGAGGACAATCCTCACATTACGTTACCAACCGTAAAGTTTTAACCAGATATTTAACAGCTATTCAATTTTAATAGGGAAGGTGACAACGCGAGCCATTATTCTACAACTATTATGCAAATCACACTTTAGACAGTGTTCAAAATTAATTGCACTGAGAATTAAACAAGTTAATTCTATAGTGCGCTCCCACTCAAATCAATATCTCTCATAATTGATTGTGAGTGATACAATATCCGCATTTCAATTCGACGCCATTGACGGATTCATCACTGATGACGTGAATTTCAATCGGTAGGCCAACTTGCCAATCACATCTCTATGTGACTCTTGTTCATCTTTCGATGCGTGTGTTCCGAGCTCATGACTCTCATGCCTGAACGTCAAGACAACCAAGTGATCTCGCTGCGAGGTCTGACCTCACCCGCCTCACACATCCCTAATCGTTCGTACTCATGTGTACATGTCGTACCCCGAAAAGTTAGGTGCCGTGACGGTGCTACACTTGGGAGAACACTAACTACTTGATATTTTGTGAGAGGTCACCCTAATAAAAGCGACTACCGCGCAATCAAGAAGGGTGCATCATAAGGGATAAACATCTCAGGCAATTCATAATAGCATGATATGGTATAGCCCTTTCTGACGGAGAAGTCTTTCATTTCTTCGTCTCCGGCATTCGCGTCGGTGTTCACCTTCGCGAAGATTGCCACCACCTTGTCGATGCACCAGATAATATTGCTATCTCTATAGCTAATAAAATAAGTGCATAAATAAGGTTGACACGCAGGTCATTAAAGTGCAATCATATGGCTCCAGCCATCATGCCGAATCATGACACGTAGGTCATGTTAATTACATCATATAGTCATCTCATACATAATCAAATTAATATGAGACCTGCTATACCACATCATATGCACATGCATACCATCCTGCAAAACCAAGTTAGACGCCTCTAATCGGTTCATGCAAAACATTATTTTACGTGGCTTCTAAGGTTTCGAAACAAACCGAAACTACCAACGTCCATCATCAAGCATGATAATCCAAGTCGCTAGATTAACATTCCAGGGTGTATGAAACACGAGATAATAAAATCTCGAGCCCCATACTAAACTTCGTCATATGCGTGACCCCCGTGCAGATCATATCTGCATTGCCCTTTCGTCTACAAAATTTCATCTTTCTTTTTAACTACGGTGGAATTCAATGAACTGTTAGCACTTCGTTGATCAATCAGGATCGCGGATTGCCAGAACATTGAAACTCCACCATACTGTTATCAAGATCAGAAATATGCAAATTCCAGGGAAGCAACAAGAATATCGGCTAACAGATTTCATCTGCTACCCGCACAAATAATTTTCAGTAATAGATCTCATCTGCTACCTAATTATATTGTGCAACACCCATACATCTCGATGTATTCTAGATCGCAACCTGCATCTACGCATAGCACGGCTCTTGATGCCACTGTAGGGGAACGCGGCAGAAAACAAAAAATTTCCGACCTACGCACCAGCCCAGGACCACTATGGAGACTGCATACAAGGTTTGATCTCTTTCATTACCGACTCGTAGCGCAGCGGAAGTAGAGTCGATGATGAACGGCGGTGCAGATCCCCGCAGCTAGGATTTTACAACCTCCCAACCGCGAGGATGTATTCCCTCATCTGCCCCGCGGACAGCCCTCCGGGAGGCGGTCGCACAGTCCCCCGGACGGTGTCGCGGACAGCCCTTCGGGAGGACCTCCGAAACTCGGACTGTCACTCGGACAGCCCTTCGGGAGGACCTCCAAAACTCGGACGGTCACACGGACAGCCCTTCGGGAGGCACTCTCGAACTAAGACCGAAACTACGATCTCTCTACAGAGTTGCACACATACGGTATCATCTATCCAGCAGGGCTTCGCCGTCCAGAACTAGTTCCTGCGGAACCCAGACAGCCTTTCGGCTCTACGAAACTATTTCGCTGGGAGGGAGAGAAGAATGTCAGATCATGCATGGCTTTGTGTATGAGAGCAAGAGTGTGAAGATGGCAGCCATCTCCCTTCCTATTTATAGGAAATCCCAAAGGGAATATCCTTTTCTCAAAAGGAATATGCCTTTGGAATATCCCTTTCTCAAAAGGAATATGCCTTTCTCAAAAATATCCAAAAAGTGCTTTCACTATTCACGACGACATTTTTCAGCGTCTGATCGAACTGAAAATATTCATGTGGGCTTAGAACAATTCTAGTACCCACCAAAATAATTTTCAACGCGAGCCGGAACAATTCCGGTTTAGTGATTTCATCTGCGAAAAGCATCTGAAGCGGTTTCGGCAGCTCCGGAACATTTCCGGTTTTCATTCCAGAAAATTCCAAAAAATTTCCAAAACGATTCTGGCACCCTCCAAGAATTATCAGGCATGTGCCAAGACCAATTTGACTTTATGGTATCCCCTGAAACAACTTTTCTAGTTTCACCGAAACTCATCCGGTGACCTCTCTCTGCGGAACTTTTCCGCTGTCCGAAACTTTTCCGGCGTCCGAAACTTTTTCGGTGTTTTTCTCTCAGACTCCCTGTCTAGTATTCAACAGATAGATGACCCTTAAGCGTGTGACCCTATAGGTTCGGTGAAGCATAGACATGACCCGGAACCCCTTCCGATCAATGATCAACATCGGAGCCGTGGACACCCATATTGATCCCTATACCCACACGAATGAATATTCGAGTGAACCTCCAGTTGCCGTGAGCTATTCCTGTTGCTTCGCGATATGTTACAATAACCCAAGGTGAGACATGTTGGCATCCTCGTGGATCAACACTTGTCCACAATGCCAGTTACCTCGTTGCCGGTATTGTTTCTTTTCTCGTTCCCGTGTTCCGGCATCCCTGTGATCAAATCACCCTGTGTCTGGCCAGACGATGATGGATACCATAACACCGAGAGGGCCCAGAGATATCTCTCCATCGTCGGAGGAGCAAATCCCAATCTTGAGCTATCAAGTCCCTTGACATACTTTTCCATGAACCCGTAAGCCGCCGTAATAGCCACCCATTTACGGATGACGTTTAACAAACCCCAAAGTTCATGAAGCAAGCATGAAGAAACTCGACACTCTCATGGTCTAAGGAATTATGCAAACATTAACTATCTCTGTGTTATAAACCATTAACTAATGACGAATGTATCTCATAGCATAACATCAATTCGGGTCGATTCAACACAAGTGTTCTGCCAACAATTGTGCCCTCAAAATTGCCGGCATAGTCATGCCCATGATCAGGAAAACAGGATCATCATGCAATACTTGAGCCAGTCATAGAGGCTTGACTAGGAATACTTTTTACCGTTTATTATCCCACACGTGCACATGAGTTTCCCTCCAAGCCTCGTTTTATTTGCAGACTCGAGAATCATTGCAGTTATAGCATGGAACATAAACCTAATTATGAACAGGGAGATAATCAATAACATTTATTATTGCCTCTAGGGCATATCTCCTACACCTAAACCCTAAACCCCTTTACCACATTAATCTTAGAAAAATCATAACTAAATCATTGTAATTCAGAAAAATACAAATAATATATCAAAACGTAGAGAAAAAAAAGATTTCTCCGAAGAAACTTTTGTTTTCCGTTTCGACAATTTTTTAAATCACCAAATTCCAAAGGGAAAATAGAGTTTTTCGACGTTTTAGACGTTTTAGGGTTAGGGGCTAGGGTTTAGATTTCTAAGTTTAGGGTTAGGTTTTAGGGTTTGAACATACAATTTTACTGTTTGTAACAGAGTTTCGGACGTTTTAAGTCCCGGGTATAGGGTTTTCGGACGTTTTAAGTCCCGGGTTTAGTGCTTTTCAATTTCAGGCTAATTTAACTCAAAAAATCATTAAATACATGAAAAATAGCAAATGAAGTCAAAAAGGGTTGAATCTTAAGGATGTGGCTTTGAACGGTTCATATTGAACACACAAAAATTCTGGAGTGGAAATAAGATTAAAAAGATGAAATGTCTTTATAACAGCTGAGTTTTCGTCTGAAACCATGTTACTTCGAAAGAGATGGTCCAGTTTGTACACAAAGTGCATCCAGTTTTTGCCATAACCCTCTAAACTTTTTAGCACCAGATATTTGGGTGAAATGATGATACCATGTCAAGTTTCAACCTTTTCAGAGTTCATTTGTAGTGCTTTTCAATTTCGGGCTAATTTAGCTCAAAAAATCATTAAATGCATGAAAAAATGGCAAATGAACTCAGAAATGGTTGAAATTTGAGGATGTGGCTTTGAATGGTTCATATTGAACACACAAAAATTCTTCAGTTAATATAAGTTTAAAAAAATGAAATGTGGTCAAACTCTGATCAAATAGTGGTCAAACTATGGTCAAACGACTAAATGATTATTGTTCTTCAGAATAATAGTTTCAAACTCAAACGGTGAAGCGTGTGACATCATGGTCACATTTTTCTGATAATAATGGATATATTATTTGTCGAATTTCGATTTACAGATTTAAAGATATTAATTATGCCATATTAAATGAATAAACGACATAATAATAATAATAATATTATTACTTATTTTATTTTCATTGAAATTCAATATTATTATTACTTATTTTATTTTGAACTTTTTGTATTATTTTGGATTTTTGGATTTTTTTTTGTTTTTTGAGAATTTTTTATTTTTTTGAAATTTTTTCCTTTTTTTGAAGTATTTTTTAGTTTTTAAATTAATCATTGTTGTTTGTTAATCATTGTTGTTTATTTTAATAATTGTTCGGAATTCAAAAAATTAAATCATGTGATATCAAGACCTAAGGGTTAACAGGATTGATTGCTTACTATTGTTAGGAAAACAACAAGTGCAGACTTGGAAACTAGGGGCAATAGAACCTGAAAGTTAAGCATGCTGGAGCTGGAGTAGTGAGAGGATGGGTGACCGGCCGAGAAGTTAGACGATTTGGAATGAGTGCTGATTAGAGATTAGAGATTAAATTCTAAAGCAATGAGGAGGGGTGATTAGAGATTAAATTGTCAAATAATTCAAAGATTTGAAAATCAGAAGAAAAAATTTGAAAAAAAAAATTTGAATTTTTTTTTGATCCTTTAGTCCCGGTTGGTGTTACCAACCGGGACTAAAGGCTCCACCTTTAGTCCCGGTTGGTAACCCCAACCGGGACTAAAGGTTCTCCAGCCCACGCACAGAGAGCGGCCACGTGGAGACCCTTCTTTCCCGGTTCGTAAGCGAACCGGGACTAAAGGGGGGGGGGGGCTTTAGTCCCGACCCTTTAGTCCCGGTTCCAGAACCGGGACTAAAGGCCCTCTGGAACCGGGACTAAAGGCCCGTTTTCTACTAGTGAGTGTTTCTCAGGCCAGTTTAGCAAACTAAACGCGAGCGGCTTTAGAGAGAAACCAGACTACCCGGCTATTGATCATACACTTGAGTCGAGAAAGGAGTGGTAGAAAAAGACTTTGCAATGACTAAGAAGAAAACATCTATTATAAAACGGCTCATATTAATTTCAGAGCCCCCAAGTGACTTGGGTAAAAGAATTTTATGTATAATGATTGTATGTACCGAAGTACTTATATAATATCTGTGTTCGCCCGAACTTTGAACGCGTCTTAATCGACCGTCGGCTTCTCCCTCTTCGGCCAAGGGCTGAAAAGTGTTATCTACTCCGCCTACCGAAAATATCGGCGGTGTTTCGGATAACTAGGCAATTAGGCCATGAGGCTGTAACAGACAAACCACGCCCAGGGAACTTATGCTATATTACTTATGTAACGTAAGAAGCATCTTTAAAGAAAATAGTGCCCCCAACGGTACCTTTCTTTGGTCGCTCATGATTACTATGAGACTTGTGCAATGGATTTGTGTACGCGTGAGTTCCGTCGTGTGCCGACCATAGTTGAAAACAATAAGAGCGCTAGCTTTCGGCTTCACCCGTCTGAGGTACGAGTTCGGATGACCCGATCATAACAATCGCAGAGGTGCTCCCTTTACTCCCTAACCGAACAATCGGGAACGTAGGGGTATGCATAGGAGCCAGGCAACCCAGTTTTGCGGAACACTTAAGTCAACATGATGCATATTTTGGCATAATACACGAGCAAGGAAAGAAGCTGTACAATAATAATCACATGCAGAGAGAAAAGGTTTCATAAAGGATGCCCCCAAGTAAACGGGGTATTTGAACTTGTTTGTAACAAACAAAGTTTTGTCAAAGAAAGTTTTTCGCAAACAACTTTTTGTCAAAAAAGTATAGCGCTTGGTCAAACCGAACAAAAAGTAAAATTCTAAAGAGAGCTGAGCACGAAAACGACTTAGCTGGTTAATGTGCTCGGTGCGGTCCGGGGTTGTGGCGGGACAAAGACGTAGTCCTCGACCTGGCTGAGGTCCCAGCCCCCAAGCCCGAGGTAACTGAGCGAAGAGCTCGGGTCGCGAAGTGGCAACGCAGCACGGTTGCTGCGGAGAGGCACAGCCCCCGGTCCAGCCGAGGAGACAGAGTAGTTCGGCAGCGTGACGGCGAAGCCCACAATTATCATGGGAAAAGGAAGTGTTGTTAACAAACAAACTTTTTTGTTTAATATAAATATAATGCTCGGTATAACCGAACAAAAATTTAGAAATTTGAGCATGAAAGCGACTTAGCTGGTAAATGTGCTCGGTGTTGACGACGTAGGCCGAGCTTATAGCGGGTCAAGGTCCCAGCCCCCAAGCCGGTCCCGAGGTGACCGTACGAGGAGTTCGGCACTCCGAAGTAGTGTCACGGCTCGGCCGATGTGGCGAGGCGAAGCCCCTGGTCCAGCTGAGGTGGTGGAGTAGGTCGGCAAGGTGACGCCGGGGTGACCGCATGACGGCAGTCGAAGTCGATTTCCTGCACTCATAAAATAGTCCAAGCCAAAAGTAATAACAAAGAAAGATAATAATATATTTTAAAAAAATTCTTCTACTTAGTTAATTTAAGTGAAGCAAATAAGCAAAGGAATATGGCCTGGGCGCCGAGGTGCCTGAACGAAGAGTTCAGCTTGACGAAGTGGCGACGCTGCACGGTCGATGTGGCGAGATGAAGTCCTCGGTCCAGTTAACATGGCGAAGCTGTGATCGGCGGACGCCGAAGTCTCATGCAGGTCGGATGGTGATGCCGAAGTCTCATGCCAGCCGAGGTGTTGAAGCAGGTCTGCTGGTGACGCCAAAGTCCCCGGAGCAGGTTAATGAAGGGATGCCAAAGCCCCGGTCTAGCCGAGGTGACGGAGCAGGTCGGCTGGTGACGCCGAAGTATTAGGCCAGCCGAGGTGTCGAAGCAGGTCGGCTGGTGGCGCCGAAGTCTCACGCCAGCCGAGCTGTCGAAGCTAGTCGGCTGGTGACACCGAAGTCTCCGGAGCGGGTCGATGAGGAGATGACGAAGCCCCCAGTCTAGCCGAGGTGTCGGGGCAGATCGGTAAGGTGACGCTAGAGCCCCATGCCAGCCGACGTGTCAATGCAGGTCGGCGTGGTGGACGTCAGTTTGAAAAATTAACGGCGCGGCGATGCCGACGCAGGTCGGAATTTTGTGACGAGGTGAGTGCTGGCTTGATGAAGCAACGGAGCGCCCGACCCGTACAACCCGCGGATGACGAGGTTCGCTTTATGATTATTCGGCCCTCGCGATGCCGAACTCTTGGTCGGATGACCGAGACGATGAGAAAATTTCCTTCAAAAAGGACGTCCGACAACCCGTTCATGAAAAAGATGAACTCGGGTTGGATTCGTTTTCGCGCAGAAAACAGATCGGAAAAATTGATGCACTCATCGGACGTTTCCCGGAGTTTGAACGGTCGGATTGAGCTGAAATTTTGAGGGGTGATCGGTATGGGAATTACGCAGCCGATGAACGGTGGGATCTTCCAAATGATGTCCTACCTCGAAGCTGGACACCTCGCCCTAAACTCATCCCGATTCCCGTCCAGATTCGACAGGGCTCCGGTATTTCGTAGATCGCCGAAGATTCCTCCATCGGAATACGACGAAATTTTACAGGGTTATTATAGACTCAATTCCGGTCAGTTCCACCAAAGCAATCGTCAAGGCGATGCTCGAGGAAGCAGGGACGACGAACACGATTCGCTGTCCAGAAAAACTGCACGGTTGCTCGAGGACGATGTGAACATCGAGCCCCCGAGCTCCATGGATGATTTCTTGTGATCTTGATAGAGATCGGAGATGATGACGATGAAAGTATCCGTCCGATCTTGACGATCCGGCACGGAGCACAGTCCTCGGTCCAGCTGAGGTGACCAGTCGAGCCGGCGACGAAGATGCCGACATCGACAACTAAGCTTGGTTCCAACGCGTAGATCGCGCCGGAAACGATCTGAATTCCCATCGCACCGCGGCGACTACCAGTCGGCTCTCAATGAAAGAACCAATGTCGGTGTCAAATCCGGCATATCTCGTAGTAGGGGTCCTAAGCTAGGCGTATTGGGGCGATGGTAACAGGGACACAGGATTTTACCCAGGATCGAGCTCTCTTGAAGAGATAATACCCTACGTCCTGCTTTTGATTGTATTGATACG
This sequence comes from Elymus sibiricus, assembly GCA_039707655.1. Lineage (NCBI taxonomy): Eukaryota > Viridiplantae > Streptophyta > Magnoliopsida > Poales > Poaceae > Elymus > Elymus sibiricus. The sequence continues at coordinate 20,552,312 of CM077675.1, forward strand.
GGGGATAGTACAGAGTACAAGTATCTCCCACGAGATTGTAGTAATGAATATGAGATGTAATGTAATGATCTATTGACTAGCCTGGCCTCGATTTATATATGCACCATAGGCCTAGGGTTTAGAGGAGTCCTTGTCTTGGGCGCCAAGTCTTGTGGAATCCTCCTTGTATTCGGCATTGGCTACCCGAAGTGGCCCATGCGTGAACCGCCCTGGGGGTCCTCGGCCCAACCCACTGGTCGGGAGACGACGTGGGGAGTACACCCTAGTCCAGGACACCGTCATCGTGGGCCATTGGTCCCGGTTCGTCTGACCCCTTTGGTCCCGGTTCCAGACACGAATCGGGACCAATGGGCCTCGCTCCTGGCCCACAACCATTGGTCCCGGTTTGTGGCTGGAACCGGGACCGAATGGTGTCCTTTAGTCCCGGTTCCAGCCACAAACCGGGACCAATGGTTGGCGTATATATACCCCCTGCCCGCGAGCAGAGCAGTATACTGCTCTGTTTTTTTGGCCGGCCGTGGGAGAGCTTTGTGGTGCTCTAGCTCACCTCCTATGCACATGAGGTGTTCGATGAAATGTCCGAGCCACACTTAAGCTTTCTCCTCTCGAAGCTCCTTGTCCAAGCTCTATTTTCCTCAAGATTTGTCTAGGTTTGGCGGTCCGTCCTGTCCCGTCCCCGTCCTCACCGCCGTCGATCGCCCGTGCCCATCTCAGCGCCGGCACCACCGTGGTTAGCCTCTTCTTCTTATGTTCTTTCTAAAAGAAAAAAGTTCTTACTTGTATGATTTAGATAGATACTTGTGTAATTTTCTTACTTTTATTATTGTTTGTTATTATATAGTGCGATGGTTTTGGTATCCGCCTCCGTCGGCCCTCGTCCTGTCTATGATTCGGATGTGGTAAAAATGTATCTTTTATAACTATATGTTTTATTTAGTGTTTATGACAATTATGCCGACCAACGTGACATAGATTTTTTAATCTACGAGGTATGTGAACCGGAAATTCCAACCGACATAGAAATTCTTGTCGAGAAGTTAAATTTGGTTGAAAAAGAAAACAATTACTTGAAAGAAAAATTACAAAGAGTTGAAGAGGAGAAGATGAAATTGGAGTTGAATGTTGCCGATGTCGTCGACGATCACAAGATCAAGATGGATGCAATGCGCTTGAAGATTAGAAAGATTAGAAAATATGCCATTCATACTGAGGCTTGGTATCATTATGCTGTTGGATCAATTGGTACCTTAGTTGCGGTTATGATCGCATTTGTTGTTGCATTTAATTTTTTTACATAGTTTCAATGTATGTTTTAATTAGATGCTCTAGAGAGCTATATGTTGTTCAATAATGAGAACTATATAACGCACGCAGATGAACCGGCAATGGATGTACGGTGACCGACGCACCTTCGAGTATAATAAGGGCCTGCATAATTTTCTCGAAGCGGCTGAGGCAAACAAGCAGAATGTTTTTATGCATTGTCCATGTACTGTCTGTGAGAATACGAAGGCTTTCTCCAACTCTAAAACCCTTCACTTCCACCTGCTTGAGAAGGGTTTTATGCCACACTATAATGTTTGGACCAAGCACGGAGATAGAGGGGTTATGATGGAAGACAACGAAGAAGAAGAGGATGATGACAACTACCCGCCCCCTGAATACGGTGATGCTGCAATGGGGGAAGCTGAAGATCAAGAGGAACCAGACGATGTGCCCGATGATGATCTTCGCCGGGTCATTGTTGATGCACAGAGAGAATGCGAAAGTGAAAGGGAGAAGTTGAAGTTCGATCGCATGTTAGAGGATCACAAAAAAGGGTTGTACCCAAATTGCGAAGATGACAACAGAAAGCTCGGTACCACACTGGAATTGCTGCAATGGAAGGCAGACAATGGTGTATCTGACAAGGGATTTAGTTCGCTACTGAAAATAATGAAGAAGAATCTTCCAAAGGATAACGAATTACCCGGCAGTACGTACGAAGCAAAGAAGGTTCTATGCCCTCTTGGATTGGAGGTGCAGAAGATACATGCATGCCCTAAAGACTGCATCCTCTACCGCGGTGCGTACGAGGATTTGAACGCATGCCCGGTATGCGGTGCATTGCGGTATAAGATCAGAAGAGATGACCCTGGTGATGTTGAGGGCCAGCGCACCGAGAAAAGGGTTCCTGCCAAGGTGATGTGGTATGCTCCTATAATACCACGGTTGAAATGTCTGTTCAGAAACAAAAAGCATGCCGAGTTGATGCAATGGCACTTAAAAGACCGTAAGAAAGACGGGAAGTTGAGAGCACCTGCTGACGGGTCGCGGAGAAAGATCGAGAGAAAGTGGAGCGACTTTACAGATGACCCAAGGAACGTATGGTTTGGTTTAAGTGCAGATGGCGTTAATCCTTTTGGGGATCAGAGCAGCAAGCATAGCACATGGCCTGTGACTCTATGTATGTATAACCTTCCTCCTTGGTTGTGCATGAAGCGGAAGTTCATTATGATGCCAGTGCTCATCCAAGGCCCTAAGCAACCCGGCAATGACATTGATGTGTACCTAAGGCCATTAGTTGATGAACTTTTACAGCTATGGAATGGAAGAGGTGTACGTGTGTGGGATGAGAACGAACAGGAGGAATTTGACCTACATGCGTTGCGGTTTGTAACCATCAACGTTTGGCCTGCTCTTAGTAACCTTTCAGGACAGACAAACAAGCGATACCACGCATGCACACACTGTTTAGATGACACCGACAGTATATATTTGAACAAATGCAGGAAGAATGTGTACTTGGGGCATCGTCGATTTCTTCCGACCAACCATCAATGTCGAAAGAAAGGAAAGCATTTCAAAGGTGAGGCAGATCACCGGAAGAAGCCCGCCCTCCGTACTGGTGAATACATACTTGATATGGTCAATGATTTACAAGTAATCTTTGGAAAGGGTCCTGGCGGACTATCTGTTCCGACTGACGATGCGGGACGCGCACCCATGTGGAAGAAGAAATCTATATTTTGGGACCTACCCCATTGGAAAGACCTAGAGGTCCGCTCTGCAATCGACGTGATGCACGTGACGAAGAATCTTTGCGTGAACCTGCTAGGCTTCTTGGGAGTGTATGGGAAGACAAAAGATACATCGGAGGCACGGGAGGAACAGCAACGTGTGCATGAAAAAGACGGCATGCATCCAAAGCAGTATGAAGGTCCTGCCTGCTACGCTCTTACCAAAGAAGAGAAGGATATCTTCTTTGAATGCCTGCTCACTATGAAGGTCCCGTCTGGCTTCTCGTCAAATATAAAGGGAATAATAAATATGGCAGAGAAAAAGTTCCAGAACCTAAAGTCTCATGACTGCCACGTGATTATGACGCAACTGCTTCCGGTTGCATTGAGGGGGCTTCTACCGGAAAATGTTCGATTAGCCATTGTGAAGCTATGTGCATTCCTCAATGCAATCTCTCAAAAGGTGATCGATCCAGAAATCCTGCCAAGGTTAAGGAGTGATTTGGTGCAATGTCTTGTTAATTTCGAGCTGGTGTTCCCACCATCCTTCTTCAATATCATGACGCACGTCCTAGTTCATCTAGTCGACGAGATTGTCGTTCTGGGCCCTGTATTTCTACACAATATGTTCCCCTTTGAGAGGTTCATGGGAGTCTTAAAGAAATATGTTCGTAACCGCGCTAGGCCAGAAGGAAGCATCTCCATGGGCCATCAAACAGAGGATGGCATTGGTTTTTGTGTTGACTTCATTCCTGACCTTAAGAAGATTGGTCTCCCTCAATCGCGGTATGAGGGGAGACTGAATGGAAAAGGCACGCTAGGAGCGGACTCAATAATATGTAGGGACGGGCATTCTTGGTCTCAAGCACACTACACAGTTCTACATAATTCTACCTTGGTGACCCCGTCTGTCGATGAACACAAGAATATTATGCGCTCCAAACACCCGGAGCAGTGTGACGACTGGATTACATATGAACACATCAGGACTTTCGGCAGTTGGTTGCAAACACGTCTCATGGGTGACAACACTGTTTCTAATGAGCTGTACTCGTTGGCCAGGGGACCATCTTCGACTGTATTGACTTACAAAGGGTACGAGATAAATGGGAATACATTTTACACGATCGCCCAAGATCAAAAGAGCACCAACCAAAACAGCGGTGTCCGCTTTGATGCAGCAACCAAGAGGGGAAAGGACACATATTATGGTTACATAGTGGACATATGGGAACTTGACTATGGACATGATTTCAAGGTCCCTTTGTTTCAGTGCAAATGGGTCAATCTGTCAGGAGGCGGGGTACACGTAGACCCACAGTACGGAATGACAACAGTGGATCTGAACAATCTTGGGTACACAGACGAACCATTCGTCCTAGCCAATGATGTGGCGCAGGTTTTCTATGTGAAGGACATGTCTACCAAATCGAGAAAAAGAAAAGATAAGGAAGGGAATACATCATACGACGAGCCAAAGCGCCACATAGTTTTTTCAGGAAAAAGAGACATTGTGGGATTGGAGGGCAAGACAGACATGTCTGAAGATTATGAAAAGTTTCATGAAATTCCTCCCTTCAAAGTCAAGGCTGACCCAAGCACCCTGTTAAACGATGAAGATTATCCATGGTTACGGCGCAATAAGCAAATGACACAAGCGAAGAAAAAGTGAAGACTTTCTCTCCACAACTAGTATGATGATGCCTTTGATCTAGAATATCACTGCAGTTACATGTGAAGAAATGAAATGCCTTTTGTAACAGATGGGTTTTCGTATGAAACCCAGATACTTCGAAAGAGATTATCTGTTTTGTACACGAAGTGCATCAAGTTTTTGCCGTAACCCTCTCAACTTTTTAGCACATGCTATGTGGGTGAAATGATGATACCATGCCAACTTTCAACCTTTTCACAGTTCATTTGTAGTGCTTTTCAATTTCATGGTCATTTAGCTCAAAAAAATCAGTAAATGCATGAAAAATACCAAATGAAGTCAGAAAGGGTTGAAAATTGATGATGTGGCTTTGAATGGTGCATTTTGAACACACAAAAAGTCTGGAGTTCAAATAAGTTCAAAAAAATGAAATCCATTTGTAACAGATGAGTTTTCGTCCGAAACCCTCATACTTCGAAAGAGATTGTCCATTTTGTACACGAAGTGCATCCAGTTTTTGCCGTAACCCTCTCAACTTTTTAGCACTTGCTATGTGGGTGAAATGATGATACCATGCCAACTTTCAACCTTTTCAGAGTTCATTAGTAGTGCTTTTCAATTTCAGGGTCATTTAGCTCAAAGAATGAACTAATAGCAAAAAGAATGAACTAGAAAACTTTTATGAAACTCTAATAGCAAAAAGAATGAACTAGAAATAATCAATTAAAATATTCTGTTATGATCAACTAAAACAAAACTATAATATTCTTCAATAGCAAAAAGAATCAACTAAAAAGCTTTTTTAAAACTCTAATAGCAAAAGGAATGAACTAAAAAGCTTTTATAAACCTCTAATATTTTTGAAACTAAAATTATATAAAATTTATGCAACTAAAATTATCAAAGTATTTTTTGTTCAAAACATTAATAGCAAAAAGAACTTTCATAAAGAATTTTTTTGTTAGAAATTTTAATAGCAAACTAAAATAACAAAATCTGTTTTTGATTAAAACAGACATTTAAAATAACCTAAAAATTACCAAATTGAATATAATGATAAAACACAGTAATATTAAATAGCAGGAAAAAGAATCACTCAAAAATCTATTTTTTTAGTAAAGTTATTCACAAACTATGATTCACACAAATTTCAATAAATTCAAATTTAAACTATTCAAATTTGAAAACTAATGGCACTCACAGAATGTTTATAATTTTTGTGACCTAAAAGCAAAAAGAATCACTGAAAAACAGTAAGTATTTAGCTGTAAGTAGGAACAAAATAAAATAAATAAAGCAAAAAACAAAACAAAAAATAAAACAGTAAGTATTAAGGTCCCTGTTTCTGGGCTGCTGAAAACTGACCTTTGGCCCCGGTTGGTGGCACCAACCGGGACCAATGCACCCCTTTAGTCCCGGTTGGTGCCACCAACCGGGACCAAAGGTCCCTATTTCCCGCCCTTTGGGCTGCTGAAAAGTGACCTTTGGTCCCGGTTGGTGGCACCAACCGGGACTACAGGGGTGCATTGGTCCCGGTTGGTGCCACCAAACTGGACCAATTCTCTGGGTATATAAGTAGCACTTAGGAATTTTCAGTTCTCATCTCGCCCCCGCCCCCGACGACGCCGACGAACTCGACGCCGCCAGGCTGCCCAGATGCCGCCCGCCGCCCCCGCCGTCGCCGTCGCCGCCGCCCCAGCCGTCGCCACCGCCCGCCGCCCCCGTCGTCGCCGTCGCTCGCCGCCCCCGTCGCCGCCCGCCGCCCCCGTCGCCGCCCGCCGCCCCCGTCGTCCGCTCGCAGCCCCCATAGTCGCCTGCCGCCCCCGTCGTCGCCGCCGCCCCCGCCCGTCGCCCCCGCCGTCGCCCGCCGCCCCCGTCGTCGCCGCCGCCCGCCGCCCCCGCCATCGCCGTCACTGTCTCCCCCGTCGTCGCCGCCGCCCCCGCCCGCCGCCCCCGCTGTCGCCGTCACCCCCGCCCCCGTAGTCACCGTCGTCACCGTCGCCCCCGCCGTCACTGTCGCCCCCGTCGTCGCCCGCCGCCCGCCGCCCCTGTCGTCGCCGCCGCCCCGATAACTTCGACATGAGGGGGGACGTCGTTGTCGTCTACCCCCTCCCCGATAACTTCGACATAAGGGGGGACGTCGGACATGACATGAGGGGTGAGCGTCGTTGTCGACTACCCCCTCCCCGATAACTTCGACATGAGGGGGGACGTCGGACATGACATGAGGGGGGACGTCGGACGTCGAACATGAGGGGTGAGCGTCGTTGTCGTCTACCCCCTCCCCGATAACTTCGACATGAGGGAGGACGTCGGACATGTCATGTGGAATTTTTTTTGTTCATATAGAAAACTCCGGTAACATAGATTTATCAAGAATGCCCCCATTATGGATGTGCACAAGTTGATCCAATTTTTTTCTGATCTCATATATATATATATATATATATATTCTTCTATATGTCATGTTGTCTGTCAAAGTATTGAAGAAATCCATGGCTTCATCATTAGCCGGAAGTAACAGGCGTATGATGCTACGAAGCTCTTCAAAGTTGTTTCGGAACGGAGTTCCGGATAGAATAATTCGCTTTTTGGTACGAAATTCAGCAAAGGCCTTCCAAATAGCGATATTCGGAAGGCTCTTGCTGAACTTCGTACCAAAAAGATAATTAATTATCCTATCCAGGACTCTGTGCCAAAACAATTTTGGAGAGCTTCGTACCATTATGCGCCTGTTACTTCCGGCTAATGATGAAGCCTTGGTTTTCTTGAATCCTTTGACACTAGACAACATGACATATAGACGGGTAGATGAGATCAGGAAAAATATGGACCATTTTCTGCACATGCATAATGGCGCCATTTTGTTAAATCCCTTAAAGGTTAAGGGAATCCCTTGTTTGACATTCATGAGAGAGGCGGTCCGGACGTCGGACATTCATGAGAGAGGCGGTCCGGACGTCGGACATTCATGTTTGTATATTAATTGCCATGTTGTAATATTTGCAGAAACTATGGATCAAAGAGACTTGGAAGAAGAACAGTTGTTGGGGGAGATAATCCTCGCCGGACGTGATGTCTTGTTGTTTCTCAACGACACCGATGGTCTGGAAGGAGAGGATGACGGCTCCGGTGATCGAACAATGGAGGAGGAAGTACATGATCATGATGGCTTCGGTGACCGAATGCCGGAGGAAGAAGGAGACCATGATGACGGCTCCGGTGACCGAACGGAGGAGGGAGCTGTTGCAAAGTCCGGCGAGGTATATATATTAATTAAGCCTGTGCTGACTAGCTAATTGATGCATTAATTGTTTTGGTATGTACATATATTAACTCTTCTTTCTTCTTTTATAGCCCTCCGGATCGAGCCAAACTTCGGTAACGAGACGAGGCCCGAAGAGAAGGTTGCGCAAGGATGAAAGGTTCACGATCACAGCACTCGCGGACGATGGCCTACCGATTGAACCCAAGCGGACCAAGGACGCATTTTCTGCTCAGTGCGGAGCTATTGTTAGGGACAACATCCCGATCAGCATCAAGCAATGGAATAAGCCTAAGGACAACGACCCTTCTTATGTCACCGATAGACAGAAAGATGATCTTTGGACCTCGCTGAAGGCAAATTTCACCCTACCGCCAGAGGAGGATCCGAATAAGCCAGTTATAGAGCCACTGGTCAAGGCGTGTGCTCTTAAGAAGAATAAAGATCTATTCAGGAGGTGGAAGAACTAGTTGAAATCAAAGTTTGTCGACAAAGGGAAGACTCCAGAATTCATCGGCCGATTTGAGAAGATAAGAGATCACTGGCCCGCATTTGTGGCCTACAAGACATCGGACAAGAGTAAGAAAATGTCAGAGACAAACAAGAACAATGCTGCAAAGAAGTAGTATCACCATCACACGGGGTCAGGTGGCTATCTCAAAGCCTGGCCGTTGTGGGACAAAGCTGAGAATGACCTGATTGCTAAAGGGGTCGAACCAGAGACATTGAACTGGCCAGACCGTTCAAGGACTTGGTTCTTCGGGGTTGGGGGAACTTTAGACCCTGAAACAGGTAAGTGTCGTTGGACGGGCGGGACGAACGTAAACGGCCGCCGACGGTGGACATGGGCTCAAGCCAGCACAGGTTCACGGCGGAGCAGCTGCCTCACAATTCGATGTGCTCTTTTTATTCTCTTTCAGATCCATTTTTTCCACATAGGTCTCAATAAGAATTGGGGATTAGGAAATTGATCGCTTCAAAGTAATGAGCATACGTATTACTTCTTATGCATGAGGGTATGAAACATGTTTTTGTTTTCAATTCTTGCAGCACAAGGGATTTTTGGTGGTCAAGTGGTCAACCCATCAGCCAATGCCCTCATGATCTGCATTGGGTGTGCTTACACCTTTCTTTGGAAGATGTCAGGCAGTAGCGCTGCTTCAGTATATTAAGAGAAGATTTACAAAATCTGCAGGTGTATAATTACACTTGATCTATGCATCTTTGCCCAAATTTGAATAACTGTGAATTTGTGACCATAACACTTGCCATCTTTTCTGACGTATTTTTTGTTTTGCTAGGTCAAGTAGTTCCTGTTAAATGACCTTGGGAATGGGGTGGTTCACCGGGGTAATTAGCGGTAGCACCTCATGTTGACATGGAGTGGACGAGGTATGTATTTTCAGCTTGTTAGTCACGATGAAGTGGAATACATCATAATATTTCTCTGCATGAACTGTCAGGGACATATCACCACGTCCACTTAATCCAGTTTATCCATGTTCAGTTCCTTAGGTTGCCTACCTGTGTCCGGATTTACCATATATTATTTGACTGGAAAATTGCATTGTTAATCGCTTGAGAGAACAAGTGAATATGTAGGTTGTATCCCTCTTAGTTTGTTAACAGTCTGTTCACGGAGTCACTACTCCATCATCACATAAGACACATATGTTAAGATCAATTTTTTTTTCATCTATACATGTGATCCCTTTTTAGTCATGTTGAACTTGAGAAAGTGAATTACTGGAACAAGTGAATTTTTAGAGAAGTAAATTGTCAGTCTGTTACATGTGGGAAGAGGCCTTTTGGAACAAGTGAATTATTTGAAAATTAAAATATTAAAATATGTTAAAAGTGAAGTTACTCTCCAACTAAAATTTTATGCAAGCACTGATCTTTAAATTGAAGGTGATTATTCTTTTTAAGAAGGGAGAATGATTCACTTTGGTGTATATGATGCTTATAGTTTGTTCTTGTTATATCCTCTAACTGAACCAACTTGCCATTTCATACCCATGCTATTAGATCTGGTGCTGATGCACGACGGTCACTTCTCTTAAGAGCGTGTTACTGTTTTATTTGTGGTTTAGACTTGAACACATACTTCCGTTCGAAATCAATAAGTACCAGCCTCTCATGATTACGATAACTAATTAGTCATGTAACACATGCAGATTATCATATACTACTGGATGCCGCCACTTTGGAGTGTCAGAGTTATGTTGGTGAGCTGCCCCATGTTGTTCATGTTATGGTTTGATGTGAAAGGAAATGGGCACATAGGTCGAGAAGAGAAGCTTTCATTGAGCATAAGTGTGGTGTTGTAGGAATTTCTGATATTACTTAGATCTTCAGATAGCCTTGTTTGAAGGTAGGATAGTCTTATTATGAGAATCAAGTATGATATTATGACATTCTATGAGGACTATGTTTTGGCACATAAATTTGTGAATCATTTATTCCTTCTTGAGAGACACTGTTTTTCCAGAAAAATACAACTATGAGTTCAGAATTTTAGCAAAACATGCAAGTTGTCATCTTAAGATTAGTCGTTAACTAGCATTTGAGAGCATGCGATAAACAAAGAGACTAATGGGTATGTATTGTGCTTTAATATAAAATAATACAATATCACCTGTTGTGCATGTGGAATCTATCTAAAGATACAGTTTACCCTGATCGGTGTTGATGGATCGGAATTTGTATGTCCCCGTTGCAACGCAAGGGCAGCTAACTAGAGTTCCTAAATGTAAGATGTTTTGACAGTTCAGTTCAAATTTGAACTGAATGTCTTACATTTAAAAACAGAGGTAGTACAATACAAGAGTGTGCATATGCATGCACGCATCCATGCAAGTAGAGTAGCCACATGTTTTTTTTTTGCGGGTGAGTAACCACATGTTATGTCACTTGGCATGCAACAATGTTCATGATCAGTACTATATATTATCTTACATTAATCGTGTGATCAACTGCTAATTTCTAGGGTTTAGGGTACGGACTTGGAGAGCATCCATCGGCATGACGCTGTTGAACGTGACGGGGCTGACAAACGTCATCTTCTATGACCGGTCGTTGTCAATGACGATGACAAAACTCTTGTCCAACTCCTGTTAATAATTAACACCCATCGAATTGACCAATGACTACTACACAGAAAGTAATTGAGGGAAAAAGCAATGCCAGAGCATGCGCCCAATCGATCAGTCGGTCTTGTGTTGATTCCCCGTGGTGCATTTGGTCATCTCTCATCTCATCCCTATGGCGGTTAATACAACATTAGTCTATTGATTATTGTTTTCAGATAGAGGGAATATCAGTTAGTTTATTGATGGTTTGGGATTGCCTACTACGTACTACTAACGACTAGTGCTAATTCTTTGAGTTGTTAATTCTCCAGTCATGCGCTTAGCAAACGTGCATGTTGGACTCCATTAGCCAGCCAATGCCTGGCCATCATCACTCATCAAAGATAAAAACAATAGGATCTCGAGTCAGGTCATTATTCAGTGCTTTCACGACCAAATTGACATAAAAAAAGTTAATTAGCATTTGCTCGGCACTATTTGTCGCATCTGATGATTCGGAGGATCGTCTCCTTTCACAACTAGCAATGTAGTTTAGTGTTGTTGTAGATTCGAGAAGAACTTCAATATACTCTTTATCACAAAAGTGTATTCAGTTGGCTTTTCCATCAACACGCTTGCTAGCTTTAATAAGTCAGATTCAGGATATGTAGCCGAAAGTGTTTCGTAAAAAGATTGAGGATATGTAGTAGAAAGCGGTCAACACACTGGTTCTACTCAAGAAAGATTGTTACCTCAGCCATTTTACTAAAGTTATGGAGTTTTAAATTTTGACCTGAATATACAAGAGTAAAGGGGCTTCAGAATATTAACATAAGATGTAAAATTCTACCCGAAGATGCCAAAATGTGATCTGTATGCGTGTCTGTTCAAACTTAGATTGTGACCCAAACATCATTAACTTAACTGAAAGAACAAACTTTGAGCCCGATATCTGACACAATATTGACCATGCTATCATGATCGACACATCATACTAAGGTACTTTCGGGATCGTTACAGGCAGATCAGCAATAAGCAAAGGTTGATGTGATGGTAACTGACGCTAATTAAGTGGCTTCTTTGTTCAAGTTGCATTCATGGATGATGGATACCAGATTACTCATATCTGACGCATTTGATTTATCCGATGTTCCTTCCCATCCAAAAGATGATTCCCTCCTCGTTTTTAAGACAGGAAAAGGTAGTAGAGTGCCTACCATACAAGTAATGATCTAACGATCAAATCTTAATTAGACCTTTTCTTTTATTTTGGAAGGGATATTCCTGGCCTCTACATCAATTGATGCACACAACCATCTTATTGAAGTAAAGTTAAACATTCGTACAGTCTTGCAATTAAAGAAAAAATAGATGGTACCACAATCGGCCTATAATAAGATTGCATAACCCTAGCGACCGTCTCCCATTGGTTGCACGAAAAGCTATGGACACACATGCCTCCACACGCGGAACACAACATATGGATCTAGCTCGTATCCCTAAGACTAACTGCATTTTTTTTGGAAGTTTCGACATGTTAAAAAAGCATTTCGGCAATTCCAGTTGCCCCTAACAAAAAGCGCTAATTCCCACATAAATCTAATCCTTATGTTTGTGATGGACCCCTGTCAATTTGTTTCCAAACAAATCTAGTATATTTGTTGAAGGGGGTAAATTATAGGCTACATCGACGGTACGCGAGATTATGGTGGTAAACACACAGTCAAAAATAAGTGTTGAATTTTTTCCTCCTTATCACAAAAGCAATACTTCATGGAGCCCTCCATCTCCGTTTGGCCAGATTATATTTTGAGAACCACAACTTCTGTCCAAGTATCACATGGAATCTTGATTTTTAGCGGCACTTTAATCTTCCAAATGTATTGCTTGTGAAGAACTAGATCTGCGTTGATTAGGTCATCATACATGGGTTTTTTTATCATCACTTTGATCTTCCAAATGTATTGCTTGCAAAAACTGGAGCATCATTGATGAGGTCGGCATACATGGATTTGACGAAGAAAACACCAAAATTGTGCAATTCCAGCGAAAAAAATCATGTTCCTGAGACAGATGGATCGACATTAAACTACGAACTAAATGTAACCAAGCCGTCCACTTATCGTGAGTGAGCGGCTGTCAAAATTTGATATTCAAATAGCTCACTCATATTAAGGAAGCTACAGAAACACCTTTGCGCTACATGGTATTGTGGAGACTTGGATACTGAAGGCCAAACGGCGCATCACCCAGCCATGTGTCCTCCTGGAATCTTGTCTCAAATCTATAGCCAACCGAAAATGAACCTGGTCGAAATAAATATGCCTTGACTCTCATCAAGCATATTAAGCAACCATTTACTAAGTAAGCACTTATTCATAGTTTCCAGGATCTCAATATCCAGTCCCACTTGCTCTCTCAGCCTATAGAGAATATCCCACTTAGCTAATCGTCACTTCTTTTTTTGAACATCACATTGCCAAAAAAATCTTGATCTATAATAATACAATATTTTCCTTACCCCTTTGAGTATCTTAAAGGAGAGCATAAACATTGATAAGATAGTGAGAACATAATTGATAAGGCTGCCCGTCGTTGGAGTATCATAAATAGTATCATGCATGCCAATTAGGCATTTTTTATGAGGTGACATAGAATTAAATGAAGAAAGAGAGAGGGTTGAGTATCATATCATGATACCGTATCATAATGAATAATAGAGTGAAATGCGTCAGTAGTCAATGAACTGAAACTGATTGCACACTTTAGGCCAACAATTAGAGAAGTGAAAGGATTTAATCCACAAACTCGTTGATTTGATCAAATAAAGTCAAAACCGACCACGTGGATGCCATGTCATCGTTCCTTTGACCGCTCGTGAATCCACTATTTTTTACAGAGGTCTATTTGCAAATCGACCGGTTTTTTTTTCTCACAAACCATGCTACGGGCGTCTGGAGTGAAAAAAATATTAAAAAATTGCATTGCCCAAGACTTGAACCTTGCTCATGCGGATTAAGCAATGCCTCATTGACCACAGAAACAACACCAGATTTGCACAGTAATATGCAGCCCAGTATATATATATATATATATATATATATATATATATATATATATATATATATATATATATATATATATATAGTAATACTATTCATCACCCAGGGTGTAGAATAAGTTATTCTTCATCCGAGGTAATCTTACGATCGTTTTATAAATAAATTACATTTGGCATACAAATAGATTGATTCACTACGTAAAAATTTGGCATAAGAAAACAAAATTATTGGTCATAAGACCATAAAAATTACATTTTATGTATATTTTACACTATGTTTTACGTTCGTAATTTTACGTAACATCAAATATATTTTACAATGATCCAATATTTTCTTACGTTCTCTTTTTACGTATGAAGTAAGACAAAAATTACAGGACGTAAAAATACGGTGCAATGATGTTAAAATAGAGGTGGGTGAAGAATAACTATTCCTCACCCAGGGTGACGAATAGCGCGACCCTATATATATATATATTCACGTAGAACCAGGAGAGAGAGAAAAATCAGGAGATCCCATCCGATAGTTTTTCAATCAAGCACACTAATACTCAAGATTGCATCAGTTGCTCTAAGTAAATAAGAAGAATGTTTAAGTACAAGTATGTGCAACATGCTTGTAATGCATTTTCAAATGGTTTGAGAACTATATGTTGGATGGTTTTAGAACTATGTGATCATTTTAAATTTTTTTAAGAACTACGAATGCTATTGTTATTGAAGTCATGTTCTATATATTGTCGGAAGTGTGAGTTATATATTGAATGTGAGGTTTTGTATTGTCGTCAAGATGTATATATATTACTTTTATATTCTCTAAAATCCACTAATTCTATATACATATTTAGCTAATGATCTGCAAGGATATATAAAGTAGGCTGCCTATTTGTACATGAAGCACTTCATGGTGTATTGGTCTGGAAGCCAAATTTTAACTCAGTCCAACAGGTCACACATTTTAATATTTATTTTTAATCCTGATTCTATGTATACCAGGTGTAGTTTCAGTGGTTAGTGAGGCATTGCCTATTCCGAATGGGATAGGTTCAAGTCCTGGGCAATGCAAATTTTAAATATTTTTCACTCCAAACGTCCTTAGCATAGTTTGCTAAAAAAAGGCCAATTTGCAAATAGACCCCTGTAAGAAATAGTGAATTCATGAGAAGTCAAAGGAATGATGACATGGCATCAACATGACCGGTTTTTTCCCTCTCGGGCTGGTTTTGGCCTTACTTGATCAAATCAACGAGTTTGCGAACTAAATCCAATCACTTCTCGAGTTGTTGGCCTAAAATGTGCAATCAGTTTGAGTTCACACACTAATGACGCATTTCACTCATGAATAATATACTACTATATGTCTTGCATTCTTATGGTTGATGTCTAAAAAAGGTATTTTAACTAGAGATAACTTGCTAAAGAGAGGGTGGAAATTAAGGAAATAAAAATTGTGTCTATTGTGAAAAAGACGAGTCAAATGACCATATTTTCTTCCAATGTTTTGCTTCCAAATTAGTTTGGAGTTTGATGAAGTGTGCTTTTAGAGAATATCCAGTCTGGTGGATTGTTTTGGTAGATGGATTAGGAGATTTTCCAAAAGGACAAAAAATTGGTGCTAGTTGGGACATCAACTATGTTCTGGATATTTTGGAAGTGTAGAAATAATATCATATTTGAAAGAAAGTTCATGTGTAATCCTATGAGCACGGTGAAACTGATCTGTTCTTGGATTATGGATTGGTCAATTTTATAGACAAATGAGCGAGGGCGAAAGATGCTGATGTTGGGAGGAAGAATAATCGAGCATGTGTCAAGTGAAGTGTACCGGGCATCACAGGGCTGGAGGCCTGGTGTTCTTTGCATTGGTGACTGATGACTCATTTTGGTCGCCTAATTGTTGTCTGGTCCCCATTGATTTCTTTCGCTTCGCTGGTGATGTTATCTCAGCTTACTATCTACTCCCTCTGTCCCATAATATAAGAGCGTTTTTGATACTAGGAAAATAGTTCTCTTTATATGTCATCAAAAAACTTAGTTTGAACTTTGTCACTGCTGCAAAATTTTGGGTCTGGATGACCGTATTTTGCAGGATCTTGCATGATCCTTGGATGCTGAACTGTGATTCTTAGTAATCCAGTCATGTAAGATACTATTTCAGTGTTCGTTGTTGTGTCCGTGGTAGCTTGTGAACCTTGATTACTTTAAAGGAAATTGAAGAGTGAGTCCTCTCTTTTGCTTAAAAAACTATATATCTTACATGACAATAAATAAGGTAATGTAAGATATTAATTTATGATACTATGCATTACCGAGATAATATTATATACTAATATCATATGCATGATACCTACAAATTACAATACGGCTCGCGGCTCTCCACTACAGCCAGCGTAAGTCAAGTCTGGACATGATTGTCAATGATGCCCTCCGATCTTTACACATTTTTTTATGAACCATTGAGACAACATGCCGACCCTATCTAACATAAACAAGTAAAATGTAAAATCGGGATAAAACCGCATTAAAAGCCTTCAAAATCTGATATTTCGATAGAAGTTCCACTAAATGGGGTAATATGTGTCACAAATGTAAAATTATAGGGTAAAAAATAGAATTCACTTAAGATAATATCATATGCATGATACTTACCATACGCTCCCGTCTGTCCACTACAGCCAGCGTAAGTCAAGTCTACCCCCATAAGACTTGTAGGTAGTCAAAGTCATACGTAGAAGGCCATAAAATTTATTATATTTTGGGGGAAGGGGATAGCCATTATGAAGTGACAACCCAAAGTCATTACGCACGCATACACACACATGCATGCACGATTAGCCATTGAGACGCTACTTAGCCGCATCCGTGGATTAGATATCCCGTGGAGATCGAATCCAAATCACCAGGCCCCACACACATGCATGCAGATCGTATCCAAACCCTAATTAGTTAGGCACGGCGCTCGATCACCAACCTTTATAAAACCCTGCCCGCGCTGTGCAGCAGACCTTGCTATCACCAACACCAACCCGTTTTGCTCAGCTCCCATCAGATTCTGAGCTCGAGCACCAGCTCCAAGTTACCGGGCGCGTGCTCTCATGGCCATGGCCGCCAGGCCAATCACGGTCATCATCTTCACATTTCTCCTCTTCTTCGTCTTCCTCCACACCGCAAGTCCGGCTCTCGTCGGGGAAGAGGACGACCGCTCCGTGCTATTAGTCTTCAAGGCCGGCGTGTCCGGCGACCCCACGGGAGCGCTCGCTGGCTGGGGCTCGCCGGACGTGTGCAACTGGACCGGTGTCACTTGCAACACGGTCGCGGAGACGGCACGTCGTGTTGTCAAGTTAATACTAAGTGAACATGAGCTCTCCGGCGAGGTCTCGCCCACGCTTGGCAACCTCTCGCACCTCAGGACACTCAACCTCTCCGGCAACCACTTCAACGGCAGCGTCCCGCCGGAGCTCGGTAGCCTCTCCTGTCTCAAGTTTCTCGACGTGTCCTTGAACATGCTCACCGGGACGATTCCGCCAGCGCTCGGCAACCTCTCCCACCTAAAGTTTCTCGACGTGTCGTCGAACATGCTCGCTGGGATGGTCCCGCCAGAGCTCAGCAACCTCTCGAGACTTAGCTCCCTCGATCTCTCCGGGAACGTCTTTGTCGGGGCGGTGCCGCGGGAGCTCGGCAACCTCTCCCACCTCAAGTTTCTCAACATGTCGTCGAACAAGCTCGACGGGACGGCCCCGCCACAGCTCGGCAACCTCTCCCGCCTATTGTTTCTCGACGTGTCGTTTAACACGCTCTCCGGGAAGGTCCCGCCGGAGCTCTGCAACCTCCCCGTCTCAAGTTTCTCAGCATTTCGTCGAACATGCTCACCGGGATGGTCCCGCCAATGCTCGGCAACCTGTCGAGACTCAGCACCCTTGATCTCTCCGAGAACGTCTTTGTCGGGGCGGTGCCGTGGGAGCTCGGGAAGTTGTCCCGGTTGACGAAGCTCAGCCTCAGCGGAAACCAGTTGGAGGGATCAATTCCGGTGGAGCTCTCGCGTATTCGGCGCTTGGTATACCTCAATCTCGGCGACAACAACCTCTCCAGGCATATTCCATCTGCCATCTTCTGCAACCTCTCCGCCTTGCACTATGTTGATATGTCATCCAACTCTCTGGACGGCGAGATCCCCATACGAGCGGATTGCCCACTCCCCGAGCTCACGTCCCTCGTATTGTGGTCCAATAACCTCACCGGCGGCATCCCTCGCTCGCTGTCAAACTCGACGAAGCTCCGATGGCTGCTGCTGCAATCAAACTTCCTCGTCGGCGAGCTGCCGTCGGCTGACATGTTCAGCGGCATGAGGAGCCTCAAGTATCTGCACCTGTCGTTCAACTGCCTCGCGAACTCACGGAACAACATCGGCCTCGAGCCGTTCTTCGCCTCGCTTACCAACTGCACCGGCCTGAAGGAGCTCGGCATCGCCGGGAATGACATCGCCGGCACGATCCCGCCTGTCGTCGGTCACCTCTCTCCCGGCCTCACGGATCTCCACCTTGAGTTCAACCGAATCTTTGGTCCAATCCCGGCGAACATCTCCGACCTCACCAACCTCAGCACCCTCAACCTCTCCCATAACCTCCTCGATGGATCCATCCCACAGGGCCTCGCCAGCATGCGGCGGCTCGAGCGGCTACACCTCTCAAACAACCTGCTCTCCGGCGACATCCCGCCATCCCTAGGCACGATCCCGCGGTTAGGGCTCGTCGATTTTTCGCAGAACCGGCTCACCGGCGCTATTCCTCCGGGCATCATGCAGTGTGTGACCCTGCAAAATCTCGATCTCTCCCACAACATGCTGCGAGGCGAGATCCCAGCTGGCTTGTCGAGGAGCGGGTTGCTCTACCTAAACCTCGCCGGCAACTTGCTGTCCGGCGTGATCCCGGCTACCATCGGCGAGATGGTTAAGCTAGAAATGCTCAACCTGTCGTCAAACCAGCTCTCCGGCACGATCCCACCGCAGCTCGGCAGCTGCATCGAGCTCGAGTGCCTCGACGTGTCCTGCAATGGCCTGACGGGGGCCCTGCCTCTGTCCTTGGAGAAGGCGACGTCGCTGCGGCGTGTTAACTTTTCCTACAACGGCTTCTCAGGCGAGGTGCCGAGCGGCGGGGTCTTTGCGGGGTTCCCGGCGGATGCGTTCCTCGGTGATGCCGGTCTGTGCGCGGGGACGGCGTCGATGGCACCTGTGCTAGCTAGGTGCAGCGGTGCGAAGCGTAGCATGCTCCACAACCGGCGAGTGGCGGTGCTCATTGTCGTCTTCACTATCGCGAGCTTCACGATGGCAATCATTGGGCTCACAATGTGCCGCGCCATGGTACGAGAGAGACGGCGCTCACCGCTGCTACCGTGCGAACCCAGCACGAGGGGGGACTACCCGAGGATCTCTCAACGGGAGCTCTACGAGGCGACGGGCGGGTTCGAGCAGTCGAGGCTGATCGGCGCGGGGAGGTTCGGGCGCGTGTATGAGGGGACGCTCCGCGGCCTCACGCGTGTAGCCGTCAAGGTGCTCGACCCAAAGACCGGAGGCGGCGAGGTCTCGCGGAGTTTCAAGCGGGAGTGCGATGTGCTGAGGCGGACGCGGCACCGGAACCTGGTGCGCGTGGTGACCACGTGCAGCCAGCCAGACTTCCACGCGATCGTGCTCCCGCTGATGACCAATGGTAGCCTCGAGAGCCACCTCTACACACGTGACGGCGGCCCCGGACGTGGCATGGACCTCGCATGGCTGCTTGCCATCGCCGGTGACATAGCTGAGGGGCTCACCTACCTGCATCACTACGCACCCGTCCGCGTCGTACACTGCGACCTTAAGCCCAGCAACGTGCTCCTCGACGACGACATGACGGCCGTCGTGGCTGACTTCGGCATCGCGCGGCTGATCAAGGACATGGGCGTCGACGGCGACAACACAGGCTTTGCTGACCCCTGCAACTCCACTGCCGGATTGCTGCAAGGCTCCGTGGGCTACATTGCACCAGGTAATTTACAAGACAATCGAATCAACATAGCATATGAGTAGAGTAAATGCATGTGATCGACATTCTTCTCTTAACATTTTCATCATGGCGTCCTTGTTGCGTGGTTTTAGAGTACGGACTAGGAGGCCACCCTTCGACACAAGGTGACGTGTACAGCCAAGGTTTTTAGTTTCGGAAACAACATAATTTCGGACCCCACTGAAATATACGAAATTTCGGAAATTTCGCATATTTCGAAAATTATTTTGGAATTTGAGATTTCAAATTTAACTTAATTTTATTGAATTCTGACATAATTTAAATTTATTTTGAAATCAGTTTGAAAATGCCTCGAAATTTCGGGGTTAAAAATATTTCGGACCCCACTGAAATATGCGAAATTTCGGAAATTTCACTGAAATTTCGTTGAAATTTTTAACCCTGTGTACAGCTTTGGCGTGATGCTACTAGAGATGATCACCAGGAAGCGCCCGACAGATGTGCTCTTCCAAGAGGGACTCACATTGCACGGCTGGGTGAGGCGGCACCACCCGCATGACGTCACCGCCATCATCGCACGGTCATTGCTGGAGGCCACGGGCACGACGCTGTCGGCGGTACAAGCGGACAACGTCGTCGTCCAGCTGATGGACCTTGGGATCGCGTGCACTCAGCACTCGCCGCTGGTGCGGCCCACCATGGTAGAGGTGTGCCGCGCGATCGCCCTCCTCAAGGATTCGTCTTCTTCATGACGTACTTGTGGTTACGTAGTCATGATATATATTGTCGTAGCATCGAGGTTTTATAATAAACTTGTGGCATCCCCTGTCCGGATATGAAGATAGTCTCAGGGTTCGTGGAAAACTCAGGGGTGCCCGACTTGAGAAGATGTGCAAATAATAAGAAGACAGCGGGTGTGGCAAGGGAGTACGGGTTAAAAACTTACCTTGTACGTTGATAGTATCGAGTATGTTTTGTACTCCCTCCGCTCCATAATATAAAAGCGTTTTTAACACTATATTGTATCTTATAATTAACTGTTTTTTTTTTGTATCTTATAATTAACTGTTACACCGTGGCTTGATGCAATTGTATAAGCACATGACCCGGTGGTGTTTTGGGTCATCGATCTACGGTGCTGCAACTTGATAAGCAGCAGAGTAGTAGAGGCATGGCATTTCAGCACTTGGTGTAGCTCGACATGGCCTGAGACGGCACACTGCCAGTCCTGGTACCGCTGTAAAAGGGTGAGGTGCGTTGTGTAGCATCCAACCCTAGATATTCACTCTGAAAAGAATAGGAAAAAAAAAAGGCTTCCAAGAGGGGGGGCTGGACCCAAATACTTTGTCTGTGTTCTGTCTCTGACGAGCTGTGTGTGTATAGTGAACGCTGCCTGTTGCTATAGTGAAGGCACATGTTGAAGGCTGTAAATAGAAGTTCTCATGAAACCACAACAAGAGTGTTGCTGGCTCAGTCTCTCAGAGATGCTTATTGGGGTAGAGTGTGCGTACCTGCGTTCATAGAGGTGAGTGTATGTGCGTATGTATGAGTGTTGCATCTGTAGCATGTTTGTTTGTTTGTTTTTTTTTGCAAGAAACTTCCAATCTATTCATCTTCAATCATGGTAGTACAAAGAACAACAGAGATAATAAAAATTACAACGATGTCCGTGGACCACTTAGCGACGACTACAAGCACTGGAGCGAGCCGAAGGCGCACCGCCGTCATCGCCCCTCCCATACCGGAGTCATGCAAACCTTGTTGTAGTAGACAGTCGGGAAGTCATCGTGCTAAGGCCCCATAGGACCAGCGCACCAGAGTAGCAATCATCGCCGATGAAGAAAGTCGTAGATCAGAAGAATCAAACCTGTAAACACCCAAACGAAGACGAACGAAGACCGGATCCAAACAGATCCACCGAAGACCAGCACCGACCGAATCCCGCGAGATCCGACGGAAAGAAGAGAGTGTAAAAGGTTTCATCCTTAATTTTATGTCGCATGCATGCATGTAGTTGAACTTGCAACCTCATATTTCTCGATGCTGCATCCATTTTTTTTTCAAAAGAATAACTCATCGTTCACTAGAGATAATTAAATTAGGCAAATAAAAGTATTCTTTGTTTCTTTCTTGGTTTTTTTTTGTTTCTTTGTTTCCCTTTTTGAACTTTTTTTTTCTTCGGTTTTCTTGTTTCCTTTTTCTCTTTGGATTTCATTTATTTCTTTATTTGGTTTTCTTTTGTTTTTGTTTTTTCCCTTTGTTTTTTCCTTTTCTTTTTCAACATATGTCTACATTTTTTGTTACACATTGTACATTTTTATTACACATCAAGAACATTTATTAAATACACATTTAACATTTTTTAAAATACATAGTTAACATTTTTTAAAATAAATAATTTGATGTCTATTGTTTTCATACACATTTTATATTTTTGGTATACATCTAAAACCTTTTTAATACAGATTTAACATTTTTCATATATATGATTAACATTTTTCTCAAATATATGCTTTAATGTCTAACTTTTTTGTACACATCGTACATTTTTATCATACATCTGATATTTTGTATACATGGTTAAATTTTATATATACATGTTTAAAATTTTCCATATCTATGGTTTACATTTTACAAAACATAAATTTTTGGATATCTACTTTTCCATACACATTATATATTTTTTGTATACATCGGGAATATTTTTTATATACAAATTTAACATTTTTCAAATACATGATTAGTAACATTTTTAAAAACTTATCTTTTTTTATGTCTACTTTTTTCCATACACATTGTACATTTTTTGTATACATAGGAAAAAAAATTATACATATTTAACATGTTTTAAATTCATTATTAACACTTTTCAAATGTTTATGGAAAGTAATTTTATAATATTTGGAATTATAAACAAAATTTTAAAAATAAAGCGAAAAATGAAAACAAAAAAAAATGAAAAAAACAGAAAAAAGGTTGTGGCCTGTGGCCTAGTGTGCGCCTGGGCCGGCCCATCTCGTGGTCGCCTTCGGGCGAGGTTGCCCCTACATCTCATGTCAAGCAAGACATAGGCACCGCTCAAAAAAAAAAAAGCAAGACATAGGCGCGCCCTTCGACCCCCATGGCGAACGAATCGGTGAATGGGAGCCCCCCCTCCTCTGCGCCGGCAATCGCTCTCCCAATATTAGGGTCCATAAGAAATAACTATACCGCAATCCAATGTGATGACACTAAACATCATCCTAGACAAATAATTAGGATTATGGCAAGTGAAACAAGTTTGACTCACCACTCAAAAATACTAAAAGAGTTAAAAGCACTCCATATGAGCTCCATCTATCATGAGAAGATTGCCCCAAAAAATCTAGCAGGAGAAGAAGAAACAAAGCCACTGACTAGAAGCCGGAAATTCTCCGGAGCACAAACATGCCGAAGCCGATGCCGAGGAACGTGGCAATGGAGATCCCGAAGATGCCGACGAGGATGCCTGGCACGACGAGCGAGCTCCACCCTTTCGCCGTCGCCATGGCGGCGGCCGTGGTCGGCCCGCCGACGTTGGCGTTGGACGCGATGAGCAGCTGCTTCTTGTCCAGCCCCGCCAGCCTCCCGACCCCCACCACCACGGCGAGGTGCACGGCCACCTGCACGGCCGCGAACGCGAACACGGCGGGCGCCTTGGTCACCGCGTCCACCACGCTGCCGTTGGCGCCCACCACCGTGAAGAACACCTGCATCAGGATCAGCGCCATGGTCTCGCCGGACGGCGCCAGCCGGCCCAGCAAGCCCGGGAACGCTGTCGCCAGGGCCACCACCAGCGCCGTCACGCACGGCAGCGTGCCGCCGGCCGCGACGCCCAGCCCCGCCGCGATGGCCGTGCCGGCCCTGCATATCGCGAACGACAGCGCCAGCGCCGCGCCGCCGTGCAGCACCGACATGCTGCCCCGGGCCTCCGAGCCGTCCTCCGGGGACGAGGCGCTCTTGGGCTCCGGCGGTATCTTGGACGCCAGCGCGAAGAGGGCCGTGAAGTAGAGCGCCGAGATGAGGTTGTCCGCCGCCACGCCGGCTGCCACCACCGACGGCGTCGTGCCCAGCGCCTCCGAGATCGCCACGAAATTCACCGCTGCCGTCGCCATGATCAGACCACAGTGTGTTCGTCAGACATGATCGATCAAATGCATCAGTAATTTAGCAGCGAGCTAATTGATTAGATTACCTCCGCCAATGTAGCTCCCCATGAGAGCGGCGGCGATCTTCCAGCCATCCTGGCCGAGCGACCTCATCGGGAACAGCAGATAAGCCACCGTCGTGCCGATTACAGTTGCAACTGCATCCAATTACACCAACCATTAGTCAGACGTTATCTTTCTAACCCCAAGTTCATCCCAAACGGTCATGGATTTCCTCGACTGTTTCTGTTAGGATAGACGAAGAAGAGAACAAAGAAGGATCTGTGGGGTACCTGATCCGATGAGGAAGGCCTTGAGGAGGTCGCCGGTGCTGCGGACGACGCGGCGGAGGTCGGCGCCGAGGAGCAGGAGCGGGACGGCGACGGGGAGCAGGTACTCCATGACGACGGCCTGCGCGGGCGCGCCGGGCGCCACCAGCCCCGCCGACGACGCCGCCAGCCCGGCCAGGATGCTCACCAGCGCGCCGCTCAGCGCCGCGCCCCACGCCGTCCGCTCCTCCGCCCTGAAAAGCCAAACCACACATGGATCACTCCCTCCTCCACGGCGGCGACGGACGCGCGCGAGCTCTGGGCCGGCCGGTGTTCCGTGCGTGGCAGTTACCAGGTGCCGAAGGCCGCGGCGGAGAGGAGGAACGCCCAGTTGCCCCACTGGTCGCCGGGCGCGATGATGGGCACGGCGCGCGGCGGCCGGACATGCCGGAGCCGAGACGGGCACTCGCCGCGGCCGCCGTCACGCGAGAGGCGACGGAGCGGCAGCCGCGGTGACCGAGGCGCTAGAGTCCGGAGACTGCCGGCACGGCGGTGAAGGTGGAGGGGCGGCGATGGGGAGGAGAGGAGCGTGGAGACGGGCGGCGGCGCCATGCCGGCCGCGCGATCCAAATCCTCTGTTTGTTGTGGCGCGGCGGCAGCGGCAGCGCTGGGCCAAGTGTTCTCACTCGTGAAGAGACCCAACCAACTGCCAAAATAACGTTGGAAAACTGATGGTGACACATGGTCTGACTTGTTGTTGTGCATCTGATGATTTTTGTTGTCTTCTGTACTAAATTTACCATGTTACTTAGGAAACAGAAACATTAAAATCAAAAAATATTTGAGAATTTTGATGGGGACTCACATTTGCTGTGGATCTGCTCTAATATTTTCATGTTACTTGAGAGAAACCAAAAAATGTTGAAATAAACAAAACGCATGGCCATTTGCGCATCTCTCATCTGGTCTCTATACACATGTCACAAATGATCATATTCCAAGTCGAAATTCCGAGATGCATGTGATATATCTAGCAACTCTTTGTGCATATGATTTTTTTTCTGTGCAAAAAAAAAAAAACAGAACAAGAAAGGTATGGGTTTCTAGTTAAGAAAGAAATTATCTCTTATCATTTACCAAAATTTACCTCACCAGAATACCTAGCTATCCTAGTAGTACATGTTTTAGAGATGGTCCTCGGAGCATATTGATGTGACAGGAACCAGCAAAGCTTATTTATGAGAGCTAAAAGATGCAAGATTCAGCCGGCCGGACTAGTGTCCTTGTATAGTTGTATACTCTATGTGGCCTGCATCTGTCTGTTTTCATGGCTTTTTCCTTGGCTCCAAAGTTCAAATGCAGTCAGTGCATACATTTGTTCTATCCTGATACCTTCCATCAGAACTGATGATGCCTTCAACATCATAGTCTTGATTAATCCGACCCTAATTTCTTCATTCATGGAATGGCAAATGATTAGCAGAACATGTGCCATCTCAAGAAAAATGCAGAGGTCTTCTGAAGTTATGATCAATCACAGGAGACAGGAGACAGCCACATGTATCAGTCTATCAACAAAAGGATAGCCCGTATGTCTAACAGGAAACTGACAGCGCCAGAAAATGCAGAGAGAACTATGCATTAAGTTATCACAAAATGGTTGACCAAAATGTCTTGTACTCCCTCCGTTCCTAAATATAAGTCTTTTAAGAGATTCCACTATGGACTACATATGGAGCAAAATGAATGAATCTACACTCTAAAGTATTTCTATGTACATCCGTATGTAGTTCGTAGTGGAATCTCTTAAAAAACTTATATTTAGGAACGGAGGAAGTAGCATACAGGTGTCCATACCAAAGACCAGTCAAGACCAACCTAGTGACTGCAGCAGCTGCATCATCAGACAGGACAATTAGTGCACATGATTAGCAACAAAGTGCTGCGAGGAACCTTCTGATTACCCATATTAACAAATATAATCACAGATGCTTCTTCATAGACAGATCACTAATACTCTGTATCTGGGGACATCACAGGTTGGCAACCATTCTCTGCTCTGCACATCACAAGTGTCCAAGATTGGCAAATCATTTGGCCTAACAGGTGTACACGGTGTCTGTTCAAGAGTCAAAGATTTGCAGATAAACTCAGGGACAACCAAACAGCCCAAAATCATGCCTGGACACTATTGAATATAGCTGTCATATCTCTGCATCCTGATAAAGCTCTCTGAAACCTTATAAATAGACGACCACGCAGGGAACATACATCAAGCATAAGTGTAAGCAAGCAACCAAGGAAGCTCAGATAGACATCTCCTTCACCACCATGGGTGAGAAAGTCTATGCCGGTAATCTCGTCAGAGTCTACAAGGGCGAAAGGCGGAGCGGGGTTCGGCCGCTGCCACATCGCGGGCAGATAAAGCTGAGGATAGTGCACATCGTGATGCATTCCGTCGCTTCGGCGCTCTTCCTCGGGACTACTACGTTGTAGCTTCCAGTTCCTAATCACAAGTGAATGTATGTGACTGACTATGTACAGTACATGTTAGGATCTATTGTACCCTGGGCCCCGTGTAACTGTATTTAACTACTTATCGGTTTGAGAATTGCCCCTCTTTCTGCCCATCACGGTGTGAGCTTCATGGATCATGGCGTGGTTCGTTCTTGCTTTTCGTGGTTTACCGTTGGCTTGCATCCTTTTATCAGATGTGTTCATAATCTGAACTTGACGATGCGTTGTTCATAACGGCTCGCGCACAAGTAAGTAGTTCTGGCTCCCAAGCTCGATGCAACCAGAAATTTCGAAAAATTAAAAATCACATTTTTGTAAGTTTCAAAAGAATCTATAAAACAATACACACATGCGTAAGATATTTGCTACATTGTATCTGATTTACACAAGAAAAGGCAAGATGATGAAACTTTTATAGTGAAAAGTGCATGTGCTTGAAATACATGATTTTGTTTTTTCGTGTAGCTCACATAAGCGTATTTCATCATGAAACTTTATACCAATCTATAATATACCCCCATATATGTGTGTACTTTTTTCCAGATTTTTTAAAGCGTAAAAATGTGAATTTCGAATTTGAAAAAATTCGTTCTCCATGATCCATTTAATAATTTTGGCTCGCAATACCCACAACGTAGTTTTGTTTTTGTAGTAGAGCGCCCAGCAGGAACTGTGTACGTGTAGGATGTTGCTGGTGTAACCTTTTTACTTTTTTTTTTGAGAACTTGTAACCTTTTTTGATAGGGGCATGAAACATGAAACACTAAACAAACAGACGGGCATCCAGCCAGCCATACCCCAAGATGAATTCAGCTGTTTAAGATTCCTGAACATTTTAAAGATTTGTGAATATTTTTCCTGTTTTGCGCTTGTACTTTTCCTGTTTTGTTCCTTTTTTATTCTGCATATTTTCCAAATTCTCAATTTTTTAGAAAATATCATGAATATTTTTAAAAAAATTCTGATTTTTTAAAATTTGAGAAGATTTTTTAATTTTATGAAAACTTTTTGATTTTTAGTTCCCTTATTAGACTTCACATTAGCTCAATACTACTATATGTTCGTAGAGGTTCACATATAAAGTCTCTACCAAATACCCCAAAGGTCATGGGGTGCACAAACCACCTTGCCCCATCTATCCCACCACGACGACCACTTAGCAGGTCTCATTCAGGGTATATTTTCACATAAAAGCCGATCTTCTCATCTTCCAAAACTTTTCGGTTTCTTCACATCTTGAAGGCTCCTAACCACACCTAACCAGTCATGGAGGTGCACCCCTCCCCCCAAGGTAATAAGAATTTTGGGTTGCTTCGTGATGAATTCCTTGTTTGGGCTTGAAAAGATAAGCTTCTACACACTCTTAACTCCTAAAGGATGAGTCCTTGAGGTGTTAGACGTACAAGTGATGAACAAATATGAGTGCATGTTAATGCGGAGAAGATCTCAAACGTTAGATTTTAATATATCAACAATAGCATTGAAACCCTGGCACAAGACTTGAAAATTGTTGGCTTGGAATACTTTTTTTTTGAAAAGAGAGGGGTCTCCCCCCAGCCCCAACTTTTTATTAAAAGCCAAGGCAAGTCCGACCAGAGAATTCAGCGGCAGCTCTCGGTGGCAGCCAGAGTAGCAGCCACAGCAAACACATAGGGTCCAACTAGTCTACCCAATTATAGAACCACATTTTCATTACAGGCAAGGAGGGGAACTGAAGATAGGACATTATAAAGCACCAAAATCTTCCACCTCAAATGCCAGACCCTATCATCTACCAAGCTATTCTAAGCAATTCCCCTCTTCGATGATCCAAAAGCCTTAAGCATCGGAGAAGTAGAGCACCCTGGGCGTCTGAGCAGAGAATCTTCCATTGCCTGATTAAGCACCCCACCAGATCCAAAATGCAGCGCATATTTATCCATCTCCTCCCCTGAAAAACAAATTCATTGCGCAAAAGCCATAAGCCTCACAAGGTGGCAGAAGAAACAATATTAACAGCCTCTCGATGTTTTTTCTGTTTCCATTGAATAGTTAAATCAGCAAAAGAAGATGGAGCAGACATATCACATGCCTCAGACAAAACTGACCAAATCCCCTTAGCCACAATGCAATCAAAAAACAGGTGCTGTATGGATTCTTGTTCACAACAAAACACACAAGTCAGGTCATCAACATGTCTTCGTTTAGCCAAATTATCTCTAGTCAAACACTTGTTATAATAGGCAAGCCACAAAAATACATGAATATTAGGTGGAACTTTGATCTTCCAAATAGAATCTTTGATGTCAGAAGACACCCCTCCAAAGTTAATCATTCTATTAAAGGATTTCACAGTATATTTACCAGAAGGCTCTAAGGTCCACACAGGAGTATCTATGTTATTAGAAGGATTGAAGATTTTCACCAAATCCAATAAATTGTACCAGTTATTCATCAAGACAGTATCCACACACCTCCTAAAAGTAAGTTGTAACTGCTCCCCATCCCAAACCTGGGCAAGAGAAGCATCCTGTTGATGGCAGATCTCAAATAGATCTCAGAACCTAGTTTTAAGGGAGCATTCTCCAATCTATATATCATGCCAGAAGGCAATGTGAGCTCTATCCCCAGGGGACCACTTATAGAAGTAATTAGCAGCCCCAAGAGCCCAAGTTACACTTTTCCAGAAAGGAGAACCCAAATTATTTTTTCCCCACAAAATGTTTGGTTTGTCCACTCCATATTTGTAGCAAATCATTTTTTTCCAGTCTTTATCAGACCCATCATAGTATCTTTTACCCCATGAGGCTAATAATGCCATATTAAATTCCTTAAGATTGGGCACCCCCAACCCACCATACTCTTTCCTCCTAGAGATC
Organism: Elymus sibiricus; assembly: GCA_039707655.1. NCBI lineage: Eukaryota > Viridiplantae > Streptophyta > Magnoliopsida > Poales > Poaceae > Elymus > Elymus sibiricus. The sequence continues at coordinate 20,582,171 of CM077675.1, forward strand.
ATGCCCTAGTTGGCCAGGTGGTATTTATGGGTATCCCCAACATTCCCCCAAAAGAAGTGGGACATTTGTGAAGTAATGGCATCAATAGCCCACTTGGGAAATTTCATAATAGACATCAGATAAGTGGGGATGCTTCCAATGCAAGTAGTCAGCAGAATCAATTTGCCCCTATATGATAAATTTCTACCCAGCCATCCAGCAATGTTCTTAATAATCCTATCAATGATAGGTTGAAGATTTTCCCTTCTAAGCTTTTTGAAATGAAGGGGAACTCCCAAGTATTTAAAAGGGAACTCCCCAAATTGACAGCGGAAAATTTGGGCAAATTCATTAGACAGCTCATCATCCACATTTAAAGTATGAAGATCACTCTTGTGAAAGTTGATTTTTAAGCCAGAAAGCTTCTCAAAACAAGTAAGAATCCATTTTAGATTTCTGGCATATTCCAGGGAATTTTTTAAAAATAGGATAGTGTCATCAGCGTATTGTAAACTAATGACCCCCCCCCCCCCCAGGAATAACTTGTGGGAGAAGCCCAACAATGAGCCCATGATTAGCAGCTTTGGAAAGCATTTTGGTGAACACATCAGCTACTACGTTAAACAGCAAAGGAGAGTGAGGATCTCCTTGCTTAAGACCCTTTCCCCCCAAAAAATGAGGACCATTGGTATCATTCAGCCTGACCTGAAAGGTCCCTTGAAATAATGTACTATAAATCCATCCAACCCATTTCTCACCAAAGCCCCTAGAAAGGAGCATTTCTTTAAGGAAATCCCAGTTAACTCTGTCATATCCTTTTTCATAATCTAACTTCAAGATGAGCCCACTATCTCCAGATCTATGAATTTCATGGATGACTTCATGGGCCATCACCACACTTTCTAAGATAAACCTCCCTTTAATAAAAGCAGTTTGATTAAAAGAAATGAGCTTATCACAAAGAGGGGATGCCCTGGTGGTCATGGCTTTGGAAAAAATCTTAACAGCACAATTGCTAAGGCTTATGGGTCTAAAGTTTTTCATATCTCTAGCTCGGGGAACTTTGGGAATGAGGGTAATGATAGCAAAATTGAGTCTATGAATATCTAAGGTACCATTTTCAAAATCTCTGACCATCCACATAAAATCATTTTTAATAAGATCCCAGAATTTCTGATAAAAGAGAAAATATAAACCATCAGGACCAGGAGCACCACAAGCATAGGAGCTCATGATGGCCTGCTTGATTTCCTCCTCAGAAAAGGGGCTCTCTAAGTGACAACTGTGAGATTCAGACACCATATCAGCCTCCTCCCAAAATTTAGTATCCAGATGGATATCAGGTTTAGGTTCAAAAGCAAAAAGATTTTTATAAAAATCGGTGGCAACCTTAAGCATATCCTGAGTATCAGTGACTACACCCTCAGGGCCATTCAATTCAGATAAGTGATTCTTCCTGTGTCTATGATTGGCCAAAGCATGGAAGTATGCATTATTTCGATCACCTTCTAAAATCTTCCTATCTCTAGATCTCTGCCACAAGGCAGTCTCTTCTTTTTTCCAAATCTCATCAAGATCTTTTTTAATCTCTTTCATCTTATCAAAATCAGCAACAGATAACTGTTGGGACTCAGCTAATACATCAAGGATATCAAATTCCATAAGGAGGGATTTTTTTCTCTTTTTCATGTCAGCTTCAAGATTGATACTCCAACCTTTCAGTTTTCTCCTAAGATTTCTGGTCTTAATCGTCCAGTTCTCAACAGAGTTAGATGAGGTGGAATTTGCATTCCAAGCCTCATGGACAACCTGCTCAAAACCAGGCTGGGCAAGCCACCAGTTCTCAAATCTAAACAACCTAGGGCTAGGATTCTTCCTAGCCCCAGTGTAACACCCCAAAAATTTTGAATTGGTTTTTACAAAATCTTTATTTGGTTTAAAGGAGGTCATTTGATTTTTTTTTATAAAAGACTCTCCATTTAAAATCTTTTGGATGAAAAACTTCTTATAAGAACCTTTCACAATTTTGATTCTGGTCTTTAAAGTTTTTAGTATGTGTTTGCTTCAACACAAGTACCATTGAGATATTTTGCTATTTCTTTCCTTAAAAAGAATATCTATGAATTTGGATTCAATTTCTTTCTTCTTCAAAAATTTCAATGTCACTCTTTTGCCATGACCTATATCAAATATTCTCTTCCTAAACTATCCTCCCTGCCTTAGGACCAAGCCATGCACCCTTTCCAGCAAGATTGAACCTATTTTTAGTTTTATTTATATTTATTTTATCCTCAAACTAATTTCTGCAATTTATTTTGGACCTATAGGATTTGCAAAGGAAGTGTCTGATTCCTTGAGCTTTTGGCCCCAAGTAAATTATCCCTGCTAGACCTTAGTGCCCACAACCTAGATCACCAAAGAACTGCTGGTCCACAGTTCAAAATTTTCAAAATTTGTTCATTGGAAATTTGGACTAGATTTGCTGTTTTTGCTGCAGACCACTCTTCCACTTCTTCAAAAATTCTGAGATAATTCATGGGGTCTCAGGATGCATCAAGAGACCACCCCTCCAAGTTTCAGCTGCAGCAAAATTTTCTAAGTGCTATTGGCATTTGGTCGAACAGGTGGCATGCAGAGTTTAGAGATTTGTCTGATTCAGACACAATCTCACAAGTGCGCGTGTTGGATCCTTTCTCCATGTTCCCCCTTCTTATCCAGGGCGCCGCATGGTCTTTTGGCCGGGTCTGGTCATCGATGATGAGCTGGCCTGCCGGCGCCGGCCTCAACCGCGGCGACAGTACCTCCTGTGGCGGCCACCAGAAGCCAACCCTGCAGAAAGGCGCCGCTCCGCACCGCCCAAACCACCAGAAACCCACGCGTGTTCGTCTCCCACCCTGCGCACGCTACAGCACCGTTGCCGTGGCCTGAGCGGCACAGAGCACGCATTCTGCAGCCGCCGCGCCCGTGAGCGCCGTTCCATCGAGCGGCGGCATCACTGTGGGAGGGAGCTCGCTTAGTAGCAAAAAGAGACCCTGGTGATGGCTGTGGTCTGCCCCGCCACCGTAAGCACCTGCTAAGCTCTCTGGTTCGCCGTGATCAGCGCCGGAGCTAGCTCCGTCACGGCACTCCCCTTGCCCGCCTATAAATAGGATGCCCCGAGCCACCCCAGCGACCAAGCACCACTCCACCTCACCACAGAGCCACGCCCAGCCTATCGGAGGACCTCGGGGAGGTCTTCTTCCCGTCTCCGGCCGCCCCGATCCGCTTCGGGCTCTAGCTAAATTCGCTCTGGTGAGCGTGCCTCCACGGCCCAAACCTCGTCAGTAACCTCCTAGTGCACCCAAGCGTCTGACCCGCGCTCCAATTTGACGGGTGCAGGTCTCTCCGACGAGATCGATCTGCACCCGAAGCCACCGTCCGCCGGAGTGGAAGTAGCCGTCGACGTGGTGTTCGCCGATGATCCCTTCCACCACCCACCGTCGTGGAGCAACCCCCTGAGCACGTCGGAACCTTTCCCCCCTCTGGTTCGCAGGGGATCGACGCCGGCGACCTCGCGAGCTCTCTGCCGCCGGTGAGCCATTTCAAACCTGACATGCGGGGCCCGCCCGTCAGATTCCTTTCTTTTTCTGAAACGTTTTCTGAAAACGTCTTCGGTCTGGATACGTTTTCTGCTTTGGTTGGCGTATTCTAACTGAAACGTTTTTTGTTTTCTCAAACTAGCCCTGGGTAACTTTCTGTTTATCACAGATAAGTCCCTAGTTTTAATTTCCTTATAACTTTTAAACTAAAAGGGTTTTGGAGTTGGTTCCTTTTCTGAAAACTTTATTTTTCTATCTAGTTTTTTGTGATATTTATTCAAAAATATTTTGGGCAACTTTTATAAGCACTCGGTATTTACGTTAGAATCCGATATTTGCGTGACGTAGATACCGAAGGAGGAGAAGCTACCGTCAACATCGCCGAGCTAGCTTCCGACTACGTTGATCCAGGCAAGCATGTTTGAACCTTTGATATGATGAGTGTTTTCATGTTTGCTTAATAATAATTTATGCAGCATGTAGATATAATAGCATATGTTGAATGTTATATTGCATGCATGACTTGCAAATGCGCTAAGAACTTGGTAAGTTCATGGAAATGAATGGACAACCTAGTCATGTGGTGACATGAGAGGTTGTAGACTGGTTATGTTAAAGCATGCCAGTATAATATAAGAGCTACTTAACTCCAGTGTTGACATAGATCGAGTCTTGTCCCCGTTTTCCTTATTTTCGTACTGCCACATGTTTTCCGCAAGGAATACGGTTCAGTAGGTTGCAAACCTCTTTCCGTGTACATACCAAATAGAGAGGCCGTGATGAGGGTTCCATGGCCCTGGAATAATGCCAGTCATCCGGTCAGGGGGCATGGGTGTTTCCGGCTGAGGCCGTGAGGGGGGAACCCCTTAGTTGCGCGCGGTATAAATTTGATCCCATGCTATTCGAGGTGTTGGCCTTCCCGTCTCATAGTTTTTCTTGAACGTTGCTTGGGTGATTCTAGGCATCGTAAGGTGAAGTGGGTGTGTACTGGTTATGTGTGTTTACTTCTAAAATACCGTAAACGGAACTAGTCATCCGTGACTACTGAAATCCGTTGGCTGTGGGTAAAGAGTCAAACTATTCGAGTAGCCATGTCCGCGGTCAAGGACGTTGGTTGACAGGTCAAGTGTCGGTCTCAGTGTCAGTCTCTGGAGAACTAATATGGTTAATGGCAGAAAATAATTCTACTTGATTATTATTGTCAATGATGGACTAACCCGTTCTTTGATATGATGCCCGAGTATTCCTTGGGATGGTTCTACCTCGGAATACTCGTACTTTATTTTTCGATATAAGCCCTTTATGTGGCGTCGCACCGACGCCCGACTGTGGCACGCATGTTATTTACTTTCTATATAAGCCCTTTATGTGGTGTCGCACCGACGCCCGACTGTGGCACGCATATTATTTACTTTCTATATAAGCCCTTTATGTGGCGTCGCACCGACGCCCGACTGTCGCACGCATGTTATTTACTTTCTATATAAGCCTTTATGTGGCGTCGCACCGACGCCCGACAGTGGCAGTTCTTATGTTTCAGCTTTCTAGGCGTCGCTTCAGACACCCGATTGGGTCTATTTTATTTGACCTTTCGAGGCGTCGCTTCAGACACCCGATTGGCACCTTTTATTTTCTATTTACCTTGCCTTACTAATTTAATCATATTTGCGTGTGAGATTATTCTAACCTGATTATATGCATCCTGTCTGCATTCATTATATCTTATGTTCGAACTGTCTTGCGAGTACATTCAAAGTACTCACCTGGCTTGTTGATTTGGCCAGATGTTGATGAAGGTGATCTTATGGATGAAGAGTACGCTAGCGAGTCCGACGCCTAGAGGAATCCCAGTCAGTCCCTTGAGATCCTGGAGTCAACTGCTTGTATTATTCACGCTTCCGCTACCCAATAAAATCGTCAAGCCTCACTTCGACGCTTGCCGAGTTGTAAGATATTAATGTCATGTCACCCACTCCATTGTGACATATCCACCACCACCATATATTACGAGTCAGTAGTACGACTACCATTTCCACTGTGATATATCCGCCTCTATGTTTAATATTGGCGTGCTTGTAATAAATTGTTGAGCAACCTCAGCTCAACCTTGTACAATATCAAGTATTACTGGATTTCTGTATCAAGGATTGTCTATCAGTATGGATTATTTTCTGTGCTAGTCTGACATTAAGGGCGATTTTTCAATAAATGTTTTATTGGGAAACCGGTCCTGACAACCTTGGTACCAGAGCCAGGCTGACTGTAGGAAGCCACTAGGTGCGATCGCTAACAAGCATTTAGTCTAATTAATTTTTATAGCACCCTGCATGATGTAGAAATTTTTCTGTTAGTCATCATAAATTTATGATATGACTATCTTGAATTTTTGTCTACCATTGTAGATGGCTGGCGGCGACTGTCCATCTCAGGTGTTCGCCAACGAGCCGGCGGGATTTTCCCGGCTCCTCGTCTCCATCGCCAAGATCGCGATTGGGCCATCAACCTGCCCCGAGTACTCCATTTATCGCCACAAGATCAACGACACAGGCCTCGGTGCATATCAAGGGTGGGCGCATCGAGACACGTCGTCTTCGCTATGTCGGGAGAGCCATGCCTACGGAGAGGCATGCTGTACAGATGGCTGCCCGGGAGGCCATAGCCCGCCTCCGGGACACCCTTCCATCGATGAAGGCTCGTCGTTACCGTTACCTCCCATGCCACGTCCCGTACACTAGCCACTACGCATTTGCTTGCACCGTGGGAGAGAGAGATGAGACACTTGAGCTACTCGTGGAGTACCTCATGGCGCTAGAGGCAGCTTTTGACAGCCTCGTAGACGACCTTGTAGTCGCACGCATGGACTCAGCTCAGACTTGTAGGCTTAACAGGAATGAGCTTCTCCATTCGGCGCCACCACTATCGCACAACTCATCTGCCGCTTCATGTGTGCCAACCGTCATGTCCACTGCTCGCCGTTTGCCTAGTACTGAGGAGTTTAACCAAGTAATTGCTCCTACCCCAATTAGAGCAGCACCCCCTGCTACCACCAAACCAGCCACGCAATCTCGTGTTCTCCGCCTGGAGACTATTCCTGAGGAGGTCGAGTCCCCAGCGCCTTGTCTAGGACTTACCCTCGGCAGGCCAAGCGAAGTCCTCACCATTTCAGACTAGGTACGCCGATCAGTGGTGTGATGTTGCCGCGTGTAAGATATGTATATGTGTGTATATAGGCTTGGAGAGAAGTAGTCTGTGTGCGCATCATGTAAGAGTTCGGAGAAGTGCACTAGCCTAAATAACATGTCAGGAATGTGTACGCGCATCCTGAGTGATGTAGTGTATAATTATGACTTGCTTGTAAGATATGTATCCTGCGGTCCTTCTCCGTACGCAATGATATTTCAAGGAAAAATCTTTGGGTATTTTAATTTTTGTCTTTGCAAAATTATTTATTTTGCCGCTCGGATTTTTGCTCATGTGTTTTGCAAAAATACCCCAGAGTGAAAAATGCATCGTCCCTGGACCCGCTCCATGCCCAGTCCGCCAGAGGAAAATCACTTTACTCAGACAGGCAACAACTACATACAGGGACAGTCAAGCCAGCAGGACAGTGATGCAGCATTCTCACAAGTTTGTCGCCTTTATGAACAAAGCCAGCAGTAGCACCAAGAGATGATGAATCATCTTATTAATATGGAAAATCACCGCGAACCATATCAGCAACGCTCCAGATTATCCGAGTTACATAAAACTCGTCCTACGATTTTCTCTCACACTGACAAACCGCTAGAAGCCGATGATTGGCTACGTGACATTGAGAGGAAACTTATCATTGCTCAATCCACAGATCAAGAGAAGGTGCTGTACGCGCCATATTATTTATCCGGAGCAGCAGCATCATGTTGGGAGAATTTTCTCCATATGCATCCAATGAAAATGATATTACTTGGGAAAAATTTAAAGAAGGCTTTCGAGGGGCGCATATTCCCAATAGTATCATGAAAATAAAGAAGAGAGAATTTGATGATCTCAAGCAACGAAGCACAACCGTGACAGATTATCTCAGTCAGTTCACTCTGTTAGCTCGCCATGGCAATGATGAATATATGACTGAAAACAAAAAGATGAAAAAAATTCTTGGATGGACTCGCACCAGCACTTAAATGCCAGCTGGTCCTACACACCTTTCCAGACTTCAAGACACTTGTGGACAAGGCTATTGTGCTGGAAAATGAACGCCGCAATATGGATGATATTCGCAAACGCAGAAGGGACAACTCTACACAGTCACGTAACAACAAGCCCAGAAATGATTTCCAGAAAAATGTGGCACCTAAAACATCAACTGCGGCACCCCGCCCAAACAATAATTATCATGCCAGGAACAAGGAATTTACATACCGTCCAGGCGTTACCTGTTTTGCTTGTGGAGAAGAAGGACATTACACCAAGCAATGCCCAAAACAAGGAAACACGGCTCCAAAGCCAGACAACAATGGAAATAACTCAGCTCCAAAGCGCAACAATTTCAACCCCAATAACAATCACAGGAAGGGCCACGTGAACCATGTGGCCAGGGAGGAAGCTCTGAATGCGCCAGACATCGTACTCGGTACGTTCCCTGTCAACACAATTCCCGCCACGGTTTTGTTCGATTCTGGAGCTTCTCACTCGTTCATTTCGAAAAGATTTGCCTTGGAACATCATTTTTCGATCCTTCTTTTGGAAAAATCAATGACCATCAAGTCCCCGGGAGTTAAGCAAGTCACTCAAAGCTACTGTCAAGGTGTGATAATTGAGATTGAAGGATTAAAGTTTTGGGCAAATCTCATCGTGTTGGAGAATAACAGATTGGATATTATTCTGGGAATGGACTGGTTAACCACCAACAAAGGTTTTATTGACTGTTTCAACCGTGTTGTAACCCTCACCGTCGTCATGGGAAGACAATAAGAGTTACAGACACAGAAAGACCAGCTCCACCTCAAGCAAGACTGAATAAAGTGGATATTTCGGAATTAAGCAAAGTTCCAGTCGTCTGTGAATTTCCAGATGTATTTCTGGAAGAACTACCAGGTATGCCACCTGACAGGGAAATAGAATTTATCATCGAGCTAGCACCAGGTACTACTCCAATTTACAAGAAACCATATCGGATGGCACCATCTGAATTGGTAGAATTAAAGAAGTAAATTAAGGAACTGTTGGAAAAAGGTTATATTAGACCAAGCTCCTCACCATGGGGATCACCAGTATTATTCGCCAAGAAGAGAGATGGGACTCTGAGACTATGTGTAGATTACCGAGCTCTCAATATGGCTACCATCAAAAATAAATATCCGTTGCCACGGATAAATGATTTGTTTGACCAGCTCGCACAAGCCAAAGTTTTCTCCAAGATAGACTCGAGGTCAGGATACCATCAGCTGAAAATACCGAATGAGGACATACCAAAGACAGCATTCACCTCCAGATACGGATTATATGAATTTACAGTGATGCCGTTCGGGCTGACCAACGCTCCAGCATATTTCGTACACCTTATGAACAAGGTCTTTATGAAATATATGGACAAGTTTGTTGTGGTATTCATTGATGACATATTGGTCTATTCCAAGACATCAGAAGAGCATGCACAACACCTCAGAATCGTGCTGGGAGAATTAAGAAAGCACCAATTATACGCCAAATTCAGCAAATGTGAATTTTGGTTGAAGGAAGTCGGCTTTCTAGGCCACGTATTAACCCAGGAAGGTATTGCCGTGGACCCAGATAAAGTCAAGGCCGTACTTGGATGGAAGCAACCAGCCAACGTCACAGACATCTGGAGTTTCCTGGGAATGGCTGGATATTACAGAAGGTTTATTGAAGGCTTCTCCTCTATAGCCAAACCTATGACACAATTACTCAAGAAGGATAAGAAATTCGAGTGGACCGAGGCCTGCGATAAAAGTTTCCAAGAATTGAAGAAGAGATTAACCACAACACCAGTACTAATTGTGCCAGATATTCACAAGAATTTTGAGGTATACTGCGACACATCCAGAGAAGGTCTTAGATGTGTACTGATGCAAGAAGTCAAGGTGGTAGCCTACGCCTCAAGGCAACTGCGACGTCATGAGGAAAATTACCCTACACATGACTTGGAATTAGCAGCAGTAATTCACGCCCTCAAGGAATGGTGACATTTCCTCCTTGGCATTCGTTGTGAAATATATACGAACCATAAAAGTGTCAAGTATATTTTCACACAACCAGAACTCAACTTACGACAACGGCGCTGGTTGGAATTAGTGAAGGACTACGATGTAGGAATTCACTACCATCCGGGCAAGGCAAACATCGTGGCCGATGCCCTCAGTCGAAACCCAGGTCCAGACAATGGCAGTCTACAATATTTACAACCTGAGTTCCTACGGCAGTTTGCTAAGCTGAACATGATTTTATCACGGAAGGCACCGTTGCAAATTTGGAAATACAACCCACCTTGTAGGAGCAAATCAAAGAGACTCAACAAGGGCACCCCAGTATCGAAGGAATAAAGAGGAAAGTGAGTATTGGCAAGGCCCCATAATTTGTCATTGATGATAAGGGAATATTATGGTACAGAGACACACTATGCGTACCAAATAAAGAGGACCTCAAACAACATATTTTGACTGAAGCTCATACCACACCGTATTCCATCCATCCCGGAGGGACCAAGATGTACAAAGATATTCAAGAAAAATTTTGGTGGCACGGTATGAAAAGAGATATAGCCACTTTCATCGCCTGCTGTGACTCATGCCAACGCATAAAAGCCGAACATCAGAAACCAGCAGGACTATTACAGCCAAACAGGATACCTGAATGGAAGTGGGATGAAATAGGTATGGATTTTATTGTCGGACTACCTCGGTCGCGACACGGAAATGATGCCATATGGGTCATCACAGACCAGTTAACCAAAGTGGCCCACTTTATTCCAGTAAAGACCACTTATTCAACGCAAAGGCTTGCTAGGGTTTATCTCGCCCGTATTGTCTGCCTGCATGGAGTTCCGAAGACCATAAGGTCAGACAGAGGCACACAATTCGTCTCCATATTTTGGGATCATCTGCAACAAGCTTTGGGAACTCAGCTGGTATTCTGTACAGCTTATCATCCTCAGACTGGAGGACAGACTGAACGCGTAAATCAAATTTTGGAAGACATGCTAAGGGCATGTGTTCTCACATATGGGGCCAGTTGGGAAGACAGTCTGCCATATGCCGAATTTTCATACAACAATAGTTATCAGGCCAGTTTACAAATGGCACCGTTCGAAGCTTTGTACGGACGAAGATGCCGCACACCACTTAACTGGTCCGAGATAGGAGATAGCCGTATTTTTGGCCCAGAAATGCTCAAAGAAGCCGAGGAAAAGGTTAAGATCATCAGAGACAGACTCAAAGCAGCCCAAAGTCGACAAAAGAGCTACTACGATCAAAAACATCGTGACATCAGTTTTGAACCAAATGAATATGTGTACCTCCGGGTATCCCCCATGAGAGGTTTACAGAGATTTAAAGTGAAAGGAAAATTGGCACCTCGATTTATCGGACCTTTCCGAATAATTGCACGGAGAGGCAGGGTGGCCTACCAACTAGACCTACCCGTGGAATTGTCAGACGTCCATGACGTATGCCACATATCTCAGTTGAGGAAGTGCGTGAGTAACCCAGAGAAGCAAGTACCCCATGAAAGCATAGACATTCAGCCAGATCTCACGTACAGAGAGCGTCCTATAAGAATATTGGAGGAGTCTAAAAGGAGGACCCGTCAGAATGTGATCAAATTTTTCAAGGTTCAGTGGAGCAATCACACCGAAGAGGAGGCAACATGGGAAAGGGAGGATTTTCTCCGGGCAGAGTATCCACACCTATTTGAGGAACAGCTGAAATCTCGGGGACGAGATTTTTCCTAAGGGGGTAGGTGTTGTAACACCCCAAAAATTTTGAATTGGTTTTTACAAAATCTTTATTTGGTTTAAAGGAGGTCATTTGATTTTTTTTTATAAAAGACTCTCCTTTTAAAATCTTTTGGATGAAAAACTTCTTATAAAAACCTTTCACAATTTTGATTCTGGTCTTTAAAGTTTTTAGTATGTGTTTGCTTTAACACAAGTACTATTGAGATATTTTGCTATTTCTTTCCTTAAAAAGAATATCTATGAATTTGGATTAAATTTTCCCTCTTCAAAAATTTCAATGTCACTCTTTTGCCATGACCTATATCAAATATTCTCTTCCTAAACTATCCTCCCTGCCTTAGGACCAAGCCATGCACCCTTTCCAGCAAGATTCAACCTATTTTTAGTTTTATTTATATTTATTTTATCCTCAAACTAATTTCTGCAATTTATTTTGGACCTATAGGATTTGCAAGGGAAGTGTCTGATTCCTTGAGCTTTTGGCCCCAAGTAAATTATCCCTGCTAGACCTTAGTGCCCACAACCAAGATCACCAAAGAACTGCTGGTCCACAGTTCAAAATTTTCAAAATTTGTTCATTGGAAATTTGGACCAGATTTGCTGTTTTTGCTGCAGACCAGCATCGTGGAGCAACCCCCTGAGCACGTCGGAACCTTTCCCCCCTCTGGTTCACAGGGGATCGACGCCGGTGACCTCGCGGGCTCTCTCCCACCGGTGAGCCATTTCAAACCTGACATGCGGGGCCCGCCCGTCAGATTCCTTTCTTTTTCTGAATCGTTTTCTAAAAACGTCTTCGGTCTGGATACGTTTTCTACTCTGGTTGGCGTATTCTAACTGAAACGTTTTCTGTTTTCTCAAACTAGCCCTCGGTAACTTTCTGTTTATCACAGATAATTCCCTGGTTGTAGTTTCCTTATAACTTTTAAAATAAAAGGATTTTTGAGTTGATTCCTTTTCTGAAAACTTTATTATTCTATCTAGTTTTTTGTGATATTTATTCAAAAATATTTGGGAGAAATTTTATACGCACTCGGTATTTACGTTAGAATCCGATATTTGTGTGACGTAGATACCGAAGGAGGAGAAGCTACCATCAAATTCGCCGAGCTAGCTTCCGACTATGTTGATCCAGGCAAGCATGTTTGAACCTTTGATATGATGACTGTTTTCATGTTTGCTTAATAATAATTTATGCAGCATGTAGATATAATAGCATATGTTGAATGTTATATTGCATGCATGACTTGCAAATGAGCTAAGAACTTGGTAAGTTCATGGAAATGAATGGACAACCTAGTCATGTGGTGACATGAGAGGTTGTAGACTGGTTATGTTGAAGCATGCCAGTAAAATATAAGAGCTACTTAACTCCAATGTTAACATAGATCGAGTCTTGTCCCCGTTTGCCTTATTTTCGTGCTGCCACATGTTTTCCGCAAGGAATACGGTTCAGTAGGTTGCAAACCTCTTTCCATGTACACACCAAATAGAGGGGCCATGATGAGGGTTCCATGGCCCTGGAATAATGCCAGTCATCCGGTCAGGGGGCATGGGTGTTTCCGGCTGAGGCCGAGAGGGGGGCACCCCTTAGTTGCGCGCGGTATCAATTTGATCACATGCTATTCGAGGTGTTGGCCTCCCCGTCTCATAGTTTTTCTTGAACGTTGCTTGGGTGATTCCAGGCATCATAAGGTGAAGTGGGTGTGTACTGGTTATGTGTGTTTACTTCTAAAATACCGTAAATGGAACTAGTCATCCGTGACTACTGAAATCCGTTTGCTGTGGGTAAAGAGTCAAACTATTCGACTAGCCGTGTCCGCGGTCAAGGACGTTGGTTGACAGGTCAAGTGTCGGTCTCAGTGTCAGTCTCTGGAGAACTAATTTGGTTAATGGTAGAAAATAATTCTACTTGATTATTATTGTCAATGATGGACTAACCCGTTCTTTGATATGATGCCCGAGTATTCCTTGGGATGGTTCTACCTCCGGAATACTCATACTTTATTTTTGGATATACGCCCTTTATGTGGCGTCGCACCGACGCCCGACTGTGGCACGCATGTTATTTACTTTCTATATAAGCTCTTTATGTGGCGTCGCGCCGACGCCCGACTGTGGCACGCATGTTATTTACTTTCTATATAAGCCCTTTATGTGGCGTCGCACCGACGCTCGACTGTGGCACGCATGTTATTTACTTTCTATATAAGCCCTTTATGTGGCGTCGCACCGATGCCCGACTATGGCAGTTCTTATGTTTCACCTTTCGAGGCGTCACTTTAGACACCCGATTGGGTCTATTTTATTTTACCTTTCGAGGCGTCGCTTCAGACACCCGATTGGCACCTTTTATTTTCTATTTACCTTGCCTTACTAAGTTAATCATATTTGCGTGTGAGATTATTCTAACCTGATTATATGCATCCTGTCTGCATTCTTTATATCTTATGTTCGAACTGTCTTGCGAGTACATTCAAAGTACTCACCTGGCTTATTGATTTGGCCAGATGTTGATGAAGGTGATCTTATGGATGAAGAGTACGCTAGCGAGTCCGACGCCAAGAGGAGTCCCAGTCAGTCCCTTGAGATCCTGGAGTCTACCGCTTGTATTATTCACGCTTTTGCTACCCAATAAAGTTGTCAAGCCTCACTTCGACGCTTGCCGAGTTGTAAGATATTAGTGTCATGTCACCCACTCCATTGTGACATATCCACCACCACCATATATTACGAGTCAGTAGTACGACTACCATTTCCACTGTGATATATCCACCTCTATGTTTAATATTGGCATGCTTGTAATAAATTGTTGAGCAACCTCAGCTCAACCTTGTACAATATTAAGTACTACTGGATTTCTGTATCAAGGATTGTCTATCAGTATGGATTATTTTCTATGCTGGTCTGACATTAAGGGCGATTTTTCAATAAATGTTTTATTGGGAAACCGGTCCTGACACCCAGTGTCCAAAACCAAAGGGGTATGGTCACTACCCACCCTGGGGAGAGTAGTTAGTGAGGACAGAGGGAAGTGGGCATCCCAGTCCACAGAAGTGAACACTCTATCAAGCAAAGCAAAGATTGGGACCCCTTGGTTATTGGACCAGGAAAATCTTCTGTTAGAGATAGAAATCTCCATCAATCCCATCTGTTAATCCAATCATTGAATAGGAAAGTAAATTGTTGATTAACTAAGCCATTGCTTTTGTCCTGATCCCCCCTAACTAGATTAAAGTCACCACAGCAGAGGATAGGATAGGATGCAGATCCGAGGATATCATGAAGCTCATCAATGAACTCCATTTTAAATTCAGGATAAGCAGAACCATAAACTACAACTAAATGCCAAGCAAAACCATCATTTTTATTTTTGACAGTAGCTTTAATGCAAAATGTGTTATTGGTGAAGCCAATAACATCAAACAGATCTTTCTTAACACCAAGAAGGATACGCCCAGCAGTATTATCTGCAGGCAGAAATTGCCAAGTAAAAACACCCATTCTGTCCAAGACCCTGAGGAAACCCTCAGAAATGATCTCCTTCTTAGTCTCTTGAAAACCAATGAAATCAGGATTAGTTTTAGCAATCACATCACAGAGGCACTGAACTTTACCAGGTTGGCCTAAACCGCTAATATTCCAAATTAGCCCTATCATAATTAAGATATTTTAAAAGGGTGAGACAAGCCACAAGGCTTCCCTTTGGTATGGGCAATAGGAGTAACCCTAACCTCACCATCAGTGCCAACTGGCAAGTTAGGGGTACTCACATTTAAAGACCCAACCAAATCATTATAACAGACATCAATGTTATCAAGAAGGACAGTCTCAGGATGTTCACTAGCAAATGCTATACATTTTTCCTGTTCCCCAACTATCAAGTCTTCCACAATTGCAAGTTTTGATAGCATATCCCCACCAAACACTAAACTTACCTTAGTACTTTGATCATGTAAAGTAGAGGGTTCAGTGGAAGAGAAGGATTTACCTTTGAATGTTTTTGGGATTTCCAAATTCTTTTTCATCTTGTATGCAACAGCTTTCTCCATAATGTTCACATGACCATGACCCCTGGTACCATGTTTAGAAGCCATAACAGGCCCCCACTTAGCATTTTTGACAGGGATCTGCACCTCAGTTTGAGATTGGTTCAAAGACTCCAGCAAGGATCTTTTAAGCCCATTGGATTGCAGCATCTAGACTGCTTCAGGGGGGAGATTCCCCAGCTCTCCCTCTTCACACTCATCCTTTTCATCATCAGAGACAACCATATCCACAGATTTAAGCAGGCTCTCACAGTATTCCAAACTCACAGATTTCTCACTATCCATTAAAATTTTCTTTTCTAGTACCTTAGGAGTAGAATCCATCACACCAACTTCAGTAGTTTCAAACACATTAACCTCTAGATCTGGTAGACACAAAACATTAGGTGTTGGTACTAGGCCAGGAGCATCATTCACCCTTCCAGAAGGAAGGACCTGGGATGCATGTCCACCAGCAGCAGCACATTCCACAAGAAACTCTTCCTGATCAGAATCAGAATGATTCATATAGGAAAAGGCAGAAACCTTAGACTTCCCAGAGAATCCACCAGATTTCTTTTGTGTGAAATTGGCCTTATCTAACTCATCAATGGCTAGATCCTCATCAGGCAGCTCATCTTTGTCATCACTTTTGTGTACATTCTGTTCAAATCCATCATGTTCTCCCTCTGCACCATCATCATCCTCTCCTTCTTCACCAGTTTCAATGTTGATTACAGAAACAACACCCCCAACTTGCTCAAAACCTTCCACAGTAAAGCCAAGTAGGAATAACTTCTTCTTCATCTCAATCAACCTTTCAAAAGGGATTTTGGTAGGATCCCTACAAGCAATCTTAACCCTAACATTCTCAAAGAAGGTTCTAAACATACCATTACGCACAAAATTGAACACTGCAGAGGCTCCAACCATTTATGCTTAGAGGAGCAGAACAAAGAAAATGTGGCCTTTTGGTAAGCTCGGAGGGCCCGACCTAAAAGGTTCGGAGGTTCCGAACGATTTTATGAGCAGAAAGGAAGGACCCAAATGTTCATCTATGCAGGCTAAACCCATTTAGGTAGGTTGTTAGTCTATATGCCAGCTCAGTGATGCGAGTTTCAGAGAATGTGAAAACAACCACTTCTACAGTTTCGTTTAGCTTGAAATAACCGCTTTTGGTTTTATTTTCTTGTTTCGGTTGTAGCTTCAATCTCCGTGGTTTCATTAATGAGAATGGGTAGGAATCCGTTACAAAAGCAATGGAACTAGCATCTACGACATCATATTTACCCGAATGATAATAATATCGACTAGCATGGAATGTGTACATGCTATGTTAGTTGTCCTTGAATTCACAACATTTTTCTTTGTATAGTGGGATTGGCCCTCCAACTAGAAGATATCAATAACCAAAAGAGAGGAACAATTAGAGATTAAAAGGCTCGGGACCAATACATGTTAAGCCATGGAAACACACTAATTCTGTTGTAATGCTTTTCCTGCTTGGGCTCTAAAGTTTATTTGTTGTGTTTCTGATATATTTGGCATTACTACTAGCCTGTCAGAACTCGGTGATGCACAAAGTCTTCCTTGCTGGTTTTTAGATGAGGTTAATAATTTGTTTTTTCCAATAGGCTGCCTTTTCTTGGTATCGATGTTCAACTTGATTTTCATCAAAGTATAGCAGCGGTGAGTTTTCTTTTCGCAAGTTGATTTCCTTAACACTAGAGGATACGAACTAGAGTTGCAAAGGACACTAAAGACACAATTTGTCATTTGCAAGCATTGTCTCATTTACATTACAAATTTTAACTATGGAAACTCCTATCATTCCAGTTCAAACATAGACGGCCGCAGCAATGCGCACCAATCATGATCTAGTGAATCATATTTTTTTTGCAGGTAAAACTTTCGATGCATCATATCATCATTTTTCATGGCAGTAAAAAAATCAGAAGTAACAAAAGTTACAAAACGTTGTCTCAAGATGATACAATCACAAAGCGTTCATGTTTGATCTCCGGATACACAAGATACACACAATTTAATAAACGGTTTTGCTAGACCACATCTAGATGTGACATAAGTATTGCATATCTAAGTCCTATGTCATTGATTTTACGTGAAGATTAGTGTGACTATTTCCTTTTTTTTATTTTTAGTATTTTCTTTTTATGTTTGATTGAGTCACTTAGATGTGTAATAACTATGTCATATCTAGATGTGCCTTAGACACACCCTTTAATAAAACCAATCACACAAAAAGGGTAAAAGCATTTTCAATCAGAGCTTCTATTTCGTCCTTATGTTCGGGCAGACGGTCTGGTAACCAAATAGAAGAGAGATAAAATTTCACCAAACCGAAGCCCCTGAATTGTCTCCATATGTTCGGGTTGTCACGAACCCCCCAGCTCAGCCCATAAGCACTTCAGACACAATAGATACAACGAGTCTACCAAGAACATTTCATTTTGATGCTTATGTTTTATATTTTGCAGGTAGCAATGGCCTCAACGCGTCCCGAGGGACCCAGAAACCCCGCCATTCTTCTACTGCTGGCATTGTTGCAGCTCTCTTTGGGTGCCAGCAAAATCAATTCCACAACCCTCCCTAATAACAACACTAATGTGCTCTGGCTGCAAGCTTTCAGGCATGAGATCACATCTGATCCCTTTGGATGGTTCAGCTCCTGGAACTCCAGCACCAACCACTGCCTATGGGCGGGGGTGAGATGTAGTCGTAAGCATTCAAGGAGCGTGGTGGCGCTCGAGCTCT
The DNA here is from genome assembly GCA_039707655.1 of Elymus sibiricus. Lineage (NCBI taxonomy): Eukaryota > Viridiplantae > Streptophyta > Magnoliopsida > Poales > Poaceae > Elymus > Elymus sibiricus. The sequence continues at coordinate 20,600,479 of CM077675.1, forward strand.
TTGGCATAAACCTGACCGGCCAAATCAACTCCTCCATTGTGAACCTTACGTTCCTCAGGACCCTGAACCTATCCACAAATGGTTTCTCTGGCCGGTTACCTCCTCTGAACCATTTAAAAAAACTCCAAGTCCTTGACCTCAGCATGAACTGGTTGCATGATAGTATCCCAGATTCAATTACCAACTGCTCCAGCTAACTGGAAATAGACCTCAGTTGGAACATCCTTTCCAATCAATCCATTGAGCTATTCGTATAAGTGTCACAAACAGCTCTAGAATTCGTACTAGAATAACACATATGATTCATATCAATCAACCCTAATATCACCTAGATACTCCAATGTCACCTCAAGTATCCGTGGGTTAATTATTCAACTTGCATCAAACAATTTCAGTTTTATCATATTCAATCCAACACAAAGAACTTCAAAGAGTACCCCAAGATTTCTATCGGAGAAAGTAGGATGGAAACGTGCATCAACCCCTGTGCATAGATCCCCAAGGTCACCGGAATCCACAAGTTGATGACATAACATATATCAAGTAAATCAATAGAATACCCCATTGTCACCACGTGTATCCACATGCAAGACATATATCAAGTGTTCTCAAACCCAAAGTATTCAATCCAACATAACGAGATCTCAAAGGGAAAGACACAATTCATCACAACAAGATAGCAAGGGAAGAACACCATATGATCCAACGATATTAACAAAGCCCGTGATACATCAAGATCATGCCATTTCAAGAACACGAGAGAGAGAGAGAGAGAGAGAGAGAGAGAGAGATGGAACACATAGCTACTGGTACATACCCTCAGCCCCGAGGGTGAACTACTCTCTCCTCGTCATGGCCTCCGCCGGGATGATGAAGCTGGCCACCGGTGATGATCTCCCCCTTTGGTAGGTCACCGAAAAGGCTGCAGATGGGTTTTTCCTCCATACAGAGAGTTGCGGCGGCGGAGCGGAAGTTCTAGGTTTATTTCTAAGGGTTTCTGTATATATAGGATTTTTCGGCGTTGGAATCACGCTAGCCGGAGCCACGAGGGGCCCACAAGCTATCAGGGCGCGCCCAGGGGGGTGGGCGTTCCCTGTTGGCTTGTGGCCAGCAGGTGGCCCCCCTCCGGTGGTTCTTCGCTCCCGTATTTCTTATTTTCTCTAGAAAAAATCATAAAAAAGTTTCAGGCAATTTCGAGAACTTTTATTTTCTGCACAAAAAACAACACCACGGTAATTCATCTGAAAACAGTGTTAGTCCAGGTTAGTTCTAATTAAATCATATAAAGTGCATCAAAACCATATAAAAATATTGTAAACATAGGTTAATATGGCATGAATACTTCATAAATTATCGAGTAGGTAAATGATAAAAGAAATAATTTATGAAGTGTGTATGCTAGCATAGTATATAAGTTTGATCGATGATAATTCCAATCACTTTTTCTAGCATCATAAACAGCAACTCTTTTCTCATAAAACTTCTCATGATCAAGTAGCAAGCTATTCACATGTTTAAAGTATAGACCATAAACTTTCTTGGAAACCAACAAACTATGTTTTCAGTCATCAAACAATTATAATTCATCTTATTTTCAGGAAGGGTCTATGTAAGAGCTTTGATTTAGCAAATTCCACATACTCAACTATCATTTAGTCTTCCATGATTGCTGACACTCAAAACATATTTTTAGAACAAACAGTTTCAGTCAAACACATAGGAAGATAGGGGCTTAATGTTTCACCTCCCAACTTATTTGTCTCAGGGATAATGTCAACAATAATGAATCATGATCACCTATATTCAACTGGATATATATGCCTGGATATTTCCCCACCACATGATGCTTGCCAACTAAAGAATTACTAGAGGGGAATAGGGATGGACATTATTGACTCTTGCATAAAAGTAAAAGATAGGCCCTTCATAGAGGGAAGCAGAGGTTGCCATGCGTTTTTTATTTTTGGATGTGCAAGCTCTTAATGGAAAGGAACGTCACTTTATATTGCCCCTTGTGATAGCAACCTTTATTATGCATCCGTCGCTTTTATTTCTTCACCATCACAAGTTCGTACAAAGCTTATTTTCCCTTCCAATAAAAGATGATACATATTTAGGAGCAATTTTTATTGCTTTTTGCACCGATGACAACTTACTTGAAGGATCTTATTAAATCCATAGGTAGATATGGTGGACTCTCATGGCAAGAAATTGGGTTTACGGGTTTTTGGATGCACAAGTAGTATCTCTACTTAGTACGAATTTTTGGCTAGCAAAAGATCCTAAGCAAGCACCACATGTTAGAGGATCCATGACAATATAACTTCTATGTGAATATAAACAAACATAATCATTACGTTGTCTTCCTTGTCCAATATCAACTACTTGATCAATTTTGAAAATAATTAATGGGGGCTCACAATCATAGAAGATGTCCAAGATAGTGTATTTATATGTGAAATCTCTCTTCCTTCAATATTCTTTCATGAATTGTTCAAGTGACCAATGCTATGTTTGTTAACTTCCAATAAATTTTACCGCTTATACTTCTTGTATGTGAAGTCACTACTCCCCATGGGACAAGCATATGAAGCATACATAATTTCATATTCATGAGATTCAATTCATTTAACATTTTCTCTTAGGATATAAGTGAAGCACAAGAGTAAACATCAAACTACTCTCAAAAGATACAAGTGAAGATCAATGAGTAGTTAAACAATTAAGTAGCTATGTGAGGACTCTCTCTCAATAAAGACTTTCAGATCTGAGAATTTTATTCAAACAACAAACAAAACAAAATACACTCCAAGAACAGCACATATTAAGTAGCTATGTGTGCTGTGTAAAAATTTCAGAAACTTTCCACGTTCCAGTAAAATATGAAAATTCAAACACTACAGCAAAAGTTTCTGTTTTTACACAGCACACATCAAACATGCAATTCAAGCATCCTAAAAGGAAATTCTTGTGACTTTTTATTGGAAAACAAGATTATAAATAGAAGCAAATAAAGTTTAACAAAATAAAATGACGCTCCAAGCAAAACTCATATTATATGACGAATAAAAATATAGCTCTAAGTAAGATATACCGATAGTGTTGAAGACGAAATAGGGGATGCCTTCCGGGACATCCCCAAGCTTAGACGCCTGAGTCTTACTTCAATATTACCTTGGGGTGGCCTTGGCCATCCCCAAGCTTAGGGTCTTACCACTCCTTATTCTCCTCATATCGGTATCTCACCCAAAACTTGAAAACTTCAATCACACAAAACTTAACGGAACTTCGTGAGATGGTTTAGTGTAATAAAGATAGATCATTCACTTAGGTACTGTCAAGACAAGATTCATAATTGTTCTCACATGATTCATACTGTATTCTATCATTCCCATAATTTATATCACTAAATATAAGCTATGGAAACACTAAAACATGCAAACTATGCATGCAAAACAGAATCTGTCAAAAACAGAATAGTCTGTAAAGATCTATAGTATAACCATACCTACATGTCTCTAAAAAATCTTAACAATTATTACAACACATATAATTTGCATAGAAGAACTGTGTAAAAATTTCAGAATTTTTTGACTGTCCAGTAAAATCACATGATTCATATACTGGACGCAAAAGTTTCCATTTTTGCACAGAATCAAATCAGCAAGTATCTACACTATCCCAAAGGCTTTACTTGGCACATTATTGAAATAAAAGACATAAAACATGATTACTATAGTAGTTTATTCATGTGAACACACAAAAACAGAAAGGAAAAGTGTTGGGTTGTTTCCCAACAAAAGCTTTTCTTTAAAGCCTTTTAGCTAGGCATGATGATTTCAATTATGCTCATATAGGAATAGTATTTGAAGCATAAAAGGGAGCATCATGAATCACATTACAAGCACATTTAAGTCTAACCCACTTCCTATGCATAGGTATTTTGCAAGCAAACACTTTATTGTAGCAAGAATCGACTTGCATAGGAAGACAAAACAAGCATGACTTCAAAACTTTGAATATATAGAGAGGAAACCTGATATTATGGCAATTCCTACAACTCATAATAATTTTCAGTAGCATCATGAAGGAATTCCACAATATAACTATCACATAAATCATTCTTTTCATGATCCACAAGCCTAGAAAATTTATTACTCTCCCCACAAGCAAACTTCTCATACATAATAGTGCGAGTATCGTAGGAGACTCGAATACTATAAATTGTTTCCACATTAAAAGAGTAATATTCAGAAAAAGGGTAATCATAATTATGACATGTTTTATAATAATAATCATCACTACTTTTTATAACGTAAGTATCATCATAATAATCATCATAAGTAGCAAGTTTGTTCTCATCATAATCAATTTGATCATTCAAAGTAAGGGGACTAAAAAGATCATCTTCATTAAGCATAGCATCCCCAAGCTTGAGACAAACAATAATTGCAGCAAATATATTCTCAAACATGTCATTCTCATCAAGCATAACATGCCCAAGCTTGGGACAAATATTAAGTGCAGCAAATGGATTCTCAAACATGTCATTCTCATCGAACATTGCATCCCCAAACTTGTGGTTTTGCACATCATTAGCATAATAATCAATAGCATGAATGGCACCAATAGTATAACAATTATTATCATCATAATTTTCCAAGTTAGTGCCAAAAAGATTTTCAATATTATAAGGAGTATCATTATCTTCCCAATCATAATCATCACAACAAGTAGTGGGCATAACGAAATAATCATCAAGTGTATCATCATCCACACTACTTTCGGATTCATTCTCAACAATGATAGGAGCAACATTATTTGAAAGGGATACCTTTTTACCTTTACCTTTTCTTCTCTTCTTCTTCTCCTTTACCACATTTTGTGTCTATTTAGGTAATTTTTTCAAGCTTCTTATTGAAGAGATTGGTTCGATGGGAAGCTCCTCCTTGCAACCCGATTCATTACGAGAAACAATAGGAGGGTATTGGGAGACCTTTACCCTTTCATTAGTATTCCTTTTATATTCTATTGGTTTTCCCGTCTTTCTATAGTTGGCAATATAAGCATTCTCATTGCAATTTACTACACAAAACATATAGATTTCCTGTAGGTTAGTTTCATTATCATTAGTGATAAGGAATATATCAAACCAATCATTTTTATGTGACAAATCTTCACACCCCAAAAATAAACAAAGTTCATTATAGAGTTCACCGGAGATCAAATTATCACAATATTTGGAAACGGTTTGATCATGAAAATGCATGCATTGGAAATTAAGATGACCAACCCTATTGCAAAGTTCACAAGTAATGGGATGAAGAGAGCATAATCTTGTGCCAAATTCATCTATCGCTTAAAGCCACCAAATGGTTTTATCATGTTTATGCTTCTTACAAAATCTATCATCCCTATATGGCATGTCTTCACAAATTTTATTCACTCCACAAAAATTGACATGCTTATAGGAAATCTTTTTATCATGACTAGTGCAATCATCATTAGCATCATGGATATTCAGAGAATTCATAATAACAATATTGCTATCATGCTCATCATTCAAGGATTTCACATTAAGCATTTTTATAAATTCTTCCTCTAACAACTGAGCACAATTTTCTGAACCATCATTTTCACGAAAGACATTATAAAGGCGAAGCAATTGAGGTAACCTAAATTCCTTTTTTTTGTAGTTTTCTTTTATAAACCAAACTAGTGATAAACAAGAAACTAAAAGATTTAATTGCAAGATCTAAAGATATACCTTCAAGCACTCACCTCACCGGCAACGGCGCCAGAAAATAGCTTGATGTCTACTACGCAACTTTATTCTTGTAGACGTTGTTGGGCCTCCAAGTGCAGAGTTTTGTAGGACAACAACAAATTTCCCTCAAGTGGATGACCTAAGGTTTATCAATCTGTGGGAGGTGTAGGATGAAGATGGTCTCTCTCGAACAACCCTGCAATCAAATACAAGAAATCTCTTGTGTCCCCAACACACCCAATACAATGGCAAATTGTATAGGTGCACTAGTTCGACGAAGAGATGGTGATACAAGTGCAATATGGATAGTAGATTTTTTGTAATCTGAAAATATTAAAACAGCAAGGTAGGAAGTGACAAACAGCGAACAAAATGTTATATAAATGCTTGGAAATAAGGCCTAGGGTTCATACTTTCACTAGTGCAACCTCTCAACAATGCTAACATAATAGAATCATATAATCATCCCTCAACGTGCGACAAAGAATCACTCCAAAGTTCATAAGTAGTGGAGAACACAAGATGAAATTGTTGTAGGTAGTAGAACCACCTCAAAGTTATCCTTTCCGATCAATCCATTGAGCTATTCCTATAAGTGTCATAAACAGCCCTAGAGTTCATACTAGAATAACACCTATGATTCATATCAATCAACCCTAATGTCACCTAGATACTCCAATGTCACCTCAAGTATCCGTGGGTTAGTTATTCAACATGCATCAAACAATTTCAGATTCATCATATTCAATCAAACACAAAGAACTTCAAAGAGTACCCCAAGATTTCTATCGGAGAAAGTAGGATGGAAACGTGCATCAACCCATGTGCATATATCCCCAAGGTCACCGGAATCCGCAAGTTGATGCCATAACATATATCAAGTGAATCAATAGAATACCCCATTGTCACCATGGGTATCCACATGCAAGACATATATCAAGTGTTCTCAAACCCAAAGTATTCAATCCAACATAACGAGATCTCAAAGGGAAAGACTCAATTCATCACAACAAGATAGCAAGGGGAAGAACACCATATGATCCAACTATATTAACAAAGCCCGTGATACATCAAGATCGTGCCATCTCAAGAACACGAGAGAGAAAGAGAGATGGAACACATAGCTAGTGGTACATAGCCTCAGCCCCGAGGGTGAACTACTCCCTCGTCGTCATGGCCTCTGCCGGGATGATGAAGCTGGCCACCGGTGATGATGTCCCCCTCCGGCAGGACACCAGAAAGGCTCTAGATGGGTTTTTCTTCGATACAGAGAGTTACTGCGGCGCTGTGGAAGTTCAAGGTTTATTTCTGAGGGTTTCTGTATATATAGGATGTTTTGGCGTTGGAATCACGCTAACCGGAGCCACGAGGGGCCCACAAGCTATCAAGGCACTCCTAGGGGGGGTGGGCGCGCCCTGTTGGCTTGTGGACAGCAGTTGGCCCCCCTCCGGTGGTTCTTCGCTCTGGTATTTCTTATTTTCTCCAGAAAAAATCATAAAAAAGTTTCGGGCGATTCCAAGAACTTTTATTTTCTGCAAACAAAATAACACCACGGTAATTCTGCTGAAAACAGCGTCAGTCCAGGTTAGTTCTAATTAAATCATATAAAGTGCATCAAAACCATATAAAAATATTGTAAACATAGGTAAATATGGCATGAATACTTCATAAATTATCGATACGTTGGAGACGTATCAGATCACCCCGCCAATGCTCGACAACATCACTAGCATGCGAAAACTTGCCATTGCGGCCAATAATCTAAGTGGAAGTTTTCCTGATGAGCTTGGGAAACTTACAAATATTCATTGGTTGACCCTGGGAGGGAACAGGTTGTCACGTGGATTACCACGGTGTCTCTTCAACCTTTCTAATTCTCTTCAAAAAATAGGCTTGGGGCCGAATATGCTAAGCAAGGAATTGCCTCCTAACATAGGAGACGACCTACCAAATCTACAACTGCTTGTTTTGGATGACAACATGTTTGAAGGTCAAATTCCGGCTTCACTAGGCAATGCTACATGGCCACAAATGTGATCATTAGAAAATAACAATTTGATAGGTACGATTGGAGAATGGATTGGGAAGCTAACACAGTTACAAGCTCTTTACCTCCAAGCGAACAACTTCATTGGGCCATTGCCATCATCCCTTGGTCAGCTTACTCAATTGGTAGAGCTCAATCTGGGAAACAATAAATTTGGAAACACAACAGTTTCGGTTTCATAACCATGAAAAGGATCAGATTCTACCAAAGTAATTAACTCAGGATCAACAAAGAATTCATAATCCTTATCGGTAAAACAAATAGGATAAGTACCAAACTTAGGATCATATTTCATTTTCTCCATCATAGATTTTTATTTTAGCTTACTTTGTAGTTTCTTAAGATCATTTCTATAATTACAAGCAAGAAAGTCTCTAGCTGTCTCCCCATCCATTACATAACCATCAGGTATCTTAGGCATTTCAATTATATTAGGAGAGCTAGGCATAATAGGTGAATCATAGTTTTCATCAGTTTCAGCATTCTCAGTTTCTTTAGCTTTAGCAGTTTGTTCATCAAGAAATTCACCTAGTGGCACAGATTCATCAAGTAGGGTACTAGCATCATCATAAGTTTCATTTATAACAGAAGTGGCATCATCATTCACTTGTGACATATCAAAGTGAATAGCAGGTGAAGGTGCCGCAAGCCTACTTAAAACAGAAGGTGAATCAAGTGAAGAACTAGATGGCAGTTCTTTACCTGTCCTTGTCCTAGAGGGGACGATCTTAGTCTTAGCGTCTTTTAGATTCTTCATAGTGATCAATTAAAATCCCAAGTGAACTCAATAGATAGAGCTATGCTCCCCGGCAATAGCGCTAGAAAAAGGTCTTGATAACCCACAAGTATAGGGGATCGCGACAGTCGTCGAGGGTAGTATTTCACCCAAATTTGTTAATTCGATACAAGGGGAGCCAAGGAATATTTATTAGTCTTAGCAGTTGAGTTGTCAATTCAACCACACCTGGAATTTCTTTCTGCAGCAAAGTGCTTAGTAGCAAAGTACCAATAGTAACAGTAACAGTAATAGTAATAGTTTGTAGTGATTGTAACAGCAACAACAGTAGTAGTAACTTAACAAAGAGCATATGCGAAAAGCGTAGGCATTAGATCAGCGATGGATAATTATGTTGGATGACATTCATCATGTAACAGCCACAACCTAGAGCAACACAGAACTAGCACCCATTCATCAATGTAATGTAGGCATGCATTCCGTATATAGTGATACATGCATATAATAAGAATTTGCATGACATCTTTTGTCCTACCGTCTCGTGGCAGCGAGGTCCAAGGGGAAACAAAGGGATATTAAGGCCTCCTTTTAATGGAGAACCGGAACAAAGCATTAACACAAGGTGAATACATGAGCTCCTCATACTGCGGTCATCACCGGAGATGATCCCAAGTATTGTCACTTTGGGGTCTACAGATCATAACACATAATAGGTGCATACAACTTGCAAGATAGGATCTAAAACAATCTCATAATCATAGAAACATAATAAGATCAGATCTGAAATCATGGCACTCGGGCCCTAGTGACAAGCATTAAGCATAGTAAAGTCATAACAACGTCAATCTCACAACATAGTGGATACTAGGGATCAAGCCCTAACAAATTGACTCGATTACATGACAAATCTCATCCAACTCCATCACTGTCCAGCAAGCCTACGAAGGAATTACTCACTCTCGGCGGTGAGCATCATGGGATTGTTGATGGAGAAGGGTTGATGATGACGACGACGATGAATTCCCCTCTCAGGAGCCCCAAACGGACTCCAGATCAGTCCTCCGAGGAAGAGCAGAGAGGTGGTGGCAGGTCTGTTTCGTAAAACGTGATGATAGTTTCTCCTTGATTTTTTCTAGGGTAAATGGCAACTGATAGGAGATGATGGGCACCGGGGGCTGGTCAGGGGGCCCACGAGCTCAGGGGGCACGCCCCCCATGCTCGTGGCCACCTGGTGGGTCCCCCTCTGGTAATTCTTCCTCCAATATTTTTTTATATATTATGGAAATAATCTTCGTCAATTTTCAGCTCAATCCAAGAATTTTTATTTCTGCACAAAAACAACACCATGGTAGTTCTGCTGATAATAGCGTCAATCCGGGTTAGTTTCATTCAAATCATGCAAATTAAATTCCAAAACAAGAGCAAAAATGTTTGGGAAAACGTTGGGACGTATCAGCAAGTCTCTGTTTCACCGCGACCCCATCTGGAGGCCTTTTCCGGTACTCTGCCGGAGGGGGAATCCATCACAGCGGCCGTTTTCATCAACCTTGTTACCTCCCACATGATGTGTGAGTAGTTCCTAAAGGACCTACGGGTCCATAGCTGTCACTAGATGGCTCTCTCTCTCTCTCTCTCTCTCTCTCTCTCTCGGTCTTCAATACAATGATCTCTTCGGAGACCTATTCGATGTAACTTTTGCGGTGTGTTTGTTGGGATCCGATGAATTTTGAGTTTATGTTCAGATTATTCATTGAAAGTAATTGATCCAATATGAGATTTATTATGTGTGATTTCGTATAGCTATGTATGGTTTCCGATCTATGAGGTTGCTTTGGCCAAGTAGATGTGTAGATCTTCAGAGGGAGTGGTGCATAGTACTAGCTTCAATCTTGCGATGGCCTCACTCCGTGATAGAAGGAGTAGCGAGACACGTATTTGTATTGTTGCTAATAAGGAGAAAACAATGGGGTCTGAACATATTGTTTGGTCTTACTTTGTCCATTTTATGTCATCTTGCTTAAAGCATTACTCTGCTTGTCATGAACTTAATACCACAGATGCATGCTGAATATAGCGGTCGATTGGTGGAGTAATAGTGGTAGATGCATAATCATTTTGGTCTACTTATCCCGGACGTAATGCCCATATATAGATCATGCCTGATGAACCACAAGTATAGGTGATCAATCTTAGTCCTTTTGATAAGTAAGAGTGTCGAACCCAACGAGGAGCAGAAGGCAATGACACGCAGTTTTCAGCAAGGTATTCTCTTCAAGTGCTGTAAGTAAGAGTGATAGATAGTTTTGTAGCAAGATAATTCGGAACAAGTGACAAGTAACAAAAGTAGCAAGTGTGCAGTAAGGTAGCCCTATCCTTTTTATAGCAAAGGACAGTCCTGGAAGTTCTCTTATATAAAGCAAAGTGCTCTCGAGGACACATGAGAATTTCCATCTAGTCATGTTCATCATGTTGAGTTGATTCGTGTTTGTTACTTTGATAATTTAATATGTGGGTGAATCGGTGCTTAGGTGATGTTCTTACTTGAACAAGCAACCTACTTATAATTACCCTCTCTCGCAAGCATCCGCAACTACGAAAGAAGAATTAAGATAAATCTAACCATAGCTTGAAACATATGGATCCATATCAGCCCCTTACGGAATAACGCATAAACTAGGATTTAAGCTTCTGTCACTCTCGCAACCCATCATCTACTTATTACTCCACAATGCCTTCCCTTAGGACCAAAGTATGGTGAAGTGTCATGTAGTCGACGCTCACATGACACCACTAAAGGAAGCAACAACATACATATCATCAAAATATCGAACGAATACCAACTTCACATGATTACTTATAACAAGACTTCTCCCATGTCCTCGAGAACAAAAGTAACTACTCACAATCATCACCATGTTCAAGATCAAAGGTATAATGAATATGATAAATGATCTGAACATATTATCTTCCAGCAAATAAACCAACAAGCATCAACTACAAGATATAATCAACACTACTAGTAACCCACAGGTACCATTCTGAGGTTTTGAGACAAATATTGAATACAAGAGATGAACTAGGATTTCAGATGAGATGGTGTTGGTGAAGATGTTGATGAAGATTGGTCCTCCCATGAAGGAGGAAGCGTTGGTGATGACGATGTCTTCGATTTCCCCCTCCTGGAGGGAAGTTTCCCCAGCAAATCGCTCTGCCGGAGAGCAACAGGGCTCCTGCCTAGGGTTCCGCCTCGAGACGGCGGCGCTTTGTCCCGAAAGTACCCCTCTTATTTTTTTCTAGGTCAAAACCCTTAATATTGCAGAAGAAGGGCACCGGAGCCTACCTGTGGGCCTCCCAAGGCAAGAGGGCACGCCTAGGGGGATGGGCGTGCCCTGTTGCCTTGGAAGCAACAGGTGGCCCCCTCTGGTGGCTCTTGGCTCCAATAATTCTTATATATTCCATAAAAAAATGCCGTGAAGTTTCAGGTCATTTGGAGTCTAGAAATTTTCCAGCTTTTTCCATGGCCTTCAGGTCCAGAATTCCAGTTTCCGGCAATTTTCCTCTTTGTGTAAACCTTGCAAATTAAGAGAAAAAAAGCATTAGAATTGTATCATAAGTGGAATAATGACCAAACACGATATAATTATCAATAGGAATTCATGATGCAAAATGGACGTATGAATGCCATGAATAACGACATAATTATTTTCTTTTCTGTCAATTTCCCAACAGTAATTTGTGCACCCACAATATGGTCATGAGAGAGATGCCTCTAGTGAACGTTATGGCCCCTGGGTCCATCTTCGTATTTTATATATCAAAAACATACAAAGATATTTTATGTTATCTATTTACTTCTTATTAGTATATATTTATTCTACTATATCAAGATTTAATCCTTGCAGTTAACGAGTACAAGGGGCTTGGCAACCCTCTTGGCCGTGTTGGGTGCAAGTATTTTCTCTTGAGTGTGCATTAACTATTGACCGTGTGTTTGGATATCTTCCTATTGGTTCGATAACCTTGGTTCTTAATTGAGCGAAATACATGTTGCTACTTTACTACACCATCCCTTCCTCTTCGGGAAAAAATCCAACGCATCTACAAAGTAGCATGACGCGACACAAGAAAGCCTGCATATTCCATCGAATGAAAAATTTAGATCATCAAATCTCATATACAAGTTTTATACTTTTCTGCCTATAACATCATCATGCACTTTTTAACTGAATGAAAAACTGGGTTGACAATGGAGCGGGAGAGTGAGGAACGGGCGGTGGCTAGCTGGAGGAGGGAGGAGGCTTACCGAGGGCAGGAGGAGGAGGGAGGCATCAATGTGGCAAAAGCGGTGACGGCGCGATCAGGACGTAGGTGAGGGAGGGAGATAGTGGAGCGGGAGAGTGAGGAACGGGCGGCGGCTAAACGATAAGGGTTGGGCCCGCGCTACTGCTAAGCCCCTTAGCTGTAGCGCGGGGCGCCAACCCAACACTGCTGCTAGGCGTGGCCCGGGAGCTGGGCATGTGTATACACATAGCAGCGCGGGGTATAGACCTGTTCTATCTCGTTAGTCGTAGCGCGGGATTTATACCCCGCGCTGCTACTATTGCCAGTCCCGGGAGGCACGGTGGGGACCACTTAGTAGTAGCGCGGGTATCGTAGACCCGCACTGCTCATAATGTTCACCTGAAGCGTTGGGTTTTACCCCCACGCTACTGCTAAATAGCTGCAGCGCGTCATATCTACCCCACGCCACTATTACGTGATTGCCTATAGGGTTTTTCCTAGTAGCGACAGAAGCCTCTGTCCTAGGCGTCATCAATAGAGGATCAGCGGATGAGCTCCGGGAGGAATGCGAGCACAAGCGGCAGGAAAGGATGGCCCGGGCATCATGGTCGAAGAGGACATAACAAGCATGAGCAAATGAATGGCTTGAGGCAATTACTCTACCACCCTTCGTGCATAAACAAAGTATTGTTAAATGGTTGTTCTAGATCAATGGTACGAATCATTTAGAGGGAAAAGTACCTAAAAGTACTTAGTAGCACCTACAAATCACCGTATGGGTTAGAGTTTTTATTTTGGAAGGAATGCCATCATGGCTCACTTTATTGATGTCGAATAGCTGCTACATCATCCACAAGCAAGGAAATAATAAAACTAGGAGGTTCATCAACCCAAACATTTTGGTTGTGATCTGCCTCCCTAGCTAGACCGTGGGCAACAGAATTGGCATCCCTATTGCAAAATGGAAATTCTGCTCTACTAAAAGTAGTAATTTGAATATTAATATCCTCAAAGTATGGAGCAGCTACTGTTGAATAAAAACCTCCTCCATGCATAGTCTCAATGGCCTCAAGACAATCAGACTGAAATATAATCATGTGAGAAGGCCATCTCATTTGCCATGCCTTCTTGTCTTTTTTGCGCATGCGAGTGGGCCCTCCGTCGTCTTCTTTTCTTTTTTATCGAACATGAATGGACCAAGATTATTAGGATCACAACCATTTAGGTGCTTCCCTAGTCCTTGGAGCCACGCACTTAGCGAAGGCGGCACCGATGGGTGGGGGGGGGCAATTGCCCCCAGCCTTGAAACTAAGTGGGAAGTTTGAGAAAATTTGGAGGGCTTTGATGATATTTTTTGCCCCCCTCCCTCATATCTGTATATTTTACTATTTGGCTCCAGTAAAATTTCTCTCTAGCTTCGTCAATGACAATATATAACATTCAAAGATAGTGCAAACAACCAAAGTAAAAAATCATGTATACTTGTTACTTTATAACAAAAGAGGGAAGACATAGCCTTTTGCATGCAATCCTCACACCAATTATTTACCTATTCCAAATAAACTATTAAATAATAACTTTGTAGCTTTATCAATGTTTTAAATAGCGGGCTATGCTATTTAGTGGCGACTCGGCCAGAAGCTATGAAAAGTTATGATACGTCTCCAACGTATCGATAATTTATGAAGTATTCATGCCATATTCATCTATGTTTACAATACTTTTATATGGCTTTGATACACTTTATATGATTTATTTAGAACTAACCCATGCTGACGCTGTTTTCAGCAGAATTACCGTGGTGTTGTTTTTGTGCAGAAAATGAAAATTCTCGGAATCGCGCGAAACTTTTTGGTGATTTTTTCTGGAACATATGAGAAACATTGGAGCAAAGAACCACCAGAGGAGGGCTGCCAGGGAGTCACTACCCAAGAGGGCGCGGCCTGGCCCTTGGCCGTGAGCTGTTGGGTAGAGGGGCCCTCGTAACTCCGTTTGACGTGATTCCAACGCTGAAAAATCCTATAAATACCAAAACCCCTAGAAGTTAACCTAGAACTTCCGCACCGCCGCCGCAACTCTCTGTATCGAAGAAATACCCATCTGGAGCCTTTCCAGTAACCTGTTGGAGAGGGGAAATCATCACCGGTGGCCATCTTCATCATCCCGGCGGAGAGCATGACGAGGAGTGAGTAGTTCACCCTCGGGGCTGAGGGTATGTACCAGTAGCTATGTGTTTAATCTCTCTCTCTCTCTCTCTCTCGTGTTCTTGAGATGCATGATCTTGATGTAACACGAGCCTCGTTAATATAGTTGGATCATATGATGTTCTTCCCTTGCTATCTTGATGTGATGAATTGAATCTTTCCCTTTGAGATCTCGTTATGTCGGATTGAATTTGAGAACACTTGATGTATGTCTTGCATGCGGATACCCGTAGTGACAATGGGGCATTCTATTGATTCACTTGATATATGTTATGGCATCAACTTGCGGACTCCGGTGACCTTGGGGATCTATGCATAGGGGTTGATTGCACGTTTTCATACTATGTTCTCCGATAGAAATCTTGGGATACTCTTTGAAGTTCTTTGTGTTGGATTGAATATGATGAATCTGAAATTGTTTGATGCATGTCGAATAATTAACCCACGGATACTTGTGGTGACATTGGAGTATCTAGGTGACATTAGGGTTGATTGATATCTATCATAGGTGTTATTTTTGTACGAACTCTAGGGCTGTTTGTGACATCCATAGAAATAGCCCAATAGATTGATCGGAAAGGATAAATTTGAGGTGGTTCTACTACCTACAACAATTTCATCTTTTGTTCTCCGCTAGATAGGAACTTTGGAGTAATTCTTTGTCGCACGTTGAGGGATGATCATGTGATTCTATTATGTTAGCATTGTTGAGAGATTGCACTAGTGAAAGTTTGAACCCTAGGCCTTATTTCCAAGCATTTATATAACATTTTGCTCGCTGTTTACTACTTGTTACCTTGCTGTTTTTATAATCTGAGATTACAAAAACCTATATCTACCATCCATATTGCACTTGTATCAACGTCTCTTCGCCGAACTAGTGCACCTATACAATTTACCATTGTATTGGGTGTGTTGGGGACACAAGAGATTTCTTGTATTTGATTGCAGGGTTGCTTGAGAGAGACCATCTTCATCCTACACCTCCCACGGATTGATAAACCTTAGGTCATCTACTTGAGGGAAAATTGGTACTGTCCTACAAAACTCTGCGCTTGGAGGCCCAACACGAGTCTACAAGAATAAAGTTGTGTAGTAGACATCAAGCTATAGCAGAGCTAAGCCCCATTTAGCGTTTTTCTTAAATCATGAAAAATTAAAACAATAAGTATATAATCATGCATCATATATGATATATTCACTAGTACATAAGAGGGCTTTGGTCCAGG
Source organism: Elymus sibiricus (assembly GCA_039707655.1). NCBI lineage: Eukaryota > Viridiplantae > Streptophyta > Magnoliopsida > Poales > Poaceae > Elymus > Elymus sibiricus. The sequence goes on from CM077675.1 coordinate 20,616,743, forward strand.
CCGGGCCAGCCCATTAGTCCCGGTTCACTCACGAACCGGGACCAATGGGGGCATTGGTCCCGGTTCGTGAGGCCAGGGGGCCGACCGGGCCTCGTGGGGCATTGGTCCCGGTTCGTATGATCCCTTTGGTCCCGGTTCCAGACACGAACCGGGACCAATGGGCCTCGCTCCTGGCCCACAACCATTGGTCCCGGTTCGTGGCTGGAACCGGGACCAAAGGGGGTCCTTTAGTCCCGGTTCCAGCCACGAACCGGGACCAATGAGATGCCTATATATACCACCTCGCCAGCGAGCAGAGCACTCCACACTGCTCTGTTTTTCTGGCCGGCGAGGGGAGAGCTTTGTGGTGCTCTAGCTCACCTCCTATGCACATGAGGTGTTCGATGAAATGCCCGAGCCACACTTAAGCTTTCTGCTCTCGAAGCTCCTTGTCCAAGCTCCATTTTTCTCAAGATTTGTTTAGGTTTGGCGGTCCGTCCTGTCCCGTCCCCGTCCTCACCGCCGTCAATCGCCCGCGTCCATCTCGGCGCCGGCACCACCGTGGTTAGCCTCTTCTTCTTATCTTCTTTCTAAAAGAAAAAAGTTCTTACTTGTATCATTTAGATAGATACTTGTGTAATTTTCTTACTTTTATTATTGTTTGTTATTATATAGTGCCATGGTCATGGTATCCGCCCACGTCGGCCCTCGTCCGGTCTATGATTCGGATGTGGTATATATTATCTTTTATAACTATTTGTTTTATTTAGTGTTTATGACAATTATGCCGACCAACGTGACATAGATGTGTTTATCTAGGAGGTATGTGAACCGGAAATTCCAACCGACCCTCTTGTCGAGAGGTTAAATTTAGTTGAAAAAGAAAACGAGGATTTGAAAGAAAAATTGAAAAGAATTGAGGAGGAGAAGATGAAATTGGAGTTGCATGTTGCCGATGTCGTCGATGACCACAAGATCAAGATGGATGCAATGCGCTTGAAGATTAGAAAGATAAGAAAATATGCCATTGATAATGAGGCTTGGTATCAATATGCTGTTGGATCAATTGTTACCTTAGTTGCCATTATGATCGCATTTGTTGTTGCATTTAAATGTTTTACATAGTTGTATGTTAGTTTCAATTTATGTTTTAATTAGATGTTCTAGAGAGCTGTATGTTGTTCTATGAAAACTATGTGTGAACTTTATGTATTTATTTTTTCAATAATAACATTTGATCACTTCTCTATTCACTTCTCTATTCATTTGCCCTCGTCCGGTCTATGATTCGGATGTGGTATATATTATCTTTTATAACTATTTGTTTTATTTAGTGTTTATGACAATTATGCCGACCAACGTGACATAGATTTTTTAATCTAGGAGGTATGTGAACCGGAAATTCCAACCGACATAGAAATTCTTGTCGAGAAGTTAAATTTGGTTGAAAAAGAAAACAAATACTTGAAAGAAAAATTACAAAGAGTTGAAGAGGAGAAGATGAAGTTGGAGTTGCATGTTGCCGATGTCGTCGACGATCACAAGATCAAGATGGATGCAATGCGCTTGAAGATTAGAAAGATTAGAAAATATGCCATTCATACTGAGGCTTGGTATCATTATGCCGTTGGATCAATTGGTACCTTAGTTGCGGTTATGATCGCATTTGTTGTTGCATTTAAATTTTCTAGTTTCAATGTATGTTTTAATTAGATGCTCTAGAGAGCTATATGTTGTTCAATAATGAGAACTATGTATGAACGTTATGTATTTATTTTGGTCACTACTGTACTTTGGCTTTAATGTGATGATGAATTTCTATTAATTTGGTCACTTCTCTATTCATGATATGCAAGCAGATGAACCGGCAATGGATGTATGGTGACCGACGCACCTCCGAGTATATTGAGGGCCTGCATAATTTTCTCGAAGCGGCTGAGGCAAACAAGCAGAATGGTTTTATGCATTGTCCATGTACTGTCTGTGAGAATACGAAGGCTTTCTCCAACTCTAAAACCCTTCACTTCCACCTGCTTGAGAAGGGTTTTATGCCACACTATAATGTTTGGACCAAGCACGGAGAAAGAGGGGTTATGATGGAAGACAACGAAGAAGAAGAGGATGACGACAACTACCCGCCCCCTGAATACGGTGATGCTGCAATGGGGGAAGCTGAAGATCAAGAGGAACCAGACGATGTGCCCGATGATGATCTTCGCCGGGTCATTGTTGATGCACAGAGAGAATGCGAAAGTGAAAGGGAGAAGTTGAAGTTCGATCGCATGTTAGAGGATCACAAAAAAGGGTTGTACCCAAATTGCGAAGATGACAACAGAAAGCTCGGTACCACACTGGAATTGCTGCAATGGAAGGCAGACAATGGTGTATCTGACAAGGGATTTAGTTCGCTACTGAAAATAATGAAGAAGAAGCTTCCAAAGGATAACGAATTGCCCGGCAGTACGTACGAAGCAAAGAAGGTTCTATGCCCTCTAGGACTGGAGGTGCAGAAGATACATGCATGCCCTAATGACTGCATCCTCTACCGCGGTGCGTACGAGGATTTGAACGCATGCTCGGTATGCGGTGCATTGCGGTATAAGATCAGAAGAGATGACCCTGGTGATGTTGAGGGCCAGCGCACCGGGAAGAGGGTTCCTTCCAAGGTGATGTGGTATGCTCCTATAATACCATGGTTGAAATGTCTGTTCAGAAACAAAAAGCATGCTGAGTTGATGCAATGGCACAAAAAAGACCGTAAGAAAGACAGGAAGTTGAGAGCACCCGCTGACGGGTCGCAGTGGAGAAAGATCGAGAGAAAGTGGAGCGACTTTACAGGTGACCCGAGGAACGTATGGTTTGGTTTAAGTGCAGATGGCGTTAATCCTTTTGGGGAGCAGAGCAGCAAGCATAGCACATGGCCTGTGACTCTATGTATGTATAACCTTCCTCCTTGGTTGTGCATGAAGCGTAAGTTCATTATGATGCCAGTGCTCATCCAAGGCCCTAAGCAACCCGGCAATGACATTGATGTGTATCTAAGGCCATTAGTTGATGAACTTTTACAGCTATGGAATGGAAGAGGTGTACGTGTGTGGGATGAGAACGAACAGGAGGAATTTGACCTACATGCGTTGCTGTTTGTAACCATCAACGATTGGCCTGCTCTCAGTAACCTTTCAGGACAAACAAACAAGGGATACCACGCATGCACACACTGTTTAGATGACACCGACAGTATATATTTGGACAAATGCAGGAAGAATGTGTACCTGGGGCATCGTCGATTTCTTCCGACCAACCATCAATGTCGAAAGAAAGGAAAGCATTTCAAAGGTGAGGCAGATCACCGGAAGAAGCCCGCCCTCCGTACTGGTGATCACATACTTGATATGGTCAATGATTTACAAGTAATATTTGGAAAGGGTCCTGGCGGACTATCTGTTCCGATTGACGATGCGGGACGCGCACCCATGTGGAAGAAGAAATCTATATTTTGGGACCTACCCTATTGGAAAGACCTAGAGGTCCGCTCTGCAATCGATGTGATGCATGTGACGAAGAATCTTTGTGTGAACCTGCTAGGCTTCTTGGGAGTGTATGGGAAGACAAAAGATACACCGGAGGCACGGGAGGAACAGCAACGTGTGCATGAAAAAGACGGCATGCATCCAAAGCAGTATGAAGGTCCTGCCAGCTATGCTCTTACCAAAGAAGAGAAGGAAATCTTCTTTGAATGCCTGCTCAGTATGAAGGTCCCGTCTGGCTTCTCGTCGAATATAAAGGGAATAATAAATATGGCAGAGAAAAAGTTCCAGAACCTAAAGTCTCATGACTGCCACGTGATTATGACGCAACTGCTTCTGGTTGCATTGAGGGGGCTTCTACCGGAAAACATTCGATTAGCCATTGTGAAGCTATGTGCATTCCTCAATGCAATCTCTCAGAAGGTGATCGATCCAGAAATCCTGCCAAGGTTAAGGAGTGATTTGGTGCAATGTCTTGTTAGTTTCGAGCTGGTGTTCCCACCGTCCTTCTTCAATATCATGACGCACGTCCTAGTTCATCTAGTCGACGAGATTGTTGTTCTGGGCCCTGTATTTCTACACAATATGTTCCCCTTTGAGAGGTTCATGGGAGTCTTAAAGAAATATGTTCGTAACCGCGCTAGGCCAGAAGCAAGCATCTCCATGGGCCATCAAACAGAGGATGTCATTGGGTTTTGTGTCGACTTCATTCCTGACCTTAAGAAGATTGGTCTCCCTCAATCACGGTATGAGGGGAGACTGAATGGAAAAGGCACGCTAGGAGCGCACTCAATAATATGTAGGGACGGGCATTCTTGGTCTGAAGCACACTACACAGTTCTACAGAATTCTACCTTGGTGACCCCGTATGTCGATGAACACAAGAATATTCTGCGCTCCAAACACCCGGAGCAGTGTGACGACTGGATTACATATGAACACATCAGGACTTTCAGCAGTTGGTTGCAAACACGTCTCATGGGTGACAACACTGTTTCTGATGAGTTGTACTCGTTGGCCAGGGGACCATCTTTGACTGTATTGACTTACAAAGCGTACGAGATAAATGGGAATACATTTTACACGATCGCCCAAGATCAAAAGAGCACCAACCAAAACAGCGGTGTCCGCTTTGATGCAGCAACCAATAGGGGAAATGACACATATTATGGTTACATAGTGGACATATGGGAACTTGACTATGGACATGATTTCAAGGTCCCTTTGTTTAAGTGCAAATGGGTCAATCTGTCGAGAGGCGGGGTACAGGAAGACCCACAGTACGGAATGACAACAGTGGATCTGAACAATCGTGGGTACACAGACGAACCATTCGTCCTAGGCAATGATGTGGCGCAGGTTTTCTATGTGAAGGACATGTCTACCAAACCGAGAAAAAGAAAAGATAAGGAAGCGAATACATCATACGATGAGCCAAAGCGCCACATAGTTCTTTCAGGGAAAAGAGACATCGTGGGATTGGAGGGCAAGACAGACATGTCTGAAGATTATGAAAAGTTTCATGAAATTCCTCCCTTCAAAGTCAAGGCTGACCCAAGCACCCTCTTAAACGATGAAGATTATCCATGGTTACGGCGCAATAAGCAAAGGACACAAGCGAAGAAAAAGTGAAGACTTTCTCTCCACAACTATATCATTGAAGTTACATGTGAAGAAATGAAATGCCTTTTGTAACAGATGAGTTTTCGTATGAAATCCTAATTAATACTTCGAAAGAGATTGTCCGTTTTGTCCGCCAATTGAGCATCATCCTTTCTATTTGTCTTTTGTTTCTTTCTAAGTGTCTTTGTAAAAATGGAGTTGGAAAAATGAAATATACCGTCGGAAAATGAAAGGATTTCTAGATAGATCAACAAAACACACGGTTTCCCCTGCATACAGCCCGACGGTGGCTCGTGAGTGCCCGCATATGAAATGCACCGTCGGACCATATGCAGGGAATCCGAATGATTTGCATTCGGTCGATGAACTGCAGGATTTCTAGATAGATCAACAAAACACACGGTTTCCCCTGCATACAGCCCGACGGTGGCTCGCTAGTGCCCGCATATGAAATGCACCGTCGGACCGTATGCAGGGAATCCGAATGATTTGCATTCGGTCGATGAACTGCAGGATTTCTAGATAGATCAACAAAACACACGGTTTCCCCTACATACAACCCGACGGTGGCTCGTGAGTGCCCGCATATGAAATGCACCGTCGGACCGTATGCAGGGAATCCGAATGATTTGAATCCGAATGAGTACACAAACTAAGTGTCCGAGAGGTGGGCTATATATAGGTTCGTGTGCCTCTTTAGTCCCGGTTGCTAGCACGAACCGGGACTAGTCGTTATAGTGCTGATCCAACAGCTCACAAGCGCTTGAAAGAAACACACGATCCGTGTGCTTCTTCCTGAATGGTGCATTTTGAACACACAAAAAGTCTGGAGTTCAAATAAGTTCAAAAAAATGAAATCCCTTTGTAACAGATGAGTTTTCGTCCGAAACCCTGATACTTCGAAAGAGATTGTCCATTTTGTACACGAAGTGCATCCAGTTTTTGCCGTAACCCTCTCAACTTTTTAGCACATGCTATGTGAGTGAAATGATGATACCATGCCAACTTTCAACCTGTTCAGAGTTCATTTGTAGTGTTTTTCAATTTCAGGGTCATTTAGCTTAAAAAAAACAGTAAATGCATTAAAAATAGGAAATGAAGTCAGAAAGAGTTGAAAATTGATTTTATAAACCTCTAGTATTTATGAAACTAATTTTTTTCAGAAACTTTAATAGCAAACTAAAATAACAAAATCTGTTTTTGGTTAAAACAGACATTTAAAATAACCTAAAAATTACCAAATTGAATATAATGATAAAACACAGTAATATTAAATAGCAGGAAAAAGAATCACTCAAAAAAATCTATTTTTATAGTAAAGTTATTCACAAACTAGTTATTCACACCAATTTAAGAGAATTCAAATTTAAACTATTCAAATTTGGAAACTAATGGCACTAACAGAAATTTTATAATTTTTGTGACCTAAAAGCAAAAAGAATCACTGAAAAACTGTAAGTAGAAACAAAAGAAAATAAATAAAGCAAAAAAGAAAACAAAAAAAGTAGAAAAAAATTAAAAAAAATGCCGCCTACTAGGCCACAACGGCCTGAATACGACTAGAAACCCAACCAGCAAGTTGGGCCAGGATTCAGGCCCGCAGAAGTCCTAGAAGGCCCACAGGCAGAGGTGTGTGCAATTAGGCCCGTAAGCCTGCTGTTGAGAGGAGCTCGAGAGGTTGTGCGCAGCAGCGCTTATAAACCGCTCTCGAGCCCTCTCAACTAGCGAGGTGGGACTAAACATTTGGCCCCGGGCAGCACCACCCTTTGGTCCCGGTTGGTGGCACCAACTGGGACCAATGCCCACCTTTGGTCCCGGTTGGTGCCACCAACCGGGACCAAAGGTCCCTGTTTCCCGCCCTTTGGGCTGACGAAAAGAGACCTTTGGTCCCGGTTGGTGGCACCAACTGGGACCAAAGGTGGGCATTAGTCCCGGTTGGTGGCACCAACCGGGACCAAAGGCTCTGGGTATATAAGCCCACACTTAGCAGTTTCTCCAAATCGTGTTCTTCTCCGCCCGACGCCCTGCTCCTCGTCGCCGTCGCCGCCGAGCCCTGCCCCGACGCCGTCAGGCTGCTCCACCTCGCCGTCGTCGCCGTCGCCGAGCTGCCCCCGACGCCGTCCCCGCACCCACTGTGAGCCGCCTCGCCGTTCCCCTCCTCTCCTCCCCCCCCGCGCCCCGACGCCGTCGCCCGCCGCGCCGTTCCCCTCCTCTCCTCCTCCCCCCCCCCCCGCGCCCCGACGCCGTCGCCCGTCGCGCCGTTCCCCTCCTCTCCTCCTCCCCCCCCCGCGCCCCGACGCCGTCGCCCGCCGCCCTCTGCTTGTCGCGCCCCGTCGCCCGTCGCCCGCCGCGCTCTGCGAGCCGTAGCTCTGCTTGTCGCGCCCCGTCGCCCCTCGTCCGCCATCGGGAAGGGCCTCGCCGCCTTAACTCCGGCGACGCTGACGTGGCGCCGTCAGTAGCCCCCCTTCCCATGGCTTGCGCGGTACTACCGCTTGTGAATTTTTTTTGCGGGCATGTATATGTGTATATGTTCATGTATATGTTTTTTTCATGTATATGTGTATATGTTCATGTATATATGTGTATATGTTCATGTATGAGATGAGATAGATAGATAGATAAATTTTCATGTGTATATGTTCATGTATGAGATGTATATGTGCACTTTTGTATACAAACTTTGTTGTTTTTCATATGTACGAAAATGCAAGCCTTTTTTGGAAGGTAGTTTTTTTGTTAAATGAAAATGTTGGCATCGGCTCTATCATCACGTTGGCATCGGGCATGTATATAGAAGTGTTGTCGAGGCCACCCCAAACCCTAGAAGTGTTGTCGAGGCCACCCCAAACGGATCCGGAATTTGTCGAGGCCACCCAAATTTACCAAGTTAAACGAGTTAAATGAGTTAAAAGAGCGTTGTCGAGGCCACCCCAAACCCTAGAAGAGTTGTCGAGGCCACCTGTACCCCCTCCCCAATAACTTCGACATGAGGGGGGACGTCGGACATGAGGGGTTAGCGTCGTTGTCGTCTACCCCCTCCCCGATAACTTCGACATGAGGGGGGACGTCGGACATGACATGAGGGGTGAGCGTCGTTGTCGTCTACCCCCTCTGGTAACATAGATAACTCCGGTAACATAGATTTATCAAGAATGCCCCCATTATGGATGTGCACAAGTTGATCCAATTTTTTCATATGTACGAAAATGTAGAGTGAAAACGAAAACAAACATATAAGAAAAAACTTCGACATGAGGGGGGGGGGGGGGCGATATACCCCCTCCCCGATAACATTTTTTTTCTAAGTTACTAAGGTAAAATGTTCACCCCCCCTCTCGATATATCGGGCGACCAACTCTCGAGGCCACCCAAACCCTAGAAAAAAAGCATTGTCGATATACCCCCTTCCCGATAACATTTTTTTTCTAAGTTATACTAAGGTAAAATGTTCACCCCCCTCTCAATATACCGGGCGACCAACTCTCGAGGCCACCCGAACCCTAGAAAAAAAGCGGTAACTTCGACATGAGGGGGGACGTCGATCAACCCCCTCTCGCCCGAACAAGTCTATGTATCATTTTATATCGCGATGGACATATATCAAAGTTTGATCATATGTCAAAGTTTGAATTTTGACATATGCAACATTTGATCATATATCAAAGTTTGATCATATGTCAAAGTTTGAATTTTGACATATGCAACATTTGATCATATGTCAAAGTTTGAATTTTGACATATGCTACAATATTTGATCATATGTCAAAGTTTGACTTTTGACATAGATTTATCAAGAATGCCCCCATTATGGATGTGCACAAGTTGATCCAATTTTTTTCTGATCTCATCTATATATATATTCTTCTATATGTCACATTGTCTGTCAAAGTATTGAAGAAATCCATGGCTTCATCATTAGCCGGTAGTAACATGCGTATGATGCTACGAAGCTCTTCAAAGTTGTTTTGGAACGGAGTTCCGGATAGAATAATTCGCTTTTTGGTACGAATTTCAGCAAAGGCCTTCCAAATAGCGATATTCGGAAGGCTCTTGCTGAACTTCGTACCAAAAAGCTAATTAATTATCCTATCCCGGACTCCGTTCCAAAACAATTTTGGAGAGCTTCGTACCATTATGCGCCTATTACTTCCGGCTAATGATGAAGCCTTGGTTTTCTTCAATCCTTTGACAGTACTAGACAACGTGACATATAGAAGGGTAGATGAGATCAGGAAAAACATGGACCATTTTCTGCACATTCAGAATGGCGACATTTTGTTAAATCCCTTAAAGGTTAAGAGAATCCCTTGTTTGACATTCATGAGAGAGGCGGTCCGGACGTCGGACATTCATGAGAGAGGCGGTCCGGACGTCGGACATTCATGTTTGTATATTAATTGCCATGTTGTAATATTTGCAGAAACTATGGATCAAAGAGACTTGGAACAAGAACAGTTGTTGGGGGATATAATCCGCGACGGACGTGATGTCTTGTCGTATCTCAACGACACCGATGGTCTGGAAGGAGAGGATGACGGCTCCGGTGATCGAACAATGGAGGAGGAAGGACATGATCATGATGGCTCCGGGGACCGAATGCCGGAGGACGGAGCTGTTGGAAAGTCCGGCGAGGTATATATATTAATTAAGCCTGTGCTGACTAGCCAATTGATGCATTAATTGTTTTGATATATTAACTCTTCTTTCTTCTTTTCTAGCCCTCCGGATCGAGCCAAACTTCGGTAACGAGACGAGGCCCGAAGAAGAGGTTGCAGAAGGATGAAAAGTTCACGATCACAGCACTCGCGCACGATGGCCATCCGATTGAACCCAAGCGGACCAAGGACGCATTTTCTGCTCAGTGCGGAGCTATTGTTAGGGACGACATCCCGATCAGCATCAAGCAATGGAATAAGCCTAAGGACGGCGCCCCTGAAGGTGATTATGTCACCGATAGACAGAAAGATGATCTTTGGACCGTGCTGAAGGCAAATTTCACCCTACCGCCAGAGGAGGATCCGAATAAGCCAGTTATAGAGCCACTGGTCAAGGCGTGTGCTCTTAAGAAGATGGCAGATCTATTCAGGAGGTGGAAGAAGGAGTTGAAATCAAAGTTTGTCGACAAAGGGGAGACTCCAGAATTCAGGGGCCGATATGAGAAGATAAGAGATCACTGGCCCGCATTTGTGGCCTACAAGACATCGGACAAGAGTAAGAAAATGTCAGAGACAAACAAGATCAATGCTGCAAAGAAGCAGTATCACCATCACACGGGGTCAGGTGGCTACCTCAGAGCCCGGCCGTTGTGGGACAAAGCTGAGAATGACCTGATTGCTAAAGGGGTCGTACCACAGACATTGAACTGGCCAGACCGTTCAAGGACTTGGTTCTTCGGGGTTGGGGGAACTTTGAACCCTAAAACAGGGAAGTGCCGATGTACGGACGAGCAACTTGCAATACCCGTCACGAAGCTTCAGGAGTATATCACCGCAGCGCAGGAAGGGACGTTCATTCCCGACAGAGAGAAGGACGAGCTGACTCAGGCCCTAGGGAATGATGAGCACCCTGGACGAACACGAGGCACACCAGGCTCCGTTCCGTGGAAGGTTGGGTTTCCTGGCGCAGGCGGTTACAGAAGCCGGGAGAGAAAGAGGAAAGCAGAGCTGAGCGAAATGCAGAAGCTCAATGCAAGACTACAAAAGCTAGAGGAAGCTAAGAGCCAGCGAGCTGCCGGCCAACCATCTCAGCGGCACGAAGCTACCCCAGAAGCTACCCCGCCATCTCAGCGGAGAAGCAGCGTGGCTTCCACGGAGCCCATTCAGCCTGACTTCACGGCTCCTAGCTACCCCGTGGATACTATCACGGAGGCTCAACATTGCGAGCTTATGACGAAACATCGGAACCTCACTTTGAAGGCGGCTGTCGGCTCTGTTGCACCTCCTCAACCCAACGGAACTTTTCACTGCTCACCGATTCCACATGGCTATGCTGTTGTGACGGTGGATGAAGTAATGGAGGGATTTGAGGAGCTCGAGCTTGAACACTCTACAGGTGAAGGGGAGAATCATCTGGTTCATGCTCTGAGGAGTACATGTCTATGGCAGAAGGAGTACATCAAGCTTCCAAACTGGACGCCTCCGCCTCCTCCTCCTCCTCCGGTGAGACAGGGCACTCCGCCTCCTCCTCCTCCTCCTCCGGCGAGTGATCAGGGCACCCCGCCTCCTTCTTCGCCTCCTCCGACGCGTGAGGGCACTCTGCCTCCTCCTCCTCCGGCGAGTGATCAGGGCACCCCGCCTCCTTCTCCGGCACGTTGGAGCAGTACGCCTCCTCCTCAGCAACGGCGGAAGACAGACGCCGCCGCTCCGGCTCCTCCGGCGCGTCGGAGCACTCCGCCTCCTTCTCCGACTCGTAAGCAACGACGGAAGGGAGACGCCGCCGCTCCGGCGGCTAGCAGTACAAGCAGAGGCAGGAGGGAATACAGATACTGTCCCCGATCTCTCAAGCCTCTGGAAAAGTTACCATATGAGAGGACAGAGTCTGAAAACGAGGATATATGTCAGGAGCAATTGAGGGCCCATTTTGCAAAGAAAACTTCACCTCCGAAGGAGAAGCTAGATCCGGTGAAAGTGAAGCGCACTATCGATGCCCTGAAGCGACCACCACCGCCTCCGCTGGATTCCAACTATGTCCGGATTATTAAAAAGACATATGAAGAAGCGCGGCGGTCGGGAAGTACTTCTAGTGATGCAAGGTTAGCAGAACGAAGAAGTGGGAAAACAATTCCCCAGCTCGGCGAACATGAGAAGCAATCGTGCCCCCCGCTCAAGGTGTCTAGCGATATCGTCGCTAATCATCCGGGGATGGTGCCCGGTACCAATCCTGGTGATTACTTGGGGGATGATGTAATTTTTCAAACGGCTGAGGTAACAGAAGAATATGAATACTTGCACGGGAAGCCTCTCGTCAAACCTGATCATCCTCCTCTAACAACGATGATGTACAAATTGCATGAGTGGTACATGAAAACCTGCAGGGAGTCTGGGAGAGACACTATGTATCTGGCAGTGAAACCAGAGCACGAATTCATTGGACTTTCCGTGATGCCTGTTGAATTTGTGGAGTTATTTCAGTTATACAATCAACGGGCCCTCGACAAACAACTCATGACTGCCTACTGTCTGTAAGTATTACTTCTATAGTTAAGTCTCTAGCTCAGCTTGTTCATTGCATGTATATATAATTATCCTCACTATATTATGCAGATTGAAGATCGTCGAATGCAAAAAACTAGGAATCTTCGACGTTGGGTTCATTAACCCAGATGCCGTAAATGAATGGACGGTACGAAACTCAATCAAAGAGACCGAGAAAAACTTGCTAAAGTCGTTCCTTATACATCAAAACAAAAGGGAAATACTCTTTCCTTACAACTTCAAGTGAGTGTTGCTGTCTTCTCTGTATACTCGATTTCGCTTACTCGAGGTTAAGTAATGTAATTGATGAGTTATATATGCGTGCGCAGTTACCACTTTATTCTGCTATCCATTAAGCTTGACGGGGCATTAGTAACTGTCTTAGACTCGAGACGTAAAGATCCCAAGAGTTATGCGGACATGACTGCAATGCTCAAGAAGTAAGTTCAGTCAATACCGGGACCATATCGGCATGCAACTTTCGTTAATTTCCTGATATCAAGTAATTATTTTCTTTGCCTGGCAGGGTTTGGAAGAAGTTCACCCGAAAGGTTCCCGGTCTAAACTCGGAGTTGCGATTTACGCACCCCAAAGTAAGTAGTACTAGCTAGTTCCGCGCATCTCTAATTGATTCAAATTTTCATCAATATATCATTACCATGCTTGCTTATCAGTTTGACTGAACTCTATTCTCGTAAAGTGCTTGTACCAGAAAGAAGGGACTTCTTTATGTGCATACTACGTATGCGAGTTCATTCGCCACTCGACCTCTGAGCAGGGCTTCTCTGACAAACAATTTGAAGTACGTAAATAATATTCACAATTTTATTTTATATATTACCATCAATTGTGTTGAGTTTTATTCATATATATGCATGTATTGACCCCCTTCTTTAAATTAGATCTGGCAGATGCGGGATGAACTCCTACCACATGATCGCATACGAGCAATTCAAGAGGAATTGGCGAGATTCTTTCTTGACCACGTCATATCTAAAGACGGAGAATACCATTCGAATATATGATGTTAGGGATTGTAAAAGATGTTAGGGATTGTAAAAGATGTTATATTGTATATATGTAGTAGCGTCGGATAGATATATGATAACTTGTTGTTCGACCAATCTCTCCGGAGAAAGAGAGGTCGATCACTTCTCTCTGTATATGTTCATGACGATCTTATGTACTTACTGGTTCCTTCATTTGCTTACTACCTAGCGTGTCGAGTTCTCTCTATACGTATAGTACGTAGCGTCGACCAAGCACGGAGATAAGAGAGGTCACTTCTCTCTAGGTAGCTATTAGCTAGCTAACACAATATATGAAACCCCCAAATTAACCCTCCAAAACCCCCAACCCCGCCCCCCCCTTTCAAAAAAAAAACCCTAGCTCCTGAGCTGCTGACGCGTGGATGCTTATTGGTCCCGGTTGGTATTACCAACCGGGACTAAAGGCCCTCCTGCCTGGGCTCGCCGCAGCGGCCACGTGGAGCACCATCTGTCCCGGTTCGTAAGCGAACCGGGACTAAAGGTATTGGGCTTTAGTCCCGACCCTTTAGTCCCGGTTCCAGAACCGGGACAAATGGGCCTCTGGAACCGGGACAAAAGGGACTTTTTCCACTAGTGATTGCATATACTTGACATATACGCATGTTCGCACATCAAAACGCGAGTACCAATCAGATGTCCTAATTCAATAACCAAGCTTCACATCAATGCATCATATATATCATAAACAAGAACAAATGATAGTGCAGAATTATGGTTTTGTATAGCGGTTTAGCGGGCTAAATGACTCCAAATTTAGCGTTATAGCGGGGAATAGCGGTCTATTAGTGTCATTTTCAATTTAGCACTAAAAGTGCAGAGCTTTAGCGGGAGAGCTCTCAAAGGCTATAGCGGGGCTATAGCGAAGCTATAGCCGGCTATTTAAAACACTGAGCTTTATATGCGGCTTCATTTTTTATGGAAAGATTGAACAAAATTAACATGTAAATTCCACAAGTTTTTAACAAGTACATTAAGCAAAACAAGTTGCTCACAATTGAAAGAATTCTTTTCTGTGGTGTAGCTGGTTTGTAAGATATTATGTAGTGTTTGGTACTTTACTTTGCCTGGTGACTTTATCTATAAAGTCGGACGCATGCCTTTTATCTAAAAAAAGTTTTCTTTTCTTATGTTATATGAATCTCATCCTTCTTTTTAGGATTACTGGTGGAGTGTGAAATCCTCTTTTAATCAGTTGGAACAGAAGGCGGTTTATCTTAACCAGTGTCTCTCTAAATAGAAGGCTCTGTGAGACAAGTAGTAGGAGTTCTAATTGCTTGTGTTTTGCGGGTGTCGTTGAAGAAATTGCATCATTTTATGAGATGATGTTGATCAATCAAGGCACATCTAACCTTCAAGGAGATTGCACAGCGAGATTTGGCCTTTAGGCCTAGAGTTATTGAAACACAAGAGTAATTCACATGTGGTTTTACTCTACCTGGTTCGTATGATGTATACTTCAAAATAATTACGTAAAAAATTAAGGCTATTTGTGAATTATGGTGATGTTTAGATCAAGCTATACTATTCGCCGGAAAATTTAATGCGCTTTGAACCGATACATTGGCCCTGTTTTGTTTGTTTACTGATTGCTGCCAAAGTTTGATGCTTTTGATCAGGTTATGATTGAGAGAGATGCAATCGCCACTGTCGACACATTTTTTCATCAAACATTTTATCTCTAAGATTAATATCAGTTCTCAGTAGCAGCGTGTCACTACCCATCCAGTACGGAGCCATGCTCGTCAGTCTTGGATCGGGCCACCACAAGGTACAGGTAAGATCAATGTAGATGGTGTTGTGGGAAGTTACGGAGATCGAGGTGCAGCCACATCGGTATGCCGGGATCACCTAGTAAATTACTCGGGCTCGTCGTCGATCACCTTCATGGGCATCACGGACGCGCCCACTTTAGTAGCTCTTGCATGTCATGAAGCTTTGGCTTTGGTGAACGATCTGACCATCTCTCGGGTCCTAGTGTCCTCGGATTGCGCATCGGCAGTAAGAAACGTTGAAGCTCATGGTGGCGGGCGGCATGGTGCAGTTATAAAAGAGATTCGAGTTAGCTCACTAGAGTTTGATGAATGTAACTTTACGCATGAAAGTAGGCCTAGAAACTTTGAGGCTGATAGCCTAGCTAAATTTCCTCGGTCTTTTTTTTTCTTTTTTTTCTTGAGGATCCATTTCCTCCGTCTTTAGGTGTAGGAAGGCATCTGTGGTTTCTTCATCCACATAACGTTAAAACGTTTTTTTGTTGAGCATGCATACATGAATAAAGAGTCGTTACACCCCTAAAGAAAAACTAACACACACAGAAATATCTACTTGGGATAAAGACGAGTTGCCGCAGTCGTTAGCAAGAACGCCAGCTCAAACAGCGACAGCAATGGGGAGGAGAAAAGTAAGGGTTGACGGACTCGAGGTCTTCGCTGCAAGTTTGTATTTATTTTTTGAGGTGAAGATGATATGCAAGTGTAGTGTGGACGTGAGGCTGCTGTGAGTGTCTTTTTAAACCCCTGGGGCCTCAGCAAACCGAGCATCATCCTCACGCTTCACGGATCTCATGTAATACTGGGAAAAGAGGAGAAGGCTGTCGTCGTATTGTGACCTCCGGCGAGAAGCAACGGGTACATGTCTTTCCTCTCTTCTCCATACTGTTATTCATAGAGTAGTTTGCTTGCTTTTTTGCAGGTGTAATATGAGTTTTATTCCCAAGTTAATTCTGAGGATTCCACAAAGTACGTACGTACTATATTCACGTGATGGCTAGCCGTTAGGGCATCTCCAACGCCGATCCGTAAATTGTCCGGACGTGGTCCACGGACATGATACGGGAGAAAGCCATTCAACGCTAATTACAAAGTATCCGGCTAGGAGAAGAAAAACTATGTAGGAACCATGCATGTGGTGGGATATTGTGATGTGGTGTCCGGTTGAAACGAGAGAGAGGAGAGGAGGACCATGCATGTGTGGAGAAAGAGAAGAGAGGAGGACCACGCCAAGGCTTTTGGTTGGTCAAGTGGATATCCGGACTCCCGCAAATCTCCCAAGTTTGTCTTCACTTTACCGGAAAACGGACGTCCGGACCACTTCGCAGACCGATGCAGGACCGCGTTGGATTGCAAAAGTGAATAAAAGTTTTCGATTGGACATATACCGGAGTTTTGCGGGTCTCCCTTAGAGATGCCCTTAGCAGACATTTTGGCGTGGATCGAGGGCATGATTTTGCCGTAATTTAATTTCACGTGCTTGTTCATATGTTTGGGCTATCCACGAACACCACCACCCACCCCCCAAAGTTAGCCCACATATGGAGAGAAAATGGGTGATTTTTTTTTTTGAAAAGGAGAAAATGGGTGATGTCTGAACGTTCAGACACCCCGCCACATCGGACCCGACCCATCTTGGACCACTATCCTTTTCTCCGTCACCATTAATCATATGCATGTGTCCGCACAAATATCGGAGAACACGACTGCATGCACAGACAAATAAAGGCTTGGAGCGGACATGATTCGACACGCCTACACATTGTCCGCAAACTAACGAGGGGTCAAATTAGCCCAAGATGAATTGAAGATGCTCTTAATCACACATCTTTCAACAACCACCCCCTAAAACCCATGATAATTAAGGTGCTAGAAGCCACCACCCATACAATATATAACTGATTGCTAAGGATACAAGCCAACATCAATTATTGACTGATAAGAGCATCTCTTAACTTCTTCTATGCCTCATTATACGTAACTCCTTATAATTTAAGGAGTTACTAGTAAAAGTGCCCGTGCGTTGCACCGGGTTAGATTGCCGACTTTCGGTTCATGAATTTTGTATTTGAAAAGCTCCCGCCTCCCCTCATGTCCTCCGTCAAAATCTACTTAAACTCCGCACCGCTATTGAAGTACAAGTAGATATGCGAACATAGTACGACAATCCATCATTGCAACAAATACCTATAATATCTCCCAAGCGAATGAAATTAAAAGTTACTAATAGAAACAGTTTACTCCATGATTATGGATTTTAAATATATATAATTAAGACTTTTTTTTTTCAAAATACATGAATGAATAATTTTATAAATCCTTGTTGCCGTATATAAATACATACACATCGATATATAAAAACCAAATGGTCGAAAGAGTTGTTCATAAATATAATGAATTGTGCAATGCCTATATTTTCTTTCCGAGAGGAATCATGTACTATAATTTGGACCTTGCTGGCACAGTTTGTTATTGAAAACTCCTTGTTTTTATGGGGGAACTTGGCCCATGGATTTGTTTTTTCCAAGGCCCTCATATTTGTGTTGTGTATCTTTGGCTGTGTATACCCATTCCGCTGCTCATCCACACATCACAGTTCTGCTCATCCACCCATCCCCTGCTCTCCCCCACTGCCTCCTCTCCCCGGTTCACAGCCGCACGCCGCCTCCTCCCGCGACGAAGTCGCCCAGCGCATCCTCCTCCCTCCCCATGGCCTCCCCCCGCCGTCTCCTCTCCCCACAATTGCCTCGTCTTGCTGCTAACCCCGTTGGTATTGTCTAGATCGACTCTGGCGCCGCTGTCCACATGTCTCAGATTCAGATGCGAGCTAGAGGGGAATGCTGGAGACGATGAGGGAGCGGGCCGAGGTTCAGTTCTCCTGTGCCCCCTTGTTCGTAGTACTTGTAATTTCCAGGATATTATCATGTTAGAACCCACAAACATCTTTTAACCACTCCATTACCTCATAATTGAAAAAAAAAAGGTTTGTATATCGTGGCAAACTCCAAAAGAATTTACATGTGTCGAATAACTTCTTAAGTGATTTCTTCAGTACAAACCAAACTCCAGCTTTACTTTCTAAAAAAAACTCTAGATCTACATGTTCGTTGTCTCCCTGCTCACTGCCTATTAACTGTTGGTTGCTAGAATTCTCTTTGACATATCACTTTCCAACGATTGAGGTCCCTGCACAAGCATATTGGTAGGAAAAAGGTTAGTTATGCATTTAGATGTCAAAAGTGTAATCGGAAATATGAGTCATCTGGCGTTTCAAGATTAATTGATACTATTTGACATACCGGTTTTACTTTGGATTTTCCTGATACAATTGATGAATTCCAATACACCAGCAGGCATGTTATCTTCACATTCATTGTCCTTGAATGTTAGCACTTGTCCTTGAATTCCAATACACCAGTAGGAATGTTATCTTCACATTCATTGTCCGAAATGACATCGATGTGAGCCGTGGCAAAAAAAACAAAATCAGCATTCCAAAAAATAGCATTTTTTAAGCATCGATTTTGTTTTTTTGCCACGACTCACATCGATGTCATTTCACGATGAAACTTTGCAAGCACTGAGAACATTTGTCAATGTTTGCCACAAAAAAAATTCAGAATTTTTTGAAATGTTTTTGATTTTTTTTCGATTTTACTGTAGCAACGGGAGCATGTGTGCTCGCGAGCAGAAGAGCTGCGTCCTACTTACATCATCATTTACCCACTCTTTTTCATCTAGCAGGCACATTAACTGATTTTGTAAGACAGAACTTCCATCTATCTGAACCAGCAATTTTTTACCCGAATATGATTCTATTGCTATATGAGCACATAAATCATGGTCGGTCAATGTATAGTCTGCAAAAAATCAAATAATTTAAGAATATATTGGATACGGAAATACACATAATAAGTTAAACAAATACCTTGTGGGAGATAATCATATGTCTTATCAACTTTGATCTCTTTATTTGAATCTAGATCCTTAACATCATGTAATGGAAAATCAGGAGATATTGTGGAGCTGGATGGGGATGGAGGTGATGGTAATGGATCATATGTCTCATCAACCTCGATCTCTTTATTTGAATCTGGTTCGTTAACACCATGTAATGGAAAAACATGAGATAATGTGGAGCTAGATGGGGCTGGAGTTGATGGTAATGGATCATGATCTATCTGAATGTCTGATTCCGGCACAATCGATTCAAAACACTTAGAAATAGGAGTAGATGTTGACATAGGTGATGGCTCCAGAACACCTGATTCAGAAATTTTTGCTTTTTTTGAAGGTCGGTTATCATAATCCTCTGCAATATTAAGTTCAGTGTTGTCATCTATTTTCTGCAGTCACAACAAAAATAAAAGGTAAACCTCCAACCGTCAGAAACACTATCGCAGGAATCAGTTGAAACAGAGGTAGTACATCATAGTTAGCTCACTAACAAAATGACAAAGCTAGGATGCTTGTAGTACAATATAAATGTGCATGTTAAAAAAATTCTAGAATGAGAAACTAAGTCATATCAGTAAATATGTTCTGCCACACAGCATAAAGGAACACAATTGATTAAGTAGCTATATATGCGCATGTTACAAAATTATAGGCTGCAAAACCAAAGAAAACAGGAAAGACCAGGACACAAAATTGATCCATTACATGTTTCTGAAACTTATCATAGTGATTTTTCCTTAGAGCTTTGATCTAAAAACTGGACATATCCATCGCAGCCCACTTCTATAGTTGAAAACGCTTTACTGAACCTGCATCTGCTACAGGCTACAACCTGCATCCCCATCATGGAGTAGCAGCTTCTAAAAATTCCGAACCGACTATTAGATTTTATATAGATACTTTGAAGGGAAGAAACTGGCAGAACCGATTGGAATATTCATGGATTTTCCATGATTTGTTATTCTTTCTTCACCGTATTTCTTAACAGAAAATGCATTGTTGATTCTGTATATTTAAGGTAATAACAAATTCAGAAGTGTTTCATAAGATAAAAAGAGCCCGTGCGTTGCACCGGGGTAACAAAATTATGTATTGCAAGGCTAAACAGACTTTATGGGAGTAAACTAAAGTGATCAAGTAGGTAAATATAAAAAGGTGAGCAGATTGACCACTATTATGCTTAGAGTAAGATTACTAATTACTAAACAAGCACTACTGCAGTACCATGCTGAATCTGCAGTGAATATGGATTCAACCTTAGTCAGTCCAACTCTTGGTTGTTGTTATAATGAACACTCTGCTACCCAGCCACCTCCATTTTTACTGTTATTATTTATCTCATCAGTTATATGCCTATGCATGAACAATAGTAGAAAGTACTGAAATTGAGCCAATCTTTGAGAGGGTTGTTACCTTCACATTGATACCAAGGCTATCCACATCCAGAATAGAAGCAAAATCCACCTGAAATAACTTACATTTGTCATCCCTCGATATATTTAAATGGAAACATTAACATTTGGTCAAAGTATAGAAGAGTCAAAATCAAGAAAATGAAAGAGTGATACAAGGCATAGATGTGTTTACTGTAAAAAAAATAGAACTCATGTGCTATGTGCTATTACTTTAAAAAGACGGACATTACATAGTCTGTCAGTAGTTAGCACAGACATTACAACTGTGAGCAAAATGCAGACAAGTTCAGGTAATCTGACCCTACGCTGCAAGGAACAGATTGAGGATCTAATAACCGGCCAATGCAGCATCAAATCCGGTTACTGGTAAGTGGCAAGAAAACTGCCTGTATAACAGTATATATCGCCGCAGACAGAGGTGATTAGCTTTCAAGGGGATAAATACCTCTGGTGTAGCCGCTGCAGGCAACATTGGACGGCTCGACCGATGTTCTTGTTCCTCCGGCGAACTCGGCGGCGACATTGGACGCTTCGTGCAAATTTCGACGGAATTTGATGGAGATTATGGCCCAAGGACGCAAACTGATGGAGATTCCGGCCGAGGACCCTTCCATCTTATAGCAGCCAAGTTAAATCCGGGTCGGGCACTCAATTGATCTGTGTTGGACAATGACACGGTCACGAATTCAGTCCAAATCAGACATGGGAGTAGGATCTCGGAGATTGAGAAGCTTACGTACAGTTCACGCAGCCGATGCGTATGGGCTTCTGCTACTGCTGCCCGCTGCCTCTGCTTGCCACCGCTGCTGCTGCTTGCCACTGCTCCTTGCCGCGAACTCGACGGCGTCCATGTGCGGGGGCAGGCGGAGGCCGGCACCCGCGAGCAGGCAGTGGAGCACGTCGACGGAGCCGTGGTCGAGGTCATGGGCGCCGAGCTGCTCCAACCACCTCGAGCCAACGCGAGGAAGAGCCGACGATGATGTCGCTGACGCCAAGGAGTCGGCAACGGCACCGCGGCCACGGACGGCCTCAACGCCAAGGAGTTCGCGCTGCTCCGCTCCGTCGTGGCCGCGCGCGCGCCCAGCAGGCTGCTTGTGTTCGGCCTCTCGCCGCAGCTCCTCGCGCTCGCCGCGGTCAACTCTGGGCAGGGCGCTGCCACCGCCTTCGTCACCGACAGCGCCGAGGACGCGGACAGCGAGCGGGGCGTGCTCGTTGGGCGTGGCCCCAGCAGCTCGGCGGCCGTCCACCGGGCCAGGTACCCCGACCCGGCCGGGGAGGCGTGGGCGATGCTGCGGCGCGCGAGGTCGAGCCCGGTGTGCCGGCGCCCGACGGGGACGGTGCGCAAGTTGGGCTGCCGGCTGGCGCTGACCTCCTTGCCGCGGGAGGTGCTCGACGCGAGGTGGGACGTGGTCGTCGTCGACGGGCCGAGCGGGGCTGGTCCCGGGGAGCCGGGGCGGATGGGCGCCATATACACCACGGCCGCACCCGCGCGCGCGACGGGGGGCGAAGCGGTGGACGTGGCGGTGCACGAGATGAACCGGACGGCGGGAAGATCTGACGCCACCGCCAATCTTCTCCACCCAGCGGCGCCATGGCTGCCGGCCGACGAGCGCCTCACCGCGGCTGCTGGCCGACGAGGACAGGGGAGCTCGGGTGCTGGGATGGAGACGCACCTACAGGGGGGCCGGGGACGCCGGAGGAGGAGGAGAGGCCGAGAGGGCCGGAGGCGGAGGGGAGAGCCGGACGGCCGACGAGCTCGCCGACGAGAGCCCAGCCGAAGCTGTCCCCGCTTCCACCTTCTCTGCCACTGTCTGGATAAGATGAACAAAGGAGCGCGGGCGGAATTCTAATAAATCCAGGGTTCAATTTGTAAAACTGAAATGTTTTTTTCCAGATGCCACTTAAAGAGGGACGGCGGGTTCTATTACCAGAAAACATAAGGACTTTTCTGTAAACATAAGGCTATCCGTGCTTTATTATTAGGTAGAGAAAGGATGGACGGACTTAGCCGAACCCTTAAATTTAACTCTCAAACGGAGTGACCCCACATGAAAGTCTCTCTTCATCTTCTTATCCCTTCCAACTAATGGACGGGAACAACGGCCAGTCAAGAAAGAGGCTTGGGAAGGCAGCACACACGCGCGCACGCGCACACACACACAGCCCGGAGCAGGGAACGACGGCACGGTTGCAGCCTGCACGTCCGTCTGCCGGCTGCACGCAAGTACACACACACAACTACACGGCAGACACGGCTGCACCTGGGCGCATCGGCGAACACACGGATGCACCTAGGCGCTGCCATCTCACACCTCGTTGTCGATTTCATGAAATTCCTCTCCGCCGGCCAGATTCCAATGTCGGAGAGGGGAGGCCCGAGGTGTGGGGGCGGTGCAGGTTCCATTCTCAGGACGGCTGGTGGCGACATGCGGCGGGAGAGGCGACAGAGAAGGCATCGTTCACGAGAAAGGAGGAATTTTTTTTTCTCTGAAATGGCGCCGAAGCAGTAAAAATAAGAGAGTTGGGGTGCTTACTTAGGCAACTCTTAAATTGTTTTACTCCTCTAAATGTTTAAGAGTTCGGTTAGGTTCGGCTGGCTCTCAAATTTACTCCTTTATAGGTTTTTAAAGGATCGGCTAGAGATGCTCTAAATCAAGTCATAACGAGTTTATCAAGAACCTTTCATTTTGATGCTTATATTTTATATTTTGCAGGTAGCAATGGCCTCAGCGCGTCCCAATCCCAAACGACCAAAAAACCCCGCCGTGCTTCTACTATTGGCATTGCTGCAGCTCTCTTTGGGCGCTAGCAAAATCAATTGCGGAACGGTCCCTGATAACAGCACAGATGTGCTCTGGCCGCAAGCTTTCAGGCATGGGATCACTTCTGATCCCTCCGGATGGTTCAGCTCTTGGAACTCCAGCGCCAGCCACTGCCGGTGGCCGGGGGTGAGATGCAGTCGTAAGCATCCAGGGCGCGTGGTGGCGCTTCAACTCTTTGGCCTAAACCTGACTGGCCAAATCAGCTCCTCCATTGGGAACCTTACGTTTCTCAGAACCCTGAACCTATCCACAAATAGCTTCTCTGGCCGGTTACCTCCTATGAACCATCTGCAAAAGCTTCAGGTCCTTGACCTGAGCAGGAACCGGTTGCATGATAGTATCCCAGATGCAGTTACCAACTGCTCCAGCTTAAGGGAAATATACCTTAATACAAACTTCCTAGTAGGTGAAATTCCTCCAAAAGTAGGCCTCATCTCCAACCTCTCAGTTTTGCGTCTTTCCTGGAATAATCTCACCGGCATCATCCCGCCGATTCTCGGCAACATCACTAGCATGCGAAGACTTCTCCTTGCGTACAATAATCTGACTGGAAGTATTCCCTATGAGCTTGGGAAACTGACAAATATGCGGAAGTTGAACCTAGGAGGAAATAACTTGTCAGGTGGATTCCCACGGTGTCTATTCAACATTTCTAGTTCTCTTCAATTATTATGCTTGGGGGACAATATGCTAAGCAAGGAACTGCCTCCTAACATAGGAGACGACCTACCAAATCTCCAAGTGCTTGTTTTGGGTTACAACATGTTTGAAGGTCAAATTCCGGCTTCACTAGGCAATGCTACATGGCTAAAATGGTTAGCATTAGCAAATAACAATTTAACAGGTACGATTGGAGAATGGATTGGGAAGCTAACACAGTTACAATATCTTGACCTGGAAGCGAACAACTTCATTGGGCCATTGCCATCATCCCTTGGTCAGCTTACTCAGTTGGAAACGCTCAAGATGGGAAACAATAAATTTGAAGGCCCTATACCGCCCACCTTAGGGAACTTGCAACAACTCTGGCTTTTAGACCTTAGCCAGAACAATCTTGAGGGTAACATACCTATTCAGATTGGCAGCCTTTCATCACTTTACAAACTAGATCTTTCGTCAAACAAGCTTACTGGGACAGTTTCCTGATACTCTGTCCAAATGTCAGAACATACAAACTATGCAAATGGCCAAAACTTGAAGTACAAATCTAGGAGGAGAATCAAAAGTCTGAACATAGAGCTAGTCAGCTAGAGGTAGACTTTGGATGTAAACATGTGTGAGAAACACCAAGCTTGACATGTAATTTATATATACTCCAAGATTGTTATTGTTGTTGTACCGTTTCATTTCGTTTGAGAGTAGTCTCATCAGCAATACATTATCTCTACTCCTAAAGGAGGAGTTTGTACGTCGTTTGGTTAGTACTCTTGCTCCCCCATCGATCGAACAAATCAACCCCCAGCAATTTTGTTCCTTATTCGATTGTCCCTCCCCTTTCCTTACAAAACAAAAAAAATCAGCATGCAATCCCCTGCTATCATAGTTCGAGTTAATGCCCGCACATCTCTCCTGCAAAAATTGGGAAACAATCATTTTCTTTTCTTGACGCACCAACGCCTGACAAATCTCTACTCCTAAAGGGGGAGTCCGTACGTCTTTTCGTTAGTACTCTCTCTCCCCATCGATCAAACAGATCAACCCCCACCGATTTTATTCCTTATTCGGTTGTCCCTCCCCTTTCCTTACAAGACAGAAAAAATCGGCATGCAATCCCGTCCTAGCATGGGAAACAATCGTTTTCTTTCCTTAACGCACTAACGCCTAACAAATCTCTACTCCTAAAGGGGGAGTCCGTACGTCGTTTCGTTGGTACTCTCGCTCCCCCATCGATCAAACAGATCAACCCCCACCAATTGTATTCCTTATTCGGTTGTCCCTCCCCTTTCCTTACAAGATAGAAAAAATCTCTACTCCTAAAGGGGGAGTCCCTACGTTGTTTCGTTAGTACTCTTGCTCCCCCATCGATCGAATAGATCAACCCCCACCAATTATATTCCCGATTCGGTTGTCCCTTCCGTTTCCTTACAAGACAGAAAAAATCGGCATGCAATCCCTTGCTATCATAGTTCGAGTTAATGCACGCACATCTCTCCTGCAAGAATTGGGAAACAATTTTTTTTTCCTTCACGCACCAACGCCTGACAAATCTCTATTCCTAAAGGGAAAGTCCGTATGTTTTTTCGTTAGTACTCTTGCTCCCCATTGATCGAACAGATCAACCCCCACGGATTATATTACTTATTCGGTTGCCCCTCCCCTTTCCTCAGAAGATAGAAAAAACCGGCATGCAATCCCCCCCCATGGGAAACAGTCCTTTTCTTTCCTTAACGCACTAACGGCTGACAAATCTCTACTCCTAAAGGGGAGTCTGTACGTCGTTTCGTTGGTACTATACCTGGCCAAACCTCGGGCCGGGCCTAAAAAAGCCCGGCGTTGAAAACCCAGGCCCGAGCCCGGCCCGGCCCGGCCGTCGGGCCTAATTTCTGGGCCCAAGCCCGGCCCGGCCCGGCCCGGCGTAGGCGTAAACTCGGGTTTTCGCAGGCCCGAGCCCGGCCCGGCCCGACCACCGGGCTCAAAATCTAGGCCCGAGCCCGGCCCGTGGGCAAGGTCGGACCGGGTCGGGCCGGGCCGCCCATGGCCAGGTCTAGTTGGTACTCTCGCTCCCCCATCAATCAAACAGATCAACCCCCACCGATTTTATTCCTTATTCGGTTGTCCCTTGCCTTTCCTTACAAGATAGAAAAATTCGGCATGCAATCCCATCCTTCCATAGTTCTAGTTAATGCACGCACATCTCTCATGGAAAAATTGAGAAACAATATTTTTCTTTCCTTAACGCACCAACGCATGACAAATCTCTATTCCCAAACAGGGAGTGTGTACGTCGTTTCGTTAGTACTCTCGCTTCCCCATCGATCGAACAGATCGACCCCCATCGATTATAATAAAATTTTCAATGAAATTAATACCAATTTATTCTTTCGGAGTGGCCGTCATAGTGCTATGATCTATGATATTGCAAATGCATGTTTATATAAAAATTACTTGTCAAAATCATATACTTAAGAACATGTACAAATGAAGATATGTATGATAGTACATCTAAAATCTAGCTGCACAAATGCAGGGGACGCTCCGCAGTTATGTTTACATATGCTACGAGTAGATTTTTTAAATGCCCGTGACATTCTACTAGTAATTGGTAACGTGAGTGAACATGTGAGCTTGATTAGCCAGACTAGCTGCTAGTTGGCCGCCCCTGCTGCTGCTGAAGCAGGGGAAGCAGGAGCAGCGAGTGAGTAGGAGCACTGCTGTACGGTGATGTCGGTCTGGTCGACGGCAAGTGTGTCGGCCGGGCTCTCGACGTTGGCACAGTTGCCATGTCAAGAAAAATGCAGACTTCGGAATTGGGCACAGTATTAAAGATCTTTTAGAAGCACATAATTCTTGGGAGGGGGGGGGGGGGGGGGGGGCGATTAGGGCGTGGGCATAAGGGCCTTTATGACACAATCAACAATTCGATTCATTTTCGGTTAGGTCTTGCTCTATGGTTCAGAAGAGGTACTCATAATACAGATATCGTTTAACGAATTGCCCGATCGATTACCAGTGGTCTTCTGAAGTTATGACCAATCGCGGGAGTATATATAAAAAAACTACCACTTTATGGGCTAAAGTTTTAAAAACTATCATTTTTTTATTTTTTTTCAAAATGCTACCACAAAATTGGTTCGTTGTTCCGAAAAACTACCATGTTGTACTGATGACTATGTTAATTAACTTTGAACATTATTATGACAGCTCAGGTCCACTCGTCGGGTTGACCGTTAGGTTGACCATTGACAGGTTATGACAGGTGGGCCCAAATATTTTTTGAAATACAATCGGGTCCTTGAAAAAATATAAAAAGCAATCGGGTCCCTGAAAAATAAAAAATAAGCAATCGTGTCCTCGCCGGCAAGCTCGTCCCCAGAGCCGAAGAAGGGACCTTTGCTGGCGGGCCCGCCACTGCTGCTGCTGCCCACTGCTGCGTGCTGCGTGCCGCTGGCCGCCGCCGCTGCTGCCGGCCGCCCACCGTTGCTGCTGTTGTCCGCTCCCATGGTGTTGGTCGGCCCTGGCGGTGGCCAGCCCTGGCGGCGCCGGGCGTGGTGCTGGTCGGGAGAGGAGAGGAAGAACAAGGAGAGAAGAGAGGTAAGGCAGGGGGAGAGAGAGAGAGCACACTTCCATGTGAGACCCACGTGTCAGTTAACGATCAACAAACGGTTTGTTTAGGAGCGGGCCCGGCCTGTCATAAACCGGATTAATTCTAAATCACACCGTCATTTGGGTTTTGCAGAACAACGAATCAATTTTGTGGTAGTATTTTGATAAATTAAAAAAAGTGGTGGTTTCTTGTGGTCAACGCCTGTAATGTGGTAGTATTTTGCTATATACTCAATCACAGAAGACAGCCACATGTATTAGTCTATCAACAAAAAGTTAACTATATGTCTAACCAGGCTGGATCCATGGAATGCAAATGATTAGCAGGAAAGTGCCACCACGACCAAATGTAGAGAGAACCATGTACTCCCTCCGCCCCATAATATAAGAGCGTGTTTTACACTATTATGGGACGGAGGGAGTATTAATTTATCAACAAAAAGGTTGGCCAAAATGTCTTTCATGTGGGCAGGGGTACATACATACGGGTGTCTATACCCAGACCAGTCAAGGCCAGCCACTAGACTGCAGCAGCTGCATCATCGGACATGACAACAAAGTGCTGCAAGGAACCTTCTGATTAACAAGCATAACCACAGATGCTTCTTCTTAAGCAGATTACTAATACTCTGGATCTGGAGACATCACAGGTTGGCAACCAACTTTTGCTCTTCACAAACATGTAGTACCTGACACCACAGCTGTCCAAGATTTGACAAATCATTTAATCTAACAGGCGCACACAGTGTCTGTTTAAGGGTCAAAGATTTGTTCAGATAACACAGGTCAGAGGTCGTAAACCAAAGAAAGCCCTCGCGCTCGCGTCGCCTCCAGGGGGGCGGCTCGGGCGCCCTAGCCGCCGTCGCCTCCAGGCCCTCCCTCCCCCCCTGCTTCCCCGCCGCCGCCGGAGGAGGCCGGCGAGCGAAGCTCGCCCGGCGGACGGCGGACGGCGGGCCTTCCTCCTCTCCTCGCGAGGGGATCCTCTGGCCGAAACGTGATGGCGAACCTGGTCGCCCGGCGTGGAGGCGGAGTGGACGCGATGGGGCGGCGGCCTGATCGGATTCCGGCGGCGGTTGTGCCTCCACGGCTGCGGGGGCAGCGTGAGGCCGGCCATGGCGGCTGGCGGCGGCGGATCTGGGGCCCCCACCCCAGATCGGTTCTCCTCCAGATGGGGCTCGGGCGCCGGCCTGGCGGCCCTGAGCGGCGGTGGGCGCGCGCCGAGGTTGCCCCCCTCACCGGCGTGGTTGGGGGTGGCCGGAGGTGTGTGCGTGGGGCCGGCATCGTTCGGAGTAGGCTTTGACGTGCGCGGCGGTGGGAATCTGGCAGGCGGCGGCCGGCTGTGAATCCCGGTAGCGTCATCTCCGACTCGATCTGCTCCGGTTCGTGCTAGTTCCAATACCTACCCGGTGCTGGCTAGACGGATCTGGCGGGTGGGCATGGATCCGGGCGAAACTCCAGGCCGGCGGCGGCCTCACCAATGTCGACGCCCCGCGGTGCCGATTACCTTCCTGGAGGCTTTGGTGTGGATCATGGTCCTCTCACCTACTCCATGAGCGCAGGCGAAAGCCTATGTTCCTCTGCTATGGGCGACGACGGCACCTGGGTGTCGTGCTCCTTCCTGAAGGCGTCGACCGGAGACTGCTCATGGTGGTGGAGTTGCTGATAGTGCGGAGTTGGCATGAGATGGCATGTAGGTGGTGCGGCTAAGTCTTGCACGGAGCTTCGGCGGAGATGTCAAGTCATGCCTGGCCGACAGGTGCTACGCTGTGTCATGCCTGGTCGGCAGGTGCTACGCACGACAGATCTTCCAGAGTCTTCGCTTCTGGATGGACGAGCGCGGGGCGGTGGTGCCGTTGGGCGTCGCGGTGGCGTCGACGGATGTCTGGACTGGCAAGGAAGATGCGGATCTCTATCTTGAAGATGGGTCAGCGGTCCGAGGATGATGGCGGCTTCTGGATTCTAAAACGTGTGTATGTGGTACGCGTTTTAGGTCTGCTGCACCGGCTGTTGGTCCCGATACGTTATGTGGATGGATCGGCGACGACACCGGTTTTAGATATGGGGGGTGAGAGCACTCCACATTATCGAGTCTGTAGGCGTGAGTGGTGGCTTCGGGTGGCTTGATGTATTTTTTTTGTCAGACCTTTGTGGAATAATTAATAAAGATGGCCGTATGCATCGACTGATGCAGAGGCCGGGGGTTTAACCTCCATTTCCAAAAAAAAACACAGGGACAGGACAGACAAACATCACCAAGCCATGCCTGGGACAAAACAGACCAACAGAAGCTTGTCATACCAACAGACACTACAGGGTTACATCTAAAATGAACACTATTCAGATTTCAGAATACAGTCAGTCGATGGCGCCCTCCATTGATACGGCAAAGGAGCAAGAATTGAGCTGTCATGTCTTTCCATCCAGATAGAGCTCCTGGAAGCCCTATAAATAGACGAGACCATGCAGGGAGCAGACATCAAGCATAAGCGCAAGCAAGCAACCAAGAAAGTTCAGTCCCAGACACCTCCTGCACCACCATGGGCAAAAGAGTTTGTGCCGGCGATCTCGTCGGAATCTACAAGGGCGAAAGGCCGAGCGGGGTTCGGCCGGCGCCGCGTCGTGGGCAGATAAAGCTGAGGATCGCGCACATCGTGATGCACTCCGTGCTTCGGCGCTCCTGACTACGCCGCGGCCTCCTGTTCTAGATCACAAGTGAATGTCAGCGACTCTGTACATGTTAGTAGGATTTGTTGTAAACCGTTCCCCTGTGTAACTGTCCTTAACAGTTTGAGAAAGTTTCTCCTCTTTCTGCACATCAAGGTGTGGGCTTCATAGATGATAATGATGATGATGTGGTTCGTTCTCGCTTTTCGTGCTTTGATCTTCTTGTCTTGCATCCTTTGGTCCTCATTTTAATTACTACCGGTACCAGGTTGTTTATCACCCGATTCGCTCTAGTTGTCTGAACTTGACGATGAATCGTTCATGAGACTCCTCGCTGGCTTCATGCTGATGCATAAAATGCTTCTAGTAAACTTTCCTCAAAAAGAGAACCGCTTGTTGAGCCACATGTATCCGATGGAGTGCTTGAGATGCACCAGTCAAATATGTGGAGGCAGCTTTACATGCAGTAAAAAATATCTTTTTTCTTTTTCTTTTTTGCTTGTTTGGGCTGTTTGTAGAGGGATGGAGAAGAAGAAAAGACTACTCAACAAGGCGGGAAATATATCCCAGCTTTCGACATGCCGCAATTTATATTTGTTTCCATTTCTGCTAAGCAAGTTCACTATGCTATAATTAGCACTAAACTCCACGAATGGGCTGCCCAAACCTTGTCCACATAGCCACGTTCATTAGCCCAAAACGACAAATGCCCAGGCTGCCAAAGCCCATGACTGAAAACATCTCTCGCTCACACAGCAGGAAGCACAACACTCATCCTTCTTTAGTCCCACCTCGCCAACCGAGGAAGCGTTCGACCAGCTTAAATAGCCGTCTCCACTCTCTTCACTCGCCGAGCTCAGTAGCGAGAGCTTGTAACCCGAGTGGGGGCATTAAGGTGGTGTGGACGCTGTTGTAGCGCTGCGGGCCTGGTCTGGGTGTGCTATTGCTGGCCCGCCTATTCCAAGTTGCGTAGTGGATCGCCGGGGGCTTATGCGAAAGCTGGGCCTCACGGTCCATAATGTGGCAGGCACAGCGTAAGGCTGGCTTCACAGAGCAGCGACAACTGCCCGCTTCCAACGGTGGAAGGATAACGGGCCGCTGCACTCCTTAGCCGCTTGGGCCTCGCAGCCTACTCCAGCGAACCATCATTTTTTTTTATTCTGCACTTGAGAGGTTGATTTGCTTTTTTTTTTTTCGTTTTTTCTTGTGTTGCACATATGAGGTTTACTTAAAGATTCAATAGTCTCATCGCTTGGTACAACATGAAGCTGGGTACATTATAATTGAGCTACTCTGTCCCAGCCTTTATCATAATGTCTTGTTATCATCACTCACACTCAGCTTTCCTGGTTCATGGAATACAGATAATTTGCATAAATGTGACACCTCAAGAAAAAATGCAGAGGTCTTATGACCAATCACACCACACGAGAGCCGTGCATTAATTTTTCAACAAAAGGTTGACCAAAAAATTGCATTCCATGGCTACAGTAGTATAGCACAGGTGTTCAGCCAAGACCAGTCAAGGCCAACCAGCAGACTGCAGCAGCCACATCATCAGGCAAGACAATGCAAATGATTAGCGGGCAGATAAAGCTGAGGATCGCGCACATCGTAATGCACTCCGTCACGTCAGTGCTTAAAATTCTTGATCACAAGTGAATGCATATGTGACTGGCTCCGTAGATGTTAGGATCTGTTGTAAACCGCTCCGTATGTGTAGCTGTTTTATATCACTTTGAGAAAGATACTCCTGTTTCGATCTGCACATAATCATGGTGTGGTTCGTTCTCGCTTTTTGTTGCTTGTTGCTCATGGATTGCATCCTTTTGGTCCCTGTTTTGATCACCACTACTACTAGTAAATTGCACGCAATAAAGATATTGGGAATCAATGTAGCTCCAAAGTGTGTTTAAAAAAGCCCGTGTTCAGAGAAAACAACTTTATAGGAATTATCAAAAAAGCAAATGTGAATTGGAATTTTTACGGATGTTTGGCAATTATCAAGCCATTTTGTTTAAAATTCTTGGAAATTAAATAGTATGTGGAGCTCTTGCATTTATGTGCTATAATATTTTTTTACGGGCTAAATTTTAAGCACTTGCATTTTTCCACGTAATTCAAAATACGTTGTGCACTAAATTCCAAAAAATATATCACCTCTGAGCATTGTATTACCATTTTTTAGACGAAATGAGCATTGCGTTTTTTAGCATTACATTACCAGTTCAATTTTCTTCACGCGGAAGCCAATAAACTCTCCAGGGCATTCTCTCTTCTCCAATTTTCTACATACTTCTCCACTCCTTCCGGCTCGGTTAAGATCCAGATGGACCAGTCTTATCCATGCATCCTACACCTAGAGTTATATCCATCACCTGACGACGCTATTGTACGTGCTTGCGCTCCGGCCACCACGATGCAGGGCTCCATGGGACCACGCAGCTCTTTGTCACTGTCATGCGCTCCCCTGAAGATTGTGTGGCCGTTCATAGCCGGCGGATTATCCAGTCCCCAACACAGAGCTATTGTGCATTTGTGCTTCTTGCTGGAGACTAAATGGAGGTAGCCATCCATTTGTTAATGCTTTGAGGTTTGAGTGGAGCTTGCTGGATGAATCTTGATATTTCTCCAATCCTGAAACATGTTCTTATCCTCTCCCCATTCCCATTTACCACCTTCAATTGTGCTTTTCTAAATGATGACTGTGTTCGTCAATCTGCCCTTCTTCTTAGCTCTCATGTTTTCCAACGTTCTCAAAATTCCGAAAATATTCATGTTTCAGAAAATGTCCATATTTAAAAAAAAATCAAAGTTTTAGGAAAATAATCCTTTTTCAAAATGTTTAAAAACTTCAAAGAGGCTTGCATTTTTAAATTTAAAAAATAGTATTTTGGGAAAACGAATTAAACAATGAAATATTATTCTTATATGTCATCTCCGCTGGAATGGGTCGGCCTAGTCAGGGGTCCGCATGTGCGAAACAACAACAAATTGATGCAGAGAGCTTCACATAGGCACTCCCATGGATCATGCTGTCCTTTTTAACAAAACACTTACGAAACAACTGACTGATAACTGATGTAGGTTTGGTCAAACATAGGTTGTCACCATCTAAATTTGATAGTGTATAGACTCTATTCATTCGTCTTCAGATAAAAATAAGATAGTCTTTGCGTGATACAAGTTACAAAAATTGATTCTGAAATTGAAATTGGATATGTGTAAATGCTTATATGATTGATTATTCAATTGTATATGTAATTACAATTAAGATATTGTAAATTTATAAAAACTAATGGTAATTATAGTAATATACAATTTGTTAACTGTGTTTGGTCCTAAATAGTGTTTCATTGTGAATATAAATATGTTTAACATAATAATTAAATTAATTTATGTAATATTGAAACACGGTATTGTCATCTTTACACTCAATTATTTTTAATGTTTTTTAGTTCATTTTTATGTTTGCTTAGTATAATTTAGGAAAATGAGCTAAACCATCGGACACGAGTGGCCATAAGTAGACGATGCACTACAAAGCCAAGTATAAAACAATTTTCATTTTTTTATATCAAACTTATATACTTATTTATGATCTATTCTGTTAACAAAAGATTTTAACTAATATATTTTCTAGTATAGTTAATACAATTAGGAACATGTTAGTTCTTCTCTTACGGTTTCATGCCAAAAATCAAATAGCAATATTACAGTGCTAAGAAACTCTTTGGACTGAATCGAATACCCCTACCATCTAAAGGGAAATAGTAATGACAAAATAGCTTTCCTCTATGGATTAATGTATCATTAGATGTGATATAGTTTATTTCTATGCGTTTAGAACTACTTTAATATCCTCAACTATGTTTCTAGATGTCTCAAGAACAGATGTGTTTAATGGATATCGCAACACATATTTCTAGAAAAAATTAGTATCAGGTTGACCTTTCTAAGTATAGGCTGTAGAAAGGGGAAATACCCTTGACTCTCTGGTGTATATACACACCTAGTATGGCTACCAAAAATACTTCCTCTGATCCAGAATAAGTGTTGTGGTTTTAGTTTAAATTTTTAACTAAAATCAATACACTTGTTTTTTATCTGAGGCGGTAGTAATTACAAAAAAGTAAAAAAAAACTTGAACTTCTGTTGTACTTGTATACAAAGTTTCGCAAGTCAAATCTTCTCGTCGACTTCAGGGAAAAATATTCAGGCTGTGTTCGGAACAAAGGGAAAGAAAACACGGGATTAGAGTGAAACAAAGGAAATGGAAAAGGAATGGAAATGCATAACATAGGAAAAATCTGTAGAATTGCAGAGCAGACCTTTGGAACGAAGGAAAGGAAACCACGGGAAATCAACTCACATGGCCCCTCATAGTGATTTTTAAACAGATCAACTCCTGCCTTAATTCTTCTGGACGTGGGTCCTGACATGTACATATCAACCCTCACATGGGCCCCTTCCCTAAAAAAGACCGCACATAGACCCCAAGGTGCAATCAAAAGGTCATGCGAGCGGAGACGACGCCACAACGCATGTGTGCCACATACGTAGTTGCATAGGCACCGCCTAGCAGAGACACACGTGTGTATAAAAAGAGGCTACTTTGTTAGTGCAGAGTAAGCATTATTTATACTACCTTGGAGAGGCCCTTGAGATGTGTATTCCCCTGGGCATCCTCCAGCACCAGGACAAATATGGCAATGAAGCAGCAGTTTAGCATCCTGCCTTGCAAGGCCTAAGATAAACACTGATGATTACAACAAATTGACAATTCGGAATTTGCAACTCTGTACACTTGACTGCTGAAGTTACCAAGGCAGTCAGTCGACAACACGCTCCTTACTGTTACAGTTCTCACTTAGAGATCCAATAGCCTCATCACAAATACATAAATCCAAAGCCCTATTCTCAAATTTAAGACAATTCTACATTCAGTAAATAAGATTTTTTCCAAAAAAAATCGGACATAAGATATGAGTGGCGGGCTTTGACTAATGCCCGCCACTGCAAACTTTTTAATTTTTTTCAAGAAGGTAGGCACGAGTTACTAAAATACTGTCGTGGCGGGCATCGTCATAAGCCTGCCACTGGTGGAAAATTAACCAGTGGCGAGCAGTATATGAGTGCCCGCCATTGCTTGCTTTCATACCGCGGGCCAATTTGGAAGAGTATAGCAGTAGCGGGTATTATATTTCACCCGTCACTTATGTGATAATTACAGTGATAGGCTTTGTTATTTACCCACCATTGCTATTTTTCTAAAATAACAGTGACGGGTCCTAGGCAATGCATGTGCGCGATGGCTCCGTACTTGGTCTAAACGGCTGAAGCAAGGGTCAGGGAGGTTTTCTCCCTCCGCAGATGGCGGTGCAATCTTCGGATAGGATATGTCTTATCTATCCTAGGTTGGATAGATTTTTTTGAACTCAGGCCACGAAGAAATTTGCCACGGGCAGATGACAATGAGTTTTGAACTCAAAATTTTTACAGGTGCGAAAGACACACGTGTCATTCGGCCAATAGGAAGGCCAGTCAAAAAATCGCAGAAAACAGGATTTTTTTTCAAAAGTATTACCTATTTTGTACCAAATTCGAAAAGCATATGTCTAAATTGAAAATAAAATAAAAAATAGCACCCCGTCGGCCTCTGGTGGGCCGAAGAGGGGCCTGTCGGCCGGCGGGAGGCCGAAGAGGGTCCGTCGGCCCCCGGGTGGCCGAAGAGCCTGCTGTCGGCCCACGGGTGGCCGAAGAGGACCCGTCGGCCTCCAGGAGGCCAAAGAGCCCCTGGATAAGGCCGACCACTCCTTTCTTTCTCCTCTGACCACTCCTTTCACCCTCCCCCGTCCTCCAGGCTCCCCAGCTCCACCTCCCACTCCCGTTGCTCTCTGGTGCTTGCACCCCCGCGCCGATCTCTTTGCTCGTCCACCCATTTTCATATCGAACCCGCGTAAACAATAGATCAGGGCTCTCTCCTCCGGCGTACGGTATTTTTTTTTGCTTCCAACACAATCAAATGTCAACTTTCAACTCGGTTGTGGATTCAGTTCTTATTTGTCACTGTTTCTTTGCAGGTAAATGGCTTGCCCCTTTTGTCGAGCTCCAAGTGGCCCTTGCTCTGCCTTTGATTCTGGTGCGTCTGTATTCACTGTGGTGCTGGATCGTCGATGTTCAAGGCGTGTTGTAAGATTCTATATCTTGTTTATCTGATTGTGGCATATGGTTGATGTTGTTTTGGTTGTAATGTATTCTAATGCCTTCGTTTATATGATTATGATGTTTGCTTTCATTATTGTTCTAGTATGTTCCGTGCAGTGTTAGATCACATCTTGCTCGGTACATTGAGGAGTGCAGAGCTTTAGCTATTCGGAGGGTTGACATAGATATTGATCTTGCTCTTCACAACAGTGAGGGTAACTTATACCATGTTCTGTTTAGACATGGTCGGGTGAGCAGTAAATTCCATGGTCCTTCCTGGGAGGAACTTGTGAATGATTATGGCTCCGTCATCGTAACATGATGACTGTTAGGCTTGAGCACTATGGAACTATGATTGGTGTTGATTTTCATCGGGATGGTGTTATGTTGTTCCCTTTACCCTGTGTTGGTAAGTTTTTGTTTTAGTGATTTAAAGTTTTGTTTCAGCTTATACGTTTTGCTGTTCTACTCAATTTGTGAAATTATTTTTTTGTAGCTCTTGAGCATCTGAGTGAAACTCAGAGGAAACTTGTTGACAGTTGTTTTTATAGTTGTGGTGTCTTCAGTCTGAATTATCACCAAATGTATGTCATGTCGCGACAGCTCTTTGATGACAACTACATATTGTGTACTCCTTTTGTTCATAGGATTGATTCCATGAATGTTAATGGTCAACAAATGGTGAGCTTTGTTTTTGGCTACTGTTTATTTATTTGTTCTTTGTTGTACTATACTGTTTTAAATTTGTTAGCCGAACATCATATAACTTGATGTTTTTTGTCAGGTTATTCCGACCATGGTTGTGAGGAGTTTGAAGGATTTTTTGTCAATTCCTAGGACTGGTTCTCTAACTCTTGAAATTACTTTGGATTCTGAAGATGATGATATATCTGTGAGCATTCCTTGTTCCTACTTTATTGGATTGGGTGGTAGAATGGTGTTGAACAAGGAAGGTTTCGGTAATTTTCTTCGGGCATCGTCTATTGAAGTAAACAATTTGGTGCTCATAACCTTGAAAGAGCGTGATCAGGAGCTTGCTGTTGTTCTCAACCCTCTGCCGCAGTGATCGTACTCTTATAGACTGTGAAGTACAACATGGTGTAGTGTTGGTGTAATATTTTGTACTGGAGTTTTTTTCCAACTTTGTACTGAAGTTTTTTTACACTTAAATGTATCAAAAATTGCGAGTTGGCCTCCGGGGCCTGCCGCCACCGACGGCTTCTCCCTCGGCCGGACGCACAGCTCGCTTTTCCCTTGCTTTTTCCCATGCGCAGACGCTGATTCCGATGCCCACACTGCAGCAAAATGCGCTGATTTCCACGGCAGACTGTAGTGATTGGCAGAATCGCACCGCGCTGATTTGTTATGATGACGGCGCTGATTTTTATGCAAACGGCGCTGATTTTTAGGCAAAGATTCGGCTGAGCGCGCGGGTGTCTGCTTTGTCTGCTTTGTCTGATTCCTGCTGTCTGCAGTGCAGTGCTGTTGCTGCGGCGGACGCGCGTGTTTTATTTTCTTCTACCGACAACACAGTGCTCCTCATCTTTATATACGAGATGCCGTTGCCTGCTCTCTCACGCTCTTCTCTTTGCTTCTGCCCACACTGCTTGCTCTTTCTCACTCTCTTCTCCATCGTCCAGCCGCACTTCAAAACACCAACGCGGTAGTCATTATGAGTTTGCCTTGCTCGGATCAAAGCATTAGGCCTACGAAAATGAAGAGTACGACTTTGCCTCGGGGGGTGGAAGTACTTCGTTGTTGGTGTGGCGATCTCTGCAAGGTGAAGGAGGTGACGGATTTTTCAGATTGGTTGGGCATGAAGTTTTTCATGTGCGCCAATTATGAGGAAGATCCACCCGTTGCTACTTCACCGTACATCAGGCCTCCGGTATGTTTAAGTCACCAAGAATAAACACGTTGTTGATATTATTGTTGATTTGATATTTCTATTTCTATTTTTGTTGTAGTCTCCTCCGCCTCTGTGCATGTACTATCGTTGGATTGACACGAAAAAACCGGACTGGGCGGTGACCGAGATTCGTGAAAGAGGTCGTCGTGCATGGGCAAGTTTGGACGCGGAAGAGCGCCGCGCGAAGGCGGAAGCAGAGGAGAAAGCAGAGCAGGAGAGAGAGTGGCAAGAGTACTGTGTGAAGCAGATGGCTTTTCTTGATGAGATGAAGAAGAAAAACCGAGAAGAGGGACTACGACTGGCGGAGGTTTACCGACAGCGATAGGAGGCCCGTGAGGCTGAGAGGCAGATAAAGAAAGAAAGGGCTCGTGCAGCCAAGGCAGCAGAAGAAGCTGGTGATGGAAAAGGAAAATATCCCCGTTGGACTCAGTAGATTTATGTTATTGTATCCTAATGTTCGCATTGCAGCAAGTTGTATCTTAAAATTCGTAGCAAGTTGTATCTTAATTTGAACATGTTAATTTTTATGTATCTTGTGGACTCAGTAGATTTATGTTATTGTATCCTAACGTTC
Source organism: Elymus sibiricus (assembly GCA_039707655.1). Taxonomy (NCBI): domain Eukaryota; kingdom Viridiplantae; phylum Streptophyta; class Magnoliopsida; order Poales; family Poaceae; genus Elymus; species Elymus sibiricus. The sequence continues at coordinate 20,655,691 of CM077675.1, forward strand.
CCATTGCAGCAAGTTGTATCTTAATTTGAACATGTTAATTTTTATGTATCTTATTTTCTCAGTAGATTTATGTTATTGTATCCTAACGTTCGCATTGCAGCAACTTTCCCGTCATTTTCTTTCCCGTCCTTCATTCCCGCCATTCTCTCCCGCCATTTTCTTTCCCGCCATTCTCTCCCGCCATTTTATTTCCCGCCATTCTCTCCCGCCATCTTCTCTTGTGAACGTATATAACCACATCCGCAGTAAGGTGGGTGGACAGGCTCTTCTGTCCCCCCTTTCTCTCACGCCTTTCGCTCCCGCCATCCTTTCGTGGAGATGTCTCATCCTCATTATCCTTTTGATCGTAGTTTTCACTCTGGTATGTCCGATCGTCTTCTCCGTCTAGCCGCCAATTTCAAGATGGATGATAGAGTAGTTCCATGGGAGGAACTCATCAGTAGTGACACCATAATGAATGAGTTGGCTCACTCATTAGCTAGGAGTGGGTGGCCTCCCAGGACATTTGAGGAGATACGGAAAGAACTTCTCAGGTTGCATGACAGATGGCAGAAGGTCAAACTGCATAAGAGTGAATCTTACATCAGGCTTGGAAGGAATAATTCAGATTTATGGTCAGCAGACAGTGAGGACGAAGACGACCTCTTCATGCCGAGCACCAAGGTCAAGACTACCGCATCGTCGAAGGGCAAGAGCTCTACATCGACGAAGGGCAAGAGATCTGCATCGACAGAGGACAAAGAGGACGTCTTCATGCCGAGCACCAAGGTCAAGACTACCGCATCATCGAAGGGCAAGAGTTCTACATCGACAAAGGGCAAGAGATCTGCATCGACGGAGGATGAGTAAGATGCATTCATGTAGTACTGTTTAATTCAGTTGTAATGTTTAATTCAGTTGTAATGTTTAATTCAGTTGTAATGTTTAATTCAGTGGTAATGTTTAATTTCAGTTGGATGCATTTAGTTCGCAGTACAAGTGTTATTTCTCTAAACCAATTGACCACTGAAATAAAACATGAATACGTCTCATACATAAGTAGATAGTAATTTGTCCCATACATAAAATAGACATATGTCTCATACATAATTAGATAGTCATGTCTCATACATAGATAACCATATCACTGCCGCGGACGGCGACGAATCTTGGGCTTCCTCGGACGAGGACCGGAAGGCGATAAGCGCTCACGCGGTGGACGAGTCTCACGATGACCACGACCATAGGCCGCCTCGTCTGTCTGTGTTTGTGTCTCCTGCGTGTATGGTGGTGGTGGAGTGGCAAGAACTGTCTCCGAGAAATCATAGGTGTTTGCAGCTCGGTCATCGTCGTCGCCGTCGCCGGAAAAGAACGAACCAGCACCAGTAAACATCGGTGACTGGACTGCAGTCATGAACGGTTGCGACTGGCTGCCGACTGCGGTAAAGTAAAACATGTAAAATAGATTTACGAGGCTATAATGTTAAAAAGAATGTACAAAGTAGTGTTACCTAGGTCCATCTGATTAAACCAGGAAGAGCCCCCGGGTTGTGAAGGAGGTTGCTGCTGGTAGAAATAGCCCCCGGGTTGTGAAGGAGGTGTCTGCTGCCAGGAAGAGCTCCCTGGTTGTGAGGGAGGTGTCTGCTGCCAGGAAGAGCTCCTTGGTTGTGAAGGAGATGTCTGCTGCCAGGAAGAGCTCCCTGCTTGTGAAGGTCGAGGTTCCGAACGCTGCACAGAGGGTCGAGGTTCTGAACGCTGCAGAGAGGGGCGTGGCGGAAGCTGTGCTGCACGAGTGTTAGCAACATCCGAAGATCGTCTACATGTAACAGATGCGTAAATCCCGCGTAGCTTCCCTTGAAGATCCTTCCACAGCGAGATGTACTCTCGCTGTGGGATATTATCTCCTCTCTCAAAGCGTTGCAATATAGTGGAAACCTCGTCTAGCGCCTCAGATGTCAATTCACCCTATGAACAAGAAGTTAACCAATTGTATACGTTCACGTTAAGGAAAAACTTAACATGTGAGAACCATAGCACATACCTCGTGGTGTCTGGTTCCCACAACTAATTTTACGTACAATAAAAAAACTAAGCTAAACTAAAAAAAACGGTATACCTTCGACGCGTGTGTCCCCTTCTTCTTCCTCTCCACCTTCTTCTTCCTCTCCACCACACCACCTCCTCACCATCCACACCTCCACCACCCCACCATGGCTCCTCCAAACGAAAAAAAAACTACCCCATCGCACAAAATGAGACCGTAGGCCGGTGGAGATGGGTATGATCTATTGTTTCAGCGGATTCAATAGGAAAATGGGTGGAGGATGGAGGAGATCGGAGGGGGAGAAAATTCGGTAGAGAAAACGAGAGAGAGAGAAGATGAGCGAGCCCGAGGAGGAAGAAGGTCGGGCGGTCGGCCTTATCCAGGGGCTCTTCGGCCTCCTGGAGGCCGACGGGTCCTCTTCGGCCACCCGTGGGCCGACAGCCGGCTCTTCGGCCTCCCGTGGGCCGACCGGCCCTCTTAGGCCTCCCGCCGGCCGACAGGCCCCACTTCGGCGCACCAGAGGCCGACGTGGTGCGAAAGACACACGTTTCATTCGGCCAATAGGAAGGCCAGTCAAAAAATCGCAGAAAACAGAATATGTGCATGGCTGTACAGATGGCTTGAGAAAATCATACCGGCCAAACCTGAAAGAGTTTTGCTCTGAATTTTTTCTGGGGCGAACTAGAAACGCCCAGATATGTTCAGTAATTTTTTCAAGATTTTTAAGCCAAGAGAGAAGGTGCAGCAATTCGCACAAGTTAGATCTTACTGTCGGACGAAGCAGACTTGTACGCCCGACTGATGATTTTGTGTAGGTTGATTTGATAGGCAAGAAAGCCTGAAACTTTTGTGAGAACAAGCTAAGTAACCAAAGAAGCATGTGTAAAAGTCTGGGCTCAAATGATTTAAGCCATAGAGAATTGGCAATTTATATAAATTGCATTCAAAGAATGAGTACGTCAGCATAATACTTGAGCTAGTATTGCTCTGGATGGTGGGTGGTCGTGTGTAGAAATTCCTACTATAGCATGGGAACTCATCAACTGATGGTTTGCATCGAGCTGAGAAGCTCTGCCATCCCATATATGCATGCATAATGCAAAGCCATGGTGCTTGTAGTTGACTACTTGAAATAATCCGCAGCTGAGTACGGCTTTTGCGATTTGCCATGAAGTCTTAATTGCATTCCGCGACCGACGAGGCCGGAAAATGGTCCTAGCCGACGAAGTTGGACTTTTGTTTGTTCAGTGCCGACGAGGCCGAACACTTCTTGCTCATAGACTTCATCAAATCCCGCCACTCGCGGTGTCGGATGACATTCATCATTGACCGACGAGGCTTTGGTAGAATACATGTTTGCATTGTTCTTGCATGCTCGGAGGACAATTTTTACAGGCTTGAAGACGACGGCCATCAAGAGCAGCTTAATCGAAGGTTTTCTACAAGATGCGTCTTGTGGATGTAATTAACCTGATCGTCTTCCGAGGCTCCGGGAACCTGAAGCTACACAATCGCAGAACTTAGTCAGATTGTATAGAGAAACATGATGTACTTGTGTGGGAACCATTGATGTAATTCTCCAAAAGAATTAATGAAATACAGAGTTCCCTGATATCATGTGTCTCTTTTATTTATTTGTATACAAGTGTATACTGGCACGTCCGAAACCTTTACCTTACTGCCGTTACGCATTAGGAAATACCCCTTAGCGGGGGAGCGTTCCTTTTTCGCGAAACAGAGACGAATTCAACTGCGAGGGGAGGGCTTGGGCGTTTACTCTTTCTGTTTAGATTTGTTTTTTTTTCTGATTACTTTTTTAATACATACATTTTTTTAAATTGTATAAATATTTGTAAAAATAAGGTTTAAAAAATTGCAAATGTTTTACAATTCATGGAGATTTTTATAACTTGAGAAGACATTTGAAAAACTCGTTATGAGGTTTGCCTCGGTGCAGTCCTCCTAAAAAGTTTACAGATTTCGATGCAGATTAAAGATGGAGGTTAGACGATACCACTTTAATTACAAATACTATTAGATTTGTTCTTGTCTCTTGTTCGATGAATCGGGAGAATATTGATTATAATTAGTTGATTGTGACCGCACGAGAACACCGTTTTAATTAAATTTAAGATTCATGTAAACTTTTAGAGGATGTACTGAAGAAAAACTCGTTATTAATATGTTTTTGGAATTTTCAATTTGGTTGAATTTATCGTTCGCAATCCTACTACACTTTAGTAGAGGTTGATAAATAAAGTCTCGCCGAAGACGATTATGGTTGAGGTAACAAAGCCATGGGGGCACAAAGCACATTGCCTCACCCATCCCACCATGACGACCACTTGGGAAATCTCACTCGAGGTAGAACTTCACGTAACGTAGTTGATCTTCTAGCCTTAACAAATTTCTCGTTTCATTCACACCTTGAAGGCTCCCAAGCAAACCTAAAAAGGCACATACACCCTCCAAACGTAATTAGTACTGTAGATCAATAAATTTCGAAATTCAGATTTTAAGCATGACAATCCGAATGTTTTTTTATGGAAAAATTAGTTGACGCGAGCTGCTAAGTTTAGTTGGTGAACAAGACAATTTTATCACAGTTCTTTTTTATCAGAAAATTGTCATGTTTACCAACTAAATTTGCCACCTCGCGTCAACTAAAGTTGCCATGAAAAACGTTCGGATTACCATGTTTAAAATCCGAACGTTCGGAATTTATCATTTCCGTTAGAATTTGGGTTGCTTGGTGATGAGTCTATTGTTTGGGCTTCAAAGGATAATTTCCTTCACGCATTTTTATTATGAAAAAAAGCTTCTGATCTATTCAGCAAACATCATGGCAGTACAAAGAAATTCTAATATATTAAACGCATAAATTAATAAATTCAACGTAGAAAGAAATTCGAATATATTAAACTTCTAATCTATTTGGTTTATACTTTTCTGATATATAAAATGCATGTAGAATAACAAACACAGAAATATCCACTTGAGATAGATCAGAGGATCGCCGCAGTCGTTAGCAAAACGCAGAAAAGTATGGGTGTATAGCCGGCCGGACGAGAGTGTGTGGTTTCGAGGCTGTACACGCCGCAACAACGTCCCTCTTGTGTCCAGCTCAAACAACGACAACAATAACGGTGGTCGACGGGAGGTGAAAAGTAAGGGTTGACGGACTCTTCGCTGCAAGTTTGTATTTATTTATTTATTATGAGGTGAAGATGATATGCAAGTGTAGTGTGTGGACGTGAGGCTGCTGTGAGTGTCTTTTTAAACCCCTGGGGCCTCAGCAAGCCAAGCCGAGCATCATCCAGCTCACTCACGCACGCTTCACAGCTCTCATATATACCGGGAAAAGAAGACCCGTCGTACGTATTGTGAGCTCCGGCAAGAAGCAACGGTACTTGTCTTTCCTCTCTTCTCCATACGTATTATTCGTGGAGCAGTATTTTTTTTATGCGGATGTAAATTGAGTTTTATTCCGAAGTTAACTTATCATTTGCTTATTGCGAATTAATTCTGAGCATTCGACAAAGTAAGTACTATATATATTCACGTGATGGCTAGCCGTTAGCAAACGTTTGGCGTTGATCTAGGCCGAGAGCTTGCCTTAATTTAATTTCACCTACTTCTTCTCATAAAATGAATCATACTATTTATTTATTTATTTGTTTTTGTGGGTAAACTTTTGATACATCATATATTCATCTTCAGGCAGTAAAAAATAAATCAAAAGTAACAAAAATTACAAAACGTCGTCTCAAGATGATATAATCACAAAACGTTCACGTTCGATCTCCGGATACCAAGACATATGCAATTTAATAAATCCAGTCACGCAAAAAGGGTAAAAGCATTTTCAATCAGACCTTCTATTTCGTCGTTATGTTAGGGCAGACGGTCTGGTGACCAAATAGAAGAGAGATAAAATTTCACCGAGTCAAACCCCCTGAATTGTCTCAATATGTTCAGGTTGTCACGAACTCTCAACTCAGCCCATGCGTACTTCGGAGTTCGGACACAATAGATACATCGAGTTTACCAAGAACCTTCCATTTTGATGCTTATATTTTATATTCTGCAGGTAGCAATGGCCTCAGCGCGTCCCAATCTACCCAGAAACTCCGCCATGCTTCTACTATTGACAATGATCCAGCTCTCTTTGGGCGCTAGCAAAATCAATTGCGGAACGCTCCCTGATAACATCACGGATGTGCTCTGGCTGCAAGCTTTCAGGCATGAGATCACTTCTGATCCCTCCGGATGGTTCAGCTCCTGGAACTCCAGCGCCAACCACTGCCTGTGGCCGGGAGTAAGATGCAGTCGTAAGCATCCAGGGCGCGTGGTGGGGCTTCAACTCTTTGGCCTAAACCTAACTGGCCAGATAAGCTCCTCCATTGGGAACCTGACGTTCCTCACAACTCTGAACCTATCCACAAATGGCTTCTCTGGCCGATTACCTCCTCTGAACCATCTGCAAAAGCTTCAGGTCCTTGACCTGAGCAGGAATAGGCTGCATGATAATATCCCATATGCAATTGCCAACTGCTCCAGCTTAAGGGAAATAGACCTCAGTACGAACATCCTAGTAGGCGAAATTCCTCCAAAAGTAGCCCTCCTCTCCAATCTCTCACTTTTGCGACTTTCCTGGAATAATCTCACCGGGATCATCCCGCCAATGCTCGGCAACATCACTAGCATGAGAAAACTTGCCCTTGCGCACAATAATCTAACTGGAAGTATTCCTGATGAGCTTGGGAAACTGACAAATATTTGGTACTTGGCCCTAGGAAAAAATAGGTTGTCAGGTGGATTCCCACGGTGTCTCTTCAACCTTTCTAATTCTCTTCAAAAATTAGGCTTGGGGCCGAATATGCTAAGCAAGGATCTGCCTCCTAACATAGGAGACGACCTACCCAATCTCCAATTGCTTGTTTTGCATGGCAACATGTTTGAAGGTCAAATTCCGGCTTTACTAGGCAATGCTACATGGCTGCAAATTTTAGAATTACAAAATAACAATTTAACAGGTACGATTGAAGAATGGATTGGGAAGCTAACACAGTTACACGCTCTTTACCTCCACGGGAACAACTTCATTGGGCCATTGCCATCATCCCTTGGTCAGCTTACTCAGTTGGAATGGCTCAATCTGGGAAACAATAAATTTGAAGGCCCTATACCACCCGCCTTAGGAAACTTGAAACAACTCTGGCTTTTAGACCTTAGCCAGAACAATCTTGAGGGTAACATACCTATTCAGCTTGGCAGCATTCTATCACTTACAAAACTAAACCTTTCATCAAACAGGCTTACTGGGAAAATTTCCTGATACCATGTTCAAATGTCTGAACATGGAGCCAGTCAGCTAGAGGTAAACTTGGGATGTAAACAGGTGTGAAAAACACCAAGCTTGACATGTAATTTATGTATACTCCAAGATTGTAATCGTTATTGTAGTGTTTCATCACAAATACATAATTGAAAAGCTGAGTGAACAAGTGAGCTTCAATAGCCAGGCCAGCTGCTAGTTGGCCGCCCCTGCTGCTGCTGAAGCAGGGGAAGCAGGAGCAGCTAGTTGGTAGGAGCACTGTTGTACGGTGATCTGATCGACGGCGAGCGTGTCGGTGGGGAACGGCCAGGAGCCGGTGTGGCTTCCCTGCAGCGGTGCGCAAGGCGTCGGGGTGACGCCGGCCCGAGTTGCCCTCATTGTTGGCGCAGTTCCACGACACCTTGTTAATCTTGCTGCACTGGACATTGGGAGGTAGTTTCAGACGAATTTTCGCCAAAAAGGACCCCCTGCCCAACACAATTGCCAAAAAAGACCCCCTGCGGATGAAATTGACAAAAGAGACCCCCTCGATCGTGGCGGCAGGCGCGCCGGCCGACACGTGGCACCTGCCGCCACGCACCGAGGCGGCAGGACTGTTCACGCATGCGGGGACGGATTTCGCGAACCAAAACGGCAAACGGGCGAGCGAACAGTGCTGCCGCCACGGGATGTGGCGGAAAGCACTGTTCATGCGCGGTGTGAACAGTGTTTTCTGAAAAAATAAAAAAAGGCAGAAAAATTCAAAAAAACTGAGATTTTGCACCCGCTAAGAACACTCGATTGTCTTTGCTGTCAAAAAAATTCAGTTTTTTTTTAAATTTTTCTGCTATTTTTTGATTTTTTCCAAAATTACTGTTCACCTCCGCATGAGCAGTGCATGACGCCACACCCGTGGCGGCAGCACTGTTCACTCACCCCGTTTGCCGTTTTGGTACGCGAAATCCGTCCCGCATGCGTGAACAGTCTGCCGCCTCGGTGCGTGGCGGCAGGTGCCACGTGTCGGCCGGCGCGCCTGCCGCCACGACCGAGGGGTCTCTTGTCAATTTCATCCGCAGGGGGTCTTTTCTGACAATTGTGTTGGGCAGGGGGTCCTTTTCGACAAAAATTCGTTTCAGACTTCAGTTACAGTTTTCTGAATAATAGCCAGAAGCATGCTCTGTTCATGCTGCGGCAGAATAGGTTGTAGTGTTTAACTTTCTGTAAGTCGTTGGCCACGATCAGTCCGCGGGATGGCGCGGGATTCACGGATCGTGGGCAACTAGTTTGTTATGCAACTGAATAAATGTGAAAAAACTGAAAAGACGCAAGTAGTGCGCGTCGCAAAAACACCCCTGACGAGAATACCCTTTTTCAAGTTTTCTAGGTGCCCACCGCTGTGTTGTCCTCGGCGCTCACCTCCTTGTATAGTTGTATATACTCTGTGCGGCCTGCACCTGGCTTTTTGCTTGGCTCCAAAGTTCAAATGCAGACTGTTATTCTATCCTGATGCATAACCACAGATGCTTCTTCATAGTCATAGGCAGATTACTAATACTCTGTATCTGGGGACATCACAGGTTGGCGACCATTTTTTGCTCTTGACAAACATGTAGTACCTGACACCACAGGTGTCCAAGATGGCAAATTATTTGGCCTAACAGGTGCACACAGTGTCTGTTTAAGGGTCAATGATTTGTTGAGATAACACAGGGACAGACAAACAGCCCCAAGCCATGCCTGGGACAAAACAGATCAACAGAAGCTTCTCATACCAACAGACACCACATGTCAGAAAGAACGTCGCCCAAACACAAATTCAATCAATGGCGCCCCTCCATTGATACGACAAAGGAGAAAGAATTTAGCTGTCATGTATTGCATTTGCATCCAGATAAAGCTCCCTGAAGCCTTATAAATAGGCGAGACCACGCAGGGAGCAGACATCAAGCATAACTGCAAGCAACCAAGGAAGCTCACAGTGACGGACACCTCCTTCACCACCATGGGCGAGAAACTCTGTGCCGGCTTTCTCGTCGGAGTCAGCAAGGGCGAAAGGCCGAGCGGGATTCGGCCGGCGCCGCGTCGTGGGGAAATAAAACTGAGGATCGCGCACATCGTGATGCACTCCGTCGCCTCGGCGCTCCGGACTACATCGCGGCTTCCTGTTCTGGATCACAAGTGAAATGTCAGCGACTCTGTACATGTTAGGACTTGTTGTAAACCGCCTCCCCTGTGTAACTGTCCTTAACAGTTTGAGAAAGTTGCTCCTCTTTCTGCACATCATGGTGTGGGCTTCATAGATGATGATGATGCTGTGGTTCGGTCTTGGTGTTTTGATCTTCTTGTCTTGCATCCTTTGGTCCTCATTTTGATCACTAACATGTCGTTTATCACCCGGTTCGCTCTCGTCGTCACTCGTCACATGTTTCATCGTCTGAACTTGATGGTGCATCGTTCATGAGAGTCCTCAATGGCTTCATCCTGATGCCAAAAATGCTTCTGATAAACGTCTTGTCGAAAAGAGAACTGCTTGTTGAGCCACCTGCATCCGATGGTGTACTTGACGATGCATCAGTCAAAGACTTGTATCATCAACAAGATACGGAACTAGTCTCTCTCTTCGCTAATTAACCTTCCACGTCGGATTTTTATTAGCTGGCCCTTTTAGATATAGTTCACGTCATCGCATTGGGACTGCCCTAGTAATAATCTTGTAACTCAAGCATGTATGATATAGAGACTGTATACTGTTTTTCCAATTGACATGCGTTTGGGATTAATCAGACTCTAATTTCAGCACCTGTTGTGGATCAAGACGTGCCTTAGTCCCAGCTTTAACAGTGCTGCACTTTTATACTGTTTCCATTTGCGAAGCAGGTTCACTATGCTAATTAGCACTAAAATCCAGAAATGGGCTGCCCAAGCCTTGTCCACATGGCCATGTCCATGAGCCCAAAACGACAAATGCCCAAGCTGGCAAAGCCCACGCTGAAAACATCTCTCAGTCAGCAGGAAGCACAACACTTCACTTAGTTTAGTCCCACCTCGCCAACCGAGGAGGCATTCAACCAGCTTAAATACCCTCTCCACACTCTAGACTCGCTGAGCTCAGTTGCGAGAGCTTGTAACCCGAGTGGGGGCATTAAGGTGGTGTGGACGCTGTTGTAGTGCTGTGGGCTTGGTCTGGGAGTGCTATTGCTGGCCCGCCCGTTCCAAGTTGCGTAGTGGACCGCCTGGGGCCTATGCGAAAGCTGGGCCTCACGGTCCATAATGTGGCAGGCACAGCGTGAGGCTGTCTTCACAGAGCAGCGACAACTGCCCGCTTCCAACGGTGGAAGGATAACGGGCCGCTGCACTCCCTGGCCGCTTGGGCCTCGCAGCCTACTCCAGCGAACCATCACTTTTGTTTTTGATGCACATGCATACAAATTATGGTTATCTTTTTTTTACTATCAATATAGTGGTGGTAATGTCGAGCTTGGTCTGGTTAATGTGCTTCCGATTTTCTCTTCTGATAATACGGCAACAAAGTCTTCCCTCCGTTCCAAAATTATTGAAGTTTTCGCTAACTCAAACTAGTGTAAGTTTTCAAGTACATAGGAAAATATGCTAAAAGCTACAAAAGCAAATACATATGATATGGATTAAAATTTTATAAAAATCTCATGGGACCAATTTGATGTTCTTGGTGTTAATATATTTTGCTCTACACTTATCAAACTTAAATACGTTTGACTGAAGACAACCCGGAAACTTCAATTCTTTTGGGACGGAGGTAGAATGTGGCTGTTGCGCACAGGATCGAGCGACTCATTAATCTCTCTCTTCACTAATTAATTAACCTTCCACACTGTTTTTTTTACTAGGTGTCACTTTTGGATAGACAGATTGTACTGTTTATCCCATTGATATGCATTTCGAATTTTACAAATAAAATATGCTAAAAGCCACAATAGCATGCATATAACACGGATTAAAAATTTATAAAAATCTCAAGGGACTAATTTGATGTTCTTGGTGTTAATATATTTTGCTCTACATTTGATCAAACTTAAATACGTTTGACTGAAGACAACCCGAAAACTTCGATTCTTTTGGGACGGAGGTAGTAGCGGCTTGGTAGCCTGCCTTGCAAGGCCTAGGATGAATAAACACTGATAATCTCTGTATACATTGTAACAGTAAGTTACTCGTAACAACTTGATTTCCAAGTTACCAAGGCACAGCCAATCGACAATACTCCTCATCACTTACAGATGCAGTAGCCTCATCACTTGGTACAGCAAGAACTTGTATACTGTATAATTGACCTACATTGGCCACAGAAGTACAGCTAACTGAATCTATGACTGTAAAGAGTGCCAGAGGTCATCAAACAACTTTGCAAAGAGGTGTTCAAAACACCAAGTTGGCATACAATTTAAGCTCGAAAATTGTTATTCTTGTTGTATTTCATTTCGCTGGAAGTATCCGGAGATCATCAGCAATACAGTACATGATTAAGAAGCTGATAATCTTGATTAGCCAGAGTAGCTGCTAGTTGGCCGTCCCTGATGCTGCTGAAGATGCAGGGGTGCTGACAGAGTAAGAACACTGCTGCACGGCGATCTTGTCGACGGCGAGCGTGTCGGTGGGGAACGGGCAGGCGCCGCCGTGTGTGCCCTGCAGCGGCGCGCATGGTGCCGGGGTGACGCCGGCCGAGACGCCCTCGACGTCGGCGCAGTTCCACGACACCTTCCTCTCCTTGGTCATCTCGGCGGTGATGTTGGCCATGCAGATGCCATTGAACGGCTTGTAGTCCCCGGTCATTCAGATGACGCGCTTCATGCCGTCGAGCCTTAGAGCATCTACGCGGCCGGAATTTGTTAATATGGGTCTTTATACACTGACCATAGCAATCCTCGATGCGCACCTGCGAGCACGAATACGGGTTAACGCCGTCCGTGTTGGGCGACTTGATGGGCGCCAGGATGGTCACCCCGGTCACCACGATGTTGCAGCTGTACACCGGGTGGATGTTCCATGCCGGCGAGTTCACCAGCGTGACGTTGGAGATGAAGACGCCGTCAGTGTGCATGAGTTCGATCAGATAGCCCCTGGTGTACTTGAGCTTGCCGGACTTGTACTTGGACCACCACGTGGCGCCCTGCCCGTCGATGGTGCCGTTGTTCCCCATGATGACGACGCCAGTGAGGTTGCTCCCGGACACGAGGATCGCGTAGCGCTCGCCTGCGTGGTCCCGGCCCCGGCCGTAGGAGGGCAGCGGGTCGATGATCGGCCACTGGGCCATGTCCCTGCGTGCCGAGGATGATGGCGTCGGCGTGGAGGAAGAGCATGAAGTGGCTGGTGAGGTTGAAGGGCGCGGTGAGCCACCTACCGGCGGGGACGTAGAGCATGGCGCCGCCGCCGCCGCCCTCGCCCGAGTTCTACGACAGGTGCTCCACCGCCTTGCGGAACACCGCCGTGTTGCGCCCCCCCCCTCCCCCCCCCCCCCCCCCCCCCCCCCCCCCCGCCGAAGTCCAGCAGCTACGTCGTGTGCTCCCGACAGTTGGGGGCCATGTGCGTGCTTTGGCCGGCCGGGCCAGCCTGCGGCGGCGCATGCCGGCGTGTGGACACTCAACACCCCCGCCCCCCCGACAATCACAACGGTAGCAACGCAGATGGTGAGAGTGGAGAAAAATCCGAAGGTTAGCCGACAGATATCCCCCCCACCCACAGTCGAGGCATTCGATGCATGCAGAAGTTGTGGCTGGAGTGAAACCGACGAGGTTGCTCAAGCAAGGCGGTAGCCCTTTGTGCCGAAGTCGAGGTAGCCGAGAGCATAGGATGGTCGAGCCATGGTCGAGGTAGCCGTGCAAGAACATTGTGGTCGATGTCGAGTCCGGGTGGCCGGTGTCGAGGTAATCGCCGTGGAGCCGCGGGCGTAATGAGGCGCCGAATTAGTCATGGGCACAGTGGTGTCGAAGAAGTGGTGCGCCGGGAAAAAGAGTAGTTGACAACGTGTCACACCGGGTTTGCCAAGCCCGAGGCACATCATGGACGAAGGCACGCATCGGTGTTGCCAGCACCAGGCATGCGTAGTCTGACGAAGGCGATGTTGATGATGCGTCACTCCATATTTGCCAGGCCTGGGAACGCACCGGGGACGAAGGCACGCGTCGGTGTTGCCAGCACCGGGCATGCGTAGATGGGGACCTACAAAAACTAGTACGCCATGTCAAGGAGGCTAGCAGGAAAGGTCTCGACGATGGTTGCGGCACAAATCGGCGGGGGGGGGGGGGGATGTTGCCCGCGGTAGTCGGAGTAGATGAAGTGGTCGGGGAGGACGACGACGAGGCTGGCGATGAGCTGGTGCTGGACGGAGATGAAGGGGGTGAACGAGCGACGCGGCTCAGATGAGCGAGCTGCAGCGGCACCGAAGAAGAGCGGCGGCTGGTTATGAGTAAGGCGGTGATGCTCAAAGTAGGCGAGGAAGAACCCAACAGCGTGACAAAGACCGACGTGGACGGTGGCGTTCCCGCACGAAGGAAGGCGGGGCGGCGCATACTACGTGGAAGTCGACGCATGGGGATGCCGGAGTGTAGCGCGTGCCGCGACGCTACGGCCCCAAGGGGGCAACGCAGCGACGGCGTGCGAGTCGGGGCAATGTCGGGAAGGCCCCAAGATGACAAAGTTGATCCCGTGCCGCGGCGCTACGGCCCAAAGGGGCGACGCGCTGGCGGAGCGTGAGTCGGTGCAGCCGTCTGGACGGTCTCGGGGCGGCGGCGGGGACCGCATACCTTGGCGCTACAGCCCAAAGTGGCGATGCAGCGGTGGCAGCGCGTCAGTACAGCAGGGGGGACGGCTGTCGTGGGAACAAGCCTGACAGTAGAAGGTAGGGGTACGAAAGGAGAGGGCAGAGTCTTAGCTACAGCGAGATTGTACACAAGAATGTATGAGTTCAGGCCCCTCTCGTGGAGGTAACAGCCCTACGTCTCAGGTGCTCGGGAGCTTCTTGTCGAGTGAAATGTCTGTGTTGTTACAGGGGGTGCGAACCCTTGTGCCAGAGGGGAGGGGCGGCTTATATAGAGTGCACTGCCCCTCATAAGTGTCCGGCACCCAAGGGTTAAATCGTGGTCATAAAGAGGTGTACGTTACTGGTAACGTACACAATAAATGTTATTAAAGGTCTTGATGAATGCTCGTCCGTTAGCGTCCCTGGGGTGACTTCTGGACTCCTGTGGTCGACTGTCTTCTAGTCATTCCGAGTGAAAAGGTAAGTGTCGAGTGAAAGATATCTCCGAGTGTATATTGTCGAGTGACTTATGCTTCTTGGTGATTTCAGTCGGAGACTTCCTTGTAGCCCTTAAGCTTTTTGGGGCAGTGTCCTTATGTAGGGTATGTAGGTCAGGCCTATGACCCTACCCTAGGTACATATCCCCATCATTAGCCCCCGAATGGATCGGGGTTCGAGGGTAAAAGGTGTCAATGCAGGTTCAGACGAGACACCAAAATTCCGAGTGTATTTTGAAGCTTCCCGAAATCTGCGTCGATTGAAACCTTAACCGTTTGCCCTGATCAATTCTGTCTTGAAGTGTGTCCGAGTAAAACTGAATTCGAAAACTGGTCCGAGTGAAACTGAGCTCAAAGTCAGGTTCGAGTGATCTGTAGAATCTTCTGACGGGACGGTTTGCCCCATCGGGTCCGGGTCTCACGGGTTTTGAAATTTGGATAAGAGCGCGCGCGCGGAGCGGAGATGGCGTAACTGCTAAGGCAAGTGCAGGAACGACGCCTCGATTATCGCGCCGCCCATATCGCCACATATCGCTCCTCCTCTGATTTCGGGATATCCAAAGATCCGGCGGGCCCGCATGTCAGTGGCTCACACGAGCGGGTATAAGAGGCGACGACGCCGTTGTTGGTACAGTATTCTTCCCCCAAATCTACTCTTCTCCTCCTCTTCCTCCGCCCTGCTCCGCTTCGCTGACCGCCGCCGCCATGACGAAGGGCAAGACGGAGAAGCTCGAGCGCGCCAAGAAGGGAGGAGCCAAGGTGAAGAAGCCGTCGGGAGCCCGGTCGACGGTGCCGCCAGGGTGGATCCAGGGGGATTTTCTTCAATCGACGGTCACGGCGGAAGATGTGAACAACCTCGTCGTCGACGGGTTGATAGCTGCAGATTCCTGGAGATTGCCGAAGGGGGAGGTCGAGCCGGAGCCACGCGACGGCGAGCGAGTTCTGCTTCTCACCCACATCGAGCGAGGTTTCTCCATGCCTCCCCACCCGTTCGTCCGTGCTTTCCTGAACTATTTTGGAGCGCAACTCCACCACCTTCCTCCGAATGCAATTGCTTATCTTTCATGCTTCATTACCTTGTGCGAATGCTTCCTGGGCTGTCCCCCACATTGGGGTTTGTTCAAGCACATATTCTCTGTCCGATCCCAAGCCGTCAAGAAAGCCAATCCCAAAGATAGCAAAACCCATGTGATCCAACTGTGCGGTGGTTTAGGGATCCAGAAGAGAGGTAGGAGTGGGTTCCCCTCTATGACCTTTCCCGACTCTGTTCGGGGTTGGCAGTCGACCTGGTTTTACTGCAAAGATGTTGCATCACCAAATATGTCGACTGGACTTCCTCCTTTCACCTTGGATCGACCTATTACTCCCAAACCGCTGTACGTGACAAAGGTAGAGAAAATCCAGGTAGGGATCTTAGTGAATGCTGTATCTGAACTGATCCGCGGTGGAGTGACTGGTTTGGACCTCCTTGAAACGTTTCTTAGTCGACGAATTCAGCCTCTCCAAGCTCGGGATCACACCATGTGGCATTATTCGGGCCCTGAGGATACCACTCGGACTCATCCTGAGGAAGTTTCCGATCAGACTGTTTCTCAGTGGCTCAGAAGCATCACTGGAGCCTGCGATAACCCAGAAGGATCCAAACGAATTCCGCCTTTCTCCGCTTTGAACCCGCCAAAGAACTTGGTGAGTTACATATTTGTCGATTGTTTTAATATTTTGCCGAGTGACTGAATCTTCAGTCGACTGAATTTGAAGTTTGAATCTCGCAGGAATTTACGAACATGTACTCGCCTGTACCCAATGGAGAGCATCCTGATGAAGAGGAAGGGAGCGTCGACGGCAGCGCAGACGGCGATTATGCTGACGACAGTGAGAGCAGCGACAACGATCTGGATGAAGACGAGGTGGAGGCTCCGGTCCCTTCGCGCACCGAGCGTCGGGCCAAGCAGCAGAACGACCCGGAGGTCACCCCGAGCAAAACTGTGGCGTCGAGCACAAGGAACCCGAAACGTGACCGTGTCGCGACATCGGGGTCGACTGAAAAGGCTGCGAAACAGCTCAAGCCAGACGTGCCAAAGCCTCGGAAGGCCCTGCCTCGAATCAAGATAGCCGTGCCTGTTGCCTCCACGTGAGTGTTCATTCTCCTTATTCTGCTGTTGAAGAACTTTATGTTGATGTTGACCGAGTGAAATTTATTTGCCAGAGCCGCTACCTCCGTAACGTCGCCCCATCGGGATGATGGAGACCATATGGAAGTAGACACTCCTGATGCGGCCACCTCCCAACGAGGTATGACAATTCCACAATTTACTCTGCTTGCTGAAGAATAATTGTCGAGTGTCTCGATTAAAATTGTCGACTGCAGCTGACGAAGTCATTGAACTGGAAGATGATGAGGAGCCGCGGCGGGGAGCGGAGGGTGAAGCTGTGCTTCCGGAGGCTCCACGCGTGGGCACTCGGGGACCACCGTCTGTCCAGACGCCCCGTGGGACGACTGCTGCGACGCCTCCAACCCTTGTAACTCCGCTGTCGAGTGCTCCACCGGCCACTTCTACTCTGGTGGCTTCGACGCTGATTGGACAATCCCAAGCACCTCCAGCTGCTCCAGTGACTACACCAACTCACTCGACGCCTGCATACCCTTTGTACCACGTCCCTGAGGACCAAACCGGAGCTGCCAAGGAAGCCATGATCCAGGCTGGGCAGATGATGCTGCGAACAAAGGAGGCGTATGAAGCCAGCAAGTTAGCCTATGATGCCAGCTCAGCGCTTCAGGCCAACGTCCGAGTAAGTGGTATTGTAAGTTCATTTCCGATTGAATTCCTGTCCGTCTTGATTTTACACCCACTGGGGTGTTTTTCTTCGCCAGTAGACCAAGTAGTTTCTGGTCCAGTGGGGGCACGCTGAGTGCACCCACTGGGTGTAGTCCCCGAGACCGCCGTCGAATGACAAAGGCATCGGCGGATGTCTTAAAATTGTTTCCATTCAACAAGACAGACCTTGTCGAGTAAAAGTAGGTCCAGTGGGGGCACGCTGAGTGCACCCACTGGGTGTAGTCCCCGAGACCGCCGTCGACTGCTTGCTTCGGCGGGGGTCTGATAGAGACAATGTTCGCTTGCTTGCTTGCTTTCTTCTTTTATACTCGGACAGGCCAGACCTGGTCGAGTGTTTTTGTTTCCAGTGGGGGCACGCTGAGTGCACCCACTGGGTGTAGTCCCCGAGACTACTGTCGATCATTGACGATGGGCAGTAGTCTTTAGAACCATTCTGCAGGTTTCATGGACATCATTTCCATCAACCATGATATGACTCTTGTATAGGGTTGTGGGGTGGGGCGGCGGGCCGCCTTTCAGTCGACTGCAGTTGAAATTTTCTACTCGGGAGTAGAGAAATTATTATGTCGACTGAACCCGCATTTTTGCTGATTTCAGAAAGCCTGTGGGCTCGGGACCAAGTACGTCGAGCTGGAGAAGGAAAAGAATCGACTTCTGCTGGATCTGGAGCTGACGAACAACAACCTGGACCGTGCACAGACCGAACTGAAGACTTTGGGAGGTAATCTTTGTTGATCAATTGTATTATCGCTTTCATCTTCCATCCTTTGAACCGAGTGAATCCACTCGAACAGACGTACGTGATGAGAACCGTCGTCTTCGAGCGCGCCTCAACAATGCTATTTCTTTAGATACCATGAAGAAGGCGCTCGAGGACAAGGACAAATCACTTGCTGATGCTCAGAAGGAAGCGAAAGAGAAAACTGAGGCTGCTGAGAAGAAACTTGCAGCAGTCAGTAGACTGGAAGAAGAGAACACCAAACTCAAGCAGGAACGATCTGAATGGATCAAAAAACTCGAAGTGCAGACCAAGAGTAAGACCGCTCTGGAGAAACACTTGGGAGACTTCGCGAAGAAAATGTTCAGCATGCTTGAAGGTAACCCTCGTCTGTCGAATGAATTTCTTCGGTTTTTCCAGAATGGCATTGTGATCACCTTTTCGCTTTCTCCTCATGCAGAATTCTGTCAAGACTTCGAGAAAGAAACTGAAGAGCTTGAACCCAATCTGGACCCCACGAAATCTCTCGTCGGAGACGCCGTGGCCATGGATATGTTTCGTCTCGAAGCTCGTCTTAAGAGCGTCCAAGGATTCATCACTCGGCCGAGGGCTGCATTTGAGAAGGTCGACAAGGAATTGTGGCCTGAAGATCCTCTCCAGACTGACCTCGAGTCAATGATGACTCGGCTCGATGAGATTCCCAGTCGAGTGCAAGCGTGGAAGAAGTCTGCTGCCCGCTGTGGTGCTGACGTGGCACTTTCACTCGTCAGGGTTCATTGCAAGGAAGCTAGAGAGGACAAACTGAAGGATCTCCGAGTGACCAACACGAAGAAACTCAAATTTGAAGATTTCATGGAGACTTTCATCGAAGCTGCCACTCGGATCGCTGACGGAATCGACCTGGACACCTTCGTTGAGCCCTCAAGTCCTACCGGAGCTTGAATTGGTACTTTGCTTGCGGTAAAAACTTTATTTGCCTCGGTATGCCGAGTGATGGTGTAACCGAGTAAACTTCGTTCAGGCCTTTAGCCTGAGAACTTCACTTTGCGCGAACAAGTTTTTGCTACGCCAGAGATTCTAGTCTTACTCGCATTTCGCTTTCCGACATTTTAGCTTGGCTGAATTTATTTAATTCTCGAATGGAACGGGTGTTCGGCACTCAAAAGAATTTAAGGCTTAGGCGAAGACTGGTTCGCGGCTAAGTCTCCGAGTGTACCGTATGCCATACACTCGGAAAGGTTTTGAACTTAGGCGAAACAGATTCGCAGCTAAGCCCCCGAGCGAGAGGATCGCTCTTTACTCGGAGTAAATTTTGAACTTAGGCGAGGACTGGCTCGCAGCTAAGTCTCCGAGTGTACTGAATGTCATACACTCGGAAAGATTTTGAACTTAGGCGAAACGGATTCGCAGCTAAGCCTCCGAGAGAGAGGATCGCTCTTCACTCGGAGCAATTTTTGAACTTATGCGAGGACTGGCTCGCAGCTAAGTCTCTGAGTGTACTGAATGTCATACACTCGGAAAGGTTTTGAACTTAGGCAAAACGGATTCGCAGCTAAGCCCCCGAGAGAGAGGATCGCTCTTCACTCGGAGTAATTTTTGAACTTAGACGAGAACTGGCTCGCAGCTAAGTCTCCGAGTTTACTGAATGTCATACACTCGGAAAAGTTTTGAACTTAGGCGAAACGGATTCGCAGCTAAGTCCCCGAGAGAGAGGATCGCTCTTCACTCGGAGTAATTTTCGAACTTAGGCGAGGACTGGCTCGCGGCTAAGTCTCCGAGTGTACTGAGTGTCATACACTCAGAAAGGTTTTGAACTTAGGCGAAACGGATTCGCAGCTAAGCCCCCGAGAGAGAGGATCGCTCTTCACTCGGAGTAATTTTCGAACTTAGGCAAGGACTGGCTCGCAGCTAAGTCTCCGAGTGTACTGAATGTCATACACTCGGAAAAGTTTTGAACTTAGGCAAAACGGATTCGCAGCTAAGCCCCCGAGAGAGAGGATCGCTCTTCACTCGGAGTAATTTTGAATGTAAAACTGTGCGATCGGAATCGACAATAGACTGCGGAAGTCTTCATTTAACAAATAACATTGTCTGGAGTACTCTTATTACATCAAAGCAACTCTGTTATCAAGAATAAAAACGTCAAAGCAAGTCCGCATTCCAGGCGCGTGGCTCGTCAATATTCTTCTTCAAGTTGAAAAGATGGTACGCCCCGTTGTTAAGCACCTTGGTGATGACGAATGGGCCTTCCCATGCTGGGGCCAACTTATGAGGTCGCTGCTGATCCACTCGGAGCACCAAATCACCTTCGTGGAACGAACGGCTCTTGACATGTCTTGCATGAAAGCGGCGAAGGTCTTGTTGATATGCAGTTGATCGGATCAGGGCCATCTCACGCTCTTCCTCTAGGAGATCCACCCCGTCTTGTCTTGCTTGCTCAGCTTCGTCTTCAGAGTAAAGATCTACTCGAGGAGAATTGTGAAGGACGTCACTCGGCAAAACGGCTTCAGCTCCATACACAAGGAAGAAAGGAGTGCGTCCAGTCGACCGGTTGGGAGTCGTCCTCAAGCCCCACAGAACAGACGGTAATTCAGTGACCCAAGCTCCGGCAGCATGATCAAGATCTCGCATGAGCCGAGGTTTCAATCCTTGGAGGATAAGGCCATTCGCTCGCTCAGCTTGACCGTTTGACTGGGGGTGTGCAACGGAAGCGTAATCCACCCGAGTGCCTTGAGAAGAGCAAAAGTACCTGAACTCTTCCGAGTCAAAGTTAGAGCCATTGTCTATAATGATACTGTGGGGGACTCCATACCGGAACGTTATCTCTTTTATGAATTTGATAGCAGTGCGGGCGTTCAGCTTCTTGATGGGCTTAGCTTCGATCCACTTAGTGAACTTGTCGACTGCAACCAGTAAATGAGTAAACCCACTCTGACCTGTTCTAAGGGGTCCAACCATATCCAAGCCCCACACAGCAAACGGCCAGACGAGTGGAATGGTCTTCAAGGCAGACGCAGGTTTGTGTGACAGGTTCGAGTAAAACTGACATCCTTCGCAGTGATCGACAATATCTTTAGCCATCTCATTGGCGCGTGGCCAGAAGAAACCAGCCCGGTAAGCTTTGGCAACAATCGTCCTAGAGGACGCATGATGGCCACAAGTTCCCGAGTGAATCTCCTCCAGAATCAGTGGACCTTCTTCAGGAGAAATGCACCGCTGAGCTACGCCAGTCACAATTTCTCTGTAGAGTTGTCCATTGATCACAGTAAAAGCCTTGGACCTGCGGACTATCTGTCGAGCCTCATCTTCATCATCTGGGAGTTCTCTTCTGAGAATGTACGCAATATATGGTACAGTCCAGTCGGGCGTGATTACCAAAATCTCCATGACCAGATCAATGACAGCTGGGACATCAACTTCAGTCGGATCAGAGGCGCTCTTTGCTTGCGGGGGCTCTTCAGTGAAAGGATCTTCCTGCACCGAAGGAGAATGAATGTGCTCGAGAAACACATTGCTGGGGACAGGTTTCCGAGTGGATCCAATCTTTGCCAACTCATCAGCTGCTTGATTCTTCACTCGGGGAACATGATGGAGTTCCAAACCTTCAAATTTCTTCTCAAGTTTCCTTACTGCATTGCAGTATCCAGTCATAGCGGGGTTCCTGACATCCCACTCTTTCATCACTTGATTAACCACCAAATTAGAGTCGCCATATACCATCAGGCGCCGGACGCCGAGTGAAATGGCCATACGCAATCCATACAAAAGTGCTTCATATTCAGCTTCATTGTTGGAGGAATCAAAGTGAATCTGTAAGACATAACTGAGTTTATCGCCTTTTGGGGATACCAGTACGACGCCAGCACCAGACCCACTAAGCATCTTTGAACCATCAAAGAACATGGTCCAGTGTGCCGAGTGAAGTTGGATTGGCTGAAGCTGCTCGATCCACTCGGCGAGGAAATCAGCAAGCGCTTGAGACTTGATTGCTTTCTTTGCTTCAAATTTGATATCAAGATAAAGGAGTTCAATAGCCCATTTGGCCACTCGACCAGTCGCATCTCGATTATTGAGAATTTCAGATAACGGAGCATCACTGACGACTGAAATTGAGTGATCCTGAAAGTAGTGTGCCACCTTCTTTGCAGTCAGATATATACCATATACAAGCTTCTGGTAATGTGGATATCTTTGCTTCGACGGAGTCAACACTTCAGAAATATAGTAGATCGGGCGTTGAACTTTGTAAGCCTTGCCTTCCTCTTCCCGCTCGACAGTTAGTACTGTACTGACGACCTGATTAGTGGCCGCGATGTACAATAGCAATGGCTCTTTGCTGTGCGGAGCAGCAAGCACCGGCTGGGTGGTAAGCAGGGCTTTGAGCTCGACAAACGCTGCTTCGGCTTCTGGCGTCCACTCAAATGTATCAAACTTCTTCATCAGTCGGTATAAAGGCAGTGCCTTCTCACCGAGACGAGAAATGAATCGACTCAATGCTGCCAAGCAACCTGTGAGCTTCTGGACATCGTGCACACGCTCAGGGCTTTTCATTCGGACGATGGCGCCGATCTTTTCAGGGTTAACGTCGATTCCTTTTTCGGAAACGAGAAAACCGAGTAATTTGCCACCTGGAACGCCGAAAGTGCACTTAGTCGGATTTAACTTAATATCGTACCTCCTCAAATTGGCGAATGTTTCAGCCAAGTCAGACAACAGGTCGGAACCTTTGCGAGAATTGACTACGATATCATCCATATACGCTTCAATGTTCCGAGGGATCTGATCGAGCAAACACTTCTGAATCATGCGCATGAAAGTAGCGCCAGCATTCTTCAAACCAAAAGGCATGGTGATATAACAGAAACACCCGAAAGGGGTGATGAAGGCTGTCTTTATTTCATCCGGACCAAACAGACGGATCTGATGGTAGCCAGAATAAGCATCAAGAAAAGATAGACGCTCGCATCCCGCAGTTGAGTCGACAATCTGATCAATGCGGGGGAGCGGGAAATGATCTTTCGGGCAGACCCGATTGATATGTTTGAAATCAATACACATGCGGAGTGACTTGTCCTTCTTAGGGACCATGACGACGTTCGATAACCACTCGGAGTGGTAAATCTCACGTATAAACTTGGCCGTCAAGAGACGAGCCACTTCTTCGCCGATTGCTCTTCGCTTCTCTGTTGCCGACCGACGCAAGTGCTCCTTCACAGGCTTGGCCTTCGGATCAACTCTCAAACGGTGCTCAGCCAGTTCCCTGGGTACACCAGGCATGTCAGCGGGCTTCCATGCGAAGATGTCCCAGTTCTCACGGAGGAACTGGATGAGCTCGGCTTCCTATTTGCTGTCGAGTGTTGTTGAAATGTTGGTCGGGGTAGCAGTTGGATCCGTCGGGTGAATGTTCACTTTCTTCACATCTCCTGCCGACTGAAAAGCTGACTCAGAAGCGGGCTTCTTAGCACGCAACAGATCGGCAGGATCAGCGTTTTTCTTGTATTCTTCCAACTCAACCATAGCCATCTGCTGGTCGGCGATCTTGGAGCCCTGCTGGAGGCACTCCTCAGCCCTCTGTCGGTTGCCAGTGACTGTGATCACACCCTTTGGTCCAGGCATCTTCAACTTGAGATACACGTAACATGGTCGGGCCATGAAACGGGCATAAGCTGGCCGACCAAGGATGGCGTGGTACGCGCTCTGGAAGTCTACCACTTCAAACGTCAGTTTTTCCTTGCGAAAATGCTTGTCATCTCCAAACACCACATCCAACGCTATCTGGCCGAGTGAACGGGCCTTCTTCCCAGGGATTACTCCATGAAACTGCATGTTGCTTTCACTGAGCCGGGACATCGGAATGCCCATCGCCTTAAGGGTATCAGCATACAGGATGTTCAGACCGCTCCCGCCATCCATCAAAACTTTGCGGAGTCGAGTGCCCCCTACTACTGGGTCCACCACCAGCGCTTGCCGCCCGGGGGTAGCAATGTGCGCAGGGTGATCTGACTGATCAAAAGTGATAGCAGTCTGAGACCACTTGAGATATGCCGGGGTAGAGGGAACCGCCATGTTAACCTCCCTGTTGATAACTTTCAGTCGACTCTTGCTCTCAACGTCGGTGAAAATCAACAGAGTGGCATTGACTTCAGGGAACTCTTCATTTTCTTCTTCAGTTTTTTTCTCAGGGTCTTTCTCACTCGACTGGCTCTCTTTGAATGACTGGATCAACAAACGGCACTGTCGAGTGGTATGCTTTGGCAATATTAAATTGCCCTCTTCGTCTTTCCTCGTGTGGATTGCACACGGCAAATCCAAAACATCAGTACCCGACTGATTCTTTGACTTCTTGGGGGTGAACTTAGCCTTGGACTTCCCTTTACTCTTGCCTTGTGCCGCCAGGGCGGCCGCTTCTGCCTGAGCAGGAGGATCAGCTTTGCGCTTCTGTTTCCGATTGGAATTCCCACCTGCATCATTGTCGACTACTTTGGCTTTACTGCTTCGGAGGCGGTCTTCTTCTTCTCCATTGGCGTACCGAGTGGCAATCTCCATCATCTTGCTCAGAGAAATATCACCCGTGCGACCAAACTTCAGATAGAGCTCTCTGTATCTAACTCCAGCCTTGAAGGCACAAACAGCTTGATGTTCGGAAACATTCTCCACCGTGTGATGCAAGGTGGACCAGCGCTGAATGTAATCTCGCAAGGTTTCATTGGGCTTCTGAACACAGTGCTGCAAATCAATCAAACCAGCTGGACGTTTACAAGTGCCTTCAAAAGTTCTGATAAACACTCGGGCCAAATCCTCCCAACAATAGATGCTAGAGGGAGCCAAACGATTCAACCAAGCTCTAGCCGAACCATCCAACATCAGGGACAAATGCTTCATGGCTATGTTGTCGTTACCTCCACCAATCTGCACAGCCACTCGGTAATCATCCAACCATGTTTCGGGCTTTGACTCGCCAGAAAACTTGCTAATTCCAGCCGCCAACCTGAAGTTGGGGGGAATCTCTGCAGAGCGAATGGCTCTGCTAAAACACTCGGGCCCAGAAACAACAGCACTGCTTCCACTCGGATAGTCTCCGTTATAACCATCTCTGTGGGCTCTGCCTCTGTCGACCCGCCTTTGAGTAAGGACATCTCTTGCGTCAAATCCAGGATTCCGCTCGTCGCCGAACGGGCGCCTATCATCATTGTGCCGGGGCACATATGAACCACTCCGCGGAGGAGAAGGCACTCGACGGCGGTCATCGCGGTGATAACGGGGAGCAAACTGATCTCGCCCCTGATCTCTGTACCGATCATCACGGTAACCTCCGCCTCTGTGACGCGAAGGTGACCCAGGACTGTGAGCCGACTGAACTGTTTCTGCCCTGGGAGAATTGCCATGTAACCTGTTCTGCGACTGAGAAACAGCCGCATTCTGCTGCTGCGCTGCCTCAAGCAATGTCTTGATCTGCTGCAAACCTCTACCAGCCTCTGATCATGACGGTTGAATAGAATCTGCAATCCTAGCAGCCGCTGCAACATTCAAAATTGGAGTACGAAATACCTCGACGTTATTTCGAGTTCCACTCGGAAACAACTGTCGCTGATGTCGATTGGGACGTGGTGGATGCTGCCTAGCACGCTCGTCGAGTGCCTCCTGCATCTCTTTGAGCCGAAGGCGTGTGGCCTCCATGGCCTGGGCCTCAGGAGTCGTACCGACGATGGGAGTATGGAGAACATCCTCATCCCGGCGTTGCTGTTCATTCGACGTTCCACCAATCTCGCGCCTGGAGTGATTGAAGCCAGGCGGCGGACTCTGATGAGAGCCAGCCATAAAAACTTCTGCCGCAGGGTCGCAGCTCTCGCACTCGGAAGGAATGTCGGACCGGTCCGACGCCGAGTCGAACACGCCGTGAAGTGACTCGGCGGGCTCGATGGCCGCAATCTGCGGGGACGAAACCTGGCGTGCCGCCGCATGTCGCACCCAACGCTGTAGCCGCGAGTGACCGGATCGCTTGCGACGACGAACAGCAGGAAGGGCCGACACATACGAGTCGACGGCTGAAGGAGAAGAACACCGCAGGAGCTTGCACAGAAGTGCGTCGCCCCGCGAATCGGGAGCGCCTCCACGTCCAAAGGCGCTTCCTGGAGCCATGCCGAATCGTCGGAGATGAAGGTGAGCGCTCCGAGACGGATCTCGCGGCCCAGGAACAAATCACCGCCGGAAGACATGACGAAGGAGAAAATATGCAACCTCGCCGGAAGTCGCTTAGACGCCTGCCCCGCGGTGGGCGCCAACTGTCGTGGGAACAAGCCTGACAGTAGAAGGTAGGGGTACGAAAGGAGAGGGCAGAGTCTTAGCTACGGCGAGATTGTACACAAGAATGTATGAGTTCAGGCCCCTCTCGTGGAGGTAACAACCCTACGTCTCAGGTGCTCGGGAGCTTCTTGTCGAGTGAAATGTCTGTGCTGTTACAGGGGGTGCGAACCCTTGTGCCAGAGGGGAGGGGCGGCTTATATAGAGTGCGCTGCCCCTCATAAGTGTCCGGCACCCAAGGGTTAAATCGTGGTCATAAAGAGGTGTACGTTACTGGTAACGTACACAATAAATGCTATTAAAGGTCTTGATGAATGCTCGTCCGTTAGCCTCCCTGGGGTGACTTCTGGACTCCTGTGGTCGACTGTCTTCTAGTCATTCCGAGGGAAAAGGTAAGCGTCGAGTGAAAGATATCTCCGAGTGTATATTGTCGAGTGACTTATGCTTCTTGGCGATTTCAGTCGGAGACTTCCTTGTAGCCCTTAAGCTTTCTGGGGCAGTGTCCTTAGGTAGGGTATGTAGGTCAGGCCTATGACCCTACCCTAGGTACATATCCCCATCAACGGCCTCGGGCGGCGGAAAGGATCGCATGCCGCGGCGCTACAACCCGAAGGTGCAGTGTAGCGGCGACTCATGTGTCGGGGCAGCCGCGAGGAGAACCACTGACCGGTGGCGATGGTCCGACGGGCAGCGGTGTGTACCGCGTGCCGCGGCGCGATAGCCCGTAGGGGCGAGGCAAAGGCGGCGGCGGCTACGGGGGTAGCCGTCGGGAGGCCCTTGGGGCGGTGACGCAGCGGTCCGATGGGTCGACGCGATGGCAACCCGTGGCTCTATTGGCGGAGGCGCATGCTTGGGGACGGGCTTGGCGAAGACAGGCGCGTGCTCGGTTGATCAGACCGACGACGGTGCTGTACTCACCATGTCGGGGACGACGCACAGATCAAAGGATGGCGACGTTGTTGGTTATGTCTCGAGCAATGACGACGAAGACGGACCGTCATTGATACCATGCAGACGAGCGACCGGCAGCGACGCACGAAGGCGTCCCTTGGGCGGCGTCTCCAGCCTTGCCGCATGGTGGATGACGAAGTGGTCGGTGTAGGGTCGACGCCGATGTCGGAGTAGAGGCACGGGGGTCGATGGCGGTGGGGGGCGACGCAAACCGATCTTAGATCGGAAAACCAAAAAAACACCGATCAAGATGACTCGCGGGAGAGAGAAAAACCCAGATCAAGAGATCGGGAAAAAGACTCTCTAGGGCAGCCGGTCAACACGACCGACGGTCGAACCCTAGGTACGGGCAGCGCGGCCCCCGTCGACGGTCATGAAGGCCGACCACCCTGGGAGCGGCGCGCAGGGCGGAAGCAACGGTCGGCTGCTAGGCCTAGGAACTTGCGGGAGATACCATGTTAGAAGGAAGATAGAGAGGGATCTGTGGAATAGTTGTTGTATTGCTTGAGCCTCGTGGGCATGAGCTGTTTTACGGTGATTGGGTTAGTACTCGGAGTACTAACCAGTACTTACTCCTTCGATTTTTATTAGCCGTCCGATCCGGTGGGGGATTATAAATGATTAAATTTAATTGTTTTATTCCGAGAAGGGCATAATGGTCCAGGACGAAATCTATTGCTTTCAAACCGACCACCTCCACGACCAAATCCACGTCTACCCCATCCAGATCCAGTTCTCGCCCTCCTGCTTGTGCCCTTCGTTGTCCTCGACGTGCCCGACGAGATGCATCGTCCTCTCGTCCGACAGCTAACCCCCCACCCACCCCCCACCCCCAAGCCCCCATGCCTTCACTGTCCTCGACGTGCCGGTCGAGAGGAAGAAGGAGAAGGCACCACATCTTCGCTGCGGATGAATCGGCGGCGACGACGGCGTTCGATCCCATCTCTTCCCGCCTACCATCCTTAGGTATGAATCCGGCTAGGATCCTTACGATCGTTCGGGCAGTTCTCCTCGCCCTTGCGCCCATCCACCATGCATGCAGTACCACCTCAAACCCTACTTATTACGTAATTTACCAGTATTTGCCATGCGAGATTTGTACCAACGAATTCAACGGATGGAAAGCTTTAGCGTGCCATCGATTTCATTGAGTTAATCGCATCATGTGTGTTTCACTAGGACATTGCTTAGTACCTTTAATATCAAAGAAAAAAGTGACTTAGTTGACGTTTGAGATGAAAGATCCATCCTGACTTACACCCGCCTACCATACTAGTTCCTATCTTCCTATTTTGTTTAGTTTATTCTAGTCACGATCGCTTAAGGTTTCCATAGTGCATGCAGTATAATTAAGTTCCTGGATGTTGATGATCGGTTGCCCTTAGACGTAAAACATGTTATATGCAGGAAGACATGGCGGGTGTAAGTCAGGAGTGTCTGTTTGAGTACCTAGATGTTGTCAGAAAGATATTTGATAGTGAGGCTGAAGGCTATGAATTCCATAACAAATATGCTCTTGAGAAAGGTTTTAGTGTGAGGAAAAGCTACGTTGAGTGGGATCCATCCAATAATCATATAATTTTAAGGAAATTAGTGTTTAGTCGTCAAGGGGTTCGCGAAGACAAACACATGAAGAGAAAGATGGAAGATAGAAAGAGGAGGCCACGGAATTTGACTCGGGTTGGGTGTAACGCTAAATTGATCATTGCAAGGCAGGAAGAAACAGGTCGGTGGTTTGTCAAGGATTTCATCGATGTGCACAACCATCCTCTAGCCCCACGGGATCTTTCTTGTTTTTTGCGTTCGCACAGACTTATTACCGATGAGCAGAAAGCAGACATTGCAGACATGGAAAAATCTGGGATCCGCAAGCACCATATAATGGATATTTTGTGCATGCAATACAGTGGATATGATCTGGTTGGATGCACAAAGAGGGACATTTATAATTTCTGCCATGCTAATAAGCAGGAGACAATCAGTGCCGGTGATGCTAAAACGGCTATCAGTCACATGATTGCGCGGCGAGAGCGAGATCCGGATTTTTTCTTCAGGTACTTGGTTGATGAAAAGGGCCATTTGAAGGGACTGTTCTGGGCTAATAGTCAACCCCGACTTGACTACGAGTCTTTCGGAGATGTCATTGTTTTTGATAGCACATACAGAACCAATAAGTACAATCTGCCATTCGTGCCGTTTGTCGGGGTGAATCACCACCGCATCACTGTTATTTTTGGGTGTGGTATCATTTCCCATGAATCAAGCCAGGCATACGAGTGGATGTTGCGGACCTTTTCTGAATGCATGGCACAGAAGCATCCGATATCTGTGATCACGGACAGGGACCTCGCAATGCAGAGAGCAATCAGGGTGGTCTGGCCTGACTCAAACCATAGGCTCTGTATATGGCACATTCAGCAGAACATTGTGCGTCATCTGCATGATGATGAGGTAAAAGAGGAATTCAGATCTTTCACATATGTTTCTTGTTCCATTGAAGAGCATGAGATAAAATGGATACAATTCCTACAACGGAATAAAGTAAGCGATGAAGATTCCTGGCTGTATCAGATGAGAAAGTTGTGGTGTGCTCCATATCTTGAGGGCGTTGTTTCCTTGGATTGAGCAGCAATCAGCGGAGTGAGAGCTTGAACTCTGTGCTACATACACATCTTGAGGGTAAGATGTCGTTGTTTGAAATGCTAGAACACCATGAGTGTTGCCTTGCAACGCGATGGTTGAACGAAGCTCTCCTAGACGTCGTGGCCTTGCATTCCGTTCCATATACAGAGGAAAATGCTTCACCGCTTGAGAAACACGCCGCAACAGCTTTCACTCCCGCTATCTTTAAGTTGGTCTTATGGAGCATAAATGCTGTCAGCAAATGTTAAATCAGAGAGGTACTAGATGGATCAGAAGTTTCCACCTATGTTGTGTCCAAGAAAGCAAGAATGGATATAAAGTTTGAAGTGCGCATTGAGGAGCCTGAAGGTATTTTGCACAGCGTCAGTTGTTCCTGCCGTAAGGTGGAATGTGCAGGCACACCATGTTCCCACATTTTTTACATTTTGGGAATTCTACATCAAGAAAGACTGCCCAGGTGTTGTGTTCCCGCTAGGTGGACAATGAATGCAAAATGTGCATACGCGCCGACCAGAAAGAACCAGATGTATGACTATTCGGCAAGCCTGCTGAGGTACCGCGAGTTGCGGAATTCTAGCCACTGCGCATGCTTCAAGGCATGTCACTCTAACGAGGACTATCATCATCTAAAGATGATTTTGGATGCACACCATCATGGCAAGCAATCAACTATTGAACATGTTGACAGCAATGAATCAACTAATGCTCAGGGTAACAGCATTAGGTTTGGCCCGTTAATGCCGCAATCGAACAACGTTAATGCTGAATATTTGGATGAGGTTCTGGATCCCGTGCACGTGCCAGGCCGAGGTGCACCAAAGAAGAGGCTACATGCAAAGATGAAGAAGGCAAGATCAACTGGTAAGTGTGGCTATTGCAGCGAGCCAGGCCACAATCGACAGAAATGCATGAAATTGTTAGAGGTACCCAATATGTTCACGTTTAATTTTTTGCGTGTGTTTTAATTAATACTATTGTGCATGTGATTAATTATATTCTTCCGTGTAGGACCTCGAAGGAGAACTCTGATAGCTACAACTTTGTAGATACAGTATGAAAAAGTTTGTTGAACCAGACATAGTAGTTTGCCATTCAGCTTCGTGTCACATGGTCTTTCCGTTCTGTTTTTATCTTGTTAGATACTATTTGAATTGTGGATTTTTTAATATGAATCAGCGAATTGTGGCTCTACTGCCATTTTACCGTATGAGTTCGAGATATTTCGTCTCCATTTTCTATGTGATCATTTGATGTCAAACATTAAGAATCACGACGTTTGTCCAACACGAATAAGGGCCATCATGGAGCTCATTTTATTGTCGAGTAGAATATTTCGATATATGGGGTAAGATTTTGCTCAATGAAAAAACAAATAGGCCCATATTGCATGTTGTCCCGGAAAAGGGAATTTTTGGATTTAGTGGAGGAAAATTTCTGACAATGAAAGGTAAATATGCCCATATTGCATGTTGTCCCACAAAACGGAATATTTGGATTTACTGTGGGAAGATTTCGCTCAATGAAAAACAAAATAGCCCCATATTGCATGTTGTCCTAGAAAAGGGAACATGCCCACACCTGGAGCCGGATCTGCATTGTATCTCTCGCTGGGGGGGGGGGGGATCTGCCTGGGATCGTGCGCGCGTAAAGACAAATTTGTCGGAAGTCTTTGTCCCACGTGATGACGCCCGCGCGCGGGACGACGAGACGTGCTTGGTTGGTATACGACTACGCGCGCGCGTGGGAGGAGGGCGTGCCGCGCGCGCGTGTGCAATCCGGCTGATGTGTGCTGCGGTCCTGACGTCGCACCGATCCCGGAACAGATCTTGTCGGATTGCGCGGATCCCCAGGACGATCCTGCAGCAGGATTTGCAGGTCACATAAAATGCCGGAGTATTTTCTACACCGTTTTGCACTAAAAATGCTCAAATTTTTCATGTTCTCGGAAATCGTTCAAATTTTGCGTGCACTACTAGACTGGTCATGCACACCTCCTGGCCAAATTTGGTGTCGTTCTGAAGATGACCAAAATTTGACCTTGTTCATCGGAGGGCGTTTGGGTAAGGAGGGAAGGGTCCGTCTCAAAGGATGTGTTTTTTTGGACATCGTCCAAATGGCCCTAATTTTTTTCTACAGCCTTGTACCAACAAGACAGGCGTCCATGCCAAGTTTCATAGCTTTTCGATGTTGTATGGGTTTTCTAGGGTTTTACCAACGTTAAAACGCTAGAAAACTTACCGTAGGTGGAGCAAGTCCGCTCATTGTCGGAAATCGTTCAAATTTTTCGTGTACTACTGAACTGGTCATGCACACCTCCTGGCCAAATTTGATGTGATTCTGAAGATGACCAAAAATTTAACCAGTTCACCGGAGGCCGTTTTGGTAGGAGGGAAGGGTCCGTCTCAAAGGACGTGTTTCTTTTTTTGACATCCTTCAAATGAACAAAAAAATTGTATAGCCTTGTACCAACAAAACAAGCATCCATGCCAAGTTTCATTGTTTTTCGACGTTGTATGGGTTTTCTACGGTTTTATCGACGTTAAAACCCTAGAATACATATCGTAGGTGGAGCAACGTCCGCTCATTGTCAATATGCTTCGAATGGTCCGAATTTTTTTACAGCCTTGTACAACATGAGAAGCATACATGCCAAGTTTCATTGTTTTTCTACGTTGTATCAATTTTGTATGATTTTTGCGACGATAAAAGCATACATACTCCGTTCGGTTAGGAGGAAAGGGTCCGTCTCGAATGACGTTTATTTTCGACATGCTTCAAATGGACCCAAAAAAATTGTTGTAGATGGTGGCATGCATGTAGTAAACATGATTATCAAAGCAATTTTAACAATAACGAAGTTTACACTGTCCCCCTAAGGTAACGTATGACGTATGTCCCTTTGTTTCACCGAGCCACTGTAAATTATAAAAAAATCAAAAAAATGGAAAACTTTCATATTCTATCTAGGTTTATGAAAGAGAAGGGGTGTGCAAAATTTTAGGTGATTTGGAGGAGGTCAAAAAAATCACATGGTTAGAAAAACTGGCTTAAAAAAATGATGCGTAAAAAAGCCCTTGATCGTGGACAGATATACCTCACAACACTGGTGCCGGTAATGATATCTCACTCATAAGTTGACAAGTGCACTCTCACTTCACAATTTATGAAATGACAGAGCTTTCTCAATTTATGAGTGGCATAGCATTACCGGCACCAGAATGGTGAGTTATGGCTGTCAATGCTAAAGGACTTAACATCCTAGGCGGATGAGGCTATTTAAATCGGTGATTACGGGCCTCGGTAAGCAGGGCCGTCTCCAGATATTTGGGGCCCCAGGACGAAAATCAAAATGGGCCTCTAATTGTTTAAAAAATAATAATATAAACGGAAAAACGAATATAAGTAAAGTACTCTCACTTAATTATATAACTTCAAATGTGTGTGTTTTGGTACAATATTTATAAAATCTATCAAATACTAGTTGAGAAATAGTAAAAATGGCACTAAAGAAAACAACTTATAAACTGACCTTATTTTCTACCAAAAAGCAGCACTCCTCTAGTATTTATTGAAATGAAATCTCTGATCATACTTCCTTCTGGGATGCCTGATTCTTTCTGTTTTCTAAAACAAGCAAAAGTAATATTAATCAATTCAAACACTATGAATTATAGCCTTTGTAACTATATTTCACCTTGATGTAAGATTTTGAATTTTTCGCTTAACCAAAAATTAGCCTACGCTAGCAAAATAAAATAGGGCTTGATATAAAAGGACTTACGCCGGCAAGGGACAATACGCTGTAAAACAGCACCGTGGGCGTGCGGCGTGGCCGGCCGGCGGCAACCTACACATGTCTGACCCGGCGTCTTCTCTCTTCTACCATCGCGCCTTGCCCAGCTTGCCGTCGCCCTACTCGAGACCTCTCCTCAATCTAATCTAAGATCGCGAAGACAAGCGCAACTGCGACATGTGCGGAGTTTTGGAAACCAACAGGCGGGCTGTGCGTGTTTGATTGCCAACCGAAAATGCTAAAATGGGCTGCCTGGGAGTGGGTTATTTTACTGGGATTTACTCTTTTACATATATATACAAACTACTTGCTGTTGGACTGGGGGGCCCAAAAAATTAGGGGCCCTGTGCGGTCGGCCAATTTGGCCCCCCTCATCAACGGGCCTGTCGGTAAGCAATGTGGTACTAAATTAAAGGACCTAATGCGGGCGCCTGCCAAAAAAAATATTAAACCCACCCGCAAATTAAAAAATAATGTGCCAAGTGTCCCGCAAATTAAAAAATAATGTGCAAACTGTCCCTCCTATTTTGGTGTTCGATCAGCCGCGTACACGTGCATGTTAATGTGGCCATTTGTTTGAATATAAATCTATGTTAATCAATGTGCTTATGTAACTAGACTGTTTGCCCTGAACCCTGCATCACTTTGATGTTCGTTAGGTATACGACGTGGTATCTCTTAATGTGGCCTTTTCTTTGAATCTAAATCTATGTTAATCGATGTGCTTATGTATTGTTTGTCATGCTATTTCTATGTTTAGTTGGTCATTCAGTTCATCTATCTGGTATCTTAATGTGGCCATTTCTATGAATCTCTCTAAACTTGGATGAAATTTGGTCCGGGAATTAATCTACAATGTCAATAATATATGTTTGGTTACCACAAGTTCTAAGCCACTCTAAAATATATAACAAAAGTTTTGTCATCAAATACATAACTGATATACATAACAAGTTCGGATCATCAAATACATAACTTAATATCGTCACATAACTAATAATGCATAAAACTGAAAAATCTTCTATTCTTTAGGTCCATCATCTTCAGCAACACATCCATGCTCCCACCTTTAGCATATAAAGAATGGAAAATTTTAGACGCAATACATATAAAGAATGGCATTTGGATAGACAGTTTCATAAATATGATAAAATGCGAGCATCATGCAGCCCATAGAAAACTGATCAACCTCATATTATGCACCTTCTGATATGGTTTTACAGGTTAAATGCTGTGTTCATTTAAAAGTGTGCATATGACTGTGTGGACATGGCGGAAGCAGTAGAACTTGTACTTTTACCTATGTTAAATGATGTGGGAATGATAATCTGCAAATGTTATGGGCGCTTGTATGAAGCTCCTCGAATGTTATTTGGCCACCAAACATTTGAAGCAGTCATAACATGTGCTGACGATCATTTGCATGAACTTTCAGAAATTTTTGAAATGTTTTCTTGCGTGGGTGCACGGAAGGTGGGTGCAACCACTACTTTATCTATAAAAAAGAGAATGGCATTTGGATAGATAATTTCATAAAATATGATAAATGCAAGCATCATCTAGCCTACTGAAAACTGATCAAACTTCATACAATACGGTAATTTCAAAATCACAAGGCACTATGTGACAAGCACACACACATACCAATTTGAATACCAAGTTCACATAACTAAATGTTGCATTAATATGAATTTTGCAACATGCAAAATTACTGCTGCAATTCAGGAAGTAATTAAAAATAGGGGTTCATATGACCAGTACCATTATAATGCTCAATTGAAAGCAATAAAAGAACATGCAAGAGGAAGTTAACATGTAGCAGAGGGCTCAACCACCCTGGACTTATCAAACACCACTCTATTTCTAAGTTTCAATAAAGTCCAATGGAAAAGTTCAGACGCAATACATATACGAAATGACATTTCGATACACAATTTCAGAAAATATGTAAATGCAAGCATCATCGAGCCAACAGAAAATTGATCAAACTTCATTTAATGCTCCTTCTGATATAATGTGCAGGTTAAATGATGTGTTCATTTGATAGTATGCATATGACTTGTATCACTTTTATCAAATTTACCAATCCACATAGCAAATATATTTTTGACGTTGCCATGGATAAATTACTCTCACTGGAACAAAGGCTAAACTGCACTGAAACAAAATGCTAAACTGCACTTCAACCTGACTAAGGCAACACCCTGATTGTAAGCATGAGGAGATGTAAAATCAGGTTGATTGCGAAGATTACCCCATGGACGTCGTTGAACCGAGGAGAGCGGCAAGGGTTTCGTGCAGAACGATGGGGAAGCGACGTTGCGCCAACCGAATGTCTCCTTTTGCGGCTGGAGGACGAAGACTCCGGTGGCTCTAGCTGGCACTCCTTCCTCACGAAAAGCACCCCGTATTTGATCGAGGGGTCATCCTCTAGATGCTAGACCTTGGATCTGAATGCCCACCACCTCCGCCTGACTATCCTCTCCTCCGAATCCGTCTGCTCCATCACCCAGAGGAGATACTCGATGGACTCGACGGACTCCCGCACGACTCCATCCCGGGTGTAGATCGCCTTCCTCTCGCTGTCTCTGAGATGCTTGGACATGGCCTTCACCGTCTTTGCCAACTCCCAGTCATTGTTAAACCAGGAAAGGATCTCCCTCAACCTGGCTAATTTTGCCTGGTTGCCGCCGGTGATGGTCGCGATTATGTCGCGCAGCCCCATCGATCTAGCGGGATGAGGAGAGGAGCGTCCCTTGCTTTCGACGACAGGGGCGGCGGCGAGTGGCGGCGGGCTGGCAATGGAGAAGAGGGGGAGGAGCGAGGGCTTTCTAGAATGTAAAAGAGGGGGAGGAGCGAGGGTTTTCTGGAATGGAGAAGAGGGAGAGGATGGGGATATGGCTCGGCGGGCTGGCAATGGAGAAGAGGGGGAGGAGCGAGGGTTTTCTGGAATGGAGAAGAGGGAGAGGATGGGGATAGGGCTCGGCGGGCATCGGTTCTAGATTGGGCGACAGGGGCGGCGGCGTACGTGGAAAAAATGATGGACTAATTTGCCCTTGGCTTAACAGTACCGACCCCACCAATATTAGTACTTTCGGATGTGTTTGGTTGCTGTCATCAGGTAGAATGTCATGGGTCAGACCCGTTCCGAGAGCCCATTCCCGTGTTTAGTTGCCGAACGGACCGGAACGCACCAGGCCCAGAAAAGCGAATATTCCGTCAATATGCGGAACCGAGGCATACCTCGGAATCGAGCGGACGACAGGGAACGAGTCGTTCCCCTCGCTCACGCACGTCCTCCCGCACCCTATCCCCTCGCTCTCCCCCGTCCCAGCCCGCCCTGCGGCCTCCTTCCGAGCCGTCGCGGTGACCTCGCCTCGCCGCCGCGTCCGGTCGCCGTCGCCGCGCCATGTCGCCGCCGCCGCGCCCCGTCGCCGCCCCTCTTCTCCTTCCTTCGCTCCCTCTCTCACCCTCTTCTCTCTCTCCCCTCCCGTATGAGGAGCCATGGCCGCCGCCCCGAGCTCCCTCGCCGGATCTCTCTACTCACTCGCCGCCGTCGACCACAGCCGCCGGGAATGGATTCCCCGTGCCAGGATCTGCCTGGATCCGGCCAGGCCCCATCGGACAGCGCCGCCATGCCGTCCCCTCGCCGCCAGAATTACCCAACGCCGCCACCTTCTCTGCTCGTGGTTCATGCTGATGCTCACATGGGCAGATTTTTTTTCTTCAAAATTGTGTTCTATGTCAATATATATATATATATATATATTGTTATGTTCTTTTTCTTCAAAATACAAACAAAACATTTTGAATTTGGAATTTCTGTTATAAGATTATTCATTCCATTCCTTCAAACCAAACACCGGAACGGAACCAACCCGTTCTACATTTTTGCACCTACCAAACACAGAAACGGAACCGACCCGTTCCTCTGGAATGGAACCATTCCATTCCATGACAGTTGGTTCCTCAACCAAACACACCCTTCAAGTACTTACAAAGAAGTACTACGAAGTACTAACCGTTTTTTGACCATTAGATCAACGTGAACGGACGGTTGAAAAAAAGGCCAACCATGGTAAAACTTGTACGTTGGCAAATATATAGAAGTACATGATCATCTTGGAGTACAAGACAAGACAGGAACAAATCCTAGTCTATTTTATCTTTCGTAAACAATCACGATACTCAACATACATGATGAGGGAGGGAAGCTCGCTCAGAAATCCGCGACCAGTGTTGAATTGAAACAGGAACAGAATACAGAAAGAAAGAAAAACGGGGGACGATCGATCAATTAGGAGGAGGATGATTTTGCTGCCGGTCCGGCCGAGAGATGAACAGAATGGGGAATAAATCAATCAATACAAGCAAGCTTCCAGTTTTTGACTTTTCGGTACTAGTGTATCTCTTTTGAGCAGAAAAAGATGTCGTTTTCTCTCTGTATTTTCATGGCCATTTGAGCACAAGAGGATGCACAAATATGCATCAGAACCAAGCGATCGATGGTGAAAGCATACATGAACCATAAGAAAAAATATCAAGCAGGAATGAAGGAAGAAATGCACTGGTGTACTAAAACAAAGTGAAGTTTTAAGTTGCAGGACCGGAGCGGACAGCCATAAAGAAAGGAAGAAGGGTAGCGGTGCTAGGAGAAACCGAATGGGCGTCCATGAATGAATGAATAGCAGAGGCGAGGTTGGTGGTGGTAGAGCACATACATGGAGGAGGAAGGGTGGCAACGTCCTCCGCGGCGACGCCATTGCTTCGATAATTTTGGTGTGTGTAGGTGCTGTCAAGGGGTTTGCATGATTCTTTTACTGGTTCGATAATTTTGATTTTCAGTAAGGGAAATATTTATTTTTACTGTGCTGCATCTTCCCTTCTTTTCGAAAAAAATCCCAAAGCAGTTTACAAGTACCAGCCGGCTAGTGTCCCATGTCCTAATATACCTCGCCGGCGACCGGACTGACACTACAAGGGCACAGCCAGGCGTCAGACATGGGCACAGCGGAGCCGGATGAGCTCGTCTTAGTTTTAGGTTTACGTTGCATGTAATAGTATGGATTTGACGTTTCTAATTTGAGGCATCCGGTTGTAGAATGCATTATTTGAGTATGCGCATCCGCGGGTCTATGTGTGGTCGAATTTGTGTCCAGGTGTAGATGCTCTTACCCCCTCTTTTCACATGAGAGGTAAGCATATATAATAGATCTGAGCCGTTTATCTCATTAACTGGTGGTCTATTAACTCTTAGTTTCTTACCTCATATGTAAAAATAGGGGCTAAGAGGAAGCATCTTAATATTTTCCATGTGTAAATGTTTGTAGGATTGATTATTCAATTATATATGTAATTGGAATTAATTAAAATAATATTTTGTTAAAGCTATAAAAAACTAATAGTAACATACAATTTATTAACTGTGTTTGGTCGTAAACAGTGTGTCATTGTGAATGTAAATATGTTTAACCTAGTAATTTAATCAAGTGAGATAATATCGAACACAACATTTTTATCTTTATGCTCAATTATTTATAATGATTTTAAGTTTCATTTTATGTTTGCTTACTATAATTCAGGTAAACGAGCTCAGTCATCGGACACGAGTGGCCATAAGTGAACGATGCACCTCTAAGCCAAGTAAAATACAATTTTCATTTATTTATACCGAACTTATATACTTATTTATGATTTATTCCGTTAACAAAAGATTTTAATTAATATATTTCCTATTATACTTATTCCAATTAGCAACATGTCAGTTCCGCTCTTACACTTTCATGTCAAAAATCAAATAGCAACATTACAGTGCTATTAAATATTTTAATGTAATATTTGTCAGAACTTTGATAATTATCTTGGCAAATACACTTGTGCTGAGTTGTAAATGTTAATTTGCAGGAAACACTGTGTTTCTTTTTCTAAAAATCTTTGTTGACGTAATGCTAAGAAACTTTTGGGGCCGAATCGAATACCTCTTCCATCTAAAGGAAAATAATAATGACAAAATAGCTTCCCTCTATGGATTAATGTATCATTAGATGTGATTCAATTTAGTTCTATGCGTTTAGAACCATTTTAATATCCTCAACTATGTTTCTAGATGTCCCCAGAACAGATGTGTTTAATGGATATTGTAACACATATTTCTAGAAAATATTGGTATCGGGTCGACCTTTCTAAGTATAGGGTGTAGAAAGGGGAAATACCCTTTGACTCTCAGGTGTATATACACCTGATATGGCTAAAAAAATACTCCCTGCGATTCAAAATAAATGTCGTGGTTTTAGTGTATGTTTGGTTGGAGACTAATTTTGCCAAGCCAAAGTGTGGATGGAAAATTTGTGGCGAAACTTTGGCAAAAGTTGATAAGTTTTTTTTTTGCAAAAAACAGTTGACAAGATTTTTGACCCTGAGACAAATGGGTCGTAGGGGTAATAAAGTGTGGCAAAAATCAAAGACATGCCAACTAAACTGTGGCTATCAAACTTTGGCTTGGCAAACTGTGGCTATGAATCAAGCTGTGCCTTAGTTTAAATTTGTAATTCAAATCTAGACACCTATTTTTATCGGAGGGAGTAGTAATTAAAGAAAAAAGTATTTTTTTAAATAAACTTGACCTTCTATTGTATTTGTATACAAAGTTTCGCGAGTCAAAAATTCCCGTCGAGAAAACAATTTAGTCTGTGTTCAGAACCGAGCGAAAGAAAACACAGGATCGGAGTGAAACAAAGGAAATGGAAAAGGAATGGAAATGCATAACATAGGAAAAATTTGCAAACTTGCAGAGCAGGCGTTTGGAACGAAGGAAAGGAAACCAAGGGAAATCTACTGGCATGGCCGCTCGTAATCTATATCTATACTACTATTAAACAAGCGAACATATTCATCTCTAACTACATCCAGCCTAATGTACACGTAACAACAGGAATCAATTACATCCTCACTATCGGGACCACTTAATTTGAACTAACAGTTAAGATTATACTAATCGTCAGCCACAACAGTGTTTAGCACTAGTAGAGAAATGGCTAGCCACAACTCCTGTTGGTGGCGCGCAGTTTTACACAAACGCACAAACCCCAGCACTAATATTTTCAAATAGTGCTGGCGTTGCCTAAATTCATGCGTTATCACTACACACATAGTGGTGGCGTTCAAATTCTACCGAACGCCACTTGTATGTGCACCCCAACGCTCCCCCCTTTCATATATTATTGTTGGCGTGGCTAATGTTTCCACGTCACGACTATGCATAGTACTTGTGTCGTGCATATTTTACGGCACGCCATAGGTATATTTTGTGGAGGCCACAAACATTGTGGCGGCGTTCATAAATGTAGAACGCCATTAATTAGTAGGTGCATCTATATATAGCTGACCCAGCCGGACTGGTTAATCATAGGCGGACTCCTTCGATCCATTGAGAGAACTAGGCAACTTTTTTTGTGTGTATATCATTAATTTAGGTATGTAATGCCCGCATATGTGTGTGTATATATAGTACATAATATGCTGAAATTGTTTTTGACCTTTTTTTGTAGGCACTGTGGAAGTGAATGATTTATGCTGGAATATATATATGGATCGAACTATAAATGGGTTCTTCAAGGTCGCGTTGGAAGATATGAATCGGAAAGGGGAAACAAAAATATTATGTCCATGTAAGAAGTGCGAAAACATAGTTTTGATTGACCCTTCTACTGGTCGTGTGAAGATGCACTTGTTGAAATATGATTTCATACCTGGTTACACACAGTGGACAAGTCATGGTGAGGAAGAGGAGGATGTCGAAGTCGAAGGGAAGGTACATGATGATGAGCTAGAAGGAGGTGTGAAGAATGTTGCAGAACATGAAAATTTCCTCGACGGGCAGAAAGAACGCAACGGTAAAGAATTGTCAAAGGAAGATCTAGATGACTATGACCAATCTGGCATCTATCAAGAAGAAGATGACGTTATTCGGAAGGAGAAGTGTAAGGAAAGACGTAGAAGCATGTCGGATGCAGAAACTTCCATTAAGAGCCCCCGCAGAAATAAGAGAAAAGCTTCCGTTGAGAGCCTCCTCACAAACAAGAGGAAAATATCGGTTCAGAGCCCCCACACAAACAAGAGAATCTGAGAAACAGCGTCGTAGTTGATTTTTATCTATCTTTTATCTATTGTTAGTTCGGCAGTTATATCATATTTTAATATTGATGCATATGCGTATGTACGTGCAATAAATCTTCTTCCGGAGTGACCTTATCGAACCCCTTTTAACATTTTTGTCTTGAATGTATTTTATTATTCTACATTTGTATTGACCATCGGAAGTTTAATTAATTAGGTTGATGTAATTTTGGAAGAAAAATAGCTATGGCGTTGGTGATGTCACCAACGACATAACTAATATATCTATGGCGTTGCATACGTCACCAACGCCATAGCTATTTTTCCCCATTGTCTTTGCCCGTTTGGGGGGAAATGTTCACCCCAAACTTTCGTTTCGCGCGCTCGTACACCCTCCGCTCCGTGTGCCACCGCCGCCACCTTCATCGT
Source organism: Elymus sibiricus (assembly GCA_039707655.1). Lineage (NCBI taxonomy): Eukaryota > Viridiplantae > Streptophyta > Magnoliopsida > Poales > Poaceae > Elymus > Elymus sibiricus. Next base: position 20,698,090 of record CM077675.1, read on the forward strand.
CGTCGCAGCCACCCCCCTCCCCGCCGCCGCCGCCACCTTCATTGTCATCGCCACCACACCCCTCCCTCCCTTGCCGCCGTCGCCCACCTTCCCCTCCAGTCGCCGCTCCTCGACTCGCCGTCGACCCCAATCGCCTCGACCTCGCCGTCCGCCCCAACCGCGTCGACCTCGAGCCGCCTTTATCCCCTCCCGCCGCCGGCCCGAACGACCTCAACCTTCCCTGCCGTCGACCTCAACCTCCCCTGCCGCCACCTCGATTCCTCCGGTAAGTGCTCAAAACGTGTTCGAGGAAATGTTGTGGTTCAAATTTTGTTTCGATGGAAATGTGGTTGCTTGTGTATTGTTTGCAGGCAATGCATAGGGTTGCCAATGTTTTGGCGAAACGTTGATTAATTTCCATTTCGTCAAATTTCTGGCAACCAATATGTCCTATTTTTAGCAAAGGTCAAGCCGAAATTTTATATTTTATATATGAATGAATAAGGTTGCCAATGTTTTGTTTTTGTAGATGTCCAATCAAAGGAACGACGCACAAGACTCTTCTTCGACACATTTGGCACACGAGGGTGATGCATTTACGGACACACAGGGACAGGAAGATTATGATGATGAGCTTAATCCAGATGACTACTACATGAGAGGCAAAGGCTACAATGTTCCTCCTGGTGCGGAAAGTAATCCTGATATGGACACTGATGGAGAGGAGACGGAGGAGTATTCTCCCGTGGAAGAGGTTGATGTGGAGGTCGACGAGCATGTTTCAAAATCCAAGAATCAGCGGAAACCTAGGTGCCGAAATGCTATAGGCACCAACAGGCTCGTCGTCACACGAGTGAACGAGACTGGTGAGCCTGTTAGTCCGCGGAAAGCCGCTGCTCACTATGGAAACGCCCTAGGTGTTATCCTTCGAGAAGTTTGCTCCATCAACGAGACAAATTTAAGGGATATGGACAAAGCTAATCTGCGAGAACTCCTCATAAGAAGGGTGCACGCAAGATTCAAGTTTCCTGAGGAGTATGACAACCTATCGTACCCAAAAAATCAGGTAAACAACCATGCAATCCATAATTTCTCGAAGAGTTTGAATTCTTGGAAATCTGTAGCAAGAAAAGATATTATAGTGAAACCGGACATAGATATCTCCGAGATCCAGCAGAAGTGGCCTACCATTAGTATAGATGATCGGAACATTTTCAATATGCAAAATCAGGAGAACTCAGTGATGGCCCAGTCGTCATGGGGGAAGGAAATGCGATCGAAGACATTAAGTAACCACACCCTCGGCAGCCATGGTTTTGTTGGGAAGAAGCCCGTATGGGACAAGCAGGATGCTGCGCTTGCAGTAAAGGGCATCCCAAACCACTTCACACAATTCAAGGACCCCCTTGAATATAACTATGTCAGGGGCGGTACCATTATGATCAAAAGACAGGGGAATTTACCACGGATCACCAAACAAGGAAACTAGAAGAAGAACTGGCAAGGCAGCATGCAGAACCTCATAGCTCGCAAGGGTCATTGGCCAGGTGGAACACTCCTCTTAACCGGTCGATCAACATTACCCTTGGCAAGCAGCCGTTAGCACCACTGGCAGGTGGCCATGTGAACGGTGCTGGATGCGGTGCCAAATGGGACTATCATTATCCCGAAGACTGGGAGCTGCAACGGCAGAGAAGGAGAGCCAACAAGCGGAGCATTGAACAACAAATAATGGAAGCCACGGCCGCAGCCACCACCGCAGCCACAGCCGCAGCCACAGCCAACATCGAAGAATGCATCAACATTCAAAGCCAAGCCCAAGCCCAAGCCATGCTGCCTTCAATAATCGAGATCGTGAAGAATTGGATCAAGAACGGCAAACTAGGAAAGGTTGTGATCCAAACTAATTCGGTCAAGGATAGCAGCCAGCATTCTGTCACTTTCATTGGTAAGCCGTCAGCAATGGATGCTCTCAACGCTCTTACTGAAGACACTCCATGCAGTCTCTTAGCTTATGTGCGTGATGAACTTGTTAAAGTTGCAATTGGGTCGATCATTCGCCCCAAAGATACCATGATGCACGGAGTGGCCATGCCTGAGGGGGTCTTCAAAGTTGAGGTGTCTGTTGTCGTAAGGGGTTTCGAAGATATTTGTCCTCCGATACAACCTCTGGGTGCGGATAGCTAGTTGACCCTCTCACAATGTTTGGGTTGGCCAATGCAGTGGCCGAAGAATCAAATTCAGCTAGGAAACGTACAAATCTCCCCAACCTCGTAGGAGATGAACAATGACAGGACACGTGGGAGAGGACCATCTCGTTTGGGTCAGATTCAACATGAAGTTCGTAACAACGACAATGTGCATGTCGGTGAGGACCACGACAATGCGGTAATTGTCGACAGTGAGGACCATGTCAGTGGTGGTGATTTGGGCGGTGCAGACCATGTCAATGGTGGGGATCCGGATTTGGGCGGTGAGGGCCATGTTAATGGTGGTGATGACGGCAATGAGGTCTTGTCAATTGATACTTCCTTACTGATGAATATCAGAAATCCGCTCCCAACATATGCAATCTTGATGGACCTATGTATGCTGCTCCTGCTCTTAGATTCTCATCTATGCCTCCGCTTGCTCAATAGGAACGTGTTGTTCCTTGCCAGAAGAGTCTTTTCAACGAGGACTTCACACCACCAGACACACTGGTGCCACCACACAGGGGAGCATTTCTGAGTCCAAACACACTCAATGCGACGGTCACAAAAGCATTGCCAGACAATATAGCTAGCCAACCTAACCTGTCACTCAAGAAAAAGAGAAAGAGACCAGCTGGTAATAAGACGAAGGCACATGCTGTCAGCCAACCGGTTCAGAAGAGTAAACAAGTTCGGCATGTCGTTCAATGGCGGGAGTACCATTCCCCAGGTGATCCCATCCTTCCGAAGGAGCTCAGCGATCTTCTGCAAACATAATTGAGGATTCTGCATGACACAGTTCTAACCAGGGAGAAGTATGCATTCTCTGCTGGAGGTGGGTTTCGCCCAGTTTTTTCAGTGATGGTGCCACAAAATCTTGGTTTGTGCGACGATTTCCCCGCGGAAATATTCTATGTGCCGTTCGAAGACATCTTCAACATGTTCCGTCTAATGAAGCTTAGTGCTTCCTTAGTACGCCTATGGGCAATCAATGCTGCCTACACTGCCAAATGTGAGCTCGACAAGGATGTCACGGTAGTGGACCCTTACCTCATGCACGAAACCAACACAAATCACCATGAGCGCCGACAAGCTATGCAGAAGTATTTGACAGACTTCATGATTGCCAACATGGACAAAGACTGCCTTCTCGTTCCCTACTATCCGAAGTAATTAAGTCATTCTGTCTAGCTAGATTACTATTTCGTACAATCTTGTTATGCATGCTTCCACGTAACACCATTAAATAACTCGATCGACTTTGTATGCAGAGAACATTGTGTCCTCATCGTTATTACCCCGAAGTTCGCCGAAACTTATTTCTTGGATTCGACGAGGAAAGTGAAAAAAGACTACAAAGGGATCAAGAAGGTCCTGGATGAAGTACTTTTCGAGTGTACCAGACGGGAAGGAGTGATCAGAGACGGATATCACAAGTTTGACAAGTTTAAAGCGGTACGTTTCGGCCACAAAACTAACTTTTGTTGCAAGCAGCAGCCGGAAAACAGTGATATAGACGGCTACTACTTTGCCCACCACATGGAGGAGTACATACGGGAGGGAGAACGCCTTAAAAAGAACTCAGACGTCATCGCATGGGGGACGAAAATGGAGATAATTAGCGCGGGAAATAACAAAGATGAATTCAGACGCATCCAGGTGAAGTTTGCTACCATCCTCAACAAGGATGTCATCGACCATTGCAGGGTTTTCAACGGCGGCGCACCTTCCGGTCCAGAGGAGATAAAAGCTCGTCTTCGGAAGCAGGGGCTTGATGCTGACGGTCCTGTGTCTATCGCGGATCCGGCGAAGAAATACGATAATGATCCTTATGCCGATATGTAATAGGATAGTGTCAGCTACCTATGTTGTTGGTTCTACAATAATTCTGGCTCGATGAACTACATGTTCGTGTGGTTTTGTGTTATAGTACTTCAATACTTGATCACTAGCTATCTTAACTAATTATTTAAGCACTATCTACGAATCTAAAATGTCTTTCAATTGCCTTTATTTGTTACCTTATTCTGCCATGCAAACGGTGCCCTTTCCCGCAGTCATGGCAGCTATTTTCAGATACTTACAAATTAAGTAATGGCGTGCTGAGAAGGTACAACGCCTGCAGTGTTTTTCAGTTATTTGTGACGTCGGAATAATGTGAACGCCAAAGATACATGTCATAATAATGGCGTACAACATAACCCTACGCCATAGGTATTATAAATAGTGCTGGCATCGGCTCCAACGCCACCACTAATTTTTAACTGTGGTGCCATATTGCTGGCGTCGGGTGCCTACGCTAGCAAGGCCCTTTTTCCACGCCATAGCTAGGCTTTTCTGCACTAGTGTAGCAATTTCCTTCAGCAGATGAAAACTCGGCTGGGCGAAACCGTTCCGCGCCCACCGTCCACACCGAATACATCGCTTCTCTAATCCAAGGAAGAAAAGCAAACACAACCCGATCTCAAACAGATACCCCATTGCAGGCTAGCGATGCGGTTAACGCAGGGCGGCGGCGGAAACTCGACGCAGGGAATGGTGATGGCCTGTTGGGAGACGTAGTAGTAAATCAAAAAATTTCCTACGTGTTCACCAAGATCTATCTATGGAGAAACCAGCAACGAGTAAGGGGAGAGTGCATCTTCATAACTTTGAAGATCGCAAAGCGGAAGCGTTACAAGAACGCGGTTGATGGAGTCGTACTCGCAGCGATTCAGATCGCGGTCGATTCCGATCTAAGCGCCGAACAACGGCGCCTCCGCGTTCAACACACGTACAGCCCGGTGATGTCTCCTACGCCTTGATCCAGCAAGGAGGAAGGACAGGTTGAGGGAGAGCTCCGGCAGCACGACGGCGTGGTGGCGGTGGAGCTGCGTGGTATTCCGGCAGGGCTTCGCCAAGCACTACGGAGGAGGAGGAAGGTGTAGGAGGGGGATGGCTGCGCCAGGGGCTGAGGTGTGGCCTCCCTCCCAGCCCTCCACTATTTATAGGCTGAGGGGGAGAGGGGGCCGGCCCCCTAGATCCCATCTAGGGTTGGGGCGGCGGCCAAAAGGGGGAGGAGTGCCTCCCAAGTCCAGTGGAGGCCCTCCCCCTTAGGGTTTCCCCTCTCCCATGCGCATGGGCCTTAGGGGGGCTGGTGCCCCAGGCCCATTAAGGCTAGGGCGCCCCCTTACAGCCTATGTTGCTGTATTGGACGTGGTGGAACCTTTCCCGGACCTCCGGACCCCTCCGGAATCATCCGGAACCTTCTGGAAGCTTCCCGGTACAATACCGGAAAAATCCGAACTTTTTCCGGAACCCCAATAACAACTTCCTATATATAAATCTTTACCTCCGGACCATTCCGGAGCTCCTCGTGATGTCCGGGATCTCATCCGGGACTCCGAACAACCTTCGGTAACCACGTACACTATTTCCCTATAACCCTAGCGTCATCGAACCTTAAGTGTGTAGACCCTACGGGTTCGGGAGACACGTAGACATGACCGAGACACCTCTCCGGTCAATAACCAACAGCGGGATCTGGATACCCATGTTGGCTCCCACATGCTCCACGATGATCTCATCGGATGAACCACGATGTCGGGGATTCAATCAATCCCGTATACAATTCCCTTTGTCTACCGGTATGATACTTGCCCGAGATTCGATCGTCGGTATCCCCATACCCTGTTCAATCTCGTTACCGGCAAGTCTCTTTACTCGTTCCGTAACACATCATCCCGTGGCTAACTCCTTAGTCACATTGAGCTCATTATGACGATGTCTTACCGAGTGGGCCCAGAGATACCTCTCCGTCATACGGAGTGACAAATCCCAGTCTCGATTCGTGCCAACCCAACAGACACTTTCGGAGATACCCGTAGTGTACCTTTATAGCCACCCAGTTACGTTGTGACGTTTGGCACACCCAAAGTATTCCTACGGTATCCGGGAGTTGCACAATCTCATGGTCTAAGGAAACGATACTTGACATTGGAAAAGCTTTAGCAGACGAACTACACGATCTTGTGCTATGCTTAGGATTGGGTCTTGTCCATCACATCATTCTCCTAATGATGTGATCCCGTTATCAACGACATCCAATGTCCATGGCCATGAAACCGTGACCATCTATTGATCAACGAGCTAGCCAACTAGAGGCTCACTAGGGACATGTTGTGGTCTATGTATTCACACATGCATTACGGTTTCCGGTTAACACAATTATAGCATGAACAATAGACAATTATCATGAACAAGGAAATACAATAATAACCATTTTATTATTGCCTCTAGGGCATATTTCCAACAGTCTCCCACTTGCACTAGAGTCAATAATGTAGTTACATTGTGATGAATCGAACACCCATAGCATTCTGGTGTTGATCATGTTTTGCTCGTGAGAGAGGTTTAGTCAACGGATCTGCGACATTCAGATCCGTATGCACTTTACAAATTTCTATATCTCCCTCCTGAATGTAATCACGGATGGAGTTGAAGCGGCGCTTGATGTGTCTTGTCTTCTTGTGAAACCTGGGCTCCTTCGCAAGGGCAATAGCTCCAGTGTTGTCACAGAATAGAGTCATCGGGCCCGACGCATTGGGAATTACTCCTAGGTCGGTGATGAACTCCTTCATCCAGACTCCTTCCTTTGCTGCTTCCGAAGCAGCTATATACTCCGCTTCACATGTAGATGCCGCCACGACACTTTGCTTGCTGCTGCACCAGCTGACTGCCCCTCCGTTCAAAATATACACGTATCCGGTTTGTGACTTGGAGTCGTCCGGATCTGTGTCGAAGCTAGCATCGACGTAACCCTTTACGACGAGCTCTTCGGCACCTCCATATACGAGAAACATGTCCTTTGTCCTTTTCAGGTACTTCAGGATATTCTTGACCGTTGTCCAGTGTTCCGCTCCGGGATCACTTTGGTACCTCCCTACCAAACTTATGGCAAGGTTCACATCAGGTCTGGTACACAGCATGGCATACATAATAGAGCCTATGGCTGAAGCATAGGGGATGACACTCATCTCTTCTCTATCCTTTGCCATGGTCGGGCATTGAGTCGTACTCAATCTCACACCCTGTAACACAGGCAAGAACCCCTTCTTGGACTGATCCATATTGAACTTCTTCAATATCTTTTCAAGGTATTTGCTTTGTGAAAGACCTATGAGGCGTCTCGATCTATCTCTATAGATCTTAATACCTAATATGTAAGCAGCTTCTCCAAGGTCCTTCATTGAAAAACATTTATTCATGTAGGCCTTTACACTTTCCAAAAGTTCTATATCATTTCCCATTAATAATATGTCATCCACATATAATATGAGAAATGCTACAGAGCTCCCACTCACTTTCTTGTAAATACAGGGTTCTCCATAAACCTGCATAAACCCAAATGCTTTAATCACCTCATTAAAGCGAATGTTCCAACTCCGAGATGCTTGCACCAGCCCATAGATGGAGCGCTGGAGCTTGCATACTTTGTTAGCATCTTTAGGATCGACAAAACCTTCCGGCTGCATCATATACAGTTCTTCCTTAAGGAAGCCATTAAGGAATGCCGTTTTGACGTCCATTTGCCAGATCTCATAATCATAAAATGCGGCAATTGCTAACATGATTCGGACAGACTTCAGCATCGCTACGGGTGAGAAAGTCTCATCGTAGTCAACTCCTTGAACTTGTCGATAACCCTTAGCGACAAGCCGAGCCTTATAGACGGTCACATTACCATCCGCGTCAGTCTTCTTCTTAAAGATCCACTTATTTTCAATGGCTCGCTTATCATCAGGCAAGTCCACCAAAGTCCACACTTTGTTCTCATACATGGATCCTATCTCGGATTTCATGGCTTCAAGCCATTTGTTGGAATCCGGGCCCGCCATTGCTTCTTCATAGTTCGAAGGTTCACCGTTGTCCAACAACATGATATCCAGGACAGGGTTGCCGTACCACTCTGGTGCGGAACGTGTCCTAGTGGACCTTCGACGTTCAATAGTAACTTGATCTGAAGTTTCATGATCATCATCATTAACTTCCTCTCTAGCCGGTGTAGGCTCCACTGAAACAACTTCCTGTGCTGCGCTACCCTCCGGTTCGAGTGGAGGTACAATTACCTCATCAAGTTCTATTTTCCTCCCACTTACCTCTTTCGTGAGAAACTCTTTCTCGAGAAAGGATCCATTCTTGGCAACAAAGACTTTGCCTTCGGATCTGAGGTAGAAGGTATACCCAATAGTCTCCTTGGGATATCCTATGAAGACGCACTTTTCCGCTTTGGGTTCGAGCTTCTCAGGTTGAAGTTTCTTCACATAAGCATCGCATCCCCAAACTTTTAGAAACGACAGCTTAGGTTTCTTTCCAAACCATAATTCATACGATGTCGTCTCAACGGACTTTGACGGTGCCCTATTTAAAGTGAATGCGGCAGTCTCTAATGCATATCCCCAAAATGATAGCGGTAAGTCGGTAAGAGACATCATAGATCGCACCATATCCAATAGAGTGCGATTACGACGTTCAGACACACCATTTCGCTGAGGTGTGCCAGGCGGCGTAAGTTGTGAAACAATTCCACATTTCCTTAGGTGCGTGCCAAACTCGTGACTTAAATATTCTCCGCCACGATCAGATCGTAGGCACTTTATTTTCCTGTCACGTTGATTCTCTACCTCACTCTGAAATTCCTTGAACCTTTCAAAGGTTTCAGACTTGTGTTTCATTAAGTAGACATACCCATATCTGCTCAAGTCATCAGTGAGGGTGAGAACATAACGGTAGCCACCGCGAGCCTCGACGCTCATTGGACCACATACATCGGTATGTATTATCTCCAACAAGTCAGTTGCTCGCTCCATTGTTCCAGAGAACGGAGTCTTGGTCATCTTGCCCATGAGGCATGGTTCGCATGTGTCAAATGATTCGAAATCAAGAGACTCCAAAAGTCCATCAGCATGGAGCTTCTTCATGCGTTTGACACCAATATGACCAAGGCGGCAGTGCCACATGTAAGTGGGACTATCGTTATCAACCTTACACTTTTTGGTACTCACACTATGGACATGTGTAACATCACGTTCGAGATTCATAAAAAATAAACCATTGACCAGCGGGGCATGACCATAAAACATTTCTCTCATATAAATAGAACAACCATTATTCTCAGATTTAAATGAGTAGCCATCTCGAATCAAACGAGATCCAGATACAATGTTCATGCTCAAAGCTAGTACTAAATAACAATTATTGAGGTTTAAAACTAATCCCGAAGGTAGATGTAGAGGTAGCGTGCCGACGGCGATCACATCGACCTTGGAACCATTCCCGACGCGCATCGTCACCTCGTCCTTTGCCAGTCTCCGCTTATTCCGCAGCTCCTGCTTGGAGTTACAAATGTGAGCAACTGCACCGGTATCAAATACCCAGGAGCTACTACGAGCACTGGTTAGGTACACATCAATAACAAGTATATCACATATACCTTTAACGTTGCCGGCCTTCTTATCCGCTAAGTACTTGGGGCAGTTCCGCTTCCAGTGACCGGTACCCTTGCAATAAAAGCACTCAGTCTCAGGCTTGGGTCCATTCTTGTTCTTCTTCCCGGCAACTTGCTTACCGGGCACGGCAACAGTCTTGCCGTCCTTCTTGAAATTCTTCTTACCCTTGCCTATCTTGAAACTAGTGGTCTTATTCACCATCAACACTTGATGCTCTTTTTTGATCTCGACCTCCGCTAATTTCAGCATCGAGTACAACTCAGGAATGGACTTCTCCATACCCTGCATGTTGTAGTTCATCACAAAGCTCTTGTAGCTAGGTGGAAGCGACTGGAGGATTCTGTCAATGACCGAGTCATCCGGGAGATTAACTCCCAGCTGAGTCAAGCGGTTGTGCAACCCAGAATTTTGAGTATGTGCTCACTGACAGAACTATTCTCCTCCATCTTACAGCTGAAGAACTTGTCGGAGACGTCATATCTCTCGACCCGGGCATGAGCTTGGAAAACCAGTTTCAGCTCTTGGAACATCTCATATGCTCCGTGTTGCTCAAAACGCTTTTGGAGCCCCGGTTCTAAACTGTAAAGCATGCCACACTGAACCAGGGAGTAATCATCACTACGCGACTGCCAGGCGTTCATAACGTCTTGCTCCGCTGGGAGAATGGGTGGGTCACCTAGCGGTGCATCAAGGACATACAATCTTTTGGAAGCTATGAGGATGATCCTCAAGCTACGGACCTAGTCCGCATAGTTGCTTCCATCATCTTTTCAGCTTGGTTTTCTCTAGGAACGCGTTGAAATTGAGGGTGACATTAGCGTTGGCCATTGGATCTACAATATAGATTGTAAAGACATTTTTAGACTAAGTTCATGATAATTAAGTTCACATAATCAAATTATTTAATGAACTCCCACTTAGATAGACATCTCTCCAGTCATCCAAGTGATACATGATCCATGTCAACTAGCCCGTGTCCGATCATCACGTGAGACGGACTAGTCACCCATGGTGAACATCTCCATGTTGATCGCATCTACTATACGACTCATGTTCGACCTTTCGGTCTTCCGTGTTCCGAGGCCATGTCTGTACATGCTAGGCTCGTCAAGTCTACCTAAGTGTTTCGCGTGTGTAAATCTGGCTTACACCCGTTGTATGCGAACGATAGAACCTATCACACCCGATCATCACGTGGTGCTTCGGAACAACGATCCTTAGCAACGGTGCACAGTTAGGGTGAACACTTCTCTTGAAATTTTATTGAGAGATCATCTTATTTACTACCGTCGTTCTAAGCAAATAAGATGTAAACATGATAAACATCACATGCAATCAATATAGTGACATGATATGGCCAATATCATCTTGCTCCTTTGATCTCCATCTTCGGGGCACCATGATCATCACTGTCACCGGCACGACACCATGATCTCCATCATCATGATCTCCATCATTGTGTCTTCATGAAGTTGTCTCGCCAACTATTACTTCTACTACTATGGCTAACGTTTAGCAATAAAGTAAAGTAATTACATGGCGTTTATGATTGACACGCAGGTCATACAATAAAATAAGACAACTCCTATGGCTCCTGCCGGTTGTCATACTCATCGACATGCAAGTCGTGAATCCTATTACAAGAACATGATCAATCTCATACATCACAATGCATCACATCACATCCTTTCGGCCATATCACATCACAAGGCATATGCTGCAAAAACAAGTTAGACGTCCTCTAATTTGTAGTTGCAAGTTTTTACGTGGCTGCTATAGGTTTCTAGCAAGAACGTTTCTTACCTACGCCAAAACCACAACGTGATATGCCAATTGCTATTTACCCTTCATAAGGACCCTTTTCATCGAATCCAATCCGACTAAGGTGGGAGAGACAGACACCCGCTAGCCACCTTATGCAACAAGTGCATGTCAGGCGGTGGAACCGGTCTCACGTAAGAGTACGTGTAAAGTTGGTCCGGGCCGCTTCATCCCACAATACCGCCGAATCAAGATAAGACTAGTAACGGCAAGCAAATTAACAAGATCGACGACCACAACAACTTGTGTTCTACTCGTGCATAGATTCTACGCATAGACCTAGCTCTGATACCACTGTTGGGAGACATAGTAGTAAATCAAAAAATTTCCTACGTGTTCACCAAGATCTATCTATGGAGAAACCAGCAACGAGTAAGGGGAGAGTGCATCTTCATACCTTTGAAGATCGCAAAGCGGAAGCGTTACAAGAACGCGGTTGGTGGAGTCGTACTCGCAGCGATTCAGATTGCGGTCGATTCCGATCTAAGCGCCGAACAACGGCGCCTCCGCGTTCAACACACCTACAACCCGGTGACGTCTCCTACGCCTTGATCCAGCAAGGAGGAAGGAGAGGTTGAGGGAGAGCTCCGGCAGCACGACGGCGTGGTGGCGGTGGAGCTGCGTGGTATTCCGGCAGGGCTTCGCCAAGCACTACGGAGGAGGAGGAAGGTGTGGGAGGGGGATGGCTGCGCCAGGGGCTGAGGTGTGGCCTCCCTCCCACCCCTCCACTATTTATAGGCTGAGGGGGAGAGGGGGCCGGCCCCCTAGATCCCATCTAGGGTTGGGGCGGCGGCCAAAGGGGGGAGGAGTGCCTCCCAAGTCCAGTGGAGGCCCTCCCCCTTAGGGTTTCCCCTCTCCCATGCGCATGGGCCTTAGGGGGGCTGGTGCCCCAGGCCCATTAAGGCTAGGGCGCCCCCTTACAGCCCATGTTGCTGTATTGGACGTGGTGGAACCTTTCCCGGACCTCCAGACCCCTCCGGAATCCTCCAGAACCTTCTGGAAGCTTCCCGGTACAATACCGGAAAAATCCGAACTTTTTCCGGAACCCCAATAACAACTTCCTATATATAAATCTTTACCTCCAGACCATTCCGGAGCTCCTCGTGACGTCCGGGATCTCATCCGGGACTCCGAACAACCTTCGGTAACCACGTACACTATTTCCCTATAACCCTAGCGTCATCGAACCTTAAGTGTGTAGACCCTACGGGTTCGGGAGACACGTAGACATGACCGAGACACCTCTCCGGTCAATAACCAACAGCGGGATCTGGATACCCATGTTGGCTCCCACATGCTCCACGATGATCTCATCGGATGAACCACGATGTCGGGGATTCAATCAATCCCGTATACAATTCCCTTTGTCTACCGGTATGATACTTGCCCGAGATTCGATCGTCGGTATCCCCATACCCTGTTCAATCTCGTTACCGGCAAGTCTCTTTACTCATTCCGTAACACATCATCCCGTGGCTAACTCCTTAGTCACATTGAGCTCATTATGACGATGTCTTACCGAGTGGGCCCAGAGATACCTCTCCGTCATACGGACTGACAAATCCCAGTCTCGATTCGTGCCAACCCAACAGACACTTTCGGAGATACCCGTAGTGTACCTTTATAGCCACCCAGTTACGTTGTGACGTTTGGCACACCCAAAGTATTCCTATGGTATCCGGGAGTTGCACAATCTCATGGTCTAAGGAAACGATACTTGACATTGGAAAAGCTTTAGCAGACGAACTACACGATCTTGAGCTATGCTTAGGATTGGGTCTTGTCCATCACATCATTCTCCTAATGATGTGATCCCATTATCAACGACATCCAATGTCCATGGCCATGAAACCGTGACCATCTATTGATCAACGAGCTAGCCAACTAGAGGCTCACTAGGGACATGTTGTGGTCTATGTATTCACACATGCATTACGGTTTCCGGTTAACACAATTATAGCATGAACAATAGACAATTATCATGAACAAGGAAATACAATAATAACCATTTTATTATTGCCTCTAGGGCATATTTCCAACATGGCCAAGGTGTGGGCTCCGGCAAGGATGGCGAGGAACTGGCAGATGGCAGCCGGATCGGGTCGACGATGGGCGGCTCCGACGAGTCGGATGGACGCCGGCGGCGGCTGAGCAACTCGATGGCATGCCGCGGTTCTAGGGAGAGAGACCTTCAAACGGTGAGGAGGACATAGAGAAGAATAAAAGGAAGGCAGAGGAGTAAGGGCAGGGGCTCGACGTCATCGACGGTGAACCTCCGGTGGTGACGGTTTCCGGCGAGAGGCGTCCTCCTTTCCGGCGCACCGGAGGGTATTTCCCAGCTGTGTGCCAACCATTGTCTGCATCCGTCGTTGCTTGGGGCTGCGCCTGGAGTGTTAAAATACATCTGAGGCTCTCCGACGATCTACCGAGGACCAAGCAATCACACGAACGCCACACCGCGATTTGTTAACGAGGTTCACTGATATGGTACATCCCCGGGGCCTGACTACGGACGCTGATACGTCTCCAACGTATCGATAATTTATGAAGTATTCATGCCATATTCATCTATGTTTACAATACTTTTATATGGTTTTGATGCACTTTGCATGACTTATTTAGAATTAACCCGGACTGACGTTGTTTTCAGCAGAACTACCGTGGTGTTTTTTTTTGTGCAGAAATCAAAGTTCTCCAAATGCAACGAAACTTTTTGACGTATTTTTTGGAATAAAAGATGCACTGGAAGCTTCGTTGGAGGGCTAGAAGAACCACGAGGTGGGCACAACCCACCAGGGCGCGCCAGAGGGCCTAGGCGTGCCATGGTGTCATGTGCGCTCCTCGTGGCCCATCTTCACGTGTAACCGACGCTCAAAAATCCTATAAATACAGAAACCATCAGATATAACCCTAGATCAAAAGTTCCACCGCCGCAGAGCCTCTGTATCGACGAAAAACCAATCTGGAGAGAAAATGGTACCCTGCCGAAGAGGGGAAACCATCTCCGGTGGCCATCTTCATCATCCCGCAGGAGGCCATGATGAGGTGGGAGTAGTCCTCCTCGGGGCTGAGGGTTTGTACCAGTAGCTATGTGTTTAATCTCTCTCCCTCGTGTTCTTGAGATGGCACGATCTTGATGTATCGCGGGCTTTGTTAATATAGTTGGATCATATGGTGTTTTCCCCTCTCTATCTTGTTGTGATGAATTGAGTTTTCCCTTTGAGATCTCGTTATGTTGGATTGAATATTTTGGTTTGAGAACACTTGATGTATGTCTTGCATGCGGATACCCATAGTGACATTGGGGTATTCAAGTGATTCACTTGATATATGTTTTGGTACTCAACTTGCGGATTCCGGTGACCTTGGGAATCTATGCATAGGGGTTGATTGCACGTTTTTATACCATGTTCTCCGATAGATATCTTGGGGCACTCTTTGAGGTTATTTGTGTTGGATTGTGTATTATGAATCTGAAATTGTTTGATGTGTATCATATAATTAACTCATGGATACTTGTGGTGACATTGGAGTATCTAGGTGACATTAGAGTTGGTTGATGCGTATCATATGGTGTTATTTTAGTATGAACTTTTGTATAGATCGATCGGAAAGGATAACTTTAAGGTGGGTTCGTACCCTACAAACAATTTGTTCTTATGTTCTCCGCTAGATAAGAACTTTGGAGTGATTCTTCGTTGCACGTCGGGGGATGGTTATGTGATTGCACTAGCGAAAGTACGGACCCTAGGCCTTCTTTCCAAGCATTTATATACCGTTTTGCTCGCTGTTTTACACTTGCTACCTTTCTGTTTTTATATTTTCTGATTACAAAAACCTATATCTATCATCCATATTGCACTTGTATCACCATCTCTTCGGCGAACTAGTGCACCTATACAATTTGCCATTGTATTTGGTGTGTTGGGGACACAAGAGACATTTTATTATTTGGTTGCAGGGTTGTTTGAGAGAGACCATCTTCATCCTACACCTCCCACGGATTGATAATCCTTAGGTCATCCACCCGAGGGAAATTTGCTACAGTCCTACAAAACTCTACGCTTGGAGGCCCAACACGAGTCTACAAGAACAACTTGTGTAGTAGACATCAAGCTCTTTTCTGGCGCCGTTGCCGGGGAGGTGAGTGCTTGAAGTTATATCTTTAGATCTTGCAATTAAATCTTTAAGTTTCTTGTTTTTCACTAGTTTGGTTTTATAAAAGAAAACTACAAAAAAATGGAGTTTGGGTTGCATCATTTGTTTCGTCTTTATAATGTCTTTCGTGAAAATAAGGATTCAGAAAATTGTGCTCAATTGGTAGAGGAAGATATTATGAAAATACTTGATGAGAATTCCTTGAATGATGAGCATAATAGAAATATTGTTAGTGTGAGTTCTCTGAATATTCATGATTCTAATGATATGCAAAGCCACAAGCTTGGGGATGCTATGTTTGATGAATATGATATTTTTAGTCCCCCAAGTTTTGATGAGCAAAACTATTATGATGATGGCATGCCCCCTATCTATGATGATTATTGTGATGACATGTATGCTATAAAGAGTAATTACAACCATAAAAAATTTCATCATGATTTTATTATTCAAAGTGGTTATGTCAATCAAGTACCTCATGATAGTTATTTCGTTGAGTTTGCTCCCACTATTATGAATGAGAAGAAATTTTCTTATGTGGAGAGTGATAAATTTTCTATGCTTGTAGATCATGAAAAGAATGTTGTATGTGATAGTTATATTGTTGAATTCCTTCATGATGCTACTAAAAATTATTATGAGGGGGGAACATATGCTTCTAGGAATTACAATAATATCAAGTTTCCTCTCTATGTGTTCAAAGTTTTGAAGTTGCGCTTGTTTTGCCTTCCTATGCTAGTTGATTCTTGCTCCCATACATTGTTTGCTCAAAAAATCCCTATGCACAGGAAGTGAGTTAGACTCAAAAAATCCCTATGCATAGGAAGTGGCTTTTCATGTGATCCATGATGCTCTTTTGCATGCTTCAAATACTATTTCTTTGTGAGCATCATTGGAATCATCATGCCTAGCTAAAAGACATTAAAAAAGCGCTTGTTGGGAGACAACCCAACACTTTTACCTTCTATTTGTATGTGTTCACATGATTAAGCTACTGTAGTAATCATGTTTTGTGTCTTTTATTTCAATAAAGTGCCAAGTAAAGCCTTTGGGATAGTGTGGAAACTTGTTTGTTAGATTCTTTGCAAAAACAGAAAGTTTTGCGTCCAGTATATGAATTATGTGATTTTAATGGAGAGTCAAAAAATTCCGAAATTTTTACACACAATGTATAAGAAAATTCTCTGCGTTGTCCTAAGTTTTCAGAATTTTTAGAGTCAGGAAAGTATGGTGATCATTTAGATCTTCACAGACTGTTATGTTTTTGACAGATTCTGTTTTGCATGCATAGTTTGCTTGTTTTAGTGTTTACGTAGTTTATATTTAGTGGTATAAATTATGGGAGTTATAGAATACAGTAGGTATCATGTGATAACAATTATGAATCTTGTCATGTCAGTACCTAAGTGAATGATCTATCTTTATTATACTAACCCATCTCACGAAGTTCTGTTAAGTTTTGTGTGATTGAAGTTTTCAAGTTTTGGGTGAGATATCGATATGAGGTGAATAAGGAGCAGCAAGAACCTAAGCTTGGGCATGCCCATGGCACCCCTAAGGTAACATACAAGGAAGACTCAATCGTCTAAGCTTGGGGATACCCCGGAAGGAATCCCCTCTTCCGTCTCCAACATTATCGGTATATCTTACTTGGAGCTATATTCTTATTTGTCACATGATATGTGTTTTTCTTGGAGCATCATTTTATTTTGTTGTTCTCTGTTATATGTTATTTATAATCTTGTTTTTCAATAAAAAGTTCCAAGAATTGCCTTTTAGGATGCTTGAATTACATGTTTGATGTGTGCTGTGTAAAAACAGAAACTTTTGCTGTAGTGTGTGAATTTTCATATTTTACTGGAACGTGGAAAGTTTCCGAATTTTTTACAAAGTATGGTCATATAAATTCTTTATCCTGTCCTAAAGTTTCAGAATTTTTGGAGATATAGAAGTACGCTGTTGTAATAAATTGCTACAGATAGTTCTGTTTGGACAGACTGCTGCCATAGTTTTGTTATCTACTTATCCTAGAGTTTTCATAGCTTATATTGGTATATATAAATTGTGAAAATGATAGTATACAGTACCTACTGTTTGAAAATCATTATGCAACTTGTCTTGGCAGTACAAGAAGTGTTGATTTATTCTTATGTGTACTAACCTATCTCACGAGTTCTTTTCAAGTTTTTGTGGATGAAGTTTTTGAGACTTAGGTGAAACTGGGATATGATAGGATTGAACGAGATACAAAAGCTCGAGCTTGGGGATGCCCAAGGCACCCCAAGTAAATATTTCAAGAAGTCTCAAGCATCTAAGCTTGGGGATGCTACGCATCCCACCTCTCTTCATCAACAAATATCGGTTAGCCTATGTTGAGCCTAAAGTTCTATTTGTCCACATGATATGTGCTATTCTTGGAGTGTCTTTTGTTTTGTTTGCTGTTCTAATAAAATACTCATATCTGGAAATCTTTATTGAGAGAGAGTCCTCACATATCTACTTTATTGTTTGACTACTCATTGAGTTTCACTTATATCTTCTGAAGAGTAGTTTGATGTTTAATCTTGAGCTTCACTTATATCCTATGAGTAAATTGTTGAATGAATTGAATACCATGAAGTTGAAATTATATGTTCATATCATGCCTAGTAGTAGCTTCACATTGGGTTTAGAAAGTAAAATCTATTGAAGTTTGACAATCACAATATTGGTCATACAAGCAATTCGTGAATGGTTAGTATAAGGAAGAGAACTTTCACATACAAATATATTATCTTGGACATCTTCTATGATTGTGAATACCCATTAATTATTTTCAAACTTGAGCAAATTAGTTGAAGTTGGACAAGGAAGACAACGTAATGAGTTATGGTTGTGTATATTTGCATAGAAGCTATATTGTTATAGATCCTCCAACATGTGGTGTTTTCTGAGGATCTTTTGCTAGCCAAAAATTCGTACAAAGTAGAGATACTACTTGTGCATCCAAAAACCCTTAAACCCAGTTTCTTGCCATGAGAGTCCACTATATCTACCTATATGCGGTATTACCCAGCCGTTCCAAGTAAATTTGCATGTGCCACCTCTAAAATTTCAAATGAGCATCTATTTTGTGTGCCTGGACCGCTCATGGAGCGACAAGGGGCAGTCAGTATGTTCCATGTTAAGCGGGTTATTCTCATGATGTGTGTTTATTCACTCGTACTTGCACGAGAAGGGTGGTAATAGGGATTCCTAGTCCCGAAAAAAAATGCAAATAATTAAACAAAACTCTCCCAGGAATGTTGTTGGTGTTGGGGAACGTTGCATGGGAACCAAAAAATTTCCTACGCTTCACCAAGATCAATCTAGGAGATGAACATCTACGAGAGGAGAGATCGGATCCACATACCCTTGTAGATTGCTAAGCGGAAGCGTTAAGAAACGCAGTTGATGTAGTCGAACGTCTTCGCGATCCAAATCGCAAGCCGTCCCGCGATCCAATCATGATCTAGTGCCGCACGGACGGCACCTCCGCGTTCAACACACGTACAACTTGATGACGTCCTCGCCTTCTTGATCCAGCAAGAGGGGTGAAGTAGTAGATGAGTTCTGGCAGCACGACGGCATGGTGACGGTGGTGGTGAAGAACAATCTCCGCAGGGCTTCGCCAAGCACAACGGAAACTATGACGGAGGATGTACTAGAGGGGGCGGGGTTGCCGGCACACGGCTTGGGGAAATCTTGATGTGTTCCGGGTGCTAGCCCTACCCCTCTATTTATATGTTGAGCCATGGGCTTGTTTCTTGGAGAAAGAGCCTCCTCAAAGTCGGTTTGGCACGCAAGGAAAGAGTCCTCCTCGGACTCCAGGACCAGACACCAGGGTCCTCCGCGTCTGGACCCAGATGCCAGGGTCCCTGGCACCGTCTGGCCCCTGGCCTTCGTAGAACTCCTTTTGCACCTTCCTAAAGCCTCGTGGGCTTTACCCCTTGGCCCAAATAAAGTGTTCTCGAACCCGAACATTTCGGGAAACATCTGAAACCCCTTCTGGTGAATTACGGAACCCTTCCAAAGACCAAACACTATTATCCCATATGTCAATCTTTACCTCCGGACTATTCCGGAGCTCCACGTCATATCTGTGATCTCATCCGGAACTCTGAACAACCTTCGGTCACCAACGTAATAACTCAACTATACTTATATCGTCACCAAATGTTAAGTGTGTAGACCCTGCGGGTTCGAGAACTATGCAGACATGACCGGGACACCTCTACGGTTAATAACCAATAGCGGGACCTGGATGCCCATATTGGTTCCTACATATTCTACGAAGATATTTATTGGTTGAAACTCTATGTCAAGGATTCTGTTAATCCCGTATGCAGTTCCCTTTGTTCATCGGTATGTTTCTTGCCCGAGATTCGATCGTCAGTATCTCCATACCTAGTTCAATTTTGTTACCGACAAGTCTCTTTACTAGTTCCGTAATACAACATCATGTGGCTAAATCTTTAGTCACTTTGCTTGCAAGCTCATTATGATATTGTATTACCGAGTGGGCCCAAAGATACCTCTCCATCATACGGAGTGACAAATCCCAGTCTTGATCCATGCCAACCCAACAGACACCCTCGGAGATACCTGTAGAACACCTTTATAGTCACCCAGTTACGTTGTGACGTTTGATACACACAAGGAATTCCTCCGGTGTCAGGGAGTTGCACGACCTCATGGTCATAGGAACAGATACATTGACATGCAGAAAACAATAGCAATAAAACTGACACGATCAAAATCTACATTCATAGTTTGGGTCTTGTCCATCACATCATTCTCCTACTGATATGATCCCGTTATCAAATGACAACTCTTGTCTATGGTCAGGAAACCTCGACCATCTTTGATCAACGAGGTAGTCTATTAGAGGCTTACTAGGGACACAGTGTTGTCTATGTACCCACACATGTATTTGAGTTTCCAATCAATACAGTTATATAACGGATAATAAACGATTATCATGAACAAGGAAATATAATAATAACCATTTTATTATTGCCTCTCGGGCATATTTCCAACAGTCCCCCACTTGCACTAGAGTCAATAATCTAGTTCACATCACAATGTGATTTACACCCAATGAGTTCTGGGGTTTGATCATGTTTTGCTTGTGAGAGAGGTTCTAGTCAACGGGTCTGCAACATTCAGATCCGTGTGTACTTTGCAAATCTCTATGTCAGACTGTAGATGCTGCTACCATGCTTAACTTGGAGCTACTCCTAATGGCTGCCCCACGATACGTATCCGGATCGCTACCCCGAGTCGTCCGGATTGGTGTTAAAGCTTGCATCGACGTAACTCTTTACGAAGAACTCTTTATCACCTCCATAATTGAGAAACATCTCCTTAGTCCTCTAGCTACTAAGGATAATTTTGACTGCTATCCAGTGATCCACTCCTAGATCACTCTTGTACCCTCTTGCCAAACACGTGGCAAGGCACACATCAAGTGCGGTACACAGCATGGCATACCGTATAGAGCCTATGGATAAGGCATAGGGGACGACCTTCGTCCTTTCTCTTTCTTCTACTGTGGAAGAGTTTTGAGTCTTACTCAACTTCACACCGTACAACTTAGGCAAGAACTCCTTCTTTGACCGATCCATTTTGAACTTTTCAAAATCTAGTCAAGGTATGTACTCATTGAAAGTCTTATCAAGAGTCTTGATCTATCTCTATAGATCTTGATGCCCAATATTTAAGTAGCTTTATCCAGGTCTTCCTTTGAAAAACTCCTTTCAAACAACCCTTTATGCTTTTCAGAAATTCTACATTATTTCCGATCAACAATATGTCAACCACATATACATATCAAAAATTCTATAGTGCTCCCACTAACTTTCTTGTAAATACAAGTTTCTTATAAACTTTGTCTAAACCCAAAATCTTTGATTACCTCATCAAAGAGTATATTCCAACTTCGAGATGCTTGCTCTAGTCCATAGAAGGATCGCTGGAGATTTGATGTCTACTACCCAACCTTCTTCTTGTAGACGTTGTTGGGCCTCCAAGTGCAGAGGTTTGTAGGACAGTAGCAAATTTCCGTCAAGTGGATGACCTAAGGTTTATCAATCCGTGGGAGGCGTGGGATGAAGATGGTCTCTCTCAAACAACCCTACAATCAAATAACAAAGAGTCTCTTGTGTCCCCAACACACCCAATACAATGGTAGATTGTATAGGTGCACTAGTTCGGCGAAGAGATGGTGATACAAGTGCAATATGGATGGTAGATATAGGTTTTTGTAATCTGAAAATATAAAAACAGCAAGGTAACAAGTAACAAAAGTGAGCAAAAACGGTATTGCAATGCTTGAAAACAAGGCCTAGGGTTCATACTTTCACTAGTGCAAGTTCTCTCAACAATACTAACATAGTTGAATCATATATAAATCCCTCACGTGCGACAAAGAGTTCACTCCAAAGTCACAAATAGCGGAGAACAAACGAAGAAATTATTGTAGGGTACAAAACCACCTCAAAGTTATCCTTTCCGATCAATCATATGAGCTATTCCTATAAGTGTCACAAACAGCCCTAGAGTTCGTACTAAAATAACACCTTAAGATACATATCAACCAAAACCCTAATGTCACCTAGATACTCCAATGTCACCACAAGTACCCATGGGCTTGATCATACGATATGCATCACATAATTTCAGATTCATCATGTTCAATCCAACACAAAGAACTTCAAAGAGTGCCCCAAAGTTTCTACCGGAAAGTCAAGACGAAAACGTGTGCCAACCCCTATGCTTAGATTCCCAAGGTCACGGAACCCGCAAGTTGGTCACAATAACATGCATCAAGTAACTCAATAGAACATCCCATTGTCACCACGGATATCCCATCGCAAGACATACATCAAGTGTTCTCAAATCCTTAAAGACTCAATCCGATAAGTAAACTTCAAAGGGAAAATTCAATTCATCACAAGAAGATAGACAGGGGAAACTCCATATGATTCATCTATATCAATAAAGCTCGCGGTACATCAAGATCGTGCCATCTCAAGAACACGAGAGAGAGGGATCAAACACATAGCTACTGGTACATACCCTCAGCCCCGAGGGTGAACTACTCCCTCCTCGTCATGGAGAGCGTCGGGATGATGAAGATGGCCTCCGGTGATGGTTTCCCCCTCCGACAGGGTGCCGGAACGGGCTCCCAATTGGTTTTTCGTGGCTCTGGAGGCTTGCGGCGGTGGAACTCCCGATCTAGGTTTATTTTCGGAGGTTTCTATATTTATAGGAATTTATGGCGGTGGAAACAAGTCATGATGGGCCACGAGGAGGTCCCAAGCCAGGGGGGCGCGCCCCTGTGGCTTGTGACTGCCTCGTGGGTCTTCTGGCCCAACTCCGATGCTCCGTGGGTCTCTTCTGGTCCATAAAAAATCACCGTAAATTTTTATTCCGTTTGGACTCCGTTTGATATTCCTTTTCTGTAAAACTCAAAAACAAGGGAAAAACAGAAACTGGCACTGGGCTCTAGGTTAATAGGTTAGTCCCAAAAATAATATAAAGTTGGAGTAAAATGATTGTAAAACATCCAAGAATGATAATATAACAGCATGGAACAAGCAAAAATTATAGATACGTTGGAGACGTATCAGCATCCCCAAGCTTAATTCCTGCTCGTCCTCGAGTAGGTAAATGATAAAAACAGAATTTTGGATGTGGAATGCTGCCTAACATGTTCATCATATTCTTTTCTTCTATGTATAGCATGGACATTTGGACTTGTAAATGATTCAAAGCAATAGTCTAGTTTTAACATAATGACTTCAATACTCAAGCATGTCAACAAGCAACCATGTCTTTCAAAATATCAACACTAAAGAAAGTTATCCCTAGACCATCATGCTCAATCATTGATCCATTCATGAAACACACTCAAATATTAGCTATGCCCAATGCTCAAGTACGATCATAGTGCCCCCTAGTTGGTGCTTATAAGAGAAGATGGAGACTCAAAGCAAAAATAAAATTTGCATAAAGTAAATAGATAGGCCCTTCGCAGAGGGAAGTAGGGATTTGTAGAGGAGCCAGAGCTCAATGTTTAAATTGAGAGAGAAAAATATTTTGAGTGGCATGCTTTTCCTGTCAACGAAAACGACGAAGTAGCTCACAATACTTTCCATGCTAGATATATTATAGGCGGTTCCCAAACAGAATGGTAAAATTTTTACTCCCCCTCCACCAATCAATCACACTCCACGGTGAGCCAAATCCACGGGTACCGTCCATACCAACAACATTCCTGGGGGAGTTTTGTTTCATTATAATTTGATTTGATTTTTTTGAGCATGGGACTGGGCATCCCGAATACCAGCCACTTTCTCGTGAATGATAGTGAATCAACACATATTGTGAGAATAACACACCTAGCATGGAAAAATATTGGATACCCCCCACCGTTTCATGAGCGGTACGGGCACACAAAAGAGAAAATTTATTTTGAAGATTTAGAGATGGCACATACAAATTTGCTTGGAACGGCATGGAAATACCGCATATAGGTAGGTATGGTGGACTCATAAGGCAAAACTTGGTTTAAGGATTTTGGGTGCACAAGTAGTATTTCTACTTAGTACAAATGAAGGCTAGCAAACAGATTGGGAAGCAACCAAACCGAGGAACAAAAAGTCTCATAAGTGAGCATTGAGTCATAACTAACACCGAATAATGCACCACAAGTAGGATGTAACTTCATTGCATAAATATTGACTTTTGTGCATGCATAGGGAATCACAAACCTTAACACCAATATTCCTACTAAAGCATAATTACTCACTAACATGACTCACATATTACTATCATCATGTTTCAAAACTATTACAAAGAATCAAGTTAAATTTGTCCAATGATCTTCATGAAAGTTTTTATTATATCCTCCTTGGATATCTATTACTTTGGGACTAGTTTCATATATTACCATTGCTTTTTGGCAAGCTCAAACAAATTTAAGTGAAGCACATGAGCAAATGACAAGCTACTCTCAAAAGATATAAGTGAAGATCAAGGAGTAGTCAAACAATTAAGTAGCTATGTGAGGACTCTCTCTCCCTCAATAAATATATTCAGATCTTAAGTACTTTATTAAACAGCAAGCAAAAGAAAAATATCACTCCAAGAATAGCACGCATCATGTGAACGAATAAAAATTTAGGCTCAACATAGGCTAACCGATAATTGTTGATGAAGAGAGGTGGGATGCGTAGCATCCCCAAGCTTAGATGCTTGAGACTTCTTGAATTATTTACTTGGGGTGCCTTGGGCATCCCCAAGCTTGAGCTTTTGTATCTCGTTCAATCCTCTCATATCATGGTTTCACCTATTGTCAAAAACATCATCCACACAAAACTCGAAAAGAACTCGTGAGATAGGTTAGTGCACATAATAATAAATCAACTCTTTATGTACTGCCAAGACAAGTTGCATAATAATTTTCAAACATTAGGTACTGTATACTATCATTTCCACAATTTATATCTACCAATATATGCTATGGAAACTATAGGATAAGTAGATAACAAAACTATGACAGCAATCTGTCCAAGCAGAACAGTCTGTAGCAATTTATGAAAACAGTGTACTTATGTAACTCAAAAAATTCTGAAAAGTTAGGACATGCTAAATAATTTATATGACAACACTGTGTAAAAATTTCAGAAACTTTCCACGTTGCAGTAAAATATGAAAATTCAAACACTACAGCCAAAGTTTCTGTTTTTACACAGCACTCATCAAAACATGCAATGCAAGCATCCTAAAGGCAATTCTTGGAACTTTTTATTGAAAAACAAGATTATAAATAACACCGAACAGAAAACAACAAAATAAAATGACGCTCCAAGCAAAACTCATATTATGTGATGAATAAAAATATAGCTCTATGTAAAATATACTGATAATGTTGGAGACGAAAGAGGGTATGCTTCCGGGGCATCCCCAAGCTTAGGCGCTTGAGTATTCCTTGTATATTGCCTTGGGGGTGCCTTGGGCATCCCCAAGCTTAGGTTCTTGTCACTCCTTGTTCTCCTCATATCGGTGTCTCACCCAAAACTTGAAAACTTCAATCACACAAAACTTAACGGAACTTCGTGAGATGGGTTAGTATAATAAACAAAGATCATTCACTTAGGTACTGTCAAGACAAGATTCATAATTGTTATCACATAATACCTACTGTATTCTATCATTCCCATAATTTATATCACTGAATATAAGCTATGGGAATACTAAAACAAGCAAACTATGCATGCAAAACAGAATCTGTCAAAAACAGAACAGTCTGTGAAGAACTGTAGTATAGCCATACTTCCCTGTCTCTAAAAATTCTGAAAAATTAGGAAAATCTAGGAAATTTGTATATCAAGACTGTTTAAAAATTTCAGATCAAAATCACGTTCCAGTGAATTTACAAAATTCCTGGACTGAGAGCAAAAGTTTCTGTTTTTGCACAGAATCAAGTCAACTATCATCCACACTATCCCAAAGGCTTTACTTGGCACTTTATTAAAAAAAAGCTATAAAACATGATTAATACAGTAGCTTAATCATGTGAACACACTAAAACAGAAAGTAAAAGTGTTGGGTTATCTCCCAACAAGCGCTTTTCTTTAATGCCTTTTAGCTAGGCATGATGATTTCAATTATGCTCACATAGGAATAATAATTGAAACATGCAAAAGAGCATCATGAATCTCATGACAAGCACATTTAAGTCTAACCCACTTCCTATGCATAGGTATTTTGTGAGCAAACAATTTATGGGAACAAGAATCAACTAGCATAGGAAGGCAAAACAAGCATAACTTCAAAACTTTCAACACATAGAGAGGAAACTTGATATTATTGAAATATGTAGGAGCATAAGATCCTCTCTCATAATAATTTTCAGTAGAATCATTAATGAATTTCACAATATAACCAGCACATAAAGCATTCTTTTCATGATGTACAAGCATAGAAATTTCACTACTCTCCACACAAGAAAATTTCTTCTCATGACTAATAGTGGGAGTACCATATGAAGCTCGAATACTAAAAATTGTTTCCACATTAAAAGAGTAATGTTCAGTAAAATCATATTCAAAAATATGACAATAATTATCACTACTCTTTATAGCATAAGTATCATCACAATAATCATCAAAAGCAGCAACTTTGTTCTCATTATAGTCAATTGAAACCTCTTCCGAAATAGTGGAATCATTAATAAATAAAGTCGTGACCTCTCCAAATCCACTTTTATCATTATAATGAGATTCAACACCCTCCAAGATAGTGGGATAATTATTATTTAAAGTTGACACTCTTCCAAACCCACTTTCATAAATATTGCAATCATCATAAATAGGGAGTATGCTATCATCATAATAGTTTTGCTCATCAAAACTTGGGGGACTAAAAGCATCATCTTCATTAAACATAGCATCCCCAAGCTTGGGACAAACATTAATTGCAGCAAATAAATTCTCAAACATGTCATTCTCATCAAACATAGCATCCCCAAGCTTGTGGCTTTGCATAACATAAGCATAATCACTCTCATCATTAATAGTATGAATAGCACCAATCGTATAACAATTGTTATCACAATTTTCTAAGTTGGTGCCAAAAAGATTTTCAAGATTATAAGGGGTGTCATTATTTGGGAGAGATACCTCTTTACCTTTACTTTTCCTTCTTTTCTTCTTCTTCACCACATGCTGTGTGGGTTTATTTAATTCCTCCAAGATTCTTTTTGAAGAGATTGGTTGAATATGAAGCTCCTCCTCGTTACCTGATTCATCATAAGAAAAAATAGGAGGATCTTGGGGAACCTCTTCCCCTTCATTAGTATTCTCTTCATCTTCTGTTTGTTTCCTTGTCTTTAAGTAATTGGCAATATAAGGATTCTCAATGCAATTTACCACGCAATACATATAGATTTCATTTAGATCAAAATCAATCACTTTCATGAGAGCCCATGCTGGAACATTCTTAGTTTCACGTTTCATTTCTTCATACCCCAAAAATAAACTAAGTTCATTATGATGATCAAGGGTAATGAGGTTATCACAATTTTTGGACACAATTCGATCATGAAATAATTCAAATTGGAAATTATAATGACCACGTTCATTGCAAAGTTCACAAGGACGGCGAGAAATATGAAGTCTTTCCGCACTAACATATAGCCTCTCTTGCAACCATTTAGTTTCTAAAAACTTATGCCTCTTACAAAATCTATCTTCCCTTTTAGGCATGTCTACACAAACTCTATGCACTCCACAAAAATTGACATGCTTATAAGAAATCTTTTTATCATGACTAGTGCAATCATCATTAGTACTATGGATATTCAAAGAATTCATACTAACAACATTCCAATCATGCTCATCACTCAAAGATTTAGTGCCAAACATTTTAATAACTTCTTCTTCTAACACTTGAGCACAATTTTCCTTTCCATCATTTTCACGAAAGACATTAAAAAAGATGAAGCATATGAGGCAACCTCACTTCCATTTTTTTGTAGTTTTCTCTTATAAAACCAAACTAGTGATAAAAAAAGAAACTAAAAGATTCAATTGCAAGATCTAAAGATATACCTTCAAGCACTCACCTCCCCGGCAACGGCGCCAGAAAAGAGCTTGATGTCTACTACGCAACCTTCTTCTTGTAGACGTTTACCTAGCCTCCAAGTGCAGAGGTTTGTAGGACAGTAGCAAATTACCCTCAAGTGGATGACCTAAGGTTTATCAATCCGTGGGAGGCGTAGGATGAAGATGGTCTCTCTCAAACAACCCTGCAACCAAATAACAAAGAGTCTCTTGTGTCCCCAACACACCCAATACAATGGTAGATTGTATAGGTGCACTAGTTCGGCGAAGAGATGGTGATACAAGTGCAATATGGATGGTAGATATAGGTTTTTGTAATCTGAAAATATAAAAACAGCAAGGTAGCAAGTAACAAAAGTGAGCAAAAACGGTATTGCAATGCTTGAAAACAAGGCCTAGGGTTCATACTTTCACTAGTGCAAGTTCTCTCAACAATACTAACATAGTTGAATCATATATAAATCCCTCACGTGCGACAAAGAGTTCACTCCAAAGTCACAAATAGCGGAGAACAAACGAAGAAATTATTGTAGGGTACGAAACCACCTCAAAGTTATCCTTTCCGATCAATCATATGAGCTATTCCTATAAGTGTCACAAACAGCCCTAGAGTTCGTACTAAAATAACACCTTAAGATACATATCTACCAAAACCCTAATGTCACCTAGATACTCCAATGTCACCACAAGTACCCATGGGCTTGATCATACGATATGCATCACATAATTTCAGATTCATCATGTTCAATCCAACACAAAGAACTTCAAAGAGTGCCCCAAAGTTTCTACCGGAAAGTCAAGACGAAAATGTGTGCCAACCCCTATGCATAGATTACCAAGGTCACGGAACCCGCAAGTTGGTCACAATAACATGCATCAAGTAACTCAATAGAACATCCCATTGTCACCATGGATATCCCATCGCAAGACATACATCAAGTGCTCTCAAATCCTTAAAGACTCAATCCGATAAGTAACTTCAAAGGGAAAACTCAATTCATCACAAGAAGATAGAGAGGGGAAACTCCATATGATTCATCTATATCAATAAAGCTCGCGGTACATCAAGATCGTGCCATCTCAAGAACACGAGAGAGAGGGATCAAACACATAGCTACTGGTACATACCCTCAGCCCCGAGGGTGAACTACTCCCTCCTCGTCATGGAGAGCGTCGGGATGATGAAGATGGCCTCCGGTGATGGTTTCCCCCTCCGGCAGGGTGCCGGAACGGGCTCCCGATTGGTTTTTCATGGCTCTGGAGGCTTGCGGCGGCGGAACTCCCGATCTAGGTTTATTTTCGGAGGTTTCTATATTTATAGGAATTTATGGCGGTGGAAACAAGTCCGGATGGGCCACGAGGAGGTCACAAGCCAGGGGGGCGCGCCCCTGTGGCTTGTGCCTGCCTCGTGGGTCTTCTGGCCCAACTCCGATGCTCCGTGGGTCTCTTCTGGTCCATAAAAAATCACCGTAAATTTTTATTCCGTTTGTACTCCGTTTGATATTCCTTTTCTGTAAAACTCAAAAACAAGGAAAAACAGAAACTGGCACTGGGCTCTAGGTTAATAGGTTAGTCCCAAAAATAATATAAAGTTGTAGTAAAATGGTAATATAACAGCATGGAACAAGCAAAAATTATAGATACATTGGAGACGTATCAAGCTTGCATACCTTTTAGCATCCTTAGGACCGACAAAAACTTCTGGTTGTATCACATATAACCTTTCCTCACGAAAACCGTTAAGGAAACTCTGTTTTGACATCCATCTGCCAGATTTCATAATCAAAAAATGTAGCAACTCCTAACATAATTCCAACAGACTTTAGCATCGCTACGGGTGAGAAAGTCTCATCATAGTCAACTCCTTGAACTTGTCTGAAACCTCTTCGCGACAAGTCGAGCTTTATAAATGGTGAAATTACCATCAGCGTGTGTCTTCTTCTTAAAGGTCCATTTGTACTTAACGGCCTGCCATTCATCGGGCAAGTCTACCAAAGTCCATACTTGGTTTTCATACATGGATCCTATCTCGGATTTCATGGCTCCTAGCCATTTGTTGGAATCCGGGCCCACCATCGCTTCTTCATAGTTCGTAGGCTCATCGTTGTCTAACAACATGATTTCCAAGACAGGATCACCGCACCACTCAGGGGCAGCACGTATCCTTGTCAACCTACGAGGTTCGGTAGTAACTTGATCCGAAGTTTCATGATCATCATCATTAGCTTCCTCTTCATTTGGCGTAGGCACCGTAGAAACATCTTTCTGCGTCGTGCTACCATCCTACTGAAGTGACAATTCAATAACCTCATCAAGTTCTACTTTCCTCTCACTCAATTCTTTCAAGAGAAACTCTTTCTCGAGAACGGACCCGTTTTTAGCAACAAATACTTTGCCCTCGAATCTGAGATAGAAGGTATACCCAACTGTTTCCTTAGGGTATCCTATGAAGATGCGTTTGTCCGCTTTGGTTTCCATCTTATCAGGTTGAAGACTTTTCACATAAGTGTCGCAGCCCCAAACTTTAAGAAATGACAGCTTAGGTTTCTGCCAAACCATAATTCATACAGTGTCATCTCAACGGATATAGATGGTGCCCTATTAAAGTGAATGTAGTTGTCTCAAATGCATAACCCCAAAATGATAGTGGCAAATCAGTTAGAGACATCATAGTATGCACCATATCCAATAGAGCATGACTATGACGTTCGGACACACCATCACACTATGGTGCTCCAGGCGGCGTGAGTTGTGAAACAATTTCCACATTGTCTTAAGTTGCATACCAAACTCGTAACTCTGATATTCACCTCCACGATCATATCGTAGACATTTTATCTTCTTGTCACGATGATCTTCAACTTCACTCTGAAATTGCTTGAACTTTTCAAACGTTTCAGACTTGTATTTCATTAAGTAAATATACCTATATCTACTCAAATCATCAGTGAAGGTAAGAAAACAACGATATCCACCGCACGCTTCAACACTCATTGGACCGCATACATCAACATGTATCATTTCCAATAAGTCACTTGCCCGCTCCATCATACTAGAAAACGGGGTCTTAGTCATCTTGCCCATGAGGCATGGTCCGCATGTCCCAACCGATTCGAAATCGAGTGAGTCCAAAGATCCATCAGCATGGAGTTTCATCATGCGCTTTAGACCAATATGACCTTAGCGGCAGTGCCACATGTATGTGGTACTATCATTATTAACTTTGCATCTTTTGGCATCAATATTATGAACATGTGTATTACTACGATCGAGATTCAACAAACCATTCACATTGGGTGCATGACCATTGAAGGTATTATTCATGTAAACAGAATAACCACTATTCTCTGACTTAAATGAATAATCGTATTGCAATAAACATGATCTAATAATGTTCATGCTCAACGCAAACACCAAATAACATTTATTTAGGTTCAACACTAATCCCGAAGGTAGAGGGAGCGTGCGATGGTGATCACATCAACCTTGTAAACACTTCCAACACACATCGTCACCTCGCCCTTAGCTAGTCTCCGTTTATTCCGTAGCTTTTATTTTGAGTTACTAACATTAGCAACTAAACCAATATCTAATACCCAGCTGCTACTACGAGTACTAGTAAGGTACACATCAATAACATGTATATCAAATAAACTTTTGTTGACGTTGCCAGCCTTCTTATCTACCAAGTATCTAGGGCAGTTCCGCTTCAGTGACCGTTCCCCTTATAATAGAAGCACTTAGTCTCGGGGTTGGGTTCAACCTTGGGTTTCTTCACTAGAGCGGCAACTGGCTTGCCATTCATGAAGTTTCCCTTCTTGCCCTTGCCCTTCTTAAAACTAGTGGTTTTACTAACCATCAACACTTGGTGCTCCTTCTTGATTTCTACCTTCTTCGCGGTGTCAAATATCGCGAATAGCTCAGGTCTCATCTTTTACATCCCTGGCATGTTTATAGTTCATCACGAAGCTCTAGTAGCTTTGTGGCAGTGACTTGGAGAACTATATCAATCACTATCTTATTTGGAAGATCAACTCCCACTCGATTCAAGCGATTGTAGCACCCAGACAATCTGAGCACATGCTCACCGATTGAGCTATTCTCCTTCATCTTGTAGGCAAAGAATCTTGTTGGAGGTCTCATAACTCTCAACATGGGCACGAGCCTGAAATCCAATTTCAGCTCTTGGAACATCACGTATGCTCCGTGACGTTCAAAACGTATTTGGAGCCTGAATTCTAAGCCGTAATGCATGACACACTGAACTATCAAGTAGTCATCAGAATGTGCCTGTCAGATGTTCACAACATCCACGGTCGCCGCTTGAGGGGGTGGCACACCGAGCAGTGCATTAAGGACATAAGCCTTCTATGTAGCAACTGAGGACAATCCTCTGATCACGGACCTAGTCCGCATAATTGCTACCATCATCTTTCAACTCTATTTTCTCTAGGAATGTATCAAAAACACAGGGGAGCTACAGCGCGAGCTATGGATCTTGTGACACCCTGATTTTGGCAACTTTTTCTTTTCAAAAATATTTGGATTTTATTTGCAAATTAGTTGATTTTCAAAACCTTTTCAGTTGAGTTGACCTATGTCTTGCTAAATTTTTCTTCAAGCATCCCAAAACCTTTATCATCTTGATTTAACCCTCCATGCCTCTCTTGGATAATTTTTCACTATTTTATCTTTTCTCTAAAATCATTTTCTTAATTTGGGAATTTAGGTCATCACTATGGGTTGTGAAGCAACCTATAGTTAGGTTGGTCAAATAATTCCCAAACTTTTTCCCCATCTTCTCATCATCATAGGATTCCATATTCTGCAAAAATATTTTCTTGCCCAATGGGAAATTTTGGCCAGAATCATTATTTTGTTTCTGACCAGAATTTGTCCATTGTGAAGCAACCCTATTGTTTCTATTCCAGAAAATTCCCAGTAAATTCCTCAAGCTCCTAGGCATTCTATCTTGCCTCAATCTTCAAAAATATCATCTTGGCTAGTACAACTTTTGAGCAGAAAGGCTCTGGTAAGTTTCTGCATTTCTGAAACCTCTGTGAAGGAAGTGCTAGCTAGAGATGCCTAATTGCCCTAAAAAATTTATGGCATCTGCTATGCACCAAATGACCTCTCTCCACCAGGTTTTATCATTTGCAGAGCAACCAGTTGAGTGCCACAAGCTCATTTGTGTTCTGACCAGAATGATAGTTTCCAAAGGAACCCCATCCATTTCTTTCTCAAATCCTCTCAAAATTTGCCAGACCATAGTCCTTCCAACCTAGAAGACCCCAGACAACTCACTTGGCTTGTAGCACAACTCATTTTTCTTCCAGATCCTCCCCATGTTTCTGACCAGAAAATGTAGTTGATGCTACCCTTCAGCTCAGTGGGTTTCAGGCCAAACCAGTGGCACGATGGGACTCCTCGGCCCAGGGTCGATGCACCTGACACGATTTGGCAGGCTGGTTCACGCCATGTGTGCCAATGCACGCGGTGACCACACGGCCAACCCTGCCAAACGCGCGCTCTGAGCACCGCCAGGCTCGGGTCTCGTCGGAGGCCGACGACCGCGTAGCTGTGCGTTGTCCGCTCATGCCGACGACCTCTCCCTCGTCCACGTGGCCACTCCAGGGTCTTCTCCCTCCTCCCAGAGCCTTCCCCCTCACCGGAATCGCGCTCGCCGGATACGGCCACTGTGCGCCACGAGCGGCACAGTGGCAGTACGGCAGCCGCGCTGGCTGTCTTCTTCCTATCGAGCCGTCGCCTCCCGCATTAACTCCCTGCTCTCCTCCATCACTTCAGCTTGCTCCGCGACGGCCAGCTCATCCCCAGCTCCGGTAGCTTCTCCCCGCGGCGCTATCCAGATCAGACACCGCCGCCCCGCCTATAAATAGCCATGGCCAGCCCTCCTGAGCTCGCCACCACCCCTAGCCAGCATCCAATCGAGCCCTAGAAGCGAGCCAACGCCGAGAGGCCCTCTGGCCTCGAGCTTTGCCCGGTGACCCGCCGCCACCCGAAGCTGCTTCCGCCGGAGAGGAGGAAGACGACCTCGTCAGGCCGCCTCTGGAGACGCTGCGGGTACGTACAGGACCGCCCCCGTGTGCTCTTTCCATTCCCGTAGTCGCCGAACCCCATCGCCCCCTCCATCATCGGCGACCATCGCCGGAAAGCCGCCCTCTCTCTGCTCTCTCTCCCTCCTTCCGTTTTAAATAGAGCCGACCCCACCCGTCAGTGGGTCAGCCGCGCCCGAAGTGGTACGCTAGTGGAGGCGTACTCAGGCTTTACGCCTTCGACGTGGCCGGCTCTGGTTTTTCTGGAATTCCAGTTTTATTTAATTTAAAACAGATTTTTGACCCAACTTTGACCATTAATAACTTTTCATCTACAACTCCAATTCAGTTGATTCTTTTTGCATTATGTTTGTATTGAACCCCTTTATTTTCTGACCAACTTTGGTATTTTTTCCAATATTCACAGAATTTCGGTTTTAGAAAAATGTGTTATGTGACATTTTCTTTTACTGTTTTAAAATACTTTCAGAAGGGAATTCTTGTGGTTTTGAAGATCAGGAGTTTGTGGACAACTCAACAGAGCAAGGCAAGCCATGATACCCATTTCATGCATGCATTTCCATAGCATTGCATTTTTTATATGCATTAGGTTAATTTAATTGATATAGTTAATTCATGGTAATAATTACATACTCAAGAATTGTGTTGAACCACTATTGTTGTCAAATGAACTTAGTGGTTGATCTTGAGTCACCTGTCCGGGCATACTCGTGCAACCACATTTGCCGGCATGGGATGGCCCTGACCGGGCCCGACTGCGTGACCTTTCACCGGTACCTCCAAAGAGGAAGGGTTATGCACGCGCACTACCCTGATCAGGTAGGCGGTGATAATCCTGTGAGCCCAGTTGATAGTAGAGTTTGTGCCGGCGTCCCCGTTTGGGACAGTAGGCCCCGTTTGGGTCTACATAGTTTGGGCAACGACGGTGGCAGGTGTCATGAGGACACAGGGGCCACCCAAGGCTGACCTCCGGGGGAGGAAGAGTGCCGGTGGTACGATGAAAGAGTCACGGGTCAGGCAGGTTTTGTTGAAGCAACGTTGGTCCACCCGAGTGGGATCACGAGGCCAGGTGCTTCATGGTGTGGGTAAAGTGCGCAACCTCTGCAGAGTGTCAAATCTATTCGAATAGCCGCGTCCATGGTAATGGACAGCCCGTCCAGACCTCAGTAGATGGTCAAC
This sequence comes from Elymus sibiricus, assembly GCA_039707655.1. NCBI lineage: Eukaryota > Viridiplantae > Streptophyta > Magnoliopsida > Poales > Poaceae > Elymus > Elymus sibiricus. Next base: position 20,733,630 of record CM077675.1, read on the forward strand.
CGTAATAGCGATGTTAATGATGGAAGAACTCGTCTTGTGTTCGGAAGTACTCACTGGGTATGAGTATTCCGAGGGTTGTGAGACAACCCGGAGAAGAGTAAGTTGATGATCAGTACAGTAAGTAAATTACCTTGATGATAACATGTTGATTGCTATGCTATTGTTTGCTGCATTACTTGGTTGTCGTGAGCTTGTGAGTACATTCAAAGTACTCACCTGGCGTATCATGCCAGATGCAGGAGAATCCGAGGACGGAGGTCCTGAAGGTGCTGGCTATGCTAACTAGGATGTGTCCACAGCAGTGTCCCTGTGGATGGAGTTGCGCTATGTTCCGCTATGCAGTAGAAGTACTTAGTATTCCGAGGCCCTGCTATGTGACATAAATAATGTAGATACTATCATAGCACCAAGGGTGCCTTTGGCCTCATCACTGTTGTAAGATATGCGCTTGTACCCGACTCCTATCAATAAAGTTCAGTTCTGTTCTGTGCCAAGTTGTTGTGTGTTTCCAGAAGACATGATCTCTGGGTTGGAAACACTGGTAATCCGGTTCTCTGAGCCGGGGTGCCACAGATCTACAACATAATTTTGCAAAGACAACTTTAGACTATGTTCATGATAATGCGTTCAATTAATTATATTACTAAAGAACTCCCACTCAAATTGACATCACTCCTGTCATCCGAGTGTTACATGATCCAAATTCACCAACCCAAGTCTGATCATCACGTGAGATGAGGTGGTATCAATGGTGAACATCTCCATGTTGATCATATCTACTATATAACTCATGTTCGACCTTTTGGTCTCTTGTGTTCCGAGGCCATGTCTGTACATGCTAGGCTCGTCAAGTTTAAGCCAAGTGTTCTGCATGTGCAACACTGGCTTGCACCCGTTGTATGTGAACATAGAGTCTATCACACCCGATCATCACGTGGTGCTTCGAAACGACGAACTTTCGCAACGGTGCACACTCGGGGGGAACACAATTTTATCTTGAAATTTTAGTGAGGGATCACCTTATAATGCTACCGTCGTCCTAAGAAAAATAAGATGCATAAAAAGGATTAACATCACATGCAAATCATAAGTGACATGATATGGCCATGAACTTGTGCTTTTGATCTCCATCTCCAAAGCACCTGCATGATCTCCATCATCATCGGCATGACACCATGATCTCCATCATCTTGATCTCCATCAACGTGTCGCCATGAGGTTGTTGCGCCCACTATTGCTTCTACAACTTTTGCTAACTCATAGCGATGAAGTAAAGAAAATGACACAAATTAATTAAAGACAACCCTATGGCTCCTGCCGGTTGCCTGATAACCCACAAGTATAGGGGATCGCAACAGTTTTCGAGGGTAGAGTATTCAACCCAAATTTATAGATTCGACACAAGGGGAGCCAAAGAATATTTGAGAGTATTAGCAGCTGAGTTGTCAATTCAACCACACCTGGAGATTATATATCTGCAGCAAGGTGATCAGTAGCATAGTAATATGATAGTTTGATAGCAGTGGTAACAGTAGTAGCAGCAGTAGCAGTGACAATAGCAATTTAGTAGCAAGTGTAACAGTAGCAGCGGAAGTAGTAACTTAGCAAGAACAATATGTGAAAAACTCGTAGGCACTGGATCGGTGTATTTGTTGGATGATATTCATCATGTATCAGTCATAACCTAGGGCGACACAAAACTAGCTCCAGTTCGTCAATGTAATGTAGGCATGCATTCCGTAAATAGTCATACGTGCTTATGGAAAAGAACTTGCATGACATCTTTTGTCCTACCCTCCCGTGGCAGCGGGGTCCATAAGGAAACTAAGGGATATTAAGGCGTCCTTTTAATAGAGAACCGGAACAAAGCATTAACACATAGTGAGTACATGAACTCCTCAAACTACGGTCATCACCGTGAAGTATCCCAAATATTATCACTATGGGGTTGACGGATCATAACACGTAATAGGTGCATATGACTAAGCAAGATCGGATCAAGAACATAGATATAATGATGATAACATAAACGGTTCAGATCTGAAATCATGGCACTCAGGCCCTAGTGACAAGCATTAAGCATGGCAAAGTCATAGCAACATCAATCTTAGAACATAGTGGATACTAGGGATCAAGCCCTAACAAAACTAACTCGATTACATGATGAATCTCATCCAACTCCTCACCGACCAGCAAGCCTACGAAGCGATTACTCACTCCCGGTGGGGAGCATCATGGATTTGGCGATGGAGAAGGGTTGATGATGACGAAGATCGAAGAATACCATCTTCGGTGCCCAAAACGGACTCCAGATCTTTCCTTCCGATGAAGAACAGGAGGTGGCGGCGGCTCCGTCTCGCGAAACGCGATGAAACTTTCTCCCCAATTTTTTCTGGAAAATTAGGATTTTATAGCGCTGGAATTAGGGTCTGGCGCGCCCTGGTGGGGTGTGGGCACCCTGGGCCTCCTCTCTGGTGGCTTCTGGCTCCAATATTCCCCATATTTTCTGAAATAATTCTCCAAAAAGTTTCGTTCCATTCCGAGAACTTTTATTTCTGCACAAAAACAACACCAAGGTAGTTCTGCTGAAAACAGCGTCAGTCCGGGTTAGTTTCATTCAAATCATGCAAATTAGAGTCCAAAACAAGAGCAAAAGTGTTAGGAAAAGTAGATACGTTGGAGACGTATCATTGCCGTACTCATTGACATGAAAGTCGATATAAACTATTATAAAACATGATCATCTCATACATCACATATATCACATCATGTCTTTGGCCATATCATATCACAACATATCCTGCAAAAACAAGTTAGACTTCCTCTAATTTGTTGTTGCATGTTTTACGTGGATGCTATGGGTATCTAGCAAGAACGATTCTTACCTACACGAAACCACAACGGTGATATACGAATTTCTATTCAACCTTCTACAAGGACCGCCTTTGTCGAATCCGATTCAAGTAAGGTGGGAGAGACAGACAGCCGCCAGCCATCTTATGCAACAAAGTCACATGTCAATCGATGGAACCGGTCTCTCGTACGTGGACGAGTAAGGTTGGTCTGAGCCGCTTCATCCCACAATACTGCCGAATCAAGAAAAGACCAAGGAAGGAAGGAATCTGAATATCAACGCCCACAAACTCCTTTGTGTTCTACTCGTGATGTCATCTACGCATAGACCTAGCTCATGATGCCACTTTTGGGGAAGGTTGCATGGGAAACAAAAAAAATCCTACGCTTCACCAAGATCAATCCAGGAGATGAACATCTACGAGAGGAGAGATCGGATCCACATACCCTTGTAGATCACTAAGCGAAAGCGTTAAGAAACGCGGTTGATGTAGTCGAACGTCTTCGTGATCCAAATCGCAAGCCGTCCCGTGCTCCAATCATGATCTAGTGCCGAACAGACGGCACCTCCACGTTCAACACACGTACAGCTTGATGACGTCCTCGCCTTCTTGATCCAGCAAGAGGGGCGAAGTAGTAGATGAGTTCCGGCAGCACGACGGCGTGGTGACGGTGGTGGTGAAGAACAATCCCCGCAGGGCTTCGCCAAGCACAACGGAAACTATGACGAAGGATGAACTAGAGGGGTCGGGGTTGCCGGCACACGGCTTGGGGAAATCTTGATGTGTTCCGGGTGCTAGCCCTACCCATCTATTTATATGTTGAGCCCTGGGGTCGTTTCTTGGAGAAAGAGCCTCCTCAAAGTCGGTTTGGCACGCAAGGCAAGAGTCCTCCTCGGACTCAAGGACCAGACGCCAGGGTCCTCGACATCTGGACCCCCTGGCCTTCGCAGAACTCCTTTTGCACCTTCCTAAAGCCTCGTGAGCTGTACCCCTTGGCCCAAATAAAGTGTTCTCGTACCCGAACATTTTGGGAAACATCCGAAACCCCTTTCGGTGAATTCCGGAACCCTTCCGGAGACCAAACACTATTATCCCATATATCAATCTTTACCTCCGGACTATTCTGAAGCTCCTCATCATATCCGTGATATCATCCGAAACTCCGAACAACCTTGGATCACCAACATAATAACTCAACTATACTTATATCGTCACCAAACATTAAGTGTGTTGACCCTGCGGGTTCAAAAACTATGCAGACATGACCGAGACACCTCTACGGTCAATAACCAATAGCGGGACCTGGATGCCATTATTGGTTCCTACATATTCTACGAAGATATTTATCGGTTGAACCTCTATGTTAAGGATTCAGTTAATCCCGTATGCAGTTCCCTTTGTTCATCGGTATGTTACTTGCCCGAGATTCGATCGTCGGTATCTCCATACCTAGTTCAATCTTGTTACCAGCAAGTCTCTTTACTCGTTCCGTAATACAAGATCCCGTGGCTAAATCTTTAGTCACTTTGCTCGCAAGCTCATTATGATGTTGTATTACCGAGTGGGCCCAGAGATACCGCTCCGTCATACGGAGTGACAAATCCCAGTCTTGATCCATGCCAACCCAACAGACACCCTCGGAGATACCTGTAGAGCACCTTTATAGTCACCTAGTTACGTTGTGACGTTTGATACACACAAGGCATTCCTCCGGTGTCAGGGAGTTGCACGACCTCATGGTCATAGGAATAGATACATTGACATGCAGAAAACTATAGCAATAAAACTGACACGGTCATATGCTACGTTCATAGTTTGGGTCTTGTCCATCACATCATTCTCCTAATGATGTGATCCCGTTATAAAATGACAACTCATGTCTATGGTCAGGAAACCTCGACCATCTTTGATCAACGAGCTAGTCTATTAGAGGCTTACTAGGGACAAAGTGTTGTCTATGTACCCACACATGTATTTGAGTTTCCAATCAATACAATTACAACATGGATAATAAACGATTATCATGAAAAGGAAATATAATAATAACCATTTTATTATTGCCTCTTGGGCATATTTCTAATAGTTGGTATGGACGGTACCCGTGGATTCGGCTAGCCGTGGAGTGTGCTTGTTGGTGGAGGGGGAGTAAACCTTTACTTTTACTGCTTGGGAACCGCCGCTAATGTGTTTAACATGGAAGATATTGATAACTCTTGGTCGTAACATTGACAGGAAGGGTGCACCCCCCAAAATTATATTTATCTCCGTTTTAAACAATGATCTGTGGCACATATGCAAATCCCTGTTTCCATCTACGAAGGGATAATCTATTTACTTTCATGTTATTTACTTTTCATGTTTAGTCAACTTCTTATTCCAACCTACTTCTATTACTTGGCAAGCATCATGTGGTGGGGAAAGATCTAGGCACATATGGCCAGTCAAATATATTTGATCATGACTTATTATTGTTGAAAATTATCTCTATGATAAATGAGTTGGGAGGCGAAACATTAAGCCCCTATCTTTCTTTGTGTTCAATGGATGCCATTTGTTCTAAAAATATACTTTGTGTACTAGCAATCATAGAAGACTTTATGATGATTGAGTATGTGGAGCTCTTACTTAGACTTTGTTGAGAATAAGTTGAATTGCAATTGTTTTGTGACTAAGAACATAGGTTGTTAAGTTTCAAGAGAATTCATTGTTTGAACCATAACATGTGAACTGGTTGCTACTTTATCATGATAAGTTTTATGAGAAACAGTTGATTTTATGATGCTAGGAAAAGTGGTTGAAATTACCATTGATCAAACTTATGCACTATGCTAGCATTCACACTTCATAAATTATTTCTTTTATCATTTACCTACTCGAGGATGAGTAGGAATTAAGCTTGGGGATGCTGATACGACTCCAACGTATCGATAATTTATGAAGTATTCATGCCATATTCACCTACGTTTACAATACTTTTATATGGTTTTGATGCACTTTGCATGACTTATTTAGAATTAACCCGGACTGACGCTGTTTTCAGAAGAACTACCATGGTGTTGTTTTTTGTGCAGAAATCAAAGTTCTCCAAATGCAACGAAACTTTTTGATGATTTTTTTGGAATAAAAGAGGCACTGGAAGCTTCGTTGGAGGGCCAGAAGAGCCACGAGGTGGGTACAACCCACCAGGGCGCGCTAGAGGGCCCAGGCGTGCCCTGGTGTCTTGTGCGCTCCTTGTGGCCCATCTTCGCATGTAACCGACGCTCAAAAATCCTATAAATACAGAAACCATCAGAAATAACCCTAGATCAGAAGTTCCGCCGCCACAAAGCCTTTGTATCGACGAAAAACCGATATCGAGAGAAAATGGTACCCTGCCGAAGAGGGGAAACCATCTCCGGTGGCCATCTTCATCATCCCGGCAGAAGCCATGATGAGGAGGGAGTAGTCCTCCTCGGGGCCAAGGGTTTGTACCAGTACCTTGTGTTTAATCTCTCTCCCTCGTGTTCTTGAGATGGCACGATCTTGATGTATCACGGGCTTTTTTAATATAGTTGGATCATATGGTGTTCTCCCCTCTCTATCTTGTTGTGATGAATTGAGTTTTCCCTTTGAGGTCTCGTTATGTTGGATTGAATATTTTGGTTTGAGAACACTTGATGTATGTCTTGCATGTGGATACCCGTAGTGACATGGGGGTATTCAAGTGATGCACTTGATATATGTCTTGGTACTCAACTTGCGGATTCCGGTGACCTTGGGAATCTATGCATAGGGGTTGATTGCACGTTTTCATACCATGTTCTCCGAAAGAAATCTTTGGGCACTCTTTGAGCTTTTTTGTGTTGGATTGAGTATTATGAATCTGAAATTGTCTGATGCGTATCGTATAATTAACTCATGGATACTTGTGGTGACATTGGAGTATCTAGGTGACATTAGAGTTGGTTGATGCGTATCGTATGGTGTTATTTTAGTACGAACTCTTGGATAGATCAATCGGAAAGGATATCTTTAAGGTGGTTTCGTACCCTACAAACAATTTCTTCTTATGTTCTCTGCTAGATAAGAACTTTGGAGTGATTCTTCGTTGCACGTTGGGGGATGGTTATGTGATCCAATTATATTAGCATTGTTGAGAGATTGCACTAGTGAAAGTACGGACCCTAGGCCTTATTTCCAAGCATTTATATACCGTTTTGCTCGCTGTTTTACACTTGCTACCTTTCTGTTTTTATATTTTCTGATTACAAAAACCTATATCTATTGTCCATATTGCATTTGTATCACCATCTCTTCGGCGAACTAGTGCACCTATCCAATTTGCCATTGTATTTGGTGTGTTGGGGACACAAGAGACTTTCTATTATTTGGTTGCAGGGTTGTTGGAGAGAGACCATCTTCATCCTACACCTCCCACGGATTGATAAACCTTAGGTCATCCACTTAAGGGAAATTTGCTACTGTCCTACAAAACTCTGCGCTTGGAGGGCCAACACGATCTACAAGAACAACTTGTGTAGTAGACATGAGGCGCTCCTCCCCATGACGCTGTCACAATACCGCACCCCGGCCGCCCGGAAGCCGGCACATGCCGTCAGCTCCCCCTGCGTGCCTGTGCTATTATGTTGGCATACGTTACATCACGTGTCTACTCTCTCATTATATAAGAGGCCTAGGGGTACAGGTGTCCTAATAGGACACGACTCCTACCTTGTTTACACAGAGTCCAATTCTGAGTCCAACTGTAACCTAACTTGTACAAATATTCGACACGGTTCTAACAAACTCCACCTTGACGAATATTCTCCGCCATCTTGGATTCATGCATACGTCAAACCTCCATGTACATTGCACTTGAAATACGCCATGAGCATAGCTGCTACTCACAGACCCCATGTGACTCCACCTGCAACTGTAGTCCCTTCTCGTCTTCTTCACAGTCAACACTCGAGCAAAATTAAGTTCCTCATTACTCTACTTTGTGCTCTCAACTTCCGGAGTATCCGTTCAATGCCATCACGCACCGATCACAGTTTGTGTGAAAATGAATAACTCACATATTGGACGCCACATATACGAGTTACCTGAACTCAACATCCTTGCTCTTTCTTGAGCGTCTCTATGAAACTTGAAGGAATATCACTGTTGCCATGTGTCACCCTGAATCAAATTCGCAGTTGTCTCATCCTTTGCCCGAATAGTATCTAACATGTCCCATAGCAATAGCACTCCGCCTCCTGCTGTACTTGTCATCCGCACTTTTCCATGTGCAATGAACATCACAGAATATACGCCCATGTACTCTCTCCGTTTTTTGATAATTTCAGACTTTTCGTCACTTTCTCAGATTCCCCATGGTCAACTCCCGTCCATCAACTAGCACCAGTAGACCTAGTCACCAACTTGAATCTGGTACTTATCAACACCGCTTAAGCACCCTCTGCACACTTTGTCTGACCACATGTCTGACCACCAGTGCTTTCGTTTGTTGATGTGTCCCGTTCTTACCGTATGCCTCGCAGCTATCACCGCGTCGAGCCTCTGTTGTCCTGGTCGACTCTCTCGGATAGCTAGCCAACTGCTACTTCTCGAGCATGCGTTGGTTTCCGTGAAGAGGAACGGGTGATGCAGCAAAGTAGATAAGTATTTCCCTCAGTTGTTGAGAACCAAGGTATCAATCCAGTAGGAGATACAAGCAAGTCCCCAATAGATGTACCTACACAAAGAATCAAACACTTGCACCCAACGCTATAAAGGGGTTGTCAATCCCTTCACGGTTACTTGCAAGGATGAGATCTGATAGAGATAGATAGAATAGATTGCTTGAAAGGAAAGTAAAACAAAAGTAAAAATAATGCAGCAAGGTATTTTTGGTATTTTTGGTTTTAGATCTGAAAGTATAAGATGGAAAATAGACCCGGGGGCCATAGGTTTCACTAGAGGCTTCTCTCATGATGGCAAGTATTACAGTGGGTGAACAAATTACTGTCCAGCAATTGATAGAAAAGCGAATAATTATGAAGATATCCAAGGCAATGATTATGCATATAGGCATCACGTCCGTGTCAAGTAGACCAAAACGATTCTGCATCTACTACTATTACTCCACACATCGACCGACTCCTGCCTGCATCTAGAGTATTAAGTTCATGAAGAACAGAGTAACGCATTAGGTAAGATGACATGATGTAGAGGGATAAACTCAAGCAATATGATGAAAACCCCATCTTTTTATCCTCGATGGCAACAATACAATACGTGCCTTGCTACCCCTACTTTGTCACTGGGTGAGGACACCGCAAGATTGAACCCAAAACTAAGCACTTCTCCCATTGCAAGAATTACCAATCTAGTTGGCCAAACCAAACCAATAACTCGAAGAGACTTGCAAAGATATGAAATCATGCATATAAGAATTCAGAAAAGACTCAAATAATATTCATAGATAATCTGAACATAAACCCACAATTCATCGGATCTCGACACACACACCGCAAAAGAGTATTACATCGGATAGATCTCCATGAAGATCATGAAGAACATGGTATTGAAGAGAAAAGAGAGAGAAGAAGCCATCTAGCTACTAGCTATGGACCCGAAGGTCTGTGGTGAACTACTCATGCATCATCGGAGGGCCAATGGAGTTGATGTAGATGCCCTCCGTGATCGAATCCCCCTCCGGCAGATTACCGGAAAAGGCTCCAAGATTGGATCTCACGGGAACTGAGGCTCCTGGCGGCGGAAAAGTGTTTTCATGGATCTCTCTAGTATCTAGGGAATATTTGTGAATTTATAGGCTGAGAAATAGGGTTGGGGGAGCTGTCGTGGGCCTACAAGCCAGGGGGGCGCGCCCTACCCCCCTTGGCGCGCCCCTGCGGCTTGTGGCCACACGGCGGCTCTCCTGACTTCATCTCCAAGTCTTCTGGGTTGCTTCTGGTCCAAGAAAAATTATTCCGAAGATTTTATTCCGTTTGGACTCCGTTTAATATTCCTTATCTGCAATACTCAAAAACAAGGAAAAAACAGAAACTGTCACTAGGCTCTAGATTAATAGGTTAGTCCCAAAAATAATATAAAATAGCATATTAATGCATATAAAACATCCAAAACAGATAATATAATAGCATGGAACAATCAAAAATTATAGATACGTTGGAGACGTATCAAGCATCCCCAAGCTTAATTCCTGCTCGTCCTCGAGTAGGTAAATGATGAAAACAGAATTTTTGATGTGGAATGCTACCTAACATATTTATCCATGTAATATTCTTTATTGTGGCATGAATATTCAGATCCGTAAGATTCAAGACAATAGTCTAATATTGACATAAAAACAGTAATACTTCGAGCACACCAACAAGGTAATCGTGTCCTTTCGAAATAACATGGCCTTAGAAAGTTATCCCTACAAAATCATATGGTCTGGCTATGCTCCATCTTCCCCACACAAAGTATCTAAGTCATGCACAACCCCGATGAACAAGTCAAGCAATTGTTTCACACTTTTGGTGTTCTCAAACCTTTTCAACTCTCACGCAATACATGAGCGTGAGCCATGGATATAGCACTATAGGTGGAATAGAATATGGTGGAGGTTGCAAGGAAAAAGGAGAAGATAGTCTCACATCAACTAGGCGTATCAACGGGCTATGGAGATGCCCATCGATAGATATCAATGCGAGTGAGTAGGGATTGCCATGCAACAAATGCACTTAGAGCTATAAGTGTATGAAAGCTCAAAAAGAAAACTAAGTGGTCGTGCAAGATGAAATTCCACTAGTTATATGAAAGTGACAAAATTGGAGACTCTCTATCATGAAGATCATGGTGCTACTTTGAAACACAAGTGTGGAAAAAGATAGTAGCAATTGTCCCTTCTCTCTTTCTCTCATTCATTTTATTTCTTTTTTTTGGTGGGCATCTTTGGCCTCTTTTATTTTATTTGGGCTTCGCAGGCCTCTTTTATTTTTTTGTAAAGTCCGGATACTCATCCCAACTTGTGAGGGAGTCATGGATTCCATCATCCTTTTCTCACACGGGACAATGCTCTATTAATGAAAATCATCACACTTTTATTTACTTACAACTCGATACCTAGAACAAAATATGACTCTATATGCAAGATGAAAGTGATGGCGCATGTCATAAAAACGGAACGGTGGAAGTTGCATGGCAATATATCTCAGAATGGCTATGGAAATGCCATAGTAGGTAGATATGGTGGCTGTTTTGAGGAAAATATATGGTGGCTGTTTTGAGTAAGGTGGGTTTGATGTACCGGGGAAAGTTGCGCGGTACTAGAGAGGCTAGCAAGGGTGGAAGGGTGAGAGTGCGTATAATCCATGCATGGACTCAACATTAGTCATAAAGAACTCACATACTTATTGCAAAAGTCTATTAGTTATCAAACAAAGCATTAGACGCATGCTCCTAGGGGAGAGGTTGGTAGGAGTTAACCATCGCGCGCTCCCGACCCTCACACAAAGGTTGACAATCATTAAACAAATCATGCTCCGACTTCGTTACATAACGGTTCACCATACGTGCATGCTACGGGAATCACAAACTTCAACGCAAGTATCTCTCCAATTCACAACTACTCACTAGCATGACTCTCATATTACCATCTCTATTATCTCAAAACTATATGCAAGGAATCAAACTTCTCATAGTATTCAATGCACTTAATATGAAAGTTTTTATTATATCCCTCTTGGATGCCCATTATATTGGGACCAAATTCATAACCTAAACAAATTACCATGCTGTTTTAAGAAACTCTCAAAATAATATAAGTGAGGTACGAGAGTTCAATAATTTCTATAAAATATAACACCACCATGCTCTAAAAAGATATAAGTGAAGCACTAGAGCAACATTGCCTAGCTCAAAAGATATAAGTGAAGCACATAGAGTATTCTAATAAATTCACGATTCAGCATGTCCCTCTCAAAAGGAATGTGTGCAGCAAGGATGATTGTGGCAAACTAAAAAACAAAGACTCATATCATACAAGACGCTCCAAGCAAAACACATATCATGTGGTGAATAAAAATATAGCCTCAAGTAAATTTACCGATGGATTGAAGACGAAAGAGGGATGCCTTCCGGGGCATCCCCAAGCTTAGGCTTTTTGGTATCCTTGAATATGGCTTGGGGTGCCTTGGGCATCCCCAAGCTTAGGCTCTTGCCACTCCTTATTCCATAGTCCATCAAATCTTCACCCAAAACTTGAAAACTTCACAACACAAAACTCAACAGAAAACTCATGAGATCCGTTAGTATAAGAAAAATAAATCACCACTTTAGGTACTGTTGTGAACTCATTATTTATTTATATTTGTGTAATACCTACTGTATTCTAACTTCTCCATGGTTCATACACCCCGATACAACCCATAGATACATCAAAATAAGCAAACAACACAAAGAAAACAGAATCTGTCAAAAACAGAACGGTCTGTAGCAATCTGTAGACTTCGAATACTTCTTTAACTCTAAAAATTATGAAAAATTAGGAAAATCATGGAAATTTGTATATCAATCTTGTGTAAAAATTCAGATCAAAAGCACGTTCCGGTGAATTTATAAAAATTCTGGACTGAGTGCAAAAGTTTCTGTTTTTTAACAGAATGAACCAAAAATACCGTAGACCATCCCAAAGGTCTTACTTGGCTCAAACACTACTTTAAACAAGAAAACACAATTATTACAGAAGTAATAATGTGCAAAACACACCAAAACAGAAACAAAAAACAGAAAGCAAAAATAAAATTGGGTTGCCTCCCAACAAGCGCTATTGTTTAATGCCCCTAGCTAGGCAAAACGCAATAGATCTAGGTTTTTTCATAATAGTAAGGGAGATCGTCCATGCTCATCTCAGACTCCCTTCTTTCAGCAGCAAGCTTTCTTTGTGGCAAACAAAAATAATCAAAAGGGCTAAATTTAATAGGATATGGATCCTTGAGATCTAGTGCGGGAGGGATAGGTTCCTCCCTTGGCCCCATATATTGTATAATCAATTCATCGTTGTAAGCTTTCCTTTGGTGGAAAGTCATAAGCCTATCTCTTAGTATGAACTCTAATCCATTATTTTGTATAGCAAAATTATCATTGAGTTCAGAAATCTTATCAATCAAAACCTCGATAGGGACCCTCTTCCTCAAATTTTCATTATAAGCAACGTAATCCGGGGATTGCAATCTCATTATTTCTTCTTGATTAAAAAGGATCTCCTCAATAGGGGGACATCCACCATTAATTTTATAATGAGCAAAGATTTCACTAGCCTCTTTCATGATGAACCTAAATTCGTGGGCTAGAAATATAGGGGCGGCACGCTTAACGGAAGCAATCTGAATATTAGAGAACTCAAGAAAAATCCTTTGTATGCAAGGATGCATATGAACAAATTGCCTCTCAAGTTCAATTATTAATAGTGTTATGGCGTCCGCAATACTATTAGTTTTATTAAGGATAGACCCTCCTAAGGTGGGTAGCGTACCAGCACAAGTAAAGAAATCTTGAATAACACCTTTTCCAATAATATTACCGCTACCTATGCGAATTTTTTTGTATGCATGATAGTAGGTGCTTCATGAGAGTCATTTTTAGCAAGATTGTCAAGATTCCCCTCAAGACTATTACTATCCTTTTCAATGGAAGCCTCCCCAGATTCAGACATAGTGGCAACGAAAGGATCTAGCACACGAGCAAGCAAAACTCAAACGAAAAGACGAACGGAAGAAGGGCGAATAAGAAGGCAATTTTTTTTGGAAAATCGTTTTAGAAGTGGGGGAGAGGAAAACGAGAGGCAAATGGCAAATAATGTAAATGCAAGAGATGAGTTTGTGATGGGTACTTGGTAGGCTTGATGTAGATCTCCCCGTTAACAGAGCCAGAAATCCTTCTTGCTACTTCTCGAGCATGCGTTGGTTTCCGTGAAGAGGAACGGGTGATGCAGCAAAGTAGATAAGTATTTCCCTCAGTTTTTGAGAACCAAGGTATCAATCCAGTAGGAGATACAAGCAAGTCCCCAATAGATGTACCTACACAAAGAATCAAACACTTGCACCCAACGCTATAAAGGGGTTGTCAATCCCTTCACGGTTACTTGCAAGGATGAGATCTGATAGAGATAGATAGAATAGATTGCTTGAAAGGAAAGTAAAACAAAAGTAAAAATAATGCAGCAAGGTATTTTTGGTATTTTTGGTTTTAGATCTGAAAGTATAAGATGGAAAATAGACCCGGGGGCCATAGGTTTCACTAGAGGCTTCTCTCATGATGGCAAGTATTACGGTGGGTGACAAATTACTGTCGAGCAATTGATAGAAAAGCGAATAATTATGAAGATATCCAAGGCAATGATTATGCATATAGGCATCACGTCCGTGTCAAGTAGACCGAAACGATTCTGCATCTACTACTATTACTCCACACATCGACCGACTCTTGCCTGCATCTAGAGTATTAAGTTCATGAAGAACAGAGTAACGCATTAGGTAAGATGACATGATGTAGAGGGATAAACTCAAGCAATATGATGAAAACCCCATCTTTTTATCCTCGATGGCAACAATACAATATGTGCCTCGATACCCCTACTTTGTCACTGGGTGAGGACACCGCAAGATTGAACCCAAAACTAAGCACTTCTCCCATTGCAAGAATTACCAATCTAGTTGGCCAAACCAAACCAATAACTCGAAGAGACTTGCAAAGATATGAAATCATGCATATAAGAATTCAGAAAAGACTCAAATAATATTCATAGATAATCTGAACATAAACCCACAATTCATCGGATCTCGACAAACACACCGCAAAAGAGTATTACATCGGATAGATCTCCATGAAGATCATGAAGAACATGGTATTGAAGAGCAAAGAGAGAGAAGAAGCCATCTAGCTACTAGCTATGGACCCGAAGATCTGTGGTGAACTACTCACGCATCATCGGAGGGGCAATGGAGTTGATGTGGATGCCCTCCGTGATCGAATCCCCCTCCGGCAGATTACCGGAAAAGGCTCCAAGATTGGATCTCACGGGAACCGAGGCTCCTGGCGGCGGAAAAGTGTTTTCGTGGCTCTCTCTGGTATCCAGGGAATATTTGTGAATTTATAGGCTGAGAAATAGGGTTGGGGGAGCTGCCGTGGGCCCACAAGCCAGGGGGGCGCGCCCTACCCCCCCTGGGCGCGCCCCTGTGGCTTGTGGCCACACGGCGACTCTCCTGACTTCATCTCCAAGTCTTCTGGGTTGCTTCTGGTCCAAGAAAAATTATTCCGAAGATTTTATTCCATTTGGACTCCGTTTAATATTCCTTATATGCAATACTCAAAAACAAGGAAAAAACAGAAACTGGCACTAGGCTCTAGATTAATAGGTTAGTCCCAAAAATAATATAAAATAGCATATTAATGCATATAAAACATCCAAAACAGATAATATAATAGCATGGAACAATCAAAAATTATAGATACGTTGGAGACGTATCACCCACACAGACTCAACTCCCACGACAGAGAACCACTGATCATCACCGACCGATGCCGAGTATAACGTCTTCATCAGACCACTAGCCCCAGTCCGATCCACGTGTCTCTCTCTATCCCGCTGAAATAGGCTTCGATTCTCCGAATTCTTACGCCGTAGAACCTCCATCAGCACAGTGAAGTCGTCCATCGGATTCCAGCTCCACCTTCAACATGACTCCATGTAACTGCGTTATGCTATCCCGCGCTCTGTTGACTTCAAGCTCTCGTGTGTACACTGCATTGAATAAACCCCACGCCATAGTCTTGTCGAAGCCGCACAAGACCTCGGGCCTACACCGCGTGTTTCCACACCCCAGAAGTCGACCACCATCAGCATCACACTCCTATGTTGTCGTCGCTGAAATCACCATCGTCTTCTGCTTTGACCGACAACCCTGTCGATCCATCAGATAGTCCAATCCGACCCAGTCGAAATTATCCGACTGCAACCATGGTCCACCCTGCGTCGTGACCTCTGGCACATCTCCGTGCATTGCTTAACACCCTGTGTATGCATAATACTACCACGATACACCCCAGACTCATTGAGCCTTATATGCACATCGCGAACCTGCCGACCTCATGGTAAAACCATGTGCGCACTTAGCAACAAATTCAAAAAAATGGCCGTCGGGTAGCTTTCCTGGACGCACCAACTTATGTCCACAACTCCCAATGACATTTCTGTTTTCACCATGTTACTACTCAAGCCACATACGTACCAGAAGCAAATCTTTTTCTACCAAACAAATCTCTCAAACATGAATCTTCGGCTCAACACGACACGTCATCCAATAACTCTTGCACATCTTGCGTGCATGCCCCAAGAACCAGCCCCGCCTCGGCCTGCAGCACATGCTTTTCCCTCGCCAAAAACAATGCTAACCAGCACCGATCTGCTCCAGCCGCAACCTTGCTTGCAGTTCTGCACACGCCTGATGTCTACTACACAACTTTATTCTTATAGACTTTGTTGAGCCTGCAAGCGAAGAGTTTTGTAGGACAGTACCAATTTTCCCTCAAGTGGATGACCTAAGGTTTATCAATCCGTGGGACGTGTAGGATGAAGGTGGTCTCTCTCAAGCAACCCTGCAATCAAATACAATAAATCTCTTGTGTCCCCAACACATCCAATACAATGGCAAATTGCATAGGTGCACTAGTTCGGCGAAGAGACGGTAATACAAGTGCAATATGGATGGTAGATATAGGTTTTTGTAATCTGTAATTATAAAAACAGAAAGGTAATAAATAGTAAACAGTGAGCGAAACATTATATAAATGCTTGGACATGAGGCCTAGGGTTCATACTTTCACTGGTTCAATCTCTCAACAATGCTAACATAATAGGATCAGATGATCATCCCACAACGTGCAACAAAGAATCACTCCAAAGTTCCTATCTAGCAGAGAACATAAGATGAAATTATTGTAGGTAGTAGAACCACCTCAAAGTTACCCTTTCCGATCAATCTATTGGGATATTCCTATAGGTGTCACAAACAGCCCTAGAGTTCGTACTCAAATAACACCTATGATACATATCAATCAACCCTAATGTCACCTAGATACTCCAATGTCACCACAAGTATCTGTGGGGTTAACTATTCGACATGCATCAAACAATTTCAGATTCATCATATTTAATCCAACACAAAGAACTTCAAAGTGTACCCCAAGATTTCTACCGGAAAATAGTAGTATGAAAACGTGCAATCAACCCTTATGCATAGATCCCAAGTTCACCAGAATCCGCAAGTTGATGCCATAACAAATATCAAGTGAATCAATAGAATACCCCATTGTCACTACAGGTATCCGCATGCAAGACATACATCAAGTGTTCTCAAACCCAAAGTATTCAATCCGACACAACGAGATCTCAAAGGGAAATATTCAATTCATCACAACAAGATAGCAAGGGAAGAACACCATATGATCCAACTATATTAACCACAAGCCTGTGATACATCAAGATCGTGACATCTCAAGAACACGAGAGAGAGAGAGAGAGAGAGAGAGAGATTAAATACATAGCTACTGGTACATACCCTCAGCCCCGAGGTTGAACTACTCCCTCCTCATCATGGCCTCCGCCGGGACGATGAAGATGGCCACCGGTGATGATTTCCCCTCTCCGACAGGGTATTGGAAAGGCTCTAGACGGGTATTTCTTCGATAAAGAGAGTTGCGGTGGCGGAGCGAAAGTTCTTGGTTAACTTTCATTGGTTTTGGTATTTTTAGAATTTTTAGCGTTGAAATCGCGTCAACCGGATCCACATGGGACCCACAAGCCAACAAGGTGCGGTGAGGGGCTGGGCCGCGCCCTGTTGCCTTGTGGCTCAATGTAAGCCCTCATGTGGTTGTTCTTCGCTCCATAATTTATTATTTTCTCCATCAAAATTATAAAAAAGTGTCGGGCGATTCCGAGAACTTTCATTTTCTGCACACAAACAACACCACGGTAATTTTGCTGAAAACAACGTCAGTCCGGGTTAGATCTAAATAAATCATATAAAGTGCATCAAGACCATATAAAAGTATTGTAAACATAGGCAAATATGGCATGAATACTTCCTAAATTATCGATACGTTAGAGACGTATCATCGCCCGTGCGCCGCGTGAAGAGAGTAAAGCGAGAGAGAGCAAATGATGGAATGGTCATCTCATTGATTAAAGATTCGGGTATATATACCTGATGACCCACAAGTATAAGGGATCAATCGTAGTCCTTTTGATAAGTAAGAGTGTCGAACCCAACGAGGAGTAGAAGGAAATGATAAGCGGTTTTTAGCAAGGTAATTTCTGCAAGCACTGAAATTGTAAGTAGCAAGTAGTTTTATATCAAGATAATTTGTAACGAGCAAATAATGGTAACGGTAAACAAGTTGCAGCAAGGTAGCCCAATCCTTTTATGGCAAAGGACAGGCCAAGACGATCTCTTATGATAAGCAAAGTGTTCTTGAGGGTACACGGGAATTTCATCTAGTCACTTTCATCATGTTGGTTTGATTCATGTTCGCTACTTTGATAATTTGATATGTGGGTGGACCGGTGCTAAGGTGCTGTTCTTACTTGAACTAACAACCTACTTATGATGAACCCCCTCGCAAGCATCCGTAACTACGAGAAAAGTATTAAGACAAAGTCTAACCATAGCATTAAACATGTGGAGCCAAATCAGCCCATTACGAAGTAGCGCATAAACTAGGTTTAAGCTTCTGTCACTCTAGCAACCCATCATATAATAACTACTCCACAATGCATTCCTTTAGTACCAAAGATGGTGAAGTGTCATGTAGTCGACGTTCACATGACACCACTAAGGGAATCACTACATACATATCATCAAAATATCGAACACATATCAAATTCACATGATTACTTGCAACATGAGTTCTCCCGTGACCTCAAGAACAAAGGTAACTACTCACAAATAATACTCATGCTCAAGATAAGTGAGGTATTAACTAGCATAATAGATCTGAACATATAATCTTCCACCAAATAAACCATATAGCAATCAACTACGCAAGGTAATCAACAATACTAGTCACCCACAAGTACCAATCTAAGGTTCCGGTACAATGATTGAACACAAGAGATGAACTAGGGTTTGAGAGGAGACGGTGTTGTTGAAGATGTTGATGAAGATTGGCCTCCCCAAGATGAGAGGGTTGTTGGTGATGACGATGGCTTCGATTTCCCACTCCGGGAGGGAAGTTCCCCCGGCGGAATCGCTCCGCCGGAGGGCAAAAGTGCTCCTGCCCAAGTTCCACCTCGAGACGGCGGCGCTTCGTCCCGAAAGTCCTCCTCTGATTTTTTTTAGGTTAAATGGGATTTATACCAGAAGATGGGCTCCAGAAGTGAGCACGTCCCACCTGGGCACGCATGAGGGTGCTGGCACGCCCTGGTGTCTCGTGCTCACCAGGGTGGCCCCCTCCGGTAGTTCTTTGCTCCATAATTCATTAAATATTCCAAAAAAAAATCCCCGTAAAATTTCAGCTCCATTGGGGATGTGCAGAATAGCTCTGACATGGTTTTTCAGGTCCCGATTTCCAGCTGCCAGTATTCTCCCTCTTTGTGTAAACCTTGCAAATTATGAGAGAAAAGGCATTAGAATTACTCCCCAAAGCATTATTATTCATAAAAACATTATAAATAATAGTAGGAAATCATGATGCAAAATGGACGTATCAACTCCCCCAAGCTTAGACCTCGCTTGTCCTCAAGCGAAAGCCGATAACGAAGAACATGTCCACATGGTTTGAGAGAGAGGTGTCGATAAAAAGAAAATACGGACATAGTAGCATCATGCTTATTAACATAACAGCAACAAACTTTAACATATAACTTTTATTTCATAACAACATCATATTACTTCTTATGAGCAAGTAACAATTCATCACAACGTGGAAGTATAAAGCATAAACCTTATTGGAAACAAACAAACTATGTTTTCAGTCAACTTTGCAACTACAATTCATCATATTTTTCGGAAGGGTCTCGTGCCGGAGCCTTTTGGCAAGTCCACATACTCAACCATCGTTTAATCTTCTATGATTGCTAACACTCACAGCATACCCATGAGCAAAAAGTTTCAACCAGACACATAGGAAGATAGGGGATTATAGTTTCACCTCGCAACGTATTCACCTCAAGGATGGTGTCAACAATAATAACTCATGCTCACCCATATCCAACTGGGTATATATGCCTAGATCTTTCCCCACCACATGGTGCTTGCAAAAATAAAAGGTAAAAAGGAATACTTTGACTCCTGCATAAAAGTAAATACATAAAAGTAAAAGATAGGCCCTTCGTAGAGGGAATCAGAGGTTGTCATGCGCTTTTTAGTTTGTATGCCAAATCCCTTAGCGCAAGAGAATGTCACGTTATATTGCCTCTTGTGATAGCAACCTTTATTATGCAGTCCGTCGCTTTTATTACTTTGCCATCACAAGTTCGTGCAACGCTCAAATTTCTCTTACACTAATTGATCAAACACATTTAGAAGCATTTTTTATTGCCTTAGTGCACCGATGACAACTTACTTGAAGGATCTTATTCAATCCATAGGTACGTATGGTGGACTCTCAAACATGAGTTTGGGTTTTGGGTTTTTGGATGCACAAGTAGTATCTCTACTTAGTGCGGAATTTTTGGCTAGAAAAGATATTGAGCAAGCACCACATGTTGAAGGATCTATGACAATATAACTTCTATGTGGATATGAACAAACATAAATCATTAGGTTGTCTTCCTTGTCCAACGTCAACAATTTTGGCATATAATATTTAATGGAGGCTCACAATCATAAAAGATGTCCAAGATAGTATATTTGCATGCGAATCTTCTCTTCCCTTATTAGTTCTTTCATGAATTGCATCATTGACCAATGTTATGTTTGTCAATCTCCAATAAATTTTACTACTTATACTTTTCTTTATGTGATGTCATTACTCGCCATAAGATTAGCATATGATATTTTTCATTTATTCTTCTTTTTATTTTGATTGCAGCAAGAAAATAAAGAAGCAAAAGCTAAAAGTAATTTTATTATATAACTTCCACTCGATTACATAGATAGATAGATCACGAAACTAGCACTCGAAAATAGATCATACTAAACTTTTATTCAACTAAACCACGAAGAAAGCTAAGGATCGAAATAAAAAGCAAAGGTAAAAGGTGATGGTGATATGATACCAGGGCACCTCCCCCAAGCTTGGCTCAAGCCAAGGGGAGTGCCCATACCAGTGTACTCAAGTCTCCTTTGGTGGTGAAGATGATGGATGTGGTGGTGAAGAGGATGAGGCATCCTTCTTATTCAACTTATACTTGAGCATAAAAATTTCCTCCCTTAGATCTTCATTTTCTAACTCAAGCTTTAATATCTTCTTGCATAATGCCTCCTTGCTTTCCTGCAGAAAATGAGACGGGATAAATTGAACCTTGGGTTTGTATTTTTCAGGGAGGCTTGACTTCTTGAATTCCACATGCATATCTGTAGGCTGAGGTAGTGGTTCATCCTCTTCCTCAGAGCTATATATCATCTGGACTGTCATCCTTCATCTCTTCCAGGTCGGTATCTTCCTCTTCTTCCTCCGAAGTCCACAAGTAGGGGTAAATTTCCCCAAAGATCTTTGTATCAGCAACGTAGTTGGACACATAGCTCTCTCCCTCCGAATCTTGAGACGACATATTTTTAGATCTGTCAGGAAAATAGCACGAAAAAAAACATAGGATTTTCTCGCGATGCATTGGTCAAAACGTCCGGGAGTATATATAGAGAATTCTTATTCTTGGAAATCAAGCAAACGGAAGGGAAACAGAGTCAGGAAGGTTCCCGAGGTGGGCGCATCCTACCAGGGCGCACCAGGGAGGGCAGGCGCGCCCTGATCTCCTGCTCTCCTCGGTTGCCTTCCGGTTTATTTTTTACATTCAATTTTTTTTAAATATTCCAAAACTGATAAAAAATATTTTTGCAGATTTTTCGGAGTCCGTTTACTTACCGTATCATGTACCTCTTCTTTTTCACGATTCTGGAGTGTTCCGGAAGGTTTCTCTTATGTGTTCCTCCGGTGTCATGGTTTGGATAACATTGCTTTCAACATTAATATGCGTACTTGAGATATAATGTTTAATTCTCTGTCCATTGACCACCTTCGGATTAGTACCTTCGGCATTATTAATTTTGATGGCTCCAGAACGATAAACTTCTTCAATAACATAGGGTCCTTCCCATTTAGAGAGAAGTTTTCCTGCAAAAAATCTGAAACGAGAGTTGTACAAAAGGACATATTCTCCAACTTTGAATTCTCGTTTTTGGATTCTTTTGTCATGCCATCTTTTCACTTTTTCGTTGAATAACTTGGCATTTTCATAAGCTTGGGTTCTCCATTCATCTTATGAGCTAATATCAAATAACCTCTTTTCACCGGCAAGTTTGAAATCATAGTTGAGTTCTTTAATTGCCCAAAATGCTTTATGTTCTAGCTCTAAAGGCAAATGACAAGCTTTCCCATATACCATCTTGTATGGAGACATACCCATAGGATTTTTATAAGCTGTTCTATAAGCCCAAAGTGCATCATCTAATTTCTTAGACCAATTCTTTCGGGACCTATTGACAGTTTTTTGTAATATCAATTTTATTTCTCTATTGCTAAGTTCAACTTGACCACTAGATTGAGGATGATAGGGTGATGCAATTCTATGGTTAACATCATATTTAGCAAGCATTTTACGGAAAGCACCATGGATAGAGTGTGAACCACCATCAGTCATTAGGTATCTAGGGACTCCAAACCTCGGGAAAATAACTTCTTTAAGCATTTTAATTGAAGTGTTATGATCAGCACTACTGGCTGGAATAGATTCTACCCACTTAGTGACATAATCAACAGCAACCAAAATATGAGTATACCCATTAGAGGAAGGAAAAGGTCCCATATAATCAAAACCCCAAACATCAAATGGTTCAACAACAAGTGAATAATTCATAGGCATTTCCTGACGCTTATCGATATTACCAATTCTCTGACATTCATCACAACACAAGACAAACTTACGGGCATCCTTGAAGAGAGTAGGCCAATAAAAACTAGATTGCAATACCTTGTGAGTAGTTCTATCTGCAGCATGATGTCCTCCATAAGCTTCGGAATGACATTTCCGTAGGATTTGTTTCTGTTCATGCTCAGGCACATAACGTTTAATAATACCATCTACTCCTTCTTTATAAATATGTGGGTCATACCAAAAGTAGTGTCTTAAATCATAGAATTTTTTTTCTTTTGTTGGTATGTGAAACTAGGTCGTATATATTTAGCAACAATATAATTAGCATAATCAGCATACCAAGGAGTGTTTTGAGAGACATTTATTGCAGCTAATTGTTCATCAGGGAAGCTATCATCAATAGTTAGTGGGTCATCAAGCATATTTTCTAACCTAGACAAGTTATCAGCTACGGGGTTCTCAGCTCCTTTCCTATCAGTGATATGTAAATCAAATTCTTGCAACAAGAGAACCCACCTAATGAGTCTAGGCTTAGCATCTTTCTTTTCCATAAGATATCTTATAGCAGCATGATCAGTGTGAACAATTACTTTGGAATCAACAATGTAAGATCTGAATTTATCACAAGCAAACACAACTGCTAAAAATTCTTTTTCAGTAGTAGCATAGTTTCTTTGGACACTGTCTAGAGTTTTGCTAGCATAATGGATAACATTTAATTTCTTATCGACTCTTTGTCCTAGAACAGCACCAACAGCATAATCACTAGCATCACACATAGTTTCAAAAGGCAAGTTCCATTCAGGTGGTTGAACTATAGGTGCAGTGGTTAAGGCTTTCTTTAGTGTTTCAAAGACTTCTATGCAATCATCATCAAAAACAAAGGGAATATCCTTTTGTAAAAGATTAGTAAGAGGCCTAGAAATTTTAGAGAAGTCTTTGATAAACCTTCTATAGAAACCAGCGTGGCCAAGGAAACTTTGAATACCTTTGATATCCTTAGGACATGGCATTTTCTCAATTGCATCAACTTTAGCTTGATCCACCTCAATACCTCATTCAGAAATTTTATGTCCCAAGACAATACCTTCATTAACCATAAAGTGGCACTTCTCCCAATTCAAGACGAGATTAGTTTGTTCACATCTCTACAAAACTCGATCAAGGTTGCTTAAGCAATCATCAAAAGAAGTTCCGTAAACGGAAAAATCATCCATGAAAACCTCAACAATCTTTTCACAAAAATCAGAGAATATAGCAGTCATACATCTTTGAAAGGTAGCAGATGCATTACATAAACCAAAAGGCATACGTCTATAAGCATAAGTTCCAAAAGGACAAGTAACGGTGGTTTTCTCTTGATCAGGTTGTGACACAGGTATTTGAGAGAAACCAGAATATCCATCCAGGAAGCAGAAGTGTGTGTGCCTAGATAATCTTTCTAAAATTTGATCAATAAAAGGCAGAGGGTAATGATCTTTCCTAGTAGCTTTATTTAGTTTTCTAAAATCAATTACCATCCTATAGCCAGTAACAATTTTCTATGGGATAAGCTCATTTTTATCATTAGGAACAACAGTAATACCTCATTTCTTAGGGACACAATGAATGTGCCTTACCCATCTACTATCCTCTATGGGATAGATTATACCTGCTTCCAGAAGCTTTAATATTTCAGTTCTTACCACTTCTTTCATCTTGGGATTCAATCGTCGTTGATGATCAACAACGGGTTTAGCATCAGGTTCCATATTGATCGTGTGCTGACATAGAGTGGGACTAATGCCCTTAAGATCATCAAGAGTATATCCAATAGCGGCCCGGTGCATCCTCAGGATTTTTAGTAATCTTTCTTCTTCATGTTCTGAAAGGTTAGTAGTAATAATAACAAGATATATCTTTTTCTCATCGAGATAAGCATACTTCAAAGTGTCAGGCAATTCTTCTAATTCGAACACAGGATCACCTTTAGGTGGAGGAGGACCTCCTAGAGTTTCAATAGGCAAATTGTGTTTTAGGAGTGGTCGTTGTTCAAAGAAAATCTGATCTATTTCATTTCTTTCAGGTAGATGCATATCATTTTCATGGTCTAGCAAATATTGTTCTAAAGGATCGGTAGGTGGAACAGCAATAGAAGCAAGACCAATTATTTCATCCTTACTAGGTAATTCTTTATCACGAGGTTGCCTACTAAACTTAGAAAAATTAAAATCATGAGACACATCACCAAACTTAACACTGACAAATTCTTTTTGACAATATATCTTAGCATTAACAGTGTTCAAGAAATGTCTACCAAAGATAATGGGACAAAAGTTATCTTGTGGGGAACCAGGAACTAGAAAATCAGTAGGGTATTTTATTTTCCCACACAAGACTTCTACATCTCTAACAATCCCAAGTGGTGTGATGTTGTCTCTATTAGCAAGTTTAATAGTCACATCGATGTCTTCTATCTCAGCAGGTGCTATGTCATTCATAATTTCTTGGTATAAAGTAAAAGGAATAGCACTCACGCTACCACCCAAATCACATAAGCCATTATAACAATGATCTCCTAGTTTAACTGAGACAACAGGCAAGCCAACTACAAGTCTACGGTTATCCTTTTTATCTGGTTTGGCAATTCTAGCAGCTTCATCACAAAAGTAAATGACATGCCCATCGACATTTTCCAGCAAGAGATCTTTAACCATAGCAATGCTAGGTTCCACTTTAATTTGTTCAGAGGGCTGAGGAGCTCTAATATTACTCTTGCGGACCACAGTTGACACCTTAGCATGTTCCTTAATCCTAACAAGGAAAGGTGGTTTTTCTATGTAAGCAGTAGGCACAACTGGGTCAACATTGTAAATGATAGTTTCTTCTCTAGCTTTTACCGGTTCTTTAATTCCTTCTTTAAAAGGGGGGTGATATCTAAACCACTTCTCTTTGGGGAGATCAATGTCACAGAAAGAGGCTACTATCTCAGAGTCAAGTCCATATTTAGTGCTAAACTTATGAAAAGCATCGGTGTTCATAAAAGATTTAACACAAGAAAACTCAAGCTTAATACCTGACTCATTACCTTCGTCGAGTTCCCAATCTTCAGAGTTGCGTTTAATTCTTTCCAAGAGATCCCACTTGAATTCAATAGTCTTCTTTATAAAAGAACCAGCGCAAGAAGTATCGAGCATGGTTTGATCATTATGAGAAAGCCGAGCATAAATTTTTTGAATAATAAGTTCCCTCGAGAGTTCATGATTGGGGCATGAATATAACATTGATTTAAGCCTCCCCCAATCTAAAGCGATGCTTTCTCCTTCACGAGGCCAAAAATTATATATGAAATTCCGATCACGATGAACTAGATGCATAGGATAAAACTTTTGGTGGAACTCCAATTGTAATCGATTCTAGTTCCATGATCCAGTATCATCACATAGCCTATACCATGTCAATGCTCTTCCCTTCAAAGATAAAGGGAAAATCTTCTTCTTAACTTCATCTCCGGATAGACCTGCAAGCTTAAATAATCCACAAATTTCATCCACACGTATTAGGTGCATATCAGGATGTTCAGTTCTATCTCCTGCATAAGGATTAGCTAGCAGTTGTTCTAACATACCCGAAGGAATCTCATAACCAATATTTTCAGTAGGTGCTGTAGGTTGAGGGGTAACTAATTGTGGTTCCGGTCGAGGTGAAGATACCCCAAACAAACCCCTCAAATGATTGCTTTCCGTAGTAACAAGTGACAGTAAATTTCAGCACGTAGTATAAATTTTTCCTTACCGATTTCCACTTACCAAGAGCGCTTCACTCCCCGGCAACGGCGCTAGAAAAGAGTCTTGATGACCCACAAGTATAGGGGATCAATCATAGTGCTTTCGATAAGGAAGAGTGTCAAACCCAACGAGGAGCAGAAGGAAATGATAAGCGGTTTTCAGCAAGGTAATTTCTGCAAGCACTGAAATTGTAAGTAGCAAGTAGTTTGATAGCAAGATAATTTGTAATGAGCAAGTAACGGTAACGGTAATCAAGGTACATCAAGGTAGCCCAATCCTTTTATGGCAAGACGATATCTTATGATAAGCAAAGTGTTCCTGAGGGTACACGGGAATTTCATCTAGTCACTTTCATCGTGTTGGTTTGATTCGTGTTCGCTACTTTGATAATTTGATATGTGGGTGGACCGGTGCTAAGGTGTTGTTCTTACTTGAACTAACAACCTTCTTATGCTAAGTAGTGCATAAACTAGGGTTTAAGCTTCTGTCACTCTAGCAACCCATCATATAATAACTACTCCACAATGCTTTCCCTTAGGCCCAAAGATGGTGAAGTGTCATGTAGTCGACGTTCACATGACACCACTAAGGGAATCACAACATACATATCATCAAAATATCGAACACATATCAAATTCACATGATTACTTGCAACATGACTTCTCCTGTGACCTCAAGAACAAAGGTAACTACTCACAAATAACACTCATGCTCAAGATCAGAGAGGTATTGAATAGCATAATATATATGAACATATAATCTTCCACCAAATAAACCATATAGCAATCAACTACGCAAGGTAATCAACACTACTAGTCACCCACAAGTACCAATCTAAGGTTCCGGTACAAAGATTGAACACAAGAGATGAACTAGGGTTTGAGAGGATACGGTGTTGTTGAAGATGTTGATGAAGATTGGCCTCCCCAAGATGAGAGGGTTGTTGGTGATGACGATGGCTTCGATTTCCCCCTCCGGGGGGGGGAGGGGGGAGTTCCCCCGGCGGAATCGCTCTGCCGGAGGGCAAAAGTGCTCCTGCCCAAGTTCTGCCTCAAGACGGCGGCGCTTCATCCCGAAAGTCCTCCTCTGGGTTTTTTTAGGTTAAATGGGATTTTATACCAGAAGATGGGCTCCGGAAGTGGGCCAGGGTGAGCACGTCCCACCAGGGCGCGCCCTGGTGTCTCGTGCTCACCAGGGTGGCCCCCTCCGGTAGTTCTTTGCTCCATAATTCATTAAATATTCCACAAAAATTCCACGTAAAATTTCAACTCCATTGGGGATGTGCAGAATAGGTATCTCTAACATGGTTTTTCAGGTCCCGAATTCCAGCTGCCGGTATTCTCCCTCTTTGTGTAAACATTGCAAATTATGAGAGAAAAGGCATTAGAATTACTCCCCAAAGCATTATTATTCATAAAAACATTATAAATAACAGTAGAAAATCATGATGCAAAATGGACCTATCAATACCCGGTACAAAGGCTTTTTACATGGAGTGGTTGCCAGACTAAGCAACCGACATAAGCAGGGATTATCCCCTAGTTAATTTAATTAATTTATTCCCAACACTCCCCCTAATCAATTCTTGTCTTTGTAATATCTATATCATGTTGATAAAGACTCCTCCTTATATGTGATTGCCTTTGAGAATGATCACCATCTTCATCCTGAGAAATACTCCTCCAAAAACCCTCTGGGAAAAATATGAGGAGAATAGTATTTGATATGTTGTTAAAACTCCTTTAAACCCCATGGGAAAATAAGTAGAAAATGATACAACATATAATGATTATTGTCTCATGATAACTCATATGAGAAAAACCTTTGAAGAAGGACAAAACTCATCGATGAGTTTAGAGAACAATTAATATGTCTCGAGTACTTTATTTTAAAACCACAATAGGGAAAATAGAAATTATGACATATGGTCTTTGGGAAGACATTGCCTCATTAGAAACCATTATTAAAACTTTGAGAGAAAACTCATAAGGGAAAAGAGTGCGATCTGATATGCCATTGAAAAATCCTTTAAAACCCGAAAAATATAAGGAGGAAATCATATGGCATATACGGACACATGTGTTTATATTGTCTCATTAAAAACCTTTCATGAGAAACCATTAGGGAAAAACTCATCAAGGGAAAAAATAGTACAATATATGCAATCTGATGATTGTTAACAGTTTATAATTTGGGAGATTACTCCCCCTGAACTTTGCAAATATGGAGGATGTGTCAGACCCATTCCATTGAAATGATCATGACGTTATGAATAATCTATTGGATTTTTCAATATTTTGTTTGAAAATTAATTCCTCACTTTTCTATAATTCATGAGGATTAGTGATTTTCAAGCAATGTGCTTTATGGTATTGCTCTTCATACAACCTGTAGGTACTGAGTAACACAAGTTGTAGCATCTTGATAAAATCAAGTCATGTAATTCTGATGAATCTCAACCACATGATTTTGAGTGTGGTTAATCATTCTACTCAGCCATGCATATTTTGCAATGCTTTTAGATAAAGTAATCATGTCAGAATGATAAGTGGAAATAGTCGTTAAAGTCTATTTAGATGACTTCCATGAGAAGACTATTCCAGTGAATTCGGTCATTGATATGGCATTGTTGGGATAAAATAAAAAGCCAATATCATTACATCATATCATAGTCATATCTTGTATTTCTTGATGGAATTTTCCAAGATTTATTGTGAGCTTCAGATATAAGATGATATTCCATATATCAAGCATGTACCTTTTGTTGGGGGGTGCACTCTGAACAAACATAGCAAATATGGTGTTAGCCCTGAGATAGTTTGCAATCATATGATTGCTTTGGTATTAGTGAGATAGAACTTCAGGTCTTGATGTCACTTCATCACCACCCCTAGGTAAGAATGGATTTGTACCCTATCAGGACTGTATACATGTCAGTTATTGATATGATATATCCAAATTGAACTTCTCTTATATGTTTTGGATATATGTAGACTGATTTGTATTCTTGAGAGAATGCTCAAGTTGAAAACTTAAGCTAAATTTGGCTGAATCCAAATTTTCCGTCTTGAGATGATTTTATGTATGTTTAGGTCTTGTAGAGACATTCATGACGAAATCATTGATATACACTAAGGTGATGTAAGGCAATCAAATTTGTGATTTCATTATTAAAACACATAAACAATCATCATTATTTGAGTAATCCTTTTGAAGAGGAAACTCATTTGGTCGTTAGTACCATATGATTTCCGACTATTTCGAGCCATAGAATGACTTCTGAAGTTTTACACAAATATGTTGCGATTTATTTTGGATTCAAAATTGAAAGCCCTTGAGGGACTTCGTTATAAATTTCCGAAACGAGTGACCCATATGAGTATGTAGTCAGTGCATCCATTAACTGCATGGATAATATTATTTGTACTGCCAATGAAATTAATTATCGAAACATAAATCCACTCATACCCTGAGGGTATGTTAAATCATAATCTGATGTCGGGTCTCTGCGTGAACCCTTTTGCTACAAACCTCGCTTTCTCACCACCTCACTGACTTTGTCTATGAATGAGAAGTTATTAGTATTCCTTAAGGGAGATACTTATGAATAGTAGGTATTACTTCGGTAAATACCACTCTTTGTTGAGCGAGTCCTATTCTTCATTACTTGCTTCCTTTTTTGTGAACCAATATGAGTGCAAGAGGCACTCTACCATGGATTTTGGTTCAGGGCCCAAAAAGGTTTTAGCAATTTTGAGAAAAAATATATGTTGACAGATGTAGTCTTTATTTTATATGATTCTGGTGGAATCGATGAAATTTGTGGAAATGTATTTATTCCTTTTGACTCCTTGTGATTTCCTACAACAATGGAGTCAAGGTGTTTCGATGTCCCTGCACGAAAACATTTGTGCGCATTATGCCGGGCTTTGGATGATGAGCATCCAATGAGGTGTCTTTCAACTTGATATTGAATTACATTTACTGGTTGAGGATTTGTTATCACTATATTGAATTATTTCCATCTAATATTCCAACGAGCACAAACGGGTAATAAATTCATAATACAAACATTTTTTTGTTATCACTATATTGTATATAATATAAATATAGGAAAATGCGGAGATGTGTCTGGCTTTTTTTTATGCTCTGATGGAACGGTAAAGAACTGGTCAATCTGGTTTGCACGGTGAGTATTGTCCGTTACACGTTTTAAGACATTCGACGTGAAATATTCATGCTAACTACATATATTTCTTGTGAAGGATGGGTATGAGTTGAGGAAGTAATTCTTATTATACTTGCTACAACATCGTGGGAATGAAGATAAAGACAACTTTCCTGATATTGTGCGAGCATTTCTTAAGTTCATCAAGTAGATCTTAATAATTTGTAATAGATTTTGGTTGGATCATCGCTCAAATTGTTACACAGACACGTCCTCAATTTTTCTTTTTGTTATGGATTTACATTGCAAATGAATTGGATTTCAATTATTAAGGAATTGTGCCCGTGTTATATTGTCTTTACGTGTGAAAATTCACATGCATTAAAATTGCATAACTCGCAAAGATATTTCTAGAGCCCGTGGCAGCGCACGGGCATTCTACTAGTACCTCTAAAATCCGGCTCGGCACAAACGCGAATATGTCGCCGACATGCCCACCCACCCGCGCGCGAAAGAAAAGTTTTCTCCCGTTGAGGCGCTGACCTTCCAAAAGCAATGCATGGGCATCCATGTAGGCCGACTGGCCGATGTTGTACGCTGCGTACGCGGAGGTGTGCGTGGTGTATATGTTGTGTGTGGTGTGCATGTGTGAGCTACGTGGTGTGCGTGTTGTGTGTCGTGTGAACTGCATGGTGCTGGAAGTTGCATATGCCTCAATTGATAG
This sequence comes from Elymus sibiricus, assembly GCA_039707655.1. Classification (NCBI taxonomy): domain Eukaryota; kingdom Viridiplantae; phylum Streptophyta; class Magnoliopsida; order Poales; family Poaceae; genus Elymus; species Elymus sibiricus. Next base: position 20,765,206 of record CM077675.1, read on the forward strand.
GAGAGATAAGATGAGAAAAGAGTGCATATGCCTCAATTGATAGGAGAGATAAGATGAGAAAAGAATATTTTGATAACAAAGTATGAAAAAATGGCAATCTCAACTATGTTTTTTTTCATCCTTTAAACCGAACAAAATACGGGCTAACATCACCCACCAATCAAACAAAAAATGGCTATCCCTAGCCAGCCGGATGGGGATACCCATAACCACCCTAGCATCTCCAATTAAAAATGGTTATCCCTGTCCCTTGAGTGACTATCCCGTAAACCAAACGCATCCAAGTAGTTGCCTCTGCCTATCTATAGTTAGGTCATAGGATACGCGACTCTCTGTGCCGATCCTCAAGGAGGATGAGTTATGGGTCGGGTCCAGGCAACCGAAAGGACCATGAGCCTTTCTCGTGAGCAGCATCCGAGATCAACAACGCGGGCGAGGTTGCCTTGATAGCAGCAGGCACATTACATGCCGGTGCAACGAGGCAACCCTGCAAAAGCTATTCGGCCACAACGAAACACCCGGAGGGCATCCGCCGTGACGCAATAATTATCCGAAGCACCACTTCCCGTAGGTTGGGTACTAGCACGCAATCACTTCCTAATCAAACGTCGATGCCACATGATTGATGGGACACGGCGCCGATAGTCGGTCGTCCCGGTCATCCAGAACACGCGCTTCATGTTGTCTAGCCTTATCCGACGCGCGTACATGTCCCGCATGTACGCGTCGTGACCCACTACCGTCTTGATACGCACCGTTGGCTATCAGTTTTTTGCTCGTGCATGTTCATCAATGTTTTGATGTGATTGTTTCCGTGAGCAAGTCCAACACAGACATTACATGGTTACATCTAATATGAACACTATTCAGATTTCATAATACAGTCAGTCGATGCCGCCATCGGTTGATACGACAAAGGAGCAAGAATTTTGCTGTCATGTCTTTGCATCCAGATATAGCTCCATGAAGCCTTATAAATAGATGACCACGCATGAAGCAGACATCAAACATAAAGGCAAGCAAGCAACCAAGAAAGCTCACGGTCACAGATACCTCTTTCACCACCATGAGTGAGAGAGTCTGTGCCAGCGATCTCGTCGAAGTCTACAAGTGCGAAAGGCGGACCGGAGCAAACACCTGGGAGCCCGCCATTAAGCGCCAAGTGCTTAACTGGCGCTTATGTGCATGCTCGTGTGGGCCAGCCCATGAAGCCCACCTTTCCTGCCTGAACGCTCGCTCGTTCCATTTCGTTCGTGCGGTCATCCTCAGTTCGCTCTCTCGGTTGACCAAGTTGTAAGCAGTTCACATGTTAAGCAGATGAGGTGGACCGTTTGACAAATAGACTCTTTCAAAAAAGTATAAAAAATGAAAAAAATCATAAGATTGAATAAGTTCACAAATTTGGAAAGGCGGACCGGAGCAAACTTATAAAATTTATAAATTTGGGAAGATTGAATAAGTTCATAAGATTTATAAATTTGGGAAAAGTTCATGAAACTTAGAAAAAAGGATCACAAAATTGAAAAAAAAAACTTTAAAAGTTCGTAATTTGGAAAAAGTTCACAAATCAGAAAAAAACAAAAAAAAATTAAAAAATCTAAAGAATTAGGAAAAAATCATTATTCTAAAAAAGTTCATTTTTCTTATAAAAGTTCACATATTTGAGAAAAAAAATTCAGAAAACAATTCATGCATTTGACAAAAATGAAAAATGGAAAAAAAGGAAACCAAAAAAGGAAAAAACCAAAAAAATACCGAAAGAAACTGGAAAACTAACAACGCATATGGAAGCTTCTGGAAGCTTCCCAAAAACAGAGGGGCTTCTGGAAAAAAAACTTAAATAACTCTGTATTTGACACATAGGGACCATAAGAAAAACACTAAACAAACAGACGAGCCGTACCCATACATATCGTACCACTCACGCGGGCCACAATAAGACGAATTCAACTGGGAGCGGGAGGGCTTGGGCGTTTACTCTTTCTGTTTAGATTTTTTTTTTATTACTTTTTTTAATACATTAATTTTTTAAATTTTTTTATATATTTGTCAAAAATAATGTTTAAAAAATTCCAAATGTTTTACAATTCATGGAGATTTTTATAACTTGAGAAGACATTTGAAAAACGCGTTATCAGGTTTGCCTCGGTGCAGTCCTCCTAAAAAAGTACAGATTTTGATGCAGATTAAAGATGGAGGTTAGACTATACCAGTTTAATTAAAAATACTATTAGATTTGTTCTGTCTCTTGTTTGATGCATCGGGAGAATATTGACTCTAATTAGTTGATTGTGACCGTACCAGAACACTGTTTTAATTAAATTTAAGATTCGTGTAAACTTTTAGGGGTTGTACTGAAGCAAAACTCGTTATTAATATGTTTTTTGAATTTTCAATTTGGTTGAATTTCTCGTTCGCGCACTCCTACTACACTTTGGTAGAGGTTCATAAATAAAGTCTCGCCAAAGATGATAAAGGTTGAGGTAACAAAGCCATGGGTGGCACAAAGCACATTGCCTCACCCATCCCACCATGACGACCACTTGGGAAATCTCACTCGAGGAAGAACTTCATGTAACGTAGTTGATATTCTCGCCTTAAAACATTTCTCGTTTCATTCACACTTTGAAGGCTCCCAAGCAGACCTAAAAAGGCACATACACCAATTAGAACTGGTTTGGATTTTAAGCATGACAACCCGAACGGTTTTTGTGGCAACTTTAATTGACGCGAGCTGCTAAGTTTAGTTGATGAACATGAAAATTTTGTTAATGTTCTTTTTTATCAGAAAATTGTCATGTTTACCAACTAAACTTGCCACCTCGCGTCAACTAAAGTTGCCATGAAAAATATTCGGATTACCATGATTAAAATCCGAACGTTTGGGATTTATCATTTTCATTAGAATTTGGGTTGCTTGGTGATGATTCTATTGTTTGGGCTTCAAATGATAATTTCCTTCACACAATTTTTTGATGGAAAAAACTTCTGATCTATTCATCAAACATCATGGCAGTGCAAATAAATTCTAATATATATATAACGCATAAATTAATAAATTCAACGTACAAAGAAGTTCGAATATATTAAACTTCTCGTCCGTTTGATTTATACTTTTCTGATATATTAAACACATGTAGGATAGCAAACACAGAAATATCCACTTGGGATAGATCAGAGGAGCGCCGCAGTCGTTAGCAAAACGCAGAAAAGTATAACGCCGGTTGAAAAGTATATGTGTATAGCCGGTCGGACGAGTGTGCGATTTGAAGGCTGTAATCGCCACAAAAACGTACCTCCTGTCCAGCTCAAACAACGACAAGGGTAATGGTGGCGACGGGAGGTGAAAGGTAAGGGTTGACGGACTCCAGGTTTTCGCTGCAAGTTTGTATTTTTTTTATTTATCTATTTTAAACTATTAAAATGTCTTATATTTAAGAACGAAGGAAGTGGGTGAGAAGATGATATGCAAGTGCATTGTGTGGACGTGAGGCTGCTGTAAGTGTCTTTTTAAACTCCTGGGGCCTCGGCCAGCCGAGCATCATCCAAGTCACTCACGCTTCACAGCTTTACGCTGGCCGGGATCGACCAGAAGACGGCTGCCGGCATATTGTGACTTGTGAGCTCCGGCCTGAAGCAACGGTACTTGAGTTTCCTCTCTTCTCCAGACTATTATTCACGTAGAAGTATGTTAACATATCATTTAGTACTTTGCTTGTTGCGAACTAATTCCGAGCATTCCACAAATTAGCTATATATTCTGAGCAAACGTTTGGTGTCGACCGAGGCCGTGATTTTGCCGTACTTCTTCCGATAAAAGGAATCGTATTACTAATTTACCTATTTACTTATTGCGTGTAAAATTTTGATATTCCGAAATCCTTCATGACAATAGAAATAAACACCAGAAGTAACAAAAATTACTAAACGTCGTCTCAAGATGATACAATCACAAAGTCTTCGTGTTCATTCTTTGCATAACAGGACACATGCAATTTAATAAATCAGGCCACCTAAAAAGGATAAAAGCATCTTCAATGGGACCTTCTATTTAGTCTCAATCTTCGGCTCACCTTGACAGTGCATGGATGGTTAAGAGAAGAAAGAACACAAGTCACCCAACCAAGCCCCCTAAATTGTTTTCATATGCTCAGGCCGTCCGTAAACCCCACACTCAGCCCATATATGTGGGGAGGGAATGAATGATGTCCGAACATTCGGACACACCGTCACGTCGGACCCGGTCCACCCTAGATTGCTAACTTCTTTCTCACTCCATCCTCAACAATCATATACATGAGTCTAGACAATATGGGGGAACACGGCTACGTGCATGCATAAATGAAGGTTCAGGGCAGACACGCCTGGACCTTGTCTAAATGTGTCCGTAAACAAATGAGGGGTCAAATAAGCCCACATGGATTTAAGATGTTCTAAATCAGACATCTTTCAACATCAACCACCTCAATAAACATAATAATCAAGGTGCTAGAAGGCCCATTTGAAGAGTAAAACCACCATCCATACGAAATAAATAAAACTCGTCGCTTGCTCGCTCCGACTGGATACAAGCCTTTCACAAAAAAAAGGATACAAGCCGGCATCAATTTATTGATCAGGGCATAGTAGTGTTGTAAAGCAAGTGACAACGAGTTTACCAAGAACCCTCCATTTTGATGCTTATGTTTTATATTTTGCAGGCAACAATGGCCTCAATGCGTCCCCAGCGACCTGGAAAACCCACCATGCTCATATTTTCGACATTATTGCTGCTTTCTTTGGGTGCTATCGAAATCAGCTGTGCACCGCTCCCTGACAACAGCACAGACGTGCTCTGGCCGGAGGCTTTCAAGCATGAGATCGTTTCCGATCCCTCTGGATGGTTGAGCTCTTGGAACTCCAGCTCCGGCCACTGCCTGTGGCCGGGAATCAAGTGCAGCCCAATACATCCAGGGCGCGTGGTGGCCCTCCAACTCTCTGGCCTGAACCTGGCTGGCCAGATAAGCTCCTCCATTGGGAACCTGACGTTCCTCACAACTCTGAACCTCTCCACAAATGGTTTCTCTGGCCAGTTACCTCCTCTGAACCATCTGCAGAAACTCCAAGTCCTCGATCTGAGCATCAACCAGTTGCATGGTAGAATCCCAGATGCAATCACCAACTGCTCCAACTTAAGGAGAGTAGACCTATCTAAAAACATTCTAATTGGTGAAATTCCTGCAAAAGTGGCCCTCCTCTCCAACCTCTCTATTTTGCGTCTTTCTTGGAATAGTCTCACAGGAACCATTCCACCAATCCTCGGCAACACCACCAACATACAAAGACTTGGCCTTGCGTACAATAATCTAACCGGGCGTATTCCTGATGAGCTTGGGAAACTGACAAATATGTGGAGGTTGAACCTAGGAGGAAATAGGTTGTCAGATGGATTCCCAGGGTGTCTCTTCAATCTTTCTAAATCTCTTCAAATATTAGGCTTGGAGTTTAATATGCTAAACAACAAACTACCACCTACCATGGGAGACGACCTACCAAATCTCCAAGAGCTTTACTTGAATGACAACATGTTTGAAGGTCAAATACCGGCTTCACTAGGCAATGTTTCAGGGTTGGGAAGGTTAGAATTAGGAACCAACTATTTAACAGGTTCGATTGAAGAATGGATTGGGAAGCTAACAAAGTTACAAGCTCTTAACCTCCAAGCGAACAACTTCATTGGGCCATTGCCATCATCCCTTGGTCACCTTACTCAGTTGGAAGTGCTCAATCTGGGAAACAATAAATTTGAAGGCCCTATACTACCCACACTAGGGAACTTGAAACAGCTCTCGTTTTTAGATCCTAGCCAGAACAATCTTCAGGGTGACATACCTATTCAGCTTGGTAGCCTTACATCACTCACCCACCTATATCTTTCCTCAAACAAGCTTACTGGGAAAATTTCCTGATACTCTGTCCAAATGTCAGAACATACAAACCATGCAAATGGCCAAAACTTTAAGCACAAATCTAGGAGGAGAATCAAAAGTCTTAAGATAGAGCTAGTCAGCTAGAGGTAAACTTTGGATGTAAACAGGTGTGAGAAACACCAAGCTTTGACATGTAATTTATATATATTCCAAGATTGTTATTGTTGTTCGACCGTTTCATTTCGTTTGAGAATAGTCTCATCAGGAATTAACTGATATTTGAGAAGCTGAGTGGACAAGTGAGCTTGATTAGCCAGACTAGCTGCTAGTTGGCCGCCCCTGCTGCTGCTGAAGCAGGAGAAGCAGGAGCAGCGAGTGGGTAGGAGCATTGCTGCACGGTGATCTGGTCGACGGCGAGCGTGTCGGTGGGGAACGAGCAGGAGCCGGCGTGGCTGCCCTGTAGCGGCGTGCAGGGCGCCGGGGTGACGCGGGCGGAGACGCCCTCAACGTCGGCACAGTTCCACGACACCTTCCTCTCCATGGTCATCTCGGCGGTGGCGTTGGCCATGCAGATCACCTTGAATGGCGCACCCTGGATGCACTGCATTCTCGCTCCTCCTTCCACACGCCGGTGGCTATGACGTCTTTGTAGCTGATGTTCTCCACCACCGGCACCGCCGCCTTGTCTTAACATTTGTCCGAGTGTGACTTGTAGTCGCCAGTCATGATGTGGTCACTGGTGTTCTAGCTACTAGAAAAGAGAGAAACACCGTGGCGATGTCCAGCGTTGCGCCATTTATTCAAGATACGGTGAGACACAACTACACAGACTTCATGTATACTTTACTAGCAAAACGGCCCATGCGTTGCAACAGGAGAGAAAAAAATCATAATCTCGAATGGCAATGACCATATTTTACTACATCATCGACATACAATATCACTCTCATTTTCGTGAAATCGTGAACATTTAAAAAAAATCATGAACATTGTTTTAAACTCGTGATCATAATAGAAATTGTTAAGATTTTTTAAATTCGCAAATATCTTCTAAAATAAAGAATATTGTTTGAATTCATGAACATATTATACTATTTGCAACCATTTTTAAAACTTTTTTCTTTAATCGGCGAACATTTCTAGAATCGAGCAACAAATTTTTCGGATTTGATGGAACAATTTTCGAAATCAATGAATATTTTTTAAACTGCATGATTTTTTTTAATTAGCGAATATTTTATGAATCAATAAACTATATATTTTAGTTTATGAACATTTTTTTAATTTTTATGATATTTTTTAATACGTGAAATGTTTTTGAATTGGCAAATTTTTTGAAATTTCAAAAAAAAAATTAATACACGAACTTTTTTAGACCAACTCATGAACGTATTTTTATTTTCAGAATATGTATTATAAAATTTGAGAATATTGTTTAAAAATTGCAAACAATTTCGGAAACCACAAACATTTATGAATTATTAAAAATTTATTTCATAATTCTCATTTTTTAATTATCAAAACTGTTTTAAATTCTCAAATTATTTAAAGTAGAAAACAACAACGACGGAAAAGAAAAATCAAAAATTGAAATTGGTCGCCCATACATGAGCCGGCCCAAACTGACGAGCTGTGTCTTTTTTAGCACGTAGAGCGCGGTATAGGAGGTTCCAACATGGGCCAGCCCAGTCTGAGATTTTTCTGTGTGAAACGTTTTTCATAACTAATATGTGGCATTGATGGGTAATATTTTGCAACTTCAAGGACAATTTCGATGACGTACGGGCAGAAGCACTTCATACTTTAATAGTAGGTTTAGATATAAATATAGGCTCTGTTGGTAGGAAAGTGCTCTTTTACACCCGAGCTCAAATGAGCTCGGGCGAACAGTAAATTCAAAAAAAATTGTAAAAATGATCAAAAAATTCCGAATTTTTTTTTGGACAAACTTTGACAAATTTTTTAACTGCTCGTAAAATTTCAGTACGAAATCACATTTGTGGAAGTCATGACAAAAAAAAAATTGGTGCTCCAAAATGCTTTCGAAAATAGCATTTTCAGAGTTTCGATTTTGTTTTTTTAACCACGACTTTCACAAATGTGATTTCATGATGAAACTTTGCGAGCACTTAGAAAATTTGTCAAAAAAAATTCAGATTTTTTTGAACATTTTTACATTTTTTTCGAAGTTGGGTTATTTTCGGATTCAAAAACATCACGTCCCTGTTGGTATTCAAATTCCGTCGGCTGAATCATTGAAGGAGGACATCAAGCCAAACTTCGGAACGCCACCAGGTAGTTGTAACCTGGCTGGAGTTCCATTTTGAGTAGAAGTTCGTTTGGTAGGAGTCCTGGTTAAGTTGGGTTAGATCGTATCGTGATCCGGTAGCCGGATTATTTTATTAGGGAGGTATTATTTAGTATGGTCAGGAGAGAGAGTTTCCGACGTATATTAGTTGAGACTAGTAGAATGCCCGCCACGGGCATTTGAAAATATTTTGCCAAAGTTTAATATAAACGTAATGCATGTTCAATTTCGCATGTATAAAAATAGAGTCTACATTTACTTGAAATCAGGTATTATTTGAAATCCCTGTTACTTGAAATGTGATAAAAACTATAATGTGGGAAGAATCTTAGGCGAGTCTATGTCATCAATCGGTGCCTATGTCAGTCGATATTTTCAAATCATCCCATCATATCCAAATCCATCAGTTCTATCTCTGATACATAAATGTGAAACATATAAATTATAAACATGATATTTTATATTAAGCATGTAAACAAAAGTGAGACTAACTAAACTTACACAACCTTATCCTCACCGCAGTTGGACTGACATCAGACGATTTGACTCTCATGAGCCCATTCGAGATAAAGGGACCACAATGATTCAAGGCCAAAATTTTCCTATACTCAGCAATTCATCAGAACAATAGATATGCGAGACTGCGCAAGGGGCCGGGGATGTGCCACGCCGATTCTTCAGATCACTCTTGATGGATGGTTGCGTGGCCGATGGATTGATGGACTGATGTTGTTTGACACATTTTTCTTTTCTTTTCATCATAATAACCTTAAAAAAACCTCCTAATACCTCCCTTATACTTTTTATTAAAAAGTTGCATGTCAATACGTGCAGTAGACACATGATGGTAGCAAAAAACATGTGTATATGGTTACATGCATAAACTAACTAATGCCTTGATTACTGTGTGGCACGTGTATGCAAGACAAAGTTAGAGCATCTACAACCGGACTTTTTAAATCCGTCTCAAATGTCCGGGCAGGCCGTCTGATCACTGGCCGATCACAAAAAAAGCGACTCAACCGGACCTGCCACCGCAGACAAACGTTTGGGCTAACCGACACCCCTCATATCCAGCCCTAATGTAGGGCGGATATGGGGCGGCCCAGTCACGCCCGGGCGCGTCTGTCACGTCCTAACTGACAAGCCCGGCCCACCACCAAACCCACCGCTATCCCAGAAAAACCCCTAATCTGGCGTCTCGCTCCGAACGCTAGCTCACTCTCACTCGCCTCTCTCGCTCCGTCCTCTCCTCTCCCTCTCTGATTCCAATCCAATCCAATCCGATGTCAAGCTCGGACAGCCACTCCGGCTTCGACCCCAACTACGACGAAGCACTACCCGTCCGCATTGCCTTGGAGCAGTCCAAGGTGGACACCAACGGTAGCCCCGGATCCGCGGCATCACCACAACTCCCGCGCCGACATTGTGCGGACACCGGAGCTGGACACCCCCGGCCCGCACGCAGCTCCGCCGGGACAACGCAGTCCGCACCGGCCCTGCGCCGTCTCCTTCCCCCAACGTCCGCTCCTCCACGCGGGCAGCGGTGGGTGCTATCTCCTGCGCCGCCGACCCGCACGTTCACTCCGCAATCGGAGGCACGCGCTGCCCGCCGCGAGAGGCAACGAGCAAGTGAGAGAGACGCGGTGGAGCAGTCCGCGCGCCGCCGCCGCGGGGTGCAGGCTAAGCCCGACGAGGACGAGCGGCTCCTCGCATGGGTCTATCGTCGGTCCCTCACGACGGCGGAGACGGATGCTCGCGCCTACGACGGAAGAATGCGAAGGCGCTCCGGCTTGATATTGAGCAGTCGGAGCGTGAGGCGAAGGAGGCAGCTGCGGAGGTGGCTCGGGTCGCCAAATTGAAGCGGGAGCAGGACATGGCGGTTCGTTGGATGAAGGGCTGATCGTCCTCTCCGACTCCGACTCCGACTCCGACGACGACGACGGCGACAACTGCACCTCTTCCTCAGACGACCAAGACCCTCCAACAGTCGTGGACGCCTACAGTTGTGCCGACGACTGGAAGGGCAAAGGTCCAACGAAGTGATGAATCTCCATCGTCCCCGCCCTTAATTTCTAGTTATTGAGTACTCTAGTACAACCTGCCCGTCGTGTGAACTTTGAGTAGCTTTTGGAGATCCGTCTGTGATTCTTTGGTGATCGGAATGTGCATACCTAGATCCGTTTCATAGTATGTGCGATGATTTACGTAATTTATCTTCACGTTGCATGATTAATATGGATATATGATGTCCGATATGAGGAGTGCGGATATGAAGAACATAACTTAGAACGTGTCCGATCAGTGTCCGCGGACGCGTCCAGACACGTCCAACGAGCTTTTAGGGGCCGGATTTGCCAACCGTGGTCGTAGATGCTCTTACGCCCGTGCTCTTAGACTCTTAGTGCAGGTACACATCAAAGGAGGCTAAGTTTGGCTCCACCGGCAGAGTAGGCTGGGTTCTTACGTGCGTGTCCTAATATCAGTACAGTAGGCATGTACGCATACGTATCTACATATAATCAAATATCCGATTGATGGTGTTACCGTATACTATGTGCTTAGCCAGAAATAAGAACCATTGAATCTCATCGCAACAACCGAACTATACGTCCAGAGAAATCGGAACAATCGAGAGAAAAATATTTAGCTTTCTGTTCCTTCTTTTATCTTAGTGTCTAAGTCTGTGTAGTTTTGGCCTGGAATCGTTGTTATTCCTTGGATCTGGAATGAACGTTGGATGTATAGGCGCATGTTACACAAGGCAAGTCACCTGATATCAGTCAACCGCAGCTACTGCTCTCACTTTCTCCTCTCACATCCGCTCCTCTATCCTCTCTCTCAGCTCAGCCGCTCCTCTCCATGGCGCCTCCCCTCCCCTCGACGTCGTCCGACCCCTCTTCTCCTCGCCACGGCGTTGACCGACCACTCCTCTCCCCACCTGGGTAGCAAGCCCACGCGCCAGCCGGTATGGCATCATGTGCAGCCAGATCCGGTCGGTCGGTGCAGAAGGGTTCGCCGCTCTTCGTTAGTGCCGGACACGCAGCTGGCCTCTCCGGATGTGGGCGGGGCGACCTCGGGCACAGCGGTGCGGCGCGGCAAGGAAGAGAGACGCCGGCCTCGTCGTCGGCCCCGGTCTTCTACCCAGCCAAGCACCGGAGCATAGTCGCGCAGCCACGCGGTGGATCTGCATGATGAGGCCATTCCAGGCCGATTCCCAGTGCGAAGGTGTGCACACCGTTGCGCGTAGGGCGACCACAACGGCACAACGGCGACTCGACCGTACCGCCGCACACCAGTACACCACGCCTATGGCAGAATTAGAGGTAATCTAACTTTCAAGCACGGTTGTACATTTGACCCATATCAACACAACCGTTAGCATTCATTCAATCATTCTTTAGTAATTTTTGCACTTTTAAAGTGATCATCTTAGATATTGATATCAGTGAAGATCTTGTTATGCTGTCAGTTGATGACTGGTGTGGTATGGAGCTAGATGAGACTGACCCTGCTGTCTAGCTTAAGTTGGAGGGCTGCAACGGAAGAGTTCATTCAGAAAAAATTACAGGCTTTAAAGAATGTTTTTGAGTTTTTAGTTCCAAGATATCCCTGTCATTTAGAATTGTCAAATCCCTGTCATTTAGAAAAAAATTCAGGCTTTAAAGAACAGAAGTCTTCTAGAATTGTCAAACCCCTGTCATTTCCAAGATTCAGTTCGTCGATTCAGGTTTGTTTTGAGAAGTCCTCTAGAATTTTCTACAACTGTCAAATCCCTGTCATTTGTGCAAGTACTCAAGTGAAAAGAGAATCCAAAGAGACTGAACCTGCTATTGTTAAATCTAGTGATGTGATTAAAGATGACATTGCTACTGAACCTAGTGACACCGCAATAGCTGATGTGTCTAACAGTAATTAGTCTCTGAATTTCGACGGTGGACCTGCTATTGTTAAATCTAGTGATGTGTTTAAAGATGACATTGCTGCTGAACCTAGTGTCACCGCAATAGCTGATGTGTCTAACAGTAATTATTCTCTGAATTTCGACAGTGCAGACTACTTCTTTTCATACCTATGCAGCTTTATCTCGCCTCATAATTTGAGTTTATTTGTTTGACTGATGCTATTTGTAAAATTGTAATAGCGCTTACAAATAATGCCCCTTGATTTTGCTTTCTGCCTAGACTAACTGTGTCTACAACCTCTTGTATGTATTTTTCCCATGTTTATCTAAAATGGTTTTTGTCCCTTTTTTTTTTAAATAACCAAACAACTTTCTTCTACTTATAAAGAGTGCTGGAGCTCATGGACTTGCTTAAGAAAAACTATCTATAATTTCTAACCTTAGATAATAGGTGAGCTACTCAGTCTCGGGTATACAATGCAAACTTCCAGACCATAAGGTAGATACGCAATGATTTTTTCTTACTATTACGATGTTTTTTCAATTTATCAGCTCCAGCCCAAATATCCGATAGTATTTGGGCTGCAGTTGGCATCTCCGTAGATTTTTTTCAGTGTCCTGTATTGGTGGTTCTATGATGTAGTCCAGATGAAACTAAATGCATGCATTGAGAAATAGAGTATATAGCTAGATAAAGGTAAAACAGAACTTGACGTGGTTTTCCAATGAGCTGAAGAATAAAATAGACCACATATCTGGGAAGATGATTGAATGGGACAGCTTACTCACGGGCCCGAGCTTGTATAGTAGTATACAGGGCAGTATTACTGATAAATGTAGCAGAAATGATTTCCTCTAATTTGGTCAATGGTGCCAAAAATAATTATTACATGATCTGCTTCCTATTTTACCCAATGTGAAAACATAAGCGACGGGTTGCAACATGATGGAAAAGAGGCAACTGCCACAGGGGCCTGTTTGCCATTTTTCGTTTTGCCAAGGTCTTCCCTGTAAAGGGAGATATCTATATTTGTTTCTAAATGATATGCTTTAATCACATGCCTTCTTCTCTTCTGTAGAAAAACCAGAGGTCTATCAATTTATGTATATAGTGGGTGATTATTTTGGTAACTTAATTTGAGCAACCTAATTTTGAAACATAATTTGAGAGACATAAATGCAAATGATGTTAATATCAAGGGCTCTCCCGTGAGTTCAGAACCAGCAATCAGTTGATTGTTAACAGTCAATATGTATGATTATTTTTTCTAAATGTTTTTCTTTTCCTTTTCGTCTGAAGGTATGCGGTGATAAGGTTGAAGATGGATTTAAAACTGATGGAGCATCATTGCCCTACTTATGAGCAATGTTTTAGTTGCCTGATTCCACTGCCACAAGGCTATAAGGTCAACAGATTATCCTTTCTTTCATTTTTTTTCGCCATCTCCTCACCTTAATTTGATTATGTCTCTGAGCTACAAAGTTGCTGGAGTTGGGTCCTACACACACCATATGAACACATATCTTCAAGCTGAACCACTTGAAAAACGGTAATCTGGAAGAGCCTGCAAACAAATATCACGTAAATAATGCCTTTGTAAAAACACATGGGATGGGTCATGGGTCATGGGTCTTTGTCACACTCACAAGGAAATGCTTTTTGTTGAAATTAATGTGCCATCCTTGGCTCATATGGACAGCCTTAGTATGTTAGATCTAGTCCAAATGTAGATAAAGTGAAGTAGAATACAATATTCACAAGCAAACTTAGCTATAAAAACATATTAGTATATGTGCAACAGTGACAGCTTAAGTAACATCACCTTCAGACGGGCAAGTTTATTTCACTAAATAAATGGATTCCATCAACAACTCCAAGGAAAAAGCAATTTACCTTCATGTTAGTGCAAGAACGTCATAAACGGGCTATTATAAGATAGGTGGGCGTGAAAAATGAGGAATGCAAATATATGTTCCGTCAAATATTATATATTATTGAAATTTTCCTCAATGGTAAATACAGGAGTCTGAAATGTACCTACAACCAAAACACTTACAACGGAAATAATTGCATAGCTGCTACCACCAACGCATAAACAACTGCTAGATGTCAGGACATCGGGCATGATACTGACTTGAATGATAGCAGTTATAAATTATATCGTGAGCATGAGTAGCAGTAAGTTATAAATCATGTGAGCATGAGCAGCACTAAGAGATTCTCATGCAGATCAGAAAAGAATTAAACATAGAGTATGAAGCCATGAAACGCATAAAAAAACGACATGCTTCATTTACTAAAGGGCAAACTTAAGTCAACACACAGAAAGTCGTGGTAAGTATACTTCATACCCAAGTGCTTTGCGCTAGCCTAGCACACAATTCTCATACATATTTTCACAGCATGGCAATGAAAGCTTTGAGTCTACCGATTGCATTAGTACAGGGTACGATCGCAGGGAAGAGCGTGGCCCACAAATTGTCTCACAAACATTAAGAATCTATTACTGTACCGAACTGATAATGACTGAGAGGATTAGGGTGAAAACCTACAAAGTATATGGAGTCCTTGCTCCTCCTTACAATGGAGAAAGCACGAGGTGAAAATTGCGGTACAACAATTAAACACGATGACGATGCCATTAGCTGTGTGAAGGTTTTAACTCCACCAATAAGAACAGAATTAACAACTCTAAACTCTATAGGATCATATAACATATAAAATTGGTCAATAAAAGTACCTGATCCCAAAATCTATCTTCCCATTCATGTTCTCTAGTTTTACGTGAATTAGGAACATGTTCTAAGAGAAGAGATATCCAAGCACGGGTGACAAGCTGAAGCTTAGTATCTTACGGTATAAAGATCATTGGTAGATGGAAAGTTCAAGCAAAAGTACATGAGATCAGTGTTGAAAAACAGTAATATGCAAGAGAATTCAACAAATATCACAAACATAATGCCTTTCTTATAAACAAAAAGTTGTATGTCAAACAATATAGTAATTAAATTCTCCTCAACGGATAAAACATGAGTCTAAAATGTACCGACAATCAATAACACTTTTGAAAGGCGATACACAAGTTTATTAAGTGCGGAATTCAGCCTGTCAGGACTTCCATTATGCTGAATGAGAGATGGAAACGGTAAATACCATTTGAACATTGTGGTACATCTGTGGCATAACCCATTGTGAGATTACTGGTCGCATGTAACGAGGCATCGTCATGTTTGAATGGGATTGCTGGATGGTCTGCATCATGTAAAAACAGAATAAACACAAGCGCCTCATTATGTATGAAGGAGATTGGACCCCACGACCTTGATACATTTGACGAAGATGTGAAAAAGAATCCAAACTTACTTCAAAACAGATGGGGAGGTTGATGAATATTTTTGTGTCGGGGTAGACTTGTCTGTTCGTTTTGTCCAAGTATCACAATGGATGTGTTGCTATGCGTGTCCAAGTCTGTACAGTATGGTTCATCACATAGAATGCATATGATGTAAGTCAAATAGCATGTCGACCATATTTCCTCGGGGCCTTATACCTGGACTCGTTGGACAACTCTCGTCAACATTGTCAGCTGCAGGCATAATGTCTGGGACCTATTCGTCAACATTTGCCCCATCCATATGGCCTGCAACACATTATGTTTACGCAAATGTCATTGTGAGAAGACAACATATATAGCAAAACCTTATGGTGGAACATATACCTGCAGGTGCATCTGAGTCTCTTGTATGTTCGGTTGCTTTGCTTTTTGAATTCTCCATAAGTACCTATCCATTGTCAGATCCATAATTGCAGAAAAAGTTGTACCCACATGGATTCATAAACTACAATGCATTCATATCTATTGCCAGGAATTTGTCACAAATCAAACTCTCAAAAGACCTTACTTCCTGATTGCTAAAAGAGAGACGTGAAGACGGAGTGGCGGTGAGACTTGGTAAGATTTCCTTTCCTGGACAGCAAATTAAGACTATAATTGTCAACCTAGACGGTAACAACACTCAACATTGTTTAATTTCTCAATGTGAGCAAATAAGATTTTTTTTCCAGAGCTTTAAGAATTTCTTTCAAACCTGTTATTCATTTCCTTGTTTAACTTATATATGCATTGTAAAGTGAATGAGACTAAAGGACCAACATTTTGTTAGGAGTCTATATGCTTTGTAAAGTGAATGAGAGTAAATGATCAACATTTTGTTAGGAGTCTATATGCATTGTAAAGTGAATGAGAGTAAATGATCAACATTTTGTTAGGAGTCTATTACTGTTGTACAACTTCAAAAGTTATGATTTCAGCAACAAAAAAGTATATGATACACTTGCAGATACTCATGAAGTTTGCTTGATATGCTATAGCAAGAACCACTGGGAAAATATTCTTACCTTAACAAGGATCAAATACTGGAAATCTAAAATTACTAGGTAAAAAAACATTATTGGTCCTACTTTTAGTAGGCAACATTTATGCTGGTATATCACTAAGAGAACTTTTATGAAACATGGATAAGGTCTGCTGTTCAATGGGATATTATGGTCATCAAATGGAGGCTAACATCTGCACACCCAAAGCATAAAACGATCATGTAGGAACAAAACAATGACAAATTTGAATGTACAGATCGACAAAAACTAAAACATCGATTACAGTATCATTGCCATGATGCTATTTAATAACACCATCAATTAGAGAGAAAGAAAGCTCTGCATTTTATCCTTATAGTCCAGGTCTGAAATGGTGGTTCACAATCTACAGAAGTTTTATTGTCATGTAACATAACATAGTTGTTGTTCCCTCTTTACTAAGTTGAAAGGACACTGATTGTACCAAGTAGAACACGGACGTGCCGGTTTCATACTGAGCCAGAGGTGGCTCGGATAATAACTCCAAAGACAAATTGGTCGCTAGGATGAAGATATGAACTTCTAATGAACTGAGCATTTCCCAATGCAACATTTTTCAGTATGTCAACTAAAAGAAGATGCCTGCGAAATATGGTTACTACGTCCACCATCGTCGATGTTCAGTGCTCAGTGCACCACCACCCGTCGTTCACAGCAAAGCTAGAAAATAGGAAATTACAAGGAGATATGGACACTAGTACATAACAGGGCATTGGTCCAGGCCGGGCCAGCCCATTAGTCCCGGTTCAGTCACGAACCGGGACCAATGGGGGCAACGGTCCCGGTTCGTGAGGCCAGGGGGCCGGCCGGGCCTCGTGGGGCATTGGTCTCGGTTCGTCTGGACCCTTTGGTCCCGGTTCCAGACACGAACCGGGACCAGTGTGCCTCGCTCCTGGCCCACAACCATTGGTCCCGGTTCGTGGCTGGAACCGGGACCAAAGGGGGTCCTTTAGTCCCGGTTCCAGCCACGAACCGGGACCAATGAGATGCCTATATATACCCCCCCCCCCCCCCCCCCGCCAGCGAGCAGAGCACTCCACAATGCTCTGTTTTTCTGGCCGGCGAGGGGAGAGCTTTGTGGTGCTCTAGCTCACCTCCTATGCACATGAGGTGTTCGATGAAATGCCCGAGCCACACTTAAGCTTTCTACTCTCGAAGCTCCTTGTCCAAGCTCCGTTTTTCTCAAGATTTGTTTAGGTTTGGCGGTCCGTCCTGTCCCGTCCCCGTCCTCACCGCCGTCGATCGCCCGCGTCCATCTCGGCGCCGGCACCACCGTGGTTAGCCTCTTCTTCTTATCTTCTTTCTAAAAGAAAAAAAGTTCTTACTTGTATCATTTAGATAGATACTTGTGTAATTTTCTTACTTTTATTATTGTTTGTTATTATATAGTGCCATGGTCATGGTATCCGCCCACGTCGGCCCTCGTCCGGTCTATGATTCGGATGTGGTATATATTATCTTTTATAACTATTTGTTTTATTTAGTGTTTATGACAATTATGCCGACCAACGTGACATAGATTTTTTAATCTAGGAGGTATGTGAACCAGAAATTCCAACCGACATAGAAATTCTTGTCGAGAAGTTAAATTTGGTTGAAAAAGAAAACAATTACTTGCAAGAAAAATTACAAAGAGTTGAAGAGGAGAAGATGAAGTTGGAGTTGCATGTTGTCGATGTCGTCGACGATCACAAGATCAAGATGGATGCAATGCGCTTGAAGATTAGAAATATTAGAAAATATGCCATTCATACTGAGGCTTGGTATCATTATGCCGTTGGATCAATTGGTACCTTAGTTGCAGTTATGATCGCATTTGTTGTTGCATTTAAATTTTATAGTTTCAATGTATGTTTTAATTAGATGCTCTAGAGAGCTATATGTTGTCCAATAATGAGAACTATGTATGAACGTTATGTATTTATTTTGGTCACTACTATAATTTGGCTTTAATGTGATGATGAATTTCTATTAATTTGGTCACTTCTCTATTCATGATATGCACGCAGATGAACCGGCAATGGATGTACGGTGACCGACGCACCTCCGAGTATATTGAGGGCCTGCATAATTTTCTCGAAACGGCTGAGGCAAACAAGCAGAATGGTTTTATGCATTGTCCATGTACTGTTTGTGAGAATACAAAGGCTTTCTCCAACTATAAAACCCTTCACTTCCACCTGCTTCAGAAGGGTTTTATGCCACACTATAATGTTTGGACCAAGCACGGAGAAAGAGGGGTTATGATGGAAGACAACGAAGAATAAGAGGATGACGACAACTACCCGCCCCCTGAATACGGTGATGCTGCAATGGGGGAAGCTGAAGATCAAGAGGAACCAGACGATGTGCCCGATGATGATCTTCGCCGGGTCATTGTTGATGCACAGAGAGAATGCGAAAGTGAAAGGGAGAAGTTGAAGTTCGATCGCATGTTAGAGGATCACAAAAAAGGGTTGTACCCAAATTGCGAAGATGACAACAGAAAGCTCGGTACCACACTGGAATTGCTGCAATGGAAGGCAGACAATGGTGTATCTGACAAGGGATTTAGTTCGCTTCTGAAAATAATGAAGAAGAAGCTTCCAAAGGATAACGAATTGCCCGGCAGTACGTACGAAGCAAAGAAGGTTCTATGCCCTCTAGGATTGGAGGTGCAGAAGATACATGCATGCCCTAATGACTGCATCCTCTACCGCGGTGCGTACGAGGATTTGAACGCATTCCCGGTATGCGGTGCATTGCGGTATAAGATCAGAAGAGATGACCCTGGTGATGTTGAGGGCCAGCGCACCGGGAAGAGGGTTCCTGCCAAGGTGATGTGGTATGCTCCTATAATACCACGGTTGAAACGTCTGTTCAGAAACAAAAAGCATGCCGAGTTAATGCAATGGCACAAAAAAGACCGTAAGAAAGACGGGAAGTTGAGAGCACCCGCTGACGGGTCGCAGTGGAGAAAGATCGAGAGAAAGTGGAGCGACTTTACAGGTGACCCGAGGAACGTATGGTTTGGTTTAAGTGCAGATGGCGTTAATCCTTTTGGGGAGCAGAGCAACAAGCATAACACATGGCCTGTGACTCTATGTATGTATAACCTTCCTCCTTGGTTGTGCATGAAGCGTAAGTTCATTATGATGCCAGTGCTCATCCAAGGCCCTAAGCAACCCGGCAATGACATTGATGTGTACCTAAGGCCATTAGTTGATGAACGTTTACAGCTATGGAATGGAAGAGGTGTACGTGTGTGGGATGAGCATGCACAAGAGGAATTTGACCTACGAGCGTTGCTGTTTGTAACCATCAACGATTGGCCTGCTCTTAGTAACCTTTCAGGACAGACAAACAAGGGATACCATGCATGCACACACTGTTTAGATGACACCGACGGTATATATTTGGACAAATGCAGGAAGAATGTGTACCTGGGGCATCGTCGATTTCTTCCGACCAACCATCAATGTCGAAAGAAAGGAAAGCATTTCAAAGGTGAGGTAGATCACCGGAAGAAGCCCGCCCTCCGTACTGGTGATCACATACTTGATATGGTCAATGATTTACAAGTAATATTTGGAAAGGGTCCTGGCGGACTATCTGTTCCGATTGACGATGCGGGACGCGCACCCATGTGGAAGAAGAAATCTATATTTTGGGACCTACCATATTGGAAAGACCTAGAGGTCCGCTCTGCAATCGACATGATGCACGTGACGAAGAATCTTTGCGTGAACCTGCTAGGCTTCTTGGGAGTGTATGGGAAGACAAAAGATACACCGGAGGCACGGGAGAAACAGCAACGTGTGCATGAAAAAGACGGCATGCATCCAAAGCAGTATGAAGGTCCTGCCAGCTACACTCTTACCAAAGAAGAGAAGGAAATCTTCTTTGAATGCCTGCTCAGTATGAAGGTCCCGTCTGGCTTCTCGTCGAATATAAAGGGAATAATAAATATGGCAGAGAAAAAGTTCCAGAACCTAAAGTCTCATGACTGCCACGTGATTATGACGCAACTGCTTCCGGTTGCATTGATGGGGCTTCTACCTGAAAACGTTCGATTAGCCATTGTGAAGCTATGTGCATTCCTCAATGCAATCTTTCAGAAGGTGATCGATCCAGAAATCCTGCCAAGGTTAAGGAGTGATTTGGTGCAATGTCTTGTTAGTTTCGAGCTGCTGTTCCCACCGTCCTTCTTCAATATCATGACGCACGTCCTAGTTCATCTAGTCGACGAGATTGTCGTTCTGGGCCCTGTATTTCTACACAATATGTTCCCCTTTGAGAGGTTCATGGGAGTCTTATAGAAATATGTTTGTAACCGCGCTAGGCCAGAAGCAAGCATCTCCATGGGCCATCAAACAGAGGATGTCATTGGGTTTTGTGTTGACTTCATTCCTGGCCTTAAGAAGATTGGTCTCCCTCAATCACGGTATGAGGGGAGACTGACTGGAAAAGGCACGCTAGGAGCGCACTCAATAATATGTAGGGACGGGCATTCTTGGTCTCAAGCACACTACACAGTTCTACAGAATTCTACCTTGGTGACCCCGTATGTCGATGAACACAAGAATATTCTGCGCTCCAAATACCCGGAGCAGTGTGACGACTGGATTACATATGAACACATCAGGACTTTCGACAGTTGGTTGCAAAGACGTCTCATGGGTGACAACACTGTTTCTGATGAGTTGTACTCGTTGGCCAGGGGACCATCTTCGACTGTATTGACTTACAAAGGGTACGAGATAAATGGGAATACATTTTACACGATCGCCCAAGATCAAAAGAGCACCAACCAAAACAGCGGTGTCCGCTTTGATGCAGCAACCAATAGGGGAAAGGACACATATTATGGTTACATAGTGGACATATGGGAACTTGACTATGTACATGATTTCAAGGTCCCTTTGTTTCAGTGCAAATGGGTCAATCTGTCAGGAGGCGGGGTACAGGAAGACCCACAGTACGGAATGACAACAGTGGATCTGAACAATCTTGGGTACACAGACGAACCATTCGTCCTAGCCAATGATGTGGCGCGGGTTTTCTATGTGAAGGACATGTCTACCAAACCGAGAAAAAGAAAAGATAAGGAAGCGAATACATCATACGATGAGCCAAAGTGCCACATAGTTCTTTCAGGAAAAAGAGACATCGTGGGATTGGAGGGCAAGACAGACATGTCTGAAGATTATGAAAAGTTTCATGAAATTCATCCCTTCAAAGTCAAGGCTGACCCAAGTACCCTCTTAAACGATGAAGATTATCCATGGTTACGGCGCAATAAGCAAAGGACACAAGCGAAGAAAAAGTGAAGACTTTCTCTCCACAACTATATCATTGCAGTTACATGTGAAGAAATGAAATGCCTTTTGTAACAGATGAGTTTTCATATGAAACCCTAATACTTCGAAAGAGATTGTCCGTTTTGTACACGAAGTGCATCCAGTTTTTGCCGTAACCCTCTCAACTCTTCATAACCTTGGGCGGTGAAGGTCGTACCAATCAGGAAGAAGCACACGGATCATGTGTTTCTTTCAAGCGCTTGTGAGCTGTTGGATCAGCACTATAACGACTAGCCCTGGTTCGTGCTAGCAACCGGGACTAAAGAGGCACACGACCCTATATATAACCCATCTCTCGGACATGTTCGACACTTAGTGTGTGTACTCATTCGGATTCAAATCATTCGGATTCCCTGCATACGGTCCGACGGTGCATTTCATATTTCCACCGTTGGGCTGTATGCAGGGGAAACCATGTGTTTTGTTGATCTATCTAGAAATCCTTTAGTTCATCGACCGAATACAAATCATTCGGATTCCCTACATACGGTCCGACGGTGCATTTCATATGCGGGCACTCATGAGCCACCGTCGGGCTGTATGCAGGGGAAACCGTGTGTTTTTTTGATCTATCTAGAAATCCTTTCATTTTTCGACGGTATATTTCATTTTTCCAACTCCATTTTTACAAAGACACTTAGAAAGAAACAAAAGACAAATAGAAAGGATGATGCTCAATTGTCCGTTTTGTACACGAAGTGCATCCAGTTTTTGCCGTAACCCTCTCAACTTTTTATAACATGCTATGTGGGTGAAATGATGATACCATGCCAACTTTCAACCTTTTTAGAGTTCATTTGTAGTGATTTTCAATTTCAGGGTCATTTAGCTCAAAAAAATCAGTAAATGCATGAAAAATACCAAATGAAGTCAAAAAGGGTTGAAAATTGATGATGTGGCTTTGAATGGGCATTTTGAACACACAAAAAATCTAGAGTTCAAATAAGTTCAAAAAATGAAATCCCTTTGTAACAGATGAGTTTTCGTCCGAAACCTAATACTTCGAAAGAGATTGTCCATTTTGTACACGAAGTGCATCCAGTGTTTGCCGTAACCCTCTCAACTTTTTATAACATGCTATGTGGGTGAAATGATGATACCATGCCAACTTTCAACCTTTTCAGAGTTCATTTGTAGTGCTTTTCAATTTCAGGGTCATTTAGCTCAAAAAAATCAGTAAATGCATGAAAAATACCAAATGAAGTCAGAAAGGGTTGAAAATTGATGATGTGGCTTTGAATGGTGCATTTTGAACACACAAAAAGTCTGGAGTTCAAATAAGTTCAAAAAAATGAAATCCCTTTGTAACAGATGAGTTTTCGTCCGAAACCCTGATACTTCAAAAGAGATTGTTCATTTTGTACACGAAGTGCATCCAGTTTTTGCCGTAACCCTCTCGACTTTTTATAACATGCTATGTGGGTGAAATGATGATACCCTGCCAACTTTCAACCTTTTCAGAGTTCATTTGTAGTGCTTTTCAATTTCAGGGTCATTTAGCTCAAAAAAATCAGTAAATGCATGAAAAATACCAAATGAAGTCAGAAAGGGTTGAAAATTGATGATGTGGCTTTGAATGGTGCATTTTGAACACACAAAAAGTCTGGAGTTCAAATAAGTTCAAAAAAACGAAATCCCTTTGTAACAGATGAGTTTTCGTCCGAAACCCTGATACTTCGAAAGAGATTGTCCGTTTTGTACACGAAGTGCATCCAGTTTTTGCCGTAACCCACTCAACTTTTTAGCACATGCTATGTGGGTGAAATGATGATACCATGTCAACTTTCAACCTTTTCAGAGTTCATTTGAAGTGCTTTTTAATTTCTATCAAAACATCATGGCAGTGGAGTTCAAAAAAGAATCAACTAAAAAAGCTTTTATAAACCTCTAGTATTTTTGAAACTATAATTATATAAAAATTATGCAACTAAAATTATCAAAGTATTTTTTGTTCAAAAAATTAATAGCAAAAAGAATATAATGTTAAAACACACTGGAAATAAATAAAGCAAAAAATAAATAAAGCAAAAAACAAAACAAAAATAATGGAAATTATGCAACTAAAATTATCCAAGTATTTTTTGTTCAAAACATTAATAGCAAAAAGAATATAATGATAAAACACACTGGAAATAAATAAAGCAAAAAATAAAACAAAAATAAATAAAGCAAAAAACAAAACAAAATAATGGAAATTATGCAACTAAAATTATCAAAGTATTTATTTGTTAAAAAAGAATGAACTAAAATAACAGTAGAAAAATATTGGACAAAAATAAAAAAAATAAATAAAGCAAAAAACAAAACAAAAATACCGGAAAAAAATAAAAAAAAATGCCGCCTACTGGGCCACCACGGCATTCAAGCCCGCAGAAAGCCCAATAAGCCCACAGGCAGTTGCAAAGCGGTTAGGCCCGTAAGCCTGCGGTAGAGAGGAGCTCGAGACGGTGGGTGCAGCCGTGCTTATAAACCAGTACGACTGCTCCTCGCTCGGCGAGGTGGGACTAAACTCCCATCGTGCCAGGAACAGGGCTTTAGTCCCGGTTGGTGCCACCAACCGGGACCAATGCCACCCTTTGGTCCCGGTTGGTGCCACCAACCGGGACCAATGCCTCCCTTTGGTCCCGGTTGGTGGCACCAACCGGGACCAAAGGTCTCTGCTTCCCGCCCTTTGGGCTGCTGAAAAGAGACCTTTGGTCCCGGTTGGTGGCATTAACCGGGACTAAAGGTGGGCATTGGTCCCGGTTGGTGCCCCTAACCGGGACCAATTCTTCTTCTATATAAGTAAACACTTAGAAAATTTCAGTTTTCATCTGCCATTGCCACGAGCCCGCCGTCCCCGTCGCCGCCCCGAGCCCATCGCCGCCCCGTCCCCGTCGCCGCGCCGCTCCTCGTCGCCGTCGCCGCCCGCTCCTCGTCGCCGTCTCCCCGAGCCGCCCCGTCGCCGTCCCGTCCCCGTCGCCTCCCCGTCGCCGCGCCGTCGTCGTCCCCGTCGCCGCGCGCCACCCCGAGCCGCCCCGAGGTCGCCGTCGCCGCCCCGAGCCGCCCCGTCCCCATCGCCGTCGCCGCCCCGTCCCCGTCGCCGTCGCCGCCAAGTCCCCATCGCCGCGCCGCCCCCTCCCCGTCGCCGTCGTCGTCCCCGTCGCCGCGCGCCGCCCCGAGCCGCCCCGTCGCCGCCCCGTCCCCGTCGCATCCCCGTTGCCGCGCCGCCCCGTCCCCGTCGCCATCGTCGTCCCCGTCGCCGCGCCGCCCCGTCCCCTGCCCGCCCGACGTCGCCGTCGCCTCGCCGCCCCCAGTGAGCTCGCCGCCCCTGCCCCCTCTGTTTTTTTTTCTTATATGCTGTTTTTTTGTTCATAATTTGTTCATAGATTAGATGTATGTATGTATGAGGGAGTATTTTTATTAGATGTATGTATGTATGAGGGATCATATATGTATTTTTTTAGATGTATTTTTTGTATGTATGTATGTATGAGGGATTATAGATGTATGTTTTGTATGTATGAGGGATCATAGATGTATGTTTCTAGAGATGCCAACAAGGCCATGGGAGCACCCCCCCCCCCCTATCATCACGTTGGCATCGGCTCCCCGAGAGCTTTCCAATGGATCCGGAATAGTCTCGATCGGAGCTCTTGTGCTCTAGAGATGATGTTTTTTTTATTCATAGAAGAAAGAGCGACGTCGTTGTCGATCTACCCACTCCCCGATAACTTCGACATGAGGGGGGGGGGGTCGATATACCCCCCTCCCCGATAACTTCGACATGAGGGGGGGGGTCAATATACCCCCTCCCCGATAACTTCGACATGAGGGGGGGGGGGTCGATTGATGTATATGTTCATATATATGTGCATTTTTAGAAAAAAATTGTGTATGTATGTTCATATATGCAAAAGTTACATTTAAGAAAAAAAGAAAATGTATGTATTATGTTCATATGCAAAGAATATGCAAAAGTTAGAATTTTAGTCCCGGTTCGTGCCACCCAAACCCCTAGAAGAAAACTCCGGTAACTTCGACATGAGGGGGGACGTCGGACATATCGGGCTCCATCAGGGTAGGAGCTAAAAATGGCATTCTTGATCTCTTCCTCAGAAAAGGGTGCAGAAAGCATATCATTTTCTGAGGTAGAAACCTTATCCTGTTCACTAAAGAGGTTGTTATCCAAAGTAAACCCAGAGGATTCTTCTTTGCTAAATAATTTCTTATAGAAATTGGCTGCTATTTCAAGCATCTCATTGCTATCAGAGGTGGGGCCAGAAGGTCCTTGTAACATATGAATGCTGGTTTTCCTTCTCCTCTGGTTAGCAACTGCTTGGAAATAAGCAGTGTTTTTATCCCCTTCCTTAATCTCTCTATCTCTAGACCTCTGATTGGCTTTTGTTTCCTCTTTAAGCCAGATTTTGGTCATCTCAATCCTAATACTTTTTAATCTCTGTGCTTCCACTGGGGTTAGTTCCTCAGTTTCAGCTTTAATATCAAGGATGTCATACTCCTCCATCATATCTCTCTTAAGCTTCCTAAGTTCTGCTTCTATGTTAATACTCCAACCTTTGGTGATTCTCCTTAGGTTTCTAACTTTGCCCTGCCAAATGTCAATGGAAGATGATCCCAAAACAGGGGTGTTCCAAGCTTTCTCAACTATAGCAGGGAAATCTTCTCTAAGGAGCCACCATTTTTCAAATTTGAAGCTGGCGCTCTTAGGGTGTTGACCTATGCCAGCATCCCAAAGAATGGGAGTGTGATCACTACCTAGCCTTGGGAGTGCTTGTATAGATGCTAGGGGGAAAAGCCTATCTATATCTGTGTTACAAAACACTCTATCAATAGTAGACATAATCAGATCATCCTGATTATTGCCCCAGGTATACTGCCTATTACTAAGTTTAATCTCTAGCAAACTCCAAATTTCTATCCAGGCATTGAACTTGTCACACCATTTATGATTAATTCTACCATTATTCTTATACGTATTATATCTAACTAAGTTAAAGTCCCCCCAATGAGGGTTGGAGTGTCACAGTCAATGAATAGACTATGGAGTTCAGATAGGAAATTATCCTTATCTTCTTCATACGAAGACCCATACACTGTCACAATCCTGAAATTAACTCCTAACGATTTGATCTTAATGTGACAGGTAACAGAAAAGGTCCCTATATGCCAAGAAAGAATTTCACAGATATCTGTATCCACTCCCACCAAAATGCCTCCTGCAGAGCCTATTGAGGGGAGGGATTTCCAAGCATAGCATCTATTGCCTATTAAAGACTTCAGAAAGGAGTCAGAGAAATGATCCTTCTTAGTCTCTAAGAGACCAATAAGGGTAGGTTTGGTCTTGCAGATCAAATCTACAAGATTCTGTTTCCTGCCAGGGGCATTGATGCCTCTAAGATTCCAGAAGAGGGCATTCATGGATGATCCCTCTTCTTGGGGTGCTTGCCCCGCCTATAGTTGTGTACTTTAGTCCAGAGGGACTCCTCCCAGTCCTCACAGTCATCCTGCAGATGAGTGGGAGTATGTGGGGAGTGACAACTGTCATTACCATCAGGGGGTTCTAAGTTAGTTACAATGTCCTCGAGAGTCTCCAAGCATGCAAAAGGGTTACCAGAATTAACCTTAGAGCACAAGGAATTATTATCACCACTAAGTCCATTCGGGGTGTGAGTATTAGTAAGGATTCCTGGGGCAGAAAGACCTTCAGTCCTTTGAATCACAGATGCTTCTTCATGGACAGATTAATACTCTGGATCTGGGAACATCATAGGTTGGCAACCATTCTCTGCTCTGCACATAAAACCACATCATCAGACAGGACAATTAACACAAATTATTAGCAGGAAGAATGAGACAAGAACCTTCTGACCCAACAAAATTAGCAAACATAATCACACAAGACACAATCATAATCACAGATGCTTCTTCATGGACAGATTAATACTATGGATCTGGGAACATCATAGGTTGGCAACCATTCTCTGCTCTGCACGTAAAACCACATCATCAGACAGGACAATTAACACAAATTATTAGCAGGAAGAATGAGACAAGAACCTTCTGACCCAACAAAATTAGCAAACATAATCACACAAGACACAATCATAATCACAGATGCTTCTTCATGGACAGATTAATACTCTGGATCTGGGAACATCATAGGTTGGCAACCATTCTCTGCTCTGCACGTATACATGATACATGTACCTGACACCACAGGTGTCCAAAATTGGCAAATCATTTGGCCTGACAGGCGCATACAGTGGCTGTTCAAGAGTCAAAGATTTGCAGATAACACAAGGACAAACAGCCCAAGTCATGAATGAAACAAAACACATCAACAGAAGCTTCTCATACCAACAGACAGACACTACATACAGGTTTATACACTTGAGAAATGAAAACCATTCATATAGATAGACACTACATACAGGTTTGTACACTACAGTGTACAGTCTACCTACAGCTACAGGGTTACATTTTAAAAATGAACATCTTCCAAATACAGTGAATGGCAAAGGAGCAACAATCTAGCTGCCATGTCTTGGATCCGGATAGAACTCGCTGAAGATTTCCCTATAAATAGACCACCCGGGTAGCAAACATTAAGCATAAGTGCTAACAACCAAAGCAACCACGGCAGCTCACAAAGACAGACATCTCCTTCACCAGCATGGGTGAGAGAGTTTGCGCCCGCGATATCATCGGAGTTTACAAGGGCGAAAGGCGGAGCGTAGTTCGGCCGCTGCCACGTCGTGGACAAATAAAGATGAGGATCGCACACATCGTCATGCACTCCGTCGCTTCGGCGCTCCTGAGGAATCCGTCGCAGCTTCCAGTTCTTGATCACAAGCGAATGTGACCGACTTTGTACATATTAGGATTCGTCGTAAACTGATCCCCATGTGTAACTATATTTATCAGTTTGAGAAATTACCTCCTCTTTCTGCACGTCACGGTGCATGGGCTTCATGGATGATGCTCTGGTTCATTCAATTGCTCTTGTCTTGTATCCTTTTGGTCCTCATTTTGATCACCACCCGATTCGATATCGTCGTCGTCAGATGTTTCATCATCTGAACTTGGCGATGCCTCGTTCATAAGACTCGTCGATGGCTTCATACTGCCATCAATGGTGTGTACGTACTTGATGATGCACCAGTCAAATATGAGAAGGCAGCTTTACATGCAGTAGAATTTCCTTCTTTTTGGCTTTTTTTTCGAAACACGGTCCCTTAGGGCCCAATTCATTAAAAAGATAGAATAAAGTTGTCTAATTAATTAGCGAAAACCGGGTAAAAACCGTTATAACATGCCCACAACAAAGGGCACCCGGCCGACCTGACACCAACATCTGTTTGAATGTGGCTGTTGCGCACAGGATAAAGTGAGTCATTAACCTCACTCATCACTAATTAACCTTCCACAATGAATTTGTTACTAGCTGTCACTTTTGGATAGACAGATTGTACTGTTTATCCCATTGATATGCATTTCGAATTTTACAAATAAAATATTTCTTAGTCCCAGCTTTAAACATGCAGCAGTTTATATTGTTTCCATTTCTGCTAAGCAAGTTTGTTTTGGCACATGCTAAGCAAGTTCACTGTGCTAATTAGCACTCGTTCCAAAGCCAGCGAATGGGCTGCCGAAACCACGTCCGCATGGCCACGTTCATGAGCCCAAAACGACAAAGGCCGAAGCCACATAAGCCCATGCAAAAAACCTATTTCAGTCCACAACGCACTGCCTCATTCCACACCAGAAGCTCAAACACTCCTCCTTGTTTAGTCCCACCTCGCCAACCGAGGAGGCGCTCGACCAGCTTAAATACCCGTCTCCACTCTCTTCACTCGCCGAGCTTAGTTGCGAGAGCTTGTAACCCGAGTGGGGGCATTAAGGTGATGTGGACGCTGTTGTAGCGCTGCGGGCCTGGTCTGGGTGTGCTATTGCTGGCCCGCCCATTCCAAGTTGCGTAGTGGACCGCCTGGGGCCTATGCGAAAGCTGGGCCTCACGGTCCATAATGTGGCAGGCACAGCGTGAGGCTGGCTTCACAGAGCAGCGACAACTGCCCGCTTCCAACGGTGGAAGGATAACGGGCCGCTGCACTCTCTGGCCGCTTGGGCCTCGCAGCCTACTCCAGCGAACCATCATTTTTATTGTTTTTGCTGCACATGCATATAAATTATGGTTATCATTTTTTTTGTTTATAATACGGCAACAAAGTGCTCCCTCCGTTCCAAAATTATTGAAGTTCTCCCTAAGTCAGACTAGTTTAAGTTTACAACTACATAGAAAAATATGCTAAAAGCTACAAGACCAAATACATATAATATGGATTACAAATTTATAAAAATCTCATGGGACTACTTTGATGTTCTTGGTGTTAATATATTTTGCTCTACACTTGTGGTCAAGCTTAAATACGTTTGACTGAAGACAATCCGAAAACTTCAATTCTTTTGGGACGGAGGTAGTAGAGGCTTGGTAGTTTGCTTTGCAAGGCCTGGGATAAATAAACGCTGATAATTACTCCCTCCGTTCCTAAATATAAGTTATTTTAGAGATTTCAATATGGACTACATGCGGAGCAAAATGGGTGAATGTACACTCTAAAATATGTCTATATGCATCCGTATATAGTCCGTATTGAAATCTCTAAAAAGACTTATATTTAGGAAGGAAGGAAGTACAACTCTGTATACATTGTAACAGTAATTTACTCGCAACAACTTGATTTCTAAGTTGCCAAGGCACATCCAATCGACAATTCTCCTGATTGTTACTGTTCTCTCTTAGAGATCCAGTAGCCTCATCACTTGGTAGAGCAAGAACTTGTATATTGTATAATTGACCTACATTGGCCACTGAAGTACAATTAACTGAATCTATGACTGTAAAGAGTGCCAGAGGTCATCAAACAACTTTGCAGAGAGGTGTTGAAACACCAAGTTGGCATACAATTTGAGCTGGAAGATTGTTATTCTTGTTGTATTTCATTTCGTTGGAGAGTAGTCTCGAATGATCTACTACTTACTTACTTACTTGGGAAACATTTGGCCACCATCATCAGCAATACAGTACATGATTAAGAAGCTGATAAGCTTGATTAGCCAGAGTAGCTGCTAGTTGGCCGTCCCTGATGCTGCTGCCGCAGAAGCAGGGGATGCAGGGGTGCTGACAGAGTAAGAGCACTGCTGCACGGTGATCTTGTCGACGGCGAGCGTGTCGGTGGGGAACGGGCAGGCGCCGCCGTGGGTGCCCTGCAGCGGCGCGCATGGCGCCGGGGTGACGCCGGCGGAGACGCCCTCGACGTCGGCGCAGTTCCAGGACACCTTCCTCTCCTTGGTCATCTCGGCGGTGACATTGGCCATGCAGATTGAAGGGCGCGCCCTGGATGCCCTGCATCCTCGCCGCCTCCTTCCACACGCCGGTGGCCACCACGTCCTGGTAGCTGATGTTCTCCACCACCGGCACGGCGGTCTTGTCGTAGCCGTCGTCGGGGTGGGACTTGTAGTCGCCGGTCATCCAGAATACGCGCTTCATGCCGTCCAGCCTCATCCGGCGCGCGTACACGTCGCGCACGTACGCGCCGCGGCCGACGGCCGTCTTGATCGGCACCGCCGACTCGGTCCCGATGGCGGTGATGTCCTCGGCGCGCACGTCGCGGATGCCGCCGGACATCTCGCTGCCGAGCGCGATGATGGCGCTGGTCGGGGACACGCAGGTGAGGCGGCGGACGACGATGTGCTCGCTGGGCATGCCGACGGCGATGCCGTACTCGTCCCAGCCGGACTTGATGGCCACGCAGTCGTCGCCGGAGACGACGTAGCAGTCCTCGATGCGCACCTGGGAGCACGAGTCCGGGTTGATGCCGTCCGTGTTGGGCGACTTGACGGGCGCCAGGATGGTCACCCCGGTCACCACGATGTTGCGGCTGTACACCGGGTGGATGTTCCACGCCGGCGAGTTGAGCAGCGTCACGTTGGAGATGAAGACGCCGTCGGTGTGCATGAGCTCGATGAGGTAGCCGCGCGTGTACTTGAGCTTGCCGGACTTGTACTTGGACCACCACGTGGCGCCCTGCCCGTCGATGGTGCCGTTGTTTCCCGTGATGACGACGTCGGTGAGGTTCGAGCCAGACACGAGGCTCGCGTACCGCCCGCCGGCGTGGTCCCGGCCGCGGCCGTAGGAGGGCAGAGGCTCGATGACCGGCCACTGGGTCACGTCCTGCGTGCCGAGGATGACGGCGTCGGCGTGGAGGAAGAGGGTGAAGTGGCTGGTGAGGTTGAAGGGCGCGGTGAGCCACCTGCCGGCGGGGACGTAGAGCATGCCGCCGCCGCCGCCCTCGCCCGAGTACTGCGACAGGTGCTCCACCGCCTTGCGGAACGCCGCCGTGTTGGACGTGTTGCCGTCGCCCACCCCGCCGAAGTCCGTCAGCGAAGCCGTGTGCTCCCGGCAGTTGGGCGCCATGTACGTGCTCTGCCCCGCCGGGCCCGCCTGCGGCGGAGTGTGCCGGCGCGCCGACACCGCCGTCGCCGCCAGGAGAAGGACGAAACAGAGGATCTGCAAGTGATTGTATCGTACATGAGTGAACCTCGCTCATAAATCTGTCTGCGAGTAAGTGTTGAAACTTGAAACAGGAACAAGATGCAGGAAGAGCAATCGACTGTGATTTTGCTGCGGATTCGGTCGAGAGATGAACACAATGGAGAAATAAATACAATGAATCAATCAAGCTTCAACTTGCCAAGATGAGGCGGCATTGCTACTGCCACTGCCAGGAAAGATTAATTCTGAAAGCATGCAAGTACATGTCTATAATATATTTGTTGAGCAGAAATATGCTTGTATGCGCACACGAAGAGTCGAAGATGCATCCTAACTAAGCGATCATGGAGAAGAAGGAGAAGAGGCGAAAGTATAGCAAGTGGGAAAAAAATCAAACTGAAATCGAGGAAGAAATGCACTGCGCTGGTAACTGCTGGTACTGAAACGAAGTGAAGTTTTTAATCGCAGGACCGGACCGGACAGCCATAAAGAAAGGAAGAAGACAAGCGGTGCTAAGTAGGAGAAACCGAAAGGGAAGCCATGAATGGGTGGTGGTAGAGTACTACATACATGAAGGAGGAGGAGCGGTGGCACCCGCGGCGACGCCATTGCTGCTGCTGCTCTCTTTCTCCCCTCTGTCTCTCTCTCTCTCTCTCAACAGAGATCTCTGTTGTTTGGAGGCTGGAAGGGAATGGATGGATTGGGTTGTGAGACTGAGATCCACCCCTCTCCTTCTATTTATAGGACGAGATTCATCCAATCCAATCCAACTGGGATGCCCTGGGGCCGGTGGTGCTGAGTTAGGAGGCACCATCTTAATACTGCACTTTACGAAATCTTTCCATTGATATTTCAATTCCATTATGGTGCTAGTATTTAGTATATATTTATATGAAATAAATTGCCGGCATTAACTATGTACAGTCTTAATCTTAATCTTGATGCATGCAATGCGCATGGAGCCAAGGAATGCAGTGCTGCTGCTGCTGCTGTCCTCTTCGTCGTCGTCACGGACGCATGCAGTTCGATTTGGCTTCAACCTCACGTCACGGGTCACTAGTGGTACTAGTGCCATCGATGCGCGTGCACTGCTGTGGGCTGGGCCCCGCCGGTGGTCACGAGGAGCACAGCATGGATGGATGGAGTGACAAAGAGGTGGTGTTTGGTTCAGGGACTTTTTAGTCCCAGAGACTAGAAAAAGTCCTTTTAGACACCAGGCAACCAAACATGGAGGGATTTTTTCTACAGAAACTAGAAAAAGACTCTATTGAAGAGTCTTTTTTTGATTAGTCCCTGAAACTAGAAAAAGTCCCTTTTAGGGAACCAAACACCCCTAGAGAGTCCATGTCCAAATTATCTACCACAATGCCACCAGCACCGGCCCACTACACATCCTTTCCTTCAAAGTTCAAACACACCCAGCGCCAGATTTGGTTTGATTTAATCCAACTATCAGCTGCTTAGGGCATGGACAATGCATAGCCTCAGGGTGATGCTCCACGTGCCATGTAGGTTCGGATGTAGGTTCGGATGGTGTAACGGGATCCTCGGCAGGAGGCGGGTGCTTGAATAGAAAAAAGTGTGGTTTGATGCAAAAAATTGAAAAGTTGAAGTTAAAAAATAGAGATGCATGTGTATCAAAATCTTTGTCTTCTTTTTCTCTTGATGTGGTCACTAGTGTTAGCTTGCATTGAAGAGAACAAATCTATATAGATGCCTCAAGTTATTTTTTATTGTACATGCCCTTATTTACCTCCCTACAGATTGAGTTTAACTTAACCGCTTAACCCTTTTGCTTATTTTCCCCAACTCAAAACATACCAACAGTCCAGATGAAAGCATGATTAATCGACCATAACTTAAGTTCCTCATACAAATTCTGACACTTTTTTTCGGAGGGGATTCAAAACGGCCCAGAAGTTTGTCTGAGATGTCGTATATTT
The DNA here is from genome assembly GCA_039707655.1 of Elymus sibiricus. NCBI lineage: Eukaryota > Viridiplantae > Streptophyta > Magnoliopsida > Poales > Poaceae > Elymus > Elymus sibiricus. The sequence continues at coordinate 20,799,578 of CM077675.1, forward strand.
GATTATTTGTACCAGTGTACATCACTGTTTCAGTCAAATCAAAATTAACCCCACACACACACACAATTTGTGTGCTCTAAAAAACGAAATTGCTTTACGTACGATCAAAAGTGTGCACAATTTTTGTACGACGTGATCTCACCCATCCGCAGAATCCAGCAAACGGCTGCTGAAGATTGTCGTACGTAAATCGTATGATATTTTTTGTTCGTGTAGCAGGGCTCAAAAAAAAAGAGGGGGGGGGGGGGGGGGGGGGGGGGCACTCAGGATCTTCTAAAGTGCACAAAATATAACTTGCACTACACATTAACAGCACAAGACGAGCAGAACCATAACCAAAAAAAAAAACTTGGAACATCGAGCAGGCTAGGCGAGCACACTTATCCAAATCAACACAAAATTCAGAAAAGCGGACAAAATTCAGCAATGGCAAACACATGGATGGCCTGCTTCATCAAACGAGAATCTGATAGGCATGCAACTCCAGCTCGTCCTACACACGCGCGACACAACTTACAGTACTTTTGATGCATGCATGCATGCTCATGATCCTAGTGCCAAGTTTGGGGAGACCCCATCCAATCCACACTGGGGCACTGGGCTAATCCACAGAAAAAGGTTGGCAAAAAGAGATCAACTGGTACCACACACACACTCACACCATTCAAATCTGACATTGCAAAAAGAACAGCAACAATAATAATGCCACCACACTGAGGTGCCGACCAGCCAAACCCAGAACAGCTTGTGACCGACCCGCACTATCCACAACCAAATCCCATCTCCATCTGCTGCAAATTGAGCTACACATGCACATCAACCTCAGGTAAAAGCAAAAAAAAACATATATTAATAATTCATAACAAAAACCCACTGTCTGTAACTGACGCCAAATACACACCGCTTCTTCTTCTTCGACTCGACAGTAAGACGGCACTCCTATAATATCCTATATCCACTTTCGGTTTCTCGACGCAAAGCTAGGTATCACAGCAAAATGAAAAAGATGACCTTTGGTGTAAGGAGAAAGTAACTATGAATCTAGAATTGTCTTCTGTAGATGTTCAGGCTGTTGCTGCAGGTGCCGCCCAGCATGATATTGATGGAGGAAGCCCCCTCTGTTCCATGGGCAGGGAACGGATCCTCCGAACCGTATCCGAATGGCGAGACGGCGGCCTGGGTTGCGGCTACGAGGCCCTGGCAGTAAGTGTCTTGGTCTGTCTGGCAGGGTGTCCCTTCGCAGTATAGCCCCTCAAAATCGCCCATTCGCTCCCAGGATGAGAACGAGAACGGCCCGGACATGCCGCAGTCGGTGAGCCTCCACTGGGGCATGTGGGAACGAGAGGCCCGTGCCAGCGGTGACCGGCTTCTATATGGATAGGCATCTACTCCTGCTCCTTGCGCGCCTGGAGCCGGTTCGTGATCCACGAAATCGTCCCGATGGCCGCGGCCTCTATGGCCGTTCCACATCAGCTGACGGGGTTCATCGCAGTCTTCGCCTATGAGGACATGAAGGGCGACCGCCTCGGCTATCGCGGCCCCTTCGTCGTCCAGCCTCCTCTGCTCCTCCTGTTTCTGCTGCCGCTTCTTTTCCAGTTCCGAGATGATCGCTGCGGAGTTTGCGAGTGCTTTCTCCAGCCGGCGCCTCTTCTTCTCAGCCTGCTTCTGCCGGTCCGACTCGTCTTTCGCGTGTTTCTTCTTTCCTTTCTTCGACACTTGGCCTGCTTGGTTGCCTCCAGCTCTGTCCATCACGACTGCGCTCCCTTTTCACTGTTCTGATCTTCCTGTACTAAGAAAAATTACAATTTAAGAGTATGTTGCTGTACTCCTCCCTGTAAAGAGGGTATCCAAGGCAACAGCAACTTCTTCAAGTTGAAGAGCCACTTAAGCTGTCACAAGAGAATACCTAAAATCCACTCAGGCCTCAATCGTCTATGGTTAATCTCGTCACGAACTTTCTGCCACCTTTTGACCCATTTTCACAGTACCAGAATTTATATGAATTCACAGCCAACCAACTCATAAGGATCTTCTCCTGTATCAAGAAAAGAAGAAACTTCAGTTTAGAAACGAAGATTCAATGTTCACAAGACATATGCCCTTCTCAGTAATCCAAGAAATATATAGGTAAGCAAACTTATAGTAAAAATATGGATGATGATCCATTGGAGAAAAAACTCAGGAAAAACGGAAGCATCATATTATAGTTCAATGGCAGACGGAACTGAACTATACAGAGTATTTTGCAGTCAGGTCTCATCCAATTAAAAACATGGCACGCAGTAATGAAGATAATCTGATCCACTAGTAAATGGCCAAAGTTAGCGGCAAAGTGAACAGCACTGAACAAAGTGGTCTTCCTGTGCGGTGAACAATCCAAATTCAGCATTTGCTACAACACAAGTTAAAAAAGAGCAAACCTGTCCAAAGTGGAACATTGGGGATGCAAGCGGCAGTGTGCTTGTCCCACAAAACACTCATATTAGTGTGCTAACGGCCGCAAAAACCAGCACTAACAAGTAGCATTAGGATGCAGGATATGCGGCATGACACTTGCTCCCTACGAAAAATTCTCCTTAACAGTCTAAACCACGCCACGAAGGTTACAATTAGCATATCGGATGCATGTTCCAAGAGTTTTGAACTCGGAGGGTTGTGGTTTATCCCGTATCCCTGTCGGATGTTGCTCGTCTTATGTTGTGAAATCAGATCAAAAGCTCGAAAGATTAGCACAGGTGTTTGTCGTGCTAGCAGCATCATGAGCTTTCCATGCCATTTAATTGCTAGACTAACACAGAGATCGTCTTTCATTGACAGCATCAGATCAACCCAACTCCTCTAGGTTGATGGTTAGGAGCCGAAGTTGATCTGGCAATTTGGCACCCGTGAAGTCTAAACCATGCTGATCCGGGGCAGGAAAAAACAATCTAGTTGCCACACGACGCCGCATCTAGGTTCATCAGATCGGCCACACAGGTGAGCAGATCAGCGGCGAAAACGCGCGAAGACCGCGGCTTTCCACGGTCCACAGCGAATCCGGCGAGCGAACCGACAACCTCGAAAGAGCACGGCAAGATTCCAATAAAATTCTCCGCTAATTCAGTGATTCGCACCGTAATTGCCCCGCGAATTTAAGATTCGTACGAGCGGACCCCTGAATCAGGAACGTACGGAGCGAAGCGGTTACCTTGGTAGAGCCGGCGACGGCGCGGTGGGGCGGGTGGCGAACCGCCGACTCGCCTCGCCTCGCGGGGGGGCACCGGCGGCGGGGATCGGAGCTGCGGAGGCGGGCGATTCCGTCGAGATCGGCGGAATTTCGGAGGATTTGGCGGTGCGCGGCAGTGCGGGGGTACGGAGAAGCTGCGGAGACCGGGGGCGGGGGCGGATTGGGGAATTTTGGGGGTCCGGATGGGGGGTGGCACGTGCGGGGCGCGTGAGGGCGGTTGCACTCTCCAACACTCCATCCAAGTATCCAGATCCATCCAACCCAACCTAGCTAGCACAAGTCTTGTTTTTCTTTTTCTTCTTTTTTCCTTCCAAAAATGCATATTCCTCTTTCATTCTTGTGTTTGGTAGGCAGACATGTTATGTCTTTATTTTCTCCCAACAAAGATATTTTATACTTCCAAGCCACTAGTTGTAGTTTTTTTTTTTACTTTCAGTATTTGATTACAAATCACATGCATCCGTGTGTATACGTCATCGGACTATGACACGCAATTATATGGACGAGTCCTGTGATAACTTGATGCGGAGGTTGGGGTATAATCAGAAGTTATAGGATGTATTTGTGTATGTGTAAATCCGAACATCAAGGTCCGGGTATTTTCGTACAATCGTGCCTTCGCAACTCGGCCGACTTCATTTCCTATTAATGTTTGGCCGACTACATTCGGGAAAGACTTGATAGGGTGGTGGTGACGCATGGCTGGTGTGAACATTTCTCAGGGTACAAAGTTACACATGGTGACCCCCGACACTCTGATCACCGCCCCTTGATCATTGAGCTAGAAGCAAGATGTAGTAGCAATAGTGGCCGAAGTGGAAAGAGAGGTTTTAGGTTTGAAACTAGATGGCTGGAAGAAGAGGATTGTGGGAGTATAGTGGAGAATGCTTGGACGAAAAGCGGTGAGGTGAATGGAGGAGGGGTGGCAGACAATATAAAAGAAGTGGCCAAGGAGTTAATGGACTGGGGTAAAAACATTCTTGGTGATCTGGAGAAGCGCATCGCACGCACGAAGAAAGAGCTTGAAACATGAAGAAGAAAACCTATCTCAACGGAACAAGTGACGAAGGAAAGTATGTTGCGCTATAATCTCCAAAAACTTGAGCTCCAGAGAGATACTTATTGGCGTCAACGTGCTCATGTGCACTGGCTGGAGGAGGGGATAAAAATACAAAGTTTTTTCAAGCGTACGCCTTGGAGAGGAAGAGAAGAAACAAGACAAAGAAGCTTAGGAAGGAGAATGGGGAAGTAATGGAAGGGGAGGCAGAGATGGCGGCGGTGGTGACGGAGTACTATCGTAATCTGTTTGCTTCATGTGCAGGAAATCGACTTCATGAGCTTCTAGAGAAAGTTCCTCATCGGGTCACACCGGAGATGAACAATCAACTCCTACGACCATTTACTCCAGAGGAGATCCGGGAGGCACTTAACAGTATTGGTGATCTAAAGGCCCCCGGTCCGAACGGGATGCCAGCTGTGTTTTATAAAAAGATACTAGGGTATGATCGGTGAGAAAGTTACTGAAGAAGTTTTGAAGGTGATGAATGGAGCCCCAATGCCTACGGAATGAAATGACACGAATGTGGTCCTCATCCCCAACGTGAAAAACCCAGAGACAATGAAGGAGTTGCGGCCTATAAGTCTTTGCAATGTATTGTATAAACTCATCTCGAAAGTTCTAGCAAACAGGTTGAAATGCATCCTGATACGTCTCCAACGTATCTATAATTTTTGATTGTTCCATGCTATTATATTATCTGTTTTGGATGTTTTATATGCATTAATATGCTATTTTATATTATTTTTGGGACTAACCTATTAATCTATAGCCTAGTGCCAGTTTCTGTTTTTTCCTTGTTTTTGAGTATTGCAGATAAGGAATATTAAACGGAGTCCAAACGGAATAAAATCTTCGGAATGATTTTTCTTGGACCAGAAGAAACCCAGCAGACTTGGAGATGAAGGCAGGAGACCTGCCGTGGCGTCACAAGCCACCAGGGCGCGCCCTAGGGGGGGGCGCCCCCCTGGCTTGTGGCCCCACAGCAGCCCTCCTAACCCTATTCTTCGGCTTATAAATTCCCAAATATTCCCTGGATACCAAAAAGAGCCACGAAAATACTTTTCCGCCGCCGGAAGCCTCTGTTCCCGTGAGATCCAATCTTGGAGCCTTTTCCGATAATCTGCCGGAGGGGGATTCGATCACGGCGGGCATCTACATCAACTCCATTGCCCTTCCGATGATGCGTGAGTAGTTCACCACAGACCTTCGGGTCCATAGCTAGTAGCTAGATGGCTTCTTCTCTGTCTTTGTTCTTCAATACCATGTTCTTCATGATCTTCATGGAGATCTATCCGATGTAATACTCTTTTGCGGTGTGTTTGTCGAGATCCGATGAATTGTGGGTTTATGATCAGCTTATCTATGAATATTATTTGAATCTTCTCTGAATTCTTATATGCATGATTTCATATCTTTGCAAGTCTCTTCGAGTTATTGGTTTGGTTTGGCCAACTAGATTGGTAATTCTTGCAATGGGAGAAGTGCTTAGTTTTGGTTTCAATCTTGCGGTGTCCTCACCCAGTGACAAAGTAGGGGTAGCGAGGCACGTATTTGTATTGTTGCCATCGAGGATAAAAAGATGAGGTTTTCATCATATTGCTTGAGTTTATCCCTCTACATCATGTCATCTTACCTAATGCGTTACTCTGTTCTTCATGAACTTAATACTCTAGATGCAGGCAGGAGCCGGCCGATGTGTGGAGTAATAGTAGTAGATACAGAATCGTTTCGGTCTACTTGACATGGACATGATGCCTATATGCATAATCATTGCCTTGGATATCTTCATAATTATTCGCTTTTCTACCAATTGCTCGACAGTAATTTGTTCACCCACCGTATTATTTTCCTTCATGAGAGAAGCCTCTAGTGAAACCTATGGCCCCCGGGTCTATTTACCACATTATATTTTCAGATCTATAAACCAAAAATACCAAAAATACCTCGCTGCATTCTTTTTACTTTTGTTTTACTTTTCGTTTTAGCAATCCTATCTATCTATCTCTATCAGATCTCATCCTTGCAAGTAACTGTGAAGGGATTGACAACCCCTTTATAGCGTTGGGTGCAAGTGTTTGATTATTTATGTAGGTACATCTATTGGGCACTTGCTTGTATCTCCTACTGGATTGATACCTTGGTTCTCAACAACTGAGGGAAATACTTATCTACTTTGCTGCATCACTGATACGTCTCCAACATATCTATAATTTTTGATTGTTTCATGCTATTATATTATCTATTTTGGATGTTTTATATGCATTAATATGCTATTTTATATTATTTTTGGGACTAACCTATTAATCTAGAGCCTAGTGCCAGTTTCTGTTTTTTCCTTGTTTTTGAGTATTGCAGATAAGGAATATTAAACGGAGTCCAAACGGAATAAAATCTTCGGAATAATTTTTCTTGGACCAGAAGACAACTACCAAGCTTGGAGACCAAGGCAGGAGAGCCGCCGTGTGGCCACAAGCCACAAGGGCGCGCCCGAGGGGGGGGCGCCCCCTAGCTTGTGGGCCCACGGCAACTCCCCCAACCCTAATCTTCGGCCTATAAATTTCCAAATATTCCCTGTATACCAGAGAGAGCCACGAAAACACCTTTCCACCGCCAGGAGCCTCGGTTCCCGTGAGATCCAATCTTGGAGCCTTTTCCGGTAATCTGCCGGAGGGGGATTCGATCACGGAGGGCATCTACATCAACTCCATTGCCTCTCCGATGATGCGTGAGTAGTTCACCACAGACCTTCGGGTCCATAGCTAGTAGCTAGATGGCTTCTTCTCTCTCTTTGCTCTTCAATACCATGTTCTTCATGATCTTCATGGAGATCTATCCGATGTAATACTCTTTTGCGGTGTGTTTGTCGAGATCCGATGAATTGTGGGTTTATGTTCAGATTATCTATGAATATTATTTGAGTCTTTTCTGAATTCTTACATGCATGATTTCATATCTTTGCAAGTCTCTTCGAGTTATTGGTTTGGTTTGGCCAACTAGATTGGTAATTCTTGCAATGGGAGAAGTGCTTAGTTTTGGGTTCAATCTTGCGGTGTCCTCACCCAGTGACATAGTAGGGGTAGCGAGGCACGTATTGTATTGTTGCCATCGAGGATAAAAAGATGGGGTTTTCATCATATTGCTTGAGTTTATCCCTCTACATCATGTCATCTTACCTAATGCGTTACTCTGTTCTTCATGAACTTAATACTCTAGATGCAGGCAGGAGTCGGTCGATGTGTGGAGTAATAATAGTAGATGCAGAATCGTTTCGGTCTACTTGACACGGACGTGATGCCTATATGCATAATCATTGCCTTGGATATCTTCATAATTATTCGCTTTTCTATCAATTGCTCGACAGTAATTCGTTCACCCACCGTAATACTTGCCATCATGAGAGAAGCCTCTAGTGAAACCTATGGCCCCCGGGTCTATTTTCCATCTTATACTTTCAGATCTAAAACCAAAAATACCAAAAATATCTTGCTGCAATCTTTTTACTTTTGTTTTACTTTCCGTTCAAGCAATCTATTCTATCTATCTCTATTAGATCTCATCTTTGCAAGTAACCGTGAAGGGATTGACAACCCCTTTATAGCGTTGGGTGCAAGTGTTTGATTCTTTGTGTAGGTACACCTATTGGGGACTTGCTTGTCTCTCCTACTGGATTGATACCTTGGTTCTCAACAACTGAGGGAAATACTTATCTACTTTGCTGCATCATCCGTTCCTCTTCACGGAAACCAACGCATGCGCGAGAAGTAGCAAGAAGGATTTCTGGCGCCGTTGCCGGGGAGATACATAGCAAGTCAAGACAAGAACTTTTCTGTCAACTTGTCAATTTCTGACGTGGTTGCCGGAGAGATCTACATCAAGCCATCCAAGTACCCATCACAAACTCATCTCTTGCATTTACATTATTTGCCATTTGCCTCTCGTTTTCCTCTGCCCCACTTCTAAAACGATTTTCCAAAAAGATTCGCCTTTTTTATTCGACCTTCTTCCGTTCGTCTTTTCGTTTGCCTTTTGTTTGCTTGTGTGCTTGCTTGCTTGCTTCGTCACGATGACTCAAGAGAATACCAAGTTGTGTGATTTTTCCAATACTAATAATAATGATTTTATTAGTACTCCGATTGCTCCCGCCACTAGTGCGGAATCTTATGAAATTAATGCTGCCTTGCTAAATCTTGTTATGAAAGAACAATTTTCCTGCCTTGCTAATGAAGATGCCGCATCCCATCTAAATACTTTCGTTGAGTTGTGTGATATGCAAAAGAAGAAAGATGTGGATAATGATATTGTTAAATTGAAGCTATTTCCGTTCTCACTACAAGATCGTGCTAAAACTTGGTTTTCATCTTTGCCTAAAAATAGTATTGATTCATGGAATAAGTGTAAAGATGCTTTTATTTCCAAGTACTTTCCGCCCGCTAAGATCATCTCCCTTAGGAACGATATAATGAATTTTAAGCAACTTGATCATGAGCATGTTGCACAATCTTGGGAGAGGATGAAACTAATGATTAGAAATTGCCCCGCGCATGGTTTGAGTTTATGGATGATTATACAAATTTTCTATGCTGGATTGAATTTTGCTTCTAGGAATCTCTTAGATTCCGCCGCGGGTGGTACTTTTATGGAAATCACATTAGGAGAAGCTACCAAACTCCTAGATAATATTATGGCAAATTACTCTCAATGGCATACCGAAAGATCTCCTACTAGTAAAAAAGTGCATGCTATTGAAGAGATTAATACTTTGAGTGAAAAGATGGATGAATTGATGAAATTGTTTGCTAGTAAGGGTGCTCCTATTGATTCTAATGATATGCCTTTGTCTTCTTTGATTGGAAATAATAATGAATCTGTGGATGTGAATTTTGTTGGTAGGAACAATTTTGGTAATAACGCGTATAGAGGTAATTTCAATGCTAGGTCGTTTCCTAGTAATTCCTCTAATAATTATGGTAATTCCTACAGCAACTCTTATGGAAATTATAATAAGATGCCCTCTGATCTTGAGAATAATATTAAAGAATTTATTAGTTCGCAAAAGGGTTTCAATGCTATGATTGAAGAAAAATTGCTCAAGATTGATGATTTGGCTAGGAACGTTGATAGAATTTCTCTTGAGATTGATTCTTTGAAAATTAGATCTATTCCACCTAAGCATGATATTAATGAGTCTTTAAAGGCTATGAGAATTTCTATTGATGAGTGTAAGGAAAGAACTGTTAGAATACGTGCTAAACGTGAATGGCTTGAAAAAGTGTGTTCTCGTGATAATATTGATGAAGATCTTAAAGTGATTGATGTGACTCCTATTGAATCTTTGTTTTCTACTGTAAATCTTGATAAATATGGGACTGGAGATGAGTCAACTTTAGTTAAAAGGCATCCCAATGATTTGGAGTTTATAGATCTTAACGCTAAGATTGATAAAAGTGGGATTGAAGAGGTCAAAACTTTAAATAGCAATGAACCCACTCTTTTGGATTTCAAGGACTTTAATTATGATAGTTGCTCTTTTATTGATTGTGTTTCCTTGTTGCAATCCATGTTGAATTCTCCTCATGCTTATAATCAAAACAAAGCTTTTACTAAACATATTGTTGATGCTGTGATGAAATCTCTTGAAGAAAAACTTGAGTTGGAAGTTTCTATACCTAGAAAGCTTTATGATGAGTGGGAACCAACTATTAAGATTAAAATTAAGGATTATGAGTGCCATGCCTTGTGTGATTTGGGTGCTAGCGTTTCCACGATTCCAAAATCTTTATGTGATGTGCTAGGTTTCCGTGAATTTGATGATTGTTCTTTAAATTTGCATCTTGCGGATTCCACTATAAATAAACCTATGGGAAGGATTAATGATGTTCTTATTGTTGCAAATAGGAATTATGTGCCCATAGATTTCATTGTTCTTGATATTGATTGCAATCCTACATGTCCTATTATTCTTGGTAGACCTTTCCTTAGAACGATTGGTGCAATTATTGATATGAAAGAAGGAAATATTAGATTCCAATTTCCATTAAGGAAAGGCATGGAGCACTTTCCTAGAAAGAAAATAAAATTACCATATGAATCTATTATGAGAGCTGCTTATGGATTGCATACCAAAGATGACAATACCTAGATCTATTGCGTTTTGCCTAGCTAGGGGCGTTAAACAATAGCGCTTGTTGGGAGGCAACCCAATTTTATTTTTGCTTTCTGTTTTTTGCTTCTGTTTTGGTGTGTTTTACACATTATTACTTCTGTAATAATTGTGTTTTCTTGTTTAAATTAGTGTTTGAGCCAAGTAAGACCTTTGGGATGGTCTACGGTGTTTGTTGATTTGATTTTGCTGAAAAACAAAAACTTTTGCTCTCAGTCCAGGAATTTTGTAAATTCACTGGAACGTGATTTTGATCTGAAATTTTTACAAAAGATTGATATAAAAATTTCCCTGATTGTACTAATTTTTAAGAATTTTTAGAGTTACATAAGTATTCGAAGTCTATAGATTTCTACAGACTGTTCTGTTTTTGACAGATTCTGTTTTCTATGTGTTGTTTGCTTATTTTGATTAATCTATGGGTTGTATCGGGGGGTATGAACCATGGAGAAGTTAGAATACAGTAGATATTACACCAATATAAATAGAATGAGTTCACAACAGTACCTAAAGTGGTGATTTATTTTTCTTATACTAACGGATCTCATGAGTTTTCTGTTGAGTTTTGTGTTGTGAAGTTTTCAAGTTTTGGGTAAAGATTTGATGGACTATGGAATAAAGAGTGGCAAGAGCCTAAGCTTGGGGATTCCCAAGGCACCCCAAGCCATATTCAAGGATACCAAAAAGCCTAAGCTTGGTGATGCCCCGGAAGGCATCCCCTCTTTCGTCTTCAATCCATCGGTAAATTTACTTGAGGCTATATTTTTATTCACCACATGATATGTGTTTTGCTTGGAGCGTCTTGTATGATATGAGTCTTTGCTTTTTAGTATGCCACAATCATCCTTGCTGCACATATTTTTGAGAGAGACACGCTGATTCGTGAATTTATTAGAATACTCTATGTGCTTCACTTATATCTTTTGAGCTAGGCAATATTGCTCTAGTGCTTCACTTATATCTTTTTAGAGCACGGTGGTGTTAGATTTTATAGAAATTATTTGAACTCTCGTACCTCACTTATATTATTTTGAGAGTTTCTTAAAACAGCATGGTAATTTGTTTAGGTTATGATTTTAGTCCTAATATAATGGGCATCCAAGAGGGATATAATAAAAACTTTCATATTAAGTGCATTGGATACTATGAGAAGTTTGATTCCTTGCATATAGTTTTGAGATAATGGAGATGGTAATATAAGAGTCATGCTAGTGAGTAGTTGTGAATTGGAAGAGATACTTGTGTTGAAGTTTGTGATTCCCGTAGCATGCACGTATGGTGAACCGTTATGTAACGAAGTCGGAGCATGATTTGTTTAATGATTGTCGACCTTTGTGTGAGGGTCGGGAGCGCGCGATGGTTAACTCCTACCAACCTCTCCCCTAGGAGCATGCGTCTAATGCTTTGTTTGATAACTAATAAACTTTTGCAATAAGTATGTGAGTTCTTTATGACTAATGTTGAGTCCATGGATTATACGCACTCTCACCCTTCCACCTTTGCTAGCCTCTCTAGTACCGCGCAACTTTCGCCGGTACATCAAACCCACCTTCCTCAAAACAGCCACCATATATTTTCCTCAAAACAGCCACCATACCTACCTATTATGGCATTTCCATAGCCATTCCGAGATATATTGCCATGCAACTTCCACCGCTCTGCTTTTCATGACATGCACCACCACTTTCATATTGCATATAGAGTCATATTTTGTCATAGGTATCGAGTTGTAATTTTTCTTTTGAGTTGTAAGTAAATAAAAGTGTGATGATTTTCATTATTAGAGCATTGTCCCGTGTGAGAAAAGGATGATGGAAGCCATGACTCCCTCACAAGTTGGGATGAGTATCCGGACTTTACAAAAAAATAAAAGAGGCCAGCGAAGCCCAAATAAAAAAAAAAGGCCAAAGATGCCCACCAAAATAAAAAAAAATGAGAGAAAGAGAGAAGGGACAATTGCTACTATTTTTTTTCCACACTTGTGCTTCAAAGTAGCACCATGATCTTCATGATAGAGAGTCTCCTATTTTGTCACTTTCATATAACTAGTGGAGTTTCATCTTGCACGACCACTTAGTTTTCTTTTTGAGCTTTCATACACTTATAGCTCTAAGTGCATTTGTTGCATGGCAATCCCTACTCACTCACATTGATATCTATTGATGGGCATCTCCATAGCCCGTTGATACGCCTAGTTGATGTGAGACTATCTTCTCCCTTTCCCTTGCAACCTCCACCATATTCTATTCCACCTATAGTGCTATATCCATGGCTCGCGCTCATGTATTGCGTGAGAGTTGAAAAGGTTTGAGAACACCAAAAGTGTGAAACAATTGCTTGACTTGTTCATCGGGGTTGTGCATGATTTAGATACTTTGTGTGGGGAAGATGGAGCATAGCCAGACCATATGATTTTGTAGGAATAACTTTCTAAGGCCATGTTATTTCGAAAGGACACGATTGCTTTGTTGGTGTGCTCGAAGTATTACTGTTTTTATGTCAATATTAGACTATTATTTTGAATCTTACGGATCTGAATATTCATGCCACAATAAAGAATATTACATGGATAAATATGTTCGGTAGCATTCCACATCAAAAATTCTGTTTTATCATTTACCTACTCGAGGACGAGCAGGAATTAAGCTTGGGGATGCTTGATACGTCTCCAACGTATCTATAATTTTTGATTGTTCCATGCTATTATATTATCTATTTTGGATGTTTTATATGCATTAATATGCTATTTTATATTATTTTTGGGACTAACCTATTAATCTAGAGCCTAGTGCCAGTTTCTGTTTTTTCCTTGTTTTTGAGTATTGCAGATAAGGAATATTAAACGGAGTCCAAACGGAATAAAATCTTCGGAATAATTTTTCTTGGACCAGAAGACAACTACCAAGCTTGGAGACCAAGGCAGGAGAGCCGCCGTGTGGCCACAAGCCACAAGGGCGCGCCCGAGGGGGGGGGGCGCCCCCTGGCTTGTGGGCCCACGGCAACTCCCCCAACCCTAATCTTCGGCCTATAAATTCCCAAATATTCCCTGTATACCAGAGAGAGCCACAAAAACACTTTTCCACCGCTAGGAGCCTCGGTTCCCGTGAGATCCAATCTTGGAGCCTTTTCCGGTAATCTGCCGGAGGGGGATTCGATCACGGAGGGCATCTACATCAACTCCATTGCCTCTCCGATGATGCGTGAGTAGTTCACCACAGACCTTCGGGTCCATAGCTAGTAGCTAGATGGCTTCTTCTCTCTCTTTGCTCTTCAATACCATGTTCTTCATGATCTTTATGGAGATCTATCCGATGTAATACTCTTTTGCGGTGTGTTTGTCGAGATCCGATGAATTGTGGGTTTATGTTCAGATTATCTATGAATATTATTTGAGTCTTTTCTGAATTCTTACATGCATGATTTCATATCTTTGCAAGTCTCTTCGAGTTATTGGTTTGGTTTGGCCAACTAGATTGGTAATTCTTGCAATGGGAGAAGTGCTTAGTTTTGGGTTCAATCTTGCGGTGTCCTCACCCAGTGACATAGTAGGGGTAGCGAGGCACGTATTGTATTGTTGCCATCGAGGATAAAAAGATGGGGTTTTCATCATATTGCTTGAGTTTATCCCTCTACATCATGTCATCTTACCTAATGCGTTACTCTGTTCTTCATGAACTTAATACTCTAGATGCAGGCAGGAGTCGGTCGATGTGTGGAGTAATAGTAGTAGATGCAGAATCGTTTCGGTCTACTTGACACGGACGTGATGCCTATATGCATAATCATTGCCTTGGATATCTTCATAATTATTCGCTTTTCTATCAATTGCTCGACAGTAATTCGTTCACCCACCGTAATACTTGCCATCATGAGAGAAGCCTCTAGTGAAACCTATGGCCCCCGGGTCTATTTTCCATCTTATACTTTCAGATCTAAAACCAAAAATACCAAAAATATCTTGCTGCAATCTTTTTACTTTTGTTTTACTTTCCGTTCAAGCAATCTATTCTATCTATCTCTATTAGATCTCATCCTTGCAAGTAACCGTGAAGGGATTGACAACCCCTTTATAGCGTTGGGTGCAAGTGTTTGATTCTTTGTGTAGGTACACCTATTGGGGACTTGCTTGTCTCTCCTACTGGATTGATACCTTGGTTCTCAACAACTGAGGGAAATACTTATCTACTTTGCTGCATCATCCGTTCCTCTTCACGGAAACCAACACATGCGCGAGAAGTAGCAATCACCCTTTCCTCTTCATCGGAAAACCAACGCATGCTCAAGAAGTAGCACATCCTGCCAGAAATCATTACCCCAAAAAAGAGCGTGTTTGTCCCGGGAAGGCTTATCACGGACAACATCCTATTACCTTTCGAGGTGAACCACTTTATGCAGAGGAACAAAAGTGGTGCAGAAGGAGTGGCAGCGTTAAAATTGGATATTAGTACGGCCTACGACCGTGTAGAGTGGGGTTTGTTAGAAGAAATGATGGGAAGAATGGGTTTTGCGGAGAATTGGACACATCTGATCATGAAATGCTGCAGAACAGTTAAGTACAAATTTATGGTTAATGGATCACTAACCGAGGAGGTAATTCCACAGCGAGGACTAAGGCAGGGGGACCCAATATCCCACTATCTATTCTTGATTTGTGTTGAGGCTTTCTCCAGTTTACTTAACCATGCCGAGAGTAATACCACGCTGGAGGGTGTACAGATATGTGGTGGTGCACCGAGCTTTAATCACCTATTGTTTGTTGATGATTAGTTGATTTTGCTAAAAGTTACACGTGAGAGTCCACAACATCTGCAACATATACTAAGCTTGTATGAGGATTGCTCGGGTCAGACCATTAACATAGACAAGTCATCTATCACCTTCAGTAAGAATACGAAGGCACCAGCGAAGCGGGAGATGATGAACACTCTTGGGATATGTCGGGAGGGGCGAGCTGACATATATTTGGGCCTCCCGATGCATGTTGGGAAGTCCAAAACATGCACCTTTGCTTATATAAAGGAAAAAATTTGGCGACTGATTAAGGGATGGAAAGAACGGGTTCTGTCGAAGATGGGAAAGGAAATACTTGTGAAAGCTTGTGCCCAGGAAATTCCCACATTTGTTATGACATGTTTCGATCTGACAAAGGGTTTTTGTGAGCGGCTAAACACAATGATAAGCAGGTTCTGGTAGGCGCAGCAACAAAATGAAGCAAAGATTCATTGGTTGGGCTGGGATAAACTTACTCGGGCTAAACAAGAGGGAGGTCTGGGTTACAAAGATTTACACATGTTTAATCTATCTATGCTCGCTAACCAGGGATGGCGACTGCTAACGGACCCCGATACTCTGTGTGCGAAGGTGCTGAAAGCACGATACTACCCAGATACTGATGTGCTCAAGGTTGAACCCAAACCGGGTATCTCATATGCCTGGAGAAGCATCTTTTGTGGCATTGTTGTTCTAAAGAAAGGATTGATCAAAAAGACCGACAATGGTTTGGACACTAACATTTGGTTGGATCCTTGGTTACCGAGGGATGACTGTACTAGACCCATTACACCGAGAGGACAGACAATTATTCAGACGGTTGCTGATCTGATCAATCCGATTACGGGAGGCTGGGACGAGGAGTTAGTGAGAGAAGTTTTATGGCCTATTGATGCAAAGGTGGAGCTAACAATACCCCTGCATGATGGATTTGAAGATCAATGGGCGTGACACTATGAATCAAAGGGCCA
This sequence comes from Elymus sibiricus, assembly GCA_039707655.1. Lineage (NCBI taxonomy): Eukaryota > Viridiplantae > Streptophyta > Magnoliopsida > Poales > Poaceae > Elymus > Elymus sibiricus. The sequence goes on from CM077675.1 coordinate 20,815,765, forward strand.
GCTTTTGGTTAGATCCGCGTACCACATGTAGTGTGCTGAGGTGCAGAACCAAGCCAAAAAACAGAGTGGTGAAGGGAATGACCAAGCAAACAAATTTAACTGGATGACAATCTAGAAGAGTGAATGTCCTAGTAAAGTAAAACAATTTCTCTGGAGGATGGCACATAATAGCCTACCACATCGCTGGAGCATTGAAAGAAGAGGTATTGAAATTGACACAATCTGCCCAATCTGTGGGCGCCTGAATGAGGATGGAGCTCATTTTCCTCTCGGGTGTAAAATTGTCAAATCGTTGTGGCAAGAGATGCAATTGCATTAGAAAAGAGAACTAGTGCTGGCATGTCATGGTCCAAAAGAGATGATCTCTGAAATCCTAAAGCTCCCTGAAGAAAAGAAACTGAAATGTGTACTAATGTTGTGGGCATGGTGGGATGCTAGAAATAAGAATGTTGGTGAGCCTTCATGGAACCCAAGCTCCGTGGCAAGGAGGGTGAATACCTTGGTTGAGGATTGGCAGAGACATGGAATGAATGTCCAAGATGGGAACCATGACAAACCTGAATGCAGTGTACGCATGGTGCAGGACATTCTTCAGATAAATGTCGATGGAAGCATGAGGGAGAACCCTTCCCGAGGCGGTTGGGGATTTATAATCAGAGATACTAAGGGGCAGCCAGTGGGAGCCAGTGCGGGTCACATAAAGCATATCAGTGATCCCTTGCAAGCTGAGGCGACAGCATGTCTACATGCGATGTATGCAGCTGAAAGCTGGGGTATGACGAGAGTGCAAGTTCAGACAGACTCCCTGAATTTGGTCCAAGCGCTCAACACCAACGACCATGATCTCACGGCCAATGGAGTGTTGTTCAAAGAAATTAGATGCTTTGCTAGCTTAAACTTTACCCAAGTGGTGTTTTCGTTTTGCCCGAGGGCGTGTAATGAAGTAGCAGACACGTTAGCGTCGTTTGGTGCAGAATCGGATCTTGCATCCCCAACCATGTGACCGGATCAAGCACCTGATTTCGTGCACGGACTTGTAGCCAGCGACACTTCTGAGCTGTTTGGTTAAAGGAAACGTTGGTTTTCGTCTCAAAAAAATGTTTGGAGAAATAGTTAACTGTAAACCTTTTATGTTTGGCCAAACTCTCTGCTTCATCCAACTGATAATCGCTCGCATCAGAGCGTCTACATTTGGACCTGTCAAATCCGGCTCCCTATACGTCTGCAAACGTGCCCGAGCAGTCTCGCGAACGCAACCGGACCGTCCCACATATGTCGTGTCTGGCAGCCACATACCTTAAATCCGGACCCTTAAATAAATGCAAATCCATGCATGTCCATCATACACGTCAATGTCGCATGTAAATAATAAATGTTGGTAGCGAAAATATATAGTTCTTACATAAAATTTATTTGAAGTGCATAACTCAAACATCAGCTCTTTGGTTTTCATTGTGGGTCCACGTATGTTCCACAAGATTACTGAGTAGCTGAGCGTACTGATGATCTCGAATATTCTGCTGCATATGCAGAAAGTTCATAAGTTGATTTGCATCTTGATCTTTTGAGATTTGATCTTGTCTTCCACGCGCTTCAAATCATTGATTTGGGCTACACCATCACCATTATCCTCGACAATCATATTTTTAAAAATAACACAACGTGTCATCAACTGTCATAAAGTTTTCTGATTTCCACATCACTACTGTTGGAAATATGCCCTACAGGCAATAATAAAATGGTTATTATTATATTTCCTTGTTCATGATAATCGTTTATTATCCATGCTATAATTGTATTGATTGAAAACACTGATACATATGTGGATACATAGACAACACTGTGTCCCTAGTATGCCTCTAGTAGACTAGCTTGTTGATCAAAGATGGTCAAGGTTTTCTAGCCATAGACATGAGATGTCATTTGATAACAGGATCACATCATTAGGAGAATGATGTGATGGACAAGACCCAAACTATGAACATAGCATATGATCGTGTCAGTTTATTGCTATTGTTTTCTGCATGTCAAGTATCTGTTCCTATGACCATGAGATCATGCAACTCACTGACACCGGAGGAATACCTTGTGTGTATCAAACGTCGCAACGTAACTGGGTGACTATAAAGATGCTCTACAGGTATCTCCGAGGGTGTCTGTTGAGTGGGCATGGATCAAGATTGGGATTTGTTACTCCGTGTGACGGAGAGGTATCTCAGGGCCCACTCGGTAATACAACATCACAATAAGCCTTGCAAGCAAAGTGGCTAAAGTGTTAGCCACAGGATCTTGTATTACGGAACGAGTAAAGAGACTTGCCGGTAACGAGATTGAACTAGGTATAGAGATACCGACGATCGGAATATCGGGCAAGTAACATACCGAAGAAACAAATGGAACATCATACGGGATTAACTGAATCCTTGACATAGAGGTTCAACCGATAAAGATCTTCATAGAATATGTAGGAACCAATATGGGCATCTAGGTCCCGCTATTGGTTATTGACCGTAGAGGTGTCTCGGTCATGTCTACATAGTTCTCGAACCCGCAGGGTCTGCACACTTAAGGTTCGGTGACGTTTCGGTAGTATTGAGTTATGTATGTTGGTGACCGAAGGTTGTTCGGAGTCCCGGATGAGATCTCGGACATCACGAGGAGCTCCGGAATGGTCCGGAGGTAAAGATTGATATATAGGAAAGTGGTGTTTGAACTCCGGAAAAGTTTCGGGCATTTCCGGTAATGTACCAGGAGTGACGAATGGGTTCCGGAGGCCCACCAAGTGAGGCCCACACACCCCAAGGGGCCACATGGACCTTAGTGGTGGCGCACCAGCCCCTGGTGCGCTGGGCAGCCAGCCCAAGAAGGCCTATGCGCAGGAGAAAGAGGAGAAGGGGAGGAATCCTAGTCGGAGTAGGATTCCCCCCACGCCCACCTCCTAGTTGGAGGTGGACTCCTCCACCTCTGGTTCGGCCGACCCTAGGGGAGGATCCCTAGGGCGCCATCCCCTCTCCCTTCCTCCTATATATACTAGAGGATTTGAGGGCAGCCCCAACCCTAATTGCCACGTGCTGCCTTCTTCTTCCTCTAGATCGTTTCTCCTCTAGTCTAGTTTCGGCGGTGCTTAGGTGAAGCCCTGCCGGAATAGTTCCACCACCACCGCCGCCGCGCCGTCGCGCTGCCGGAGAACTCATCTACTTCTCCGCTCCCTCTTGCTGGATCAAGAAGGCGGAGATCGTCATCGAGTTGTACGTGTGCTGAACGTGGAGGTGCCGTCCGTTCGGCACTAGATCGTGATTGGATCGCGGGACGCTTAGCGATTTGGATCGCGAAGACGTTCGACTACATCAACCGCGTTTCTTAACGCTTCCCGCTTAGCGATCTACAAGGGTATGTAGATCCACTCTCCCTCTCGTAGACGCTCATCACCATGGATAGATCTTACGTGTGCGTAGGAAATTTTTTGTTTCCCATGCAACGTTCCCCAACAACTACAGCTCCACAAATAATCCCCCAACGAGTTTGAAGCACTCTAAATGCCCTCTGCACATCCCTCCTAGGTTCTTCATGTATTGTAGCATAAGTGGCTTTGTTTGTTGCCTTGTGATTCAGATATGGTCTTCACAAATGCTTCCCACTGAGGATAGATGCTATCGGCAAGGTAGTATCACATGTTGTAGTTATGATCGTTGACAATGAATTGGCACGACGACGATTCCCCATTACAAAGACTTTTTGACACGGGAGATTGTTGAAGCACGTTGATGTCGTTGTGAGAACCCGACATCCCAAAGAAAGCATGCCAAATCCATAAGTCATGTGATGCCACTGCTTCCAGTGTGAAGTTGGCCTCTTTGGTGTGACCTTGATACATTTCCCACAAATCTTTGGGGCAGTTTTTTCATTGCCAATGCATGCAATCAATTGATCCTAGCATTCCTGGAAACACTTTGGCCTCTTCAATAGCCAACAACTTTTTTGTGTCCTTCACATTTGGTTTTCTCAGATACTCTGCTCCAAACACCTGCACCACGGCGCAGGCAAACCTGACAGTAGTCTTCAAGCATGCACTCTCACCAATCTGGACCATCTCACCAACAACATCGACGACATTACCAATGCAAGCATCCTCAGAGCAGCCGTGCATTCTGCTTAGCAGAGAAACAAAGTTGGCCGCAACAATCCCTTGTGAGTTTGAAGTAGCCATCGTGTGCCTCCATAACGCGCAAACAATGGTTTGCGCATAGGAAAATGAAGAGGAAAACATGGATCATCCGGGAAAGTTGGGTCAGGAGCAAAGTAGTCCTTGTGCAGTAGCCGCGCTCCGGAGACCCTATCCCGACCGATCACTCTTCACCCTTTGATTGAGCCCTTGAATTTGAGAATATGCTCCACCTCCGGTCCATTTTCTCTTGCATGCTCATGAGCATGATCATGTCCGCTTCTTCGTTCGAATCTGACGAATCGAAGAACTCATCTTCAATCATTTTATCAAGCTCCGTCGGTCCATACTCCTCGTCTGACGAAGCATCGGAATCAATCATTTTCCCTATGAATAAATCACAAAACATGTAATTTTCGGACGTACCGTGGTGGTATTCGGGCCGGTGATGATGTACGCAGCGGTGAGCATGGTAGAGAGGACTGATGTGTCTGTGTTGGAGGCGCCGAGGCTCGGAACGGCTGCGGAGCAAGGGGTGGCGGCGTAGCTACGAGACACCCGACGTGGAGGAGGAATAAGAGAGGAGAGAGCAAATGAAATGGGTAGGTCGAGGGGGTGGATTTGGGGCAATTTGTGGTGGGGTAGACGTGCCCAGGCATCCCATATCTCCTCTACATTTGGGCAGGATATGAGGGCTTCCGGCCAGCCTGGGCGTTTGAGGCCCGTTTGACGCGCCTGTTTGGGTCAGTTTTTTTTCACCGGTCAGTGACTGGGGTGTCTTCCCGGGCCATTGTGTGTGTGTGTGGGGGGGGGGGGGTGAGGCCTCCGTCCGTAAATGCTCTCATCAACCGGCTTCATAGTTTGCCGCAGACCGAATGGGTCTACCTGACCGCATGTCCTCCAACCTTATCTCCACACTAGAAGTATCCCGTCTTCTCCCCTTCTTCCTAGCAGCGCTCCCTCCACCCCATCTCTCCTCTCTATCTTTATCACCACTCTTGATCCCGTCGAAAACAATCTCCACACCTCAACGAGTACTGATCTTCATCTCAACGAGTACTGATCTCCACACCTCTCCCAACTCCACAAGTATCCCACACACCTTCAAAATACTAGCCCATGCTGCAAAATCCCGTGGCACCAATAAAGAGATGCATCGTGGGGGAACGATTGCCACAAAAGGAAGACGAGGGCAGTGCTCCAAGCCCGGCCATGGCTGCCATGGAGCGCTGCTTCCTAAAGCACCCTCCGTCGTTCCATCATTCATTGTCGCCGCCGATGCGGTGATGCACATGGCTTCAAAATTAATAGGCCACGATGCTGCATAGTGGGAGATGGTGCATCATCACCGGTTTTTCGATGCAACACTCGTCAGCGACTGCAGGTCGCATGGGGCACGATGCGACAGGGTCGTCGGTGCTGTGATGTAGAACTCATCGATGCTACAAACCGGATGATATCGCGACGCCGTAGGGTCATTGGTGTTGCAATGCAGCTCTCATCCGCGGACATCGGTGCTACCATGCAACACCTCCAACAACGGCGATGCTGCGAGGCGGACGATGATATTGCGTGGCTCACAGGCTAGAGCCGCGCCCTGTCGGTGCTGTGTTGCCGCTGCAAGGTTTGCTGCTATGAAGCGACAGGAGAACGACGGGCTGATTCGAGCGAACAACTGACACTCCGCCGAACAACCAAACAGGACGGTGCTACACCGTGGGCCAATTATGTTGTCGTGGTACTAATGTCGTCGTGTGATATTATGTTTTATGACTCGAAAGAGAAGGGGCGATGGTGGGTTGACACCATCTAGTGGTCACACGGGCGGATCGAACGGCCACCGTTCCAAATGATTTCGCGGTTGAGGCCTAGCAGCGCCCTAGTGTTTGTGTCATGTATCCAGAGAGTGAAAATAATAATATCTCTATTTCATTCAGTCCGAATGAAAAAGGAAAAGGGGGCCACAGCTTAAACTTGTTGCAGTTACTACAGGGGTGATTAACTGCAGATAAAATGTTTAGGGGTTACTTACAACCAGTGCAAAATTAAATGGCGAACAAAACAAAATGTGCAGAGACCCACGCGGAGCCGGACTCGGACCCGGCCAGTCACCGACGGGCGGACCCCACCACCGGCATGACGTTGCACCTGCAGCGATCCGCCGCCGTCTCCGGCAAGGAGCCGGAGCCGGAGCCGGAGACGGTGCAGGAGCAGGACGTGGTGGCGCACGTCTACGACGTCGCCTGCAGCGGCACCGACGGCGGCGCCACCGTCCTCCAGATCAACCGCATCTTCAAGGATGCCATCGGCCTCGGCGGCATCTTCCACACCGCCATCCAGGTCCGTCCCCGTCCCCGGCCCATCTCATTCCCCGCCGCCGCAGCATCTTCCCTCTTCGTCTCTCTGCCCCCCGCGCTGCCTCCGGTGCCAAGGAGATTGGATCTCAGGCATATCCATTTCTTGGTACAGTCTGTCCCAAAAATAAAATAAAATAACTGTACAGGTTTTGCACAACCTGGGTGATTTCTTGGCATGGAATTGGGGATGTGTGGAAAACCTGGGTGATTTCCCCTCTCGTTGATATCTGTGGCCGTGACAGGTTTACCTGATGCGTGTTTTCATAAATTGAATTGCTGCTCAATGGGAAGTTTGAGCTTTTATGTTCAGTCAGTCAGTCATAATGCAGGGTTATTGGTGGAAGAACTGTCAGTCTGATAAGGATCATGCAGAAAACATTTTACCTGTCATTTTTGGAAAGAATACACATCGATCTACTCGCTGCTACTTTTATGAAATCTTACTTATGATTCTGATTCTGAGCTGATTCAGAGCATGATTCTTTCTTGATCACCCGAGGCTCTCAGATAAGCCGTGCGCCTAGTCATTGGTCGATGCTGTGTGTCGTCAACAGGTCTATGGGGATGAGGAATGGTCATTCGGCTACTGCGAGAACGGCAGCGGGGTTTTCAGCTGCCCCCCGGGCAAGAACCCCATGTACACGTTCCACGAGTCCATTGTGCTGGGGAAGACGAGCTGCTCTCTCCTCACGGTAAATCGGATAGCGCGGGAGCTCAGCCGGGAGTGGCCTGGAGCCTCATACGAGCTCCTCTCGAGGAACTGCAACCACTTCTGCAACGAGTTTTGCGACAAGCTCGGTGTGCCAAAACTTCCAGGTTCTTTTCTATTGTTCGATGATTTATTCTCAGATACATTGCACACTTGCCTGTTTGATGATGGTTGCCAAAAGCTAAATGTCCTTTAATAAAAAAACTCTGTAGCCAAAGGCAACCTGTTGAAGCTAGAATTCTAATGCCGTGTTGTCTTCAGCTTAAGTATTAATCCAAGTGATTATCTTATTGTACCCATGTTTACGACGAAGAATGATTAAAAGGAAATCTAGTCAATTGCTTCAGATTTTGCAACAAAATTTTAACCATTTACATGTTCAGGTTGGGTCAATCGTTTTGCTAATGCTGGAGATGCAGCTCTGGAGGCTGCTGAAACTACAACGGTGAAGGTATGCATACTTTCTTGGATTTTCTGCTAGTTTTATGTCCGGACTAGGATTTTCTGACTACTTGCACTATCACTAGAATTTGTCATGTTTGCCCTCATAAGTCTCCCTAGTCTCATATATCACCTAGATTTTTCCGAACCTCATAGCTAGGCAACTCTATAGCAAGAATTGTATGACCCTGTAAATTAACATTTGGATAAATCACTGAAGATGGCCATTTGAAACCAGAAACACTGTGGAACACTGAACGAAGAATAAATATTCATGCTACCTGTCGGAAAGAAAATTCTTTTTGAATTTATGATTCTCGGTCACTCTGGTTCAGAAAGGTATTTCTGAATAAAGCTGCAGACCTAGGAACAATAGCAATAACCTTAGCTGCTGTGCTGGCTTGGATACAATTGGAGTGTTGTCACTTTATGTACTGAAGGGCATGCATTAATTAGATGCTGACATCTTAATCTTTCAAACAGCTGAAACAAGCGAAAAAGGAGATTTTTACTGCATGCAAAGCTGCATCCACATATTTGACTGGTGCGCCATCGAGTACACCATCAGATGCGGAGGATACAGCTGGCTCAACAAGCAATTCTCTTTTTGAAGGGACATGGATCAGAAGCATTATTGGCATCAGTATGAAGCCATCGAAGAGCCTGATGAATGATGCATCGTCAAGTTCAGATGATGAAACATCTGATGATGAGAACGAATCAGATGGTAAACAGCCTGGTAGCGATCAAAACGAGGACGGAAAGGATGCAAGACAAGAAGATCAAAGCACGAAAAGCGAGACTGAACCACCCAATCATCATCCATGAAGCCCACACCATGATGTGCAGAAAGAGAAGCAACTTTCTCGAACCGATAAAAATGGTTACAAGGGGGAGTGGTTTAGAACAGATCCTAACATGTACAGAGTCAGTCGCATTCACTTGTGACCAAGAATTGGAAGCTGCGATGTAGTAGTCCTGAGGAGGAGCGCTGTAGCGATGGAGTGCACCATGATGTGCACGATCCTCTGCTTTATCTGCCCACGACGTGGCAGTGGCCGAACCCCACTCCGCCTTTCACCCTTGTAGACTCTGATGAGATCGCCGGCACAAACTTTCTCGCCCATGGTGGTGAAGGAGATGTCTTTCTGTGAGCTTCCCTGGTTGCTTGCTTGCACTTATGCTTGATGTCTGCTCCCTGCGTGGTGGTCTATTTATAAAGCTTCAGGGAGTTCTATCCGGATCCGAGACATGACAGCTAGATTGTTGCTCCTTTGCCATCGACTGTATTTGGATGATGTTCATTTTTTAAATGCAACCTTGTATGTAGATTGTAGTAGTGTCTGTCTGTTGGTATGAGAAGCTTCTGTTGATGTGTTTGTTCCATTCATGATTTGGGGCTGTTTGTCCCTGTGTTATCTGCAAATCTTTGACTCTTGAACAGCCACTGAATGCACCTGTCAGGCAAATGATTTGCCAATATTTGGACACCTGTGGTGTCTGGTACATGTATCATGTATATGTGCAGAGCAGAGAATGGTTGCCAACCTGTGATGTCCCCAGATCCAGAGTATTAATCTGTCCATGAAGAAGCATCTTTGATTATGGTTGTTGATTATGTGATTATGCTTGTTAATTGGGAGCCGTCAGAAGGTTCCTGTCTCATGCTTGCTGCTAATCATTTGCATTGTCCTGTCTGATGATGTGGTTGTTGCAGTCTGGTGGTAGGCAATTTTTTGGTCAACCTTTTGTTGAAAAATTAATGCAGGGCTGTCTCTTGTGATTGGTCATAAGACCTCTGCATTTTTCTTGAGGTGTCACATTTATGCTAATCATTTGCATTCCATGAACCAGGAAAGCTGAGTGTGAGTGATGAAACAAGACCATTATGATGAAGGCTGGGACAGAGTAGCTCAATTATTATGTATCCAGCTTACTCTGCTCTAACAAAGGTGAAACAAGAAGAAGATTGGAAGCACAGAAAGGTGAAATAGAAGAAGCAACGACCAGGCCAAACTCAACCTCACAACCACCGTCTTGATGGTTGGAAAAAAGATGACCCCAAAAAAAAAGTGATGGTTCGCTGGAGTAGGCTGCGAGGCCCAAGCGGCCAAGGAGTGCAGCGGCCCGTTATCCTTCCACCGTTGGAAGCGGGCAGTTGTCGCTGCTCTGTGAAGCCAGCCTCACGCTGTGCCTGCCACATTATGAACCGTGAGGCCCAGCTTTCGCATAGGCCCCAGGCGGTCCACTACGCAACTTGGAACGGGCGGGCCAGCAGTAGCATTCCCGGACCAGGCCCGCAGCGCTACAACAGCGTCCACACCACCTTAATGCCCCCACTCGGGTTACAAGCTCTCGCAACTGAGCTCGGCGAGTGAAGAGAGTGGAGACGGGTATTTAAGTTGGTCGAACGCCTTCTCGGTTAGCGAGGTGGGACTAAAGAAAGATGGGTGCTGTGCTTCCTGCTGCGACTGAGAAGTGTCTTCAGCGTGGGCTTTTGCAGCAGCTTTGGGCGTTTATCGTTTTGGGCTCATCAGGGGGGCCATGTGGACAAGGTTTGGGCAGCCCATTCGTTGATTTTAGTGCTAATTAGCATCGTCGCAGTCGCAGAATGGAAACAGTATGAAAGTGCAGCACGGTTAAAGCTGGGACCAAGAAATGTTTTTCTTGCTAGAATCCCAAACGCATCTCAATTGGAAAAACAGTATACAGTCTCTGCATCATGCATGCTTGAGTTATAAGATTGCTATTAGGGCAGTCCCAATGCGACGACGTGTACTATATCCTGCATGCTTGAGTTAAAAAGTCCGACGTGGAAGGTTAATTAGCGAAGAGAGAGACTAGTTCTGTATCTTGCTGATGATACAAGTCTTTGACTGATGCATCGTCAAGTACAGCATCGGATGCAGGTGGCTCAACAGGCAGTTCTATTTTCCAGGGGACGTTTATCAGAAGCATTTTTTGGCATCAGCATGTCAAAGTTCAGACGATGAAACATCCGACGACGAGAGCGAATCGGGTGATAAACAACCTGGTAGTGGTCAAAATGAGGACCAAAGGATGCAAGACAAGAAGATCAAAGCGCGAAAAGCGAGAACGAACCACATCATCATCATCATCATCATCTATGAAGCCCACACCATGATGTGCAGAAAGAGGAGCAACTTTCTCAAACTGGTAAGGACAGTTACACAGGGGAGACGGTTTACAACAAATCCTAACATGTACAGAGTCATTGACATTTCACTTGTGATCCAGAACAGGAAGCTGCGACGTAGTCCTGAGGAGCGCCGAAGCGACAATGTGCGCTATCCTCAGCTTTATTTGCCCACGACGCGGCGCCGGCCGAACCCGGCTCGGCCTTTCGCGCTTGTAGACTCCGACGAGATCGCGGGCACAAACTTTCTCGCCCATTGTGGTGAAGGAGATGTCTGTCCGAGCTTCCTTGGTTGGTTGCTTGCTTGCACCTATGCTTGATGTCTGCTCCCTGCATGGTCTCGTGTATTTATAAGGCTTCAGGGAGCTTTATCTGGATGGAAAGACATGACAGCTAAATTCTTGATTGAATGTATTTGGGTGACGTTCTTTTCTTACATGTGGTGTCTGTTGGTATGAGAAGCTTCTGTTGGTCTGTTTTGTCCCAGGCATGGCTTGGTGCTGTTTGTCTGTCCCTGTGTTATCTCAACAAATCTTTGACCCTTAAAACAGACACTGTTTGTACCTGTTAGATTAAATGATTTGCTAATCTTGGACAGCTGTGGTGTCAGGTACTACATGTTTGTGAAGTGCAAAAAATGGTTGCCAACCTGTGATGTCCCCAGATCCAGAGTGAGTTATTAGTAATCTCTCTATGAAGAAGCATATGTGATTATGCTTGTTAATTGGGGGCAATCAGAAGGTTCCTCATAGCACTTTGTTGCTAATCATTTGCACTAGTTGTCCTGTCTGATGATGCAGCTGCTGCAGTCTAGTGGTTGGCCTTCACTGGTCTTGGTTTGAACACCTGTATGTATATGTGGAAGACATTTTGGTCAACCTTTTTGTTGATAAATTAATACATGGTTCTCACTACATTTTCTTGTGATGACACTTTCCTGCTAATCATTTGCATTCCATGAATCGACAAAGTAGAACCTGGTTGGACATATGGTTAACTTTCTGTTGATAGATTGGTACATGGCTGTCTCCTGTGATTGATCATAACTTCAGAAGATCTCTGAATTTTTCTTGAGATGGCACCTGTTTTGCTAATCATTTTCCATTCCATGGATGAAGAAAGTAGAGTCTGATTAATCAAGACTATGATGATGAAGGCAACATCAGTTTTGATGACAGGTTTCAGGATAGAATAACACTCTGCATTTGAACTTTGAATCCAAGCAAAAAGACAGGTGCAGGCCACACAGAGTATACAAACTATACAATGGCAGAGTATACAACTATACAAGGACGTGCGCGCCGAGGACAACACAGCCGTGGGCACCAAATCGGCGGTGCGGATCAAGGTGGCGGTGGCGTGCAGCGTGTACGCGCGCCGGATAAGGCTCGACGGCATGAAGCGTGTGTTCTGAATGACCGGCGGCTACAAATCTCACCCCGACGACGACGTCTACGACAAGGCAGCGGTGTAGGTGGTGGAGAACATCAGCTACCAGGACGTGGTGGCCACCGGCGTGTGGAAGGAGGCCGCCAGGATGCAGGGCATCCAGGGCGCGCAGGTGATCTGCATGGCCAACGTCACCGCCAAGATGACCAAGGAGAGGAAGGTGTGGTGGAACTGTGCCGACGTCGGCCGGCATCACCCCGGCGCCAGGGCACCCACGCTGCAGGGCACCCACGCTGGCTCCTGCCCGTTCCCTACCGACACGCTCGCCGTCGACCAGATCACCGTGCAGCAGTGCTCATACTCAGTCAGTACTGCTGCATCCCCTGCTTCTTCAGCAGCAGGGACGGCCAACTAACAGCTAGCCTGGCTAATTAAGCTCACTGGCTTACTCAGCTTCTTAATTAAGCAGTAGATCGAGATTACTCTCATATGAAATGAAATACAACAACAATGACAATCTTGGAGCTCACATTGTATGCTAACTTGGGTTTTCAACACATCTTTGCAAAGTTGTTTGATGACCTCTGGCTGTCTGGCACTCTTTACAGTCATAGATTCAGTTAGCTGTACTTCTGTGGCTGGACAGAGTAGCTGTAGGGTGCTCAATCAGGGCATCTCTAGCCAAAACTTAACTCAAATTTATGGAGTTAAGGAAGTGGCCGGAGCTAATCGAACCTTTATATTTGACTCGCTGAAATTTTATTTGTCTAATTCTTTCATCCTTAGGCACATATATTCGAAACAAATGCACGATATGCACGATAGTTCACCAACAATTTGAATGATTCAAATGCACTAATATGCAACAATTCAACTATACTTTATCCAAAAGCCACCAAATCGATTGATTTTATCCAAAACCCACCACATATCATGTCATACTACGTGGACCAACTCCTATCAAGTTCATACTGCACAAAATCAAGCACTCCCATGCTCACCAGTTCACTACCACCATGACCAAGGAGAGGATGGTGTCATGCAACTGCACCGACATCGGGGGAGTGTTGTCCGGCATCACCCCCGCGTTATGCGCGCCGCCATAGGGCAACCACGGCAGTGCCTGTCCGTTCCCCACCGACATGCTCATCATCGATGAGATCATCGTGTAACAGTGCTCATACTCAGTCGCTAGTCTTGCTATTTCAGTGGCTGGGACGAGTAAATCAACTATATAGTATCCAACTTCTTGTTGTACCAAGTGATGAAGCAATTGGACCTCTAAGTGAGAACCAAAACTATAATGAATATGTTGTCGATTTGCTGCCTTGGTAACTTTAGAAGTCAAATTGTTGTGGGTAACTTACCATTTCATTGTTACTCTGTTGTAACTTTAGAATTGCACTTTTGTTGTAATCATCAGTGTTTATCCTAGTCCTTGCAAGACAGACCACCAAACTGTTGCTTTGTTATTGTATTATTGAAGAAGAAAAATATATGAAACACAACAAAGTAAAACCGGAGAACCACAAGAATAAACCTGCCTCGCTACCACTGCTTGAATAGTCCAAAAAGAGATAAAAATATTTGGCACAGAAAACTCGACCTCACCAGCACAGTTCTATAGTCCGAAAAGAAGTAAACCATAGTAGCAATTTGTACTCAAGTCAAAAAGATTAATCAAATCAACATCTTATGGACAACAAAAAAGGAAAAAAAAAGCAAGCCGATCTCATGTGCAGAAAATGTAGTGTGCAAAAAAAAAAAAAAACAGTAGTTGCAATTTATGCTCAAGAGTCAAATATTAATCAATCAATCTCACTTGACAGGAAAAAACCGAAAAGAAAGGAAAATCAACCTAATGTGTAGAAAAAAAGTGATGGTTCGCTGGAGTAGGCTGCGAGGCCCAAGCGGCCAAGGAGTGCAGCGGCCCGTTATCCTTCCACCGTTGGAAGCGGGCAGTTGTCGCTGCTCTGTGGCCAGCCTCACGCTGTGCCTGCCACATTATGTGGCCGTGAGGCCCAGCTTTCGCATAGGCCCCAGGCGGTCCACTACGCAACTTGGAACGGGCGGGCCAGCAGTAGCACTCCCAGACCAGGCCCGCAACGCTACAACAGCGTCCACATCACCTTAATGCCCCCACTCGGGTTACAAGCTCTCGCTACTGAGCTCGGCGAGTGAAGAGAGTGGAGACGGGTATTTAAACTGGTCGAGCGCCTCCTCGGTTGGCGAGGTGGGACTAAAGAAGGATGGGTGCCGTGCTTATGCTGGGGAATGAGGCGGAGCGTTGTGGACTGAAAGAATATTTTAGCGTGGGCTTCTGCGGCTTCGGCCTTTGTCGTTCTGGGCTCATGAACGTGGCCATGCGGGGACATGGTTTCGGCAGCCATTCGCTGGCTTTGGAACGAGTGCTAATTAGCACACTGAACTTGCTTAGCAGAAATCGAAACAATATATAAACCGATGCTTTCTGGCTTTGGAACGAGTGCTAATTAGCACACTGAACTTGCTTAGCAGAAATCGAAACAATATATAAACCGATGCTTGTTTAAAGCTGGGACAAACAGTACAATCTCTCTATCATGCATATTTTACTTGGTAGCGTGTACTATTTATATCCAAAAGTGCCAGCTAGTAAAAAAAATCGATGTGGAAGTTAATTAGTGAAGAGAGAGAGAGAGAGAGAGAGAGAGAGAGAGAGATTAATGACTAGTCTCTTTCTTCTCTGCCTTGTTGACTAGTCTCTCTACTTGTGCAGCCCTCTTCAAAACAGCTCAAACAAGCAAAAATCGGAGATTCTTACTGCATGTAAAGCTGCCTCCACATATTGGTTGGTGCACCGTCGTCAAGTACACCATTAGATGCCGGTATGAAGCCATCGACGAGTCTTATGAACGAGGCATCGTCAAGTTCATATGATGAAATATCGGACGATGACGAGAGCAAATCTGATGGTAAACAGTCTAGTGGTGATCAATGAGGACCAAAAGGATGCAAGACAAGAGCAACCGACGAAAAGTGAGAACGAACCAGACCATCATCGATGAAGCTCACACCATGATTTGCAGAAAGAGATGCAACTTTCTCAAACCGATAAAAGGAGTTACATAGGGGGAGCGGTTTACAAAAAATCCTACTAACATTTACAGAGCCCGTGACGTTGACTTGTGATCCAGAACCGAAAGCAACGACATAGGAGTCCCGAGGAGCGCCGACGTGATGGAGCGCATCACAATATGAAGCCATCGAAGAGCCTTATGAATGATGCATCGTCAAGTTCAGATGATGAAACATCTGATGATGAGAGCGAATCAGATGGTAAACAGCCTGGTAGCAATCAAAACGAGGACGAAAAGGATGCAAGACAAGAAGATCAAAGCACGAAAAGCGAGAACGAGCCACCCAATCATCATCCATGAAGCCCACACCATGATGTGCAGAAAGAGGAGCAACTTTCTCGAACCGATAAAAATGGTTACAAGGGGGAGTGGTTTAGAACAGATCCTAACATGTACAGATTCAGTCCCATTCACTTGTGACCAAGAACTGGAAGCTGTGACGTAGTAGTCCTGAGGAGGAGCGCCGAAGCGACGGAGTGCATCACGATATGTGCGATCCTCAGCTTTATCTGCCCACGACGTGGCAGCAGCCGAATCCTCCTCCGCCTTTCGCCCTTGTAGACTCTGATGAGATCGCCGGCGCAAACTTTCTCGCCCATGGTGGTGAAGGAGATGTCTGTCTCTGTGAGCTGCCTTGGTTGCTTGCTTGGACTTATGCTTGATGTCTGCTCCATGCGTGGTCGTCTATTTATAAGGCTTCAGGGAGTTCTATCTGGATCCAAGACATGGCAGCTAGATTGTTGCTCCTTTGCCATTGACGGTACTTGATGATGTTCATTTTTTAAATGCAACCCTGTATGTAGCCTGTAGTGTCTGTAGTGTATAAACATGTATGTAGTGTCTATCTGTATGAATGGCGTTCATTTCTTAACACTAGTACATAAGAGAGCTTTGGTCCAGGCCGGGCCAGCCCATTAGTCCCGGTTCACTCACGAACCGGGACCAATGGGGGCATTGGTCCCGGTTCGTGAGGTCAGGGGGCCGGCCGGGCCTCGTGGGGCATTGGTCCCGGTTCGTATGACCCCTTTGGTCCCGGTTCCAGACACGAACCGGGACCAATGGGCCTCGCTCCTGGCCCACAACCATTGGTCCCGGTTCGTGGATGGAACCGGGACTAAAGGGGTCATTTGGTCCCGGTTCCAGCCACGAACCGGGACCAATGAGATGCCTATATATACCCCCCCGCCAGCGAGCAGAGCACTCCACACTGCTCTGTTTTTCTGGCCGGCGAGGGGAGAGCTTTGTGGTGCTCTAGCTCACCTCCTATGCACATGAGGTGTTCGATGAAATGCCCGAGCCACACTTAAGCTTTCTGCTCTCGAAGCTCCTTGTCCAAGCTCCATTTTTCTCAAGATTTGTTTAGGTTTGGCGGTCCGTCCTGTCCCGTCCCCGTCCTCACCGCCGTCGATCGCCCGCGTCCATCTCGGCGCCGGCACCACCGTGGTTAGCCTCTTCTTCTTATCTTCTTTCTAAAAGAAAAAAGTTCTTACTTGTATCATTTAGATAGATACTTGTGTAATTTTCTTACTTTTATTATTGTTTGTTCTTATATAGTGCCATGTTCATGGTATCCGCCCACGTCGGCCCTCGTCCGGTCTATGATTCGGATGTGGTATATATTATCTTTTATAACTATTTGTTTTATTTAGTGTTTATGACAATTATGCCGACCAACGTGACATAGATGTGTTTGTCTAGGAGGTATGTGAACCAGAAATTCCAACCGACCCTCTTGTCGAGAGGTTAAATTTAGTTAAAAAAGAAAATGAGGGCCTTGAGAAATTCCAACTTAGCTTCAGGCCTTGAGAAACTGCAGATATATAGCTCCGTGCAGTTTACACCATTTCCTCAAGGCCTGAAGCTAACGTGCAGGTGAGCATTGCGCCTCTCGCTTCATCGTCTCTGCACTCAGGGCTTATAAACCGCTGCGAGTCCCTCTCGCTTGGCGAGGTGGGACTAAATTTTAGCCACTCCCAGGACTAAGGTCGTACCAATCAGGAAGAAGCACACGGATCGTGTGTTTCTTTCAAGCGCTTGTGAGCTGTTGGATCAGCACTATAACTAGTCCCGGTTCGTGCTAGCAACCGGGACTAAAGAGGCACACGACCCTATATATAACCCACCTCTCGGACATGTTCGACACTTAGTATGCAGGGGAAACCGTGTGTTTTGTTGATCTATCTAGAAATCCTTTAGTTCATCGACCGAATACAAATCATTCGGATTCCCTGCATACGGTCCGACGGTGCATTTCATATGCGGGCACTCACGAGCCACCGTCGGGCTGTATGCAGGGGAAACCGTGTGTTTTGTTGATCTATCTAGAAATCCTTTAGTTCATCGACCGAATACAAATCATTCGGATTCCCTGCATACGGTCCGACGGTGCATTTCATGCGGGCACTCACGAGCCACCGTCGGGCTATATGCAGGGGAAACCGTGTGTTTTGTTGATCTATCTAGAAATCCTTTAGTTCATCGACCGAATACAAATCATTCGGATTCCCTGCATACGGTCCGACGGTGCATTTCATATGCGGGCACTCACGAGCCACCGTCGGGCTGTAACACATGAGTTTTCGTCCGAAACCCTGATACTTCGAAAGAGATTGTCCGTTTTGTACACGAAGTGCATCCAGTTTTTGCCGTAACCCTCTAAACTTTTTAGCACATGCTATGTGGGTGAAATGATGATACCATGCCAACTTTCAACCTTTTCAGAGTTCATTTGAAGTGCTTTTCAATTTCAGGGTTATTTAGCTCAAAAATATCAGTAAGTGCATGAAAAATACCAAATGAAGTCAGAAAGGGTTGAAAATTGATGATGTGGCTTTGAATGGTGCATTTTGAACACACAAAAAGTATGGAGTTCAAATAAATTCAAAAAAATGAAATCCCTTTGTAACAGATGAGTTTTCGTCCGAAACCCTGATACTACGAAAGAGATTGTCCGTTTTGTACACGAAGTGCATCCATTTTTTGCCGTAACCCTCTCAACTTTTTATAACATGCTATGTGGGTGAAATGATGATACCATGCCAACTTTCAACCTTTTCAGAGTTCATTTGTAGTGCTTTTTAATTTCAGGGTCATTTAGCTCAAAAAAATTAGTAAATACATGAAAAATACCAAATGAATTCAGAAAGGGTTGAAAATTGATGATGTGGCTTTGAATGGTGCATTTTGAACACACAAAAAGTCTGGAGTTCAAATAAGTTCAAAAAAAATGAAATCCCTTTGTAACAGATGAGTTTTCGTCCGAAACCCTGATACTTCGAAAGAGATTGTCCGTTTTGTACACGAAGTGCATCCAGTTTTCGCCGTAACCCTCTCAACTTTTTAGCACATGCTATGTGGGTGAATTGATGATACCATGCCAACTTTCATCCTTTTCAGAGTTCATTTGAAGTGCTTTTTAATTTCTTTCAAAACATCATGGGAGTGGAGTTCAAAAAAGAATCAACTAAAAATCTTTTATAAACCTCTAGTATTTTTAAAACTATAATTATATAAAAATTATGCAACTAAAATTATCAAATTATTTTTTGTTCAAAATATTAATAGCAAAAATAATATAATGATAAAACACACTGGAAATAAAAAAAGCATAAAATAAAACAAAAATAATGGAAATTATGCAATTAAAATTATCAAAGTATTTATTTGTTAAAAAGAATGAACTAAAATAACAGAAGAAAAATAATGGAAAAAATTAAAAAAATAAATAAAGCAAAAAACAAAACAAAAATACTGGAAAAAAATAAAACATTAATAGCAAAAAGAATCAACTAAAAAGCTTTTATAAACCTCTAGTATTTTTGAAACTATAATTATATAAAAATTATGCAACTAAATTTATCAAAGTATTTTTTGTTGAAAACATTAATAGCAAAAAGAATATAATGATAAAACACACTGGAAATAAATAAAGCAAAAAAAAAACAAAATAATGGAAATTATGCAACTTAAATTATCAAAGTATTTATTTGTTAAAAAGAATGAACTAAAATAACAGAAGAAAAATACTGGAAAAAAATTAAAAAAATAAATAAAGCAAAAAACAAAACAAAAATACTGGAAAAAAATATAAAAAATGCCGCCTACTGGGCCACCACTAGACCCACAGGCAGAAGGCCCAATAGGCCCACAGGCAGTGACAGATTAGGCCCGCAGGCCTGCAGTTGAGAGGAGCTCGAGAGGGTATGCGCAGCAGCGCTTATAAACCACTCTCGAGCTCTCTCGGCTAGCGAGGTGGGACTAAAAATTTGGCTCCGGGCAGAACCACCATTTGGTCCCGGTTGGTGCCACCAACCGGGACCAAAGGTCCCTGTTTCCCGCCCTTTGGGCTGACGAAAAGAGACCTTTGGTCCCGGTTGGTGGCACCAACCGGGACCAAAGGGAGGCATTGGTCCCGGTTGGTGCCACCAACCGGGACTAAAGGCTTTGATATATAAGCCAACGCTTAGGAATTTTTCCCCAAATTCTCACATCTCCCCCGACGCCGCCCGGCTGCTCCTCGTCGCTGTCGCCGTCGCCGCCCGCTCCTCGTCACCGTCGCCCTCTCCCATCGTCGCTGTCGCCGTCGCCCTCTCCCATAGTCGCTGTCGCCGTCGCCCTCTCCCATCGTCGCCGCCCGCTCCTCGTCGCCGCGCCTCCTTGTCGCCGTCGCCCTCTCCCATCGCCGCCCCCAGTGAGCACCCCGCCTTCCCCCGAGCCCTCGCCGTCGCGCCCTCCTCGCCGTCTCCGCGCGCGTGCCCCCCTGAGCCCGCCGTCCTCGTCGCCGGCCTCGTCGCCGGCCTCAAGCCATCGCCGCGCCCCCCCAGTGAGCCCCTTTTCCCATGGTCCCCTGCTCCCCGTCGCCGCGTGCCCCCGAGCACACCTCGTCGCCGGCCTCAAGCCATCTGCCACTGCTCCATGGTCGCCGGCAGCCCCCGTTGCTATGTTTTTTATGAGATATATATTTTCATGTGGAGATAGATGATGATGTTGATAGATAGATAAATGATTTTGTTGATATATATATAGTTCATTATGTTAGATAATTTGATGAAATGATGATATATATAGATAATATGATGATATATATATGATGCTCTGTTGGAAACAATTAATTTTTCTGTTGTTTATATGATGATATATATATATATATATATATGATATGATGATATATATATATATATATAAATGAGATGTATGTTCATGTGGAGATGAGATAGATAGATAAATGGTCATGTGGAGATGAGATGTATGTTCATGTAGAGATGAGATAGATGTATGTCCTCGTCGCCGACCTCGTCGGACATGACATGAGGGGGAGCGTCGTTGTTGTCTACCCCCTCCCCGATAACTTCAACATGAGGGGGGACGTCAGACATGACATGAGGGGTGAGCGTCGTTGTCGTCTACCCCCTCACCGATAACTTCTGTTAGAGAACGTTGCATGGGAAACAAAAATTTTCCTACGCACACGTAAGACCTATCCATGGTGATGAGCATCTACGAGAGGGAGATTGTATCTACATACCCTTGTAGATCGCTAAGCGGAAGCGTTAATAAACGCGGTTGATGTAGTCGAACGTCTTCGCGATCCAAATCGCCGAGCGTCCCGCGATCCAATCACGATCCTTCCGATCTAGTGCCGAACGGACGGCACCTCCGCGTTCAACACACGTGCGGCTTGATGACGCCTTCACCTCCTCGATCCAGCGAGCGATGATGAAGTAGTAGAGGAGTTCCAGCAACACGACGGCGTGGTGATGATGGTGAGTAGCAATCTCAGCAGGGCTTCGCCAAGCACTACGGAGATTATGACGGAGGAACTAGAGGGCTAGGGTTGCCGGCACACGGCTTGGGAAATCCTGATGTGTCCCGTGTGCTAGCCCTGTCCCTCTATTTATATGTTGAGCCCTGGGGTCTAAACTTGGACAAAAAGCCTCCACCAGCTCGGTTTTGCCCGCACAAGGTCGGTTTGGCCCGCAGGGAAAGAGTCCAACTCGGATCCCTGCAGCACCGCGCACAAGCGGTAGTACCGCTCGGGAGCGGTAGTACCGCTTGGGCGGTAGTACCGCTTCACCCAAGCGGTAGTACCGCTTGAGCGGTAGTACCGCTTTACACAAGCGGTAGTACTGCTTAAGCGGCAGTACTGCCTTACTGCTTAAGGCAGCAGCAAAACTCCCTTTTGCACTTTCCAATACCTCGTGGGTTTTATCCCTTTGGCTCATATAAAGTGTTGCTGCACCCGAACACTTCGGTAAACATCCGGAACCCCTTCCGGTGAATTCCGGAACCCTTCCGGAGATCAAAACACTATTATCACATATATCAATCTTTACCTCCGGACTCTTCCGGAGATCCTCGTCATGTCCGGGATCTTATCCGAGACTCCGAACAACCTTCGGTCACCAACAATAACTCAACTATACTAATCGTCACCAAACGTTAAGTGTGTAGACCCTGCGGGTTCGAGAACTATGTAGACATGACCGAGACACCTCTACGGTCAATAACCAATAGCGGGACCTGGATGACCATATTGGTTCCTACATATTCTACGAAGATCTATATCGGTTGAACCTCTATGCCAAGGATTCAGTTAATCCCGTATGCTGTTCCCTTTGTTCTTCGGTATGTTACTTGCCCGAGATTCGATCGTCGGTATCTCTATACCTAGTTCAATCTCGTTACCGGCAAGTCTCTTTTACTCGTTCCGTAATACAAGATCCCGTGGCTAACACCTTAGTCACATTGCTTGCAAGGCTTATAGTGATGTTGTATTACCGAGTGGGCCCTGAGATACCTCTCCGTCACACGAAGTAACAAATCCCAGTCTTGATCCATGCCAACTCAACGGACACCTTTGGAGATACCTGTAGAGCATCTTTATAGTCACCCAGTTACGTTGCGACGTTTGATACACACAAGGTATTCCTCCGGTGTCAGTGAGTTGCATGATCTCATGGTCATAGGAACAGATACTTGACATGCAGAAAACAATAGCAATAAACTGACACGATCATATGCTATGTTTATAGTTTGGGTCTTGTCCATCACATCATTCTCCTAATGATGTGATCCCGTTATCAAATGACATCTCATGTCCATGGTCAGGAAACCTTTACCATCCTTTGATCAACGAGTTAGTTAACTAGAGGCTTACTAAGGACACAGTGTTGTCTATGTACCCACACATGTAATTGAGTTTCCAATCAATACAATTATAGCATGGATAATAAACGATTATCATGAACAAGGAAATATAATAATAACTACTCTTATTATTGCCTCTAGGGCATATTTCCAACAGTCTCCCACTTGCACTAGAGTCAATAATCTAGTTCACATCACTATGTGATTTACATTGTAATGAATCGAACACCCATGCAGTTCTGGTGTTGTTCATGTTTAGCCCTTGGAAGAGGTTTAGTCATCGGATCTGCAATATTAAGATCCGTATGTACTTTGCAAATATTTATGTCGTCCTCCTTGATGTAATCGCGGATGGAATTGAAACGTCGCTTTATGTGTCTGGTCCTCTTGTGAAATCTTGGTTCCTTGGCTAGAGCAATGGCACCAGTATTATCACAGAACAGAGTCATTGGATTAAGTGCACTAGGCACTACTCCAAGATCTGTCATGAACTCCTTCATCCAGACACCTTCCTTCACCGCCTCCGAGGCAGCGATGTACTCCGCTTCGCATGTAGAATCAGCTATTACGCTTTGCTTGGAACTGCACCAGCTAACCGCACCCCCATTAAGAATAAATACGTATCCGGTTTGCGACTTAGAGTCATCCGGATCAGTGTCAAAGCTTGCATCGACGTAACCCTTTACGACGAGCTCTTGATCACCTCCAGAAACGAGAAACATGTCCTTAGTCCTTTTCAGGTACTTCAGGATATTCTTGACCGCCGTCCAGTGTTCCACTCCTGGATCACTTTGAAACCTTCCGGCCATACTTATGGCAAGGCTGACATCGGGTCTTGTGCACAGCATTGCATACATGATAGAACCTATGGCTGAAGCATAGGGGACGACACTCATCTTTTCTCTATCTTCTCCAGTCACTGGGCATTGAGTCTTACTCAACTTCATACCTTGCAAAACAGGCAAGAACCCCTTCTTGGACTGATCCATTTTGAACTTCTTCAAAATCTTATCAAGGTATGTGCTTTGTGAAAGTCCTATTAAACGTCTTGATCTATCTCTATAGAACTTGATGCCTAATATGAAAGCAGCTTCTCCTAGGTCCTTCATTGAAAAACTCTTATTCAAATATTCCTTCACGCTTTCCAACATTTCTATATTGTTTCCAATCAGCAATATGTCATCCACATATAATATTAGAAACGCTATAGAGCTCCCACTCACTTTCTTGTAAATACAAGCTTCTCCGTAAACTTGTATAAACCCGAATGCTTTGATCACCTCATCAAAGCGAAGATTCCAACTCCGAGATGCTTGCACCAGTCCATAAATGGATCGCTGGAGTTTGCAAACTTTGTCAGCATTCTCTGGATTGACAAAACCTTCTGGTTGCATCATATACAACTCTTCCTTAAGGAAACCGTTAAGGAACGCTGTTTTGACATCCATCTGCCAAATTTCATAATCGAAAAAGGCAGCTATTGCTAACATGATTCTGACAGACTTAAGCATCGCTACGGGTGAGAAGGTCTCATCGTAGTCAACTCCTTGAACTTGTGAAAAACCCTTTGCCACAAGTCGAGCTTTATAGACGGTGACATTACCGTCCGCGTCCGTCTTCCTCTTAAAAATCCATTTGTTCTGAATGGCCTTACGCCCTTCAGGTAATACTTCTAAAGTCCATACTTTGTTTTCATACATGGATCCCATCTCGGATTTCATGGCCTCTAACCATTTTTCGGAATCCGGGCCCACCATCGCTTCTCCATAGCTCGTAGGTTCATCGTTGTCCAACAACATGACTTCTAAGACAGGGTTGCCGTACCACTCAGGAGCAGTACGCGTCCTTGTCGACCTACGAGGTTCGATAGCAACTTGATCCGAAGCTTCATGATCTCCATCATGAACTTCCTCTTCAACTGATGTAGGCTCTACAGAAACATCTTTCTGTGCTGCGCTACTCTCTGGTTGAAGTAAAGGTTCAATAACCTCATCAAGTTCTATCTTCCTCCCACTCAATTCTTTCGAGAGAAACTCTTTCTCAAGAAATGTTCCGTTTTTAGCGACAAACACTTTGCCTTCGGATCTGAGATAGAAGGTATACCCAACTGTCTCTTTTGGATATCCTATGAAGACGCATTTCTCCGCTTTGGGTTCCAGCTTTTCAGGCTGAAGCTTTTTGACATAAGCATCACATCCCCAAACTTTAGGAAACGACATCTTTGGCTTCTTGCCAAACCACAGTTCATATGGCGTCGTCTCAACGGATTTCGATGGTGCCCTATTTAAAGTGAATGCAGCTGTCTCTAATGCATAACCCCAAAACGATAGTGGCAAATCGGCAAGAGACATCATAGATCGCACCATATCCAATAAGGTCCGATTACGACGTTCGGACACACCATTATGCTGTGGTGTTCCAGGCGGTGTCAATTGTG
This sequence comes from Elymus sibiricus, assembly GCA_039707655.1. Taxonomy (NCBI): domain Eukaryota; kingdom Viridiplantae; phylum Streptophyta; class Magnoliopsida; order Poales; family Poaceae; genus Elymus; species Elymus sibiricus. Next base: position 20,840,682 of record CM077675.1, read on the forward strand.
AAACAATTCCACACTGTCTTAAGTGACTGCCAAACTCATAACTCAGATATTCTCCTCCTCGATCAGATCGTAGGAATTTAATCTTCTTGTTACGATGATTCTCAACTTCACTCTGAAATTGCTTGAACTTTTCAAACGTTTCAGACTTGTGTTTCATTAAGTAAATATACCCATATCTACTTAAGTCATCAGTGAAGGTGAGAAAGTAACGATAACCACCGCGCGCCTCAATGCTCATCGGACCGCACACATCAGTATGTATGATTTCCAACAAGTCACTTGCCCGTTCCATTGTTCCAGAGAACGACGTTTTAGTCATCTTGCCCATGAGGCATGGCTCACATGTGTCAAGTGATTCAAAATCAAGTGACTCCAAAAGTCCATCAGCATGGACCTTCATCATGCGTTTTACGCCAATATGACCTAAACGGCAGTGCCACAAGAAAGTGGTATTATCAATCCTACATCTTTTGGCATCAATGTTATGAACATGTGTATCATCACTATCGAGATTCAATAAGAATAAACCCCTCACATTGGGTGCATGACCATAAAAGATATTACTCATATAAATAGAACAACCATTATTCTCAGATTTAAATGAGTAACCGTCTCGCAATAAACAAGATCCAGATATAATGTTCATGCTTAACGCAGGCACTAAATAACAATTATTCAGGTTCATCACTAATCCCGATGGTAATCGAAGAGCGAGCGTGCCGACGGCGATCACATCAACCTTGGAACCATTTCCCACGCGCATCGTCACTTCGTCCTTTGCCAGCCTCCGTCTATTCCGCAGTTCCTGTTTTGAGTTGCAAATGAGAGCAACCGCACCGGTATCAAATACCCAGGCACTACAACGAGAGTTGGTAAGGTACACATCAATAACATGTATATCATATATACCTTGTTTGTTGTTGGCTGCCTTCTTGTCAGCCAAATACTTGGGGCAGTTCCGCTTCCAGTGACCAGTTCCCTTGCAATGAAAGCACTCAGTTTCTGGCTTGGGTCCAGCCTTGGGTTTCTTCACGGGAGGGGCAACTGCTTTGCCACTCTTCTTGGAGTTACCCTTCTTACCCTTGCCATTCTTCTTGAAACTAGTGGTTTTATTGACCATCAACACTTGATGCTCCTTCTGAATCTCAGACTCAGCGACTTTCAACATCGCAAACAGCTCGGCGACTGACCTGTTCATCCCGTGCATGTTATAGTTCAACACGAAGCTCTTGTAGCTAGGCGGCAATGATTGAAGAACTCTGTCAGTGATGGCCTCTGGTGGAAGGGGCATCCCCAATTCAGCCAGACGGGTGGAGTACCCAGACATTCTGAGTATGTGATCACTGACAGACCCGTTCTCCTCCATCTTGCAAGCATAGAACTTATCGGAGGTCTCATACCTCTCGATCCGGGCATTCTTCTGAAAGATAAACTTCAACTCCTGGAACATATCATATGCTCCATGACGTTCAATAACCAATAGCGGGACCTGGATGCCCATATTGGTTCCTACATATTCTACGAAGATCTATATCGGTTGAACCTCTATGCCAAGGATTCAGTTAATCCCGTATGCTGTTCCCTTTGTTCTTCGGTATGTTACTTGCCCGAGATTCGATCGTCGGTATCTCTATACCTAGTTCAATCTCGTTACCGGCAAGTCTCTTTTACTCGTTCCGTAATACAAGATCCCGTGGCTAACACCTTAGTCACATTGCTTGCAAGTCTTATAGTGATGTTGTATTACCGAGTGGGCCCTGAGATACCTCTCCGTCACACGGAGTAACAAATCCCAGTCTTGATCCATGCCAACTCAACGGACACCTTTGGAGATACCTGTAGAGCATCTTTATAGTCACCCAGTTACGTTGCGACGTTTGATACACACAAGGTATTCCTCCGGTGTCAGTGAGTTGCATGATCTCATGGTCATAGGAACAGATACTTGACATGCAGAAAACAATAGCAATAAACTGACACGATCATATGCTATGTTTATAGTTTGGGTCTTGTCCATCACATCATTCTCCTAATGATGTGATCCCGTTATCAAATGACATCTCATGTCCATGGTCAGGAAACCTTTACCATCCTTTCATCAACGAGTTAGTTAACTAGAGGCTTACTAAGGACACAGTGTTGTCTATGTACCCACACATGTAATTGAGTTTCCAATCAATACAATTATAGCATGGATAATAAACGATTATCATGAACAAGGAAATATAATAATAACTACTCTTATTATTGCCTCTAGGGCATATTTCCAACAACTTCGACACGAGGGGGGACGTCGGACATGACATGAGGGGTGAGCGTCGTTGTTGTCTACCCCCTCCCCGATAACTTCGACATGAGGGGGGACGTCGGACATGACATGAGGGGTGAGCGTCGTTGTCGTCTACCCCCTCCCCGATAACTTCGACATGAGGGGGACGTCGGACACGACATGCGGGGTGAGCGTCGTTGCCTTGGTTTTCTTGAATCCTTTGACACTAGACAACGTGACATATAGAAGGGTAGATGAGATCAGGAAAAATATGGACCATTTTCTGCACATTCAGAATCGCGCCATTTTGTTAAATCCCTTAAAGGTTAAGAGAATCCCTTGTTTGACATTCATGAGAGAGGCGGTCCGGACGTCGGACATTCATGAGAGAGGTGGTCCGGACGTCGGACATTCATGTTTGTATATTAATTGCCATGTTGTAATATTTGCAGAAACTATGGATCAAAGAGACTTGGAACAAGAACAGTTGTTGGGGGAGATAATCCTCGCCGAACGTGATGTCTTGTCGTTTCTCAATGACACCGATGGTCTGGAAGGAGAGGATGACGGTTCCGGTGATCGAACAATGGAGGAGGAAGGACATGATCGTGATGGCTCCGGTGACCGAATGCCGGAGGAAGAAGGAGACCATGATGACGGCTCCGGTGACCGAACGGAGGAGGGAGCTGTTGCAAAGTCCGGCGAGGTATATATATTAATTAAGCCCGTGTTGACTAGCTAATTGATGCATTAATTGTTTTGGTATGTACATATATTAATTAACTCTTCTTTCTTCTTTTATAGCCCTCCGGATCGAGCCAAACTTCGGTAATGAGACGAGGCCCGAAGAAGAGGTTGCGCAAGGAAGAAAGGTTCACGATCACAGCACTCGCGCGGGATGGCCATCCGATTGAACCCAAGCGGACCAAGGATGCATATTCTGCTCAGTGCGGAGCTATTGTTAGGGACTACATCCCGATCAGCATCAAGCAATGGAATAAGCCTAAGGACGGCGCCCCTGATGGTGATTATGTCACCGATAGACAGAAAGATGATCTTTGGACCGCACTGAAGGCAAATTTCACCCTACCGCCAGAGGAGGATCCGAATAAGCCAGTTATAGAGCCATTGGTCAAGGCGTGTGCTCTTAAGAAGATGGCAGATCTATTCAGGAGGTGGAAGAATGAGTTGAAATCAAAGTTTGTCGACAAAGGGAAGACTCCAGAATTCACCGGCCGATTTGAGAAGATAGGTGATCACTGGCCCGCATTTGTGGCCTACAAGACATCGGACAAGAGTAAACAAATGTCAGAGACAAACAAGATCAATGCTGCAAAGAAGCAGTATCACCATCACACGGGGTCAGGTGGCTACCTCAAAGCCCGACCGTTGTGGGACAAAGCTGAGAATGACCTGATGGCTAAAAACGTCGTACCACATACATTGAACTGGCCAGACCGTTCAAGGACTTGGTTCTTCGGGGTTGGGGGAACTTTGGACCCTGAAACAGGGAAGTGCCGTTGGACGAACGAGCAACTTGCAATACCCATGAACAAGCTTCAGGAGTATATCACCGCAGCGCAGGAAGGGACGTTCATTCCCGACAGAGAGAAGGACGAGCTGACTGAGGCCCTAGGGAATGCTGAGCACCCTGGACGAACACGAGGCACACCAGGCTCCGTTCCGTGGAAGGTTGGGTTTCCCGACGCAGGCGGTTACAGAAGCCGGGAGAGAAAGAGGAAAGCGGAGCTGAGCGAAATTCAGAAGCTGAATGCAAGACTACAAAAGCTAGAGGAAGCTGAGAGCCAGCGAGCTGTCGGCCAACCATCTCAGCGGCACGAAGCTACCCCAGAAGCTACCCCGCCATCTCAGCGGAGAAGCAGCGTCGCTTCCACGGAGCCCGTTCAGCCTGACTTCACGGCTCCTATCTACCCCGTGGATACTATCACGGAGGCTCAACATTGCGAGCTCATGACGAAATGGCGGAACCTCACTTTGAAGGCGGCTGTCGGCTCTGTTGCACCTCCTCAACCCAACGGAACTTTTCACTGCTCACCGATTCCACATGGCTATGCTGTTGTGATGGTGGATGAAGTAATTGAGGGATTTGAGGAGCTCGAGCTTGACCGGCCTACAGGTGAAGGAGAGAATAAGCTGGCTCGTGCTCTGAGGAGTACATGTCTATGGCAGAAGGAGTACATCAAGCTTCCAAACTGGACGCCTCCGCCTCCTCCGCCTCCTCCTCCTCCTCAGGCGAATCAGGGCTCTCCGCCTCCTCCTCCTCCTCCTCCTCCTCAGGCGAATCCGGGCTCTCCGCCTCCTCCTCCTCCTCCTCCGGCGAGTGATCAGGGCACACCGCCTCCTTCTCCGGCTCCTCCGACGCGTGAGGGCACTCCGCCTCCTCCTTCGCCTACTCCGGCACGTCGGAGTAGTACGCCTCCTCCTCAGCCTCGTCGGCAACGGCAGAAGACAGACGCCGCTGCTCCGGCTCCTCCGGCGCGTCGGTGTTGGAAATATGCCCTAGAGGCAATAATAAAAGTAGTTATTATTATATTTCCTTGTTCATGATAATCGTTTATTATCCATGCTATAATTGTATTGATTGGAAACTCAAATACATGTGTGGGTACATAGACACTGTGTCCTTAGTAAGCCTCTAGTTAACTAACTCGTTGATCAAAGGATGGTAAAGGTTTCCTAACCATGGACATGAGATGTCATTTGATAACGGGATCACATCATTAGGAGAATGATGTGATGGACAAGACCCAAACTATAAACATAGCATATGATCGTGTCAGTTTATTGCTATTGTTTTCTGCATGTCAAGTATCTGTTCCTATGACCATGAGATCATGCAACTCACTGACACCGGAGGAATACCTTGTGTGTATCAAACGTCGCAACGTAACTGGGTGACTATAAAGATGCTCTACAGGTATCTCCAAAGGTGTCCGTTGAGTTGGCATGGATCAAGACTGGGATTTGTTACTCCGTGTGACGGAGAGGTATCTCAGGGCCCACTCGGTAATACAACATCACTATAAGCCTTGCAAGCAATGTGACTAAGGTGTTAGCCACGGGATCTTGTATTACGGAACGAGTAAAGAGACTTGCCGGTAACGAGATTGAACTAGGTATAGAGATACCGACGATCGAATCTCGGGCAAGTAACATACCGAAGAACAAAGGGAACAGCATACGGGATTAACTGAATCCTTGACATAGAGGTTCAACAGATATAGATCTTCGTAGAATATGTAGGAACCAATATGGGCATCCAGGTCCCGCTATTGGTTATTGACCGTAGAGGTGTCTCGGTCATGTCTACATAGTTCTCGAACCCGCAGGGTCTACACACTTAACGTTTGGTGATGATTAGTATAGTTGAGTTATTGTTGGTGACCGAAGGTTGTTCGGAGTCTCGGATAAGATCCCGGACATGACGAGGATCTCCGGAAGAGTCCGGAGGTAAAGATTGATATATGTGATAATAGTGTTTTGATCTCCGGAAGGGTTCTGGAATTCACCGGAAGGGGTTTCGGATGTTCACCGAAGTGTTCGGGTGCAGCAACACTTTATATGGACCAAAGGGATACAATCCACGAGGTATCGGAAAAAGGCAAAAGGGAGTTTTGCTGTACTACCGCTTGGATGAAGCGGTACTACCGCGTAAGCGGTACTACCGCTTGGGTGAAGCGGTACTACCGCTCAAGCGGTACTACCGCTTGTGCGCGGCTGTGCACGGTTCGGCAGGGATCCGAGTTGGACTCTTTCCTTGCGGGCCAAACCGACCTTGTGCGGGCAAAACCGACCTTGTGAAGGCTTTTTGTCCAAGTTTAGACCCCAGGGCTCAACATATAAATAGAGGGGCAGGGCTAGCACACGGGACACATCAGGATTTCCCAAGCCGTGTGCCGGCAACCCTAGCCCTCTAGTTCCTCCGTCTTAATCTCCGTAGTGCTTGGCGAAGCCCTGCTGAGATTGCTACTCATCATCATCACCACGCCGTCGTGCTGCTGGAACTCATCTACTACTTCATCATCGCTCGCTGGATCGAGGAGGTGAAGGCGTCATCAAGCCGCACGTGTGTTGAACGCGGAGGTGCCGTACGTTCGGCACTAGATCGTGATTGGATCGCGGGACGCTCGGCGATTTGGATCGCGAAGACGTTCGACTACATCAACCGCGTTTATTAACGCTTCCGCTTAGCGATCTACAAGGGTATGTAGATACAATCTCCCTCTCGTAGATGCTCATCACCATGGATAGGTCTTGCGTGTGCGTAGGAAATTTTTTGTTTCCCATGCAACGTTCCCCAACAGTCGGAGCACTCCGCCTCCTGCTCCGCCTCGTAAGCAACGACGGAAGAGAGACGCCGCCGCTCCGGCGGCTAGCAGTACAAGAAGAGGCGGGAGGGAATACAGATACGGTCCATCTCTCAAGCCTCTGGAAAAGTTACCATATGAGAGGACCGAGTCTGAAAACGAGGATATATGTCAGGCCGAATTGAGGGCCCATTTTGCAAAGAAAACTCCACCTCCGAAGGAGAAGCTAGATCCGGTGAAAGTGATGCGCACTATCGATGCCCTGAAGCGACCACCACCGCCGCCGCCGGATTCCAACTATGACCGTTGTGTTAAAAAGACATATCAAGACGCGCGGCGGTCGGGAAGTACTTCCAGTGATGCAAGGTTAGCAAAACGAAGAAGTGGGAAAAAAATTCCCCAGCTCGGCGAACAGGCGAACCAATCGTGCCCCCCGCTCAAGGTGTCTAGCGATATCGTCGCTAATCATCCGGGGATGGTGCCCGGTACCAATCCTGGTGATTACCTGAGCGATGATGTACAGTTTGAGCCGTTGGAGGTGGACGAATTCAGTTACCGGTACGGGCGGCCTCTCGTCAAACCTGATCCTCCTCCTCTAACAACGATGATGCGAACATTGCATGAATGGTACATGAAAACCTGCCGCGAGTCAGGGAGGGATTCTTTGACGCTGAAGATTAAAGAGGAGCACGACCTTGTTGGAATGGATCAGTTGAATGTTGAATTTGAGGAGATATTCCAGTTATACAATCAAAAGGCCATCGACAAAACAATCGTGACTTGCTACTGTCTGTAAGTACTACTTCTGTAATTAAGTCTCTCTCTATATATAGCTCAGCTCTTTCATTGCATGTATATATAATTATCCTCACTATATTATGCAGATTGAAGATCGTCGAATGTAGAAAAGCACAAATGTATGACATTGGGTTCATTAACCCAAATATCATACATGAGTATACGGTTAAAAACAATGTCACAGATACCGAGGACAACTTGCTACAATCGTTGCTTAAAAATCAAAACAAAGGGACAATACTCTTTCCTTATAACTGCAAGTGAGTGTTACTGTCTTGTGCATATTCGGTTTCCCTTATTACTCGAGGTTATAGTAATGTAATTGATGAGTTATGCATGCGTGCGCAGGTACCACTTTATTCTGCTAGAGATTAAGCTTGAGCGGGGAGTAGTAATCGTCTTAGACTCGAAACGAAAAGATCCCCAGGAATATGCGGGCATAACTGAAATGCTCCAGAAGTAAGTTCAATCGATCATTATCGCGTCATATCGGCAACTTTGTTCATTTCCTGATATCAAGTAATTATTTTGTTTGTCTGGCAGGGTTTGGAAAGAGTTCACCGCAATTGTTCCGGCACTGCCGAGGGAGCTGCGATTTACACACCCGAAAGTAAGTACTACTAGCTAGTTCCGCGCATCTCCCATTGATTCTAGTTCCATCAATACCATTTATCATGCTTGATTATTAGTTTGATTGAACTCTATTTCTCGTAAAGTGCTTGTGGCAGGAAAAAGGGAATGATTTTTGTGGATACTACGTTTGCGACTTCATCTACAACGCGACGACCCCTAAGCGGGGCTACTCTGAAAAACAATTTCAAGTGCGTAAGCAATAATATTCACAACTTTATTTTATTACCATGATTTGTGTTGAGTTTCATTCATATATATGTATTGACCCCCTTCTTCAAATTAGACGTGGCAGATGCGGGATGAACTCCTACCACATGATCGCATACGAGCAATTCAAGAGGAATTGGCGGGATTCTTTCTTGACCACGTCATAAATAAAGCCGGAGAATACCATCTGGAATTTGAAATTAAATGTTAGGGATTGTAAGAGATCTTATATTGTATATATGTAGCTAGTAGCGTCGGATAGATATACGAAAACTTGTTGTTCGACAATCTCTCGGAGAAAGAGAGGTCGATCACTTCTCTGTGTATATGTTCATGACGATCTTGTGTACTTAATGGTTCCTTCATTTGCTTACTAGCTAGCGTGTCGAGTTCTCTCTATAGTAGCTAGCGTCGACCAAGCACGGAGAAAGAGAGGACACTTCTCTCTATTAGCTAGCTAACATAATATGAAACACCTCAATTAACCCTACAACCCCCCCCCCCTAAACCCCCCTTTCAAAAAAAAAAAAACCCAGTGCCTTTTGGTCCCGGTTGGTGTTGCCAACCGGGACTAAAGGTCCTGCCTTTTGGTCCCGGTTGGTGTTACAAACCGGGACTAAAGGTCCTCCTGCCCGGGCTCCCCGCGGCGGCCACGTGGACGGCCTTTGGTCCCGGTTCGTAAGCGAACCGGGACTAAAGTTTTTGGGCTTTAGTCCCGACCCTTTAGTCCCGGTTCCAGAATCGGGACAAAAGGCCCTTACGAACCGGGACAAATGGGGGTTTTCCTACTAGTGTAAGTGTATAAACCTGTATGTAGTGTCTGTCTGTTGGTATGAGAAGCTTCTGTTGATGTGTTTTGTTTCATTCTGTTGATGTGTTGTCTGCAATCTTTGACTCTTGAACAGACACTGTATACACCTGTGATGTCCAAATAATTTGTCAATTTTGGACACCTGTGGTGTCTAGTACATGTACCATGTATATCTACGGAGCAGAGAATGGTTAACAACCTGTGATGTCCCCAGATCTAGAGTATTAGTTTGTCCATCAAAAGCATCTGTGATTATGCATTTTAATTGTGTAATTATGTTGTCTCATGCTTGCTGCTAATTATTTGTGTTAATTGGCCTGTCTGATGATGTAGCTGCCGCAGTCTGGTGGTTGGCCTTGGCTGGTCTTGGTTCAACACATGTGTTGTACACAGATTCTTGGTCAACCTTTTGCTGATAAATTAATCCACGTCCGTCTCCTGTAATTGATCATAAGACCTCTGCATTCTTGTTGAGGTGCCACTTTTATGCTAATCATTTGCATTCCATGAACAAAGAAAGCTAAGTCTGAGTGTGATTAAACGAGACATTATGATGAAGGATGGGACACAGTACATCAATTATATAGTACCCAGCTTCTTCATGCACCAAGTGATGAGGCGATTGGATCTCTAATTGAGAACGGACTGGCTGTCTTGGTAACTTCAGAAATAAAATTCTTGTGAGTAACTTACAATTTCAATATATAAAGAGTTACAAATTCAGAAACGTCACTTTGTTGTAATCATCAGTGTTTGTACTAGGCCTTGTAAGGCACACTGCCAAACCATTGCTATATTGAAGAAGAAGATCGGAAGCACAAAAAGGTGAAATAAGAGAATCACTAGCCAGACAAAACTCGACTGCGGCACCATCACCTTGATAGTCCGAAAAGAACCATAATCACAATTTGTAGTCAATAATCCAAAGGAAAAAAAAAGTGATGGTTCGCTGGAGTAGGCTGCGAGGCCCAAGCGGCCAAGGAGTGCAGCGGCTCGTTATCCTACCACCGTTGGAAGCGGGCAGTTGTCGCTGCTCTGTGAAGCCAGCCTCACGCTGTGCCTGCCACATTATGGACCGTGAGGCCCAGCTTTCGCATAGGCCCCAAGCAGGCCACTACGCAACTTGGAACGGGCGGGCCAGCAGTAGCACACCTAGACCAGGCCCGCAGCGCTACAACAACGTCCACATCACCTTAATGCCCCCACTCGGGTTACAAGCTCTCGCAACTGAGCTCGGCGAGTGAAGTAGGTGGAACATGCTATTTAAGCTGGTCAAATGTCTCCTCGGTTGGCGAGGTGGGACTAAAAATAGGTGGAGTGATGTGCTTCCTAGTGGGGAATGAGGTGGAGCGTTGTGCTTCCTGCTGGTGCTGGGAGACTGAGTGCTAATTAGCGTAGTTAACTTGCTTCACAGAAATGGAAACAATATATGCTGCATGATTAAAGCTGGGACTAAGATATATTTTCGTTTGTAGAAATCCAAACGCATATCAATGGGAAGAACAGTACAATCTCTCTTCATGCATGCTTGAATGCTTGACTTGTAAGATTATTAGGGCAGTCCCAATGCGGTGACGTGTACTATATCTAAAGGTAGACGCTGATAAAAAAATCTGATGTGGAAGGCTAATTAGTGAAGAGAGGGAGATTAGTTTTGTATCTTATTCATGGTACGAGTCTTGTTAAAGTCTTGTTACGTAAACCAAGGCACATTAACAACTCGCTCAATAATGTCAGAAAAAACCCGACTCGCTCGTTCCCATGCGGCAATGCCCGGGTTCTCCGCCGTTCCATCCACTTCTTCTTCACCTTGTTGACAAGTCTTCTCTTCTTCTCCAACCCTCTTCAAACAGCTCAAACAAGCAAAAATAAAATGGAGATTTTTATTGCATGTAAAGCTTCCTCCACATATTTGACGGCATTAGACGCAGAGAATGCAGGCGGCTCGACAAGCAGTTCTCTTCTCGATGCCTTTTTTTTTCACCCGCAAAAAAAAAAACATCAAGGAGTCTTATGAGCAACGATGCATCGTCACTCGTCAGGATCAACGATGAATCTTTTGCTGATGAGAGCGAATAGGATGGTAAACAATCTCGTGACGATCAGAATGAGGACCAAAAGGATGCAAGACAAGAAGATGAAACCCTGAAAAGCACACAAGCATCATCCATGAAGTTCACACCATGATGTGTAGAGAGATTAACAACTTTGTCAAACTGATAGAAATAGTTACACAGCGAGCAGTTTACAACAAATCCAAATATGTTCAGAGTCAGCTACCTTGATTTGTGATAAAGAAATGGAAGCTGCGAGGTAGTCCTGGGGAGTACTAAAGTGACGGAGTGCATCACGATGTGCTGTTTATCTGTACCTATCACTACCAGAATCAGGCTCGTTGCCGACGGCCTAAACTATGCCGACGCCCCCGTAGGCATATATCACCCTATGCCGACCACCTGCGTCTCACCGTCGGCGTACAAAACACCGTCGGCGTAGATCAATCTATGCCGACGGCCACCGTCGGCGTACAAAGGCCGTCGGCATAGATTAAACTATGCCGACGGCAACCGCCGGCGTACAAAGGCCGTCGACATAGATTGATCTATGCCTACGGTGGACGTCGGCATAGCCACCCCGTCGGCGTATCTGCGGGCCCGGCTACTCGATGGGTAACGCCCGTTTGACGCCGTCAAAGATATGCTGATGGCCCTGACGGACACCGTTGGCATAGCTGCGATGGTCCACGTCATCGATCCGAGGCAGACGCCACGTCATCGATCCGTGGGAGCTGCCGATCCGGGGGCATAGCTATGCCGTCGGCATACCTATTTCGGCTATGCCGACGGTGTAACCGTCAGCATATCTACATATTTTTTTTATTTTGGCTACGCCGACGGCGTAGATACATTTTTTGCTACTAGAAACATGCATAGCTGCGATGGTCCACGTCATCGATCCGAGGCAGATGCAGGCGGCTCGACAAGCAGTTCTCTTCTCGATGCCTTTTTTTTTCACCCGCAAAAAAAAACATCAAGGAGTCTTATGAGCAACGATGCATCGTCAGGATCAACGATGAATCTTTTGATGATGAGAGCGAATAGGATGGTAAACAATCTCGTGACGATCAGAATGAGGACCAAAAGGATGCAAGACAAGAAGATGAAACCCTGAAAAGCACACAAGCATCATCCATGAAGTTCACACCATGATGTGCAGAGAGATGAACAACTTTCTCAAACTGATAGAAATAGTTACACAGCGAGCAGTTTACAACAAATCCAAATATGTTCAGAGTCAGCTACCTTGATTTGTGATAAAGAAATGGAAGCTGCGAGGTAGTCCTGGGGAGTACTAAAGTGACGGAGTGCATCACGATGTGCTCTTTATCTGTACCTATGTTAGTTCTTGTAAATCTTTTGACTCTTGAACAGTATTAAACCAAATGATTTGCCAATTTTGTACATCTTTGTGCAGAGCAAAAATGGTTGCCAAAAAAAAATGATGGTTCGCTGGAGTAGTTAGGCTGCAAGGCAGTGCAGCGGCCCATTATCCTTCCACCGTTGGAAGCAGGCAGTTGTCGCTGCTCTGTGAAGCCAGCCTCACGCTGTGCCTGCCACATTATGGACCGTGAGGCCCAGCTTTCGCATAGGCCCCAAGCGGTCCACTACTCAACTTGGGCCCGCAGCACTACAACAGCGTCCACATCACCTTAATGCCCCCACTCAGGTTACAAGCTCTCGCAACTGAGCTCGGCGAATGAAGTAAGTGGAGACGGGTATTTAAGCTGGTCGAATGCGTGCTCGGTTGGCGAGGTGGGACTAAAATAGGTGGAGTGATGTGCTTTCTGGTGGAGAATGAGGTTAGCTTTGTGGTTCCTGCTGGGCTGAAAGAAGTTTAGCGTATGGGCTTTTGCGGCTTCGTTTTGGGCAGCCATTCATGGAACGTACGAGTGCTAATTAGCATACTGTTAATTTGCTCCGAAATGGAAACAATATAAAACTGCAGCATGATTAAAGATGGAATTAGGAATTTTTATTGTTTGTAAGAATCCCAAACGCATACCAATGGGGAAAACAGTACAATCCCTCTATCATCCATGCTTGACTTATAAGATTATATTAAGATAATTCCAATAGTACTATATCAAAAAGTGCCAGCTAATAAAAAAATCCGATGTGGAAAGTTAATTAGTGAAGAGAGAGATTAGTTCTGCATCTTATTGATCATACGAGTCTCGCTCTATACGACGTCAACTAGTCCTCTTTTCTTCTCCAACCCTCTTCAACCAGCTCAAACAAGAAAAAAATGTAGACTTTTATTATACGTAATTACCTCCACATATTTGACTGGTGCACCGTCAAGTACACCATCAGATGCTTGTCGAGGCTCAACAATCAGTTCTCTTTTGGGGGGCCATGTATCAGAAGCATTTTTGGTATCAGTACGATTGTACGAAGCCGCCATGGAGTCTTATGAACGATGCATCGTCAAGTTCAGATAAGAAAACTTTAGACGATGAGAGGGAATCGGATGGTCTGTTGGCGATCAGAAGAGGACCAAAAGATGCAAGACAAGAAGATGAAACCACGAAAAGCGAGGACGAAGCACACCATCATCATCCATGAAGTTCACACCATATGTGCAGAAAGAGGAGCAATTTTTCTCAAAATGATAAAAATAACCTAACATGTACAGAGTGAGTCACATTCACTTGTGATCAAGAATGGAAGCTGCGAACCTGCGACGTAGTCCTGAGGAGTGCTGAAGCGACTGAGTGCATCACAATGTGCGCTATCCTCAGCTTTATTTGCCCACGACGCGGCTGCGGCCGAACCTCGCTCCGCCTTTCGCCCTTGTAAACTCTGATGAGATCGCCGGCACAAACTCTCTCGCCCATGCTCGTGAAGGAGATGGTTGTGACTATTGAGCTTTCTTGGTTGCTTGTACTTATGCTTAGTGTTTGCTCCTTGGGTGGTCTATTTATAAGGCTTCGAGGAGTTCTATCCAGATGCAAGACATGGCAGCTAAATTGTTGCCCTTTTGTTGTATCAGTGGAGGGCGCCATTGATTGACTGTATATGAATGGTGTTCATTTCTTAAATATAACCCTGTAGCATAGTGTCTGTTGTTTGTATGAGAAGCTATTGTTGATCTGTTTTGTCCCATGCATGATTTGTGGCTGTTTGTCTGTCCCTATGTTATCTGCTGCAACTCTTTCACTCTTGAACAGACACCTTGTTAGACCAAATGATTTGCCAATTTGCCAATGGAGTACATGTTTGTGCAGAGCAAAAATGGTCACCAACCTGTGATGTCCCCATATCCAGAGTACTAATAATCTGTCTATGGAGAAGCATCTGGGATTATGCTTGTTAATTGTGTGATTATGCTTGTTAATTGGGGGCAGTCAGAAGGTTCCTGTCTCATGCTTGCTGCTAATCATTTGCAGTCTGGTGGTTGGACTTGACTGGTCTTGCTTCACCACCTGTACTGTACTCCTAGGTCCATAGAACCTTATCAGTCAACCTTTTGATGATAGATTAATACATGATTGTTAATTTATGCATCTTCTTGAGGTGGCACTTTTCTGCTAATCATCTGCATCCCATGAATCAAGAACAACGGTCTGCATTAATCAAGACAAGCTGAAAGGCATGCATCAACAGCAGTCTGCATCTGGACTTTGGAGCCAAGGCAAAAAGCTAGGGAACAGACGGGTGCATGCCATAGACACGTATTTTAGCTCTCAAATATATACTAGGTACTCTGTGGCTGTGGTTACTTTGGTACTACTCCCTCCGTCCCAAAATAAGTAACTTTAGTACAAAGTTAGTACAAAGTTGAGTCATAAAGTTAGTACAAAGTTGAGTCACTTATTTTGGGACGGAGGGAGTACATGATGGTAAAAGATCATTTCTTCTCAAAGAAAAGCAATCCTCATCTTAAAAGCTCTGGAATTTTATTTTTGCGTGTGTGGAGAAACCCAATGATACAGATCAATATCATGGAAATTCCGTCTTGGCATACGATCATTTGTGATGGAGTGCAACAGAGGTCCCTAAACTATTTCAGCGGTGTCACGTAGGTTTCTTCCCTTGCTTACAGTTTCACCGGCAGGAGGGTGGCGACAGAGTGGATGGACTTTAACAGGAAATGCTGCCGGAGATGCAAAGTCGATGCCCGGTGAGCGTTCTCCTTGGGTCGACCCTAAAGTTTCAGGTCTCCTGGAACCACGCCGGCATGGAGGGCGTGACTCCGGCGCTGTGCAGAGGTGTGTGCCCATTCTCTCAACTGATACGCTCGACGTCGACAAGATCGCCCGTGCAGGACGGACGACAAACTAGGCTGGCCGTCTCAGACATCGACCCTTTTTCTTGCTGATTGGATTGCCAAATCATGATTCCTGAGCACTATACTGAGCCTATTCTCAATCGGGAAAACAGCAAGGACAATAGCAAGCTTGGTGCTTAATTATACTATATTGGGTTTGCATGTCAAGCTTGGTCTCTGTGCTGCAACTTACTCTTAATTTGAACAAACGCCCATACATACAAAGTTGCCAGTTATAGATGCATGCCAGACGTCCGTTTCTACCATGCGTCTGTGGTTGTTAAACTGTAACTATATAATGTAGTCAACGTGCGTCTGAGTATGATATATTTCTTCAAGTTACTACTGATTGGTGGTTTTAACTTAGAGGACAAATTGACCACAGGTTCCTCAACGTGCGTCATGTCGGCGACGTCGATCACGCCATGGTAGAGATAGAAGCCATGGTACTTTTATTCCATGCTACGTTTTCTCCAACATCTAGACGCTGTCACCATGAACACTGAAAACTAACATTGATAAAAAAAAAACATGTACAGTCCAACAAAGATCCAGGGTTCTCCCAAGGGCAGTAATCATGGCAATTATTTCTCAAGTTTGTTGTACTATTTTTTTCTTTATGCACACCTCATGGGGTGTTTGTGCTTCGGCAAACGTTCACTTTCACAGGATGGTGAGACTTTCTTCACTCTGTACTTTTTTTTTTCTTGATGGGATTCTTCACTCTATACTTAATAAAGGTGACATCAGCTAGGAAGGCAGATAAAATACATTATAATTTTCTAGAAATCTTTGTTAAATATTCGTTACACGTATATTCTCGATCTCTCTGCAAAGATATTTTAGGAAACTAAAATAGATGCATATAACTCAAAAGGAAGCACATTAGTTGATAGAGGAATGCTATCTTGTCATTATTATGGGTTTTATATCTAAGTCCAATCGAACCAAAAAAAGCTCAGCGATACCTCAAGCTGATTTTTAGGGAGGGGGGGGGGGGGGGGGGCATAATAACATAACTTTTGTTGCAAAGTACTTCAATTGTGCGCAAGTCAATCTAAATGATACATTCTGGAGTTGCAAGATATATTGTATAGCAGCTTTGTTATGTTGCTAATTATAATAGAAACATGTTAAATTAAAATATTATGTATAAAAATTAAATTATAAAAAAGTAAAACAGTTTATTATAAATAAATGGAAAAAATTAATATGTAATTAGAAGTTTATGTACCATGAAGCAAACAATATATATAGAGAAGTGGAAAATTTTCTCACCTCCATCGCGTGTGAGGATCTGAACTGTGTTGGTGGTGCGATCTCGGATGCAGGACAATCTGCATGATATAGTCTTGGTCCGCTTGGCCTAAGAAAATAACATATCACACACAAATTGAGATACACCAGAAATAGAAGTTTTCATTAAGCCAATTGCACGGACAGTTGCTACATACATATAAAATTAACAAAAATGCTCGTGCATTGCAACGGTTGAAAAAACGGTGACATGCCTGTAGCCCATGATACATAAACGATCAAGCATTTATTGCTTATTTTTCTTTCATACATGAGATGTAAAAGAAAAAAAAGTAAGCAGATAAACACAAGAAATTACGATTTAATTAATCACTTTTTTCATTATTTTCAAAGGTTCATATGAAAAAACACCAGATTTCGAGTCGTACCGATTTAGTAACGACACCTACTTGGATGTAGAGGCCCAACCCATTGTACCGTCACACAATACGGTGGTGATTCCCGTTTAATTAGCCGATGATTGTCCACCGATTTATTAGATAGAGAGGTCGTGTTCCATTCCTTATTTCACCACTGATTTATTCGAGGCAAGAAATTGTCCTTCCTTATTACCCCTATTTATTCGCAGGTAAGAAATATTCCTTCCTTATTTCTCATTCCTCACCCTCACTAACTGATTCCGGAGACAACTTTCTAATACACAGAAAACTTAAAGGCGCATGTAAATTGAAAGACACTAGTAGTAGCAAATGTCGGCGCTGGTAGTACCAGCGCATGGCACCGGTTGCAACATCCAGGGCGCTCTCTTCGCAGCGCCATCGACACCATGGTGTCATGGGGATGGAGATACTGAGGAAGGCAGGCCAGTTCGCTGGGAGTGGAAGGATTTCGCTGGAATCGGCACTTCGACATTTGTTTGCTGGAATGGCATGATTTTTGTTGTTCACATTTTTTTGCTGAAATCAGCATTTGTTTTTGCTAAAACCGGCTAATTCTTTTGCAACAATTGTCTATCAGAGTTTTCTTGCTGCTAATATTTTTGCTGGAACTACCATCGAGTTTTGCTGAAACCAGCAAGTTTTTTTTGCTTCAACTAGTTTCGCGACGGGTGACCACGACAAGCTGGACTTGGGGTGGGGGTGGCACGGGGGTGCTGCAACCGTGAACCGGCTTTGCTGGAGCCGGCGGGAAGAATCGCTAGAACCAGTATCCCAAAATGCCACCACCGATTTTTGTTTTTGCTGGACCAGCTATAGTTTTTTGCTACCACAGTAATCCTTTTTTGCTAGAATCAACATTTTCAAAGGATTCAATGGAGCAACAACGCATCGCTGTTTCGGCAACTTTGTTTTAGCGTTTGACGATGACAAGCATCGGCAGCATGCGTCGACGACGAGCATGGCAGCGGCTGTCGTGTCGCAAGGGCGGGAGGCAGCCTCCATGCCCATGTGTTCTTCTCAGATTTTGTTCCCGGGAATGGGTGAGAAACATCAAGGAAGGAAGAATCAGACGACTATGCGGGGACGCATCCAACGGCCAGGACGGCCCAAATTTTGGCCGGACGGCGGGCATTGGCCTTGCTTTGCTTGCAAAGAGCGCATTTCATATTAGCTTACTGCATCCAATAAGTAAGTTAATATGCGCCCACTTTTTGGGCTGGTCCATTTCGGTAGCAAACATTTCCACGGGATTCCAGTTTTGGGAACATTCGGCTCCTGTCTTTGTTTATGGAAACTCGTAGAAGGTGCTGGTCCATTTTTTTCCCTGTTTTTCGTTGTGTTCTTCACAGTTTGTCCTATTCTTTTTCATTATTGGTTGATATTTCTTTTCTCATTTTTAAAAATATTCTTGAAATTTTGAAAAATTTGAGATTTTCAAAGACATTTCACATAATTTAAAACAGTGTTTGCATAATGAAATGTTCACATATTTCATAACATGAGCGGATCTTATAGAATATGCTAGTGATTTTCAAAAATTTCATGACATTTCAAAAATGTTTAAAAATTCAAACGATATTTGTGTTATAAAATGTACCATTTTTTAGAAAATGTTACAAAAAATATTTTTCAGAAAGTGTACATGTTTTCTTGATACGTTGAAAATATTCATGGTTTCCAACAATATATTCATAAACATTTTTAAAAACATTCTCAAAATTTTGAAAGAAAGTGTTCCTGTAAAGAATATAAAAACAACTTTTTATTGGAGAGAGAGAGAGAAAGAGATCACATTGACAAGTTTTTATTTTTTGTGAATAGATCACATTGACAAGTGGGACATAGATCAGATTGGGAAGAGATTATCCGATGTACATGTTTTCTCTTTACCTTACTATAAATCCTTAATATTTAATGCAAAGGCAGAGAACTTGTGATTCGTCCTCAAAAAATAGTTGCAAGATCCGCCACTCTCATGGGGAGCTAGATTAGCGGAGGTAATTATTTATCCGTGCACTAGCATAATACCCGTGTGTTGCTACAGGACAACAGAATATAGAAATTGATCAATGATCAAAGGATCATAATACCCGCACATTTCTTGCACTGCCACTTATGGCATCTGCAGCCTCACCCCTTTTGAGCTGCATAGTTTAGTTCTCCTTTTCATCACGATGCCCACCTCTGTCTCCTCCCCGTGCAGTGTTTCTTACCGACATACGTCCCCCACACCAAGGTCCAGGCTGGTTCTCTTTGTTCCGCAGCAGCGCTCGATTTCAGGCCGTATCCGCCAGCAGGCAATTGGCCAAATGAAAGCTCAGATCTTGCTACCGAGTGCCACACTCGGTTTATATATACATGCCCCATGAATCCATACACCTCATAGTAGCGTCTTATTTTCTCCTGGTTTATCATGAAGACCAGCTTCACCTCCACCTTTGATGTATGCCACTGAACCTTGTCGATTCCCGAGTCACATCCAATAGTACTCCGCACATGAACGAAGGGACTGCCCGGATTCATGCCGACACAAAGAAAATGGAAATGGTTCAACCCAAAGGCCACAGGCCACAACCAGCGTTTCTGCCATCCTTGACGTGGTATGCACTATCTGCATGGAGGCCTAAATTAGTTCACGTGTATTTCTCAATCTGCTGCTTGCATATCACATTGGTTCGGATATAGGGGAAAGTGTCCTGCTCCCGAGCTCAAATGAGCTTGGTGAACAGTAAAATCACAAAAAAAAGGGAAAATCTAAAAAAAACTGATTTTTTGTGACAAACATTGACAAATGTTTCAAGTGCTTGCAAAAATTCGTCATCAAATCACATTCCCAGAAGGCATGGCAAAAAAAAAATCAGTGCTCCAAAATGCTTTTAGAAGTAGCATTTTCTGAGTACCGATTTTTTTTTTTTTGCCACGCCTTCTAGGAATGTGATTCATGATGAATTTTTGCAAGCACTTAAAACTTTTGTCAATGTCTATCACAAAAACTAAATCAGATTTTTTAAATTTTGTTTCAATTTTTTTTTATTTTACTGTTCACCCGAGCTCATTTGAGCTCAGGAGCAGAAACTTTGCGTCCGGATATCGGCCAGTATGTCTCTAGACTGTGTTTCAGTCATAGGTTATACTCCCTTGGTCCCAAAATAAATGTGTCAATTTTGTACTAAGGAAATCTAGTGGCTGCACTCGGCTTCAGTGCACCCATGCGGTAGACAGTAAATTCGAAAAAAATAGAAAAAAAAATCAAAAAAATCTGAAATTTGGTGGATGTGATTATGAGCAAATGTTTAGGAGCTTGCAAAGTTTGTACACCAAAAAACATCAAATGATCTTCATACAAAACGAAATACAAATGATGCTTCGCATCCATGTTACTGTTCACATGTTTTCAGCACAAACTTTGTTTTTTTTTTGTACAGAGCTCGTTGGATGTCATTTTGCCACCAAATTTTGCAAGAACCTAAAACATATGGTCATAATCACATGCATAAAGTTTCAGATTTTTTTTTGAAATGGTTCGCTAAGTTTTTCATAGTGGGTGCACACCCAGCTTCGGTGCACAAAGACCAGTCTCAGTAAAGTTAGTACAAAGTTATCTTATTTCAGGACGGAGGAGTACTTAGTTAAGCTACCTGCACATGCTTAGTACGGTCGTTTAGTGGCTCTTTATCGGACACGGGAATGTAAACATAAAAAAGCCTCACGGGATGGTGGTCGGCATAACAAAATGACATTTGCCAATAGAGATTTTGTCATCATATATAATGCACTAATGCTGCAATGCACTATGTTATTTACGGTCATTATTAGTCATAAAAAGAAAAGGTTGTTATGTTGCCAAAGTTGAAAGTAGAGATGCAAATTGGTGACATCTGGTGTAGGTACACTAATGTGTATAGTGTAGCATTTGCACCTCTAGCTGAAAGCTTACGACAATATTTGTCGTCGTCATGGTAGATTGAACAGATTTGTAAGTTTTCATTGTGTTTTTTCCCTCTCTGCGCACATCACAAGGGGTGTTTGTGTTCCGACAGGCATTTACCTTCGTATCCATGATGAGAGCAGGAGTTGAGATATTTCTTCACCTTATATACTTAAAAAGAGTGACAACCACCAACTGCCTCGAGGACAACCAAGATATACTCCAATAGGTTACAAAATGATACATTCCATTATGATTATCTATTTATTTATAGATAAGATAAAAATACACTCTAGAAATTTCTGTTAAGATTATTGATAGATAAGCACGTTGCCGACCTTCTACAAGGATATGTAAGGGTGTTAAAGTAATTGTGCACTTATAAATTACTTTATTACACATCTAATTATACGTATTAATTCACAGAGGATTGCTATTTTCTCATTATTATGTTTTTTAGATCTAAGGGAGGTTCCATTCAATCAAACTTAGCAACACTTTGAATGATGTTTATAAGAAATACTAATAAATATAACCTTTGCTGCAAAAAATATAGTTTCACATGCAAAAGCGTAATTGCAAAGATAAATGTCACAGTTATAACAAAAAGTATTTATTTCTAGATTTTAGCATTACTTTTATGTTACTAATGATGGTCTAAATATAAGTAGATAAAAAAGTTTTGTATAAATAAATGAAAATTTTCATTTACTCAACCTAATATGTGTCATGAATGTAATTCTCCGTTTCATTTTAATAAACTAAAATATATACAACTAAAATTTAATAAACATATATTGTAAGTCGGCGTGCTTGACTGGATCTCCTATTAGCCCAAATTAAGTTGTTTTGTCAACACAATAACAACTTATTTAGTATCTCTACTAGTAAATATGCCCCGTGCTTGACAGGAATTGATTAATGATCAAATGATCATATATAACTAGATCGGGATCGCGCCTTACCGCGAGGGTGCTAGTACCAATGACGTGGCCAAGCGGGTAAAGGTCAGATGCTATGATGTGTTAGAAGAAAGAATAGAAGTACAGCTTGCCGCACCCCACCTGATCCAATTGTATCCAGCCAGGTAGTGCTCATATAGAATATACACGTATGCTCACCAGATAATACCTAATGCATATATTTGAAGTACACTGAAATCAAAATCATCAGTAAAGCACAATTAAGAAGACAATCGATAGCAACTATAAACACAAGCATTGAATATATACATATACATTCATTCATAACATGTTTCAGGATGGACATGTACATAGGGCAAGATTTAGTACAACTATCAATCCACTAACAGGAAATAATTTTCATCTAAGGTTGCCTTAATTTTAGTTTCACGTGAATATATATTTACTTAAAGACTTCCACTATTTGCACCAGAAGGCATCGTAAATGGTCCTCGAATGTGTTCTTCATAATGAGCCCTACAGCGAAGGAAGAAAGGGATCAGGCGATCGAAGAGTCAGTAGCATAGAAGTTTGGCATGAGCATATGCTCACTAAAAGACTTCTATTGTTTGCACCACAAGGCGCCAAGTATGGTCATCAACTGCATTCTTTCCCTTCAAGCTCTCTCACGGTCCTCACGGCCTACACAACCCTTTCCAGCAATGGCGAGTGGAGAACCGACGGTTGACACAACATCAACCAGCAAATCAAGCCGATGGGTGGGGCGGTCAGAGAGAGAGAGAGAGAGAGAGAGAGAGAGAGAGAGAGAGAGGTGGCGACTTGCAAGCATATGCTTTCTTGTTAGTAAATAGCATATGTCATTCTAAAGGTAGTTATGAACAAAATGGTAGCACACGTATATGTACTACTATCACAACTAAAAAACAATGCTGAAAAAATAGACTGAAAATTAGAGTAAACACAAAGGATAAATGAGCTCAATATAAATCAAAAACAGTAAAGAGTATAATGGGTACAACATGAATTAGCCTGAACATTCCTGAAATATTAGCCGGAAAATAAGGGTACAACATGAATTACTTCTAAATCACTGATGCAAAGTATCAGTAGTTAGTAATATTTATACACATGGCTTGCTTATTGCAGTTCTTTTTCATTCATACGGAAAATTCACAAAGCTGTGCATAAAATTGATTCCTGGGGAATGAGGCGGAGCGTTGTGGACTGAAAGAATATTTTAGCGTGGGCTTCTGCGGCTTCGGCCTTTGTCGTTCTGGGCTCATGAACGTGGCCATGCGGACATGGTTTCGGCAGCCATTCGCTGGCTTTGGAACGAGTGCTAATTAGCACACTGAACTTGCTTAGCAGAAATCGAAACAATATATAAACCGATGCATGTTTAAAGCTGGGACAAACAGTACAATCTCTCTATCATGCATATTTTACTTGGTAGCGTGCCGTGTACTACTTGATACGCTCTAAGAGGTCAAAAAATGATACACTCCATTCTGTTTATCTATTTATTTATAGCTAAGATAACATATATACACTCTAGAAATTTCTGTTAAGATTTTCGATAGAGAAGTACGTTGCCGACCTCTCTACGAAGATATGTAAGGGTGTTAAAGTAGTTGCTATTTTGTCATTATTATGTTTTTTTACATCTAAGGGAAGTTCAATCCAAGCAAACTTAGCAATACTTCGAATGATATTTATAAGAAATAATAAATATAACCTTTGCTGCAAAAATATAGTTTCACTTTAGCAAAAGTGTAATTGCAAAGATATATGTCAATGTTATAATAAAAGACATTTTTCAAATTTTAGCATTACTTTTATGTTACTAATTTTCCTAAATATTTTTATAAAAAAATTAAGATCTCATTGACGGTATAAATATAAAAGGATGAAAAAGTATGATATAAATAAAGGAAAATTTTCATTTACTCGGCCTAGTGTGTGTCATCAATTTAGTTCTCCGTTTCATTTTAATTAACAAAAATGTATATAATTAAAATTAAATAAACATATATTGTAAGTCATTGTGCTTGACTGGATATCTTATTAGCCCAAACTAGGTTGTTTTGTCAACACAATAACAACTTATTTAGTATCACTATATGTTAATTTGTCTCCATGCCTGAAATTATGTAGTGCCACGAGTGCCAATATTGCAATGCTTAAAATGAATATATGATGACTGCTAACATTGGCGAGATCTAAGATGAGCACTAGGGCGCCTTAGAAATTGAGAAAGCTGCTAACATGGCTCATGAAGATCCTCGGGGTACTGGGAAAGTTGAGAAGCATGCTGCTAGCACGGGTCATGAGGAGCACCAGGGTGTCGGTGAGCTCCACAAGGAACCATCAAAGTCGAAGAAAACAATACGAAAGAGATAGAGTGGTAGCGAGCTTCATGAGGGGCATCAAGAACCAGTGAGTTCATCATCGAGCCGCCGAAATCGAATAATAAGAAGAGGAAAAAGAAGAGTCAGCCGGTAGATGGATGTCAGAATGTCGTGGTGCATGGGTCAACGAAGTTGCGGTGGTCCACTCGGTAGCTCGTTGAGGTAGGTCGTTTTGTGCCACTGGCGGCAAGGAGGAGTTGTCTGGTGTCGACGTGTGAAAACTATTTTTACATGTTTTGTGAGTGTATTTATTCATCATCATTCCCATTAGATAAAAATATTTGTTCCCCACACCGATTCGTGTTATGCTGTGTGTTAAGAATTCACTTCATTTCAGTTGAGAATTCATTTTGGTAGCTGTTGTAACTATTATTTGCATCATTGTGACACCATTGTCTTGGCTGGGCTCTTGGTTACTCCAGGGTTAGCCACAAGATGAAGCACGCAGCTTTGAATTAGAATCTTGTGTGAATTGGGACTGAGTTAGATCCCACTTAACCCGTGTAATCCATCCAATGTTTAGTGGGATGTTGGGACTGGGTGGGTTGTATTATTTGTAATAAAACCTGTGGGATTGATATTGACTGCATGATACTTTAGATATTTCCCTCTCACGGTTAGGTATGTCAAGAGTAAGTCTCTAATTCATATTTCGTCGACTAATCCTTCCTAATTGTCGCCTAATTGTGATTTGTGAAACGTGGGGTGCACCATACTGGAATATTATGAGGAATGTGTAGTGTTATGCGTGTGTTTGCAGTTTGAAGGTTTTTGTTTGCCTTATGGCATGATAGTTGCTGGAAAAGATTGAATTCTTTCTGCAGTAATGAATGTCTATTATGCTGCTTGCATGCTCTGTGATCGAAAGGTTCAAAATGCAAGCATTTAAGCCTGCGCTAATGCCATGTCTCACGGGAACACTTACGAACACTAGGGGCGAGGCGCACCACTTCAAATATTGAACAGGAAGGGCGAACGCAGGGGCTTGGCCGTTGCACACTAGTTTCAGATAAACAGAAGATGGATCTGCTTCATGTTTTCAGTGCCCTGTCGACAATCCATGGGAAGATTGCAAGGAGAATGGAGTTTCGGTGCAGGTTAGTTTCCGTGAAATCCTGAAGTATATTTATTGCCAACATGATTATTACTCTGTTCTTACAATGGGGATTGTTGAAAGGTGGATTGCGATGGGGCGACAGAGAATGATTTAACCATCGCGGAGGGGGATAAAATCGAGACAGGGAAGACTGACTTTTTTTTTGGACAACAAGGGGAAGACTGACTGGTAGTTGGAATGGTGGATACCATAATGGGTTGGTTGGTCGCACCCGTTAGCTCATATCTCTCCTGCTACGGCCTACATCATGATCGACCATCTGAGCCGATCATGTAATGCCAGACAACGTCGATTAGGTCATCCGTTAAAAGTGGGCCATAGGCCATGCAAAAAAGCTGGGGGAAATCATTACACCTGAATCCTTATGGGCTTGGTTGAGTATCTCGATGCCAGTGGACGAGAAAGATAATGAGTGATGGAGCTCCAACTCAGAATAGCACTTTCGGTTCTTATGTCTGCTATTCAGTTTAGGGTGGTCATACTTAGGTTTAGCATCTGATTGATATTGTTCATGTACTATGATTATAATCTTTTGCTAATTGTGGACAATTTACCAATGTACTAATGTCGAATTTTACTGTTTGGTCTTCCATTAGTTTTTTTGGGTGTATACAAAAGTGTGAAATAACTGTTTTAAAAAGGGTACTCCTTATAATTACTGCATTTGTAGGATTAGCATGTGAAGTAGTCAAATGGTGAGAATTCATACGACACGGCCATTGCTACCTTTTGGTCCATGTGTATACACCCCAAAAAATTGATTATAAGCAGTACAATTTAATTAATAACTGTTTTAAAAATTGTGAAATAACGGTTCTGAAAAAAGAAATGCTTGCAAATATATTACAAGTTTTAACTTGGATTGGTCCATGTGTTTACCTTATGGAGTTCTGTACTGAAGATTTGTCAAACAAGAAATAGTGATTTATGCGTACAAATAATTCTTTTTTGAACAATCGTACAAAGAATTCTGGTGCAACTACCCACTAAAAAAAAAGAATTCTGGTGCAACTATTCTGAAATACCCAAGTATTGAGAGTTTATCCTCCATTTTAGGCCACTCCCCTGTTTGGTTTATTCTGCTCTGTACTGTAGAGTTCAAAAAACGGAGTCTTCAGTTCTGCACACCTCCAAAAATGGAGAATTCTGCAGGCTTCAAACTATATATGTAAGGCTGACCATGCTACAGAAGGCGTGCTCCTACTTCAAAGTCCCATACACAACGTGTACACAGATGTTGAAGGACCATGAGAGGCCGAGCATTGACTCAGTTTGGAGCACTTTCAAGACGAGCGTAGGCAGTAAGTGTCATAGATTTGGGAGGTCAGATACGAAATAATTGCTTCATAGGTAACTGCAGTTTTTGTTCTTAATTTTGTGCTCTCCTGAAAGAAACGTCATTTTTTTTTTGGAAAAGGAGGTTAAAACCCCCGGCCTCTGCATCAATCGATGCAAACGGCCATCTTTATTAATTATTCAACATAGGTCTAACAAGAACATACATCAAACCATCCGAAGCCACCACTAACACCTACAAAACTCGATAATGTGGAGTGCTCTCACTCCCCATATCTAAAACCAGTGCCGTCGCCGATCCATCCACATAACGTATCGGAACCCACAGTCGGTGAAGCAGACCTAAAGCGTACACCACATGCACACGTTTTAGACGCCGCCATCATCATCGGGCCGCTGACCCATCTTCAGGAGAGATCTGTATCATCCTTGCCAGTCCGTCCATCCGTCGACGCCACCACGGCGCCCAACGACGCCACCGCCCCGCGCTCATCCGTCCAGACGCGAAGATTCTGGAAGATCTGTCGTGCGTAGCACCTGCCGACCAGGCATGACACAGCGTAGCACCTGTCGGCCAGGCATGACTTGACATCTCCACCGAAAGCTCCGTGCAAGACGAAGCCGCTCCACCTCCTGCCACTGTCTTCCAGCTCTGCTCCACAGACGATGCTCCCAAGAAAGAAAACGACACCGCAGTACCGCCATCGTCCGATCTGGAAGACCAGATCCTAGGGTTTCCCCCGGAGCAACACGAGTGGGTCGACAGTAGTTACACGACGATGCCTTCATCAAGGTAACGACGCAGAACGCCGCCATCGCCTGCCATCGGCTCGGTTTTCACCGGCAACTATGTCTTCCCGACTCGCAGCCAGAACTAGATGGCGGATCTCGAGATCTGACCATCCAGCCTCAGGCCGACCACCTCCGACGGAGGAGATGACCACCACCGCCGGCCGCACGCTTCACAGCCAGAGAGGACCCTAGCAGGGAGGGCGGGCCGCCACCCCATCCCAACTCGCCGGACGAGCTGCCAGATCCGGAACCCGTCAGCCGAACCACCAGCCGGCACCACCACGGCACCAAGCAGGAGGAACGCAGCAAAGGCCCCTCCAGGACGTGAAGCAGGGAGCCGAGCCTCCCTCCATCCCAGCACCACCGTCCGCGCCGGCGGCAGCTCGCGAGGGCCAGATCGGGTCCGCACGGGCGCCACGACCGCGACCGCTCGCCCACAGCGGCGCGCCCACCGCCGCGACCAGACCCCGCGCCGCACGCCGGAGACCTCCTCCACCGCGAGCCAAGACGCCGCCCCGGAGCCAAGCGCCGGTCAGCCGCCGACCACACACCGTATCCCCATCCCACGAGCGAGCGGCGGCCAGAGAGCGCCCCGCCGCCGCCGGCTCCGTGCAGGCTTTGCCTGCCGGAGGCCACCGGCGACGGCGAGGGGGAGAAGGAGGCGGGAGGGGAGAGGCTGTGGGGCGGGAGAGGCTGTGGGGCGGGAGCCGCCGCCCGTGTCGCCCCGGGGAGGGAGCGGCGCGGGGGAGTTGATACTTTGATATTTAACAACTGCACGCATCTATCTCCGAAAGAAACGTCATACCGTGAGCTGGCTGCACTGTTGTCCCCATCCCATATTTGATCTAATTGTATTTTTTAACCATGGTTATGGTTTGGTGTCAAAGTTATCAAATTCAATCTCATAGCGGATCCGGAAGATATTAGGATGCATACAAAATTAAATGAATTGTTCAAAAGTTTGAACCTCTTTTAGGGACAATTTCTCAAAAGGCTTCAACCTTCTTTATGAATGTTTTGATTGCAAATCATGGCTAACACCAGTTAAAACAGTTTCTGTCTTAATTCACCATCTAGCATCTAACCTATCATCTGCAGTTGGACATTCACATCTTTAGTATGTTTCATTCTTTGAAGTCTTTAAATGATACCATCTCAATGGAATTTCGAGGATTTGCTTCCATGAATCCAGGAGGGCTTTTCTTCAGAAGGTACGAGGGGTTGTGGTGGGTAGTGAGCTCAGCTGAGATATTTCAATGTCCTTTGGCTACTTCACTTGTTTTTTATTTGATAGCATCCAACTGAACCTTAGCAAACTTTTAAGTTACATATTCTTGAACGCATACTGCAAATATCAAGGATAAACTCAACCTACTCAAATGTGGGATCATGACCTTGGTAGGCCACTCTAGTGAAGCTTGCATGACTTCCTATCACTTGGTCGCTCTAATGTATGACGTTCTAATTGAATGCAACTTAGTGGATACCTCTCTTATGTTCATTCGCTCTCTTGGGATCATACGAGTGCAAGAAAGAGCGACTTGCACCAATGATAACACACACTTGTAGGCCGCATTTTCTGTTCCAGTGTTGGCTTGGATATAGTCCTTGCATTCTCCATCCAAACGAGCATCAATGATATCTAGCATTTGATCTGGATAGTTCCTCTCCACAAAGTTGACCATGTTGAGTTCATTCTCAAACATAGGATCCGTAGGTCTCTTGCCAATCAACATCTCTAGGAGTACTATTCCGAAACTGTAAACGTCGCCATGGACTGATGCCTGGCCACTTTGAGCATACTCTACGAAAAGATAAAATAGAAGTAATTGTTAATGTAAATAACAACTGGCCATACAAAAAAGTAAGTTTATGTATTAGTATACATACCGGGAGCAATGTACCCTATTGTTCCCTTCAATCCGACCGAGGTATTTGAACTTGAATGTCCAACTAGGCTTGCAATGCCGAAGTCTCCAAGATAAGCATTCATATCATCGTCAAGAAGGATATTTGTTGGCTTCACATCACAATGTACAATCTGCCTTTCACAGTCGTAGTGTAAATAAGCCAATGCATCAGCTACGCAAACAACTACACTTGCTCTTTGAGCTAAGCTCAAACATTTCGGAGATCTATCCGAAATCTTGTGATGCAACCATGTGTCTAGATTCCCTTTAGGCATGAATTCATAGATTAGAGCTTTGAAAGCTTCACGGTTATTGTCTATTGTCGAACATGCTGTTAAGATTGGTAGAAGGCTTCGATGTCGAATGCTTCTCAAAACATCACATTCAGTTACAAAACTTTTGTCTGCGCATTTCAAATTGAGGTCAAAAACCTTGATAGCTACTTGTATCTTTGACTGAGTTAATTTTCCTCTGTACACTGAACCATAGCTTCCTCTTCCGATGAGGTTTGCCTCTGAGAAGTTCCCCGTTGCTCGACTTAGATCATTGTAAGAAACTCTTGGGAATTTCTTACCAAAAGAGAGCAAAAGCAATTGTCTACTTTGTGATCTCTTCTTCGCGAAAATTACAATGTAAGCTAGCATTGCGAGTGACATGAAGCCAAATATTGGAATCAAAGCTCTGATCAAATAGTACTCTATTTTGGATCTCCGGGAAACAGCATAACACAAGGGCATGTGGAGACTCGCTACTCCTCCACAGAGTCCCCAATTGCCTTCGAGATAAGTAGACGCGGCATTTTCAAATACTCCATTTCTTGGTATTTCTCCTTCAAGATGATTGTATGAAAGATCTAGCTCGCTGAGTTGTAGCTCATTTAGTGATACCGGGATGGCTCCTGACAAGCTGTTATGGGAAAGGTTTAGCATGCTCAGGCTCTGTAGCATGTGAAAAGATATGGGAATGGTCCCTACAAGGAGGTTTTGGGCCATTTGCATGGTTTGTATGTTTTGGCATTTGGACAGAGTATCAGGAATTTTCCCGGTAAGCTTGTTTGATGAGAGATCTAGGTTGACGAGTGTTGTAAGGCTCCCAATCTGAGTAGGTATGTTGCCCTGAAGGTTGTTCTGACTAAGGTTCAAAAGCGAGAGTTGTTGCAAGTTCCCTAAGGTGGGCGGTATAGGGCCTCCAAATCTATTATTTCCTAGATTGAGCTCTGTCAACCGAGTAAGCTGGCCAAGGGATGATGGCAACGACCCAATGAAGTTGTTTACTTGGAGGTTAAGACCTTGTAACTTTGTTAGCTTCTGGGTCCATTCTTCGACATTACCAGTTAAATTGTTATATTCAAGGCCTAGAAAAAATAAGCTCGCAAGGTTTCCTAAGCTTGGCGGAACCGTACCTGAAAGCTTGTTTCCACCAAGCGATAGATAATCGAGGTTACTGGAGAAGTTACCGATCATATTCGGTATAGTTCCATGTAGCTGATTTTCGGTCAATGATAGCACTTCAAGACTAGTACAGTTTGGTAACCCGTTGAAGAATTCCCAGCTTTGGTTGTCAATAGTTTCAAGATTGTTTTGTTCAAGGTTCAGCAAATACAGGTTTGAAAGTTTTCCTAAAGAGCTGGTAATTTCGCCAGTTAAATAGTTGGTTCCTAATTCTAACCTTCCCAGCCCTGAAACATTGCCTAGTGAAGCCGGTATTTGACCTTCAAACATGTTGTCATTCAAGTAAAGCTCTTGGAGATTTGGTAGGTCGTCTCCTATCCTAGGTGGTAGTCCCTTGCTTAGCATATTGGAGTCCAAGCCTAGTATTTGAAGGGAATTAGATAGGTTGAAGAGAAACCATGGGAAACCACCTGACAACCTATTTCGTCCCAGGGCCAACCTCCGAATATTTTTCAGTTTCCCAAGCTCAGCAGGAATGCTTCCAGTTAGATTGTTGGACGCAAGGCCAAGCCTTCGTATGCTAGTGATGTTGCCAAGGATTGGCGGGATTTCGCCTACGAGATTATTTGAAGAAAGTCGTAAAAGTATGAGGTTGGAGAGGAGGCCTACTTTTGGAGGAATCTCACCTACTAGAAAGTTATTAGTGAGGTCTATTGCCCTTAAGTTGGAGCAGTTGGTAATTGCACCTGGGATGCTACCATGCAACTGGTTGATGCTCAGATCAAGAACTTGGAGTTTCTGCAGATGGTTCAGAGGAGGTAGCTGGCCAGAGAAACCATTTGTGGAGAGGTTCAGAGTTGTGAGGAACGTCAGGTTCCCAATGGAGGAGCTTATCTGGCCAGCCAGGTTCAGGCCAAAGAGTTGGAGCGCCACCACGCGCCCTGGATGTGTTGGGCTGCACTTGACACCCGGCCACAGGCAGTGGCTGGAGCTGGAGTTCCAAGAGCTCAACCATCCAGAGGGATCAGAAATTATCTCATGCCTGAAAGCCTGCAGCCAAAGCACGTCTGTGGTGTTGTCCTGGAGTGTTGCACGGCTGATTTTGATAGCACCAAAAGAAAGCAGCAACCATGTCAAAAATAAAAGCATGGTAGGTTTTCCGGCTCGCTTGGGACGCATTGAGGCCATTATTGCCTGCAAAATATACGACATGTAAACATCGCGAAGTGCGACGGAGGCACGGTGCTAAGTAAGTGGAAGTATGGAAAGTTTACGGGCGCCAACTGATGCACATGCCGGGTTTACCCACTCTTGGAAAAAAAAGTTTAGTTTAACTCAAACTTTCTTGAGTTTGGACGAGTCTAGGGAAAACATACAATATGTACTACAATAAATTTGTTTAATTGGATTTATTGTATCAATACATTTTTATGTATTAATATGTACAACACCAATTAATATGTGATATTGTAGATATTTAAAAAAGTTAAAGCGGAGGCAAAATAGTTGCTTCTTTTTTAATAAGGTAGAAAAGTAACTACTAACTAGTTGCTTCTTTTTGAATAAGATAAAAAGAGTACAAAGAGTTTGAGGAGTGATAAGACTTAGGACAAAATTAGAATTTCAATGAAACATAAAGAGTAGTAATTTTGTCGTGTTCGACCTTGATCCATGCAAACGTTGGCTAATGTTTAACAATAACGTAAGTATAGAGCTGGAAAATAGACATTTATATAATACAATAAGCTTAACTTTATGAAAGCACTCGCTCTTGATTTGGAATAAGCCAATACACATACCGCTGGATCAGTAATACAATAGTACTATGGAGAAGAGAGGAAAGTACCGTTGTTTGTGGCCAGACCACCGAAGAGAACGAACAATGCAACGGCAGCCTTTTCTGGTCCGAAGTGCAGTGTTGGATGGTGCTCGGCTAGCTGAATACCCAGAGGTTTAGAAGCACATATACACAGCAACCTCACGTCCACACACTTGCATCTCATCTCAAATCCTCGCGCCTTATCTTGGCTTGACCTTTCAACCGGAACCGGGCAGAGAAATTCTGCGTTGATGTGGACCGGTTTACTGGCCTGAGATTCTCATTTTTTTTATTTTTCGCGATGGCCATGCCTCCACAATGTATTGTGTGGATATATATGGTTCGATTTATCTTGGTTTCCTTGGATGGATTAGCGGGTCAAGTAAACGTGTATCTATCCGATATGGACGGTGATAGTGCCTGCCACGTACAAATGCCGTGACTTCCACGAAGGTAACGTTGACGGTGGACGTGAGAAAATATCCAGCGGAAATCATATTATGGGAAACACGGACAAAATCCAAGTTAAATTTTTGTTTCAGAAGTCTAAGAACTCTACAGAAATACCGTATGTTTGGGAGTGACATTTATAAACATATAAAAATTTCAAGATCAGCCAAATTCATTTAGAAGGTACGGAAAAAACAAGATCAGTAAATGCATAGTGACACACGATACAAACACGACCATCCATCCATGTTTTTTTTCCTTACGTCTCAAAATGTATATGAGTTTGAACTTCAAATTCACATGTTTATAGAACTTCACCTTTCTAGTATTGCCTATTTTGTTAAAAAAAAATGAAAACTTTCAAACGTAGCTTCCATGAAATTTTTAACTTAGATTAAGTGCGTGGCCTACAGACACAGATTGTACAAGTCAAGCTGGAAGTGACGATGGACGACTCGTGGATAAACGGTAATGTAAGCAGCAGCAGCCATGTTGCATCTTCACCAGGTTCCCCTAACAAGTTGTAATCATATACAGTATAGTCGTGTTTCGACATGTAAAAGCTAGCACTGGTACAAATCATACTTCTGCTGCTGCTGCATGGATGGATGGGCTGTAACCAATTGGTAAATAAATTTATTTGGAACACCAAGGCAAGGTAGAGGTGATGCCAAGAAAAGCAAGCTGGCCAGGGGACAGTTGGCGGTGGTGGTATTGAAGGTTTCAATGTATTCTCTCTCTCTGCACGGAGTCACCGACATCTCCAAATTAAGGTTAAGCTCACGCAAGTAGCCCCAAAACGGCATACCATTAGGATGTCTGCAGTTGCAGACCCGAATTTTTGGGACAGCGCCAAATGTCGTACCAGAAGTGTACATATACATATATAATATATAAATAAATAAGGCACGAAATTTTAAGTACTCTCTACAGTTATTGTAACGCCTGCCGACATAACTAGGCACGTATTCAGTATGGCTATTGCAGCAACAGCAGCGTACGTCTCAGTTGATCATGGGATGTAGCCTGTAGTGCAACCGACGAGTTCCAGGGCGAAAACTCTTAAGAGTGCGGGGGGTTCTTCGAGTTCCAGGGTTGAAAATTCTAGGTTTGGCCTTTATTAGTTGATGAACCAGATAACGGTGTTATTCATACAACGTTCTTTTGTTGAAGGCATTGCAGAGGCCAGTCAGGTGTAACTAATATCTTCTCAATATTAGCTTATTAATATAACTTTTAACAAAAGTAAAATGATACCTCGTCCGAACCATACTAATTGTCGCTGATTTAGTACAAATCGGAGGGAGTAGACAGAATATTTCTGCTGATAGACAGAGCCAGGTGCCAGGCTAGCTTGGCGGGTCCCATCCACGTCACCTGGTCGGTTTGCCAATCTCGGTGCAACACCGACCACAAACGTACCCTGCTCCTGTTCACTAGTTAACTAATTACTACTCCTATATATACTTAGCGCTAGAGCCGAGGGAGAGATTAGCAATAGCTTTCATCATCCATTGAGATGGTTGCATCCATTCCTGATGGATGGTGCTAGCTAGCTAGTTGTATCTCCCAAGATTGTTTGCACCATCGCCCTGCAAGTCTGCTGCTCTAGTGTTACTACTTACCGTGTAGTGTAGGAGTAGGTTCCTTGATTTGATGGTGGGTGTTTGCGGGCGCGGCATCATCAAGATTCACATCCTATCGCATCCAGGAACCACTCTGTTTCCAAAACGAAACAGCAATCAGCATGTAGATGCGCATGGGAATCTTGATGATGCTGCATCGGCACACAAGCTCCTTGGCCTTTGGCCTTGCCTTCTTCATCCATCTTCATATATGGAAATGATCAGGTGAGACATATATCAAGAATGCTCTACTTTAGCTTTGATTCATTATGTCTGTTTGTTTTATATTTCCTAGCGCTTCCTGCCCTCCTAAACACGGTTCTGCAATTTCCACTACTGATCGGTTTCTACCATCTCGTATAATAAGGTTCCACTGATGTACTTACTGCATATATGTATGTAATGTACTTACTGCATATGTATATCAGTATGTGTCGTAAGCACAGGTGGCCGGAGGTTGCTGACGCTGGTGAAGCGGAATGTGACCTTCTCCGTCTCCGTGAGACCTCGCCGCCACGCTCCATCTTGGCAAGGCAAGCGTTTTCTCTTTGCTCCGAGCCCGCCGTCCCAACTGCACTGCTTCATTTGTTGGTTGGTTCTCTTCCAACTTAAGCGCTTCCTGTTCTGCATACGAATGATGTTCGTACATGCTCCATTCAGCGTGTCCTGCAAGTGTGATATCACAACAAGTAGACGGTCAAAGTTCGCCATGCTCAAGACCTGCAAACGTTGCCAAATAATAATTGCAAGCATTGTTAGTTACTCCCTCTGTCCCATAATATAAGAGCAAAAATGCTCTTATATTATGGGATGGAGGGAGTAGGTTCACAAAAGCAATTTTTTTTGCCTCGGAAATCGTTTATCAGGTACACAGAAAACATGTCTCGGTTCACAGAGAACAGGCACATAGCAGCTAGGCAGCAAGCATGCTATTTATTTACAAACGTTCCTCAAAATGGTAAAAACAAATATTTATCTCGGTGGAAGATGACAACATGAAGGGATAAAAAAAAATACTTACCTCAGTGGAAGATGAGGACATGTAGGCCTACAGTTGAATCAAAGAAATGTTAGCTGCAACAGGGAAGAAATACATATTCTAGTGTAAAATATCAGTAGAATCTCTCATGTGGAGCCGGCCCAATGTATGTGACTTACATAAAGATGCAACATCTGACACAATCCTATCAGTTAATTAATTAATTTTATACGGCGACAAGCAGCAGCAACCTTGCTTTCAAGGTTGTATCTACCCACATCTGCTGACTGCATCTCAGCAGTTTTTAGAGGGTGACTTGATTTGCTGTTCTTGTTTTGCACAAGGCACCTGTTTATTATATCAGAATGTGAAAGTCGAGATACGGGTAGGAATGTATGTGGTAGAAATGCACATAAATTATTTCTTGCTCAAAGTACGCACAATGTATGTGGTAGAAATACACATAATAAGCTGCATACACATGTATAATGTATTTGACCTCAACTAAGTGAACTTGGCAAATTGTCTATTTGCACTAGTTGTCGACAATCGTCAAGTACATGGCGCATAAAAGGTAGCCAAAAAAAGAGAGTCAAGAATAGAATTTCAGCAAGAAAAAAAGCAGGCATCCAGTGGGTTGATAGCTTGACAAGGGTAGATGCCAAACTTGGATGACAGACTGAGAATCACATGGCAAAGGAAAGCGTAAACACCCATACAAAGCATCCACAATGATAATGATAACTACTAAAAGAGCAAAGAAATACTCGGTAAGGTATTTGTATTTATATAAAAAAGAAATACCCTAACCATTGAAAAGAAAAGAAACAAAAAATGTACATCTGCCTGTGATATTCCCTTCTTTCGTTCGCAGATTCTGCAACCATGACAATGGATAAGGAGAAAACAGATGCATATGCATGCAGCTCTTAATGATGATTTCTGAAACAAACTACTTTCCATCAAAAAACCTGAAATAAGTGCCAAATTAGCAGCAAGTTGCATGATGTTCAGATGCCCAAAGCAATGACTTTCCCATCTTATCTGAAGTTATATATAGGGGTAGATAGAACCAAACATTTACTTACATATTTGGACTAAACACATACTGCGTGTACACTGCTGGATTACATTTCTTAGGCATATTCAGTCAGATGACCTGTTGTGGTGAACCCAACAAGTTCATCATGCATTGACCAGATGTATGATAGAAAGTTATCTACTTTACAAAGGACACAATGATTCACAGGGTACATACAGCCGAATGTATGTATGATTTCTCCAAACTTCATATGCTGAGCGCCTGACAGCTAACAAGTTCGGCAGCTGCAAATTTCTTTGAGCCCACCATTCTCCAAATATCAGTGCCTTGCTCCCAAGGGCAAGAGACATCTGGGTTTTGGCATGTCGAGCCAGCCGCGTCGATAGGCCTTAGAGGGTCCGTTTGCAGGATGGTGATCATGTTGTTCATATCTTTGATGACCAAATGGAGCTTCCCAAGAAGCCCTGCAAGCAAGTACGGACTTTTCGACTCCGCAAAGTCACCAACTGGTACCTGGCCAACAACAGTCTTCCATGTATCCTCCTTAGGATCATACATTTTTATCTTGCCTCCATCAGAACAAGTCGGTGGCTCCAGAGCATATAGGTCCCCATCCACAACAGCACTTAATTTTGTCCCTGCTTGCCTCCCAGGCCAACCCTCGCTCAGGCCTACAGGCATGTCTGACCATGAGCCCGTATCGGGATCAAACACCTCCCCGCCAACATCAACAAAGAATGGCCAGGAATATAAGCTCTGGGGCACATATAGCTTGCCTCCAAATGTGGTCATTCCGGTAGCAACTGGCTTCAGTAAGTCGGTCAAGAAAGCGGTTGGCAGAGTTTGTGCTTTGGAGAAGGGCATGTTTGGCACATCTGCCCAGACTCCTGTGGTTGGGTCAAACACTTCAGCAGATTGAAGTGGAGCCAATCCAGTTTCTTCTCTGATGACACCGCCAACAACGTACAGCTTGTTGTTCAACAGGCCAGTCCTGCCAAACGCTCGCGCGGTGCTCATTGAGCTTACTTCCTGCCACAAATTTACAGATGGATCATACTTCCACACGGTTTTGATTGCTGTGGCTCTAGAGAACCCACCCAGAACATAGAGGCATCCATTGACAGTTCCAACGGCGCAAGCACAAAAGGGAATCTTGTCTAACCAATCCTCTTGGCCAAGCAAGCCTCTAATAACACCAGAGATCCTAATCCCAGCACTCACCAAACCGCCCAAACGGCTCCCCCCACGAGCGACCCCGGGCATGAGTGGCAGCCTCTGCCATCGGCTGCAAAGGGGATCAAAAGCGTGCCATGACAGCTTGCCGTCGCTGGCCTTGCTCAGT
The DNA here is from genome assembly GCA_039707655.1 of Elymus sibiricus. Lineage (NCBI taxonomy): Eukaryota > Viridiplantae > Streptophyta > Magnoliopsida > Poales > Poaceae > Elymus > Elymus sibiricus. Next base: position 20,878,777 of record CM077675.1, read on the forward strand.
ATGTAAATCCATTCCTCATCCACACGGAGCTCCTTCCTCACCCGGTACAGCTCCGCTCCGGTGATGGCAGCCTTCCAGCTCCGTGAAACCATCTTGCTGCTAAGATACCACATCCTCGGCATCCTCGCGAGGATCTGCAGGGAGATCTCATCCGGGAGGTCGGGAATCAGCCTCGGGTGGTAATGGCCGGGGCGCAGCTTCTTCGAGGAACCTGGTTTTGACGCTTCCCCGTGCTCCAAAGTTTGCTTCCCGTTGCTGGGGAAGCTGAGAGATGCCCCCATTTGAGCACTTGTTTCCAACTTCTTGTGCCTACAAAAAGGCCCAAAGGAAAAAAGGCAATATCAGCACGGTGTTCACTTATACGCAGCTCCATAGCTACCTGCCTTGTAAAACTGTACTCCAATCAAACTTATACAGGGAGTTGGCATTTCATAAAGTCACAGTACAAACTGAGCTAGCTATTGTGTACTACTCCGTCCGTTAACAAATATAAGGTGTTTTGGATATTTCAGAATGGACTACATACGGAGAGAAATGAGTGAACAAACTAAAATGCGTCCATATACATCCGATTCAGAAAAAAGTTAGAACATCTAATAATAATAGCGAACAGAGGGAGTGCTTGACTGGTCTAAGTTTCAACCTTTTTTAGCATGTGAGAGACCATGAGGATATTGGGCTGGTGATAGTTGGTAAGCAGAGCGACTATTGTTCTATCATATTCACAGCTAGATAAGAGAGTAAGGAGACAACCAAATCCCAAGTGCAAGAAAATCCTGTCCCAGGGACGGATTGGCCACGGTAATTTCTTCCTCTTAACAACAAGACTACTACACGAGAGATTGGTCATTCGAATAACCAAAACGGTCTCAAATTCATGCGGCATGACAGAAAACCTGAATAAAAAATACAATTTTACCTGGCTATCTACTGCTGCTGCGCGGCAGGGGCGGAGGAGCGAGCGCCGCCGGTGGAGAGGACGAGGACGGCGTGGGACTTGAGGTGGCGGACGAGGACGGCGTCGGCCCTGGTGAGGTCGCCGAGGTGGTTGTTCTCCACGACGGCGGAGCTAGGGTTTGGGGAGACGGCGGGAGCGGCTGCGGAGATGAGGCGGTGGAGAGGGGGTAGGGGGGAGGCCGCGGGGGAAGAGAGGAGGAGGCGGGTGGGGGCGCAGCTTCGGGGCTGGAGCATGGCGGCGCGACGGCGCCGGCGGCGAGCGGTCGGCTGGTGCGAGCGCGGAGGGAGAGGGGGGAGTCGTGTGGAGTTGCGTGGCTCTGCTTCGAGCTTGATGCTGACCAAGTAACCATCGACCTATTTATTTATTTATTTATTTTGGGAGCTTTTTCTCCCTTTCTTTTTCTTTATTAATATCCTTTCAATAAAATAAAATAAAATGAATTTGATCAATTTTAGGGCGCTGGTTGGATTACCGTGGTAGTATGTAAAATACACCTAGAGGGAAAAAAGAAAAAAGGATCATGATCCTAGGTTTAATCAATTTTAGCTAGTTGGATTTCTCGTCATGTGGCGAGAGTTGATGTCAGGTGCTTCAGATCTATGCAAGGATTCAACGGTGATAACTGCGTCTCCAGGACGCTGGTTGTGGTTCTCAGGAGCATGTGTACGAAAACTTACAAGCTCTCGTCGACAAGGCCAAGACAGCGGCGCGTCGGTGACTCGTTCTAACGGCAATAGTGATTGTTCGGTGGTCTCGGAATCTTAATGTGGTTTTTATTATATTTGAGGCGCTTTGCACTTTCGATAAAAAAAAATGTATAATAAATCTGATCCTTTCCCCACACACACACAAAATACAGCGTGAGAAGGTTTTGAAGCATCACTATTTCATGATTGAGATGGTCATGTACGCGGATACAATCAAAAGATCAAGTCTGCCGTAGCATGCGCCTCATAGACTAAAATAAATCCAGAAAAATGCATACAAGTCTAAGCTTCAGGAAACGGAACCTAACCAACCAAGATGGGCTACCCGCCGCCAGTTTTGTTTAATGTGAATGTGAAATGTGAAATGTGAAATGGTAGTGGTAGTAGGCATCTTTTTCTTTGTGTGCTCCATGGTGTTCAGACTTCAGACTCGTGTAAACCCAAAAACGGTCTCTGAAGATGCCCTGCATTATTCATTTGATTGCCCAACAACCTCCTGGAACAGGAATCGATCTATCATATGCTATGGAGGGTTCCACTTATATAGCTTGAAAAAGAACAGCAGCAGAAGACGCAGGGAATACCTCTAGGCAGGCACAGCTTTTTTCGCGTGATGAGTCCATGAAATAATTTACATATGGTGAATCACATTCACACCGTGATACAACAATTTTTGTATGCACAGATAAAGAACAACTCACCGGAAATTAGTAGCATGAAACCTACTGCGTGGATGGAGGCTGTGTATATGTATATAACGAATCCAAAACATTTTCGATGAAATGGCACTCTTTTTCTTTTTTTGCGGGGGTTAAAAGGGCATTCTCGAATAAACACATCCAGCTGATGTTCTACCTTCCACAGAAAAGAACTTTTGGAAGAGATAAAAAAACAAATCATTTAACAAAGCAGCATATTCATGTCCTGCTTTAAACCTCAAAAATACTTGGAAGTCAATCAACCTTTAGGGGAAGAACACCAGCAGTTACATATACATATGCCGCCACAATTTCAGGTGATCAACAATCAAGTGACAAAGGTTATTTTCCCCAAGTTTAGATGATCTGCCTCCTTATGATTTGGCCAAACAATTTCCTCAGGTAAAAGACAAGTAATCTAGCCTTGATTGGATGGAGGCTCTATATATAATGAATGTAAAACCCTTTGGAAGAGAATGGGCATTCTAGGATAAACACATCCAGCTAAAGTGCAAACACAATTACAAACACTGCATGGACAACCATCCAGAAACAGCTATAAAAATTGTGGATGTGGATGCATAAACAAATAATTTAGATGCATAACCAAATGATTTAGCAATAGAGCACACGGCAGCACATTCATGTCCTGTTTTAACCTCAAATGCCTGAAGTCGTAGGCCTTTAGGGGTAGATAAGCGTCATACCGATTCTCGCGGCGACAATATGTTGTAGGATAATAAAGATAACATGTTCCATAGCACATCCCTAATTAACTCAACTACAAAATTCAGTCTAGAAAAAGTTCAAAATCACGACGATGACACAAAGACGATGAAACACGGCAGGCAGAAACACAGCTTTTGGTACGGTTTTCGATCTCTACTCCTCCTTGATGGCGCCCTTGTCGCTGACGTAGATACCGTCCAAGAACTTCCTGATATCCTTGTTCTTGACGTGGCATTTCTGTCAACAACAAAGGAAAGGAAAACTCGTGTTAGTTGTATGAATAGAGGATTGAAAACAACTAGAAACAGCGATGCAAAGCTCAGTACACAAGTGTTGTGCAAGTCAGATGAATAGATCACTGCAAACAACTGTGGAATGGCCATCCAAAAATCATAATAACTTGAATAATTCAAGTGGAACAGAACAAATGCCCTGCTACAGGAACTAAAATGGAAGAATAATCACTGTCGCACATAGAAACTGTTGCACTGAAACAAGGCATACAATCACATTGCACAGGACAAACATCACTTTGGTTATTACAATAACATTAAACAACCAATAAAACCTGCGCGCTACAAAAGAAACCAGAACTCATGAACTGGGTCAATAAGCACAGGTTGCCTCAGGTAAGTCCATTTCCACCGTGTTTATACGGAAATCAAACAGATGGGACATCAGACTACAAACTTCAACTGCTATTGGATGCATATCATTTTGGAAAATTATCATGGTTTCTACATCACATCATTACAAACACATGAGCCTGTATGATTTGGCTACTACCAAATAACATCAGAAACTCCACAAGATGGCAGCTGCGAATAGAATGACCAATAATGGGATGGCACTAGCATCTAACCATGCAGTACAGCGCTCAACAAACAGCAAATCAGCAGAAGTAGCCCTGCTTGCATCACATGTCAAACAGCACAAGCAAACATATATGCATCGCAAACAAAGAACACTCAGACATTCAACATCTAAAGACACTGCAATGCTTTCTAAGCACATCTATCATGCTAGTACCTGCAAAGAGCACAAGCAAGAATGATCCATGATCTTTCTAATTCAGGCAGCATCACCATGCACATGCGCAAAAAGGGGGTATGGATCCTGTTTGATTCACCTGGTTGATGAGGGCGGCGGAGCGAGAGACGAGCTCGATGTCGTTGCCGTCGAGGACGATCTCATCCTTGACCTTCTCGGACCGCAAGATGGTGACCCCATCGAGCATGTCCACCTTCCTCACCTGCAACCAAATCACAGCAGAAATCAGTCGACCACACACAAGAAGATCCGGGCATCAAATCCGCAGATGCAACCGCGGCGGCAACCTAGAAGGGAGGTGAAAGCAGCTACCTTCTTCTCGCCGAGGAAGTTGCGGATCTCGATGCCCCGGTTGGCGGCGGTGATGGAGGCGTTGATGGGGAAGTGAGCGTAGACGAAGCGCATCTTGTAGCGGAAGCCCTTGGTGACGCCGGTGATGAGGTTCTGGACGTGGGAGATGGCGGTGCGGATGGCGGCCATGGTGCGGCGGGTGCCGAACCAGGCGTCCACCTTGAGCTTGCGCCCGCCCTCCTGCAGCTGGAAGTCGAGGTTGAGGTGCTTGAAGTTGCGAGTGAGGGTGCCGCGCGGCCCCGTCACCGAGATCATCTTGGCGGACACCTTCACGGTCACCTCCTCCGGGATCTCCATCGTCTCCGACGCCAGGATGGTCTTCATCTTCGCCGGCTTGCGCTGGGAGGTGGCGGTGGCGGCGGCGGCGGCGGCGGGGGGGAGGGGGAGGGGCGAGGGTTTGGGGAGGGAGGGAGGGGTGCGGACTGAGGGTTGTCTGTTTATAGGCTGGGCTCTCGGTTGGGCGGCTGGGCCGGGCTTCTGTGGGCTGCACCCTGCACACAGAGACATCACGGCCTTTTTTCTCAAGGAAATCTTGCTCTCCATCTCTCAGATGTTTTTTCTCTATTAGAATATATTTTTTGTAAAAAAGAGTCATGGTCCAAAGTGTTTACAAAAATACAAACGATCCAAAATAAAAAAGAAATCGAGGGTATGTGGTTGAAACTTCGAATTAAGTTACAAGATTACAGATGGAGTTGAAATTGAAAGTTTGGAAATAAAAAATCTAAAGCGATGACAATGTGTTCTTCTAGGGAGAATCCAAATCCTATTGGTAAAATAAATAAATTATGTTGGATATGAGAAACTGGAGCAAGTGCGAGCAAATGATTTGAAGCCGTCGTCTCGTGTTCCAGCATTTTGCAACTAGATTTCGTTTCATGCCTCTGGTGCGGAAATTGAAGAAGACCAGACCTAAAACTGCCTAGACTAAAACCTTGTAGGTTTTGAATAATCACATGAGTCGTCTACCTCAATAGATGGAAATCTAATATCATTGAACGCATATGTGGCTAGGAGTGATAACTAGATAATAAAATATAGTACATAATCAATCTAGGTTTTCGATTGTGTGTGGATAGTGGATCGGGCCCTTGTTCAGATGAGTTTGACGAGCACACTCTCCTAATAAATAGCCTCATTGTGGTACGGTATGATCATGATATTTGTAATTCAAATGAAAAGTCAAAATATTGGTAACAAAAATACACAAACTTGGGTAAATTGTCCTTAACTCATATATGATCAAAATTTTCCAAATTCCACAGGCGTCATTGTTCATGTATCCACCATAGACATGTTTTACCCACTTAAAATAAATAGAGATATAATACTCCTATATTTTTTTACCAAGTAATAATATCACCATCGGATGCCATTGTGCTCTGAAAATCCCAGTCATTTATTATAAATGATATAAACGAAGTGACTTTGTGGAAGTTTTCGCAAGATGACTCAACCTAAACCATAACAAATTGAGGAATTTTAATTACCATCCACTTTTAGGAAGGTGGAGTAATTTTCAGAGACAGAACTTCCACAAATGGAGGAAACCAAATTGGCAAGGAGGTGTTGTGTAGGCTTCAACAAAGTAGAAAGCAAACCATGAAAGAGTCTGTCCCTCCCATGTAACAGCTAGTCTAGCAAGCTTTCTTGTTTCGCCATCAGAGTTGACAACAACGCATACTTAACAGAAATCATGAACTTTGCATAAACAACTTGATTGATCATGAACTGAAATCATGAAAAAAAAAATCTCGGTTGGTCAGAAATCAGAGCTTCAGACCACCCATGGACTTTCAGTCGATCATGCGTGCAGCGAACCACCCAAAACATGGGGTTCTCATATCAGAATCTGAACATATATCAAGCATATTGTCATTCGGTGGAAGTAACACGGGATGCAGAGAAAATGATGAGTAACCGAGCAGATCATGGACAATTTTGAAAATCGCAAGTAGCGACCAGTAAGAAGAAAAAAATAGCTCAAGCGACTAACATGTGTCGTTGACTGATTATCTATCTGCACAATTGGCTTCAGTAAGCCCAAAGTAATCAATTCCGACTGAAGCAGCGTGATGATCTATCTTTACAGGATCTGTACATACTTCAGGTCTTGCATATAAAATTTCCAAGCCTTACGAAACAGACAACTTCGGGAATGCATCCAAGCTGTTTACTAGCAAACCGCTTAGGCCCAAACCGTCGGTTCCACTCAAAAAACCTAGAGTAAAATGTACCATCGCCGGTGGTGGATTCAGGCTGAAAGTAAACCATATATAAGAAGCCTATCATCAACAATTAAGTGGAGGAGAAAACAAAACAAAAGCATCTCAAAGAAATCGATGTTTGTCTGTTATAAGGCCCTAAACCTAAATGGTACCATCGACGACACATCAGGCTTCACATTATGATTATTGCCCAAGCCTGGTAGTGTCTGAGGGGGCCTTGGTTCCTCTTTCCTGCCTTCGGTAGAGCGCTGCACAAGGAAAAGGCTGCTGATAAGCAACAGTGCAACACATACCTCTGCGTTGGGTGAAAAACACAGCACTGGTAGAGCAAGGGAACATCAGCAGCTACCTGGTAGCCAGTGTTGCCGGTCGCCATCTGCACCGGATTCAGCAATTGCACCAAGGATAGTTGAGGTAATGGCACTACTGTTGCCAGGACCACAAGAGGACATCCTGGCTAAATTTTGATTCCGGGGAGGAGGGAATGCATGACAGGTTTCATCTGCTTCCCAAGGGGATGGATTTGACACCTTCGGTTGGTTACTTGTTTGCTGGCGAGCAATCAAGGAAGCAATAGCAGCATCGAATGAATCGCACGTGGCTGGAATCTGCTGCTGGAAAATCGAGCTATTTTGTTGCAAAGGCGGTTGTTTGCTGTCTTGAGAGGGCACAGCTTGCGATAGCAGTGCTCCAAAACTGATATTGGATATGCAGTCCATCCATGAAAGTGGTGTCACTTTGCTTTGGTTATCCTGATTTTGGACACATAAAAAGAGGATCAAGTTTTCTCAAGTACAAATGACATCATTGTTGAAAGAAACACATGAAATTGCATACTCACCACCACACTCTGTTCTGTGTTACACTCCATGGATGGACTGGCAAATTTACTTGGAAACTTAAAAGGATCTGAAGGTTTGTCTCCCATAGTCTTTTCAGAAGAGAGCGCTGGCGCCAAGGATGTTTTGCTGATTTGTTGCTTCAAATTAGGCTTGAACCAACCATACCTAAAGTAAACAAATAATAATTAGCTGAATGTTTTCGTATTCTCTTCGTTTCCATAGCATGTTGTTTGATATGACAAGTCTTCCAAAACTGAACCATCATTGCTAATTTTCTTCTATGAAATGTTGTTAATAAATACAAATCATGATCATCTGAAAATACCTTAAATTAATCTAGTGAGTATTAGAAAAAAAACATTTATATATGCATATGACAATAAAGGTAACCATTTCTGAGTAAGAAATTGAACCTTAAACGGAATGTTGAAGGGCTGCCAACAGCAATATAAACATCAGCAGCAGTGCAAGAATCATTAAGAGTCCATTTTTTACTGCTGGCTATGCTATCCGGTCTAGCACTGTATGGGAAGAGCATGAGGTCGCCTTTTGCACAACTAGAACGACCCCATTTTGTGTTCAGATGTTGCACAATTGAGGACACCTTCTTTCGAGGAGCCAAAGTCAACTCCAAGTAAGGGTTGTGTTTCTCCTGTTACATAAGTGGTGGAATAAACCAAAAGAAGGCAAGAAATGTGAGCTTGAAAGAACATCATATGCAGTACTTCTATGAATCTCTCGCAAAAACCGAGATAATCACCTGCTGTAGGACCTTTTGAATCGCCTCATCTATTGGAAAAAACTGAAGCTTCATTTTTCCAGAATAATTTGGCGGTTGAGCAGACACGTTTGTCATGTTGAGAAATGGTACTTCCATAGAGTTACCACCCTTCGATGAAATCTTACTGCCAGTAAACGATTGACCATCTCCTGTTCTGCATTTAGCCCCAACATTGCCTGAAAAGTAATATGGTTAAGAACCTGACAGGGACATATTGTCGTTACAGTTCAAATGTACTCCCTCCGTTCATAAATATTAGTCTTTTTAGAGATTTCAATACCGAGGACATTCGAAGCAAAATGAATGAATCAACTCTCCAAAATGTGTCTATATACATCCGTATGTACTTCGTATTGAAATCTCTAAAAGGTCTTATATTTAGAAACAGAGGGAGTATCTCCTAACGAGCTATTTTTCGACTTCAGTTGTTGATTCACCTGATATGAAGTTTAGTACAAATGCAGTAGTAAAAGAAATTAAGAACAGGGCACCAACGCATCACCTGGTGATTTGTGGGTATATTTGCCTGGCTTCAGGCAATGCATCTTATTAACACCAAGTTTGACATTTGCTTCTGTATCTGTTGATTTACAGTGCTGCTGAGGAGCTTTCATGATTCCCTGATATTCGTCAGCAGTAGCAGCTATCAGGTTCAATATTGATCCAGCCGTAGAAGACTTCCACCTTTCCTGCGGGTAATAAACTGTGGAACCAGTTATCGAATCTAACAACTCTTCTCAGTTTGATAAATGGAAAATACAAGATCTGTATCAGATCATAAAATTTGTGAGTATCCAACTATTGAAATAAACTTCTCAGTTTGATAAATGGAAAATACAAGATCTGTATCAGATCATAAAATTTGTGAGTATCCAACTATTGAAATAAACTTCTCAGTTTGATAAATGGAAAATACAAGATCTGTATCAGATCATAAAATTTGTGAGTATCCAACTATTGAAATAAACAAGTTTTAATTCCTTTTATTGCATTTGATAATCAATATACGACGAATTAACCCAAACTTAGCACGCAAAAGTGAAACCCCCACTGTTTTATGTATTTTATACACCAACAAAAGGATAATGTTTGTTCAGGTTAGGGTTAAAAAACAAATTGCTGCAAAGAGTTTCAGGTCACATGTAAAGAATTGTATTGGCAATAATAAGCCAAGCAACTGATCCTTAATTGTGATTGCTACCAACCAACCACACACTTATGCATGAACAAGATATGCACAAGCTGATAAGAATTCCTTCACATCGAACAGAAACTAATAAGAATCTCACACACAAAACTCATTCACGCATCAATCCCCTCAACACGCCTCCTGAACCCAGGCCCTAATCCCCTCAAACCCTCAAGCCAATCCCCCTGCGTCAATTAATTAATTAACCTAGGGTTTCCACGGTTAGACCGAGTAGCAGAGAAATCAGGCCGGAATCGCGGAAGGGGGAGAGGGTTTACCCTTTCCTTGGCGCAGCGCAGGAGGGCGGCGACGCGGAAGGGGGGACGCGGGGCGGAGCCGGCGGGATGCAGGAGCTCCTCTCGTCGCGGGCGCGATTTGGGGTGGGGAATACGGCTCCAAGTGCCGCTCCCTTCCCGCCTGGGTGCGGTTTGGGGCGGCGCCGGCGGTGCCTGGTGGCGACGCGCTGTGTCGGGAGCGGCCTGAGGCGGAGAAGACGGGGAGGATGCGGCGGCGTCCGGCGCGGTGCTAGTCGCTGGAGAGAGCGGGCGGGGGAGGGTGAGGGAGATGTCGTTTTTTTTTTTCTGAGGGATAACAGAAGAGGACGTGGGGGAGTTTGTTTTCATTTCCTTTTTTTTCCTTTCCTTTTCTTTTGTTTCTATTTTTTTAATTTTTGATTGAGAGATGTTGAAGATTTCAAAACATGTTCGTGATTTCAAATTAAAAAAACGTTCATGAATTTTTAAAATGATACTGGATTTCCTTTTTTTCCAAAATTAAATAAAAATGTGCAAAATTTAAAAAGCGTTTCACATTTTAAAAAATGTTCCAAATTTCGCCAAATGCTTACGAATTTGAATAAAAAGTTCGGTATGTACAGAAAAATATGTTGGTTGTATATTAAAATAGTTCACTATATATTAGCAAAAAGTACATTGTGTATTAAAAACATGTTCAACGTATATTAAAATAATCATCATTCATTAAAGAATTGATCACCATGTATTAAAAATTGAAAATAAAAATAAGAAAAGAAATCAATCTTTTTAAAGAAAAATTGGGACATTTTTTTTAAAGCGCGACGTCTTCTCTCCCCTATCTTAAAGAAGCGTAGCGTTCTCATGTCGATTCATCTTTTATTTGACCTGCACATAGGTACTCCCCATCTCCCACCCTCCTTCCCCCATACCGATTGTTTCCTCCAACCTGCTTCTTTTCGTAACTTGTTTCGGTTATTTGCCTTTCTGATTTCCTACTTTCTTTCGCCTTCTCGATTTCCTTTCGTCCCTAAATCACCCAGCAACCATCCCATGTCGTCTCCTCCGGTGCTTTGAACCCACACCCCGCCTTGCGTGCAAGGACGCCTCGCCTACCTCACGCGCTTGTAAGTCGCCATACCACACCTCATACACGACACCGGCGTGTTCGTCGGCCTCCATTCATGCACGCAGATACGTGACGTCTGCGGTGACGATGCCCATGGCGTTAGGCCGTGCTCGGCGGCAACTGCGCACGCCGCCAACACCAAACGATGCCCTCATCAAGGAATACATGGGCTTCCCCATCCCTGCGGGGATTCTTCATATCATCTCTGCCAAGGCGTCATCATAAGAGGTCCACGTAAGCTTATCCCCATTTTCTTTGATATACTATGTTTCTTAGCTAATGTCCTCCTGGCATGGATCATGATCATCTGATAAACAAAGACTTGACCATCTCGTAATAATAGCTAATATATATACTACATCAGTTTGCATGAGAACAACCACTTGATTGTTTGTCCATGTGCTATTTAATAGGATTGCATGGCTTGTTTCTATAGTACTTCATCCAGTTTTAATTGTTCACTTTATCAACTTTATTAGAAGGCTTGCACTCATCAAAGAAATCATGCACCCTTGGCTTGATTAATTGTGTGTTTGCTAATTTATTTTTAAAGCTTGTCCTCATTTTATCTTATTATTCCATAGCTTATTATTTTAGAATCTTATGGGTGTAAAGGACTTTCACAATAAGAAGGTGCTAACCTTTTCACAGAAAAAAATATTAAAACTAAAAGGAAATTGCAATTCCAAGATTCTTTAGTGTTCTGGGTAACAATATGTTCCAAACAAACGGTCATTGCTAAATCAGATAGCATACAGTTCAGAAAGAAAACACATTCATCACTTCATTTGACATATTCAGTCGAGTAAGCAAAATTTGGAATCCAAGACAGAATATCAACTACTGTACTTGTGAATACACATATATTTACCAACAAGAAACTATCTAGCACATGCAGGTGTTTTTGCTCCCGGGAGCATAGCAATATGAGATGCTCCTACATAAATATGATCTTGCTTACAATGTTAATTCAAAATGTTAATCCAAGGCCAGGTCTTGCTTACAATGTCTATAAAATTGTCAGGACTAATAAACTGCACATGCACCCCACGCAAGTAGGACAATTTGATTAGATCTAAAGGTATATTTTTTATCACTTCTAGTAATCTCATTGATTCTTTACATGCCATCATTTATACCAACCATACATGAGTGGTGATTTTATTTTATTTTCCGACGTAGTGCCCAATTAGGCTGACTCATTGTCGGTGTCAAAACCGGCGGATCTCGGGTAGGGGGTCCCGAGATGTGAGACTAGAATCGATGGTAACAGGAGAAGTGGGAGACGATGTTTACCCAGGTTCGGGCCCTCCTATGGAGGTAATACCCTACGTCCTGCTTGATTATATTGATGGTATAGGGGTTACAGAGTTGATCTACCCCGAGATCGTATGACTAAAACCCTAGATGAGTTCTCTTGCCTTACAACCTAAAAACCTCCGGCTTATATAGACGTCGAGGGTACCTAGGGCTTACACATAGTCGGTTGCACATCAAAGGGAAAAAACATGCCTATCTACGGTCGACAACTTGGAGGACACGCCATGGTTCCTTGAAACTTCCACCTTGGCGACAGGGCCCTTGATCACCCAACGCTCATCCAGTGGCCCACATAGTCCGGCCCATGAGAAACAGGTCGGCTATCCAAGGACCCCTTAAACCAGGACTCCCTCAGTAGCCCCCGGACTAGCCTCCAACGCCGAGGTATATCCGAACAATCTTGTGCGCCGAAGTCTTCGGCTTGCGAGGCGAGTCCCTTCATCCCTTCTAGTTCGGCAACCATCTTGTCATCGGTGAAATCCCAAAACGTCACGGGCTTGCTGGGTCCATCATAATAGCGTTTCTTGATTCTCGTGCGTCGTGGGGAGGCGAGCGGTTCAGTAGCTTTTTACAAAACTACCCCTCTCACAAGGGAGGTACCACCCATTTAAACAAACTAAATCGTGGTCCAAGCCATATCTTCTTCTTCCTCATCGGAGAAAGCTTCCAGCAAAAGATCACCACCAAAACATGGCGAGCGCCCCCAGTTCTTCCTCGCATCCTTATGACTCCTGTCCCGGGGACTGGAAAAGCTGCTCCGTGTCCCTCCTTCGACTACGTGACCTCGAGACCCAAGGGTACCTTCCCTCCTCGGATCTGGCAGTTATCCGCGCCGGTTTGTCTTCATTCAACGGCGAGGCCCTCGCGGAGAATTTCCCCCATCCACAAAAAGGGGAGCGTGTATGTTTTGTGCCCTTCCTCCTGCGAGGTATCGGGTTTCCCATTCATCCGTTCTTGAGAGGGTTACTGGTGTTTTATGGAATCCAGCTCCACCACCTCACCCCAGGGTCTATTCTGCATATCTCGGGCTTCGTCGCCCTTTGCGAGATGTTCCTGGGCTGCGAGGCACACTTCGAATTGTGGAGGAAGTACTTCTGCCTTGTCCCTTGCACTCGAGACAAGACAATTTTTGAGGTCGGTGGAGCCGAAGTATGCCGCATAGCGGGGACGGGATATCCCGTGGGGACGCCGAAGGAGTCCGAAGAATGGTCTTCGGAATGATTCTACATCGAGGACGTCCCCCTATTCGATCCAGCTCGGAGGGGCTTGCCCGAGTATTCCGCCGCCCCTTTGAAGAAAAGGTACAACTGGCGCCCGACGAGCCTGTCCCAAGAGGACGGCGTCGAAGTGCAGTGCTTAGCAGCCCGGGTGAGGGTACTAGCCCATCACAAGCTGACCATGATAGACATCATGGCCGCCGCCATCACCCGGTGCGTCCAACCCCTTCAACAGAGGATACACCCCTTGTGGTGTTACAACGGGACAAGCGACACTACTCGCTCCCGAAGACTGGGCCCTGCCGATCAAACAGCATTAGCCGCCGCCCTTGCCGACCTATACAAGGGGGAGCAAGAAGATTTTATTCAGCGGTCGACCAAGGAGGGATACTCAAGCCACAATCCCATCGAATGGGTGGGCCTTTCAACCCCGTGACCACAATTCGGGTTTTCAATTTGTCCCTTGTTGACCGAAGTCTTTAATTTTATATGAACAGGAATGGAGGGGCTTCATCGAGACAGTTAACTGTCCGCCCCCCCAGCCCGAGGACTATTCCCGTGACGATGATCCGGGCTTTCATGATGATCCGGACCTGTCGATCGAGCTCGAAGATGGGGTTTTCTACCAGGAGGGCCTTGACGGCTCCAAGGTGGCTATCATAGCCGATTACCCCGGATCCTTCCCTTCCCCTGCGATAAGCAAGAAGAAGAAAAACTTGTCCCGCAAAAGGCAAGTATCCTCCAACGACCCAAACGCGACGGCTACTACTCCCAAGCGCCGTAGATCCGCGCGACATACATCGGCAACAGCGGCAGTGCTCGGGCCGGAAAACAACAAGGGTCCGACAAATGAGCCGGTCGCGGGGTCGAGCCCGCCTACAGGTTCATCTCAAAGGTATTTTGCTCGACCGTTTGATTTATTCCCACAATTGATAAAGCCTCACAAGAGACCTCATGTCGAAATATTCAGGCAAAGAGTTCGGCCGTCCCCCACCGAGGATGTTGCCAGGATGTCCGGCGGTGCTCAAAATGCCAGGCCTTCCGCTCATGCTGAACCTGGTACGGAGGTTCCCATGGTTAATCCAGCTCCAGCTGATTCCGGTGATGCCATATCCGTCACCAAATCCGAGGTTGGAAGCGCTATGCATCATCGGCGGCGACGAGAAGCCCTGCATCATCCAGCCTTCTCCGAACAAGAATTCAGTGCTCTGCGCACGACAGACGCGCACATCGGAGCTGCCCGAGCTGGGTTCGGGGAGGCCATGAAATTGATATCGTCCAGCCTGCAGGTGAGTAGTCGGTTATTAGAGTCCGAACACTCGTGTAAACCCAGTAGCCCCCGAGCCTTAAATTGGTCGGCACGACCGAATTAAGGATCCCTGTATTGTTTTACTGCTAATGCAGGCCTCGAAGCAACAAAGCGAGCAACTGGCCAAGGAACTGGAAGCTAGCCGAACACAGGTCGAATCTGTAAAGGCCGAATTGGAGCAAGTGAAGAGCTTTACTCGGGAGGCACATGGTGAGTATATCTGTTCTGTCGATCTTAGTATATTCCCATGCTTACGCGAGGGTACTATGTAGCAGCTGAATCAATAGGGCAATTACAAAGAGATTTGGATGTAGCCCGAGAATCTCAGCGATATGTCGAGTCCCAGCAAGAGGCTGGCTGTCGTGTTTTGCAACGACATCTTGAAGAGAAGAACCGCCTTAAGGAGGAGAACAAACAGCAGGCCGAAGAAATTGAGAGCTTAAAGACTCAATTGGCCAAGGCCCAAGGAGAAAACCAGAAATTACAGAGGGGCATGTTCGGTAAGTGTGATTCTAACATCATAAGGTATTTCCTATGACTGAAGCATAACACGCATGCCGCGACTCATGTACAGATCTCCTGTCTAGGCGACCCGAAGAAGAGATCGGATCCTACCAGGGAAGCCTTCTGAAAGAGCTGTCCGCCCTTCATGAGCGGGCTCGGAAGGCCATGAAGAGCATGGTGAAAGCATTGTGGCCCGCCGAGCAACCTCCGGAGGGGATGACCGAACTAGTCGATCGCTTCAAGGGAGCCCGAAGTAGGTTCGAGCTGTGGAAGACATCAGCTTGTCGAGAGGGAGCACGAGAGGCGTGGGCGATGATCAAGACCCGCTATACCGGACTTAACCCCGAGTGTATGGCTCAGGTTGGGCCAGTAGGGTCAGATGGACAAGAAGTGCCGCTCCACCTAGTATACGATCAGGTGATGTCTGCCGCCCGTCTCTCACAAGAAGATTGCTCCCTGGACACCATAATCGACAATCTCGATCGGCAGCCAGATGTATGATTATATGTAACTATGTACTAATAATCGAGGAATTGCTCCGTCTGTGTTGTAAACTTTGTCTTAACCGACCATCGGCTTCGGCCTCCCGCGCTAAGAGCTTGGGAGTGTTCCTTGTAAATTATCACCCTAGGGGAGAGAATTATGTTCGGGGAACCAGGCAATCCGGCCATGTGGTGCGAACAGACAGAAAGCACACAGGGAGATATGTTATATTACTACTTAGCATAAGAAACATCTTCCGAAGAAAATAGTACCTCTATCGATACCTTTCTTCAGGGTGCTACGTAAATCGTAGGTAGAAGGCCGTATACTGTTAGTATGCGACTAAGGGCTTTGGTAAGAGAAGAAGCCCGAGTAATGGTCATGACGACCATAGTATTATTAGTTGATTCCGTCGTAGCCGATCAATTGTCTACTGAAGATAGCTAGCTTTTGGCTTCACCCGTCTGAGGTACGTATCCGGATGACCCGGTCGTAACAATCGTAGATGTGCTCCCTTTACCCTCTAGCCGAACAATCGAGAACGTAGAGGGTAACCACGGGAGCGAGGCAACCCAGCTTGGCAAAGTCTTAGTTCAAATTGATGCATATGGTGGCTTAAAAACGACAAGGGAAACATGCATACACAATAAATGTGAATAAGTGCTTATAATATAAAAACATTGGCTTCGGAAAAGAAGCCCCCAGGTGCTTTGTTCGGATTTAACACTTAAGGGTGTAGGCCGAAAATCTTTAGTACAAGATCGGTGGAGCCAAACATAGAGTTGGGAAGAAAAAGAAAGAATTCAAACCTGCCAAAAATCAAGGTGGGAGGGAGAAGAAACAACAAAGAAAAGAAATAAAAAAGGAGGGTAAAGAGTATGACGACACCGGTCTAGCCGTAGAAGCGCCGAAGATGAGCTGCGTTCCATGGGTTTGGTTCAAGGCGGTTGTCCGGCGGGTTCCGAAGACGGTAAGCCCCTTCTGCGAGTACTTCGTCAATTATGAAGGGGCCTTCCCATTTGGGCTTGAGTTTATGCTTCTGCTTCTCCGGGAGCCGTAGGACGAGTTCGCCCACGTTGTACGCTTGTGCCCTGACCTCCCTGCTCTGGTAACGTCGGGCCTGCTATTGATAAAAGGTAGAATGGGCCCGAGCTATGTCGCGCTCCTCTTCCAAGGCGTCCAAGTCGTCTTGCCGATCTAACTCGGCCTCCCTTTCCTCGTACATGCGCACCCGTGGCGCGTCGTGAATAATGTCGCAGGGGAGGACTGCTTCTGCCCCATAGACCATGAAAAACGGTGTGTATCCCGTTGATCTATTCGGGGTGGTGCGCAGGCCCCATAGAACGGAGTCGAGCTCCTCAACCCAATGACAGTCTGACTCATGAAGAGCCCGGACCAAACGTGGCTTAATGCCGCTCATAATGAGGCCGTTTGCTCGTTCGACTTGTCCATTGGTCTGCGGATGATAAACCGATGCGTAATCGAGCTTGATGCCCATCTTTGCGCACCAGTCTTTGACCTCTTGGGCCGTGAAATTGGATCCGTTGTCAGTTATTATACTGTGTGGAACACCGTAACGATGTACCACGCCAAATATGAAGTCGATTACTGGTCCAGACTTGGCTGATTTGACAGGCATTGCCTCTATCCATTTGGTGAACTTGTCAACCATGACCAGTAGGTATTTATTCTTCTTGGTCCCCCCTTTAAGTAGTCCGACCATATCCAACCCCCAGACCACGAAGGGCCAGGTAATCGGAATAGTCCGAAGAGCTGTTGGGGGCATGTGACTTTGATTTGCAAAAACTTGACACCCCACGCAATATTTGACAAGTGACTGGGCGTCCGCCCGAGCTGTGGGCCAGAAAAAACCAGCCCGGAAGGCCTTGCTTACTAAGGCTCTTGCTGCGGCGTGATGACCACCCATCCCTGTGTGGACTTCGGCTAAAAGCTGCCGCCCTTCTTCCTCAGATATGCACCGCTGTAATATTCCGGTGGTGCTCTTCTTGTATAACTCACCCTCGTGTACCTTGTAGGCTTTAGAGCGCCGAAGTATGCGCCGCGCCTCCGTCTGATCGTCGGGGAGTTCTTTGCGAAGAAGGTAGGCGAGGAAGGGCTCGGTCCATGGCGCGATTACTGCCATGACCTCGTGAGCCGAGGGCGTTTCGTCCATTACGGAGCCGCCGATGATTTGATCGTCTGGTTCATTTATAGGGGGAACAACCTCATCTGCACTGGTTAGATCGGTGCCCTTATGATCATCCTGCCAAACCACGGATGGCTTAAAGAGCCGTTCCAGGAAAGTGTTTTGTGGGACAGGGTCGCGTTTGGCCCCCATGCGAGCCAGTATGTCAGCAGCTTGGTTGTCGTCTCTAGCGACGTGGTGAAATTCCAGCCCCTCGAACCGTGCGGATATCTTGAGGACAGCGTTTCTGTATGCCACCATCTTCGGGTTTTTGGCGTCAAATTCGCCGTTGATTTGGGAGATGGCCAGGTTGGAGTCTCCCCGTACCTCCAGCCGGCGTATGCCCATTGGTGCTGCCATCCGAAGACCGTGCAAGAGGGCTTCGTATTCGGCTGCATTGTTGGAGTCGGCATACATGATCTGCAACACATATCGAACATTGTCGCCTGTGGGGGATGTGAGAATAACTCCAGCCCCCAGTCCGGCCAAAGTTTTGGATCCATCGAAGTACATCGTCCAATGGGAGTATGTACTATATTCCCTAAGGAGCTCGGCCTCTATCCATTCGGCGAGAAAATCTGCCAGCACCCGAGACTTAATAGCTCGACGTGGTTTGTAGGTAATTTCAAAAGGAAGGAGCTCAGTGGCGCATTTGGCTATGCGGCCGGTGGCGTCCCTGTTGTTGATTATATCGTTCAGGGGTACTTCGGATGCCACCGTGACCAAACACTCTTGGAAGTAGTGTCTTAGTTTCCGTGATGCCATAAATACTGTATAGGCTATCTTCTGGTAGTGCGGGTATCTGGACTTGCATTGCGTTAGTACTTCTGACACGTAATATACCGGCTTATGTATCCGGAATTTGTGTCCCTCCTCCTCTCATTTGACGACGAGCACTGCGCTAACGACTTGGTTGGTGGCCGATATGTATAATAACATGGGCTCACCCGCGCCTGGTGCTGTGAGTATGGGGTTACTTGCCAGGAGTGTCTTAATTTCTTCTAACGCAGCCTTTGCTTCATCGGTCCATTCGAAATTCTTGGTGCATTTCAGCAATTTGTAGAGCGGTAAAGCCTTTTCACCGAGGCGGGAGATAAAGCGGCTTAGCGCCGCCACGCAACCGGCCAACCTCTGGACGTGCTTTAGCTCTGTGGGAATTGCAAGTTCCGATAGGGCGCGGATTTTAGCTGGATTTGCTTCTATTCCTCTATGGGAGACGATGAATCCGAGCAATTTACCAGCGGGAACTCCGAATACGCATTTCTTCGGATTGAGTCGTATATCGTACTCGCGTAAGCTGGCAAAGGTTTGCCTTAGGTCGTCGATCAAATGGCTGACGTGTTTGGTTTTGATTACCACGTCGTCCACGTATGCCTCGACTGTTTTACCGACTTGTTTTGCGAGACAAGTCTGGATCATGCGCTGGTATGTAGCCCCAGCGTTTTTTAGCCCGAAGGGCATCGTGTTGAAGCAGAATGGCCCGTAAGGGGTGATGAATGCAGTTGCCACTTGATCGGATTCCTTCATTTTAATCTGATGGTATCCGGAATAAGCATCGAGGAAACACAACGAGTCGTGTCCGGCTGTGGCATCTATAATCTGGTCTATGCGTGGTAGGGGGAAAGGGTCCTTAGGGCAGGCCATGTTGAGGTCTTTAAAGTCGACGCACAGCCGCCAGGATTTATCTTTCTTTGGTACCATAACCAGGTTTGCCAACCATTCGGGGTGCTTGATCTCCCGAATGAATCCGGCCTTTAGCAGTTTAGCTAATTCTTCACCCATGGCTTGTCGTTTGGGCTCGGAAAAGCGGCGCAGAGTCTGCTTGATGGGCTTAAAACCTGCGATGATGTTCAGACTATGTTCTGCTAGCCGCCGTGGGATGCCGGGCATATCAGAAGGGTGCCAGGCGAAGATGTCCCAGTTTTCTCGTAAGAAAGTTCGCAGTGTTTCGTCCACTATGGGATCGAGCTGAGCTCCGATGGACGCTGTCTTGTTGGGGTCCGTCGGGTGCACCTGAAATTTAACGATTTCCTTTGCTGGCTTAAAGGACGTGGGTTTGGGCCTTTTGCTGAGGATCACATCGTCCTTGTCTACCGTTGACCGAAGCGCGGTCAGCTCTTCTGCAGCAAAGGTCTCAGCTAGAGCCTCGAGGGCAAGTGCTGCTGTTTTGTTTTCGGCCCGAAGGGCTATATTCAGATCACTAGCAGTCGTGATCACACCGTTTGGTCCTGGCATCTTAAGTTTCATATACCCGTAATGTGGTATAGCCTGGAATTTTGTGAAGGCGTCACGTCCCAACAGGGTGTGGTAGCCGCTGGGGAAGGGCACGATATGGAAGAGGAGCTCTTCGGATCGGTAGTTTTCGGGTGTGCCGAACACTACGTCTAGGACGATGCGTTCTGAACAGTGCGCCTCTTTCCCCGGGATGATTCCTCGGAAAGTTGTGTTGCTATGCTCGATGCGAGATCGGTCGAACTGCATTTTTTCTAGGGTATCTTCGTAGATCAGGTTTAAACCACTGCCGCCGTCCATTAGCACCTTGTGCAACCTAAAGCCATCGATGATGGGGTTCAGGACAAGGGCGGCCGGTGAATGACCGGGAAGAATGGCTGGTCGGTCAGTATCTTCGAAGGTAATGGGTATGTCTGCCCATGCACTTGTTGCTGCCACATGATATATCTGCTCGAGTTCTTTAAGAGCTCTTTTCCTCCTGTTCCTTGAAGGGAACGTTTCATAGATCGTCAGGACTTTGGCGTTATATTCTGGTGGCGATGTGGGGCGCTTGTTCGGCGGTGGTGCCTCAAGAATGGCTTCACCACTTTTTGCGACCTGCCTGACGACCTAGCAAGCTATAAGGCTGTGAGTCGGAGCTGTGTTCAGCAATACGGAGTGTATAGGGCAAGGTTTATCCAGTAGTCCATCAAGGATGGTACTGACCCCTGAAAGGGGCCTGTTTCTCTTTTCGGCGGGTTCGAGTCTGGCTGGACGCTTTGGAGGTATCCTCTTTTTCCGATCTCCTCTAGGTTATTCGGTAAAGGTTGGTTCCGAAAACAGCCATTTGGCTTGCCAAGCGCTTTCCATGGCACAATACTTCTGTACCAAAACTGATAGCTCGGTGAAGTCACGAATGTGCCGCTGCGCCAGGGCATTGAGAATCCCTTTGTCATGGCAGTTACGAATGAAGGTTGCCATTATCTCTTGATCACTGAGGCCCCGTACTTTGTTTCTAGCGAGGAGGAGTCTAGCCCAGTAGTGATGAACCGACTCTCCTGATAACTGCTTAATGTCCCGCAAGTCCGGAGACTTGGGCTCTGCTGCGATGCTTGAGTGATCGGTTTGGGAGGTGGGTGGGAAAAAATTGATTCCATGCCACAGTGGGGGTTCGGAATCACGGACTCCGAACTGTGCGATAGATCAGGGACCTGTGACGACCTGTTTCCGGAGCGAACTCCAGAGTCTGGGCTGCAGGCGAGGTCTCGGTGATCGGAGACTGGGGTATATGCAGGAGATATGCCCTAGAGGCAATAATAAATGTTATTGATTATCTCCCTGTTCATAATTAGGTTTATGTTCCATGCTATAACTGCTATGGTTCTCGAGTCTGCAATAACCACGAGGCTCGGAGGAAGACTCATATGCACGTGTGGTAATAAACGGTAAAATGTATTCCTAGTCTGGCCTCTAAGACTGGCTCAAGTATTGCATGATGATCCTGTTTTCCTGATCATGGGCATGGCTATGCCGGCAATTTTGAGGGCGCAATGTTGGTAGAACACTTGTGTTGAATCGACCCGAATTGATGTTATGCTATGAGATTCATTCGTCACTAGTTAATGGTTAATAACACAGAGATGGTTAGCGTTTGCATGATTCCTTAGACCATGAGAGTATCGAGTTTCTTCATGCTTGCTTCATGAACTTTGGGGTTTGTTAAACGTCTTCCGTAAATGGGTGGCTATTACGGCGGGTTACGGGTTCATGGAAAAGTGTGTCAAGTAACTTGATAGCTCAAGATTGGGATTTGCTCCTCCGACGATGGAGAGATATCTCTGGGCCCTCTCGGTGTTACGGTATCCATCATCGTCTGGCCAGACACTTTGTGATTTGATCACGGGGATGCCGGAACACGGGAACGAGAAAAGAGAACAATACCGGTAACGAGGTAACTGGCATAGTGGACAAGGTGTTGATCCACGGGGATGCCAACATGTCTCACCTCGGGTATTTGTAACATATCGCGAAGCAACAGGAATAGCACACGGCAACTGGAGGTTCACTCGAATATTCATTCGTGTGGGTATAGCGATCAATATGGGTATCCACGGCTCCGATGTTGATCATTGATCGGAAGGGGTTCCGGGTCATGTCTATGCTTCACCGAACCTATAGGGTCACATGCTTAAGGGTCATCTATCTGCTGAATACTAGACAGGGAGTCTGAGAGAAAATCACCGAAAAAGTTTCGGACACCGGAAAAGTTCCGCAGAGAGAACACCGGAACAGTTTCGGTAAAACTGAAAAGTTGTTTCAGGGGATACCATTAAGTTAAATTGGTTTCGGCACATGCCTGATAATTCTTGGAGGGTGCCAGAATCATTCTAGAAACTTCTGGGAATTTTCCGGAAGAAAAACCGGAAATGTTCCGGAGCTGCCGGAACCGCTTCGGATGCTTTTCGCAGATGAAAATCACTAATCCGGAATTGTTCCGGATCGCAATGAAAATTATTTTAGTGCGTACTGGAAATGTTCTAAGCCCACATAAATATTTTCAGTTCGACCGGATGCTGAAAAATGTCGTCGTGAATAGTGAAAGTGCTTTTTGGGATATTTTTGGAAAGTCACCTTTTGGGATATTTTCCCAAAAGGCTTCTAGAAGGGATGGATGGATGAGGACCACCTTTGGGGGGCCTCACAAGGGTTGTGGCCGGCCAAGAAGGGGGCTCCCCCTTGGAGCCCCACTTGCCCACTTGCTTTCCCATTTTGCCCTTGGAAAGTGTTTCCTTCATGGGCAAGTTTTGGTATTTTGAATACCCATCCTACCCCTTGGATTTCCCATAAATAGAGGTGGAGAGGGCTGCCATCTCTTGATAATTCTCTCATACACATGCCATTTGACTTGTCTGGCTTCTCTCTCCCTCCCAGCGAAATAGTTTCGTAGAGCCGAAAGGCTGTCTGGGTTCCGGCAGGAACTAGTTCTGGACGGCGAAGCCCTGTCGGATAGATGACACCGTATGTGTGCAACTCTGTAGAGAGATCGTAGTTTCGGTCTTAGTTCGTGAGTGCCTCCCGAAGGGCTGTCCGTGTGACCGTCCGAGTTTCGAAGGTCCTCCCGAAGGGCTGTTCGAATGACTGTCCGAGTTTCGAAGGTCCTCCCGAAGGGCTGTCCGCGACACCGTCCGGGGGACTGTCCGACCGCCTCCCGGAGGGCTGTCCGTGGAGCGGATGAGGGTATACATCCTCGCGGTTGGGAGGTTGTAAATCCTAGCTGCGGGGATCTGCACTGCCGATCGTCATCGACTCTACTTCCGCTGCGCTACGAGTCGGTAACGAAATAGATCAAACCTTGTATGCAGTCTCCATAGTGATCCTGGGCTGGTGCGTAGGTCAAATTTTTTTGTTTTCTGCTGCGTTACCCAACAGTGGTATCAGAGCCGTGCTATGCGTAGATGCAGGTTGCGATCTAGAATACATAGAGATGTATGGGTGTTGCACAATATCATTAGGTAGTAGATGATGAGTTCTATTACTGAAAATTATTTGTGCGGGTAGCAGATGAAATCTGTTACCCGATGTTCTTGTTGCTTCCCCTGAATTTGCGTAGTCCTGATCTTGACGGCATGGTGGAATCTCACAAAGTTCTGGCAATCCGCGATCCTTTCATGCTGCTCCTGAGAATGCTGATTGACAGATCAACAAAGTGCTAACAGTTCTTTGGGTTCCACCATAGTTAAAGAAAGATGGATGTTTCGCAGACGAAAGGGTAATGCGGATATGATCTGCACGGGGGTCACGCGTATGACGAAGTTTAGTATGGGGCTCGAGATTTTATTATCTCGTGTTTCATACACCCCGCAATGTTAATCTAGCGACTTGGATTATCATGCTTGATGATGGACGTTGGTAGCTTCGGTTTGTTTCGAAACCTTAGAAGCCACGTAAAACAAGTTTTTGCATGAACCGATTAGAGGCGTCTAACTTGGGTTTGCAGGATGGTTTGCATGTGCATATGATGTGGTATAGCAGTGCTCATATTAATTTGATTATGTATGAGATGACTATATGATGTAATTTGATTAACATGACCTGCGTGTCATGATTCGGCATGATGGCTGGAGCCATATGATTGCACTTTAATGACCTGTGTGTCAACCTTATGTAATGCACTTATTTTATTAGCTATAGAGATAGCAATATTATCTGGTGCATCGACAAGGTGGTGGCAATCTTCGCGAAGGTGAACACCAACGCGAATGCCGAAGACGAAGAAATGTTTGACTTCTCCGTCAGAAAGGGCTATACCATATCATGCTATTATAAATTGCCTGAGATGTTTATCCCTTATGATGCACCCTTTTGATTGCGCGGTAGTCGCTTTTATTAGGGTGATCTCTCACAAAAATATCAAGTAGTTAGTGTTCTCCCAAGTGTAGCACCGTCACGGCACCTATCTCTTCGGGGTATCACATGGATACATGGATACGAACGATTAGAGAAGTGTGAGGCGGGTGAGTTGAGACCTCGCAGCGAGATCACTTGGTTGTCTTGACGTTCTAGCTTGAAAGTCCTGAGCTCGGAACACGCCCATCGAAAGATGAACAAGAGTCACATAGAGATGTGATTGGCAAGTTGGCCTACCGATTGCAATTCTCGTCACTTGAGATGGATACATCCTTGGCGTTGAATTGTAATTTGGATCTTGAATCGCTCACAATCAATTATGAGAGATATTGATTTGAGTGGGAGTGCACTGAAGAATTAACTTGTTTAAATCTCAGTGCAATTAATTATGAATTTTGTCTGAGTGTGGTTTGCATAATAGTTATAGAAGAATGGCTCGCGTTTCTACCTTCCCTATTAAAATTAAATAGCTGTTAAATATCTGGTTAAAACTTTACGGTTGGTAACGTAATGTGAGGATTGTCCTCTAGAGTGCCGAGAAGGACTTTGTCCTATCGCATGCTTTCGGTATTCTCCCGCTAATGCTATGGATCATGTGACTCTCGTCCTTCGATCCAAAAGCTAGAATTCCTTTTCAGTCAAAGTGCAATATGTTTGCTTCCATGAGACCCGAACTTCGAAAGTTTGGATAGTTATGTGATATTCATGGAATCTGAAAATCATTTTCAGAGACAGACAAAGGCTAAAAGATATGAGATATCCAAAGCAATGTTTGTTTGCAAACTATTAGTAAAGGAGTTTACTATGCATTAGACTGATAAGAGAGGGATCCAGGAGAACGCCTGTCATATGATGAAAGGTGAATAAAACAACAACTTAAAGAAAAAGGAAGTGTCCGAAGGGTGTTAGTGAGACTTTCACGCCTAGGAAGTCCGGGGCTAACGCCACTCTTAAGTTGGATGCTTCTTCTGAGAGTAGGAGAAATACTAAAAGTTAAACTGTTAGAAGTATAAAGGCAAAAGGATAGAAGACTGGAATATCCAGCTCATGTATGAATGTCATATAAGTTTTTGATGTATAGAAGGCTGGTCAAAGATATAGTTCTTGGGAATTATGGTTAAACATGTTAATCACTAATTCTTGGGTATTGTGAGTTGATCACAAAGATACCCGCTCGATTGCATTCTGTTGCGAGTCGAAGCAAGAACTACTATGGCCTGAAAGACTAGCCAGGAATGAGGTCTTGATACACGCTGGGAACATAGTAAAAGTTACTATACCTTCCATCGGTGTATTACCGATGTATTTATTTTCATAATTCATTTAGAGTTCCACACTCTAGCCCTTTGCATAAGGTATCTTGCAAGAAGGTTGTTCATATGAGAACTTTTGATGTTCGGGGTTATGAATAACATAAGGGCCATACTTTCATTATGAATGAGACGTGTGTTATGAATATTGATAAATAATACATTACCTCTGGGTTTACTTTCATAATTCATTTTAGAGTTTCATACACTCTAGCCCATTGCACAATGTTTGTTGCAAAAGAGTTGTTCATAAAAACAACAATTGTTGTTCAGTATTATGAATAACATGAAGGGCCATGCTTCCATCCTAGATGGGATGTATGTTATGAATATTGATGGAAATATGATACATTCATAACGCTGACGCTAAATGTCGCAAGACTAAAAGAAATACCACACAAGTGTGGCACTGCATTTGGTCACATTGGAGAAACCCGCATGGAAAATTCCATTATGATGGATTTTGAAGTCATTTGAAAAGTGAAGGGCTGAAATACCATTCACAGGCCATAAGGAACGAGCATAGAACATATTGGTGATCATACATTATGATGTGTATAGTCCAATAAATGTTGTTGCAAGTAGTGGATTTATCTATCTTCAGAAATGACTCAAGTAGATATATGGATATTTACTTGATGAGACGTGAGTCTGGATCTTTTGAAATCATTCGAAAGGTTTTCAAAATGAAGAAGAAAATATTGTAACAAGAAAATTTTGTTTCTACAATTCGATTGCAGAAAGGAATATTTGAGTTACAAGTTTAGCGAATGTCTGATGAGTTGTGAAAGGGGTTTCATAACTTGCACCTCCCGGAACACCACTGCAAGTGGAAAGTCCATGAAGATGTAATCGAACCATTTATGACATGGTAAGATCAAAGATGACATAAATAAATTTGCCATTATCCCTTTTAAAGAGTGATGCTTTAGAGACTACGGCTTTTACACTGAAAAGAGATCCACCAGGTCTGTTGAAATGACGCCATGGTATGGTACGCCCAACCATGTTATATCTTTTCTTAATATTTGGAATATGGGGCTTGTGTAAAAGGTTACAAACCTATTCCAAATCAGACAAGTGCTACTTTGTAGGTTATCCCAAGTCATTGGGTATTCCCCCACCACTATACCGAGGCAAAGGATTTTGCCACAAGAACGGTATGCTTTTTGAAGAAAATAGTTCTTTCAAAAAGGTGAGTGGGAGAACAGTGCAACTCGACGAGATAAACAGTATCTTCGTCATCAGATCAAAGGAAAGAAACCGTGGAAGTGATTCCGGAGTTTCCTACTGCGACTGATACGGAAGTCTCTACAATAAAATGTATGGACTTCGGTCGAACTTGCAGCTGAACCACGTAGGCAAAGCTCGTGCAAATCTATCAGGTATGCAAACGAGATATTGTTGTTAGACAACAATATACCTACAATACACAAGGAAGCGCTGATGGGCCCTGACTCCGGAATTGGCTAAATGCCAATACAATCCGAGATAGTTTCCATATAAGTAATTCGAGATTAAAATCTTGATACACCTTTCGGAAGACTTAGAGTCTAACGAATATTTATGGAACTAAAAACTGATACGGATAAAATGTTTATCCATAAAGCTCGACTTGTTGCAATAACAAGTTCAAGGAGTTGACTACGATGAGATTGTCTCACCGTAGCGATGCTTAAAGTCGGTTCGGGTTGAACTAGCAATTAATACATATTTCAATCATGAGATATGAAACATTGATGACAAAAGGATTTCCATCTGATGGAAATGAAACCTAGGACTTGTATGTGATACAGTCCAAAGTAATTTGTCGATCCAGAGGATGCTAGTAAGTATGCAAACTTCAGAGTTCCAGCGATGGACAGAAGAGAGCAAAGTGGAGTTGGAATCTTCGTTTTTGATGGAATGGTCAAAGGGGTTTGACTTCATCAAATGGGTATCGAAGATGCTTGTGATTCAAGAAAGTAAGTGGGAGCATAATAATATTTCTAAAAACCTTGTGTACTTGACACATTGTTAATTGGAAATAAATTTCTTGACACGAATTAGGACTTCATTTGAAAATAGTTTTTCGATGAAGTGCTTAGGCTAAATAGCCTCAATATTAGGCATGATGATCTATGGAGATAGATTTACCTAATGGGGCTAAGCAATGAATACATATTGACAAGATGCTAAAACTTTTTAGCATTTAAAAACGCCAAGGAGTGATTCTTGCCGAAGTCACATGGAAAGAGTTTTTGCAAGACTCGGTGTCCCAAAACACTGATGAGTAAAATACATGATGGAAATTCCACACACTCTTGTGTTTGGATTAAACATGTATTCCATGGTATGTAAAAACAACCAGATATGTCCAATACTCCAAAGTTGTTGCGAGCATAGATACCATAGTGATCAAAGTACTAATCATGGGACAACAGTGAAAGATGTCATTGAGTACTAGAGCAGTACTGATGACATGTTTTCTCGCAAGCGGAGATCATGATGAGTTTGTTGTAAAAGGTTACATCGATACAGTCTTCATCAATGCTCCATGCGATTTTCGATTTAAATTGAGGGTTTTTTGTGATACACAATATGGTGGCACGGTAGTTGGAAATTGTTCCAACCAAGATACTGTGGCGAATTCTATAACAAAGGCTAAGTATGTTGACGCTTAAGAAGCGACAAAGAAGTTGTTGAATCAAATAGTTCATTCATGAACTTAGTATGGTTCCAAGATGGCTTTGGTCTATGGGACACTATTGCAGATAGTTGCTCCATAGCTCAGTCTGAGGAATCAGGTTTCGACCAATGATTCACACATATGCAAAGCCAAGTCCACACAAAATATGAATTTTGTGAAAGCGTGAAAACGCGAGGATATGCAAAGTTACACACGGAGCTGAAGTCGTCAGATCCGATTGGACATCAGGCTATACCACATACGAAGCATTTTTTACACCAGTATGCCATAGGTGTAAAGTGCATTAGCATTGACTAGATTATTGACTCTAGTGCAAGTGGGAGTCTGCAGGAGATATGCCCTAGAGGCAATAATAAATGTTATTGATTATCTCCCTATTCATAATTAGGTTTATGTTCCATGCTATAACTGCTATGGTTCTCGAGTCTGCAATAACCACGAGGCTCAGAGGAAGACTCATATGCACGTGTGGAATAATAAATGGTAAAATGTATTCCTAGTCTGGCCTCTAAGACTGGCTCAAGTATTGCATGACGATCCTGTTTTCCTGATCATGGGCATGGCTATGCCGGCAATTTTGAGGGCGCAATGTTGGTAGAACACTTGTGTTGAATCGACCCGAATTGATGTTATGCTATGAGATTCATTCGTCACTAGTTAATGGTTAATAACACAGAGATGGTTAACGTTTGCATGATTCCTTAGACCATGAGACTATCGAGTTTCTTCATGCTTGCTTCATGAACTTTGGGGTTTGTTAAACGTCATCCGTAAATGGGTGGCTATTACGGCGGCTTACAGGTTCATGGAAAAGTGTGTCAAGTAACTTGATAGCTCAAGATTGGGATTTGCTCCTTCGACGATGGAGAGATATCTCTGGGCCCTCTCGGTGTTACGGTATCCATCATCGTCTGGCCAGACACTTTGTGATTTGATCACGGGGATGCCGGAACACGGGAACGAGAAAAGAGAACAATACCGGTAACGAGGTAACTGGCATAGTGGACAAGGTGTTGATCCACGGGGATGCCAACATGTCTCACCTCGGGTATTTGTAACATATCGCGAAGCAACAGGAATAGCACACGGCAACTGGAGGTTCACTCGAATATTCATTCGTGTGGGTATAGGGATCAATATGGGTGTCCACGGCTCCGATGTTGATCATTGATCGGAAGGGGTTCCGGGTCATGTCTATGCTTCACCGAACCTATAGGGTCACACGCTTAAGGGTCATCTATCTGCTGAATACTAGATAGGGAGTCTGAGAGAAAATCGCCGAAAAAGTTTCGGACAGCGGAAAAGTTTCGGACAGCGGAAAAGTTCCGCAGAGAGAACACCGGAACAGTTTCAGTAAAACTGAAAAGTTGTTTCAGGGGATACCATTAAGTCAAATTGGTTTCGGCACATGCCTGATAATTCTTGGAGGGTGCCAGAATCATTTTGGAAACTTCTGGGAATTTTCCGGAAGAAAAACCGGAAATGTTCCGGAGCTGCCGGAACCGCTTCGGATGCTTTTCGCGGATGAAAATCACTAATCCGGAATTGTTCCGGATCGCAAAGAAAATTATTTTAGTGGGTATTGGAAATGTTCTAAGCCCACATAAATATTTTCAGTTCGACCAGACGCTGAAAAATGTCGTCGTGAATAGTGAAAGTGCTTTTTGGGATATTTGTGGAAAGTCACCTTTTGGGATATTTTCCCAAAAGGCTTCTAGAAGGGATGGATGGATGAGGACCACCTTTGGGGGGCCCCACAAGGGTTGTGGCCGGCCAAGAAGGGGGCTCCACCTTGGAGCCCCACTTGCCCACTTGATTTCCCATTTTGCCCTTGGAAAGTGTTTCCTTCATGGGCAAGTTTTGGTATTTTGAATACCCATCCTACCCCTTGGCTTTCCTATAAATAGAGGTGGAGAGGGCTGCCATCTCTTGATCCTTCTCTCATACACATGCCATTTGACTTGTCTGGCTTCTCTCTCCCTCCCAGCGAAATAGTTTCGTAGAGCCGAAAGGCTGTCTGGGTTCCAGCAGGAACTAGTTCTGGACGGCGAAGCCCTGCTGGATAGATGACACCGTATGTGTGCAACTCTGTAGAGAGATCGTAGTTTCGGTCTTAGTTCGTGAGTGCCTCCCGAAGGGCTGTCCGTGTGACCGTCCGAGTTTTGAAGGTCCTCCCGAAGGGCTGTTCGAGTGACCGTCCGAGTTTCGAAGGTCCTCCCGAAGGGCTGTCCGCGACACCGTCCGGGGGACTGTTCGACCGCCTCCCGGAGGGCTGTCCGTGAAGAGGATGAGGGTATACATCCTCGTGGTTGGGAGGTTGTAAATCCTAGCTGCGGGGATCTGCACCGCCGATCGTCATCGACTCTACTTCCGCTGCGCTATGAGTCGGTAACGAAATAGATCAAACCTTGTATGCAGTCTCCATAGTGATCCTGGGCTGGTGCGTAGGTCGAAATTTTTTGTTTTCTGCTGCGTTACCCAACAGTATAAACCGTTTTTAATTCCGGTCGCTGGGAGGACGAGCCCCCGGCCGGACATTCGATGGTGGCAACAAGGTGGGTGACCGTGGGGATGTGAATCTCCCTATCGTCGAGTTTAAGCCCTAGCCGGTCATAGATCGGGATCTGGTCATCGGCCATACGCATGGTCTCCATCCGATCAAATAACTCGTTGAGAAACGAGGGGATGGTAGGATGCGTGTCGCTGAAGCGAGTGGGGTCGGGATGCGGCGTCGCAGTTCCGGAGTCGCGCGAGAGCGGTCCCGGATTATGTTCAACCATGGTAGATCCGGTCACAACGACCGGATTGGGCGGTCCAGACGGCACGGGAATAACAACCTCATCATCGGAGGCGGGGCCCGATGTCTTCGGCGTCGAGGCGTCGGGATCTGCGGGCTCCTCCGTAGGAGTCAAGGGTTCCACCAAGACGAGTTCTCCCCGTGAATCAGCGACGAACTCTAGGGTTTCGAACCTGATTCCTTGATCGGGGGAAAAGTTTCCTATCTGGCATGGGTGGCCGATCAGGTAAGCGTGTGATGAGATGTCGCCGCTCGCGAGGATCTGATCCGGGGCGAGAACCCCCTGGGTGCAGATCTTGCTGCTTGTGACAAGGCGAGCCATCGATTCCTTCTGGCGATCACATCGGAACTCTCAATGAAAGCACCAATGTCGGTGTCAAAACCAGCGGATCTCGGGTAGGGGGTCCCGAGCTGTGAGACTAGAATCGATGGTAACAGGAGAAGTGGGAGACGATGTTTACCCAGGTTCGGGCCCTCCTATGGAGGTAATACCCTACGTCCTGCTTGATTATATTGATGGTATAGGGGTTACAGAGTTGATCTACCCCGAGATCGTATGACTAAAACCCTAGATGAGTTCTCTTGCCTTACAACCTAAAACCCTCCGGCTTATATAGACGCCGAGGGTACCTAGGGCTTACACATAGTCGGTTGCACATCAAAGGGAAAAAACATGCCTATCTACTGTCGACAACTTGGAGGACACGCCATGGTTCCTTGAAACTTCCACCTTGGCGACAGGGCCCTTGATCACCCAACGCTCATCCAGTGGCCCACATAGTCCGGCCCATGAGAAACAGGTCGGCTATCCGAGGACCCCTTAAACCAGGACTCCCTCACTCATGAAGCTTTCTCTCCTATCTAAAAACGAGGGTAGTGTTTGAAAGTGCACCTAATCCCCCGGTGGTTTTGGTAATTTATCACAACATATACACCATTAAACTAATGCCTACTCAAAGAGTATTTAAGGAAAGTTCAATCTAGGTACAACAATTGGATATGAATGTGGACCCCTCAAAATGCTAAGGACAAGCATTGACAAAGGTCAAGAATCTACATTCCGTTTAAGTGATCCAAGATCACATTGAGTCCATAGGGAAGCCAATACTATTAAAATAGGATGAGGTTTTGATGATGATCTAAGTGCTCAAATGCTTATACATATTGGTCCAAAATCCTCAGCCACACTATCACCATCCACTATGTCCAAAACCCTAAAGTTCATCTCGGTCTTATCGAAACACATACAATCGGACTCACCGAGGTACACTTGACATAGCCACCGCCTAAAACCTAGCATCCCAGTCTCACTGAGTTTGCGTATGGTCCCACCGAAGAGCACTTGCCAACCTTTTGTTGCCAATTGAAATTGACTCGGAATTTTTGACCGGTTTCAATCGGTGACACCGAAGTGTGGAAAGTGCTTAGGTCAGCTTGACTCGGTCCCACTGAGAGGTTTTATCCAGTATCACCAAAAAGCCTAAAGTTCAAACCTTTTTGTACAGGTCGGTCTCACCGAGTGGTTTCACCCGATCCCACTGAAGTGTGCATAAAGGTGTATAACAGTTGGATTTTCTGGTGATGACTATATATACCCCCACACATCCACCAACTCTCATAAAGCAACCAGTTCAAAGCTTACACTTCCCATATTCATTTACTGAGAGAGAACCACCTATTCTTCTATTGAGATCAAAGGGTTTCCACTCCAACCATAGAACCTTGATCTCGAGCTTCCCAATTGCTTTCCACCCCAACCCTCTCCTACCACATAGCCAAAATCTAGGAGAGAGTGTTTGAATATTGAGGAGACTATTTTTTGAAGAACAAGAGCGACAAGTTCATCATCAACAACAACACCTATTACCTTTTGAAGAGTGGCGTCTCCTAGATTCGTTAGGTGTCACTTGAGAGCCTCCAAATCTTGTGGAGTGAACCAAGATTTGTAAGGGTGATACGTCTCCAACGTATCTATAATTTTTGATTGTTCCATGCTATTATATTATCATTCTAGGATACTTTTTAAGCATTTACTTGTTGTTTTATATTATTTTTGAGCACTAACCTATTAACGCAGTGCCAGTTGCTGTTTTCTGCATGTTTTTGGCTTTTTAGGAATATTGTACCAAACAAAATCCAAATACCCCGAAACTTTTTGATAATTTTTTCTGGAAAAAAATAAGACATGTAAGCTCCGGACGAAGACCGGAGGGCACACGAGGTGCCCCCAAGCCAACAGGGCGTGCCAAGGGGGGTGGCCGCACCCTGGTGGCTTGGGGCCACCTCCCGGCTCCTATGGCCCTGATCTCTTCGCTATAAATTCTCATATATCCCAAAAACCCTAGAGAGCCTCCCAAAACACTTTTTCCGCCACCGCAAGTCTCTGTTCTTCTGTATGCCCATTTGGAGCCCTGTTCCGGTGCCCTACCGGAGGGGGGTCGATCACGGAGGGCCTCTACATCAATCTTGCTGCTCCCATGGTGATGTGTGAGTAGTTCACCACAGACCTACGGGTCCGTAGTTAGTAACTAGATGTCTATCTCTCTCTCTATGTTCTTCATTGGCAAGATCACCGTGATTCCCGCGGTGATTTATCTTATGTAATCAATCTTTGCGGTGTGTTTGTTGGGATCCGATGAATTGTGGGTTTATGTTCAGATTATTCATGAAAATATATTGAATCCTTGGTGGTTATTTATATGCATGATTGTTATAGCTTCGTAATGCTCTCTCATCTATCGGTTTGGTTTGGCCAACTAGATTAATTTATCTTCAAGTGGGAGTGGTGCGTTGTAGTGAGTTCAATCTTGCGGTGCTCAATCCTAGTGATAGAAAGGGACATGACACGTATTATATTGCTGCCACTAAGGGTAAAACGATGGGGTTCATTCATATTAATTGGATTTACTTTGTCTACATCATGTCATCATCCTCCAAGCATTACTCTGTTTTTACTTAATACTCTAGATGCATGTTGGATAGCGGTCGATGGGTGGAGTAATAGTAGTAGATGCAGGCAGGAGTCGGTCTACTTGTTTATGGACGTGATGCCTATATACATGATCATTGCCGTAAATAAATATTGCATAACTATGCGCTTTTCTATCAATTGCCCAACAATAAAAAATTTACCTACCGTATGCTTTCTTCGAGAGAGAAGCTTCTAGCGAAAACTATGGCCCCTGGGTCTCCTCACAAATATATTTACAAAACTCTAAATACCTTGCTACCATTGTTTACTTTTTTTTTTTCAATTTATATTTATCAAATTATCTATCTATCACTACTTATCGCTTGCAAGTAACGATTTCAAGGGGATTGACAACCCTCTTGCCCGCGTTGAGTGCAAGTGTTTGCTCTTTTGTGTGTAGGCGCTGAAGACGGGAGTTTGCGTGGTTCTCCTATTATTTCGATAACCTTGATTCTCACTGAGGGAAATACTTACCTCTATTGTGCTGCATCATCCCCTTCTCTTCGGCGAAAATCCCAACGCAGTTTACAAGTATCAGGAAGGATTTCTGGCACCGTTGCCGGGGAGTATCATCAAATTTCTATCAAGTACCTTCTCACAAATTATCATTCACTTGTTCTACTTTTTATTTGTTGTTATATTTTGCTTGCTATAAAAATCAAAAATACAAAAAAATATCTTTGCTAGTTTACTTGTTTGCTCGTTATCATGGCTAGTTCTTCCTTTGTTCCATGTACTTCCAAGAATGAGGTGCTTAACTTTAAACAAAGGGGAGGTGAAAGTTTAAAAGATGCTTGTCATAGGATTTGCGCTGCTCAAAATAAATCAACTCATAAGCAACCCCCCAACATCTTGCTTCGTAATTTCTATGGAAAGAAGTTCACATGACCCCCTGAAGTTTCACAAATCGGTCACTTACCCCCCTAAACTACAAAACCAGGTATTTGGCCCCTTGATGTTTACAATACCGGGCATATTACCCCATCACTATGTTGTAAGTTGTTTCGGCGTGTAGTTTTGCCACATGGCTAAAAATACAATACATAGAAACTGCCAGAAGAGAAAAACTATACAACCACGCATGGAAGAACGGGAAAAAGTTTACACCAGCTCAAACAATGCGCAAGCTTCGGCATGCATCCCGCTGCTATTCCTACACAATCTATTCCTACACAAGCTTCGTCGGAGACAAGCCTCTAGGCGCATACATATCGATCATGGACCGATAGGTAGAGCCTTGTCTCCGTGTCCGACGGCAGTGCCCGCTCCCGGTATACCACCCAGTAGTGCCTGACAGGTGTTTGTGCTCCTGTTGCGGATTATATTGGTGGCAGCAGCAAGGAGCAGTAGTTGGAGTGGTTCATGTCACCAGCGCATAGCAAGTGGATTGAGGGTTGGACCTGTTGTGAATATGTGTGGAGGTTCTCAAGCATCGTAGACATTTATGCTAGAGAAACATATGGTCTCGTGCCCTCGTCGGAGTTGGGCGTCGCAAGAGCTACGCGAGTTCTCCATATCTTTGGACGACAACAAGGTGAAGGCCACGTCGGAGCTGGATCCAGCAAAGCTAGAGTGCACGGCCATGGCGTCTTGATCTCGGGCTAAGTGATTGGACGTGCGCGTCGGTGATGGGAATGGAGCAAGCGGGAGTTGCAGCATGAGAGGAGGTGGGGATTCCAACAACGAGGAAGCACGACCTGCTTGGCCCAGTAGCGTCAGCCTTGGTTGTCACTCCAGGGAGAAGGATGTTGGCCGTAGGCCACGTGGATAAAACTACTCTCAAAACCACCTCCTAATCTCCAAGGGGGTGTTTTGAATGGTATTGCAAAGTTCAGGGGGTAGAATACCCAATTTTAATGTTCAGGGGGTTATGTAGTCGTTCCATGAAATCTCGGGGGGTTATGTGGACTTCTTTCAATTTCTACATGGGTATTACTACTTGGTATAGATTTGTACTTGACACTATTACCGGTGGTAATTTCTTAATGAGTCACACTTCGGATGCTTTCAAAGCCATGGAAAATTTAGTGGGGTCACCACTCATCATTATTAATGGAACTACCATAACTTTGGAGCATGTTATGCAAAGGCTAGAGATTATTAAAAATAAAATGGCCACTAAAGAGCAAATTGTGGAGTTGGATAAAAAGATTCATAATCATATTACTCAATTTGGATCAAAGGTAGGGATTACTTTGAAAGCATTAAAGGAGAAAGATACAATTATTAATGAGCAAGTGGAGCAAAGCCTTAAAAGAACTGATAAATGGAGGAAGTAATTTACAAAATGGGCTCCGCATTCACTCCCTCTAAAACTAATGCTAGTACCTCTCAAGGAAAAATTCTAAGGTTATGTATGTCCTTAAGAATACTAGTATCACTCCTATCAAAAGAAACGAGGATCTTAAAATGATTAGTGTGCATCCCGATTTTATAAACATGATAAGAGATCCTATCATTAAGCCTCCTCCTTTCCCTAGGAAACATGGTTGTGTAATTGAGGAGCTTGACACCAAGGATGACAACACTTGAAACTATGCATTATCACTAGTAGAAAACAGGGCATCAGTCCCGGTTCCAGAGGGCCTTTAGTCCCGGTTCTGCAACCGGGACGAAACCATCGGGACTAATGCCCATCACTTTTAGTACCGGTTGGCTTACGAACCGGGACTAAAGGAGCTCCACGTGGACACTGTGGGGCGCCCAGGCAGGAGGACCTTTAGTCCCGGTTGGTAACACCGACCGGAACTAAAAGGCAGCCACACGTCAGCAGCTGCCAGCCGCTATTTTTTTAAAGGAAGGGTTTAGGGGTTTTGGAGGGTTTAGGGGTTTTCATATTGTGTTTCCCCTTTTATTTTTGTGTTTACCCTTCAATTCTTTTACATTTAGGGTTTCATTTTTATTTAATGTTATCCATTCGACTCGACGATAGCTAGTACATATAGCAATGAAGGAACCATTACACAAGATCGTCGTGAACATATATAGAGAGAAGTGACTTCTCTTTCTCCGTGCTTGGTCGAACAACAAGTTTTCGTATATCTATCCGACGCTACTACATATATACAATATAACATCTCTTATGATCCCTGACATCATCTACCTAAATCAATTTGCAGTTCCATATGGTATTCTCCGTGTTCAGGTATGACATGGTCAACAAAGAATCCCGCCAATTCCTCTTGAATTGCTCGTATGCGATCATGTGGTAGGAGTTCATCCCGCATCTCCCGGACCTAATTTAAAGAAGGGGGTCAATGCATATATATGAATGAAACTCAACACAATTCATGGTAATAAAATAAAATTGTGAATATTGTTTACGTACTTCAGAGAAGCCCCGCTCAGAAGTCGAGTGGCGCATGAACTCGCAAACGTAGTATCCACATAAATGATTCCCGGGTGCCTGCAACAAGCACTTTACGAGAATAGAGTTCAATCAAACTGATAATCAAGCAGGATAATGGTATTGATGAAACTAGAATCAATGAGAGATGCGCGGAACTAGCTTGTACTACTTACTTTGGGGTGTGTAAATTGCAGCTCCTTCTTCAGACCCAGAACCATTGTGGTGAACTTTTTCCAAACCCTGCCCGGCAAAAAAAATGATTACTTGATATCAGGAAATGAACTAAAGTTGCCCATATGGTATGATAATGATTGAACTTACTTCTGGAGCATTTCACTCATGTCCGCCCACAGCTTAGGATCTTTACGTCTCGAGTCTAAGACAGTTACTACTCCCCCGTCAAGCTTAATGGATAGCAGAATGAAGTGGAAGCTGCGCATGCATACCTCATCAATTACACTTAACCTCGAGTAAGCGAAACTGAATATGCACAAGACAGTAACACTCACTTGAAGTTGTAAGGAAAGAGTATTTCCCTTTTGTTTTGATGTCGAAGGAACGCTTTTAGCAAGTTTTCCTCAGTATCTTTGGCTCTTTTTTGTACAGCCCATTCATTTATGGTATTTGGGCTAATGAACCCAATGTCATAGATTTGTCCTCTTTTGCATTCGACGATCTTCAATCTGCATAATATAGTGAGGATAATTATATATACATGCAATGAACGAGCTAAGCTAGAGACTTAATTACAGAAGTAATACTTACAGACAATAGCAAGTCATGAGAGTTTTGTCGAGGGCGTCTTGATAGAATAACTGAAATAATTCCACAAATTGAACGTACATCAGGTCGACTCCAATTAAGTCGTGCTCATCTTTAATTCCCAGCAACATACTGTCGGTCCCATCCTTGCTGCAAGTTTCCAAGTACCAGTCATGCAATCTTCGCATCATCGTTGGTAGATGAGGGAGCTGATTAGGTTTGACGAGAGGCTTCCCGTGCTCGTATCTAAAGGGCGCTACTACCTCAGCCATTTCAAACTGTACATCATCGCCCACATAATCACCAAGAGCGGTACCGGGTGCTAGCCCCGGATGATTAGCGATATCGCTAGACACCTTGAGCGGGGGGCACGATTGCTTCTCCTGTTCGTCGAGCTGGGGAATTGTTTTCCCACTTCGTCTTGCAGCACTGGTAGTACTTCCCGACCGCCGCGCTTCATCATATGTCTTTCCAATACAGCGGTCATAGTTGGATTGCGGCAGAGGCGGCGGTGGTCTCTTAAGGGTATCCAGAGTGCGCTTCATTTTCACCGGATCTATTATTTCCTTCGGAGGTGGACGTTTCCGTTCAAAATGGGCTTGCACTTCGGCAGCCATGATGTCCGCGTTTTCCTCGTCAGTCCTCTCATATGGTAACTTTGGAAGAGCCCCGAGGCTTGGACCAGGTCTGAATTTCTTGCCTGTTGTACTGCTAGCCGCCGTAGCAGCGACGCCTCTCTTCCGCCGTTGGTGAGGCGGCGGAGTCTGCTGACGCGCCGGAGGAGGCAGAGTCCACTGACGCGCCGGAGGAGGCGGAGTCCGCTGACGCGCTAGAGATAGCTGAGGCGGAAGAGGACTCTGCTGAGGGGCCTCCTCCGCCGGAGACGGTTGGGGCGGCGGAGACAGCTCACGCGCCGGAGACGACTCAGGCAGCTGAGACGGCTGAGCTGGACTATGAGGAGTCTGCTGAGGGCCTCCTCCGGCTGAGTCTGCTGAGGCGGCGTCCAGTTTGGAAGCAGGATGTTTTCCTTTCTCCATAGACAGGTAGTCGTTAAGGCATTTTCAAGAAGAATCTCCCCTTCACCTGTAGGGTACTCAAGCTCCAGCCCCTCAAATCCGTCCATTATTTCATCCACCCCGACAATAGCAAAGCCAGCTGGAACCGGATCGAAATGGAAAGTTGCATCAGGTCGAGGAGGTAAGACATAGCCGACCGCCACCTTCAAGGTCAGGTTATGGCATTTCTCCATTAGCACACAATGTTCATTATCCGTGATACCATCCACGGGGTAGCGAGGAGCTGTGCTATCAGGCTGAACGAGCTCCGTGGAAGCCACGCTGCTTCTCCGCTGAGATGGTGGGGTAGCATCGTGGGTAGCATCCAATGAAGGATCTTCGTGCCGCTGAGATGGTGGGCCGGTAGCTCGCTGGCTCTCAAGTGCCTCTAGTTTCGCTAATCTTTCATTGATCTTCTGCATTTCGCTTGCTTCCTCTTTCTTCTTTCTCTGTCGGCTTCTATAACCAGTGCTGTCGGGAAACCCATGCACCCACGGAACGGAGCCTGATGTGCCTCGTGTTCGTCCAGGGTGTTCAGGATTCCCGAGGGCCATTGACAGCTCGTCCTTCTCTCTGTCGGGATGGAACCTCCCTTCCAGCGCTTTCTTGATTGCTTCCTCAAGCCTTGTGATGGGTGTTTCAAGTTGAGCTTTCGTCCAAACACACTTCCCTGATTCTGGGTCCAAAGTTCCCCCAACCCCGAAGAACCAAGTCCTTGCCCGATCTGGCCAGTGCAATATCGCTGGTTGGACATTTTTAGCAAGCATGCCTTGCTCAGCTTTGTCCCACGTAGGCCGGGCTTTGCTGTAGCCACCTGACCCCGTAACATGGTGATACTACTTCTTTGCAGCATTTTTCTTATTTATATGTGACCTTTGCTTGGCCTTCTCCGATTTCTTGTAGGCCACAAATGCGGGCCAGTGATCTTTTATCTTCAAGTATTGACCGGTGAATTCTGGAGTCTCGTCTTTGTCGACAAACTTTCTGTTCAATAGTTTCTTCCAGTTCTTGAATAGTTCTGCCATCTTCTTAAGAGCAAACGCCTTGACCTTTCACTGTATAACTGGGTTATTCGGATCCTCCTCTGGCGGTAGGCTGAAATTTCTCATCAGCGAGTTCCAAAGATCATCTTTCTGTCTATCGTGGACATAAGGAACTTCAGGGTCCTTCTTCTTATTCCATTGTTGAATGCTGATCGGGACGCTGTCCCTAACAAGAACTCCGCACTGATGTATAAATTTGTCCTTGGTCAGCTTGGGAGCAATCGGTTGGCCTTCTGGAGAGACTTCTTCGATCGTGAACCTTTCATCCGGGTCCAACCTTTTCTTCGGGCCTCGTCTCCTTACTGAAGTTTGGCTCGATCCGGAGGGCTAAAAGAAGAAAGAAGCGTTAATATATGTACATACAAAACAATTAATGCATCTAGTCAGCAGAGGCTTAATATATATATATATATATACCTCGCCGGACTTTCAAACAGTTAAGGCTCCCTTCTCCATTCGATCACCGGAGCCGTCATGATCTCCTTCCTCCTCCATTCCATAACCGAAGCCGTCATGATCTCCTTCCTCCTCCATTGGATCACCGGAGCCGTCATCCTCTCTTCTATCACCATCGGTGTCGTTGAGAAACGACAAGATATCATCATCACCTCTGTCGCGGATTATATCCCCCAACAACTCTTCTTTTTCTAAGTCTCTGTGATCCATAGTTTCTGCAAATATTACAACATGGCAATATACAACCATGAGAGATGGATTAGTGGCAAACATAGACTTAATCACAACAAGGAATCATATGCATATGAGCAATGGATTAGTGGCAAACATCATGCAAAGTTCACAAGTTTTATAACAGTCAGTTCACAAGTTTTATAACAGTCAAACCATTTTAGTAACATTTTTGTCATCAAGTATATATCAACTATAGGAATGGGAGCTTCACATTTTCATATAAAAAAAGTAGCTTCACATTTTCATTTCAAAAAAAGACTTGCTTCACATTTCCATTTAACAAAAATACTACCTTCACATTTTCACTTCAAAAAAAGACTTGCTTCACATTTTCATTTAACAAAAATACTTGCTTCACATTTTCATTTAAAAAAAGTAGCTTCACATTTTCATTTAAAAAAAAGACTTGCTTCACATTTTCTTTTAACAAAAATACTACCTTCACATTTTCATTTCAAAAAAAGATTTGCTTCACATTTTCATTTAACAAAAATACTACCTTCACATTTTCATTTCAAAAACAAAGCACATTTCCACAAAACATCTCATCTCTCAAAATGGGAGCTTCACATATTCATTTCAAAATTTAACTCATCATGCATATGCAAAATTTAACATTTGTTTCTCTATCTAAAAAAACCTAAAAAAAATTCTCTTCCATCTCATCTCATCTCCACAAAACATCTATCTATCACATTGAGTTATTATATTTCATCCATCTATCTATTCATCTAAAAAAATAGAGCACATTTCCACAAAACATCTCATCTCATCTCCACAAAACATCTCATCTCATCTCATCTAAAAAAACAGAGCACATCTAAAAAAACAGAGCACATTTCATACATCTCATCTCATCTCATCCCATCTCATCTCATTATGCAACTAAAATTCATCTATCTATTCATCTAAAATTCATCTCATCTCATCTCATCTCATTATGCAACTAAAATTCATCTATCTATTCATCTAAAATTCATCTCATCTCATCTCATTATGCAACTAAAAAAACAGGGGCGACCATGGAGCAGTGGCAGCAGGGGCGACCATGGCCGGAGCAGTGGCAACAGGGGGCCTTGGGAAAATGGGGAGCTCACTGGGGGCGCAGCCATGGAGCTGTGGAGGCCGGCGACGAGGAGCGGGCTCGGGGACACGCGGCGACGGGGAGGAGGGCGCGCGAGGAGGTCCGGCGCCGGCGACGGTCAGCGGGCTCGGGGACAGCAGGGCGTCGGCGAGGGGCGACGGCGTGGTCCGGCAGCCTGGCGGCGTCGAGGTGGTCGTCGGCGCCGTCAGGGGAGAGGAGAAGAAACTGGATGGGGGATTGGAAAAACTGCTAAGTCTCGCTTATATAGCCCCCCTTTAGTCCCGGTTGGTGGCTCCAACCGGGACTAATGGCCCTGAATTTCAGCAGCCCAAAGGGCGGGAAGCCCATGCCTTTAGTCCCGGTTGGTGGTTCCAACCGGGACTAAAGGGGGGGACTTTAGTCCCGGTTGGTGGCTCCAACCGGGACTAAAGGGGGGGCCTTTAGTCCCGGTTGGAGCCACCAACCGGGACTAAAGGCCTGTTACAGCGGTGTCGAACGTTTAGTCCCACCTCGCTAGTTGAGAGGCGCCCACACTGGTTTATAAGCCGCGCTGCGCCTGAGCTATCGAGCTCCTCTCTAATGCAGGCAATACATGCCTAACCTTTGTCTCTGCCATGTTGGTCCTGCTGGGCCTGCGGGCCTGCATCCTGGCCCATGTACAGATGGGTTTCCAGTCGTATGCATGCCGTGGTGGCCTAGTAGGCGGCATTTTGTTATTTTTTTGTTATTTTAGTTTGCTATTAAAGTTTTTTTAAATACTTTATGAAAATTCTTTTTGCTATTAAAGTTTTTAACAAAAAATACTTTGATAACTTTAGTTGCATAAATTTTATATAATTTTAAGTTAATATTATTTTGATAATAACTAGAGGTTTATAAAAGCTTTTTATTTGATTCTTTTTGCTATTGAAGAATATTATAGTTTTGTTTTAGTTGATCATAACAAAATATTTTAATTATTCTTTTTAGTTCATTCTTTCTGCTATTAGAGTTTTATAAAAGCTTTTTAGTTCATTCTTTTTGCTATTAGTTCATTCTTTGAGCTAAATGACCTTGAAATTGACAAGCACTACAAATGAACTCTGAAAAGGTTGAAAGTTGGCATGGTGTCATAATTTCACCCACATAGCATGATCTAAAAAGTTGAGAGGGTTACGGGAAAAACTGAATGCACTTCGTGTACAAACTTGACAATCTCTTTCGAATTATGAGGGTTTTGGACGAAAACTCATCTACTACAACGGGATTTCATTTTTTTAACTTATTTTAACTCCAGACTTTTTGTGTGTTCAAAATGCACCATTCAAAGCCACATCATCAATTTTCAACCCTTTTGTGACTTCATTTGCTATTTTTCATGCATTTAATGATTTATTTTGATCTAAATGACCCTAAAATTGATAAGCACTACAAATGAACTCTAAAAAGGTTGAAACTTGGCATGGTATCATAATTTCACCCACATAGCATGTGCTAAAAAGTTGAGAGGGTTACGGGAAAAACTGAATGCACTTCGTGTACAAACTGGACAATCTCTTTCGAAGTATCAGGGTTTCGGACGAAAACTCATCTATTACAAAAGGGATTTCATTTCTTGACATGTAACTGCAATGATATTCTAGATCAAAGCCATCACTAGAATAGTTGTGAAGAGAAAGTCTTCACTTTTTCTTCGTGTGTGTCCATTGCTTATTGCGCCGTAACCATGGATAATCTTCATCGTTTAACAAGATGCTTGGGTTAGCCTTCACTTTGAAGGGAGGAATTTCATGAAACTTTTCATAATCTTCAGACATGTCTGTCTTGTCCTCCACTCCCACGATGTTTCTTTTCCCTGAAAGAACTATGTGATGCTTTGGCTCATCTATTGATGTATTCACTTCCTTATCTTTTTTTTCTTGGTTTGGTAGACATGCCCTTCACATAGAAAACCTGCGCCACATCATTGGCTAGGAGGAATGGTTCGTCTGTGTACCCAAGATTGTTGAGATCCACTGTTCTCATTCTGTACTGCGGGTCTACCTGTACCCCGCCTCCCGACAGATTGTCCCATTTGCACCGAAACAAAGGGACCTTAAATTCATGTCCATAGTCAAGTTCCCATATCTCCTCTATGTAACCATAATATGTGTACTTTGCCCTATTGGTGATTGCTGCATCAAAGCGGACACCACTGTTTTGGTTGGTGCTCTTATTATCTTGGGCGATCGTGTAAAATGTATTCATATTTATCTCGTACCCTTGGTAAGTCCATACAGTCGAAGACGGTGTCCTCGCCAACAAGTACAACTCATCTCCAACAGTGTTGTTACGCATGAGATGCATTTGCAACCAACCGCTGAAAGTCCCGATGTGTTCACGTGTAATCCAGTTGTCAGACTGCTCCGGGTGTTTGTAGCGTAGAATATTCTTGTGTTCATTGATATACGGGGCCACCAAGGTAGAATTCTGTA
The DNA here is from genome assembly GCA_039707655.1 of Elymus sibiricus. Taxonomy (NCBI): domain Eukaryota; kingdom Viridiplantae; phylum Streptophyta; class Magnoliopsida; order Poales; family Poaceae; genus Elymus; species Elymus sibiricus. The sequence goes on from CM077675.1 coordinate 20,923,532, forward strand.
GAACTGTGTAGTGTTCTTGCGCCCAAAATGCCCGTCCCTACATATTATTGAATCCGCTCCTAGCGTGCCTTTTCCACTCAGTCTCCCCTCATACCGCGATTGAGGGACACCAATCGGCTTAAGGTCAGGAATAAAGTCAACACAAAACCCAATGACCTCCTCTGTTTGATGGCCCATGGAGATGCTTCCTTCTGGCCTAGCACGATTACGAACATATTTCTTCAAGACTCCCATGAACCTCTCAAAGGGGAACATATTGTGTAGAAATACAGGACCCAGAATGGCAATCCTGTCGACTAGGTGAACTAGGACGTGCGTCATAATATTGAAGAAGGATGGTGGGAACATCAACTTGAAGCTGACAAGACATTGGACCAAATCATTCTGTAACCTTGGTAGGATTTCTGGATCGATTACCTTCTGAGAAATTGCATTGAGGAATGCGCATAGCTTCACAATGGCTAATCGAACATTTTCTGGTAGAAGCCCCCTCAATGCAACCGGAAGTAGTTGCGTCATAATGACGTGGTAGTCATGAGACTTTAGGTTCTGGAATTTTTTCTCTGCCATGTTTATTATTCCCTTTATATTCGATGAGAAGCCAGACGGGACCTTGATACTGAGCAGGCATTCAAAGAAGATTACCTTCTCCGCTTTGGTTAGAGCGTAGCTGGCAGGACCTTGATACTTCTTTGGATGCATGCTGTCTTTTTCGTTCACACGTTGCTGGTCCTCCCATTCCTCCGGTGTATCTTTTGTCTTCCCATACACGCCCAAGAAGCCTAGCACATTCACACAAACATTCTTCGTCACGTGCATCACGTCGATTGCAGAGCGGACCTCTAGGTCTTTCCAATAGGGTAGGACCTCTAGGTCTTCCACATGGGTGTGTGTCCCTTAGCGTCATTCGGAACAGATTGTCCGCCAGGACCCTTTCCAAAGATTACTTGTAAATCCTTGACCATATCAAGTATATCATCACCAGTACGGAGGACGGGCTTCTTCTGGTGATCTGCCTCACCTTTGAAATGCTTGCCTTTCTTTCTTAAGGCATGCTTGGTCGGAAGAAATCGACGATGTCCTAGGTACACATTCTTCTTGCATCTGTCCAAATATATACTTTGGGTATCATCTAAACAGTGTGTGCATGCGTTGTATCCCTTGTTTGTCTGTCCTGAAAGGTTACTAAGAGCAGGCCAATCATTGATGGTTACAAACAACAACGCTCGTAGGTCAAATTCCTCTTGTTCATGCTCATCCCACACACGTACACCTTTTCCATTCCATAGATGTAAAAGTTCTTCAACTAATGGCCTTAGGTACACATCAATGTCGTTGCAGGGTTGCTTAGGGCCTTGGATGAGCACTGGCATCATAATGAACTTCCGCTTCATGCACAACCAAGGAGGAAGGTTATAGATACATAGAGTCACGGGCCAGGCGCTATGATTGCTTCTCTGCTCCCCAAAAGGATTAATGCCATCTGTACTTAAACCAAACCATACGTTCCTTGCGTCACCTGCAAAGTCCCCCCACTTTTTCTCGATTTTTCTCCACTGCAACCCGTCTGCGGGTGCTCTCAACTTCCCGTCTTTCTTACGGTCTTCTTTGTGCCATCGCAACAACTTGGCATGCTCTTTGTTTCTGAACAGACATTTCAACCGTGGTATTATAGGAGCATACCACATCACCTTGGCAGGAACCCTCTTCCTGGGACGCTCGCCCTCAACATCACTAGGGTCATCTCGTCTGATCTTATACCGCAATGCACCGCATACCGGGCATTCGTTCAATTCCTCGTACTCACCGCGGTAGAGGATGCAGTCATTAGGGCATGCATGTATCTTCTGCACCTCCAATCCTAGAGGGCATAGAACCTTCTTTGCTTCATACGTACTGTCGGGTAATTCGTTATCCTTTGGAAGCTTCTTCTTCATTATTTTCAGTAGCAAACCAAATCCCTTGTCAGATACACCATTGTCTGCCTTCCATTGCAGCAATTCCAGTGTGGTACCGAGCTTTGTGTTGTCATCTTCGCAGTTTGGGTACAACCCTTTTTTGTGATCCTCTAACATGCGATCGAACTTCAACTTCTCCCTTTCACTTTCGCATTCTCTCTGTGCATCAACAATGACCCGGCGAAGATCATCATCAGGCACATCGTCTGGTGCCTCTTGATCTTCAGCTTCCCCCGTTGCAGTATCACCGTATTCAGGGAACATAGGATAGCTGTCATCATCCTCTTCTTCTTCGTTGTCTTCCATCATAACCCCTCTTTCTCCGTGCTTGGTCCAAACATTATAGTGTGGCATGAAACCATTCTCAAGCAGGTGGGAGTGAAGGGTTTTCGAGTTAGAGTAATCCTTTGTATTCTCACAGACAGTACATGGACAATACATAAAACCATTCTGCTTGTTTGCCTCAGCCACTTCGAGAAATTTATGCAGGCCCTCAATGTACTCGGAGGTGCGTCGGTCACTGTACATCCATTGCCGGTTCATCTGCGTGCATTATATAATTAAGTGTATCAAAAACCATTACAGAACATCATGAATAGAGAAGTGACCAAATTAATACAAGTTCATCATCACATTAATTAAAACCAAAGTACAGTAGTGATCAAATGCTATTACTGAAAAAATAAATACATAAGGTTCATACATAGTTCTCATATAACAACATACAGCTCTCTAGAGCATCTAATTAAAACATAAATTGAAACTAACATACAACTATGTAAAACATTTAAATGCAACAAAAAATGTGATCATAATCGCAACTAAGGTAACCATTGATCCAACAACATAATGATACCAAGCCTCATTATCAATGGCATATTTTCTTATATTTCTAATCTTCAAGCGCATTGCATCCATCTTGATCTTGTGATCATCGATGACATCGGCAACATGCAACTCCAATTTCATCTTCTCCTCCTCAATTCTTTTCAATTTTTCTTTCAAATACTCGTTTTCTTTTTCAACTAAATTTAACCTCTCGACAAGAGGGTTGGTTGAAATTTCCGGTTCACATACCTCCTAGATAAAAACATCTATGTCACGTCGGTCGGCATAATTGTCATAAACACTAAATGAAACAAATAGTTATAAAAGATAATATACCACATCCGAATCATAGACCGGACGAGGGCCGACGGGGGCGGATACCAAAACCATGGCACTATATAATAACAAACAATAATAAAAGGAAGAAATTTATACAAGTATCTATGTAAATCATACAAGTAAGAATTTTTTTCTTTTAAAAAGAAGATAAGAACAAGAGGCTCACCACGGTGGTGCCGGCGACGAGATCGGCGCGGGCGATCGACGACGGTGAGGACGGGGACAGGACGGGACGGAGCGCCAAACCTAGACAAATCTTGGGGAAAATGGAGCTTGGAGGTCGAGCTTGGAGAGGAGAAAGCTTAAGTGTGGCTCGGGCATTTCATCGAACACCTCGTGCGCATAGGAGGTGAGAGCAGAGCAGCACACACCTCCCACACGCCGGCCGGCCAAAAAACAGAGGAGTGAGCGGGCAGGGGCAAGCATATATATAGGCATCTCTTTAGTCCCGGTTGGTGGCTGGAACCGGGACTAAAGGGGCTGCGCCAAGAGATGAGAGGAATAATGAGAGGCAAAGAGCCTAATCTTGGGGATGCCTAAGGCACCCCAAGCTAAATTCTCTTTAGTCCCAGCTAGAACCCCAACGATGGATGAAGGAACAATGAGAGGCAAAGAGCCTAATCTTGGGGATGCCTAAGGCACCCCAAGCTAAATTCTAGGAAGACTCAAGTGTCTAAGCTTGGAGATGCCCCAGAAGGCATCCCCTCTTTCGTCTCAATCCATCGGTATGTCACTTGGAGCTACATTTTTATTCATCACATGATATGTGTTTTGCTTGGAGCGTCGTGTGTTATAGTTTGCTTTTGTTTTAGTTTTACACAATCATTGTTTGCTGGACACACTGTCACGCCCAAGATGCGATCCTATCCTTATTTTGGCACGAGGGCCTCGACAGGGATAGAAGCGCATCTCGTCGTGTTGCAAGAATGGATATCATTACAAGTACATGTACAGAAGAGGTGAGTATATGGAATTGGCTTACACTCGCCACAAGCTACATCAACATCACATCAATACAACAACAAATACAAACATCATACAGAAGAGCAGGGTCCGACTACGGACGAAAACAAATGATAAAATGACATCCATCCTTGCTATCCCAGGCTGCCGCCTGGAACCCATCCTAGATCGATGAAGAAGAAGAAGAAGAACTCCAAATCAAACAAAACATCGCGCTCACGTCATATCATCGCATTACCTGTACCTGCAACTGTTGTTGTAGTAATCTGTGAGCCACGGGGACTCAGCAATCTCATTTCCAAGGGTATCAAGACTATTAAAGCTTAATGGGTGAGGTAAGGTTAAGTGGTGAGGCTGCAGCAAGCACTAAGCATTTATTTGGGTGGCTAACTTACGAGTACCAGAATAAAGGGGGATGATTGTCGAATAAACGGTCGTGAACTAGTAATGATCTCTAAAAGATCCTGAACACCTACTTATGTCAAACATAACCCCACCGTGTTCTCTCTCGGATAAGGACTCACGAGAAGAGACAGTCACGGTTATGCACACAATTGGTGTATTTTATTTGAGTTTACTTCAAGTTTGCTATGACCGGGTGTTAAACAAAGTTTCCAAGTTTGCCACATAACCGCGGGCACGGCTTTCCGAAAGATTTAACCCTGCAGGGGTGCTCCTACTCATCCATCACAAATTAACCACACGCAGCGAGAATAACCTCGACCACGAACCTCGTGATCTTCCTAGGCAATTCCACTGGAAAACCGCAACCTCGAGATAGCCCGAAGTATTTTCGGAATTCCTCGCACAAGACGTTCGAGAAAGGTAAAACAAGTCCAGCAAGACCGCCCGACGTGTCGACGAACCCGATAGGAGCCGCGTATCTCGTTCTCAGGACACGACAGATAAGCGAAGCGTACGGTGGCCTGATAGACATCTCCCGAGTTGCCCCGGGTTGGCCCCGCACGGTGCTCTAGTTTGGACCAACACTCATGAGGAGCACTGGCCCGGGTTGTTGATTAAAGATCCTCGGGTTAATTACTCCCTATGCAGGTTTATTAGTTATTAGGCAAATGTAGTACCAATGTTGGGCCTTGCCAGACAAGTTTTATCCTAAAACGAAAATCAAGGGGGTCCCCATAACAACCCCGAGCATGTTAGGAGCGCTCATTTATGGAACATAACACCGGTTCACAAGAAACTAGGGCGGCAAGAGTGGAACAAAACACCGAGCAAAAGGCCAAGCCTTCCACCCTTTACCAAGTATATATGTGCATTAAATTAAATAGCAATAATATTGTGATATATCGAAAACATCCATGTTGGCACATGGAAACATTGCAACTGCAACTAGCAACGCTATAAGAAGGGCTGAGCCAGCAGTAACATAGCCAAACAATGTTTGCTGGGATGTGGAGGGGTTAGAGGCTTTTCATGGCAATTTGGGAGGCTTGACATACAAATGGTAGGTAGCGAGACAACGATAGAAACGAGACAACTAGCATGGCAATGATAGTAATGGTATCCAGGGAAATGATCATCTTGCCTGAGATCCCGCTTGGAAGAAGAACGAGTCCATGAAGAAGACGAGCCAACGTAGACGAACGAATCCTCACACTCCGAAGCGGTTTCGGAACTCTATCGAGAAGAAGCAATCGGAAACAACAATCAACACACGAGAACACCACAACAAATGCATGACATGATGCGCAACAAATATGATGCATGTCCGGTTTTAAATATGCAAGGCATGGCAACCACAACAATCAAATACTACACATTAAGTGAAGCTCAATATGCAACGAGTTGCATATTGACGAAACTCCACATTTGAATATTTAGTTCACTCTCGTTTAGGTACACGACAATATTAAATGTTGTTAAACATGGGAAGAGGTGAAGCATAAGTAAACTACACACCTAGGCAAGTTTAAATGAGGCCGGAAACAACATATAGCATTTCCGAAACGACCCCATATGTTAATTTCGAAATTGGTCCAGATCTGAATTAATCAGGTTTTATATTTGTTAAACATCAAAATAAAGTGAACCATGCAATTCTACACGTCATTCTAGTCGATTTACATATATGGAACATCTCAAACGGAGCTACGGTCTAAAAGATATGACATTCGCAAGATGCATATGACATGAATGCAAAATGCATGGAAAAGACAATCACAAACACTTCAAAACATGAATGCAGCAAGATATTATGAAACTACATGAAATTGTAGTCAATTTACATATGCAACATGTTCAAAACGGAGCTACGGTTCAACCACAATAAGCAACACAAGTTTTAGTTCAAATCTGCCCAAAACAGCAAGATAGCGTTTTGCACACATGAAAACAACAAGGTACAAGATTCTAAAATGCACAAGCTAAGCATGGGGCAGTAGCTTACAACACACACAACATTTCATCTTCACATATCATACTCAAAAGAGTCATGGATCACATGGTACGAAGCTCACAACATGGCAACAAAATATAACATATTAGGACTTGGTGAAAATAACAGGTTTTTAGCATAGCAGATTTTCACGGAGGCATATTGGCAGCAGTAAAACTATATGCTACCGGTCATATAATGGCATGTAAATTAACAGCATGGTAGTAGACATGATGCATTACAATTCATTACTTTATAGCAACATCAAATTATGCTCAGATTCATGGCAACCATCAACACAACATGGCATATTGAAGAAAACAGATTCTCAGACTTAGTGAAAATTAGAGTAGGCATGTGCAGCAGTTTTAACAGATTGACATATTGAGCAACAGAAATAATTATGATGCAAAACCTATTTATGCAAACTAATGGCACAACATGAAAGAGCATAACATGCTTAATAAAATACTCCATGGTGGCATCACCAAAAGACTCCTAGAACACTAGCAAATCACATGACAACATAGCAACAAAATAACAGATTTCCAGACTTAGAAATATTTTGGACCCTCAAAACATCAGATTTTTATAGCATGATGGCAACAAGGAAACAACACCTAAACATGCATTTCTATGACAACCAAAAATACCAGGGCCTAGCATACATGTCCAAGGGCATATCTCGTGTTCAAAATTATTTCATATCATGCATGGATTAAATCACACGAAATAGACAAAAGGGCATCATGGCAAAAATGACATGCACTCAAACATCCTCCAATGACAAAACTAAATGCACAGTTAAATTCTATGGATTTTTCTACCCCGAAAACACATATAATATGCATAGGTTCATGTAGGAAAATATGTCACAATTAATTATGCAAGTTTATGGCCTAATCCCCTTTTAGCAAATATAAATGCAAGTTAAATGCAAATATTTCAATGAACAGGTTTGTCATGCATGAAAATGTGATGCCGATAACATGAACATTTTTAATATATTGTTGGGATGAAATTGGATGCACGATTAAATGATATGCCCCACACACAATAATGCATTTATGCAAAATGATGCAAACAGCGGGTGTAAGTATTTTAACATGGATGAAATGACATATAATTAATCTACACTTTTTCTGAGCAATAAACATGTATGAAACATTTTCATACGGTGCACGGTTAATTAAATATGAGCATTTTAAAACATGGCATTTATCTGAAAATATGCATGTCCCAGAATAATAGAGAAATTCACACACAGGGAAAAAAAAACTACATGGGCCGAAACAGCGGCGCATCATAGCTATGCGGTGCACTAGGCGTAGGATAGGGAGGCATGCTCACCTGGCCTCATGGGCCGGTCGGGACGAGGTGGGCCGGCGGCCCACATGCGGCTAGGGCAACGGGACGAGCAGCTCCTCTGCTCGATCCCGAGCCGAGCCATGGTGGCGGCGCTAGGGCGGCGACGACGGCCAGGGGACGGCGGCAGGCGACGGGAAGAGGGCACGGAGGCCGGGAACGGGGCGAGGACGATGGGATCCGGCGGATCCGGACGGCAGGTGGCCAGATCGGGGGCTTGGCGAGGTCGGGGTAGGTCCATGGCGACGATGGCCTGCGGCTTGGGCTTCAGCGGGCAAGGGTCCGACGGCCGGACAGCGGTGGGGCGACTGCTCGGGTGCGGGCGACGGGCGGCTTGCTTCCTGGCCGCGGGAGGCGAGGGCGAGCGATGGCTCGGGCGGCTCGGCCTTGGTCGGCGCCGGCTGCGGGCTGCGGGAGGAAGCTCCGATGGATCTGGGGCTCCTGTGGTTGCCCGGACATGTCCGGGTTGGCCACGGACATGTCCGGTAGGTGGGGTTTGGGTGATTTTCAGCCTCTAGATCGCGATCCGAGGGCCGAAAATGGGCAGATGGTTGGGGCTGCGGGATCTGGAGGAGGAGGGCTAGCAGGTGGGGTTTTCTAGGGGGGTGGCTGCAATTTGGCAAGGGGGAAACCCTAGGGAGTGAGGGGGCTCTCTCCATGGGGTGGTCTATATATAGGGAATGATCTAGGGTGGGTTGAGTCTCGTCCGTCCGATCGCGATCCGATGACCACGAACGAAGGGGCAAGCTAGCTGGGCTAGTGGGCTGTGGAGAAGTGGTTGGGCCAAGAAGAGAGGGAGGTTGCGGCCCATGACATGATTTTTAAATACCGAAAGCGTCCGATAATAAACCGATGCCGCGGGCACGTGCGTGTGTGGCTGGTCTCGAAACGGTCGACGACACGAACGGAGCGAACCGGCGACTACGAACGGATGCAAGTTTTCGAAAACGAGTGACGAAGCTATGCAGATGATGCGAATGATGCGATGATAAATGCGACAACCACTCGAACCACACGACGACAACGGAATAAAAGGGGAATCTTCTGGATCGTCGGTTCCGGGCTGTTACAACTCTCCTCCACTTACAAGAGATCTCGACCCGAGATCTTGGAATGAGAAGGGGAAGAGAAAGAGAAGAGGTAAAACTTAGTTGCTTCTTTGACAAACGAGAGAAACCATAAAAACATGAAGGTTGGAAGAGATGAAGAATGATATGAGGAACAAGCAAGAATTCACAAGAAATTTCGGCAGCACTCCGGTAGTATAGAGAGGCAAAATTGATAAGATGGGAGAACTTGAAAAGAGAACACAACACTCTGGTTAAATGAAAAGCCTGGAAAGAACATGATCTTGACAAGCGAGATGATGAGCCGAAGAGAGCAACAATACAATGCCTCCGGAACAAGGAATAAAAGCTCGATCTTTGAAAAAAACAAGGAATGGAGAAGAAGATGACATTTTCTACCACCATTGAATGTGAAAAACATAGGTTGAACAGAGTTGTTGAAAAACCAACAACGAAAAGAACAGGCTTGTTGTGGGCTTATGGAAAGCATCTCAAAATTATGAGGTGACAACCTGCCACTAGCGGAAACAATTGATTTGTTTGAGATCAACAGAGAGATGAAAACTTCTTTCACCGAGAGGATACATTGAGAACTTGGATCATTGATAAACACCATGATAGCAACAATCTTTAGGAAGAGCTTTAGGTGAAATCCAATCCAAGATAACTCTAAGAAAGGAATGATGGATTTAATATCTCATTCTTGATAACTTCTCTTCGAGACTCCTCATGACTCAAGAATGCTAAAACACCATCTCAAAGATAAGGGAGAAGAATTGCACTTGAAATGTACTATAAGAATACTTGAGGACCTCCAACAAAATCTTGAAGAACCACCATGAAGAACCTCCGGAAAGAACTCTGAAACGAAAGGATGATAGAAAGAATTGAAGGATGCAAAATCAACAAGATTGAGGTCTTGCAGAGATTTAGATGAAGCTTCGCGAAGAGATACTTGAGAAACTTGGAACTCCGGAAAAGAAAAGATGAACAACTTAGAACCAAGAATTGATATCATGACAACTCCGGAAGAATGCTTGAAATCACTTGATGAAACAAGAATAAGAATTATGTTATGCTTATCCTTCATCAAGTTTAATTGATGACAAGCAACGGATTTGGCATACCACTTATTCTTCTTGAGATGATTGAATGGAGATGAAACAAGCTTGAAGAAGTCTTGAACGAACCACCGGCAAGAATTGCAATGAATGAGGATATAATGAATGAATAAGATACATCGGAATGAAGAGATCATGATCCGCCTAATGGAAAACTTGATTGAAGCACCGGAATAATTGAGATACGAACGAAGGGACAACAATTGAGAAGACTTGGAGAACGAAAGCTGAAAGCTGAGAACGAAGAAATCTTCTGAAATGATGGCCTTCGGAGGATCGAGAAATGATAACAAGTCTGAAATGCTCCGGATAGATATGGAAGGAATTCCTCATTATCAAAAACAATTAAGAGGATAGCACGAAGCTGAAACCATGAATCTCTAGGATAACGGAATAAGATTTAAGAGAAACACTCCTTTGGTCTTCATGCTGAGAATGATGGCGAGAAACACCACCAAGAATTACTGAGATACTCCGGAATAATGAATAAGAAAAGGTTGAGCCAATGATGAGAATGATTTAGAAGCGATCTTCGGGAAGGAATATGACTGATGGAATTCATTCTTACGTCATATTGAAAAGAACTTGAGGAGATCTCCGGAAAAGATTAGAAGAGTCAGGTAAGATCCTGGGGAACACCTGTGGGTTATGAGCCCACTGAAGGAAACACCGTTGAAATGATTGCTTAGAAAGAGAGATTGCACCGGTACAAATTGAGAACTTGATGAGGTGAGAACCTCAAAATAATTTAAGAGGATCTGAATGGAAATGAAAGTCTTCTGAGATATCTTGCCACACCGGATAGAATAGAAACGAACAAACAGAGAGGCTTGGATAAGAACTTCCAACATGGGAAAGCATTTAGAGAATGAAAAGGAAATGATGAGCACCGAAAGCTTGAATTGAATCCACCGGGAAAGAAAACAATACAAGGAATGATGAACTTTGAATCACTTGAGCATCTCCATAATGAATCACCGGATATCAAATGGAAGAAAAGAAATAGCAGAAGCATGACATGAAAAGAAAAGCACTTGCATGAGAATTTAATTATTGAAGAAAAAGGGAGGGAGGGTGGGAAAAACAAATACAACTTGAGACAGATGAGACGAACTCCAGAAAGGAATATGAGGATTGATCTTGCAAAACTTGGAAGGGATCGAATCATCTAGAAGAGAAGCACACCGGTTGGAAAGAATTGACATGACAACTCCGGTTGAACAAAAGGATTAGCATTCCCATAAAAATGTGAGAACACCATTTAGAAAGATATGAATTCACCACTTGACATCGAAGCAACTCGAATAACCATACTCCAACAAAACAAAGGATGAGGCTTGCAAATTAAGCCGGAAACAAATACAAACCCATTTGCATTTGTTGGAAGGATAATCCTAGGTAAACTACTTGAATTCCCACCTAAGAATTCCCGAAGTCTTTCTTGTTTATGCGATTCGGGTTGCGGACCCAGGAACGTACCCAAGGTAATCAGCTACAACTGCACCCGCAACCTTCCACACCATAATCCAAGAAACTCCGCAAACTCATCTACCTCAGACACTCGTAATCACAACGATACTAAGTATGGCAGTACATCCGAACTCTCTCCACCAGTACTGGGGATGCCGGACTCCTCTCGCCACTACCAGTATTGAAGCAATTTCGAATATCCTCCGTCCTGAGATACTAAGGAAACTGAATGATAACGATGTGTCAAGAATCCCCTGGAGCTCAACTCCCCGGAAGAAATCAAGTCAGACAGGAGGCACCAAGACAGAACTCCGTCACATCGGCATCATATAGTTTCCAAAATACCCGCGTGATCCTAAAAAAAAAAATTGAGCGAGAAGAGGAGTAGAATGAAAATTCCTAAGTCGAATGCCTCACCAGAGTATAGAAGAGGAGTAAAAGAATCCTACTCTCCGATATAACTAGACTCAAAATAGTTTTTAACTAGACTCGACTCGGCCAAGTTCGATCAATCAAGGGGGCTCCTAGGTCGGTACAGGCTCTGATACCAACTTGTCACGCCCAAGATGCGATCCTATCCTTATTTTGGCACGAGGGCCTCGACAGGGATAGAAGCGCATCTCGTCGTGTTGCAAGAATGGATATCATTACATGTACATGTACAGAAGAGGTGAGTATATGGAATTGGCTTACACTCGCCACAAGCTACATCAACATCACATCAATACAACAACAAATACAAACATCATACAGAAGAGCAGGGTCCGACTACGGACGAAAACAAACGATAAAATGACATCCATCCTTGCTATCCCAGGCTGCCGCCTGGAACCCATCCTAGATCGATGAAGAAGAAGAAGAAGAACTCCAAATCAAACAAAACATCGCGCTCACGTCATATCATCGCATTACCTGTACCTGCAACTGTTGTTGTAGTAATCTGTGAGCCACGGGGACTCAACAATCTCATTTCCAAGGGTATCAAGACTATTAAAGCTTAATGGGTGAGGTAAGGTTAAGTGGTGAGGCTGCAGCAAGCACTAAGCATTTATTTGGGTGGCTAACTTACGAGTACCAGAATAAAGGGGGATGATTGTCGAATAAACGGTCGTGAACTAGTAATGATCTCTAAAAGATCCTGAACACCTACTTACGTCAAACATAACCCCACCGTGTTCTCTCTCGGATAAGGACTCACGAGAAGAGACAGTCACGGTTACGCACACAATTGGTGTATTTTATTTGAGTTTACTTCAAGTTTGCTATGACCGGGTGTTAAACAAAGTTTCCAAGTTTGCCACATAACCGCGGGCACGGCTTTCCGAAAGATTTAACCCTGCAGGGGTGCTCCTACTCATCCATCACAAATTAACCACACGCAGCGAGAATAACCTCGACCACGAACCTCGTGATCTTCCTAGGCAATTCCACTGGAAAACCGCAACCTCGAGATAGCCCGAAGTATTTTCGGAATTCCTCGCACAAGACGTTCGAGAAAGGTAAAACAAGTCCAGCAAGACCGCCCGACGTGTCGACGAACCCGATAGGAGCCGCGTATCTCGTTCTCAGGACACGACAGATAAGCGAAGCGTACGGTGGCCTGATAGACATCTCCCGAGTTGCCCCGGGTTGGCCCCGCACGGTGCTCTAGTTTGGACCAACACTCATGAGGAGCACTGGCCCGGGTTGTTGATTAAAGATCCTCGGGTTAATTACTCCCTATGCAGGTTTATTAGTTATTAGGCAAATGTAGTACCAATGTTGGGCCTTGCCAGACAAGTTTTATCCTAAAACGAAAATCAAGGGGGTCCCCATAACAACCCCGAGCATGTTAGGAGCGCTCATTTATGGAACATAACACCGGTTCACAAGAAACTAGGGCGGCAAGAGTGGAACAAAACACCGAGCAAAAGGCCAAGCCTTCCACCCTTTACTAAGTATATATGTGCATTAAATTAAATAGCAATAATATTGTGATATATCGAAAACATCCATGTTGGCACATGGAAACATTGCAACTGCAACTAGCAACGCTATAAGAAGGGCTGAGCCAGCAGTAACATAGCCAAACAATGTTTGCTGGGATGTGGAGGGGTTAGAGGCTTTTCATGGCAATTTGGGAGGCTTGACATACAAATGGTAGGTAGCGAGACAGCGATAGAAACGAGACAACTAGCATGGCAATGATAGTAATGGTATCCAGGGAAATGATCATCTTGCCTGAGATCCCGCTTGGAAGAAGAACGAGTCCATGAAGAAGACGAGCCAACGTAGACGAACGAATCCTCACACTCCGAAGCGGTTTCGGAACTCTATCGAGAAGAAGCAATCGGAAACAACAATCAACACACGAGAACACCACAACAAATGCATGACATGATGCGCAACAAATATGATGCATGTCCGGTTTTAAATATGCAAGGCATGGCAACCACAACAATCAAATACTACACATTAAGTGAAGCTCAATATGCAACGAGTTGCATATTGACGAAACTCCACATTTGAATATTTAGTTCACTCTCGTTTAGGTACACGACAATATTAAATGTTGTTAAACATGGCAAGAGGTGAAGCATAAGTAAACTACACACCTAGGCAAGTTTAAATGAGGCCGGAAACCACATATAGCATTTCCGAAACGACCCCATATGTTAATTTCGAAATTGGTCCAGATCTGAATTAATCAGGTTTTATATTTGTTAAACATCAAAATAAAGTGAACCATGCAATTCTACACGTCATTCTAGTCGATTTACATATATGGAACATCTCAAACGGAGCTACGGTCTAAAAGATATGACATTCGCAAGATGCATATGACATGAATGCAAAATGCATGGAAAAGACAATCACAAACACTTCAAAACATGAATGCAGCAAGATATTATGAAACTACATGAAATTCTAGTCAAGTTACATATGCAACATGTTCAAAACGGAGCTACGGTTCAACCACAACAAGCAACACAAGTTTTAGTTCAAATCTGCCCAAAACAGCAAGATAGCGTTTTGCACACATGAAAACAACAAGGTACAAGATTCTAAAATGCACAAGCTAAGCAGGGGGCAGTAGCTTAAAACACACACATCATTTCATCTTCACATATCATACTCAAAAGAGTCATGGATCACATGGTACGAAGCTCACAACATGGCAACAAAATATAACAGATTAGGACTTAGTGAAAATAACAGGTTTTTAGCATAGCAGATTTTCACGGAGGCATATTGGCAGCAGTAAAACTATATGCTACCGGTCATATAATGGCATGTAAATTAACAGCATGGTAGTAGACATGATGCATTACAATTCATTACTTTATAGCAACATCAAATTATGCTCAGATTCATGGCAACCATCAACACAACATGGCATATTGAAGAAAACAGATTCTCAGACTTAGTGAAAATTAGAGTAGGCATGTGCAGCAGTTTTAACAGATTGACATATTGAGCAACAGAAATAATTATGATGCAAAACCTATTTATGCAAACTAATGGCACAACATGAAAGAGCATAACATGCTTAATAAAAGACTCCATGGTGGCATCACCAAAAGACTCCTAGAACACTAGCAAATCACATGACAACATAGCAACAAAATAACAGATTTCCAGACTTAGAAATATTTTGGACCCTCAAAACATCAGATTTTTATAGCATGATGGCAACAAGGAAACAACACCTAAACATGCATTTCTATGACAACCAAAAATACCAGGGCCTAGCATACATGTCCAAGGGCATATCTCGTGTTCAAAATTATTTCATATCATGCATGGATTAAATCACACGAAATAGACAAAAGGGCATCATGGCAAAAATGACATGCACTCAAACATCCTCCAATGACAAAACTAAATGCACAGTTAAATTCTATGGATTTTTCTACCCCGAAAACACATATAATATGCATAGGTTCATGTAGGAAAATATGTCACAATTAATTATGCAAGTTTATGGCCTAATCCCCTTTTAGCAAATATAAATGCAAGTTAAATGCAAATATTTCAATGAACAGGTTTGTCATGCATGAAAATGTGATGCCGATAACATGAACATTTTTAATATATTGTTGGGATGAAATTGGATGCACGATTAAATGATATGCCCCACACACAATAATGCATTTATGCAAAATGATGCAAACAGCGGGTGTAAGTATTTTAACATGGATGAAATGACATATAATTAATCTACACTTTTTCTGAGCAGTAAACATGTATGAAACATTTTCATACGGTGCACGGTTAATTAAATATGAGCATTTTAAAACATGGCATTTATCTGAAAATATGCATGTCCCAGAATAATAGAGAAATTCGCACACAGGGAAAAAAAAACTACATGGGCCGAAACAGCGGCGCATCATAGCTATGCGGTGCACTAGGCGTAGGATAGGGAGGCATGATCACCTGGCCTCATGGGCCGGTCGGGACGAGGTGGGCCGGCGGCCCACATGCGGCTAGGGCAACGGGACGAGCAGCTCCTCTGCTCGATCCCGAGCCGAGCCATGGTGGCGGCGCTAGGGCGGCGACGACGGCCAGGGGACGGCGGCAGGCGACGGGAAGAGGGCACGGAGGCCGGGAACGGGGCGAGGACGATGGGATCCGGCGGATCCGGACGGCAGGTGGCCAGATCGGGGGCTTGGCGAGGTCGGGGTAGGTCCATGGCGACGATGGCCTGCGGCTTGGGCTTCAGCGGGCAAGGGTCCGACGGCCGGACAGCGGTGGGGCGACTGCTCGGGTGCGGGCGACGGGCGGCTTGCTTCCTGGCCGCGGGAGGCGAGGGCGAGCGATGGCTCGGGCGGCTCGGCCTTGGTCGGCGCCGGCTGCGGGCTGCGGGAGGAAGCTCCGATGGATCTGGGGCTCCTGTGGTTGCCCGGACATGTCCGGGTTGGCCACGGACATGTCCGGTAGGTGGGGTTTGGGTGATTTTCAGCCTCTAGATCGCGATCCGAGGGCCGAAAATGGGCAGATGGTTGGGGCTGCGGGATCTGGAGGAGGAGGGCTAGCAGGTGGGGTTTTCTAGGGGGGTGGCTGCAATTTGGCAAGGGGGAAACCCTAGGGAGTGAGGGGGCTCTCTCCATGGGGTGGTCTATATATAGGGAATGATCTAGGGTGGGTTGAGTCTCGTCCGTCCGATCGCGATCCGATGACCACGAACGAAGGGGCAAGCTAGCTGGGCTAGTGGGCTGTGGAGAAGTGGTTGGGCCAAGAAGAGAGGGAGGTTGCGGCCCGTGACATGATTTTTAAATACCGAAAGCGTCCGATAATAAACCGATGCCGCGGGCACGTGCGTGTGTGGCTGGTCTCGAAACGGTCGACGACACGAACGGAGCGAACCGGCGACTACGAACGGATGCAAGTTTTCGAAAACGAGTGACGAAGCTATGCAGATGATGCGAATGATGCGATGATAAATGCGACAACCACTCGAACCACACGACGACAACGGAATAAAAGGGGAATCTTCTGGATCGTCGGTTCCGGGCTGTTACAACTCTCCTCCACTTACAAGAGATCTCGACCCGAGATCTTGGAATGAGAAGGGGAAGAGAAAGAGAAGAGGTAAAACTTAGTTGCTTCTTTGACAAACGAGAGAAACCATAAAAACATGAAGGTTGGAAGAGATGAAGAATGATATGAGGAACAAGCAAGAATTCACAAGAAATTTCGGCAGCACTCCGGTAGTATAGAGAGGCAAAATTGATAAGATGGGAGAACTTGAAAAGAGAACACAACACTCTGGTTAAATGAAAAGCCTGGAAAGAACATGATCTTGACAAGCGAGATGATGAGCCGAAGAGAGCAACAATACAATGCCTCCGGAACAAGGAATAAAAGCTCGATCTTTGAAAAAAACAAGGAATGGAGAAGAAGATGACATTTTCTACCACCATTGAATGTGAAAAACATAGGTTGAACAGAGTTGTTGAAAAACCAACAACGAAAAGAACAGGCTTGTTGTGGGCTTATGGAAAGCATCTCAAAATTATGAGGTGACAACCTGCCACTAGCGGAAACAATTGATTTGTTTGAGATCAACAGAGAGATGAAAACTTCTTTCACCGAGAGGATACATTGAGAACTTGGATCATTGATAAACACCATGATAGCAACAATCTTTAGGAAGAGCTTTAGGTGAAATCCAATCCAAGATAACTCTAAGAAAGGAATGATGGATTTAATATCTCATTCTTGATAACTTCTCTTCGAGACTCCTCATGACTCAAGAATGCTAAAACACCATCTCAAAGATAAGGGAGAAGAATTGCACTTGAAATGTACTATAAGAATACTTGAGGACCTCCAACAAAATCTTGAAGAACCACCATGAAGAACCTCCGGAAAGAACTCTGAAACGAAAGGATGATAGAAAGAATTGAAGGATGCAAAATCAACAAGATTGAGGTCTTGCAGAGATTTAGATGAAGCTTCGCGAAGAGATACTTGAGAAACTTGGAACTCCGGAAAAGAAAAGATGAACAACTTAGAACCAAGAATTGATATCATGACAACTCCGGAAGAATGCTTGAAATCACTTGATGAAACAAGAATAAGAATTATGTTATGCTTATCCTTCATCAAGTTTAATTGATGACAAGCAACGGATTTGGCATACCACTTATTCTTCTTGAGATGATTGAATGGAGATGAAACAAGCTTGAAGAAGTCTTGAACGAACCACCGGCAAGAATTGCAATGAATGAGGATATAATGAATGAATAAGATACATCGGAATGAAGAGATCATGATCCGCCTAATGGAAAACTTGATTGAAGCACCGGAATAATTGAGATACGAACGAAGGGACAACAATTGAGAAGACTTGGAGAACGAAAGCTGAAAGCTGAGAACGAAGAAATCTTCTGAAATGATGGCCTTCGGAGGATCGAGAAATGATAACAAGTCTGAAATGCTCCGGATAGATATGGAAGGAATTCCTCATTATCAAAAACAATTAAGAGGATAGCACGAAGCTGAAACCATGAATCTCTAGGATAACGGAATAAGATTTAAGAGAAACACTCCTTTGGTCTTCATGCTGAGAATGATGGCGAGAAACACCACCAAGAATTACTGAGATACTCCGGAATAATGAATAAGAAAAGGTTGAGCCAATGATGAGAATGATTTAGAAGCGATCTTCGGGAAGGAATATGACTGATGGAATTCATTCTTACGTCATATTGAAAAGAACTTGAGGAGATCTCCGGAAAAGATTAGAAGAGTCAGGTAAGATCCTGGGGAACACCTGTGGGTTATGAGCCCACTGAAGGAAACACCGTTGAAATGATTGCTTAGAAAGAGAGATTGCACCGGTACAAATTGAGAACTTGATGAGGTGAGAACCTCAAAATAATTTAAGAGGATCTGAATGGAAATGAAAGTCTTCTGAGATATCTTGCCACACCGGATAGAATAGAAACGAACAAACAGAGAGGCTTGGATAAGAACTTCCAACATGGGAAAGCATTTAGAGAATGAAAAGGAAATGATGAGCACCGAAAGCTTGAATTGAATCCACCGGGAAAGAAAACAATACAAGGAATGATGAACTTTGAATCACTTGAGCATCTCCATAATGAATCACCGGATATCAAATGGAAGAAAAGAAATAGCAGAAGCATGACATGAAAAGAAAAGCACTTGCATGAGAATTTAATTATTGAAGAAAAAGGGCGGGAGGGTGGGAAAAACAAATACAACTTGAGACAGATGAGACGAACTCCAGAAAGGAATATGAGGATTGATCTTGCAAAACTTGGAAGGGATCGAATCATCTAGAAGAGAAGCACACCGGTTGGAAAGAATTGACATGACAACTCCGGTTGAACAAAAGGATTAGCATTCCCATAAAAATGTGAGAACACCATTTAGAAAGATATGAATTCACCACTTGACATCGAAGCAACTCGAATAACCATACTCCAACAAAACAAAGGATGAGGCTTGCAAATTAAGCCGGAAACAAATACAAACCCATTTGCATTTGTTGGAAGGATAATCCTAGGTAAACTACTTGAATTCCCACCTAAGAATTCCCGAAGTCTTTCTTGTTTATGCGATTCGGGTTGCGGACCCAGGAACGTACCCAAGGTAATCAGCTACAACTGCACCCGCAACCTTCCACACCATAATCCAAGAAACTCCGCAAACTCATCTACCTCAGACACTCGTAATCACAACGATACTAAGTATGGCAGTACATCCGAACTCTCTCCACCAGTACTGGGGATGCCGGACTCCTCTCGCCACTACCAGTATTGAAGCAATTTCGAATATCCTCCGTCCTGAGATACTAAGGAAACTGAATGATAACGATGTGTCAAGAATCCCCTGGAGCTCAACTCCCCGGAAGAAATCAAGTCAGACAGGAGGCACCAAGACAGAACTCCGTCACATCGGCATCATATAGTTTCCAAAATACCCGCGTGATCCTAAAAAAAAAAATTGAGCGAGAAGAGGAGTAGAATGAAAATTCCTAAGTCGAATGCCTCACCAGAGTATAGAAGAGGAGTAAAAGAATCCTACTCTCCGATATAACTAGACTCAAAATAGTTTTTAACTAGACTCGACTCGGCCAAGTTCGATCAATCAAGGGGGCTCCTAGGTCGGTACAGGCTCTGATACCAACTTGTCACGCCCAAGATGCGATCCTATCCTTATTTTGGCACGAGGGCCTCGACAGGGATAGAAGCGCATCTCGTCGTGTTGCAAGAATGGATATCATTACATGTACATGTACAGAAGAGGTGAGTATATGGAATTGGCTTACACTCGCCACAAGCTACATCAACATCACATCAATACAACAACAAATACAAACATCATACAGAAGAGCAGGGTCCGACTACGGACGAAAACAAACGATAAAATGACATCCATCCTTGCTATCCCAGGCTGCCGCCTGGAACCCATCCTAGATCGATGAAGAAGAAGAAGAAGAACTCCAAATCAAACAAAACATCGCGCTCACGTCATATCATCGCATTACCTGTACCTGCAACTGTTGTTGTAGTAATCTGTGAGCCACGGGGACTCAACAATCTCATTTCCAAGGGTATCAAGACTATTAAAGCTTAATGGGTGAGGTAAGGTTAAGTGGTGAGGCTGCAGCAAGCACTAAGCATTTATTTGGGTGGCTAACTTACGAGTACCAGAATAAAGGGGGATGATTGTCGAATAAACGGTCGTGAACTAGTAATGATCTCTAAAAGATCCTGAACACCTACTTACGTCAAACATAACCCCACCGTGTTCTCTCTCGGATAAGGACTCACGAGAAGAGACAGTCACGGTTACGCACACAATTGGTGTATTTTATTTGAGTTTACTTCAAGTTTGCTATGACCGGGTGTTAAACAAAGTTTCCAAGTTTGCCACATAACCGCGGGCACGGCTTTCCGAAAGATTTAACCCTGCAGGGGTGCTCCTACTCATCCATCACAAATTAACCACACGCAGCGAGAATAACCTCGACCACGAACCTCGTGATCTTCCTAGGCAATTCCACTGGAAAACCGCAACCTCGAGATAGCCCGAAGTATTTTCGGAATTCCTCGCACAAGACGTTCGAGAAAGGTAAAACAAGTCCAGCAAGACCGCCCGACGTGTCGACGAACCCGATAGGAGCCGCGTATCTCGTTCTCAGGACACGACAGATAAGCGAAGCGTACGGTGGCCTGATAGACATCTCCCGAGTTGCCCCGGGTTGGCCCCGCACGGTGCTCTAGTTTGGACCAACACTCATGAGGAGCACTGGCCCGGGTTGTTGATTAAAGATCCTCGGGTTAATTACTCCCTATGCAGGTTTATTAGTTATTAGGCAAATGTAGTACCAATGTTGGGCCTTGCCAGACAAGTTTTATCCTAAAACGAAAATCAAGGGGGTCCCCATAACAACCCCGAGCATGTTAGGAGCGCTCATTTATGGAACATAACACCGGTTCACAAGAAACTAGGGCGGCAAGAGTGGAACAAAACACCGAGCAAAAGGCCAAGCCTTCCACCCTTTACTAAGTAAGTATGTGCATTAAATTAAATAGCAATAATATTGTGATATATCGAAAACATCCATGTTGGCACATGGAAACATTGCAACTGCAACTAGCAACGCTATAAGAAGGGCTGAGCCAGCAGTAACATAGCCAAACAATGTTTGCTGGGATGTGGAGGGGTTAGAGGCTTTTCATGGCAATTTGGGAGGCTTGACATACAAATGGTAGGTAGCGAGACAGCGATAGAAACGAGACAACTAGCATGGCAATGATAGTAATGGTATCCAGGGAAATGATCATCTTGCCTGAGATCCCGCTTGGAAGAAGAACGAGTCCATGAAGAAGACGAGCCAACGTAGACGAACGAATCCTCACACTCCGAAGCGGTTTCGGAACTCTATCGAGAAGAAGCAATCGGAAACAACAATCAACACACGAGAACACCACAACAAATGCATGACATGATGCGCAACAAATATGATGCATGTCCGGTTTTAAATATGCAAGGCATGGCAACCACAACAATCAAATACTACACATTAAGTGAAGCTCAATATGCAACGAGTTGCATATTGACGAAACTCCACATTTGAATATTTAGTTCACTCTCGTTTAGGTACACGACAATATTAAATGTTGTTAAACATGGCAAGAGGTGAAGCATAAGTAAACTACACACCTAGGCAAGTTTAAATGAGGCCGGAAACCACATATAGCATTTCCGAAACGACCCCATATGTTAATTTCGAAATTGGTCCAGATCTGAATTAATCAGGTTTTATATTTGTTAAACATCAAAATAAAGTGAACCATGCAATTCTACACGTCATTCTAGTCGATTTACATATATGGAACATCTCAAACGGAGCTACGGTCTAAAAGATATGACATTCGCAAGATGCATATGACATGAATGCAAAATGCATGGAAAAGACAATCACAAACACTTCAAAACATGAATGCAGCAAGATATTATGAAACTACATGAAATTGTAGTCAATTTACATATGCAACATGTTCAAAACGGAGCTACGGTTCAACCACAATAAGCAACACAAGTTTTAGTTCAAATCTGCCCAAAACAGCAAGATAGCGTTTTGCACACATGAAAACAACAAGGTACAAGATTCTAAAATGCACAAGCTAAGCATGGGGCAGTAGCTTACAACACACACAACATTTCATCTTCACATATCATACTCAAAAGAGTCATGGATCACATGGTACGAAGCTCACAACATGGCAACAAAATATAACATATTAGGACTTGGTGAAAATAACAGGTTTTTAGCATAGCAGATTTTCACGGAGGCATATTGGCAGCAGTAAAACTATATGCTACCGGTCATATAATGGCATGTAAATTAACAGCATGGTAGTAGACATGATGCATTACAATTCATTACTTTATAGCAACATCAAATTATGCTCAGATTCATGGCAACCATCAACACAACATGGCATATTGAAGAAAACAGATTCTCAGACTTAGTGAAAATTAGAGTAGGCATGTGCAGCAGTTTTAACAGATTGACATATTGAGCAACAGAAATAATTATGATGCAAAACCTATTTATGCAAACTAATGGCACAACATGAAAGAGCATAACATGCTTAATAAAATACTCCATGGTGGCATCACCAAAAGACTCCTAGAACACTAGCAAATCACATGACAACATAGCAACAAAATAACAGATTTCCAGACTTAGAAATATTTTGGACCCTCAAAACATCAGATTTTTATAGCATGATGGCAACAAGGAAACAACACCTAAACATGCATTTCTATGACAACCAAAAATACCAGGGCCTAGCATACATGTCCAAGGGCATATCTCGTGTTCAAAATTATTTCATATCATGCATGGATTAAATCACACGAAATAGACAAAAGGGCATCATGGCAAAAATGACATGCACTCAAACATCCTCCAATGACAAAACTAAATGCACAGTTAAATTCTATGGATTTTTCTACCCCGAAAACACATATAATATGCATAGGTTCATGTAGGAAAATATGTCACAATTAATTATGCAAGTTTATGGCCTAATCCCCTTTTAGCAAATATAAATGCAAGTTAAATGCAAATATTTCAATGAACAGGTTTGTCATGCATGAAAATGTGATGCCGATAACATGAACATTTTTAATATATTGTTGGGATGAAATTGGATGCACGATTAAATGATATGCCCCACACACAATAATGCATTTATGCAAAATGATGCAAACAGCGGGTGTAAGTATTTTAACATGGATGAAATGACATATAATTAATCTACACTTTTTCTGAGCAGTAAACATGTATGAAACATTTTCATACGGTGCACGGTTAATTAAATATGAGCATTTTAAAACATGGCATTTATCTGAAAATATGCATGTCCCAGAATAATAGAGAAATTCGCACACAGGGAAAAAAAACTACATGGGCCGAAACAGCGGCGCATCATAGCTATGCGGTGCACTAGGCGTAGGATAGGGAGGCATGATCACCTGGCCTCATGGGCCGGTCGGGACGAGGTGGGCCGGCGGCCCACATGCGGCTAGGGCAACGGGACGAGCAGCTCCTCTGCTCGATCCCGAGCCGAGCCATGGCGGCGGCGCTAGGGCGGCGACGACGGCCAGGGGACGGCGGCAGGCGACGGGAAGAGGGCACGGAGGCCGGGAACGGGGCGAGGACGATGGGATCCGGACGGCAGGTGGCCAGATCGGGGGCTTGGCGAGGTCGGGGTAGGTCCATGGCGACGATGGCCTGCGGCTTGGGCTTCAGCGGGCAAGGGTCCGACGGCCGGACAGCGGTGGGGCGACTGCTCGGGTGCGGGCGACGGGCGGCTTGCTTCCTGGCCGCGGGAGGCGAGGGCGAGCGATGGCTCGGGCGGCTCAGCCTTGGTCGGCGCCGGCTGCGGGCTGCGGGAGGAAGCTCCGATGGATCTGGGGCTCCTGTGGTTGCCCGGACATGTCCGTGGCCTGTCCGGGTTGGCCACGGACATGTCCGGTAGGTGGGGTTTGGGTGATTTTCAGCCTCTAGATCGCGATCCGAGGGCCGAAAATGGGCAGATGGTTGGGGCTGCGGGATCTGGAGGAGGAGGGCTAGCAGGTGGGGTTTTCTAGGGGGGTGGCTGCAATTTGGCAAGGGGGAAACCCTAGGGAGTGAGGGGGCTCTCTCCATGGGGTGGTCTATATATAGGGAATGATCTAGGGTGGGTTGAGTCTCGTCCGTCCGATCGCGATCCGATGACCACGAACGAAGGGGCAAGCTAGCTGGGCTAGTGGGCTGTGGAGAAGTGGTTGGGCCAAGAAGAGAGGGAGGTTGCGGCCCGTGACATGATTTTTAAATACCGAAAGCGTCCGATAATAAACCGATGCCGCGGGCACGTGCGTGTGTGGCTGGTCTCGAAACGGTCGACGACACGAACGGAGCGAACCGGCGACTACGAACGGATGCAAGTTTTCGAAAACGAGTGACGAAGCTATGCAGATGATGCGAATGATGCGATGATAAATGCGACAACCACTCGAACCACACGACGACAACGGAATAAAAGGGGAATCTTCTGGATCGTCGGTTCCGGGCTGTTACAACTCTCCTCCACTTACAAGAGATCTCGACCCGAGATCTTGGAATGAGAAGGGGAAGAGAAAGAGAAGAGGTAAAACTTAGTTGCTTCTTTGACAAACGAGAGAAACCATAAAAACATGAAGGTTGGAAGAGATGAAGAATGATATGAGGAACAAGCAAGAATTCACAAGAAATTTCGGCAGCACTCCGGTAGTATAGAGAGGCAAAATTGATAAGATGGGAGAACTTGAAAAGAGAACACAACACTCTGGTTAAATGAAAAGCCTGGAAAGAACATGATCTTGACAAGCGAGATGATGAGCCGAAGAGAGCAACAATACAATGCCTCCGGAACAAGGAATAAAAGCTCGATCTTTGAAAAAAACAAGGAATGGAGAAGAAGATGACATTTTCTACCACCATTGAATGTGAAAAACATAGGTTGAACAGAGTTGTTGAAAAACCAACAACGAAAAGAACAGGCTTGTTGTGGGCTTATGGAAAGCATCTCAAAATTATGAGGTGACAACCTGCCACTAGCGGAAACAATTGATTTGTTTGAGATCAACAGAGAGATGAAAACTTCTTTCACCGAGAGGATACATTGAGAACTTGGATCATTGATAAACACCATGATAGCAACAATCTTTAGGAAGAGCTTTAGGTGAAATCCAATCCAAGATAACTCTAAGAAAGGAATGATGGATTTAATATCTCATTCTTGATAACTTCTCTTCGAGACTCCTCATGACTCAAGAATGCTAAAACACCATCTCAAAGATAAGGGAGAAGAATTGCACTTGAAATGTACTATAAGAATACTTGAGGACCTCCAACAAAATCTTGAAGAACCACCATGAAGAACCTCCGGAAAGAACTCTGAAACGAAAGGATGATAGAAAGAATTGAAGGATGCAAAATCAACAAGATTGAGGTCTTGCAGAGATTTAGATGAAGCTTCGCGAAGAGATACTTGAGAAACTTGGAACTCCGGAAAAGAAAAGATGAACAACTTAGAACCAAGAATTGATATCATGACAACTCCGGAAGAATGCTTGAAATCACTTGATGAAACAAGAATAAGAATTATGTTATGCTTATCCTTCATCAAGTTTAATTGATGACAAGCAACGGATTTGGCATACCACTTATTCTTCTTGAGATGATTGAATGGAGATGAAACAAGCTTGAAGAAGTCTTGAACGAACCACCGGCAAGAATTGCAATGAATGAGGATATAATGAATGAATAAGATACATCGGAATGAAGAGATCAT
This sequence comes from Elymus sibiricus, assembly GCA_039707655.1. NCBI lineage: Eukaryota > Viridiplantae > Streptophyta > Magnoliopsida > Poales > Poaceae > Elymus > Elymus sibiricus. Next base: position 20,949,890 of record CM077675.1, read on the forward strand.
GATCCGCCTAATGGAAAACTTGATTGAAGCACCGGAATAATTGAGATACGAACGAAGGGACAACAATTGAGAAGACTTGGAGAACGAAAGCTGAAAGCTGAGAACGAAGAAATCTTCTGAAATGATGGCCTTCGGAGGATCGAGAAATGATAACAAGTCTGAAATGCTCCGGATAGATATGGAAGGAATTCCTCATTATCAAAAACAATTAAGAGGATAGCACGAAGCTGAAACCATGAATCTCTAGGATAACGGAATAAGATTTAAGAGAAACACTCCTTTGGTCTTCATGCTGAGAATGATGGCGAGAAACACCACCAAGAATTACTGAGATACTCCGGAATAATGAATAAGAAAAGGTTGAGCCAATGATGAGAATGATTTAGAAGCGATCTTCGGGAAGGAATATGACTGATGGAATTCATTCTTACGTCATATTGAAAAGAACTTGAGGAGATCTCCGGAAAAGATTAGAAGAGTCAGGTAAGATCCTGGGGAACACCTGTGGGTTATGAGCCCACTGAAGGAAACACCGTTGAAATGATTGCTTAGAAAGAGAGATTGCACCGGTACAAATTGAGAACTTGATGAGGTGAGAACCTCAAAATAATTTAAGAGGATCTGAATGGAAATGAAAGTCTTCTGAGATATCTTGCCACACCGGATAGAATAGAAACGAACAAACAGAGAGGCTTGGATAAGAACTTCCAACATGGGAAAGCATTTAGAGAATGAAAAGGAAATGATGAGCACCGAAAGCTTGAATTGAATCCACCGGGAAAGAAAACAATACAAGGAATGATGAACTTTGAATCACTTGAGCATCTCCATAATGAATCACCGGATATCAAATGGAAGAAAAGAAATAGCAGAAGCATGACATGAAAAGAAAAGCACTTGCATGAGAATTTAATTATTGAAGAAAAAGGGCGGGAGGGTGGGAAAAACAAATACAACTTGAGACAGATGAGACGAACTCCAGAAAGGAATATGAGGATTGATCTTGCAAAACTTGGAAGGGATCGAATCATCTAGAAGAGAAGCACACCGGTTGGAAAGAATTGACATGACAACTCCGGTTGAACAAAAGGATTAGCATTCCCATAAAAATGTGAGAACACCATTTAGAAAGATATGAATTCACCACTTGACATCGAAGCAACTCGAATAACCATACTCCAACAAAACAAAGGATGAGGCTTGCAAATTAAGCCGGAAACAAATACAAACCCATTTGCATTTGTTGGAAGGATAATCCTAGGTAAACTACTTGAATTCCCACCTAAGAATTCCCGAAGTCTTTCTTGTTTATGCGATTCGGGTTGCGGACCCAGGAACGTACCCAAGGTAATCAGCTACAACTGCACCCGCAACCTTCCACACCATAATCCAAGAAACTCCGCAAACTCATCTACCTCAGACACTCGTAATCACAACGATACTAAGTATGGCAGTACATCCGAACTCTCTCCACCAGTACTGGGGATGCCGGACTCCTCTCGCCACTACCAGTATTGAAGCAATTTCGAATATCCTCCGTCCTGAGATACTAAGGAAACTGAATGATAACGATGTGTCAAGAATCCCCTGGAGCTCAACTCCCCGGAAGAAATCAAGTCAGACAGGAGGCACCAAGACAGAACTCCGTCACATCGGCATCATATAGTTTCCAAAATTCCCGCGTGATCCTAAAAAAAAAATTGAGCGAGAAGAGGAGTAGAATGAAAATTCCTAAGTCGAATGCCTCACCAGAGTATAGAAGAGGAGTAAAAGAATCCTACTCTCCGATATAACTAGACTCAAAATAGTTTTTAACTAGACTCGACTCGGCCAAGTTCGATCAATCAAGGGGGCTCCTAGGTCGGTACAGGCTCTGATACCAACTTGTCACGCCCAAGATGCGATCCTATCCTTATTTTGGCACGAGGGCCTCGACAGGGATAGAAGCGCATCTCGTCGTGTTGCAAGAATGGATATCATTACATGTACATGTACAGAAGAGGTGAGTATATGGAATTGGCTTACACTCGCCACAAGCTACATCAACATCACATCAATACAACAACAAATACAAACATCATACAGAAGAGCAGGGTCCGACTACGGACGAAAACAAACGATAAAATGACATCCATCCTTGCTATCCCAGGCTGCCGCCTGGAACCCATCCTAGATCGATGAAGAAGAAGAAGAAGAACTCCAAATCAAACAAAACATCGCGCTCACGTCATATCATCGCATTACCTGTACCTGCAACTGTTGTTGTAGTAATCTGTGAGCCACGGGGACTCAACAATCTCATTTCCAAGGGTATCAAGACTATTAAAGCTTAATGGGTGAGGTAAGGTTAAGTGGTGAGGCTGCAGCAAGCACTAAGCATTTATTTGGGTGGCTAACTTACGAGTACCAGAATAAAGGGGGATGATTGTCGAATAAACGGTCGTGAACTAGTAATGATCTCTAAAAGATCCTGAACACCTACTTACGTCAAACATAACCCCACCGTGTTCTCTCTCGGATAAGGACTCACGAGAAGAGACAGTCACGGTTACGCACACAATTGGTGTATTTTATTTGAGTTTACTTCAAGTTTGCTATGACCGGGTGTTAAACAAAGTTTCCAAGTTTGCCACATAACCGCGGGCACGGCTTTCCGAAAGATTTAACCCTGCAGGGGTGCTCCTACTCATCCATCACAAATTAACCACACGCAGCGAGAATAACCTCGACCACGAACCTCGTGATCTTCCTAGGCAATTCCACTGGAAAACCGCAACCTCGAGATAGCCCGAAGTATTTTCGGAATTCCTCGCACAAGACGTTCGAGAAAGGTAAAACAAGTCCAGCAAGACCGCCCGACGTGTCGACGAACCCGATAGGAGCCGCGTATCTCGTTCTCAGGACACGACAGATAAGCGAAGCGTACGGTGGCCTGATAGACATCTCCCGAGTTGCCCCGGGTTGGCCCCGCACGGTGCTCTAGTTTGGACCAACACTCATGAGGAGCACTGGCCCGGGTTGTTGATTAAAGATCCTCGGGTTAATTACTCCCTATGCAGGTTTATTAGTTATTAGGCAAATGTAGTACCAATGTTGGGCCTTGCCAGACAAGTTTTATCCTAAAACGAAAATCAAGGGGGTCCCCATAACAACCCCGAGCATGTTAGGAGCGCTCATTTATGGAACATAACACCGGTTCACAAGAAACTAGGGCGGCAAGAGTGGAACAAAACACCGAGCAAAAGGCCAAGCCTTCCACCCTTTACTAAGTATATATGTGCATTAAATTAAATAGCAATAATATTGTGATATATCGAAAACATCCATGTTGGCACATGGAAACATTGCAACTGCAACTAGCAACGCTATAAGAAGGGCTGAGCCAGCAGTAACATAGCCAAACAATGTTTGCTGGGATGTGGAGGGGTTAGAGGCTTTTCATGGCAATTTGGGAGGCTTGACATACAAATGGTAGGTAGCGAGACAGCGATAGAAACGAGACAACTAGCATGGCAATGATAGTAATGGTATCCAGGGAAATGATCATCTTGCCTGAGATCCCGCTTGGAAGAAGAACGAGTCCATGAAGAAGACGAGCCAACGTAGACGAACGAATCCTCACACTCCGAAGCGGTTTCGGAACTCTATCGAGAAGAAGCAATCGGAAACAACAATCAACACACGAGAACACCACAACAAATGCATGACATGATGCGCAACAAATATGATGCATGTCCGGTTTTAAATATGCAAGGCATGGCAACCACAACAATCAAATACTACACATTAAGTGAAGCTCAATATGCAACGAGTTGCATATTGACGAAACTCCACATTTGAATATTTAGTTCACTCTCGTTTAGGTACACGACAATATTAAATGTTGTTAAACATGGCAAGAGGTGAAGCATAAGTAAACTACACACCTAGGCAAGTTTAAATGAGGCCGGAAACCACATATAGCATTTCCGAAACGACCCCATATGTTAATTTCGAAATTGGTCCAGATCTGAATTAATCAGGTTTTATATTTGTTAAACATCAAAATAAAGTGAACCATGCAATTCTACACGTCATTCTAGTCGATTTACATATATGGAACATCTCAAACGGAGCTACGGTCTAAAAGATATGACATTCGCAAGATGCATATGACATGAATGCAAAATGCATGGAAAAGACAATCACAAACACTTCAAAACATGAATGCAGCAAGATATTATGAAACTACATGAAATTCTAGTCAAGTTACATATGCAACATGTTCAAAACGGAGCTACGGTTCAACCACAACAAGCAACACAAGTTTTAGTTCAAATCTGCCCAAAACAGCAAGATAGCGTTTTGCACACATGAAAACAACAAGGTACAAGATTCTAAAATGCACAAGCTAAGCATGGGGCAGTAGCTTACAACACACACATCATTTCATCTTCACATATCATACTCAAAAGAGTCATGGATCACATGGTACGAAGCTCACAACATGGCAACAAAATATAACAGATTAGGACTTAGTGAAAATAACAGGTTTTTAGCATAGCAGATTTTCACGGAGGCATATTGGCAGCAGTAAAACTATATGCTACCGGTCATATAATGGCATGTAAATTAACAGCATGGTAGTAGACATGATGCATTACAATTCATTACTTTATAGCAACATCAAATTATGCTCAGATTCATGGCAACCATCAACACAACATGGCATATTGAAGAAAACAGATTCTCAGACTTAGTGAAAATTAGAGTAGGCATGTGCAGCAGTTTTAACAGATTGACATATTGAGCAACAGAAATAATTATGATGCAAAACCTATTTATGCAAACTAATGGCACAACATGAAAGAGCATAACATGCTTAATAAAAGACTCCATGGTGGCATCACCAAAAGACTCCTAGAACACTAGCAAATCACATGACAACATAGCAACAAAATAACAGATTTCCAGACTTAGAAATATTTTGGACCCTCAAAACATCAGATTTTTATAGCATGATGGCAACAAGGAAACAACACCTAAACATGCATTTCTATGACAACCAAAAATACCAGGGCCTAGCATACATGTCCAAGGGCATATCTCGTGTTCAAAATTATTTCATATCATGCATGGATTAAATCACACGAAATAGACAAAAGGGCATCATGGCAAAAATGACATGCACTCAAACATCCTCCAATGACAAAACTAAATGCACAGTTAAATTCTATGGATTTTTCTACCCCGAAAACACATATAATATGCATAGGTTCATGTAGGAAAATATGTCACAATTAATTATGCAAGTTTATGGCCTAATCCCCTTTTAGCAAATATAAATGCAAGTTAAATGCAAATATTTCAATGAACAGGTTTGTCATGCATGAAAATGTGATGCCGATAACATGAACATTTTTAATATATTGTTGGGATGAAATTGGATGCACGATTAAATGATATGCCCCACACACAATAATGCATTTATGCAAAATGATGCAAACAGCGGGTGTAAGTATTTTAACATGGATGAAATGACATATAATTAATCTACACTTTTTCTGAGCAGTAAACATGTATGAAACATTTTCATACGGTGCACGGTTAATTAAATATGAGCATTTTAAAACATGGCATTTATCTGAAAATATGCATGTCCCAGAATAATAGAGAAATTCGCACACAGGGAAAAAAAACTACATGGGCCGAAACAGCGGCGCATCATAGCTATGCGGTGCACTAGGCGTAGGATAGGGAGGCATGATCACCTGGCCTCATGGGCCGGTCGGGACGAGGTGGGCCGGCGGCCCACATGCGGCTAGGGCAACGGGACGAGCAGCTCCTCTGCTCGATCCCGAGCCGAGCCATGGCGGCGGCGCTAGGGCGGCGACGACGGCCAGGGGACGGCGGCAGGCGACGGGAAGAGGGCACGGAGGCCGGGAACGGGGCGAGGACGATGGGATCCGGACGGCAGGTGGCCAGATCGGGGGCTTGGCGAGGTCGGGGTAGGTCCATGGCGACGATGGCCTGCGGCTTGGGCTTCAGCGGGCAAGGGTCCGACGGCCGGACAGCGGTGGGGCGACTGCTCGGGTGCGGGCGACGGGCGGCTTGCTTCCTGGCCGCGGGAGGCGAGGGCGAGCGATGGCTCGGGCGGCTCAGCCTTGGTCGGCGCCGGCTGCGGGCTGCGGGAGGAAGCTCCGATGGATCTGGGGCTCCTGTGGTTGCCCGGACATGTCCGTGGCCTGTCCGGGTTGGCCACGGACATGTCCGGTAGGTGGGGTTTGGGTGATTTTCAGCCTCTAGATCGCGATCCGAGGGCCGAAAATGGGCAGATGGTTGGGGCTGCGGGATCTGGAGGAGGAGGGCTAGCAGGTGGGGTTTTCTAGGGGGGTGGCTGCAATTTGGCAAGGGGGAAACCCTAGGGAGTGAGGGGGCTCTCTCCATGGGGTGGTCTATATATAGGGAATGATCTAGGGTGGGTTGAGTCTCGTCCGTCCGATCGCGATCCGATGACCACGAACGAAGGGGCAAGCTAGCTGGGCTAGTGGGCTGTGGAGAAGTGGTTGGGCCAAGAAGAGAGGGAGGTTGCGGCCCGTGACATGATTTTTAAATACCGAAAGCGTCCGATAATAAACCGATGCCGCGGGCACGTGCGTGTGTGGCTGGTCTCGAAACGGTCGACGACACGAACGGAGCGAACCGGCGACTACGAACGGATGCAAGTTTTCGAAAACGAGTGACGAAGCTATGCAGATGATGCGAATGATGCGATGATAAATGCGACAACCACTCGAACCACACGACGACAACGGAATAAAAGGGGAATCTTCTGGATCGTCGGTTCCGGGCTGTTACAACTCTCCTCCACTTACAAGAGATCTCGACCCGAGATCTTGGAATGAGAAGGGGAAGAGAAAGAGAAGAGGTAAAACTTAGTTGCTTCTTTGACAAACGAGAGAAACCATAAAAACATGAAGGTTGGAAGAGATGAAGAATGATATGAGGAACAAGCAAGAATTCACAAGAAATTTCGGCAGCACTCCGGTAGTATAGAGAGGCAAAATTGATAAGATGGGAGAACTTGAAAAGAGAACACAACACTCTGGTTAAATGAAAAGCCTGGAAAGAACATGATCTTGACAAGCGAGATGATGAGCCGAAGAGAGCAACAATACAATGCCTCCGGAACAAGGAATAAAAGCTCGATCTTTGAAAAAAACAAGGAATGGAGAAGAAGATGACATTTTCTACCACCATTGAATGTGAAAAACATAGGTTGAACAGAGTTGTTGAAAAACCAACAACGAAAAGAACAGGCTTGTTGTGGGCTTATGGAAAGCATCTCAAAATTATGAGGTGACAACCTGCCACTAGCGGAAACAATTGATTTGTTTGAGATCAACAGAGAGATGAAAACTTCTTTCACCGAGAGGATACATTGAGAACTTGGATCATTGATAAACACCATGATAGCAACAATCTTTAGGAAGAGCTTTAGGTGAAATCCAATCCAAGATAACTCTAAGAAAGGAATGATGGATTTAATATCTCATTCTTGATAACTTCTCTTCGAGACTCCTCATGACTCAAGAATGCTAAAACACCATCTCAAAGATAAGGGAGAAGAATTGCACTTGAAATGTACTATAAGAATACTTGAGGACCTCCAACAAAATCTTGAAGAACCACCATGAAGAACCTCCGGAAAGAACTCTGAAACGAAAGGATGATAGAAAGAATTGAAGGATGCAAAATCAACAAGATTGAGGTCTTGCAGAGATTTAGATGAAGCTTCGCGAAGAGATACTTGAGAAACTTGGAACTCCGGAAAAGAAAAGATGAACAACTTAGAACCAAGAATTGATATCATGACAACTCCGGAAGAATGCTTGAAATCACTTGATGAAACAAGAATAAGAATTATGTTATGCTTATCCTTCATCAAGTTTAATTGATGACAAGCAACGGATTTGGCATACCACTTATTCTTCTTGAGATGATTGAATGGAGATGAAACAAGCTTGAAGAAGTCTTGAACGAACCACCGGCAAGAATTGCAATGAATGAGGATATAATGAATGAATAAGATACATCGGAATGAAGAGATCATGATCCGCCTAATGGAAAACTTGATTGAAGCACCGGAATAATTGAGATACGAACGAAGGGACAACAATTGAGAAGACTTGGAGAACGAAAGCTGAAAGCTGAGAACGAAGAAATCTTCTGAAATGATGGCCTTCGGAGGATCGAGAAATGATAACAAGTCTGAAATGCTCCGGATAGATATGGAAGGAATTCCTCATTATCAAAAACAATTAAGAGGATAGCACGAAGCTGAAACCATGAATCTCTAGGATAACGGAATAAGATTTAAGAGAAACACTCCTTTGGTCTTCATGCTGAGAATGATGGCGAGAAACACCACCAAGAATTACTGAGATACTCCGGAATAATGAATAAGAAAAGGTTGAGCCAATGATGAGAATGATTTAGAAGCGATCTTCGGGAAGGAATATGACTGATGGAATTCATTCTTACGTCATATTGAAAAGAACTTGAGGAGATCTCCGGAAAAGATTAGAAGAGTCAGGTAAGATCCTGGGGAACACCTGTGGGTTATGAGCCCACTGAAGGAAACACCGTTGAAATGATTGCTTAGAAAGAGAGATTGCACCGGTACAAATTGAGAACTTGATGAGGTGAGAACCTCAAAATAATTTAAGAGGATCTGAATGGAAATGAAAGTCTTCTGAGATATCTTGCCACACCGGATAGAATAGAAACGAACAAACAGAGAGGCTTGGATAAGAACTTCCAACATGGGAAAGCATTTAGAGAATGAAAAGGAAATGATGAGCACCGAAAGCTTGAATTGAATCCACCGGGAAAGAAAACAATACAAGGAATGATGAACTTTGAATCACTTGAGCATCTCCATAATGAATCACCGGATATCAAATGGAAGAAAAGAAATAGCAGAAGCATGACATGAAAAGAAAAGCACTTGCATGAGAATTTAATTATTGAAGAAAAAGGGCGGGAGGGTGGGAAAAACAAATACAACTTGAGACAGATGAGACGAACTCCAGAAAGGAATATGAGGATTGATCTTGCAAAACTTGGAAGGGATCGAATCATCTAGAAGAGAAGCACACCGGTTGGAAAGAATTGACATGACAACTCCGGTTGAACAAAAGGATTAGCATTCCCATAAAAATGTGAGAACACCATTTAGAAAGATATGAATTCACCACTTGACATCGAAGCAACTCGAATAACCATACTCCAACAAAACAAAGGATGAGGCTTGCAAATTAAGCCGGAAACAAATACAAACCCATTTGCATTTGTTGGAAGGATAATCCTAGGTAAACTACTTGAATTCCCACCTAAGAATTCCCGAAGTCTTTCTTGTTTATGCGATTCGGGTTGCGGACCCAGGAACGTACCCAAGGTAATCAGCTACAACTGCACCCGCAACCTTCCACACCATAATCCAAGAAACTCCGCAAACTCATCTACCTCAGACACTCGTAATCACAACGATACTAAGTATGGCAGTACATCCGAACTCTCTCCACCAGTACTGGGGATGCCGGACTCCTCTCGCCACTACCAGTATTGAAGCAATTTCGAATATCCTCCGTCCTGAGATACTAAGGAAACTGAATGATAACGATGTGTCAAGAATCCCCTGGAGCTCAACTCCCCGGAAGAAATCAAGTCAGACAGGAGGCACCAAGACAGAACTCCGTCACATCGGCATCATATAGTTTCCAAAATACCCGCGTGATCCTAAAAAAAAAAATTGAGCGAGAAGAGGAGTAGAATGAAAATTCCTAAGTCGAATGCCTCACCAGAGTATAGAAGAGGAGTAAAAGAATCCTACTCTCCGATATAACTAGACTCAAAATAGTTTTTAACTAGACTCGACTCGGCCAAGTTCGATCAATCAAGGGGGCTCCTAGGTCGGTACAGGCTCTGATACCAACTTGTCACGCCCAAGATGCGATCCTATCCTTATTTTGGCACGAGGGCCTCGACAGGGATAGAAGCGCATCTCGTCGTGTTGCAAGAATGGATATCATTACATGTACATGTACAGAAGAGGTGAGTATATGGAATTGGCTTACACTCGCCACAAGCTACATCAACATCACATCAATACAACAACAAATACAAACATCATACAGAAGAGCAGGGTCCGACTACGGACGAAAACAAACGATAAAATGACATCCATCCTTGCTATCCCAGGCTGCCGCCTGGAACCCATCCTAGATCGATGAAGAAGAAGAAGAAGAACTCCAAATCAAACAAAACATCGCGCTCACGTCATATCATCGCATTACCTGTACCTGCAACTGTTGTTGTAGTAATCTGTGAGCCACGGGGACTCAACAATCTCATTTCCAAGGGTATCAAGACTATTAAAGCTTAATGGGTGAGGTAAGGTTAAGTGGTGAGGCTGCAGCAAGCACTAAGCATTTATTTGGGTGGCTAACTTACGAGTACCAGAATAAAGGGGGATGATTGTCGAATAAACGGTCGTGAACTAGTAATGATCTCTAAAAGATCCTGAACACCTACTTACGTCAAACATAACCCCACCGTGTTCTCTCTCGGATAAGGACTCACGAGAAGAGACAGTCACGGTTACGCACACAATTGGTGTATTTTATTTGAGTTTACTTCAAGTTTGCTATGACCGGGTGTTAAACAAAGTTTCCAAGTTTGCCACATAACCGCGGGCACGGCTTTCCGAAAGATTTAACCCTGCAGGGGTGCTCCTACTCATCCATCACAAATTAACCACACGCAGCGAGAATAACCTCGACCACGAACCTCGTGATCTTCCTAGGCAATTCCACTGGAAAACCGCAACCTCGAGATAGCCCGAAGTATTTTCGGAATTCCTCGCACAAGACGTTCGAGAAAGGTAAAACAAGTCCAGCAAGACCGCCCGACGTGTCGACGAACCCGATAGGAGCCGCGTATCTCGTTCTCAGGACACGACAGATAAGCGAAGCGTACGGTGGCCTGATAGACATCTCCCGAGTTGCCCCGGGTTGGCCCCGCACGGTGCTCTAGTTTGGACCAACACTCATGAGGAGCACTGGCCCGGGTTGTTGATTAAAGATCCTCGGGTTAATTACTCCCTATGCAGGTTTATTAGTTATTAGGCAAATGTAGTACCAATGTTGGGCCTTGCCAGACAAGTTTTATCCTAAAACGAAAATCAAGGGGGTCCCCATAACAACCCCGAGCATGTTAGGAGCGCTCATTTATGGAACATAACACCGGTTCACAAGAAACTAGGGCGGCAAGAGTGGAACAAAACACCGAGCAAAAGGCCAAGCCTTCCACCCTTTACTAAGTAAGTATGTGCATTAAATTAAATAGCAATAATATTGTGATATATCGAAAACATCCATGTTGGCACATGGAAACATTGCAACTGCAACTAGCAACGCTATAAGAAGGGCTGAGCCAGCAGTAACATAGCCAAACAATGTTTGCTGGGATGTGGAGGGGTTAGAGGCTTTTCATGGCAATTTGGGAGGCTTGACATACAAATGGTAGGTAGCGAGACAGCGATAGAAACGAGACAACTAGCATGGCAATGATAGTAATGGTATCCAGGGAAATGATCATCTTGCCTGAGATCCCGCTTGGAAGAAGAACGAGTCCATGAAGAAGACGAGCCAACGTAGACGAACGAATCCTCACACTCCGAAGCGGTTTCGGAACTCTATCGAGAAGAAGCAATCGGAAACAACAATCAACACACGAGAACACCACAACAAATGCATGACATGATGCGCAACAAATATGATGCATGTCCGGTTTTAAATATGCAAGGCATGGCAACCACAACAATCAAATACTACACATTAAGTGAAGCTCAATATGCAACGAGTTGCATATTGACGAAACTCCACATTTGAATATTTAGTTCACTCTCGTTTAGGTACACGACAATATTAAATGTTGTTAAACATGGCAAGAGGTGAAGCATAAGTAAACTACACACCTAGGCAAGTTTAAATGAGGCCGGAAACCACATATAGCATTTCCGAAACGACCCCATATGTTAATTTCGAAATTGGTCCAGATCTGAATTAATCAGGTTTTATATTTGTTAAACATCAAAATAAAGTGAACCATGCAATTCTACACGTCATTCTAGTCGATTTACATATATGGAACATCTCAAACGGAGCTACGGTCTAAAAGATATGACATTCGCAAGATGCATATGACATGAATGCAAAATGCATGGAAAAGACAATCACAAACACTTCAAAACATGAATGCAGCAAGATATTATGAAACTACATGAAATTCTAGTCAAGTTACATATGCAACATGTTCAAAACGGAGCTACGGTTCAACCACAACAAGCAACACAAGTTTTAGTTCAAATCTGCCCAAAACAGCAAGATAGCGTTTTGCACACATGAAAACAACAAGGTACAAGATTCTAAAATGCACAAGCTAAGCATGGGGCAGTAGCTTACAACACACACATCATTTCATCTTCACATATCATACTCAAAAGAGTCATGGATCACATGGTACGAAGCTCACAACATGGCAACAAAATATAACAGATTAGGACTTAGTGAAAATAACAGGTTTTTAGCATAGCAGATTTTCACGGAGGCATATTGGCAGCAGTAAAACTATATGCTACCGGTCATATAATGGCATGTAAATTAACAGCATGGTAGTAGACATGATGCATTACAATTCATTACTTTATAGCAACATCAAATTATGCTCAGATTCATGGCAACCATCAACACAACATGGCATATTGAAGAAAACAGATTCTCAGACTTAGTGAAAATTAGAGTAGGCATGTGCAGCAGTTTTAACAGATTGACATATTGAGCAACAGAAATAATTATGATGCAAAACCTATTTATGCAAACTAATGGCACAACATGAAAGAGCATAACATGCTTAATAAAAGACTCCATGGTGGCATCACCAAAAGACTCCTAGAACACTAGCAAATCACATGACAACATAGCAACAAAATAACAGATTTCCAGACTTAGAAATATTTTGGACCCTCAAAACATCAGATTTTTATAGCATGATGGCAACAAGGAAACAACACCTAAACATGCATTTCTATGACAACCAAAAATACCAGGGCCTAGCATACATGTCCAAGGGCATATCTCGTGTTCAAAATTATTTCATATCATGCATGGATTAAATCACACGAAATAGACAAAAGGGCATCATGGCAAAAATGACATGCACTCAAACATCCTCCAATGACAAAACTAAATGCACAGTTAAATTCTATGGATTTTTCTACCCCGAAAACACATATAATATGCATAGGTTCATGTAGGAAAATATGTCACAATTAATTATGCAAGTTTATGGCCTAATCCCCTTTTAGCAAATATAAATGCAAGTTAAATGCAAATATTTCAATGAACAGGTTTGTCATGCATGAAAATGTGATGCCGATAACATGAACATTTTTAATATATTGTTGGGATGAAATTGGATGCACGATTAAATGATATGCCCCACACACAATAATGCATTTATGCAAAATGATGCAAACAGCGGGTGTAAGTATTTTAACATGGATGAAATGACATATAATTAATCTACACTTTTTCTGAGCAGTAAACATGTATGAAACATTTTCATACGGTGCACGGTTAATTAAATATGAGCATTTTAAAACATGGCATTTATCTGAAAATATGCATGTCCCAGAATAATAGAGAAATTCGCACACAGGGAAAAAAAACTACATGGGCCGAAACAGCGGCGCATCATAGCTATGCGGTGCACTAGGCGTAGGATAGGGAGGCATGATCACCTGGCCTCATGGGCCGGTCGGGACGAGGTGGGCCGGCGGCCCACATGCGGCTAGGGCAACGGGACGAGCAGCTCCTCTGCTCGATCCCGAGCCGAGCCATGGCGGCGGCGCTAGGGCGGCGACGACGGCCAGGGGACGGCGGCAGGCGACGGGAAGAGGGCACGGAGGCCGGGAACGGGGCGAGGACGATGGGATCCGGACGGCAGGTGGCCAGATCGGGGGCTTGGCGAGGTCGGGGTAGGTCCATGGCGACGATGGCCTGCGGCTTGGGCTTCAGCGGGCAAGGGTCCGACGGCCGGACAGCGGTGGGGCGACTGCTCGGGTGCGGGCGACGGCCGGCTTGCTTCCTGGCCGCGGGAGGCGAGGGCGAGCGATGGCTCGGGCGGCTCAGCCTTGGTCGGCGCCGGCTGCGGGCTGCGGGAGGAAGCTCCGATGGATCTGGGGCTCCTGTGGTTGCCCGGACATGTCCGTGGCCTGTCCGGGTTGGCCACGGACATGTCCGGTAGGTGGGGTTTGGGTGATTTTCAGCCTCTAGATCGCGATCCGAGGGCCGAAAATGGGCAGATGGTTGGGGCTGCGGGATCTGGAGGAGGAGGGCTAGCAGGTGGGGTTTTCTAGGGGGGTGGCTGCAATTTGGCAAGGGGGAAACCCTAGGGAGTGAGGGGGCTCTCTCCATGGGGTGGTCTATATATAGGGAATGATCTAGGGTGGGTTGAGTCTCGTCCGTCCGATCGCGATCCGATGACCACGAACGAAGGGGCAAGCTAGCTGGGCTAGTGGGCTGTGGAGAAGTGGTTGGGCCAAGAAGAGAGGGAGGTTGCGGCCCGTGACATGATTTTTAAATACCGAAAGCGTCCGATAATAAACCGATGCCGCGGGCACGTGCGTGTGTGGCTGGTCTCGAAACGGTCGACGACACGAACGGAGCGAACCGGCGACTACGAACGGATGCAAGTTTTCGAAAACGAGTGACGAAGCTATGCAGATGATGCGAATGATGCGATGATAAATGCGACAACCACTCGAACCACACGACGACAACGGAATAAAAGGGGAATCTTCTGGATCGTCGGTTCCGGGCTGTTACAACTCTCCTCCACTTACAAGAGATCTCGACCCGAGATCTTGGAATGAGAAGGGGAAGAGAAAGAGAAGAGGTAAAACTTAGTTGCTTCTTTGACAAACGAGAGAAACCATAAAAACATGAAGGTTGGAAGAGATGAAGAATGATATGAGGAACAAGCAAGAATTCACAAGAAATTTCGGCAGCACTCCGGTAGTATAGAGAGGCAAAATTGATAAGATGGGAGAACTTGAAAAGAGAACACGACACTCTGGTTAAATGAAAAGCCTGGAAAGAACATGATCTTGACAAGCGAGATGATGAGCCGAAGAGAGCAACAATACAATGCCTCCGGAACAAGGAATAAAAGCTCGATCTTTGAAAAAAACAAGGAATGGAGAAGAAGATGACATTTTCTACCACCATTGAATGTGAAAAACATAGGTTGAACAGAGTTGTTGAAAAACCAACAACGAAAAGAACAGGCTTGTTGTGGGCTTATGGAAAGCATCTCAAAATTATGAGGTGACAACCTGCCACTAGCGGAAACAATTGATTTGTTTGAGATCAACAGAGAGATGAAAACTTCTTTCACCGAGAGGATACATTGAGAACTTGGATCATTGATAAACACCATGATAGCAACAATCTTTAGGAAGAGCTTTAGGTGAAATCCAATCCAAGATAACTCTAAGAAAGGAATGATGGATTTAATATCTCATTCTTGATAACTTCTCTTCGAGACTCCTCATGACTCAAGAATGCTAAAACACCATCTCAAAGATAAGGGAGAAGAATTGCACTTGAAATGTACTATAAGAATACTTGAGGACCTCCAACAAAATCTTGAAGAACCACCATGAAGAACCTCCGGAAAGAACTCTGAAACGAAAGGATGATAGAAAGAATTGAAGGATGCAAAATCAACAAGATTGAGGTCTTGCAGAGATTTAGATGAAGCTTCGCGAAGAGATACTTGAGAAACTTGGAACTCCGGAAAAGAAAAGATGAACAACTTAGAACCAAGAATTGATATCATGACAACTCCGGAAGAATGCTTGAAATCACTTGATGAAACAAGAATAAGAATTATGTTATGCTTATCCTTCATCAAGTTTAATTGATGACAAGCAACGGATTTGGCATACCACTTATTCTTCTTGAGATGATTGAATGGAGATGAAACAAGCTTGAAGAAGTCTTGAACGAACCACCGGCAAGAATTGCAATGAATGAGGATATAATGAATGAATAAGATACATCGGAATGAAGAGATCATGATCCGCCTAATGGAAAACTTGATTGAAGCACCGGAATAATTGAGATACGAACGAAGGGACAACAATTGAGAAGACTTGGAGAACGAAAGCTGAAAGCTGAGAACGAAGAAATCTTCTGAAATGATGGCCTTCGGAGGATCGAGAAATGATAACAAGTCTGAAATGCTCCGGATAGATATGGAAGGAATTCCTCATTATCAAAAACAATTAAGAGGATAGCACGAAGCTGAAACCATGAATCTCTAGGATAACGGAATAAGATTTAAGAGAAACACTCCTTTGGTCTTCATGCTGAGAATGATGGCGAGAAACACCACCAAGAATTACTGAGATACTCCGGAATAATGAATAAGAAAAGGTTGAGCCAATGATGAGAATGATTTAGAAGCGATCTTCGGGAAGGAATATGACTGATGGAATTCATTCTTACGTCATATTGAAAAGAACTTGAGGAGATCTCCGGAAAAGATTAGAAGAGTCAGGTAAGATCCTGGGGAACACCTGTGGGTTATGAGCCCACTGAAGGAAACACCGTTGAAATGATTGCTTAGAAAGAGAGATTGCACCGGTACAAATTGAGAACTTGATGAGGTGAGAACCTCAAAATAATTTAAGAGGATCTGAATGGAAATGAAAGTCTTCTGAGATATCTTGCCACACCGGATAGAATAGAAACGAACAAACAGAGAGGCTTGGATAAGAACTTCCAACATGGGAAAGCATTTAGAGAATGAAAAGGAAATGATGAGCACCGAAAGCTTGAATTGAATCCACCGGGAAAGAAAACAATACAAGGAATGATGAACTTTGAATCACTTGAGCATCTCCATAATGAATCACCGGATATCAAATGGAAGAAAAGAAATAGCAGAAGCATGACATGAAAAGAAAAGCACTTGCATGAGAATTTAATTATTGAAGAAAAAGGGCGGGAGGGTGGGAAAAACAAATACAACTTGAGACAGATGAGACGAACTCCAGAAAGGAATATGAGGATTGATCTTGCAAAACTTGGAAGGGATCGAATCATCTAGAAGAGAAGCACACCGGTTGGAAAGAATTGACATGACAACTCCGGTTGAACAAAAGGATTAGCATTCCCATAAAAATGTGAGAACACCATTTAGAAAGATATGAATTCACCACTTGACATCGAAGCAACTCGAATAACCATACTCCAACAAAACAAAGGATGAGGCTTGCAAATTAAGCCGGAAACAAATACAAACCCATTTGCATTTGTTGGAAGGATAATCCTAGGTAAACTACTTGAATTCCCACCTAAGAATTCCCGAAGTCTTTCTTGTTTATGCGATTCGGGTTGCGGACCCAGGAACGTACCCAAGGTAATCAGCTACAACTGCACCCGCAACCTTCCACACCATAATCCAAGAAACTCCGCAAACTCATCTACCTCAGACACTCGTAATCACAACGATACTAAGTATGGCAGTACATCCGAACTCTCTCCACCAGTACTGGGGATGCCGGACTCCTCTCGCCACTACCAGTATTGAAGCAATTTCGAATATCCTCCGTCCTGAGATACTAAGGAAACTGAATGATAACGATGTGTCAAGAATCCCCTGGAGCTCAACTCCCCGGAAGAAATCAAGTCAGACAGGAGGCACCAAGACAGAACTCCGTCACATCGGCATCATATAGTTTCCAAAATACCCGCGTGATCCTAAAAAAAAAAATTGAGCGAGAAGAGGAGTAGAATGAAAATTCCTAAGTCGAATGCCTCACCAGAGTATAGAAGAGGAGTAAAAGAATCCTACTCTCCGATATAACTAGACTCAAAATAGTTTTTAACTAGACTCGACTCGGCCAAGTTCGATCAATCAAGGGGGCTCCTAGGTCGGTACAGGCTCTGATACCAACTTGTCACGCCCAAGATGCGATCCTATCCTTATTTTGGCACGAGGGCCTCGACAGGGATAGAAGCGCATCTCGTCGTGTTGCAAGAATGGATATCATTACATGTACATGTACAGAAGAGGTGAGTATATGGAATTGGCTTACACTCGCCACAAGCTACATCAACATCACATCAATACAACAACAAATACAAACATCATACAGAAGAGCAGGGTCCGACTACGGACGAAAACAAACGATAAAATGACATCCATCCTTGCTATCCCAGGCTGCCGCCTGGAACCCATCCTAGATCGATGAAGAAGAAGAAGAAGAACTCCAAATCAAACAAAACATCGCGCTCACGTCATATCATCGCATTACCTGTACCTGCAACTGTTGTTGTAGTAATCTGTGAGCCACGGGGACTCAACAATCTCATTTCCAAGGGTATCAAGACTATTAAAGCTTAATGGGTGAGGTAAGGTTAAGTGGTGAGGCTGCAGCAAGCACTAAGCATTTATTTGGGTGGCTAACTTACGAGTACCAGAATAAAGGGGGATGATTGTCGAATAAACGGTCGTGAACTAGTAATGATCTCTAAAAGATCCTGAACACCTACTTACGTCAAACATAACCCCACCGTGTTCTCTCTCGGATAAGGACTCACGAGAAGAGACAGTCACGGTTACGCACACAATTGGTGTATTTTATTTGAGTTTACTTCAAGTTTGCTATGACCGGGTGTTAAACAAAGTTTCCAAGTTTGCCACATAACCGCGGGCACGGCTTTCCGAAAGATTTAACCCTGCAGGGGTGCTCCTACTCATCCATCACAAATTAACCACACGCAGCGAGAATAACCTCGACCACGAACCTCGTGATCTTCCTAGGCAATTCCACTGGAAAACCGCAACCTCGAGATAGCCCGAAGTATTTTCGGAATTCCTCGCACAAGACGTTCGAGAAAGGTAAAACAAGTCCAGCAAGACCGCCCGACGTGTCGACGAACCCGATAGGAGCCGCGTATCTCGTTCTCAGGACACGACAGATAAGCGAAGCGTACGGTGGCCTGATAGACATCTCCCGAGTTGCCCCGGGTTGGCCCCGCACGGTGCTCTAGTTTGGACCAACACTCATGAGGAGCACTGGCCCGGGTTGTTGATTAAAGATCCTCGGGTTAATTACTCCCTATGCAGGTTTATTAGTTATTAGGCAAATGTAGTACCAATGTTGGGCCTTGCCAGACAAGTTTTATCCTAAAACGAAAATCAAGGGGGTCCCCATAACAACCCCGAGCATGTTAGGAGCGCTCATTTATGGAACATAACACCGGTTCACAAGAAACTAGGGCGGCAAGAGTGGAACAAAACACCGAGCAAAAGGCCAAGCCTTCCACCCTTTACTAAGTAAGTATGTGCATTAAATTAAATAGCAATAATATTGTGATATATCGAAAACATCCATGTTGGCACATGGAAACATTGCAACTGCAACTAGCAACGCTATAAGAAGGGCTGAGCCAGCAGTAACATAGCCAAACAATGTTTGCTGGGATGTGGAGGGGTTAGAGGCTTTTCATGGCAATTTGGGAGGCTTGACATACAAATGGTAGGTAACGAGACAGCGATAGAAACGAGACAACTAGCATGGCAATGATAGTAATGGTATCCAGGGAAATGATCATCTTGCCTGAGATCCCGCTTGGAAGAAGAACGAGTCCATGAAGAAGACGAGCCAACGTAGACGAACGAATCCTCACACTCCGAAGCGGTTTCGGAACTCTATCGAGAAGAAGCAATCGGAAACAACAATCAACACACGAGAACACCACAACAAATGCATGACATGATGCGCAACAAATATGATGCATGTCCGGTTTTAAATATGCAAGGCATGGCAACCACAACAATCAAATACTACACATTAAGTGAAGCTCAATATGCAACGAGTTGCATATTGACGAAACTCCACATTTGAATATTTAGTTCACTCTCGTTTAGGTACACGACAATATTAAATGTTGTTAAACATGGCAAGAGGTGAAGCATAAGTAAACTACACACCTAGGCAAGTTTAAATGAGGCCGGAAACCACATATAGCATTTCCGAAACGACCCCATATGTTAATTTCGAAATTGGTCCAGATCTGAATTAATCAGGTTTTATATTTGTTAAACATCAAAATAAAGTGAACCATGCAATTCTACACGTCATTCTAGTCGATTTACATATATGGAACATCTCAAACGGAGCTACGGTCTAAAAGATATGACATTCGCAAGATGCATATGACATGAATGCAAAATGCATGGAAAAGACAATCACAAACACTTCAAAACATGAATGCAGCAAGATATTATGAAACTACATGAAATTCTAGTCAAGTTACATATGCAACATGTTCAAAACGGAGCTACGGTTCAACCACAACAAGCAACACAAGTTTTAGTTCAAATCTGCCCAAAACAGCAAGATAGCGTTTTGCACACATGAAAACAACAAGGTACAAGATTCTAAAATGCACAAGCTAAGCATGGGGCAGTAGCTTACAACACACACATCATTTCATCTTCACATATCATACTCAAAAGAGTCATGGATCACATGGTACGAAGCTCACAACATGGCAACAAAATATAACAGATTAGGACTTAGTGAAAATAACAGGTTTTTAGCATAGCAGATTTTCACGGAGGCATATTGGCAGCAGTAAAACTATATGCTACCGGTCATATAATGGCATGTAAATTAACAGCATGGTAGTAGACATGATGCATTACAATTCATTACTTTATAGCAACATCAAATTATGCTCAGATTCATGGCAACCATCAACACAACATGGCATATTGAAGAAAACAGATTCTCAGACTTAGTGAAAATTAGAGTAGGCATGTGCAGCAGTTTTAACAGATTGACATATTGAGCAACAGAAATAATTATGATGCAAAACCTATTTATGCAAACTAATGGCACAACATGAAAGAGCATAACATGCTTAATAAAAGACTCCATGGTGGCATCACCAAAAGACTCCTAGAACACTAGCAAATCACATGACAACATAGCAACAAAATAACAGATTTCCAGACTTAGAAATATTTTGGACCCTCAAAACATCAGATTTTTATAGCATGATGGCAACAAGGAAACAACACCTAAACATGCATTTCTATGACAACCAAAAATACCAGGGCCTAGCATACATGTCCAAGGGCATATCTCGTGTTCAAAATTATTTCATATCATGCATGGATTAAATCACACGAAATAGACAAAAGGGCATCATGGCAAAAATGACATGCACTCAAACATCCTCCAATGACAAAACTAAATGCACAGTTAAATTCTATGGATTTTTCTACCCCGAAAACACATATAATATGCATAGGTTCATGTAGGAAAATATGTCACAATTAATTATGCAAGTTTATGGCCTAATCCCCTTTTAGCAAATATAAATGCAAGTTAAATGCAAATATTTCAATGAACAGGTTTGTCATGCATGAAAATGTGATGCCGATAACATGAACATTTTTAATATATTGTTGGGATGAAATTGGATGCACGATTAAATGATATGCCCCACACACAATAATGCATTTATGCAAAATGATGCAAACAGCGGGTGTAAGTATTTTAACATGGATGAAATGACATATAATTAATCTACACTTTTTCTGAGCAGTAAACATGTATGAAACATTTTCATACGGTGCACGGTTAATTAAATATGAGCATTTTAAAACATGGCATTTATCTGAAAATATGCATGTCCCAGAATAATAGAGAAATTCGCACACAGGGAAAAAAAACTACATGGGCCGAAACAGCGGCGCATCATAGCTATGCGGTGCACTAGGCGTAGGATAGGGAGGCATGATCACCTGGCCTCATGGGCCGGTCGGGACGAGGTGGGCCGGCGGCCCACATGCGGCTAGGGCAACGGGACGAGCAGCTCCTCTGCTCGATCCCGAGCCGAGCCATGGCGGCGGCGCTAGGGCGGCGACGACGGCCAGGGGACGGCGGCAGGCGACGGGAAGAGGGCACGGAGGCCGGGAACGGGGCGAGGACGATGGGATCCGGACGGCAGGTGGCCAGATCGGGGGCTTGGCGAGGTCGGGGTAGGTCAATGGCGACGATGGCCTGCGGCTTGGGCTTCAGCGGGCAAGGGTCCGACGGCCGGACAGCGGTGGGGCGACTGCTCGGGTGCGGGCGACGGGCGGCTTGCTTCCTGGCCGCGGGAGGCGAGGGCGAGCGATGGCTCGGGCGGCTCGGCCTTGGTCGGCGCCGGCTGCGGGCTGCGGGAGGAAGCTCCGATGGATCTGGGGCTCCTGTGGTTGCCCGGACATGTCCGGGTTGGCCACGGACATGTCCGGTAGGTGGGGTTTGGGTGATTTTCAGCCTCTAGATCGCGATCCGAGGGCCGAAAATGGGCAGATGGTTGGGGCTGCGGGATCTGGAGGAGGAGGGCTAGCAGGTGGGGTTTTCTAGGGGGGTGGCTGCAATTTGGCAAGGGGGAAACCCTAGGGAGTGAGGGGGCTCTCTCCATGGGGTGGTCTATATATAGGGAATGATCTAGGGTGGGTTGAGTCTCGTCCGTCCGATCGCGATCCGATGACCACGAACGAAGGGGCAAGCTAGCTGGGCTAGTGGGCTGTGGAGAAGTGGTTGGGCCAAGAAGAGAGGGAGGTTGCGGCCCGTGACATGATTTTTAAATACCGAAAGCGTCCGATAATAAACCGATGCCGCGGGCACGTGCGTGTGTGGCTGGTCTCGAAACGGTCGACGACACGAACGGAGCGAACCGGCGACTACGAACGGATGCAAGTTTTCGAAAACGAGTGACGAAGCTATGCAGATGATGCGAATGATGCGATGATAAATGCGACAACCACTCGAACCACACGACGACAACGGAATAAAAGGGGAATCTTCTGGATCGTCGGTTCCGGGCTGTTACAACTCTCCTCCACTTACAAGAGATCTCGACCCGAGATCTTGGAATGAGAAGGGGAAGAGAAAGAGAAGAGGTAAAACTTAGTTGCTTCTTTGACAAACGAGAGAAACCATAAAAACATGAAGGTTGGAAGAGATGAAGAATGATATGAGGAACAAGCAAGAATTCACAAGAAATTTCGGCAGCACTCCGGTAGTATAGAGAGGCAAAATTGATAAGATGGGAGAACTTGAAAAGAGAACACAACACTCTGGTTAAATGAAAAGCCTGGAAAGAACATGATCTTGACAAGCGAGATGATGAGCCGAAGAGAGCAACAATACAATGCCTCCGGAACAAGGAATAAAAGCTCGATCTTTGAAAAAAACAAGGAATGGAGAAGAAGATGACATTTTCTACCACCATTGAATGTGAAAAACATAGGTTGAACAGAGTTGTTGAAAAACCAACAACGAAAAGAACAGGCTTGTTGTGGGCTTATGGAAAGCATCTCAAAATTATGAGGTGACAACCTGCCACTAGCGGAAACAATTGATTTGTTTGAGATCAACAGAGAGATGAAAACTTCTTTCACCGAGAGGATACATTGAGAACTTGGATCATTGATAAACACCATGATAGCAACAATCTTTAGGAAGAGCTTTAGGTGAAATCCAATCCAAGATAACTCTAAGAAAGGAATGATGGATTTAATATCTCATTCTTGATAACTTCTCTTCGAGACTCCTCATGACTCAAGAATGCTAAAACACCATCTCAAAGATAAGGGAGAAGAATTGCACTTGAAATGTACTATAAGAATACTTGAGGACCTCCAACAAAATCTTGAAGAACCACCATGAAGAACCTCCGGAAAGAACTCTGAAACGAAAGGATGATAGAAAGAATTGAAGGATGCAAAATCAACAAGATTGAGGTCTTGCAGAGATTTAGATGAAGCTTCGCGAAGAGATACTTGAGAAACTTGGAACTCCGGAAAAGAAAAGATGAACAACTTAGAACCAAGAATTGATATCATGACAACTCCGGAAGAATGCTTGAAATCACTTGATGAAACAAGAATAAGAATTATGTTATGCTTATCCTTCATCAAGTTTAATTGATGACAAGCAACGGATTTGGCATACCACTTATTCTTCTTGAGATGATTGAATGGAGATGAAACAAGCTTGAAGAAGTCTTGAACGAACCACCGGCAAGAATTGCAATGAATGAGGATATAATGAATGAATAAGATACATCGGAATGAAGAGATCATGATCCGCCTAATGGAAAACTTGATTGAAGCACCGGAATAATTGAGATACGAACGAAGGGACAACAATTGAGAAGACTTGGAGAACGAAAGCTGAAAGCTGAGAACGAAGAAATCTTCTGAAATGATGGCCTTCGGAGGATCGAGAAATGATAACAAGTCTGAAATGCTCCGGATAGATATGGAAGGAATTCCTCATTATCAAAAACAATTAAGAGGATAGCACGAAGCTGAAACCATGAATCTCTAGGATAACGGAATAAGATTTAAGAGAAACACTCCTTTGGTCTTCATGCTGAGAATGATGGCGAGAAACACCACCAAGAATTACTGAGATACTCCGGAATAATGAATAAGAAAAGGTTGAGCCAATGATGAGAATGATTTAGAAGCGATCTTCGGGAAGGAATATGACTGATGGAATTCATTCTTACGTCATATTGAAAAGAACTTGAGGAGATCTCCGGAAAAGATTAGAAGAGTCAGGTAAGATCCTGGGGAACACCTGTGGGTTATGAGCCCACTGAAGGAAACACCGTTGAAATGATTGCTTAGAAAGAGAGATTGCACCGGTACAAATTGAGAACTTGATGAGGTGAGAACCTCAAAATAATTTAAGAGGATCTGAATGGAAATGAAAGTCTTCTGAGATATCTTGCCACACCGGATAGAATAGAAACGAACAAACAGAGAGGCTTGGATAAGAACTTCCAACATGGGAAAGCATTTAGAGAATGAAAAGGAAATGATGAGCACCGAAAGCTTGAATTGAATCCACCGGGAAAGAAAACAATACAAGGAATGATGAACTTTGAATCACTTGAGCATCTCCATAATGAATCACCGGATATCAAATGGAAGAAAAGAAATAGCAGAAGCATGACATGAAAAGAAAAGCACTTGCATGAGAATTTAATTATTGAAGAAAAAGGGCGGGAGGGTGGGAAAAACAAATACAACTTGAGACAGATGAGACGAACTCCAGAAAGGAATATGAGGATTGATCTTGCAAAACTTGGAAGGGATCGAATCATCTAGAAGAGAAGCACACCGGTTGGAAAGAATTGACATGACAACTCCGGTTGAACAAAAGGATTAGCATTCCCATAAAAATGTGAGAACACCATTTAGAAAGATATGAATTCACCACTTGACATCGAAGCAACTCGAATAACCATACTCCAACAAAACAAAGGATGAGGCTTGCAAATTAAGCCGGAAACAAATACAAACCCATTTGCATTTGTTGGAAGGATAATCCTAGGTAAACTACTTGAATTCCCACCTAAGAATTCCCGAAGTCTTTCTTGTTTATGCGATTCGGGTTGCGGACCCAGGAACGTACCCAAGGTAATCAGCTACAACTGCACCCGCAACCTTCCACACCATAATCCAAGAAACTCCGCAAACTCATCTACCTCAGACACTCGTAATCACAACGATACTAAGTATGGCAGTACATCCGAACTCTCTCCACCAGTACTGGGGATGCCGGACTCCTCTCGCCACTACCAGTATTGAAGCAATTTCGAATATCCTCCGTCCTGAGATACTAAGGAAACTGAATGATAACGATGTGTCAAGAATCCCCTGGAGCTCAACTCCCCGGAAGAAATCAAGTCAGACAGGAGGCACCAAGACAGAACTCCGTCACATCGGCATCATATAGTTTCCAAAATACCCGCGTGATCCTAAAAAAAAAATTGAGCGAGAAGAGGAGTAGAATGAAAATTCCTAAGTCGAATGCCTCACCAGAGTATAGAAGAGGAGTAAAAGAATCCTACTCTCCGATATAACTAGACTCAAAATAGTTTTTAACTAGACTCGACTCGGCCAAGTTCGATCAATCAAGGGGGCTCCTAGGTCGGTACAGGCTCTGATACCAACTTGTCACGCCCAAGATGCGATCCTATCCTTATTTTGGCACGAGGGCCTCGACAGGGATAGAAGCGCATCTCGTCGTGTTGCAAGAATGGATATCATTACATGTACATGTACAGAAGAGGTGAGTATATGGAATTGGCTTACACTCGCCACAAGCTACATCAACATCACATCAATACAACAACAAATACAAACATCATACAGAAGAGCAGGGTCCGACTACGGACGAAAACAAACGATAAAATGACATCCATCCTTGCTATCCCAGGCTGCCGCCTGGAACCCATCCTAGATCGATGAAGAAGAAGAAGAAGAACTCCAAATCAAACAAAACATCGCGCTCACGTCATATCATCGCATTACCTGTACCTGCAACTGTTGTTGTAGTAATCTGTGAGCCACGGGGACTCAACAATCTCATTTCCAAGGGTATCAAGACTATTAAAGCTTAATGGGTGAGGTAAGGTTAAGTGGTGAGGCTGCAGCAAGCACTAAGCATTTATTTGGGTGGCTAACTTACGAGTACCAGAATAAAGGGGGATGATTGTCGAATAAACGGTCGTGAACTAGTAATGATCTCTAAAAGATCCTGAACACCTACTTACGTCAAACATAACCCCACCGTGTTCTCTCTCGGATAAGGACTCACAAGAAGAGACAGTCACGGTTACGCACACAATTGGTGTATTTTATTTGAGTTTACTTCAAGTTTGCTATGACCGGGTGTTAAACAAAGTTTCCAAGTTTGCCACATAACCGCGGGCACGGCTTTCCGAAAGATTTAACCCTGCAGGGGTGCTCCTACTCATCCATCACAAATTAACCACACGCAGCGAGAATAACCTCGACCACGAACCTCGTGATCTTCCTAGGCAATTCCACTGGAAAACCGCAACCTCGAGATAGCCCGAAGTATTTTCGGAATTCCTCGCACAAGACGTTCGAGAAAGGTAAAACAAGTCCAGCAAGACCGCCCGACGTGTCGACGAACCCGATAGGAGCCGCGTATCTCGTTCTCAGGACACGACAGATAAGCGAAGCGTACGGTGGCCTGATAGACATCTCCCGAGTTGCCCCGGGTTGGCCCCGCACGGTGCTCTAGTTTGGACCAACACTCATGAGGAGCACTGGCCCGGGTTGTTGATTAAAGATCCTCGGGTTAATTACTCCCTATGCAGGTTTATTAGTTATTAGGCAAATGTAGTACCAATGTTGGGCCTTGCCAGACAAGTTTTATCCTAAAACGAAAATCAAGGGGGTCCCCATAACAACCCCGAGCATGTTAGGAGCGCTCATTTATGGAACATAACACCGGTTCACAAGAAACTAGGGCGGCAAGAGTGGAACAAAACACCGAGCAAAAGGCCAAGCCTTCCACCCTTTACTAAGTAAGTATGTGCATTAAATTAAATAGCAATAATATTGTGATATATCGAAAACATCCATGTTGGCACATGGAAACATTGCAACTGCAACTAGCAACGCTATAAGAAGGGCTGAGCCAGCAGTAACATAGCCAAACAATGTTTGCTGGGATGTGGAGGGGTTAGAGGCTTTTCATGGCAATTTGGGAGGCTTGACATACAAATGGTAGGTAGCGAGACAGCGATAGAAACGAGACAACTAGCATGGCAATGATAGTAATGGTATCCAGGGAAATGATCATCTTGCCTGAGATCCCGCTTGGAAGAAGAACGAGTCCATGAAGAAGACGAGCCAACGTAGACGAACGAATCCTCACACTCCGAAGCGGTTTCGGAACTCTATCGAGAAGAAGCAATCGGAAACAACAATCAACACACGAGAACACCACAACAAATGCATGACATGATGCGCAACAAATATGATGCATGTCCGGTTTTAAATATGCAAGGCATGGCAACCACAACAATCAAATACTACACATTAAGTGAAGCTCAATATGCAACGAGTTGCATATTGACGAAACTCCACATTTGAATATTTAGTTCACTCTCGTTTAGGTACACGACAATATTAAATGTTGTTAAACATGGCAAGAGGTGAAGCATAAGTAAACTACACACCTAGGCAAGTTTAAATGAGGCCGGAAACCACATATAGCATTTCCGAAACGACCCCATATGTTAATTTCGAAATTGGTCCAGATCTGAATTAATCAGGTTTTATATTTGTTAAACATCAAAATAAAGTGAACCATGCAATTCTACACGTCATTCTAGTCGATTTACATATATGGAACATCTCAAACGGAGCTACGGTCTAAAAGATATGACATTCGCAAGATGCATATGACATGAATGCAAAATGCATGGAAAAGACAATCACAAACACTTCAAAACATGAATGCAGCAAGATATTATGAAACTACATGAAATTCTAGTCAAGTTACATATGCAACATGTTCAAAACGGAGCTACGGTTCAACCACAACAAGCAACACAAGTTTTAGTTCAAATCTGCCCAAAACAGCAAGATAGCGTTTTGCACACATGAAAACAACAAGGTACAAGATTCTAAAATGCACAAGCTAAGCATGGGGCAGTAGCTTACAACACACACATCATTTCATCTTCACATATCATACTCAAAAGAGTCATGGATCACATGGTACGAAGCTCACAACATGGCAACAAAATATAACAGATTAGGACTTAGTGAAAATAACAGGTTTTTAGCATAGCAGATTTTCACGGAGGCATATTGGCAGCAGTAAAACTATATGCTACCGGTCATATAATGGCATGTAAATTAACAGCATGGTAGTAGACATGATGCATTACAATTCATTACTTTATAGCAACATCAAATTATGCTCAGATTCATGGCAACCATCAACACAACATGGCATATTGAAGAAAACAGATTCTCAGACTTAGTGAAAATTAGAGTAGGCATGTGCAGCAGTTTTAACAGATTGACATATTGAGCAACAGAAATAATTATGATGCAAAACCTATTTATGCAAACTAATGGCACAACATGAAAGAGCATAACATGCTTAATAAAAGACTCCATGGTGGCATCACCAAAAGACTCCTAGAACACTAGCAAATCACATGACAACATAGCAACAAAATAACAGATTTCCAGACTTAGAAATATTTTGGACCCTCAAAACATCAGATTTTTATAGCATGATGGCAACAAGGAAACAACACCTAAACATGCATTTCTATGACAACCAAAAATACCAGGGCCTAGCATACATGTCCAAGGGCATATCTCGTGTTCAAAATTATTTCATATCATGCATGGATTAAATCACACGAAATAGACAAAAGGGCATCATGGCAAAAATGACATGCACTCAAACATCCTCCAATGACAAAACTAAATGCACAGTTAAATTCTATGGATTTTTCTACCCCGAAAACACATATAATATGCATAGGTTCATGTAGGAAAATATGTCACAATTAATTATGCAAGTTTATGGCCTAATCCCCTTTTAGCAAATATAAATGCAAGTTAAATGCAAATATTTCAATGAACAGGTTTGTCATGCATGAAAATGTGATGCCGATAACATGAACATTTTTAATATATTGTTGGGATGAAATTGGATGCACGATTAAATGATATGCCCCACACACAATAATGCATTTATGCAAAATGATGCAAACAGCGGGTGTAAGTATTTTAACATGGATGAAATGACATATAATTAATCTACACTTTTTCTGAGCAGTAAACATGTATGAAACATTTTCATACGGTGCACGGTTAATTAAATATGAGCATTTTAAAACATGGCATTTATCTGAAAATATGCATGTCCCAGAATAATAGAGAAATTCGCACACAGGGAAAAAAAACTACATGGGCCGAAACAGCGGCGCATCATAGCTATGCGGTGCACTAGGCGTAGGATAGGGAGGCATGATCACCTGGCCTCATGGGCCGGTCGGGACGAGGTGGGCCGGCGGCCCACATGCGGCTAGGGCAACGGGACGAGCAGCTCCTCTGCTCGATCCCGAGCCGAGCCATGGCGGCGGCGCTAGGGCGGCGACGACGGCCAGGGGACGGCGGCAGGCGACGGGAAGAGGGCACGGAGGCCGGGAACGGGGCGAGGACGATGGGATCCGGACGGCAGGTGGCCAGATCGGGGGCTTGGCGAGGTCGGGGTAGGTCCATGGCGACGATGGCCTGCGGCTTGGGCTTCAGCGGGCAAGGGTCCGACGGCCGGACAGCGGTGGGGCGACTGCTCGGGTGCGGGCGACGGGCGGCTTGCTTCCTGGCCGCGGGAGGCGAGGGCGAGCGATGGCTCGGGCGGCTCAGCCTTGGTCGGCGCCGGCTGCGGGCTGCGGGAGGAAGCTCCGATGGATCTGGGGCTCCTGTGGTTGCCCGGACATGTCCGTGGCCTGTCCGGGTTGGCCACGGACATGTCCGGTAGGTGGGGTTTGGGTGATTTTCAGCCTCTAGATCGCGATCCGAGGGCCGAAAATGGGCAGATGGTTGGGGCTGCGGGATCTGGAGGAGGAGGGCTAGCAGGTGGGGTTTTCTAGGGGGGTGGCTGCAATTTGGCAAGGGGGAAACCCTAGGGAGTGAGGGGGCTCTCTCCATGGGGTGGTCTATATATAGGGAATGATCTAGGGTGGGTTGAGTCTCGTCCGTCCGATCGCGATCCGATGACCACGAACGAAGGGGCAAGCTAGCTGGGCTAGTGGGCTGTGGAGAAGTGGTTGGGCCAAGAAGAGAGGGAGGTTGCGGCCCGTGACATGATTTTTAAATACCGAAAGCGTCCGATAATAAACCGATGCCGCGGGCACGTGCGTGTGTGGCTGGTCTCGAAACGGTCGACGACACGAACGGAGCGAACCGGCGACTACGAACGGATGCAAGTTTTCGAAAACGAGTGACGAAGCTATGCAGATGATGCGAATGATGCGATGATAAATGCGACAACCACTCGAACCACACGACGACAACGGAATAAAAGGGGAATCTTCTGGATCGTCGGTTCCGGGCTGTTACAACTCTCCTCCACTTACAAGAGATCTCGACCCGAGATCTTGGAATGAGAAGGGGAAGAGAAAGAGAAGAGGTAAAACTTAGTTGCTTCTTTGACAAACGAGAGAAACCATAAAAACATGAAGGTTGGAAGAGATGAAGAATGATATGAGGAACAAGCAAGAATTCACAAGAAATTTCGGCAGCACTCCGGTAGTATAGAGAGGCAAAATTGATAAGATGGGAGAACTTGAAAAGAGAACACAACACTCTGGTTAAATGAAAAGCCTGGAAAGAACATGATCTTGACAAGCGAGATGATGAGCCGAAGAGAGCAACAATACAATGCCTCCGGAACAAGGAATAAAAGCTCGATCTTTGAAAAAAACAAGGAATGGAGAAGAAGATGACATTTTCTACCACCATTGAATGTGAAAAACATAGGTTGAACAGAGTTGTTGAAAAACCAACAACGAAAAGAACAGGCTTGTTGTGGGCTTATGGAAAGCATCTCAAAATTATGAGGTGACAACCTGCCACTAGCGGAAACAATTGATTTGTTTGAGATCAACAGAGAGATGAAAACTTCTTTCACCGAGAGGATACATTGAGAACTTGGATCATTGATAAACACCATGATAGCAACAATCTTTAGGAAGAGCTTTAGGTGAAATCCAATCCAAGATAACTCTAAGAAAGGAATGATGGATTTAATATCTCATTCTTGATAACTTCTCTTCGAGACTCCTCATGACTCAAGAATGCTAAAACACCATCTCAAAGATAAGGGAGAAGAATTGCACTTGAAATGTACTATAAGAATACTTGAGGACCTCCAACAAAATCTTGAAGAACCACCATGAAGAACCTCCGGAAAGAACTCTGAAACGAAAGGATGATAGAAAGAATTGAAGGATGCAAAATCAACAAGATTGAGGTCTTGCAGAGATTTAGATGAAGCTTCGCGAAGAGATACTTGAGAAACTTGGAACTCCGGAAAAGAAAAGATGAACAACTTAGAACCAAGAATTGATATCATGACAACTCCGGAAGAATGCTTGAAATCACTTGATGAAACAAGAATAAGAATTATGTTATGCTTATCCTTCATCAAGTTTAATTGATGACAAGCAACGGATTTGGCATACCACTTATTCTTCTTGAGATGATTGAATGGAGATGAAACAAGCTTGAAGAAGTCTTGAACGAACCACCGGCAAGAATTGCAATGAATGAGGATATAATGAATGAATAAGATACATCGGAATGAAGAGATCATGATCCGCCTAATGGAAAACTTGATTGAAGCACCGGAATAATTGAGATACGAACGAAGGGACAACAATTGAGAAGACTTGGAGAACGAAAGCTGAAAGCTGAGAACGAAGAAATCTTCTGAAATGATGGCCTTCGGAGGATCGAGAAATGATAACAAGTCTGAAATGCTCCGGATAGATATGGAAGGAATTCCTCATTATCAAAAACAATTAAGAGGATAGCACGAAGCTGAAACCATGAATCTCTAGGATAACGGAATAAGATTTAAGAGAAACACTCCTTTGGTCTTCATGCTGAGAATGATGGCGAGAAACACCACCAAGAATTACTGAGATACTCCGGAATAATGAATAAGAAAAGGTTGAGCCAATGATGAGAATGATTTAGAAGCGATCTTCGGGAAGGAATATGACTGATGGAATTCATTCTTACGTCATATTGAAAAGAACTTGAGGAGATCTCCGGAAAAGATTAGAAGAGTCAGGTAAGATCCTGGGGAACACCTGTGGGTTATGAGCCCACTGAAGGAAACACCGTTGAAATGATTGCTTAGAAAGAGAGATTGCACCGGTACAAATTGAGAACTTGATGAGGTGAGAACCTCAAAATAATTTAAGAGGATCTGAATGGAAATGAAAGTCTTCTGAGATATCTTGCCACACCGGATAGAATAGAAACGAACAAACAGAGAGGCTTGGATAAGAACTTCCAACATGGGAAAGCATTTAGAGAATGAAAAGGAAATGATGAGCACCGAAAGCTTGAATTGAATCCACCGGGAAAGAAAACAATACAAGGAATGATGAACTTTGAATCACTTGAGCATCTCCATAATGAATCACCGGATATCAAATGGAAGAAAAGAAATAGCAGAAGCATGACATGAAAAGAAAAGCACTTGCATGAGAATTTAATTATTGAAGAAAAAGGGCGGGAGGGTGGGAAAAACAAATACAACTTGAGACAGATGAGACGAACTCCAGAAAGGAATATGAGGATTGATCTTGCAAAACTTGGAAGGGATCGAATCATCTAGAAGAGAAGCACACCGGTTGGAAAGAATTGACATGACAACTCCGGTTGAACAAAAGGATTAGCATTCCCATAAAAATGTGAGAACACCATTTAGAAAGATATGAATTCACCACTTGACATCGAAGCAACTCGAATAACCATACTCCAACAAAACAAAGGATGAGGCTTGCAAATTAAGCCGGAAACAAATACAAACCCATTTGCATTTGTTGGAAGGATAATCCTAGGTAAACTACTTGAATTCCCACCTAAGAATTCCCGAAGTCTTTCTTGTTTATGCGATTCGGGTTGCGGACCCAGGAACGTACCCAAGGTAATCAGCTACAACTGCACCCGCAACCTTCCACACCATAATCCAAGAAACTCCGCAAACTCATCTACCTCAGACACTCGTAATCACAACGATACTAAGTATGGCAGTACATCCGAACTCTCTCCACCAGTACTGGGGATGCCGGACTCCTCTCGCCACTACCAGTATTGAAGCAATTTCGAATATCCTCCGTCCTGAGATACTAAGGAAACTGAATGATAACGATGTGTCAAGAATCCCCTGGAGCTCAACTCCCCGGAAGAAATCAAGTCAGACAGGAGGCACCAAGACAGAACTCCGTCACATCGGCATCATATAGTTTCCAAAATACCCGCGTGATCCTAAAAAAAAAATTGAGCGAGAAGAGGAGTAGAATGAAAATTCCTAAGTCGAATGCCTCACCAGAGTATAGAAGAGGAGTAAAAGAATCCTACTCTCCGATATAACTAGACTCAAAATAGTTTTTAACTAGACTCGACTCGGCCAAGTTCGATCAATCAAGGGGGCTCCTAGGTCGGTACAGGCTCTGATACCAACTTGTCACGCCCAAGATGCGATCCTATCCTTATTTTGGCACGAGGGCCTCGACAGGGATAGAAGCGCATCTCGTCGTGTTGCAAGAATGGATATCATTACATGTACATGTACAGAAGAGGTGAGTATATGGAATTGGCTTACACTCGCCACAAGCTACATCAACATCACATCAATACAACAACAAATACAAACATCATACAGAAGAGCAGGGTCCGACTACGGACGAAAACAAACGATAAAATGACATCCATCCTTGCTATCCCAGGCTGCCGCCTGGAACCCATCCTAGATCGATGAAGAAGAAGAAGAAGAACTCCAAATCAAACAAAACATCGCGCTCACGTCATATCATCGCATTACCTGTACCTGCAACTGTTGTTGTAGTAATCTGTGAGCCACGGGGACTCAACAATCTCATTTCCAAGGGTATCAAGACTATTAAAGCTTAATGGGTGAGGTAAGGTTAAGTGGTGAGGCTGCAGCAAGCACTAAGCATTTATTTGGGTGGCTAACTTACGAGTACCAGAATAAAGGGGGATGATTGTCGAATAAACGGTCGTGAACTAGTAATGATCTCTAAAAGATCCTGAACACCTACTTACGTCAAACATAACCCCACCGTGTTCTCTCTCGGATAAGGACTCACGAGAAGAGACAGTCACGGTTACGCACACAATTGGTGTATTTTATTTGAGTTTACTTCAAGTTTGCTATGACCGGGTGTTAAACAAAGTTTCCAAGTTTGCCACATAACCGCGGGCACGGCTTTCCGAAAGATTTAACCCTGCAGGGGTGCTCCTACTCATCCATCACAAATTAACCACACGCAGCGAGAATAACCTCGACCACGAACCTCGTGATCTTCCTAGGCAATTCCACTGGAAAACCGCAACCTCGAGATAGCCCGAAGTATTTTCGGAATTCCTCGCACAAGACGTTCGAGAAAGGTAAAACAAGTCCAGCAAGACCGCCCGACGTGTCGACGAACCCGATAGGAGCCGCGTATCTCGTTCTCAGGACACGACAGATAAGCGAAGCGTACGGTGGCCTGATAGACATCTCCCGAGTTGCCCCGGGTTGGCCCCGCACGGTGCTCTAGTTTGGACCAACACTCATGAGGAGCACTGGCCCGGGTTGTTGATTAAAGATCCTCGGGTTAATTACTCCCTATGCAGGTTTATTAGTTATTAGGCAAATGTAGTACCAATGTTGGGCCTTGCCAGACAAGTTTTATCCTAAAACGAAAATCAAGGGGGTCCCCATAACAACCCCGAGCATGTTAGGAGCGCTCATTTATGGAACATAACACCGGTTCACAAGAAACTAGGGCGGCAAGAGTGGAACAAAACACCGAGCAAAAGGCCAAGCCTTCCACCCTTTACTAAGTATATATGTGCATTAAATTAAATAGCAATAATATTGTGATATATCGAAAACATCCATGTTGGCACATGGAAACATTGCAACTGCAACTAGCAACGCTATAAGAAGGGCTGAGCCAGCAGTAACATAGCCAAACAATGTTTGCTGGGATGTGGAGGGGTTAGAGGCTTTTCATGGCAATTTGGGAGGCTTGACATACAAATGGTAGGTAGCGAGACAGCGATAGAAACGAGACAACTAGCATGGCAATGATAGTAATGGTATCCAGGGAAATGATCATCTTGCCTGAGATCCCGCTTGGAAGAAGAACGAGTCCATGAAGAAGACGAGCCAACGTAGACGAACGAATCCTCACACTCCGAAGCGGTTTCGGAACTCTATCGAGAAGAAGCAATCGGAAACAACAATCAACACACGAGAACACCACAACAAATGCATGACATGATGCGCAACAAATATGATGCATGTCCGGTTTTAAATATGCAAGGCATGGCAACCACAACAATCAAATACTACACATTAAGTGAAGCTCAATATGCAACGAGTTGCATATTGACGAAACTCCACATTTGAATATTTAGTTCACTCTCGTTTAGGTACACGACAATATTAAATGTTGTTAAACATGGCAAGAGGTGAAGCATAAGTAAACTACACACCTAGGCAAGTTTAAATGAGGCCGGAAACCACATATAGCATTTCCGAAACGACCCCATATGTTAATTTCGAAATTGGTCCAGATCTGAATTAATCAGGTTTTATATTTGTTAAACATCAAAATAAAGTGAACCATGCAATTCTACACGTCATTCTAGTCGATTTACATATATGGAACATCTCAAACGGAGCTACGGTCTAAAAGATATGACATTCGCAAGATGCATATGACATGAATGCAAAATGCATGGAAAAGACAATCACAAACACTTCAAAACATGAATGCAGCAAGATATTATGAAACTACATGAAATTCTAGTCAAGTTACATATGCAACATGTTCAAAACGGAGCTACGGTTCAACCACAACAAGCAACACAAGTTTTAGTTCAAATCTGCCCAAAACAGCAAGATAGCGTTTTGCACACATGAAAACAACAAGGTACAAGATTCTAAAATGCACAAGCTAAGCATGGGGCAGTAGCTTACAACACACACATCATTTCATCTTCACATATCATACTCAAAAGAGTCATGGATCACATGGTACGAAGCTCACAACATGGCAACAAAATATAACAGATTAGGACTTAGTGAAAATAACAGGTTTTTAGCATAGCAGATTTTCACGGAGGCATATTGGCAGCAGTAAAACTATATGCTACCGGTCATATAATGGCATGTAAATTAACAGCATGGTAGTAGACATGATGCATTACAATTCATTACTTTATAGCAACATCAAATTATGCTCAGATTCATGGCAACCATCAACACAACATGGCATATTGAAGAAAACAGATTCTCAGACTTAGTGAAAATTAGAGTAGGCATGTGCAGCAGTTTTAACAGATTGACATATTGAGCAACAGAAATAATTATGATGCAAAACCTATTTATGCAAACTAATGGCACAACATGAAAGAGCATAACATGCTTAATAAAAGACTCCATGGTGGCATCACCAAAAGACTCCTAGAACACTAGCAAATCACATGACAACATAGCAACAAAATAACAGATTTCCAGACTTAGAAATATTTTGGACCCTCAAAACATCAGATTTTTATAGCATGATGGCAACAAGGAAACAACACCTAAACATGCATTTCTATGACAACCAAAAATACCAGGGCCTAGCATACATGTCCAAGGGCATATCTCGTGTTCAAAATTATTTCATATCATGCATGGATTAAATCACACGAAATAGACAAAAGGGCATCATGGCAAAAATGACATGCACTCAAACATCCTCCAATGACAAAACTAAATGCACAGTTAAATTCTATGGATTTTTCTACCCCGAAAACACATATAATATGCATAGGTTCATGTAGGAAAATATGTCACAATTAATTATGCAAGTTTATGGCCTAATCCCCTTTTAGCAAATATAAATGCAAGTTAAATGCAAATATTTCAATGAACAGGTTTGTCATGCATGAAAATGTGATGCCGATAACATGAACATTTTTAATATATTGTTGGGATGAAATTGGATGCACGATTAAATGATATGCCCCACACACAATAATGCATTTATGCAAAATGATGCAAACAGCGGGTGTAAGTATTTTAACATGGATGAAATGACATATAATTAATCTACACTTTTTCTGAGCAGTAAACATGTATGAAACATTTTCATACGGTGCACGGTTAATTAAATATGAGCATTTTAAAACATGGCATTTATCTGAAAATATGCATGTCCCAGAATAATAGAGAAATTCGCACACAGGGAAAAAAAACTACATGGGCCGAAACAGCGGCGCATCATAGCTATGCGGTGCACTAGGCGTAGGATAGGGAGGCATGATCACCTGGCCTCATGGGCCGGTCGGGACGAGGTGGGCCGGCGGCCCACATGCGGCTAGGGCAACAGGACGAGCAGCTCCTCTGCTCGATCCCGAGCCGAGCCATGGCGGCGGCGCTAGGGCGGCGACGACGGCCAGGGGACGGCGGCAGGCGACGGGAAGAGGGCACGGAGGCCGGGAACGGGGCGAGGACGATGGGATCCGGACGGCAGGTGGCCAGATCGGGGGCTTGGCGAGGTCGGGGTAGGTCCATGGCGACGATGGCCTGCGGCTTGGGCTTCAGCGGGCAAGGGTCCGACGGCCGGACAGCGGTGGGGCGACTGCTCGGGTGCGGGCGACGGGCGGCTTGCTTCCTGGCCGCGGGAGGCGAGGGCGAGTGATGGCTCGGGCGGCTCGGCCTTGGTCGGCGCCGGCTGCGGGCTGCGGGAGGAAGCTCCGATGGATCTGGGGCTCCTGTGGTTGCCCGGACATGTCCGGGTTGGCCACGGACATGTCCGGTAGGTGGGGTTTGGGTGATTTTCAGCCTCTAGATCGCGATCCGAGGGCCGAAAATGGGCAGATGGTTGGGGATGCGGGATCTGGAGGAGGAGGAGGGCTAGCAGGTGGGGTTTTCTAGGGGGGTGGCTGCAATTTGGCAAGGGGGAAACCCTAGGGAGTGAGGGGGCTCTCTCCATGGGGTGGTCTATATATAGGGAATGATCTAGGGTGGGTTGAGTCTCGTCCGTCCGATCGCGATCCG
The DNA here is from genome assembly GCA_039707655.1 of Elymus sibiricus. Taxonomy (NCBI): domain Eukaryota; kingdom Viridiplantae; phylum Streptophyta; class Magnoliopsida; order Poales; family Poaceae; genus Elymus; species Elymus sibiricus. The sequence goes on from CM077675.1 coordinate 20,988,732, forward strand.
ATGACCACGAACGAAGGGGCAAGCTAGCTGGGCTAGTGGGCTGTGGAGAAGTGGTTGGGCCAAGAAGAGAGGGAGGTTGCGGCCCGTGACATGATTTTTAAATACCGAAAGCGTCCGATAATAAACCGATGCCGCGGGCACGTGCGTGTGTGGCTGGTCTCGAAACGGTCGACGACACGAACGGAGCGAACCGGCGACTACGAACGGATGCAAGTTTTCGAAAACGAGTGACGAAGCTATGCAGATGATGCGAATGATGCGATGATAAATGCGACAACCACTCGAACCACACGACGACAACGGAATAAAAGGGGAATCTTCTGGAGCGTCGGTTCCGGGCTGTTACACACACCTACTTGAGAGAGACACATGTTCACCATGATTTGTTAAAATAATCTATGTGCTTCACTTATATCTTTTGAGCTAAGCAGTTGCTCTATTTCTTCACTTATATCTTTTAGAGTACCGTGACGTATAGATTTTATAAGTGAAGGACGTGAGTGCATGATTGTTGGCTAGTAGAAATATCGATAGTTAAAGGGTGTTAATTTGCTGTTCATCTAAATATTGGTTATGTCATGGTGATGATGTGTAAGCATTCTTATTCCTCTTTGAAATCATAGTATTGTAAGATAACTTTTAACTTTTTAACTTTTTTTGTTCCATGACCCCTATAAGATAAAATTTTAACTTTTTTTTCCAAACTGAATATAAGATAACATTGTCTAGAAAGCGTGTAAATAATAAAATCAACATAGTTACTTTGAAATGCATGCGATTGTTGAGGCCGTATTCTTGACCACAAAGTAGCCTTAACCTCAGTCTCATTAGCAGTACCAAATATGTCTACGAGAGAATTAATCTGGTAAGAATCTTTGCTATCTATACTAGCAAACATGCCCGTGAGTTGCAATGGGAGAGAAAAAGTCACCCCTCATACACACTTTCAAGACACCAGTAAATCCCTTCAAATCTTTTACGATGTCACATGACAAATAACATGTTAAATAGTGTTGCGCAGAAATAATAAAAACGGGATGATTTTTGAAGTGTACTCAAGAGGTTTTTAATTTATTAGACAACGAAAATATCTACCTAGTTGGAGGTATCTCATTACACATTTGTTGCCGTTCCTCCTTGGTGATGCCCAACAAATACTTGCGGTACGATGAAAATAACAAGGTATATTTTACTAATTAATGATAGCATTTTTTAGTATTCTTGTTTTTTTTCTTTGGTATATTTTTCGGGTTTTACCAGTTTTTTGTTTTCTTTATTTTTTGAGATATTTTCCAATTTTATAGTTTTTGTTTGTTTGTTTTGTACATTTTTTATACATCAAGAATAATTTTTATATACACGTTTAAAGTTTTCTAACTATATAATTAACATTTTTGACAACTTATGCCTTTTATCTCTACTTTTTGCATATACATTGTACTTTTTTTGTATACAGCAAAAAGTTTTTTTATATACATGTTTAACAATTGGAAAATACATGACAAACATTTTGAAAATACATAATTAACATTTGATAAAATAATTTTTATCTCTACATTCGCCATTAACATTGTATATTTTTGTACATATAACAAACATTTTGATATACACATTTAACATATTCCAATTTCTTGGTCAACATTTTTTTAAACATATAGTTTTTATGTGTACTTTTTATATACACATTCTACATTTCTTGTATACATCACGATTACGCTTAACATTGTCCAAATACACGATTAATATTTTTGAAAGTTATAATTTTTTATGTCTACTTTGTTCTATACACATTGTATATTTTTTTATACATCAGAAACATTTTGTATGCACATTTAACATTTTTAAATACATGTTTTACTTTTTTCAAAAAAATTGAAACTTACATTATTATTTTTCTAATTTTGTTTTCCATACACACTACCCATTTATTTGTATAACAATGGAAACATTTTTTTCTAGAGAAGTTTAACATTTCTTTATTGCGCGATTTCATTTTTTTTATTTTTTTTGCATATAAGTGATTTGTGTAATAGAAATATTCGAAGTATTTTTGAAATAAAATCAAAACAAAGAAAAACCGAGTTTAAGAAAGAAAAAAAAAGATGAAGGCCGTGATGGGCCGGCCCAATCAAGTAGTTGTGAATAATCTATACTACTATTTAAAGAGCAAACATGAATTACTCTAAACCCACAAAACCTAGTGTACACAGGAAAACCATCACCCTCGGATCTAACCCACTTAATCTATACTACTATTAAAAGAGCAAACATGAATTACTCTAAATCCACCAAACCTAGTGTATACAGGAAAACCAGCACCCTTGGATCTAACCCACTTAACTGTATCTAAGAGCCCGTATTACTTTGATGGTTTGCCATCAAAACGAATGGACAAGATTGAATGTTCTGCCGGTCTACCACCAAGTACGGTCTCCACGCGTGCCCACTAATCCTCTCACGACCTCATACCCCGAACCAACTTCACATGTCAGTTGCCAAAAAAAAAAACATCACGTCTCCAACTCCAACCATAGCGCCTGCCTCTCTCGTAGCCGCCATAGAACTCCTCCTTGTTCCCATCGATGCCACCGCCGCGGCCCGCTGGTCCTCCTCTCCTCTGCTACTCGAGGCGCGAGGAACCAACCTCCCGGCGTGGCAAGCGGCGGAAGAATGGACAGATGGCGACTGCGGCGGCGGGGAAGGAGATGGGGCGGGCGTCCTACATCCGGATCGGGCACGAGGAGGAGCGGTGCGTGGCGTCCTGGAAGGAGCCCGCTTTTTTTTTTTTTTTTTGCAGATTTATATTGCCTAATTTGAATCAACAAGGACAATGATATTGTAAGGCTTAAAATTTAGACTCACTTTCTATGTCAAGCTGAAATTTGACATGCCTAATGCTTATATATATAACTAGTATTTTTTTTTAAAATGCTCGTGGCAACGCACAGACATTCTACTAGTATTTGTTGTTGGGGAAAACTAGTCTAGTTCTCCCCAACAACAAGTATTTAGGTACGGAGGGAGTATTAAATTTTGTTTAAAGTTACGTACCTGTCTAATTATGTAGGCGATCACACGGTTTGTGCAAAAAAACAGCAGCCGATCACACGCTGTAGATAGTAGGCCCCGTAATTAACTTTTTTTCATTTGAGGGGTGGCTCCGTAATTAACTAGCTTGCCTTGTTTTTTATTTGGATCTTTCACTAATTGGGCCGATAGGGAAGTGAGCAAATTGATACTAGGCCGAATATGGGCCTGTTGGCTGGGTACTGGGGCTTCACCGTAACGTACCGGAGCTAGCGATTTAACCGGACCCTTCGTGTTTTTTCCTTCGATCGGGGCCCCTCCGATTTTGGGGCCCTGTGCGATCGCACACCTCGCACAGCCTCTTGGACGGGCCTGAGGAGGAGGTGGAGGCGGCCATGGGTCAAGCATGGGCTTGGGCTTGGAAAAAACAAACGAAGTGAGGTGGGCTTGGCTGGTTGTGCTCCTATTGGGCTGCCACTACTGTTCTGCGCTGTTGTTTGCTGCGCGCACGTGCGAGAAACAGGCAGAGACAGAGATGGGTTCCGTCCAGTATGTTAGAATAGTATTTAGTTTTTTTTTTGCGGGGTTAGAATAGTATTTAGTTACTAAGTTAAGTGTGCATAACAAAATTTCTAGTTTAAAAAGGAAATAAAAATGTTCACGTTAACCTCAATATTATTTAGAGTCTACAAAAAATAGTTTCAGAACTTAATAAATTTATGTTTGGGCAGAAACTACTATTAAGTCTTTATGCACTTAACAAGATCATCCTTATAACAACAGAAAATAAAACATAGATCCTTCGGTATATCAACATTGTCTTCCTCCTACACATATCGGTGGTGCTCCATGAGCATGGCTCGATGCCGCCTCCGTATCACTGGAACACCCTCAGAGTTAGGGTAACGTTCTCGACCCAATGGCTAGGAAGTCGCGATAGGAGACAGAAGAAGCAAGCAATAGCAACCTAAGTATCAGATCATCGTCCCGGAGAAGAAGGCCGCAAACGGGGTTGGGCAATCACCCCAGGCCTTACATCACCATCTTTCTGTCAAAGCCAAAGCTAGCACACATTGCCGGACAGAGAAGAAGCCAAAAGAATGGAACACGAACCATCATCGTCCCTCCGCCAAACGACATCGCCCAAGCCCACCTAGATGAAATGTAGACAAAAACGGGGCCCAAGATTTGGCCCTGACAAGCAATTAGCATCGCCGAATCGAGGAGATGATGTGGAGATCTCATTCCATGCCGCCGCCAACGCGATCACCTTGCTACTGCCAGCCAGACATCTAGACTGAGTCCCTTGGTAGAACTAGGGTGATATACACACGGCCAAACCCAAACCGGGTTTCCCCCCAACTCACTCACTTCGGAAGGCTCCTAAACGCGAGTTGAACCGTCGAAAGCGACAACTGTTACACACGAACCCTAGCCGCCATTTTTTTGGTGGGACACGAGACGTGACATCAGATCTCATGTGTGTTCATGCATCCTCCGCACATATGCTTTATTTTCCCACTTTAAAAAATATAGACATTTGTTTTTGTGAAGTTATTATATCACATCACATGACGCCATGCTCCAAAAAATCTGGATATTGGCTTTTCCACCTATAGCGCATCCCAGTCATTGGCGCCCCACGTGTCAATCATTTATAACATAGTGACCTCGTGAAAGTTTTCGCAAGAATTTTAACTACCATCATGTTCCTGGAAGAAGGTGTAATTTTCAGAGACAAGACAAATTCCGCAAACGGAGCAAATTAAATTGGCAAGGAGGTGTACTGTGCACTCCAGCAAGTAGAAAGAAGTCCAGGAAAGGGCTTGTCCCTCCTAGTGGCCATGCCATGTGTTAGCTAGCTAGAGGCATTACTGAAAAAGGAGAATGCCCCGTTCAGTTGAAAGATCCTGTTCGAGAATGTCCTGTCTAGCTGAAAAGATGAGGAGAAAATCAAAGGTGGCTAGCTAGCTCAAAGAGTACGAGTGGTGTGGTGTAGCAATAGCTAGCCAAGCTAAGGGCATCTTCAAACGGCCCGCATAAGTTCGAACCACGGAAGTCATTCAACGTGGGTTTATATCGGTTCGCTCGACCATCCGGATGTGCTTTTTCACGCAAATCGAAAATAAACGTAGGGCTTTACGGGCTTCCGGACAACACCCACGTCCGTTTCTGATCATTCTGGCCCACCTAAAACCCTCGTCCCGTGCCTGCGTGTGTTCCATCCCGGCGCCAGCTACGTGCGTTCACGCCACTGCAGAGTAGCCGCTCCACATTGAAGCCGGCCCATAGCGGACGCGACCTCTCACGGGCTCCGCCATTGAGGCGACGACATCCACGATGCGTCCCCATTTTCCGTGCCTGCTAAATGCCGGAGACACGTTACTGGACGGGACGGGACAAATATCTATCACGCCCGTTCAATGCCCCATTCATCCGTATGCCGCCATTAAGCAGTCTCGCCGGTCGGATAGCCCACTCTAGCGCCGCACATTGGCGCACCCGGACGGCTAGCCTCATCGGAATCCGCTATTTAAACCCCAGCCACACTCGGCTACCTCCACACAACAACACAAGCCAGTCGCTTCACATCCTCCTCCCTTGAACCACACCACATCCGCCATGACTGCATGCGACAACACTATGTGGAAGAGACTTTCGACAGAGATAAAACACGAGGTGTCCGCCCTTGCAGCCGCCTGGCGGAGACACCGTGCCAGGCGAATCGAGGCAAGCATGCCGACCAGCTGCCCGAGGTCTCCGACGACGAGGACGACCCAACGATGGAGACGGGCTTCGATGACACCGCACCGAAGCACGCGCTTGTGCATGCCGGCTTCACCATGGAGCAGGTGCATGCGCACTTCAACGCTGCCATGGTGGAGGAGCAGCCCGCGCCGGCGCCTATGCCGGTGTTTCAGCAGGCGCAGGAGAAACAACGGCACAACCTGTTTCTCCTAGAGTAGCGCCAACTGGCAAAGGGCCAAATCGACGGCGAGCGCGCGAGCGAGGAGGCCGTGGTGAACCCAAACAATGGAGAATCGTGTGATCTACGAGGCCCTCCGCGCTCCAACCGCCGCTCGCCAGGAAGCGACCGCCGTGGAGGCGCAACGACAAGCGATCGCGGACGAGAACAACGCCTGCCGCCCCTCCTAAGCTCCGCCAGCGAACTATCCGACGGCCCAGTGAGACGATGACAGCGTCGACGCCATCATTTCCATCATGGACCTCACGTCCACCGGTGGCGAACAAGGGGCGGGCTTCCCCAAGGATGAGTAGGGCATGGGAGGCGGCAGGGCCTTGTGTCCAATGCGGGCCAGCCCGTCTCTCATGTTCTACTCTTCCGTGCCGGAAACCGCAGCTTCACTTCATCGATCTTATCGCCGATGCTCATGGAGACGGCGGATGGAGCATGACATGGGCTTGTACGCCGGACGCCGTCGTAGGATAAGTTTAGGGTCAGAACGGTTTTTTTTGTTCTAAATGTTCGAAAATGTAATGAAAATCAGTCGTATTTGTATGAATATCGTCCACTTTGTATGAAATCCGCCATGTTTATATGAATTTCGTCCGGTTAGTTTAATTAGTTATTGAAATGTATGCGGACAACATTGGATGACGGCCTCAGGTATCAGTGTCCGCGGACTGGTCTCCTCTTTTCGCGTTGGAGATGCCTACTTAAGCTAGGATGATTGGATATAACCCTGCCTATATATTCCAACACTCCGAGTTCTTTCTAGATCGAGACGGAGATGGTGACGAGGACCTAGCTAGCCGAATGGTCTCGATGATGACCTAGCTAGATTGAGTCTATCAATGCTCATGGCTAGCAGATCGAGGCATGTAAGTGACTGCTACAGTGCTGCTACTGTCAATCGACTAGTCGAGTAAGCTATCATCACAGTCGCTAAAAAGAGAGTATGCTGAACATGATCGTGCGGCTATGTATGAGTATGATATAACTGCATCCAACCAGGGCAGACAAATGAATGTCTGCATCCATTTCAGATCAATTGTTCACCGTCAGAGTTAACAACGATACAAACTTAACTGATCATGTTTTAAAAAATACGTATCATGAAGCGGACCATGTAAATAACTTATTTCTGATTTGGTTTCTGAAGAAAAAACATGGTTGGTTTTTGAAAAGAACTTAATCCGAACTTACCATGAAAGGAACTTATTCAGATTTTTTTGTTTGGTTTCTGAAAGAAAAAAAACTTCATTGATCATGCTGTTAACCACCCAAATGTGATATATTCTCATATCTGAATTCGAACAAACATGAAAGGCATCATCGATCGGTGGAGTCATATGATCGGTCGATCGTACGTCGGTTGCTACAGGCCAGAGACGTCACCTCGACGGACGGAAGCATAGCATCGGATCCATATGCTGCTGCTGTCTCTGGTCGATCAATCCTTTTCCCATGTCAACCGTTGCCTTTTGCGATTTATACGCATCCGGCAAGGACAGTGCATGGGATCTATGTATGTAGGCAATATTGTAATGTGTGATTCAGCATCAGTTGTCAGATGCCACTACACTGAGAGATAATAGAGAAAGGAACAATTCCATTCCAGTGACTGATACCGACTGACAACTGATTCTCGGATGCACTTGACTGGCTATGAGAAGCTAGGCCTAGATAGGCCAGGTTTCCAATTCATCTCGTGGCATCTCATTTATGCCTTTTCCCCTTCAACCTCACTATTCTTTTCCGACCTCTGGTCTCGATCCAATCTTTGGGATCCAATCTTTGTTCACTTTACTTGCGAAATGTTTTGGTAACCATGCATTGGTAACCGGATGTGAGAAAGGTATTTGTTCTGTTTTCCTTGCGAAATGTTAGTTTATTTCAGCTCATGGTTTATTTTTGCCGACCATATTTTATTCTGTGTTCACTTTACTTCACCTTTAATCGTTATGCCGGCCCCAAGCACGTACAGATGCTTCGAAGATAAAAAATCCCGTGCTGTTGGAGAATTTATGTAGATAGACGAAGAAATTTTTATGTATCTTTTTACCTCTTTAGTTACGCTCATGTGACAAATTTTACTATTTAGGATAAATCGAGTCGCATTTATCTATAAATCATCATGGGACCTATATGGTCTATGGGCCTAGATGTAATTTTTATTTCTCGTGTTCTTTATACTACCTTGACAGTTGATGAATAGATCGAAAGTTTTCTCGCACAAAAAAGTATGATCATGGGAGAAATTAAATGTTTTCACTACAAAATGTTACTTTATTTCATCTTATGGTTTATTCTTGCCGACCAAATTCTATTCTCGTTCACTTTACTTTAACAGATATGCAGGCCGCACCCAAGTACATATGCTTCGAAGATGAGAATGCTTGCGATAGTATTTAATTACATAAAGGGTTTATTCTCTCCTTGTTTATATGCCATTTACAACCGTGGGACAATTGTCATTCTATTTTAATAACAGTCACATCACATTTAGCCCCGTGGTTATGACATTGTTACCATAGGTTGTTTCTCCCTGGCTTGACATCTGCACGCTCCCAGCGGTGAACTGAAGTGGAGATGACGTCCTCGTAGAATCATGCGAAGAGGAAGTCATAGGATGAGCTGCAACCTTAATTTGACATTGTGTTACATATTATTCTTGGGCTCGTCAAACCAGCGTTTAGCACCCGTTGCACCTCGAACACACACTAAGTCACATCGTCATGCTGGAGGGGTGGGGTAATGTATTTTGTTCGATTTTGCTACAAAATCAATGCTAGTTATTTTCATCTCATGGTTTATTCTTGCCAATCAGATCCTATTCCACGCCCACTTTAACAGTTATGCCAGCGATGCCCGTGACATAGAAGAATTTTAGATAGATAAAGAGTTATTTTTCTTCTATTTTTACTTCTCATTTATGATCATGGGGCAAATTTTACTATTTGGGACAACATGACTCGCATTTCCCCCAACATTATGACCTTGCAGCACGAGTACCTTCCATCTCACAAATTGGTTGTTTCTTTCAGGCATGAAAGGTCAGCTGACTAGACGATCAACTTGAACCCTTATTGTTTTCCCCAGTGATGTTCTGGCCCAGGTAACGCGGGTTTGACATGAGTGAATCCACCTCCTTAGTCATACCAAGTTTCTATTTGCGTGGAACCAACGGGAGCTGAAGTGGAGATGATGTGCTCGTAGAATCATGTGAAGAGGAAGTCGTAGGGTGATCAATTGCAGCCTTCAGGTGACGTTGTGTTATGCAATCTTGGGCTCTTTGAATAAACGTTTCACCTCCATTGCAACTCGGACCCACTTAACCAACCTTAAAGCCTAAACATAGACGTTGTAATGCCCACAGAGATTTCAAATTTCAGCTTATGGTCTATTCTTGCCAAATTCGATTATATTGCATTGTCATGCCGGACCCGAGTACATATACTTCTAAGAATAGAAACGCGTGTGCCATATTTATTAGGTAAAGGGTCATTCTATATTTCAACTTTGGTTTACAACCATGACCCATTTTTATATTTTAAAACATAGTCACATTTTACCATAGTGATTAGGATATTGTGACAATTGTCATCTCATTTTGTTCATTCACCTTATCTGACAAGCAAGGCCAGCATGTCAGAATACCGCGACGAACTGACTAGCCACACAACAGACACATATTGTCCGCATGAAAATTATCAAGGCCCGGCATTCAATTCAAGAAATAAATAATTCCAAACCCGGAAATGGCTAAACCGTGCATTCTCTTCTCTCATCTTTTCAATGATCTTGTATGAGAAGGGGTCAAAAATAGAAGGAAAAAAGTGAAATAGAAGACACTCATAGAGCCCATTGTTTCCATTACCAACAACCCAACAAGATATCATCATGTTTGGATTGAACTAAACCTACTTCCACCATCTATCATCATAAAAAAAAACATGTATATACAATTGAGGTCTGAAATATTTTAAAACAGAAACAATAGAAGTTGCGGTGACTGTAAACTATTTAAAAAGGTATGTGTGTTTCCATGTGTGTGTGCGTGTGTGTGTGTGTGTGTGTGTGTGTGCGCGCGGGTGTGTGTGTGTGTGTGTGTGTGTGTGTGTGTGTGTGTGTGTGTGTGTGTGTGTGTGTGTGTGGCGCATGTTTATTTGTGTGTGTAGGTATAAGACACGAAAGTAGAATGTTCAAATTATCGGAAAAACAAATGACACCCTAGATGTTTCACCAAGAAAAAGTATCGACATATTAAATTATCACAACTTGTAGACATGCTAAAAATGAACCCCAAGCATGATGAATAGCTTGAAATAGTAAGACACATAAAACTTCCATGTTCATATCCTTGCATAAATCAACCATTCTCAGTCACTGGAAATAGTAAGGCACTAAAGAAACTCCCATGTTCATAAAAAAAATAGAAACAGAATAAAGTCTTCAGGTTGTCATGTATAGTCCTATTAGGAGGAATGCCAATATTTAGAGATGTTCTTATCAAGTCTTCAGACTTGTTTAAGTGTGAATGGATATGGATGGTCAGTAGAACATGAGCCTTTTGAGCTCATCTTTAGCTCAGGAAATGGGCTTCATCACACCACCAGTTGGAGCTCCACTACAGACCTTAACCTTTGACACCTCGTCCATGCCTTGGCTTTGGTAGAATTTAGTATAGAATGCAAGTTTATGAGCATAGTACGCAGAAGGAGATTTCAAAACACAAGTGAAACATGTTAGAACATGCGACAAGACTTACAAACCTCAATCAAAGTTGAGCACTCTGCAACTAGTATTTTAACCCATATCTTAGATAGGTACAATTCTAATTTCACTTTAATCTCTAATAAGAAATTCATTGTTTATATCTGTGAAGAAATACATCATTAATGTTCTCTGCACAAGACACCATGAAATTATGTTTACAAAGCCTGTCCCAGGATGTGACATAGCTGAGAGGGAAGAGTGCCATACCAGTCGACACCTAGTAAGTGCAGCTTGCATACATGATAAAAACATAGTAGAGCATGATGTCATACTATTGAACAGAAAAATGTGCAAAACACACAATCTCTGGTAAGAGCATGCTTGCATGTAGAACATGTTGTTTGTATGAGACTACAAGGCATCATTGGTGAACTTGTACTCATCTCGCGACATGTGGTAATGCACATGACAGTTTATCCCCGACATTTTATAAGCTCGCCATTTGTTTAGATGATACCGCCAAGAAGAAACTTCTAAAGTATGAAAGTTCCACTCACATTACCTTGCTCTCAAGATGGTTGCATAGGAAGAATCACACTCTGTTGGGTGGCAGATGTGCCAATCAACGTTGTGAGAAAAGTGATCTCTTCCAAATCACACATTTTACCAATGTGCTTTGAGAAATGACATGGCCAAACATTTCCACTCTTCTCCTAGTATTTGTGATTACTTTGGGAACAATCTGGTATGATTCCCCTCCTGCACGACTTGGAAGGTAATTGGTGGCTTCTTGTTATCTAACACCTTCAATGCCTAAAACAAGGAGTTACAAATAATGGATTCTATCACTAATAAGTCGATGAAGCCGAGTATCATTGGTCATCTAATTAGTATCACATTTTCTATCTTCAAAATTTACCTCTCCAAACATGTTCGAAGTAACCCTCATGTACGCCATCTCTAGCAGCGAAATGAATCATGTATTAACATTTTGGAATGATGATCGAAACATGTCAAGTCAGAACAACTGGGAAATATGAACCTATAGAATATGAACTGGTGTGGCCTCTGTTTAGATTGCTCTTCGAAAGAAACGAGACCCTTCCTGAAAAAAATGAGTAAACAACTGATGTGGTATAGACATTTGCAGTTTAGGCCCACCTAATACTTTGTTTAATTAATCATGTGCTCAAGACCTTCAATCAACTCTTTGTAGTGACCTTGTGCAAGAATATAACCATGATACTTGTCACCTAAGGCCAATTTTGGGAGGCAATAACCTCAATGGAATCCCCACAGATTGCACGAACGTTACAGTATTAAACAAGGGCATACACTTTCAATTTACTGAAGAAAACAAATCTTACAGAAGCAATGGAATGCCTTGAATGGTTTCTTTGCGGTGACCATGTGTGCGAACATTACGATAATACTTGTCACCTCATACCCGTTTTGGAAGGCAACAACCTAAATGGAAACCCCACAAATCATAAAATGTTACAAAATTAAACTAGAGTATGTCTTTCTATTTACCAAAGAAAATATATATTATATAAGGAATGGAAGGCCTTGAATGGGCTCATCATGATGACCCTGTGCATGAACATCACCATGATATTTGCTGCCCTAGACTAGTTTTGGAGGCAACAACCTATATGGAAACCCCACAAGTTGCAAAAATTAAAATAGCAGCATTGAATGAGATCTTCGCGGTGACTTTGTTTGTGAATAGCAGCACGATGCTTGTCACCTTAGACCAGTCTTGGTTGGCAACAACCTAAACGGAAAACCCACAGATAACATAAGTGATAAAAAATTAAACTAAATTATGTACTTCCTATATACTGAAGAAAATAAATCTTACAGAAGCAATTGAAGGCCTTTCATGATGTTCCTAGTAACCTTGTGCAAGAATGTCACCATGATACTTGTCACCTCAGACTATTTTGAGGCAACAACCTAAATGGAAACCCCATAAATTGAACAAGTATTCAAAGTTAAACTAGAGTATGGACTTCATATTTAATGAAGGAAATAAATCATACAAAAGGAATGGACCGGCCAGAATTATCTAGAGGACTCGGTTGAGTAACATAGGCACCGACATAATTGTGTGCTTGTTTGAGACCATTGTTAAACTTATTGGTGAATGATTTCAGAGTGGCATAGAATTATGTATTATATACAGTTTAATAGTTGCAACCAAATTTACCTTGGCTTTGACTTTAAGAGAAACATCTTCAAAAAACCGAGGACTTGATTTCAAGACATTTTTCGTAGACAACACTGCGACATCAGACCGATGTCCTGGAACTATAATGCAAGCCTGAAGAGATTGCATGAGGCTAGAACAACATGGTGAACCAGATAATGATGGCTTGTGTTGGTGGTCTAAGTTAAACATGACAGAGCTAAGGGAGATATATATAAATGGTCGGAGGTATATGTGGTTTAACAAGATACAATAAGCAACTGTGGAGAAGATAGAACATATTCTCTGCACTAATCTTGGGAGGAGCAATACCTTGACAGTTTTCTCTCAGCCCTTGGCCCGGCAGTATTAGACCACTGCCCCTTGATAACCCACAAGTATAGGGGACCGCGACAGTTTTCGAGGGTAGTATTTCACCCAAATTTGTTGATTCGACACAAGGGGAGCAAAAGAATATTCATGCGTCTTAGCAGTTGAGTTGTCAATTCAACCACACCTGGAATTTCTTTCTGTAGCGAAGTGTTTAGTACCAGAGTAACAATAGTAAAATTATCAACGAAAAGTAGCAGTTTGTGATGATTGTAACATCAGCAGTAGCAATAGTAACTTAGCGAAGATCAATATGCGAAAAGCTTAGGCATTGGATCAGCGATGGATATTTGTGTTGTATGACATTCATTATGTAATAGTCACAACCTATAGCGACACAAAACTAACTCCAATTAATGTAATGTATGCATGTATTTCATATATAGTCATACATGCTTATAATAAGAACTTGCATGACATCTTTTGTCCTATCCTCCCGTGGCAGCGGGGTCCAAAGGGAAACTAAGGGATATTAAGGTCTCCTTTTAATAGAGAACAAGAACAAAGCAATAACACATGGTGAATATACATGAACTCCTCATACTACGGTCATCAACGGAGATGATCCCAACTTCTGTCACTTTGGGGTCTACGGATCATAACTCATAATAGGTGCATACAACTTGCAAGATAGGATCCAAAACACTCATATTCATGAAAGCATAAGAGGTTCGGATCTAAAATCATGGCACTCGGGCCCTAGTGACAATCATTAAGCATAGCAAAGTCATAGCAATATCAACCTCAGAACATAGTGGATACTAGGGATCAAGCCCTAACAAATTGACTCAATTACATGACAAATCTCATCCAACCCCATCATCGTCCAGCAAGCCTGCAAAGGAATTACTCACTTCCGGTGGTGAGCATCATGGAATTGTTGATGGAGAAAGATTGGTGATGACGACGGCAACGAATTCCCCTCTCCGGAGCCCCAAACGGACTCCAGATCAGCCCTCCCAAGGAAGAACAGGCGGTGATGGCAGCTCCATATCATAAAACACGATGATTCTTTGTCCCTGATTTTTTTCTAGGTAAATGACAACTTATACGAGAATATGGGCACCGGAGGCTGGCTGGCCAGAGGGCGCACGAGCTCAGGGCGCGCGCCCTGGGGGGGGGGGGGGGGGGGGTAGGACGCGCCCCCAGGCTCGTGGCCACCTGGTAGGTCCCCCTCTGGTAATTCTTCTGCCAATATTTTTTATATATTCTAGAAATATTCTCCGTCAATTCTCAGCTCAATCCGAGAACTTTTATTTCTGCACAAAAACAACACCATGGTAGTTCTGTTGAAAACAACGCCAGTCTGGGTTAGTTTCATCCAAATCATGCAAATTAGAGTCCAAAAACAAGAGCATAAGTGTTTGGAAAAGTAGATACGTTTGGGACGTATCACCCCTTACTACTTGATCTTCATGCAAACTTGCATATTGGGAGGAGATTCAAATTTCATGCATTTTGGTCCAAAGTGGAAGGTTTCATGGACAAGGTATGCAGTGCTTGGAATTCAATCGATTGGAAACCCATTTGTGGTGCAAGACAATAAGCTTAGGGTTATGGCCAAGGGCATTCGGCGGTGAAGTGATAAATGGACCAGGAACATCAGGCTACAAATCGATATTGCTCTTGAGGTTACCACATGGCTGGATTTTGCGCCGAATTCTCTTGTGCTGACTGTTGTGGAGTTTGAGCTGCGAAAACAACTAAGAACGAAACTTCTCGGACTATGCTCCTTGGAATGGACGATTCCATAGCAGCAGGCTAGGATATTGTACCTGCAGGAAGGAGATGCCAACACAAAAATATATATCACTGACATGGACGACACAGGCAAAGAAGCAATATGATAATAGCCTTGAGACACAATGATGTAAATTTTTTGGGACAGGACCAGATTCCCTAGGTAGTGGATGATTACACGGCACCATGTTTGGCCATGCTTTGGAGCGCCACCACTCTCTATACATGGAGTCTCTGAATCCGCCGTCACTGCAATTAGAGCACCTTGAGCATCCTTTTACTAAGGAGGAGGTGGAGAAGGTGATTAACAAAATGCCAATGTAGAAAGCTCCCGACCTGGATGGGTTAACCGGCCAATTCTACGCGACCCGCTGACACATAATGAAGGGAGATTTCTTGAGAGCGTCGGATTCCTTTTATCATCGGGACATGCATGGAAAACAAGCTATCAACAAAGTTTTGTATCGCTGCTACCAAAGAAGGATGGGGCTTAATCATGGAGATTTCTTGAGAGCTTTGGATTTCCTGAGATATTTTTTGTATTTTCAAATATACTCACATTTTACCACCTTGATGATGATATAGTGACAGTTGCTATCTCATTTTGTTTGTTCACCAGATCTGATAAGCAAGCCAGCATGTCAGAATACCACGACGGCGACCTACCCACACACTAGAGACGCATATTATCTAGGTGTGTATTATCAACACCCGATATTCAATTCAAGAAATAAATAATTCCAAACCCGGAAGCGGCCAAACAATGCATTTTCTTCTCTCCTCTTTTCAATGATCTTGTATGCGAAGGCCCCAAAAATATATGGAAAAAGGTGAAATAGGAGATACTGATAGAGCCCTTCGATTCCAAATATCATCATGTTCGGATTGAAGTAAACCTACTTCCACCATCTCTCTGCTTGTCATGATAAAGATTTTATATGTATATACAATTGAGGTCCGAGATATTTACAAAAAGGAAACAATAGAAGTTGCGGTGAATGCAAACTATTTAGAACTATGGGTGATTCCGTGTGTATTATCGACACATTAAATTATCTCAACTTGTAGATATGCTAAAAAAATGAACCCCAAACGTGATGAGTCACTTGAAATAGTAAGACACATAAAACATCCATGTTCTTATCCTTGCATAAACCAACTATTGTTGAGTCACTGTAAATTGTAAGGCACTAGAGATACTCCCATGTTCATCAAACAAGCAGAAACAGAGTAAAATCTGTAGGTTGACATGTATACTCCTATTAGGAGGAATGGCAATATTTAAACATGTTCTTATCCAGGCTTCATGCTTGTTTATGTCTGCGGGGATAAGGACAGGTAGTAGAACATGAGCCCTTTGAGCTCATATTTATCTCAGGAAGTGAGCTTCACCACACCAACCGTTGGAGCTGCACCATCGGAGATTACATTTGAAACCTCGTTCATGCCTTGGCTTCAGTAGAGTCGAGAACAGAATGCAATTTTATGAGCATGGTATGCAAAAGGAGTTTTTAAAATACAAGAGAAGCAAGTTAGAACATGCGACAAGAGTTACAAACCATCAATCAAAGTTGAGCATTACGCAACTAGTATTTTAACCCATATCTTAGACATCACGAATTCTAATTTCACGGTAATATCTAATAATAGATTCATAGTTTATCTCTTCAAGAAATAAATAATCAATGTTCTCTACACAAGACACCATGATATTATGTTTACGAATCGTCTCACGGGATGTGACAGAGCTGAGAGGGAAGAGTGCCATACTAGTCGACACCTAGAAAGTGCAGCTTTCATACATGAGAAACACATAGAAGAGCATAATTTCATACTATTGAATAGAAAATATGCAAAACACATATTGTCGGGTAAGAGAATTCTTATATGTAGAACATCTTTATAAAATAGTACAAGGCATCATCAGTGAACTTGTAGTCATCTCGAACTTGTAGTCATCTCACGACACGAGGTAATGCGCATGATGGTGTGTCCCCAACATTTTATAAGTTCACAATTTGTTAGATGATACCACAAAGAAGGAACTAAAACATGTAATGCATGTTCCACTAACATTAACTTGACACCAACATGGCTGTATAGGAAGAAATCACAATTTGTTGTGTGGCAGATCTGCCAATCAACAATGTGAGAAAAGCCATCTCCTCCAATCCAGACATTTTATCAATGTGCTTTGTGACATGACATGGCCGAACATTTCAACTCTTGTCATAGTATTGCGATTACTTTGGGAACAATCTTGTATGGTGCCTCTTTTGCACCGCTTGGAAGTTAATTGATGGCTTCTCGTTGTATAACGCCTTCCATGCCTGAAACAAGGAGTTACGAATAATGGATTATGGTACTAATACATCGAGGACACCGAGCATCGTTTGTCACCTAATTAGTAACACCTTTTCCATATTCGGGTTACCTCTCAAAAAATGTTCAAACTAACCCTCACATACCCCATCCCTAGTAGTGAAATGAATTATGTATGAACGTTTTTGAATGATGATCAAAACATCTCAAATCATAACAAGTGGGGAAATGTGAACCTAAAGAATGTCAGCTGATGCGGCCTCTGCTTACATTGCTCTTCGGAAGAAAGGAGTACCTTCTTGAAAGAAAATGAATAAACAACTGCCTTATGTGGTATGGACATTTAATGTTTAGGTGCACCTCATAATTTTATTAATTAGCCATGTTCTCAAGGCCTTGAATGAGCTCTTTTTAGTGATATTGTGTGAGAACATAAACATGATATGTTTCATGTCATCCCGGTTTTGGGAGGCAATAACCTAAATGGAAACCCCACAAATTGCAGAAAATGTTAAAGAATTAAGCAAGTACACATTTCTATTTACTGACGAAAATAAATCTTACAGAAGCAATCCAATGCATTGGTTGATCTCTTTGTGGTGACCTTATATGCGAACATTACAATGATACTTGTCACACCATAGTACTTTTCGGAGGCAAAATCTAAGTGGAAACCGCACAAATTATAATTCTTTACAAAATTAAACAAGAGTATGTACTTTCTATTTACGGAAGAAAAATAGATCTTATATATGGAATGGAAGGCCTTGAATAGGCTCATCGTGAAGACCATGTGCATGAACATCACCATGATAATTGCTGCCTCAGACCAGTATTGGGAGTCAACAACCTATATGGAAACTCCACAAGTCGAAAACATTCAACTAGAGTATGTACTATATAGTTACAGAAGAACATAAATCTTGAAGATCCAATGGAAGGCACTGAATGAGTTCTCCGTGGTGGATTTGTGCGTGAACAACAACATGATACTGGCCCCCTTAGGACACATGTCATGGTTGGCAACAACCTAGCTGGAAACACCACAAATCATAGAAATGATTCAAAATAATACTAGCGCATGTACTTTCTATTTACTAAAGAAAATAAATATTACATAAGCAATGGAAGATCTTGAAGGATATTCCTTGTGACCTTGTGCAGGAGTGCCACCATGATACATGTCACCTCAGACCAATTTTGGCGGCAACGACCTAAATGAAAATCCCACAAACTGAAAACATATTACAAAATTAAACTATAGTATCAACTTTCTATTTAATAAAGGCAATAAATCTTACATATGCAATGGAAGGGCCAGAATCATCTAGAGGACTAGGTTGAGTAACATCGATATCGAAGATAATTGTTGGCTGGTTTGAAACAATTGTTAAACTTACTGGTTTATCAGAAAATACTAAGTTTGTTTCCCCACAATGTGAAGATGGTGAATGATTTCATAGTGGCATATAATTCTTAGTTCAATAATACTTTAATAGTTGCAAACAATTTTACCTTGGCATTGATCTTAAGATAAACATTTTCAAAAAACTAGGGACTTGATTTCAAGACATATTTATGTAGACAACACTACGACATCAGACCGATGTGCTGGAACTATATTGCAAACCTGAAGAGATTGAATGAGGCTAGACGAACACAACATGTACTACCGTCAAAGATTTTGAATTTCCACATGAGACGACGCCCACCTCTATAAACCTAATATAATTGTATGTGTTTGTGGCCAGGGGTGATAATTATAAAATAGTAACACCATGGTGAACCAGAAAATGATGGCATATTTATGGTCTAAGTTATACATGCTAGAGCTAAAGGATCTATATCTATATGGGCGGAGATACACGTGGTTTAACGAGAGAGAGCAAACAACTTTAGAGAAGATAGATCACATCTGCACTAACTCTTTGGACGAGTAATAACTTGACTGTTTTCTCTCAGCCCTTGGCTCGATATTACCTAATCACGACCCTTTACTACTTAAACTTCATTCAAACTTGCATATGGAGAAGATATTCAAATTTGATGCATTTTGGCCACGCCCAAAGTGGAAGGTTTCATGGACAAGGTAAGCGTTGCTTAGAATTCAATCCTTTCGGTTGGAAACCCATTTGTGGTGCTAGAAAATTAGCATAGGACGATGGCCAAGGGACTTCAAGGATGAAGTGATAAATGGACCGGGAACATAAAGCTAGAAATCGCTATTGCGCTTGAGGTTATCACATGTCTGGATTTTGCACCGAACTTTCTTGCGCTAGCGCTCATTGTTGAGGAGCTTGAGGTGCGAAAACGGCTAAGAAGGAAACTTTTCAGACTATGCTCCTTTAGAAGGACCATTGCACATCAGTAGGTAGGCTATTGTACCCGTGGGAATGAGATGCCAATAGAAAATCACTGGCATGCACAACACAGGCAGATAAGGAATATTATAACAGCCTTGAGAAAAAACAATGCATTTCTTTCGGGGCAGGACCAGATTGCCAAGGCAGTCGATGATTACTACAACGCCATCTTTGGCCATGCTCTAGAGCGCGACCACTCGCTAAACATGGAGGCTCTGAATCCACCATCCCTGCAGTTGGAGAACCTTGAGCATCCTTTTACTGAGGAGGTGGAAAAGCTAATCAACGAATGCCACATGATAAAGCTCTTGGCCCGGATGGGTTCACCGTCCGATTCTACACGAACTGCTGGCACATAATCAATGGAGATTTCTTGAGAGCTTCGGATTCCTTTTATCATGGGGAAATGCATGGAAAACAAGCTGTCAACAAAGCTTTGTTATCTCTGCTACCAAATAAGGATGGGGCTTTATCATGGATATTTGTTGAGAGCTTTGGATTTCTTGAGACATTTTATCTATTTTAGAACATAGTCACATTTTACCATCGCGATTATGATACTATGACAATTGTCCTCTCATTTTGTTTGTTCACCAGATCTGACAAGCAATGCCAGCGTGTCAGAATACCGTGATGACTCACTACCCACACAACAGAGATGCATATATTGTCTAGGTGTGCATTATCAAGGCCTAGTATTTGATTCAAGAAATAAATAACTACAAACCTGAAAACAGATAAACCATGGATTTTCTTCTCTCCTCTTTTCAATGATCGATCTTGTATGAGAAGGGACCCAAAATAGAAGGAAAAAAGTGAAATAGAAGACACGGATAAAGGCCTTCGTTTCCATTACCAACAACCCAACGAGATATCATCACAATTGGATTGAACTAAACCTGCTTTCACCCTCTCTCTCTGCTTGTCATGATAAAGATTGTATATGTATATACAATTGAGGTCTGAGATATTTATAAAAAGGAAACAATAGAAGTTGCGGTGACTGCAAACTATTTAAAAATGCGTGTGTTTCCATCTGTGTGTGTGCGCGCGCGCTGCACGCGCGTGCGTTTGAGTTTGTTCGTGTGTGTTCGTATCAGGAACGAAAGCAGGATTTCCAAATTATCGAAATAAAATTTGATGGCTTAGATGTTTCACATAGAAAAAGAATCAACATATTAAATTATCACAACTTGTAGATATGCTAAAAAATGAACCCCAAACAAGATGAATCACATGAAGTAGTAGGACACATACAACGTCCATGTTCATATTCTTGCATAAACCAACCATTGTCAGTTACCAGAAATGGTAAGGCACTAGAGATACTCCCATGTTTATCAGACAAACAGAAACAAAATAAATACTTCAGGTCGACATTTATACTCCTATTAGGAGGAATGCCAATATTTAGAGATGTTCTTATCTAGGTTCCCTGCACAAGTCACGATGAAATTATGTTTACAAAGCAATTCCCAGGATGTGACAGAGCTGAGAGGGAAGAGTGCCATATGAGTCGACACCTAGCAAATGCAGCTTGCTAACATAAGAAAAACATAGTAGAGCAGAATGTCATACTATTGAACAGAAAAATATGCAAAACACACAATGTCTGGTAAGAGCAAGCTTACATGTTTCACAGGTTTGTAAGAGACTGCAAGGCATCATCAGTGAACTTGTACTAATCTCACGACACGTGGTAATGCCCATAATGATTTGTCGCCGACATTTTATAAGTTCACCATTTGTTTAGATGGCCATGAAGAAGAAACTACTACAAGTAATGAATGTTCCACTAACATTACCTTGATCCCAACATGGTTGCATAGGAATAATTCACTCTCTGTTGGATGGCAGATCTGCCATTCAACGATGTGAGAAAAGCCATCTCTTCCAAATCAAACATCTTACCAATGTGCTTTGTGACATGACATGGCCGAACATTTCAACTCTTGCCCAAGTATTTGCGATTAGTTTGGGAACAATCTTGTAAGGTGCCTCTTATGCACCACTTCGGAGATAATTGGTGGATTCTCGTTACATACCACCTGCCATGCCTGAAACAAGGAGTTACGAATAATGGATTATATTACTAATAAGTCGAGGACACCGAGCATCGTTTGTCATCTAATTAGTAGCATCTTTTCCATCTTTGGGTTACGTCTCCAAATATATTCGAATCAACCCTCACATGTGCCATCCCTAGCAGCGAAATGAATCATGCTTGAACATTTTGTAATGATGATAAAAACATCTCAAATAAGAACAAGTGGGAAATATGAACCTAAAGGATATCAGCTGATGCGGCCTCTGTTTACATTGCTTTTCGAAAGAAAGGAGTCCCTTCATGAACGCAAAAGAATAAACAATTGCCTTATGTGGTATGGACTTTTAAAGTTTAGGTGCACCTCATAATATTTTTCATTAACCATGTTCTCAAGGCCTTGAATGAGCTCTTTGTAGTCACATCGTGCGAGAACATAACCATGATGCTTGTCACCGCATCCCAGGGAGGTAATAATCTAAATGGAAACCCCACAAATTGCCAAACTGTTACATAATTAAACAAGAGTACACACGTCGACGCGCGCTGTCGGCCACATGGCAGGGATTTAGTCCCGGGTCGTGGCCAACAGGGACTAAAGGATGTGAGCCTTTATTCCCGATTATTAGTCCCGGTTAGTGAACCGGGACTAAAGGCCATTCCCAACCGGGACTAAAGGCCATTCCCAACCGGGACTAAAGGCCGTTTCTCCACTAGTGATACTTTATTCCTGCCGACCGAGTTCTATTCTGTGTTCACTTCACTTCGCTTTAACCGTTATGCCGGCCCCAAGTACAGATGCTTCAAAGATAGAAATTCTTGTGACATAGGAGAATTTATTAGATAGATGAAGATGTCGTATACTTTGACCTTTTTAGTTACCATCATGGGACAACTTTTACTATTCTTGATAAACCGGGTCGCATTACCCCCCATGATTAGGACATATGAGAATTTATATAGATAGACAAAGGGTTTATTCCTTTGTTTTTTACCTTTCATATATGATCATGTGACAAATTTTACTACTCCGGATAACCAAGTCGCGTTTATCTATATATGATCATGGCACAAATTTAATGTTTTCACTCCAAAAAGTTAGTTTATTTCATCTCGTGGTTTATTCTTGCCGGCCAGATTCTATTCCCCGTTCACTTTGATTAGACTGTTGTGCCGGCCGGGCCCAAGTACAGATGCTTCAAAGATAGAAATTCTTGTGACATAGGAGAATTTATTAGATAGATGAAGATGCCCTATACTTTGACCTTTTTAGTTACGATCATGGGACATTTTTTGCTATTCTTGATAAATCGGGTCGTGTTACCCCCCATGATTAGGACATATGAGAATTTATATAGATAGACAAAGGGTTTATTCCTATGTTTTTTTACATTTTATATGATCATGTGACAAATTTTACTATTCTGGATAACCAAGTCGCGTTTATCTATATATGACCATGGCACAAATTTAATGTTTTCACTGCAAAATGTTAGTTTATTTCATGTTGTGGTTTACTCTTGCCGGCCAGATTCTATTCCCTGTTCACTTTGATTTAACTGTTGTGCCGTCCGGGCCCAAGTACAGATGCTTCAAGATGAGAATGCTTGTGATGGTATTAGTTACAGAAAGGGTTTATTCTCTCCTTATTTAACTTCCATTTACAACCATGGGATTACTTCATTCTATTTTAAAAACATATACAAATCACATTTACACCCGTGGTTATGAAGTTGTGACAACTTTCATCTCACCGTAGGTTGTTTCTCCCCGGCCTGACATCTCACCATCTTTTAGGATGATCCGATATATCCCTGCCTATATATTCAACCCTGCAAGTTCTTTCTAGATCAAGATGGAGATGATGATGGCCTAGCCAGCAGCCGAATGGCCTTGAAGGAAAATAATGTAATTAGGGGCTAGCTAGCTAGATTTGCATCGATCTATGAATGCTCATGGCTAGCAGATCGAGGCCTGTAAGCGAGTGCTACTACTGTCGACTAGTCGAGTAAGCTGATCACCAGCATGTGGCTATATATGAATGTGATGATAACTTCCCAACCAGGGCAAGGAAAAAGGATCTATGCATCCATTTCAGCTCTCTCCTTTCACCGTCGGAGTTGATAACAACACATACTTGACTGTTCATGATTTTATCTAAAAGTAACTTGATTGATCATGCAGTGAACCATACAAACTAAGGGGATGAATAGCTCCTGTGAGACGTTTTTGACGTGAATTGGAAAGAATGCAACGTACTTCAAAGAAATAGCTCCTGTGCGACGTCTTACATGGCATGGGCCTTAAGCACAAGACAGATCGTTATCCATTTGGATTATGGGAATCAGCGGGACCCACAACTTATCCACGTCAGCGCTAGAACCACGACTTAACCACTGACCGTGGGACCCACCATATCACATGAGCCCGAGCCATCGCCGCGCCCGTGCCAGCCCGCCGCCCCCATTGCCTCCAGTTCCCTTCGCCCGTCCCCCCATTCTTCTTCTTCTCCGGCGACCTTGTGGTATGCAGGCTTGTCGCCACATCGCATATGATCTCAAAAGGCCTGCTGCTCTATGCTGGTCTAGCCCTAGCACCGCCAACCAAGCATGCATGGAACAAAATGCGAATGGGTAAGACATATCCTATGTGTCCAGATCTTCTTTGATTTCTTTCAAAAACTATACCACGCACTATCAAGAGATGACAAACAAAGTAAAGATCTTTTTTTAAAGGCAAACAATATAAGAGATAACACACCCAAAATGCACTAGTTTCTTTTCCGTTAGAAATTACAACAACCTACAAGCACAATCAAGAGAGGACAAAGGAAGAAAAGATCATTGTTGCTGCCTTTGGTGAAAGGAAGACGGATAGATGGGTGTAGGTGGCTTAGCTGGGGTACATATACTGGTACACTAATCAACCTTTGTATTTTGTTTTTGAAAATGTTTGAAATTCCTCTAATCGCTTGGTAGCACCACACAATAACAAAAGCAATTACCATGATTAGTGCATAATAGTCGGGCCATCCGAAATTAAAAGGACACATTTTTTTTGCACATGCAAGCTCATTTAACAAACAAGGATCAAGGAACAGTGATTCCTTGGTTGTAACCAAACCCCTGGGCCAGGCTGAACCACAAAGAAGCACACACTTATAAGTCATAGTACGTACCTTCTCATAATCGATGTGGGATTAAACCCAACACGGAGAGGAATCTTTGAGTAGTTCGTAAGTTGTTGGTGCGAATCAAAGAGCCCATATTGTACAGGTGCGCCTCTATCTAGTAGGCACACTATGGTCAAAACCAGGTTCGGCTAAAATAGTCGTGCCACACTCACCTTCCTGACAAGCGATGCCTTTCAATATATCTATATCTATACCTAATATTAAAGGACGATATGTCCGTTCATCTACCTAAGCTAACAATGAAGTTGAAATAAATTATCCACCATGTTACCCGTAAGTGAAAAAAAATCTTCGTTAATTATTTCTCTGTTTTTTGGCCAGCCATTGAAACTGACCCTAAAGTTGAAGTAAATTACTCACTCCGCCACCCATAAATGAAAAAAACTATTCATTAATCGTTTCTTTGAATTTTTCATCTGTCATCGACACTGCGCTCAAAGTTGAAGTATTACCAACCTCGCCACCGTAAAAGTGAAAAAATGAACGTTCTTCCAAATTATAAACTTGTGATATGCACCCTTAGTCGCAGAAAACTTGCTGGAGTGATACACAAAATCTTGGACAAAACGTGACAATTTACAAACTTGTTTTTTTTTTCGAAACGGAGGCAAAAGCTTTGCCTCATCTCATTAATAAAGCAGAAGAGAGTTGCCCGGTTAATAAACGGAAAACCGGGCGAAAACCGTCACAAATTGCTGAGCGGCACACATAATACCACACACACCTCACATAGAGGGTCTCGTCAACATCACACACCGGTGTCATCGTCATCACTTCTCTCCAACGGGCATCATCGCCCTCCCTAATCTCCGAGCAAGCGACTCCGACTTCTCCGAAGACAAGTGTTAACCCAACCCACACCGTAGAGGCTGTGCGAAACACAAGAAGCCCCACGCCAACTCAGCCACACGCGTCGAGGACATCACAGCTCTGACTCTGAAAGATAGCTCTGAAGGAGAACTATGCAAGGCTGGCGCCATGGAAGATCACCGAACAGACCACCTGCTGCCTGTCATCGTCGCCACAGGGGCCCTGCCACCGTAGCTCCGACTTCACCACAACGAAACAACCTGAGGTAATCCCACGAACACGCCGAAGAAGAGCCGACTACCGCAACCATTGCCGCGTCTTCGACATCGCACACACCCATCATCGTTGCCACAGAAGCCTCGACAACAGCACCACCAACTTCCATCGGTCCCGCTTGATGATGCCTAGCTCCAAAGACGAAGCCCCCGAGAGGGGATACGATGCTAGAGCACCGTGATCGTCCGATCCCATGGATCTAGGGTTTCCCCCGAAGCTGCGAAGATTGGAGCTGAGAGTACCTCGACGATGCCAACAAGAAGGAAACGACGCTTGAAAGCGTCGTCATCGCCGGCTTCGGACACGCCGAAGACAAGCTTTCGCCCGGGTCGACCTCGCGAGCCTCGCACATCATGCATCAGCAAGTCCTCCATCGAACCACCGAGGTCAAATCCGACCGAATCTGACCACCTTCACATTTCGCAACCTCCGAGCAGCAAATCCGCACCGCCCGGACCCTCGTGCGCCTGCATCTGCACGCTGTCCAAGAAGCAGCCACCAACCGCGCCGCAACGCATCCTCACGACGGCAGAACCATGACGCCCGCACCTCCCCGCATAGACGCACCGCGACCCGGCCGCGTCCTCACCTCATGCTGCACATCCCCTCTGGCCGCACCTTCCCGCCAGAGCACCACTGGGCCAAGCCCACCTGCCATGCCCGCGCCGCGCTGCGCCGGACCAGATCGGTCGGAACACGGGCCACCATCCCACGACGCCAGGGCCGCCGTTGCAGCCCAGTCCCGCCCGCACACCACCAGATCCGGGCGTGAGGGCCCCGGATCCGCCGCCCCCCCCCGGAGAAGAGCTCCAGACCGCTGTCGCCGAGCTCGCGGTGACCACGCGCCACTATCCACAATCCCATGGCGCCAGGACCGCCGCTGCAGGCCAACCCCGCCCGCACACCACCAGATCCGGGCTCGAGGGCCTCGGATCCGCTGCCCCTGCCGGAGGTTTGGAGCTCCAAACCGTCGATGCCGAACTCGCGAAGACCATGCACCGGCGCCGCACGAGCCGGCCACGAGACGTCCGCCCCATGGAGAAGAAGCCCCGCCGCCGCCGCTGCCACACGGGCTTTGCCCGGCGGCGCATCCCGATGGCGGCGAGGGAGGGAGACAACGGAGGAAGTGCTGCCGGCGGTGTGTTTGGTCGCCGCCCGTGTCGCTCGTGCGGAGCCACACGGGGGCGGTTGTGTTGTTTAATTTACAAACTTGTGATATGCACCCTTGTGACAGTGTAACATACGACATAGATGATGAGATCAAAAGGCCTACAAGTAGGGCTGCCTCTAGCGCCGCCGACCATGCATGCAGGCGTGGACCAAATTGCCAAGGGATTACACATATCCAACGACATGTCCAGTTTCTTTCATTCTTATATGCACAACTAAGAGAGGATCAAGAAAGCAAAGATCTTTTTTTATGAAATTTGCACCGATTTCCTATTCGTTCGAAATCCACAGCAACCTACATGCACAGTCAAGAGAAGTGGACAAAGGAGGAAAATATCTTCTTTGTTGCCGCCTTTGGGGAAAGGAAAGGAAGGAGGACCATGCCTGGATTGATAGGTGTAGGTGGCTGGCCGGGGCACCTATGATTGATAGCGCACCGGCACACTAGCAGGCAGCAGCGAGCAAAAGATGAGGTGAGGTGATAGATCACGGGCGCCATGGTGCTCACCAGCTGCACGACTCGGCTGCTTCGCCGTCGCCGTTGGCGGCTGCCTACCCCAGCAGCGGCAAGCGGTGGTCGCTGGGTCGGTGGCGATCCTCGGCAACTGTGTGTTCCTCTACTGCTGGTTCCTGCTGCAGGGCCGGCTCTCGCCCCAAGTACGCCTGCGTCTACTCACGCAAAAAACAAATTGATGACAATGGGACTGGCGTAAGTCGCATGCAAATTTATTTTGGGTAAGTCAATTTGTTGGTCACTGGATTAAATCCAACCGTCGTCTTTCTTTCTTCCTCCTTCAACCATTTCTTCTCTTGAAAAATTGACTTATCTAAATTACAAATTCACTCAACTTAAATACATACGAGCAGTTTTAATGACAATACTCACTTATGTAGTAGTCCCTTCGGTCATTTTTAGTCTACATGTAAGTTTTGGGAAGAAGTCAAAGTATACTAGTGCAGAATCTCTACTCTTTTTTTTTTGTGAGTAAAGTATCTCTAATTTAACCAAACTTATAGAAAACAATATCAACATTCATAATACCAAATTTATATTGTTAGATTCATTATGAAATGTAGTTAAATTTGATGTTATAGATGTTGATATTTTTAATATAATTTTGGTCAAACTTTATAGAGTTTGACTTGACACAAATCTAATACACGGAGTAAAAAGAACCGAAGACCATAAAGGCAATTGTTTCTCGGTCAACTTCGAAACATCCTCGGGTAGAACATCAACATACACATTCAAAAGAGGATCACGTATCCTATCTCCATTCGATCCATTCACATTCTACGGTTTTCACCATATCCCGAGACCTAGGGGGTCTACTCGGACATGGAGACGGCAAACATCATTGTAATGATCATGGCAAAAAGGATGACTAGTTATTGTAACACATGTATGAATTGAAACTAGGGTTTTGTATTGCAAGATATGAACGAGGTAGTGTTGATGAAGATGTGGATGTTGATGAGGATGATGAAGAAGATTGATGCCAAGGTATCCTTGATTTGGTTGATGGCGTGGCGGTTCCATTTTGCCGATTCCCCCTCAGGATCCCTTCCGGAGGGGAGGTTTCTTGGTTCTCGAGTGTGTTCTGATATCTCTAGTTGTTTAGTTCGCGATCCGAAGATACCTAGTTGAAGTAGTTAACCAGGGGAGCCGACGCTTGGATTTATGACCGCTGGTAGGAGCAGGAGCGCTTGTACCAGGCTCAATCTTCTCTCTAGGATAGCTCATCCACGCATGTTTTGCTCCCTCGTGATTGTCAATTTGAATGGTAGGTTATTATCATGTTAATTGATGTTTTCTTACCCATATAATGTGATTGCCAATTAGTGCTTCAAATAACCTTCTCCTTCGGGATCCCGGTGAAATCAGACAAAAGGGGTGTGCAAGCGCAGTAAAATCTCGAAGATCCTATGACTACTTATGCAAAACGAGAAGTACAAGTGATGCAAAAAATTGACACATCACCCACCTAGCCGATATAAGAGGTTCACATCGTCAAAAAATAATAAGATATGGTAACGGTTGTTTGGTGACGATAGAAGTGGGTCTTTGAAATGAAGTTTTTTCCTTTTGAACAAGTGGGATAGGTATGGGTATATATAGGCTCGAAAGAAATACGAGTTACACAAATTTTGGTATAGCTCAGTGGCACCGATTGATCAATTTGGAGGCACTCATCGAAAGCTCGGTGGGTCCAATCAGATTGTATCCACAGGCTCTGGTCAACACTAACACAACTTCTTTTCGAAAAACAGGATGACCCCCAGCCTCTGCATCGGGCGATGCATGCATCCATAACACTAACACATCTGCCCATTCTTTTGTACGCCGTTCGGAGTTTCGCAATTGGGTGGGTTCAAAGGTTCATACTAGTATACAGAGGAATGTCTAACAGGTTTGGTAGTACCGATTGAAGTTTTGTTGGGGGCTCTAAATACCTAGAGGTTATGAATGAATTTGGCTTGGTGGCTTCGAGTAATGTACGTGTGAGAGGGAAATGATTGAGGTTGTATCTCCGGAACACCCTTGTAACTAGATTAAGGTTGTTGACACAACGACCGGGAAGTCACCGATCGGAGCCAAAAGAAGCCAGCGACAACAACCTAAGGATCAAATCGCCAACCCGGAGAAGAAAACCATGAAGGGGATCATACAATTATCCAAGATCCGATCCAACTCGGGTATGCCTTACCTCATTACCATTTAACCAGAACCGAACATGGCTGATCATCACCTAACAGAGAAGAAGCCAAAGAACAAACACGAACATCGTTATCCACTCTACCGAACGATGTCGTTCAAACCACCTAGCCGAAACATAGACAAAATCAGGGCCCAAGATCTAGCCCTGACTGAAGCTCCACACACCCTGCGCCAACGCCAATTAGCATCGCTGGAACAAGCAAATGACATGGAGATCTAATTCCATGACGCCGCCTATGCAATCACCTTGCCACCGCTAGCCAGACCCTTGGCAGTGCTAGGGAGATCTAAACACAGCCAACCCGAAACCGCGGTTCCCCCCCAACTCGCCAACACCGGAAGGCATCTAGATGTGAGTTGAACCATCGATGGCTACAACCATTACATGGGAACCCTAGCCGCTTTTTTTCCTGAGAGAGGTGGGAGGCGAGAGACGCGGCTGCAGATCTCATGTGTGTTCATGTATCCTCCAGATGCATGATTTATTATTTTTTTCACTTTTAAAATATAGACATGATTTTTTTGTGAAGTAATTATGTCACATCACGTGACACCATGCTCCAAAATATCTGGGTATTGGCTTTTCCACTTGTAGAGCATCCACTCATTGGTGCCCCACGTGTTGACCATTTACACATAGTGGCCTCGTGAAAGTATTCACAAGAATTTTAGTTACCAGTCTCTTCGTGGAGGACGGTGTAATTTCCAGGGACAGCTTCCACAAATGGAGCGAACTAAATTGGGAAGGAGGTGTAGTGTGCACTCCAACAAGTTGAAAGAAAGCCAGGAAAGGCTTGTCCCTCCCAGTGACCATGCCATATGTGATAGGCTGATAGCTAGCCTAGCAAGCAAGAGTGGCCATTATTGAAATAAAATAGTGCACTTTGCAGCTAGAAGATCCTGTTCGAGAATGTCCTTTCTAGCACAAAAGGTGAGAGGAGGCAAGCAAAGGTGGCTAAGCTAGCTCCTCAAAGAGGATGTGTAGTGTAGTGTAGCAATTGCTAGCAAAGCTAATTAAGCTAGAATGATCCGATATATCCCTGCCTATATATTCAACCCTGCAAGTTCTTTCTAGATCAAGATGGAGATGATGATGACCTAGCCAGCAGCCGAATGCCCTCGAAGGAAAATAATGTAGTTAGGGGCTAGCTGGCTAGATTTGCATCGATCTATGAATGCTCATGGCTAGCAGATCGAGGCCTGTAAGTGAGTGCTACTACTGTCGACTAGTCGAGTAAGCTGATCATCAGGATGTGGCTATATATGAATGTGATGATAACTTGCCAACCAGGGCAAGGAAAAAGGATATATGCATCTATTTCAGCTCTCTCCTTTCACCGTCAGAGTTGATAACAACACAGACTTAACTGTTCATGATTTTTTTCTAAAAGTAACTTGATTGATCATGCAGTGAACCATACAAACTAAGGTGATCGTTTCCGTTTGGTTTCTGAAGCAAAAAAAAGACAAAATTCACATTGTTGACCGACTAATCGATCATGGTTTTCTGAGAAACAACCGTTGCAGAGGCCGGGGACATTCCTCCTTTTCAAATTTGTTTCGATTGATCATGGTTTGTGTACATCAATCTATACAGAGGAGGCGGAGGTTATACACCTTTTTCAGGAAAAAAATATAAAGCAACATAAACTTAACTGATCGTGCGGTACTAAACCATCGAAATAGGATTCTGACATCCGAATTGGAACATATCTGAAAGATATCGTCGATGGAGCTGTCGATCGCGCGTACATCGGTTGCTACAGGCCAGAGACGTCGCTTCGACGGACGGACGGAACAGGAGGGGCACACTGTTGAGTTAAAAAAAAGAAGCATATCATCGGATCCATATGCTTGCTGCTGCCGTCCCTCGTCGATCAATCCTTTTTCCATGTCAACCGCTGCCTTTTGCGATTTATATGCATCCGGCAGGGACAGTGCATAGGATCTATCTATCTAGGCATATTGTAATGTGTGATTCAGCATCAGTTGTCAGATGTCACTAGAGTACTGGGAGAGAGAAGAAAGAAAGGAACAATTCCATTCCAGTGACTACTGACGCCGACTGACAACTGATTCTTCCATGCACTTAACCGGCTATGGAGCTATCTATCTATAGGCTAAGATAGATAGGTCAGGTTTCCAATTCATCTCATGTCATCTCATTTATGCCTTTTCCCACTCACCCTCACTATTCTTTTCCCACCTCTGGTCTCGATCCACAGTTTGAGATCAGTCAGATGGGATGCATGGGTAACCATGCATTGGTGACCGGATGTGATAAAGGTTTTTGTTCGGTTTTCGCTGCGAAATGTTAGTTTATTTCATCTCATGGTATATTCTTGCCGACCAGATTCTATTCTATGTTCACTTCACTTCGCTTTAACCACTATCCGGGCCCCAAGTACAGATGCTTCAAAGATAGAAATGCTCGTGACATACGAGAATTTATTTACATAGATGAGGACTTCCGCCCTATATTTTACCTTTTTAGTTACGATCATGGGACAATTTTTACTATTCTGGATAAACCCAGTCGCATTACCCCCCATGATTAGGACAAAGGAGAATTTATTTAGATAGACAACTGGTTTATTCCTATCTTTTTTTACATTCATATATGATCATGTGACAAGTTTTACTATTTAGGATAACCAAGTCGCATTTATCTATATATGGTCATGTGCAAAATGTTAGTTTATTTCATCTCATGGTTTATTCTTTCTGGCCAGATTCTATACCCCGTTCACCTTACTTTAACTGTTATGCTTGCCGGACCCAAGTTCAGATGCTTCAAAGATGAGAATCCTTGCGATGGTCTTAGTTACATAAAGGATTTATTCTCTCCTTATTTAACTTTCATTTAAAACATTGAGAGAACATCATTCTATTTTAAGAACACATACAGATCACATTTACATCTGCAGTTACGACGTTGTGACAACTTTCATCTCATCATAGTTTTTTTTTACAAGAAAACATCCGATATATTCATCTTCAATCATAGGAGTACAACGAACACCAGAAATAATAAAAGTTACATCCAGATCCGTAGACCATCTAGCGACGACTACAAGCACTGAAGCGAGCCGAAGGCGCGGCACAGTCATAGCCTGTCCCTCACTGGATCCGGGCAAAACTTGTTATAGTAGACAATCGAGAAGTTGTCGTGCTAAGACCCCATAGGACCAGCACACCAGAACAGCAACCGCCGCCGCCAATGAAGAGTAGCATAGATCGAAAGGATCTAACCGAAAAACACACGAACATACACGTACGACAAAGTTTCTTCCCGGACTGACATCTGCGCGCTCGCAATGCTGAAGTGGATGTTGAAATCTGCCCATGGGCCTTTGGCCCTTATAGAATTTCAGATTAATCCCTAAGGCCCATGTGTATGTGAGAGGTGGTGGGAAGTTTAGTCCCACCTTGCTAGTGGAGAGGGAGTTGGAGTGGTTTATAAGGGATTCTCTCTCTCATGCTATTGGAGCTTGAGAAGAGAAGAAGCCCTCGCGCACTCCTCCTCCGACGCCGCGCCGCGCCGCGCCGCGCCGCGCCGCGCCGCGCCGCGCCGCGCCGCGGGTTGCGGGAATGAGCCGAGCCGGAGCTTATTTTTGCCGGTCAGGAACGGAGAGTTTTTGACAGCCGGGCCACGATCTGAGACGTCGGATCGTGGGCTGTTTCCGAACCGACTCGAATGTGGGTTCAG
The DNA here is from genome assembly GCA_039707655.1 of Elymus sibiricus. Lineage (NCBI taxonomy): Eukaryota > Viridiplantae > Streptophyta > Magnoliopsida > Poales > Poaceae > Elymus > Elymus sibiricus. The sequence continues at coordinate 21,022,367 of CM077675.1, forward strand.
CCCACGTCTCTCCGCCTGGACGCGCATATACATATGCGAGGCGCCGGCCAACCCTAGAAGACGCGAAACAGATCGCATCTCTGCCTCCACACGCACCGCCTCTGCCCACCGTTCCTTTGCTGCTGCTGCCACCGGTGATCCCATCCCGTCTGCTGCGTACACGGTCGACGGGAGGGCAGGCCTCCGAAACCCCGCCTCTCTAGATCCTGTACGGGAGAGGGGCGATTAGGTTTTTGGGGAGCGACTACGCGACTGCTCGCTGCCGTTCCGTCCGTCTACTTCCTCTACGTCTGCATCGCCATGTCCACCGACGCCGACCGTGCCGCTGCCGAGAAGGCCGAAGCTGACAAGAAGGCGGCCGAGGACGCCGCCGCCGCCAACGCCGCTGCTGCGGCCAACTGGCCTACTGGAGGGTATACCTTGTCTATCCTTCTTCTGTTCATTACTGTTTCCTACTTGCTTGCTGTATTCGTAGATGAATCTGTTATTTGCGTAGTACGAGCTTGCATGGTTAGGTACCAGTACGAGATTAATACTGTCAGCGTCATGTTAGTGATTTATTCCTGGGTTAAATTAATCGGAAAATTGCCTACTTATTCAGCAATCCAAAAACCTAATGTGTGTAGGAATTTTTCGGCTAGTGGTTTTGCTGCTGCACTGAAACCGGATAAGTTTACCGGTACATACTTTAAGCGTTGGCAGACTAGAACCACCTTATGGCTCACGGCGATGAACGTGTTCTGGGTCGCCGGTGTCCCTTCCACGGCAACGATTGCTCCTGAACAGGAGAAGGCGTTCAGGGAGGCCACCGTCGTATTCCTTGGAGCAGTTCTAAGCGTGATCGGAGATAAGCTGGTTGACGCATATTTACATGTGCGAGTTGCCAAGGACCTGTGGGAGGCGCTCGAATCTAAATTCGGGGCCACCGACGCTGGGAGCGAGATGTATGTTATAGAGCAGTTCCATGATTACAAGATGGTTGAAAACCGTTCTGTATTGGAACAGGCTCATGAGATAATATGCATCGCTAAGGAGCTTGAGCTTCTGAAGTGCGATTTACCGGGCAAATTTGCGCGGGCTGTATAATCGCTAAGCTTCCTAATTCCTGGAGGAACTTTGCTACCACTCTGAAACATCAGAGGCGTGAATTCTCAGTAGAGGATGTCATCGGCCATCTGAGTGTTGAGCAGAACTCGAGAGCAAAGGACTCGCACGGAAAAGGGGTCGAAGGAACTTCTGTGGCCAATATGGTGCGTCAGAAGAATCCTAACTTCCACAAGCCCAAGGGAAAGAACGGTGTCCAACAGAATACCGACTTTAAGAAGAAGGGTAAGAAGACCTTCAAGAAGAACAAGAAGGGGGATGGCTGCTTTACTTGTGGTTCGGAGGAACATTGGGCTAGCAGTTGCCCAAACAAGTACAAGAAGGCAGGGCAGGACTCCAAGTCCGCCAATATGATTGTGGGCAACAATGAAAGTGGTGCATCTGGGTACGGTAATTTATTTGCTGTATTTTCAGTTTGTCAGTCCACCGATTGGTGGGTGGACACAGGTGCAGGTGTTCATGTGTGTGCTGACATTTCATTGTTTTCTTCTTACCAGGCCACAGGTCACGGGTCCGTATTGATGGGGAATGGCGCGAGTGCTTCTGTTCATGGTGTTGGCACGGTCGATCTGAAGTTTACTTCGGGAAGGATCGTGCAGCTGAAGAACGTGCAGCATGTCCCCGCCATCAAGAAGAACCTCGTTAGTGGCTCCCTTCTATGTAGAGAAGGGTTTAAGTTGGTCTTCGAGTCTAATAAAGTAGTTGTTACGAAATATGGACTATTTGTTGGAAAGGGTTATGAATGCGGAGGAATGTTCCGCCTTTCTCTCGCTGATTTTTGTAATAAAGTCGTGAACAATATTCATTCGAGTGTTAATGAATCTGAAGTTTGGCATTCACGTCTTTGTCACATTAGTTTTGGTGTTATGACGCGGCTAGCAAAACTGAATTTAATCCCGAGTTTCACCTTAGCCAAAGGTTCTAAGTGCCTTACGTGTGTGCAAGCTAAGCAACCTCGCAAGCCTCATAAGGCTGCGGAGGAGAGACACTTGGCACCATTAGAACTCATACATTCTGATCTCTGTGAGATGAATGGTGTGTTGACTAAAGGTGGAAAGAAATACTTCATGACATTGATAGATGACTCCACTAGATATTGCTATGTGTATCTGTTAAATACTAAAGACGAGGCTCTACACTACTTTAAAATCTATAAGGCAGAAGTTGAGAATCAACTTGAAAAGAAAATTAAACGAGTCCGGTCTGACCGTGGTGGAGAGTACTTCTCAAATGAGTTTGATTCTTTCTGTGCGGAACACGGTATTATTCATGAGAGGACGCCTCCCTATTCGCCCCAGTCGAACGGGGTTGCCGAGCGGAAAAACCGTACTCTAACTGATTTGGTTAACGCCATGTTAGATACATCGGGTTTATCCAAGGCATGGTGGGGGGAGGCTATATTGACTTCGTGTCATGTCCTGAATAAGGTTCCGACAAAAGATAATGAGATCACTCCATATGAGCAGTGGTCGAAGAGAAGGACAACACTCTCATACTTGCGCACTTGGGGCTGTTTGGCGAAAGTCAACGTGCCGATTCCCAAAAAGCGTAAGCTTGGACCAAAGACCGTGGACTGCGTTAATTTGGGCTACGCTAAGAACAGCGTTGGCTATAGATTTCTAGTAGTGAAATCTGAGGTACCTGACGTGAAGGTCGGTACAATTATGGAGTCTAAGGATGCTACATTCTTTGAGGATATTTTTCCTATGAGAGATATGCAAAGCACTTCTAGACAGGAACATGAGGAGACTCCTGAACCTGCCATTCCGATGGAATATTATGAACAAACACACGATGAAAATCCTGAGGAGGATGACGAGGAAACCCTTGGTAGGGGCAAGAGACAAAGGACTGTAAAGACCTTTGGTGATGATTTCCTTGTGTACCTCGTGGATGATACTCCCACTTCTATTTCAGAAGCATATGCATCTCCAGAAGCTGACTACTGGAAGGATGCAGTCCGTAGCGAGATGGATTCCATCATGGCTAACGGGACTTGGGAGATTACTGAACGTCCTTATGGTTGCAAACCATTGGGATGTAAGTGGGTGTTCAAAAAGAAGCTTAGGCCCGACGGTACTATTGAAAAGTATAAGGCTAGGCTTGTGGCTAAGGGCTATGCCCAGAAAGAAGAAGAAGATTTCTTCGATACTTATTCACCTGTGGCCAGACTGACTACCATTCGAGTACTACTCTCGTTGGCGGCCTCACATGGTCTTCTCGTCCATCAAATGGACGTCAAGACGGCTTTCCTGAATGGAGAGTTAGACGAGGAAATCTATATGCAACAGCCAAATGGCTTTGTAATAGATGGTCAGGAAGGAAAGGTGTGTAAGTTGCTGAAATCTTTATATGGCCTGAAACAAGCGCCTAAGCAATGGCATGAGAAATTTAATGAAACTTTGACATCTGTTGGCTTCTTTGTTAATGAAGCTGACACATGTGTATACTATCGCTATGGTGGGGGCGAAGGAGTTATACTGTGCTTGTATGTTGATGACATACTGATATTTGGAACTAGCCTCAAAGTGATTGAGGAAGTTAAGTCCTTTTTATCTCAGAGCTTTGAGATGAAGGACCTTGGAGTGGCTGATGTTATCTTGAACATCAAGCTTTTGAGAGATGATGAGGGTGGGATTACACTTCTGCAATCCCATTATGTTGAGAAGGTGTTGAGTTGTTTTGGATATTCGGACTGCAAACCATCTCAAACACCATATGATCCTAGTGTGCTGATTCGTAAGTTCGAAGGCATACCTAAAGATCAGTTGAGATACTCTCAAATTATTGGTTCACTCATGTATCTAGCGAGCGCAACGAGGCCTGACATCGCATTTGCTGTGAGCAAACTGAGTCGGTTTGTTTCCAAACCGGGTGATGTACATTGGCATGCTATTGAAAGAGTCATGCGCTATCTGAAAGGTACTATGAACTATGGACTTCACTATACTGGATACCCGTCGGTACTTGAAGGGTATAGTGATGCAAATTGGATCTCTGATGCTGATGAGATGAAGGCCACAACAGGGTATGTGTTTACTCTTGGAGGTGGTGCTGTTTCCTGGAAGTCTTGCAAGCAAACGATCTTAACGAGATCGACAATGGAAGCAGAATTAACAGCATTAGACACATCTGGTGGCGAAGCAGAATGGCTTCGAGATCTTTTGATGGACTTGCCAGTGGTTGAGAAGCCGGTTCCGGCCATCCTTATGAACTGCGACAACCAGACAGTCATTGTCAAGGTGAAGAGTTCAAAGGACAACATGAAGTCCAACAAACACATAAGAATGAGATTAAAAGCTGTCAGAAAATTAAGAAACTCCAGAGTGATAGCGTTGGATTATATCCAAACGGCTAAGAATCTGGCAGATCCCTTTACTAAAGGGCTATCACGTGTTGTGATAGATAGTGCATCGAGGGAGATGGGTATGAGACCCACATGAGTTGCCATGGTAGTAACCCAACCTATGTGATCGGAGATCCCGTGAAGTAGGACCTGGGAAAACAAGTCAGTGGTGAACTGAGGAGAGTAACTTTACTAACCCACTCCGTTGGAGATGCAATACTCTCGGAAACTGTATGGTAGGTTGACTACTGTCTTAATGTGTTCCAAGGTTTATATATATATAAGCAAGATGCTGTCCTACAGAGCGATCTTCGGAGGAACACACCTATGTGAGTCTGATTGCTGGTCACAGTCTATGAGATTGGGGTGATCTCTAGTAAACTCACGAATAGGCCAGGAGTGTGACTAATATGCTCCACCCGAGGGGTCAGCCTTCGGCAGTCTAGTACTAGTAAGACCTGTGGTGAAACTTCTTTACGCCAAACTGACAATTCAAGGCATAGTCCATTGTTCAGTTGTGAAGGAGTGTAGCTACTTGCTCTAGGTGAAGTTCAACCTTAACCGGTCTTCACTGAAATACTGGTATATCAAAACAGTGTTTGGAACAAAGGACAACACAATGGGTCTTCGGGATCTGGTGGGGGATTGTTGAAATCTGCCCATGGGCCTTTGGCCCTTATAGAATTTCAGATTAATCCCTAAGGCCCATGTGTATGTGAGAGGTGGTGGGAAGTTTAGTCCCACCTTGCTAGTGGAGAGGGAGTTGGAGTGGTTTATAAGGGATTCTCTCTCTCATGCTATTGGAGCTTGAGAAGAGAAGAAGCCCTCGCGCACTCCTCCTCCGACGCCACGCCACGCCTCGTCACGACGCGCCGCGCCGCGGGTTGCGGGTTGCGGGAATGAGCCGAGCCGGAGCTTATTTTTGCCGGTCAGGAACGGAGAGTTTTTGACAGCCGGGCCACGATCTGAGACGTCGGATCGTGGGCTGTTTCCGAACCGACTCGAACGTGGGTTCAGCCCACGTCTCTCCGCCTGGACGCGCATATACATATGCGAGGCGCCAGCCAACCCTAGAAGACGCGAAACAGATCGCATCTCTGCCTCCACACGCACCGCCTCTGCCCACCGTTCCTTTGCTGCTGCTGCCACCGGTGATCCCATCCCGTCTGCTGCGTACACGGTCGACGGGAGAGCAGGCCTCCGAAACCCCGCCTCTCTAGATCCTGTACGGGAGAGGGGCGATTAGGTTTTTGGGGAGCGACTACGCGACTGCTCGCTGCCGTTCCGTCCGTCTACTTCCTCTACGTCTGCATCGCCATGTCCACCGACGCCGACCGTGCCGCTGCCGAGAAGGCCGAAGCTGACAAGAAGGCGGCCGAGGACGCCGCCGCCGCCAACGCCGCTGCTGCGGCCAACTGGCCTACTGGAGGGTATACCTTGTCTATCCTTCTTCTGTTCATTACTGTTTCCTACTTGCTTGCTGTATTCGTAGATGAATCTGTTATTTGCGTAGTACGAGCTTGCATGGTTAGGTACCAGTACGAGATTAATACTGTCAGCGTCATGTTAGTGATTTATTCCTGGGTTAAATTAATCGGAAAATTGCCTACTTATTCAGCAGTGGAGATGACACACTCGTAGAATCCTGTGAAGAGGAAGTCACAGGGTGAGCAGTAACCTTCTTGAGACGTTGTGTTACCCATTATTCATGGGCTTGTCAAAGCAGCATTTAGCACCGGTTGCACCTCGGACCCACCGTAAACCACATCGTCACTCATTGTTTATTCTTCCAATGTTTATTCTTCCAATCAGATTCTATTACACGTCCCCTTTAACCGTTATGCCGGCCCCAAGCACATATGCTTCGAAGATAGAAATGCCCCTGACATGTAATAGAAGTACTTTTTTACTTCTCATTTGCGATGACAAGTCAGCTGACTAGGTGATGAACTCCAACTCATATTGTCTAGGTGTGTTTTCCCCCAACTGATGCTGTGGCCCCAGTAACACGGTTTTGACAAGATTGCACCCACCTCATATGTACATACCCATTTATATTTGCGTGCAAGCAACCGCAAATTGAAGCAGAGATGATTTGCTTGTAGAATCTTGCGAAGAGGAAGCCCTATAGCAAGTTGCAACCTTAAAGTGGCATTGTGTTTCACAATCTTGGGGTCGTCAAACAAGTGTTTTACCCGCGTTGCAACTCGGTCCCATCACCACCAACTCTAAAACCTCACCACAGGCATGGTGACGATCAAGGATGGGCTAATGTTTAATTATTTCCATCTTATGGTTTATTCTTTCCAAATTAGATTATATTCCAAATCCACTTTAACTGTTATGTCACACCCAAGTACATAGGCTTCAAAGATGGGAAAGCACATGCCATATTTATTAGATGAAGGGTTATTCTATTATTCAACTTTCACTTACAGCCATGGGACATTTTATCAATTTAGAAACATAGTCACATTTTACCACCATGATTATGAAATTGTGACAATTGTCATCTCATTTTGTTTGTTCACCGGATCTGGCAGGCGAGCCCTACATGTCAGAATACTGCAACAACTATAGAGACATGTACTGCCTAGGTGCGTCTTACGCAGGCCCAGTAACCCATTTTTTTACCCAAGTGCACCAAAGCATCGGTGCATACCAGTTCCTCTATGGCACATTCTCGAATACTAAGTACAAACTAAAGCAAAGATGACATACACAAGGAATCCAATGAAGAGGAGGAACCTTAATCATAAATTGTTAATCCCCATCAAAGATCTCATATTTTCTAGGTGTGCACTCAGGTCAGAGGCAAGTTTGGTTGAACTAGCCATGCGACACCCAGTCAACAAGTGACGTATTCATTAGGTTGAGAAAATATGATAAATTAAGGAAAACCATTGCAATAAATGAACGAACAAAAACCTCAACATGTACGACTGTTCGGAGTATAAAGGGGGGTGACTATACTAACAAAACTACAAACCTAAAAATTCTATTGAATTTAATTTTTTATGAATTCTAAGCTTAGCTAAAGATTTCTTATATATACAAGTCTATGAAAGAGTATGCTCGGGAAAAAAACTTGCAAGGTAAATTGTTTGGGAGAGAGACCACAAATGCTATTTTCCCTGGGGTTGGAATAGTTGGCGCTATCCTACTCCTCATTAGTCTAGGTTTCAACCACAAAGTCTCTAGGAGTACATATCACAAAGGTGAATGTCACTGTAGCGTTTCTTGATAATGACCTAGAAAGTGCTTACCCATCTATACCATCATGGTTTATCGAGCATCAAGGTCAAGCCTCACTCAGCGTATATCTTCACGAAGTAGGTGATCTTAAGACCCTCACAAACTTGGTTCCTTCACACATTGATTATCCCAAGAACACCTAGCCGATATACGAAGTGTACACCCTCCAAAAGTAACAAGATAAGGTTGTTTGTGCATCAAAAGAAAATCTTTGCCACACTCAGACATTCATAGGATGAAGCCTTGAAAGGTTGACTTGAAAGCAAAGAGGATAACAGAGAGTGGAAGGTTTGGCGTGGGTGTTGGAGTAGAACTTCCTTTGAGAAAGACACATGACTTGGTAGCTCTCTCTTAGAGGTGGATATTTTAAATGATTTTTTTACTACGGGATAGGTCTGCGTATATATAGGCTAGACCCAAAATTCTAACTTGGTGGCTCCGAATAATGTAAAGTGTGAGAGATAGTAGGAAAATGATTGAGGTGTTTGGATGATTTTGGAGTTTGATCTCTAAGCACTTCCTTAGAAACTCATCACTTAACACAGTTGATCATTTTGGATAATATCAGCATACCTAAGGACTTGATATGATCTTGAATCAGTAAAGCTATGAGAAATATCCCTCACGTTGCCAACACTTGGACATGAAAATTGAGGGGTAAACAGATATCTGCCAACACTGACATTTAATCTGAAATACACCGAGACAAACATTAGTCCATTTAATTAAGTTATCATATATTATAAAAATCCACTATAGAGGCAGTCGATGAACTTTCACAATGTTGCATGATTTGAAAACCAAGTAATAAAACCCACCCCGAGGTCACACAAACGGGGTCAAGAAGTGAATGGGTAAGCTGTTGGAGAGAAGAGACAACTTGTACAATCTTGTAGTATGCACACTTATCGCCATATCGCATATGAGATCAAAGTCCTAGCTGATCCATGTTGTTCTAGCCCTACCGACGCCGACCATGCATGCATGGACCAAAATGTGAATGGATAACACATATCCTATATGTTCAGTTTTTCTCACATTTCTTGGGGAAAATGTACCATGCACAATCAAGAGATGACAGATAAAGGAAAGATGCTTTCTAAAAATGCAGAGATTATAAGAGATAAAATATATCTAGAATGCATTGATTTCCTTTCCATTGGAAACCTATAAAAACCTACATGCACAATCAAGAGAGGATAACGGAAGAAAAGATCTTCTTTGTTGCTTCGTTTGGAGAAAGGAAGATGGATCTATGGGTGTAGGTGCCTTAGAGAACCTCTAGCAGCTGTTGCAAAATTTAAGAATCACCATATTTGTTGTGTAGTCGATCACCAAACATATGGATGATGACTAGGGTGCGTGCAAAGTCAAATTCACTATATTCAAACCTCCAATTTTTTCTCACCTTGTGGGATTTGAACAATAGTGGGACACCTTCTTTATGTCCATTTATTTTCCCGTCAATCTCTCCTCCGACAACCGCACGTCCGAACCTCCCTCTCCAAATCATCCATAGTGGCTACTCTTAAATTAAGCCAGTCAGTGTCCCCATGGCTACCCCCAAATCAACCTAGTCATCCAACTGTCAAATACTCCTGCTGCTGCCACACAAGCCACTCTCCTACTTATCCTCCCAGAATAAATCCGGATATTGTTCCCGGAGTGTGGCATTTCCTAGTCACTTATCCTCCCAGAATCTAATTTCCGATCCGTCCTTAATCGAGAAGGATCCATAGCAGAAGAAATATTTTTTCATAGCCATTAGACCAGCCCAAAGTGAGAATCCCCAGGCTTCCAAGATACTTGGGATACTGCCTTGGAACCCACATATTTCCTTCTCAGGAGGGTTTTTCATACACCGTCTTCCGTCAGTAATTTAAAGAACCATTTGCCGAGGAGTGCCCTATTCTTAACCTCAAGGTCATGAATGTCCAACCCGCCTTGGTCCTTGGGATGACAAACCACACTCCATTTAGCCAGTCGATAGTTCTTTCTTTTGCTATCTCCTTGCCAAAAGAATCTTGATCAAAAATAATCCAATATATGTAAAACTCCTTTCGGCAATTGAAAGAAGGAAATAATATATAATACCATATTACCGAGTGCTTAATTTATGAGGACCAATCTTCCGCCCAGAGACAATGGTTTACCTTTCCAACTACTAAGTCTTTTTATAGTGTCTCCTCGACGTGTTTCCATTCAGCATTTGTGAGTTCCCAATAATGTATCGGTATCCCTAAATATTTGATCGGAAACTGGCCCAACCCGCATTTGAATAGGCCGGCGTACAAGTGAGCCTCATCTTGAGCCTCTCCAAAGCAAAACGATTCACTTTTATGAAAATTGATCATAAGACCTAAGAGTTGCTCAAATGCTAGTAAAAATTAATGTCAGATTTCTCGTTTTCACTAGGCCGTGATCCATGAAGAGAATCGTATCGTCGACATATTGAAGTACAAAGAGACCACCATCAATTAGATGATTTACTACCCCATCAGTTTGGCCATCAACCTTTGCATGCTCAATCATGATCGCTAGCATATCCGCCACTATATTGAATAGCATGGACGATAGTGAGTCACCTTGTCGCAATCCCTTCTTCGTTCCAAAATAGTGTCTAATGTCATCATTGACCTTAATGGCAACACTACCTCCTGAAACGAAGTTATGGATCATAGCGTGCCACTCTGCAAAAAATTCTTCTGAGAGTCTGTTAAAGAAAGGGCCATTTGAATTCGTCGTAAGCTTTCTCAAAGTCTATTGTGTGTACCACCCCATTCACCTTTTTTTGATGTAATTCATGGAATGTTTCATGAAGGATAAAAACTCCATCTAGGATGTTTCTACCTTGCATAAAAGTTGTATGTGAAGGACGAACCACGTGTTCAACAATCGACTTCAGCCTAATAGTCGCAACCTTCGTGAATATTTTAAAATTAACATTAAGGAGGCAAATATGACTATATTGTGTATCCTTTCAGCCTCATCAAAATTAGGTAATAAAATAATTTCACCAAAGTTTAAGCGAAAAAAATCTAGTTGGCTAGCATATAGGTAGCTAAACAAAAGTAGGAGATCCGGTTTGATGACTTCCCAGAAGTTCTGATAGAACTCTACGGGAAAACCATCCGGACCCGGGCTATGTTGTGCTCCATTAGGAAAACATCCCTTCTAACTTCCTCCTTGGAGTATGGGCTGCTAGAAGGTTGTTTTTGTCATCAGAGACCTGGGGGATGTCATCTGTTCGGGACTCATCTATCGAGAAGTTTCTTTCCTCTGGGGCTCCGAACAGATTTTTATAATAATTAGTGATATAAGTTTTAAACTGTTCATGCCCCTCAACCGCGTCCTCATCCTGTTTTAGGGAATGATTAAGTTTCTTCCGGTGTTTGCCATTGGCGACTCCATGGAAATATCTAGTATTCGAATCACCTTTCACGATAAATTGAGAGTTAGAATGTTAGTGTCATTTGAGTTCCTCTTCACGCAGCATGTTAGCTATTTGTGCATTCGATTGACTCTTGATCTCGATTTCATGCTAGATAGGGGTCTAACTTCTGCCAAAGCTTATAATTCATCAATGATAGATGAAAGACGAAGCTTCTCCTTTTTGAGGATACCCACCGTATGTCTGGCCCAACCACCAAGGAATTTGTGTAATGCATGCATTTTTTTATTCCATTTGTGTATTGGGGTATGCCGGCCACCGGTTTCTCCCATACCTCCTTGACATGTCATGGAAGCCATCCCAATGCAACCAACCAAGTTCGAACTTGAACAAACTAGTAGTTAGGAGAATGGATGTGTGGTATGATATTGCCTCGATACGAGGTAGAGCACGAACAGCACCATAAGGAATTTAGATTCCCAGTCGGTATCCATTAAAACACGATCTAGTTTTTCATATGTCGATTTTGGAAGACTGTTTGCCCAAGTGAATTGTCTTCCAATCATGGAAACCTCTCGCGGATCTAGACTCTCGATGACAGCGTTGAAAAGAAAAGGCCAATGATTATCAAACCTACAACGCCTTTTTTCATTTGAAAATCAAAGCAAATTAAAATCCCCTCCTATAAGAATGGGGAAAATAAAAGGAACAAAATGAAAAATTGCCTATGTAATCACACGAATCCTTGGTTGTAACCAAATAAATGGTCCAGGCCGAAGCATGAAGAAGCTCACAGTTTTAATCGTAGTATTTATCCTCACAGAACCCGTGCAGGATTAAACCCAACACATAGAGGAATCTAGGAGTTCACCGTAAATTGTTGGTGCGGATCAAAGATCCCATATTATATAAGTGTGCATCTATCTGGTAGGTGCAACCAGGTTCGCTTAAACTATACGTGCCACCCTCCGGCAAGGTGTGCCTTTCAATGAGATGAAATAAGGTCAAGAATCATAATCTACTATCCCTATAAAAGAAAGAGAGGCGAAGATCCAAATAACGAGAACCGTCCATCTACTAGATCCAAGGGGCCAAAATGTCCCCGTGTTTAACACAACAAGCCACTAATCTATAAAGCATATTAGCCGTCGGATAGATAATCTAATCTATCTACTACCCATATAAAAGCACGAAGAGGCAGATCCAACTTACCATCTCAGCCGTCTAATCACATCATCAATGGTTAAAAATCTCCGTTAACGAAATTAGCCTCACTAACGAAACGCTAACCCCACTTCGTCTCTCGTTCGTGCATAACTGCCCACGTCGCTCAGCCCCTTGCAAGGCCCGAGGTGGGAGGCTTGCTAGACGATCCGCCGCCGCCTCCCGCATCGTCCCCCGCCAATCCTTCGCCGCCTCCCGCACCGGACGCCGCCCGTCCTCCGCCGCCTCCCGCGCCGGACGCCGCCCGTCCTCCGCCGCCTCCCGCGCTGTCCGCCGCCGCCAGTCCTCCTCTGTTGCCCCAAAATGAGGGAGAGACCCCGCCGCCGCTGCCCGCCGGTCTGCTGCCCCACAGAAGGACGTGCGCGCGGGGCGGCACCGCTGCCCGCCGATCTGCCTCTGCTGCCACGTGGAAGGATGTGACCCGGGAGAGAGCAGTCGGGCGGCGGCGGCTCGGAGCACTGTGAGGTGACGACGGCGCCTTGGAGGACAAGCGCGACGGCGGCTAGAGGAAGCTCGTGTCTTTGTACACCACCCCTCCTCTGCAGGCACTGGCACACCTATCGGGCTCCTCCGGCAAGCACGGGGCGCTGATGATCTCGATCTGCGCGTCGGCAGCTACATAAAGGTAAGTATCTGGCCGTGCTCCACGAACACCACAACCAAGGCAGGGAGCGCTGCTCCGACCTCTCTCTTATGGCTCCAAGTCTGACGACGCCCACGACCAGACGTGCTCCCCTCCAACTCCAAGGTACGAGGAACATTGTATACAGATTGCTTCAACGGTTTCTTTTGTGACGGAATTGTAGAGCTTAGTAGTATATCTGTATTTGCAAATTCTGTACTTTGTGGTTATACCTATGTAGTGAATTAGTTTGCCAAAAAAGTAGCGAATTTGATGTGCCAGACTGTTGTTAGTACCACTCAAACGACTGCATTTTGATTGGTTTTCATTTTTCCCTTTGGCTCTGGCGACTTTGGTCATGCAGAGATAGTTCAGAAATAAATAGGAACACAAGGCCATCATTGAACTACTTTTACAATAGTATTTCCTCTGTTCTTAAATATAAGTCTTTTTAGAGATTTCAATGCGAAGTACATACGGATGTATATAGACATATTTTAGAGTTTAGATCGTTCATTTTGCTCCGTATGTAGTCCATATTAGAATCTTTAAAAAGACTTATATTTAGGAACGGAGGGAGTATAAGATATGCATATCCTTTAGCTATTAAACTATTTAGTACTCCCTCCGTTCCATAATGTAGCGCGTCCTCGGTTTTCGAGCTTAAACTTTGACCATTAATTTAACCAACGAGACCGATTGCGGCAGGGGTAAAAACTATACCACTGAATTCGTATCGAAAATACGAATTCAGTGGTATAGTTTTTCCTCCCGCCGCAATCGGTCTCGTTGGTCAAATTCATGGTCAAACTTAGATTTGGGGAAGCGCGGGCGCACTATATTGTGGAACGGAGGGAGTAGTGAAAAAGTGTTGAACTATTTAGCTCCTGGACAATCAGTTTGACTTCATGTCCGTATGTGACCAAATAGTTTTAGGCTAATAAGTGTAACTAGAACCAGCCTGAAATTTGACCTCTCGGAACATGAAAAGCATAGGCTTACTTCAGCAGCACGTGGTCAGTTCCTCTCACCGGCTACCATCGGTCTCAGATTTTGATTTTGATTTTCTCTAGAAATTTCAGAATAGAAAGGCAGCTTTGGAAAGGGTTTGCAAAGATCAAGGCTATTGTGTCAAGTATTGTGCTCAAAACGTCCATGGGGTGCATCCATCTCGCCCCAGTTCATCACCGACCACACGCGATTTACATCCACTGCGATCATGGATGACCCCGTGAGACATCGTCGCCGTCCTATTCTTCCAGATACAATGGGTCAGCTAATACTGTATTTTGATATGCTAATCACGCTTCCGTTTCACTAAATTCCCATAACAATACTACTTACTTTCTATTAATAGTGTTCTGTCAACTGCAAAAATCATATTTATTGCAACATTTTCATGATCTATATTCCATCTTTTATTATATATGGTTTGTTTCAGAAGCGGATAAGTGGTCAAGGGTCATACATAAGAATACTTGTTATGCAAGTCTATATACACTCTTCTCAGCCTGGAAATCATTATGTGCTTGCTGATTTGCTTTGCTCACATTGCTGCTGAAACTTTGAGCGGTCCTTGCATCTCTTGTGTATTCATTGAAAGCCTCTAAAATATGGAGTTGCAGCATGGCTGCTAGCTGCTACGTTCATGCTATCACAACAAGGCCAAAGCTCTCATTTTCTGGATATGTCAAGTTTAAATGTGAAGGTTATTTTAAGAACGGAATTTTCAGCATCATATATCTATAGCAATTATGTTTTGAAACGGAATTGTTGGCTCCTAATAATAGTTTAATGAATTCTCCCAAGTCCCAGATAGGTTCTTTGAACTCTATGACCTTGGATGTATTGTGACCTGATGATCATCGTATTTTTCTTCATATACCAGCAGCTACAATCACTGGTATAGCAACTGTGGAGAGGTAAAGAACATTTCAGTTTTTATACTTACTTATTTCCCATTTATCTGCTATTTGACTTGTGATGGTTTAATAATCTTGAACCTTCAGGATTCCCAGGTAGGGATGAAATCGGGCATCCCGCATAAGCCCGCAAAAGCAGTAAATTAGTTTAAACTGAACTAAATCTGAATGGGAGGATTAGAAGTTTAGAACTGACTTGATCTACTTTACTACGAAGCGGGATGGATTGGGCGCCACTCTGCGCCCCTATTCCCAGGTGACCTAGCTGGGAAATTTGACAAAATTAAGCAATTCATGAATCCGTCAAATTTTGAGCTGTGAATGGGTAGGCCTCTCGGTGATGGCTGCTCAGGTGAGAGATTATATGCATTGTTACTCCCACGCTTGAAACCAAACAAAGGTGTCACTGTATTCACTAAAAGAAAAATCTGTAAATGTACTTCAATATGCTTGAAATTAGACACCGTTGTACTGTGTAAAATTTGATCGTGTGTGATAGTTCTACGAAGGTAATCTTGTAGAGAATAGGCTTAACAACCCTGCTTTTATACAAAGTTTAATTTTATGCTCAATAGACCAGCAACATGACTCTACTTCTGTATGTTGTGTAATTAATCCAGAGTAAGAATCTTGGAAAGTTGGAAGGCCTGTCTGCATGGTAAAAAAACTACAGGTGAATGCCCACCATTTTGAAAGCTTTTCCTCCTGTGGGTGCTCTAACAGCTAAAAAAAAGTGATGACATATTAAATTCCTGAATAATGTTCTTTTATCTTGTGGAAATTACATAATCAATGTTAGTGCCCGCCTAAAGTGGAAGTACTATGGGGTAAACATTTAGGCAAATGCAAATCAGAGCCCACCTGAATGTTGTTGCTTTAGACTTTGGAGTTGCAATATTGTTGACATCTTGGACATAGGATAAATGATTTCTCTTATTTACCCTTTAAAAATACTTTGGATTAAAAAACTCATTGAGCCTTAATCATCATCCGACCACTTATCCATCATTTCTTATATCATTATGAACTTATTGCTACATACAATGGACCCAGATGACCCTGACCTCAGACTTGGTAATGGTTTTGTCGTTGCAGCAATGGACGAAAGCCTTGGGTTCCTTCAGCTTATTCGAGACATCCATTTCTCATGAAGTTAGGGACGATGAAGGCTACAATAGTATTGTTCAAGTGAACTAAAAACTGTAGCCTGATTCTCATCACGCTTTTTCTCAATCGTTTGAAATCGACTGGATTGCAGAGATAGTTGGCATCGTAGACTGTATAAAGGAACTATAAGTATGAGCTATTTTTCTCCAGAACAAATTTCAGACAATTCCTTAGAAAAAAGTTCAATGAATGATGCTACACATACTAACATTTTTCGTCCGATTTATCAAACCATTCACATGTTGAAGCAAAGTGCAGGGCAGGAACGGATCACCAATGGTACTAAGATCGGACCCCGTGATGTCATACATGTGGTAGTTTCAAATATCAAACGATCTATGGATCTATAGCTTCCGATAATCTTGTAAAACACCTGTGAATCGAAGTAGCCCTAGCCAAATCTAATTATGTACTCTCTTCGTCCGGAAGTACTTGTCAGAAAAATGGATAAAAATGGATGTATCTAAAACAAAAATACTTCTAGATACATCAATTTTCTTCGACAAATATTTTTGGTCGAAGGGGGAGGTAGTAGTAATTTATCTACAACACACATGATACCAACTCTGTTCTTGTAGAAGACACCACATGTTGGTAGGTTAAGCAAATTGTGTATTATCACATTGCATGAGAATTTATAAAGTTAATTTTTATTGTTATGTTTAATTTGGTCAACACGTGCGTTGCACGTGCACGATTACTAGTAACTACAAGCAAAACTTGTAGAAGAACACAGTGTTGCGGGATTTCCAAAACGAGTAAAACCCGCCACAATGTCACAGAAACGGTCGGATGCAGGAGTGATATAGGGTTGTTTGGATCGTGCCCACTCCCACCCTAGCAAATCACGGCGTGCCAATTATTTGGGAGTGGATGTCGCCTACGCCGCTTCGCCCGCCTTTGACGAAAAAACTGAACCGTTGGCCAAAACTTTTAGGCTTAGTTTGGCAATACAGTTTTTCTAAAACCATAGTAAGTAAAAACCTAAGTATTCAAATGTGTGGGCAATGGATACTTCAGTTTTTAAAAACCACAGTTTTTCTCAGTTTTGGCAAAACTATCGAGGTGTTTGGCAAATGCAGTATTCTTCACGTCCTCTAGTTTGGCCGTTGCATGCATCGTGTTTCCAGCCGGCGTTGTGGTGTTGTACTACAGTATGCTGCGTATGACTGTCTCAAAAAGTCAGGATCAACCAATCAACTCTCCATTCTAATCGATCTACAGACTGCCCCTTGTTGCATTGGCACAACAAGCAATGGATTAAATAGATCAATGACCAGAAGGCTACACAGATTTAAGCAGGGCGGTTTTGCAAAAAAAAAAAAAACCGGAGCTCCCGCGACCGCTTAGGCGATCTGGCGGCGACGGAATATGAGAGAGAGTGAGAGGGGGGCGCCGGCGCCGGCGGCTCCTCCCGACGAGGGGGGCGCGCGTTCGGAGGAGGGCTTCCACCTGAGCCTCTTCAGCAGGAGAGAGTGGGCCGAGTTCAAGGAAGAAGCAAGGCGGATCCTGTCGGTGGCGGCAGATCGAAGAAGATGCTTGGAAAGATTGAAGAAGAGGGCCAGGGAGGAATGGATTCTTTCAACAGGTGAGATATCCTCGGACCCGGGGGAGAGAGGAGTAATCAGAGGGAAGGAAAGTTCTGTAGATGTAGTTTCCTTAGAGGAGGAGGGGGATTCCATGGCGGATTTTGTGAAGGGAAAGGGGGCCAGTTCATGTGGGAATGATTTGGTGGATTGGAAGGTATCTTCTTCCTATGATTTGGGCGTGGAAAAAGGGATTCAGAGGGTCTGTGTTAAGGCAAAGGAAATCAGCCAAGAAAAGGGAATAGGTAGAGTTAATTGGGGCAATACAGCTATTAGTGCTGGCAGTTTTGAGAAACTGCCGATTCTATATCAATTAGCCACTGTAATTCCGATTTTTCCCATTGAAGAGAGGGCAAGATTTGGGGACAATCCACATTATATCTACTCCAAGACTGCAACTTTCTCTGCCACAAGGGAAAGTGCAAAACAGGGGACGTTTGTCTCTGCTATTCCTCTCGTGAGTGGGAACATAAGTGGACCGCTCATGGCGAATCAGGAAGAAAATACGCCAGACATGGAGATGATAGCGAGTGAGGGCGGGGGGCTGGCACCAGTGGCAGTGGGGGTTCGACCTGCTGCTACCATCGAGGGGGCCGTTGCTCCCCTGTCTCCCTCTCCTTCTGGAGTGCGACCTGATGCGACCAGTAAGGAGGCCATGGCTCCTTTGCCTCCTTCTCCACCTGGGCTGCGACCCCTTGCAGCCATGGGGGCTGTGGCTCCCCTGCATCCTACTACACCAGATCCTGATGGCAAGATGGCGTCGAGACGCATCCGGGGTGAGTCCACTCCTCTCGTCATCGACATGGAGGCGGCTAGGAGGGCCGTAAGCGGGTCCCTGGTGGTCGGGCGTCTCCTTTCACCCTTCCAAGTGAATCCCGAGGTCCTCGTCGATGAGCTCCGGACCTCGGGGGCATGGAGGCTTCAAGGCGAGGTCACAGTCCAAGAGGTGGCCAGCGACGATGGGAGATTCGTCCTAAACTTCGCGGCTGAAGGTGACGCAAGTTTGTGCTTAAAGCGCAGCCTTGGCACTACAAGAGGGACGGCATCATCTTCGCCGATTTCGACGGCAAGAGCGACCCGGCGAAGGTTGACCTCGGCGTAATGGCCATTTGGGCCCAGGTACGCGACCTTCCGTTCGAGTTAAAGACGGAGAGTATGGGCAGGACCCTGGGGGATCAATTGGGAGTGGTCAAGGCTGTTTCACACCGCAACCATGTTATAGTTGAAAATATCTCAGGGTTAGGCTAGAGATCCTATTGCATGAACCTATCAAAAGTACAATAGAGTTTACTCCCCTGGGTAGTTCAAAAGTGCTGAAATTTGATGTAAAGTATGAAAAACTACCTATGTACTGTGAGTGTTGTGGTCTGATAGGGCATACGTCTGAGCGATTTTGTAGCATACCTAGAGAGAAAAGAACTGCAATGTATCCAAAGAACCTTAGTATTGATGCCTACTGGAAATGACAAAACTCCAAGAGGAGAGCCCTTATTCTTGGGGGTGCTCCTCGAGATGTCAAGCATCAGATCGGCGGCTCCGACAACAACAACACCTCCACGGGCATGGAGGGAGTCGTCGTCAAGGTGGCCAAGGCTGTGAGTAACCTTCAGGTCTCCGACAAGGGCAATGTTGTTCCCACATCGGGGGCAGTACAGGCCTACCAAAAGCTCGGCCAGGAGAGTTTTATTTCAAAAAAATAAATAGATCAATGACCGTGTCCTCAAGTGGAGGTCGGTCGTAGGAATGGCAGAGTAGTCAATGTAGAAGAGCACGTAGTTTTGTTCTCAGGTTGGCTGCAGAGAGACGGAGCAATGGCGGATAAATGACGACTGGAAGAAGAAGTCGAGCAAGTGTTTCTCAGTTTACGAAAAAAGAGGTTAGGACCTCTTTTTCAAATACCGCAAAAATACCACAGTATCTGATATACTACAGTTTATAAAACTGAAGTATTAATTGATGTCAAACACGTCAAAGTATTTAAAACCAGTGTTTTTTCTCAAAACCAGGGTATCCTTGCAAAACTTCAAAAATACTGAGCTGCCAAACGCAGCCTTATGTATATTCGAAATCCTGGTCATGATCGAAACGCATGCCAACGCCCACGGTCAGCATGGAAAAGATGGTAAGACGGTTGTTGGCTGCTATCCAATTAAACGTACTCATAAACTCTTGGACAAAAGTGACAGCTTGTACAACTTTGTGGTATGCACGCTTGTGGCCGTATAACATTCGGATAGATGATGAGAGCAAAAGACGTACAAGTAGGGCTAGGTCTAGCGCCGCTGACCATGCAGGCAGAGGCATGGACCAAATTGCTAAGGGATAACACATATCCAACGACGTGTCCAGTTTCTTTCATTCTTTCTTTCTTGCTTCCTTCCTTTTGATGAAATCTTCTATAATCGCACAATAAAAAGACGATCAAGAAAGCAAAGATCTTTTTCTGAAATGCACATATTATATACTCCCTCCGTTCCATAATATAAGAACACTTTTTACAGTACTGTAATGTTAAAATCGTTCTTATATTATGGGACAGAGGGAGTAGTATAAGAACATTTACAGTTGGTTCTCTCAAATCTTCCTTATCTGTCTGTCAACACGCCTGGTTAATATCCTGACAGGCGAGATAGAAAAAGGACCCAACCGGACTGCTCACTTTGTCACTATACGTCCAGGCTATTCGTTAACCCTCATATTCAGCCCATTTGTGAGAAGAATACGAGGGCTTGCGGACGCGCTCAGCCAGTTTTCAGTCAGTCTGCCACGTAGGACATAGCCCACCCCAGACCACTTCTCATTTTTTTCTTGATACTCTCTCTCTCTCTCTCTCTCTCTCTCTCCCCACCAATCATATGCATATGACTGGACAATTTAGTGATAAAGTGAGAGACATAACTGCACACATATACAAATGAGGTCTTAAAACATACATGTCCGGACACTGATCGGACGCGAACGTTTGAGGAGACGGGTTGTAGATGCCTGAAGAGATAACACATATAAAAATGTAGAGATTTTCTTTTCTTTTCAAACCTACAACAACAATCTACATGCACAAGCACAATCAAGAGAAGAGGAGGAAAAGATCTTTGTGGCTACCCCCAAATCAACCTAGTCATCCAAATCTCGAATACTCCTCCTGCTGCCATGCAGGCCTCGTTGCTCCCAGCAGCACTAGCACACGACGGCGTCATGGGCTCAAGATCCTAGGAGTTACGGTGACCACCGTCTCTCCGGGAGCCGCCTCCCAGCTCTTCATCGTGGATGTGCACAACGCGGTCCTACACCTCATTTGCATGGGCCTCAAGCTCCTATGAGCCACAATGACCTTCCTCTCCCAAAGCCATGGCATGGAACTTTGTGGGGGTGGTCAGCGGTGTGAGCGATGATGTGATTCCAACAACGACGGCGACTCAATTTGGACGACTGGATTTCCAAAGGCAATGCTCAATTCCGGTGGGACGAAAATTTTCCTCTAGCCACACCCAGCAATTTATGGAGTGTACTCTAAATTTTTACAGTGCTTGAATCTAGAAATGGAAAAATCACAAGCTAAATAAAAACAATCATCAAAAAATGTCGTCGCTGCCCCCAACAATCGTCCTTTTTCCTTCATGGTGTCAATCACCTCCATGTTATCCGAATCTTCGAGTTCACTGTAAGTTGTTGGGGCGGATCAAAGATCCCATGTTATATAGGTACACATATATCGGGTAGTCGCACTCGGGTCAAAACCAGGTACGCTTAAACTAGACTGCCACGCCCACCCTCCGACAAGGGCTGCCTTTTAATGAGATGAAATAAGGTAAAAAGATCATAATAACAACAAGCGAAACTCTTAGGAGAACACAGTGTCGCGGGATTTTAAAAACAAGTAAAACCCATCACAAGGTCACACAAACGGTCGGAGGCAGGAGTGATATAGGGGTTGCCAATTATTCACGAGAGGATTTCGCCTCCACCCTTTCGCCCGCGTTTGGCGAAAAAACTGAACCATTTGCCAAAATTTTGGCATATATTCGTAATCCTGTCCATGATCTAAACGGATGCCAACACCCTCGGTCGACATGAAAAAAAAAAGGTAAGGCGGTTGTTGGCTGCTATCCAATTAAACGTGCCCATAATCTCTTGGACAAAAGTGACAGTTTGTACAACTTTATGGTATGCACGCTTGTGGCCGTATAACATTCGAGTTAGATGATGAGATCAAAAGACCTACAAGTAGGGATAGGTCTAGCACCGCCGACCATGCAGGAAGAGGCATGGACCAAATTGCCAAGGGATAACGCATATCCAACGACGTGTCCAGTTTTGATGAAATCTTCCTTCCTTCCTTCCTTTTGATGAAATCTTTCTTTCTTCCTTCCTTCCTTCCTTCCTTTTGATGAAATCTTCTCTAATTTGCACAATTAAGAGACGATCAAGGAAGCAAATATCTTTCTTTTCTCAAATGCACATATTATATAGTAGAAGAACATCTTTTTTTGAACGAGGAATACCCGGCCTCTGCATCTAAGTGATGCATGGAGTCATATTATTAATAAAAATATCCAAATAGTTGCAATTCGCTACAAGATCACAAATGTGCGAAAGTAAAAATGAGCTGAAAATGAGCCACACAAATATATTCATCAAACGTCCGTAAACCTGTCCGGTCAATGTTCGGGCATGACAGAGGGAAAAAGTGGTCCAACCGGACTCCTCATTTTGTCATTATATATGCGTCTGGACTGTCCGTGAACTCTTATATTCAGCCCATATGTGAGTAGAATATAAGGGCTTACGGACGTGCCCGGACAGCGTTCGACCAGTCCGCCACGTAGAACAATTTGGAGACAAAGTGAGAGACATAATTGCATACCTTAAAGTGGACATGTCCGGACAATGACCAGCACGCGTCCGCGGACGTTTAATGAGAAGGGCCGTAGATGCCTCAAGAGATAACACATATTGAAAAATGCACGGATTTTCTTTTCTTTTGGAACCTACAACAACAACCCTACACGAGGGCTAAGAACGGACATGTTCGGACACTGATCGGACACGAACGTTTGAGGAGACGGGCTAGCTGTACATGCCTTGAGAGATAACACATATCCAAAAATGCGCAGATTTTCTTTTCTTTTCGAACCTACACCAACAACAACAACAACAACCTACACGCACAAGCACAATCAAGAGGAGAGGAGAGGATAAAGGAGGAAAAGATCTTCTTTGTTGCTGCCTTTGGGAAAAGACGGATCATAGATAGGTGTAGGTGGCTGGCTGGGGCACCCATCATTGATAGCAGCTACCATAGCAAAAGATGATGAGGTGAGGCGAGGCGATGGATCGCACACACGCATAGACACTTGCATGCTACCTACAGCACACCACACAGTTCTATCTGTTGCGCCACTGCTGCTGCAGTTGTAACCGATCTGGTGATCTGGTCCGGTGAGTCCGGTCACCTTTCCCGGCGGTGGTGGTGGCGAGACCAAAAGCCGCCGTACCTGAAACGATTCTCCCTCCCTCGCTTTCTTCCTCTTCTTTCTTGCATCATCGTCCCTCCCTCCAATGGACGTACCCTGCCCACTCGTCCTCTCTTTCCTCCTCTTCTTCCTATAAAGCCCGCCTGAAACCGACCCAAGCTGCTCGCCCGCCCGCACGCTCGCTTGCCGCATACCTTCCTCTCCACCTGCCTGCGTTCGTCGCTGTGCGTACGTGGTGGTGGCAGCGAGGCGGAGCGATGGGAGGAGGGACCGGCGGCGGCGGGGTCTGGCCGGTGGTGGTGATGGTGTTCCTCAACGTGATCGCGGCGGTCATGGTGTCCCTCGTCAAGGTGGCCATGAACGGCGGGCTGGACCCGCTGGTGCTCGTGACGCTCCAGCAGCTCACCGCGGCCTGCTTCCTCGGCCCCATCGCCTTCTTCCGGGAGGGCAAGGCGCGGCCCAAGATGACGCTGGAGATATTCGCCTACCTCTTCGCCAGCGCGGCGCTGGGGGCGGCGCTGCGGCAGTACATGATCTTCGTGGCGCTGCGGTACACCACGGCCACCTTCGTCACGGCCTTCTCCAACGTGGCCCCCGTGCTCACCTTCCTGCTCGCCGCCGCCACGCGGTCCGAGTCGCTCAACCTCCGCACGGCCACCGGCGTCGCCAAGCTCGCCGGCACGCTCGTGTCGCTCGCGGGCGCCATGGTGCTCACCTTCTACCGCGGCGTGCCCCTCACCCACGCCCACCACGGCCAGCTGCACTACTCTGCTCCGTCGCCGGCGGCCGACCCCGGCGGCGGCAAGAGGTGGACGCTGGGCACGGTGGCGATCCTGGGCAACTGCGTGTGCCTCTCCTGCTGGTTCCTGCTCCACGGCCGGCTGGCGAGAAAGTACCCCTACGTCTACTCCTGCAACGCCTTCATGTCCACCTTCAGCTTCCTCCAGGTCGCCGCCGTCGGCCTCTGCGCCCACCGCAGCCTCGGCCTCGCCGCCTGGCTCGTCACCTCCAAGTTCCAGATCCTCACCATCCTCTACGCCGTACGCAACCACCCATCACTCCTCAACTGAATTACTTGTATCAACTGTCAGTCACTGACGATCAGCTTGCTTCTTGGTCTGAATCCGATTGAAATTCAGGGCGTGGTGGGGTGCGGCGTGTCGTTCGTGCTACTGACGTGGTGCATCGAGAAGCGGGGGCCGGTGTTCGTGGCCGCCTTCATCCCGGTGGTGCAGATCATCGTCTCCGTCATGGACTTCACCGTGCTGCACGAGACGCTCTACCTCGGAAGGTACTCCAGTCCTACGACACCACACCGTCACTTTTGAGTTTCAGACACTCACCGAGATCATGCAGACAGACAGACAGACAGACAGTAGTGCATCCAGATTCAGAGTTTCAGACACTCACTCACTGAGAGATCATGCAGCTTCATAGTGTCCACCACCCATGATTGACTCGACACCTGACAATACAACTGTGCTTTTGCAGTGTGCTGGGATCAGTGTTCGTGATAGGTGGGCTGTACCTGCTGCTGTGGGGCAAGCGGCAGGAGGCCCTGCAGCAGCCTCCAAAAGTTGCAGAGGATGACACGGAGCAGCAACAGCAACAACAACAACAACAACAACAGCAGGTGCAGATGCAACCCTGACTCAGACTGAAAAATAGAGGAGCCCTCCATTCACTGGGTGGCGGTGGGTGTTAACAAGTGCAGGTGCAGCAAATAAGTTGTCCAACACACTTTTCAGTTTCTCTTCATCTTCTTGTGAGACCACCATTAATGGTGCAAACCGAGCTTCAGGCAGGGCAGTGTCGTTCATGTCATGAAGCTATTTAGGCTCTAATCCAGACAACAGTGAGTAGGGTAATGATGTAAACCGTAACTAGTAGCCATATCAGAGACGCTATGTATACTAGATGTCTCCACGTTTTTGTATGTTTTTCGGTAAGTGTTTTTGTTTTCGTGGGGACATACGTCGAATGTTTTAACTGCAAATTTGTAAGAGATATACACGGCAATGGGATTATTTGAGTGAAATGCTATCGGATTTACTAAGAGAAATACTGTCGGAAAATTCTGAGCAGACAGGAAGTAGTGTATATATGTGGAGCTTGAAATAAACCAACATGACGAAATATCGGAGATAATACACCCTTTATCTACTTTTATTTATTATGTACGTACATCAATCTTCTTCGACCGCACGAATAGGCATGCGTCGGCACATATGCACAAGAAAGTGCCAAGAATGTAAAACACAAGAATCAGTAGACTTCGACGTTCCATTGCTCGGACTTCTTCAGTTGCTTCCTGTAATCTATCCAGTCGATTCCTAGCATCATCGAAACAACGCGAAGTTCAGCACCATTCGCACTAAAGAGCTCAAGTTATTGAATCAACAAAAATAAATAAAATTCAAAAGCAAGTATTGTGGTACCTTCTTTTGCAGCCAGTGGCACCATGATCTCATCAATACCCTTCTCCATGCCCTTCAGCCCACACATGTACACATAGGTGTTGTCCTTCTTCAGGAGCTCCCACAGCTCATCCTTGTACTCTGCCATCCTTGTCTGGATGTACATCTTCTCTCCGGCCGCGTTGGTCTCCTCCCTGCTGATGGCGTAGTCGACCCGGAAGTTGTCTGGCGCCTTTGCCTTCATCTTCCCAAACTCCTGTTGTTCACAAATGCAGGTGCAACCAAACAAGATAAAAATTAAGTGTCGTCCGGAAACCAGGAAGTAGCACTTGGAGTGAAACTCATGAAGATGATCGATGTTCGGACCTCTGGGTAGAGCAAAGAGCTGCTGGTCGGAACTCCCAAGAAAAGCCATGCCAGGCCATTGAACTGCACAAGAGTTCACAGAAACATAATTGTTGGGTCAGGTTTCATGTGAATACAAGTTCTTCAGTACCAGGTGGGAGTGGTACACAAACATCATCAGCACTATGTATTACCTTGTAGTCTTCGTACTTCTCAAAGAACATTTTCCACAAGAATGACCGGAACGGCGCGATACCAGTCCCTGTTGCAAGCTGCAAGTAATCGACGACGATGAAAATTATTAGTCAGCTCAGTTTGTGATGGATGAATTGCTGAATCTTTTAACTCTGGGACCCAGGCTAACCATGATAATAGTAGCATTGGGGTCTTTAGGCATGAGCATCTCTTTGCCTACTGGCCCTGTTATGTTGACATCGGCGCCAGGCTTCAGGTCGCCTGCATTAGGATGGAAAACAACAAACATGCTTAGTAAATGGTGATCCATATAGCCATGATGAGATCCAGTCTTAGTAAATGGTGATCGAGATATAATTTATTATTCCAAATATATAAAGGTCATCAGCACAAGAAACACCTTGTGGATGATCTGCAAAGTCTGAACTGAACCGACTCTGAACACTGAACACTAGCAGATTTTTTCTTCAGAGATAAGCACAGGGGGATGCAGTGCCTACTTGTAAAATCAATTGCAGGGATAACATTCATGGATTCCAGCGAACAAAGCACAATTTGAAATGAGCCTGATCTGACTAGTTTTAGTAAATGGTGATGCAGATGTTCATTGGCAGAAGAAACAGATTCTAGATGGTCTGGTAAGCCTGAACTGAACCGACTCTGAAGTCTGAACACTAACGCCTTCTTCAGGGGAATGCAACCAAACATCACAGCGTAAAAATCTATTGCAGATTACAAAAAAAGATTCGATTGCGCTGAATAATACGTAGCATTTATCACAGTTTGTCAAACTTAAAATCAGATTGAACGATTCTGATTTCAGAACTGGAGAAAATCCTGAACTTAACTGAACTGAACACTGTTAAGTCTGAATAAATTTTCAGATTCCTCATCTCTGGGAATTGGGACTCACAGAGGAAATTGGAGCAGACTCCCTTGACGACCTCCCCTGCGTCGTTGGTGTAGACGAGGCGCTTGACGCACAGCGAGACCTGCAGCCAGATCGATTGCAGTCAGCGACCAGCGGTGCCAATGGAGCGGCGGGATCGACGGATGGAGCAGAGTCGAGCAGGGCATGGTGGTCGTACGGTCTTGGCGTCGCCGAAGTCGCCGAGGGCGCTGCTGGCGATGGAGTAGAGGCGGAGCTTGTGGGGCTTGCCGTTCTTGTCCTCGCCGTCGGCGACGACGCCGATGGACTGGCCCTCCTTGTAGGGCACCTCGCCGTCGGTGGAGAAGACCATGTGCCACGTCTCCCCGGGCGCGTCGTCGGCGGTGATCTTGGTGTTGAGCAGGCACTTGCCCACGTACGGCTCTTTGGGCCGGAACTTGTTGGTCACCACCCCCTCCTCCTGCTTCTTGGACACCTTCTTCTCCTTCACCGGCGCCGCATCGGTGGAGATCGCCTGCGCCCGGATGGTGATGAGCGCGCCGCGGCGGGAGACGGCGGTTCTTGCGGCCGACGGGAAGCTGCAGTGGGAGTGCTGCGGGGCGCTGGATGGCGTGGAGGTGGTGGTGGCGGCCCGGAGGGAGACGGCCGCGGCCGTGACGGCGGCCATGGCTGACACCGCCGGGAGGACGGCGAGGGGGAGGGAGCGAGTGTGGGCGGGGATCAAGGTGGCTAGCTAGGGGCGGGACTCGGCTGCGGGGGGGAGGGGTGGGAGGTTAAGGAGCGGGAGGATAGAGTGGAGGGAGATGAGTGGAAGGCAGGGGAGGTGAGGATGAAGTGGTGCTCCTGGTTTTTGGAGGGAACACAGCCAACACAAACAACCAAAGACCAAGGGCCAAGGCCACTCACTCACCCACTCACCCACCCACCAAAACTATCTCTCTATAAATCTCTGTCTCTCTCTAGGACAGATTCATATGTCCATCGAATCCAACAAGTATCTGCCTCCATTGCCCTGCCAAATTGGTTGTCATGACCACAAAAGTGTCGTCGGCCACAGTCGACATGGGAGCTTCCTCCCCTGCCTCGCCTTTTGGAGCGATGGTCCGCCGATAACACTAGTGTGGCGGTGGATCTCTCGCCACACCGATGAGCTTGCCAGCGTGCCCTCGAGCCAACCTCCAAGCTCATTTTTTTTTGGTGTCAACAAGCATTCTATATGCGTTTCGCAAAAAAAAAACATTCTATATGCGGAGGGAGCGCTGAAGTTTTCATACTGCTCTGTGACGCCATGCCCGTAAGTCGTCACATGGTGAAGTGTTCAAAGAAATCGAATTTAATGATTTTGCGCAACCATTGTCAAAAACTCGCAGATACTGTCGTGGTGCCAGGACCCCTGTGCATGATACATGGCTTTTTCTCCCTCGATGGCCGACTGTCTTAGTTCTCACCATTATATAACACGAAAAGGTCGCCGCAAAACCACCCTCATAAAACAAAGGATGCAAAATTAGGATGAAAACCCACTTTTATTGTGGTGGCCTCGAGATAGCTCAATTCCACTCGACCATATGCCTCAACCATACCAAACTCCCTCATTTTCTTCATCGAATGAAAACATTCATAAGCTCATATCTGGGAAACATTGGTATCTCATCCGAAGCTTGAGGCTTTGTCACAAAATCTTCTAAAGGAACATCACATAGACTAATAGGATTGAGCAATGTGTAAAACTACACATTTATGTGCTTTTATTAACTTGTTCTGTATCCACTTTTTATCTATTTACATTTCCGTACTTTCAGGATACGCAAATAGAAAACACCAAAAAATGTTTTAAGGATAATATACTTACTTTTCAGAAAAGCTACCAGGCTCTATTTATGGATCACCAGAGCTGCGTTAGTGACTCAATTGAGCTTTTCTTGCGAATAACTCAATTGGGCTTAACAGGCCTAACATGGTGGCCCAGGGAAAGATCAAACATTTTAGGAATTGCCTTTCATGTTAAAAACTATTCACAAAATGGCTTTAGAAAACGTTCATGTTTTTCGAAAAAAAAATGATCAGATTTTTATAAAATGGGTTCTGGTTTTTCAACAAATCTTATTAAATTTCAAAAATTGTTTACCTTTTGAAATAAACAATTCTTATTTTTGAAGGAAAGCAAAAAATCAATTGAAAAGCGGTAGAAACAACTCGGTCACTATACTGCTCTCTCCCTCGCTCCTAATCTGGGCCGGCCCATTTGTTTTCCTCAGGAGCTACTTCTCGCACGCCGCGAGATGTAAGTAGGTCCTGCCTCTCTAGTGTACTGCTACTAGGCCGTCTCAGTACTGTAGCTTACGCGCAAGGTTTTTCTTCAGTGGTTTTTATTGGGTTTTCACTACTGTACTTTGCATCTGTTTTATTCTGGTTTTCTTTGTTTTTCCTTCTGCCTATTTATTTTTCTTCTTTTCTTCAGTTTTCCTTTTTTTTCTTTGTTTTCACTGGTGTTTTTCTTTACCTTTTCAAACAAATGTCTATTTTTATATACATTGTTAATTTCTTTGTGTATATCAGTGACATTTTTGTATACATGTTTAATATTTTTTTCAAAGACATGATTAACATATTTTCAAACATATGTTTTAATGTCTACTCTTTACAAATACTCTCTCCGTCCCAAAATAAGTGTCTCAACCTTAATACAACTTTGTACTATAGTTAGTATAAAGTTAAGACACTTATTTTGAGACGGATGGAGTATATTGTAATATTTTCTATACAACTAAAACATTTATACATGCCTTATATTTTTCAAATACACTATTACCATCTTTTCCAATACACGTTTTTGAACATTTTTAGAAGATGTGTTAAAAATTCAAAAGTGTGTCAAATAATTCAAATAAAAGAGAAAACATTCTTTGAACGATAAAAACCATTTTTTTAAACTATACTAACAGTCACCACAGGAGCTGCAACTGCAGGGTGCGGCTGTTTCATGGGCATAGCCAGGGACGAGGACGGGCGGCGAGGGGCTGGGACCTGCAAGTAGGATAGCCGACAAGGACGTCCGGCAAGGGCAGCAACCAGAGATGAGGACGGCAGGCGAAGGGCGGCGACGGGAGAACGCGCGCGGCCGACAAGAACCAAAGGGACGATGAGATCGATGCAGATGGATTTCCTCATACGGGTTCTGCGTTGACGAAGTCAAAGGGCATCGGACGGTTCCCAGCAACCAAATCAAACGGGTGCGGGCTGACCGGCCCAAACAGCAACCAAATCAAACGGGTGCGGGCTGACCGGCCCAAACAGCAACCAAATCAAACGGGTGCGGGCTGACCGGCCCAAACAGCAACCAAATCAAACGGGTGCGGGCTGACCGGCCCAAATTTGGGCCGGTGCGCCGGCGCCTAGCAACCCGCCATAAATAAATAGATACCTCCCCTCAAAAATAAATAAATAAATAGATACCCCACCCGTACCCGGAAGCCCAACCCACACCGCAAAAACCAAAGCTCCTATCTTTTCCCCTTTCCGTCGCCGTCGCCGTCGCCGCGTCTCCTGTACGTTTTCTCCGATCCCCAATCCCCGATCCAGGCGATCCGCCCGCCCCCAACCCCAGCCCGGATCCAGGCGATGGCGGGCGCGGGAGACGCCGGCGAGAAGAAGATGATCACGCTCAAGAGCTCGGACGGGGAGGAGTTCGAGGTGGAGGAGGCGGTCGCCATGGAGTCGCAGACCATCCGCCACATGATCGAGGACGACTGCGCCGACAACGGCATCCCGCTCCCCAACGTCAACTCCAAGATCCTCTCCAAGGTCATCGAGTACTGCAACAAGCACGTCCAGGCCAAGCCCGCCGACGCCGCCGGAGCTGCCGCGTCCGATGCGCCGCCCCCCGCCGAGGACCTCAAGAACTGGGACGCCGAGTTCGTCAAGGTCGACCAGGCCACCCTCTTCGACCTCATCCTGGTATGCTCTAGATCTCCTGTTTCCTGATGCTGTTCCCCTTCCTTGTGCTCTTTAGATTAGATTAGGTTGGACGGGCGTCGTCCCACTCTGCAATCTGGAGATTAGTTAGATTAACATCGATGTAATGTAACCTTGGAATAATTGATTGTCACCATTGTGCCAGTTAATTGCAACTTTATGTGATTGCTAGAAATAGAATGCCAAGTTTCTCTGTGATTAACTTGTGGAAACATCAGACCACACACAACAGTAACATATGGTCTTTAATTATGCATTGTTGTTTAGTAGTATGTATCTAGCATTGGTGTAGTGTTAATTGTGCCTTGTACACAGTGATGCTGAATTACATGATTAATTTTGCTTTGTTTATCTGCCCGTCTTTGTTTCAAACTTTGTATCCATGTCTTTATTATCTTGTGCAATCTACTGGATGCATGCTGGCTATGAATGCCTTCTTCTATCTAGCACGGTTGCCTGACTGTGGTGTACCGGCAACATTACGTGCATTACATAGTGGTAGCTAAATTACTACTCTAAAGTTAGTACAAAGTTGAGTCACTTAATTTGGGACGGAGGGAGTACATATTATGCATGTTCTTGTGGCAATGCGATAGTTGCCAACTGTAAAATTCTGCGCTTTTCCGCAGGTGTTCAGTAGTGTCGCTTTGAACTTGTTTTGTTACAGTTATGTTATTTCATTCTAGATAGGGTGGTATCTCAGATGTTGCATCAACATAATCCAAGACCATACATTGCTTACCCCTGATCCCATGTTCTGTTTTACTTCACTGTTCCAGACATAGTAATAGCTGATACATACAGTTGCCAATGCGTTCTGAGATGTGGTGCTCGTGTAAAATTACCATCTTTCCTGCAAGGATGTAGTAGCATCACCTCTGACTCTGTTTTGTCATTTCTTTTGACCGTTGATCCAGTTGTGTTACAGTCACTTCTGACATCTGAACCCATGTTCTTGGCTTTGAATCAATGCTTCACTTTTTTTTTGCCACAAAAACATCTATGTAGAATGTCTAATTAGCTCCTCCCGACGTTTTTGCAGTTAAATTTGAATTGCAAAAACGCCTTATATTATGGTACAGAGGTAGTATGTTTTTGTAAATGAAATGCTTCTCTCTGACACGCCTCCTTTTCTTTTTGCCCCCTCTCAGGCCGCAAACTTCCTGAACATCAAGGGCCTACTGGACCTGACCTGCCAGACTGTTGCAGACATGATCAAGGGCAAGACCCCTGAGGAGATCCGCAAGACCTTCAACATCAAGAACGACTTCACGCCCGAGGAGGAGGAGGAGATCCGCAGGGAGAACCAGTGGGCCTTTGAGTAGAGGAGCATGTAGGCGATGCCGTCCGCGCTGGATGAACAATGCTTAGTATTAGTCATCTCTGCATTTTAGCGCCCTTTTTTTATGGTTGTTTTTGTCTATTCTACGGTTGGATGAAAAACAATTGGGTTTCAGTCATAATTTTTTTGACCAACCACAGCTAGACAAGTGTCCAATGTCCTGATGTATTTTCCTGTCCCCTGTTTGTCGCTGTATCTGTCCAAGCTGGGCTCTATCCTTTTAGTGGGTCCGCAAGAATCACGAACAGTGGATCATAGAGAAGGAACAACACAAATACTAAACAGGTCCACCCCTGTTTCAAACCCGATAGAAACAAGACAAATACTCCCTCCGTCATTCTAGGACAAGTATTTCTGGACGGAGGGAGTAACAAACAAAACATTAGGGAGTGACTGAACCAAATCATGCATAAATTGGAGTGAGCCTTTCAAACATTCTGTACTTTATTTTGATCATTTACAAAAGGAAAATTTTAGAAAGACAAAAAGAAAAACATTGCTTAAAGCTTGAACAAATAAAAATACAAAAGAAAAAGAAAATTCATTACATAAAAACTTCTACTGATCTGCAGATTGCTTCTTTGAATAGTACTGCTAACTGTTGGGAAAAAATTAAGTTGGAGTAGATGATATAATTTGAAAATTAACTTCAGCATTCAGTCCTGGGGAAAACATCACTAACTTTGAAAGAGGATCCAACTAAGCAATCCAACACTTTGATAACTTGGCTCTTTTAGACCATCCTTGAAAAATCTCGGGCTTGTTAGCATTGGGAGACTGAACAACTCCAACGAGTTGCTTCACGGTCTAAAGACAACAAAAAGGAGAAACATGAAACTAGATGAGAATAGTGCACTGCAAGCTGATAAAAAGCACACTGTAAAAATCTTAGACTTCACAGAAAATGGAACAACCAATTAATGTTATGAAATAATGGTGAAAGTGAGAAAAGGCGCACTGTAAAAAATCAACCAATAGCACTGTAAAAAAAAAAATGTTCTGACAATAGCCTGAACACACTATAAAATCATATCAGAGGCCTTGTAAACAAAATACTAGGAGCTACCAGAACTTACAATATGACACCATGTTTACTTCGATCATAAAACTGTAAATCTACTGAAGCACACTATAAAATCATATCAGAGGCGCTGTAAAAAGAATACTATGAACTACCAAAACATGCAGTAAATGACAACACATTTACTTTGATCATAAAAATAGTAAATTTATTGAACCACACTGTAAAAAAATAAAACAATGGCACATCAAAATCAAAACTCTTAGAGCATCTCTAGCAGACCCCCTATTCTGCGAAACTGTAAACGCAGTTTACAGTTCGCGCGGAGGGGTCTATACGGGCTGAAAATCATTGCGGCAGAGCAGAACCTGTATCGCAAACCGTAAAATTTGAAATAAAACTTTCGCGAGAAATTTAACGGAAAAGATGGCCGGAGCATCGATCATTTAGTACATAGCATTGATCATTCGTTTTACATAGCATAGATATATACATAATTGCAAGCCGGAGCTACGCCGGAGCTAAGCTACCCTACCGCACTACGCAAAATAGAGCTCACCGGAACTAAGCTACCCTACTGCACTACGCAAAATATAGCTCACCGGAGCTCGTGCGGTAGCTGTCCAGCGGCAGCGCTCAGTCCTCGTCGTCGTCGGAGGTGAGGTCGACGTAGATGTGCAACTGCTCAGCGGCTTCGCAGCGCCACTCCTCCACCTTGTCGCCGAAGGCGAGGTCCGACGCGACACCCTGCTCGTAGAGCACGGTGTTGATCTCCTCGTCCCTCCGGCAGCGCTGCCGGTCCTCTTCCGCTCCCGCGCGGGCAAAAGGGCGTCCGCCTTCGCCGGGGGGGGGGGGGGGGGGGGAGGAGGAAGTCCTCCGGCCCGACGACGCCCCCGGTGAGGGAGTCCCGGACTAAGTGGTCCTCGGGCCACTGGCTCAACTCTCGATAGGCCGGTTCGATGGGCCATTCTCTGAAGAAGGGCCGGACACATCAAGACTCTACGATCCAGAAGAAAACCCCGAAGGCGCGTCGTGCACTCCAAGTCAAGATGAGGAAATCGCCATCTCCATCCTCGGCAGGAGGCCCACCATGTGTAAACCCTAGTCCCCCCCGGTGTCTATATAAACCGGGAGGGTTTTAGATCATAGCACACAGAAACTCATCTAGGGTTTTAGCTAGTCGATCTCGAGGTAGATCAACTCTGTAACCTTCATATCATCAATATAATCAAGCAGGACGTAGGGTTTTACCTCCATAGGAGGGCCCGAACCTGGGTAAACATCGTCTCCTTCGTCCCTTTGTTACCACCGATCCTAGTCTCACAGCTCGGGACCCCCTACCCGAGATCCGCCAGTTTTGACACCGACATTGGTGCTTTCATTGAGAGTTCCGCTGTGATCGCCCAAGGAATCGATGGCTCGCATCTTCATCAACGAAGAGGTCCGCAGCATGGACTCTTTTGTCCCTGGACAGATCTTCTCCTTCGGCAGCATCGTGCTGCACGCTAACTCGACTGGCCAACTTGGCCGGGTCGGAAGTTTCGCCCCTGATCAAGAAGTCAGATTCGGGAACATAGAGTTCTCCATGGACCCTCGGGGCGATCTCTTGCTCACCGGGCTCGCAGTCTCACCTGACGCGCCCGAGGACTCCGAGGCCTTAACCTCGGACGTCGTTTTCAATCCCGCTCGCGGGGCCAAACCCGGTGACGATCTGGATTTAAGTCCGGATCCGGCTATAGCGCCAGATCGCCGGACACCAACTCCTGCCGAATACACTTCTCGTGCGGACGCGGCGGAGGTTAACTCCGAACACGCCGGGCAGGTTAACCCGATCGAGCTTTCGATGCTCTGCGAAGCTCTAGATCGGATCTCCTTGACAAAAACTATCGATGACCCGATCCCGATCCATGCTCAGATCGGTCTTGAGGCGGGTTAAGAGGGATTTTTCGTCCCACCCACCACCCACTTAGTAGCCACTATCGAAGACTTAACCGATATGTTGGACTATACCTCCGAGGAGGCAGAAGACATGGAGGAGGAAGATCGCGTTCCCACTCCCGTCAACACCGGGCGATAGACCGCCACCTCCACCTACGACGTCTACATGGTGGATACGCCATCCGGTAACGGCGAGCGCACGCCAGCTAACAATGGCGATGACTCAGGTGAGGCACCGTCAAGGCGCCGGAAACCGCGTAAGAGGTCAAAGACAAAAAAGGGGAGGGAAGCTATTACCGGCACCAGGGAAAACGATACCCCGGAAGACCTCGGCGATCCCGATATCCCCGAGTATCCGTTGGAGGACCAGGAAAGGCCGGAAGACCAGCGCGACCCCGAAGATCCAAACGATTCTGAGGATGACAACTACCTCCCCCTGTAAAGGAGGAGGATAGCCCGGACGACGAGGACATCATTGTCCCCGAGATCATCGAGGATCAGGAACGGTTCAGGCAACAGTTTCTAGCCACTGCCCGGAGCCTAAAGGCAAAAGCGTGGAAACTCAAGGCCGAACAAGACACCCTCAATGATAGATGGACAAGCGTTCTATCAGCCAAGGAAGAACACGGCGCCGGTCTATGGGACCAACCCAAGAGCTACCCCCGCCGGCGGCTGTTGCCGCAATTCGACGACGAGCTCCCCAACACGCCGTCCCCTAAGCACACTCCATACGACCAGCCGGACCGCCCTCCCCGAGGACGAGATAGGATGGCTGGCGAGGCCGGTTATAGGCCGTCGGTCCCCCGCAGAAGGGGAAAAGAGCCAATGGAGCCCGACGATAGGTATGACCTGCGACGCGACCTGGATGATAGAACAGGCCGCACGAGATCCATCTACGGATCTAGAGGGTATTCCCCTGGTAGAAGGGACGAGTACCGACCCTGGCTCGACCGAACCAACAGAGTTCGGGACCAAAACCGGGCCAGAAAAGACACCGACTACCGGTGCGATATAGCCCGGGTCAGAGGCGCTGCCCACCCGCTCTGCTTCACTGACAAGGTAATGCAACATCAGTTTCCGGAAGGGTTTAAACCCGTGAACATCGAGCAATACGACGGAACAACTGACCCAGCAGTGTGGATCGAGGATTTCCTCCTCCACATTCACATGGCATGAGGAGACGACCTCCACGCCATCAAGTACCTACCCCTTAAACTTAAGGGGCCAGCTCGGTACTGGTTAAAACGTCTCCCCGAAAACTCTATCGGGTGCTGGGAGGACCTCGAGGATGCATTCCGATCTAACTTGGAGGGCACCTATGTACGGCCTTCGGACTCTTCCGGCCTAAGCAATGTCGTGCAAAAGGCAGGAGAGTCCGCTCGACAATTCTGGAACCGGTTCTTGACCAAGAAAAACCAGATCGTCGATTGCCCAGATGCCGAGGCTATAGCCTCTTTCAGGCACAATATTCGGGATGAGTGGCTGGCTCGCTAGCTCGGCCAGGATAAGCCCAGGACCATGTCCGCCCTCACATCGCTCATGACCCGCTTTTGCGCGGGCGAGGATAACTGGCTAGCAAGGCGAAGCCACAACCCCGAAGACCCCGGTACTTCCGAAGTCCGGGATGGAAACGGGAAACCATGACGTAACAAAAACAAACGACGGCACAACACTAGCGACGCCGATGATACGGCCGTTAACGCCGGTTTCCGCAATCCAAGATCCGGGCAGCGGAAGAAGCCTCCTAAAGGAAACCGTGACTGACCCACCCCGCTGGACAAGATCATGGAGAGGCCTTGCCAGATCCATGGCACTCCGGACAAACCCGCCAACCACACCAACTGTAACTGTTGGGTGTTTAAACATGTTGGAAATATGCCCTAGAGGCAATAATAAATTGGTTATTATTATATTTCCTTGTTCATGATAATCGTTTATTATCCATGCTATAATTGTATTGATTGGAAACTCAAATACATGTGTGGGTACATAGACAACACTGTGTCCCTAGTAAGCCTCTAGTTGACTAGCTCGTTGATCAAAGATGGTTAAGGTTTCCTAGCCATTGACATGAGATGTCATTTGATAACGGGATCACATCATTAGGAGAATGATGTGATGGACAAGACCCAAACTACGAACGTAGCATGTGATCGTGTCAGTTTATTGCTATTGTTTTCTGCATGTCAAGTATCTGTTCCTTTGACCATGAGATCATGCAACTCACTGACACCGGAGGAATACCTTGTGTGTATCAAACGTCGCAACGTAACTGGGTGACTATAAAGGTGCTCTACAGGTATCTCCGAGGGTGTCTGTTGGGTTGGCATGGATCAAGACTGGGATTTGTTACTCCGTGTGACGGAGAGGTATCTCAGGGCCCACTCGGTAATACAACATCACATTGAGCCTTGCAAGCAAAGTGACTAAAGAGTTAGCCACAGGATCTTGTATTACGGAACGAGTAAAGAGACTTGCCGGTAACGAGATTGAACTAGGTATAGTGATACCGACGATCGAATCTCGGGCAAGTAACATACCGAAGAACAAAGGGAACAGCATACGGGATTAACTGAATCCTTGACATAGAGGTTCGACCGATAAAAGATCTTCGTAGAATATGTAGGAGCCAATATGGGCATCCAGGTCCCGCTATTGGTTATTGGCCGTAGAGGTGTCTCGGTCATGTCTACATAGTTCTCGAACCCGCAGGGTCTACACACTTAACGTTTGGTGACGATTAGTATAATTGAGTTATTATGTTGGTGACCGAAAGTTGTTCGGAGTCTCGGATAAGATCCCGGACATGACGAGGATCTCCGGAAGAGTCCGGAGGTAAAGATTGATATATGTGATAATAGTGTTTTGATCTCCGGAAGAGTTCCGGAGTTCACCGGAATGGGTTTCGGATGTTTACCGAAGTGTTCGGGTGCAGCAACACTTTATATGGGCCAAAGGTATAAAGCCCACGAGGTATTGGAAAGTGCAAAAAGTAGTTTTGCTGCCGCGTAAGCGGTACTACCGTTTTGTGAAGCGGTACTACCGCCCAAGCGGTACTACCGCTTGTGTGAAGCGGTACTACCGCCCAAGCGGTACTACCGCTTGTGTGAAGCGGTACTACCGCCCAAGCGGTACTACCGCTTGTGTTAAGCGGTACTACCGCTTGTGTGCGGCTGTGCACGGTTCGGCAGGGATCCGAGTTGGACTCTTTCCCTGCGGGCCAAACCGACCTTGTGCGGGCAAAACCGACCTGGAGGAGGTTTTTACTCCAAGTTTAGACCCCAAGGCTCAACATATAAATAGAGGGGCAGGGCTAGCACACGGGACACATCAAGATTTCCCCAAGCCGTGTGCGGCAGCCCT
The DNA here is from genome assembly GCA_039707655.1 of Elymus sibiricus. Classification (NCBI taxonomy): domain Eukaryota; kingdom Viridiplantae; phylum Streptophyta; class Magnoliopsida; order Poales; family Poaceae; genus Elymus; species Elymus sibiricus. The sequence continues at coordinate 21,060,943 of CM077675.1, forward strand.
AACCCTCTAGTTCCTCCGTCATAATATCCGTAGTGCTTGGCGAAGCCCTGCAGAGATTGTTCCTCACCACCATCACCACGCCGTCGTGCTGCTGGAACTCAACCACTACTTCACCATCGCTCGCTGGATCGAGGAGGTGAAGGCGTCATCAAGCCGTACGTGTGTTGAACGCGGAGGTGCCGTCCGTTCGGCGCTAGTTCGTGATCGGATCGAGGGACGACTTGCGATTTGGATCGCGGAGACGTTCGACTACATCAACCGCGTTTCTTAAACGCTTCCGCTTAGCGATCTACAAGGGTATGTAGATTCACTCTCCCTCTCGTAGATGCTCATCTCCATGGATAGATCTTATGTGTGCGTAGGAAAATTTTTGTTTCCCATGCAACGTTCCCCAACAGTGGTATCAGAGCTAGGTCTATGCGTAGATGAGATCTCGAGTAGAACACAAACGAGTTGTGGGCGTGGGTGTATACATATTGCTTGCCGTTACTAGTTGATATTTGATTCGGCGGTACTGTGAGATGAAGCGGCCCGGACCGACATTACGCGTACACTTATGCGAGACAGGTTCCTTCAACTGACATGTAACTTCGTTGCATAAAGATGGCTAGCGGGTGTCTGTCTCTCTCACTTTAGTTGAATCGATTTCAATGAAGAGGGTTCTTTTAGAAGATCAAAAAGCAATCACTACACCACGTTGTGGTTTTGCGTAGGTAAGAACGGTTCTTGCAAACCCGTAGCAGCCACGTAAAATTTGCAACAACAATTAGAGGATGTCTAACTTGTTTTTGCAGGGTATGATGTGATATGATATGGCCAATTACATGATGAGATATATGTGATGTATGAGATGATCATGTGTTGTATAGAATATCACGACTTGCATGTCGATGAGTACGGCAACTGGCAGGAGCCATAGAGTTGTCTTTAATTATTGTATGACCTGCGTGTCAATCATTAAGCGCTATGTAATGCTTTACTTTATCGCTAAACGTTAGCAATAGTCGTGGAAGCAACAGTCGGCGCGACAACCTTATGGCGACACGTTGATGGAGATCAAGATGATGGAGATCATGGTGTCATGCCGGTGACGATGGAGATCATGCCGGTGCTTTGGAGATGGAGATCAAAAGCACAAGTTCATGGCCATATCATGTCACTTATGATTTGCATGTGATGTTAATCCTTTTATGCATCTTATTTTGCTTAGGACGACGGTAGCATTATAAGGTGATCCCTCACTTAAATTTCAAGATAAATTGTGTTCTCCCCAAGTGTGCACCGTTGCGAAAGTTCGTCGTTTCGAGACACGCCGTGATGATCGGGTGTGATAGACTCTACGTTCGCATACAACGGGTGCAAGCCATGTTGCACGTGCGGAACACTCGGGTTAAACTTGACGAGCCTAGCATGTACAGACATGGCCTCGGAACACAAGAGACCGAAAGGTCGAACATGAGTCATATAGTAGATATGATCAACATGAAGATGTTCACCATTGAAACCACCTCAACTCACGTGATGATCGGACTTGAGTTGGTGGATTTGGATCATGTTACACTCGAATGACCGGAGGGATGTCAATTTGAGTGGGAGTTTTTAAGTAATATAATTAACTAAAACTCATTATCTAGAACAATAGTCTAAGTTGTCTTTGCTATATTTATGTTGTAGATCATGGCTCGCGCAGTAGCACCCCTGAATTTTAATGCGTTCCTAGAGAAAGCTAAGTTGAAAGATGATGGAAGTAACTTTGTGGACTGGGCCCGTAATCTAAGGATTATCCTTACGGCTTCCCAGAAGGCTTATGTCCTTGATGCACCGCTTGGTGATCCACCCGCTCCAGTTGAGTCTCTAGACGTTGTGAACGCCTGGCAGGCTCGTTCTGATGATTACTCAATAGTTCAATGTGCAATGTTGTATGGCTTAGAACCGGGACTTCAAAGACGTTTTGAACGTCATGGAGCATATGAGATGTTCCAGGAGTTGAAGTTTATCTTTCAGAAGAATGCCCGGATCGAGAGATATGAGATCTCCGATAAGTTCTATGCTTGCAAGATGGAGGAGAACGGGTCTATCAGTGATCTCGTGCTCAGAATGTCTGGGTACTCCACCCGTCTGGCTGAGTTAGGGATGCCCCTTCCGCCAGAGGCTATCACTGACAGAGTTCTTCAATCATTGCCACCTAGCTACAAGAGCTTCGTGTTGAACTATAACATGCACGGGATGAACAAGTCAGTCGCCGAGCTGTTTGCGATGCTGAAAGCCGCTGAGTCTGAAATTCAGAAGGAGCATCAAGTGTTGATGGTCAATAAAACCACTAGTTTCAAGAAAAATTGCAAGGGTAAGAAGGGTAACTCCAAGAAGAGTGGCAAAGCAGTTGCTCCTCTCGTGAAGAAACCCAAGGCTGGACCCAAACCAGAAACTGAGTGCTTTCATTGCAAGGGAACTGGACACTGGAAGCGGAATTGCCCCAAGTATTTGGCTGACAAGAAGGCGGCCAACAACAAACAAGGTATATATGATATACATGTTATTGAATATGTAGGAGCCAATATGTAGGAGCCAATATGGGCATCCAGGTCCCGCTATTGGTTATTGGCCGTAGAGGTGTCTCGGTCATGTCTACATAGTTCTCGAACCCGCAGGGTCTACACACTTAACGTTTGGTGACGATTAGTATAATTGAGTTATTATGTTGGTGACCGAAAGTTGTTCGGAGTCTCGGATAAGATCCCGGACATGACGAGGATCTCCGGAAGAGTCCGGAGGTAAAGATTGATATATGTGATAATAGTGTTTTGATCTCCGGAAGAGTTCCGGAGTTCACCGGAATGGGTTCCGGATGTTTACCGAAGTGTTCGGGTGCAGCAACACTTTATATGGGCCAAAGGGATAAAGCCCACGAGGTATTGGAAAGTGCAAAAAGTAGTTTTGCTGCCGCGTAAGCGGTACTACCGTTTTGTGAAGCGGTACTACCGCCCAAGCGGTACTACCGCTTGTGTGAAGCGGTACTACCGCCCAAGCGGTACTACCGCTTGTGTTAAGCGGTACTACCGCTTGTGTGCGGCTGTGCACGGTTCGGTAGGGATCCGAGTTGGACTCTTTCCCTGCGGGCCAAACCGACCTTGTGCGGGCAAAACCGACCTGGAGGAGGTTTTTACTCCAAGTTTAGACCCCAAGGCTCAACATATAAATAGAGGGGCAGGGCTAGCACACGGGACACATCAAGATTTCCCCAAGCCGTGTGCGGCAACCCTAACCCTCTAGTTCCTCCGTCATAATCTCCGTAGTGCTTGGCGAAGCCCTGCAGAGATTGTTCCTCTTCACCATCACCACGCCGTCGTGCTGCTGGAACTCAACCACTACTTCACCATCGCTCGCTGGATCGAGGAGGTGAAGGCGTCATCAAGCCGTACGTGTGTTGAACGCGGAGGTGCCGTCCGTTCGGCGCTAGTTCGTGATCGGATCGAGGGACGACTTGCGATTTGGATCGCGGAGACGTTCGACTACATCAACCGCTTTTCTTAAACGCTTCCGCTTAGCGATCTACAAGGGTATGTAGATTCACTCTCCCTCTCGTAGATGCTCATCTCCATGGATAGATCTTATGTGTGCGTAGGAAAATTTTTGTTTCCCATGCAACGTTCCCCAACAAAACATGCCGGCAAGCTCGCAGCTGAAGACCAGGGCAAAGGCCCATGCTGCGAGGACGACGAGGAGCCCCGCGGTCCGAGCAATGGAGGTCAGAAGAAATTCCCTCCAGAAGTAAAAACGGTGAACATGATATACGCCACTCATATACCTAAAAAGGAGAGGAAGCACACCCTTCGAGAGGTCTACGCCGTAGAGCCTGTAGCCCCGAAGTTTAACCCATGGTCGGCCTACCCGATCACTTTTGATCGACGAGATCACCCGACCAGTATCCGTCATGGAGGTTCGGCGGCCCTCGTCCTAGACCCCATTATCGATGGGTATCACCTCACTAAAGTCCTAATGGACGGAGGAAGTAGCCTCAATCTGATCTACTCAGATACGGTGAAAAAGATGGGCATAGATACGTCAAGGATAAAGCCTAGCAACACTACCTTTAAAGGAGTAATCCCAGGTGTCGCAGCCCGGTGCACAGGCTCTGTTAACCTGGAAGTAGTGTTCGGTTTGCCCGACAACTTCCGCAGCGAGGAATTGATCTTCGACATCGTCCCCTTCCCCAGCGGCTATCACGCCCTGCTCAGCCGAACAGCGTTCGCTCGCTTTAACGCCGTCCCACATTACGCATACCTCAAGCTCAAGATGCCCGGTACCAAGGGTGTCATCACCGTCAATGGCAACACAGAGCGTTCCCTCCGAACTGAGGAGCATGCATTGGCCCTGGCGGCCGAATTCCATTATGAGGACGGTCGGCAAACACCCAAATCGGCCGCAAAGGCCCGTAAGGTCGACAAACGAGTTCGGTTTCAATCTGAACTCCCAGACTCTTCTGCTCCCTGGAAATAGGGGTACGCCCCCCATTGCACAGCCCTAACGATCGCCAAACACGTGCCAAGAAGGCACACCTTCGCGCTCAAGATTCCATGGGTAGCAATGGGGAGCAACCATCAATTGGTAAGTGTTCGGCGGGACCGACCAATACTAGTACTTGTCCTTGGACAAAACACAGGTACCATTAAGGACCTGTTAAAAAGCATAAAGCTAATCGATACTTCGGTGACTTCTCAAGACCTTCTTCCCAAGGTCCGCTCGGCGGCAACATCACTCTTAACGGGATGCAACCCTCACAGAGGAACATTAACAAACAGGCGACAAGGCACATCGAAGACGTCACGTCATCAATCGGAGATTCTTGGTACAGCCTCCCCTCTGTAAAATTTTATATTTCATCTACCTGTAAATAGCCGCCTCGGCAATCCAAGTTATAAGAATTATTGAGCGAGTACAAAACCATTACATATGGCTACCTCTTTGTCTTTTATACATTCTCTGTTCTTATCTTGGTCACGCTTCTTGCGAAAACTGTTCGGTATATATTATTATGCAACCGGTTTATCGACCGGGGGCTCGAATTTAAAATCGCCTTGAACGTCACCTCAGTCCAACTGGTTGTGTGTTCGGCATCTTGGGTTTTGCTTTATATGCATCGGATCTGAACTATGTCTTGGGTCAATAGTTGGGTTGCCCGGCTCCTGTGCTTGCCCTCTTACGTTCCGCTCGTTCGGCTAAAAGGGCAAAGGGAGAACCACTGCGATTGTGCTTCCAGCTCGTCTGGTCAAGCACCTCAAGGGAGAAAGCCGAAAACTGACCGTCATATTAAGCGAGAACCGGTCTGCGAATCCGAGCATAAGTGTCATACTAAAAGATCGATAGAGGTTCTTCCGTGTTATACGACGGGTTTCGTTCTTGTACAAACCATGTGATGCTGGCTTTGGCCCCGAACATCACACTGGGGGATGGTTATCAGCTCCCGCATTTTTATACACTCCCACGGCTAAGTGAAAGCGATAGAGCACCATAGTCCGATTGCCTTGCCCCGCTCGCACTACCACCTTCGGGCACCGATACCTCGGCTAAGGGTAAAAGTGCGGATACAGGGACACCCCGCGTGGTATCTACGTGGTGGCTGAAGCCGACGACTCGCTGCTTTCAGATGAACCGGCCACATAGGAGTATAAATAAACATAAAAACTACTCATAAGACATGATAAACCATGCAACATTAATTATAAAGCGTTCAAGTCTTCGGACATATTACACCGCGCTCATTCATATAAAACATCCTTGGAGCACTGAGCCTCTATCGCTCGAGCACCCTCCATCACATGGGGGAAGTACAGCTCGGGGCACCTATGACTCTTGTCAGGAGGCGGAGGTGCGGTAGCCATCTTGATCGGCTGGAGCTTTGGCCAGTGCACCCTGGTCCTTGCAAAGGCCATCCGCGCGCCCTCGATGCATGTAGAGCGCTTCAGCACTTCAACCCGAGGCGCCGCATCACGTAGCCTCTGCACCAGGCCGAAATAGCTGCTCGGCAACGGCTCATCGGGCCATAGACGGATGCAGAGGTCCTTCATGGCTGGCTCCACCACTCTGTGCATCTCCATCAGTTCCTTCATTTGCTCGACAAGGAGAGGTGCACGCTCGGGGAACTCAAAGTGCGCCCAGAAAAGCCGGGCCTCGTCATCCTCCGTCTGCGAAGCATAAAGCTTGTTCGCATCCGCCGCGCTCTTCTGGAGGTCCACACAGACGCCTAAGGAACGCCACACCTGGGTGAGCAAAGTAAACTTGCTACCACCAAAGGTGCACTGCAGTGAATACGGCTTACCATCAATGGCAGCCTGGACTTGGCGAATCTCCTCTTGCGCCGACCGCCTGTCCACCCACTCCTTCTGGAGCTCAGATTTCAGCCCGGCTAGCTCGGCGGCTTGTTCTTTGCCTTTCTGCTCAAGGGCCTCGCACTTCGTGCCGGCATCCTTGAGCTCTTGCTGCACCTCCTCCACCCGAGCCTCGTGCTTGGCGCTTGCAGCCTTCAAGACGGAAAGTGCGGCTGCCGCTTGTTCAGCGGCCGTCTTCTTCTCCGTGGCCTCTTGCTTCACTTTCTGGAGCTCGGCCTTCAGTCTTTCAACCTCCGCGGCTGAGGCTGTGGAAGCAATAACAAGAAAATCACACTGGGTCACCAGTGCGGACTATCATCAATACATAGTTCGGAAATTACAATTCGACTTACCTTGCGCCTCGTCGAACCTCTTGTTCAGGCTAACAAGCTCCTCGTCGGAGACCTTGAGCTTCCGATTTAGCTCGGTCAGCTCAGCGGCATTATCGGCCGCCGCCGATGACGAGGCCTGTAAGCAAAAATTATGCATCCAGTTATATGCGATTCAAACCCCCCGAACTATGAATGATATGACTCCCTGTTCGGTCCTTCCAAGGACTTTTCCGAACATTGCAGGACTAAATGGTGCCTTGTGCATCATTGATTCATTCCTCACTATTTGACCCCCGGATGCATTTTTGCATACCCATCCAGGGCTCGGGGGCTAGTACATATATAAAGAGATAGCACAAAACTTAAAATTAGCATTGTTCGGGAAAAGGATATTACTTGACTCACCTTGAAGCCCGCCAAGAGACCATTGAAGGCCTCCTTCAGTCCGTTGTCAACGGACTGAATTCCTTGCAAAACCGCACCCATAAGAGTGCGGTGATCCTTGGAGATGGGGCCGCTTGCTAGTGCCTCCTCCATAACCGGCCACCCAGCCGTTGGTGGCGTTGGTGGTGACCGGGCAGTCCGATCTCTGATCGGGGACTGAGCCGGTAACTCCGGACGCACAGAGTGCTCCGGAGACACCCTCGGAGGGGACTGGACATTTCTTCGCTCCTCCTCTACGGTGACCAGGGGAGCATTCTCTCCCTGGTCCTCAGCAGCCTGGGGAGTTCTCTCTCCCTGGCCTTCGGCGGCCGCGGCATCTGCCTCGACCATGGCATGGTCGCCCCCTCCGCCTATGTTCGGCTCCAACGGAGCCTGGCTGGATGACACCTCCGCGGTGTCCTTCGCGACCCCTGGAGGTGTAGGGTGCGATGCGGTCCCGCTCTCCGCCAGCTCGGCAGGTGGAGACTCCCCGTCCGATATCTGGTCGGTAGGGAGGACGCGCGGGGGGCTGCAAAACATTCTTGTACTTAAAACATTGAAAACTTTGCGTAAATAACCCAGGGAGTCTTCGAATTCATACCTTTGAGCTGGAGGCTTAACCCTTAGGGTCCTTCGGGGAACCCTCTCAAAATCCTCGGACTCTGCGCCGGAGTCCGAGCTATCGTCGGGCAGAATCAACCTCGCCTGGTGCACCCTCTTCAGGGCGGGAGGAGCTGCCTCCTCCGTGGCGTCCGATGACGCCGCCCTCTTTCTTGCAGGGGGGGGAAATGCCTTCCCCCCGTCTTCATGCTCCTCCTCATGGCTAGAGGAGGCATGGGTTTCCTCAGACGCAGCGTCTCGCTGTTCCTTGATGCGTAGGCAGTCTCTGGCCTTTTTCTTCTTTTCCTTCTTTTCGGGCGCCGAATACGGCGCCACGACAAGCATCGCCGCCAACAGCTCTGACCTGTGGTCTTCGGGTTGTGGAGCCGGGCAGTTAACCTTTGCGGCTTTGCTCAGCCACTTCTGCGAAAGTAAGGGAGAATGCGTTTAGGCTTTTTGCTGAAGAAACAAAGTCAATGAATTGAAATTAAATCGTACCTTGGTCGGTGGGTTGACGGTGCTTAGGCCTGTATCCTCCTCCTTGGCGGCCAGATCTTCTGAGGCTTGAACAAGGCCTTCCACAGCTTCTCCGGGGTGGTGCGGAAGAATTGACACACAGTGGGCTCGTCGTCAGGACGATAAGCCCACATGGGGGATGCCCGGCGCTGGCAGGGGAGGATACGGCGGTGAAGCATGACCTGGACCACATTGACCAGCTCCACCTTGGCCTCGATCACCGAAGTAAGGCGCTTCTGTAGCAGTTTCACCTCGGCATGCGACCCCCAGTCAAGGCCCTTCCTGAGCCACGAGGTCAGTCTCGTAGGGGGTCCGGATCTGAATTCGGCAGGCACCGCCCAGCCTTCATCCCTTGGCTCGGTGATATAAAACCACTCCTTTTGCCAGATCTTGATGGTGCCGATGAAGGTGCCGGTAGGCCACTCGACGCGGGGAAGCTTGCTGATCACCGCCCCTCCGCAGTCTGCGTGCTCGCTGGCCACGGTCGTTGGCTTGACGTCGAAGACCTTGAGCCACAAGCCGAAGTGTGGTTCGACCCGCAAAAAGGCCTCGCAAATGATGATGAACGCCGATATGTCCATGAAAGAGTTCGGCGGTAGGTCGTGGAAGTCGAAGCCGTAGAAAAACATGAGACCCCTGACAAAGGGGTGGAGCGGAAAACTCAGTCCCCGGATAAAGTGGGGGACGAACACCACCCTCTCGCCTGCTTTGGGGGTGGGAACCACCTGGTTCTTCTCCGGGGCGCGGTGGAAGACGTTGGCGGGGAGGTAGCTGGCCTGCTTTAGGTCCCGGATATCCTGGTCGGTGACCATGGAGGCCTCCCACTTGCCGTTGGAGCCCGAACCCGCCATTGTTAAGCTCGGAGGAAGGGGCGAGGAAGAACTGGATCTGGGCTCTCGGAGCTTGGAGAGATTGAGGAGGCGGAGGATGCGAATGGGAACCGTGAGTAAGCCTTGGTTTTTTTCCCTTTTTATGGGACGTGTCACCGATTAGCCTCGCTTACCATGCCACAGATCCCTTCGCTTCCCAAGACGTGCGTGCCGTTATGCGCGTGGGGAAATTAATCAGATCCCGTGTGAAACGGAGCACGATCTGTGCATTGATAAGTTGTGTCGCTGAAAAAAACGGCCCCGGACCACGAATCGAGTTTTCGTAACTGGTTCAGTGGTCACGGTAGGCCACGACCCTTCGTCAGAGGGGGGTGTCAGAAAACACTATTTACGCTTTGGCGATTGGCCTTCGGGGCTAAGCAATTCATGGTATTCGGTCAATTATATGATCGGATGAAGTACGTGTCATCGGAAGCCGAACTAGTCTCAGCCGATTATGGAAAGGGAGGAAGAACTCACCCCGCAAGCCGAAGACTCTGATTATACGAAGCAGCTGGAGCTGAGACCTTTGGCGTTGGGGGCTAGTTCGGGGGCTACTGAGGGAGTCCCGGACTAAGGGGTCCTCGGGCCACCGGCTCAACTCTCGATAGGCCGGTTCGATGGGCCATTCTCTGAAGAAGGGCCGGACACATCAAGACTCTACGATCCAGAAGGAAACCCTGAAGGCGCGTCGTGCACTCCAAGTCAAGATGAGGAAATCGCCATCTCCATCCTCGGCAGGAGGCCCACCATCACTAGTACATAACAGGGCATTGGTCCAGGCCGGGCCAGCCCATTAGTCCCTGTTCAGTCACGAACCGGGACCAATGGGGGCAACGGTCCCGGTTCGTGAGGCCAGGGGGCCGGCCGGGCCTCGTGGGGCATTGGTCCCGGTTCGTCTGGACCCTTTGGTCCCGGTTCCAGACACGAACCGGGACCAGTGTGCCTCGCTCCTGGCCCATAACCATTGGTCCCGGTTCGTGGTTGGAACTGGGAGCAAAGGGGGTCCTTTAGTCCCGGTTCCAGTCACGAACCGGGACCAATGAGATGCCTATATATACCCCCCGCCAGCGAGCAGAGCACTCCACATTGCTCTGTTTTTCTGGCCGGTGAGGGGAGAGCTTTGTGGTGCTCTAGCTCACATCCTATGCACATGAGGTGTTCGATGAAATGCCCGAGCCACACTTAAGCTTTCTCCTCTCGAAGCTCCTTGTCCAAGCTCCATTTTTCTCAAGATTTGTTTAGGTTTGGCGGTCCGTCCTGTCCCGTCCCCGTCCTCACCGCCGTCGATCGCCCGCGTCCATCTCGGCGCCGGCACCACCGTGGTTAGCCTCTTCTTCTTATCTTCTTTCTAAAAGAAAAAAGTTCTTACTTGTATCATTTAGATAGATACTTGTGTAATTTTCTTACTTTTATTATTGTTTGTTATTATATAGTGCCATGGTCATGGTATCCGCCCACGTCGGCCCTCGTCCGGTCTATGATTCGGATGTGGTATATATTATCTTTTATAACTATATTTTTTATTTAGTGTTTATGACAATTATGCCGACCAACGTGACATAGATTTTTTAATCTAGGAGGTATGTGAACCGGAAATTCCAACCAACATAGAAATTCTTGTCGAGAAGTTAAATTTGGTTGAAAAAGAAAACAATTACTTGAAAGAGGAGAAGATGAAGTTGGAGTTGCATGTTGCCGATGTCGTCGACGATCACAAGATCAAGATGGATGCAATGCGCTTGAAGATTAGAAAGATTAGAAAATATGCCATTCATACTGAGGCTTGGTATCATTATGCCGTTGGATCAATTGGTACCTTAGTTGCGGTTATGATCGCATTTGTTGTTGCATTTAAATTTTATAGTTTCAATGTATGTTTTAATTAGATGCTCTAGAGAGCTATATGTTGTTCAATAATGAGAACTATGTATGAACGTTATGACGCAACTGCTTCCGGTTGCATTGAGGGGGCTTCTACCGAAAAACGTTTGATTAGCCATTGTGAAGCTATGTGCATTCCTCAATGCAATCTCTCAGAAGGTGATCGATCCAGAAATCCTGCCAAGGTTAAGGAGTGATTTGGTGCAATGTCTTGTTAGTTTCGAGCTGGTGTTCCCATCGTCCTTCTTCAATATCATGACGCACGTCCTAGTTCATCTAGTCGACGAGATTGTCGTTCTGGGCCCTGTATTTCTACACAATATGTTCCCCTTTGAGAGGTTCATGGGAGTCTTAAAGAAATATGTTCGTAACCGCGCTAGGCCAGAAGCAAGCATCTCCATGGGCTATCAAACAGAGGATGTCATTGGGTGTTGTGTTGACTTCATTCCTGACCTTAAGAAGATTGGTCTCCCTCAATGGCGGTATGAGGGGAGACTGACTGGAAAAGGCACGCTAGGAGCGGACTCAATAATATGTAGGGACGGCCATTCTTGGTCTCAAGCACACTACACAGTTTTATAGAATTCTACCTTGGTGACCCCGTATGTCGATGAACACAAGAATATTCTGCGCTCCAAACACCCGGAGCAGCGTGACGACTGGATTACATGTGAACACATCAAGACTTTCGGCAGTTGGTTGCAAACACGTCTCATGCATGACAACACTGTTTCTGATGAGCTGTACTCGTTGGCCAGGGGACCATGTTCGACTGTAATGACTTACAAAGGGTACGAGTCATTTGAAGTGCTTTTCAATTTCAGGGTTATTTAGCTCAAAAAAATCAGTAAGTGCATGAAAAATACCAAATGAAGTCAGAAATGGTTGAAAATTGATGATGTGGCTTTGAATGGTGCATTTTGAACACACAAAAAGTATGGAGTTCAAATAAGTTCAAAAAAATGAAATCCCTTTGTAACAGATGAGTTTTCGTCCGAAAGCGTGATACTTCGAAAGAGATTGTCCATTTTGTACACGAAGTGCATCCAGTTTTTGCCGTAACCCACTCAACTTTTTAGCACATGCTATGTGGGTGAAATGATGATACCATGCCAACTTTCAACCTTTTCAGAGTTCATTTGAAGTGCTTTTCAATTTCAGTGTTATTTAGCTCAAAAAAATCAGTAAGTGCATGAAAAATACCAAATAAAGTCAGAAAGGGTTGAAAATTGATGATGTGGCTTTGAATGGTGCATTTTGAACACACAAAAAGTATGGAGTTCAAATAAGTTCAAAAAAATGAAATCCCTTTGTAACAGATGAGTTTTCGTCCGAAACCCTAATACTTCGAAAGAGATTGTCCGTTTTGTACACGAAGTGCATCCAGTTTTTGCCGTAACCCACTGAACGTTTTAGCACATGCTATGTGGGTGAAATGATGGTACCATGCCAACTTTCAACCTTTTCAGAGTTCATTTGAAGTGCTTTTCAATTTCAGTGTTATTTAGCTCAAAAAAATCAATAAGTGCATGAAAAATACCAAATGAAGTCAGAAAGGGTTGAAAATAGATGATGTGGCTTTGAATGGTGCATTTTGAACACACAAAAAGGATGGAGTTCAAATAAGTTCAAAAAAATGAAATCCCTTTGTAACAGATGAGTTTTCGTCCGAACCATGATACTTCGAAAGAGATTGTCCGTTTTGTACACGAAGTGCATCCAGTTTTTGCCGTAACCCACTCAACTTTTTAGCACATGCTATGTGGGTGAAATGATGATACCATGCCAACTTTCAACCTTTTCAGAGTTCATTTGAAGTGCTTTTCAATTTCAGGGTCATTTAGCTCAAAAAAATCAGTAAATGCATGAAAAATACCAAATGAAGTCAGAAAGGGTTGAAAATTGATGATGTGGCTTCGAATGGTGCATTTTGAACACACAAAAAGTTTGGAGTTCAAATACGTTCAAAAAAATGAAATCCCTTTGTAACAGATGAGTTTTCGTCCGAAAGCCTGATACTTCGAAAGAGATTGTCCATTTTGTACACGAAGTGCATCCAGTTTTTGCCGTAACTCACTCAACTTTTTAGCACATGCTATCTGGGTGAAATGATGATACCATGCCAACTTTCAACCTTTTCAGAGTTCATTTGAAGTGCTTTTCAATTTCAGTGTTATTTAGCTCAAAAAAATCAGTAAGTGCATGAAAAATACCAAATGAAGTCAGAAAGGGTTGAAAATTGATGATGTGGCTTTGAATGGTGCATTTTGAACACACAAAAAGTATGGAGTTCAAATACGTTCAAAAAAATGAAATCCCTTTGTAACAGATGAGTTTTCGTCCGAAACCCTGATACTTCGAAAGAGATTGTCCGTTTTGTACACGAAGTGCATCCAGTTTTTGCCGTAACCCACTCAACTTTTTAGCACATGCTATGTGGGTGAAATGATGATACCATGCCAACTTTCAACCTTTTCAGAGTTCATTTGAAGTGCTTTTCAATTTCAGGGTCATTTAGCTCAAAAAAATCAGTAAATGCATGAAAAATACCAAATGAAGTCAGAAAGGGTTGAAAATTGATGATGTGGCTTCGAATGGTGCATTTTGAACACACAAAAAGTCTGGAGTTCAAATACGGTCAAAAAAATGAAATCCCTTCGTAACAGATGAGTTTTCGTCCGAAAGCCTGATACTTCGAAAGAGATTGTCCATTTTGTACACGAAGTGCATCCAGTTTTTGCCGTAACCCACTCAACTTTTTAGAACATGCTATGTGGGTGAAATGATGATACCATGCCAACTTTCAACCTTTTCAGAGTTCATTTGAAGTGCTTTTCAATTTCAGGGTCATTTAGCTCAAAAAAATCAGTAAATGCATGAAAAATACCAAATGAAGTCAGAAAGGGTTGAAAATTGATGATGTGGCTTCGAATGGTGCATTTTGAACACACAAAAAGTCTGGAGTTCAAATACGTTCAAAAAAATGGAATCCCTTTGTAACAGATGAGTTTTCGTCCGAAAGCCTGATACTTCGAAAGAGATTGTCCATTTTGTACACGAAGTGCATCCAGTTTTTGCCGTAACCCACTCAACTTTTTAGAACATGCTATGTGGGTGAAATGATGATACCATGCCAACTTTCAACCTTTTCAGAGTTCATTTGAAGTGCTTTTCAATTTCAGGGTCATTTAGCTCAAAAAAATCAGTAAATGCATGAAAAATACCAAATGAAGTCAGAAAGGGTTGAAAATTGATGATGTGGCTTTGAATGGTGCATTTTGAACACACAAAAAGTCTGGAGTTAAAATAAGTTCAAAAAAATGAAATCCCTTTGTAACAGATGAGTTTTCGTTCGAAACCCTGATACTTCGAAAGAGATTGCCCGTTTTGTACACGAAGTGCATCCAGTTTTTGCCGGAACCCTCTCAACTTTTTAGCACATGCTATGTGGGTGAAATGATGACACCATGCCAACTTTCAAGCTTTTCAGAGTTCATTTGTAGTGCTTTTATAAAACTCTAATAGCAAAAGGAATCAACTACAAAGCTTTTATAAACCTCTAGTATTTTTTAAACTAAAATTATATAAAATTTATGCAACTAAAATTATCAAAGTATTTTCTGTTCAAAACATTAACGGCAAAAAGAATTTTCATAAAGAAATTTTTAGTTACAAACTTTAATAGCAAACTAAAATAACAAAATCTGTTCTTGATTAAAACAGACATTGAAAATAACCTAAAAATTACCAAATTTAATATAATGATAAAACACAATAATATTAAATAGCAGGAAAAAGAATCACTCCAAAATCTATTTTTATAGTAAAGTTATTCACACAAATTTAAAAGAATTAAAATTTAAACTATTCAAATATGAAAATTAATGGCACTAACAGAAAGTCTATAATTTTGTGACCTAACAGCAAAAAGAATCACTGGAAAACTGAAAAAAAAAGCAAAAAAGAAAACAAATAAACAGAAAAAATGCCACCTACTGGGACACGACAGCCTGAATACGACTAGAAACCAAGATAGTTGAGCCAGGATTCAGGCCCGCAGTAGGCCCAGCAGGCCCACAGGCATAGCAGTGTCAGATTAGGCCCATAGGCCTGCGGTTCAGAGGAGTTTGAGAGGGAAGAGGCAGCGGGGCTTATAAACAGGTGCTCGGCGCTCTCAACTAGCGAGGTGGGACTAAACTCCCACCACTACGCCGCTCTGCAAGGCCATTGGTCCCGGTTCGTGGCACCAACCGGGACCAATGCGCACCTTTGGTCCCGGTTTGTGCCACCAACCGGGACCAATGCCTACCTTTGGTCCCGGTTGGTGGAACCAACCGGGACCAAAGGTCTTTGCTTCCCGCCCTTTGGGCTGCTGAAAAGAGACCTTTGGTCCCGGTTGGTGGCACCAACTGGGACTAAAGGTGGGCATTGGTCCCGGTTGGTGCCACCAACCGGGACCAATGCTTCTTGTATATATTTCAGGTTTTCATCTACCAGTTGCCCCGATTCCGCCGTCCCCGTCGTCGCCGCCGCCTCCCCGTCGCCGCGTCGTCGCCTCCCCGAGCCTGCCGTCCTCGTCGTCGCCGTCGCCTCCCCGTCGCCGCGTCGTCGCCGTCGCCGAGCCCGCCGTCCTCGTCGTCGTCGCCTCCCCGAGCCCGCCGTCCCCGTCGTCGCCTTCGCCTCCCCGACGTCACCGCGTCATCGCCGTCGCCGAGCCCGCCGTCCTCGTCGTCGTCGCCTCCCCGAGCCCGCCGTCCCAGTCGTCGCCGTTGAATCCCCGTCGCCGCGTCGTCGCCTCCCCGAGCCCGCTGTCCTCGTCGTCGTCGCCTCCCCGAGCGCCCGCCGTCCTCGTCCCCGTCACCGCGTGCCGCCCCGAGCCCGCCGTCCTCGTCGCCGGCCTCCAGCCATCGCCGCCCACCCCAGTGAGCCCCCCCTTTCCGGCCATGTATATGTTTTTTTCATGTATATGTATATGTTCATGTAAAAAGTCATGTATATGTTTTTTTCATGTATATGTATATATGTTCATGTATATGTGTGTATATGTTCATGTAAAAAGTCATGTATATGTTTTTTTCATGTATATGTATATATGTGTGTATATGTGTGTATATGTTATCCGGAATGTATGTCGTTGTCGATATACCCCCTCCCCGATAACTTCGACATGAGGGGGGAGGGGGGGTCGATATACCCCCTCCCCGATAACATTTTTTTTTCTAAGTTACTAAGGTAAAATGTTCACCCCCCTCTCGATATACCGGGCGACCAACTCTCGAGGCCACCCAAACCCTAGAAAAAAAAATTCATACAAAAAACTCCGGTAATATAGATTTAGCAAGAATGCCCCCATTATGGATGTGCAAAAGAAGAAAGAGCGTTGTCGATCTCCTACCCCCTCCCGTCCCTACCCGATAAACTCTCGAGGCCACCCAAACCCTAGAAGAAAGAGCGTTGTCGATCTCCTACCCCCTCCCGTCCCTACCCGATAAACTCTCGAGGCCACCCAAACCCTAGAAGAAAGAGCGTTGTCGATCTCCTACCCCCTCCCGTCCCTACCCGATAAACTCTCGAGGCCACCCAAACCCTAGAAGAAACAGCGTTGTCGATCTCCTACCCCCTCCCGTCCCTACCCGATAAACTCTCGAGGCCACCCAAACCCTAGAAGAAAGAGCGTTGTCGATCTCCTACCCCCTCCCGTCCCTACCCTAGAAGTGTTGTCGAGGCCACCCCAAACCGGACGTCGGACATTCATGAGAGAGGCGGTCCGGACGTCGGACATTCATGTTTGTATATTAATTGCCATGTTGTAATATTTGCAGAAACTATGGATCCAAGAGACTTGGAACAAGAACAGTTGTTGGGGGACATAATCCACGGCGGCGGACGTGATATCTTGTCGTTTCTCAACGACACCGATGGTCTGGAAGGAGAGGATGACGGCTCCGGTGATCGAACAATGGAGGAGGAAGGACATGATCATGATGGCTCCGGTGACCGAATGCCGGAGGAAGAAGGAGACCATGATGACGGCTCCGGTGACCGAATGGAGGAGGGAGCTGTTGCAAAGTCCGGCGAGGTATATATATTAATTAAGCCTGTGCTGACTAGCTAATTGATGCATTAATTGTTTTGGTATGTACATATATTAATTAACTCTTCTTTCTTCTTTTATAGCCCTCCGGATCGAGCCAAACTTCGGTAACGAGACGAGGCCCGAAGAAGAGGTTGCGCAAGGATGAAAGGTTCACGATCACAGCAGTCGCGCACGATGGCCATCCGATTGAACCCAAGCGGACCAAGGACGCATTTTCTGCTCAGTGCGGAGCTATTGTTAGGGACGACATCCCGATCAGCATCAAGCAATGGAATAAGCCTAAGGACGGTGCCCCTGAAGCTGATTATGTCACCGATAGACAGAAAGATGATCTTTGGACCGCGCTGAAGGCAAATTTCATCCTACCGCCAGAGGAGGATCCGAATAAGCCAGTTATAGAGCCACTGGTCAAGGCGTGTGCTCTTAAGAAGATGGCAGATCTATTCAGGAGGTGGAAGAATGAGTTGAAATCAAAGTTTGTCGACAAAGGGAAGACTCCAGTATTCACCGGCCGATTTGAGAAGATAAGAGATCACTGGCCCGCATTTGTGGCCTACAAGACATCGGACAAGAGTATTAAAATGTCAGAGACAAACAAGACCAATGCTGCAAAGAAGCAGTATCACCATCACACGGAGTCAGGTGGCTACCTCAAAGCCCGGCCGTTGTTGGACAAAGCTGAGAATGACCTGATTGCTAAAAACGTTGTACCACAGACATTGAACTGGCCAGACCGTTCAAGGACTTGGTTCTTCGGGGTTGGGGGAACTTTGGACCCTGAAACAGGGAAGTGCCGTTGGACGAACGAGCAACTTGCAATACCCATGAACAAGCTTCAGGAGTATATCACCGCAGCGCAGGAAGGGACGTTAAGGACGAGCTGACTGAGGCCCTAGGGAATGCTGAGCACCCTGGACGAACACGAGGCACACCAGGCTCCGTTCCGTGGAAGGTTGGGTTTCCCGACGCAGGCGGTTACAGAAGCCGGGAGAGAAAGAGGAAAGCGGAGCTGAACGAAATTCAGAAGCTCAATGCAAGACTACAAAAGCTAGAGGAAGCTGAGAGCCAGCGAGCTGCCGGCCAACCATCTCAGCGGCACGAAGCTACCCCAGAAGCTACCCCGCCATCTCAGCGGAGAAGCAGCGTCACTTCCAAGGAGCCCCTTCAGCCTGACTTCACGTCTCCTAGCTACCCCGTGGATACTATCACGGAGGCTCAACATTGCAATCTTATGACGAAATGCCAGAACCTCACTTTATTGGCGGCTGTCGGCTCTGTTGCACCTCCTCAACCCAACGGAACTTTTCACTGCTGTCCGATTCCACATGGCTATGCTGTTGTGATGGTCGATGAAGTAATGAAGGAATTTGAGGAGCTCGAGCTTCACCACTCTACAGGTGAAGGGGAGAATCGGCTGGGTCGTGCCCTGAAGAGTACATGTCTATGGCAGAAGGAGTACATCAAGCTTCCAAACTGGACACCTCCGCCTCCTCCTCCTCCTCCTCCTCCGGCGAGTGATCAGGGCACCCCGCCTCCTTCTCCGGCTCCTCCGACGCGTGAGGGCACTCTGCCTCCTCCTTCGCCTACTCCGGCACGTCGGAGCAGTACGCCTCCTCCTCAGCCTCGTCGGCAACGACGGAAGACAGACGCCGCCGCTCCGGCTCCTCCGGCGCGTCGGAGCACTCCGCCTCCTTCTCCGCCTCGTAAGCAATGACAGAAGAGAGACGCCGCCGCTCCGGCGGCTAGCAGTACAAGAAGAGGCGGGAGGGATTACAGATACGGTCCATCTCTCAAGCATCTAGAAAAGTTACCATATGAGAGGACCGAGTCTGAAAACGAGGAGATATGTCAGGCCGAATTGAGGGCCCATTTTGCAAAGAAAACTCCACCTCCGAAGGAGAAGCTAGATCCGGTGAAAGTGATGCGCATTATCGATGCCCTGAAGCGACCACCACCGCCTCCGCCGGACTCCAACTTTGACCGCTGTTTTAAAAAGACATATCAAGACGCGCGGCGGTCGGGAAGTACTTCCAGTGATGCAAGGTTAGCAAAACAAAGAAGTGGGAAAAAAATTCCCCAGCTCGGCGAACAGGCGAACTAATCGTGCCCCCCACTCAAGGTGTCTAGCGATATCGTCGCTAATCATCCGGGGATGGTGCCCGGTACCAATCCTGGTGATTACCTGAGCGATGATGTACAGTTTGAGCCGTTGGAGGTGGACGAATTCAGTTACCGGTACGGGCGGCCTCTCGTCAAACCTGATCATCCTCCTCTAACAACGATGATGCGAACATTGCATGAATGGTACATGAAAACCTGCCGGGAGTCTGGGAGGGATGCTTTGACACTGAGAATTAAAGAGGAGCACGGCCTCGTTGGAATGGATCAGTTGAATGTTGAATTTGAGGAGATATTCCAGTTATACAATCAAAAGGCCCTCGACAAAACAATCGTGACTTGCTACTGTCTATAAGTACTACTTCTGTAATTAAGTCTCTCTCTATATATAGCTCAGCTCTTTCATTGCATGTATATATAATTATCCTCACTATATTATGCAGATTGAAGATCGTCGAATGCAGAAAAGCACAAATGTATGACATTGGGTTCATTAACCCAAATATCATACATGAGTTTACGGTTAAAAACAATGTCACACAAACCGAGGACAACTTGCTACAATCGTTGCTTAAAAATCAAAACAAAGGGACAATACTCTTTCCTTACAACTTCAAGTGAGTGTTACTGTCTTGTGCATATTCGGTTTCCCTTATTACTCGAGGTTATAGTAATGTAATTGATGAGTTATGCATGCGTGCGCAGGTTCCACTATATTCTGCTAGAGATTAAGCTTGAGCGGGGAGTAGTAATCGTCTTAGACTCGAAACGAAAAGATCCCCAGGAATATGCGGACATGACTGAAATGCTCCAGAAGTAAGTTCAATCGATCATTATCGCATCATATCGGCAACTTTGTTCATTTCCTGATATCAAGTAATTATTTTCTTTGTCTGGCAGGGTTTGGAAAGAGTTCACCGCAATTGTTCCGGCACTGCCGAGGGAGCTGCGATTTACACACCCGAAAGTAAGTACTACTAGCTAGTTCCGCGCATCTCCCATTGATTCCAGTTCCATCAATACCATTTATCATGCTTGATTATCAGTTTGATTGAACTCTATTTCTCGTAAAGTGCTTGTGGCAGGAAAAAGGGAATAATTTTTGTGGATACTACGTTTGCGAGTTCATCTACAACGCGACGACCCCTAAGCGGGGCTACTCTGAAAAACAATTTCAAGTGCGTAAGCAATAATATTCACAATTTTATTTTATTACCATGATTTGTGTTGAGTTTCATTCATATATATGTATTGACCCCCTTCTTCAAATTAGACGTGGCAGATGTGGGATGAACGCCTACCACATGATCGCATACGAGCAATTCAAGAGGAATTGGCGGGATTCTTTCTTGACCACGTCATAAATAAAGCCGGAGAATACCATCTGGAATTTGAAATTAAATGTTAGGGATTGTAAGAGATCTTATATTGTATATATGTAGCTAGTAGCGTCGGATAGATATACGAAAACTTGTTGTTCGACCAATCTCTCGGAGAAAGAGAGCTCGATCACTTCTCTGTGTATATGTTCATGATCGACGATCTTGTGTACTTAATGGTTCCTTCATTTGCTTACTAGCTAGCGTGTCGAGTTCTCTCTATAGTAGCTAGCGTCGACCAAGCACGGAGAAAGAGAGGACACTTCTCTCTATTAGCTAGCTAACACAATATGAAACACCTCAATTAACCCTACAAACCCCCCTAACCCCCCCCCCCTTTAAAAAAAAAAAAAAAACCCCAGTGCCTTTTGGTCCCGGTTGGTGTTACCAACCGGGACTAAAGGTCCTCCTGCCTGGGCTCCCAGCACCGGCCGCGTGGAGGGCCTTTAGTCCCGGTTCGTAAGCCAACCGGGACTAAAGGTTTTGGGCTTTAGTCCCGACCCTTTAGTCCCGGTTCCAGTACCGGGACAAAAGGCCCTTACGAACCGGGACAAATGGGGGTTTTCCTACTAGTGCATGTGTAAACCCTAGCCCCCCCCCCGGTGTCTATATAAACCGGAAGGGTTTTAGATCATAGCACACAGAAACTCATCTAGGGTTTTAGCTAGTCGATCTCGAGGTAGATCAACTCTGTAACCTTCATATCATCAATATAATCAAGCATGACGTAGGGTTTTACCTCCATAGGAGGGCCCGAACCTGGGTAAACATCGTCTCCTTCGTCCCTTTGTTACCACCGATCCTAGTCTCACAGCTCGGTTTTGACACCGACACCCGGCACGTCGCTCCTGCCCCGCTTCGGCCTCCGGATCCCTCTTCATCGGTGGGAGCTCCTCTAGCTCCCTCTTCACCGGGGTGAGGGAGGAGCACGAGCTCGATGCCTCGGAGGAGCTGCCAGTGCCGGAGAAGAGGCGGCCATGTGCGCGGTCGTACTCCTCCGTCTCGTGGCGGAGGAGCGACGGCGGCGGCGACCGGCCCCAGCGCGTGTACGGCAAGGTGGCGCGCTTTCGCGCCGCATCGGATCTGACGCAACGCGCCCTCTCGGGGTCGTCGTTGGCCCTCTCGGGCGGCGGAATGGAGGGGCGGGGCGATGAATTGGATGCTCGCACGGTAGATCTAAGGCGTCGGCGGTGAGGGGTGGAGGATTTTCGCGGCGGCGTAGGGATAGGGTTCGGACCCATATCCAGCAACCGAACCCGCACATATAGTGGTCGCGGAGTCTCGTTTCTGGGCCACCGCAAAAAATTTACGGGCCAGGCTGCGTTTGTGGTGTCTGTTCTGGTAGATAAAATGGCCCAAACCTGTATAACCGCCGGAATTTTACAGTTCGGGCGATTATACGGGGTCTGCTAGAGATGCTCTTATAGAGGCAATGTAAGTTTAGATCATAGACACTGTAAAAGAAATACTAGGAGCTACCAACACGAAATGAAACACAACATGTGTGAGCATTGAAGAGAAAAATAACTAATTAGTTACACGATTCAAAATAGAAATCAAACAATGCTTAGTCCAAAATACCTTCATCCATAGACAAATCTTGCAGAAAGCGAAATGAAACTTAGTGAAACTAGGGTGCAGGAAAATCAAAACAAGCAGGATAGTCTATTGAAAAGGAAAACATAAACCTGCGACACTTTGAAACAATCTTCTTCGGTATATTCGTCGGGGATAAAAGGTTTCTCTGAAGAATCTACACTGTCATCAGGAAAGAGTTCGTGGATTCCCTGCCCACAACCCTTCCTCAGTCTGCCCATTTGTTTCACTACCATGGTATTATGGTAGAAAGCAATAACAACAGCTGGAAGAACACCCTCCGAAGTCTAATAGGCACAGTCAACTAAATCATTTCTATCATTCACAAAATTATATTATAGAGAGAACCACTTACGTAATATACTATATCACTAATCTCCCTAGAATTGGAAGCCTCTTATTCAATTGAGGTCACTAATTTGGAATTGGGTCACCGATTTTGGTCGGGTCAACAATCTCACATTCAATTATTTTAATTAATTATGCTCTTTTATTTCATTGAGCAATCTCTTACTCAATTATTTTAATTAACTATATTCTTTTATTTTATGGAGAAATTAAATATTAGATTTCGTTCATGATTTTGACTGGGTCAACAATTTTTCAAATCAATTGAAAGCAACTGGTCTATAACAACTTACCAATCCTAGGCACCCTCTCATCACCTAGAAAAAAAATAGTGTCAGCATGTGATACTGTGGCACCAATATAGTACATGCAGTCATCGACGCAGAAATTTTTCGCACATAAGTATAAGTTGATTAGTAGATCACAAAATCACACAGCGAAAGCCCACCAAAACACCGCATTATATGAATAAAAAAGAAAAGACACTCCATAATCTTCGCCACTAACCAAATGTACTACTCACTCCGTTTTAAAATCTAAGGTGTATTAGTTCATTGAAAAGTCAACTTTTTAAAACTTTGATCAAGTTCAGACGCAAAAATATCGACATCCACAATACTAAATAATAAAATATGAAATTTTTATTTCATGATGAATCCGATTTGATATTATGGATACTGATACATTTCTACAAAAATATGGTCAAATTTAAAGAGGTTTGACTTTCAAAAAACCAATACACCTTATATTTTAGGATAGATTGATTACAAACGAAAATATTTTAGGAAAGACAGGATAATACATTATATAGGTAGATAAGGTGGAATCTCCGGAATAACTTTGGGGTTTCATGAATTTGGATGCACAAGCAGTATTTTCGCTTAGTACAGGAGAATCACTAGTAGAAAACATGGCTTTGGTCCAGGCCGGATCAGAGCTTTAGTCCCGGTCATGTTACGAACCGGGACTAATGTGAGCATTAGTCCCGGTTCGAGCGGCTAGGACGCCGGCCAGGGTTCGTCACGCATCAGTCCCGGTTGGTGACACCAACCGGGACTAAAGGGGTGGTGGCAACTGTTCGCCTGGCGCGAGCCCTTTTAGTCCCGGTTCGTGGCTCAAACCGGGACTAAAGGTCCCAACCGTTCAAATACCGCACCTTGGAAGTTGTTCCGCGCGAGATCATACATGGGAAACGCTACAGTAATGCGACCGGCCTCCATTTCTGTTCGTCTCCCTCTCCTCTCTTCTTCCCCATCCTCCACCATGAATCCGATCACTCGCTACGGGAACGTGCTCGCACATGGCACGACCAATCTCCATGTCGTCTACACGAACGACAGCGCCAAAGTCGAGGGTTTTCTTTCCATGTTCGAGGAATTGCTTCAAGAGGAGAAACAAAAGTTCATGGGCCTCGATCTCGAGTACACGGTCGATGGTCGCAATGTTGCCGTCGTCCAACTTTGTTTGAAGCAACATGTCATGGTCTTCCAGTGGGCAAGGTAATACAAAACTTGTCATAGTTTTAATTGGGGCTTTTCTTTGATTCATAGGATAGGAAAATTGCATAGGAATAGGAGGATTGGGAATGTCGAGAACATGTCATAGTTTCCTTGATTCATAGGAAAAAATGCATAGGAAAATTGGGGCTTTTCTTTGATTCGTAGGAAAATTGGGGCTTTTCTTTGATTCATAGGAAAATTGCATAGGAATAGAAAATTGCATAGGAATAGGAGGATTAGGAAAATTGCACAGGAATAGGAATAGGATAGGAAAATTGCATAAGAATTTTCCTTGTAGTTGCATATTGGCCATCGTGGGAGAACATGTCATAGTTTAGGGGCTTCTTTTGATTCATAGGATAGGAAATGCATAGGAATAGGAAACTTGCTATGATTCTTATTATACTTGTTATGATTCTTATTATACTTGTTCCGAATTATACTTGTTATGATTCTTATTATACTTGTTATATGATTCTTATTATACTTGTTATGGTTCTTATATTATACTTGTGCCGAAATATACTTGTTATGATTCTTATTATACTTGTTCTAAAATATACTTGTTATGATTCTTATTATACTTGTTCTAAAATATACTTGTTGCAACAGTATTTAACACATTTGTTCCATTTTTTGTTGCAGTAGTGACAAGCATTGTCCAAAACTCATGGAGTTCCTTCGCAGCGGCATATATTTTGCTAGCGTTGATATAACGAATGACAAGATCAAGACGAGGAGCACCTGGGGTATTGAGATACCAGCTGAATGCCACATTGATCTTCAGGGCAGGTTCAGGCTTGAGCATGACAAGACTTCAATGGCTGATATGGCAGCCGCCCTGATCGACGAGGACTACGCTGATATGAAGACAAAATTCTCCCAGTTAGGGCACCAACATTGGGAGAAGACCCCACTTGACCCTATCAACATTGAGTATGCAGCAATAGATGGGTACGTTGCATACGAGTTGTACCGCATGATTGGAATCTTCAATTATGGGCAGCGTCACCTCGTACCGCTAGTATCTCCTGCTTGGGGTATTCTGATCCGGACGATGAGTAGTGTTTGCAATGGCGAACACTTTTATCTCTATTATGTAGTGCTTGGGGGTCTCCTGATTCGGACGAGTAGGTTTGCAATCCGGAAGAGTAGGATTGGTATCTTCAATTATGCAGTACTTTCTGTATTGGATATCTGAACTATTATTTCTATTATGTCCCTGTTTAAGTACGGTTTGTGTGTAATAATATTTAGTATGATGTGAGCAAGCTTTCTGAAGCATTGTGATGTATGTGATGAAGATTGTCCATGGTTACGGCGCAATAAGCAAGGGACACACGCGAAGAAAAAGTGAAGACTTTCTATTCACAACTATTCTGATGATGGCTTTGATCTACAATATCACTGCAGTTAAATATAATATTAACTAAAATTATCAAAGTATTTATTTGTTAAAAAGAATGAACTAAAAAGAATCAACTAAAATATTAACTAAAAAGAATGAACTAAAAAGAATCAACTAAAACATTAAATAAAAAGAATGAACTAAAAAGAATCAAAATAATATTAACGAAAATTATCAAAGTATTTTTTTGTTAAAAAGAATGAACTAAAAAAATCAACTAAAATATTAACTAAAATCACCCACATAGCATGTGCTAAAAAGTTGAGATGGTCTAGTTTGTACACGAAATGCATCTAGTTTTTGCCGTAACCCTCTCAACTTTTTAGCACATGCTATGTGGGTGAAATGATGATACCATGCCAACTTTCAACCATTTCAGAGTTCATTTGCAGTGCTTTTCAATTCAGGGTCATTTTAGGTCAAAATAAATCATGAAATGCATGAAAAATAGCAAATGAAGTCAGAAAAGGTTTGCAAAGTGATGATGTGGTTTTGAATGGTGCATATTGAATGCAGAAAAAGTCTTGAGTTCAAATATGTTTAAAAAATTGAAATCCTTTTGTAACAGATGAGTTTTCGTCTGAAACCCTGACACTTCGAAAGAGATTGTCCAATTTGTACACGAAGTGCATCCAGTTTTTGCCGTAACCCTCTCAACTTTTTAGCACATGCTATGTGATACGTCTCCAACGTATCTATAAGTTTTGATAGTTCCATGCTATTATATTATCTGTTTGGGATGTTTTATATGCATTAATATGCTATTTTATATTATTTTTGGGACTAACCTATTAATCTAGAGCCTAGTGCCAGTTTCTGTTTTTTTTCTTGTTTTTGAGTATTGCAGATAAGGAATATTAAACGGAGTCCAAACGGAATAAAATCTTCGGAATGATTTTTCTTGGACCAAAAACAACCCAGCAGACTTGGAGACGAAGGCAGGAGACCTGCCGTGGAGTCACAAGCCACCAGGGCGCGCCCTAGGGGGGGGGGCACCCCCAGGCTTGTGGCCCCCCAGCAGCTCTCCTAACCCTA
Source organism: Elymus sibiricus (assembly GCA_039707655.1). NCBI lineage: Eukaryota > Viridiplantae > Streptophyta > Magnoliopsida > Poales > Poaceae > Elymus > Elymus sibiricus. The sequence continues at coordinate 21,087,412 of CM077675.1, forward strand.
TTCTTCGGCCTATAAATTCCCAAATATTCCCTGGATACCAAAAAGAGCCACGAAAATACTTTTCCGCCGCCGGAAGCCTCTGTTCCCGTGAGATCCCATCTTGGAGCCTTTTCCGGTAATCTGCCGGAGGGGGATTCGATCACGGAGGGCATCTACATCAACTCCATTGCCCCTCCGATGAGTAGTTCACCTCAGACCTTCGGGTCCATAGCTAGTAGCTAGATGGCTTCTTCTCTCTCTATGTTCTTCAATACCATGTTCTTCATGAGCTTCATGGAGATCTACCCGATGTAATACTCTTTTGCGGTGTGTTTGTCGAGATCCGATGAATTGTGGGTTTATGATCAGATTATCTATGAATATTATTTGAATCTTCTCTGAATTCTTATATGCATGATTTCATATCTTTGCAAGTCTCTTCGAGTTATTGGTTTGGTTTGGCCAACTAGATTGGTAATTCTTGCAATGGGAGAAGTGCTTAGTTTTGGGTTCAATCTTGCGGTGTCCTCACCCAGTGACAAAGTAGGGGTAGCGAGGCACGTATTTGTATTGTTGCCATCAAGGATAAAAAGATGGGGTTTTCATCATATTGCTTGAGTTTATCCCTCTACATCATGTCATCTTACTTAATGCGTTACTCTGTTCTTCATGAACTTAATACTCTAGATGGAGGCAGGAGTCGGTCGATGTGTGGAGTAATAGTAGTAGATGCAGAATCGTTTCGGTCTACTTGACACGGACGTGATGCCTATATGCATAATCATTGCCTTGGATATCGTCATAACTATGCGCTTTTCTATCAATTGCTCGACAGTAATTTGTCCACCCACCGTATTATTTTCCTTCATGAGAGAAGCCTCTAGTGAAACCTATGGCCCTCGGGTCTATTTTCCATCTTATATTTTCATATCTATAAACCAAAAATACCAAAAATACTTCGCTGCATTCTTTTTACTTTTGTTTTACTTTCCGTTCTAGCAATCTTTTATATCTATCTCTATCAGATCTCATCCTTGCAAATAACCGTGAAGGGATTGACAACCCCTTTTAGCGTTGGGTGCAAGATTTTGATTGTTTGTGTAGGTGCGAAGATTGGGGACTTGCTTGTATCTCCTACTGGACTGATACCTTGGTTCTCAACAACTGAGGGAAATACTTATCTACTTTGCTGCATCACCCTTTCCTCTTCAAGGGAAAACCAACGCAAGCTCAAGAAGTAGCACTATGTGGGTGAAATGATGATACCATGCCAACTTGCAACCATTTCAGAGTTCATTTGCAGTGCTTTTCAATTCAGGGTCATTTTAGCTCAAAATAAATCATGAAATGCATGAAAAATAGCAAATGAAGTCAGAAAAGGTTTGAAAAGTGATGATGTGACTTTGAATGGTGCATATTGAATGCAGAAAAAGTCTTGAGTTCAAATATGTTTAAAAAATTGAAATCCTTTTGTAACAGATGAGTTTTCGTCCGAAACCCTTACACTTCGAAAGAGATTGTCCAGTTTGTACACGAAGTGCATCCAGTTTTTGCCGTAACCCTCTCAACTTTTTAGCACATTCTATGTGGGTGAAATGATGATACCATGCCAACTTGCAACCATTTCAGAGTTCATTTGCAGTGCTTTTCAATTCAGGGTCATTTTAGCTCAAAATAAATCATGAAATGCATGAAAAATAGCAAATGAAGTCAGAAAAGGTTTGAAAAGTGATGATGTGGCTTTGAATGGTGCATATTGAATGTAGAAAAAGACTTGAGTTCAAATATGTTTAAAAAATTGAAATCCTTTTGTAACAGATGAGTTTTCCGTCCGAAACCCTGACACTTCGAAAGAGATTGTCCAGTTTGTACACGGAGTGCATCCAGTTTTTGCCGTAACCCTCTCAACTTTTAGCACATGCTATGTGGGTGAAATGATGTTACCATGCCAACTTGCAACCATTTCAGAGTTCATTTGTAGTGCTTTTCAATTCAGGGTCATTTTAGCTCAAAATAAATCATGAAATGCATGAAAAATAGCAAATGAAGTTAGAAAAGGTTTGAAAAGTGATGATGTGGCTTTGAATGGTGCATATTGAATGCAGAAAAAGTCTTAAGTTCAACTATGTTTAAAAAATTGAAATCCTTTTGTAACAGATGAGTTTTCGTCCGAAACCCTTACACTTTGAAAGAGATTGTCCAGTTTGTACACGAAGTGCATCCAGTTTTTGCCGTAACCCTCTCAACTTTTTAGCACATGCTATGTGGGTGAAATGATTATACCATGCCAACTTGCAACCATTTCAGAGTTCATTTGCAGTGCTTTTCAATTCAGGGTCATTTTAGCTCAAAATAAATCATGAAATGCATGAAAAATAGCAAATGAAGTCAGAAAAGGTTTGAAAAGTGATGATGTGTCTTTGAATGGTGCATATTGAATGCAGAAAAGTCTTGAGTTCAAATATGTTTAAAAAATTGAAATCCTTTTGTAACAGATGAGTTTTCGTCCGAAACCCTAACACTTCGAAAGAGATTGTCCAGTTCGTACACGAAGTGCATCCAGTTTTGCCGTAACCCTCTCAACTTTTTAGCACATGCTATGTGGGTGAAATGATGATACCATGCCAACTTGCAACCATTTCAGAGTTCATTTGCAGTGCTTTTCAATTCAGGGTCATTTTAGCTCAAAATAAATCATGAAATGCATGAAAAATAGCAAATGAAGTCAGAAAAGGTATGAAAAGTGATGATGTGGCTTTGAATGGTGCATATTGAATGTAGAAAAAGTCTTGAGTTCAAATATGTTTAGAAAATTGAAATCCTTTTGTAACAGATGAGTTTTCGTCCGAAACCCTGACACTTTGATAGAGATTGTCCAGTTTGTACACGAAGTGCATCCAGTTTTTCCCGTAACCCTCTCAACTTTTTAGCACATGCTATGTGGGTAAAAATATGATACCATGCCAATTTTCAACCATTTCAGAGTTCATTTGCATTGCTTTTCAATCTCAGGGTCTTCTTAGCTCAAAATAAATCATGAAATACATGAAAAATAGCAAATGAAGTCAGAAAAGGTTTGAAAAGTGATGTTGTAGCTTTGAATGGTGCATATTGAATGCAGAAAAAGTCTTGAGTTCAAATATGTTTAAAAAATTAAAATCCCTTTGTAATAGACGTGTTTTCGTCTGATCAAAGTTATTTAACTTAATATTATATAAAATTTATGCAACTAAAATTATCAAAGTTATTTTTGTTAAAAACTTTAATAGCAAAAAGAATATTCATAAAGTATTTTTTGTTAAGAACTTTTAATATGCAAAAAATAACATAAAAAAATAGCAAAAGTGAAAATAGATGCGAATTTATAGAGAAAATTCAACCTAAATTCGAAAATTCAACCTATAAATTCGCATCTATTTTCACATAGTAGGCCCACAGAGCAGAAAGAGGTCGGTTAGGCCCACAGGCCTGCTTTTCGAGAGGAGCTCAACGTTGGAGCCACGGCGGGGCTTATAAACAGGTCTGGGTGACCTTCGCTTGGCGAGGTGGGACTAAACATCCAACTGCAGCGCGGCTGTGCCTGGCACAGGCATTTGGTACCGGTTGGTCCCACCAACCGGGACTAATGCCCCCCCTTTAGTCCCGGTTGGTGCCACAAGCCGGGACTAAAGGTCTCTGCTTCCCGCCCTTTGGGCTGCTGGAAATTGACCTTTAGTGCCGGTTGGTGGCTACAACCGGGACTAAAGGGAGTCATTAGTCCCGGTTGGAGCCACCAACCGGGACTAAAGGGGGGGCTATATAAAGGGCACTTAGAAAAATTTACAATCCATTGCAGTTTCTTCTCTCCTCGGCGTCGACGACGACATCGACGCCGCCAGGCTGCCGGATTTTACCGTCGCCCTCGCCGACGCCCTGCCGTCCCCGAGCCCGCTGACCGTCGCCGGCGCCGGACCTCCTCGCTCGCCCTCCTCCCCGTCGCCGTTGCCGCGCCCTGCCCCACCATCGCCGTCGCCTCGCCCTTCCCCGCCGTCGTCGCGCCCCTGCCCCTACGTCGTCGTCGCCGTCGCCGTGCCCTGCCCGTACATCACCGTCGCCATCGCCTCGCCCTGCCCCGCTGTCGCCGTCGCCTCGCCCTGCCCCGCCGTCGTCGCGCCCCTGCCCCTACGTCGTCGTCGTCGTCGCCGCGCCCTGCCCCTACGTCGCCATCGCCGTCACCGTCGCCTTGCCCTGCCCCGCCATCGCCGTCGCCTCGCCCTTCCCCGCCGTTGCCTCCCCCTGCCCCGTCGCCGTCGCCGCGCCCCTGCCGGCCTCGACGTCGCCGCGCCGGCCCCTGCCCCCACAGTGAGCCCATTGAACATGGCTTGTTGATGCTGATGGCTTGTTGCTTTTTGAGAGTTCTTGTTTATTGCCGTATCCCGTATCGCCCTATCGCCTTATTGCTTATATATGTTTACCGTATCAATGTCCAGTCCATGTCATTTTATTATTACTTATATATGTTTACTATGCCGTATCCGCCACAGTGAGATTTTTAAAATGAGACAGTCCATGTCATTTTATTATTACTTATATATGTTTACCGTATCGCCTTATTGCTGTTTTGAGAAATTGACGTATCCCGTATCGCCGTACCCGTATCACCGTATCAATGTCGCTGTATCGGTGCTTCGTAGGTTGCCAGTCCCACCATATGAACATAATGCACTTGAGAATTTTCATATGTTCGTAGAATGATAACTTCGACATGAGGGGGGTGGGGGTCCGCAAGTATCCTCGAGGACCATGAGAGAGGCGGTCACGGGTTCAAGCCCGTTTCAGTAATACCTGAACCCGAAACCCACCATCCCCATCAAAATACTACGCTAAGCATATTGGGCCATTCAGCCTTCACTACAAACGACCATGAGAGAGGCGGTCCGCAAAGTATCCTCTCTCGAAAGATAGGGCGACTCATCAGACATGAGGGGGGAGGAGTCCTCGACGATCGTCTGAAACTGACTGTTATAAAACTTGTGAACTTTGCATGATGTTTCCCACTAATCCATTGCTCATATGCATATGATTCCTTGTTGTGATTAAGTCTATGTTTGCCACTAATCCATCTCTCATGGTTGTATATTGCCACGTTGTAATATTTGCAGAAACTATGGCCGACAGAGACTTAGAAAAAGAAGAGTTGTTGGGGGATATAATCCGCGACGGAGGTGATATCGATCTCACCTGCTTGTCGTTTCTCAACGAGACCGATGGTGAGGAAAGAGAGGATGGCGGCTCCGATGAGGAGGAAGGAGATCATGACTGCTCCGTTGATCGAACTGGGGACGAAGGAGATCATGACGGCTCCGGTGATCGAATGGAGAAGGGAGCCATAACTGCTTCAAAGTCCGGCGAGGTATATATTAATTAATCCTCTGCTGACTAGATGCATTAATTTTTTTGTATGTACATATATTAACGCTTCTTTCTTCTTTTAATTAGCCATCCGGATCGAGCTCCACTTCGGTAAGGAGACGAGGCCCGATGAGAAGGTTGGACGCGCAAGAAAGGTTCACGATCGAAGAAGTCTCTCTAGAAGGCCAACCGATTCCTCCCTACCGGACCAAGAACAAATTTATACATCAGTGCGGAGTGGTTGTTAGGGACATCGTCCTGATCAGCTGCCAAGAATGGAATAAGAAGAAGGACCCTCAAGTTCCTTATGGCAATGATAGACTGAAAGATGATCTTTGGACCAATCTGATGAGAAATTTCAGTCTACCGCCAGAGGAGGATCCGAATAACCCAGTTATACAGTGAAAGGTCAGGGCGTTTGCTCTTAAGAAGATGGCAGAACTATTCAAGAACTGGAAGAAAGTATTGAACAGGAAGTTTGTCGAGAAAGACAAGACTCCAGAATTCAGAGGTCAATATGAGAAGATGAGAGATCACTGGCCCGCATTTGTGGCCTACAAGAAATCGGAGAAGGCTAAGAACAGGTAACTTACAAATAAGAAAAATGCCGCAAGGAAGGAGTATCACCATGTTACGGGGTCAGGTGGCTACAGCAAAGCCCGGCCTATGTGGGACAAAGCTGAGCAAGACCTGCTTGCTAAAGATGTCCAACCAGCGACATTGCACTGGCCAGATCGGGCAAGGACTTGGTTCTTCGGGGTTGGGGGAACTTTGGACCCAGAAACAGGGAAGTGTGTCTGGACGAAAGCTCAACTTGCAATACCATTCAAAAAGCTTGAGGAAACAATCAAGAAATTGCTGGAAGGGACGTTCGTTCCCGACAGAGAGAAGGACGAGCTATCATTTGCCCTCGGGAATCCTGAACACCCTGGACGAACACGAGGCACATCAGGCTCCGTTATGTGGAAGGTTGGGTTTCCCGACAGCGCTGGTTACAGAAGCCGACAGAGAAAGAAGAAAGAGGAAGCAAGCGAAATGCAGAAGTTGAATGAAAGATTAGCAAAACTGGAGGCACTTGAGAGCCAGCGAGCTACCGGCCAACCATCTCAGCGGCACGAAGATCCTTCATTGGAGACTACCCCCGATGCTACCCCACCATCTCAGCAGAGAAGCAGCGTGACTTCCACTGAGCTCGTTCATCCTGATAGCATGGCTCCTTGCTACCCCGTGGATGGTATCACGCAAAATGAACATTGTGTGCTAATGGCGAAATGTCATAACCTGACCTTGAAGGCGGCGGTCGGCCATGTCTTGCCTCCTCAACCTGATGCAACTTTCCATTGCACTCCGGTTACAGCTGGCTTTGCTATTGTCGGGGTGGATGAAATAATGGACGGATTTGATGGGCTGGAGCTTGAGTACGCTACATGTAAAGGGGAGCTTCTTCTTCGATATGCCTTAAGGACTACCTGCCTATGGAGAAAGGAACACATCGTGCTTCCATACTGGACGCCGCCTCAGCAGACTCAGGCGGAGGAGGCCCCGGTGCCTGAGTCATCTCCGGTGCGTCAGCCGTCTCCGGTGCGTCAGCCGTCTCCGCCGCCTCAGCGGACTCCGACGGAGGAGGCCCCTCAGCAGAATCCTCCTCCGCCTCAGCTGTCTCCGCAGCGTCATCGGACTTCGCCTCCTCCGCCGCCTAAGCAACAGCGGAAGAGAGTCGCCGCCGCTCCGGCGGCTAGCAGCAGTACGAAACAGAGGAGATTCATATACGGCCCAAGCCTCAAGCCTCTTCCCAAGTTACCCTACAAGAGGTCAGAGGAGGAACTCAACGAGATCGTGGATGCCGATGTGAAACGTCAGCTCGCACCGACATGCCCACCTGAAGAGGAGAAAATAGATCCGGTGAAAGCAAAGCAAACTCTGGATGCCCTTAGGCGACCACCACCGCCTCCGCTGCCATCAAACTATGACCGATGTATTCAAAAGAAATATGATCAAGCGAGGCGGTCGGGAAGCTTAATTAGAAGTGGCTCAAGAAGTGGGAAAACAATTCCCCAGCTCGGCGAACAAGAACTGCAATCATGCCCTCCGCTCAAGGTGGTTACCGATATCGCTAATGATCCAGAGAAAGCAGCCGATGGTCTTGCTATCACTGCTGATGATTACTTACCCGATTCGGTACAGTTCGAAACGGCTGAGGTAGTACCATCCTTAAGCTATGAGCACGGGAAGCCTCTCATCACACGTGAGGAGCTCAAGGGTCTACCAACGAGGATGCGACATTTGCATGAATGGTACTTGGAAGCCTGCAAGGAGGGGAACAACAATATCTTGGTGGGAATAAAAAATGAGCACTTCTTCAATGGAAAGCAGATGTTGTTCGTTGAATTTGAAGAAATTTTTCAGTTATACAACCAAAAGGAGCTCGACAAAACTACCGTCGGTTCCTATTGTCTGTAAGTATTTTTTTTTCTGTAATTAAGTCTCTAGCTCAGCTCGTTCATTGCATGTATTAATTATCCTCACACTATATTATGCAGAATGAAGATCCTCGAATGCAAACAACTACAAATCTATGACATTGGGTTCACTGACCCAAATTTCATAAATGAACATACGTTAAAAGAATTTCCCGCTGATACAGAGAAAAATTTGCTAGATGCGTTACTTGGACAACAAACCAGAAAGGAAATACTATTTCCTTACAACTTCAAATGAGTGTTACTATCTTGTGCACATTCTGTTTCGCTTACTCGAGGTTAAGTGCAATTAATGAGTTATGCGTGCGCAGTTACCACTTTATTCTGCTAGACATTCAGCTTGAAGAGGGAAAAGTAACTGTCTTGGACTCGAGATGTAAAGACCCTAAGGAGTGGACGAGCATGAGGGAAATGCTTCAGAAGTAAGTTCAATCATTATCGCACCATATCGGCAACTTTCGTTCATTTCCTGATATCAAGTAATCATTTTCTTTGCCGGACAGGGTTTGGAAAAAGTTCACCAAACAGGTTAAGGGTGTCAAATGGAAAAAAGAGCTGCAATTTTTACACCCCAAAGTAAGTACTACTCTAGTACCGCGCATCTCTCATTGATTCTAGTTTCAATACCATTATCATGCTTGATTATCATTTTGATTGAACTCTATTCTCGTAAAGTGCTTGTGGCAGGCACCCAGGACAAATTTATGTGCTTACTACGTTTGCGAGTTCATTCGCCACTCGACCACTGAGCGGGGCCGGGGCATATCTTTAGAACAATTTGAAGTACGTAAACAATATTCACATTTTTTTTATTACCATCAATTGTGTTGAGTTTTATTGACCCCCTTCTTTCAATTAGATCTGGCAGAAGCAGGACGAACTCCTACCAACTGATCGCGTACGAGCAATTCAAGAGGAATTGGCGGGATTCTTTGTTGAGCATGTCATACCTAAAGACGGAGAATGCCATCAGGATTGGTAATAGAAGTTAGGATCGTAAGAGATGTTATATTGTATATATGCATGAACGTGTACTATATGTAATAGCGTCGAATAGATTTACGAAAACTTGTTGCATATTGTTCGACCAAGCACGGAGAAAGAGAGGTCACTTCTCTCTATATATTGATCATGACGATGTTGTGTAATGATTCCTTCATTGCTATATGTAGTAGCTAGCGTCGAGTTGAATGAAAAGCGTAAAATAAAAATGGTAAACACAAAATTAAAGGGGGAAACACAATAGGAAAACCCCTAAACCCCTCCTTTAAAAAAAAACCAGCGCCTGGCAGGTGCTGACGCGTGGCTGCCTTTTAGTCCCGGTCGGTGTTACCAACCGGGACTAAAGGTCCTCCTGCCTGGGCGCCCCGCAGCGGCCACGTGGAGCCCCTTTGGTCCCAGTTCGTAAGCAAACCGGGACTAAAGGTTTTGGGTATTAGTCTCGTTTGGTTTGTCCCGGTTCCAGAACCGGGACTAAAGGCCCTCTGGAACCGGGACTAGTACCCTGTTTTCTACTAGTGAATGTTATTGAGAAACGAACAACTAGAGAGCAACAATTGTCATAATTGTGCATTAACAATATTTAACATTGGCTACCAGCATGAGTAGGATATAAACACTCTGAACACAAACATCATAAAGGTTGCATTGGTTTTGGACACAACTACATGTGTGAACATGTGCCAAGTCAAGCCACTTGATTTATTCAGAGGAGGATACCATCCTAACATACTACATCATAGTCGTTTTAATGTATGTTGGCATTCAAGATAAATCATTATCTACTCCTAGCTACGTAAGCATGGCATGAGCAACTATAATCTCCAATTATCATCATAAACATGTTTACTTATGATTTACTGAATCAAGTAACTAAGTTAAACATATTTACAAAAGTAAAAACAAGAAGAGTTCATACTAGTTTTTCTTTGCCACAATCACTTCATCAAATTATTGTCATTATTGCCTTAACATACTATATCATAGTAGTTTTAATGTATGTTGATATTCAAGATAAATCGTTATACACCTCTAGCTACATAAGTATGACATGAGCTCCAATTGTCATCATAAACATGTTTACTTATAATCTACTGAATCAAGGTGACTAAGTTAAACATATTGACAAAAACAAAACTAAGAAGAGTTCATACCAGCTTTCCTTCCCATAGTTACTTAATCAAATTATAGTCATTATTGCCTTTCACTTGCAACATCAAATGATGTGAACATAATAATAGTGCATGTGTGTTGTGGACTAAGCTGAGATCTGCAACAATTTTATTCAAAGGAGAAGACAAGGTAGTATTGGCCCTTTGTTAGTTCAACAATAAAGCATATGAGAGCCACTTAACAATTATAGCATAGTCTTCTTCGCACGACGACTCAAAGAAAAGAAAAAATTCAGAGAAACACACTGAAATATATGCAGAGTTTTTAGTTTTTTGTGTGAAGAAAGCGAACTCAAGAAGAAAAACAAAAGCGAGAAAAACTATTTACATGGGAGAACTCCCAACAAGTAAATTTTAAAAACGAGAAATTTATTTGGGTTTTCCTTTTTTTCGTACTAACTAATGATTAATCAAGGAAAAAAACAGAAAAGAAACGAGAAATATTTTTAAATTTTCGAAGTTTTTCAAACACACAAAACTATTTACATGACCGTGCCACTCGGAAACGAAAAAACACACACGTTTTTTTTCCTTCCTCGAAAGGCACGGTTTTGCTTTCGCGAGAGACACGGATTTTCTTCCGCGAGAGACACGGTCGTGCCTTTGGGAAACGGATATAAACACGTTTTTTTTCCTTCCGCGAGAGGCACGGTTTTGCTTCTGCGAGAGCCACGGTTGTGACTCGGAAACGGAAAAAAATGCCTTCTTTTTTCCTTCCGCGCGAGGCACCTTTTTTTCGTCCGGATATTTTTGTGAAAAGAAAGTTCGTCAAAACCTATCAACATGGGATCTAGTTTTGAAGATCTCGACGCGAGGAATTCAACGATGAAAACTGTTCAAGATTTGGACGCACGGTTTATAAGAGATAAACCGTTTTGAAATTACGGATCTACGAAAAAGGAAAACTCTTCACCTACGCCGCCCCGTCGCCGTGGTCACGGTGGTACGACCTCAACCTCTCGCTGGACTCTCTTCCACGGGTGCGCGTCCTCAACCTCACCGGCTGCAACCTCCGCCGCACATACCCTGCTTCGCTGCCACAACCACACCCACACGTTGCCGTGTTCCCGTGCCTCGAGGCACTGCGGCTGCGGCGGTGCGCCGTCGACCTCGACACGCTCCAGGCCATGGTCGACGCCGTGCCCAAGCTCTCCGACCTCGGCCTCGAGTCCATCGGCTTCCTACGGGATATCATCGAGGACCAACAGATGACGTTCCGCCTCTGCTGTCCGGCGGTTGTTGTCCTTGTCATGGCCAACCTCCACGTGTTGAGCAGCATGAGCACACCGGTCATCGGTGATTGCCATGTCGAGGTCGATGCGCCGCACCTCCGCCGTCTCCACCATGCCCAGTCCATGATCTCCGACGACACCGCTTTCTCGTTCGTGTCGCCCACGCCACACCTGCAACAGGTCCATCTGGCAACGCACTCCACGGGGATGGTGCCGTTGTGCCGTTCCATGCTCGCCACCATGGTTTCTCACCTAAGGTTCCTCAAGCTCACGGCCTACTCCATCCCTGACCTTGCCAATGACGATCTGCCAATGTTCCCCAACATCGAGCGCCTTGAGATCGAAGAGCTCTACGGGTGGTGCAACAACAACCATGTCGCCGCAGCCACCGCCGTGCTGCGCCTGTTGTTCATCAGCTGCCCGGCTGTTCGTGAGCTCCGGCTCAAGTTCAGCTGGCTGGACTATCTTCAAGAGACGGTTTCGGACCCGGCAATCCAGACGGCAGCCATTGTGGATTTCAAGCCGTGCAGATGCGACGACAACAATGATGAAGATTGTTGCTTTGACTTAAAGCTATGCCTACCCCGATTCAGGCGCGACCGTATTTTAAACTGCTTGCTGAGGCGGGTGACGGTGGAGTTCGACATGGGGGAACTCACCTGCTTGCAAGTCTGGCTAATCAGGTTCCTAGTGCAAAACGTCATGGTTCTCGAGGGGTTAGTCATTGAAGGTGATAAGGGTTTTGACTCGAGCTGGATCGAATGGAAGGTGACGAGTTGGAAGATCAAAGAAAGGTTATATTAGTGTGTTGTTGAGCAGTAGCAGGGTCGACCAAGACTCCCACTCCACCACCGCCGCCTGCTCGATTGTGATTCTGATTGTAAATAATTGCCACCACAATTACGTTCGTTCGATTCTGATTGCCCTGATATGAATTCGACAATCTCATCATGGTATACCGCTAGCTAGTCCACCCATGTGCTCGATCATATATGTCTATGTATCTTATAGTAGATGATACCCCGTTGTTGCGGGGATATTTTGCAATATATTTCCTGATATTTAGTTGGATGAAGCATGAATTTTTCAAGCCATAATATAAGAACTACAACTGAAAATGCAAATGATTTATTGTGTTTGATTATTGTATATAGTTGTAAAATATTTATCAAATACAAATAGCAAAATAGAACAAAAATATTTATCAATGCGATTTGGTTATATGAAATACTAATACTTGAAGTCATGAGATAAGAAAATGAAATTAAGAATACATATGATTTATCGGTTTTGCTAAAACTCAGCTAACTGAGAAATAAAATGGTCTCATTCACTTTTCTGACCATCTGATCTAAAAGTGTGGAGATTCGTGCGTGCTTTTTTTTTCATGCAGCGTCACGCGTGCGGCAGCCCAAGTTATTTCGTTTTGTTGGCCTGCTTGTCCGTGTTGTAGCGACTTGCACTATCTAGCTACCACAGTCCACACACGTCTCTACTTTTTTGTCAGTTTTTTTTATGTCTACAGGTCAATAGGGAAAAACGACCATGTCGTTCCTCATTCCGGTGACTAATCTTTCTTCCTTTTTGACTGGATTTTTTTCTATCGTTATCATTTGATTTCTTTTTTTTAGTTTTTGTTACTTTTTTCATTCTTTTATATGTAAACACTTGAAACCAATTCTAGTTGGATGAGGCTTTCTTTTTCCAAAAATTAGATGAGATTTTGTTAATTTTGGAATGTACGACTAGATAAATCTATTTTTACCTTCATTTTTGTTTTCAAGGATCACGACTGCAAACGGTGTAAACCGACTGCAATTGCATGGGCACAAAGCCAGTGCAACTAGGGTCGGAAGGTTTTTTTTTCCGGGCTAGTTGCATGTCCACCACTAGACATGCAGCTGCAACAGTTATAATCTGACTGCAACTGCATGAGTACAAAGCGAGTGCAACCAAGGTCTGGGGAGGGGGTTGTTGTGTGAGTTGCATAAGCAGCACTAGGCATGCACCTGCAAACGGTGTAACCTGACTGCAACTGCATGGGCACAAAAAGAGTGCAACTTGGGTCGGGAGGTTTTTTTTCGGGCTAGTTGCATGTCCACCACTAGACATGCAGCTGCAACTGTTATAACCCGACTGCAATTGCATGAGACTTGGGTCGGGAGGGTTTTTTCGAGCTAGTTGCATGTCCACCACTAGACATGTAGCTGCAACTGTTATAACCCGACTGCAACTGCATGAGCACAAAACGACTGCAACTGAGGTCGGGGGAGAGGGTTGTTGTGCGAGTTGCATGTCTACCAATAGACATGCAACTGCAAGCATTGTATCCCAACTACAACTGGATGGACACAAAATGACTAGAAGTAAAGTCAAAAGAAGGGTTATCGGTCCAGTTGCATATCCATCACTATGCATGCAATTGCAAGCATTGTAACCCGGCCGCAACTACATGCGTAGAAAGTGACTACAAATGCAGAGCATGAAGGGTTTAGAACTTGTCTAATTTTTTATCTTCGCATCACATACGTAGATTCTATCATGTTCCCCCTTTTATAGAACATTTTAATTTATATTTTTGGATTATTTTTTGTGCTTGGTTTTATGGAATTATATTCACTTGCATGCACGTTCTAGCTACTCTTCACACACACACACACACACACACACACACACAACGCAGCTCCGGTGTTTCCCATAAGGAACCAGCACGTTGTTTTCTTTAAGAACACACAGTTGTTGGAAAGAAAAACAACTACATCAGACTGTCATACAATGAGAGAGAGAGAGAGAAATGAGACAGAGAGAAAGACGTAGCCAGCATAGAAAAAACAAGTCCAAGGAGGCCTAACAAAGCAACTACACGTCCTGCATATAAAAAGAAAGAAAAAACAAAGCAACTACAACCAAGCGGATCAGCCCAGCCCAACAATCCAGACGGGGGACGAGCGGGTGGATGAGCGACAAAAAATGCTAGTTTAAAATGAGCACCACGTCAGATGACGTAATCTGACTGAGACCAAAATATGTCTCAGTCAGCTGAGTTCTAGCCGGTCCCATGATTTATTGTGTTTGATTATTCTATAGCTGTAAAATATTTATTTACAAATAGCATAATAGAACGGAAATATCATGCATGTTTGCATGTTGAGGTGCTTTTGTTTCTTCTTATGCATGGTTGCATGTTCGAGTGGTCTTTTGATATGCACATTGCATGTTGAGATGGCATGTTTCGATGTTGAGAGGAATTGGTTAGTGGGGGTTAAATAGATATAGAAGTTATGGTTTTCTATGGTTAATTTGGATATGTACATGGAATAAAATTAAGGAAATCCACCCAAGACACATATAAGGACCCATGGCACAAAAATTAAACAACAAAATTGAAAACTGAAAAAGCAAGAAGTAGAATATAAAAATGGAGAGAAAAATGTTAAATAAGTAAAAGAAAAGAAAATAGAAAGGAAAAAAACAGATCATATATGGGCCAACATATGGATCGTTGTGGGTATTATAGCGAGAATGCAACCGGAAATCCAATTCGGCTCCTTGGAGCACGTGCTCCCGCGTGCGAAAAATAATTTTTCAAATGTAAAAAAAAATCCCAACAAAAAAGTTTCATGTTTTTGTAGTCACATCCAAATGTCACCTGCAAATATTTAGGCTAAAAGGTTAAACATTTTGGCCTGTTAAAAAAAACAATTTTGAACACAAAATGTTACCCTAAAATGTCGCCCAAATTTGTTTTTTCCACCGACGGAACACTATTGCTATGTTTTGCATGAAAATTGTCGAGCATGCTTGCGACACTAACACGAACATCCACAAAAAAATCAGAAATTTTTGGAGACATTTTACGACATTTTTTGCGTTATTGTTCATCCGGGAGCAAATGCTCACAAGAGCCAAAACGCCCCTCCTGAAAGCAACTGCTTTGAGTGTAGAATAGGATCTTCTAAAGAGAAATAGAGCATAAAATAGGAATTACCTTCAGAAAAGAGAAGTGCAATACTAGATTCGAAAGCAAATTGTACTTTCAAATTATTTACATTCACTTGCCTCGCTGGTATGTATAGTACATTAGAATGTAGATAGAAAGATTAGCATTAGCTCACACTAGAAACATACATAGTATCGGTGAAAGCGGTAGAAGTGACGTAATATGTGATCTAGGGTAGCCCAATGCCACCGTTGGCGCCCATCAGAAGTCCGCATCCACTTCTGCTGCAGCGATTTATTGGTGGATGGCTCGCCCTTGTTTATGTCGATGTTCATGATGCCGCCGCATCTATGTCATTTGACCTTGTTGCCGGCAACAATTTTTTCTTGCAATCTGCCTACATTCCGCCGCAATCCACGTTGTTGGTCTCCCTTGCCCCCGGCAGCAACAAACACGACTAGGGATCGCCGTCGAGGCTGCGTTGCGATGGGACCTGTGGACTGTGGTGTACTCCGGCGTGTTCAACATGAGCGCCGTGAGCGCTGTCTGTTTATAGACGAATTGAGAACCGAGGTTGCCGGGATAGCCAAAGAATTCTTCACAAGTAATCAAGAACCTATTTACCAAAGGTCAACGCTAACTTCATCCTGTTCCTTGACAAGATCGATTTCATCCTCTTCTTACTTTCCATGCAAAATAAAAGAAGAAATGTTCGTCTTCTTGCTTTGATATGCTAAGAAATTGCACCTCGATTTACTCAATAGGGAAGCATGAAGTAATGATCATCTCATCTCCTCATGAGAGCTAACTGCAAGTCCAAAAGCGGCGGCTCGGCGCCAGAGGGCTCGAGGTCCACGGCGAACAGCCGGAGGCACCGCCCGCGCGAAGCCCTGTTGTCGTCGGCCGTCGCCTGCTGCGGCGTGAGCGTGAAGACTTGCGGCACCGCTGCTGGCACAACGACGCGTGTCGCCTGCACGGAGGCTACTACCCCGGCGCCGCGCCGGCGGCAGTCGATGAAGAGGCTCGCGCCGGCGCGGTAGAAGGAGACGGTGTCGCCGGCGGCGAGGCGGCGGTCGCGGACGAAGGCGCTCCACCCTTTGGTCATGACGTAGCTCTGGCTGCTGCCCCAGTAGGAGAAGCGGAACTCCCACGCTTTGCCGCCACCGCGGCCGTCCTCGAACCGCGGCACGGCGCCGTCGCCGAGCATCCGCGGGAGGAAGTGCCGCTCGGCGAAGTGCTTGGGCACCACCAGCCGGTTCAGCTTCCCCACGTCGCTCGGCGTCACCACCTTGTCGAACATGTGCTCCCGCCTGATCCTCCTCTTCTCGCCGCCGCCGCGGGACAGCTCGATCGACCCTCCCCCGTCCTCTTGCTCTGCTCCGCTGCTCCCAAATGTGGCCGTCAACGCCATTGGTTCTTCGCTGCAACTCGACAGATCTCTAGCTAGCTTAGATTCTAATCCCAATCTTGCTATGAATTATGGTGCCTAAGTACACCTGCACATGTGTGTTTATATACAGCAAACATATTTAGTTTCTTCGTAATTTCCGCGCCAAGTTGTCCTGCATGGGTTGACTTTCCTTCCTCGGTACATACATGCGGTTGATCTCAGCCGTTGATCCTTCTGATCATCGGACATATGCACGGTTTAGATGCACCTCTATTAATTGCTGCCGTATGTATGTGTCATGTTTTTTTCTCAGAAAAAACACAATACCCCTACCCCTACATCGACTGATGCACACAACCTTCATGTACGTGTGACATGTCACACTTAATTTCATGTTAATTAGGAAGCAGGTGCATGTGAAACCATGGATCACACAGGGTGACTAATTGATTTTCAAGCTAATTATTTTTACATCAAAAACCCAAAGAATGATGAAGTCGATACAAGTTAACGTGGTAGATTGGTGAAAACCTGAGGAACAAGTCTTGGTCATGCTAAACTACGTGATTAAGCCATCAATGCGACAGCTGTGCATGGATAGATAATTACCATTTGCACATACTATATAAGAGCCAGCTGATGATAAGCTCTGGAGACTAATGAGCTAGGTGTGAATAATTAAGGAGGCCAACGGCTAGTTAGCTGGATTTGTTGCATTTGCAAGAAAAGGCTTTGCGACATATTATGACTGGTATATATTTGAGCTATATATAGAGATAATCATCAAAAAAGTGATCAAGTTGGTTAGGTATATGGGATGCAAGGTAGTTTTTGTTTTAGCCAAATACACTTACAAGTCTTATACTAGTTCATTTCTTGATGCAAATTAGTTAGTTTCTTGATGCAACTTGGCTAGGATAATTATTGTTAGCTTGCATAACTGACTACAAAATTGTATAGCCAGTGACAAAATGAAAATTGATGCGCAACTTGGATACGTGCATTTGTGGTCGTATGCTTTTCATTCTCCTGCCCCAGCTAGCCATTGTTAATACCTAATCAAGAATTGAGAGCTACTCCTACCGTCCTATAATATAAGAGCGTTTGTTTTTGACACCTGTGTAGTGCCAAAAACGCTCTTATAGTGTAAAAAACGTTCTTATATTATAGAACGTATGGAGTAGCTAGCTAATTCATTTGGTGAGTGTAGGATTGACATAATAATTAAGCCTGTTATGGTTTGGTGACGTCACCCTTGGAGATGTGGTTTATGTCACCTCCGCTTTACTCGGCCTTGTCGCACCCGAAAGTAGGTTGTTCCCTGCTGAGGCACACTGTTTTCATTATTATACGTCAAATAACGATCAGCTGAAGTTTTCGAGGCCATTCCTCGGAAAAGAAACTTCCTGACTAAAACATTCTAGCCAATAAAACCTTGGGTGAATAAACTACGAACCACCCCTTGGCTTACCTTAAGTGGCCTAGCTTAATTAGTTTGTTATATGCATCACAGACTCCCTCCCCCATGAACTTGCACTAATTTGATTATAGTTGAATATTAGACGACATGCTAGTATTGATGTAGCTTCGACTTTCAACTCTCAAGGGCCAGGTTGTCAACTTATCAATACAAGCGGGTTTAGCTGTGTAATGCGGTGTATTTGCCTCCAAAAATATAATTCAAATTAGTTGTTTTAGATTTGTTAGATACAGATGTAACTAACACTAAAGCATGTCCCGATACATCCGTATCTAAGACAACTAATTCATCACGGAGGGAGTATTACTTAATCTGTAGTATCATTCAAGTCCCTTGACCCGTTTCGAAAAAAATTCAAGTCCCTTGACTGGTCCAATACCACATTGAGTTTAGCTGTTTCTTGTAACCAAGTTCCCATCGGAATGGTTTCTGGTATTGCATTGCAACCCAAGCAAATATTGTCACTACTACATGATACCACACACATGTTAAAATACCTCATTGCAAACAATACGATTGTCCATCACCACCAACATGTCGTGGATGTGGGGCCACATCACACACAGATGAAAGACCATGTGCGATACGGGGTCACATTGTACACCGGTTCTATGGTTTCTTAGAGCATCTGCAGCCGGACCTTGCAAATCCGGCCCCTCAAACGCCCGCGGACGCGACCGGGCGCGTCCGCGGACACTGACCGGGCGCGTCTCATTTGTTGGCTTTCACATCCGCGTCCCTCATATCCGAACCCTCAAAACCATACAACCCATGCAACGCTACGTACAATTAGATCAACACACAGGTTCGTCGGATCGGATTGCAAATGCCGAACAAAAGGAGCATAGTTCATCGGAGTTCATCGGCAAATCCTAACTACAAACTAGCTAAACATAATTAAAATACAAACGGAGACGGGAGACAGTCACCACTTCCTCGCCGGCCCTTTGCCCTTCCGGTCGCCGGCGCAGCTGTAGGAGTCGGCGGCTGGTGGGGAATCGTCGGAGTCGTCCGACGAGGAGCCGTGGTCGTCATCGTCGTCGTCGGAGAGGATGATGAGCCCTTGTAGCCGCCGAACCTCCCTGTCCTGCTGCCGCTTGAGCTTGGCGAGCCGAGCCGCGTCCGCCGCTGCCTCTGCCGCCTCGCACTCGGACTGCTCAATGGCAATCCGGAGCGCCTTCGCGTTCTTCCGCCGGAGCCGCCGCGCGTCCGTCTCCGCGGTCGTAAGCGACCGGCGGTAGACCCATTCGAGGAGCTAAACCCGCGTCCTCGTCGGGCTCCGCCTCCATCCCGCGACGACGGCGCACGGATTGATCCGCCTCCAACCTCTCCCTTTGCCGTTGACGCTCGCGGCGGGCGGCGCGCGCCTCTGATTCCGGCGTGCGCGTCCGGGCCGGCCCGGCGGGCACAAGCACCCACCGCTGCCCACTTGGGGGAGCAGCCGGCGAGGCCAGGGGACGGCGCAGGGGAGGCACGGATTGTGCTGGCCGCCTGCCGGAGCTACGCACGGGCCGGGAGGAGCCAGCGCCGGCGTCCGATCTGCGACGGAGGGGAAGCGACGAGGCTGCAGATCCGGAGCTGCCCCCGGTCTCCACCTTGGACCGCTCCAAGGCGATGCGGAGGGCAAGCTCATACTCCGGATCCAGGCCGCCGTCGGAGCAGCTGCCGGAGCTCGACATTCCGCCGGATTCGATTGAAATCGGTGCGGGGAGAGGAGAGGACGGAGCGAGAGAGGAGAGTGAGTGAGCTAGGGTTTCGGAGCGATGAGCCGGATGCACCTTTTTGTGGGACAGCCGTGGGGTCGACGGTGGGCCGGGTGTGTCAGGCGGGCGTGCCCGGGCGTGTCCGGGCTCCCCCATATCCGCCCCATATTTGGGTTGGATATGAGGGGTGCCGGTCAGCCCGGGCGTATGAGACGGATATGAGGGATCCGGCTGTAGATGCTCTTACTCCTCGAAACTTTATGTTTTGTTAAAAAAAAGGTACGATTTTGTATACAACTGATGAACATGCTTTGTTAATCTAGATTGATACAATTTTGGAGATACAGTAGTGGGATTAGTAGAATCGTGTACTTCTCTGATAAAAAATGTGAGTCTTTTAGCATTTTTATAGGTTAAATATTTCTTCGTACTATTTATAAAAAAACAGTAGCATCAATAAAAAAATAGTAAAAAATTAATCATGAAAAGTAGGCTTTATAATATATTTATTTTTATGAGAGCAAGATACCGATGGTGAAAGTACCATCTCGAGACTGAATTGATTGATACACGACTACACGTAAAATGAAAATTGCAGCTTACCGGCCTGATGATAATTAACACCTTGACCTATGGAAGAGATGCATCGTATGAAAGTAACTACAAGCAAGCATAGGAATAGATTAATGCCACAAGTTGCATTAAACTGTTTGCTCTGAATTCGGTCTCCTTGTTGAGATTGTGGGTACCAGTTGAATGCATATATTGGCCTTTTACATAGCCCACATGACATATTTCATCTTCAAGCTGAATTGAGATATTTTTTATATATTATACGAATAGCTGACCGAGTGATATATGGATCGGAGATACCATTACATGGACAGGAGTTGTAGTTTTTGCACGAAGTCGTCCACGCGTTGGTTTTCATGCATGGTACTCCTGTATGCTGGGCGGTCAATCTCAGTCCTTTTTTCCTTCTGATTATCAGATGTACGGTCTAAAACTCTATGGGTTATGCATGCATCCTCATGTTCTCGGAGGAATTTTTTTTAATGCGGTAGATTTGTGAAAATTGTGCTTACGAGAAAAAGACATGGTCAAGTTTAGTTGTTAAAGCCATATGGTTACCCTTAAACAAATTATCATTATGTCATATGATGAGAAGTCATGCAGCCATGTATGTGATCACCCGAGGTGTATAGATAGAGGGTATAAGTACTAGATAATTAGTGCTACTTGCAGGTATGAGCCAGTGGCACTATACAAGTAACATGCCAGATGATGATAAGCTCTAGAGACAATCCCCCATTGATGAACTGCTAATTAACTATGTTGCATTGTTTGGAAGAAATGGTACTTGGGAACCAGGTGCCTGCTCTTTGAGCTATATATAGAGACAAGCAATACTATATTTTGGATAGAGGAAGTAAAAAGAAAAGGAGATGAACAGAAAAATTAATGATCAGTTGATTAACTAGGGTCAACTGGATGGGATGCAAGCTGGGGTTGAGAACTGGCAGTACAACTTACTAGCAGTAAAACTTACTAGCAGTACACGTATTGGTGACGGTCGTACAAGTCTTGTTAGCAGTACAACTTACTAGCAGTACTACTATTGGGGTTGGTACATAGAATAAACTAATTGACTGGTCTAATTTGTCTACAATTAGACCAGAGGACCAGAGGAAGTAGCTATTTGTTGGTATCTTTTTTGAGAAACAATATAAGGGGCAATGAGCAAGGTAATAAGCACTTAATTATTGTATTAGCTTACGTGATTAAAACAGTTTATGCCAAAAAGAAAATATGTGATTTGGGATTGTCCATTGTGGTGGTGGGCTTGTCATGCATGCGTCCTCATGTCTACATCCTTAGTATCCTTATTACCCTAATCAATGAAGCCATTGGATGCCGGAAGGTAGAGACTTGGTGATGACACCGTCCTTGAAAAATAAGATTTAGGTCTCCTTTGGTTTGTAGGAATCTTGTAGGAATTTTATAGGATAGGATTTTCAAAGGAAAATTTCCTATGGAGCACTTTGATTTGTAGGAATGAGTTCATATTCCTATGTAGGATAGGGACCAATCCTTCATATTTCAAAGGAAAAGAACATTAGCCTAGACTCAATGGACAAATTCCTATGCTATGCTTTAAATGACATGTCATCTCATTTCCTATGATTTTCCTATTCCTATGATATTCCTATCCTTTGAACCAAAGGAGACCTTAGATTACCTCTACTTTACTTCGAACCGGTCAAGCACCTTTTTTATGTACGCAATAAGTAAGGTTTCCTGACCAGGTAGGCACCTAAACTAAGAATCGCCACTTGGATGTGGTACTGTGGTTGCATCTGAATACACCTAGTGAGCTTACATTTTCTACTCATCAATTTGCATATAGTTAAAGAATATACTTGCTTTGATTAAATATTGTACTCTCTACTCAACTCTCAAGGGCCAAATTGACAGCTTTCAATATTCTATGTCAATCCTGTTCACTGCAGTGCTGTGCATTTGCATCTATATTAACTAGTATTATTAGTAGGAGTGTCGTTTAGGTCCCCTGTCCAGCCCAAACCGTTTTGGATTTGGATCAGTTTTTTCTTGTAAGTTCTAACCAAGGTCGGCAAGGATTTAGCTTGCGGTATTTTGCATCGCATTTGCATCAATATTAGCTGCACTATATCTGCATGCGTGCATGGATCCTCTTCGATGCTGAAGAGCTATAAATGAAAATGGAAGGCGTTCGAATGACCTGGATTCGTTGACCTTCCTTCCTTGGTACAAACTTGCGGTTAATCTCAGCCGGCGATACTTCTGATCATCAGACGTGTATGTATCATCTACACGCACCCTTATTAAGTGTTGATGTATGTATGTGATTTTTCTCTCGAAAAAGAGCGAAAACCCTTTGCGTCTCTACATCGATTGACGCACACAACTTTCATGTATGTGTGACGTGTCACACTTAGTTTCATGTTAATTGGGAAGTGGTGCATTTGAAACCATGGAGCGTAGAGTGTGACTAATTGAGCTTCAAGCTAATTATGTGTACATCGGAAACCAAAAGGACGATGAATTGATACAAGTCAACGCGGTAGATTGGTGAAAATCCAAGGAACAAGTCCTGGTCATGCTAAACTACGTGATTAAGCCATCAATGCGACAGCTGTGCATGTTTAGATAATTCCAATTTGCACATACTCTATAAGGGCTGGATGATGATAAGCTTTTGAGACAAATGAGCTAGGGCATACTAATTAAGGAGGTCAACCGCTAATTAGTGAGATGTGTTACATTTGGAGGAAAAGTCTTTGCGATAGACAACACACACATATGAGTACCTGCCAGGTATATATTTGAGCTATATTGATAGATAATCATATAAGAAATTAGTAACGAAGTTAGTTAGTGAGGGTTAAATTGAAGGGATGCAAGCTGAAGAACTGACATAATGCACTTACTAGTCTGTTTCGTGATGCAAATTAGTCAGTTTCTGTGTGTGCGTGCGTGCGTGCGTGTGTGCAGATATTAGTCAGTATCTTGATGCAACTAGGCCAGGATAATTATTTGTTTGCGTGCATAATTGACAACAAAAATTATATAGCCAGTGACAAAATGAATATTAATGTGCAATTTGGGTATGCGCATTTGTAGTGGTAGGCTTGTCATCCTCCTGCCCAGCCCAACCATTGCTAATACCCTGATCAATCAAGTGAGATCGCTAAACATTTGGTTATAGTACTACTACAACACAATAACAAAGCAGGTTAGCTGGTTTTTGTGACGTCACCCTTGGAAATGTTGTTTAGATCACGTCCGCTTCACTTGAACCTGGTCACACCCAAAGGTTGTCCCCTGATAAAGCATAAGAGCTTAATTATTGTTTCCTGTCCAGGAGATTCTAGCCAATCAAACCTTAGGTCACTAAACTATGAACCACCAAACCTCGGGTGACTAAAATGTGAACCACCACTTGGCTGATGATCTCCGGTGGCTTGGTTTATTTAGTTGGGCGTGCATCTCAAACATCCCCCCCCCCCCCCCCCCCCCCCCCCCACCTCCCCAATTCGAACTTGCGTTGATTTGATTATAGTTGAAGATTATACTACATGGCAGTGTTGATGTAGTCTCAACTCTCAAGGTCCAGGTCGTCAATATTAATCACTGCATGCAGGTTTTAGGTATGTAATGCATTGCACTTGCCTGCAAAAAGTATTAATGTATAGCACCATTCAGGTTCCTTGTCTTGTCCAAAACCACACCGAGTTTAGTTGTTTCTTGTAACCAAGATCAGGTCGGCAACGATTTGTGGTATTGCATTGCAACCCAGGCAAGTACTGTCACTGCTACAAAATACCTCGTCACACATGGTTGAAATAGCTCATCAAAAATGGGACTAAGGTCCATCACGACCAGCATGTCACAGGGGCGCACAATTCTCCAAAGGACTTATGTGTAATATTTGGTTTTTGGTTTTGCACTCAGAAGTTTATATTTTGAGATAGAAAAGGGGGTTAGATTTTAAAGACGATGGGGGTGTAAATTTGTTTAATCTGGATCGAGACAATTTGAGTGACATGAGAGTGGTAGTTGGCCAATCTACAATTTGTACTCGTGCGGCTAATATATACTACTTAGTACTAATTATAGAACATCTTATTATTATTTAGTACCATTTGTAGAAATTATGATGATGCTAGACCAAATTATACTACTTGTAGTGTATACTCATAACTTTGAATTAGGGTATTGAAATTATATTGTCTATACCTTGTATTGTGGCGTCTCCTAGGATGGCGACTGTGTAGCATAGATCAATACATAGGATTGTTGAGTGTGCAGTAGTATCATATTCTCACTGCATTTACTCACCAAATATAAAGTTGTGGCTATGTTTTATTTCTTATGAACTTCTCATGTTTTACGGTGCGCCTATAGTATTGTACTCTCATATCCGTAACTGCCGTGCAACATCATCCTTTTTATTTAGGTGACAATACATGATACTTGCATTGTGACGGTTTCTCTAACTTATCCAAAAACTGAAATTACTGGGCGTAAGAGCACTACACATCTACTCCCTCCGTCCCGCCATATAAGATGTTTTTGCAAGCTATGTTAGCTTGCAAAAACAAGTACTCCCTCCGTCCCAAAATAAGTGATTCATCTTTATAATAACTTTACACTAAAGTTAGAACGAAGAGAGTAAAAAAATAGGCCAACAAAAATATTTTTGTAGCTAAAAAACCCTCCTCACTAGTTGGGAAATTTTGCGCACTCCTAATGGCAGAAGGAACTTCCCATCCCCAACAACTGCCTCCATCATATGTGCCGCGAGTGCCCTGCTGGGTTCAATGCGGCACATCGGTCAGAGTAGGTTTCTCGGTTGTCGCATCGGCATTGAAGCGGGCCGCTTGCTTCTCTGGTCCTATCGCTTTGACCGGCATCAATACCCAACGTCCTGACTAGCATAAATGAGCAGCGTCCATTTCGTGCGAAGAGTATTTTTCATGCGGAGAGGGTTTTGGGGAGGGATTTGGCGATCAGGCGCGTACGTGGTGGCTGTCCGGACGCCCGTGAAGCTCCATTTGGTTTGCATCCGGATTGTGGGATTTCGGACAGCCGGACGTTCTGGTTCACGGAACGATGTGGTACCACGCTGGATGGCTTCAGCGTCCGGACACCTCGGTCCACACGTTTGCGGGCGTTTTAATTAAAGGTACGCGTTGAAGATGCCCTTAAACCCCATCCCTACTACATCATTGTGATGCACAAAACCATTCTTGGCTCCACTTGCTATATACATCGATAAATTTTAATCGGAGTTAGATTTAGGGGATGGATTAGATTTAAAGTGATCGATCGAAATAATTGAACTATTCAACCGTGCGAACTTGATATGTTCATTGACAAACATGGTTACATGCACTACATGGACACAATTTCATCTTATTTTTTGATGACAAGATCTCTTCTTTCGTTGATTATCCAATAATCTGCTATCAAACTGGAGCTCAATTTACTAAACTGGAAGAATAAGGCAAGTGAAGCACAAGCGGAGGTCACATGAAAGCTAGCTGCAAATCCAGCGGCAGCGGCTCGGCGCCGGCGAGCTCGAGGTCCACACCAAACAGCCGGACGCACCGGCCGCGCGGCGCCCTCTCGTCTGAGGACGTCGACCGCTGCGGCATGAGCGTGATGACATGAGACACCACTGCTGGGCCTGCTGCTGGCACGAGGAGCCGTGTCGGCGGCGACGAGGCTGCTATTCCAGCGCCACGCCGCCGGCAGTCGATGAAGAGGCGCTCGCCGGCGCGGCAGAAGGAGACGGTGTCGCCGGCGGCGAGGCGGCGGTCACGGACGAAGGCACTCCACCCTTTGGTCATGACGTAGCTCTGACTGCTGCCCCAGTAGGAGAAGCGGAACGCCCACTCCCTGCCGCCGCCGCGGCCGTCCTCGAACCGCAGCACGGCGCCGGGGCAGGCTGCCCTGGCGGCGCCGCCGAGCAGCCGCGGCAGGATGTGCCGCTCCGCGAACTGCTTGGGCACCACCAGCCGGTTCAGCTTGCCCACGTCGCTCGGCGTCACCACCTTGTCGAACATGTGCTCCCGCCTGATCCTCTCGTCGCCATTGCCACCATTGCCGCTGCGCGACAGCTCCACTCCTCCTCCTCCGCCCTCTTGCTCTGCCCCTCTGCTCTCCCATGCCGCCGTCAATGTCATTGATTTGCCGCAGCTCTCTGATCTCGAGCTAGCTTAGAGATCCTAATCGCTATCGTGTTAGTTGTATGAATTATGATGCCTAAGTATACCGGCAAAGGTGTGTTTATAAATAAACTTAGCAAGGATGGGATCTTTCTGATTGCGGCCAAGTCGTCGGTCCTGGATGCGTTGACTCTCGCCTGGCATACACACAACGCCGTTAATCTCAGCCGTTGATTCTTCCGATCAACGGTCCAAATGCATCCATAATTGTGTTGCATATTTGTACTACGATGTGGCGTGCCACTCTTAATCTCTTATTATAATTATTAGGAAGCAGGTGAATGTGAAACCATGCGGCGCAGAGCAATTTCAAGCCAATTATTTTTACAGTGGAAACGGTAAGGACAACGAAGTCAATATAAGTCAATGTGGTAGATTGGTGAAGATCAAAGGGAACTGGGCTTGGTCTAGCTAAACATTGTGATTAAGCCATCGATGCGACAGATGTGCATATATAGATAATTACCATGTGTAGTACTCCCTCCGTTCCTAAATATTTGTCTTTGTAGAGATTTAACTACTAGGGAGTTCCTAAATATTTGTCTTTGTAGAGATTTAACTACGGACTAGTAGTTAAATCTCTACAAAGACAAATATTTAGGAACGGAGGGAGTACATATAAGAGCCAAATGGTGGATAGTTAAGGAGGTCAACTCCTAATTACTAACTAAATTTGTCGCGTTTGGAAGAAAAGTCTTTGCGTTACACAATACACAAATGTAAAGGACAATTGGGATAGACATAGTAGATGCCAGGTGTATATGTGACCCATGTATTAGAGATAATCATCCAAAAAAGTCTGATGGAGTTGGTTAATTAGATGGGATGCAAGCTGTAGAACTAACCAAATGCTGGTACAAGTTTTATAGTAACAGTACAAAATACTCGTACTAACTATTATTGAGATGGTACCTTCCGTAAATTACTTAGTTTGTTGATGCAACTAGGCCAGGAGAAGTATTGTGAGCTTGCATAAGTGCATACAAAATTACAAATGACCAAAAGGGAAAATAATGTGCAATTTGGGTGTGTGCATATGTGGTGCTAGGCTTGTCATCCTCCTGTCTGAGCCGGCTGAGCCTGGCCATTGTAAATACCCTAATCAATCGAGACATTAGGAGCTAGCAAGATTTCTTCTTCTTCTTATTTCCCCTAGAACATCTGGTTAGGTGAGGTCACCCTTGGAAATATGGTTTAGGTTACCTCCACTTTACCTTGACTTGGTGGCACCCAAAAGTTCTTCCCCAGTGAAGCACAAGGGTTTAGTTATTTATATGTCTAATAAGTAACAATCAAGTACAGTTTCCTGGCCAGGGGATTTTGGCCAATTAAACCTCAGGTGACTAAACTATGAATCACCACTTGGCTGATCTCCATTGCCTAGTTTATTTTGTTGGTCATGCATCTCAAACCAACTTGCATTAGTTTCGTTCAAATGAAGATTATACTAGTACAAGCTAGAGGTGATGTAGACTCAACTCTCGAGGGCCAGACTATCAATTTAGGTTGGTGGGTAGATGCGAAATGCGCTGCATGGCCTTAGTTGTTTGTTGTAACCAAAGATCAGGTCGGCGAAGGTTTCTGGTATTGCATTGCAGAAGGAGACAATACTGTTTGGTTCCTAGTTTCGTTATCCTCCAAAATTTATATTTTGTGGAAATAAAGAGGGTCATATTTGATAGACAATGGAAGTACATGTTCTATTTGGTGTGGACCCAGGCAGTTTGGGTGACACAAGCAGCAGTAACAATTTGGCCAATAAAATCATGTATTTTGTTCTAAAATGTGGGTCTTCTAGAATTTCTTTAGATGTATATTCCTAAGTTTTGACCGTTTATAAAAATGGTAGCATAAAAAATATCGAATCGATCTTGCTAAATGTATATGAAATATATGTTTTATACTAATTTATTTTTAACATCAAATACACATGGATGGTGAAATTACAATCATGGAGACTGAATTGATCATGTTTGGAAGAAAAGTCTTTGCGTTAGACAATACACAAATGTAAACGACAATTGGGATAGACATAGTAGATACCAGGTGTATATGTGACCCATGTATAGAGATAATCATCAAAAAAATTGTGATGGAGTTGGTTAGTTAGGGTTAATTAGATGGGATGCACGTTGTACAAGTCTTATAGTAACAATACAAAATACTAGGACTAACTATTATTGAGCCGGTAACTTGTGTAAATTACTTAGTTTTCACGGGAATTTCCATGTCGTGACTTTCATGCATGATAGTTGGTACTGCCTATATGTTGGGCTGTCAATCTCATTCGTATGTATAGTCTACAACTCTACATGTCATACATGCAACATGCATCCTTGTACTTTTTTGGGAGATTTCTTTAACGGCGTAGATTGTGAAAAATGTACTTGCAAGAAAGGGCCTTCTCAAGCTTAGTCTTTGAATCCATATTGTTACCCCTTAACCAAATTATGATGTAATGCAAAGTCATGCAACCATGGATGTGGTCGACACAGGTGTATAGATATAGCATATAGATACTAGATAATTGGTGCCACTTGCAGGTATAAGCCAGTGGCACTATACAAGTATACATCCCAAATGATGATGATGAGCTCTAGAGACAAGCGAGGGTCGACAAACGACAAGGTCAAATGTTGATTTACTTGGTCACATTACTTAGAAGTAATGGCAATTCTGCATGGACATTACCAGATTCCAACTCTTTGGGCTATATATAGAGGGAGTAAACAAATAAATAATGATAGATCAACATTGAAATTGGTGTTGAATTGATTGATTGAGGGTTAACTAAATGGGATGCAAGCAGGAGAAGAGAAATGGCCAGATGGACATACAAGTCTTAGGGCAGTTAGGAGCATAACTTATTAGGTATACTATTATTGGATTGGTACCTAGAGCAAACTAGCTAAGTAGTCTAATTTGTGGGCTATTAGGCTAGCTATTTGTACTTTACTTTTTTGAGAAATAATACAATGGCTATGATCAAGCTAATAAGTAATACTTAATTATTAAATCAGCTGGCATAACTGATCATAAAAGTAAAACTATAGGCAATGACAAACGAAAACATGCAATTTGGGCTTGTGCATTGTGGTGGTGTGCTTGTCATGCAGGTACCCCATGTCCCTCCCATTCTTATTACTTTTTCCCTGATTAACCAAGCAATGGAGGCTCAGGGGTACATTACTTGGACGTGGTCGCACCCAACCCAAAGGCGTGTTGTTCCCTGGTCAAGCACAGTTTTGTTTATGCATGCAATGGGTAAATTAATTAAGTTTCCTGACCAGGTAGGCGACTAAACTAAGTATCACCACTTGGGTGTTGTCTCCGGTGACCCAATTGATTAATTGCTCGTGCATCTGAGCTCCCCCCACGAGCTTACATTTTGTATTTGCATATGGTGGAAGAATACACTAGCTGGTGGTACATGCATGTAGTCTCTCCTCAACCCTCAAGGACCAAGTTGACGGTTTTTGAACATAACATTTCCAATCCAGGACCAGGAGTACACAACAGTTGGTAGGGTGTTAGGTTGTAGTGCAATGCATTAGCGTCAATTAATTAGTATTAGTAGTACTAGTTTGTAGTACCGGCTTGAAACCGCTTCGGCTTTGGAGCAGCTTGTATACACACGCTGTTTCTTGTAAGCAAGGTCGGCAATGCTTCTATATCTAGCCTGTGATATTCGTCTAGCATTGGCGAGTGAGCGAGCGACAGTCTTTTTTTCCTTTTGAGGGTGAGTTACGATTTCTTTCAACAGGAGAAGATTGCAATTTCTTGTTTGAATTGTATGGATTTTGTACGTATATAAAATGCAGATTGTTATGTTCCCAATACTCCGATCACTCAATCACATAGAGATTACAACATTTCTATAGTTCTGGAAGCAAGAACAAGCTAGAGAAAGCTAGAGGGGATTACATGAATTGGTAGCTAGTACTTAGGACACAAACTGAAAGAACAAGGGATTAAGAGGAGAGCCTAAGGTGGAAGAGAGAAGCCAGGAAGAAGATGCCGTGATCCATTAATTCCCTGATGGTTGTGTAGCTGCCCCCTTTTAGTACTTGTATCAGGATGGAAGTTGGGCCCATCCTCTAATGCCAACCCAAGGCCCAATAGCCACTTAGCAGGAAGGTCGCCGCCAGATAGATTATCAAAATTGCCATCAGAGCTATATCTTGCTTATACCGACTATAGCTCTCGTCTCGCCTAAGGATCCACAGGTATGGACTTAGCCCATTTAACGCATTTTCTCGGTGGTTCGCTTACTAGCTAGTTCGCTCGGTCACTGGTTTTTTTTTCCGTTTTTTTTTTTGTTTTCTTTGTTTTCTGACTGGGTTTCTTAGGTTTTTCTAATTTTTCTTTTCTTTTTTCATCGGTTTTTTCATTTCTTTTCTCTGTTTTTAATATTTTTATGATTTCTTTTGTTTTCTTTATTTCTTTACTCGGTTTTCATTGGTTTTTTTCTTTCTTTCTTTTTCGTTTGTCTTCGGTTTTGTTTATTTATTTTGGGTTTTCTTCGTTTTCTCATGGGTTTTCATGGTTTTCTTTGGGTTTTACATTTTTCTTCGTTTCAGAGGTGTTTCTTATGTTTCTTCAGTTTTCACCGCTTTTTCTTTGTTTTTACTTCAACACATGTCCACATTTCTCCACGTTAGTGAACATGGATGATCCACAGAAAATTCCATGGTTTCATACATCATTCAGTGCGATTGTGGCAGTGAACTAGTGTGAATTATTTGCAGTCAAACTTAAAGAAATGCAAAGCCACTTGTATATGGTACAAAACTGTTTTTCACTCATACACGACTGAAGTTGTTGAGAAAACAAAGGTCATCTCATTGGAAGGTTTCACATGTCAAAATTATATATTGTGTTTCCCTTTATGGGTTTTTACCATGTGAACTATCAACTGTCGAGCTGACGAGCTGTAAGATAATTTGCTCGGGTAAAAGAAAAAAAGGGCTGATTTGATTCAAAGGAATATTATAAGTTTTAAAGAGGATTTGTTTCTTTAAAAAAATAAATCCTACTTAGGTTGTCTCATTTGCATGATTAGAGTCCTTAGAATTTTCCTCCTAAGCATTCCTTTGGAGTGAACAATCAAACCGTCCAAATTTATTGCTATAAGGGCAACTCTAATAGAGTCGCCGTATCGGCAGTCGCCATATCACATGGATTCGGAGCCTAATGGCATGTGCACAAACACATTATAGCCAGACAACTGACTCCATATATTTTCTTTTCGTTGTGCAATGTTCTGTATAAAATTGCTTGGAAAGTTATATCCAACAGGCTGAAAATAGTTTTGCCAGAAATTATATTAGAGGAACAGTCTGCTTTTGTCCCAGGTAGACTCATTACTGATAATATAATCACTGCGTATGAATGCTTGCACTTCATGAAGAGGAACACTGCTAAGAAAAATAGAAGTTGTACCCTAAAGCTAGATATGATGAAGGCATATAACAAGGTGGAGTGGGATTATCTGCAAGCAATAATGTCGAAGCTTGGGTTTACAGAGCAGTGGGTGAATATTGTCATGGGCATGGTGAAATCAGTTACATTTTCTGTTTTGTTCAATGGCAAAAAGCTTCAAGAGTTCAAACCGTCATGTGGAATTCGACAAGGAGATCCAATCTCACCATATCTATTCCTGATAGCAGCAGAGGGCCTCTCGTGCCTCCTAAAATCTATTGATGAGTCGTCCAACTTGACTGGTATTAAGGTGGCTCCTTCGGCACCACTAGTTAACCATTTACTGTTTGCTAATGACAGCCTGCTGTTCTTTAGGGCTAGTACCGATGGTGCTAATGAGATAAACCAGTTGTTGTCCACTTATTGTAGAGCTTTGGGACAGAGAATAAATCATGAAAAATCATGTATTTTCTTTAGTAAAGGGTGCCCAGATAGTATAAGAGAGGAAGTTAAGTATCTGCTACATGTACCAAATGAAACATTAAGTGCAAAATATTTGGGAATGCCGTCTGATGTGGGATGCTCTAAAAATGGTGCTTTAAGTATCTCAAGGATTACCTTTGGAGTAAGGTTCGGGGATGGATTGAACAAATAATGTCAAGTGCAGGTAAAGAGGTGCTGGTAAAATCAGTTGCTCAGGCTGTTCTTGTTTACTCTATGTCCCGTTTCAAGTTACCACGGGGCCTCACTGAACACTTAAATATGCTGTTACGGAAGTTTTGGTGGGGCAGAAAGGATGGAAAACGCAAGCCCAGTTGGGTCTCGTGGGAGGCAATGACACAACCAAAGAGTATGGGGGGCCTTGGCTTCAAGGACTTTGAGTTGTTTAATTTGGCTTTGTTAGCAAAACGGTCATGGTGAATCCTTCAGACTCCCGAATCTCTGAGTGCAAGGATTTTAAAGACTTTCCCAATCACTAGTAGAAAACAGGGCATCTGTCCCGGTTGCAGAGGGCCTTTAGTCCAGGTTCTGCAACCGGGACAAAACGATTGGGACAA
Source organism: Elymus sibiricus (assembly GCA_039707655.1). NCBI lineage: Eukaryota > Viridiplantae > Streptophyta > Magnoliopsida > Poales > Poaceae > Elymus > Elymus sibiricus. The sequence continues at coordinate 21,120,430 of CM077675.1, forward strand.
ATGCCGATCGCTTTTAGTCCCGGTTGGCTTACGAACCGGGACCAACGGTGCTCCACGTGGCCGCACGGTGGCGCCGAGGCAGGAGGATCTTTGGTCCCGGTTCGTAACACGAACCGGGACTAAAAGGCGCTGTGGTTTTTTTTTGGAAAGGGCCGTGTTTCATTTTTGGTTTTCATTTTCTTTTATATTTATATTGTATTTTCACGCGGGTTTTCATTTTTCGAAAGGACCAATCGCAACATCATATTTTCCTCTAATTCACATGATCACTTGCATCCATCCATCTATCTTAATCAAATATATGTCATATAACTCATCATCATCTTACTCATCTAACAACTCGTCATCATCTTAATCATACCAAGTTAAAATCTCATAAAACAGAAAAACATCATAATAGTAATCATCCTAATCAATCATGCAAGTTAAAATAAACCAGAAAAACTTCTCTCTAATATAGGACCTAGTCGTCCCTCCTAGGTAAAATGACATAAAACAGAATAATGCCTATGTCTCCATGATGAAGCAAAGAGATCCAACGGTCTCCAACTTGTGGCTTGCGAGCCTTCTTTATTTGTCCCCATGCTTCAATTTGGAGCCGTCTTGGTAGTTTGCGCTCAATCGAGTATGCAAAAGAGAACTCGGGCTGGAAGGGGCTTTTAATTGTCATATTACCTTCGAGTTGCATCAACGGAGGCACAACTTCATTTGGCAGTTTCTGTTGAAGAACATAATAGTAGCCTAGTTAGCAATGTAATCAATACCATTTACGCAATAGTATAGTGTACTTAATTAGCAACTCTTACCAAGATATTTTGGCGAATGTCATCCGCCCTCAACCTATGCACTAGTGTCCTGTACAATGTATAATTTGGGCCAGTTCCCAAATTATACGGGAAGATCTCCCTACCAACTAGGACACCAATAACAAAGTTGATAAGATCACCCTTATCCTCCCAAGTTAGATGTGATCCATAAGTATAGTGTGTCGTGTCGATTATGTTCTGTGTTTCACTCGAAGAAACGAAATAAGCTGTAAATTATAAATTAACAAATTTAGTATGGATGAACACCAACTATTTTTAAATATAGAATGCAAATTACTTGACAAATATGCATGGTTGACAAACTCACATGGAGGTAAAACAGGAAGCATATCGACATCCACCCAAATGTCGATGTTTCCTTCAATATGATCTTCAGGACGAAGATCGAAGGTTATATCCATATCCTCCTGAAATCCATATGCCTTGCAAAGAGCTTCCCAATTTGAGCACCCTAATTCTGTGTTATTAGGTGCATTCATTACTTTCACCAGAAATGTGTGACCATGTTTAGTCCTCAGGTTGGCTTTCCTCGTCTCGAAACTCTCGTGCTCTTCGAAACCGAGCCTCTCCAAGAAATACCGTCTTACGTGACAGGGGATGAACTAGTCGAATTGTATAAAACAAAAATTACGCGTTGAAGGAAAGAAACAGAAGTCATGCTTAATTACGAAAAAACAGTTATCATCGTTGCGTACCGTAGAAATATCAAAGTCCTCGTAAAGCTTCATGGTGAAGAACCTGCCGTCTCGCAACTCAGGCCGGTCGCAAAGACCCTTATCTTCACCGCAAAGTTCACACGCTTGGATCCTATCGTCGTCTGATGACGACGACATTTCCTGTGTTCATGATTCAAAAATAACGGCACACTTGGATCCTAATGCGTGTGTGACTTTCGGTCCGTCGAGGCTTTCCTTAAATAACTCTCATATCTCATGGTGTGTTGGTGCGCACTCTCTCACACTGATATGGTGGTGTATATATGTTGGTGGACACTCTCTCACAGTAAGAGTTCGACCGTCGGTGATGGATGCCCCTCCCCCCTCTTCTCTTCTTGCGAATTATACCGACGAATATATCGCAAAGAAGAGAAGAAGAGGAGGCGCCCCCCACAACAACAGTCGGGTTCCTCCATCAAGAACACACATGAAAGTCACACAAGGAGCAACGACAGACCGGAAGTCACACACGCATTATACCGATATAATATCACTAATACAATTATAATGAACTCGAATATAATATCGCTAATACAATTATAATGAACTCGAATATAATATCACTAATACATTTATAATGAACTCGAATATAATATCACTAATCCAGTTAATGCATCATCAAATATTAACTAATACATCTCGAATATTATCATATAAGATCACTAATACAGATCGAATATCCTAGAATCCAAAGTGGAGGACGGTGAACTCGGTTCACTAGCAGTCTCTAAGTCGCTGACAGTGGACATCCAAAGATAAGGAACCATCACCGGATCATAACTCGGGTGAGATCCCTGAAGAATCTGCCAGGTATTGGAGAACCTGGCGTCCAACGCCGCCATGTAGCGACGGACGTGCTCGTCCTCCTCCCTGACACGGCGACGTACCACCTCCGCGGGGGCTGGCTACCTCTGCACCGAAAGTGGCCCACGCGACCGCCACCAAAGTATCTCCGGGTCAACGACAAGACCAGGATTCCTCACCAAGCTCCGAGCCCGGGAAGGTAGCACCTCCCAGTGCCAGCCCGGCGGAGCCCAGTCCCGGACATTGCGCCTCTCAAGCATGATGTCGCCACCGACTCGACGACGACGAGGATGCGGGCCAGGCATCGTCGACGAAAACAAATTGTGGCTATAGCAAATATCATTTTATTTAACAACAATAAAACAACAATAACATTTTTAATAACAAAGCCTAACTAACTTAAAATGCCATTTTTAATAACATTTTTAATAACAAAGCCTAACTAACAAATTTCCTAACTAACAAATTTCCTAACTAACTTAAAATGCCATCTTAATTTTCTAACTAGCCCTGGATCCGCCGCTGACCGCCACTGCTTCGGCCGGCGACGGATGCGGGCGACAACGGTAACCGCGGGGGTGGCTTAGGATAGGTAGGAGGAGGAGGGGAACGGCGGTGTGGCCGGCGGCTCACCTAGGAGGAGGAGGAGGCGACGGCGTCGGGGGGCGGCGACAGGGACGGCGTCGGCGTCGGGGGCGGTGACGGGGACGGCGTCGGGGGGCGGCGACGGGGACGGCGTCGGGGGGCGGCGACGGGGACGGCGACGGGGGCGGCGACGGGGATGGCGTCGGGGGCGGCGACGGGGACGACGTCTGGGGGCGGCGACGGGGAAGGCGTCGGGGGGCGGCGACGGGGACCGCGACGGGGACGGCGTCTGGGGAGGCGACGACGGGGGCGGCGACGGGGACCGCGACGGGGACGACGTCGGGGGAGGCGACGACGGGGGCGGCGACGGGGACGGCGTCGGGCGGCGGCGACGGGGACGACGTCGGGGGGCGGCGACGGGGACCGCGACGGGGACGGCGTCAGGGGAGGCGACGACGAGGACGGCGTCTGGGGAGGCGACGGCGAGATCCGGCAGCCTGGCGACGTCGAGGTGGTTTTCGGCGCCGTCGGGGGAGAGGAAAAGCAGATGGATTTGGAAACTTTTCCAAGTCCCGCTTATATAGTGCAACCTTTAGTCCCGGTTGGTAGTTCCAACCGGGACTAAAGACACCCCTTTAGTCCCGGTTAGATCCAACAACCGGGACTAAAGGTAGTTTTCGGCAGCCCGAAAGGGCGGGAAGCCCAGCCCTTTCGTCCCGGTTGGTGGCTCCAACCGGGACTAAAGGTAGTTTTCGGCAGCTCGAAAGGGCGGGAAGCCCAGCCCTTTAGTCCTGGTTGGTGGATCCAACCGGGACTAAAGGTGTAATTTAGTCCCACCTGGCCAAGCGAGAGGCGCTCGCACCTGTTTATAAGACCGGCCCTCTCTGCCATGTTAAGTTCCTCTCAAATCCTAAATTCAAAATGAAAATAGATGTGTTTGTAGACAAAATTCAACCTAAATTCAAAGTGCCACTTTTTTGTACTAGCACTTTGAATTTAGGTTGAATTTCCTCTATAAGCGCATTTATTTTCACTTTTGCTATTTTTATGTTATTTTTTTGCATATTAAAAGTTCTTAACAAAAAATAATTTATGAATATTTTTTTGTTATTCAATTTTTTAACAAAAATAACTTTGATCATTTTAATTGCATAAATTTTATATAATATTAAGTTAAATAACTTTGATCGGACGAAAACACGTCTATTACACAGGGATTTCAATTTTTTGAACATGTTTTAACTCAAGACTTTTTCTGCATTCAGTATGCACCATTCAAAGCCACATCATCACTTTTCAATCATTTTCTGACTTCATTTGCTAGTTTTCATGCATTTCATGATTTATTTTGAGCTAAAATGACCCTGAATTGAAAAGCGCTGCGACCGAACTCTGAAATGGTAGAAAGTTGGCATGGTATCATAATTTTACCCACATAGCATGTGCTAAAAAGTTGAGAGAGTTACCGGAAAAACTGGATGCACTTCGTGTACAAACTGGACAATCTCTTTCGAAGTATCAGGGTTTCGGACGAAAACACGTCTATTACAAAGGGATTTCAATTTTTTAAACATGTTTAAACTCAAGACTTTTTCTGCATTCAATATGCACCATTCAAAGCCACATCATCACTTTTCAACCATTTTCTGACTTCATTTGCTAGTTTTTATGTATTTCATGATTTATTTTGAGCTAAAATGACCCTGAATTGAAAAGCGCTGCGAACGAACTCTGAAATGGTTGAAAGTTGGCATGGTATCATAATTTCAACCACATAGCATGTGCTAAAAAGTTGAGAGGGTTGCCGGAAATACTGGATGCACTTCGTATACAAACTGGACAATCTCTTTCGAAGTATCAGGGTTTAGGACCAAAACACGTCTATTACAATGGGATTTCAATTTTTTAAACATATTTTAACTCAAGTCTTTTTCTGCATTCAATATGCACCATTCAAAGCCACACCATCACTTTTCAAACATTTTCTGACTTCATTTGCTAGTTTTCATGCATTTCATGATTTATTTTGCGTTAAAATGACCTCTTAATTGATAAGCGCTGCGAACGAACTCTGAAATGGTTGAAATTTGGCATGGTATCATAATTTCACGCACATAGCATGTGCTCAAAAATTGAGAGGGTTACCAGAAAAACTGGATGCACTTCGTGTACAAACTGGATAATCTCTTTCGAAGTATTAGGGTTCGGACGAAAACACGTCTATTACAAAGGGATTTGAATTTTTTGAACATATTTTAACTCAAGACTTTTTCTGCATTCAATATGGACCATTCAAAGCCACATCATCACTTTTCAACCATTTCCTGACTTCATTTGCTAGTTTTCATGCATTTCATGATTTATTTTGAGCTAAAATGACCCTGAATTTAAAAGCACTGCGAACGAACTCTGAAATGGTTGAAGGTTGGCATGGTATCATAATTTCACGCACATAGCCTGTGCTAAAAAGTTGAGAGGGTTACCAGAAAAACTGGATGCACTTCGTATACAAACTGGACAATCTCTTTCGAAGTATCAGGGTTTCGGACGAAAACACGTCTATTACAAAGGGATTTCATTTTTTTGAATATATTTTAACTCAAGACTGTTTCTGCATTCAATATGCACCATTCAAAGCCATATCATCACTTTTCAACCATTTTCTGACTTCATTTCCTAGTTTTCATGCATTTCATGATTTATTTTGAGCTAAAATGACCCTGAATTTAAAAGCACTACGAACGAACTCTGAAATGGTTGAAAGTTGGCATGGTATCATAATTAAATGTATCAAAAACTATTACAGAACATCATGAATAGAGAAGTGATCAAATTTTATTACTGAAAAAATAAATACATAAAGTTCATACATAGTTCTCATAGAACAACATACAGCTTTCTAGAGCATCTAATTAAAACATAAATTGAAACTAACATACAACTGTGTAAAACATTTAAATGCAACAACAAATACGATCATAATCGCAACTAAGGTAACAATTGATCCAACAGCATAATGATACCAAGCCTCATTATCAATGGCATCTTTTCTTATCTTTCTAATCTTCAAGCGCATTGCATCCATCTTGATCTTGTGGTCATCGACGACATCGGCAACATGCAACTCCAATTTCATCTTCTCCTCCTCAATTCTTTTCAATTTTTCTTTCAAATCCTCATTTTCTTTTTCAACTAAATTTAACCTCTCGACAAGAGGGTCGGTTGGAATTTCCGGTTCACATACCTCCTAGATAAACACATCTATGTCACGTTGGTCGGCATAATTGTCATAAACACTAAATGAAACAAATAGTTATAAAAGATAATATACCACATCCGAATCATAGACCGGACGAGGGCCGACGTGGGCGCATACCATGACCATGGCACTATATAATAACAAACAATAATAAAAGTAAGAAATTTATACAAGTATATATGTAAATCATACAAGTAAAAAAAATTCTTTTAAAAAGAAGATAAAAACAAGAGGCTCACCACGGTGGTGCCGGCTACGAGATCGGCGCGGGCGATCGACGACGGTGAGGACGGGGACGGGACGTGATGGACCGTCAAACCTAGACAAATCTTGGGGAAAATGGAGCTTGGAGGTCGAGCTTGGAGATGAGAAAGCTTAAGCGTGGCTCGGGCATTTCATCAAACACCTCGTGTGCTAGGAGGTGAGAGCAGAGCAGCACACACCTCGCACACGCCGGCCGGCAAAAAAACAGAGGAGTGACCGGGCAGGGCCGAGCATATATATATAGGCATATCTTTAGTCCCGGTTTGTGGCTAGAACCGGGACTAAAGGGACTGCGCCAGGAGCGAGGCCCTTTAGTCCCGGTTCCAACCGGGACTAAAGGGGTCACACGAACCGGGACTGGTTCCTGACGAACCCCGGCCGGCGCCCTGGCTGCTCGAACCGGGACTGATGCACCCATTAGTCCCGGTTCGTAACACGACCGGGACTAATGCAATTATCTCGCCCGTTTCAAAGCCCTGTTTTCTACTAGTGAATGGATCCTTCTTGGCTGCGGAGCTAGGAAGCCAACCAAGCCAAATTTGGCGTTCGATCCTCGAAGGGAGGGATATTTTGAAACAGGGTCTAATTCGTCGAATTGGCAATGTCGAAACAACCAACATATGGACTGACAACTGGATTCCCAGGGATGTCATGATGAGACCATATGGGTGTCGTTCTAACAATCCTCCAGAGTTAGTTTTGCATTTAATAGATCATACCTCAGCCTCATGGGGCACGACTAAGTTGGAGGAAATCTGCCTTCCAATAGACATCCCAGCGGTTCGACAAATTCCGTTATGTACTTCACATATTCCTGATTGTTGGGCATGGAACTTTGAAAAGAATGGAGAGTTTTCTGTTCGGTCAGCCTATAGAATGATGTTGAACACAAAAATGAGAAGAGGTGCTTGGTTAGATGGTGCGGCTGGCTCCTCAAGTGCTGACCGTGACGCTACTTCATGGAAGCTACTATGGAGAATCCTGGTACCAGGGGAAATTCGGATGTTCATGTGGAGACTAGCAAAACACTCCATTCCCACGGAAGACGTCAGGGCCAACAGAAACAGTTTGAGTTCAAGTGCATGCGGGCTTTGCAGAGCTGAAGATTCATGGCGACATTCTGTGCTGGAGTGCTCGATGGCCAGGTGTGTGTGGGCCCTTGTTGATGGAGAGTTGGCAGAACATTTGTGTGAGACAACGGAACCTAGCGCTAAGCAGTGGATCTTTGCAATGATAGACTCATTATCACATGGGGCCTTTGTGAAGCTTGCGGTAACCCTTTGGGCGATCTGGTGGGTGCGGAGGAAAGCTATCCATGAGACGATCTTCCAAAGCCCCTGTGCAACACATCAATTTATTTGCAACTACTTGAGAGAGCTTGATTTTATTAAGCCGAACAGCACGAATAGGCCAATGACCACATGATCTACAGTACATCCAAAAGCTTCTCCAACTGGGTACGCCAAGATCCACGTTGATGCAAGTATTGCTAGGAACCGGATGGTTGCGTCAGCTGCAGCTATTTGTAGAGATTCTGATGGTAAATACATGGGAAGCTCGTCTCTGGTGATTCATGGAATATCAGATGTGGCCATAATGGAGTCCATAGCATGCCGAGAGGCCCTTGTTTTGGCTGATGGTTTGGTACTACATGATTTCGTTGTCGTATCTGATTCTAAACAAGTGGTGACCGATATTCGGAGAGGTAGCAATGGTATTTATGGTACTATTATCACTGAGATTAAAAATAGAGCAGCTCTATGTAATTGCTCATTTACTTTTGAAGGTCGAGCAGCTAATAGCGAAGCCGATAGGTTAGCCAAGTTTTCAAACAGTCTAGATCAGGGTGGACATGTTTGGATGATCCACCCACATGATCCTTTTGTAATCCCACTCCATGAGGACTTTGATTAATAGAACTTGGTGATACCCCTCAAAAAAATATTTTCTTTTTTTTTCATTCTCTTCAAATTTATAGGGGCACTTTAAGCTAAATTTAATCTATGTAAACACATGTATCATGATAATTATACCATTACATATTTTGTTGTGACTTTATAATGCAGTCAAGCAACATTTCAAAATATGCAATATCGCTATTGGGCATTGCTACTACCATCTAGACTAGTCATCGTCCTCTTCCTCATATGAATTGAGGTCGTCGACGTAGGCGTAGGGGTCAGAGCGACGACCCCCAACTGTACTACCTCCACCTTGATTCGAGTGGGGCCAAAGCACTCCAGGATGCGCTCCTCCTGGCGTAGGCGTGCATACGCTTCGAGTTCGGAGAGCGGCATCACGACCATGGTTGGGTCCTCGGACTCCGACTCTAGCTCCTATACGTCGAGTGAGGCGGCGTCGATGGGGCAAGCTCATTCATAGGGACAATGCCGCTGAGGGAGTCCTGGATTAAGGGGTCCTCGGGAGGCCGGCCTATTTCTTATGGGCCGGACTGTATGGGCCATTTGCCGGACACTGGATGGATTGAGGACCTTGTCTCCAGGATGGAAGCTTCAAGGATCGTGGCGTGTCCTCCAAGTTTAAAGTAGTGAATAGGCATGTTTATCCCTTCGACGTGTAACCGACCATGTGTAAACCCTAGGTACCCTCGGCGTCTATATAAGCAAGAGGGTTTTAGGTTGTAGGCCAATAGAACTCATCTAGGGTTTAGTCATACAATCTCGTGGTAGATCAACTCTGTAACACTTATACCATCAATATAATCAAGCAGGACGTAGGGTATTACCTCCATAGGAGGGCCCGAACCTGGGTAAAACACTATCCCCTTCGTCTCCTGTAACCCTCGATTCTAGTCTCACAGCTCGGGACCCCCTACCCGAGATCCGCCGGTTTTGACACCGACAGCCGCCTTTTAGGCGGGGACAGGAGTTGCGTACCGCGGTGCGCTGCTCTACGTTTGCCAAGTCCGATGAGACATTGACCTGGGCCCGTGACTAGTCGGTGACCACCGCGGAGACGGCCACGTGGCGATTCTGCCGTCCCGACGGGGAGCTCGCCAAGATTAGCGAGGAATGATCTCTCAGCGGGACCGTTGTCACGGGAAGGGGCACGGGCAAGACTCCCCTGCTAGGGTTGACATTGGCCATGGCGGCCCTTTCGCGGTACTGGAGGAAGCAGAGCGGCTCCTCCGCGAGAGCCAAGCCCGGGTCTGTTGTGCCCCGCGCATTTCCGCCGCTGGAAGGATCACTCCTACGACGACGATGACACGAACAGGGAGGGTGGTGCCGCTGGCCAGTCCGGCCACGCGTTCGAGGTCACTGCTCGCTAAAAGCTTTTTTAGTTTTTTTATGCTGTTAGTTGAACAGACAAAATATTGCTCATTTTATATAAATTATGTCTGAACTTATGTGAACTCCGTCGTGTTTTCTTCTCCTTATTCAACATACACACTTGTTTGCTGGTCATAATAAATGATGCAGTACTGCATGCTATACAAAACAATGTTTGAGGTTATTAAAGGTACCAATTACGAGAGATGAAATAAAAGGATTATTTACCGAGCATACGGCATAAAAGAAATTACTTACTAGGCGTGTATGCTAGTCATACAAAACAACGTTTGAGGCTGTTAAAATTACGAATTTACGAAACATAAGAAAATAAATTATTTAGCAGGCTACACTATAATGTTTGAGATTAACACAAATTTTAAAAAATAAAATAAGAATTACAAACAATAAAATAAAATGAACTATACACCGGGCATATGGCATAAAGGTAATTATATACCAGGCGTGCATGTCAGTCATAAATAACAATGTTTGAGGCTATTTGGAATACGAATTTATATGAAACATAAGAAAAGAAATTATTTACCAGGCTACACAGTAATGTTTGAGATTACTTGGGATAAATTTTCACAAAAATATAAAAGGGAATATTTACCAGGCGTACGTGTCATACGCTACATGAATCAATTTTCAATATCCAGTTGGGGTTGCTGGATGTGCAGACCGCACAGGTTGGGGTGGATGTGCTCTCTTTTTGGCACGCCTCCTAAACAGCCTGGCACGCTTATGAATTGGGGTGCTTACCTTAAGCTAAGCCATGTGGGACTAAAAATTGCTTCTCTAAGAGTGCGATCGTGGCCTGGATAGGCAGGCCGAAATGTTGGGCCATACGTGACTCAAGGCCTTGTTCAAGTACGCACATACCGGACAAAGTGGCTAGCTGGGAAGGCTGCTCACCTGAAACATGGATCGGCATCGCAGAGACCTCTCCCTCTCCCTCGTCATGGACATCACCACCAACCTGATCCTCGTCATAGACACCGGCGATCTATGTGGGTACGTGGAAAACTCATACGGCGACAGCGCCTTCGGGGTGCGTCCGCTTCAGCAGGGAGCCTCTCTCTCCCTCGTCTCGCAGCTCCAGTCTCTAGGATGATAGGTTCTCTCCTACTTCATCGCCCCTGGAGACGGCAAGAGCTTTGTCAGCAGGAGCTGGGGCGCCGACACCAATGCCGTGCCAGCCAGGGGCGGAGCGTCGGGTGGACCATACTGGGCCATGGCCCACCCTTTTCTACATGCTTTCTCTTAGGATTTAATATTGATTTGGCCCACTAGCAGCAATGCCCAGCTTATGGCCCACTCTTTGCTGAGCTGGCCCGGCCTACGTATCGTGTCATGCTCCGCCACTGGTGCCAGCCAAAGGAAACCACAGGAGCACGCTGCTACTCGTTGCCACAGCCAACCAGAATCCTTACGACGACCACTGCTCTGTTGATGGCGCCAGCCACGGTGTCGCTCATGCTAATGGCCACAGTTTTACTTGTTTGGTGCTCCTCTTCTAGTAGATCAAATTGTAAAATAGGGTCTAGTTTACATATTGTACATGTTCACGTACAGGGATACGTATGTAATTGTACCATGATCATCTATATATACTAAGGCGTGAGGTGGATGTTCACCACCACGCAAAACCCTAAAAACCCTATCTTTAACTTGGTATCAGATAGCCAGCCGGGCCGCCGGGAGACCCCTCCGCGCCGCCGCCCGATCTCTCCGCCGCCGCCGCGCGCAGCCTTCTTCCGCGCCGCCGCCGCGATGTCGTCCGCCGCCCTGTCGCTCCCCACTACCGTCGGCGCCATCACCTCGCCCGCGGCCGCCTCGGTCCCTGCCGCGTTCGCCGTTCCGGGGATCTCCGTTCGCCTCGGCCGCTCCAACTTCCTGCTCTGGCGGGGCATCACCAGCGCTGTTCTCGCTGGCGCCAACCTCCATGGCCACCTCGACGGCACTACGGCGGCACCGGAGAAGACCCTTGCTGTGGGTACCGGCGATAACGCCACGACCGCCGCCAACCCAGCGTACCACCAGTGGTGGACTCAGGATCAGAGGGTCAAGGGGCTTCTCCACACCTCCATGGATGAGGATATCGCATGCCAGCTTATCGGCTGCGAGTCGGCACAAGCGGTGTGGACGGCCGTCGGTGCCATGTTCGGCTCCCAGAGCCGCGCCAACGTCCGTCACATCCGGCGTCAGCTCCAGACGCTGAGAAAGGAGGAGCTCTCCGCGGCTGAGTACATGCAGAAGAAGAAGTCCTTGGCCGACACCATGGCCGCCGCTGGCTCCCCGATCCGTGATGATGAGCTCATCGACCACATCCTCACCGGGCTCGGCTCCGCCTACAACTCCATCGCCACTTCCCTAGGTGTGAGTACTGCACCTATGCCCTACTCCAGCTTCTACTCGCTCGTTTTGTCCTTCGAAGTGCTGCAGGCCCAGCAGAGTGCGGCGGAGGGATGGTCTCCCTCGGCCAACGCTGTGACCCGCTCGGGTCCCTACGGCGCTGGCAGCCGTGCGCCCTACTCGGAGCCCTACCCCTCGCACGGTGGGGGTCGTCCGGCTGATGTGAACGGCCAGCCGGGGCCAGGCCGCCAAGGCGGTAACGGCGGCCCCAACGGTGGCCGCGACCGCAACTCTGGCTACGCCGGCAATGGCCGGCAAGGTGGTGGGGGCAACGCCGGCAACAACGGCGGTGGTGGTCGCCGCAATCGCTTGCGCCCCAAGTGCCAACTTTGTCGGAACTGGGGCCATGAGGCCGGCGACTGTCGCAAGCACTCCGACCAAGACCACCACCCTCGCTCCGCCAACTCGGCCTCCACCGGCACCGTCGACTACCCGTGGGTGCTGGATACCGGGGCTACCGATCACTTGACTAGTGATCTTGAGCGTCTCCAGGTTCACGAACGATATGACGGCAAGGATCAGGTTCAGGTGGTTAATGGTGCAGGTTTGTCTATTTCGCACATTGGTCATTCCCGTTTAACCGGTTCCTCTTTAAAACTGCACAACATTCTTCATGTTCCACACATCAGCTAGCACCTTCTCTCCGTTTATCGCCTTGTCTGTGATAATGACATGTTTGTTGAGTTTCACCGTCGTTTTTTCTTTGTTAAGGACAAGGCAACCAGGCGCGTTCTTCTTCACGGTAGAAGTCATGGGGGGGTCTACCCGATCCCATTTGCTCGTGCATCGTCATCATCCTCTCGCCATGCATCCTAGAGTGTCAGAGTCTCGACGTCTCAATGGCATCCTCTTGAATTAATACATTCCGATGTTTGGGGTCCCGCTATTGCTTCCTCGGGAGGGTACAAGTATTATGTTAGCTTTGTTGATGACTACACGCGTTTCACCTGGATTTATTTGCTTAAACACAAGTCTGATGTTGAGCAAGTCTTCTATAATTTTCAGGCTCATGTCGAACGCCTTTTAGATTGTAAAATCAAGGCTGTTCAGTCCGATTGGGGTGGTGAATACCACAAACTTCATCGCTACTTTCAACGCACGGGCGTGTCTCACCGTGTGTCGTGTCCACATACATCCCAGCAGAACGGTATTGCCGAGCGCAAACACCGTCATTTGGTGGAGACCGTCCTTGCTTTGCTTGCGCACTCTTCTCTCCCACTTCGGTTTTGGGATGAGGCATTTCTTATGGCATGTTATCTCATCAACCGTATGCCCACTCCGGTTCTTAACAAGGATACACCTTTGTTTCGGTTGTTTCATGTTCAGCCCAACTATTCCTCTCTTCGGGTCTTTGGGTGTGCTTGCTGGCCTAGTCTTCGCAAGTACAATGCTCACAAGCTTGAGTTCCGTTCCAAGATGTGTGTATTCCTTGGCTATAGCCCTATGCATAAGGGCTATAAGTGTCTTGATCGCACCTCCGATAGGATATATATATCTCGTGACGTTGTCTTCGACGAGACCGTTTTTCCTTATTCCAACCCAGGTGTTTCGGCTGACATTGCTTCTCTTGAACACGCCCTCGCTTTCCCATCTCATGAACCGGTTTCGGATGTCCACATGCGCAAATATGACCTGTCCTATTTATCACCTAACCCGTTCCCTGCAGGCAATGCTATTTTTCCTCCTCAGGTGACGAGCGCTGCTCCTGTGCCTCAGGAGGTCGACGTGCATGCCACGCCTCCCGAGACGGCCCCGCCCGCCTCTCCTGCTGGCCCGTCTGCCTCGCCTGTTGGCGGGGCCGCGGCATCGGCTGGGTCGCCGCTTGCGTCTCCCGCGCTGCCACCGTCGCCTGCGTCATCCCGGCCTGTGTCGCCTGTTGCTGAGGAGCCCTCAGCTGCGACACCCCCGGCCGGGTCCTCCACTTCGACGCCACCTCCTGCCGGTGCTGCAGCTCCCGGGCATGCCATGGTCACACGCCAACGTGATCATACGCGTAAGGAGAAGACCTACACCGATGGCACCGTTCGGTATGATTCTAGCCGGCGTGCGTTCTTCGCAGCACCGGTTTCTCATCGTGATGCTCTCGGTGCACCCGCCTGGCGTGCCGCCATGTCCGAAGAATTTGCTGCTCTTCGTCACACTAACACATGGGTGTTGGTGCCTCGGCCACCTGGTGTTAATGTCGTCGGCTGCAAGTGGATCTTCAAGACCAAGCATTGGCCGGATGGATCTGTTGATAAGCACAAAGCTCGTCTTGTTGCTCGCGGTTTTACTCAACAGCAAGGGATCGACTATGGAGATACTTTCAGCCCCGTGGTGAAGCCTACCACGGTTCGCCTGGTTCTCTCACTCGCTGTGTCTCGTGGGTGGAGTCTTCGGCAGATTGATGTGAGCAATGCTTTTCTCCATGGTTACTTGGCCGAAGATGTCTATATGCAGCAGCCTCCCGGGTTTGAGGATGCCACCTATCCCTCTCATGTCTGCAAACTTCAGAGGTCTATCTATGGGCTCAAGCAGTCACCCCGTGCTTGGTATGCTCGGTTGAGTAAGCGCCTTTCCCAGCTTGGTTTCGTTGCCTCCAAAGCAGACACGTCCCTGTTCATTTTCTCACATGGTGCCATTCAGATATACATGTTGGTGTATGTTGATGATATTGTGATTGCTGGCTCTACACCCGCTGTGGTGGATCGTCTTGTGCAGTCGTTATCTGCTAGTTTTCCCATCAAAGACATGGGTCAGCTGGAGTACTTCCTTGGATTGGAAGCGTCCTTTCATTCAGGGGGCATGACATTGACGCAGAGGAAGTATGCACTTGATCTTCTTCATCGCGTCAACATGGAGAACTGCAAGTCCACTCCCACTCCGCTTGCTACGTCCGAGAGCCTCTCACGTCACAGTGGTGCACTATTGGGTAATGGTGATTCTTTCCGGTATCGCAGTGTTGTTGGAGCACTTCAGTATTTGACTCTCACTCGTCCCGATATCTCCTTTGCTGTGAACAAAGTGTGTCAGTTCTTGTCTCAGCCTACGGAGGTTCATTGGGAAGCAGTTAAGCGTATTCTGAGGTATGTGAAAGGTACGCTAGACACGGGGCTCCGGATTCGTAAGTCCCGATTTACTGGAGTCAGTATATTCACCGATGCAGACTGGGCAGGCTGCGTTGATGACAGGCGATCAACAGGTGGCTTCGCAATATTTGTTGGACCTAATCTTATATCTTGGAGTTCAAAGAAGCAGCCTACAGTCTCGAGATCTAGCACCGAGGCAGAGTACAAGGCGTTGGCCAATGGCGCGGTGGAAGCCATTTGGATAGACTCAGTTCTCAGAGAACTTGGAGTTAGACGGCAGCGCACGCCCATTCTGTGGTGTGATAATTTAGGGGCAACTTACCTGACGGCGAATCCAGTGTTTCATGCTCGAACCAAACACATTGAGATTGATTTTCATTTTGTGAGGGAACGAGTGGCTGCAGGTGCATTAGATGTCAGGTTCATTTCAACAGATGATCAGCTAGCGGATGTATTTACTAAACCCGCTACTCGACAGATGCTAGACCGCTTCAAGACCAATCTGAATCTTGTATGTAGTTCAGATTGAGGGGGCATGTAAAATAGGGTCTAGTTTACATATTGTACATGTTCACGTACAGGGATACGTATGTAATTGTACCATGATCATCTATATATACTAAGGCGTGAGGTGGATGTTCACCACCACGCAAAACCCTAAAAACCCTATCTTTAACTCAAATATGTTTGGTGTGCCCGCCCGCTAGCGAACTTTTTTTTTGACACGGCCCAGTAGCGAACTGGAGGCTAATCATTTGCCGCTAATATGTATTCCCTCCATCCCGATTTTTTTTTCGAAATGGCAGTTATCCTGCATTCATTAAGAAGAAACTAGCAAATATGCCCGTGCTTTGCAACGGGAGACAATAATATTACGCCGTAGTTAAATAAGTATAGCTCAATACTCCGACGTATGAGCGTTCTCTATTTTTCTATTTTAACACGGTGGCCCATCATGTTGCCACTTAGTATCTTTTTTCCCACCCCTGTTAATGATGGTCGCGGTGTGATCAAATTTTGTCATTCACTTATCTTTTTTTTTGCAATGCATGGACAATTTTTTTACTCAGTGAATATTTTTTGTGTCGATGAACTTTTCTTGAAGTTGGGTAACAAATTTTGCAATTTGTGTTTTTTCTGAGTTTTGTGAACATTTAAAAAAAATCATAGAAATTTTCTTCGAATTAACGAATATGTTTTGAATACATGATCATTTTCCAAATCATGAACGTTTTATATTTCCTGAATATATTTTTTGACATCGTGGATTCTTTTATAATATGCTCACAGTTTTTTAAAATCATCAACATTTTTTTAAAATCCGTGAACATTTTATGATTTCTTGAACCTATTTTTAGTTCCCAAACATTTTTTGTTTTGATGTACTTTTTTAAAAAACTCGAAACTTATAAAATTTAAAATTGTGGAAAAACCCGAATTAGTTTCTGGTTGAGAGTTAGAAAATCGCGAATTAATTTGACGAAGGAAAAAAGAAATTAAAATAATAAAACATGGGCACATGGGCCGGCCCATGAAGGAATGTTGCTGCTATTAAAAGAGAGAAAAGGGGATGTAAAAGGTGAAAGAACCGGGGATCGAACCCGGGTCTACTCCGTGGATGATTGTCGCTCTAACCACTACGCCTCGTGCGTGCTCGCGTTTCTCTAGGGTCTGACCATATAAGAACCAACCCCACGGCGATTTTGACAGAAAAAAGTTTGAATCGTTTTTTCCACTTATGGATGGCATTGGGGGTAATTTAGGACAACATTGGGGGCAATTTTAGTGACGGACGGGCAGAAGCAATAGCCCCTTTAATAGTAGGTATAGAAAAGAGTTGCTCAGTTAATTAAGGAAAACTGAGCGAAAACCAGGTTGTCCGGTTCATTATGGAGAACCGGACGAAAACCATCACAACCGCTGGGCGGCACACATAAGAGATCTCACACACACCACTCCAAAGTGGGTGAAGCCGAGACCGCATGCAGGCGTCATCGTCATCACTCCTCCCCTAGAGGCGTCATCACCATCCCTAAACCTTGAGCAAACGACTCCGACTTTGCCGTAGGCGATCATCAACTGAAGCACACACTGAAGAAGCTGCGTGGAGATGGATGAATGCCCTCGCCAGACCCAGCCACCGGCGACCAGACAACGCAGCTCCGACTCTGACGGAGAACCATGAAGAAGAACTAGGCACGACCGGTGTCGCAGAGATCATCGAACGGACCACCTGCTGCCTGTCATCGTATACCACCTGGACCCCGCCACCGCAGCTTCGACTTCACAACAAAAAAGCAGTCGAGATGAACCCGCAGACACGCCAGAGAAGTGCCGACTACCGCAACCATAGCCATGTCTCCGACATTGCTCACCCCATCATCGTTGCCACAGAATCCTCGTGCCAACACTGCCATCTTCCACCGGTCTCGGTCGCCAACATACAGCTCCAAAAACGAAGCCCCCAAGAGGGAATACGACACCAAGGCGCCGTCTTTGTTCGATCAAACCAGATCAAGGTTTCCCCCGAAGCTGCAGTGATCCGCGTGGGAGGGGTGCAACAACAATACAACGATGTCTTCAAGAAGACGAGTGACGGCCACGGCCGCCGCCATCGTTGGTCCCGGCCACAACCAAGACAAGGTTTTCACCCAAGCTGAGACCACCTCATCCGCACATCATCTCACAGCGACCCACCTAGCACCACCATCGAGCCGGCTCGTAGACGAAGAAGCTCATCGTCGGAGCAACCGCCGCTGCCCCAGTGCCGTACAGGCCACTGGAACCCCTCCACCAGGCGCCCCGCCGTAGCAGCAGCACCACAATGGGCCTCGGCCCTCCCATCGTAGACCCGAGCTGCCCGGATATCCCGCGCGCGCCTGCCCCGCCTCCCTGCTCCGCCTCGCCCGAGTCGCCGCTCCCCACGCGCGACCGCGCCACATGCCTCGCCAGATGGCCCAGCACGCGACCACCTGGCCACTTGCACGTCCCCGTCGGGCCTCTTGCACATCCGCCCCTCCTGTGCAACCACAGGCCGTGCCGCCGCTGCCGCTGCCGTGCCATTGCCTGCATGCCCTCGCAGCCTCGCTGGCATCTCCGCCGTGGCTGCAAGTGCCCCGCCCCACACACAGCAGCACCGGGCAACCGCAGCTCCGCGCGCACAGCAGGGCGTTCCTGCCGCGCCGCGCGCCATCGGACGCGGCCACCGCGCCTCGCCGCGCCCTGGCTGCGGCCGCCGCGCCGCGCCGCCCCTGCTCGCCAGGAAGCCCCGCGCCCTCACGCCGTCTCTGCTCGCTAGGAAGCCCCGCGCCGCTCACCTGTCCCGCGAGAGAAGAGAGAAAAGGCCCGCCGCCGCCGACACCCCGCGGGCTTCGCCCGGCGGCGGCAGGGGGAGGAGCGCCGGGATCTGGGGGAAGGAGTGGCTGGATCTAGGATACCCCCGGGTCGCCCGCAGCGGGAGCGACACGGGAGTCGTGGGAGAGCTAAGCAAGTCAATTGTAGCTGGATTCCATCCCGAATTAAGTGACGCAGGAAAGATTTTTTTCGCACTAATGTCAATTTTACACTAGAGTCCAGTACATGTCAAATTCCGACTTCAAGCTCCCAGCACGGCAGCACCTCGCGATCCCCAGCTCTTCGTGACCCCCGAGCGCCTTGCCATGGTAGGATCTCGCGATACCCAGCACCTCGCTGGGACAGGATCTAGCCAGCACCTCCTCTTACTGCTCGCTTCCCTCAAGCCCCTGCTTGCGCCCCTGCAGGTTCCCCAGCACCTTGCTGGGGCAGGATCTCCGTCTCGCGCTCGTGGAGCTCAAGGTCCTGAAGCTCATGCTCTAGGCTCTGCTCGTCGGAGCACCTCCCCAGACCAAGGTTTTGAATTTCGGCTTGCACTTTTTTCGTCCTTGGCCGAAATGGCCAAATTTCGGTTATTTCAAATATTTCGAAAAAATCTTGGACGAAATTATAATTTATTTTCTAAAAAAAATTGACCAAAAATTGACCAAAATTCGGCCAAAGTTTGAACAAGATTTGTTATAAAACAGAGCAAAAGTATAGCATCGCAACTACCATCAGGATTGATCATATAACCTTTAGCAAATACGGCCTAGGATTAAAACTGCATCTGTCCAACATAACAGTCACACATTAATAGTCCAACATCAGTTCAGGCACCACAGCGTAGCCGTCGAGCACCATGTCGTAGGCTTGGAGAAGCAATGGAGAGGAGGTGGATGGGTGGAGGATGCTAGTGGATCCTGGAGGTGGAGGTCCTTGGCCGGAGAAGCTGCATCAGCATGTGAGGAGCCCTATGCATAGCGGCGACGCCGCACACAGGAGGAGACGAGAGGAATAGAGCGTTCTAGGGTTAGTGAGCTTTGTTTCGTCATTTTGTCTGAGCCAGACCCTAACAGGAACACTCTAGAAGTTGGGCTTGGGCCAAAATTTTCAAATTGGGCCGAATAATTTGGCCAAAAGAGACAAATAACGGGCCCAGGCGAGATGGCCGAAATTCGGCCAAAATTCGTTTTTTTCAGCCGAAAATCAAAACGCTGCCCCAGGCAATACTGATTGTGTGGTCAAAAAGAGCTGGAAAGTATGAATATAGCGTCACAACAGCAAACTTTTCGGTGAGAGTTTAAGTTTTCTCTAGGTGATAGTAGGGTCAGAAGCTTCCCCATTTGTTCTCTTGGATTTGTTCATCTATGTCTAGGTAAAAGCTTTAAAATGTCTATTATCACTTCTAGTCTTGTACAGAAGCTGGAACGGTGAACGTGTTACAGAAGATAATAGGTGGCCATTCTACCATGATCTACCATTAAATTCCGAATCTCTATTTCCTTTTCCCTACTCTGTACCGACATTTTTATTTATTTTCAGGTTAAGTATAGCATTTGATGAAGTTAGTGTTTATCCTATCCCTGCCGCACTTTACATGGTAAAGAATTTATTGCAGGTATGCCCACTTGTCAAGTTCCCTTGTGATAAAATAACTTCATGTCTGCAACAACAAAAGTTTGAACCATGCTTCCACTTCCTGTCAGTATTACATCTTTGCCTATGTGGACGCACAGCTTACCAGATCCTGAAGAACCTAAATATTATCAGCACTGGTGTCTTATACCGTATCATTCTAAAGAAAAAGTAAGATCGACTAGCTTAATTTGGCTTTGGAAGTTGGGAACAGAGTATGTGGTTTTGCTGGGGTCTTCACCAGTGGCGGAGTTTGGGATCAATTTATGGAGGGGCAAGGGTTGGGAGGGCAAAAAACCAATGTTTTAAATAGCGGGCTATGGCAAATAGCGGCGGACCTCCAAAAAGGCTATAGCGGAGCTATATCGGGCTATAGCGGGCATTTTGTACATGAGATCATTTAGCGGCACCCTGCTGAAAAGGCTATAGCAAGGCTATAGCGGGCTATTTAAAACTATGCAAAAAACATTGGTTTAGGCTATTTTTAATGAAAATATGAGGTCAATACTAGAGGATATATACTAGTTTTCTCATGTGCTGGGGGGGGGGGGGGGGGGGGGGGGCGATGGCCCAGGTTGCACTCCACTAAGCTCCGCCACTGGTCTTCACAGTGCCACTTTGGAAGTTGGAAGTTGTAAACCCATGTTATTTTACCCCAACTTGCTGAGTGTCTTTCTGTTTCAGGTGATGGCTCTTCTAAGTGGTTTTGCTGGGGTATACACAGAAGTACGTATGTGACTTTGTGCAATTGCCCCTCTTTGCTTATGTGTCGTGCTTTAGAAATAATTATTTGAGTCGACTGTCAAGAGAATTTCTGATGGGTGTGCAAGTCATATTCATTTTTGAACAATGTAGGCTATAATAAAGAAACGGCCTTCGAGAAACATCAATGTGCAGAATTTCTGGCTGTACATTCCATGGAATGCTCTTCAACTTAGTTGCCATTTGTGTTCAGGACTTTGATGTTGTCACGAACAAGTTAGTTGTGTTGTAAATTGCTTCATTTCTTGTCATAATATTTTGGTACGATGCATGATATTGGTTATTATTCTAACCTGACTGCTATCTATTGGAGAGGCTTTTTTCATGGCTACTCATTTATTACCCTTCATGATGATTCTTAATCATGCACTTAGGTATTACAGCTGGATCTTTGATCTGATTTAACATTTGATCGTTTGGGATGAACTTACCTTGTAATACTTTTGGTTTTCTTTGCAGTTGCATTGCTGTATCAATGGTGATGAAGTATGCTGACAATATTGTCAAGGTACAAACTCTTAACTTCTTAACGGCTTTTGTGGTTTATATTATTGTATTATAATATCTTTGCTACGAAATTGCACATTCTAATAGCTGTAGCTTATTTCATCATCTCACAGTACCCCTACTGAGTCACCTCTTACCATTTTAGTGGCAGCTTTTAATTAAAATCTTGGATAACAACAACAACAACAACAACAACAACAACAAAGCCTTTAGTCCCAAACAAGTTGGGGTAGGCTAAATTAAAATCTTGGATGTTCTCCTAAAATCTTTTCCCCTTCGCGTTGGTTATAATCTTTTTATTCAATTAAAAGAGGTGCTTTACATACTCGTTGCATTGCATCATATTCATGGATTGCTAGTTCAACTTAAGTTTAGATGGTGGTCTCATTGAATTATGCCAGGTGGATAACTTTTCGCATCTTTCTATTATCAATTTTCGTGCCTTGATGGACTACAAAATCCAGTCGTGGATTTAAGTAATGATGAATTGTTTTAAGGCAGTTTAAAGTCCCTTTTCAACAGTGTGGCCATTTTACTTTATGTGCATTGCTTAAATTTGGATTACATCTTATAGCATGTATTTTCTTCATGTCTGCATTCTTAAGTGCAATAACATTATGGCCATGCCTGCTTGATAGGGAATAAGTCACGGCATTCTCTATGCTCGCATTTTCCAGTTATCTGAGAAACTTTGTCATTCCACATTCTGTCATCTTGGGAAATATGTTAGTCGACAGTCCGCACTCTGTTACCTGAGAAACTATTGTAATTTACAGACCATCTAGATCTCTTAACAAAACAATCGAGTGTTTCTGTTCATCCTTTCCTTTCTGAAACTATTGTAATGAGACTGTATCAGTCAGTTATCCTTCAATTTGGACAGTAGTTTAATGTGGTCTTCAGATATCAAACCTTGTGATATTTAATATTCCTTAGTTTTTATTCATTTTGAGATTCTATGAATTATTACATGTTGCAGTAACGATTGAGGCAGACCAAAAGATTCTTGATATCAGCCGATCACGCTGCTCAATATAGTGTTTACACTTACACTCTCTATTTGCTTGCCTAACCATGCGTCTCTGCATACACACACATGCAGGTGTATTCAACTTCAGTCGCAATGCTTCTGACAGCAATCGTATCCGTCTTCTTGTTCGGCCTCAATCTATCCCTTGCATTCTTCCTTGGATCCACGTAAGTGGTGATTCAAGTGCAGCAAAAGGATGTTAACCCTGACAAGCTCTGCTAATATTTCAGGGTCGTTTCTATCTCGGTGTATCTGCATTCTGTCGGGAAGCCACAGCAGCAGAGACGATGGGCTTTGTAGGCGTCCAAACGTGTCCACCACTCCTGTCCTACACCTTCGTCACCCTAAACTCTCTTCGCATGAAGTGGTTGCCATGCATTCATGTCGATCAGCATCGCTACAGAGCAGACGTAATTCCACAACATTTTTTTTCAAGCGCTTGATTAACATTTTTTAAAATACATGATCAACTTTTTTCACACACATTGTATATTTATTGTAAACATTTTTCATATACAGAGTCAACATTTTTTCTATATACATTTAATTTTTTTGAAATGCATGATTAACATTTTTCAAAAAGTTATGTAAAGTATATATTTTTAATATATATGTTTAGATTTTTTGAAAGTGTAAACAAAAGTAAAGAAATCAAAACAAAAGAAATGTAAAATAGAAATAGAAAAATAAACGAGGTTGTGGCCTCCAGCGCACCTGGGCTGACCCATATGACGCCGCTCTTTACGCAAGGGTTCCCTTCATCATGCTATAAGCCAGACATAGGGGCACTCTGTATTGGGGTAGATTCTGTTTGATGCTTGTAAGCGTCAAAACGTCATGGCTTTGCGGAAGTAGGGCCTCCAGACGCCCCAGTTTGGGTTGCCGAGCGGTTGCTTCACTGTTTCTTTTTTTGTCCTTTATATTTATTTCTATTTATGTTTCTTTTTTCCATTTTTCAATTTTTCTACCCTTTTCTTTCTTTTTTCGTATATTATATAAATTTCATTGTGTGTAACCAAAATGTTCAGTGTATATTAAGAAAATGTCTTCGGTATTTAAGGAAATAGTTCACCATGCATTATAAAAATGTTCATTGTATATTAGAATTTTTCAACGATTAATACAAATGTTCACTGTTTTTGAAAAAAAAGTTACACAAATGTTTACTCTGTATTTGACCGATGTTCATTGTATATTACAAAATCTTCAATGCACAATAAAAAAACACTTCAATAGATTATTCATATTTGCTTCAAAAATGTTAATCATATATTAAGAAAAGTTCATCGTGTAATACAAAAAAGTTCATCTTGTATTATTAAAACGTTCATAGCATTTTCAGAAAATGTTTAGTTTGTATTTTGAAATAATGTTCATGGCATATATCAATTATTTTGTAGTACAAAAAATTATAAAAATTAAACAAATGCAAACATAGAAAAAAACAGGAAGAAAAAAAAGACCAAAACCTGACCGCTACAGTAAAATGTCGGATTTTTTTTTCCCTTTAGGTGAAGTAAAATGACTTCTTTTTTTATTTAGGGGAAATAAAATGTCTGCTACAGAACGTTGCTATGGTACGCTTTTTTTTTAAACCAAGTTCCTCGTACCTGTGCGTTGCTTTAGCTGTTTGACGCCCAATTCGGGATTTTTCTCTTTTTATTATTTTATCATTTTTTTTCTCACTTTTCCTATCTTTATGTCTATTTTCGAATGTTCTATATATATTATTGCAAAGTATTCATATAGATATTATATAAGCTGGTCAAGAAAATAAGTAAAATATTCTTTCCTGTAATGGAAAAAGTGTTCACACATTAAAAAATGCAAATGATTTGTTTTTGCCAAAGTGTTCACGATTATCTGTCAACATTCGTGTTCTATAATTTTTTATTTTTAAAAGTATATGTTTAGTATTAGAAAATATTTACCAAAATGTTTAAGCACATTGAAAAATATTTGCATATTTATTTGTCGAAGGAAAATTGAAAATATATTTTCATGCACTGCATATTCGGTATTATAAATGGCATATTTTACCATATCAATACCATTAAATTATCCAGAAATATATTTTATAGGTACATATTTGCAATTGTAAATATTCTAAATTTTCTCTGTAAAGTTGGTGAAAATTTATAAAGTTTGACTTTAACATAATTTTATGTGCACTATAATTTGGCACGGAGGGAGTTTCAATTCTTTGTTCTAGATGGATAAGGCTTCTTAATGCATCTAATAAAAGACCATTAAATCTTATGTTCATCATTTAGTTAGACTCACATAGTCTTAATTAAAATGAGGTTGTGTTATGTTACATGCAAGATGCAGCCCATTGAGATAGTTGTCTCTAAGAATCCGAAAATCCATTTCTAATCCCGAGCTCAGATGCTCCCTGGATAATAGAATTAAAAACAACTTAAATTTGTACATATTAAAGAAGGGAGACTCTTTTAGGTGCTTGCAAATTTTCATGCTGATATGACAACCAAGGAGCTCAATACTAAAAAAACAAAACCAGTGCTCTCTGCAACAAAATCCGAGTTGCGATTTAGTTTTTTTTTTGCACCGAGTTCCCCGCATATTATCTAAGTGCGAAAATTGTAGGAAGGTCCCTAGGGTTTCCCTCGAACGCGGAAAGACAACACCCGGACATGTGCTTGCCATCGGCGTGGCCGTTGTTGCGGGGTCAACTCTTTGAGTCTGAGATCCACCAAAAATTCAAAATATGTCCGAAACTGTTCTGGCCGGAGCATAGGGCGGAGAGAAAAAAGAGAGGACGTGGAATTATCAAAAAGGATCTGTATATATACGGGTCGATACGGCCTGTTGGTGATACACATCGGTCTAGCTTGATAACCGTAACAATGGCAGCTCGTACTTCACTTCTTCTACTCCTCCTACTGCTGTCGCCGCCGGACTCGTCCTCCGCGTCGGTGGCCGGGCTGATTCCCAAGCTCAAATTCTTTGAAAAATCTATCTCGGCCATCATGGAGGTCGCCGGCTTTTACCTGGAAGAAAAGGAGGAGGGTATCAAGAACGTCTCCGGACAGCCCTACAGCGGCGACGACCGCCAGCTGGGCAGCTCGGCGACGGACAGCTACGGTGCCTTGATCTTCGACCTCCCCGTCGGGACATCGACGCCGCAGGTCCTCCCCTTTGTCATGGACATCACCACCGACCTCGTCTGGGCACAGTGCGGCAAGTCCGGGCCCACGTATGTGTTGGGAATAAGTCGTGACGGAGCACGGTGCGACCGGCGTCGGTGCGCCAGGTCGGGTCTGTGGCGGTGCGATCGGCGTCGGTGCGCCAGGTCGGGTCTGTGGCGGTGCGATCGGCGTCGGTGCGCCAGGTCGGGTTCGCGAGCTGGGTCATGGCCGTGTGTGTACGTATGTGCGTACGTGTGTAAAGTGTGTGTGCGTGTGCTCATGGCAGCAACATGTGTGTGCGCCGGTGGTTGTAATTAGCCTGTTAGCAGCGATGTGGAGTTGGCCGCGTCGCGCGCGCTGTGCGCGTCGTGCGGGCTGGCCGAGCGAATCGCTCGCGTGCAGCTAGGTGTGCGTGGGTGCGTGCGCGATGGAAACGTGAGCGCTGCGTTGGCTGTTAGGCTACAAAGCCGGCTGGCTGTGCGTGTTGGAGTGTTGTGGTGTGCCGGTTTGAGCAGAGGCAAAAGTTAAGCCGTACGTGCGGCTGGGCGTTCGAGCGCCGGAAGAAAACTCTGTTGTGTCTTGCTCTCTCTTCTACCTCCAACCACGTGAGAGAACTAGCTAGGGCTGTTCCAACATTTGGTATCATGAGCTTGGTTGGCAGCTGGGCAGCTCGGCGACGGACAGCTACGGTGCCTTGATCTTCGACCTCCCCGTCGGGACATCGACGCCGCAGGTCCTCCCCTTTGTCATGGACATCACCACCGACCTCGTCTGGGCGCAGTGCGGCAAGTCCGGGCCCACGTATGCGCCCACCTTCCGGCCGAACCGCTCCGACTCCTTCACCCCGATCGGCTGCGCCGACCCGACATGCAGCCGCCTGCTGCCCAAGTGCAAATGCGCCGGCCCCGGCGACCGCTGCGGTGGCACAACCGCCTTCCTCGCCACCGAAACCTTCACCTTCGGAACCACGCCCGCCAAAGGCATGGTGTTCGGCTGCATCGGCAAGGTCCCGGACCGGAACCTCAACAGCTCATTCGGCTCGGCCGGCTTCAGCAGGGGGCCCCTCTCGCTGGTGTCGCAGCTCCAGATCTCCAGATTCTCCTACTTCATCGACGACGGCGGCGGCGACAAGAGCTTCGTCAGCTTCAGCGTCGGGGACGACGCGGCGGCGCCGGCCAAGGATAAGGGCAGCCGGAGCACGCCGTTGGTCAAGGGCAAGTACCCTGACTTGTACTACGTTAAGCTTACGGGCGTGCAGGTCGACGGCTAGCTCCTCAACGACATCCCGGAGGAGACATTCTCCGGCGGGGCGATCCTCAGCACCACCCTTCCCGTCACCTACCTCGAAGAAGCCGCGTACAAGGTTCTCAGGCAGAAGCTCTTGACCAGGATCCTGCAGCAGAAGGTCGTCGGGGTACCCAAGAGCCCCGATGAGGATCGCCTGTGCTTCCCCATCAAGGAATTCTGAAAGCACATTTGCTCCCTTGGTGGTTTTGGTAATTCATAACAACATATAAGTCATTGAACTAATGTTTCTACCAAGTATATTTCAGGAAATGTTCAATAATAGGATTGGCAAAAGGAGATTGTGGAGATACCCCAAGATGCAAGGAAATAGGTTGGCCAAGATTCAAGCAAGAGGACTCTACATTTTACATTTGTGAGAAATCACTTTGAGTCCATAGGAAAGCCAATACTATTAAAAGGGGATAATGTTTTGCTGGTGAACAATATGCTCAAACTTGCACAAGTGATAGTCACCAAAAACACCCACAAGCTCTCCCACCAAAGTCTGTCATAGCCAAATACTCAAAATCGGTGCAACCAACATTTCCACTTCGGTGCCACCGATTCTCACCTCAGACAGACTCAGCCAAACCCTAGCCACTTCGGTGCAACCGATTCCATACCGGTGCCACCGAGTTTAGGTTGCCAACTTTCTGTTACGCAAACTCACATTTTCAGTACCACCGAGAATGTTGGATCGGCGCCACCGAGATTGGGAATCTGACCGTTGGTCACCTTATCGGTGCAACCGAGTTTCCTATATCGGTCTCACCGAGATTCAAAAGTTGCCACCTTTTGGTCACTTCGGTACCACCGAGATTAACACATCGGTGTCACCGAGTTGGTCATTTTGTGTGTAACGGTTGGATTTTTGGGGATGCCTATATATACCCCTTCACCACCACCTACTCGAAAGAGAAGCACTCAGAACTATTCCATACTTGCCCCATCCGGTTTTCTGAGAGAGAACCACCTAGTCTTGTGTTGAGGTCAAGATCTTCCACTCCAACCATATGGATCTTGATTTCTAGCCTCCCCAAGTTGCTTTCCACCAATCCCATCTCCTCTACCAAGCCAAATCTGTGAGAGAATGATTGTGTGTTGAGGAGTCTATCATCTTGAAGCACAAGAGCAAGGAGTTCAACGTCATTACCGAGCCTATTACCTTTTGGAGGGTGGTGCCTCCTAGATTGGTTAGGTGTCGCTTGGGAGCCTCCTACTTCGTGTTGTGGAGTGAACCAAGAAGTTTGTAAGGGCAAGGAGATCGCCTACTTCGTGAAGATCTACCCATAGTGAGGCTAGTCTTTCGTGGACGGAAGCCGTTATGGAATAGTCAAGGTTGCTACTTCGTGGACCCTTATGGGTGGAGCCCTCCGTGGACTCTCGCGACCGTTACCCTCCGTGGGTTGAAGACTCCATAAACGTGGATGTACGATAGCACCACCTATCGGAACCACGGGAAAAATCATCGTGTCTACAACTGCGTTTGATCCTTCTACCCTATCCCTTCTATACATGCTTGTTATTACTTTCTGCTGCTATACTCTTAGACATGCTTGTGTAGGGTGTACTTGACTTGCCATGAAATGCTAAAAACTGTCAACCCTAAAAACTTGGTATAGGCAAAACTTTTATTTGGTCAAGTAGTCTAATCACCCCCCCTCTAGACATACTTTCGGTCCTACAAGTGGTATCAGAGCTTTGGTCTCCATTGCATTGGTCTCACAACCTAGGAGAGTATGGCGTCTAGTGAGGGAAGTTATCACCGTAGAGGTACGTATTTTGATGGCACTAATTTTGCTAGTTGGAAGCACAAAATGAAAATGCATATTCTTGGTCATAACCCCGCCATTTGGGCTGTTGTTCGTGTTGGCTTGCAAGGTGAATTCTTTTCGGATGGAAAGGAACCGGATCGTGAAGCGACCGCAGATGAGTTGAAGATGTTGCAATACAATGCTCAAGCATGTGACATTTTCTTCAACTGCTTATGCCCCGAAGAATTCAACAAAATCAGCCGTCTTGAGAATGCAAAAGAGATTTGGGATACTTTGGTTGATATGCACGAAGGAACCGAATCCGTGAGAGAATCGAAGTTAGATGTTCTTCAAGGTCAGCTTGACAAGTTCAAGATGAAGGATGGTGAAGGAGTCGCAGAGATGTACTCTAGGCTAGCTCTCATCACAAATGAGATTGCCGGCTTAGGAAGCGAAGAAATGACCGACAAATTCATCATCAAGAAGATACTTAGAGCTTTGGATGAGAGATACGACACCGTGTGCACATTGATCCAAATGATGCCCAACTACAAAGATCTCAAGCCTACGGAAGTCATCGGAAGGATTGTTGCTCATGAGATGACACTCAAAGACAAGGAAGAGCTTCATCACAAGTCTAGCGGTGCTTACAAAGCCACAAATGATGCTCCCGCAACTTCAAGCAACAACCTTGTCACCAATGAAGAGATAAGTCTCATGGTCAAGAAATTCAACAAATTCTACAAGAATAGAGGCAAAGAAAGAAGCTCCAACTCAAGATATGATGAGAAGCGTTCGTCAAGTCATGACCGCAATTTCTACAATTGTGGGAAGCCCGGACACTACTCCAATGAGTGCACGGCTCCCTACAAACGAAGAGAAGAGTCACCTCGAAGACGAAGCTCAAGGAATGAATCACCTCAAAGAGAGAGAAGGAGTAGAGATGATCGTTATGAACGAAGACACTCAAGGAGAAGTAGAGATTCGGAGAAGAAGGACAAGTACACCAAGAGCTACACAAGAAGGAAACATCAAGCTCATGTTGGTGAATGGGTTTCCGGCTCCGACTCCGACAACAACTCCGAGAGAAGCTATCACTCCGACTCCGACTATAGTCAAGATGATGGTGTTGCTGGAATTGCTCTAGTGACTACCAACTCCCATGATCTATTTGACTCACCAAACGAAGGGAGTGGAAGTTGCTTCATGGCTAAAGGCCCCAAGGTATCACACCCCGAGTATCTTGATTTTGATAGTGATGAAGATGATTTGCTTTGTGATGATAACTTGCTTTGTGATAAAACTAGTGATGTTGATCAAAATGAACTTGATAATTCTCATGCTAGTCAAGATAAGTCAATTGATGATGATAAGGTGAAAATAGAAGAACTAACTAAAGAACTAAACACTCTTAAGTTAGCTCATGAATCTACTCTCGAAGATCATAGAGAGCTTGTGAGAACTCATGAGAAGCTACGCTTCGAGAAGCTCAACTTGGAGCAAGAGCATGAGTTTCTCAAAGCTATCAATGATGATATCCGAAAGAAGACTTCATCTTATGTAGCCAAACGACTACTCTTGTCTACTTTCATGCCACAAGTTAAAACTAAACAAACTAGGAACAAAGGCAAGAAAGGTTCTTCATCTAGTAGCAACAATAAAAATGCAAAACCCAATGATGTTGCTTCTAATAGTTCTATTGATTCCACTAATGATGTTTCTCTTAGCCAAGTTACACTTGAGCAAGAAAATGCTTTATTGAAAGGAATTATAGAAAAAGGTATCTACAAGAGTCTTGCCGGATGTAAGCAATTTGAGGAAATTGTACGCAAGCATGGAGGATACCGGAAGAATCGTGGTGTTGGCTACTTCAACGCTAATGGAGTTGAATGGGAAGAAGGTCAATATCCCGAGCTCAAGTTTGTTCCTCAAAAGGAGAAGTATGAAAATACTCTTCCCAAAGGGACAAGCACTCAAGATGACCTTCCACCACAAGACCACAAGCTCAAGGGCAAGAACAAGCTTCAAGAGGACATTAACTCATATGAAGAAGAATCCCTAGCTATGGTGGAGTGGGTTCCCAAGGCTACGTCAAGCTCAACTTCTACAAAGACTACTACAACACCAAGGATCCCCATCAACTTGATGTGGGTCCCCAAGAAGAAGAACTAGTGAGTTCTTGAGGGGTGACTCCGCCAATGAAATTCACTCACATTCATTATTGGCAAGAATTATTTGCAATCAACATCAACTCTATGCAATAATTCAATGAGTCACACATTCCCTCAAAGGTAAGCAAGGGACAAGGTAATCAACAAATCATGGACATCATAACATATGCTTTGCACTCCATGTCCATAGATATCCTTGTATTCGTCTCTTGTGTGTTGGGACTAACCCATGTAGGTGAGAGGAGTAAGGAAACAAGAAGGATGCTCCCAACTCTTGGTGATCTTCATCAGCCTTGAGCATTCACAACTACCTCACCAACATGAAGTCTTCATCGACAAAACCCAAGGTTAGTTTGTCCCTCTTATGGGGGGATGTCACATCTAGGGGGAGCTTTACTCTAAGACTTGAGTTAAAGTATCTCTTAGTATGTGACAACATTAAATGCTTTATGTAAAAGTGGTAACCCCACTTGTGCTTAAACGATGAGTATGACCTATGATCAAGTATTCTTACTTGGCTCCTAAGTCAAATACTCATATATAGATGACTTCGTCATCGCCCAAGTGCTTGTTAGATGCTAGTGTGTATGTGCATGTTTGTCATGATTTCATTTGACATCTTTTATTGTGTGAGCATGTTGGTCTGTATTTATTTTCTCATTCGAGGACATCCAATTGTTGCTATTTGGCTTTTGTTTTATCTTTTGCCAATTGGATGGACAAGAATGCATAGGACCACTCTTTAGCTATCTATGCTTTGTCACCTCATATTCCATTCATGCTGCATCACAAAATTTGAACAAGTACTTTTCGATCCCTCTGTGTGTGGAGCACTCGGAGTTCCGTATCGACAAGGACTGACCATTAAAACCTCCCAAGTGCATCTCGGTGGAACCAACCCCACATTCTCGATCTCACCGAATGCCTAGGGTTGATATGGTTTTCTATCTCGGTACTACCGATTCCATATTCTCGGTTACACCGAGTTTCCCTGTCAACTGACAGTTGAGAAACTCGGTGACACCGAAAATTTAGAATCGGCGTCACCGACAGTGGTGGGTATATATGCTGTGGACCCCGACGTTTTGAAATTCATCATCAAATCGTCGCGCCTCAGAACCCTAAGCTGCCGCTTCGAGACCCCTGGTCATCGCCCTTGTCTCCCTGCGCTCCTCCGCCGCTGGGAATCGCCGCCGTCGACGAAATCTTCTCCTTCGTCGCCGCCGTAGCGGATCCGTCGCCGAGTTAAGGTACGGATTCGACCTCCTTTGCGCTCCCCTTCTGATTCTTGCGCATTGGATCTGCTTTTCTCCATATGCCACCTATTGCACGTCCTCCTATCCACAAGAAAATCCTATAGACTAGCGAATGACTGATTTTCTAGGGTTTGCCTTCCGCCCGATGCAACTCGGTAGAACCGAATCAAGAAAATCGGTACCACCGATTTTTCTTTCTGTGTTGCTGAGAATTGTCTCAGTGAAACCGAGCACTCCTTTTCGGTCTCACCGAAAAGGGTGCCAAGTTTCTGTTAATAGGACAGTCAGTCTCGGTGTCACCGAAAATTTTGCTTCGGCCTTACCGATTTGTATCTGACAGAATGCAAAACTTTGAAAATCTTTTGTTCAAACTTTCAAAAACCAGCCTTATTTTGTGATGACTCATCCTATTCTGCTCCTCTATACTCTATTCACAGGGTCAGATATGTCAAGTGCTGAGGACAGTGAGAACAGCTTCAGAGAGCAAAGTGTTGAGATGGATTCAGGCACTAGTCCTGAGTCTAGTTCATCTTCAGATCCAGGCACTCCCAGTTCCCATGGATTGCCCAAAGCTGCTACTAGGGCTAGGAAGAAGCTAAATTCAGATGAGGAAGATTCAGACTTCGTTCCAGAAGAGGTTCTTGCTAAGAAGCAAGAGAAGGCTGCCAAGAAGTCTGCAAATGAAGTTACTTCTTCCAGGAAAGTTGTTGGCAAAGTCTATGCTAGTTCTGCAGCTGGAAGAGCTCCTGAAAGTGCTAGGACAAGAATGGCTCTTCATCTTGAGTCACCTCCAAAGAAGTCATTGCCTAAGAAGGCAGGTGAAAAGAAGGGTACCAGGAAGAGGATTGTCTATGCTGTTAGCAGGCAGACCTCCATGTTTGAGGACCCTGAGGAGGCTGCTGCTGCTGCTGCTGAGGAGGAGGAAGAACATGTTGAGAAAGCCCCTCCCAAGAAGAAGCAGAAGAAGCTTATGTCTGATGCTATGCCAAAGACTGGTACTTCCAAGAGCACCAAGTCTGCTGCAAAGAAGCCTGCTGCTGAGAAGCCCAAGAGATTGTCTAGGCAAATTCCAGCTTCTGAGAAGAACAAAGGAACCACCTCCAGAGTTGAGGATGACGATGCTATGTCTGCTTTGATGAAGCTTAGGCCACACCTTCCAGTACACAATGCCAGTTATCCACTCGCTGAGGATATGAAGAAGAGGAAGGACTCTGGCTTGAGGGCATGGAGAGCTGCTGACCCATATGCCCAGAGAAAGAAGACAGCTGTGGACTACAGATTCTACACCAAGGAGCAACATGATTTCTATGAGACTGTGCTCTTTGACAAGAGTCCAGCTATGAGTGATATGCGGTATGTTGATTGGAAATTCATCAAGGAGAATGAGGAATACTTTCCAAGTGTCCAAGACAATTTCCACTGCATTGGTTTAGATGAGTTCGTTGGCAGAGAGTTCACCGCTTGGAATGATGAGATGATCATGCAATTCTACTCCACTGCACATTTCTATGGAGATGGTAGAATTGTATGGATGACTGAAGGTGCAAGGTATGAATCTACTGTTGAGGAGTGGGCTACCATCTTAGGAGTCCCAGAAGCACAGGATGGTGATTTGGATGTCTACACAGAATCCAAGGAGAGCCACAATGCTATGGCCAATATGTATAAGGAGATCCTTGCTGCTAATGTGAAGTCTCACAGGCTAGGATCCATCTACTTTCTTCAGGCTGGCCTCCGCACCATGAACACCATTCTGAGGCATACTTTGATGCCCAAGTCAGGAGATGACAAGATGATCCGAGGATACTCCATTAACATGTTGATCCACCTTGACAGACACACCAGGATCAGAGTCATGGACTTGATTGTTGAGACAGTCAAGAGGGTTGCCGCTGATAAGAAGCGCTCTTGCTGTTATGCACCCTACATCCAGATGCTTATCAATTCAAAGTTGGAGAAGCACATATTTGCTCTAGATCGTCCCCATTTGCCCCTACAGCCAGATCTCAAGGACAACGTTGTGGTGATGGACCCAGAACATCCCACATCAGCTGCAGCTCAGGCAGAAGCAGAGGCAGCTAGAGCCACTAGTGCTCAATTCCCCAGATCCAGGAACGAGCAAATGGATCTCTTGATCTCATCAGTTCAGGACATGAAGAAGGACATTAAGGGGATTCTGGACAACCAGAACAGTCTTGTGAGGATCTTTGAGAACAGGATCAAGACCCTTAATGATAAGGTGGATGGGCTGACTAAGACAGTTAATGAGCTCAAAAAGGAAGTTGACTCAGTGCCTCTTCCTCAGACTTCTTCAGATGATGATGATGATGATGAGGATGGATCGCCTCTCAGGCCAGGCACACAGTTCACCACTCAGGCCAGATCAGCCACTGTGCCAGCTCCAG
This sequence comes from Elymus sibiricus, assembly GCA_039707655.1. Taxonomy (NCBI): domain Eukaryota; kingdom Viridiplantae; phylum Streptophyta; class Magnoliopsida; order Poales; family Poaceae; genus Elymus; species Elymus sibiricus. Next base: position 21,154,953 of record CM077675.1, read on the forward strand.
ACTTGAGGCCCTCTTCATCAGCTCCAGCTACTGTCACCTCAGCTCCTGCTCCATCAGCTCCAGTTCCTCCAGTTGCCACACCAACTCCATCCACGACATCTGCAGAGATCTTCGCCGACGCTGTTCTCTCGACTCCTTCATCAACCACCGGAGGAGATCAGCCCAAGAACGCTTAGTTATATGCCTTTGAACTTTTTGGTAACTTGTTGCCAAAGGGGGAGAAGTGTATATAGATCTTTAGGCTTCGAGTGAGAGAGCGTTTTGGTTGTTATTCGCTGTTTCCAAAACATTTGATCTTTTGGTTGCTTGTGACACATGTTTGTGGTGTTTGATCATACGCTTTATGTGTGATGCTACTATTTCCTATCATCTTAATGCTTATGAGATGATCTTTCATCATTAATTGCTTGATTGTGTTGTGCTATGATGTTCATTCTAATTATTCTCGCACACCACCAAGTTGTATGTGACATGGAAGAAGTGCCCCATGTACCTAATCGATTGTGCATTTGCAGTCAAACGCAAATTCAAAATAATGCACAAATTTAGGGGGAGCTCTTGCTTATCACATACCTCTCAAAGCGACGATTATATTCATTGATTATATCATATGTCGAAGCTTTGATCTATATATTGTCATCAATTACCAAAAAGGGGGAGATTGAAAGCACATTTGCTCCCTTGGTGGTTTTGGTAATTCATAACAACATATAAGTCATTGAACTAATGTTTCTACCAAGTATATTTTAGGAAATGTTCAATGATAGGATTGGCCAAAGGAGATTGTGGAGATACCCCAAGATGCAAGGAAATAGGTTGGCCAAGATTCAAGCAAGAGGACTCTACATTTTACATTTGTGAGAAATCACTTTGAGTCCATAGGAAAGCCAATATTATTAAAAGGGGGTAAGGTTTTGCTGGTGAACAATATGCTCAAACGTGCACAAGTGATAGTCACCAAAAACACCCACAAGCTCTCCCACCAAAGTCTGTCATAGCCAAATACTCAAAATCGGTGCAACCAACATTTCCACTTCGGTGCCACCGATTCTCACCTCAAACAGACTCAGCCAAACCCTAGCCACTTCGGTGCAACCGATTCCATACCGGTGCCACCGAGTTTAGGTTGCCAACTTTCTGTTACGCAAATTCACATTTTCGGTACCACCGAGAATGTTGGATCGGCACCACCGAGATTGGGAATCTGACCGTTGGTCACCTTATCGGTGCAACCGAGTTTCCTATATCGGTCTCACCGAGATTCAAAAGTTGCCACCTTTTGGTCACTTCGGTACCACCGAGATTAACACATCGGTGTCACCGAGTTGGTCATTTTGTGTGTAACGGTTGGATTTTTGGGGATGCCTATATATACCCCTTCACCACCACCTACTCGAAAGAGAAGCACTCAGAACTATTCCATACTTGCCCCATCCAGTTTTCTGAGAGAGAACCACCTAGTCTTGTGTTGAGGTCAAGATCTTCCACTCCAACCATATGGATCTTGATTTATAGCCTCCCCAAGTTGCTTTCCACCAATCCCATCTCCTCTACCAAGCCAAATCTGTGAGAGAGTGATTGTGTGTTGAGGAGTCTATCATCTTGAAGCACAAGAGCAAGGAGTTCAACGTCATTACCGAGCCTATTACCTTTTGGAGGGTGGTGCCTCCTAGATTGGTTAGGTGTCGCTTGGGAGCCTCCTACTTCGTGTTGTGGAGTGAACCAAGAAGTTTGTAAGGGCAAGGAGATCGCCTACTTCGTGAAGATCTACCCATAGTGAGGCTAGTCCTTCGTGGACGGAAGCCGTTATGGAATAGTCAAGGTTGCTACTTCGTGGACCCTTATGGGTGGAGCCCTCCGTGGACTCTCGCGACCGTTACCCTCCGTGGGTTGAAGACTCCATAAACGTGGATGTACGATAGCACCACCTATCGGAACCACGGGAAAAATCATCGTGTCTACAACTGCGTTTGATCCTTCTACCCTATCCCTTCTATACATGCTTGTTATTACTTTCCGCTGCTATACTCTTAGACATGCATGTGTAGGGTGTACTTGACTTGCCATGAAATGCTAAAAACTGTCAACCCTAAAAACTTGGTATTGGCAAAACTTTTATTTGGTCAAGTAGTCTAATCACCCCCCCTCTAGACATACTTTCGGTCCTACAAATTCGCCGCTCTTAAGGTTCCCAGGGTCGCCATGGTGTTTGACGGCGCCGAAACGGCGATGGAGCTCAATGTGAAGATCTACTTCTTCGATGCCGCCGGTAGTGGCCAGACTTGCCTCAGCATACGGCCCTCGACCGGTGGCTCCGTCCTCGGCAGCCTACTGCAGACGGGCAGGAACATGACCTATGACATCCACGATGACGGCGGCGTGCTGACGTTTGGGCCGGCGGTGGCCAAGGGTGGTGCCCCTGCGCCGGCGCAGGCGTCGCTCGTGACAATAGCCGTTCACATCGGGTTTTCTAAATCCACGTGACTCAAGATGGCAATGGGCCCCCGAAACCCGCGTCCCCGCGGGTTTTTACCATATTAGGGGACGGGGATGGGCGTCTTTTTAACACCGCGGGTCTGCTGTTGGGTAAAGTATAAAACCCGACATGTTTTGCGGGTTCAAACCCGTTTCAGTAATACCTGAACCCGAAACCCGTCATCCCGTCAAGATACTACACTAAGCGCATTGGGCCATTCAGCCTCGACTACACACCTTCCCACCCAGTGTCCCAGACCCCAGCTCCAAATCCACACCCAGTCCCAGCCTCGCTAGGTCTCAGCCTCACATGCGCTCCCATAGCCTTCCTCTCGCACACCTAAACCTAGCAATCCCATCGCTGACGCTCGATCTCGCCACCCGCAGCCTTCGTCTCGTGATTTTGTGTTCCTGCTACAATGTTTACTTCAATGTGCCGGTTTTCCCGTGGGTTTAGAAAACCCGATGGGTTTAGGGGACGGGCAAAAGGCTAGCCCCGCGCACATTGACGGGGACGGGGACGAGCTTGCGATTTTCTGATGAGGGTGGGCTTGAGAAGGAAAAACCCGGTGCGTTTCGTCCTCGTTGCCATCTTGACACGTGACTAGCTCTGCTCCTATGTCAAAGCCATTCGCAACCACCACCACTGGCACCACCTACTACCGCTAGCCGCCTCTCCGAAGACCAGAAGTTGAGAAGCACGATGCTGCTATTGCTTAATAAGAGTATCTCTAGCACACCCCATATAGTGCCCCGACCCGCAAAATAACCATCAACATACGGGTCCACACGAAAAAAGTTGTCCGATCAGACCCCGCAAACGCGTCGGTCCTGTAAAAAATTTGCAGGGCGCGGCAAAATTCCCACCCCAACCCGCGAAAACGCAGGTTCCCCCTCGCCCCGTCGGTGCCCTGTATATAGCGGGAGCGGTTGGCGGGGGGGGGGGGGGGGGGAGGACATTTCAGCCCGCGCTTTTCCCCACCCACCGCCGTCGGGCCACCGCCTACGATTCCGGCCATACCAGCCGTCGGGATCCACGCCGGCGGGCCGCCACACTTCCGAGATTGACCTCCGCCACTTCCTCCCACCTCGGCTGGCCAGAAAGTTGCAGATCGGCGGCTGTTTGTCACGACCGACGGATTTGGCGTTTCCGGCCACCGGCGGCTGCTCGAAGCCATGGATTGGTTGGGGAGCAGCCCGCACAGCCCCGGCAAAGCCCCAACGCCGCATGCAGGTGTTCGTTCATCCTCTAGCCGCCGTCGTCGATTTGTCGGCAAGGACTCGGCCGGCCGTCGCCCGATTTCTGATCTCGCGCAGCGGCTCGCCGGCTCGCCGATGCCGCTAATACAGTGCGATGATTGCAAACAAATAGTGATGCGGCTAACATCTAGCATGCCGCGACACCCCGAATGGGTATTATTCAAATGCAAAAATGGCGGGTATGTTCTTGTGTTATTCAAATGCAAAAATGGCGGGTATTATTCAAATTCAAATGACCATCTCACAATAAGCTACTGAACTTGACCCCGAATGGCGGCTAACATCCAATATGTTCTTTATATTTGACCAAATTTGTAGAAAATATATCAATATTGATAATATCAAATTGGTATCATTACATTCATCGTGAAATAAATTCACGTGTTTTATTTATTTAGAATTATGGATGTTGATAGTTTTGGATCTGAACTTAGTCAAAGTTAAATAAATTTGACTTTTATAGGATGGTTGAGAGGGCGCACAGGATTGATATATTTTTATAGGACGGTTGCTGCCGCAATATTTGAAATGTCAAAATCGTGAACCAAATCCAAAATTGAATATCTTAGCCGAATGGTAAAGCTCAAAAATTAAGTAGCATAGTTTATTAAACGAATTGAATGAGCGAGCTTCTTGAGAATTTGTTGAGCCGGTCAAAATCGGATGACCCAATTTCAAGTTGGACACCTCCGTTGATTGCGAGGCCTTCAAAATTAAAGCATAGTGTAGTTATAGATAATGCCAAGATGTAACTAACGCAATATTGGAACACGTGCTAAAAAGAATAGCTCAGAAGAGTGGCGAACCATTGCATTCATGTAGTTTAGTGTTGTGCAAAATATATAAAAATATATGGAAAATCTTAGTGGTCTTAATCACATGGTTTCAGTTTCCATTTGATTAGTACCAAAAATAACCACTATTGGCACTGGACACTGGTTGACCACATCCCTTGTGAATCCATGTATCCTGGCATACTTATAGTTTAATCAATCGAACTACAAAGTCCTCCTTGATTAAACCTGTTCTACATTGCTGAGGAGAATTCCGAGGACAAGGCAGCTGCGTTCGAGTAGAATCAGCAACACAATGAACTTGAAAGTTCCAAGAATCTAGCCAAAATAAATCATTGAAAAGCGGAGCTCATCGGTGTGCTCTTGCTTGGCGGCGATGCGGAAGGCTTCTGGGTTGAGGCACCAACGGAGGATGGTGAGCGGGGGAATGAGGCGGACAACCCCGAGTGCGCCGAGCCTCCGTTGTGACATACATCATGGTCTCGCCGGCGTTCGTCTGCATGACAGCAACACCGTGGATTTGAAAGAGCCTCGAAATCGGCCAGGATGGGACGGCGGCCCTTGGTCAGACGGTGGCGAGGGACGTGGTGGGGTCGGCCATGATGCGATGGAGGGTGTCGGCGTCCTGAATCGGACTGCCACAAAGAGCGCCCATTGGAATAGCAGTGGGATATCCACTGGCAATCGGAGGAGCGAGCGGCTGCCTTGCGGCCGTTGCCGGGCCGGCACGGGAGGATCCTCACCCCCCACGAATGCCACTGATTAGAGAAGGTGAATTTGGCAGCTCGGTGTGACTTGTATCCGAGACGGAAGGTGAACAAATTTATCAGTTTCTCCTGCAAACCGTAGTGGAGACGGAGGGTAATATAATGGGTATGATTTATTGCAGAAGAAGAAATGGGTGGACGGCGAGGGAATAAATAATGATCCGAGCAGGAATTTGAAGGAGAAGGTGAAGAAGCTAGAGGGAGACGGAATCGTCAGTTCCTGATGACGCCGCAGACATTCTGGGGGTGAAATCGTGACATCAGTTGGCCTGGCTCCACCTTGGTAACGCATGCCTTGGTTGAATGGTTGTCTGTGGTGCTTGCCTTCCATCGAATGGCTAGCACTAATTAGGTGACGTGGCTCAAAGAAAGTACAGATAATTCCTAGTAGTGGGGCTAGCTATTTAGATATAGTAAATTTCCTTTTCAATTCTGACAGGCGTGGAGGTGCTGAGTACCGCGATTTGCGGCCAGGGGAGTCGAGGGAAGCGGCCATCGCTGGTGCGGTTGTCGCTGGATGTACGAAGTAGGAGGTGGAGGTGGATGTACGAAGGATGCGGAAGGTGCGCAGAAGGGCAATTCAAGCGGAGCTCAAGGTGAAGGGCAAGCTCGCAACGCAGATTGTGGTGATGCAAAACAACGAGGAGAGATAAGGATGGTTCCTGTGGGAGGCACTCCCATGGAGGATGTGATTGCCAGGGTCTCGGCGGAGGCGAAATCCTCGAATTCGGTGCAAAGGCACAAGTGGTGGGAGTCAGAGTAGATCCGGCACCAAGGCAAGCTCCTCCCGTGAGGTTGTCGACCTTCGGCCAGGGAAGACATTGGTTCGTGCACCCCTGGCGCGTAATCCCGGGGAATTGGCCACTCTCACGAGTGCTGATTCATTGGTTGTGGCGAAGTCATCATCGTTGTCGAGTGCTTTGGAGTAGACTTTTTTCACCTTGGGAATTAGGGAGGTTTTAGAGTTTTTCATGGTGGCAAATTTGGGGGATGTGCTGGTAGGGATTAGTTGATTGATGTCGTATTACCAAGGTGGACAACTCGCCTGCCTACACTAGTACATAAGAGGGCTTTGGTCCAGGCCGGGCCAGCCCATTAGTCCCGGTTCACTCACGAACCGGGACCAATGGGGGCATTGGTCCCGGTTCGTGAGGCCAGGGGGCCGGCCGGGCCTCGTGGGGCATTGGTCCCGGTTCGTATGACCCCTTTGGTCCCGGTTCCAGACACGAACCGGGACCAATGGGCCTCGCTCCTGGCCCACAACCATTGGTCCCGGTTCGTGGCTGGAACCGGGACCAAAGGGGATCCTTTAGTCCCGGTTCCAGCCACGAACCGGGACCAATGAGATGCCTATATATACCCCCTCGCCAGCGAGCAGAGCACTCCACACTGCTCTGTTTTTCTGGCCGGCGAGGGGAGAGCTTTGTGGTGCTCTAGCTCACCTCCTATGCACATGAGGTGTTCGATGAAATGCCCGAGCAACACTTAAGCTTTCTGCTCTCGAAGCTCCTTGTCCAAGCTCCATTTTTCTCAAGATTTGTTTAGGTTTGGCGGTCCGTCCTGTCCCGTCCCCGTCCTCACCGCCGTCGATCGCCCGCGTCCATCTCGGCGCCGGCACCACCGTGGTTAGCCTCTTCTTCTTAACTTCTTTCTAAAAGAAAAAAGTTCTTACTTGTATCATTTAGATAGATACTTGTGTAATTTTCTTACTTTTATTATTGTTTGTTCTTATATAGTGCCATGGTCATGGTATCCGCCCACGTCGGCCCTCGTCCGGTCTATGATTCGGATGTGGTATATATTATCTTTTATAACTATTTGTTTTATTTAGTGTTTATGACAATTATGCCGACCAACGTGACATAGATGTGTTTATCTAGGAGGTATGTGAACCAGAAATTCCAACCGACCCTCTTGTCGAGAGGTTAAATTTAGTTGAAAAAGAAAACGAGGATTTGAAAGAAAAATTGAAAAGAATTGAGGAGGAGAAGATGAAATTGGAGTTGCATGTTGCCGATGTCGTCGATGACCACAAGATCAAGATGGATGCAATGCGCTTGAAGATTAGAAAGATAAGAAAATATGCCATTGATAATGAGGCTTGGTATCATTATGCTGTTGGATCAATTGTTACCTTAGTTGCCATTATGATCGCATTTGTTGTTGCATTTAAATGTTTTACATAGTTGTATGTTAGTTTCAATTTATGTTTTAATTAGATGCTCTAGAGAGCTGTATGTTGTTCTATGAGAACTATGTGTGAACTTTATGTATTTATTTTTTCAATAATAACATTTGATCACTTCTCTATTCACTTCTCTATTAATTTGCCCTCGTCCGGTCTATGATTCGGATGTGGTATATATTATCTTTTATAACTATTTATTTTATTTAGTGTTTATGACAATTATGCCGACCAACGTGACATAGATTTTTAAATCTAGGAGGTATGTGAACCGGAAATTCCAACCGACATAGAAATTCTTGTCGAGAAGTTAAATTTGGTTGAAAAAGAAAACAATTACTTGAAAGAAAAATTACAAAGACTTGAAGAGGAGAAGATGAAGTTGGAGTTGCATGTTGCCGATGTCGTCGACGATCACAAGATCAAGATGGATGCAATGCGCTTGAAGATTAGAAAGATTAGAAAATATGCTCTAGAGAGCTATATGTTGTTCAATAATGAGAACTATGTATGAACGTTATGTATTTATTTTGGTCACTACTGTACTTTGGCTTTAATGTGATGATGAATTTCTATTAATTTGGTCACTTCTCTATTCATGATATGCACGCAGATGAACCGGCAATAGATGTATGGTGACCGACGCACCTCCGAGTATATTGAGGGCCTGCATAATTTTCTCGAAGCGGCTGAGGCAAACAAGCAGAATGGTTTTATGCATTGTCCATGTACTGTCTGTGAGAATACGAAGGCTTTCTCCAACTATAAAACCCTTCACTTCCACCTGCTTTAGAAGGGTTTTATGCCACACTATAATGTTTGGACCAAGCACGGAGAAAGAGGGGTTATGATGGAAGACAACGAAGAAGAAGAGGATGACGACAACTACCCGCCCCCTGAATACGGTGATGCTGCAATGGGGGAAGCTGAAGATCAAGAGGAACCAGACGATGTGCCCGATGATGATCTTCGCCGGGTCATTGTTGATGCACAGAGAGAATGCGAAAGTGAAAGGGAGAAGTTGAAGTTCGATCGCATGTTAGAGGATCACAAAAAAGGGTTGTACCCAAATTGCGAAGATGACAACAGAAAGCTCGGTACCACACTGGAATTGCTGCAATGGAAAGCAGACAATGGTGTATCTGACAAGGGATTTAGTTCGCTTCTGAAAATAATGAAGAATAAGCTTCCAAAGGATAACGAATTGCCCGGCAGTACGTACGAAGCAAAGAAGGTGCTATGCCCTCTAGGATTGGAGGTGCAGAAGATACATGCATGCCCTAATGACTGCATCCTCTACCGCGGTGCGTACGAGGATTTGAACACATGCTCGGTATGCGGTGCCTTGTGGTATAAGATCAGAAGAGATGACCCTGGTGATGTTGAGGGCCAGCGCACCGGGAAAAGGGTTCCTGCCAAGGTGATGTGGTATGCTCCTATAATACCACGGTTGAAACGTCTGTTCAGAAACAAAAAGCATGCCGAGTTGATGCAATGGCACAAAAAAGACCGTAAGAAAGACGGGAAGTTGAGAGCACCCGCTGACGGGTCGCAGTGGAGAAAGATCGAGAGAAAGTGGAGCGACTTTACAGGTGACCCGAGGAACGTATGTTTTGGTTTAAGTGCAGATGGCGTTAATCCTTTTGGGGAGCAGAGCAGCAAGCATAGCACATGGCCTGTGACTCTATGTATGTATAACCTTCCTCCTTGGTTGTGCATGAAGCGTAAGTTCATTATGATGCCAGTGCTCATCCAAGGCCCTAAGCAACCCGGCAATGACATTGATGTGTACCTAAGGCCATTAGTTGATGAACTTTTACAGCTATGGCATGGAAGAGGTGTACGTGTGTGGGATGAGCATGCACAAGAGGAATTTGACCTACGAGCGTTGCTGTTTGTAACCATCAACGATTGGCCTGCTCTCAGTAACCTTTTAGGACAGACAAACAAGGGATACCACGCATGCACACACTGTTTAGATGACACCGACAGTATATATTTGGACAAATGCAGGAAGAATGTGTACCTGGGGCATCGTCGATTTCTTCCGACCAACCATCAATGTCAAAAGAAAGGAAAGCATTTCAAAGGTGAGGCAGATCACCGGAAGAAGCCCGCCCTCCGTACTGGTGATCACATACTTGATATGGTCAATGATTTACAAGTAATATTTGGAAAGGGTCCTGGCGGACTATCTGTTCCGACTGACGATGCGGGACGCGCACCCATGTGGAAGAAGAAATCTATATTTTGGGACCTACCCTATTGGAAAGACCTAGAGGTCCGCTCTGCAATCGACGTGATGCACGTGACGAAGAATCTTTGCGTGAACCTGCTAGGCTTCTTGGGAGTGTATGGGAAGACAAAAGATACACCGGAGGCACGGGAGGAACAGCAACGTGTGCATGAAAAAGACGGCATGCATCCAAAGCAGTATGAAGGTCCTGCCAGCTACGCTCTTACCAAAGAAGAGAAGGAAATCTTCTTTGAATGCCTGCTCAGTATGAAGGTCCCGTCTGGCTTCTCGTCGAATATAAAGGGAACAATAAATATGGCAGAGAAAAAGTTCCAGAACCTAAAGTCTCATGACTGCCACGTGATTATGACGCAACTGCTTCCGGTTGCATTGAGGGGGCTTCTACCTGAAAACGTTCGATTAGCCATTGTGAAGCTATGTGCATTCCTCAATGCAATCTCTCAGAAGGTGATCGATCCAGAAATCCTGCCAAGGCTAAGGAGTGATTTGGTGCAATGTCTTGTTAGTTTCGAGTTGGTGTTCCCACCGTCCTTCTTCAATATCATGATGCACGTCCTAGTTCATCTAGTCGACGAGATTGTCGTTCTGGGCCCTGTATTTCTACACAATATGTTCCCCTTTGAGAGGTTCATGGGAGTCTTAAAGAAATATGTTCGTAACCGCGCTAGGCCAGAAGCAAGCATCTCCATGGGCCATCAACCAGAGGATGTCATTGGGTTTTGTGTTGACTTCATTCCTGACCTTAAGAAGATTGGTCTCCCTCAATCACGGTATGAGGGGAGACTGACTGGAAAAGGCACGCTAGGAGCGGACTCAATAATATGTAGGGACGGGCATTCTTGGTCTCAAGCACACTACACAGTTCTACAGAATTCTACCTTGGTGACCCCGTATGTCGATGAACACAAGAATATTCTGCGCTCCAAACACCCGGAGCAGTGTGACGACTGGATTACATATGAACACATCAGGACTTTTGGCAGTTGGTTGCAAACACGTCTCATGGGTGACAACACTGTTTCTGATGAGTTGTACTCGTTGGCCAGGGGACCATCTTCGACTGTATTGACTTACAAAGGGTATGAGATAAATGGGAATACATTTTACACGATCGCCCAAGATCAAAAGAGCACCAACCAAAACAGCGGTGTCCGCTTTGATGCAGCAACCAATAGGGGAAAGGACACATATTATGGTTACATAGTGGACATATGGGAACTTGACTATGGACATGATTTCAAGGTCCCTTTGTTTCAGTGCAAATGGGTCAATCTGTCAGGAGGCGGGGTACAGGAAGACCCACAGTACGGAATGACAACAGTGGATCTGAACAATCTTGGGTACACAGACGAACCATTCGCCCTAGCCAATGATGTGGCGCAGGTTTTCTATGTGAAGGACATGTCTACCAAACCGAGAAAAAGAAAAGATAAGGAAGCGAATACATCATACGATGAGCCAAAGCGCCACATAATTCTTTCAGGAAAAAGAGACATCGTGGGATTGGAGGGCAAGACAGACATGTCTGAAGATTATGAAAAGTTTCATGAAATTCCTCCCTTCAAAGTCAAGGCTGACCCAAGCACCCTCTTAAACGATGAAGATTATCCATGGTTACGGCGCAATAAGCAAAGGACACAAGCGAAGAAAAAGTGAAGACTTTCTCTCCACAACTATATCATTGCAGTTACATGTGAAGAAATGAAATGCCTTTTGTAACAGATGAGTTTTCGTATGAAACCCTAATACTTCGAAAGAGATTGTCCGTTTTGTACACGAAGTGCATCCAGTTTTTGCCGTAACCCTCTCAACTTTTTAGCACATGCTATGTGGGTGAAATGATGATACCATGCCAACTTTCAACCTTTTCAGAGTTCATTTGAAGTGCTTTTCAATTTCAGGGTTATTTAGCTCAAAAAAATCAGTAAGTGCATGAAAAATACCAAATGAAGTCAGAAAGGGTTGAAAATTGATGATGTGGCTTTGAATGGTGCATTTTGAACACACAAAAAGTATGGAGTTCAAATAAGTTCAAAAAAATGAAATCCCTTTGTAACAGATGAGTTTTTGTCCGAAACCCTGATACTTCGAAAGAGATTGTCCGTTTTGTACACGAAGTGCATCCAGTGTTTTCCGTAACCCTCTCAACTTTTTATAACATGCTATGTGGGTGAAATGATGATACCATGCCAACTTTCAACCTTTTCAGAGTTCATTTGTAGTGCTTTTTAATTTCAGGGTCATTTAGCTCAAAAAAATTAGTAAATACATGAAAAATACCAAATGAATTCAGAAAGGGTTGAAAATTGATGATGTGGCTTTGAATGGTGCATTTTGAACACAGAAAAAGTCTAGAGTTCAAATAAGTTCAAAAAAATGAAATCCCTTTGTAACAGATGAGTTTTCGTCCGAAACCCTGATACTTCGAAAGAGATTGTCCATTTTGTACACGAAGTGCATCCAGTTTTCGCCGTAACGCTCTCAACTTTTTAGCACATACTATGTGGGTGAATTGATGATACCATGCCAACTTTCAACCTTTTCAGAGTTCATTTGAAGTGCTTTTTAATTTCTTTCAAAACATCGTGGGAGTGGAGTTCAAAAAAGAATCAACTAAAAAGCTTTTATAAACCTCTAGTATTTTTAAAACTATAATTATATAAAAATTATGCAACTAAAATTATCAAAGTATTTTTTGTTCAAAATATTAATAGCAAAAATAATATAATGATAAAACACACTGGAAATAAAAAAAGCATAAAATAAAACAAAAATAATGGAAATTATGCAATTAAAATTATCAAAGTATTTATTTGTTAAAAAGAATGAACTAAAATAACAGAAGAAAAATACTGGAAAAAATTAAAAAAATAAATAAAGCAAAAAACAAAACAAAAATACTGGAAAAAAATAAAACATTAATAGCAAAAAGAATCAACTAAAAAGCTTTTATAAACCTCTAGTATTTTTGAAACTATAATTATATAAAAATTATGCAACTAAATTTATCAAAGTATTTTTTGTTGAAAACATTAATAGCAAAAAGAATATAATGATAAAACACACTGGAAATAAATAAAGCAAAAAAAAGAAGCAAAAAACAAAACAAAATAATGGAAATTATGCAACTTAAATTATCAAAGTATTTATTTGTTAAAAAGAATGAACTAAAATAACAGAAGAAAAATACTGGAAAAAAATTAAAAAATAAATAAAGCAAAAAACAAAACAAAAATACTGGAAAAAAATATAAAAAATGCCGCCTACTGGGCCACCACTAGACCCACAGGCAGAAGGCCCAATAGGCCCACAGGCAGTGACAGATTAGGCCCGCAGGCCTGCAGTTGAGAGGAGCTCGAGAGGGTATGCGCAGCAGCGCTTATAAACCACTCTCGAGCTCTCTCGGCTAGCGAGGTGGGACTAAAAATTTGGCTCCGGGCAGAACCACCATTTGGTCCCGGTTGGTGCCACCAACCGGGACCAATGCCTTCCTTTGGTCCCGGTTGGTGCCACCAACCGGGACCAAAGGTCCCTGTTTTCCGCCCTTTGGGCTGACGAAAAGAGACCTTTGGTCCCGGTTGGTGGCACCAACCGGGACCAAAGGGAGGCATTGGTCCCGGTTGGTGCCACCAACCGGGACTAAAGGCTTTGCTATATAAGCCAACGCTTGGGAATTTTTCCCCAAATTCTCACATCTCTCCTGATGCCGCCCGGCTGCTCCTCGTCGCTGTCGCCGTCTCCGCCCGCTCCTCGTCGCCGTCGCCCTCTCCCATCGTCGCTGTCGCCGTCGCCCTCTCCCATAGTCGCTGTCGCCATCGCCCTCTCCCATCGTCGCTGTCGCCGTCGCCGCCCAGCCCCGTCGCCGCCCGCTCCTCGTCTCCGCGCCTCCTCGTCGCCGTCGCCCTCTCCCATCGCCGCCCCCAGTGAGCACCCCGCCTTCCCCCGAGCCCTCGCCGTCGCGCCCTCCTCGCCGTCTCCGCGCGCGTGCCCCCCCGAGCCCGCCGTCCTCGTCGCCGGCCTCAAGCCATCGCCGCGCCCCCCAAGTGAGCCCCCTTTCCCATGGTCCCCTGCTCCCCGTCGCCGCGTGCCCCCGAGCACACCTCGTCGCCGGCCTCAAGCCATCTGCCACTGCTCCATGGTCGCCGGCAGCCCCCGTTGCTATGTTTTTTATGAGATGTATATTTTCATGTGGAGATAGATGATGATGTTGATAGATAGATAAATGATTTTGTTGATATATATATATATAGTTCATTATGTTAGATAATTTGATGAAATGATGATATATATAGATAATATGATGATATATATATGATGCTCTGTTGGAAACAATTAATTTTTCTGTTGTTTATATGATGATATATATATATATATATGATATGATGATATATATATATATATATAAATGAGATGTATGTTCATGTGGAGATGAGATAGATAGATAAATGGTCATGTGGAGATGAGATGTATGTTCATGTAGAGATGAGATAGATGTATGTCCTCGTCGCCGACCTCGTCGGACATGACATGAGGGGGAGCGTCGTTGTTGTCTACCCCCTCCCCGATAACTTCGACATGAGGGGGGACGTCAGACATGACATGAGGGGTGAGCGTCGTTGTCGTCTACCCCCTCACCGATAACTTCGACATGAGGGGGGACGTCGTACATGACATGAGGGGTGAGCGTCGTTGTTGTCTACCCCCTCCCCGATAACTTCGACATGAGGGGGGACGTCGGACATGACATGAGGGGTGAGCGTCGTTGTCGTCTACCCCCTCCCCGATAACTTCGACATGAGGGGGGACGTCGGACACGACATGCGGGGTGAGCGTCGTTGCCTTGGTTTTCTTGAATCCTTTGACACTAGACAACGTGACATATAAAAGGGTAGATTAGATCAGGAAAAATATGGACCATTTTCTGCACATTCAGAATCGCGCCATTTTGTTAAATCCCTTAAAGGTTAAGAGAATCCCTTGTTTGACATTCATGAGAGAGGCGGTCCGGACGTCGGACATTCATGAGAGAGGTGGTCCGGACGTCGGACATTCATGTTTGTATATTAATTGCCATGTTGTAATATTTGCAGAAACTATGGATCAAAGAGACTTGGAACAAGAACAGTTGTTGGGGGAGATAATCCTCGCCGGACGTGATGTCTTGTCGTTTCTCAACGACACCGATGGTCTGGAAGGAGAGGATGACGGTTCCGGTGATCGAACAATGGAGGAGGAAGGACATGATCGTGATGGCTCCGGTGACCGAATGCCGGAGGAAGAAGGAGACCATGATGACGGCTCCGGTGACCGAACAGAGGAGGGAGCTGTTGCAAAGTCCGGCGAGGTATATATATTAATTAAGCCCGTGCTGACTAGCTAATTGATGCATTAATTTTTTTGGTATGTACATATATTAATTAACTCTTCTTTCTTCTTTTATAGCCCTCCGGATCGAGCCAAACTTCGGTAACGAGACGAGGCCCGAAGAAGAGGTTGCGCAAGGAAGAAAGGTTCACGATCACAGCACTCGCGCGGGATGGCCATCCGATTGAACCCAAGCGGACCAAGGACGCATTTTCTGCTCAGTGCGGAGCTATTGTTAGGGACTACATCCCGATCAGCATCAAGCTATGGAATAAGCCTAAGGACGGCGCCCCTGATGGTGATTATGTCACCGATAGACAGAAAGATGATCTTTGGACCGCACTGAAGGCAAATTTCACCCTACCGCCAGAGGAGGATCCGAATAAGCCAGTTATAGAGCCACTGGTCAAGGCATGTGCTCTTAAGAAGATGGCAGATCTATTCAGGAGGTGGAAGAATGAGTTGAAATCAAAGTTTGTCGACAAAGGGAAGACTCCAGAATTCACCGGCCGATTTGAGAAGATAGGTGATCACTGGCCCGCATTTGTGGCCTACAAGACATCGGACAAGAGTAAACAAATGTCAGAGACAAACAAGATCAATGCTGCAAAGAAGCAGTATCACCATCACACGGGGTCAGGTGGCTACCTCAAAGCCCGACCGTTGTGGGACAAAGCTGAGAATGACCTGATGGCTAAAAACGTCGTACCACAGACATTGAACTGGCCAGACCGTTCAAGGACTTGGTTCTTCGGGGTTGGGGGAACTTTGGACCCTGAAACAGGGAAGTGCCGTTGGACGAACGAGCAACTTGCAATACCCATGAACAAGCTTCAGGAGTATATCACCGCAGCGCAGGAAGGGACGTTCATTCCCGACAGAGAGAAGGACGAGCTGACTGAGGCCCTAGGGAATGCTGAGCACCCTGGACGAACACGAGGCACACCAGGCTCCGTTCCGTGGAAGGTTGGGTTTCCCGACGCAGGCGGTTACAGAAGCCGGGAGATAAAGAGGAAAGCGGAGCTGAGCGAAATTCAGAAGCTGAATGCAAGACTACAAAAGCTAGAGGAAGCTGAGAGCCAGCGAGCTGTCGGCCAACCATCTCAGCGGCACGAAGCTACCCCAGAAGCTACCCCGCCATCTCAGCGGAGAAGCAGCGTCGCTTCCACGGAGCCCGTTCAGCCTGACTTCACGGCTCCTATCTACCCCGTGGATACTATCACGGAGGCTCAACATTGCGAGCTCATGACGAAATGGCGGAACCTCACTTTGAAGGCGGCTGTCGGCTCTGTTGCACCTCCTCAACCCAACGGAACTTTTCACTGCTCACCGATTCCACATGGCTATGCTATTGTGATGGTGGATGAAATAATTGAGGGATTTGAGGAGCTCGAGCTTGACCGGCCTACAGGTGAAGGAGAGAATAAGCTGGCTCGTGCTCTGAGGAGTACATGTCTATGGCAGAAGGAGTACATCAAGCTTCCAAACTGGACGCCTCCGCCTCCTCCGCCTCCTCCTCCTCCTCAGGCGAATCAGGGCTCTCCGCCTCCTCCTCCTCCTCCTCCGGCGAGTGATCAGGGCACACCGCCTCCTTCTCCGGCTCCTCCGACGCGTGAGGACACTCCGCCTCCTCCTTCGCCTACTCCGGCACGTCGGAGCAGTACACCTCCTCCTCAGCCTCGTCGGCAACGGCAGAAGACAGACGCCGCCGCTCCGGCTCCTCCGGCGCGTCGGAGCACTCCGCCTCCTGCTCCGCCTCGTAAGCAACGACGGAAGAGAGACGCCGCCGCTCCGGCGGCTAGCAGTACAAGAAGAGGCGGGAGGGAATACAGATACGGTCCATCTCTCAAGCCTCTGGAAAAGTTACCATAAAAGAGGACCAAGTCTGAAAACGAGGATATATGTCAGGCCGAATTGAGGGCCCATTTTGCAAAGAAAACTCCACCTCCGAAGGAGAAGCTAGATCCGGTGAAAGTGATGCGCACTATCGATGCCCTGAAGCGACCACCACCGCCGCCGCCGGATTCCAACTATGACCGCTGTGTCAAAAAGACATATCAAGACGCGCGGCGGTCGGGAAGTACTTCCAGTGATGCAAGGTTAGCAAAACGAAGAAGTGGGAAAAAAATTCCCCAGCTCGGCGAACAGGCGAACCAATCGTGCCCCCCGCTCAAGGTGTCTGGCGATATCGTCGCTAATCATCCGGGGATGGTGCCCGGTACCAATCCTGGTGATTACCTGAGCCATGATGTACAGTTTGAGCCGTTGGAGGTGGACGAATTCAGTTACCGGTACGGGCGGCCTCTCGTCAAACCTGATCATCCTCCTCTAACAACGATGATGCGAACATTGCATGAATGGTACATGAAAACCTGCCGCGAGTCAGGGAGGGATTCTTTGACGCTGAAGATTAAAGAGGAGCACGACCTTGTTGGAATGGATCAGTTGAATGTTGAATTTGAGGAGATATTCCAGTTATACAATCAAAAGGCCATCGACAAAACAATCGTGACTTGCTACTGTCTGTAAGTACTACTTCTGTAATTAAGTCTCTCTCTATATATAGCTCAGCTCTTTCATTGCATGTATATATAATTATCCTCACTATATTATGCAGATTGAAGATCGTCGAATGCAGAAAAGCACAAATGTATGACATTGGGTTCATTAACCCAAATATCATACATGAGTATACGGTTAAAAACAATGTCACAGATACCGAGGACAACTTGCTACAATCGTTGCTTAAAAATCAAAACAAAGGGACAATACTCTTTCCTTATAACTGCAAGTGAGTGTTACTGTCTTGTGCATATTCGGTTTCCCTTATTACTCGAGGTTATAGTAATGTAATTGATGAGTTATGCATGCGTGCGCAGGTACCACTTTATTCTGCTAGAGATTAAGCTTGAGCGGGGAGTAGTAATCGTCTTAGACTCGAAACGAAAAGATCCCCAGGAATATGCGGGCATAACTGAAATGCTCCAGAAGTAAGTTCAATCGATCATTATCGCGTCATATCGGCAACTTTGTTCATTTCCTGATATCAAGTAATTATTTTGTTTGTCTGGCAGGGTTTGGAAAGAGTTCACCGCAATTGTTCCGGCACTGCCGAGGGAGCTGCGATTTACACACCCGAAAGTAAGTACTACTAGCTAGTTCCGCGCATCTCCCATTGATTCTAGTTCCATCAATACCATTTATCATGCTTGATTATCAGTTTGATTGAACTCTATTTCTCGTAAAGTGCTTGTGGCAGGAAAAAGGGAATGATTTTTGTGGATACTACGTTTGCGACTTCATCTACAACGCGACGACCCCTAAGCGGGGCTACTCTGAAAAACAATTTCAAGTGCGTAAGCAATAATATTCACAACTTTATTTTATTACCATGATTTGTGTTGAGTTTCATTCATATATATGTATTGACCCCCTTCTTCAAATTAGACGTGGCAGATGCGGGATGAACTCCTACCACATGATCGCATACGAGCAATTCAAGAGGAATTGGCGGGATTCTTTCTTGACCACGTCATAAATAAAGCCGGAGAATACCATCTGGAATTTGAAATTAAATGTTAGGGATTGTAAGAGATCTTATATTGTATATATGTAGCTAGTAGCGTCGGATAGATATACGAAAACTTGTTGTTCGACCAATCTCTCGGAGAAAGAGAGGTCGATCACTTCTCTGTGTATATGTTCATGACGATCTTGTGTACTTAATGGTTCCTTCATTTGCTTACTAGCTAGCATGTCGAGCTCTCTCTATAGTAGCTAGCGTCGACCAAGCACGGAGAAAGAGAGGACACTTCTCTCTATTAGCTAGCTAACATAATATGAAACACCTCAATTAACCCTACAACCCCCCCCCCCCCCCTAAACCCCCCTTTCAAAAAAAAAAACCCCAGTGCCTTTTGGTCCCGGTTGGTGTTGCCAACCGGGACTAAAGGTCCTGCCTTTTGGTCCCGGTTGGTGTTACAAACCGGGACTAAAGGTCCTCCTGCTCGTAAGCGAACCGGGACTAAAGGTTTTGGGCTTTAGTCCCGACCCTTTAGTCCCGGTTCCAGAACCGGGACAAAAGGCCCTTACGAACCGGGACAAATGGGGGTTTTCCTACTAGTGCTAGGGTCCAAAAGTGTGGGCACGGTACTTGCACCAAGTGTAGATGAGACAAGGGTGACGCGTACGGGCATTATGGGTACGCAGTAATACAAATCGGTGCAAGAAGAGACTCATGAATGCGATGTGCTAGAGTGACAAATCTCATCGCCTTGGGATTGACTACATCCACTGTGAGTAGGTGGACGGCATGGCTCTTTCTCCGGTTGCAACATACATACATGTTTGCTACTCATAATAATGATGTGTACTATATGTCATATAAAATAATGTTTGAAGTTACATCCTCTGTAACACTAAACTCTCTAGTCTTAAAGAGTCACATTCAATTGAGGTCTCCAATTAAAATTGGGTCATCCGATTTTGATCATGTCAACAATTTTTCAAGGAGATGGAGTTGAGTCACTCATCTATCTATGTAATACATTATGCTTGCTAAGTTTAGAGGCCTCTTAATCAATTGAGGTCTTCAATTTAAAATCTGACCACTCGATTTTGACAATGTCAAGAATTTTTGAATGAGCCCTCTCATTCCATTTTTTTAAATTCGCTACACTCTCCAATTTTGAAGCTCTCCCATTTGATTGAGGTACTCAATCTTGAATTTAGTTTATATTTTGACCGGGTTAACCGTTTTTTTTAAATCAATCGGCATATAAAAACATATCAACCCCATGTGCCCTCTCGACACCTAGAAAAATGAAGCGCGAACATGTGATGTCATAACACAAATATAGTACATGCAGCCATCAACGCATAATTTTTTCCACATAAGTATGTGTTGATTACCAGATAACCTACAATCACACCGCAAATGGCCCACCAAAAAACTCCACATTATAAATAAAAATAAAACATACTCCATAATTTCTCCAACTCGCAAACGCAATTCTCCGTCGGTTCCAAAATATAAGGAGTATTACTTTTTTTGAAAAGAGAAATTTCTTTAACATTGACCAAGTTGAGAGCTAAAAATATCAGCATCCACAATATTAAATAAATAAAATATGAAAATTCATCTCATGATGAATTGAATGACATCGATTTGATATCATCAATAATGATATATTTCTCTACAAATTTAATCAAACTTAAAGAGGTTCGGCTTTTCAAAACACTAATGCATCTAATATTTTAAATAGAGAGAGTAAAGACATTATGAAAACCCAATAACACCAAAGGCGAAGTAAACCGCGTCCAACTCTTCTAGTACAATACCAATCTACGAGAAATGAAATAAAAGACAATTTACCAGGCGAACTAGATAAAAAGAATTATTTACCACGCGTACATGTCTGTCATACAAACAATTTTTGAGGCAATTTAAAATATCATACAAAATAATGTTTGAGATTACATAAATAAGAATTTACAAAATGAAATAATATTACTATTTACCAGGTGTACACGTGTAGGGACAGAGAGTATATCGACCAGAGGGGGGGGGGGGGTGTGAATGGGAGATGGAACTTTGAGTGAACACAAAACACAACAGCGGATAAAAGCGAGCAGGTGGAACTCCGAAGATAATTCGATAGGAATGCAAGCGAGAATTAACTTAGATTGGATGCAGGGTGAAAAAGGCATACAAAGGGACACTCCACTATTTTTCATTTAAAACATATAAAATGATTGACGATGCATGGATTGGAAAGGTATAGATATGTTAAGTACAACTCCCTCCATTTCTAAATTTAAGTCTTTTTAAAGATTCTAGTGCGGACTAGATATGGAGCAAAATGAGTGAATCTACACACTAAAACATGTTTATATACATCTTTATGTAGTCTATATTGAAATCTCTAAAAAAGTCTTATATTTAGAAACTGAGTTAGTAAATTATATCATAGATTGTTTTCCAAGAGAGATAAAGCTGGACTATTAACCTATGTAGGGAAAACACATTAATAAATTATATTTCTAAGTTTTTGTAACAAAAACATAGAGGTGATAAAAACATATTCCTAAACTGCGAATTCATAACCTAGGGATGAAAAAGGAGTGAACATAAGAAACTTCGATCGGCTGCAGGATTGGAGGCATGGCAGCATGCTACGCGGGGCTCGGGACGAGGTTGGACGACGCGGCGATGGTAAAAAAGTTATTGGACACGGTGTCGGACCGGCTGTACGCTGCGGTGTTCGACATCAAGCAATTTTATGACGTCGACACCATGCCGTCCGAGGAGGCGCTCAGCCTGCTCAAGGGCTTTGACGAGTGTTCGCGGCATCGCGCGCAGGTTGGGGTGAGCAAGCGGACGAGCAGCTGATGCTCACGGCGACTCAGTGGGAGGCAAGGAGGCGTCAGCATGGCGGCAGGTTCGACCATGACGATGACGGCGGAAGCAGCACGACGTCGAGCAGCGGAGGGAAGTGGCGCGGCCGATGATACAACTTCGCCCAGCGAGGGCACTTCTGGCGGGACTGCACGAAGTCCAAACAGTCATCCGAGCCGTCTAATCACAAATTCTCAAGGTCCAAAATTTCTTATCCCTTCTGTAGCATCTACTAATCGGAACTTAATTTAAAAGGCATACTGATATAAAATGAATTATTTTACTAAGCGTACACATAATCCATACAAAAAAATGTTTGAGGTTATTTAAAAATAAAAAAGGTAATATTTACCAGGCGTACGTGTCATACGCTACATGAATTCAATTTCAATATCCAGTTGGGGTTGCTGGATGTGCAGACCGCACAGGTTGGGGTGGATGTGCTCTCTTTTTGGCACGTCTCCTAAACAGCCAGGTGCCCTTAAGAACTGGGGTGCTTACGCTAAGCTATGCAATGTGGGACTAAAAATTGCTTCTCTGATCGTTTGTTGGTTCGGTTCAGCCAAACTGTCGACTCGCCTACGTGCGATCGTGGCCTGGATAGGCAGGCCGAAATGTTGGGCCATACGTGACTCAAGGCCTTGTTCAAGTACTTACACAAAAAGGAGGCGTTGCTCTGGGTGGGTAGCGGGACCAAGTGGCTAGCTGGGAAGGCTGCTGACCTGAAATATGGATCGGCATCGCAGACCCTCCCCCCCTCCCTCGTCATAGACATCACCACCAAGGCACCGACCTCCCGCGAGCGATAGGAGGGAAAAACTAGCTGCCGTTGGGGCCTCACCTTCTCTGTCATCCTCCTTCGTCATCGCCGCCAGAGGGCGCGATCGGACGAAGCCCGGCCGGCTGCGGTGCCGGCGGGGACCCATCGTCCTCTCACGTGTGGCTCGTAGTGGGCCGGGGTTGCCGGGACGAAGTGCGGCGCCGGCGGTGCGTATCGGAGCAAGGGAGCGACAGCGGCGTGACGGATCCGCGTCGGCGAGTTGGGACGAAGTGTGCTCGGTGATCAGCGGCGGCGGCTTCGCAGCGACCAGATCTGACCCGCGGGCGGCACAACCATTAATCGGCCTGCTACAACGTGGCTATAGAGGCTAGTCCTCGTGGCCGCGGCGGCATGTCCAACCAACTCGCCCATCCCTGGGGTGCTAGGTCGCCTAACGCATTGTCCTTGTCGCCTGAAAACACCACATTCTTCCAAATCGCATAAGACGTCCAACCAACTCGTCCATCCTCGGTGTGCTAGGTCAACTAACCCATCCTCCTTGTCGCCTAAAACACCACACCGGTACATTCAAAATCGCCTAGGACGTTCAACCAATTCGTCCATCCCCGGTGTGCTAGGTCGCCTAACCCATCCTCCTTGTCGCCTAAAACACCACACCCTTGCAAATCGACTAAGTCCGACCAACCTACTCGCCCACACCTCGTGTGCTAGGTCATAGACCTCGTGGAGGTGTTCTCTTTCATTGAGAACCCACGACTCGAAGCGTAGGCATTATATTGTGTCTTAGCACCTGCAAGCGTGTCAAAACTCCATGTTGACATATGGTTCATGTTGGCTACATCGCACCTCGTTCTCATTAAAAGCAGGCAAGCTAGCGCCACCTGCATGACCGTGCTCATCATTGCTAGGCAGAGTTGCAGTCGGACTAAACATGCCAGTGGCGGGTGCGATAGTGTCATTCGTTGTCAAATCAGATGCACCGGTAGTAGTAGCAGCAGCAACACGAAACTTCACACCTAGAAAGGAGCAGAAAGCAAATCCGGCGACTCGCCCACTCCCTCAATAGAAATAGGCACCCTTTTCGGGTGGGGCTTGGGTGCAGTATAGCGGTCACCATCACAATCAGGAGTAGTACGTCTACAGCTGGGTAACTATTTCTTTCCTTCCATGCACGAGTACTTGCACTGTCTCGATCGTACGAGTTATGCTAATGGACTGATTTTTGTTTGTTTGTTTGCTTCATGCTACTTATTTTTCCTTGCAGAACCCACGGTATAGAATATTTCTCTTGTTGAGAGATGTCACGGGTGTTTCCTCACGGTTCATACTCTCCGATAGAGAATTCAGGTCTGCTCTAGGTGAAATGGACAGATCGCAGAACATCGCCGGCCACACTCAGATCATCGCGGTGAGGACGGGTGCTTGCCATCCTATGGACGCTGATATCACAATTCTGGCCATACATTATCATCCAGGCTATGTTTCATTAATCTATTCCAGTATTAGGATACATATTTATTTACCAAATTATTTTAACAAATTGTAATTCCCTTCCAAGGTCAGTTAATCGTCCCAATTTTTTTTATCATCCTAATTTGGCAAACGACATGTATCTTTTTTTTTGCGGGTCTATGTATCATTTGGTTTAGTGTGAAATACCTTATGGGCCATCAAAGGCAGTCAGTTATGTTACTGGCTTTCTTAAATAAATAAAATCTTGCTACTCATGTTTGCAAGCTGGGACTCGTTAATGCAGTGTGCTAGAGTGACAAAACTCATCGCCTTGGGATTCACTACGTCCACTGTGAGTAGGTGGACAATATGATTGTTTCTCCGGTCCGGTGGCAACATACATACATGTTTGCTAGTCATAATAATGACCTAATACTATATGCCATACAAAATAATGTTTGAAGTTGCTTTTTTTTGTGGGGGGGTGTTTGAACTTACTTAAAACACTAATTTACCAGAAATGAAATAAAAGACTTATATACCAGGTGAACGGCATAATAGTACATGTCGGTCATAAAACAATGTTTGAGGCAATTTAAAATATCAAACAAAATAATGTTTGAGATTATATAAATAAAATTTTAAGAAAAAAATTATATACCAGGCGTACATGTCATACGTTCATTGCCTTTGGATTGACCACACCCATCGTGAATAGGTCGAGCACACGACTGCATCTCCCGTTGCAACATACGGACTTGTTTCTTGGTCATAATGAATGATGCAGTACTATATGCCATACAAAACAGTGTTTGAGGTCAATAAAAATACCAATTACAAGAAATAAAATAAATGGATTACCTATGGGGCATATATGACAGAAAAAGTATTTTTTTGTCGAGATATGACATAAAAGTAATTACTTACCAGGTGTGCATGCTAGCCATACAAATCAACGTTTGAGGCTATTTAAAATACAAATTTACAAAACATAAGAAAGTAAATTATTTACCATGCCATACAATAATGATTGAGATTATTTTAAATAAAAAATTACACAAAATGAAATAAAATGAATTATATACCGGGCATACGGCATAAAATTAATTATATACAAGATGTGCTTGCCATCCATACAAAACAATATTTGAGGCTATTTAGAATACGATTTACAAAACATAAGAAACAAAACTATTTACGTGGCTACACAATGATGTTTGAGATTATTGAAAATAAAAAATAAAAAATACCATTTGAGAGAAATGAAATTACAGGAATAATATACCGGGCATACGCCAGAAAAGTAATTATATACCAGGTTTGCATGTCAGTCGTACAAAATCCATGGGAAAAAGATGCCAGTCTTACAAATCAATGTTTGAGGCCACTTAAATATGAATTTACGAAACATAAGAAAATGAATTATTTATCTGGCTACGCAATAATATTTGAGATTATTGTAAATAAATATTTTGAAATACCAATTACATGAAATGAAATAAAATGATTATTTACTGGGCATACGGCATAAGAGTCTCTACCTAATAATAAAGCAGGGATAACTTCTAGTCGTCCGTCACGGAAATTACCCCTAAAGTTCGTATGAATTTACCCGCTATGCCACCGGTAAGTGAAGAAAACGGTTCGTTTTTCTTCCCAAAATCGCGTCGTGCTTCATTGTTTTGTTAAAACTGATACTACTATACAACACAAGACGCACGTAGCACAATGGCTAACACTCTAGCTGGAACACCAGGGTTCGATCCTCAGCCACCACACTTTTTCCCCTCCTTTTCTCACGTCCTCCCCACATATTATTTCATGGGCCGGGCCATGTGCGGGGCTTGACACCCCCTACTTTTTTTTCATTTCATTTTTCGTCTTTTCTTTTCTCATTCTGTTTTCTTCATTCTTTAAAACAATTCGGGATTAGCAAATTTTAAAAGTTTTGAGTTTTCAAAAACATGTTCGATAAATCATAAAATGTATGTGAATTTAATTTTTTAAGGAAATAAAAAAAATCAAAAAATATTGGTGGTTTTACAAAACTGTTCGCAAATTATAAAAATATTCGCAATCTGGAAAAAATGGCCAGGAAATAAAATCATATTCATGATTTTGAAAAAATGACAACGTATTCAAAACATATTCTGTTCACATAAATTTAAAAACACACATTTTAAAAGTTGTACCCAAATTTTAAAAAAGCTCATCGATTAAAAAAATGTTTGTTGAGTAAAAAATTGTTCATGAATTTGAAAACTGTTCATGCATTTCAAAAAATGTTTGTAAACAAAAATAATGTTCGTCACTTTTTTGAAAAAAATAATGTTCGTCACTTTTTAAAAAATGTTTGTCGATTCAAAAAACTGTTCACCGATTCAAAAATATTTTATGTCTAGGATTTGATTACTTTTTAGAAAGTCTTTATATGTCTAGGCGCTGGGAGTAGTTCGTGGTCGATAAGATTTGTTTTTAAAGTTTTAAACATTCCCTTGCGCAACATAGTGAAAAGTATGGTGTGCAATGGCAAGCCGATAGCCTTTGGATTTTCCATGTCGAATGTGATCACATGGACACCGCAACCATCATTAGTGAGGGTGAGAAAAAATATAGGTGACAACATGGTGAGCCACCGTGTTAAAATAAAGGACACTTATCTGTTAGAGTATTGAGTCACACTTATTTGGTTAGCGCATAATTTTTTTGTCTCCCGTTGCAACGCACGGACATAAGAGTAATTACTTACAAGGCATGCATGCCAGTCATACGAAACAATGTTTGAGGCTATTTAAAATACGAATTTACGAAACAATTATTTACCAGGCTACACAATAATGTTTGAGATTACTTGAAATAAATTTGCACAAAAATATAATAGGAATTGTTTACCAGGCGTACGTGTCATACGCTACAAGATCTATTGATTTAATGTCCGATGTGGGTTGCTGGATGTGCAGACCGCACAGGTTGGGGTGGATGTGCTCTCTTTTTTGCACGTCATCTGAACATCCCGACGCTCTTATAAATTGGAGTGCTTTTGCTAAGCTGCACGATGTGGGACTAAAAATTGCTTCTTTAATCGTTTGTTTATTTGGTTCACCGGCGTTGTTTGTTCATTTGGTTCCTCTCTTGAGAAGCCAGAAGCCTTACCTAGACAGGCCGACATAATGGCCCATACGTGAGTCAAGACCCACACCTTGTGATCAGTCTGTCCTATGGATACCTATACTGACCATTACACGTATCTCTCTGCATCCAAGCTAAGGCATGTGTGTGACCATAAGTCTTGCCTTTGTTGCATTGCATAGCTGCCAAAATGTTTGGAATTTCAAATCCGGTTTACATAGATGGAAGAGTTTGGTGATAGCCTAGTTGTGGACAACAGATGAATGGGTGTGCTTAGTCTGCTCTCTGTAGTAGTAGTGATAGGATGGTTCATGTCATGCTGTCAAAGATTCCAACTCAAGGAAGGAGCAGACAACGGATCAGATTGTCATTGCAACTACTAACTGTTATGCGCATTGTATGAACTGGAGGAAACTCATCACCAGTATGTTGTTGCCATTGTGTAGAAGAAAAATTCTTTGCTTTTCTAAGTTTATCCAGGTGAAAAGAAGATTGTTGTTACAACACAACTCTGATTATCTACACACACAAAATACAATTATAAAGGCCACCCGAGGAATCCGTGCTTTCAGGTAACATTGTCTTTTTCAGCCACTGTTATTATTCCCATGTTATTCAGGCATTCAACAATCCATGTTCTTGTAGGAGCCCCACAAGGTAAAAAAGGCATAAAAAGGCACACTCCAATATTTATCATTTAAAACATATAAAATGATTAATGATGCATGAATTAGAAAGGTATAGATATGTTAAGTACCACTCCCTCCGTTCCTAAATATAGTCTGTTTAGAGATTTCAATGCGGACTAAATACGGAGCAAAATGTGTGAATCTACACTCTAAAATCTGTATTGAAATCTCTAAAAACTCCTTACATTTAGAAACTGAGGGAGTAAATTATATCATAGATTGTGTCCCTGGAGAGGTAATGCTGGACTATTAACTTTAATCACACAAAATTGAGGGAAAACACGTAATCAATTATATTTCTAAGTTTTAGTAACAAAAACATTAACGTGATAAAAACATAATCATAAAATGCAAATTCATAACCTAGGGATGAAAAAAGGATTGAACATAAGAAACATCCATATATGTTCACTTCTAAAGCAACATCAATATAAGCTCTTCCCGCAAAAAAAAACATCAATATAAGCTCTTTTGTCATGCAAATACATTACTCACCGACAGTGCATTATGTATTTTGGTAATGGCTTTCACATTACATAGATTGATGACCTCATATTTCTATCCCAATTTTTTAAGTAACTTAGCAATGCAATATATGACTTTACAGTGTATGATCGTTCGGATGCAACCCACATTGTTGGCAAGAAACTTGCACATGAAGTTTAAGTAAAAGAATGTTATGTTTTTTGTTGCAAAATCATTTGAGCTTGTGTCATGGGTCGTACGAAAAGTTTAGCCTTGTAAGGCCATTTCTAACCGATCCCCTAGCGGAGTATCCGGCGGAGTAAAAGTTTAGTGGAGTATATTCACTCCACTAAAATTTGATCGGACCTAGGCGATCCCCTAAATTTAGTGGAGTAAGCTTAATTTTTGGTTTATGCATTTCGACTAACATCTTCTATGCGTGTCCGCGACGATGGTGACCACACCGGAAACAACAGCAGAGCAGCGGCAGAGGAGCTGCATCAAGGAGAAGATGCAGAAGCGGCATGCAGTAGCAGCAATGGCGGCGAACGACGGGGCAGCAACGGCGGCGAACGACGGGGCAGCGGAGCAGCAATAGCGACGAGCGGCAGCAGCAGCGGCGAATGGCAACAACGGAGCAGCAGCAGCGAACGGCGGGGCAGTAGTGGGGCAGCAACGGCGAGGGCGGCTTCGGTCAGGGGAGGAAGGGAGGCGGGAAGCAAGGCAGAAACTGAGGTAGCGGCGGCACGGCAATCTCCAGAAGCCCCAAGAACTGCAGGTAGCCCGACATGTCCATTGGAGCCGTCCTTCCTCCTCGCCCGACGCGTCCATCAGGGTCCTCCATGCAGCAGCGGCGTGTGGGGGAACGGGTGTGGGGCCGGCGCACGGGGGAGTGGGGGCGGCGGCGGCTCGCAGGGAGCAGCGGCGGGTGGCGGTGGCATGCAGGAGCAGCAGGGGAGGCGAGAGAGAGAGAGAGAGAGCAGAAATTTTACTCCGCCCCGTTTCGATGGGGTAAATTTAGGGAGAAGTTTGTGGCCGGAGTAGAATTTATACTCCCTTATGGGCGATTGGGGATCGGCTAGATGCGTCATAAGGGAATAAAACCGAATTTTTACTCCCTTATGTCCTTTTAGGAAATCGGTTAGAAATGACCTAAGACCATTGTTGTACACAATACATTGGAATCAGGGGTGGTTCATAAGGAACAATTTTCCCAGAGTGAGTTTTTCTTCACAGAGGTATAAGTGATCCAGCTATATTCCAACAAATGAACTGCAGGTTCACATAGGTATAAGATCTAGCTATATTATAACAAATGAACTTCAGGTCATTTGAACTGCCACTAAATTAGAATCTTAAATTCCAAATGTTTGTTTTAGTCATGGCCGAGATAACAGTTTTGCAGTTCAAACAATCCCATTTGGGGCACATTGTTTACTTCAATTTTCCAAGAACACTATCAAGCTAATCTGCATAGAGTAGTTCTGTACAGATGATATTTCTTGGACAAATTTTGCACGGTGTAGTAGATCGAACCGTCAGTGAGGTGGATTGAATGTGCAGTGACAAGTGGATGTTGCATCGAGTGAATCTACTACTCATATAAAAGCACGAAAGAGCAAATCCAAATTGTCATCCGAGCCGTCTAATCACAAATTCTCAAGATCGAAAATCTCTTATTCCTTCGATAGCATCTACTATTCGGAACTTAATTTAAAAGGCATACTAATAAACCTGGAGGTGGTCGCAACTTCTACGGTCTACACTAATTGCCTACCTACATGGCGCCTGGCCACTAATTGCCTACCTACATGGTGCAACAAGCAGCGGATAAACCTAGAGGTGCTCACAACTTGTCCGGTCTGTGCATGCGCTGATGAGGATACTTTTCATGCGTTTTGCTCCTGTGTAAATGCTCAGCGACTTTGGCATGCAATGGCGGCAATATAGGTTCTTCCTGACATTACTACAATTATCCCGACCGGTGACGATTGGTTTATTCAGCTAGCCGGCGGTCTTGAGGAGACTATGCATGTCAGGCTCATGATGTTGCTGTGGCGACTCTGGTATGTCTGCAATGATATCGTTCATGCAAAACCAGCTCCACCCGTGGATGTTTCATGCAAATTCTTGGCCAGCTATCTAGAATCACTTCAGGCCATTGCCATGGAGCCTAATATGGACATGCCTCCCGGAAAGTCTCCAGTCTTAACTTGTTACCCTCTCATGGCTTCCACATGCAATAATAGCACCCCAGTATGCATTCCATGTTCTCCTCCATGGGCTGGCTATGTTAAGTTGAACACTGATGGGTCAATCCATAGAGGAATTGCCGGAGCTGGTATGATTCTGAGGGACCATGTTGGGTCTATTATTTTCAGCTCTTGTCGACATCTATTTTCTTGTGTGGACGTGTTGAAAACAGAGATACTAGCTATCAAAGAGAAGGCTTAATGTTGGTGTCACAATGAAGCAGTCTACCAATAAGTTGAATCTAATTGTCCGGAAGCCTTGCGAATGATTCAGAGTGGTGAAACAAATAGGTCAAAATATGCTTTTTTAGTTAAGGAGATCAAGGATAATTTTGAGGAACGTGGTTCTTGTATTACTCATATACAACATAGTCAAAATCTAGCTAGTCATTTTATGGCCAACTTCCGGAGGCCACAAGTTCGTACTGCTGTATGGCTTGGGTCGGGACCTAAAGAAGTAACATTGTAGGTCGTGAATGTAACTCCTGATTTTTGAGTAATACAAGAATAATTCGTAAAAAAGGCATACTGATATAAAATGAATTATTTTACTAGGCGTACACATAAGCCATACAAAAAAATGTTTGGGAAAAAAGGCATACTGATATAAAATGAATTATTTTACTAGTCGTACACATAAGCCATACAAAAAATGCTTGAGGTTATTTAAAATAATAATTAATGAAAAAAAAAATTACCAGGCGTACGTGTCATACGCTACATGAATTCAATTTCAATATCCAGTTGGGGTTGCTGGATGTGCAGACCGCACAGGTTGGGGTGGATGTGCTCTCTTTTTGGCACGTCTCCTAAACAGCCAGGTGCCCTTAAGAACTGGGGTGCTTACGCTAAGCTATGCAATGTGGGACTAAAAATTGCTTCTCTGATCGTTTGTTGGTTCGGTTCAGCCAAACTGTCGACTCGCCTACGTGCGATCGTGGCCTGGATAGGCAGGCCGAAATGTTGGGCCATACGTGACTCAAGGCCTTGTTCAAGTACTTACACAAAAAGGAGGCGTTGCTCTGGGTGGGTAGCGGGACCAAGTGGCTAGCTGGGAAGGCTGCTGACCTGAAATATGGATCGGCATCGCAGACCCTCCCCCCCTCCCTCGTCATAGACATCACCACCAAGGCACCGACCTCCCGCGAGCGATAGGAGGGAAAAACTAGCTGCCGTTGGGGCCTCACCTTCTCTGTCATCCTCCTTCGTCATCGCCGCCAGAGGGCGCGATCGGACGAAGCCCGGCCGGCTGCGGTGCCGGCGGGGACCCATCGTCCTCTCGCGTGTGGCTCGGAGCGGGCCGGGATTGCCGGGACGAAGTGCGGCGCCGGCGGTGCGTATCGGAGCAAGGGAGCGACAGCGGCGTGACGGATCCGCGTCGGCGAGTTGGGACGAAGTGTGCTCGGTGATCAGCGGCGGCGGCTTCGCAGCGACCAGATCTGACCCGCGGGCGGCGCAACCATTAATCGGCCTGCTACAACGTGGCTATAGAGGCTAGTCCTCGTGGCCGCGGCGGCATGTCCAACCAACTCGCCCATCCCTGGGGTGCTAGGTCGCCTAACGCATTGTCCTTGTCGCCTGAAAACACCACATTCTTCCAAATCGCATAAGACGTCCAACCAACTCGTCCATCCTCGGTGTGCTAGGTCAACTAACCCATCCTCCTTGTCGCCTAAAACACCACACCGGTACATTCAAAATCGCCTAGGACGTTCAACCAATTCGTCCATCCCCGGTGTGCTAGGTCGCCTAACCCATCCTCCTTGTCGCCTAAAACACCACACCCTTGCAAATCGACTAAGTCCGACCAACCTACTCGCCCACACCTCGTGTGCTAGGTCATAGACCTCGTGGAGGTGTTCTCTTTCATTGAGAACCCACGACTCGAAGCGTAGGCATTATATTGTGTCTTAGCACCTGCAAGCGTGTCAAAACTCCATGTTGACATATGGTTCATGTTGGCTACATCGCACCTCGTTCTCATTAAAAGCAGGCAAGCTAGCGCCACCTGCATGACCGTGCTCATCATTGCTAGGCAGAGTTGCAGTCGGACTAAACATGCCAGTGGCGGGTGCGATAGTGTCATTCGTTGTCAAATCAGATGCACCGGTAGTAGTAGCAGCAGCAACACGAAACTTCACACCTAGAAAGGAGCAGAAAGCAAATCCGGCGACTCGCCCACTCCCTCAATAGAAATAGGCACCCTTTTCGGGTGGGGCTTGGGTGCAGTATAGCGGTCACCATCACAATCAGGAGTAGTACGTCTACAGCTGGGTAACTATTTCTTTCCTTCCATGCACGAGTACTTGCACTGTCTCGATCGTACGAGTTATGCTAATGGACTGATTTTTGTTTGTTTGTTTGCTTCATGCTACTTATTTTTCCTTGCAGAACCCACGGTATAGAATATTTCTCTTGTTGAGAGATGTCACGGGTGTTTCCTCACGGTTCATACTCTCCGATAGAGAATTCAGGTCTGCTCTAGGTGAAATGGACAGATCGCAGAACATCGCCGGCCACACTCAGATCATCGCGGTGAGGACGGGTGCTTGCCATCCTATGGACGCTGATATCACAATTCTGGCCATACATTATCATCCAGGCTATGTTTCATTAATCTATTCCAGTATTAGGATACATATTTATTTACCAAATTATTTTAACAAATTGTAATTCCCTTCCAAGGTCAGTTAATCGTCCCAATTTTTTTTATCATCCTAATTTGGCAAACGACATGTATCTTTTTTTTTGCGGGTCTATGTATCATTTGGTTTAGTGTGAAATACCTTATGGGCCATCAAAGGCAGTCAGTTATGTTACTGGCTTTCTTAAATAAATAAAATCTTGCTACTCATGTTTGCAAGCTGGGACTCGTTAATGCAGTGTGCTAGAGTGACAAAACTCATCGCCTTGGGATTCACTACGTCCACTGTGAGTAGGTGGACAATATGATTGTTTCTCCGGTCCGGTGGCAACATACATACATGTTTGCTAGTCATAATAATGACCTAATACTATATGCCATACAAAATAATGTTTGAAGTTGCTTTTTTTTGTGGGGGGGTGTTTGAACTTACTTAAAACACTAATTTACCAGAAATGAAATAAAAGACTTATATACCAGGTGAACGGCATAATAGTACATGTCGGTCATAAAACAATGTTTGAGGCAATTTAAAATATCAAACAAAATAATGTTTGAGATTATATAAATAAAATTTTAAGAAAAAAATTATATACCAGGCGTACATGTCATACGTTCATTGCCTTTGGATTGACCACACCCATCGTGAATAGGTCGAGCACACGACTGCATCTCCCGTTGCAACATACGGACTTGTTTCTTGGTCATAATGAATGATGCAGTACTATATGCCATACAAAACAGTGTTTGAGGTCAATAAAAATACCAATTACAAGAAATAAAATAAATGGATTACCTATGGGGCATATATGACAGAAAAAGTATTTTTTTGTCGAGATATGACATAAAAGTAATTACTTACCAGGTGTGCATGCTAGCCATACAAATCAACGTTTGAGGCTATTTAAAATACAAATTTACAAAACATAAGAAAGTAAATTATTTACCATGCCATACAATAATGATTGAGATTATTTTAAATAAAAAATTACACAAAATGAAATAAAATGAATTATATACCGGGCATACGGCATAAAATTAATTATATACAAGATGTGCTTGCCATCCATACAAAACAATATTTGAGGCTATTTAGAATACGATTTACAAAACATAAGAAACAAAACTATTTACGTGGCTACACAATGATGTTTGAGATTATTGAAAATAAAAAATAAAAAATACCATTTGAGAGAAATGAAATTACAGGAATAATATACCGGGCATACGCCAGAAAAGTAATTATATACCAGGTTTGCATGTCAGTCGTACAAAATCCATGGGAAAAAGATGCCAGTCTTACAAATCAATGTTTGAGGCCACTTAAATATGAATTTACGAAACATAAGAAAATGAATTATTTATCTGGCTACGCAATAATATTTGAGATTATTGTAAATAAATATTTTGAAATACCAATTACATGAAATGAAATAAAATGATTATTTACTGGGCATACGGCATAAGAGTCTCTACCTAATAATAAAGCAGGGATAACTTCTAGTCGTCCGTCACGGAAATTACCCCTAAAGTTCGTATGAATTTACCCGCTATGCCACCGGTAAGTGAAGAAAACGGTTCGTTTTTCTTCCCAAAATCGCGTCGTGCTTCATTGTTTTATTAAAACTGATACTACTATACAACACAAGACGCACGTAGCACAATGGCTAACACTCTAGCTGGAACACCAGGGTTCGATCCTCAGCCACCACACTTTTTCCCCTCCTTTTCTCACGTCCTCCCCACATATTATTTCATGGGCCGGGCCATGTGCGGGGCTTGACACCCCCTACTTTTTTTTCATTTCATTTTTCGTCTTTTCTTTTCTCATTCTGTTTTCTTCATTCTTTAAAACAATTCGGGATTAGCAAATTTTAAAAGTTTGTGAGTTTTCAAAAACATGTTCGATAAATCATAAAATGTATGTGAATTTAATTTTTTAAGGAAATAAAAAAAATCAAAAAATATTGGTGGTTTTACAAAACTGTTCGCAAATTATAAAAATATTCGCAATCTGGAAAAAATGGCCAGGAAATAAAATCATATTCATGATTTTGAAAAAATGACAACGTATTCAAAACATATTCTGTTCACATAAATTTAAAAACACACATTTTAAAAGTTGTACCCAAATTTTAAAAAAGCTCATCGATTAAAAAAATGTTTGTTGAGTAAAAAATTGTTCATGAATTTGAAAACTGTTCATGCATTTCAAAAAATGTTTGTAAACAAAAATAATGTTCGTCACTTTTTTGAAAAAAATAATGTTCGTCACTTTTTAAAAAATGTTTGTCGATTCAGAAAACTGTTCACCGATTCAAAAATATTTTATGTCTAGGATTTGATTACTTTTTAGAAAGTCTTTATATGT
Organism: Elymus sibiricus; assembly: GCA_039707655.1. Lineage (NCBI taxonomy): Eukaryota > Viridiplantae > Streptophyta > Magnoliopsida > Poales > Poaceae > Elymus > Elymus sibiricus. The sequence goes on from CM077675.1 coordinate 21,190,235, forward strand.
CTAGGCGCTGGGAGTAGTTCGTGGTCGATAAGATTTGTTTTTAAAGTTTTAAACATTCCCTTGCGCAACATAGTGAAAAGTATGGTGTGCAATGGCAAGCCGATAGCCTTTGGATTTTCCATGTCGAATGTGATCACATGGACACCGCAACCATCATTAGTGAGGGTGAGAAAAAATATAGGTGACAACATGGTGAGCCACCGTGTTAAAATAAAGGACACTTATCTGTTAGAGTATTGAGTCACACTTATTTGGTTAGCGCATAATTTTTTTGTCTCCCGTTGCAACGCACGGACATAAGAGTAATTACTTACAAGGCATGCATGCCAGTCATACGAAACAATGTTTGAGGCTATTTAAAATACGAATTTACGAAACAATTATTTACCAGGCTACACAATAATGTTTGAGATTACTTGAAATAAATTTGCACAAAAATATAATAGGAATTGTTTACCAGGCGTACGTGTCATACGCTACAAGACCTATTGATTTAATGTCCGATGTGGGTTGCTGGATGTGCAGACCGCACAGGTTGGGGTGGATGTGCTCTCTTTTTTGCACGTCATCTGAACATCCCGACGCTCTTATAAATTGGAGTGCTTTTGCTAAGCTGCACGATGTGGGACTAAAAATTGCTTCTTTAATCGTTTGTTTATTTGGTTCACCGGCGTTGTTTGTTCATTTGGTTCCTCTCTTGAGAAGCCAGAAGCCTTACCTAGACAGGCCGACATAATGGCCCATACGTGAGTCAAGACCCACACCTTGTGATCAGTCTGTCCTATGGATACCTATACTGACCATTACACGTATCTCTCTGCATCCAAGCTAAGGCATGTGTGTGACCATAAGTCTTGCCTTTGTTGCATTGCATAGCTGCCAAAATGTTTGGAATTTCAAATCCGGTTTACATAGATGGAAGAGTTTGGTGATAGCCTAGTTGTGGACAACAGATGAATGGGTGTGCTTAGTCTGCTCTCTGTAGTAGTAGTGATAGGATGGTTCATGTCATGCTGTCAAAGATTCCAACTCAAGGAAGGAGCAGACAACGGATCAGATTGTCATTGCAACTACTAACTGTTATGCGCATTGTACGAACTGGAGGAAACTCATCACCAGTATGTTGTTGCCATTGTGTAGAAGAAAAATTCTTTGCTTTTCTAAGTTTATCCAGGTGAAAAGAAGATTGTTGTTACAACACAACTCTGATTATCTACACACACAAAATACAATTATAAAGGCCACCCGAGGAATCCGTGCTTTCAGGTAACATTGTCTTTTTCAGCCACTGTTATTATTCCCATGTTATTCAGGCATTCAACAATCCATGTTCTTGTAGGAGCCCCACAAGGTAAAAAAGGCATAAAAAGGCACACTCCAATATTTATCATTTAAAACATATAAAATGATTAATGATGCATGAATTAGAAAGGTATAGATATGTTAAGTACCACTCCCTCCGTTCCTAAATATAGTCTGTTTAGAGATTTCAATGCGGACTAAATACGGAGCAAAATGTGTGAATCTACACTCTAAAATCTGTATTGAAATCTCTAAAAACTCCTTACATTTAGAAACTGAGGGAGTAAATTATATCATAGATTGTGTCCCTGGAGAGGTAATGCTGGACTATTAACTTTAATCACACAAAATTGAGGGAAAACACGTTAATCAATTATATTTCTAAGTTTTAGTAACAAAAACATTAACGTGATAAAAACATAATCATAAAATGCAAATTCATAACCTAGGGATGAAAAAAGGATTGAACATAAGAAACATCCATATATGTTCACTTCTAAAGCAACATCAATATAAGCTCTTCCCGCAAAAAAAAACATCAATATAAGCTCTTTTGTCATGCAAATACATTACTCACCGACAGTGCATTATGTATTTTGGTAATGGCTTTCACATTACATAGATTGATGACCTCATATTTCTATCCCAATTTTTTAAGTAACTTAGCAATGCAATATATGACTTTACAGTGTATGATCGTTCGGATGCAACCCACATTGTTGGCAAGAAACTTGCACATGAAGTTTAAGTAAAAGAATGTTATGTTTTTTGTTGCAAAATCATTTGAGCTTGTGTCATGGGTCGTACGAAAAGTTTAGCCTTGTAAGGCCATTTCTAACCGATCCCCTAGCGGAGTATCCGGCGGAGTAAAAGTTTAGTGGAGTATATTCACTCCACTAAAATTTGATCGGACCTAGGCGATCCCCTAAATTTAGTGGAGTAAGCTTAATTTTTGGTTTATGCATTTCGACTAACATCTTCTATGCGTGTCCGCGACGATGGTGACCACACCGGAAACAACAGCAGAGCAGCGGCAGAGGAGCTGCATCAACGAGAAGATGCAGAAGCGGCATGCAGTAGCAGCAATGGCGGCGAACGACGGGGCAGCAACGGCGGCGAACGACGGGGCAGCGGAGCAGCAATAGCGACGAGCGGCAGCAGCAGCGGCGAATGGCAACAACGGAGCAGCAGCAGCGAACGGCGGGGCAGTAGTGGGGCAGCAACGGCGAGGGCGGCTTCGGTCAGGGGAGGAAGGGAGGCGGGAAGCAAGGCAGAAACTGAGGTAGCGGCGGCACGGCAATCTCCAGAAGCCCCAAGAACTGCAGGTAGCCCGACGTGTCCATTGGAGCCGTCCTTCCTCCTCGCCCGACGCGTCCATCAGGGTCCTCCATGCAGCAGCGGCGTGTGGGGGAACGGGTGTGGGGCCGGCGCACGGGGGAGTGGGGGCGGCGGCGGCTCGCAGGGAGCAGCGGCGGGTGGCGGTGGCATGCAGGAGCAGCAGGGGAGGCGAGAGAGAGAGAGAGAGCAGAAATTTTACTCCGCCCCGTTTCGATGGGGTAAATTTAGGGAGAAGTTTGTGGCCGGAGTAGAATTTATACTCCCTTATGGGCGATTGGGGATCGGCTAGATGCGTCATAAGGGAATAAAACCGAATTTTTACTCCCTTATGGCCTTTTAGGAAATCGGTTAGAAATGACCTAAGACCATTGTTGTACACAATACATTGGAATCAGGGGTGGTTCATAAGGAACAATTTTCCCAGAGTGAGTTTTTCTTCACAGAGGTATAAGTGATCCAGCTATATTCCAACAAATGAACTGCAGGTTCACATAGGTATAAGATCTAGCTATATTATAACAAATGAACTTCAGGTCATTTGAACTGCCACTAAATTAGAATCTTAAATTCCAAATGTTTGTTTTAGTCATGGCCGAGATAACAGTTTTGCAGTTCAAACAATCCCATTTGGGGCACATTGTTTACTTCAATTTTCCAAGAACACTATCAAGCTAATCTGCATAGAGTAGTTCTGTACAGATGATATTTCTTGGACAAATTTTGCACGGTGTAGTAGATCGAACCGTCAATGAGGTGGATTGAATGTGCAGTGACAAGTGGATGTTGCATCGAGTGAATCTACTACTCATATAAAAGCACGAAAGAGCAAATCCAAATTGTCATCCGAGCCGTCTAATCACAAATTCTCAAGATCGAAAATCTCTTATTCCTTCGATAGCATCTACTATTCGGAACTTAATTTAAAAGGCATACTAATAAACCTGGAGGTGGTCGCAACTTCTACGGTCTACACTAATTGCCTACCTACATGGCGCCTGGCCACTAATTGCCTACCTACATGGTGCAACAAGCAGCGGATAAACCTAGAGGTGCTCACAACTTGTCCGGTCTGTGCATGCGCTGATGAGGATACTTTTCATGCGTTTTGCTCCTGTGTAAATGCTCAGCGACTTTGGCATGCAATGGCGGCAATATAGGTTCTTCCTGACATTACTACAATTATCCCGACCGGTGACGATTGGTTTATTCAGCTAGCCGGCGGTCTTGAGGAGACTATGCATGTCAGGCTCATGATGTTGCTGTGGCGACTCTGGTATGTCTGCAATGATATCGTTCATGCAAAACCAGCTCCACCCGTGGATGTTTCATGCAAATTCTTGGCCAGCTATCTAGAATCACTTCAGGCCATTGCCATGGAGCCTAATATGGACATGCCTTCCGGAAAGTCTCCAGTCTTAACTTGTTACCCTCTCATGGCTTCCACATGCAATAATAGCACCCCAGTATGCATTCCATGTTCTCCTCCATGGGCTGGCTATGTTAAGTTGAACACTGATGGGTCAATCCATAGAGGAATTGCCGGAGCTGGTATGATTCTGAGGGACCATGTTGGGTCTATTATTTTCAGCTCTTGTCGACATCTATTTTCTTGTGTGGACGTGTTGAAAACAGAGATACTAGCTATCAAAGAGAAGGCTTAATGTTGGTGTCACAATGAAGCAGTCTACCAATAAGTTGAATCTAATTGTCCGGAAGCCTTGCGAATGATTCAGAGTGGTGAAACAAATAGGTCAAAATATGCTTTTTTAGTTAAGGAGATCAAGGATAATTTTGAGGAACGTGGTTCTTGTATTACTCATATACAACATAGTCAAAATCTAGCTAGTCATTTTATGGCCAACTTCCGGAGGCCACAAGTTCGTACTGCTGTATGGCTTGGGTCGGGACCTAAAGAAGTAACATTGTAGGTCGTGAATGTAACTCCTGATTTTTGAGTAATACAAGAATAATTCGTAAAAAAGGCATACTGATATAAAATGAATTATTTTACTAGGCGTACACATAAGCCATACAAAAAAATGTTTGGGAAAAAAGGCATACTGATATAAAATGAATTATTTTACTAGTCGTACACATAAGCCATACAAAAAATGCTTGAGGTTATTTAAAATAATAATTAATGAAAAAAAAAATTACCAGGCGTACGTGTCATACGCTACATGAATTCAATTTCAATATCCAGTTGGGGTTGCTGGATGTGCAGACCGCACAGGTTGGGGTGGATGTGCTCTCTTTTTGGCACGTCTCCTAAACAGCCAGGTGCCCTTAAGAACTGGGGTGCTTACGCTAAGCTATGCAATGTGGGACTAAAAATTGCTTCTCTGATCGTTTGTTGGTTCGGTTCAGCCAAACTGTCGACTCGCCTACGTGCGATCGTGGCCTGGATAGGCAGGCCGAAATGTTGGGCCATACGTGACTCAAGGCCTTGTTCAAGTACTTACACAAAAAGGAGGCGTTGCTCTGGGTGGGTAGCGGGACCAAGTGGCTAGCTGGGAAGGCTGCTGACCTGAAATATGGATCGGCATCGCAGACCCTCCCCCCCTCCCTCGTCATAGACATCACCACCAAGGCACCGACCTCCCGCGAGCGATAGGAGGGAAAAACTAGCTGCCGTTGGGGCCTCACCTTCTCTGTCATCCTCCTTCGTCATCGCCGCCAGAGGGCGCGATCGGACGAAGCCCGGCCGGCTGCGGTGCCGGCGGGGACCCATCGTCCTCTCGCGTGTGGCTCGGAGCGGGCCGGGATTGCCGGGACGAAGTGCGGCGCCGGCGGTGCGTATCGGAGCAAGGGAGCGACAGCGGCGTGACGGATCCGCGTCGGCGAGTTGGGACGAAGTGTGCTCGGTGATCAGCGGCGGCGGCTTCGCAGCGACCAGATCTGACCCGCGGGCGGCGCAACCATTAATCGGCCTGCTACAACGTGGCTATAGAGGCTAGTCCTCGTGGCCGCGGCGGCATGTCCAACCAACTCGCCCATCCCTGGGGTGCTAGGTCGCCTAACGCATTGTCCTTGTCGCCTGAAAACACCACATTCTTCCAAATCGCATAAGACGTCCAACCAACTCGTCCATCCTCGGTGTGCTAGGTCAACTAACCCATCCTCCTTGTCGCCTAAAACACCACACCGGTACATTCAAAATCGCCTAGGACGTTCAACCAATTCGTCCATCCCCGGTGTGCTAGGTCGCCTAACCCATCCTCCTTGTCGCCTAAAACACCACACCCTTGCAAATCGACTAAGTCCGACCAACCTACTCGCCCACACCTCGTGTGCTAGGTCATAGACCTCGTGGAGGTGTTCTCTTTCATTGAGAACCCACGACTCGAAGCGTAGGCATTATATTGTGTCTTAGCACCTGCAAGCGTGTCAAAACTCCATGTTGACATATGGTTCATGTTGGCTACATCGCACCTCGTTCTCATTAAAAGCAGGCAAGCTAGCGCCACCTGCATGACCGTGCTCATCATTGCTAGGCAGAGTTGCAGTCGGACTAAACATGCCAGTGGCGGGTGCGATAGTGTCATTCGTTGTCAAATCAGATGCACCGGTAGTAGTAGCAGCAGCAACACGAAACTTCACACCTAGAAAGGAGCAGAAAGCAAATCCGGCGACTCGCCCACTCCCTCAATAGAAATAGGCACCCTTTTCGGGTGGGGCTTGGGTGCAGTATAGCGGTCACCATCACAATCAGGAGTAGTAGGTCTACAGCTGGGTAACTATTTCTTTCCTTCCATGCACGAGTACTTGCACTGTCTCGATCGTACGAGTTATGCTAATGGACTGATTTTTGTTTGTTTGTTTGCTTCATGCTACTTATTTTTCCTTGCAGAACCCACGGTATAGAATATTTCTCTTGTTGAGAGATGTCACGGGTGTTTCCTCACGGTTCATACTCTCCGATAGAGAATTCAGGTCTGCTCTAGGTGAAATGGACAGATCGCAGAACATCGCCGGCCACACGCAGATCATCGGTCTTGGCTCCGTTCTGATCACGACTGTGACGTTCGCCGCAGCCTTTGCCGTGCCTGGTGGCTACCGAGCGGATGACCATGACAAGGGCGGCACGCCGACGCTTGCCGGGCAACACTTCTTCGACGCATTCGTCATTGCCAACACACTGGCATTCATTTGCTCCGCACTATCAGTTATGCTACTCGCTTTCTTAAATAAAAGAAAATTCTTGCTACCCATATTTGCTAGGTGGGACTCGTGAATGCAGCGTGCTAGAGTGACAAAGCTCATCGCCTTGGGATTGACTACGTCCACTAGGAGTAGGTGGAGAATATGATTGTTTCTCCGGTTGCAACATACATACATGTTTGCTAGTCATAATAATGACCTAATAATATATGCCGTACACAATAATGTTTGAAGTTGCTTTTTTTTTTTGTGCGGGGGTGTTTGAACTTACTTAAAACACCAATTTACCAGAAATGAAATAAAAGACTTATTTACCAGGTGAACGGCATAATAGTACATGTCGGTCATACAACAATGTTTGAGGCAATTTAAAATATCATACAAAATAATGTTTGATATTATATAAATAAAAAATTAAGATAAAAAGTATATACCAAGTGTACATGTCATATGCTCATTGCCTTTGGATTGACCACACCCATCGTGAATAGGTCGAGGACACGACTGCTTCTCCCATTGCAACATACAAACTTGTTTGTTGATCATAATGAATAGTGCAGTACTATATGCCATACAAAATAGTGATTGAGGTTAATAAAAATACAAATGACAAGAAATGAAATAAATCGATTATCTACGGGGCATATGACACAAAAGTTTTTTTTTTGGGCGAGATACGACATAAAAGTAATTACTTACCAGGCGTGCATGCTAAATTATTTACCATGCCATACAATAATGTTTGAGATTATTTTAAAATATTAAAAGAAATGAAATAAAATGAATTATATACCCGGCATATGGCATAAAAGTAATTATATACAAGGTGTGCATGCCAGCCATACAAAACAATATTTGAGGCTATTTGAAGTACGAATTTACGAAACATAAGAAACGAATTTTTTTACGTGGCTACACAGTGATGTTCGAGATTATTGAAAATAAAAAATAAAAAATACCAATTACGAGAAATGAAATGACGCGAATTATATACCGGGCATACGCCAGAAAAGTAATTATATACCAGGTTTGCATGTCAGTCGTACAAAATCCATGGGAAAAAAATGCTAGTCGTACAAATCAATGTTTGAGGCTACTTAAATATGAATTTACGAAACATAAGAAAATGAATTATTTACCAGGCTACGCAATAATATTTGAGACCAATTACATGAAATGAAATAAAATGATTATTTACCGGGCATACGGTATAAGAGTAATTACATACAAGGCGTGCATGCCAGTCATACGAAACAATATATATTTGAGGGGAAAAGATTGCGTTCAACCGGCCGATCGCGCTGGCTCGTCCGCCGGCTCGGCGACCGTCCGATCTGTCCTTTATCAGACGGACGAGATCGGACCTGCTTCCGCGTGAGCTGTGACCGTTTTTCTGAAACGATGTTGTTGTTTCAGGAACCGTTTCCTGCAGCTGAGTGTCCGCGAGCGTTTGATTGTCTTGTTGCTGGATCTGGAGGGCGACGCCGAGAGGTGCTGCTCCTGTCGGACGGCAACGGGGAGCTGACCCGCGCCATGGGCGTGGAGCTGGACCTGTCGGACAAGCCGGTGGGGCTCGGCGTCCGGTCCCGCCGCTACGCGCTGCTCGCCGACGACGGCGTCGTCAAGGTGCTCAACCGTCGACCGTCCTCTGTTCCCAGCGGGGGGCGGCCACGGGTGCGGGAGCGGCCGCGGGCGCCGCGGAGGAGGCGGAGGCGGCGATGAGCTCGCACCGGACGGCGGACCGGGCGGCGCGGCACGGCCGGGCGAGGGAGCTGGCGCCCGTGGGGACGCAGAGGGGGAGGAGGATGGGCGGCGCCAGCGCCGCGGCGGTCGCTGCCGCGTGCATGGTCGGACTCGGCGGCGGCGTCCGGGGAATCGGGAGGCGTCGTCAAGGTTGCAAAAAAAAATTATGCAACAATACCTTTGTTGCAGAAAAAACTGCAACTAGATCTATGTTGCAGAAAAGAATCCGTAACACAATCGCATTTTCGCAAATGTTTCTAAAACAAGATATGTGTTGCAAATGGAAAAATATGTATACCTAGTAGATTTTGCTAGATTCGACGGCTCGCTGGGCGCAGGTCTGTCGGGGCCGGGACAACAAACTTGTTTATGCAACTGGACCGCCGCTTCAGGAATTAACTTGTTTCTGCAACTGGACCGTTGCTTCAGGAATTAATTGGTCGGGGGGAGGCGACCGAGCCGCGGGCCAGCAGGTAGATCGGACGGCTGCGCGCGTTTCATCGAACGGCCGTTCAGGCGGTGGATGTTTAGTATGGATCCACCGGTGGACGCGTAGCAGTCCCCATATTTGAGTCTATCAAAATATGAATTTACGAAACATATAAGAAAATAAACTATTCACCAGGCTACAAAATAGTGTTTGAGATTACTTGAAATATTTTTTCACAAAAATATAAAAGGAATTGTTTACCGCGCGTACGTGTCATACGCTACAAGATCTATTGATTCAATGTCCGATGGGGGTTGCTGGATGTGCAGACCGCACAGGTTGGGGGTGGATGTGCTCTCTTTTTGGCACGTCATCTAAACATCCCGACGCTCTTATAAATTGGGGTGCTTATGCTAAACTGCACGATGTGGGACTAAAAATTGCTTCTTTAATCGTTTGTTTATTTGGTTCACCGGCGTTGTTTGTTTATTTGGTTCCTATCTTGATTGAGAAGCCAGAAGCCTTAGAGCATCTCCAGCCGTCCTCCCAACAGCCCCCCCAGGCAATTTTTTTTATCGTCGACGGGCGAAAATCGGCCCAGTCGCGCCCCCAGTAGCCCATTTTTCGCCGGTTGGAGCCTTTTTTTGGCCCGGCGAACCCAGCCCGAACCCGGCGCGCTGGGGGGCGCCGGGCGATACGTTTTTGGCGCGAAAACGGGTGGGTCCGTCGAGTCAGCGACCGCGCGGGCTTCGTCATCCTCATTGCCTCGGTTTCCCGCGGGGAATCAATGCAAGGCTACCACCGGTCAGCCTTTCATTGATGCGGCGGGTTCACGAGGAGATCACGGGGCGGCGTAGTCAGTACGGGGCGACGCGTGTCCACAGACCTCGCCCCCAACCCCCCACGCGTCCCACGGCGCCGCCCACTCGCCCCCTATAAAAGTCGACCCTCGCCGGTGTCGGCCACACCTCGCCACCATCGCCTGCCCCAAGTCCCGCCGCTGACGCCCCGCAAGTCTCTCTCCCGCGGCGATCTTCTCTCCCCTCTCTCTTTCCCGATGGCGGAGCGCTACCCAGGCGACGGTGCGGCCCGCAACGGCTTCGGCCGCCGGCACCTCCACGAGGACGAGGCCCGCCTGCTGTACGAGGCGGAGTACCCGACGCCGCCCGACATGCGGGCGCCAGGCGTGTGGAGGCTCAGCGCCGGCGGGGTCCCCGTGCCACCGGTGCCCACCGGAGCCGAGCGGCGCGCCGAGATCGCCAGGATCCGGTCGTCCCTGTCTGAGGAGGTGCGCCGGCAGCCGAGGTACGCCCCGAACATCGTCAACCTCTGGACGGCCTACTTCGAGCGCCGCCGCGAGGAGCAGCTCGCCTCCACCAACTGCGCCCCTGTGCGCGGGCGCTTCAATAGCGAGGGCCGCCGTCTGTGGTGGGGTGCCCCGGGCCGCACGCTCGAGGCCGTCCTGGAGCACATCGAGGGCGGCAACGAGCCGCGCCTCGAGTACCCGGAGCCGACGTCCTTCTCCCGCCGGAGGGGCTCCTCGTGGCAGCCACGGCGCATGGACGCGCCGTCGTCATCGTCGTCCCACTCCTCCCACTCCTCCGGCGCACCGCGCACGCCGCTTGTGGCCGTGAAGGACGAGCCCGGCGAGACGCCGCTCCGCCGCAGCGGGCGCAGCGTTGGTGGCGGCATCACCATCAATGAGGGCCGCCTCCGCGAGCCCTCGCATCCCCGCGGCCACCTCCGCCTTGTCAGGCCGAAGACGGAGCCTGGCACGCCGGCGGTGGTCAAACGGGAGCACCTCGCCATGGCCGCCGACGATGAGACCGCCCTGAAGTGGGCGCGGGACGACTACGTCCGGGAGGAGATGGAGCGGCAGCGCCGGGCCCTCGAGGAGATCGAGGCTCGTCACCGTGCCCGCCGCGAGGAGGAGCTCGCCGGCCTCATCATCGTCGACGACGACAGCGACGGCGAGGCGCCCGGGCCCTCCAACCACGACCTGCACCGTCTCGACGACCCAGGGCAGGGCTGCAGCAGGGACGGCGGCCGCGGTGCGCAGGACGGCGACGGCAGCGACGGGGACGAGGGCGACGACTACACCAACTTCTACAAGCTCCTCGGCATGTAGAATGCGGCGGCGACGGGACGACGTAGTTCTTTTTTTTTCTTTTTTTGTATTATATTAATGAAAACACGAATTTGGTTTAACGTTTTGCCAAATATGGGCCATTTTTGGGCCGAATCTGTGCCCATACTGGACCGAAATCGTCGGTTGGGGGGCGACCTTGGGGGCCAGCCGGCGCTATTTCGGACCCCGGGGGGGGGGGGGGGGGGGGGGGGGGACGGCTGGAGATGCTCTTACCGTGACCTGGGTAGACAGGCCGACATAATGGCCCATACGTGAGTCAAGACCCACACCTTGTGATCAGTCCGTCCTATGGATACGTATACTGACCATTACACGTATCTCTCTGCATCCAAGCTGTGGCCTGTGTGTGACCATAAGTCTTGCCTTTGTTGCGTTGCATAGCTGCCAAAATGTTTGGAATTTCAAATCCGGTTTACATAGATGGAAGAGTTTGGTGATGGCGTAGTTGTGGACAACAGATGAATGGGTGTACTTAGTCTGCTCTCTGTAGTAGTAGTGGTAGGATGCTTCATGTCATGCTCTCAAAGATTCCAACTCAAGGAACGAGCAGAGAACGGATCAGATTGTCATTGCAACTACTAACTGTTATGCGCATTGTACGAACCGGAGGAAACTCATCACCAGAATGATGTTACCATGGTGTGGAAGAAAAATTCTTCGCTTTATTAAGTTTATTATCCAGCTGAAAAGAAGATTGTTGTTTCAACAAAACTCTGATTATCTACACACACACACACACACACACACACACACACACACACACACACACTACAATTCTAAAGGCCACCCGAGGAATCTGTGCTTTCAGGTCTAATTGTCCTTTTCAGCCATAGGCACTATTCCCATGTTATCCAGGCATTCAACAATCCATGTTCTTGTGGGAGCCCCACAGGGTGAAAAAGGCATACAAAGGGACACTCCACTATTTCTCATGTAAAACATATAAAACGATTGACGATGCATGGATTGAAAAGGTAAGATATGTTAAGTACAACTCCCTCAGTTTCTAAATACAAGTCCTTTTAAAGATTCTAGTGCGGACTAGATATGAAGCAAAATGAGTGAATCTAGACAGTAAAACATGTTTATATACATCATTATGTAGTCTATATTGAAATCTCTAAAAAAATCTTATATTTAGAAACTGAGTGAGTAAACGAAAACTCAACTCTGCACCCAGGCTCATCTGCTCCCACTGACGAAAAAAATAAAAACAAATACTATAAAAATTCAAAAACTTCCAATTTTTCTTTGTGTGGTACATATTTTGATGCGTGAGGTCCGCTCCAAATTTCAACTTATTTGGACATCCGAGCAGCTCTCGGCAAAAAAGACAAATCAGGTCAAAAAAATTGGTGAACAGTAAACCTTTTTTACAGACCCCGATTTGTCTTTTTTACTGAGAGCTGCTCAGATGTCCAAATAAGTTGAAATTTGGAGCGGACCTCACGCATCAAAATATGTACCACACAAAAAAAATGATTTTTTTTGAATTTTTCTAGTATTTGTTCTGATTTTTTTCGTGAGTGCGGGTGCAGATGCACCCGAGAGCCGAAACGCCGTTCTCGTAAACGTATCATAGATTGTGTTCCAAGCGAGGTAATGCTGGACTATTGACTTATGTAGGTAAAACACACTAATCAATTCTATTTCTAAGTTTTAGTGAAAAAAAACATAGAGGTGATAAAAACATATTCCTAAACTGCTAATTCACAACCTAGGGATGAAAAAAAGGAGTGAACATAAGAAACTTCCATATATGTTCACTTCTCAAGCAACATCAATATAAGCTCTTTTGTCATGCAAATACATTACTCACCGACAGTGCATAATGTATTTTGGTAATGGCTTTCACATCACATAGATTGATGACCTCATATTTCTATCTCAAATTTATTAGATAACTTAGCAATCCAATATAGTCACAACATTCTGATTTTACAGTGAATCATCATTCGGATGCAACCCACATTGTAGGGAAAAAATCTTGCACATGAAGTTTAAGTAAAAAAATGTTAAGTTTTAGTCGCAAAATCATTTGAGCTTGTGTCATGTGTCGTACGAAAAGTTTAGCCTTGTAAGACCATTGTTGTACACAATACATTGGATGTTGGGAATAAGCCGTGACCGGCACGGTGGCCAGTAGCAGTCCATGCAGGGCACGTGCGTGCGTGCGTGTTAGTTGGCGAAATAGGTGGATGAGTGACCGCATCGGGCGCTGTTCCCGGCAGCGTCGAACGCGTGCGTGCGCGTCGGGCGCGCGAGCTGCAGAGCGCGGGACGTGGGGAGTGCGTGAATGGGGTGCGTCGGGAGCGCGACGTGGCATGTATGTGCGCACTCGTATAAGTCTCCCTTCCTCATGTGTATTATCGTCGTGTGGATCGAGTTCGTGCTCGAGAAGAAAACCAGAAAAGCCGTCGTTCCGGCATGGTGTTTGTGCGCCACCAAATTCTCTATGTCCACTCTCCCGCCGTTCGGTTTTGTCTCCAGTGATCACCGGTGCGCCGTGGTTCCATTTTTCTAACAATTGTCATTAGAGCTAGGGCTCACGGGAGCTCGCCCGCGATATCGATCGTCCAGTACGCAGCGGCGCGGGGAGCTCGCTGTCCTTGCAAGGCCCGACGCTCAGGGCCTCTGGGACGCGGTGGCTCCGGCAGACGCCGCGGCGGTCAACACTAAGAAGGACAAGATGGCGAGGGTGTACCTGCTCGGGACGCTCGCCGAGGACCAGGGTTAAAATTTTCAACGAAATTTCAATGAAATTTCCGAAATTTCGCAAATTTCAGTGGGGTTCGAAATATTTTTAACCCCGAAATTTCGATGCAGATTCAAACCGATTTCAAATAAATTAAAATTATCTTAAAATTCATTAAAGTTAAGTGAAATTTGAAATCGCAAAATCCGAAATAATTTCCGAAATATGCGAAATTTCCGAAATTTCACATATTTCAGTGAGGTCCGAAATTATTTTGTTTCCGAAATAAAAAACCTTGCCGAGGACATCCTGCTGCAGGTCTCGTTGAAGAAGACGGTTGTGGACGTGTGGGCTAGCCTTGAGACTTGGTTCGTCGAAACGTATCAGGTCAAGCCGGCGCGGCTGGCCATTCTCCGCGGCGACTTTGATCGGCTGCGCATGGCGGACGGCGAGTCTATGGACGCCTTCGCTGGCAGGATTGGAGGCATGGCAGCATGCTACGCGGGGCTCGGGACGACGTTGGCCGATGCGGCGATGGTCAAAAAGTTGTTGGACACGGTGCCGGACCGGCTGTACACTGCGGTGTCCGACATCAAGCAATTTTATGACGTCGACACCATGCCATTCGAGGAGGCGCTCGGCCAGCTCAAGGCCTTTGACGAGTGTTCGCGGCATCGCGCGTAGGTCGGGGTCAGCAAGCGGACGAGCAGTTGATGCTCACGGCGACTCAGTGGGTGGCAAGGCGGCGTCAGTAGGGCAGCAGGTTCGACCATGACGATGACGGCAGCAGCAACACGACGTCGAGCAGCGGAGGGAAGTGCCGCGGCCGGTGATACAACTGCGCCCAGCGAGGGCACTTCCGGCGGGACTGCGAAGTCTAAATCGCCATCCGAGCGGTCTAATCACAAATTCTCAAGGTCCAAAATTCCTTACCCCTTCCGTAGTATATACTAATCGGAGCTTAATTTAAAAGGCATATTGATATAAAACGAATTATTTTACTAAACGTACACATATCCATACGAAAAAAATGTTTGAGGTTATTTAAAATAACAATTTATGAAAAAAATTAAAAAAGGTAATGTTTACCAGGCGTACATGTCATACGCTACATGAATTCAATTTCAATATCCAGTTGGGGTTGCTGGATGTGCAGACCGCACAGGTTGGGGTGGATGTGCTCTCTTTTTGGCACGTCTTCTGAACGTCCCGGCGCTCTTATGAATAGGGGTGCTTACGCTAAGCTATGCGATGTGGGACTAAAAATTGCTTCTCTAATTGTTTGATCGTTCGGTTCAGCCAAAGCGTGCGATCTTGGCCTGGATAGGCAGGCCGAATGTTGGGCCATACGTGACTCAAGGCCTTGTTCAAGTACGCACACAAATAGGAGGCGCGCCGACGGCCAGACCCCGTCGGCGTAGGCCAGAATACCGTCGGCGTAGGGCTACGCCGACGGCCCCCGTCGGCGTAGGTCCGTCGGGATCGCGAGCGTCGGCGTACCCGGACGTTTTCGTCGGCGTAGGAAAACCGTCGGCGTAGGTCCCTTATGCCGACCTCCGGCCGTACGACCGTCGGCGTAGATGGGCCGTCGGCGTCCTTTCTCACGTGACGGCGGCTGACGGCGACGGCGGAGTTCGACCACCAAACGAAAACTGCCACGTGGCAGGGTCTACGCCGACGGTTACATCGTCGGCATAGGCCAGGACCTATGCCGACGGTGTAACCGTCGGCGTAGACATGCCACGTGGCAGATTCTGGTGCACCGAAGTCAGGGTCTACGCCGACGGTAACCGTCGGCGTAGACCCTGCCACGTGGCAGATTCTGGTGCACCGAAGTCAGGTCTACGCCGACGGTTACACCGTCGGCATAGGTGCTGTTTTTTTTGTTTTTGTTTTATTTCTCGATAATATACAACACAAATATATCACAAACAGTACACACCATATATATATATCACAGATCCACATCATTATCACCACAATATAAGTATTACCATCACAACATACGTGAAATCAATAAAACATACGTCGAAACAACACAACACATGTCTGAACAACATAATATGAATGCATGAAAGATAAGTCATGACCACCACCACCAAGAGGCTTAAGCGTCAGGAGGTCCACCACCAAGTTCGGTACCGCCAAGACCGCCAAAGCCAAGGTCGTCACTACTACCAGCAGCGCTACCGGCAAGACCGTGACCGCCACCTCCTCGGTGGATTGGAGTGACCGGGCTCCGTGACTCGGGAGTGTTGCCATAACTGGCACCACCACCAACGGAGGATTGATCAGTTCCCTGCATGTTTGAAAAGAGATGTTAAAGAGATATATGATAGTGTTGAATGCACGATAAGTAGTTGGATAGTTTGGGGATGTACTAACCGGAGTCGGAAAGTGTTGTGCCACAAAGTCTTCAAACGTAAGCAGAATTGGTTGTTCTCCAGCAGGTGGTGGTGGTGGTTCCATTACAGGAACCGTTCCGGCCGCCATGGACTCAAAAACGAGCTGCATGTTAGTTGACCAAGCACACACGAAGGTTAGAAGAAATGAGAATGCAAATGTGAAAGTCAAATGAAAGGGGCTAAACTAACCTTCATCATGCGACTGGCGTGGTCCGAGACTGCTGCAAGTCTCGCGTTCCACGCCATGGTCTCCTGACGTTGGTAGTCCATGTAGGCCTTCAATATAACATGATGAAACTCATAAGAACGTCTTGGTGTGGAAAATAAAATGAGAAAAAGGAAGATAAGAGGGAAAATTCTTATAGAGTGTTGCTGGGCTAGGAGGGACATTGAGTGTGCACTTGTCGTCCTCGGCTGCGGGCTCAGGCCCGGGTTGGTAACTCAGAGCTGTGTGTAGGAGACAGAAGGAGTGACAACGGCATCCAGAACTCGCTGTCGACCATGACTCTTCGGCCCTATGCCGACCACCGCCCTGTCGTCCGTAGCCTCTTTTACGGGGTCAGGTGTGTCAGGATTGTACCCCAGATACAACTCCTTGTAGGTCTCAAGGTGCTCGCCGGACTTGCCGTAGTACTTGCCCTTGCCTTCCCTGGGCTTAGTCCGCACATGGGCTAGCTCCCACGCCTCCATGTCTGAGAGCGGCCGCTTCAATTTCTCCTCCTGCACCACCAAACACCACCAAACAGAGGTTAGTCATACATAGAAGAAGAAGAATGTTTCATGTACATAGATATACCTGAACTTTCTTGTGGCCCCAATGGTTCCGGTTTCCCTGACTATGTGTTCCGTCATTTCCTCGATTAGCCCGGTTTTGGATGCTTTTAGTAGCCCACTTTTCATCATCACCGAGCCATGTATCAACCAATGCCTCCCCTGATTCCTTTTTTCCATAACACCAACCAGGACACGCCTACATAATGAAAGCATAGTGGCATGTTGACACGAAACAATGAAATTTAACACAAACATCGGAATGAAAAGTCTGTTATACTTACCAACATGTATTGCTCCTTAGTCAAGGTAAGCTTCTCCTCCCGCGCGAAATCCTTGGGCATCTTCATGTCACGATAGTTGTAATAATATTGCGAGATGGCCACCCAGCGCACCTCGTACTGGATCTGGCGGGCCTGCTTCTTTGTAGCTCTCTGAAACAGCTTCTCGGCAATGGGCTTGTTCTCCTCAAGAGCTCGATAGTATTTCTACAGTTATTCATGAAAACAGAATGGAAGAAGCCATGAGTCAAACCATTCGATGGAAAACTATGGACGAAACTCAAGACCCATGCTTCTGAAGAGAACTTACCCGAAAATTTGTTTCCACGGCCTTAGCATGTGTCGGATAGTCCGCATGGGTAGCCAATTTGTAGTGGTCCTAGGTCATAGCCAAAACCCGGTGCTCTGGGTGCTTGACTGGGTCCGGAACGAACAACCCCGGCCAATATTCCTTCAGCAAGATAGTGATGACACCGTTCGGAACACGGGCTTTTGGAGGAACCTCCCAGCCCCTACAAAAGATAGAAAATATGAGCATGTTTACAAGCAAAAGAATTAAAATATGATTAAGAGGCACTTACACTTTCCCCTTTGGCGTAATGATCCACTTCTGCTCCTCCGTATCAGGTTCGGGGGGGAGTCTTGCTCGACCACGCAGCCACCCCTTGTTGTTGCCAACCCCCTCCCCCTCCCTCCCACCACCAACCTCCTCCCCCTCCCTGCCACCACCAACCTCCTCCTCCTCCCTGCCACCACCAACCTCCTCCTCCCTGCCACCACCAACCTCCTCCCCCTCCCCAAACTCCTCCTCCTCCTCCTCCTCAACCTCCTCGCGAACCTCCTCCTCCTCAGTAGAGGGTACCTCACTAGAGGAGGGTACCTCACTACAGGAGGGTCTGTCACTAGAGGAGGGTACCTCACTACAAGAGGGCCTTGTAAAAGGCACCCCTAAGTCAGTGAGGGAGCGTTGTTTCTGGCCCCGACCACCCCCTCCACCTCTAGGGGCTCTCCCCGCACCCCCTCCACCTCTAGGGGCCCTCCCCGCACCACCTCCACCTCTAGGGGCACCTCTCCCTTGACCTCCCTGTGAAGAGTCATCCTCAAGTAGTCGAGACGGAATATTACGGGCTCGACCACTCCGACTAGTAATCGATTTGAGTTTGCTTAGTAAACCCGTGCCATCGGCCTTGCCCTTTCCCATGCTTAGCAAACCTGCATTGAGAAGAGAATAAACAATTAGTATAGAAATAAGGAAGAAAAAAACCATATAAAAAAGACATTGATAAATAAGCATATTAATAAGCCATAGTAAAAAGACATGAAACGTACATCTGCTAGGACCCATACGAATCATCACTGTCAGTATCACTATCACACATATCATCTTCATTGTCGGACGGAGGTGGAGGCTCTTCCTCGTCGTCATCGTCTTCATTTAACAACTTTTCTAGCATAAGTATGTCTTTTTCATTAACAATGGTCTCACCATCATTCCGTGCATCGTCATCGTTTGGATCCACATCATCATCACCCAAGGAGTCATCATAATCGCTTCTGACCACATCATCATCATCATCATCGGGTTGCTCTTGAAAGAACACTCCCTCGTACGTCATGGGGTTAATGTTGTAATAATCGTCATCGTTCGGGTCCGGTAACTTACTATGTGGCGACACCTTGAACACAACTTCCCAACCCTTTAGGTATTCTTTCTGGCATGGGTAAGGCAGATAATAAACTTGTGTGGCTTGGGTAGCCGCAATAAAGAGATCGGCTCCAGCATAGACGGTTGATGGTTTAACTTCGACCAAACCATACGAAGGCGTATGTCTCAGCCCCTTTACTGGGTCGAACCATCGGCATTTGAACACAGGGAGAGTTAGGGTTTCGCGGCCACGACTGAAGGAAAGCTCGTATATTTTTCCTACCCTTCCGTAATACTGAACTCCATTTTGACCTGGGGTGTACACTCCAGTATTTATAGTTTTGGGATCAGGCCGGTTGTTCTGGTGCTCCTCTGTATGGAATCGATACCCATTCACATCATACTTTTCACATGTCATGACCGAAGGGTTAAAACCCATGGAAACCCATCTCAATTCGTCATCCATAGATATGTTCCGATCTTTTCCCTACAAGTTTAATTGAAATTGTTTGGTTAACTAATAAAATGTTCAACTAGGTATTTAATAGGGGAATGTGAAAAATTACTTTAGCCATGAACCAAGCAACAAAATTTTGCCTTCCAGGGTTTCCATGTCGAAGAAGAGTAAGTGCCTCCGCCTGAGTAGGATCAATCAGTCCCTTCCACTCCTCATAAATGAATTGGCTGAAAGAAGAAAAGCGGTGTTTAGGCCTAGACTAAGAGAACATAGAACATGATGTTGTGCAAGACATAAAGGAATGGTGTGGTGGTATTACCTCATCCACTCCTCCTCAACTTCCTTGATGTTGTGCAAGACATAGAACATGATGTCCTCCCACTCTTGTTCTGGCATGTTATAAGATTTCGAGCACCCAGCCCTGCCACCTTGCCCGCTGAATAGATCAAACTTGGGTTTATACTTGGGCTTTTCCGTATTGTATCGAGGCACCTTATTATGCAGGCTGGGAACGTGGTCTGGATAGTACGATGTCCTGAGGTTTGACACCTCCTCAAGGATAACTGCCTCAGCTATGGAAGCTTCAATCTTAGCTTTGTTTCCACATTTCTTTCGGAGATGCTTGTTCTGTCTCTCAGGGCCGTACTGCCAACGATTCTGCACAGGGCCCCCCAACAATACCTCTTTCGCGAGGTGTAAAATGAGATGTGTCATCGGAGTAAAGAAGCCTGGCGGAAAGGTCTTCTCTAGCTTGCATATCAACTCTGGTGCCTTCTTATGCAATTGTCCAATCACCTCGGGACATACTTCTTTAGCACAGAGCGTGCGAAAGAAATGGCTTAGCTCCGCAAGCACTCGCTAGAGACGCTCGGGGACATAGCCTCGAACCATCACCGGCATTAACCGCTCAATCCATACATGATAGTCATGACTCTTGAGCCCGTTGACTTTGCCCGTTGAAAGATTGACTCCATTACTTATATTCGATGCATAACCATCAGTGAACTTCACAATGTGTTTGAGCCACATAAGTACCTCCTTCTTTTCTGGCGGTTTAAGGACGAAGTCAGCCTCTGGCTTGAACCAGTTTCTTCGACCGCCTGTGGGAGGTTGCATGTTTAGACGTGGTCTATCACAATTTTTTTGTTGATCGGCTCTAGCTTGAACGTTATCCTTTGTCTTATTCGGAATGTTGAGGATCGTGCGAAAAAGGGACTCTGCGACATTCTTTTCGGTGTGCATCACATCGATGTTATAAGGAAGTTTGAGGTCCTTGAAATAGGGAAGCTTCGTGAAGGGGCTAATGTGAGTCCAGTTGTGTGTCTCACCATATCCCTCGAAGCGTTTGCCTTTGCCTTTCCCTTTGACTTCAGGCTTAAGAGCTTTTAGCTGAGCAAGAACATCTGCCCCCGAAAATGTTGGAATCTCGTTTACTTCATGGACAACCCGACCTTTCCTGAAGTTCTTCTTGTCTTCCCTGTCTGGATGGTCTGGAGGGAGGAACTGGCGGTGCTGGTCAAAGGCTACATACTTGCGACCCTTCTGCAGCCAAATAAAACGTAGAGCCTGCATGCACACTGGGCATGGCATCTTACCACTTGTACACCATCCGCAGAATAGGGCATAGCCGGGAAAGTCATGCATGCAATACATCAACCAAACTTTCATCAAGAAATTTTTCTGCAGATGTCGGTCGTATGTCAACCTTGGGAAGTACCAAGAATGGTGCAAATCATCCACCAGCGGCTGCATTAACACTCCCAAATTCTTCCCCGGGTATTCGGGCCCTGGAATGATCAGCGACAAGAACATGGTGTCGCGTTGCATTAGGACACCGGGAGGGAGATTGAGCGGAATAACAAACACGGGCCAGCAGCTGTATGAATTGGACGACATACCATATGGATTGACCCCATCACCTGTTATTGCAACTCTGACATTCCCATCCTCGGCTGCTTCCTCGGGGTATTCTTTATCGAATGACTTCCATGCTTCACCTCCCGATGGATGTACGATTTTGTTTGGATGGTACCTTTTCCCTTGCTTGTGCCACTTCATCATTTTGGCAGACTCCTCCGTGATGAAAAGGCGCTGCAGTCTTTTTATGAAATGAAGATATCGAAGAACCTTTGCGGGGATGCGTAGTTGCCTCTTTTGACCATCCTTACCGACCACCTCAAGGTACCGAGAGGAACCACCCTTCCTACAATACTTGTCATCCGCATACTCGTGCCTAAACAAAAGGCAATTCTTCGAACAGACATGTATTTTCTCATAATCCATAGAGAGTGTCTTCATGATTTTCTTCGTGGCGTACATGCTTTCCGGCAGTTCATGACCATCGGGAAGACTGTTAGCCCATACTCCCAGAAATGCATTGATGCAAGCTTGGCTATAGCCGTACTCAGCCTTAACTGCCATTAGTTGCGAGATGGCATCTAGCTGAGAGAGTTTGGCACCCGCATAAAGAGGCTTCTTTGACGAAGCCAAGATCTCCAAGAAGGACTTTGCGGTTGCCTCCGGCTCCTCCGGCTCCTCTAGTTCATTGTCTGAAGGTGTCGCATGTGTCGCCTCTGTAGCAATGACATCATCTAGCATGTCTCTGACCCCGTCGTCCACATAACCACCGATGCATTGACGCATCACCTCCTCTCTACCACGGTCCCGCTCGGCAAAGTTTATCGTCATGTCAAAGTTTTTCATATATCCGTGCGTGCGAAGGTGCCAGGTCATTTCGTCCTTGCCTTTAGAGTGACGTCTGCCACATCTCGCACACGGGCAATGTGGGATCATTCTCATTGGACCACGGAATGTCTCCCTCAAAAACACATCGGTTTTGGCAATCCACTCTGATGTTACTCGATTCCCACGGGGGGCATGGGTAAAACCACTATACATCCACTGATTATCTGCCATTCTCTGCTTTATTGGCAGCCACACAACAAAATTAAGATTTGATTTGAATTGATCACATCAAATATTTATTTTCTACTGCGTTGACGGCACTGAATCCACCTACATTTCTAATAGGTAAAGAGGGTCCTAATCCCACCCGAGGATGTGTAGATTGAGTACGTTCTCCATGCTCTACGCCGTTCCGAGACAAAATTTCGGCAGCACCTCCCCGTTGTTCTCCAGATACACGTCTCGGCAAATAGCCGAGAGAATGTGCTCCGGAGAACAATGGGGAGGCGCCGCCGAAATCCTGTCTCGTAACGGGGTAGGGCATGGAGAACGTACCCAATCTACACATCCTCGGGCTGTCCGTGGAAAACGCTGGACAATCCGAAAGAGTTGCGGTGATAAATATGCAATTGAATGCATATTTATCGATGCAACCATTTCGGACGGGAGACGCCTAGGTTACGCGACTTGACGTGAAAAGAAAATCTAGTGACATGATTAAAAAAGCATAGAAGGTGAAGGTGGATTCGTATCTCACCCTCGGCTGTAGAGGAAGTAGTCGAACAGCAGAGGGACGATCGGGGACCAACAGCTCCGACGTCGACGATCACTCCATGGAGATGCAACACCACAAAGCCTGTAAATTCCAACAAGTGAAAAAAAATAGGTCATCACATCTCGTATATCAATCTTTGATGACAAAATGATAGCATCCATCCATCCAAAAAACCACTCATCAGAGACAACCGCTTCCGATGAGGGTCACTCCGGGGAGACTCGACACAACATAGAATGCTAATTCCAACGTGAGAAAAGTATATATGACCACATCACACACAACATTGACACTTCAAACTTGGAAAAAAATCACACTGATAATGACATCCATTGATAACAAATTTGACCAACATTCCATCCATCCATCTATGAATCTAAAAACATCCATACTATCTACAACATACTAGTTCATGCATCCATCCACCTACAATCAGTAGCAAAAAACTAAAAAAACAAAGGAAAAAATGCTCACAATGGCCACGGATGGCAAAGGGTTGTTGCGGGCGCGTGTGCAGCGGAGGATGGCCGGCTGGAGCTGCAGTGGGGGAGGGCCGGGTGGGGCGGCGGCTGGACAAGGCGGGGTGGGGCGGCGGTGGGGCGAGGCGGCGGGGCGGGGCCGGGTGGGGCGGGCGCTGCTGCGGCGCGGGGCGGGGCCGGGTGGGGCGGCGGCGGGGCGAGGCGGGGGGCGGGGCCGGGGCCGGGTGGGGCGGGCGCTGCTGCGGCGGGGCGGGGCCGATCGGGGCGGCGGCTGTGCCGGGGCGGTGGGTGGGGGGCGAGGCGACGTCGGGGTGGTGGCCGGGCAGGGCGGGGCGGCGACTAGGTCGCCGGGCGAGGCGGGGCGACGAGTAGGTCGCCGGGGCGGGGCGGCGCCAGGACGGCGAGCGAGGTCGCGGGGTCGGGGCTGGGAGTGAGTGAGTGGTGGAGAGAGGTGGGGTGAGGGGATAAGGCAAGGCTCTATGCCGACGGCTTAGCCGTCGGCATAGGTTCTGTAGCCACGTGGCAACCTATGCCGACGGCTAAGCCGTAGGCATATGTATTTTTTTCATTTTTTCATTATATTTTTTAACTGACATTAATTTTAATATATTTTTAAAATGTCGTAGCAATTTTTAAAATATCCATATCCTTCCTTCCCTCCAAAGACCCCGTGCGATATTCCGGTGGCATTGCTACCCACAGATGCCCCCCGACCAGACTAAACCCTAGCCCCGTTGACCCAGTGATCTGGGCATTTGACTTTTGCTGGACGTCCGTTGACCAGTGGACTCTTCCACCTCGTTGAGATAGGACAGCCCGTGCCACCCCCAGGTCCCCTGTCCCGTCTAACCCTGACACTGTTGACCAAACGGATCTACCCCTTTGACTTTCACCGGACGGGGTTTGACCGAGGGACATTTTCACCTGGCTGTGATAGGCCAGCCCACATAGCAACATCTTAGCACAAGGTCCGGGCCCAACCCAGCGCAAGATTCCCTCGGTATCGACCCGATGCGACAGTTTCCAAACGTAAGAGGGCCCAGGGCAAGACCTGGAGGCATTGCCACCCCCAGGTCCCCCGTCCCGTCTAACCCTGACACTGTTGACCGAACGGATCTACCCCTTTGACTTTCACCGGACGGGGTTTGACCGAGGGACATTTCCACCTGGCTGTGATAGGCCAGCCCATAGCAACATCTTATAGCACAAGGTCCGGGCCCAACTCACCACAAGATTCCCTCGGTATCTACCCGATGCCATAGTTTCCGAACGTAAGAGGGCCCAGGGCAAGACCTGGCGGCATAGCCCCCCTCTAGGTCCCCCGTCCCGTCTAACCCTGACACTGTTGACCGGACAGATCTACCCCTTTGACCATCACCGGACGGGGTTTGACCGAGGGTCATTTCCACCTGGCTGTGATAGGCCAGCCCATAGCAACATCTTATAGCACAAGGTCCGGGCCCAACCCACCACAAGATTCCCTCGGTATCGACCCGATGCCACAGTTTCCGAACGTAAGAGGGCCCAGGGCAAGACCTGGCGGCATAGCCCCCCTCCAGGTCCCCCATCCCTTCTAACCCTGACACTGTTGACCGAACGGATCTACCCCTTTGACTTTCACCGGACGGGGTTTGACCGAGGGTCATTTCCACCTGGCTGTGATAGGCCAGCCCATAGCAACATCTTATAGCACAAGGTCCGGGCCCAACCCACCACAAGATTCCCTCGGTATCGACCCGATGCCACAGTTTCCGAACGTAAGAGGGCCCAGGGCAAGACCTGGCGGCATAGCCCCCCTCCAGGTCCCCCGTCCCGTCTAACCCTGACACTGTTGACCGGACGGATCTACCCCTTTGACTTTCACCGGACGGGGTTTGACCGAGGGTCATTTCCACCTGGCTGTGATAGGCCAGCCCATAGGTTTACTTCGGATCAAGGTCCGGGCCCAACCCACCGCAAGATTCCCTCGGTATCGCCCCGATGCCACATTTTCCCAACGTAAGAGGGCCCAGGGCAAAACCTGGCGGCATTGCCACCACCCAGGTCCCCCGTCCCGTCTAACCCTGACACTGTTGATCGAACGGATCGACCCTTTGACTTTCACCGGACGGGGTTTGACCGATGGACATTTTCACCTGGTTTCCACACTCCGTTTGACGGCGGCAGCGACATCCCTGAGGAGGGACACACTCCGGAGACGCATGCGGGGTGCTTGCACTTGCCACCACACTTCCATACGTGTAAGAGGGCCCAGCGCAAGACCTGGTGGCACTGCCAACCCCCCAAGTACCCTGTTCCGTCGAACCCTCGCACTGTTGACCGGACGGATCTACCTCTTTGACTTTCACCGGACGGGGTTTGACCGAGGGGTATTTTCACCTGGCTGTGATAGGTCAGCCCATAGCAACATCTTAGAATAAGATTCCCTCCGTGTCGACCCGACGCCAACGTTTCCCCCCTTCAGGTGCAAGCGGCAGCGCCGTCCGTCAAGACTATGTGCAGATTATATATATAACATGATTTTTTAAACGGCTATACGCACTGCTAAATAGACGATGGATTGAAAAAACAGTGTGTAGACTATATATAACATGGACATGGGCTATAGACTTCCTAATTAAAATAAATTTTAATACAGGGGAAAGATTTTTAAAAAAATGCACCTATGCCGACGGTTACACCGTCGGCGTAGATGTAATAAAAAATAAAATTGCCCGAAAGGTATGCCGACGGCATAACCGTCGGCGTAGCTACGCCCCCGGATCCGCACCTCCTCGGATCGATGATGTGGCACCTGCCGCGGATCGATGACGTGGCACATCGAAGCTATGCCGACGGTTACACCGTCGGCGTAGATGTAATAAAAAATAAAATTGCACCTACGCCGACGGTTACACACCGTCGGCGTAGCCCGAAAGGTATGCCGACGGCATAACCGTCGGCGTAGCTACGCCCCCGGATCCTCACCTCCTCGGATCGATGACGTGGCACCTGCCGCGGATCGATGACGTGGCACATCGAAGCTATGCCGACGGTTTCTGTCAGGGCCGTCGGCATATCTTTGTCGGCGTCAAACGGGCGTTACTCATCGAGCGGCCGGGCCCGCAGATACGCCGACGGGGTGTCTACGCCGACGGCCACCGTAGGCATAGGTGAATCTACGCCGACGGCCTTTGTACGCCGACGGTGGCCGTCGGCATAGGTTCATCTACGCCGACGGTTTTTTGTACGCCGACGGTGAGGCGCTGGTGGTCGGCGTAGGGTGACGTATGCCGACGGGGGCCGTCGGCATAGTTTAGGCCGTCGGCAACGACCCTGATTCTGGTAGTGGCGCGTAGCTCTGGGTAGCGGGACAAAGTGGCTCGCTCCCTCGCTGGGAAGGCATACCCTCTCCAGCTGACCTGAAACATGGATTGACATCGCAGACCCTCTCCTTCTCCCTCGTCATGGACATCACCACCAACCTGATCTTGGACGGGCACTGTGCCGACACCGGCAATCCATGTGGGTACGTGGAGACAGGCCTGCGTGGAGAAGTCGTACGGCGACGGCGCCTTCGGGTTCGTCCGCTTCAGCAGGGTGCCTCTCTCCCTCGTCTCGATGCTCCAATCTCTTGGTTGATAGGTTTTCCTAATTCATTGCCCCTGGAGACGGCAAGTGTTTCGTAAGCGGGAGCTGGGCCGCCGACGCCAACGGCTGTGCCGGCCAAAGGCAGCCACCGGAGCACGCCGCTGCTCGTGGCCACGACCAACCAGCATAGAGGTCCCAGCATGGAGTGCGAACTAATCATATACCGACTGCATGGTCTGGAACTATGCTCTCTGTAGGTTGTGTGTGTAATTTTTGACAGTGCATACTATATGAAGCCAAAAGAAGTTGAGATATTGTAACAGTAACTTGGAGAAGTTGTTGTTGTTGTTGTTGTGTGCGCGCGCGCATGTGTCTTGCGTAGTGTTGCGTGCGTACCTGGTCTGGTGTCTTCTTCCTTGACGGATGATTGGAGGCTGATGCAGTCACAGTCGACGCATTACCCGTGAGCGTTCCTCATGGCTGTCAAAGGCAGGGCTCTTCTTGTGCTCCTTCTCGCGGTACCCTTGCGATTAATGGCATCCAACCACCTGCTCAGTGTCGCTGTCCACCGATTGATCGGTGTCAACCCTTCCTACGTGCATGTTTATCTGTACTGTACGCACCTGTGTGTTTACATTGCAGCAGACACTAGCTAGCTAAGAGCAACACTAGCGGACCCCGTAAATGTAAATCCTCGCGACCTGTTTAATTCCGGCGTATATACGGGTTTGGCCTGGTTTTTTGGCCAGATCAGACCCATTATACTCGGGCCAGTCCATAAACTTTTTACAGTGACCCGGAAACGTATCCCCCGCGCAGTATATATCCTGATCCGCGAGATCGATATGGGTCGAAACCCTATCCCACGCCGCCATGATTCCCCATTCCCCTCATCGATTTCTCGGTGCAGGTGGCCAAAATCCGGCGCCCCGCCCACCAATCCTCCACAATGTGGGGCGGGATGTGGAGCTCCGGCCGGCGGGGTGGCGATCACCCCGAGCGTAGGCGTTGCGTCAAAGCCGACGCGGCGAGAAAGCGCTCCGCCCTGAGGTACACCAACCGTGGCCTTGAGCCGCCGACGTCCCTCCTCCGCCGCGAAATGGAGGAGTACGACCGCAGGCAGGCGCTCCTCCGCTGCGGGTTGTCCTCCGGCTCCTCCACCGCGGGCAGCTCCTCCGCCGGTGCGTCGAGCTCACGGACGCCCCTAACTACACTCAGAAGAGAGCCGGAGGATCTCCCGCTGCTCCGCGCCGTGAAGAGGGAGCCGAAGCCGGAGCGGAGGGGAGTCGTCGGGCCGGATGATTACCTCCCCGATGCTGGGGCGGACGGCATTGAGGCGGCCATGGATGCGCGCTCTGTGCAGGAGAGGGAGGAGGAGGAGGAGCGGCGTCGACGAGACGCCGAGATCGACCGGCTCTTGCTTGAGCAGGGGCTGGCGCAGGCGTAGGACTTCGCCTCCAACCAAGCAGAATGGCGGGTCGTAGCGAAGCACCCCCCCCCCCCCCCCCCCGGCTACCGGTGAGCCAAATTTTTATATGTAGTTATGTTGGCGCGCGTGAATCCTATGTAATATATCTAGTATGTATGACTTTTGTTGATGCTCAACTTCTATGAACTTGTTCTATTTCACGCACGAATGTTTGTTTTTAAACTTTATGGGTTCATATTCGGATTCTATTTTGCCGCTGTTTATTTCGCCCCGTATCCGAGGGCAACCGCGAACTGTAAACGCTGTTTAAGTGTCCGCGATATACAGGGTCTGCTAGAGTTGCTCTAACTAATTACGTAGCTACCTAGAAAATATGGCTCGTCACTCTGCAACAAGAAGCACTATTGGCAGTGCGTCGGAGGTGGTGCCGTTGGGCGCCGTGGTGGCGTCGTCGGATGGCCTGACTGGCAAGGATGATGCGGATCTTTTTTCTGAAGATGGGTCAACGATTCGATGATAACGGGGGCTTCTAAAATGTGTGCATGTGGAGTACGATTTAGGTTTGCTGCACCGGATATAGGATCTGATACGTTATGTGGATGGATCGATGACGACACCGGTTTTAGATGTGGGGAGTGAGAGGTGGCTTTGAGTGGTTTGACGTAGGTGTGAGTGGTGGCTTTGAGTGGTTTGACGTATGTTCTTGTCAGACTTTTGCTGAATAATTAATAAAGATGATTGTATGCATCGATTGATGCAGAAGCCGGTGGTTTGAACCCCTTTTCCAAAAAAATAAAGTGAAATCTATTCATAATTAGACACAAAAACATTATTTAGCAATTAGCATGATTCCTTGACTCACATTGTATTGTTGCTATGCTAACAATGCCTGGTGGAAGCTTGGCAACATCAAATCCTGAACTTCTGAATGTTCCCTTTTTTGGTTCATACCTAGGTGAATTGTGTGAAACTGCAAACACATTCATGTATGTCTACTCTTTTGAATTATGAACATTGCAATTACTTTTCTCAGGTGTTCACATTGCTTACTATTTCCATTTGTTGCTGACAAAGTAGTCCATATTATCTAATTATCATCGTCAATGCACAGAGAGCACTACAGTGTGAACATTTTGAAAAAAGAGGGGTTAATATTATCTTGGAGGCGGGTGACGGGGGACAGCGTGCCCATGGCCACGCCACCGGAGCTGCCGTCGGCGGCAAGGTCGAACGCCCCAGCGGGGATGCCGCTCAGGGCCTGTCCGTCAATCTGTATGGAGGTGAGCTTGACGTAGTAGACGTCTGGGAACGTCGTGCTCCTAAGAAGCGGCGTCGAGCGGCCGCCGCGCCTGGTCTGCGGCACGGCTGCGTCACCGAGTAACACAACGCTCTCGGAGTCGGAGCTGCCGGCTTCGTCAGGGGCGAGGTAGTAGGAGAACTTGTTGACGCTGAGCTGCGAGTCTGCGACACAAGGGAGAGTGCCCCCCTGTTGAAACCGAAGCTGCCGACCTCGCCGACGAGGGGTCCCGTGCTGTTGGCGGCGTTGCACCCCAACAGCGCGGCTCCCGCGAAGCTCCCCACGGAGACCGTCTCGTTGGCGAGAAAGCCGGTGGTGTTGATCCCCGGTGCGTACACGTTGACGTAGCTGCAGCTATCGTCGCCGTTGGGGTTGCCGCCGCAGGCGTCCGTGGTGTCGTTGGCCAGGAGGCTCCGGCACGTCTGGCTGGCGCATTGGACCCTGGCCGGCGCGGCCACGCACTGCGTTGTCCACACGAAATCATTGAGGACGTCCACGACGCCGGAGACGTCGTTCGGCGTGGCCCCGATGGAGACGTTGTAGAGGACGACGTAGCCGGCGTCGTCCGCCGCAGCGCTGCCCAGCAGGTCCGTGTTGCGGTTGCGACGGCGCGCCTTTTTTAGCAGGGCGTTCGTGCCCGACCTAGGCGGCTTTCTGGACAGAAAGTTGGGCGTCTGGTTGACGGTCGTCGCCCTCCTCGCGGCAGTAGGCGCCGGCGCCAGGTGCCAGGAGGAGAAGCTGGAGAACAAGTAGCCAAGCTACCAGCGTGATGGCTAACGCACTGCCATCAGTGCTTGCAGCGGGGCGAGCCATATTTTCCGTAGTTACGTACAGTGATTAGCTAGCTAGCTACTGTCTGCTGCAATACACACACATATATACTCTAGGTGCGTAGTCACTCTCCTTTGCGGTGGATATATATTCGACGAAAAGGGGTTTTTCCTCCTACGCAGGCGACCACGAACCCTACCCACCGTCGCCAGGAGAGCCGATCATCCTTCTGGCGCCGTCTTCCGGCGGCTCCCCTCCCCTTGTAGGTTTGTAAAGCTGCATATCAGCGATGGAGCTGCGTCGAGCTCGGGTGACGATGTGATCCGTCGTTTATTTTTTCCTTTGGTAGTTGCTATGGTGATGCCGGAGCCAGGTGACGGACGTTAGTGTTAAGTTCAGGGGATTCTTCGGTCCTAATTATAATTTTACATCTTGCCTGGTGGTCCTTTGTGCGAAAGCTAGTGTTCTGCTATCTTTTCTGTTTTATCATATCAATCTTTACGTTGCTTGTACTATGATTTTTATAATATAAATGAGGCATGTATTATCATGAAAAAAACATATATAGATGCGTACAGATAAACATCCACTTAGGAAGGGTTCATACTGAACAATCGGTCGATTTACTAACAATCAGCGGGTGGTTGGATGCATTGGCTCGCCATTAATCCGAAGCGTACCGCGAGAAGGAACACAAGATGAGCCATGTCTTCGACAGCGACCCAAAACTCTCACGGATAATGCGGTGACTGTGGCTGCATCGGCCGCCAATCATCCGTTGAGGAAGAAGACATCAAACCGGGTACACACGCAACGCAACGCAACGCACGTATTGAAATTCCAGAATCAGTTCCCGGGCGCTGATGCAAGAAGTAGATCGATCTAGTTTAGTCTGATAGGTCAGTAGACCCATCCGACGTCGCAGTGGCGATTCTTACATATATATACAACCTGTGGTGTCAACTATCCCCACAACTTTTGGAAAATACAGCCTAAAAATCTGTTAGATCCACCGTCACTTTTCTTTCACCCTCTTTTTTGCGTCAAGGACTCTAAGTTCATGATCTTATAATGTAATGCTACATGTACGTAATAAAAACTAAGTATGTTACGTAAAGAGCAACTTGGGAGAAAGGGGAGGAAGGGGCCCCAGATAAATTATGGCAGTTTGCCCCGCCCGTCTATTTCGGTGATTGGATGATAGGAAATTGCATAGAAATATCCCAAATACTGAATCGTGCAGCTGCGCCCAGTGGACGTTGCGAGCGCACGCGCTACCGGACAACTTATTGATGATAGCGACAGCTAAGGGGACCGCGTCCCATAATTACGGAAGAGATACTAACGCGCATGCATGTGCTGACACACTCTTTATTCCGTTTCATTTTTCTTTAAAAAGCAATAACTTTTCAACCGAGCGTCGAAACAAAGATCCGTTTTCACCGTTAGGTTTCTCGCGACGAGATCTTCAAAACTAGATCCAATATGAGCACGTTTTGATAATTTTTAAAAAACAAGCAACTTTGATGCTAAACGAGGCAACTTTAGTTTTAAACATAAGCAACTTTTATTAAATTATATGTACTAATGAATTTATCAAGCAAGTATGTCATAGACCACTTAGAAATCACGGCAAATAATATTTTTGACCGTATATGGGCAACTAAGCATCTTCGGTAGCCAACTTTGGTGATGACAACGTATTTTGATAGGATAGTTGCATGGATTTGCCAGGACAGTTGCTTGGTTTTGTTAGGATAGTTGCTTAGTTTTGTTAGGACAGTTGCTTGATTTATTAGGACAATCGATTGGTTTTGTTATGACAGTTGCTTGGTTTACTAGCACAGTTGCTTGGTTTGTTAGGTCAGTTTGCTTGGTTTGTTAGTACAGTTGCTCTGTTTTGTTAGGACAGTTGCTTGGTTTTGTTATTGAAGTTGTTTGTTTTTTGTTAAGATGGTTGCTTGGTTTGTTAGGACAGTTGCTTGGTTTGCTTAGACATTATGCATTGTGTGTTTTGATAATGTAGTTGCATGGATTTGCCAGGACAGTTGCTTGGTTTTGTTAGGATAGTTGCTTAGTTTTGTTAGGACAGTTGCTTGATTTATTAGGACAATCGATTGGTTTTGTTATGACAGTTGCTTGGTTTACTAGGACAGTTGCTTGGTTTACTAGGACAGTTTGCTTGGTTTGTTAGGACAGTTGCTTGGTTTTACACAAACCAAGATGATAGGAAGTCATATTAGACAAACAAGAAGAGTTGCTTACTGATAACACTAAAGTTGCCTATATACCACACAGAGTTGCTCAAAAAAAAAGTTCATCGAAACCTATCCATATGGGATCTAGTTTTGAAGAACTCGTCCCAAGAAACCCAACGGTGAAAACGGATCTGAATTTCGATACTCGAATCAAAAGTTACGGCTTTTTAAATATTTTGAAACTCAAATTAATGCATGCGAACTAACGTGACAGAGCATCTTCCTAATCACGCGGGGGGACAGCAGAGTGGGGGACCGGTTCTTCCCTTTTCCAGCGGTCGGACAGCGCGCGCAGTGGTCCCTTCCATATTAGGAGGGAGCGCTCGAAACAACTAACCAGCGCAGGGGCGCTGGCTAGCCGCGTCCTAGAAATATAGACAAGAATCATGAATGTTTAGATGACTATTCACAATATCACCATTTTCACCATGTAACAGAATAATACTCGCAGGAATCTTGGCAAAAAAAAACATGGATGCATGAGAAGCCTGCCCAGTTTAGGTTAGGTGCATCTTGAGAAAATACCAAATGTTAATAATCAAGAAATCTAAAATGCTAGTAACATACAATAGAATTAAAACAGCTCGATGGACATATAATTAACATTGTCATAGATGAAAACAAGACAATATGAAACAGAAAAGAACCTAAATCAACATCACCAAAAAGGATACAAAAAATGCATCGGTAGTTGTCTTAGTGCCTTGTTTACTCTGCCTGAACCACTAACATTACACTTAAATTCCAAAAACAGGTTCTCACTGCACTATGCCATTCATACTCTGTGTTCCTCCATGCTAGAGTTAACAACTGTCCACTCCTTTATGTGGATGGCGTTTCAAAATATGACATCATCTCTTGGGGACCATAAAGAGGAAACAAAATCTATTTATCGGTATAATATAACACTTAGTCGATTTTTAACCTTTTTAGTGTTTGTTTGCTTTGATGAAAATCGCCTTTTAGGGTTATGAGGTTCTCAAAATTTCAATTTCGAAGCATAGAACTGAAGTGGTAGTAACATCAAGATGAGATCACCCTTATTAGCGTTCTAAACCTATTTGGAATAGTGTCCCACCAATGACCAAAACTATTGGCATTTCCCAGCCACATAGTATGGTCGTTTTGGCCATGTAGAAATGATTAGGTTTGTCATGGCATAAATTCGTTGCCAATATTTTTGGTCATTGGTTGGACGGTATTCCAAATAGGTTTAGAACGATAAAAAGAGTGGGAGCGCATGATTTATTCTGGTCGCTTTGACAATGTAGAAATTATTTGGTTTTGAATGTCATAAAATCTTCTCTTTTGTAAGTTATTTTTTGAAACATGCACTTGTTTCGTACATGGTCAACACTAAACCAAATGGTGAACCAACCGTTATTAAAGGCGGTGTGTATGCGGTTGGAGCGGGTGGCTAGGGAGGTTTTCATCCAATACGGGTGACAACATTCTCTCCAGATCGATCTACCATCTCCATTGACATATGCAAAGTGACGGGCCTATATGATTCTATTTTACCAATATGTCAGTTTTTTATCATCCTTTGTTAGACTATTGGTGTTTTGGTTGTGTGCATCTTAGTTATACAGAGGACGGGTGTTGTCATCCTGCTTTGTATCCGCTTGATGCTATATCTTTATTTAATAAAAGCTCCTTTATCTAAAAATGTTGCTTTCGTATTGGCCCTAATCCTTTCATGGTGTTAACGTGCTCAGCATTAGAAGTTAAATCAGACTTCCATTAATCAAAATGGCTAGTCTTTCTTGCTAGTAGCACAAGAAATAAAAGTCCATTCAGATATTCAAGATATAACCTGTGAGCACAGATCATACAGATTAGTTGGTAATATTTCCTTATAAATAAAAATTAAGTAACGATTGCTAAGCAATAACTGGGGCGAATTGAAAAATGTTCTGGAATTTCAAAATTTCCAAAATTTAAAAATGTTCATGAATATAGAAAATATATTCCCTGAATTTCCAAATATGGTCAAGATTTTTTTTCATAAATTAAAAAAATATTTGCGTATTGAAGAAAATGGTCTTAAAGTTTTAAAAATGATGCGGATTTAAGAAAATGATCCTGAATTTCAGAAAATGTTTAGCATTTTAAAAAATGGCCTTCGATCTAAAACAATGTTCTTTGAAATTGGAAACTTGTTCGAAAATTTTATAATATTACAAGATTTCAAAAAATGCCCCAATTTCAAAAACATGTTCGTGGATTCAAAAAATTACACCAGTTTAAAAAAATTAAAATAGGTAAAACAACAGGAAATAAAAAATGGAAAAACAGGAAAAACAAACAAAAATGTTCAGGAAAGGTTCTAGAACCTTCCTAAAACAGGTGAAAAAGGAGAAAAAAGGTCAGCACATAGCGCTCGTGGCTGCGTGTTTGGTCTTCCCCCATCGCTAGAGCATATCCTATGGTTGTAAGATACACATTGTTAATGGATTTTGACACCTAGGATTTTTTATAAAGTGACATAGAATAAATAAGGAGAGAGAGGAATGTTTTATGTTAACCAACCATATTGTACACGTAGCGAGGTGGATATAAATTAGATGCCACCTAGACTAGTAGACCATGGAACAGCTGATGACATACTGGCTTTGCACACTGGCGTAACATAGGTAATACAATCCACACAGAAATTTCGAACAAATCTCAAGTAGATATATGGTTTCAATTTGTCCTTGAGCAGTAGCCAACATAAGAAGAAAAATTAAGTATGAAGGTAAGTTATATATATATAGCAAAACAAAAATATCATACAGATTAGCAGGTCGGCATACCACGCCTCCCATCTAGTACGCCATAGAATGAGTGACTGGTCGAAAACAATGCCTTCAGTTCTTGACTATTCCTTCTGAACCATTAGTGACAGAAATGAGAACAAGTCTTCGCAGTAGGAAAATGATGTCCTATCAACAAGTTGGAAAATGATGCATGCTGCCCGGGGTTCCACATTATTTGTGGAGTCATTTGTGATGATGGTATATGCAACTGTTTGTGTATTCAAGTTGCCGCATAAACTCAAAGCTCAACTTTAATACGGATGATTCAATATTTATTGAGTGAGAAGGAAGTGTTGTCGACCTATGCGACATTTCCACACGAATATACCAAGCCTCACTGTCTTTTCATGTTTTTCCCTTCCACTGCCTTATTCTCTAAGCAAAATGTGTCCTTCCACAATTATTTGTCGCAAGTGAACAATTAGACACCATCCACACTGGATGGTCTAAAGAACATTATAAGAATATTCAACAACAGAGAAATACCCGAAGACAAATTCATGCTGAAATAACCGCCTCCTAGGGGGGCTCCGAGGGCGAAATTCTTCGCTAATTCGCAAAGCTCGTGAACTGTCGCTGGGCTACCCACGCCGTGACGGTTCCAGTAGAGAAAAGTCATTGTGCCCTGTGGAGCCCGAGTGGTGGTCTGCCATGGGCGCATATTGTTGATGTCACTCTGATTTTTCTTGAGATTCCGCTTCTCTGCAGCAGCATCCGCAGTCCTAGTTCTCTTTTGGTTTTGTTTAAACAATGTGTTAGGAGGAACCAACGGTAGTGCAGGGCTCCATGAACAGCAGTAGTCGGTGATGATGACTTGCTGGAAGGACCGGCCTCTTCCATGTATGCATCAGGGTCTTCAAACTCAACAGTTTGGTCGCTGGTATATGGACGTTTACCCCTCCCTGGGCCAAAAGCTGGACCCCCACGGAAAGCACCACGACCAAAACCTCCCCGATGTGGCCGACTTTCACCTGGTCCCCTTCCAGCACCGCGAAACCAGGTTGCACACAAATCTTTAAACACCAGCGCCTTGGGAGAGTGAATCCCATATCCATATTCTTTATATTGATGACCAAGATGGCCGCATACAACACATCAATCTGGAAGACGACGTTCATACTTCACCTTAAAAATCTGACGATTATTTTCTTTAACCGTGGAAGTTGCGTTTTTCTGAGACTTGAACACATCAATCTTGATCCTCCGAGCAACTCCAACGCGGCGACCCATTTCGTCCGCACGCGTCCGTTTGAGTCGGCACGGACAGAAAAGTTGGCCCAACGCGCCGACCCAAACTGACGCGCGTCCGCTTTTCGTCCGTCTGCCGACCCATTCCCGGCCCATTTTTTAGCCGGATTTGCATCGGCGCGGACACGAGACGGACGCGCGCGCGCGCCCGCCTACTCCTCCCCTGGCCCGCTGGTCGGTGGCACATTGGCCATCCTCTCCCATCGCGATAGCAAAACCCTCGCCCGCCTCCTTCGTCGCCGAGGCCGCCGCCCATTTTTTCGGTGCCTCTGCCAGCTGCCGGTGCCGCAACATCCCCCCCCCCCTGCAACGCCGCCACCTCCCACGTCGCCCGCCACCGCCGTCTTGCCGCCGGGGAACCGAAAGCTCCCCACCCCCACTCCCCCGACACAGCCGCGACCGCGACCAAGAAGCTGCCTCGCCGCCCCGGCCAGATCCTTCGTCCTGACACCGGCACGCTCGTCGGACGCCGCCAGGGCAGCTAGCTGGTCCGAGGGCGGCGCGACTCCCTTCGTCGACCGGCTCCTTCGTCGACGCCCGCAAGCTGTTCGACAGTTTGCCAAGATACAAAATGGACTCCGCCGACGAGTTCTTTTTTCACAATTTCCTTTGCGACTCCGACGATTCCTCGTCCGATGATGAGGAGGAGATCTTGGCTGCCGTGTTGGTCCATCACCACCTCAATAGCCAGCGGCCGTTGTTCCGTGGCTCCATTCCGGGGCACCTTCCGGCGTTGAATCGCAACCGAGAGAGCGGGCATTTCCTTCTTTGGAAGGACTACTTTGACACAACAAACCCGTTGTTCAAACATCACAAATTCCGTCGCCGTTTCCGTATGAGTAGGCATCTTTTCAACCGTATTAGAGAGGGGGTGGTCGGCTATGATGACTATTTCAAGTGGAAAGAGGAGGCCGTTGGAAACATTGGCTTCTCTTCTTATCAGAAATGCACTGCAGCCATCCGAATGCTTGCATATGGAGTGCCCGGTGATCTCATTGACGAGTATGTCCGTATGAGCGAGTCTACATGCCTAGACTCCCTGTATAAGTTCTGCAAGGCTGTTATTGCGGTGTTTGGCCCTGAGTACTTGAGAGAGCCGACTCCTCAAGATACAGCCCATTTGTTGGCGATGAATGCCAGCAGGGGCTTCCCAGGGATGCTTGGCAGCATAGACTGCATGCACTGGGAGTGGAAGAACTGCCCTTCTGCTTGGTAAGGGCAGTATAAGGGCCATGCCAGGGCTTGCATTGTCATACTTGAGGCCGTGGCATCTCAGGATCTCTGGATCTGGCACTCTTTCTTTGGCATGGCCGGATCACACAATGATATCAATGTTCTTCAGCGCTCGCCGGTGTTTGCTAGGCTTGCCGAAGGCAACAGCCCACCGGTTAATTTTACCATCAACGGCCACAACTACGACAAAGGATACTACCTGGGAGACGGTATCTATCCTCAGTGGACCACTATTGTGAAGACAATCCCCAACCCTGTCGGGGAGAAGAGGAAAAGATTTGCCCAAGAGCAAGAGAGTGCTAGGAAGGACGTCGAGCGTGCCTTTGGTGTTTTGCAATCTCGATGGGACATCGTTCGGTATCCTGCTAAGACTTGGAGCACGAAGAAACCGTGGGAGGTGATGACTACTTGTGTGATCATGCACAATATATGATCGTAGAAGATGAGCGTCCGAAACGTCTCTACGATCAAGGGTTTCAGTTTCAGGGTGAGAATGTTGTGCCTGAGCATGGAGGAGCGGCAACGTTTGAACAGTTCACCCAATTTCATCATGACATGCGTGATTGGAAAACTCACATGCAACTGCAAAATGATTTGGTTGAGCATATGTGGGCTCATGTTGGCAACCAATAGATGTATCTTTTTTATTCGGCTTGCAAAACTATGTGAGACTGTTTTATTTTTATTCGGATTGTAAAACTATGCTATTTATTATTTGGTTGAAACTATGCTGTTTATTTGGTTGTGGACTATATGTTTGCTTGTGAAATAATGCAAAATTTATGTGTGAGACAATGCAAAATTTATGCTATGTGTTGAAAAAGGGCGGCCAGCCGACCATGCCGGCATATATGGGTCGACGCGTTGGGCGCACTGCCGACCCAAATCTCAAACAGGGCGGACGCCGAGCGGGCGGCCGACCCAAACGGACGCTCTCACCCTGTCGAGGTTACCTTCAAAGTCATGGGATTTAGGTTCCACAAAGACAACCTCTCCAACTTTCCAAGCCAAGGCCTTCAACATTGGAGCATACCCATGGGGTAAATCATCGATTTGAGTGTCCAACTTGATTTGTGACGGTTTGGTATAGCCATTATATGGCAGAACGATCACTGCATACCCTTTCCATGGCCCTTCCTTCATGACTCTTTTCGAGTCGCCTAAACATGAAAATCGCAATGTGTGTAGATTTTCTTTCAACGGTCTGATATTCACATCTTGTGACAGATCCCATGCATCCCTCATAGTCTTGTAGAACGAAAATTGACTATAAGTTTTTTCCATGTGAACCCTACACAAAGTCATCCAATTGACATACTAGGGTGCTGGCGGCTCCTCTTCCTCAAAGACCACATCATCAAGATCATCATCCTTCAACTATAGTTCCTCCATCGTCTCTGTCATTTCCTGAAGTCCACCGACGCCTTTGCTCCTGAAGCTTTGTCTGACATGCTTGACAAACCAAGCCCAAAGAAAAACAACGAGATTTTGATGTAGCCCTACATTACCCCACACCCGATAGGCCCGAGACCAAGATCAGCAGCACTACAGGAGTGCCCCTCGATCAGTCTAAATCTGGAACAAGAGGGGAGGGGGGTAGCAGGGGAAGCCGATCTTTATGTTGGACAAACTCCTCCGAGATTAGAACAAACTCTAACATGAGGGAGGACTCTCTCAATTCAGAAGGGTTGAGAAGAAGAGCATGAGCTTCTGCGACATTGCATTCATTGACGCGTCGAACAGAAGAAAGCCTGGGTGCCCCTGGTTCCTCCATTGCTTTCTGGACACTTCTCCTTCTGAAAAAATCATCAAAAATCTCCATGGTATTTTGAGCTTGGTAAATATTGATTTTATGTAAAATCAAAAACATACAGAAAACAACAACTAGCTCTAGACATCGAGTTAATAAGTTCGATAGAAAAATAACATAATTGCTTTAAAATATCTAAAAGTGGTATTATAATAGAATGAAACTGTCATCAATTATAGAAATGTTTAAGACGTACCACGGGTGCACACCGGGATCTGTAGGATGGTTGTAACATCATATGGTAAGAAAACTTCCTCATTCAGTTGGGAATTGCAGCCTGCATTCACAGAATCGATCAACTCTGTAACCAATTGTGGAGATTGTTCAACCAAAGAAACAATGGGCCTCACGTTTTCTTTCCTTGGTATCCAGTTTGTGTCCCAAATGTTCGTGGTTTTGTCATTGCCAATACTTTTATTTAGACCCTGCTTTAGAGTATTGTGACCTTCCAAAATTGTCACTATTCAGGTTGGGCCTAGGACAACACATCTATCGCACACCATTCGACCAAACAGTGTGCCATGCAGACATCGCAAGCGGTAGAAAACTAAACTCGTATGCCAAAAAACAAAACATGTGCGACACTCCATCCATCGAGCACGATTTTGGGATGAAAACCGTATGTGATAGCGGGTACGTGACAAACTATAGTTCTGCGTGTGATATTTTGTCATAAGGCACACGATTCCTAACGCTTTGCAAAAATAAAGTGTAAAGCATCACACACGTTCAGTAATAAAATTACTCATGTGCGATGAGTTCAAAGTTACACGAAAGGGGTTTAAAGGATATTCGTGTGCGATAATTCTCAACGGCGTATATGATTATCTGTTGTGAATTGTGTGCTCTACAGGACACACAATTGAAGCAACCAACTGTGTGTGATACTGTGAAACATCGTTGTCTATTATGTATTATAGATTATAGATGGTTTGCTCTACAGACACACTGGTAAATCAAGTCCATTACATCTATATAATAAAGAGGATCGACATAAGGAATATATATGAGCTAAGCCCGGGGCAGACGGCGGTGGCGGAGGTCCTCCTCCCCTGCTCGTGGTGCAGGATCTCAATGCGAGTGGTGGGGCACCCGAGATCAGATCGCGTATGATCGAGATCGGATCCAGGCCGACGGCGGCGGGCTCTGGGCATGGCCTTAGGAGGCGGCTGGGTTGTCCGGTCCGGCTTGGTAGCGGCTGCATGGAGGGGCGCCGTGGAGGATCTGGTGGATGGTCGGTTGCATGCGGGTGTGGCCTCCGGTCAGTGGCCGGCCGTTGTGCTGCTCCATGCGGCGGCGGATCTTGTGGTCATCTCCTCCATCGAGGTGGCCAACCTGAGGCTGGGTGGTCAGATCTTGAGATATGTCATCTAGTCCCGACTACGAGTCGGGGAGACATAGTTGCCGGTCAAAACCGAGCCGACGACGGACGATGGCGGCGTTCTGCTTCGTTACTTTGATGAAGGCATCGTCGTGTAACTATTGTCGACCCACTTGTGCTGCTCCGGGGGGAACCCTAGGATCTGGTCTTCTAGATGGGACGATGACGACATTACGGTGTCGTTTCTCTCTAGGGAGCATCGTTTGTGGAGCAGCGCTGGAAGACAGAGGCAAGAGGTGGAGCGGCTTAGTCTTGCACGGAGCTTCGGTGGTGATGTCAAGTCATGCTTGGCCGACAGGTGCTACGCTATGTCATGCCTGTTCGGCAGGTGCTACGCACGACAGATCTTGCAAAGACTTCAAGTTGTGTCGGCTGGTGGTACTTCGCGGCATGGTGCTGCGGTTTACCATGTAGCGACCGCGACATGCTCAATAGTTTGCGTGCAGGGAGGTGGTGTCCTCAGGCGCCGTGGTAGCATCGACGAATGGCCGAACTTGCAAGGATGATGCAGATCTCTCTCCTGAAGATGGGTCAGCGGTTCGATGATGATGGCGGCTTCTAAAACGTGTGCATGTGGTGTACGCTTTAGATTTGTTGCACCGGCTGTAGGTTTCGATACGTTATGTAGATGGATCGACGAAGACACCGATTTTAGATATGGGGAGTGATAGCACTCCACATTATCGAGTTTTAGGTGCGAGTGGTGGATCTGGGTGGCTTGAAGCTTGATGTATGTTTTTATCAATCCTTCGTTAAATAATTAATAAAGATGGTTGTATGTATCGATTGATGCAGAGGCCGGGGGATTTAACCTCCTTCTCCAAAAAAAATGAGCGAAGGGCAACAAAGATACACAGTCTACTCTAGTCCTTCCTCTTGTTGGATAGCCCCGCAACATTATTTTGGCAAGGACGCTTCTTGTCGTTGACCGTTGGCTTCACATCGCCGTCGTCGTCGTCGTTGACGTCCTCGTCCTCCTCATTTCACCATTCCTACTCTTCTTCATCGTCGTCTTCCTCGTCCTATGGCTTAGCATCAGGATTGAATATTGTTTTCAAAATTTGTGAAGAAAACAAATATAGCAGCAAATCTAGCTACCTCTTATACTTGTCGCCGTGTGAAACCAAACCCTTGAGCTCACTTTGTCACCTAATCTCTGTTTGATACAGCAACTCTCCTAAGAATCAATCTCATGTGTCGACCTGTTACTCTGTCAGTGCGTTCATACATAAGAATTTACAAGTGAGAATTTCAAAATCAACTGCTATTTCCAAAGTTGTGAAGTAAATTAGTAGCGATATGAACCCAACTCACCTGATGTCTTGCATGTATCATCTTCTCTAGGAATCTTCTGTCTGTGTTGACCCTGTCTTGCATGTCAGCATGTGTTTGTTCAATCATAAAGTACATAATAACGTAAGACACATTGAACTTCAGATACTTTATTATTTCCAGATTTGCACTTGCTTGCTTTTGGAAGCAACATCTTACAAATAGCTTCCCCTTGGAAACAGCTTCGTATCATCGCAACCAGCTCGAGAATTTCACTTTGAGCAACAACGCCTAATTTCATTAAAGAATCAACAATATTCTACTTGAACTCGGCCAATTAAAGCAAAATAAAAGAACAGAGAAGGC
The DNA here is from genome assembly GCA_039707655.1 of Elymus sibiricus. Classification (NCBI taxonomy): domain Eukaryota; kingdom Viridiplantae; phylum Streptophyta; class Magnoliopsida; order Poales; family Poaceae; genus Elymus; species Elymus sibiricus. Next base: position 21,232,987 of record CM077675.1, read on the forward strand.
ATTAAGGGCAATCTGCTCGCAGGCTGCAACCATTACAAAATGCAACGCACAGCCAAACAAGCACATCAATCTTCAGTCTGCTGGACATCCTCCTCTCTTATCAATTCAGAAAACCTCGCTTATCAATTCAGCAGGCAGCAATGCCTAGGTAACCGGAGCAGGAGAACCACTACAGAACAGATATACACCCAGGAACAACAAGCGATCACATCTTAATCTTCGATCTGCTCTCGATGCCCGGAAAACTTCAACTGATAAGCGCACGGGCAATCCGGCTCCCCAGTTTATCCTTGTTCGATTTGACCCCTTTATCTGCAAACCAGAGCAAGCCGACCCAAATTAGTTACAAAACTGGGCTCTGTCTGGAAGGATATCATGAAAACCAGCATGCACTACTAGGGAAAACCTTATACACAGAATCTTAGCAGCAGCGCGGGATAGGATGGAGCGCTACTGCTAATTAGCAGTAGCGCGGTCTCAAGACAGGCGCTACTGCTACCAACTTAGCAGTAGCGCGGCTCGGTAGAACCGCGCTGCTACTAAAATTGACCGACCGTTCCCGCCACGCTAGGTTTAGCAGTAGCGCGTCCATGATAACCGCGCTACTGCTAATGTGATAGTAGTAGCGCATTTTTTTTTCATGTCGCTACTGCTAATTTTTAAACTGGCCACATGGCGGGCCCCGCTTAGCAGTAGCGCGTGTGAAGTAGGAGCGCTACTGCTATCCTATTAGCAGCAGCGCGTTTTTCTCCCAGCGCTACTGCTAAGCCGCAGCCATACCACCTTTTTCCTCCCCCTCCCCTCCTCTCTTCCTCACTTTCCCCTAGCTCCCACCTCCTCTCTCCCTCACTTTGCTTCTTCCTCACTACTTCTCCCCCCCATTACGCTCCTTCTTCTACCTATCTTTCTCTCTCTTTATTACTCCTAGCTAACTACACCAACCTCCATTAATGCATCTCCTTTCTCTTTTTCCTTCCCCCTCCACTAGTTGAACTTGTCTCCTCCCAAACTAGCTAGCTAGGTAGATCTAGCTAGCATTTAGTGAAGTGACCTATGTACCTCCCTAACTAGATCTATAGCCTTATCAAGAAGAGCTTTGTCCACTTTTGATCATTCCATAGGTGTGTGTGGCGACACCTATCGACATCATCATCACCGTGCTCGATCTCGAGATAGGTACGGTGATTAAAAATTTATGCTTTTGCAAGAATGGAAATATGTGTATGTGTGCGATATGACATAATCGGGCGATATGATGGAAATTGTGTGTGTGGCATGAGTTGCCACCGAATTGTGCTTGTGAGTTGCCTATGTTTTGACGAAATGTCGATTTATTTCCGTTTCGGCGAATTCCGGGCAAACTCTATATGTCCTATTTTTAGGGAAGGTCATGCCGAATTTTTGTATGACTTTGATGCATGCATGCATTTTTATAATCAATTTGTTTATTATTACCGTTCAGACGTTCATGATGGTCAGTGGAACGGTGGTGGACAGGTGGTTGCAATCGGCGGTGCGGGACATGAAAGAAAATAACCTGACAGAGGTTTTATGTCCGTGTCGAAGATGCAAAGGACGAGCTTGGCTCGACCCCTATGACGATGGTCGTGTGATGGCGCACCTGCTCATGACTGGTTTCATGGATGGATATACTCGGTGGATAATTGAAGATGAGGATGATGATGTTGAGGACACCGACGGGGCAGGCAATGACGACACGGGGCAAGACGAAGAGATGATCAATAATGGCGGCGGAGAAGGGGCCGGACATGGCGGCGGGGAAGAGGCCGGACATGGCGGCGGAGAAGGGGCCGGACATGGCGGCGGAGAAGGGGCCGGACATGGCGGCGGGGAAGAGGCCGGATATGGCGGCGGAGAAGGGGCCGGACATGGCGGCAGAGAAAACGTGGACTCCACGCCACAGAATTCGTCGGTACTAAGTTCAATCGTGCGGGACCCTCATGTTCAAGCACTGCTTCGTAAGGAGACAAGTACTGAGAGAGTTGCTTCTAGAGAGGAGGCCAAGCTGCAGCAATTGGTGGTAGACTCGAACACTCCATTGTATCATGGTTGCAATCCCGAGGTGACCCGCTTGAGTTTCACGCTCGAACTCCTGAAGACGAAGACTAAAAACAAATGGACCGACACTAGTCTCGATGAGCTTCTCAAGTACCTAAAGGATGTTCTTCCCGCGGGGAATCTATGTCCTACTAGTGTGGATGAGGCCAAGAAGATAGTATGCCCTCTTGATCTGCCGCACGTTAGATACCATGCATGCATCAACGATTGCATAATTTATCGGAAGGAGCACGCGGAAAAAACAAGCTGTCCGGTGTGCAATGCTTCTCGATACAAGAAGGCCGGGAAGAAATGTCCCCAGAAAGTTGTATGGTACTTACCGATCACTCCCCGTCTCCAGCGGTATTTCGTAGATCCCAAGGAAGCAAAGCTCATGCGCTGGCACGCGGAGAGGAAGAAGCCCGACGATGGAGATGATCCGAAGCTGAGACACGTCGTGGATGGAAGCCAGTGGAGAGCGTTCAACGGCGAATATCGGTATTTCGCATGTGATGCAAGGAACATCGTGCTCGGCGCGTGTACCGATGGCATGAATCCGTTTGGCAACCAGAACACCAACCATAGCACATGGCCCGTGTTTGTATGGATGTACAACCTCCCCCCCTGGTTGTGCATGAAGTCGAAGTACATACACATGAGCATGCTGATTCAAGGGCCGAAACAACCGGGAAATAATATTAATCTGTATCTAGGGCTACTTCAAGAGGAGTTAGACACGTTATGGAAAACACCGGCCAAGACATGGGACGCCAGCAAAGGCGAGTATTTCTATATGAGAGCCGCGTTGATCACGACGGTGCACGACTATCTCGGTTACGGATATGTCGCAGGACAGGTGTGTCATGGATATTGCGGATGCACGCGGTACATGGATGATACGACGTCTCAGCAGCTAACGTCAAGGAAAGATGGCGGGTCTGGGAAAATCGTGTACATGGGGCATCGAAGATGGCTCGAGAAGGACGACCCGTGGAGAAACCGTGGAGATCTATTCAATGGTGAGGCTGAGCATCGAGGACCTCCACGTAAGCGGAGCGGCGCCGAAATCGATGAGCTGTTGAAAAACTGGGAACAGTGCCCCGCGCCGGGAAAGACGATGAAAAAGGCGCCGGAGCCGCTGCTGAAGGTATGGAAGATGAGGTCTGTTTTCTGGGACTTGGAGTACTGGCACAAACTCGACACGCCTCATTGCCTTGATCAAATGCACATCTGTAAGAATGTCCTTGAGAGCTTGCTTGCGACACTGATGAACATGCCGGATAAGACCAAGGATGGGCCGAAGGCAAGAAAAGACTTGCAAGATTTGGAGATCAGGGCAGATCTGCACATGCCGCCCCGTAAAAAGTCAGAGGAGACAGAGACGGAGACAGAGGCGCGGGAGAAGAAGGGCAAAAAATTAAAGGAAGAGGATTATTGCCCCCCTTCTTGCTTCACCTTAAGTCCGGCTGAGATCGATCAATTCTTCAAGTGCCTTACCGGAATCAAAGTTAGTTCCGGTTACTGTGGCAAGATAAGCAGATATCTAGACACGAAGAAGAAAAGGTTCAGCGGGATGAAGTCCCATGACTGTCATGTGATGATGACGCAGATACTACCTGTTGCCCTTAGAGGGATAATGGACAAGCACGTCCGTGACACGCTTATTGGTCTCTGCAACGTTTTCGACGTCATCTCTCGAAAGTCGATCAGTGTGAAGCAGCTCCGAAGGCTACAGGAAGAGATCGTTGTCATACTAAATGAGCTTGAGATGTACTTCCCGCCCGCGTTCTTTGACGTCATGGTGCATCTGTGTGTCCATATTGTGGACGACATAATAGACCTGGGGCCGTCATTCCTGCACAACATGATGCCGTTTGAGAGGATGAATGGGATCATCAAAGGATTCGTTCGTAACATGTCCCGTCCGGATGGAAGCATCGTCCAGGGCTATCTGACACAAGAGTGCATCTCTTTCTGCGAGAATTTTCTATATGGCGCAGACCGGCCGCCTGGTGTTGGTTTGCCCGTTAACAAGCACGATGGGAGGCTCGAAGGAGAAGGTCACTCCAATGGTCGCAGGGAACTGCATGTGGCCTACTCAGATCGACGCAACGACTTTGACAAAGCAAACTTGGTAGTGCTACAACACCTACACCAGGTAGATCCTTTCGCGACACTGCACAAAGAAACTATCGCAAAGAAGTATCGTGACCGGGGGGTATGCAGGACGGACGCCGAAGTTACTAGAGAGCACAACTCCACTTTCCTGCATTGGTTCAAAGAGCATATTATTGCTAATCCCCCGGAAGAGGGCTCTAAGGACGGATTGCTCATATACGCCTTAGCACATGGCCCCTCGCCCAACCTCCTCGCCTATCAGGCATACGATATCAACGGATACGCGTTCTACACGGAGGCCAAAGATATGGACAGTGATGATCAGAACTCAGGGGTGACGATGGAATGCATGACCGACAGCGACAATGGCGCAACTGAGAGATTTTACGGAAGGGTCGAGGAGATCTGGGAGCTTGACTACTCTGGACTGCACAACGCGACGATGTTCCGTGTCAGATGGGCTAAGAATGTCGAAAGAGAAAACTGGTATTTCACTACCATGACTATACCCGACGCCAAGAGCGGTACCGTGAACGCTATCGCAAAAAACGAGCCATGGGTACACACTAAGCACGTGACACAATGCTTCTTCATAACCGACCCGTGCAATCCCAGCCGTCACTACACCACGGTAGAGCTTCCGTGACACACCAATGTGTCGGCATAGGGTACCTTTGCCGACAGATAAGAGGTAGCTAACACCAATGCTGACAGAAGATGAAAGAGTCGGAGGACTTGCTGTGGGCAAAGGTATTGCCGACAGTTGTTTACTTCCCGACACTTTTTCAGTCGGCATACACCCTACCTATGCCGACAGATGGTATGTAAACACACACCCTACCTACGCCGACACTTTATCAGACAACATACACCCTACCTATGCCGACAGATAGCGTGTCAACATACACCCTACCTATGCCGACACTTTATTTGCCACGTACACCATACCTATGCCAACAGATAGTCTATCAACATACACCCTACCTACGCTGACAGATATTGCCTTCACCGACAGATAAACTGTTGGTACAGTGATGTGCAGCCAAAACAATATATACAAGCGCTAAACAGATTCAATTATTATCCTCACATCCACAAGCAGGTTCAACATGAAGACATGATGTACGACAATGAAAATATGTTCACAAACGTCCATATACATTGAACTCAAGTTGACAATCACATCAATCTTGACAAAGCATAGTTTTGACCATCTTAACAAACACCCAGAACACACAAGTCACAAAAGGATGAGAACTATTTGTTGGTATGAGAGACTTCAGCTAGATGGTCCAGAACACGCAAGTCACTATCCACATGCACAAAGTGCAAGCTCCAAAATAACCGAAACACCAAATGGTCTAGAAGACACATAAGATCCATGATTACAAGTTGGTTGGTCCATAAATGCTGCAAAGTCATCACGTCCATGTGCCCCAGTTGGCTAAGTGCCTGAAATTTTTTCACAAAAAATTGTCAAGATAGTGGAATCAGCTCAAGTTGTTCAAAGCTCATATGTGGATTAACAAGGGTTCGATAAATAAATCCTCATGATATCATAGTCAACAATATAGTTTCTACAGAAGTTATAATTGGCTCACATGGTATTATATAGAACTATGTTCATGTGCTTGCAGTTTTATCAACAATGAAGGCATTGACTATCTGAAACAGAGACCCTACAACCTAGTAGCTTATTTTATAGCCTATTACATAAGCATTCACTGAAGAAAAGACAACCTCTTTCGCAATCTATCTAGATTTCCATGATTAAGAGCTGCATAACCATGGATAAAAAAGGAAACCATGATACATACTCCCTCCGTCCCGAAATACTTGTCATAAGAATGGATGTATCTAGATGTATTTTAGTTCTAGATACATCCAATTCTATCCATTTGTGCGACAAGTAATTCCGGACGGAGGTAGTATATACACAAGCAATTTAGTGTTAACACATAGGCCAGCAATCTTGTAAAGTGCATTTTAGAAACTGTTCTTATGCAATAGCATGTGAGCTAATTACTACTGAAACAAAAACTCTACCTAGTAGTTGAGGTACCTGGCGAAGTAGCCCTCTGTTCGCAACCGATCGCCCATTGCAAGTCATGGCCCTGGTTCCCGGTGAGGCAGCCTTCCATCCACCATTCGTTTATCTGCTGCATGTGGGCGACCGCGGTTCCCTGCGAGGTGGCCATCCGTTCTCCACCCATTGCCCGCGCTGCATGCTGGTGGTCGTGGTTCCCGGCTATTGTCGGCCAGACTAAATGGATTAGTAACTTGTTTCTCAGTGTCGAGCATTGTAATGATGACAATTGTATGTAACTGCACTAATTGCATCTATTTTTTACTCTAATTATGTGCAATTGGCATAGGTGTATCAAGGTACAACAACTGAATTTAAGCATAAAAAGTACAGGACTGAGTCAATTTAATCACTCAAAACCGGTCATGAGTTCCCCAACAAACATTAGCAGAGCATTTCCTAATACAACCAGTGAGCCATAGTTACAACGGCTAGTGCTGGTAGTAATGAATTTAAATTATACATGACGCAATCACAAGACAAATTGAGTCATTCAGTTTCAAACTACCCTCTACACTTTGAAATAAGCAATTTGGGGTGCAGAAACTTACTTGAAGGGCAAAGAGATTGGCGTTCAAGTTGTGGGAGTTGTGCAGAACATGGACTGGTTGCAGACACATGTCAAGGTTGTTTTGTAGATCCCACCCATGGTATCGGATCAGCTGAAACCAAGCAGCCCAATTTCAGTCGAAAGAGTTAAAAGTAGGCACATAAACCATAGCAGTAATATAAGGGGCTCATGGAGAGTAAGAAGAAGAACCAATGCCTATTCAGTTCCAAGTGGAATCGCCACGCGTTCACTGAAAAATAGCTCATGTGCCAAGATAGTAAGCTGATACATATTTATATTGTTTGTGATAAACTGAACCTTCATTTCTCAAGCCTAGTTTAAGATAATTCGATGAGCAGAACTTTAATTGACTAAGATACCGAGATTAGTATTCCCACTAAAACTTCTCACGAGAAAAGAAAGTAGAAATTAGAAAGCATCAGCACTGCAAGATGATGGACTAGTTAAACATGTCAACAAAAAGGAAACCATGGAGAAGCATCAGGATGGCAACATGATGGATCCATCCAATCCATTTGCTGACTTACCACGTCATATCATCAAATGGCTTGTATAAGATCAGTGCGAGCCCACCGGTGCCAGCGGCATGCCTCTAGCACAAGCTGAAAATAAAACAACAAAGCTTATCATCATATTATTGTATGCCAGTGATCAAACTTGCATGGAGCCACATACTGAATCTAATGGTTTAGAGCGTTGTGTTTTTGTTCTGCTATTCAGATTGGCCAAACATGTGGGAACGACCATGTTAATTATGTCAACATGTGGGAATGACCTGGTCAAGAGGGAATTATCATTTTAGCATGTGGTGAACGATTAATTATGTCAACACGTCCACAGTTAAACACTTAACAAAGCTGGACAGCCTTTGGAACAAAAAAGTTGGACAAATATGCCCGTTGTTTATGGACAACTCCAGACTGAAACATCTGGCCATAATCCAACGCGTATCAGATAAGACACGTACAAACAATCATCTCCTTTTTCCAAAAAAAAAAAAAAAAAACCATATGCTACTAGCACACGGACTAGACCTTTCCTAAAACAGACAAACGGACAAGCCCTTTGCAATCCTATGCTTTCCCGTTTAAAAAAAGGCAAGCCATGGTAAAAAAAGGACATATAGAAGCCACTAAAATAAAATTGGCGGAGATAATGATTGGACCAATACGTAATATTGGCGGAGATAACATGGAATACGGGGGGTTGTAATGATGCAAGAAAAACGGTGGCCGGACCATATAAAGGCACCTTGGGCTACTGTTCTTCTGACAAACTGATGGTACAAGGCCAACAATTTTTGTTCTTTATAACTGAAAAGTTACTCAAATATATTGACCAAATTAGTTTTACAATCAAAGTTCAAAACGAATATTTTGTCCATGGTTTCCATACATCAATGTAGATGTAACAAGAAATAACCTCAAAGAATAGTTTGTGATGATTCTAAACAACAAAACAAGAACAAAACACCAATGACTAGATATAGTAAATCTAGCCACGCAAATGCACGGGTCACGCCGCTAGTTTTTACACAAAACAAACTGCACAATCTGGCATCACAAGTAACATGACCGGTATGAAACAATTAACATATATAGTCACTTGCTATTCACGTATATGGATTTCCTCAAACATGGAAAATATGCAGGAACAAAGAGATCTTCCCCTTCGTGTTAGAATAATTTCCTCAAGCATATCAGGGATGGAGCAATCTGTGTAGAAAAACTGAACCTAGTTAGGGGAGGGGTGATTCCTGAATGAAAAATCAAGTACAGAGAAGGAAATCTCAGGACGAGTTGATGCTTACCTCAGGTTACGGCGACGGCTGGCTTCGGGAGCGGCGCAGATCGAAGGAGATGGAGCCCCGGCAGGAGCAGGCCCAGTAGCAGCAGGTCCGGCAGCAGCGGGACCATAGAGATGGAGCCTCGGCAACAGCAGGCGCGGCAGCAGTGGGAGACTAGAGATGGAGCCCCGGCAGTAGCAGAGACGGGGATTGGCGAGGACGGCGACTGGAGGTCAAGGGAGGGGGCGAGGACGGCAGTTGGATGCGCATCACGAGGACGACAGCTCGATATCGGGATGGAGCTCGGGCGGAGGGGGGTCGGAGTGGGAAGACGGGTGGATCTCGGGGGCGGGCGAGTGCGAGCTCCAAGACGACGGCTTGACGACGGGGTGGAGCGCGAGGCCGGCGGCAGGGCTGTGGATCTAGCACGAGGGCGGCGGCGGCAGGCAAGGGCTAGGGTTGTGGAGTTCCATTCGAGTTGGGGATATTTTGCACGGGGGTAGAGGATATTTTGCACGAAGGCTCGAAAATTTTCACCTCGCGCCGAAACTGCGCGCCACAAGTTTCCAACCTTCGGTCCATTGACACGTGTCCACCTACGCCGACACTTAGTCCGTTCTCATACACCCTACGTACGCTGACACATTTTAACTCGCTAAGTACCTACCTACGCCGACTGAAAAACTGTCAAGATCTACACATATGCCGACACATAACATGTTATTAAGCAATTGCTGACAGATACATTGATACTTCGGAATTGCTGACTCTTAGTGTGTCCACGGTGATGTAGCTATGCCGACATATGATCAGAAGACAAAACATAAAAGTTATGATGACAGTTATTTTGTGAAGATTACTGGACCTTTGCCCACAAAAATGTGTCACGTAAGCTCTACCGTGGTGTAGTGCGTGTTGTCGTGAGGAGAGGCAAAAGGAACATCATTGGAATGGATGGAGTCGCCAACAAGGAAGATTACGACCAGTACGTCAACCCAATGAGGGAAGATGACGATGACGATGAAGTATACGTCAAAAGAAGAATCAATACTACATTACCTAAGAAAGATCGTACTCTATGGAAAAGGAAAAGTCACAATGAGGGGCTCAATTATTCTTCAACGAACAAGAAGGGAAAGAAGCTCACTCAAAAACGAAAATGTCGACGCTGAGGAACCGTTATCGGTCAAATGATGTAATATATATGTTCCTATTTTGTGTACACACTTAACCGTTATGCATGGGTCAAATGATGTAATCTATATGTTCCTATTTTGTATACATACTTAACCGTCAAATGATGCAATATATATTGCCTTAGTTATATACATTGTATCACCCTCCCTTCGTTCCTGCTCTTGGAAAAAAGGAAAAGAAAAAGTAGAAAAGAAAAGGAAGAGAAAATAAAGGAAAAGACAATAGAAGAAACAAACAGGAAAACTGCTATAGGTACTGGATATAGCAGTAGCGCTTTTCCGAAAAAGAGCTATAGCTAGTCGAAATAGCAGTAGCGCCGTTTGGAGAAATGCGCTATAGCTACCTGTGATAGTAGTAGCGCTTCTTGGATAAACGCGCTATAGATAACTTAGCTATAGCGCGTTTTTAGGAAACGCGCTACTGCTATGTTGACTTAACCCCCAAATCTGCTTCCCGCCTCTGCTTCTTCCCCCAAATCCCCACTCTCTCTTCTCCCCCCTCGTCGCCGCCGGAGCCCGTCTCGCCCTCGACCTCGCCGCGCCCCTGCCTCAAGCGCCGGAGCCCTGCCCTCGCCCTCGACCTCGCCGGAGTCCTGCCCTCTCCCCCGACCCCGGCGCTCGCCCCCGACCCCGGCACTCGCCCCCGACCCCCCGACCCCGGCGACCTCGCCCTCGCCCCCGACCCCGGCCCCGGCGCGCCACGCCTCCCTCCTCTGCTTCCTCCCCTCCCAACCTCGGCCGTCGTCGGTCCTGCCTCCTCGCCCCTGCACCCTCTGTAAGCCCCCCACCGCTCCTTCTCTCTCTGCTAGCTAGGGTTCTTCTGTTAATTTACTTAGGTTTTAGTTAGGGCAGTAGGTTAATTAGGTTATCTATTTAGTTATGAACCCTAGTTATCAAACTAGTAGGTTAATTTGGCTATATTATGAACCCTAGTTAGTATGAACCCTAGTTAGTTAGGGCAGTAGGTTAATTAGGTTCTTCGTCAAATTAGGACAGAAATTTAGGGTTAGGTGTTTTAAGTGTAGTTAAAAGAAAAAACAGAATTGATTATATAGGTTTCTTGCATTTTTTAGTTTAAGCAATTGTTGCTATTTAAATTTTATAGTGCTAGTTAGTTAATTAGAATTAGTATGAAACCTAGGACAGATTAGTTAAAGCAAATGTTGCTATTTAAAAAAACAGAATTTGAAGTGGACAGATTAGTTAAAGCAATTGCTGCTATTTTTTAGTTTCAAATTTAGGTAGGCTGAATTTAGTTTCAAATATTGTGAAGAAAAATGACTTCTTGCATTTTTCTTCAAGTTCTATATTTTTCTTCCTTTTATATGCAAATTTGAAGTGGACATGTGATTTGGACATGTCATATTTGGAATTTGGACATGTCATATTTGGACATGTGATGTTTTGGACATGTCATATTTGGAAAATGATGATTATGTGCAGGGTAAATGATCCGAGTGGCCTATGTTTCGCCGGAATGTTGATTCATTTCCGTTCCGGTGAATTTCAGGCGCTCGATATGTCCACTTTTTAGCAAAGGTCATGCCGAAATTTTCCGTGAATTTTGGCATGACTTGTGCTAGAAAGTAGGCATATCGAGTGCCGGGATTTGCTGGGAAACGGCATTCCGGCAAACATAGATCTTTTTTTTATGTCATTTCTCATTTTTTTATAGTTTTAGAATTAAATGAGGAGACTTAATCATAGGAAACATGTCGAACAACGAAGAAACCGGGCCTTCTGACCAAGATGCAGACGAGATGGATTATGAGGGTGAACAACAGTACCTCGACTTTTTGTCTGCTAAGCACAGTCAAGGTTTGCAGGTCGGCCTAGATGATGATACTGACGCCGACATCGACACCGATGGCGCCGGCACCGATGGCGGCGCCGAGACCGACGGGGAAGGTACCGGCGGGGAAGATACCGGCGGGGAAGGTACCGGCGCCGATGCCGCTACCGAAAAGAAGAAGCAGAAGAAGCAGAGGGGGTCTCGGGCGCCAGCCATAAAGGCTTCAAAAGCAGACAAGAAGCAGAAGCTAGTTACGTGAGGAGGCTCACGCTAGCGCGAGAGAGGGCTCATAACCGCCGCCTCATGTACTACATAGTTTCGCTCTCACTCATAGTGATAGCTCTTCTCGCGTATATCATTGTTTAGATGGATGACGATGTAGTTGCAAGTATTTGAGACTTGTATCGCTATTTTCGAGATGACGACGAGAGACCACTTTGTGTTAGATGATGATTATGATGATGACATGATTTGATGAGACTATTTGTATGTATATGCTATGATTACATTCGTGGTCTCGCAGCCATTTGTATGTGTATGATGATGACATTTGTATGTGCTAAAGATTCTTGTATAAAGCCTGTTCAAATACAAAACAAATATGCAGAAAAAAAAATCAGAAACTAATAAAGTTAGCAGTAGCGCGTGGAGTAAAGTTAGCAACAGCGTGCCATTACCAGTAGCGCGGTCTAATACAAGGCGCTACAGATATTAGCAGCAGCGCGCTGTTTTGGAGCTCGCTGCTGCTACGCATGTATAGCAGTAGCGCGGGCCAACACGCGCTACTGCTACAGGTTAGCTGTAGCGCCGTATCAGTAGCGCGGGTGCCCGCGCTACTGCTATACATAATACCCGCGCTACTGCTAGGCTTTTCCCTAGTAGTGATGGTTCTCGTCCACCAAACCGACAACAGTACAGCTGGAACTCCTACCATAACCAACTGACGTTCGCTACTCCAAAAGTTCTTAATCCAAACCCAAAACAAATGCTGGACAATTTTCCGTTCACATTTAAGCCAAAAGCACAGCAAGCGACAATCCACAACAAATCAAATAATTATCTGTTTTTTTATTGCTAGCATTGCATTCTCTACCTTGTCGAACCGACAACCTTGCACAGTTCATCTTAAGTCTGACAATCTATATTTTTGCGCTGCAGATGATATTAGTTTACTTATTATGTGCTCCCACAACCATCATTAAGGTGATATCTGTTTGGTGCTCTAAACTCTAGAGGTAGTAGTTAGTGTGCTCAAAATAAATCTCAGGTGGAGATGCAGCATGAAAAGAATTGATGCCAGAGTGCCTCTCTGGTGTTTTTTTTTTCATAACAAAGGTAATAACATTCCACACAAAAGTTCTTCCTGGTTATGAGAACTCTGGTGTTCAATTTGTCTTGGAGCAGCACCCAACAGAAAAAAATGAAGTATGAAATAGATCAAGTTATATAGTAGCAAAGCAAAAATATGATACGGATCAATTACCATCCGCGTGATGCGCCAACTCGAAAACAGTGTTTTGCCTATTCCTGCAGAACCATTAGTGACACAAGTGAGAAAAGTCTTCACGGCAGATGCATGCATGCCATGCTTCTCTCTTCAATTATTGTCCTATCAACAAGTTGAAAAGTGGTGCATTCTGTCCACATTATCTGGTTGGAATCATCTGTAGTAACTGAAGAATTAGACACCATGTACAGTAGATGGTCTAAAGAAGATTATTGAACACAGAAAAATAAACTTCATCGCGCTTACACAGTGGCAATGCTTAAACGATCTTAAAAACATTTAATTGTAGGTAAAATAGAGTATCTGGAAGTATATAGAATTAATGAAATTATAAAACATATTCAACAATAGTGATGTATGGCTGCGAATAAATGAGGGGCCATCGGTAGGTACATGTACCGGTCAATATACAGCTCAGCTCTTGGATTCTTTGACCTTATCTCCATTCGCCATCGTCCACTCTCCTTCAATTGCAGCCGTCGATAAAACCGATATTTGTTTGATGATCTAAGCTCTAGAGGTAGAGAACTGAGTTCTCACTTGGGCCGCAGCGTCATGAAAAGAATCAATACAGGTACACGCATCATTATCTCCATATAATTGAGGGGCCACAGGTAGGTACCAGTCAATATACTGATCAGCTCTTGTATTCCTTGATCTTCTCTCTCTCTCTCTCTCTCTCTCTCTCTCTCTCTCTCTCTCTCTCTCTCTCTCTCTCTCTCTCTCTCTCTCTCTCTCTCTCTCTCCAGCAACCTCCCATTCCCCTACCAAGCAGCCTTACGCGTGAGAGATATCTGCACTCTGCAAACGGCCGGCGACGAATGAGCAGAAGTATCGTTGCTCTTCCACCAAAGTTCAAATTTGGGCGTTGTTGAGGTGAATGCTCTCCTCAATCATGACCTTGTTTTGCTCAGTACCAGGCAATACACTTATCAGTACCAGGCAATATACAGCTCAGATCTTGGACTCCTTGATCCTATCTCCATTTGTTTGCATCCTCTCTCCAGCAACCTCCCATTACCAAACCAAGCAGCCCTAACTCGTGAGATTCTGCAGAGGGCTGGCGACGAACGAGCAGCAGTATCGTTGCTCTTGCACCAAAGATCGAATTTGGGTGTTGCTGAGGTGAATGCTCTCCTCAATCCTTACCTTGTTTTGCTCTTCATCGGTTGTTCATCTTCTTTTTTCTTAGCTGTACAGATCATGAAATTTTTATCCATATATATCAAAATGTATGTACAAGAGCCATGCTTTGAAGATAACAAGGTTGTTCGGCGTTCTGTCGGTGCTTAATTGCTTTTCTGTTCTTTCATATGCTGCAGTTTCCTATTCCTCCGATCTGCAAGATCATGGCAGAGTCACTGCTTCTCCCTCTAGTGCGCGGCGTGGCTGGCAAGGCCGCAGACGCAATCGTCGAGACGGTGACCCGCATGTGTGGCCTCGACGACGACCGCCAAACACTCGAGCGGCATCTACTAGCCGTCGAGTGCAAGCTGGCCAATGCTGAGGAGATGAGCGAGACAAATCGCTATGTCAAGAGCTGGATGAAGGAGCTCAAGTCCGTCGCCTACCAGGCCGACGACGTGCTAGACGACTTCCAGTACGAGGCGCTGCGCCGCCAGTCTAAGATTGGCAAGTCCACTACCCGAAAGGCACTCAGCTACATCACGCGCCACAGCCCGCTGCTCTTCCGCTTTGAAATGAGCAGGAAACTCAAGAACGTCCTCAAGAAGATTAATAAGTTGGTTATGGAGATGAACACGTTTGGCTTGGAGAGTTCTGTCCGTAGGGAGGAGCGACAACATCCTTGGCGGCAGACGCACTCAAAACTGGACGAGACTACCCAGATCTTTGGAAGAGATGATGATAAAAAGGTGGTGGTGAAGTTGCTGCTGGACCAGCAGGATCAGCGAAGGGTGCAGGTGTTGCCCGTCATTGGGATGGGAGGTCTTGGCAAGACGACTCTTGCTAAGATGGTCTATAATGACCAAGGGGTCCAGCAACATTTCGAGTTAAAGATGTGGCACTGTGTGTCCGATAACTTTGATTTCATTGATCTTTTGAAATCCATCATTGAGTTGACTGTAGGCGGAAGATGTGACATGCCTGACACGATTGAGCTGTTGCAAAAGAAACTTGAGCAAGTCATTGGCCAAAAAAGGTTTATGCTCGTGCTTGATGATGTGTGGAATGAAGATGAGAGAAAATGGGACGATGTCCTGAAGCCTCTTTTCTGTTCTGTTGGTGGACCAGGAAGTGTAATTATTGTCACAACTCGAAGCCAGAAAGTGGCCTCTATAATGCAGACCCTTGGAACCCATAAGCTAGCATGTCTAAGTGAGCAAGATTCATGGGAATTGTTTGCACAGAAAGCATATAGCAACGGTGTTGAGCAAGAGCAAGCAGAGTTGGTCAGCATTGGCAGACGTATTGTCAACAAATGCAGGGGGTTGCCTCTTGCTCTCAAGACAATGGGTGGATTGCTGAGTTCAAAGGAAAAGGTACATGAATGGAAGGCCATCGAAGAAAGTAACATTAGGGATAATGATGGAGGCAAATATGAGGTCATGCCCATACTCAAGTTAAGCTACAAACACCTGTCCTCTGAAATGAAGCAATGTTTTGCATTCTGTGCAGTTTTTCCCAAGGATTATGAGATGGAGAAGGATAGGTTGATCCAACTATGGATGTCAAATGGCTTTATTCAAGAAGAGGGAACAATGGATTTAATACAGAAAGGAGAATTCATTTTCGATGAGTTGGTTTGGAGGTCCTTCCTCCAAGATCAGAAAGTGGTAGTCAAGTATGCTGGCAACCGTAGTGACAAAAAATATGAGACAATTGTATGTAAAATGCATGACTTAATGCATGATCTAGCAAAAGATGTCACAGATGAATGTGCAAGTATAGAAGAATTGTCTCAGCAGAAAGCATTATTAAAAGGTATTTGTCACATGCAAGTGTCAAAGGCTGAAATGGAACGAATCAGTGGGTTATGCAAAGGCAGAACATACCTCCGCACTTTGTTATCTCCTTCAGAATCATTGGATGATTATGATTATAATTTTCCGAGCAGATCACACAAGGATATTAAGGAGTTGCAACAGGTATTGGCATCACTAAGAGCATTGCATTGCTCCCGCTCCCCTTCTCCAATTGTCATTTGCAAGGCCATAAATGCAAAACATTTACGGTATCTTGACCTCTCTGAGTCTAATATCGTTAGGTTGCCAGATTCAATATGTATGTTGTATAACCTGCAAACACTGAGGCTCATGAATTGCCAGGAGTTGCAACAGTTACCAGAAGACATGGCAAGATTGAGAAAGCTCATCCATCTTTACCTTACTGGTTGTGAGAGTCTCAAAAGTATGTCTCCAAACTTTGGTCTACTGAACAACCTTCACATATTAACAACATTTGTTGTGGGTACCGGAGATGGCCTTGGAATAGAGCAGCTCAAAGACTTGCAAAACCTTAGGAATAGGTTGGAACTACTGAACTTGGAGAAGATAAAGAGTGGGGAGAATGCAAAAGAAGCCAATCTCAGTCATAAGCAAAATCTAAGTGAGTTGTTGTTCGCTTGGGACCAAGAAATAGATGATGAGCCTAGAGATGTGGAAGAAGTGCTTCAGTGTTTAGAACCTCATAGTAATATCCAAAAACTGGAGATACGTGGATACCATGGCCTAGAAATATCACAATGGATGAGAAAGCCTCAGATGTTTGACTGCTTGAGAGAACTCAAAATGTCTGGCTGCCCAAACTGCAAGAACATCCCTGTAATATGGTTCTCAGTCTCTCTAGAGATTTTGGTCTTACAGCGGATGGATAACCTGACAACATTATGCAATAACCTTGGTGTGGAAGCTGGAGGACGCATTACCCCTCTGCAAATTTTCCCAAATTTGAAGAAGTTGTGTTTGATTGAGTTACCAAGCCTGGAGATATGGGCAGAAAATAATGTAGGAGAGCCTCAGATGTTTAACAGTTTGCAAGAACTCGAAATTTCCGGCTGCCCAAGATGCAAGAGTATACCTGCAGTATGGTTTTCGGTCTCTCTTGAATTTTTGTCCTTAGAGAAGATGAATAACCTGACAACATTATGTAATAACCTTGATGTGGAAGCCGGAGGATGCATTACCCCTATGCAATTTTTCCCAAGGTTGAAGAAGATGAGATTGATTAAGTTACCAAACCTGGAGATATGGGCAGAAAATAGTGTGGGAGAGTCTAGTTGTGATAGCCTGGTAACATTCCCGGTGCTTGAAGAGCTAGAGATCAAAAATTGCCCCAAGCTTGCAAGTATTCCAGCGATCCCCGTTGTCAGCAAATTAACAATAGTTGGAGTTCACAGTACTGCGATCGGTTCAGTTTTTACAAGCATCCGTTTAGGCTCCTGGCCATTTCTCGTCTGGTTAATTCTTGGGCCTCCAGAAGACATGCTCATGTTGCCTCTAGACGCCCAGCAAAGCCAGAGTCAAATACCTCTTGAAAAACTTGAGGTGTTGGTTCTGGAAGGGCCCAACTGCTTGGTTCTGGAATTGCCCAACTGCTTTGTCGCAAGCTCCGGATTGTCCAGATCACAACTTATGGTTTGGAAATGTTTTCGGTTCGTGAGACATCTGACAATTAGTACATGCAGCTATCTTGTCCGCTGGCCAACAGAGCAGCTCCGGTGCATGGATCGCCTCCGCAATCTGCATATCCATAATTGTAAAAACCTGGAGGGGAACACTTCGTCGTCTGAGGAGGAAACACTTCCGCAGTCCCTGGAGGAATTGGTAATTTCGAACTGCTGCAGTATGGTGGCACTGCCTTCAAACCTTGGTAGTCTGGCAAAGCTGAGGAGGCTCGAAGTGAGTAGCTGCGGTGGCCTGAAAGCGCTGCCTGATGGGATGTGTGGCCTCACTTCTCTTAGGGAATTGTGGATTTCTAGTTGTCCAGCTATGGAGGAATTCCCGCATGGTCTCCTGGAGCGGTTGCCAGCCCTCGAATTCTTAGGCATAATTGAATGCCCGGAGTTGGAAAGACGATGCAGAGAAGGTGGGGAGTATTTCCACTTGCTCTCCTCTATCCGGCGTAAGACGATTGGTTGGTGATGAGGCGTCATGGAAATGCGGAAGAGCTGCCAAGTATATCGGCATATGCGTGAGTGCCCTGATGATAAATAATCAATCTCCGTTCTATCGAAATGAATGTTTCTCGCATACAAATTCGGTGACAACATGGGATGCTAACATGATGAATCCATGTACCTGCAGGTGGGAATCTCTGAAAGCCTCCCCAACATGAAGGAGGCCAACAACATCTTGCCGCTATGCGCGCCGTCCTCCTCGTCGCCAGAGCGCATGCCTGGAGCGGCGCTTCAGGCGGCGGCGGCGTGGAGGAGAGGGAGAGAGATTTGGCTGCGCTGAAGGAGAGCAGAGGAAGGAGCAGGGGATGCACGCCGTGTGCAGCAGAGGCCCGATGGACAGAGGCCCGGTGGGGTGGGTTCCAACTTCCAATCTTGGGATGGGATTAGCGGGCCCAGCCCAATGGTCATTACTTCTCACTCTTTATCATATTTAAAAAACAGTAGTGAATTTGAGAAGAAGTACTGTATTTCATTTTTCTTAAAAAAAAAAGTACCTTGGGAGGAGACTCTTCCATTGTCCCTGGAGAAATTGGTGTTTGCAGGATGCCACAATGTGGTGGCATTGCCTTCGAACCTTGGGAGTCTGGCCCAGCTGAGGAGTCTTGATGTGAAATACTGTAGTGGCCTGAAAGCGCTGCCTGATGGGATGCGTGGACTAACTTCTCTTAAGACATTGAAGATTTCTTACTGTAATGCTTTAGAGGAATTCTCGCAAGGTCTCCTGGAGCGGTTGCCAACCCTCGAATTCTTAAGCATATGCGGATGCCCGGAGTTGGGAAGACGATGCAGAGAAGGTGGGGAGTATTTCCACTTGATCAAGAATATCATCAACTTAATTTCTTATGAAGGCGTCATGGAAATCCAAGCAATGAAGTAAGTCTATATACGCATGAGTGCCATGGTATAAATAATCAATCTCCCTTATATCTAATGTTTCTGGCATCAAATTCGGTGATAAAAGACGCCATGCTAACGCGCTGATTCGAGGAACCTGCAGGTCGGAATTTCCAGAAGCCTCCACAGCATAATGGAAGGAATGGTCGAACTGTAAGAGGAAGGAAGCCTCGGCTCTCTCGTCCGCCACATCTTGCCGCTGTGCGTGCCGGGGCCTGGGGTAATCGCCGTCTCCTCGGCAGGGCACATAGGTGGTAGAGGCAGGGAGGAAGGAAGCAACAATCCAACTGTAAGAGGAAGGTTCCACTGCACATGCCGCGGCCTGCGGCAGAGGGGGCGAGATTTTCCTGCGCTGACGGAGACGAGAGGAAGGCGCAAAGGTGGACGCACACCGTGGGCAGCAGAGGCCCGATGGACAGACCAGCAGCAGAGGGTGGGTTCGAAGCCTGACTATAACTGAGGTACTTTGGCTGAGCTATCTTTATCTTCCGTCTCATGGATTACACAACTCTTTTGCACTGCTAGGATCCACTGATAATATCTCTGGAAGTAAATATTGTTGCTTCATCTCTACTACTTCTACTTCCTGTAGCTGCCTAGTGTTCAGCTTTTGGCTGTGCGTATGTGTTGGGAGTTGTGAACATTTGCTACAAACTCTTAGCAGATGCCCATCCAAATGTGGCTCGCTGCAGATTGCCCATGCCAGTTTGCCCATGACTTCAGGTCTGCAAAAATTGGAGTTCGGAGAGGCTTTCAAGGGAGCATGAATTACTCGGTGTTTCAGGTAAAAAAAAATCTGACCACAACTTTGCATTTTCCTCTTTCATAGCATATACCACCCTCATAATCAACCTGATTACTGATCTGGTAACCTTCTTACGGAGGACTGTTAGAGATATGACACGCAATCGATACGATGAAGAACGAAATCAAGCAAAGGGACACAAGATTTTAACGTGGAAAACCCCTCCAACACGAAGGGGAAAAAACCACGGGCGCCAGCCAGCCAAACTTCACTATGATCGGGAGAGGTTACAAACGCCCGGGATTTACAACTGATGAACTTATCCCGTGCGGCGGCTTACAAGAGGTATATATAACACAGGTGTCCTAGGTCAACCCTGATCCGCTTCGGCCCAAGCCTACCGGCGACGGGCCTCGCTCCGCTCGCTCGTCAGAAGTTGGCCTTTCTCTTTATATTGGAATTTGGAGCATAACATAACAAACTCCACCTTGAGACAAAATCCATCTTGTAGCATGAATGAGAACCTTCTCCCTGAACAACAAAGAAAACACTTTCGGCGCCAAACAGCCACTAGGGCTAATGAGTTATACCAACTAAGTCCGAGCAAAGCTCAAACTTAGCAACAGGAACTGGCTTTGTCAACATATCAGCAGGATTATCATGAGTACTAATCTTGCATACCTTCAGTTTACCTTGCTCAACAATGTCTCGAACAAAATGATATTTGACATCAATGTGCTTTGTTCTCTCATGGAACATTTGATCCTTAGTGAGGTATATGGCACTCTGACTGTCACAAAACAGGTTAATGCAAGAATTATCTCCACAAAGCTCAGCATACAAACCTTTCAGCCAAACTGATTCTTTACATGCTTCTGCAATAGCCATGTACTCTGCTTCAGTGGTAGATTGAGCAACTACTGCCTGCAGTGTGGCCCTCCAACTCACGGCACAACCACCAACAGTGAACACATAACCTGTAAGGGACCTCCTCTTGTCCAAGTCGCTGGAAGAAAAATCTGAATCCACATAGCCAGCTAGTCCCTCACCAGTCCTGCCGAATTTCAAACAAGCATTGGAAGTGCCACGAAGGTACCTGAAAATCCACTGAACAGCCTTCCAATGTTCTTTACCAGGGTTAGCCATATATCTACTGACCAAACTCATTGCAAATGACAAATCAGGCCTAGAACACACCATGGCATACATTAAAGAACCGACAGCACTAGAATATGGAACTCTTGACATATACTCAAACTCTTCATCCGTACTAGGACATTGAGAAGATGACAATTTGAAATGAGGAGTAATAGGAATGCTTACTGACTTAGCATCATGCATGTTAAAACGATGAAGGACTTTCTGAATGTAACTTTGCTGACTAAGAAATAACAAACCAGAATTTCTGTCCCTGGTAATCTCCATACCTAGAATTTTCTTAGCAGCACCAAGATCCTTCATGTCGAACTCACTACTTAATTGTGCCTTTAAAGCAGTGATCTCTCTCTTGCCCTTGGCAGCAATCAACATGTCATCAACATATAACAGCAAGTATATAGGCGATCCGTCAACAAATTTAATGTAAACACAACTATCATATGCAGACCTCTCAAATCCATGTGCAATCATAAATGAATCAAACCTTTTATACCAAGCCTACCGGCGACGGGCCTCGCTCCGCTCGCTCGTCAGAAGTTGGCCTTTCTCTTTATATTGGAATTTGGAGCATACCATAACAAGGACATCCCTCATAATCAATTGTTCTATTTCGAAGGTATGTCCGGTGTCTCACTCTCTGCTCAATTTATCCCCAACAGTGCTCAAATCAACTGAGCACATCGCGTTTTGTTCTCCTGCTCATACAAATAAATACCGAAATTGCTTAAACGACGACACTGCTACTTAATCTGTAGCCATTAAAAACAATGTTTGGGTCCTCAAAAAAAAATGTTTGGACCATGTTTACATGTATTTGCTTGCTCTCTAATGCCTGGAGAAATTGTTTATTCAGACTTTTTTTTTGCGGTGGTATTCAGACTAGATGGTTAATCCGTGTCTGTGAGGATAACGCCAGCTGCATCTCTGATCGATTCGTAAACCTACGAGAGTAAGCATCTCCATTGTCTCATTTCATCTAGCTCAGAAAATTGATGGGTACCTAAACAAATCTCCCTGCTTACAAGCCATGTTTTGGGCGTAGCTGCAGGTTGAGTTTCTGAAAGCCTCAACAAAATGAAGGAAGCAATGATCGATCCGGCCCCATCTTGCCGCTATGTGGCGCCGCTGTCCTCCTCGCCGGAGAGGACGGCGAAGGGGGAGGGGCGGCGGCGCTTCAACGGTGGACCACACGAAAGGAGGCGTGGTCGCGTGGAGGACATGTGGATATGGGTGTTTTTTTTTTTTTCTTTTTGAGGGGGTGAGCGTTTTTTTTTTTTTTGAGAAGAGAGGGGGTGAGCGTATGTGGATGGATGGATGGACGCCGAGGCCTGTGGGCAGGACAGGCCCAATAGACCAGTACAGGGTTTCGTTGGGCACGATCATTAATTGTTGTGTTTTTTGCCCTCGTGTTAATAGTAATCTTACAAAAATAAATCAAAATCTGATTATTTTTATTGGGAACATACATGCTCAATTCTTCTACATGTATGCAAAGTTTTCATGGTCAATCGACCTGTGTGGTCGGTGGCAAACCTAAAGAGGCCAACCCGGACTCATCCGTTCAAACATAGGATATGATCAAAGGTGCCGCACCCGTAGTTTTGTGTGAATGTTCTGAATTTTCGAAAAATATTCGGGATTTTCAAAAATTGTTCTTTAAATTCTAAAAATGTTTTTGCTTTTTAGAAATATGTTCTGAATTTTCAAAAAATGTTCTCGATTTTCAAAAAATGTTTTTCAAATTCGGAGAATGTTTCTGCTTTTGTAGAAAATGTTTTGGATTTTCAAAAAATGTTCGGGATTTTCAATAATTGTTCTTCAAATTCGAAAAATGTTTATGCTTTTTAGAAAAATGTTCTGGATTTTCAAAAAATGTTCTCGATTTTTTAAAATGTTTTTCAAAAAATATTCTTTTTTTTCGAAATTTGTTCTCAATATTCAAAAAATGTTCACGTTTATGAATTTGTTCAGGATGTTTCAAAAATTTTCTCACTTTCAAAATTTATTCTCAAGATTCAAAAAATGTTTGCGCATTTAAAAAATTGTTCACGCTTCCAAATTTGTTCGGGGTTTTCAAAATTGTTCTCCGTTTCAAAATTTTGTTCTCAAGATTCAAAAAATGTTCGTGCTTTTAAAATTGTTTGTGTTTTCAAATTTTGTTTTAGAGTTACAAAAATGTTCGCATGCAAAAGTGTTTGTGTTTCCAAATTTTGTTTTGGAATTTGAAAAATTGTTCCTTTTCAGTTTTTTGGGTTGTTTAAAGAACAAAAAAGAGAAGAAAAATAAATAAAATAGATAACAAAAAAACAGAAAAATAAAAGGAGAAAAGGAATCAGAAAAAACTAAAAAGAAATAAACTGAAAAAATACACAAAAAAAGAAAAGGAAAACGAAAAAACAGAAAAAACCCTGTAAATATTAGTTTAAGATCCTTCTAGAAGGTTCCCAAAACCTGTCAGGAACCTTCTAGAAGGGTCCCAAAACCGGACACTGTACCTTGTGCGTTTTCTCCTAATTGGGCCGGCCCATTTCGATCGCCAGTTGGCTCGCCTCTGTGCGAATGTCCGAAGCCTTGCCGCAACGAGCGGCACATAGGACCTCCCCCCCCCCCCCCCCCGCCCCCGCCACCCCCTCCGCGCGCGCCAACGCAAACTAACCATGTCGGTTCTTTTTTTTAAATCAGAATGGACGTCGTGGCCCAATAGACAAGTACACGGTTTGAAGCCCTCT
Source organism: Elymus sibiricus (assembly GCA_039707655.1). NCBI lineage: Eukaryota > Viridiplantae > Streptophyta > Magnoliopsida > Poales > Poaceae > Elymus > Elymus sibiricus. The sequence continues at coordinate 21,256,764 of CM077675.1, forward strand.
TGGCTTACCGACCTCGACTGTGGCTGGGCTGGATCATTATTTGTTGTGTTTTTTCCTTTCGAAAAAGGGGATATGAAGACTGAGCTCACATGCTCTCGTGTAAACCATAATCTCTGGAAAAAAATGAAAATCTGATTTTTATTTTTACAATATACATGCTCATTTCCTCTATATATGGGAAAAGTTTTCATGGCCAGTCCACATGTGTGGTCGGTGGTGAACAAAAAGGAGGACAACCAGGACTCAGTCGTTCAAACATGAGAAGGAATGTGCCATGCCCCGAGATCACTAATTAACCAGTACACCTTTCAAAGATCACTCCCTTCTCCCTCTCCCCTCAGGTTGAGACAAGTGGTGCACTACATGTATGTCACTTATCGCAACCGGACAGTTTTGCCTTTTTTCGTAGATTCGTATTTTCAAAACGTTTTATCTCTTAAATCGTGCGTTCAAATATCGAACCATTTTCATCGTTAGGTTCCTCGCGTCGAGATCTTCAAAACTAGATCTCATGTTGATAGGTTTTGAGGGACTTTTTTTTCCAGAAAAAAACCGGACGAAAAAACCGTGCCTCTCGCAATAGGAAAAAAATAGAAAACACGCTTTTTCCCCTTTCCAAGAGGCAAGAGGCACGGCCGTGCCTCTCGCGAAGGCAAAACCATGCCTCCCGCGGAAGCAAAACCGTGCCTCTCGCGAAAAAAAACGCGTTTTTTTCCTTTCTGAGAGGCACGACTGTGCCTCTCGCGGAACCAAAACCGTGCCTCTCGCGAAAAGAAAGAAACAAAAAATGTATTTTTCCCTTTCCGAGAGGCACGGCCGTGCCTCTCGCGAAAGCAAAACCGTGCCTCTCACGAAAGCAAAACCGTGCCTCTCGCGGAAGCAAAACCATGCCTGTCGCAAAAAAAACACAGACAACGCGTTTTTTTTCTCATTCCGAGAGGCACGGCCGTGGCTATCGCGAAAGCAAAACCGTGTCTCTCGCGAAAGTAAAACCGTGCCTCTCACGAAAAAAACAGAAAACACGTTTTTTCGCGCAAAATTTTTTAATACAATTTTTTTCGTCCAAAAGATAAGAAAGAGCGGTGAAAACCCGGAACACCAAAAAAACCGAAAAAAAAAACAATCTAAAAAGCCGAAAACGCGTGCGAAAAAACAAAAAAAAAACCGAAGAAAAGGCTCAGAGCGCGACACATGGCGGTGGCTGAGAACGCGCCAAGTGACGGCACGCAGGAGTGATCGCTGGGAGGCTTCATGGCCGTTGTTTTGTGTGGATTCCCGCAGAGGTATTGATTGCCAATTTTGTCAATCCTCAACCCTTCGTCGGCCCAAGACATGCTCGCTATGGCCCGCGCCAGCGTAAGCTAAACCCTTGTATGTTCTTTTTTCTATCGTTCTTTTGGCATGTTCTGTTATGTCGTTATGTTTTCAATTAAATTTAAATTTGAAAATGATTTCAAATTTTAAACAATATATCATGAATTTTATAAAATGTTTGTGAATTTAAAAATGCCAGGACCTTTCATAGAAGTGTTCTTGAACTTCAAAATTTAAGGATTTTAAAATGTTCATGAATTTAAAAAATGTTCATGAATTTAAAAATGTTCCCATAAAATGATCCCAAATTTTAAAAAAAATGTACATGAATTTTTAAAATATTCCTGGATTTAAAAAATGTCCACGAGTTTCAAAATATATTCATGACTCTTCTATATCTCCCACTAACTTAGACCATCTCTAGCAGACCCCGTAAAAAGTCCCGACCCGCAAAATAACCGCCAAAATGCGGGTTAGTGCGGAAAATCCCGCCCGAACAGACCCCGCAAATGCGGCCGGCCCGTAAAAAATTTTGAGGAGCGCGGCAAAATCTCGGCCCCAACCCGCGAATACGCAGGTTTCCGCCTCGCCCCTACGGTGCCCCGTATCCCAGGAAAGCGGTTGGCGGGAGGGACATTTCAGCCCGCGCCCTTTCCCCACCTCCTTCCGCCGCCGCCCGCCATTGGTTCCGCCAGTCCGCCGCCGGCGATTCCGGTCAAATCTGCGGGCGGAATCGCGCCGCGGGGGCGCCCCCACCCTCCACCACCGATACGCTGCATCGCCCCGCCCCCCCCCCCCCGGATCCGGCGAGACGAGCCGCCCCTGGTCGCCGTCGCCGCCCGGGATCGACCGCCCTCGAGCCGCCCCTAGTCGCCGCCCGGGATCGCCCGCCCCACGAGCCGCCGGTGAGTGTTTGCTTGTGCTTTGTGCCGAGCGCTATGCATAGTTGGTTGACGCGGCGTGCGATTTCTGTTCATGTAGATGGAATTGAGCCCGTGCGAAAAGTTTTTGCTCGACGATTCGTCCGATTCGGACGACTCGGATGTTGAGATGCTGCTTGCAAACTATCGGCAGCAGACGTTGGTGATGGCCCTTGCCGTGAAGGAGCACGAAGACGAGAACCGAAAGAGGCGGCGAGGATCGACCGTCGGCCGTCTTTGCATTCCTCGAAATCGCCATCTCGGGAACGAGATGTTGATGCAAGACTACTTCGCGGAGAATCCAACATATCCACCGCACCTCTTCCGGAGAAGGTACCGAATGCGCCGATCTCTATTCATTTTTATTTAATTCATGTGTTATTTGTATTCGGGACAAGTTTTATATTGCATTATTTAGTTTGCTTCGGTGATTTGAATAATTATTTATAATGTGGATGATTGTTGTATTGTGCTGGTATTGATATTTTTTCTGGATAATTATTTTGTAGTGTGGATAATTGTTGTATTTTTGTGGTGTGGTATTGATATTTGCGGACCGGCGGCAGCGGCGCAAGAGCAGACCCCGCAAAGCCGACCCGTAAAAGAGTATATTTCGCGAATATCCTTTTATACGGGTCCGTTTTGCGGGGTCTGCCTCTGCGGCCGTCCGCGCCGGCCCGCAAAGCCGTTTTTCCGCGAACTGCAAACGCGTTTTGCGGGTCGGCGTTATGCGGGGTCTGCTAGAGATGCTCTTATTTCTCTCAACCGTCAAGTATGCCACCTCTCCATGCAACATGGATGGAAAATCCCAAGCCAACATGCAGCCATGCATAGGAAAAAAAATCCACATCAACCTGCAAACATGCATGACAATTTCCATTATATTATGCTATTTATGTTCTAACATTTTATAATTATAGAATAATCAAACACAATAAATCATATGTATTTTTAGTTTTAGTTATCACCCAATAAATCATACGTAACTTTAGTTTATTTATCATCCAATAAATCATATACCCCTAAAAAATCCAATAAATCATATATATTTTCAGCTTTATTTATCATATTATTACTTCGAATGTTCATATTCAATACTACCAAGTCTCATAGAAACGATGTGGTCGTCATATCCTAGCGTCGGCACTTCAATCGTGATGCTTGGTTCCCATTATACTGGTGGACGGTGGTTGATGTTGTCTCAGTGGTGCTCGCGCCCTTCGGTGGTTGGTCATGTTCTACTTGGTATTGCCGGTGGATAACTCAGGCCCCATGTCGTTGGTGTTTTGCCTTCTGTGTACCGTTTGTGGGTTGCTAGGGTTGTCGTGGGCGATAGACGCCTATTTGTTGAGTTTTAGTTCATTTTTGTGTGTTTGGTGTCATTCAAATCATGCCTTTTCGGTGTTGTAAGGCTTCTGGTGTTGTTGGGGTCGCGACATATTTGGCGGTGTATGGGACGTGTTGCGTTCCAATTGTACTCTCTTTGTTCTTAATGAATGACATGCAGCTCTTCTGCAAGGGTCCAAAAAAACAAAATTGTGAATGTGTACGAGACACACTTTTTGAAAACAAAGCTTCTAGATGTGTACGTGGTTCTGAGCTCCTTTTCTCTATTAAAAGTTATAATCCGTGTGTGGGCTGAATACTTTACATCTAAAGTTGACAAAATGACATCATGTGTGCAGTAAAACAGAAAAGCAAAGAAGAAGCTAACTGCTTCATCTTGTAAAGACATGATTCAGGGCAATACTCAAGCCACGTAATTGACATCTTCCTAAACATCAAATTTCAGTTTGACAGAATAAGCTACTAGACATGTCTCTCCGAACATTTTTTTCCACAAGGGGGATAAATTAATATCACGGTGATACCAATTACACCCAGCCTCTGCAACAACGCAATGTCATAAAGACATTACGAATGCGAACAACCAAAATACAAAAATAAGAAGAAGAATAAAAGAAATATCCCGCTACAGTTATCTATTCGTTGTAGCCGCAACACGAACCACCACCTAGACAACATCCGAAGTCCAAGTTCTCCAAAAACGACGCCTCCAATAAGGAAATTGTGCACAAGCACCGTCATCGTCCTATCCTAGATCTTAGGTTTCCACCCTGGACAAGATCCGTACTTTCAAAAATAGTGTCTTCAACAAGGTCACTGTCGGGCACAACCAATAAAGCCAGGCCTTGGGTTTTCACCTGAAAACTAAGATTTTGTACTCCGTCTGTGTAACCGCCCCCACTTGCCGATGCCGCTGTTACAAGTCACAAATCACCAAGCAAAGTCCTCATCGCCACGAAGACTCGATCCGCCATTACAAGGCCTTACACCTCACCCGCCATAACGTTTTCCGCCACTGTCTTCACCATGGAAATCGAAATACCGACGTGTCCCATAATGTCAACATATACCGAAGCTTCGCGTCACACCCTTCTGAAATCACTCGGGCTGAAATAGGGGCGCACACAACCGAATCGCATCCGATCCAGCAATCTACAGGCGTTAAGCACCCAACAAAGATCTCTAGCGGAGCATTCCGGAATTCGTCAACAGCAAGATCCATGAGGCCAGCAACCGATAGAACACCATCTTAGAGCAAAAAGAACCAAGGACCGCGCCACATGTCGGTTCCCTATAGAAGGTCGGAGATCTCAGTGGGCACCGCCAGCCACCGCCCACTCCACGCGAAGATGAGTAGTTGAGCCGCACCCCCCCCCCCCCCCGGACCAATCGCAGTGCCGCCCTCGCGGCCACAGTGAGAGTCGAGGTCGCCGAAGAAACCCGGAGTCGCCACCCCGCCGCCCATCTCTACCGGACAAACCACGCTGTCCAGGGCCGCCATGAAGCTCCGACCAAAGATCCCACAACGCAAGAAACAATGAGCCCCCCCCCCCCCCCCCCCCCCCGCGCCATCAGTCACGCGAGGAGGATGAGGACCCGCCGCCGCCGTCAGCCTTTGAGCGGAGGCGTCCTACGGCGGCGGCGAGACGAGCAGGATCAGAGGGAGGACGTGGTAGTGGTTGCGCTCCACCCGAGTCGCCCCGTCTCGGAGCGACGCGGGGTCTGGTGTCGCGATCCGCTTTTCCTGGGAGCGACGCGAGACCCTAACAACCCGGTGTAACATAATGTGGAAACTTTCAAAAGAGCCACAATATCTATGGTTACAAATTATAGTAATACAATCAAAATATAATAAAAAAACCATTTAAAATCATGCAGCACATGACTGCACCCAAGATATGCATTGGTTGGTGTAGCTTCAACGTACTTTGTTTTTTAATACTTGATTGAACTTGCAACTTTGTAACCTGACCTCAATTCCTATGTAAGGGACAAGACAACATGGATGTGTGCTCAAGCAGAACAACAAGAAGCAAAATACAACGTTGTTGATGACCTCGTCCATCGACACAAAATGGGACATCAGAGAGCCAAACATCTGCTTGTAATAATTCGAGATATGGACCTTAGTTAAGGTGATCCTGACCCACAATTGTCCCGTCGTCCTGCTCTATCTAGAAAAATGGAGTGGTTAATGACAGTGAGGTCATCAATTAGGTTGACGCGCTGAAGATGGCAGGACTCGCAGCGAAGCAACGTGGTTGCAGGCTGCAAGTGATTGTATTCATGACAAACAATGGCCTTGTCACTAAAAAATGCAATCACAATTACTCCCTCTGTTTCAAAATAAGTGTCTTAACTTTGTACTAGCTCTAAATATGCGACATTTATTTTGGAACGAAAGGAGTATACTATTATAATGTATGAGGAAGTTTCCTCGACCTCTCTTGCAGCGGAAATATCTGGCCTCTGTGAGGAGACGGGAAACATGTACTGTACTATTTTTGCAAGGGATATACATGTAAAAAAGGGTGCATGTGCAGCCACGACCTAAAGCACATAATTATGGATTAACTACTACTGTGCGATTTCCGTGCAGGCTGGCAGGGGTGGTTGATGACGGGAGCTTATCGTCAATTAAAACTAACTAGGAGAACGCCCGTGCGTTGCCACGGGCTCTTTTATTTATTTATTTTTTGGTTACACCTATGAATAGAATGCATATCGAATTTCACATGTATATATTTTTTTAAATAGATAGCTCCAACGCTCCAACAATTGGAAAATAATTGAAATCTGTTTCACTTGCAATATAACTCTCCCTCCCTCCCTCCACCCATCCCTCTCTCTCTCTCTCTCTCTCTCTCTCTCTCTCTCTTTCTTACACTCCCATGACTCAAAACTTAATTCAGACCCAACGGCTATACTATATCCTCCATCATTCCATCGCTTTGGGGTCTTGGATAACACCCCAAGCCATTTAGCACCTTCTTATATAGCGTTGAAACTCTGTGTTGGGGTCACTATCATACTCCATGACATCATTAGGCTGATGGTTTTCAACCTGTAGAAAACAATGCAATTCATACAGACATCACAAAAGTTCAAACAGAGTTCCAGAAATAAATGAATATGGGAGGAAAACAATCAATGCCAACCTCCGGTAAATCAGATATTGCATCTTCAAGGACAAGAGCTTTTTTCAAGTGTTTATCTGCTGTTTCCTCATAAGCAACGAGACATCGCTGAGGACAGAACATCATTTTAGTAAGATAAAGAAACAATCATAATAGTTTTCAAGAAGAATGATAAAACATAACATAGTGGTTAGTGATATATTTTCATACCGAAAAGGCATTTGGCACTATTACTCGCTTAACAGCATAATGGGTAGGGAGTGGGAATTTCGGGAGAACCTGCATTGCGAGATGTACCTTCATATGGCAGTAGTGTCACAAGGTAAAAATGAGCACAAGAAGAAAACAAACCTCAGAAGGAAGAGCTCCCCATATAAATGCCCGCATCCTAAACTGCGCTAGCCCATAACATCCTGCAACCATCATACCAAGTCTAGCTTGGTAGTTCATGGCGAGAAGGCGGCTCAGTGCATAGCGCCCAAGGAACCCATCTGCAAATTTCAAAATATCTACAACATTCTCCATGAGAACATATTTAGGTCGCAAATAGTTCACAATATCCATAAAGACAACCAACTGTCTGTTTTTTTCATCCTTCAGTGGATCTTCGTGCTCTCTGAATCTGTTAAATCCACTGACTCCTTGGCAGGGAGGACCCCCACAGATAACATCCACGGAGCCCTTCGAAAATTCACAATTAGACACCACAAGAAAATTAACAAAAAAGGAACAAGGAGGGATATACTCTTACAGGCAAAGGTAGAATAGAGTTCCTATATCCACTGTGAACAAATTCTTTAATACACTCAGAGGAATCGCTGAAATGCAAACAAGGATAAGGAACCATTGATGAAAAATAAAAAGACAAATGTAATAAATAAAAATACCAACCTCAGGCCATCAATTGGCTCCCATGTATCTTGTGTAGCATCATATTGTTTCCACCGCACCTATTTAAAATTCCTATCTTATACCAGTGTCCTAAGTAGCAAGTGTAGAATAATACAAACAATAACATAACTAAATCTGAAATCAAAAGGAATTGCACAAATAGGTAATCAAGTCTGTATAGTACCTTAAACCACAAGCCATCCTTTCTAGTGCTACTTGGATTACCATAGGATATATCAACAAGCCTCTCCACCTCAAATACATCCTTTGGTAGAGGTCCATTTTTATCGTCTTCATCATCTCTCGATGCCTGAGCTAGATCAGAGCCCAAAGAATTGCTACCATGGACGACATATTTCTTACAGAGTGCTTCCCACTGCTGAAGGAGGGATAAAAAATCTTCTGCCTTCTCATTTCTTACCTACAGTTGGAGGCACAATCATACAAGTCAATGTCTCTGGTTGATGAAAAAAGGGAATGAAACTCGATGGCATTTTCCCAGTTTTAATTACTACCTGTGTTGAGGGTTGGTTATGCTTCAGACTCTCACAAGCATGCGAGTTCAGGTCTACAGCCCATTTCTGCACACGAGAACATTAAGATTGTCAGTTACAGAGTCAGCTAAAAGTGCTAAGACGTCCAAAGCAAAACGTACAGTATTTAACTTCATCCCAGCCACTGCGGCACCAAGGCAGAGCCCGGTTGACATGGCCCCACAGCCTGAATATAGATCGAGCAGAGTTGCTGTTTCCATTCGTGCACCAGGTGATGCCACATATTCAGCCACTGGTTTCCCCTCTTCAGAACATATATCTGATGTTGCATCACTGTCCCTCGCACCATCATTTTCTACAAAAGAATAACTCATCAAATAAGATGACAAGAAATATCATCGTATACAATGTTGATGAATATATATTTTTAGTTTGCCAAATATACTTGTGAGATATATTAAAATCAGTACAGAGCTGTACCAGTTTAGTATAAGTTCAGGATCACAGCAACACACTATCCAAGTCTTATTGTGTTGTCTAATTTAAAAAAAGTTGCTTACAGGCATCACCGAGTAAATGTGGAACAAAATACATCTATAAAGGATTACCTGCTGGCATATTTGCAAATGTGGAACATGCCACTGAGTAAGACATATCATAATAGAAATCAGAATTCGATATTAACCGATCTTTTGCCTGTGGTATCTCCTGCGATTGTTTGAACAGGAACATAAAAGATCAGCACACAGATGAGAAGTAGTATGTAGTAAAGATACTTTAATTTGAAAGAAAGAACAAATCACTTACATCTGGATCAACATAAACGATGTTTAATTTACAGATTATTGACTCAATCAAGTTGTCATTATGTTCCTCTGATAGGAAAACACGCTTATCATTATGTTCATGATCAGGAACCTTTAGTAACTTTGGTGAGATGACCTGCAAGTTAAACTGATGAACTCAGTGTGTGTATGGAGTAGTATGGCTGTTAGTTGGTACGTTTTGAGTTTTATTTCTGAAACCATGCATTTCATCGTGATAATTCACCCCAAGGAAAGAAAACCAGAAATTGATGATAATATTATGCTAAGTTAAGAATGCTGCAGCTCAAAAAAAGTTAAAAATGCTGTGTGAGTTGCATTATGTTGTGCAATATGTTTTTCTTAGGCACGTGCTCAATTGGCTTCACAAAAATAAAACAACATCACAATACATACCGTATCTGCCACGCGGAAAAACCACAGGCATGTGAAATATGATTTATGATTTGTTCCTTCAAAAAACTCTGTAATCCGGCCCATGTAACTTTCCTCATCAGGACCAGCCTGCAGCCACACTCAATAACAGCATGATTAGCAAAGTTGGTTAACGTAGAGAAGAAAAAAATGTAATATTCTGAACTATACCCTCCGTACAAACGAAAGAATCTGAGACATTTCTTAAGATTCTAATTAAGTAGCACACATCAGGTTCACACATGATATGATACAGTGCTGAATATTTGGAGGTTAATGGCATGCTAGAAACAGAAAGGAGCATAGCGTTTCCTCAGTTAATATGTTTATATGCACACTTCAGTATACATAGCACAGTATCTTTAAACTGAATGTGTGGAAGTTAGAGCATGCCAGAAACAAAAAGGAGCAGAGCAGTTCATCAGTTAGCATAACATAAATGGCAGCAAGTTGTGTATATATTGATCATCTCCATCTATATGATTCAATCAATCATGTAGGACTTAATAAACCCTCTAGCTAAGAAAAGAATCTGCAGACTATCCAAGACATTTCTTAAAATTTTAAGTAGCACACATCAGGTTCAAACAATATGGAACAGTGCTGAATGTTTGGTGGTTAATAGCATGCCAGAAACAGAACTGAACACAGTATTTTCAACAGTTCGCGTAACAAAAATAAATGGCAACATATGCTGCTGTATTAATCATCTCCATATATACGCTACAATAATGTAGGAATTAACCCTCTAGCTAAGAAAATAGCGCCAATCGATTTAAATAGAAGGAACCTAGGACACTCTCAAAAAACAAGAAGAAGAAGGAACCTAGGACCTTGATAATTATCAATCATTAAATCCGGAAGCTGATTTGTATTTGTCTTTAATCTCCATCATGGAACAGAATTTAATTAGTTTATACTATGCAAATTTTAGTATACATATAGTACAATAATGTCTCCAAATTGAAGTTCTGGAAGTTAACAGCATGCTAGAAACAAGAAGGAGCAGAGCATTTCATCAGTTACCAACTTAGCATGACAGAAGTAATGGCGATCAACCAATTAATAAGAAATAATTATGCACCTAAATAAAGCATAGGAACTAAGCAATCAGTCATTTTTCAAACTCAGTAGCAATTAATGGTTGACCTTGATGAAGACATCGTCATTGAGATTGAAGATCACGCCATCGACAGAAGCAGAAGTGTAGTGGCACCGGGCACTGATTTGCTCCCCTTCCCAGTCTGCATAGAAGCTGCACATATGGAATGAAATTCAGTTCAGGTTTACATATACATATTAAGAGCAGGCCGCGCGAATGAATGGGCTCCCTTTGACTGCAACAGGGTGAACAGAGTGAATGATTAGAATCACTTATTTTCAGAGATGCATACCGCCTCGCGCACGAATGAGCAGAACCCTGCAGCGAAAAGCACAAGGATTTTTTTCAGTCAGAATGGATTTGCAATGGAGTTAGGACTTGGGAGAAACTTTGTCAGTCAGGATGTCCGATGCATGAACGAACATGCCTAGTGCCAGCCTAGGCGCTGACGCTGAGAGTGTGAGACTGTATGAGAGAGACGCCGGGCAGGCCAGGCCAATGCCATGCCTTACCTTGGTTTTGTTGTACCTGTGCGGCCACCGTCGCCTGGCCTCGCCGTTCGGCACGGGGTCGCCCACCAAGCGGTCCGTGCTTGCCGCGTCCGTCCTGGTCTCCGTGCTGCGCCAGGCCACCCTCTTCCACGCCGCGCCCTCTCCGGCCGTGGGGACGGGCTCCGGGTCCGGCACCTCGTCCTTCTCCTCTTCCAGCATCCTCATCGCCTCCGCGTCCGGCTCCTCGGCGCACATGCCGTCGTCGTCGTCGATCGCGGGCGGCGCCTTGGGATTGTCCTCGTTCGGCGCTCGCAGAGTGGCACGAGGAGGCCTCCCCGCCTGTCCGCGCAGGCGCTTGCCGCTTGAAATCTCGCGTTGGAGCGCGTGGGTCGGTCTGGACATCTCCTCCGCCACCACCATCGGCTTGGGCTTGGGCTTGTGCTCCGCGCCGGCGTCGTCATGAGGCTGCCTGTACCGCAGCGGCCTACAGGCGGAGCGCCTTGGCCTGGATGCCGCCGAGGCGGAGGGTTGGAGCGGGGGCATGGGGGGCGCGGGTGGAGAAACGAGACGACGATGGGAAACCTCGCGTTGCCGCGCGTCGGCCTGCGACGGCATGGGGCTGCGGCTCGGCTGAGGCGCCGCGGAGGACATGTGCGCGTCCGCAACCACCGTCGTCCGCAACCACCGCCGTCCTTGTCGCCTCCGCCGCGGGGTGATCTCGGGTGCGTCTTCTTGTCGGCGCGGTCGCCCTTCCTGCTCATGGACGGCCCGCGCGGCGCCGGCGGTGGCGCCGCGTCGTCGTCGTCCTCGTCGGCGTCGCCCTGCTGCCGCGCATATGCGTGCGGGATTGGGTTGGGCTGGTGTGGGCGGGAGGGAGAGGCGGAGGATTCTGGGGTTTGGGAGGGAGGGGGGCCAGCTGGGTGGGGTGGGTGGCGGAGGAGAGGAGTAGGGCGGCGGCGGAGCAGGAGATGGGGGCGGCGGCGTATGGAACCCTAGCCCAGGGTCGGGACTCGGAGGAAGAGATGGACGGGAGAGGGCACGGGCGGGTGGGGATGCGAGGGGGCTCGCTCCCGGTTCGACCGGTTTTTTTTGTCTGAGGGGCATCGCTACAATTTTCGTCCGCTTTTTTCGTGCGAGGGGCTTGCTAGGTGGTTTGGTCCCTTTTTTTAGTGTGTTACGTGCGTGGGTTTGTAGGAGGTGGGATGGAGGACGAAAAAAAACCAAGTGGGAGGTGGGAGGGATGACGAAAAAAAACCGAGATTGAAGCTACCAAGTCCCCCTTTAGGAGTAGAGATCCGTAAAGTTGGCAGGATGTGTAGCGAAGAGACGAGGTAGCATTTGTGCCTGAAAGTATTAGTCCAACTCAAATTGCTTTTGTGGCTGGTATATTGATAACGGATAACATTTTAGTAGCCTACGAGTGTTTTCACACAATCAAAAATAAAAAAAGAAGGTAGAGAGGGCTTGTGTGCTATAAAACCTGATATGCACAAAGCTTACGACAGAATCTAGTGGCCTTTTTTGAAGGAGATTATGTTAAGACTGGGTTTTCGTCAGGATTGGGTGAATTTTATTATGAAATGTGTCTCAACTGTTGAATACAGAGTAACGATTAATGCGGAGGAAAGCGAGAGTTTTAAGCCTACAAGGGGATTGAGGCAGGGAGACCCGTTGTCACGATGCCTATTCTTGTTGTGTACAGAGGGGTTGAATGCTCTACTTACACATGCAGAGGAAAATGAAAATAACTCAGGAGTAAAAGTATGTAGAGATGCCCCACCCATCACGAACCTCCTTTTCGCGGATGACTCCTTGATTCTAATGAAGGCCAACCAACAGAGTGCGGATGTTCTGAAATCAGCGTTAGATTTATACAGTGCGGCATCGGGTCAACTGGTAAGCGTTGAAAAGTCTAGCATTTTTTTAGCCGTAACACGAAGGTGGAGATTAGAGAACAAATGTGTACAACGCTGGATATAATGACTGAGGCACTCAATGATAAATAATTTGTGTTTGTCAGCAAATGTGGGGTCAGATAAAACAGACTGTTTCCAATTTTTTATTGAACGTATTGTTAGGAGAATTAGAGGTTGGAAAGAAAAATTACTATCTGCCTGGGGGAAGGAGATCCTTCTTAAGGCTGTTGTCCAAGCCATTTCCACCTATGCAATGCCGGTCTTTAAAATTCGTAAAACCATTTGTAAAGGAATCATTGACGCGATGGCGTGTTTCTCGTGGGGAGACGAGGGGAACCAGAGGAGAATGCATTGGATGGCCCAGTAAAAAATGTGTGTTCTTAAAAACAAAGGAGGGATGGGATTTTGTGATATTCACTGTTTTAATCTGGCACTGCTCGCAAAACATGTGTGGTGCCTTCTTGATAAGCCTGATTCCTTGTGTGCCACTATCCTAAGGGCAAAGTACTATCCTAATGGCGATTTGTTGAACACCAAGCTGAAGAAAGGCTCTTCCTTTACCTGGCAAAGTATTATGGCAGGTATAAATTCTCTAAAACATGGCTATATTTGGTGAGTGAGGAATGGACAAAATATCAACATTTGGGAAGATGCCTGGATACCAAATTGTGCAACAAGGAAAATTGTGACGCCTGAGGGGAGACATCTGTTATCCAAAGTGGGTGATCTTATCGATCCAATCTCCAATAGCTGGGATGAAGACCTGATCATACAAACTATGTGTCCAATTGATGTAAAACAAATCATTTTAATTCCACTCTCGCAACATGATACGCCAGATTTCATTGCTTGGAGTTACACAAAAAATGGTATGTTTTCTGTTTGGTCTGCTTACTCTGTGGAGTGGGATCGCCAATATGGGAGTAAGCTAAGACATTCTAATGGGATGGGTCGAACCACGCTTAATCCTATTTGGAGTAAGATTTGGAAGTTAGTTTGTCCGGCAAAAGTCAAAAAAATCATCGCGCACTCTACACGAAGCGCTTCCATGTCGAGTTACGCTCGCAAATAGTGTAGGAGATATGCCCTAGAGGCAATAATAAATGTTATTGATTATCTCCCTGTTCATAATTAGGTTTATGTTCCATGCTATAACTGCTATGGTTCTCGAGTCTACAATAACCACGAGGCTCGAAGGAAGACTCATATGCACGTGTGGAATAATAAACGGTAAAATGTATTCCTAGTCTGGCCTCTAAGACTGGCTCAAGTATTGCATGATGATCCTGTTTTCCTGATCATGGGCATGGCTATGCTGGCAATTTTGAGGGCACAATGTTAGAAGAACATTTGTGTTGAATCGACCCGAATTGATGTTATGCTATGAGATACATTCGTCACTAGTTAATGGTTTATAACACAGAGATGGTTAACGTTTGCATGATTCCTTAGACCATGAGAGTATCGAGTTTCTTCATGCTTGCTTCATGAACTTTGGGGTTTGTTAAACGTCATCCGTAAATGGGTGGCTATTACGGCGGCTTACGGGTTCATGGAAAAGTATGTCAAGTAACTTGATAGCTCAAGATTGGGATTTGCTCCTCCGACGATGAAGAGATATCTCTGGGCCCTCTCGGTGTTACGGTATCCATCATCGTCTGGCCAGACACTTTGTGATTTGATCACGGGGATGCCGAAACACGGGAATGAGAAAAGAGAACAATACCGGTAACGAGGTAACTGGCATAGTGGACAAGTTGTTGATCCACGGGGATGACAACATGTCTCACCTCGGGTATTTGTAACATATCGCGAAGCAACATGAATAGCACACGACAACTGGAGGTTCACTCGAATATTCATTCGTGTGGGTATAGGGGTCAATAAGGGTGTCCACGGCTCCGATGTTGATCATTGATCGGAAGGGGTTCCGGGTCATGTCTATACTTCACCGAACCTATAGGGTCACACGCTTAAGGGTCATCTATCTGCTGAATACTAGACAGTGAGTCTGAGAGAAATTCACCGAAAAAGTTTCGGAGACAACGGAAGAGTTCCGGAGAGAGAGAACACCGGAAGAGTTTCGGTAAAACCGAAAAGTTGTTTCGGAGTGTACCATTAAGTCAAATTGGTTTAGGCACATGCCTGGAAATTATTGGAAGGTACCAGAATTGTTTCGGTAACTTCTGAGATTTTTCAGAGACAAAAACCGGAAATGTTCCGGACTGCCGGAACTGCTTTAGTTGCTTTTCACAGATGAAAATCACTAAACCGAAAAGTTGTTTCGGAGTACACCATAAAGTCAAAATGGTTTCGGAACATGCCTGATAATTCTTGGAGGGTGTCAGAATCGTTCTGGAAACTTTCTGGAATTTTCCGGGATGAAAACCGGAAATGTTCCGGAGCTGTCGGAACCGCTTCAGATGCTTTTCGCAGATGAAAATCACTAAACCGGAATTGTTTCGGAACGCGTTAAAAATTATTTTAGTGGGTACTGGAAATGTTCTAAGCCCACATAAATATTTTCAGCTCGAACGGACGCTGAAATATGTCGTCATGAATAGTAAAAGTGCTTTTTGGATTACTTTATGGAAAGCCACCTTTTAGGCTTTACTCACAAATATCTCTAGGGATGACATGGAAGGATAAGGGCTGCCCA
Organism: Elymus sibiricus; assembly: GCA_039707655.1. Taxonomy (NCBI): domain Eukaryota; kingdom Viridiplantae; phylum Streptophyta; class Magnoliopsida; order Poales; family Poaceae; genus Elymus; species Elymus sibiricus. The sequence continues at coordinate 21,272,273 of CM077675.1, forward strand.
CTTGCTTTTACCTTTGTGCCCTTGTGAAGGGCATTTTGGGTTTTTCAAGTGTCACCCTACCCCTTGGGTTTTCATATAAATAGAGGTGGAGATGCACTCTCCACACTCACTCTTTCTCACATACACATGCCATCTGATGTTATCTGGCTTCTCTCTCCCTCCCAGCGAAATAGTTTCGTAGAGCCGAAAGGCTGTCTGGGTTCCGGTGGGAACTAGTTCTGGACGGCGAAGCCCTGCCGGATAGATGACACCGTATGTGTGCAACTCTGTAGAGAGATCGTAGTTTCGGTCTTAGTTCGAGAGTGCCCCCCGAAGGGCTGTCCGAGTGACTGTCCGAGTTTTGAAGGTCCTCCCGAAGGGCTGTCCGGGTGACTGTCCGAGTTTCGATGGTCCTCCCGAAGGGCTGTCCGTGACACCGTCCGGGGGACTGTCCGACCGCCTCCCGGAGGGCTGTCCGTGGGGCGAATGAGGGTATACATCCTCGCGGTTGGGAGGTTGTAAATCCTAGCTACGGGGATCTGCACCGCCGATCGTCATCGACTCTACTTCCGCTGCGCTACGAGTCGGTAACGAAAAAGATCAAACCTTGTATGCAGTCTCCATAGTGGTCCTGGGCTGGTGCGTAGGTCGGAATTTTTTTGTTTTCTGCTGCGTTACCCTATAAATAGACATATGAAGATCTCGCCCATTTGTCATACTTGCTCAGAGGGGTTAGAAGTTACAAAGCACATGTTGTTCTTGTGTAGAAAAGAAAAGGAGGTTTCGAGAAGGCTCGGGTTGGAGGATATTATTGATAAAGCTTGCGAGGTGGACCGTGCGGGGGAGGCGGTTTTGGAGTACTTACTACTTCTGCCAGACCAGGAATTGTGGATAATGGGCCATCACAATGTGCGGGAAATGATTGTTGTCTCAGCATGGTATTTATGGTGGGAAATGATTGCTGTCTCAGCATAAGGAGGTAACACAAAATGCTCATCAGGTCTCAATGGGGATCTTAGCCTTTACAACAAATTTCGCCAATGCATTTTCCCCCAAGGCTGATATGAAAAGGGGGGGGGGGGGGTCCTGTCCCTGAGGGGTTTTGTAAAACTTAACTTTGATGCTTATTTTGACCACGGCCTGCTTAGAGGTTCGATGGGAGTGGTTTTAAGATATGACAAAGGCAGGTTTATAGCTGGAGGGAATAGGAAGATTGATTATTGCACGGACGTTCTGACGGCGAAAGCTTTTGCCCTAAAATTTGGCATAACGTTGGCACAAAGGGCGGGATGTAATCGCCTTATTATTAATTCGGATAACTCGTAGGTAATTGAGACCATGCAGGACTGAGGACAATCGACGGGAGCGGCGGCGGCGATCTTCGATGACTGTTTTGATTATGCCTGTTATTTCATATTTTCATTACTACTAGATTCGAACACTGTAATAGAGAGGCAAATAAAGTAGCGCATGAGCTTGCTAGACTAGCTAGATTTTCTTTAGTCCATGATTGGGTTGAGGAACCTCTAATGAAATTGTAATGCATAAACGATGTAACTGTTATTGCGAATGAATAATGTTCCGGTTTTATTTAAAAAAAGAAAGACGAGGTAGCAGGTTGGAAAGGATTTGATTTAGAATATTCATCGCCATCATTGTAGAAAATGTAGCCAAATTACAATGGTATAATGTTTCTCGAAAGGATTTGACCGTGGGTATTTCTGTCAACTTTCTGAGCAATTTCCACCCCATTTATGCAGCTCGTTCATCTGTATCTTGACTCCACGGTCTATGCTCAGATCGATTCACCTGCGAAGGTGAGACACATTATGAAAACACATAGAATCCTGATTGCCTTCAATTTGATCTATAGACAGATTGTGGAGCTGCAGAGGAATGCCTATATATAGAACCCCAAAGAAAGTTGCAGAGTTCAGCATAATGATCCCTGGCTCCACAGGATGATTGCGGATCAATTACCATGTCCATGTGCCATGCCTCCCATAGTCCCATGAGTCCCATCTAGTACGCCATAGAACAAGTGACAGATAGAAAACAATATCTCGCCCATTCATGCTGAAGTCTTCGCAGGAGTTGCATGCATGTTATTCTTATCTCTTCGGTTATAGTCCTATGTGCAAGTTAGAAAATGATGCATGCCCTGGGGGTTCAACATTGTTTGGTTGGAGTCATTTGAAATGAAGGTACATATATTGTTTATATATGCAAGTTGCAGAAAATTATAGAAATATTAAACAATAGTGGCGTATAGGTGCAAATAAACGACGGCCCACAGGTAGGTACACGTATCAGTCAATATACAGCTCTTGGGTTCCTTGTTATTATCTCTATTTGCCTACACCCTCTCCCCAGTAACCACATAATACCATAGCAACCTTGCCAAGCGACGGACCTGCACAAGGAGAGCACGGGACGCCCGGTAGTATCATTGCTCTTCCACCAATTTGGAGATTTTGGACAAGATCAATTCTGGGTGTTGTTGAGGTTCCTGCTCTCCTAATTCCTCGGCTTTGTTTTGCTCTTCTTCGGTTGTTCTTCGTGTTCTTTTTTTCTTTCCTGAGCTATACAAGCTAAGCTATTGTGGAACTAAGAAATAAAGTAAAATAAAAGGAGGATTACAACGTGGTAAACCATGCTTTGAAGCCAGGAGCATAATGATCCCTGGCTCCACAGGATGATTACAAGGTTGTTCGTGTTCTGTCAGTGTGTAACCTCTCTTTTCTTCTTTCATATGTTGTAGTTTCCTATTCCTCCGATCTGCAAGATCATGGCAGAGTCGCTGCTTCTCCCTCTGGTGCGCGGCGTGGCCAGCAAGGCAGCAGACACACTCATCGAGACGGTGACCCGCATGTGTGGCCTCGACGATGACCGCCGAACATTGGAGCGCCAACTGCTAGCCGTCGAGTGCAAGCTGGCCAACGCCGAGGAGAGGAGCGAGGAAAATCGCTATGTCAAGAGCTGGATGAAAGAGCTCAAGTCCGTCGCCTATGAGGCTGACAACGTGCTCGATGAGTTCCAATACGAGGCGCTGCACCGCCAGTTTAAGATTGGCTGGTCCACTACCCGCAAGGTGCTCAGCTACATCAGCCACCACAGCCCGCTGCTCTTCCGTTTTGAGATGAGCAAGAAACTCAAGAACGTTCTCAAGAAGATCAATAAGTTGGTTGAGGAGATGAACAAGTTTGAACTGGAGAATTCTGTCCACAGGGCAGAGCGGCAACATCCTTGGCGACAGACACACTCAAAACTGGACTATTCTACCAAGATTTTTGGAAGAGATGATGACAAGGAGAGGGTAGTGAAGCTGTTGTTGGACCAGCAATATCAGCGGAAGGTGCAGGTGCTTCCCATCTTTGGGATGGGAGGTCTTGGCAAGACGACTCTTGCTAAGATGGTGTACAATGACCAAGAGGTACAACAACATTTCCAGTTGACGATGTGGCACTGCGTATCAGACAATTTTGATGTTATTGCTCTTGTGAAGTCCATAATTGAATTGGCTACAGATGGAAGTTCAGTCATGCCTGGAAACATCGAACTATTGCAAAAGAAACTTGACGAAGTCATCGGCCGGAAAAGGTTTTTACTTGTTCTCGATGATGTATGGAATGAAGATAAGAGAATGTGGGAGGATGAATTGAAGCCACTATTGTGTTCGGTTGGTGGACCAGGAAGTGTTATAGTGGTCACGTGTCGAAGCAAGAAAGTGTCCTCTATCATGAGCAGCGTTAAGCCCCATGAGCTAGTATATCTGAGTGGAGAAGATTCTTGGGAATTGTTTTCAAACAAAGCATTTAGCAGTGTTGTGGAGGAGCAAGCAGAGTTAGTCACCATTGGAAGGCGTATTGTCAATAAATGCAGGGGGCTACCTCTTGCTCTCAAAACAATGGGTGGACTGCTGAGTTCAAAGCAACAAGTACAGGAATGGAAGGCCATCGAAGAAACTAACATTGGGGATAATGATGGAGGAAAATATGGAATTTTTGTCTAAAAAGACCACCTGCCCACTCGAATTGTCAAAAGAGACCACTTCTGACTGCAATTGTCAAAACAGACCCCCCTGCCGCCAGCAGCGGAGGGCCCGGTGGGACCTGCCGCCACCACTCCTGGCGGCCGGCCGGTGTGTGGGACCTGCCGCCACTGCCGCCGGCGGCAGGGGGGGAATCCCGTTGCGCTGCGCCCGCGACGGAACGGACGGCAGGCGCGGGCCCTACCGCCAGCAGCCGAGGCGGCAGGCGGGCCCGGCCGCCACCAGTCCCGGCGGCACCCTGCGCTTGCCGACGCGCCTCCCTGCGCTAGCCGACGCGAATCCCTGCGCTGAAAATGAGATAAACTACGCTGAAAACGAGGCACGCATGCGCGGGAAACGGCCGACGAGATGCTGATTCCTGCTGTCTACGTGCGACACTGACTGCGAAATTTGCGTGATTGGTAGACACTGCTGCTGATTGCTAGATACTGCCGACCGACACTACAGTGCTACCTGGTGCTGCTTTATATGTGAGGCCGCTGCTCTGCGTGCCTGCTCTCTCCCGACACACGACTGCTGCCTCTCTCGTTCTAAGTCTGAAGGACACAGCTTGGTATAGACTTTTAGTCGCGATTTAGGACGGTTTAGAGTAAGATTTTGAAGATGTTGTAGTTGACGAAACGAAAGATCAAGGTAAGAGCAGTCCATTTTTGTTGGTTGTGTTCGCATGCATGATGTTTTTACTTTGTTTCATTAGTTTTTAAGTATGTATTATCTGTTGTTTTAGGTAGTATTTCAACACTTTGTGAAGTAATTTGGAGCTTCAGGAGTACGATTTGCCGTGGGAAGTGAAGTACTTAGTGGAGTAATTTGATCAAGGTATGATCTTTTCAATACATGAATTTTTTTGTGCATGCACGTTGGAAATTAGTTAGCATTTTAGCCCGTTATTAGCTGTGCGATGTTTATTTCTTGAAAGTTATAAACGTTTTCATATGAGATATTTTTTAGCCCGTCATTTGCATTTATAGTAATATTTGTTAGAATAGTATGTTGAAGATGTTATACATCAATGTTAGCTATGTCCATTAGTACTATTTTTGAACATGCAAGATGTTGTTATTGTTCTTAGTAAGGCGTAATTAATACTTATGTTAAACGTTTTGGTTGCGTTAGAGCCGGAATCTTGATAACAAATATTTGACTGTATTGTCAGTCAGCGTTAAGCCTTTAAGATGCATCATTTTAGTTAGACATGCAAGAAGTTCTTAAAATTTTAATTAAGAAAATGAATGTACTATAATTAATTTGTGTTGTTATTTCATGTGTCATGTTTTTTAATAAGTGTTGTAGTAAGGAAATCATACGTAGACTTTATTAGCTAATTTGATAGAGTAGGAAACCGTACATGAAATGCAAGATAAATGCTAATATCCTTGATGATGTATGTAATTAGGTAAAGAAAATATCGTCTGGGTAGCAAACTAGGAGGAGATGACGTGATTGATGAAATTGTTTTTTGGTCTTCGGTTTCTCTTTATATGTGATGACCACATGCATGCTACTGCTATTTTGAAACTCTTGGCAGCAGAAAAAAATTATGCGTCTAATTTTTTTTTCATGTGATCATAGGTCGACCCCGTTGATATATTACCGGTGATATATTCACGCTAACGGATTTTTCTATTCGGAAGGATATCCTTATTGAACAAGAGGTATAAATGCTGTGGTGTAATTTTCCGAACAATTTTTTTGTGTTGATGTACTGCTGTGAATGATGTTACTGTTGTGTTGTGAATATTAGTCGGATTATTATATGTAAATAAACGATTATTACCTACCGTAAGTTATTAGAATATAAATTGACTAACGATGTAAATATTGCTGCTCGTTAGGTACTATGGAAAATTTGTTAGTGTTCTATGGGGACATCGTACGCGACGGTCCTTCCGGTGTGGATGTATCTAGGTGCGGGATGACTACGGTTGTAGTGAGAGACATGGTTAATGTAGGGTATGCGGCAGTTATAAGGTGCATCCGATCGGTGTTTGGTTCAGCGATGGATGGGAAAAAAATGACCTTGGAGGCTTTCGTGGTTGACGGAGGAAATTATGGGACAGTTTCCCGTTGGGTTCTGCGGCGGGTTACTGGTGAAAAAGCCTGGGCGTCGTACATGGGGTTTGCAAGCAATCCCAATAACTCCATGTTTGGACAGCCCATGGTGTATGTGGAGTTCATTTCTGTCACTGATGTCACCGAGTGCAGTAGCGGGGCTCGTGAGGCCGAGTTGGCAATCACTGTAGCCCCCAGCGCCGGTCCATCGGAACCGACAGGCGGCCAACAAGTGTATGACACAGGATACTGGTCTGCGGTCGTTGACATGAGCGAACACGTGGAGGGATTGCCGGAGGCGCTAGATGATGACGATGATGGTCATTCTTCTGCCTCTTCGGAATCAGATGATGATGAAGTTGTTCCTCCTGAGAAGGCGGTCGCTCCACCAATGAACCCTGAGTTTTTACAGGTTATGAGCATCACCAATGAATTTCACTCTGTTTCTGGCATGGAAGCGGGAAGTCTGGCCGTTGGGCAGATTTTCCCAGATAAGAAATCTGCTTACCAAGCAATGAATAGCTATGCAATTGCCATACACCGGCAGCATAAAGTTATGCAGTCTGATAAAAAGGAGTTGAAGGTCATATGCATCCATCGCGAGTCGAATGGTTGCCGCGGAAGAGTTATTGCTCGCCGGAAGCCTGGGGTATGTTAGCCATGGCATGTCACAAAAATAGTGGAACATGGCTGTGAGCAAACCGGCACTCTTCCAGACCACCGCAATGTGACTGTAGAATTTGTGTCACAGATCATGCAAACGACTGTGCAGGAAAGTCTTAATATTAGTATTAGGGCTTTGCAAAAAACTGCAGCTGATCAGATTGGCTTCCCTGTCAGCTACAGCAAGGCAAGGCATGCAAAGGAAAAGATATTCCAGAGGTTGTATGGAACCTATGAGGAGGCGTATTCTTTTGCCCCCAGAATGCTGCATCAGATAGCAACTGCTAACAGGGGGACTCAAGTTTTCCGGAAACAACGTCCAAACCCAATGAATCGAGACGAGCTAATCCTGGACCGCTTATTCTGGGCATTCGCCCAGACTATACAAGCATTCAAGCATTGTCGTCCGGTTTTATCAATCGATGGTACATTTCTCACTGGAAAGTACAAGGGCACACTCTTGGTGGCAATTGATGCAGATGCAAATAATCAGCTTCTACCTATTGCGTATGCAATAGTCGAGAGCGAGAACAAACATAGCTGGCTGTGGTTCCTGAGTTGCCTGAAGATGGGGGTCGTCAAAGATCGCGAAGGGGTTTGCATCATCTCTGATCGCAACACTGGGCTATTAAGCGCGCTGGACATAATTAAGGCTTCAGACGATCCAACCTGGAAGTGGCCCGATCTGGAGACAAGGTGGTGCATGCGGCATTTGGCAGCTAATTTTTATTCCAAATTCAAAAACAAAGATTGGTTCAAGCTATTCAAGAGGATGTGCATGCAGAAAACTGAAGCCAAAATGAATGCTATCTGGGCAGGTATCAATGGTGAGATCGAGCGCGCATCCCTGCCGGAGAGAGAAGACCGGAGGGGCCGTCGGACAGCAATAAATTTGAGCCAGTGGATCAGCGAGAATTGTCCCGATTTGTACAAGTGGGCGCAGTCTCACGACAGTGGGGCTCGGTACGGTATAATGACAAGCAACATGTCAGAGGTGTACAATGGTGTTCTTAAAGGGGTGAGGGCCCTACCTATCACAGCCCTAATCGATGAAATTTGGAACCGGACTGTGTCATACTTTGCAGACAGAGTCACAGTCGCCCAGGCACTGGTTGATTTGAACAAGCCATGGTCTGAGAAGATGCAAAGACATCTTGATGAGAAAGCAAAGAAGTCGCAAAGCCATGGTTGCAGGAAGGTAGATGCACTTAGGAATAAATGGGAAGTCAATGTGCGAGCCAAGTTTGTTAAGGGTCACCACAGAGGATCAAAAAAACAAGCTGTGACCCTTGGCACAACCTCGTGTGAGTGCACTTGCAACAAGCCCAAGCTTCTGGGATACCCTTGCAGTCACGTACTCCGGGCAGCTGCTGATCAAAAAATCAGTGTCGAACCGTACGTATCGCCGTTCTTTAACATGCACAATTTATACAACACTTGGAACGGTGAGTTCTGGGCATGGGGCATTGATATGAACTACAAGCTATTGTGGCCAGACGGGTCCAAATGGGTTCCTGATCCCAAGTTGATGAGAACCACCTCGGGACGGCGTCAGTCTAGGCGTCATCGCAATGACATGGACCATAGCCAGTCGGGAGAAGAAAGGCGATGTCGCGTTTGTAGGTGCCCTGGACACTCGCGTAGGGAATGTCCGTATCGTACCAACAACACCGCATGATATTTAATCATGCTATGTATTTTAGTTTCATTTAATCGTGATGTAATGTAATCTTCGGATATTTAATTTCATTTCATCGTGATGTAATCTTCGGATATTTCATTACATTTAATCGTTATGTAATGTAATCTTCGGATATTTAATTTTATTTCATCGTGATGTAATGTAATCTTCGGATATTTAATTTTATTTCATCGTGATGTAATGTAATCTTCGGATATTTAATTCTATTTAATCGTGATTGCAGGTTATGGCCGAATTGCCAGCGCTTTTGCAGCGCCATCACGACGCCCAACACCGTTGCCACCTTTTCTTAAACCCGAATCACGAAAATCCTCCTCAGACCTTCAGGCTTCGAACCGTAAAGAACACATGGCCAATACACAATTATTTCCGTGAACACCTTCAGGCTTATGGACCCATTCATTTTGCTAACCTCGCAACTCGTCCAAGCACTTTCACTTCTGACCCATCGCTTTTGACATCCCTCGTTGACCGATGGAGACCTGAGACCCACAGCTTTCACTTTCGCTGCGGAGAGCTCGCACCTACACTAAAAGATGTGTCAATGATCACAGGTTTACCAATTAGAGGTGAGCCAGTGGTCCCTCCACTAGTTCCTGCAACTTGGTCAGAATATGTCTCGTTCCGTCTTGGGCTTACAATGCCAAAATCAAAACGTCCTGGTCCGCCTCGGGGTGTCCCACTCAGCTGGCTTTTTGATAACTTTGAAACGTTATCTAGCTACGCTGATCTTGAGGCGAGGAAGAGACACTTGTTTGCATATTTTTTGTGGCTATTTGGTGTGATGTTTCCTAATTCTCATGGTGAGGTAGTCCTCCCTGGTCTCATCTACTTTGCCGCAAAGATAGTGGACGAACCTTTACCCGCGGTTCCAACATACAGCTTTGGTTCTGCTATACTTTCTCACACGTATAGAGGGTTGTGTGATGCCACTCAGAAATCTTCATTCGGATCTAAAGCTCCATTACTTTGTGTCTCGTACGAGTTTCTACAGTTATGGTCATGGGAATACATACCTGTTGGACGACCCCAGATAGTAAATCCCGTAACCCCATACGACTGTGGTGAGGGCATCGTAACTATGTCCAGCCGGTGGACGCTCGGTCGGAAACAATGGGCTACAAACATTGTGAGAAGTTGTTACCCCATATACCATGATCAGTTTGAGCTTCTTGAGGACTCACTAATCACATGGAACCCGTGGACTGATCAACACATTAACATGGTATTTGGTTCGCAATCCATCCCAGTGGAATGCGTGAGAGATAGTGGCTTCTGGATGACTCGTTGCAATTTACTATGTCTGTGGTTTGTTGAACCGTACAATCCTGACCGTGTAATGAGACAGTTCGGTCTACATCAAGATATTCCACCACCTGTTCCAAGATGTATCGACGAACGTACTCATAAGTAAGATGCGACCTCCCTAAATAGTTAATGTCTTTTTAATTCATAAAACTTACGTTCTGTTACGTAAATTGCAGGATAAACAATAGTGGCTGAACTGGTGTCGATTACCGTGAAAAAAACATTCAATGGGTAAACCAGTGGAATAATGAAGCACTGGAAATGATAGTGCTTGAACATAGGTAAATTTTATTTACGGTAATTTATGTACATAAACAAGTTGATCTAATTATTTAATTATGCAGACCGTACGACGCGACTACAACACAAGTGTATTACGAGTGGTACTGCATGAGCACGCGTACTCGACTGGCGTATCAACCGCCTACGATGCCGACACATCCCACACATATGGAACAGTTGCGGAGACGGATAGACACATCATCAGCTTACTATCGTGACCACACGGTAATCATCAACAACTTACTATTAAAGTCCATCATTTCATGAATAATTCAAGCAACCAATAACCTATTTTTTTAGATTGATATTTGCAACGAAGTAGGGGAGATGGCGCGGGAAGGCATGCAAGCCCGAGACACACCAGGTCGAACGTCTGCCTTAAAAAAATTGGTGAATTCGTCGCCAAAACGATGAGATGCGGTAGACGGAACGATGTTGACACTGGAGCGTATAACATGCCGGAACCGAGGTCAGCTAGAACGAGTGCAGCGCCGTCGTCATCCAGGCGGTGGGGAGAGGGTCCAAATACTACAACGACATTTCCACGACATGACTCGTCTCTGCCATTACAGGGGCATACACCCGAGGTAAATGTTGCAGGCTTGGATTCCATTCCCGAGCAGACTCATTTCGTGGACCAAAATGCGGACACAGGATATGGCGCATACACCCAAGGCGACGGATCTCAGCCGTATCCCTCCACGCGAGGGATCAGGATGCCCGAGGAGACTCGTTTTCCTGACATAAACCAGCACATTAGGGGCGAGGGATCACAAAGCTACAACACCGCTCAGGTATGTTCAACCATAACAAGCAATTACAAGTGTACAACATTTACATGACTTTTATTTACATACGGTTTTTCTGTGCAGGAAAGTAATGATAGATCATGGGAAGATGAAGAAACCCAGTGTGGCGTAAACAAAGACATACTCACGTAATCCCTTAATCCATACAATCTTGACCGTGTCCCAGGATTATTGAATGACTTTTTCGAGGAGGACGTTATTGGCCCATCTTTTTATCCCTTCCCAGTCACAACCATACACCTATAATTTCGAATCATCATCTCAATATGGATTGCAGACTCCACCACCTATGCATGAGTCGCAGACACAGGAAGAAGAGGGGCAGTACGGTCGTGGTCTTCGTGAACACCGACCCCCTAATCGCTTGTCACCTTTCGGTCGTCGGGAGAGGCTAGCTGGCCGTCGTCGCGTAGGGTGATTCGTCTATCTATGTGTGCGAACTATTGTATCTAGATATGTCAGTTTCCAACTTTCAGACTATTCTCATGTGTGAGGACTTATCTATGTATCAGACATCCTTCATGTATGTGTTACTATCTATGTATGAGTCATTATCTATGTAAGAGACTAATTTGTTTTCAACTTATGTATGAGACATATTCATGTTTTATTTCAATGGTCAATTGGTTTAGAGAGATAACACTTGTACTGCGAACTAAATGCATCCAACTGAAATTAAACATTACCACTGAATTAAACATTACAACTGAATTACACATTACAACTGAAGTAAACAGTACAACTGAATTAAACACTACAATTGAAATTAAACATTACTACATAAAAACAGTACTACATCGATGTAGAGCTCTTGCCCTTCGTCGATGTAGAGCTCTGGCCCTTCGTCGATGTAGAGCTCTTGCCCTTCGACGATGCGGTACTCTTGACCTTGCTGCTCGGCATGAAGAGGTCGTCTTCGTCCTCACTGTCTGCTGACCATAAATCTGAATTCTTCCTCCCAAGCCTGATGTAAGATTCACTCTTATGCAGTTTGACCTTCTGCCATCTGCCATGCAACCTGAGAAGTTCTTTCCGTATCTCCTCAAATGTCCTGGGAGGCCACCCACTCCTAGCTAATGAGTGAGCCAACTCATTCATTATGGTGTCACTACTGATGAGTTCCTCCCATGGAACTACTCTATCATCCATCTTGAAATTGGCGGCTAGTTTGAGAAGACGATCGGACATACCAGTGTGAAAACTACGATCAAAAGGATAATGGGACATCTCCACGAAACTACACTTGCCTGCTCACCCACCTTACTGCCGAGGGGGTTTTATAGGTTCAGAAGAGAAGATGGCGGGAAAGTAGGGCGGGAAATAAAATGGAGGGAGAGAAAGGCGGGAAAGTAGGGCGGGAAATAAAATGGAGGGAGAGAATGGCGGGATTTTTTTTTGAAAATAACATGCATAAAATAAGATACATTAAACTGTTGAAATTAAGATGCATCGAAAATAACATGCATAAAATAAGATATATTAAACTGTTGAAATTAAGATGCATCGAAAATAACATGCATAAAATAAGATACATAAAATAAGATACATAAATTTTTCTTTTCCAATAACATAAATCTACTGAGTCCAACGTGGATATTTTCCTTTTCCATCACCAGCTTCTTCTGCTGCCTTGGCTGCACGAGCCCTTTCTTTCTTTATCTGCCTCTCAGCCTCACGGGCCTCCTCTCGCTGTCGGTAAATCTCCGCCAGTCGAAGTCCCTCTTCTCGGTTTTTCTTCTGCATCTCATCAAGAAAAGCCCTCTGCTTCACACAATACTCTTGCCACTCTCTCTCCTGCTCTGCTTTCTCCTCTGCTGCCGCCTTCGCGCGGCGCTCTTCCACGTCCAAACTTGCCCATGCACGACGACTTCTTTCACGAATCTCGGTCACCGCCCAGTCTGGTTTTTTCGTGTCAATCCAACGATAGTACATGCACAGAGGCGGAGGAGACTACAACAAAAATATAAATAGAAATATCAAATCAATAATAATATCAACAACGTCTTTATTCTTGATAACTGAAACATACCGGAGGCCTGACGTACGGTGAAATAGCAACGGGTGGATCTTCCTCATAATTGGCGCACATGAAAAACTTCATGCCCAACCAATCTGAAAAATCCGTCACCTCCCTCACCTTGCAGAGATCGCCACACCAACAACGAACTACTTCCATCCCCCGAGGCAAAGTCGCACTCTTCATTTTCTTAGGCCTAATGCTTTGATCCGAGCAAGGCAAACTCATGCTGACTATTAAAAAAATGACACATGAAATAACAACACATTTAATCATGCATGTTAAAAAACGTTTAATCATGCATGTTAAAAAACATGACACATTAAATAACATCACATGAAATAACAACACATTTAAAACCAAAACGTTTAACATAAATCCTAATAACAACATCTTCAACATACTGTTCTAACAAATATTACTATAAATGCAAATGACGGGCTATAAAATATCTCATATGAAAACGTTTATATGATTTCAAAAGTAAACATCGCATAGCTAATAACGGACTAAAATACTAACTACTTTGCAACGTGCATGCACAAAAAAATTCATGTATTGCAAAGATCATACCTTGATCAAATTACTCCACTGAGTGTGTGCGCGCGAGAGAGTAGGCAGTGTGTCTGTGTGAGAGAGCAGACAGGGTGTGTGTGCGATAGAGCGCTGGCATCGTGTATAAATAGAATACGAGCACTGTATTGTCGGCAGAACAGGTTCCCGCGCGCAGCAGCATCATCTAGCAAAAAATACTAACTGCAGTTCCCGCGCGCGCAGTCACTACAGTTTGTCAGCCTCGGAATCAGCGTAATCACTACAGTGCCGCACTAAAAAAAGCGAAAGCAGACGTCGGCGGTTTCCCGCCCGGCTCGGCCTCGTTTTCAGCGCAGTCACGCGGCGTCGGCTAGCGAGCGCTTTCGGCCGTTTCCCGCGCATGCGTGCCTCGTTTTCAGCGTAGTTTATCTCGTTTTTAGCGCAGGGATTCGCGTCGGCTAGCGCAGGGAGGCGCGTCGGCTAGCGCAGGGTGCCGCCGGGACTGGTGGCGGCCGGGCCCGCCTGCCGCCTCGGCTGCTGGCGGCAGGGCCCGCGCCTGCCGTCCGTTCCGTCGCGGGCGCAGCGCAACGGGATTCCCCCCCTGCCGCCGGCGGCAGTGGCGGCAGGTCCCACACACCGGCCGGCCGCCAGGAGTGGTGGCGGCAGGTCCCACCGGGCCCTCCGCTGCTGGCGGCAGGGGGGTCTGTTTTGACAATTGCAGTCAGAAGTGGTCTCTTTTGACAATTCGAGTGGGCAGGTGGTCTTTTTAGACAAAAATTCGAAAATATGAGGTCATGCCCATACTAAAGTTAAGCTATAAACACATGTCAGCTGAAATGAAGCAATGTTTTGCATTCTGTGCAGTTTTTCCCAAGGATTATCAGATGGAGAAGGATATGTTGGTCCAACTATGGATGGCAAATGGCTTTATTCAAGAAGAGGGAACAATGGATTTGACACAGAGAGGAGAATCCATTTTTGATGAGCTGGTATGGAGGTCCTTCCTCCAAGATAAGAAAGTGGTAACCAAATCTACTGGTTATCCTAATTACATTACATATGAGAAAATAGTATGTAAAATGCATGACTTAATGCATGATCTATCAAAAGATGTCACAGATGAATGTGCAACTATAGAAGAATTGACTCAGCAGAAAGCATTGTTAAAAGATGTTTGTCACATGCAACTGTCAAACGCTGAATTGGAACGAACCAGTTTGCTATGCAAAGGCCGAACATACCTCCGCACTTTGTTAGCTCCTTCGGAATTATGGGCGGATAGTTATTTTTTGGGAAGAGCACACAAGAATTTTAATGAGTTGCTACAGGTATCGGCCTCACTAAGAGCATTTTGTTGCCCTGCTTTTTCAATTATCATTTGCAAGGCCATAAATGCAAAACATTTACGGTATCTTGACCTCTCTAGGTCTGAGATCGTTACATTGCCAAATTCAGTATGCATGTTGTATAACTTGCAAACACTGAGGCTCATAGGTTGCAAGAACTTGCAGCAGTTACCTAGAGACATGGCAAAATTGAGAAAACTCATCCATGTTCATCTTTCTGGTTGTCATAGTCTTAAAAGTATGTCTCCAAACTTTGGTCTACTGAACAATCTTCATGTATTAACTACATTTGTTGTGGACAGTGGAGATGGCCTTGGAATAGAGCAACTTAAAGACTTGCAACACCTTAGCAATAGGTTGGAACTATTGAATTTGAGCAAGATAAAGAGTGGGGATAAGGCAAAAGAAGCCAAACTCAGTCAAAAGCAAAATCTACGTGAGTTGTTGTTCTCTTGGGACCAAAAGTATCATGATGAGCCTAAAGATGTGGAAGAAGTGCTTCAGTGTTTAGAACCTCACAGTAATATCCAAAAATTGGTGATACTTGGATATTCTGGCCTAGAAGTATCACAATGGATGAGAAAGCCTCAGATGTTTAACTGCTTGAGAGAACTCAGAATTTTCGACTGCCTCAGATGCAAGAGTATACCTGTAGTATGGCTCTCAGTCTCTCTTCAGTTTCTGTCCTTACAGAAGATGGAAAACCTGACCACATTATGTAACAACCTTGATGTGGAAGGTGGAGGACTCCAAATTTTCCCTAGGTTGAAGAGGATGGAGTTGATTGAGTTACCAAGCCTGAAGATATGGGCAGAAAATATTGTGGGAGAGCCTAGTGATAGCTTGATAACATTCCCCATGCTTGAAGAGCTAACGATCAAAGATTGCCGCAAGCTTGCAAGTATTCCCAATGTCAGCTTTTTGGGAATAAATAGTGTTCAAAGATCTCTTAAAAAACGGAAGTGTTTAGTTCTATCCTTACCGAAGATAGAAAGCCTGACCACACCATGTAACAACCTTGATGTGGAAGGTGGAGGACTACAAATTTTCCCTAGGTTGAAGAGGATGGAGTTGATTGAGTTACCAAGCCTGGAGATATGGGCAGAAAATATTTTGGGAGAGCCTAGTGAAAGCTTGGTAACTTTCTCGATGCTTGAAGAGCTAACGATCAAAGATTGCCACAAGCCTACAAGTATTCCCAATGTCAGCTTTTTGGGAATAAATAGTGTGCAAAGACCTCTTGAAAAATTGAAGTGTTTAGTCCTGGAAGGCCCCAACAGTTTGGACACAAGCTCTGGATGGTCCAGACCACACCTTATGGTTTGGAAATGTTTTTCGTTCCTGGAGTTGCTGAAGATTAGTGGTTGCAGCAATCTTGTACGCTGGCCAACAGAGGAGCTCCGGTGCTTGGATCGTCTTCGCGTTCTGTGTATCATAGGTTGTGAGAACCTGGAGGCGAACACTTCATCGTTTGAGGAGGACACCCTGCCGCTGTACCTAGAGGAATTGGAGATTACACACTGCGAAAGTCTGGCCAAGCTGCCTTGGAACCTTGGGAATCTGGCCAAGCTGAGGAGTCTCCATGTGAGATTCTGCAGTGGCCTAACAGTGCTACCTGATGGGATGTGTGGCCTCACATGTCTTAGGGAACTGACGATTTGGGATTGTCCAGCTCTGGAGGAATTCCCGCACGGTCTCCTGGAGCGGTTGCCAGCCCTCCAATTCTTAAGTATCTATGGCTGCCAAGAGTTGGTAAGACGATGCGGAGAAGGTGGGGAGTATTTCCACTTGCTCTCCTCTGTCCCACGTACGGCGATTGATTGGTGATGAGGAGTCATGAAAATCCAGAAGAGCTGCGAAGTAAATCGGCATACGCGTGAGTCCCCTGATAAATAATCAATCTCCATTCTGTCTAAATGAATGTTTCTTACATACAAATTCGGTGATAACATGGGATGCTAACGCGATGAATCGACGTACCTGCAGGTGGGAATCTCTGCCTCAACATGAAGGACCAATGGTGGATCCACCCCATCTTGTCTGCCTCAACATGACGTACCTACCGAGGAGGTCGCGGCGCGCAGAGGGGGGAAGAGGAAGGTTGGTGCTGCGCGCGTGGCGTGACGATAGGAAGAAACAGAGGAGGTGGAGAGGCAGATCTGGTGGAGAGGCAGATTTGGCTTACCCTCCGCCTCCTTTTGCAAGCATTTTGAAACATTTCACTTCTTCGTTTCCTTTTTTTTTTTTTTTTCATTTTGGTCACGGACGACTGAGTTACAAACATGAGGCTTCCCTTTTTTCACGAGAATATATGAGGCTTCATTGCAAGGAATTTATTTTTGCCTCTCTCCACAGAGTTTCTGATGAACTGCGTCTGATTCAACGTTGTATTTTTTCCGTGTACATAATCAGTATGTGCTATCACAACAAGTCCCTTTTTCAGGTAAATGAAACTTGACGGAGCAAAGATTTTTTCTTCCAGAGACTGCAATATCGTACTGGTGATGAGATTGTTCCAATTCCTCCAATGTGCATAACAATGAGAGTAATAATCTGACCTCGTGTCTGCTCCTTCCTTGAGTTGGAGCCTGACAAGAACTATCCTGATGCTACTACTACAAACTTTATTCATCTGTTGTCTACAACTAATCATCACCAAATTAACTCTTCCATGGGATCAATGATAGCTAGTATTATTCCAGTGAACACTTCTTCTAATCTGCCCTCTGCCCTCTGCGCTGATGGAGACGACAAGATCATCTTCTGAAGATGCACACCGTGGGCAGCAGAGGCCCATTGGACCCACCGACAGCAGCAGAGGGTTCGAAACCTGACTATAGCCGAGGTGCTTAATTATGCCGACGGATATGGGGCATAAATAAATATCGTTGCTTCATCTCTAGTACTTCCTGTAACTGCTTAGTGTTAAGCTTTTGACTGTGCGTATGTGTGGGGAGTTGTGAATGTTTGCTACTAACTGACGCCAAGCAGCAGACTGCCGATGCCGCCGTCTGATACTGCACATCCATCCAAACCATGAACGACTCGGTGTTTCAGGTAACCAAAACTTCTGACCACAGCCTTGTATACTAACGCCCTTATAATCAACTTGACGGAGGCAAATCAACTGAGCACGGCGCGCTCTGCTTTCCTCCATAATTAAAAATAAATACTGAAATCGCTTAACTGACACTGCTGCCTAATCTGAAGCCACGAAAGAAATGGATCAGATTCGGCGGATGATAACATTGGCAGGCTCGATGTACCTGCAGGTCCGGATTTCTGTAAGAGGAAGCTTGGCGACCTCACATAAGAACGGCCAGAGCGCACGCCGGGAGGGCGAGGGTGGGGTGGGGTGGGCGGCGCTGGTTCCACGGTGGAGCTAGCAAGAAAGATGCGGCGTCAGTACAGAGACGAGGAGGAGAGAGGTGGGGATCTGGATAGATTTTTTTTTTTTTTTTTTTGAGCGGTGGGGATCTGGATAGATTTTTTTTTTTTTTTTTGAGAAAATCTGGATAGATGGATCGACGCCGTGGGCAGAGGCCCAATGGACACCAGTAGAGGGCTGGGCTGGGCTGGGCTGGGCATTACATGTAGTGGTTACCCATTTCAGAAAAAATCTACTGTGTTTTGTGCGCTGCTGAAAACTAGGTGTGGGCCTTGACTCACGTATGGGCCATTATTTCGGTCTGCCCACACACATATGCCACGCGTGAACCGAGCGAACAAACGGATTAGAGAAGCAATTTTTAGTCCCACATCGCATAGCTTAGCGTAAGCACCCCAGTTCTTAAGGGCGCCAGGCTGTTTAGGAGGTGTGCCAAAAAGAGAGCACATCCACCCCAACCTATGCGGTCTGCACATCCAGCAACCCCAACCGGACATTGAAATTGAAAATTCATGTAGCGTATGACACGTACGCCTGGTAAATATTTCCTTTTTTTTATTTTTTGTAAATTGTCAACAGGCTATACAAATTATAGTGGCTATGTTGAATATATGTGGTTCGGATCCTTATATGCACATCAAACACCATTGTCGGCCTTTTTTACCTTTAAAACCACTCGTCTTCGATCTTCTTCTTCTTCCCCGCCCATGCACACAACCACCGTTAATGGCACATCCCTCTCACAATCCTCAACACCCCCGCAAAGCCAAGGCATGTTGCAGCCATTGCGACAAGAACCAAACCAACTTATTGATGACCGCACCAAAATTGCATCAGATCGACATTCTTGAAAATTTTGACATCGGGATAAAATGTAGACATGTGGAGATATGTGATATGTGGTGAGCTTGCAGATTCTTTGATATGTCTAATTTTGTCAACATAATGTAAGATATATTGTGCACGCATGCATCGTATATAGCAGAACTAAAGTTGGATGGATTGATGAATGAAAGCAAGGAGGATATTCCTTTCGCAATATGTGTGGTGTTACCAAATATTTGATTCCTTTTCATAAAGGCATTACCAAATATACCAAAAATGATTTGAGTTGACAGATGAAAAATCAGTTTTTTTAGAACGGTGGGTAAAAAGGTTTAATTAGATCGGTGGGATAGAGAACGCCTGAAAAAAGTCAGTGGAAGGTTGATGGTCGTACGTGGAAGATTGGACGAAGAAGTGGCGAGGAAAAAAAATGAAAGATGGAACCTTAGATTCTATTTAAGTAACAGAGAGTCAAAGACTACCCAATAAAAAGAACTAGATGAGGTACATCCAAACCATCTCAACCATCTATCTACAAGATCGAAGGGCTTGTTTGGTTGCACTGTTTTCGTAAAACCAGTTTCCCATCAACTCATACTATCGAACAAACTAAAACCATGTTTGGCTCAGATATCAAAAACATGGACGACCTCCTATTTAGCGCGTGGTGAGACGCGCGTCGTAGAAACACGCACCGCCCGCTCCCCACATGCGTGCTCTTGGGGCAGCCATGTGCTCAGGCGGGGCGCCCCTTTTTCGTTTTTATCTTTCATTTTTTTCATTTGTTTTTCTTTTCCACTTTTATTTTTGTTTCTTTGATTAAATTTTGGGACATTTTTTCATGATTTTGAAATTATTTCTATTTTTTTTTAATGTTCACAAATTATAAAATATCCCCGGAATTAAAAACAGTTTATAAGAGTTTACAAAAAGTTACAATATATCAAAAAATATTCCATTTTTTTAAAAGTGTGCAAAATTTTGATAAATGTTCATGAATTTCAAAAAATGTCGTTGGTTAAAAAATGTTCCCAAAGAGTTGAAAAATGATAATATATTCATGAGTTGAAAAAAAGTTCCCAAACTTCCCATATTAGAAAATGTTCACGAGTTCAAAAATTGTTTCTAAATAGTTCAAAAAATGTTTGTCGATTCAAAAAATGTCCAAGAATTTGAAAGAAAAATCAAAAATTTCAAAACAAATGTTCACAAATTCAAAAAATATTCAAACTGAGAAATTTATGAATTTCAAAAAGTTCATGAATTTGATTTTTATTCGTGATTTTAAATTCAAATTTTTTTAAAAATGTTCACGAATTTGATTTGTTTTTTCTTGATTTTGAAAAATATTTGCAAATTCATTTTTTTTTGTGATTTTCGAAAAAATCATGAACAGTGAGATTTTAAAGAGTGTTGGTTGTGACTATCAGTCCATCTCCAAGACATGGGGTGTAGACTAGAAGTAGAATAATGTTTGGACAATGAGTATGATCTTGCACTAAGATATTTCCAATGGTCTTAGAGCATCTATAACCGGACCCCTCATATCCGTCTCAAACGTCCGGACAGACCGTCCGGTCAGTGACCGGTCACAAAAACGCGACCCAACTGAACCCCTCATATCCATCTCAAACGCCCGGACTGACCAGCACCCCTCATATCCATCTCAAATATGAGGACGATATGAGGGCTCGTGGACGCGCCCGGTCAGTCCGCCACGTAGGACGCGACCCCACCCCGGACCACCTTTTCTCTTTCTTTATTCATTCTTTTCTTTCTCTCTCTTCTTCTCCACCAATCACGTGCAAGTGACCGGACATATGAGAAAGAATATGAGAAATGCGGCTGCGCGGACGAAAAAGTAGGGGCTCAAAACGAACACGCCCGGTCACTGACCGGGCGCGTCCGCGGGCGTTTGAGGGGCCAGATTGGCAAGTTCCGGCTGTAGATGCTCTTATGTCCCTTTATCATGTGAAATAGTTACCAAGTGGCCATCTCATGATTGTATAAACGTGTAGGGAAATCATTCTAATGTGCTTTGTGTATTGAATAACATTTACTTTTATTCCTCATTCCACACAAAGAAGATTCACAACATGGTGAAATTGAAGGAAACATGGAATCTTGGAATAAAAATGATACAATGGTATCTTTGTGATTGCAAAAACGCCAAATCGTAGATGAGTAAGGATTTCTCTTTTCATGTGCAGAATCCTCTGTCCCCTCTTTTCCGATCTGTCTTTTAAGATATTTTAGCTATAAAGAATATATCTTATGCTCTCTTACAATATAGGTATGTTAGTCTTATTATGTATTTGAATTTCTCTGCTTGCTAGCCAACATTTAGATATTCTGCTGCCTCGTCGCCGCCTGCGCGCTGAAGCTCTCCAGGTAGCTGCGGCAAACTCCAGCTAGCTGCCTGGTCTAGACCGAGCTGGGCCAGGAATATCAAACCTTCTAGCCGCCGGTCCGGTCCCAAGCCAGCTCGCTCCTGACGGTCCAATGTACAGCTCGATCAGGGACCTGACCTGACGGTGTCCATCCTTCATCCTGACCCACAATGGTCCCATCATCCTGCTCTAACGGGACACATATTTTGAAGAATATTTATAAGTGTGCGTATCATATTAATAGAAGAGAAGGGGAAGAACCCCATCCACCAAGTTACAAACCGAGCGTGTACGCTCAAGTTTAGCTCCTAAAGTGAATTACTCGCTAACAGACCGCCTATACAACTCAGCCAAAAGATCTCTATCTTCACCCTTGAGAAGACCAGCCGCCATCCACCTCCTCACCTCAGCAGAAATCCTCTCGATGGCCGCACGAAGAGATGGTGTAGCACCATCAAAGACAATAGCATTCCTATGCGACGAGCTGATGGGCTGAAGAGTGAGGTTATCAATTAGGTTGACGAGCTGAAGATGGCAGGACTCGGAGCTAAGCAACGTACGGTTGCAGGCTGCAAGTGACTGTATTCATCACAAACAATGGCCTTGTCGCTCAAAATGCAATCCCAATTGCATTGCAGTAGTATAATGTATCAGGAAGTTTCCCCAACCTTTCTTGCAGCGGAAATATCTGGGGACGTACGTGGAATATTAGAAGACGAGGACATTATCTTTCTGTTTTTGCAAGTATGTCTTCTACCGTGCAGGCCGGCAGGGGTGGTTGATAAGGGGAGCTTATCTTTCTGTTAAATCTAGTCCGTAAAGTTGGCAGGATGTGTAGCTAAGAGACGATGTAGCAGGTTGGAAGGGATTGGATTTAGAATTCACAATGCCATCATCGTAGAAAATGTAACCAGATTACAATGGTTTATTTCTAGGAAGCTTCCTGCACCTTTCTCGCAAGTCGAAACCCTATGTATTTCTTCTGTCAACTTCTGGAGCAATTTCCAGCTGTTCTTGTGCTATATGCATATGTATGTAGCTCCCTTCATCTGTATCTTGACTCCACGATCTACGCTCAGATCGATTGACCCGCAAAGGTGATACATATATGAAGACACATAGAACCCTGATGGCCGTAAATTTGATCTAAAGCATACCACATTGTGCAGCTGCAGAGGAATGTGGATAGAATCCCCAAAGAAGATTGCAGAGTTCAGCAAACAGTCGCATATGCGGCTTGCACAGGAAGAATTCCGGCAAGTAGCACATTCTCTAGCAATATAGACTGAAAGTGAGGATGGGGCATCTGGTTTGGAAACGGATATTTGTTTCCTCCAGCGATATTTTTGTGCTGCAGATGATTTATCTTACTCCAGGTGCCCTTTATAATATTAGTTTACTAACATGCTCCTGCAGAAAATGTCAGGTAGAGAACCGAGTTATCATTTGGGCCTGAAAAGAATTGATGCAGGTAATACATTCCACACAGAAAGTTTCTTCCTGCTTATGAGATTTCTGGTTTTCAATCCATCCTGGCAGTACCAACAGAAAAAGAAAAATTAAGTATGAAAAAAATTAAGTTATATAGCAAAAAAAAATGATACGGATCAATTACCATGTCCATGTGTAGTGCCTCCCATCTAATACGCCATAAAACAAGTGACAGATAGAAAACAATGTCTTGCCCATTCATGCTGAACCAGTCTTCCAGCAGTTGCATGCATGTTATTCTAATCTCTTCGCTTATTGTCCTATCTGCAACTTATAAAATGATGCATGCCCAACATTATTCGGTTGGAGTCATCTGCGATGATGGTATAGACAATTGTTTCTATATGCAAGTTGCAGAAAATTATAGAAATATTCAACAATTGTGGCGTATAGGTGCAAATAAATGAGGGGCCACCGGTAGGTACACATATCTGTCAATATACAGCTCTTGCAGGTTCCTTGATCTTATCTCCATTTGCTTCTATCCTCTCTTCAGCAACCTCCCATAGCAGAGACATACACAGGGGGCTACGGAACGAGCACCAGTATCGTTGCTCTTTTACCGATTTGGACAAGATCTATTTTGGGTGTTGTTGAGGTGAATTCTCTCCTCAATCCTTGGCCTTGGTTTGCTCTTTTTCGATTATTCTTCGTGTGCTGTTTTTTTACCTGTAAAATATGTATCAAAGAGTGAGTACAGGAGCTACAAGATAAGCTATTGTAGAACTAAGAAAAAAAGGTAGAATAAAAAGAGGATATAAATGTGGTAAGCCATGCTTTGAAGCTAGGAGCATAAAGTTTCCAAGGCTGTCCGTGTTATATCAGCGGTTAACCTCTCTTGTCTTCTTTCATATGCTGCAGTTCCTCATTACACCGACCTGCAAGATCATGGCAGAGTCGCTGCTTCTCCCACTGGTGCGCGGTGTGGCCGGCAAGGCCGCGGACGCACTCGTCGAGACGGTGACCCGCATGTGTGGCCTCGACAACGACCACCGAACACTGGAGCGCCATCTGCTGGCCGTCGAGTCCAAGCTGGCCAACGCCGAGAAGAGGAGCGAGATAAATAGCTATGTCAAGAGCTGGATGAAGGAGCTCAAGTCCGTCACCTACGAGGCCGACAACGTGCTCGACGACTTCCGGTACGAAGCATTGCGTCACCAGTGTACGATTGGCGGGTCCACTACCCGCAAGGTTCTCAGCTACATCACCCACCGTAGCCCGCTGCTCTTCCGTTTTGAGATGAGCAAGAAACTCAAGAACGTCCTCAAGAAGATCAATAAGTTGGTCGAGGAGATGAACAAGTTTGATCTGGAGAATTCTGTCCATAGGGAGGAGTGGCAACATCCTTGGCGGCAGACGCACTCAAAATTGGATGAGACTACCAAGATCTTTGGAAGAGATGATGACAAGGAGTGGGTGGTGAAGCAGCTGCTGGACCAGCAAGATCAGTGGAAAGTGCAGGTGTTGCCCATCTTTGGGATGGGAGGTCTTGGCAAGACAACTCTTGCTAAGATGGTGTACAATGACCAAGGGGTCCAGCAACATTTCAAGTTGAAGATGTGGCACTGCGTGTCAAACAACTTTGATGCCAGTGCTATCATGAAATCCATCATTGAGTTGGCTACAAATGGAAGTTGCGACCTGTCTGGCAGCATTGAACTATTGCAAAAGCGACTTGAGAAAGTCATTGGCCAAAAAAGGTTTATGCTCGTGCTTGATGATGTGTGGAATGAAGATGAGAGAAAGTGGGAGGATGTCCTGAAGCCACTTTTGTGTTCTGTTGGTGGACCAGGAAGTGTAATAGTCATCACAACTCGAAGCCAAAAAGTGGCCTCTATAATGCAGACCCTTCGACCCCATAAGCTAGCATGTTTGAGTAAATAAGATTCATGGGAATTATTCGCACAGCAAGCATATAGCAACGATGTGGGGCAGGAGCAAGCCGAGTTGGTCAGCATTGGCAGACGTATTGTCAACAAATGCAGCGGGCTGCCTCTTGCTCTCAAGACAATGGGAGGATTGCTAAGTTCATATCAACAAGTACAAGAATGGAAGGCCATCGAAGAAAGTAATATTAGGGATAGTGTTAGAGGGAAAGATGAGATCATGTCCATCCTAAAGTTGAGCTACAGATACCTATCATTTGAAATGAAGCAATGTTTTGCATTCTTAGCAGTTTTCCCCAAGGACTATGTGATGGACAAGGACACGTTGATCCAACTATGGATGGCAAATGGTTTTATTCAAGAGAAGAGACCAATTGATTTGACACTAAGAGGAGAATTCATTTTCAATGAGTTGGTTTGGAGGTCCTTCCTCCAAGATAAGCAAGAGTGCATACACGGTTATGGTGCAAAAAGTTATGTAACTATTAAGTGTAAGATGCATGACTTAATGCATGATCTAGCAAAAGATGTCACAGATGAATGTGCAAGTATAGAAGAACTGACTAAGCAGAAAGCATTTTTAAAAGATGTTTGTCACATGCAAATATCAGAGGCTCAATTGGAACAAATCAGTGGGTTATACAAAGACAGAACATACCTCCGCACTTTGTTAGCTCCTTCAGAATCACACAAGGATTTTAAAGAGTTGCTACAGGTATCGACATCACTAAGAGCATTGCAGTGCTCCCCTTATTCACTTGTAAACTGTAAGACCATAAATGCAAAACATCTACGATATCTTGAGCTCTCCGACCCTAACATCACTAGGTTGCCAGAATCAATATGCATGTTGTATAACTTGCAAACATTGAGGCTGATAAATTGCCAGCAGTTGCAGCAGTTACCAAAAGACATGGCAAGACTAAGAAAGCTCATCCATCTTTGTCTTTTTGGTTGTCCTAGTCTCGAAAGTATGTCTCCAAATTTTGGTCTACTAAACAACCTTCACATATTAACAATATTTGTTGTGGATATTGGAGATGGCCTTGGAATAGAGCAGCTCAAAGACTTGCAACACCTTAGCAATAGGTTGGAACTGTTGAATTTGAGCAAGATACAGAGTGGGGATAATGCAAAAGAAGCCAATCTTAGTCAGAAGCAAAATCTAAGTGAGTTGTTGTTCTCTTGGGACCAAAAATTTCATGACGAGCCTAAAGATGTGGAAGAGGTGCTTCAGGGTTTAGAACCTCACAATAATATCCAAAGGTTGGAGGTACGTGGATATGGTGGTCTAGAAATATCACAGTGGATGAGAAAGCCTCAGATGTTTAACTGTTTGAGAGAACTCAAAATTTTTGACTGGCCAAAATGCAAGAGTATACCTGTAGTATGGCTCTCGGTATCTCTAGAGATTTTGTTCTTATACAAGATGGATAACCTAACAACATTATGTAATAACCTTGATGTGGAATCTGGATTCATTACCCCTCTGCAAATTTTCCCAAGGTTGAAGAGGATGATGTTGATTGAGCTACCAAGCCTGGAGATATGGGCAGAAAATAATGTGGGAGAGCCTAGTGATAGCTTGGTAACGTTCCCGATGCTTGAAGAGCTAACAATCAAAAATTGCCCCAAGCTTGCAAGTACTCCAATGATCCCCGTTGTCAGTATTTTGGGAATACATGGAGTTCAAAGACCTCTTGTAAAACTTCGGCATTTAGTTCTGGAAGGCCCCAACAGCTTGGTTACAAGCTCCAAATTGTCCAGATCACAACTTGTGGTTTGGAAATGCTTTTCATTCGTGGAGAATCTGACGATTAGCAAGTGCAGCAATCTTGTCCGCTGGCCAACAGAGGAGCTCCAGTGCTTGGATCGCCTCCGCTTTCTGGATATCGGTAGTTGTCAAAGTTTGGAGGGGAACACTCCATCGTCTAAGGAGGAAACCCTTCCGCTGTCCCTGGAGGTATTGAGCATTTCAAACTGCCGCAGTGTTGTGGCACTGCCTTCGAACCTTGGAAATCTAGCGAAGCTGTGGAGTCTCAATGTGTTTGGCTGCAGTGGCCTGAAAGTGCTGCCTGATGGGATGTGTGGCCTCACTTCTCTTAGAAAATTGGAGATTTGGAGTTGTCCAGCTATGGAGGAATTCCCGCATGGTCTCCTAGAGCGGTTGCCAGCTCTCGAACACTTCAGCATAAATTACTGCACAGAGTTAGGAAGACGATGCATAGAAGGTGGGGAATATTTCCACTTGATCTCCACTGTCCCAAATAAGTGGATTAGAGACGATGCAGTGAAGATGGGAATATTTCCGCTTCATCATCCAGCAGAAAGAAGTTTCAAAGGAGTCTCCTCCCCTCGTGTGGTCGCTCCAACTCTGACTTGAGTCTGACATAATAGAGCATTGAGGCCTCCTTCTATCTATACTTTCTTTTTAGAGACCATGAACTCATCTAATACTGCAGATCCATAGAGACCAAGAATGACTCTGTGTTTAAGGTGCAAAATTCTGACCACAACTTTGTACATTCCTCTTGCATAGCATAAACCGTTCATAATCAACTTGATTACTTATCTGGCAACCTTCTTACACAGGAGAACAAGTCACCAATTGTTCTTCTGCAAAAAGTATATTTCCTCCAAGCGCTCAAACTGATCGGTCCATTTGGAAGGTACGTTCAGTCTGTGCTCAATTTATCCTCGACACTGCTAAAATCAACCTGAACCCACAAAATTGCTTAAATGACGACACTGCTACTCAATCTGATACTCCGGAAGTAAAATTTGTTGCTTCATATCTACTACTTCCTGTAGCTGCTAAGTGTTAAACATTTAATTGTGTGTGTGCGGGCTGCTCTGAACATTTGTTACTACCTGCTACCAGATGCCCCATCTGGAGAGGTCGAGCACATCCAATTGTGGTGGTTCGCTGCAGATTTCCAATGCCAATTGCCAATGATTTTAGGATTGTCAAAGTTGGAATTCGGACATTCTTTCAACAGAATGACCGAGGCAGAGGCACACGTATGTACACGTGGAATCTGATGCCACCGCCTGAATACTGCAGATCCATAGAGGCCATGAATGACTCGGTGTTTCAGGTAAAAAGTTCTGACCACAACTTTCTACTTCTCTCTTGCATAGCATATACCACCACCTTCATAAAGTGATAATCAACTTGATGACTTACGCAGGACAACCACAATCCACCGATTCTTCTTCTACAAAAAAAAAAAAATTTACAGTATATATTTCCTCCAAGGGCTCAAACCGATCGGTACATTTGGAAGGTACGTTCCATCTCGGCTGAATTTATCCCCAACAGTGCTAAAATCAACCAGAGCACAGCGTGCTCTGTTCTCCTGCGTAATAGATACTGAAACTGCTTAAATGACGGCACACTGCCACTCAATCTGAAACCATGAAAAGAAATAGTTGGGCCATAATTATCTGTATTTGCTTCCTCTGTAAGGGATGCAGAATAAAATGGTTTATTCAGATTAGATGGTGGCTGTGAGGATAACGTCAGCTGCATGCCTACATCTCTGCCCCGAAATAGGTTCTATTCTAGCTCCGCAAGCCATCATCGATTCGTAAACCGACGAGAGTAAGCACCAATTGATGACATCGTCGTGAAAATCCATGCTGCGGAGCGAATTGGTATACACAAGAGTTCCCTGGTAAAATCTCCCGGCCGGCTAAAGTTGCCACATCAAAATTGGCGGATGACAAATTGATAACATGAATGCTAACACGATGATTCGGTGTACCTGCAGGTCGGAATCTCTGAAAGCCTCTTACACGATGATTCAGTGTAAGAGGAAGCTACGCCTCTCTCGTTCCGAAATCACTAATTGATAAATGCTCCTTTCAAAGATCACTCCCACACTCTCAGATTGCGACAAGTGACGCACAACATGTGCGCCACTTGTCGCAACCAGGGAGTTTTCCCTTTTTTCGTAGATTCGTATTTTCAAAACGTTTTATCTCTTAAACCGTGCGTTCAAATCTCGAACTATTTTCACCGTTGGGTTCCTCGCGTCGAGATCTTCAAAACTAGATCCCATGTTGATAGATTTTGATGAACTTTTTTTTTCACAAAAAAAAACGGTCGAAAAAAACGGGTGAAAAAACCGTGCCTCCCGCGATAAAAAAATAAAAAACGCGTTTTTTTTTTCGTTTCCGAGAGGCACGGCCGTGCCTCTCGCGAAGGCAAAACCGTGCCTCTTGCGGAAGCAAAACCGTGCCTCTCACGAAAAAAAAATGCGTTTTTTTTTTTCGTTTCCGAGAGGCACGGCCGTGCCTCTCACGAAGGCAAAACCGTGCCTCTCGCAGAAGCAAAACCGTGCCTCTCGCGAAGGCAAAACCGTGCCTCTCGCAGAAGCAAAACCGTGCCTCTCGCGAAAAAAGAAACAGAAAACACGTTTTTTTCGTTTCCGAGAGGCACGACCGTGCCTCTCGCGAAGGCAAAACCGTGCCTCTCGCGGAAGCAAAACCGTGCCTCTCGCAAAAAAACTGAAAATGCGTTTTTTTTTCGTTTCCGAGAGGCACGGCCGTGCCTCTCGCGAAGGCAAAACCGTGCCTCTCGCGAAAAAAAACCGAAAACGCGGTTTTTGTGCAAAAACAAATCATCCAAAAACTAAGAAAGACCGGTGAAAAACCGGAACACCAAAAAAAAAAGAAAAAAAACTCATCTAAAAAACCGAAAACGCGTGCGAAAAAATAAAAATAATAAAATCAGAAGGAACGCTCAGAACGCAACACGTGGCGGCGCGTGGGAGTGATCCTTGGGAGGCTCCCGAAAGAGTGCTCCCCAGCTAGTTGCTCCCGTCTCATCCGCCCACATCTTGCCGCCGTGCGCGCCGCGACCTGGGAGTGGGGGGCAACAGAGACGACCGGGCGGTGATGGATGGACCATGGACCACATGGGCAGAGGCCCAATAAACCCACCAGTAGCAGCAGACGACTAACGGGCTGGTGTGGGCTGGGTTGGGTCATAACTTGTTTATGTTTCTCCATTTTAAAAAAGATTATCCTCAAAATAAAAAAACAGATTATTGTGTTCCCATTTGTCCTAGCCACGGGGACTAGACAGTAAAAATAAAATTGCAACGGGGCTACACAGTAGACTTGTAGCGCCCAACCGGCTATCTATCGAGAATGCTGAACTTACGGAAATTTGGTCTACACACGGGAGTTACTAGTATGTGCCCAACAAATAGAGGAACTATTTGCTAGTCTAGCTGAGAGATACTTCCAGTTATTTTCCGTTCAACATTCATAGCTTTTCTTTTATACACGAGCTGGTTCAGGTGTTGAGACAGCCACATGTCATTCTAATTTATTTATTTTGAGCTGAAAGAAAACACATATAAGTTAATAGCATTGGGGCTCAGCTGACCATAAGCAGCACATTCTCTAGCAATAGGCTGGAAGTGAGGATGGGACATCTTTTTTTGAGACAGAAATGTTTGAACTTTCTTGTTCTTTTACACAATCCATCTGAGGTAATATGGTTCTACGAATAATTCAGCGAACAAGCTGCTGTGTGTGTGTGTGTGTGTGTGGGGGGGGGGGGGGGGGGGGGGGGGGGGGACGGAAATGGCGACTGCCCTCGCGCGCAGGGCCTTGCGGCCGCCGCCGCCTTGATCCCCTCGCTCCGGCCTGCTCCGCGTCTGCCGAGCCCAGATCCGGCACCCCCGTGACGCGCTCTCTCCTCTCCTCCAGTCTTCCTCTCCGCTCGTTCGCCCGCCATGGCTCCCCACGCTCCGGCGTCGGCGGCCACCGCGGATCCTCTTGCAGCTCCTGCCGGAGTCCTCCCTGCTTCGTTGAGGGGGGGCCGCTCCGGCATCCTTGGCGCCTCCTGCTGGCGCCTGCACCGCTACCACGACGGAGGCCGCCTCAGCCTCTCTGGCTCCTTCTGTCGGCGCCACCCCCGCTGAGATGATGGAGGGTGCCTCGGCTCGTCTGCCGCCGCCCTCTGTGGTCGGCACCGCTATGGCCTTCCTTGCCTCCCGCAAGGCCGCCCCGGCCGTGGGTGGACGCGTGCAACTTCCGCGGCCCGCCACGACCGAGACGCGGGCCAGTCTCGATCTGGGCCTGGCGACTCCGACGCTTACGGCGCCGCCCGTCGCTGCTGCTGGAGACGATTGTCTTCGTGGAGCTCGCTCCGATCCAGGTGCGGCCCTCCCGCCGCCGCCGGGGAAGCTGCCCCCTCCTCCGTTCAGGCCGGTGCGCCTCTCTCCGCAGGCCCCGTGGGCTCTCTCGGAGGAGCAGCGACTCCTCCTCCGCTCCTCCTCGCTGGTTTCAGACCATGGTCTGAGCCCCGTGTGCACGCCACCATCGATCTCCCCACCACGCCCCTCCGTGCCGTCTGCGGCCTCCGACGAGGTTTTCCTGGACTCTGTGACATCTACTCCCAGCAGGGAGCGTGTGGTGGCCTCCCCTCCCCGGTTGCGGGACGAAGTCCTCGCCTTCACGGCTCGGGTCGGCCTGCGCTCCACAATTTCTACGCCTCACGGCTACCGTCTTGGCTATGAGATGGTTGTGGGGGTCTTTCCGATGTCCCCTCATGCTGCGGCTTCGCCTCAGGACGAGGCCCCATGGCTGCCAGCTGTAAAGTCGCGCCGCTCGCTACAGGATAGTGGTGCTCGGAGACGCGATGTCACATCGACCATGCCCATGCCGTGTTCGCGCGAGGAACAATCCCGTGCTAGTTTCCTCCGATACAAGAATCGGACAGCTGGCTTGTGCTTCCATTGCCTTGCACCGCTCGCCCCGGGACACCGTGCTTCGACATGCCGTGACGATGTTTGCTGCATCGCCTGCAACCTCTCCGGTCATCGGGAGCCTGACTGCCCGACGCGTCGTGCCCCCAAGAAAGCTCCGCGCCCAGCTGAGCATGTGTCCACCAGGCATATTTCCACACCAAATGAGCAAGGTGCTCGATCGTGGGCTACGATTGTCGCTGGTACTCCTCGCCCTCCAACCCTGCTCCCGTCGATCTATGCGATTCACGTCAATGACGTCAGCCTCAGGACGGCGTTTGACGTCAGCCTCAGGACGGCGTTTGACGTCAGCCTCAGGACGGCGTTTGCAAATCAAGCACGCCTCCTGCGTGGGGACCTACAAGCTGACCTCGACGTTGTTGTTGTGCCGTTGAAGGAGGAGGCCTCCAATCTCCATCAGTGGATATTGCGCGCGTCTTCCTTCATGGAGAGGATTGAAGCCGTATTGGATCACTTTGAGGCTCTCTTGCTGTTGTCCCTTGGTGATCGCTCGACTCGCCCCGCAGATTGTTGCATCCTCCCTCTCGGGGAAGATCTTCTTGCTGGAGCACTCTCGTCTGGGCCGATAGACATCGATTCACGGTATGATCCTATGCTTGATGAAGCATTGGCGCCGCCTCCTCAAATATCGCCTACTGCTTGGTGTGATGAGGTGGACCCTGTTGTTCCGTTAGTGGGGAGCGAGGAGTTTGTTGACCAAGTGTGTTCGGAGGCTACGATCTTGTTGTCCCACCCTGTTGGCTCCTCCCGGACTACCGATGTGCATTTTGTCGCACATCCGATTCCCTGCTCGATGGAGCCGCTCGGTTTCAACATGGAGCACATGACACGTCCGATTCCTTGCTCGAAGGAGCCGCTTGGTCTCTACATGAAACACATGATGGGGACCTTCGACACGCCCAGTGTTGTGGTGGAGTCGCATGTTGACTCTATGTGTTCGGAGGCTACGCTTTGGTCCCCATGCCCTGAAGGATCCGCCTTGTCTTCCGTGGTGTCCCTTGCACGTTCGATGCCGAGTCCAGAGGAGCCGCTTGGCCTCAACGCGCCAAACATTATGGTGGAGCCTATAGTTGAGGTGTGCAATGTTGTTGCGAAGGTGGCGCAAGCTGAAGCAGCACCATTATCTCTGGAGGATTTTCTCAGCAAGGTTACTTGTCCGCTCCCACAACCTCTGCTTGGGACCCCGGTGCCTTCGCAGGGGGAGAAAAATGGCAGTCGATGGAGCGGGCGTCTGGATAAGAAAAACAAGGTGTGCAACATCCCGACATCCAAGCGCACGGAGTATAGGATGTTGGAGGCTTTTGGTGAGCTGTCGGAGGTCAGCATAGCAGAGGGTCCAGAGCAAAAGATGCAAGCATACCTGGACATGTAAAAAAAACCGCTATCACCGCAAGTGTTCGAGGCTTTGGGCTCTTTGGTGAGGATCGCGGGGAAGTCAAAGTTGGACCTCTCAGGATGTTTTCCACCAGATAATGTTAGCACATGATTCTTTGAGGCCGAGACAGAAGAGCCATTCGATGTGGGTGGTTTTCCTTCGACGAGTGGCGGTCAGTTTGGCTGCACTGGAGCCTCGCCTAACTGTTTTGGGTCTAGGTGCTCTAGTGTCTGGCTCCGACGATGTCCCTTGATGATGTTTTTGTCTTGTCCCTGTCCCCATATTCTAGTGCCTCTTTTTCTCGTTTTCTTTTCTTCTTTCTTTTTGGGTTTTTATTCGGTTTTCCCTGATCAACCGAAAATGTTAGGTTTTCGGGTCCGGTTTTCCTTATAAACCGGACCAACTCTCTTCTTCTTAATGAAATGCAGGAACCCCCTGCCTCTCTCGAGGTGTTCTCGAAAAAAAAAATCCATCTGAGGTACTGAATAGAATTTTCACTTGCTCCGCTGTGTCGGAAAAAGAATTCATGCAGGAGTTCCTCTTCAGAATTTTCTTAGCATTACATAGGTAATGCATTCCACACAGAAACTTCTCTTCCGGCTTATGAGATTTCTGGTGTGCAATTTGTCCTGGAGCAGTATCTAACAGAAACAACATTTATGTTTGGATTGGCAATTGCACAAGCCTTCTCTGTGGATTACCTATCTCCTCCCAGTAAATATGCCCCTTTCCCATTCCTGTTGCTGTGGAGGTGTTGCAGTTCCTACTTAAGCTCATTACACCATTGAGAAACAATTGCGGCCAACCAGTGGTACATGTGGATATTTTCCGACCATCCTGTCATTGAAGATACCTTCTTATAATGAGTAATATTTCCTCTGGTGTTTTTCCCCAAAATATTACACCCATATTATATTTTCTTTTGAGTTAAGGAGCTCTTTGCTGTTTTCGGGTTTCAATTACGAAACCGATAAACCCCACATTATACTGTTCTTTAGATAGAAAAGCTTTTTCTTTTCAGAACCACTTTTCAGCCATCTCTATTTTCTTGCACGTGCTCTGTGTTACAATCCAACTTCAGAGGTCAACGAGAGAGGAGATTCAGTAGTCTCCCAAGCATCTGATTACAAATCATCAGAGAGGAAGTAGAGAAAGAAAGGAATGAGTTCGCCGTTCGTCATCCGTCTGGATGCAGGCGACTGCCCAAGCGTTTTCTTCTTATAACCAGGCAACACACACCGCACTTACAGATGGGCCTCGATCCACACCTTTACCCACTCGTCGCTGGAATACTTGGAGTAGTCTCGCTGACCTGCGGGCCCCAACTTCCATATATTTTCCTTCTGATGACTGCTTCTCTGAAGCTTTGCACTGCGCTGGCTGACAGAGCTTCAGTTTATTCAGTTCCAACCTGCCCCTGTTGCCGTTCAGCTTCAGCAGGATTGGCCAGGGCATGCGCACGTCGCTTCTCCCATTTCGGAAAAAAAAGTTTTTGAACTGGATTAGATTCACCAACATCATCTAAATTTCTTGGTATATAAATAAAGCAATAAACCTTTGATTAGATATGTGTGTTGGCTACATGATTCTTTTTTGAAAGGAACACATATGTATTCCATTAAACTGATGTGCTGGACATATCACCAGCACACAGGTTTAGTACAAACTGTGGTAGATGGCCAACCCACACCTCACGATCGCCATCCCCTAACAGAGCGCCACGCGCAGCTAGTTCATGAGCTACTACATTACATGATCTTGGTACAACAGATATTCTGAAATTTTCAAAACTAACACACAACATGGCTTTTATTTCTCTAAATAGAACACCTAGCGGCGCTAGATCATAATCGCTTGATGTGATAGCTTTCTTCAATACTGTGGAATCTATCTCCAGAATCACCTGATTACACCCCATTGATGAGGTGATTTGCACCACCTGGAGAAGAGCTCGAGCTTCAGCTTGTAGAGCACTTCTGACTTCTTGAAGATGACCTTGTCCAGCTGCTACTGCCACTCCTCGATCATTCCAGACAATAAAGCCCCAGCCACCTGAAAAGGCGTGTTCCCTAAAGGCCCCATCTGTGTTGATCTTTAAAAAATTATGCATCGGTCGAGACCATTGCAGCTGCATCTTATTACTTGGTGTTAGTTTCTTTACCTGCATGTTCTTGTATTCCAAAACATGAACTGTGATAGAGCTAATTATTTCATCTGATGTTCTTGGTTTTCCTCCCCGGTTTGCTTTATTCCTTTTCGCCCACCAGATCCAGAGCAAACAACAAGCTGTGAGCCTTTTTTCTTTGTTTAGATTGAATATTTCCTGTAGGAAAGATGGGCCACTTGGGCATCCAGCAATTAACTCTCTTGTGTCATCCTTTTGTAGCCCTCTCCAGATTGGTTTAACTAATTTGCATTTGCAAAAAATGTGGCCTCCATCTTCATTTAATCTAAAACAAAGTGGGCATCTGGTATAAATATCCATACCTCTTTGTTTCAGTTTCATCCTCAATGGTAGACTATTGGTGGCCACTCTCCATAGGAAGTGCAGAATCTTGTTAGGCAGAGGGAGTGACCACAGTCTCTTCCATTCGAAACCACATGTGTTTCCCACTGGACTGGAACATTCAGGTAGCCCTTTCACAGATTCACGCGCTTCACAATCCCGTGCTACTTTGTATGCAGATTTGACTGAGAAAAGTCCTTTCTTATCATAGTGCAATGCTGGGAAGTCATCAAGCTGCTCATGAATTGGGATGCTGATTATAACCTGTACATCTTCGCTTACCATTGATTGGTTCAGTAGGCCTAGGTCCCAAGTGTTAGTTACTGGATTTATGAGCTCTTCGACGTGCGTGATTAGATTGTTGCCCTTCCTTGATACGACCCTTCTTGATATTCCTCTTGGGATCCATGGGTCGTTCCATATGTTAATAGATTTAGCGTTCCCCACTCTCCATATTATGCCTTTATTTAGCAGATTAACCCCTTTTAATATGCTCCTCCATGTATATGACATTCCCCTTACAGGCTTTGCATTTAAGATTTGTCCATCTGGATAGTATTTCGCAGACAATACTCGGGTACAAAGGGTATTTGGGTTCTGGAGCAACCTCCATGCTTGTCTTGCAAGCATTGCTATATTGAACGAATGTAGATTCCTGAACCCAAGATCCCCGTCATGTTTGGACGTTATCAATCTTTCCCAGCGCACCCAATGTATCTTGTTTTCCTTATCCATTTGACTCCACCAATACCTACAGATCATCTCGCTCAATTGATCACGGAAGGATTTTGTAAGGTCAAAACAAGCCATTGCATAGACTGGAGTTGCTTGAGCCACGGCCTTGATTAAGATTTCTTTCCCTGCCTTCGAAAGCATTTTCTCTTTCCAGACTTGGATTCTTCTCCAAACCCTTTCTCTTATGTATGCAAAAGTTTTGCTTTTTGATTTCCCAATATAAGCTGGCAGGCCAAGGTACTTCCCTGAATACCCCTCCTTATGGATGTTAAGGATGCTCTTCATCCTTTCTTTGTGACATGGTTTGATGTTTCTGCTGAAGAGGATTGACGATTTATCTTTGTTGATTGCCTGTCCTGAGCATTTCTCATAAACTTCAAGGATGTGCTGCACTTTCGTTGCATTCCTTTCGTTTCCTTCAACTAGTAATAAAGAATCGTCAGCAAATAGTAGATGACTAACACTTGGAGCATTGCTACGGATTTTAATACCTTTTAGTCTTCCATTTTCTTCCGCATCTTTGAGCATTGCTGAAAAGCCTTCTGCGCAAATCAGGAAAAGATAGGGGGGTAATGGGTCCCCCTGTCTTAGCCCTCGTCCGGGAAGAATTGTATTAGTGACTTCATTGTTGACCTTGATTTGGTATCTCACTGTGGTAACACATTTCATCACTAGGTCCACCCATCTTCTTCTAAACCCTAGCTTCAGGAGCATTCCTTCAAGAAAATTCCATTCAAGGCGATCGTAAGCCTTGCTCATGTCCAACTTTAGAGCTGCAAATCCTGATGCTCCACTCCTTTTATTCTGCAAGTAGTGTGTTAATTCATATGCAAGAAGGATATTATCTGAAATAATGCGCCCGGGGACGAAAGCACTTTGGTTATGAGATATTATATCAGGGAGGATAAACTTCAATCTATTGGTAAGTACCTTAGACACCACTTTGTAGGCAACATTGCATAGGCTTATTGGCCTAAGATCTTTCAGCTTCTCAGGCTTTGAAGATTTTGGTATAAGTACTACCAAAGTATCATTCCAGCCTTCCGGCATGGCTCCTCCCTTTAGTACATTGAGCACTTCTCTTGTGACCTGGTCTCCAACGGTTTGCCAGAAACGTTTGAAAAAGATGGCAGGCATTCCATCAGGACCAGGTGCTTTAATGTCACCGATATTTTCCAGTGCAGCTTTGACCTCTTCTGGAGAGTATTCTGCGCATAAGACGTTGTTCATGTTGTTGTCCACTTTTGTTGGAACAACTCGCAATATTTCGGTGATGTTGTACCCGGCTTCTGATGAAAAGAGGTTGAAAAAATATTCTGCCACATGCTCTCTCATTTGTTCTTGGCTTTCCACCCACGAACCATCTTCTTTCTGAAGTTTGTTTATTTGATTATGTTTCTTCCTTTATGATGCAAAAGCATGAAAGAAGGTCGTGTTACGATCCCCAGAATGTAGCCACTTCACGTGCGCTCGCTGTTTCCAGTAGGTGTCATATTGTTGTTCCAATCTATTTATTTTTTCCTTTAGCACGTGTTCCCGTGTAATGGAGCTTTGGCTGATTTCACTCCTCCTGGTGAGTTCTAATTCCTCCTTCATTCTTTTTATTTTCTTCTGTGTGTTCCCCAGGACCTTAGAATCCCATTCCTTTAAATCGACAGCTACTTTCCTGAGTCCTTCCATTAGAGTCCCAGCCCTATTAGTTGTCATGTTGTTCCAGGCCTTGTTTACGATGTTTTCACAGTCCTCTTCTTGGAGCCATTTTGCTTCAAACCTGAAGAAATTAATTCTACCATATGATTTGGATCTGTTGCTATTATTTTCACCAATAATAATCATCACTGGTCTGTGGTCAGAGTGTCTGTGATCAGCATTAATCACTTGATAGGATGAGAAGCGATCACACCATGACCTGGTCCCAAAGTGCCCGATCAAGCCTTTCTTTCACATATGTCCTAGCATCCCAACTATTGTTACGCCATATATATTTGTGATACGGGGAAAACCCGTGGGTGTCGATCTTTTCACACTTGGAGGGGAAAGGAGAAAATGAGAGAGAAACTCAAAGACAAATCTCCAAATCACACATCTTCTAGATCCACAAACCACAAAGAGATACAAGATCCAAAGTCAAACCCAAGGATACACGGTAGCCGGAGCGTCTTCCCACTCCATGAGGAGGGGCCTTGAAATCTCTAGGAGATCTTCCCTCGAGAGGGGCCTTGACATCCACTAGGGGATCTTCTCTCATAGAGGTGTCATCTCCATGGGAGAGGTAGTGGAAGGAGCTAGGCCCAACTAAACATGAGCTAAACCTATGCTAACCCTAGAAAGGAGGTGGGGGAAGAGTATATATAGTCTTAGCCATGAAGGGGTAAGTGGGAGAGAGGGATACATGGGCCCTTGGCCCATAGCCTGCGCGTAGGCAGGCGCCGGATGTCCGGGCTGGGGGCCGGATGTCCGGCCGTTCGTGAGGCGCCGGATGTCCGGGGCTGGGCCGGATGTCCGACCGGCGATGGCTCAATCCTGCGAGGTTCTGGACTCCTCGCGCCGGATTTCCGGGATGGGTCGCCGGATATCCGGCCGGTCCTGTGGCGCCGAATGTCCGGGGGTCGGCCGGATGTCCGGCCGCTGTAGAGTCGCCTGGCACCAGTCTTCCTGTGGTCTTCCTCGGTTTGGTGGCACCGGATGTCCGGCCGCTGTAGCTTGGCGACGACTCGACTTGAGGCACTTCTTGCTCCGCTTCCGTGGTGGCTTGTCCTCCACTCCAAGTGTCGCCATGATTGTCTCGGATGCACCTGAGTATACACAAGGTTCGTACTTGAGGTAGCATCCGTGTCTCAATTGAATTGAAAGAGGAAACACTTAGGAGCGAGTTCACCTTATGTTCAATGGCACTTGGGGCTTGGGGAGTAGTCGATGTGTACATGGGGATGACCGTAGGATGCTCCGCATCATCTCCCCCCCCCCTTGGGAAAGATCTGTCCTCGGATCAAAAACCTCATCACCATGGAAATGGTAGTCATGGACGGACTTGTAGTTGGACGGAGTGGAAGTCATGGTGCGATCAAAGTACTCCAAGATGACTCCGAGATGGTGTTCATGCAAAACGAGCAAACACAAAGTACACTTGGAAATACATTGGTTAGCGCACACAAGGTGTCCATCAATTAAGCACGAGTTCGTCCGACAAGAATATTTGTGACAAGTATCATGAAGCTTGATAGAATGATATAGAATGGTATGCAAAGCATTCATGGGAGCAAATTTATTGTGCACGAAGTGACAAATTCTACCATTATGTAGCATGATGTCATAGAGAGAAGATTTATCAAAAGCATGAACATGGCAAATATGGTTCAAAATGATTATGTTGTCATGCAATTGATGTTGGACAAAATGAGCATCATGTATAAATAGTCCATCAAGGTAAATCACAACAAATTTGCTACGAAAGTGCACAAGCTCATATATCAAGCATGAGATGGAAAGACAAGATGCATGAAGCCATTCATAATGTGAGTCAATCCATTCATATTGAGCATTTCCATTTAGCATGTTGAGCAACAAATGTGAAAGTGTTGGAACAAATGTCCAAATGCATGGGAATGTACCCAAGTCGAGATGGATGCACATGTGATGTTGCTTCTCCATCCATGAGATGTATCATGTAAACAACAAGGAGGAAACATCAATGGAAATGTGAACCATTCAACAAGTGCATGGGCAAATGACCCAAAAGAAACAAGCTCACCGTAGGAAGGGTCCCGAAGGTGTTGTTGTCGCTCATCATGTGTGCCTTCACATGACCAATATGTCTCATGACCACACCACCTTGCAAAGCCTTCAAGAAGAAAGAACATGACAAACACTCGAAAAAACAAATGAGGTTAGCGTGAATGCAAAACCTATCATTCGTGTGGTGAAAGACCCAACAAGTGTCATCATCATTCTTATCATAAGAAGGGACAAGATATTGCGACATGGTATGTAAACATATGATGCGAGCACAACGAAATACATGAAGCACAATCAAAGGGGCATGCATCACAAGTAAGATGTCCAAGTCTTCGAGATCATCAATAATCATAGCATGGGTGCACTCACTACAAGATGCAATTAATGGAGATAAGAGACCATAATCAAAACAAATCATGTGAGAGGCACGACCATGTATGTCTGCAACAAGCCAAGTGATCATAGTAATCAAGGCATGGAAGCTAGTAGTGCGAAGATGCAACATACTAGATGTAATCATGGCAATCATGTCATGTGTGCAAATAGTGGGCATACATAATGTACATGACATATCACAAGCATGAAAAAAAGATATGAGCAAAGTATCGTCATTGTATTGGCAAGAAGTCCTGTGTGAATAACAATGTAACATCATGACTCTCCCAACACAAGAAGCAACAATATCATAGCGGATAGGGTAAACATGGCAATATTACTTAGGATCTCCACCAAGCATGTAAATACAAATAGTATTAGTACAATGGTGAATCATGAGTAAATGCAAGCATGGGTCACAATTGCATGGCAAAGGCATAGGAAGAGGCATAACATGCAAAGTGAACACGAGAAAATGAGCATAAGATGACAAGTGGTAAATAGCCCATAGTCGTGTGAGAACCAAGTAGAAGAGGTGCGCGTAGTCCTTGCGCGAGGGGAATGGTTGGAGACACATTCCAATGAATCCCAAACCATCGTTGCTCTCGAGGCCTCTTTTTGTCAACTCATGGGATTGTGAGGTTGACGAGTATGCGTGAGTACCTACACACAACAAAGAGAATGAAAAAATTGTGTGCGCGTGGAATATGTACACATCATCCGTTAGGATGTGCGTGTGCATGTGTTCATTAGCACTAAGTATCCAATGCTCAAATAAATGAGATGCATGATATAAGAACATGTCATCCATCATGAAAGGCTTGTTATTATGTATAGCATAATGGAGACTAGAAGTATGTAGTGCATCATGTGAATTATTGGGAGCATTGTTATTTATGATATGCGGATGGTGCACACAAGTATTGGGATCATGCAATGTATGGGATGGAACAAAATCTCCTAACATGTATGAGGAAACTATGGGGGTCTCCTCATGTGCAATAGCGGAAGCATAATTCGGAGAGTATGGACAACATCCAAAACAATGCATTTCCAAATCATGGAGATCATGGCATGGCATATGTGAATAATTGCACAAATAATGCAAAGGAAGCATGGCAATATCATCACAAGAAAAGCAAATGCTAATAACCATGGGCTTGTCGTCTATGACAATTGTGCAAATGGGATTTACTTTTATGGGATATGCATAGGCACTATGGTGAGATTGCAATGATGCAATATGAGAAATCTCACTCATAGCATGTGACAAGTTTAGGGGATTGTCAAACATGATGTGACCAATAGAATTTGCACATGATGTCCTATGGAGTATAGCATCACAACTAGGTAATTCAACATGCTCATCATCATATTTATTAAAAATCGGTGGCACATCAAAGCATGAAGAAGACATAGTATGTGGTGTATCCATGAGGTGATCAACATCATGCA
Source organism: Elymus sibiricus (assembly GCA_039707655.1). NCBI lineage: Eukaryota > Viridiplantae > Streptophyta > Magnoliopsida > Poales > Poaceae > Elymus > Elymus sibiricus. The sequence goes on from CM077675.1 coordinate 21,313,962, forward strand.
AGCAATCAATGTCAAGATAGTCCACTAGTGGGACAAGTAAAGAATCTTCACCTATGTTACCTTTAGAGCTCCGCTCATGGGATGTAGGTGAGGTGGGAAGAACCAACTCGTGGTCAACATCATGATGGAACCATGTGGGTGGGGCATCATCGTCCACCATGGCCATCGTCATTCCCATTGGAGGAATGGACTCATCAAGGGTAGGCGCATCATCATGTATGAGACCTTGCACAAAAGAAGACACAATAGGAGTAGAGGTTAAGTTGTTATAAATCATAGTGGCCTCACGTGCCCTCTCAACTACCTCACTCACTAAGTGTTGTGGCTCACTCACTCCCTCTATGATGCTCTCACTCATATGGTTGGTTGAGTCACTCAAAGGGTGGTGATGGCTCTCAACCTCACATAGGATATTTGGCATGTTTTCGTGTATGGGGCTAGTGGTGGTCACGCTCATCCTTTCATAGGAAATGCACTCAATGTTGCATATATATGGTAGAGTCACTCGTCTCACTCATAAGGTAGTGGCTCTCCTCACATGGAAATTGAGGCATCTCATCATATGTCGGTGTCGGAGAGATGTAGGTGCAAACGTCTCCATGCTCAACTCCTTTCGCCTCCTTGGTTGAAGGGATAGTCCCATGCTCAACCGTCTTGTCGCCGTTGCCTTGTATGAGGGCCGAAGATGGCACCTTGTCCCGCGCCTCCATGACCGAAGGGAGATTCCCATGCTCGGTCATCTTCCTTGGGATGCTTCCGAAGATGGAAGGGTCATCCATGCGTGTAGTCGGTCGCCTTGATGTTGGCGTGGAACCTTGTCATTGACGGTGTTCTTCGTCTTGGCGCGCTTGTTTCTTGCCATCGTCTTGGCGGTCATCTCGAAGATGAGGACATTGCCGCATGATGCTTGCTTCGGTTGGGCGCTCCGAAGGTGTGCGACTTGAGCGTCTCCGCCGTGAAGATGACGAAGGGAAAGAAGACTTGTAGTTGGACAACATGTGTCGAAGTTGATCCATGTGGGCGTCCAACTTGTTGTCGATGTAGTCTCTTTTCCGAGCTTCGGAGTGTCGTATGTCGATGGCGAGTCGCTTGAGTTTTTGGTTGATGTAATTGTTCATGTCGATGTAGTCATCGAAGACCGAAGATGATGTGCTTTGCCTAGCCATCACAAGACTCGAGCAAAGGTGAGTGGGAAATGAGATAAACAATACCAAGATACCGTTCCCAAAGTTGAGGATGTATCCCGTTTCACTCAATGTGAATTGAGAGAATAGTGGAATTGGTACCGGTCTTGTTCACCCACACCTACAAGTTAAAGCTTATCGAGTGGCTCGGTTAGGACAAGTGGCAAAAAATTCAAGCAAATGTTAATCCAAGATATCGAAAATGTTGAGGAAGATTCACAAAATTGCAATGCAAAGCAAATAGATCAATAGCGATAGTGGCACTAGGAACACACACACGGATAGATGAATGGGATCCGCACAACCAAGGAATGAGCACAAAATGTGAGAGACCCGGGAAAAGCTCTTGTTGCACGGATACTAGAGAGACAATAGCTCGATTGCTCAAATGGGCTAGATATGCGCTTGTGCACCAACCTATGAGAGTAAACGTGCCGTCTTCAATCCCAAGTATGCTATGTATGTATGATCCCAGAGTATGTAAATGTAAAATGACTCAATGCTATTTCTATTGCTTACAAGCTCTTTTGTATCTCCTCTTTTGCTTAAAAGCTTTTTGCTCTTTCTCTTTTCTTTTCTTCTTTTTTTCCCACTATGCTTGATGCTTGAGCCAAGATATGAGACAAGTATGATGTATATGCACGGGAGAGACTTATGGCACAATGTAGATAACAAGATGTTTGCACGCTAAAACTAGCTATGCGGCATAAGAGTATCACTATGGTGCACAAGTAACGTGGCCCAGCAATTCTCAACTCGCTAGTCTCGATAGGTAAGGTATGCAATAGGCTCGAGGCGATCAAAGCAATGGCAAGGAAATGAATAATGATGTCGTTGAGGTTACCGTCCTTGCTTACGATTGGGGTGCCAAAAGGCGAAGTGGCCGTTGTCCATCTCGAGGCCGAGACGATGATGAGTGGCGGCGTTGTCGATGAAGAACCATCCCTAAGTAGCCGAAACACCTTAGGAAACGGAAACCGCAACTCAAAATCTCAAAATAAATTGGGTTAGGATGGCGGAAGTATATGGTGGGAAGGCTATGCAGAAGTTATGGTGGAGGCCTCGGCAAACTTGCCAAAATTTCAAAAATATGATGGACTCAAAAGATGGTGGAACCTATCTAGATGGATGGGTGGTGTCAATAGCTATCCAACGAGCTAAAGAATGTCAAAATCGGACTCCGGATGTGAAAGTTATGACCAAAACTATGAAACATTGGCGGCTGAAATCCCAGGGGCCGGATATCCGGGGGTCTAGGCCGGATTTCCGGGGCGAGATGTCCAGAATGCGCCCGATTTTTGTGCTCCAGGGCCCGGATGTCCCGCCCGATGGCCAGATGTCCGACCGGGTGGCCCGGATGTCTGGCCCGACGGTTCCAGATCACGATCTGGGCTCGGGAACTCGATTTGGGCGGAAATTTTCGATCTCGGGGGTCAAAATTGATGGGGGGAAAGAAAAATTAGGGAGGATTTGGTGGTGGGAAAGCTAGATCTACTTGCCAAACACGAATTTCATGGATCAAAATCAACAAAATCTCACAAGAACCAACAAATTGCAAAAAAATTGGTGAGGCTATTTTTGTGGGGATTTTTGAATTGGGACAAAAACACACAAAATTAGGCTAGAAAACGAAGGGGAGGAACTCCAAATTCGTGATCAACGTGGCTCATGATACCAAGATGATACGGAGCAAACCCATGGGTGTCGATCTTTTCACACTTGGAGGGGAAAAGGAGAAAACGAGAGAGAAACTCAAAGACAAATCTCCAAATCACACATCTTCTAGATCCACAAAACACAAAGAGATACAAGATCCAAAATCAAACCCAGGATACACGGTAGCCGGAGCGTCTTCCCACTCCATGAGGAGGGGCCTTGAAATCTCTAGGAGATCTTCCCTCGAGAGGGGCCTTGACATCCACTAGGGGATCTTCTCTCATAGAGGTGTCATCTCCATGGGAGAGGAAGTGGAAGGAGTTAGGCTCAACTAAACATGAGCTAAACCTATGCTAACCCTAGAAAGGAGGTCGGGGGAGAGTATATATAGTCTTAGCCATGAAGGGGTAAGTGGGAGAGAGGGATACATGGGCCCTTGGCCCGTGGGCTGCACGTAGGCAGGCGTCGGATGTCCGGCTGTTCGCGAGGCGCCGGATGTCCGGGGCTGGGCCGGATGTCCGGCCGGCGATGGCTCGATCCTGCGAGGTTCTGGACTCCTCGCGCCGGATTTCAGCGATGGGTCGCCGGATATCCGGCCGGTCCTGTGGTGCCGGATGTCCGGGGATCGGTCGGATGTCCGGCCGCTGTAGAGTCGCCTGGCACCAGTCTTCCTGTGGTCTTCCTCGGTTTGGTGGCACCGGATGTCCGGGCTTCGGCCGGATGTCCGGCCACTGTAGCTTGGCGACGACTCCACTTGAGGCACTTCTTGCTCCGCTTCCGTGGTGGCTTGTCCTCCACTCCAAGTGTCGCCATGATTGTCTCGGATGCACCTGAGTATACACAAGGTTCGTACTTGAGGTAGCATCCGTGTCTCGATTGAATTGAAAGAGGAAACACTTAGGAGCGAGTTCACCTTATGTCCAATGGCACTTGGGGCTTGGGGAGTAGTCGATGTGTACATGGGGATGACCGTAGGATGCTCCGCATCAATTTGTCTCCATAGTAGCCAAGGTCTCTGAGACCACACTCCTCAATTTCCATTATGAAATTGTCCATTTGACTTTGAGGGCGAGGCGGTCCGCCTTTTTTTGCATGTCCATAGAGTATTTCGTTAAAGTCCCCCATGCATAACCAAGGGAGGTTTGATTGCTGGTTCAGAATTCTCAATAGTTTCCATGTATTTCCTCTTTTGTCACTGGCTGGTTCTCCATATATTCCAGTGAACCTCCATGTAAAACCATCATCTTCTACCACTTCAACATCTATATGATACTTGGAGTAGTTGCGAAGCTCAATATTTATCTCCTTTTTCCAAAACAGCGCTATGCCTCCACTTTTGCCCTTGCAATCTCTAGTTACCATCCCTGACATTCCTAGCATCCATTTAAATCTGCTTATCTTGTTTTCCGCCATCTTTATTTCGGAAAGGAAAAGCACATCCGGGTCCTCCCTCTTCTGGAGATCCAGAAGCCCTTGAACTGCCGGGCCATTACCCAATCCCCGGCAATTCCAAGCCACTAGTTTCATTGGGGCCCGTCGGGCTGTCCCTGCAGCCCAGCTTCCACATTAGATTGTTGCGTTGTAGTGTGTTGGTCAAGCACCTCCTTAGCATCATTCAAAACATCAATTTCCATCTTGGTTTTCTTTGCAAACTCAAGGCCCATATCTATTTCCATAGCATCAGCAGCTCTCTTATTTGTACATTTTCCCTCTGCAGGTTTTTAGTTCCCTCCTATGCCTCTTACTCGTCGCCTGAAAGTGCCATGTTTGCCATTCTTTTCTGTCTTTTCCAAAACTGCTGCACCTTCTACTGCCACTTCCTTTTCTTCGTCGATTTTTGGTGACCTGTCATCATTATTAGTCAAACCTTCTTTAGGTCAGACAGTTGGTACATGGGGTGATGGTTCCTTGGTCATCGTTTCCTCCATCGTCAATCCGTTTTCTCCCATCTTTTTATGTTCCTTCACCGCTCCTGAATCCAATGATGTTGGGCCTAGCTGCTCTTTTTTAACATCCACATGTTTGTCTTGGGGATCTGCCTCCTTGCTACTTTCCTTCCCTTTATTTCCTCCTTCAATAAGCAACTTTCTTCCTCTTGTATTTAGTTCATCTTTCCCTGTTTGTTTCTTCAGGGGCTGGTTATCTCTTTTCCCCCTCCATGAGAGCCCGCATAACCGTCGTTTTCAGGCGAGATTTTCCTCCAGGAATCAGAGTTACTTCCTTTACTTCCTCCACTACTGCTCTTCCAGAAGCCTCCTCTATCTAGTGATCCCCTGTTTTTATCTTCTTCGCTAGGCGACACTCTCCACGTATTTGCTTTTAGCCATGGTCCATACTCTTGTTTTGTACCCCATTTTTGTTTACTTGGACAATCTCTGTCAGTATGCCCAATCACTCCACATATGTAGCAGAAATCCGGTAAGTGTTCATATTTGAAAGTTACCTCACGGCCTTTCTCTTCGTCTTTCTTGTCATCTTCGTCATCTATGATAGCATCCTCTACCGCTTCCTCTCTTTCTCCGTCATCATCCTCGTCGAAGATAATAATGCCCCTCATGAGTGGCTCCTTAATGTTCATTCTCACTTTGACTCTCATATATTCTCCCATCGCCATTCCGCAATCATCCACATCAACATCTAATATTTCGCCAATATTCTTCCCTATCTCTTCACCTGATTCCTTACTCATTGACCCCATGGGAATGCCATAGATTCTTACCCAAATTGGTATTGATCTGAATTCATACTCATCCAGGGTCTTCTTTGGGTCAAAATTCTCTATCACTGGCAGGCTTTTGTTGCACATCTAGGGACCTCCGTTGAGGGCTTTTTTCTTCCCTGCCTCGTCACCGAATAAGAAAAGGAATCTGTTCATGCCCAAATCCTTGCATTCAATCCCATTGAAAGGGCACCAGATTCTTCCCAAGGTGTTCACCAGTGTGTCAATCCTCGCTGCACTACTAGGAGAAACCCTACTAGTAGCGCTTGAAAAACCTATAGCAGTAGCGCTGGGTCCAGCGCTACTGCTAAGGCGCTACAGCTAAGTTATAGCAGTAGCGCTGGTTGGTGCAGCGCTACTGCTAAGTCTGGTTAGCAGTAGCGCTGCACTGATCCGCGCTACTGATAATTATCTGTAGCGCTGCCTAAAGACAAGCGCTGCTGCTAATCCAGCGCTGCTGCTATATGTATTCCAGCGCTGCTGCTATAATTCCTGCTTTCACAGATTCATATCCCCTCTACGTATTCGTGATGTATTTATACAGGCTCTATACAGTAGTTTCATCAGGTCACAATAAACATACACTATTATCATCATATCATACACACACTACTAGGAAAACACATACTAGTGGCGCACCAGTTTTGCCTACTAATGGCGCACTACTGGTGCGCCACTAGTACCACGCCATTAGAATTAAATTCTAATGGCGCACCCCTGGTGCGCCATTAGTATCTGGTGTACTAATGGCGCACCAGGGGTGCGCCATTAGAATTGCCCCCCGTGCGCCATTACAATGCCTCCCAGGGCGCCATATGTACCCATGGGCTATGGCATACTAATGGCGCACTACGCTCTGATGCGCCATTAGTGTAGTTTTTTTAGTGCGCCATTAGTTTCCTTGTGGTGCGCCACTAGTATTAATATTAGGGATTTATTTTTTTTTCTTTTCTGATATTTTCACAGGATACAAAATATATCGAATACAAATAGATTTATCGAATACAATCACACAACAACAGCAGATTTATCGAATACAATAGAAGATTAGTCTCCGAATACAATTCATCATATTAGTCTCCGAATTTAAAATACCGAACAAAGTTAGAACATTACAAGTCTCGAAACCGCGAGTATCGAGTTTGTCTTCACATTACAACCATATCAATCATCTAAACTACCATCACATAGAAGAGAGCTGCGGTTATCACGATGAGCATCATCGCGATGAAACTGATCTTCATCCGGTTCCTCCTCCGCTCCCTCCTCTCTCCCGCTAGATAGCGCGCGTATCGAGCTTCCGCCTCCGCCCTAGTGTCGTACCCTTTGTAACTGTTACCGCTGAAACGGTGAACCTGTCTCCGACACTCCTCCCAGTCGTCGTAGACTCCGGGAACCCTACCCTTGTACACGACATACGTCGGCATCTCTATGCACTAGCCAAACAAAACGTTAGTACCAACAATACATAAGCAATATATAAGTATGCAACAAAAGGATCGGAAGAGAAAAGCAAGACATTAATAGCATCGATCACATCTAAGTTGAACGACTGTCCAAACCAAAGAGACATACAAGTTCATTAAAGTTTAATTACAACATGAGCCAATCGATGTTTCAGAACTAGACATAGCATGACTCAAGGGGCCGGAACGTGGATGAAGCCGCCGTCATACGTGGGGGTCATGAAATTGCGGGCGTTGTCATCCTGCATTTGTAGCGTTGTGTCTATCTCACTGTTGGACGGTTGATTTTTGAAGTTGAACTGCCCGCAGGAATGAAGGACATCTTGATGGATGATTTCCGCAAACTCCGACTGGATGCGAAAGAATTCTTCTCTAATGTTCGCGTCCTGGATTGCCGACAAGCTCGCGGCCCAATCTTTGAGATTATCTGGTAGCAGAAGGTGATTATGGTCCCGTACGATCGCCCGCATGTGATGGAGGGCGTAGTAGGCATCCTTCTGACCGCCAGTCGGCTGCTTGACGCAGCAGAACGTCGTATTGTGGGCGAACACGTGCTTGCCGTACTTACGAACTTTCCTGGTGAAGGTGCCTCCAGATTTGGCGTAGCCGGGGAGAACATCATCAAGAACTTTCTTGACATTTGTGTAGTCTTTCTTCGACTGACGGTCCGAGTCGAAGTACGTCGCCATGGAATATTTAGGGCTTAAGAGGATGAGTGTGCAATGTGTGTCACTGCACAAAACACGGAATGTTAAAAAAAAACGATCGAAATCTAAGAAATCATATGTTACGGGGCGGTTGAGGGGACGACTTACTCGGGAAAGTAAGGCACGATGAAGTTATCCTTATCTGGGTTTGCCAGAATGACGCCTTCGAGGTAAGAACTCGCGACTTGCCGGTCCCCAGCGCTGCGCAAGATCTTGGCACGCATGTAGAAGGGGTCGACTATCACGATGTCCGGGGTCTTGTCTCTAATGATCCGCATCTCCATACTCAGCGAAAATAGCCGAACGAAGGTGTAGTGCAGCGGATGAAGGTTGAACATAGCGAAGATGTCATCAAACCGCAGGACGATCGTACCCCCGATGGAGTTATCCATAAAGCCCTTGCCCTCTGGCACCTTGGCCACGAAAACCGGGTATGCCACATCATTCTCTCTGAGACGCCGCTTCTCCAAAGAAAGAACACTGTCATGCAGACTCCGCATAGCACCGGTTGCAGCATTGAGCATATTAGTCGGTAGCATCGGCCTACCCGCCACATGCACCCTCCTCGAGATATCCTTAGGTGAAGGTGGCCCGTCCTGAGCACGGATCGTACTCGGTGCCGGCTGGCTCGCACCCTTGTTACTCTTTCTTTTCCGTCCCTTCTTCTGCTGTAATGGGATCGAGTTCTGCTCACAGACCGCCTTCTTGAGTGTGTTGGGGCTGATAATATTTCGCACCTCGGCTATCTGAGGCTCGGTGAAGTCGGCAGCTGGAGGCGTCTCCTGAGAACCGAATGCCAGACGACGCCTGTTGCAATTGGGTTTCTCCGCGGTACCAGCTAGATCGCGATCGTCTTTTGTAGGGTTGGGTTCTTGAGAAGAAGGCCCCATGAATTCGTCATTGTACCCATGTTCGGCAAAGTACTCATTGACTTGGGCAAACGTACCGTCGTCGTTGTCGTCGTCGTCCGGATCCTGTGCCATATGCATGTTCGGATCCTGTGCCATAGGGATGTCCGGCATGTCCGGTAGCGTTGCGGCGGTCTTGCCATGGCTTGGCGCCGGCACGACTGGCGGTGTTGTCTTTGGGGTGGTGTCCCCCGCCCCCAAACGAATCTGGCTCTTCGGCCAAAGCAGGGGCCAGCTTAGGCAGGCGCTGAGGGTCATCACATCATCTTCGTCGGCCCCGGCGGGTCGAATCGGAGGTAACAACTCGTCGCAGCCTGGCAGCACCCGAACCAGTTGAACCCTACACACGGTGGGTGGAATCGGATTACCGTGGAACACGGGGTTGCCCGGTTGAACGATTCTGCCCTTGGCGACATCGACCAACTCGTCGTTCACGAAGTGCAGGAGAGTGCACGGAACGTCGGCGGCGCCCTGCGAAAACATGTAGGGCGTCAGGGATGCCCAGTCAAAGGCAAGGAGATGAAGTCCTCGGCCGAGAGGCTTAATTAGTTACCGTGATGATGGCGTCGAGCTCGGCTAATGTCGAGGCACCGCCAACGGCGGGCGTGCAATTGACGGAGGGGCCGCTTGCTGCAGAGGTGCCGGCCGGCGTACACCCGGGTGCATTAAGCTCCAATGCCTGTGCCGGCGTCGGAGACACCAATGCCGCCTCCGCCGGAGACACCAATGGCGCCGCCTGCGCGTTGTGCGAGTTGCTGGCCGTGAAGCTGGGAATCGGGGGCGGCCCCTGTTGGCCGCCCGCAATCCACGTCGTCAGCCCATGAATCAAGGTAGGCATAATGCCGGTGAGCGTCGATCCCAGTTGTTGTTGCACTTGCTCTTGGACAATCTCCGGAATCCGCGCCACTTGTGCCTTGAGTTCTTGAACCTCGCGCGACTGGCTTTCCGAGCTGGTCTTTCTCTCCTTTCGCCCACCAGCGTTATAGTATGACGACCATTTTGTGGACAAGACTTTGCCGGCCACACGACCAGCTGACGACGGCTTACTGAGCTTATCCTTGTTTTTCATTACGTTCAACGCCCTATTTAGAGTGCTGTCCCAAGGGGTGCTCTGAGTCGACCCCGCGCTACTGCTTTCAGACGCCTGCGGAAGGAATGTGAACCATTTAGAAATTTGGCTTCATTAATTAGAATGCAACCATATGGAGCTAATTACGCGGGGGTGTATTCCTTACCAGAACAACCTCAAGGGCCCTGGTCTTCGGATCCGTGGTAAGCTCCTTTGTTACCGGGTCCTCCTTGTACCGGGCCCTGACATAGTTCCTGGTCTGCTTGTCACGGTATTTCTCGAAGCGGGGCGGTAGGCCTTGCTCGGCACGCTCCGCGTCCTCCTTGTCCCATATAGGCTCCGCCACTCTGTAACCGCCGGGACCGAGTTTGTGTTCCCCTAAGTTCAACTCCCGCATTTCTTTCCCCCACTGACTTGATTCGGAGGTTGCGGGGCTCTCGCACTTGATCTTGAACTCCTTGTAGTCATCTTCGCTGATCGAAGGATTTTTCGCCTTGATCTTCTCATAACTATCACCTTTGTCAATCATTCTCTTCACCGCGCTTCTCCAAGTAGACAGGGCCGTGCTCATCCTCGTGAGGGCGGCATTGTTCACTTTATTCCCTGAGAGGCGTGTGTTTTCAAATTCAGCGGGGAACTTGTATCGTTCGTGCAGCTTCGTGAAGAGGAGGTTGCGCATATTCCCTCGGTCCTTATGCCTTAGGTTCTCGGTGTTGATCGAGACGGTGCTCCGGAGAATGCACCCGAGCTGAACCGAGTACCCCTTGACTATTTCTTTGGGCGCCGTTGGATACCCGTCGGAGTCCACTTCAGTAAATTCCTCCTTGACGGTGCGGAGCGCGTTCGGGCGCCGGTCCTTCCGTTGCCTCTTCGGTTGGCTGCCATCTGTGCGTGCGCTGCCATCATCAGTGGTGGCATCCTCGGCGGCACCATCAGTGGTGGCATCCTCGGCGCCACTAGGGGTTGTGTAGTCAGGATCGGTGTCTTCCGCGGCGTCCTCATAGCGGTGAGGTTGTTCCTCCATCTCCTGGGACAGCTCCCAGAATGCCTTGCCGCCCGAACCGCCGGCCTCATCGTTGTGGGCCATGTTTCGCTCTAAATAGGAAAAAAGTTTGGTCAAAAAGTTGGTTATTGTCAAGGAACAAGATCTCATCATTTAGGGTTTGTCGACGCCGAGGCACCCTAAAAGCCTAAGCTTTCATCATTTAGGTTCTTATCGACACCGAGGCACCCTAAAAGCCAAGGTTTTATCATTTAGGGTTTGTCCATATCATCGACACCGAGGAACAAGATCATGGCCTAATCACTTGGCTCTATTGCCACCTATGGTTTAATGCAGCAAGAATGGCGGGGCAGTTGATCCTACTTAATTAAGTACTAAGATACCCCGGCCCATGCATTAGTCGCAAGTACCCCATATGTCCTATTTTTAGCAAAGTCATGCTAAAATTCACGGAAAATTTCAGCATGACCTTTGCTGAAAATAGGACATATGGAGTACCCGAATTTGCCGGAACGGAAGTTAATCGACATTCCGGAAAACTCAAGGGCCTCTCGGGGTACCTACAAAATCATCACGACACGATGGTCGGAGACAAAACCCAGCAGCAGCAGCAGAACAGAGCTGCTCCTATATAGAGCAGCAGCAGCAGCAGAACAGAGCTGCTCCTATATAGAGCAGCAGCAGCAGCAGAACAGAGCAGCAGCAGCTACTGACAGTTAATTCAAAAAAATGCTGCTGTTCCATGCAGGTGTATAGAAGGAGACTTGCTTCATGGAGCTGCGGTTATCGTTTGATGGTGGATTCCTAAGAATCTATGTGTGTATATAGATGCTATGGATGCTATAGATGCTATAGATGCACTTCATATAAGCACTGTTATCCAGTTAAGATTTGTGTTTTTCTCTTTCTGAAATTAAAAGAAAAAAAAGTCTATTGATTGTTTTGAAGATATTGTTCCTAGTCCTTCTAAATTATTTGCTGAATTCTCTACCTATTGGTTATACATCCCTGCACAAAATGACAGAATATTTAAGCCAGCCAGACTTAACACGGAGCAGCAACACTACTTGCTGTAAACATGGAACAGCAACACTAGACTGAATAATGGTTAACAGTACAGTCATTGTCATTGAACCACATTAAGTTAACAGAATAAACAGAATAAAGCAGGGGAGGAGGGGGAGATTTGACCTTGAGCAGTGGGAGGCGAGATTAGGGGAGGCCAGGGGACGGGGACGGGGACGGGGACGGGGCTCGGCCTCCTCCTGCTGGTGGTCTCCGGCGGGCCTCCTCCTCCTGGTGGTCGCGGGCGGGCGCTGCCGGACGGGAGATGTCAGACAGGGGAGAAGGCGGAGGGGAGAGAAAGGAGGGGAGGGGGGAGGGAGGCGGAGGAGGAGGGGGAGAGGGGGAGCTCACCCTCGACGTGTGGTGGCGGCGGACTCGACGGCGACGACAGGCGATGGCGCGGCGCGGGGGAGAGGGGGGGGGAGAGGCCTGGGCTCCGGTGGCGGCGAGAGGGAAGTGGATCGGGGGGACGAACTGGCGAGGGAGGGGGAAAGTGGATCGGGGGACTGTAGCTATAGGGGAGGCTTTCTAATGGCGCACCCCCTGGCGGTGCGCCATTAGAATGTTTTCTAATGGCGCACTGCCAGGGGGTGCGCCATTAGAATGTTTGCTATTGACGTTAAAAGGGCCGCGTCTGTGTTATGGACAGACTTACTGCCATAGCCTAGTGGTTGGACCCTTGATGGATGTCTCTGCCAGCCAGGGTTCGAATCCTGGTGGCCCCATTTTTTTCAATCTTTTTAAAATTTTTTTTTTTGATGTATATATGTCTATTAGTTGCACTAGTCCGGTCTTTAAATATTTTTTTACCTTTTTCTGTGTTTTTTCTTTACTGTTTTTGTCAATCTTTTTAAAAAAAATGTTTTTGATGAATATGAATATGAAACAGTAATAAATATTCAATATTCAATATCGAGATGGAGGGGGATCGAGATCGAGTGTCCTCATGAATATTCAATATTTTTTCATGAATTCAAAAAGTGCCCATGAAATTTAAAAATATTCATGATAGTTCAAAAAGTGCCCATGAAATACAATCGAGAAATGAAGGCTACAATTTAAATACAATCGATCTTAGCTAGCTATCTGTTCACAATCTTCTTGCCCTTCTTTTTCGCAAATGGAGTTCTTCTGTGGAACGGACGTCCTTTAGGTAGGGTGGTCCTGCTTCTTCTTGTGGTGTATGCTGCTACTTCATCGTCGTCGTCATGTTCCATCTTCGGGTCGCCGTACTTGTCGAAGTCTTGCTCATTGGCGACTCCATCCATTCCGATGATCTTCCTTTTGCCTCTCCTCACGACAACACGACTGGGCTTTGACGGGTCGGTAATGAAGAAGCATTGGTCCACTTGGGAAGCCAGTACCCATGGCTCATTTTTCGCGGTGACGTTTGCGCCCGCGGTCTTGGATTTGGCTTCGGGTATAACCATGGTGGTGAAATACCGGTTTTCTTTTAGGACGCTCTTGGCCCATCTGACACGGAACATCGGGACCTTCTCTCCAGCGTAGCTCAGCTCCCAGATCTCCTCGATCCTTCCGTAGTATCTGAACTTGTCGTTACCGGTGTAGGATTCCATCGTTACCCCGGAGTTCTGATAACCATCGCTCTTCATGTCCTTGTCCTCGGTGTAGAATGTGTAGCCGTTGATATCGTACGCCTCATAGGTCATCAGGTTGTGCTCGGCGCCCTGTGACAAGGCGAATATGAGTTGTTCTTCCGCAGGAGAATCCTCATGTAAAGGGTACGACAGAAGCTTCTGCTTGAACCAACGCGTGAAACATGAGTTGTGCTCTTTGATTATATCTCCGTCCGTCCTCTGTTGGCCTCGGTCATTGTACGTCTTCTCAATAAAGGTTTTGTGCTCTACCACCCAAGGATCGACCACGTCTATGTGTTGTAGCGCGACTAGGTTTGCTCTTTCAAAGTCGGCGAGTCGACCCTCGAAGTCGACATGCATTTCGCGGCGACCCTCGCGGTGACCCCATCCAGCGAGCCTGCCGAGGTGCCTGTTGACGGGAAGACCAACGGGGTTCTCGATGCCTAGATAATTCGTGCAGTAGGAGATGCACTCTTCGGTCAGAAAGCCCCTGGCTATGCTTCCCTCTGGACGTGACATGTTACGAACGTATCCTTTGATGACACCATTCATCCTTTCGAACGGCATCATGCTGTGCAGGAACGTCGGCCCGAGTTGGATGATATCCTCCACGATATGGACCAGCAGATGCACCATAACATCGAAGAATGCGGGCGGGAAGTACATCTCAAGCTCGCATAGTATCACCACGATCTCTTCCTGTAGCCTTCTGAGTTGCCTCACGCCAACCGACTTCCGAGAGATGACGTCGAAAAAGTTGCATAGGCCAAATAGCGTCTCACGGACGTGCGCGTCCATGATCCCACGGATTGCAACTGGAAGTATCTGCGTCATCAGCACGTGACAGTCGTGAGACTTCATCCCGCTGAACTTCTGCTTCGCTGGGTCTAGGTATCTGCTAATCTTCCCCGCGTAACCGTAAGGAAGTTTTACTCCTACGAGGCAGGTGAAAAACTGCTCGATCTCCTCCTGACTTAGAGTGAAGCACGCGGGAGGGTAGTCATTTCCGGTCTTCTTGGCCTTTTTGCCTTTGCGACGACTTTCCGTGTCCTGCTTCGCCTCATCATCATCATCATCATCATCATCATCATCATCAGCGTGAAGCTCCTGCCTGATGCCCATTGATTTCAAGTCTGCCCTTGCTTTCGGCCCATCTTTGGTCCTCTCTGGCATGTTGAGCAGGGTACCAAGCAGACTCTCGCACACGTTCTTCGTGATATGCATGACATCAAGGCTGTGAGGCACACGGTGGATCTTCCAGTACGGCAAGTCCCAGAAAACAGACCTCGTTTTCCATACCTTCAGCAGCGGCTCTGGCGCCTTTCGCTTCTTTCCCGGCTCTAGCGCCTTTTGCTTCTTTCCCGGCAGTGGGCAATCTTTCCAATTTTTCAACAGCTCGTCTATTTCCTCGCCGCTCCTCGTACGCGGGCGTCTTCGGGGTTCGGTTTCACCATCGAACAGATCCTTGCGTTTCCTCCACGGGTCATCGTCGCGAAGCCACCTTCGATGTCCCATGAACACGGTTTTCGAAGACCCGGGGTCTCTAACTAGCTGGCGATACGTTGTGTCATCCATGCACCTGACGCATCCAGAAAATCCGTGGACCACCTGCCCCGCGAGATATCCGTAACCGAGATAGTCGTGCACCGTCGTGAGCAGTGCGGCTCTCATAGGGAAATATTTTTTCTCTGCGGCGTCCCATGTTTTGGCTGGCGTTTTCCACAGCGTGTCTAGCTCCTCTTTCAGCAGCCCCAGATACAGATTGATGTCGTTCCCTGGTTGTTTCGGCCCTTCAATTAGCATACTCATGTGAATGTACTTCCTCTTCATGCACAACCAGGGGGGAAGGTTGTACATCCACACAAACACAGGCCAGGTGCTATGTGTGCTTCTCTGGCTGCCAAACGGATTGACTCCATCGGTGCTCGCGCCCAGCACGATGTTCCTTGGATCGTTCCCAAATTCTGGGTCTTCGAAGTTCAACGCTTGCCACTGGCTCGCATCCTTAGGGTGACTCAGCATCTTGTCTTTTTTATTTATCTCCGGATCATTTCCGTCATCTTCTCGCTTCTTCTCCTCCCTATCCGCGTGCCAACGCAGGAGCTTTGCTACCTTAGGGTCCGCGAAATACCGCTGCAGACGAGGAGTGATCGGAAAGTACCACACCACTTTTCGAGGAGCTTTCTTCCTCTTCTTGTATCGAGTGACGCCGCACACCGGACATATGGTAGACTCTGCGTGCTCGTCCCGATAAATGACGCAATTGTTCATGCACACATGGTATTTCACGTGCGGTAAATCCAGAGGACACACGATTTTCTTCGCCTCCTCGAAACTGGTCGGGCACTTGTTCCCCTTGGGAAGACGTTCGTGCCAGAATGACATGTTCTCGTCGAAGCATGCGTCGGTCATTTTGTGTTTTACCTTCATCTCCAGAGCCATGAGCGTTACTTTCAGGCGGGTATCCTCGGGCCTGCATCCTTCATACAATGGAGTAACCGCGTCTATCTCCAGTTGATCCAGCTTGGCTTTCTCTCGGGCGGCAGCTCTTGCGTTATCCGTCTGCTTGAGAAGCAGCTCTTGAATATGAGGGTCATGCACCCAGCCTCCATCGTCGTCTGCTCCGGCATCTTCATCTAGATCATGATCATGCCCTTCGTCTTGATCTTCCTCATCATCATGTCCGGCATCTTCTACATGATGACTGTGTGCAGCATCACCGTCGTGATCATGTCCTGGAGATTCTTCGTCTTCTCGCCCGCCCTCGCCGCGGTGGTTGTCTTGCTGCCGATCCTCATTTCTTGCCCGGCCATGGACGACTTCATAGTCATCTTCATCACCTTGCCACCGATAGCCATCCATGAAACCACGCAAGAGCAGGTGGTCCCGCACCTGCCCGGAATCCGGGTCCGCAATAAGGCTCTTCAGCTTGCATCTTCGACACGGACATCTTATCTCCGTCTCGTTCTTTTGAAGCATCTCGGCCTTCGCGGAGCTCAAAAACCTATTCACGATGCCTTCGGTCATCGTGCGGACCATGGTCGCCTGCGGGGTAGAGCAAAACGATATTTTAGAACCAAGAAAAAATTTGGCATGACTTTCCCTAAAAATAGGACCAAAAAGAATGCATAGTGCCAAAATTCTCGCCGAAACGGAAATGAATCAACATGTCGGCAGAATATTGGCAACTATCGCATTTCAAATACCGGTACCTGCAAACACAAACATATATGCAACACCACAAACATATGCAACACCACAAACATACATAGATCTAGCTAGGCCATAAAAAGTGTATGTGCACGGTTGTTGGAGCTCGAGGGAGAAAAAATGTAGATCTACAACATAAAGATAGCTTTCCCCTTACTTACCTATCAAAAAAAGCTAATTTAACCACTTAATTTTGATGAATCTATGGTGCAAATGAGGTGAGGAGGAGGAGGCAGCCGACACAAGCTTGGAGGAGGAGGTGGAGAGAATGAAGTGGGGAAAGTGAGTGGGTAGGTGAGGCTGTCCAAAATATCTAGCTGGTCCCAGCTTACTAATGGCGCACCCCTATCTGGTGCGCCATTAGTAACCCTGGTTACTAATGGCGCACCAGCTAGGGGTGCGCCATTAGTAGTTTTGCAAAAATAAAAAAAAATAAAAAAAATAGTAGTGGCGCACTGTGTTGGAGGTGCGCCATTACTACTCAAAATAGTAATGGCGCACTCTAACGTGGTGCGCCATTAGAATTTTTGGAAAAAAAAAATTGTTACTAATGGCGCACTGTGAGCCTGGTGCGCCATTAGTATCTACCACTCTAATGGCGCACTGGCTCATGGTGCGCCATTACTATATAGTAGTGGCGCACCAGGAGTCTGGTGCGCCATTAGAGCCCATTCCATCTATAGCCCTTTTCCTAGTAGTGACATACAGTAGTCTCGTCATACCATCATCATCATCATTCAACACAAATATCATCACATCTCGAAAATAGCGATACACAAGTCATGTCATGTCTCGAATAAGTGCGACTGCATGGTCATGGCACACACACAAGTTTCATCATCTCTATCTAAACCATGATGTAGAAGAGAAGAGCGATCAGCATCATCAAGACCGCGACTATGTAGTACTTGAGGCACCGGCGGTTCCGCCCCCGCTCTTGCCCGAGCGTCCACCTCAAGTAACTACTTTCCGCTTCGGCTCTGCTGTCAAACCCTCTGTGGCTAGCACCCGGGAACTTGTCCACCTGGGCCTAAGCGTCTGGCCAGTGGTCATAGACTCCTGGAACCTTCCCAACGAACACGACGTAGCAGCCCTTCGCCATCTCTGATCTATGTACCTGCATCGTGAACGATAATATGCAACATAATGTACTTAAGAACACAAAGAGGCATAATTAGCAAAATACAAGCAACCTATAGTAAACATAAATGACGAAGTTCCTCATACCCAAAATAATTAACTAGAGCGATCTACGCTAGTTCAGGACCACGGTTTAATTACATCACATAGTTTCGTCTCGACGCTAGTGACACATATATTGTCAACGACAATCAGTCCTCGGTCCAATCTTCATAGTCAGGGAGGAAGGACCCGAGCTTCTTGAAAGGCTTCAGGTCCAGACGCTGAGCGATTAGCAGTGCTCGGACATCATCCTGCGTGATTGGCCCATGGTAGAACATCCCTGTTTGTTCGAGGACCTGCTTCATGATCACTTGGGCAAGTTCACACTGCACGTGATAAAACTCAGCTCGGATTCGATGATCCGGTGTCTTTCCTATGCTTGTGGCCCAGTTGACAATCTTGGCATCGTTGGTAGTAGCTGACATGCGAAGGCGTTGATTATCCCTTCTGAACTCGAGCAGGTGATGCATGAGGTAGAATTCATCAGCCTTACTGATGTGCGGTTGCTGGATGCAGCAGAAGTCGGACTTATGGCTGAAAACCAGCCCGTTCCTCCTGTACTTTTTGTCTTTGATATATCCACCAGACAGGCTGAAGGTTAACAGGGCACTATCGAGAACACTCTTTATGTGCTTGTAATCCTTTTTCTTGATGTTCTTCGATGAGTCCAAGTATATAGCATGGGAGTATTCTGGGTACAGAACGATGAGGACGGCGCCCCCCCCCCCCCCCCGCTGCACAAATTAAGTACGCCTCAAATTAGACTCCATGCTTGCAAAGGAATGATTAACACTTACGAAAGGATATGCGTGAATGACTTACGTGGGATGATAAGGCAGGAGAATCGCTTCCTTGTCCTTATTACCGATCATGAAGCCGCCGATGTACTGGCTCGCATAGTCACGGTGCTCTTTGCAGACATCCAAGAAGCTCTCGTGCATATGGTACGGGTCCGCGACGCAGATATATTTTATGTTCTCGATCCTGATGATGTAGTTGAGATACAGCGCATACATGCGGATGAACTGGAAATCCAGCTTGGTCATGTGGAACATGTCGTAGATGTAGTCAAATCGCAGGATGAACTTATTCGCGGGCCATCCCTCGACGTACAACTTCCCACCCGGCACCTGAGCCGCGTAAAGCTGGTATCCTGGTTTTCCCGAGATGAGAAGGCTTTTCTCTCTGGCCAGCACATCATCATGAAGTCTCCTTAGATCATTGTTCAGTATGTCCTCTAGCGCTTTCTGAGGTAGGATTGGGTGGCCGGCGACATGGAAATGCTCCGCACCTACGACAGGTATTCTGTCTACCTCCCGGGGCTTCAGAGGCGGCTGGCTGCTTGAAGCAGCTCTGGCGCCTTTAGCGCCTTTCTTGCCCGGTCTCCTCCTTTGCTTCTTGGCGGGTGGCGGTAGTGAGCCCACCATACCTTCCCTAACTGTCACCCCCAGTGTCGTCGGGCTAATCAGTGGACGGCCCTCGGGTTGTTGCTGGGTAGAGGCGGCATCTGGAGGCGTCTCCTGTGAGGATCGCTTGAAGAGAGACTTTTTGCATTCCGCCTTAGGACGTTCCGGCTCTGGCAAATCAGGCAGCATCAAGTCATCATCTCCACGCTCAAAGCCCGAGTCTTCGTCGTCCTGAGCCATCAATCCTCCATCATCATAGGCGGTATTGAAATACTTGTCTGGGTCATCATCATCCTCCTCCATGTCATCATCAGCATTTGCTTCTTCGACAACGGGGGCGACGTCATCTGGCACTAATGGAGGCTCTCCCTCGCGTCGTCCGCTATCACCCGCCACGACAGGTGCAGGTAATTTGGTAGGTGGGGTGGTGTTCATACCTTCTTGAGAAGCTGTCGTTGGTGTGATACTGGGCGCCTTGACACGAAGAAGAGTCTTCGGCCAAGGCAAGAACCAGCTCTTGCATGTGCCAATCCGTTGAGGGGTCTCCTCGTCATCGACTGGTACCGGAGGAGTCAAATCCTCGAAGCCCGCTAAGACACTGGCCACGTTAACCTTGAAGACGCCATCGGGCATCTCTCGGTTGTGGAACATGCGGTCCTTCGGCTTCACGATCGTTGCCTTTCCCACGGCCACCTTCTGCCCTTGATGTCGTACAGTAGGGTGCACGGGGTATCGTTGGCCTACGAAGACATGTCTGCGACGTCAAACATCCGAAAGGCAATTGAAATGGAAGACTATATAGACATGCTGGTGAAAAGGGTATGACGCGTAATTACCGTGAGGGCGTCGAGCTCGGCCATAGACGAAGGCCCGCCGAGTTGGCCAGAGATGGAGGACGGGCTGCTATGAACAGGAGCGGGAGCATGTGCGGTGGCGTGAGCAGGTGCTGGTGGTGCGATGTTCACCGAATTGCTCCCAACGTAGCTGGGAAGCGGAAAGTCCGCTGGCCCTTTATCTGGATTTTTCTTCGTCCATTCAAAAAATGCCGGAAGCAAGATGGAAATGCCGGAAGCAACCGCTGCACTGACCCTTGCATCGACCTTCTGGTCGATGGTCTGTTCCAACTCAGCTTTGGACTTATTGAACGCAAGCGCGACCTTCTGGTCGATGGTCTGTTGAGTAAGCAACTTTCTCTTCCTTCTTTCCTCTAGCTCCTCGTGGTAGCACGTCTTCCACGAGGGGCCATCTCCGACGCCGTGCACACGTCCATAGGACGGCGGTGTGGCCTCCGGGACCTTTTTCAGTATGTTCAGGGCCCGGTTGAAATGGGTGTCCCACTTGGGCCTCGCCGACGACTGTGACGACTCGTCGCTTTCGGCTGCCTTTTGGTGCTGCTCTTTCTGCAAAAGGAACGTGGATGGTTTACTAATAATGTGACAAAACTTGTAGTCGAATTGATTGGAAGCTAATATGATAATGTGGTAATATAACAATTACCAGAAGTCTCATGAACTCCCTCGTGTTCGGGTCCGTGTAAAAGGTCTTCTTGACGCGGTCCCACTTGTACCGGGCCCTGATCCAGTCACGCTCCAGCGGGTCGGTGAACTCCGCCAAGGGGTCTGGGATTCCGTGACTTTCACGTTCGGCGTCCTCCTTGGCCCATACGTGCCTCTTCCCCTCGTAACCACGGCTTCCGAGGCGGTGGGGAGGCGTGTTCCTGGCCTGGAGCGCCTTCATTTTCTCTGACTTTTTCTTGGTTTCATCTTTAGCGCAAGTCTCCTTGAATTTTTCAAAGTCCTCTTCCGTAAGTGACGGATTGTCAGCATGAATCTTGGACCACGGTTCATTCTTATCAATCGCTTTTTTCACCCGAACTTTCCAGGCGGACAAGTCGTTGGTGAATGTCACCATCGCCTTGTTGTTTATCTTTGTCATGGCGTCATCGTCCCACGGATCTTTGCTTTCTGTGCCGCCGGGGAACAAGAACCTATTGTGCAACTTCTTTAGGAGCATGTGCTCCATATGTGGTATCTTCTTCAACTTCTCGTCGTTGATGTTGGCAGTTTCCCTGAGGATGCATCCTAGTTGATTGCCCCAGCACGAGCACGCTTCATCCGGCGCCGTTGGCTCTAATTTCTTGGGGTGCATCTCCGTGACCACAATTTGTCCGATGCCGAGCTCGTTTGGTCTTCGTGTCCTCTTCTGCTTCGGTGCTTTACCGGCTACGGCAGCATCGTTGCCGGTCTCGGGGGTGGTGTCGGTGCCTGTGCCAGTGCTGGTGTCGGTGTCGGCGTCGGCGTCGGGGTCGTTGGTGCCACTGCCGCCACCATGCACCCCCATCTGGTGTTCGTCCAGGTAATCGAAATAGTGATTTGCTGCCTAGATGGGGTCTTCTTCGAGGCGAGCAGAACTCCCGGCTGAGGTGTGGCTAGACATGTTTCCTATTCAACAATTGTAAATAAAAGATATAATGAAGAGAAAAAAGGGGCCTATATTTGGTCGGAATGTTGATTCATTCCCCTTCCGGCAAATCCCGGGCACTCCATATGTCCTAGTTTCTAGCACAAGTCATGCCGAAAATCACGGAAATTTTTGGCATGACCTTTGCTAAAAAGTGGACATATGGAGCGCCTGAAATTTGCCGGAACGGAAATGAATCAACATTCCGGCAAAACATAGGCCACTCGGATATTCTTCGACATTCAACCAACATTAAAACATTTTATAACAGCAAACAAAGGGAGTAACAAGTAACATGAAGGAAGCATCCCAATCAACCTAGGCAAATTAAATCACACAAGAAGTTGACCTCACCTCACCTCACCTAGGCAAATTAAGGCGGGGCAGAGAGATGGTGCATTGCATTGCATTGCATCTCAAGAAGGGGCAAGAAACAAGAGCTAGTACAATATTATGGTGGGTCTGGGTGGTGTAACTAGGATGGGGGAGGTGGCCTGGCATTGGACTATCTTCTTCTAAGCACTGCTATAATGCTACTGTTTTTTATTAATAGCTTTTTTTTTTGCTAATTTACCTAAATTTGCAAAAATTAGGTACTGCCCTAAACTAAATTTGCTACTGCCCTAAACATATTTGCTACTGCCCTAATTAAACTAATTTTCTACTGCCCTAAACTAACTAGGGTTCATCTCCTAGGGTTCATCTAACTAGGGTTCTAATTCCGGCAAAACATAGCGAGAGCAGAGAGCAGAGAGAGGGGGAGGTGGGGGGAGGGGGTACCTGAAGGGCAGAGAGCAGAGAGCGGGGAGAGAGGTGGCTGGAGCGGCGGCGGCGCGGACGAGGAGGCCGGAGCGGCGGCGGCGCGGACGAGGAGGCCGGAGCGGTGTCGGCGCGGACGAGGAGGAGGTCGGAGCGATGGGCACGGGCGACGACGGCGGGTAGGGGCCGAGGTGCGACGACGGCGGGCAGGGGCGACGGTGGCGGGAAGGGGCGACGGCGGCACGCGACAGCAAAGAGGAGGGGGAGAGAGGGAGAGGGGGGGGGGGGGAATGGGAGTTGGCAAAATTTGAGCCCACGCGGTGCGGTTATCTCAAAATAGCAGTAGCGCTGGATCGTATCCAGCGCTATAGCTATATTAGCTATAGCGCTGTTTAGGGTCCAGCGCTACTGCTAACTATTTTTTCCTTTTGTTTTCTGTTTTCTTTTCTTTTTCTTTTGTATTACTTTCTTTCTCCCTTTTGTTTTTGTTTTTGTTTTTTTTTTGTATTGCTTTCTCCCTTTTGTATTTCTTTTGTATTGCTTTCTCCCTTTCTGTTTACGACGGCGTCTCCCTCCCACACTGCGTGAATATCACCGGAACCATGCATGTGGTGGTAACATATATATCAGTTGACCGATAACGGTTACTTAAGTGCGTACACAAAATAGATACATATATATAAATGATAGTTTCTCAGCTGCGTCGACGACGTTTCACATTGAGCTTCTTCCCTTTCTTGTTCGTTGCCGAATAATTGAGCCCCTCCTTGTGACTTTTTCGGAACCATGGAGTACGATCTTTCTTATGTAATGTAGTATTGATTCTTCTTTTCACGTATGCTTCATCGTCGTCATCATCTTCCCTCATCGGGTTGCCGTATTGGTCGTAGTCTTCCTCGTTGGCGACTCCATCCATTCCGACGATGCTCCTTTTGCCTCTCCTCACGACAACACGGCTGGGATTGGTCGGGTCGGTTATGAAGAAGCATTGTGTCATGTGCTTAGCGTGTACCCATGGCTCAGTTTTGGCGATGACGTTAACGTTCACGGTTGCGCTCTTCGCGTCAGCGGGTGGTATAGACATGGTAGTGAAATACTTGTTTTCTCTTACGACGTCCTTAGCCCATCTGACACGGAACATCGTCGCATCGTGCAATCCAGTATAGTCAAGCTCCCAGATCTCTTCGACCCTTCCGTAGAATCTTTCAGTTGTGCCGTTAGCGTCAGTCACGCATTCAATCGTCACCCCGGAGTTCTGGTAATCACTGTCCATGTCTTTGGCCTCCGTGTAGAACGTGTACCCGTTGATATCGTATGACTGATAGCTCGCGAGTTTGGGCGCGGGGCCATGTGCTAAGGTGTGTATGAGCAATCCGTCCGAACTGTTCTCTTTTGGGGGATTTTCAAGAACTTGCTCTTTGAACCAACGCAAGAAAGTGGCGTTGTGCTCTACAGTAACTTCGTCGTCCGTCTTGAGCATCCCCTTATCACGGTACTTATTTGCGATGGTTTCTTTGTGCCGTGCCACATAATCATCTACCACATCTAGGTGTTGTAGCACTACTAAGTTAGCCCTGTCAAAGTCGTTCCGTCGATCCGAGTAGTCCACGTGCAATTCCCTCCGGCCGTTGTTGTGACCTTCTCCTTCGAGCCTCCCATCGTGCTTGTTGACGGGCAAACCAACAACAGGGTCTCCGACGCCTATATAATTCTCGCAAAAGGAGATGCACTCATGCGTCAGATACCCCTGGACGATGCTCCCATCGCGACGGGACATGTTACGAACGAATCCTTTGATGACCGCATTCATCCTCTCGAACGGCATCATGCTGTGAAGGAATGTCGGCCCGAGGTCGATGATGTCGTCCACGATGTGGACACACAGATGCACCATGACGTCAAAGAACGTGGACGGGAAGTACATCTCAAGCTCACATAGTATGACAACGATCTCTTCCTATAGCCTTCGGAGCTGCTTCACACTTATGGACTTTCGAGAGATAACGTCCAAGAAGTTGCAGAGACCAGTAAGCGTGTCACGGACGTGCTTGTCCATTATCCCTCTAATGGCAACCGGGAGTATCTGCGTCATCATCACGTGACAGTCATGAGACTTCATCCCGCTGAACCTTTTTTTCTTGGGGTCTAGAAATCTGCTTATCTTCCCACAGTAACCGGAACTGACTTTGATTCCCATAAGGCACTTGATGAATTGATCGATCTCCTTCGCACTTAAGGTGAAGCAAGAAGGGGGGCAATAATTCTCCTCCTTCTTGTTGACTTTTCTGCCCCTTCCCCCCTCCTCCGTCTCCGTCTCCGTCTCCTCCGTCGACTTTTTACGATGAAGATCTTTCCTGATCTTCAAATCTTCCAAGTCTTTCCTTGCCTTCGGCCCGTCCTTGGTCTTCTCCGGCATGTTCATCAGTGTGCCAAGCAAGCTCTCGAGGACATTCTTCATGATATGCATTTGATCAAGGCAATGAGGCGTGTCGTGATTGGGCCAGTACTCCAAGTCCCAGAAGACAGACCTCGTGCTTCCGCAGTATCCGTGGCACACCTGGCCTGAGGTGTACCCGTAACCGAGATAGTCGTGCACCGTCGTCATCAGCGCGGCTCTCATATAGAAATACTCTCCTTTGCTGGCGTCCCATGTCCATGCCGGTGTTTTCCATAACGTGTCTAGCTCCTCTTTCAGAAGCCCCATATACAGGTTAATATTATTTCCCGGTTGTTTCGGCCCTTGAATCAGCATGCTCATGTGTATGTACTTTGTCTTCATGCACTTCCATGGGGGGAGGTTGTACATCCATACAAAGACGGGTCATGTGCTGTGGTTAGTGTTTTGGTTTCCAAACGGATTCATGCCATCGGTACTCGCACCAAGCACGATGTTCCTTGGATCTTCTGCAGCAAACCCATATACGGTGTTGAATGCTCTCCACTGGCTACCATCTACGAGGTGTCTCAGCTTCGGATCATCTCCATCGTCGGGCTTCTTCCTCTCCGCGTGCCAGCGCATGAGCTTTGCTTCCCTAGGATCTACGAAATACCGCTGCAGACGGGGAGTGATCGGAAAGTACCATACAACTTTCTGAGGAGCTTTCTTTCCTGCCTTCTTGTATCGAGAAGCATTGCACACTGGACAGCTGTTTTTTTCCGCGTGCTCCCCCCGATAAATGATGCAATCGTTGATGCATGCATGGTACCTAATGTGCGGCAAATCAAAAGGGCAAACGATTTTCTTGGCCTCATCGACACTAGTAGGACACAGGTTCCCCGTGGGAAGAACTTTATTATGTAGATACTTCGAATGCTCATCGAGGCTTTTGTCTGTCCATTTGTTTTTGGCCTTCGTCTTTAGAAGTTCGAGCGTGAAACTCAAGCGGGTCACCTCGGGATCGCAACCGTCATACAATGGAGTCTTCGAGTCTACTTCAAGTTGCGCCAGCTTGGCCTCCTCTCTAGAAGCAGCTCTGTCGCTAGTCGTACTCTTGCGAAGGAGGTCTCGAACATGAGGGTCCTGCACGACTGCACTTAGTCGCGTCGAAGACTGCGGCGTGACCGCCGCCTCTGCTTCGCGGTGTCCGGAATCTTCTCCGCCGCCATGTTCGGAATCTTCTCCGCCACCGTCATTTAACTCTTCCCCGCCGCCATGTCCGACGCCATCGTCTTCGTGTCGATCGGTCATCTCTTCGTCTAGCCCCATGTCGTTATTCCCTGCCATGTGGACGTCCTCATCATCATCATCTTCACTTATCCACCGAGTATAGCCATCCATGAAACCATTCATCAGCAGGTGCGCCTTCAACCTGCCACGATCATAAGGGTCCAAAAGGACTCCTTCTTTGCATCTTGTACACGGACATCTAATCCTAGTCCGATTATTTGCATGCATGTCCATCACCGCGGATTGCATGTATCGCTCCACCTTCCATCCACTCACCTTCATGACCGACTGCATGCACAGTATAACAAGCAAAAGGGTTATAAACAAAATGCATGCATGCATCAAAGTCATATAAAAATTTGGCATGACCTTGCCTAAAAATAGGACATATCGAGTTTGCTCGAAATTCACCGAAACGGAAATAAATCGACATTTCGGCAAAACATAAGCAACTCGGGGGCATGCCACTCGCACAAATCTCTCCATATCCCAAACACACATATTCCCATTCACACACACATATTCCCATTCTTGAAATGAACAACTTTTTACTCACCTATATCTAGCTAGATCTAGTTGTTGGGGACATATCAATAGCTAGCTAGATCAAGTTGTTGGGGAGGAGAGATGACTCTAGGTAACTAATGGAGAGGGAGAGAGATGAGCTAGCTAGATCTATATCTAATGGAATGGAGGGAGAGCCAAACAAATGAGATAGGAGGGCATTTATGGAGCTAGCTAGAGATGAGAAGGCCATTTATGGAGGAGAGTTATGGTGGAGGGGGGCATTAATGGGGAGAGAAAAGAGGTAGGAGGAAGAGAGAAGAAGGGCAACAATGGTGAGGGGAGAGGGGAAAGGAGGGGGAGAGAGGGCAATGGGGAGGAGGGGGAGGGGGGTGAAAAGGTGGCACCAGCCACGCATAGCAGTAGCGCTGTTTTTCAGCAAGCGCTACTGCTATGTTACTTAGCAGTAGCGCTTTCCAAAAAGAACGCTACTATTAAGTGGGCCCCATTATCAGTAGCGGTTCCACCAAATAAAGCGCTACTGCTAAAGTCTTAGTAGTAGCGCTGTATTCTGGACAGCGCTGCTACTACCAATAGTGTCGGTGGGCTCGTCGTGTCCCGCTTAGCAGTAGCGCTCTTTATGTTTCCAGCGCTACTGTTAAGTCCTTACTTGTAGCGCTTCCTAAATACAACGCTACTGGTAATTAGCAGCAGCGCCTGTTACATTCCAGCGCTACTGATATTGTCCTGCCTATAAGGTTTTTCCTAGTAGTGCTGGTCTATCCGACGTCACGTTGCCAACAGCTTGTAGCTTTCCAGATCCTAGCTGACTCGCATTCCTCCTTCCTAGCTTCACTCCCTTCTTCTCTGCTTCAGATAGGTGCAGAGATTTTAGTCTCCTTTGCACACACTCCATGGAACTGAAGCTTCCTGGCCTGGTTGTACAGGGCGATGCCCACACCGCCGCCGGGCCCCGCCCTAGCTCGGAGACGCCGCCGCCTTCTCCTCCCGCCTCCTGCTAGGAAATAGGTGGTCTACAATCGTGAGCCTAGCTGCACACAAACGGATTAGAAATAGGATTGGGGTTGGAGAGAGCTTGGATTTTGGGGAGAAACGAAGTGGATGAGAACTGATTTGAGGGGATTTGGCTACTCTGACTCACATAGTCACAGGTTGTGGCTCGTGAAATTCAGATCTGGGAAGCACCGGTTCAGCTCAACTCGCCCGACGGATTCGTGGGTGAGGGAACAGGAAAGGTGAGGATTGCAGTGGTTTGGTGAGAGATGGTGATTGCCGCCGGATCTTGCCGGAACTGAAGCCTCGGTCACCCGAAGACACTAGAACCGTCACGAGTTGGACGGACAGGGCGCTAGGACATCAGTTTTCAATACTGTTGGCTACATGATTCTGTTGTGTGTCGAGCATTGATCTGCACCTCAGGCAACATAATAAATGATGTAGCGATGGTGTACCCTTTATTGGTTCAGAAACTTTTTTTTCCCGAAATAGTTCAGAAACTTCAGACTATTGTTTAACCAAAAAATGATGTTTTAAAATCCTCCTCATCCATATGTTTTCAATCTATGCGGTTATGATTGTCGTGTCATCTGTTTTTCCTCACGGGGGTATGTCTAGCTTCTCAATTATTTATTATTCAACGGTCATAACAGCAGAAATTAATACTGTCGGTACAAACAAAGCTGGTGCAAAAATCCTTTCCATGCATCATGTACAATTGAACTTTTCTCAAATTTAAAAATCTGTTAATGTCATAACTCTGGGCTAGCTGAACTAATTCACCAAGTATGATTTTTTGTTTTATAATCTATAATTGTAGTGACATATAGCAAAATAAGAAAAAAGGATTGCCAGGTCCGTGTGCCGCGCCTCCGGTCTAGTACGCCATGGAACAAGTGACAGGTCGAAACATCGTCTTGCGTATTGCTGCAGAACCGTTATACAAGTCTTCGCGGCAGACGCATGCATGTCTCGCTTACTGTCCTATCTGACAAGTTGGAAAATAATGCATGCCCAATGTTGGTTATTGTTCAGCATTAGTTGGTTGGAGTCATTTGTGATGATGGTACAGAAAATTGTTTATATATGAAAGATGCGGGATAAACTCAAAGCCTTGATTGAATATTGATATTTCAATATTTACCGAGTGAAAAAGGAAGTGCTGTTGGCCTGTACAACATTTCCACACGAATATACCAAACCCCACGCGTGTTTCATCTTTTTCCCTTTGACTGCCTTTTTTTCTGAGCAAAATGCTTCCTTCCACAATTATTGGTAGTAACTGAACAATTAGACACCATCTACACTGGACGGTCTAAAGAAGGTTAAACAGAAAAAAAATACACTTCACCGCACTAACACGGTGGCAAATGCTAAAACGATCTAACAACAGTTGTGTACAGGTATAAGAGTATTTGGAAGTATATAGAATTACGGAAATTGTAGAAATATTCAACAATAGTGATATATAGCTATAAATAAGTGAGGGGCCACCGGTAGGTACACATAATGTGTCTCCTCGTACGTACTCATGGCTAGTGTTAAGGTCTCCCATCTTTCCTGGTGCTAGGAGAAAAAAATCGCATGGGATGGTGATGATGATAAGTTCATTTTAAGACAATCCAGCCTTATCATCTTGCAGCTGCTGCTACTTTCATTTCGCCATTATATCGTACTATATTTGTTTGTCCCGCTGACTGCAAATCTGACCGACACCATACCTCATTGTGCAGTTGCAGAGGAATGCCTATACAACCGTGAAGAAGGTTACAGAGTTCAGCAAACAATTGCATGCTATTCGCACGGAAGAATTCCAGTCAACTGACCATTAGTAGCAGATTCTCTAGCAATAGAATGAAAGTGAGGATGGGACATCTGGTCTCGAAACTGATATTTTTGCGCTGCAGATGATTTATCTTATTCCGGTGCCCTATATAATAAAAAGTTTAGTCATGTGCTCCAGCAGCCATTGTTAACACTCATTTATTTGGTGATGGCCTAAGCTGTACAGGTAGAAATTGAGTTGTATTTGGGCCGATACAGGAGCGCCTCTTAAAAGTTTTCTTGGCATAACATACGTAATACATTCCACACAGAAATTCTTCCTGGTTATGAGATTTCTGGTGTCGATTTGTTCTGGAGCAGTAGCCAATAGAAAGAAGATTAATTCATATAGCAAACCAAATATGATATGGATAAATTACCAGGTTCGTGTGCCACGCCTCCCATCTTGTATGCCCATAAAACAAGTGACAGATTGAAAGTCTTGCCTATTCCTGCAGAACCGTTAGTGACACAAGTGAGAACAAGTTTTCAGTCTTCACAGCAGATGCATCGACATCTCGCTTATTGTTCTATTGACAAGGTGGAAAATGAAGTGATGATGGTACATGCAGTTGCTTGTATATGCAAGTTGCAGAATAAACTCAAGCTGGTTTGAATATCGGTATTCCAGTATTTATTGAGTGAAAGGGAAGTGTTGTTGACCTGAGTACAACATTTCCACGCCCCTCCCATCTTAATTCCTTTCCACTACTATTTTCTGACCAAAATATTTCCTTCCACAATTATTTGTACTAACTGAACAATTAGACACCATCTACACTGGGTGGTCTTAAGAAGATTAAATAAACACAGAAAATATACTTCACGGCAGTAACAAAGTGGCAATGATAAAACGATCTAAAGAAACTCTTGCGTATAGGTAAAGCAGAGTATTTGAAAGTACATAGAATTAAGGAAATTATAGAAATATTCAATAATCAATAATATATGCATGGTTGCTAATAAACGAGGGACCACCGGTAGGTACATGTATCAGTCAATATACAGCTCTTGGATTCCTTGATCTTATCTCCATTTGCTTCCATCCTCTCTCCAGCAACCACACAACTGCATAGCAGCCTTGGCTCGCGAGAGACCTACACAGGGGCGACGAAGGAACGAGCAGAAGTACGCTGCTCTTTCACCAATTTGGACAAAATCAAATTTGGGCGTTGTTGAGGTGAATTCTCTGCTCAATCCTTGGCCTTGCTTTGCTCTTCTTCGATTGTTCATGTCCTGTTTCTTTCGCTGTACAAAACCCCACTAGAATTTTTATGTATGTATCAAAAAGTATGCACAAGAGGGCCATACACGAGTTATACAAGCTAAGCTATTGTGGAACTATAAAATAGGAGGATTACAAGGTTGTTCATGTTCTGTCAGCGCTTAACCTCTCTTTTTTCTTGTGCTGCAGTTTCTTATTCCTCTGACCTGCAAGATCATGGCAGAGTCCCTGCTTCTGCCTCTAGTGCGTGGCGTGACCGGCAAGGCTGCAGACGCACTCGTCGAGACCGTGACCCGCATGTGTGGCCTCGATGATGACCGCCGAACGCTGGAGCGCCATCTGCTAGCCGTTGAGTGCAAGTTGGCGAACGCCGAGGAGAGGAGTGAGACAAACGAGTATGTCAAGAGCTGGATGAAGGAGCTCAAGTCTGTCGCCTACGAGGCCGACGACGTGCTTGATGACTTCCAGTATGAGGCGCTGCGCCGCCAGTCTAAGATTGGCAAGTCCACTACCCGCAAGGTACTCAGTTACATCACACGCCACAGCCCGTTGCTCTTTCGTTTTGAAATGAGCAGAAAACTCAAGAAAGTCATCGAGAAGATCAATAAGTTGGTTGTGGAGATGAACAAGTTTGGCCTGGAGAATTCTGTCCGTAGGAAGGAGCAGGAAGATTCTTGGAGGCAGACGCACTCTAAATTGGAGGACTCTACCAATATTTTTGGAAGAGATGATGATAAGGAGGTGGTACTGAAGTTGCTGCTGGACCAGCAAGATCACAGGAAGGTGCAGGTGCTGCCCGTCATTGGAATGGGATGTCTTGGCAAGACGACTCTTGCTAAGATGGTGTATAATGACAAACAGGTCCAGAAACATTTCCAGTTAAAGATGTGGCATTGTGTGTCTGACAACTTTAATGCCAGTGCCCTTTTGAAATCCATCATTGAGTTGGCTGGAAATAAAAGATGTGACATGCCTGACACCATTGAGTTGTTGCGAAAGCAACTTGAGGAAGCCATTGGCAAAGAAAGGTTTATGCTTGTGCTTGATGATGTCTGGAATGAAGATGAGAGGAAGTGGCAGGATGTCCTGAAGCCACTTTTGTGTTCTGTTGGTGGACCAGGAAGTGTAATACTTGTCACAACTCGAAGCCAGAAAGTGGCCTCTATAATGCAGACCCTTGGACCCCATAAGCTAGCGTGTCTGAGTGAACAAGATTAATGGGAATTGTTTGCACAGAAAGCATATAGCAATGGTGTAGAGCAGGAGCAATCAGAGTTGGTCAGCATTGGCAGACGTATTGTCAACAAATGCAGGGGGCTGCCTCTTGCTCTCAAGACAATGGGTGGATTGCTAAGTTCATATCAACAAGTACGAGAATGGAAGGCCATCGAAGAAAGAGATATTAGGGATACTGTTACTGGGAAAGATGAGATCATGTCCATCCTAAAGTTGAGCTACACACACCTATCATCTGAAATGAAGCAATGTTTTGCATTCTTAGCAGTTTTCCCCAAGGACTATGTGATGGACAAGGACAAGTTGATCCAACTATGGATGGCAAATGGTTTTATTCAAGAGATGGGAACAATGGATTTGACACCAAGAGGAGAATTCATTTTTGATGAGTTGGTTTGGAGGTCCTTCCTCCAAGATAAGCATGAGCGCACACACAACTCTGGCACACGAAGTTATGTGACTATTAACTGTAAGATGCATGATTTAATGCATGATCTAGCAAAAGATGTCACGGATGAATGTGCAAGTATAGAAGAACTGACTCAGCAGAAAGCATTGTTAGAAGATGTTTGTCACCTTAAAGTATCAGAGGTTGGATTGAAAAAGATCAAAGGGTTATGCAAAGGCACAACACACCTCCACACGTTGTTAGCTCCTTCAGAATCACACACGGATTTCAAAGAGTTGCTAAAGTTATCGTCACCAGTAAGAGCATTGCATTGCCCACGTTCTTCAATTGCCATTTGCAAGGCCATAAATGCAAAACATTTACGATATCTTGACCTCTCCAAGTCTAACATTGTTAGGTTGCCAAATTCAATATGTGTGTTGTATAACTTGCAAACACTGAGACTCATAGAATGCACGAAGCTGCGGCAGTTACCAAAAGACATGGCAAGACTGAGAAAGCTCATCCATCTTCATCTTTCTGGTTGTCGTCGTCTTGAAAATATGTCACCAAACTTTTGTCTATTGAATAACCTTCAGATATTAACAACATTTGTTGTCGATACTGGAGATGGCCTTGGAATAGAGCAGCTCAAAGACCTGCAACGCCTTAGCAATAGGTTGGAACTGCTGAATTTGGAAAAGATAAAGAGTGGCGAGAATGCAAAAGAAGCCAATCTCGGTCAGAAGAAATATCTAAATGAGTTGTTGTTCTCTTGGGACCAAGAAATAGAGGATGAGCCTAGAGATGTGGAAGAAGTGCTTCAGTGTTTAGAACCTCGTAGTAATATCCAAAAACTGGAGATACGTGGATATCATGGCCTAGAAATATCACAATGGATGAGAAAGCCTCAGATGTTTGACTGCTTGAGAGAACTCAAAATGTCTGGCTGCCCAAAATGCAAGAATATCCCTGTAATATGGTTCTCGGTCTCTCTAGAGATTTTGGTCTTACAGAGGATGGATAACCTGACAACATTATGCAATAATCTTGTTGTGGAAGCTGGAGGATGCATTACCCCTCTGCAGATTTTCCCAAATTTGAAGAAGTTGTGTTTGATTGAGTTACCGAGCCTGGAGATATGGGCAGAAAATAATGTAGGAGAGCCTCAGATGTTTAACAGTTTGCAAGAACTCAAAATTTCCGGCTGCCCAAGATGCAAGAGTATACCTGCAGTATGGTTTTCGGTCTCTCTTGAATTTTTGTCCTTACAGAAGATGAATAACCTGACAACATTATGTAATAACCTTGATGTGGAATGTGGAGGATGCATTACCCCTCTGCAGATTTTCCCTGGGTTGAAGACGATGTTGTTGGTTGGGTTACCAAGCCTGGAGATGTGGGCAGCAAATAATGTGGGAGAGCCTAGTTGTGATAGCCTGGTAACATTCCCGGTGCTTGAAGAGCTAGAGATCAAAAATTGCCCCAAGCTTGCAAGTATTCCAGTGATCCCCGTTCTCAGCAAGTTGAGAATAGCTAGAGTTCACAGTACTGCGATCGGTTCAGTTTTTACAAGCATCCGTTTAGGCTCCTGGCCATTTCTCGTCAGGTTAATTCTTGGGTCTCTAGAAGACATACCCATGTTGCCTCTAGATGCCCAGCAAAGCCAAAGTCAAATACCTCTTGAAAAACTTGAGCTGTTGGCTCTGGAAGGGCCCAACTTCTTGGTCGCAAGCTCCGGATTGTCCATATCACAACTTATGGTTTGGAAATGTTTTCGGTTCGTGAGACATCTGACAATTAGCAAATGCAGCGATCTTGTCCGCTGGCCAACAGAGGAGCTCCGGTGCTTGGATCGCCTCCGCTATCTGCATATCGGGAATTGTGAAAACCTGGAGGGGAAACACTTCATCGTCTGAGGAGGAAACACTTCCGCAGTCCCTGGAGGCATTGGTAATTTCGGACTGCTGCAGTATGGCAAAAGCTGTGGAGGCTCGTTGTGAGTAGCTGCGGTGGCCTGAGAGCGCTGCCTGATGGGATGTGTGGCCGCACTTCTCTTAGGGAATTGGAGATTTATGACTGTCCAGCTCTAGAGGAATTCCCGCATGGTCTCCTGGAGCGGTTGCCAGCCCTCGAATACTTAAGCATAGAATTCTGCCCGGAGTTGGAAAGACGATGCAGAGAAGGTGGGGAGTATTTCCACTTGCTCTCCGATGTCCCACGTAAAACGATTGGTTTATTATGAGGCGTCATGAGAATCCAAGCTGCGAAGTAAATCGGTAAATAATAATCAATCTCCCTTGTGTCTAAATAAATGTTTATCACACCAAATTGGGTGATAGCAGCATGCGATGCTAACACGATGAATCGATGTACCTGCAGCTTGCAGGTCAGGATCTCTGAAATCCTCCACAGCATGGAAGCAGTGGTGGGACTGTAAGAGAAATGAAGGAAGCCTCACCTCTCTCCTCCGCTCCCATCTTTGCCGCAGGGCGCGGGGGAGGAAGCAACCAATGATGGAACCGCAGGAGAGGGCAACTGCTGCCGTCCCTCGTCACCAAATCTCGAACCGTTTTCACCGTTGGGTTTCTCGCGTCGAGATCTTCAAAACTAGATCCCATGTTGATAGGTTTGACGAAAAAAAATTCACAAAAAAAACCGGACGAAAAAACCGTCTCTCACGGAAAAAAAAACAGAAAATGCTTTTTTTCCCTTTCCGAGAGGCACGGCCGTGCCTCTCGCGAAGACAAAACCGTGCCTCTCGCGGAAAAAAAAAAGAAAACGCATTTTTTTCCCTTTCCGAGAGGCACGGCCGTGCCTCTCGCGAAAACAAAACCGTGCCTCTCGCGGAAGCAAAACCGTGCCTCTCGCGGAAGCAAATACGTGCCTCTCGCAGAAGCAAAACCGTGCCTCTCGCGGAAACAAAACCGTGCCTCTCGCGAAAAAAAAACAGAAAACGCATTTTTTTCCCTTTCCGAGAGGCACGGCCGTGTCTCTCGCGAAAGCAAAATCGTGCCTCTCACGAAAGCGAAACCGTGCCTCTCGCGAAAAAAAAACAGAAAACGCGTTTTTTCCCTTTCCGAGAGGCACGGCCATGCCTCTCGCAATAGCAAAACCGTGCCTCTCGCGGAAGCAAAACCGTGCCTCTCCCGATAAAAAAAAACGCGTTTTTTGCGCAAAAAAAAATTGGAATTTTTTTTTTCGTCCAAAAGATAAGAAAGACCAGTAAAAAACCGGAACACAAAAAGAAAAGAAAAAACCAATCTAAAAACCAAAAAAGCGTGCGAAAAAATAAAAAATAAATAAAATCCGAAGGAAACACTCAGAGCGCGACACATGGCGGCGGCTGAGAACGCGCCAAGTGGCGGCGCGTGGGAGTGATCGTTGGGAGGCTTCCCAGGAAGTACTCCTCAACTAGTTGCTCCCATGTACGACTCCCGTAGATTTGTACTATATCATTTGGTATTTACTAGCAAACATGCCCGTGCGTTGCAACGGGAGAGATAATTGACGTATCCACTTTCCGTCAGCACGGCCCAACAACAACCGAATTATGCCCAACCACGGTAGAGAGGCGCACACTGAGTTCTAGTAGAAATTCATATCAGTAGTAAATTAAGAGGTGCACACTAAATTAAGAAGCATGCACACTGATTTCTTGCGTACAACGTGGGTTGCATCCGAACGATCATTCACTGTAAAATCAGAATGTTGTGACTATATTTAATTGCTAAGTTGTTTAAAAAAATGGGATAGAAATATGATTTCATGAATCTATGTAATGTGAAATCCATCACCAAAAATTATAATGCACTCTCGCTGAGTAATGTATTTGCATGACAAAAGAGCTTATATTGACGTGGCTTGAGAAGTGAACATATATGGAAGTTTCATATATTCAAACCTTTTTTCATCCCTAGCTTCTAAATTCGAAGTTTAGGTATATGTTTTTTTATCACATCGATCGATTCATCTGTTGTCCACAACTAATCATCCATGTAAGCCGGATTTGAAATTCCAAACGTTTTTGCAGCGTGGCAACGCAACACACAACATTTCTGGTCACAGACACGCCACAGCTTGGTTCTAGTTTTTTTTTTTTGAGGGATAGCTTTTTTTTTTAGGTATTTGAGGGATAGCTTTTTTTTTTTGAGTAATATTTGAGGGATAGCTTGGATCTAGTATACGTATCCATAGGAGGGAGCTCCTATGTGCCGCATTCTGCGTCGAATAGCGAGCACGACGCACAGGAGGCATGCGACTAGGCCGGCCCACTGAGAGCCACCCCGACTTACGTGTACAGCGTTAAAAATCGCAAAAATTGAAAGTGACGCCGCAAGGAGTCGAGCCCGTAAAGCTCTCCTCGACGAGCACTGCTAGCCACTAGAGATAATCGATTCTTGTGAATGAAATCGCATCGCCAATATATTTACTAACTTAATTTTGCGTATTTTAAAAAACAGAAAACTTAATGTTGCGGGATATTCACGGTTGCATGTTATTTTCCATACTTGTACTGTAGCATATAGTTTTTCGAAAATTTGAACACAATTTGTAATTTCACACAGATTTTGAAAAAATGTGAACATTTTCGAAAAAAAAGAAATGTTCCTATTTTCAAAATTTTCTTCACAAATTTTAAAAGTGTTCATATTTTGAAAATGTGTTCATATGAAATGAAAGAGTAATTAAAAGATACAAAGATAAAATTTTGAACGCAAAACTAATTCCCATATATTTTTTTGTATTTTGGAACAAAATTTGAAAACATGCACACTTTTCTAATTCGTGAACAAAATTAGAAATTGGGAACATTTTCCGAAGTTCCCGAACATTTTTTGAATTTGCGAACAAATTTTCATAGCAAGAACAGTTTTCAAATTCGTGAACAAAATTAGAAATTGGGAAATTTTTCTGAAGTTCCCGCACATTTTTTGAATTTGTGAACAAATTTTCAAAATATGACACTTTTAAAATTTTTGAACAAAATTTTGAAAATGGAGGGGAGGTAGTTGATACAGCGGTGAGGAGATGTGTTGATATCCTTTGCGTCCAAGAGACCAAATGAAGGGGACAAATGGCGAAGGAGGTGGAGGGGAGTGATGAGCTGGTCCCATTTAGTTTGCCGACCGCCAGTGTCGAGGACGCTGGCTCCTCCACCGCGGGGGACGGGGGGGGGGGGGGGGGGGGATCCGCACCTTTTCCGACTCCACGATGAGCGGCTTCTCCGACTATCTCTCAGAGTAGAGCTCCATTGTAGGACTATAGTTAGATAGTTTGATGTTGACGTACTGATGTAGCTGGTGATGTTGACTCTGAGTTGCACTGGTTGATGCTTTTGGGTATATGAATCATGAATGGTTATGTTGCTTACGTTCCATGTGTTCTACTAACCTTGTCTTTTTTTCTCCTGCATGCATGTTGAAATATTTTGTTTATTCTTGGTAGATGAAGGGGTTGTGGTCTATAGAGGGAGGCGTCCTGGAGTGTATACTTCATGGCATGCATGCCAAGAACAAGTGCACCGTTATCCAGACAACTGCTATTTAGCGTATGATAGCATGAAGGAAGCTGAGTATGCTTACTCCTAGTTTGTACTCGCAAACCAGCACATAGCAGGCAAGGATGCACGTCCGGTGAGGTGTAGTGGGCTGAAAACCTTGATGATCATTGTCGTCATCATGGGGTTGCTTCTATCCTGGGCAGGTTAGTACATCTGGCCATAAGTTTCCAAATATGAGCCTATATCCAGGGGCGGACCTACGTGGAGCTAGCCGGTGTCACAGGACACCGGGTAGAAATTTTGTTTAGGCTATGTTTAGCTCAGGTATTGGTCTTGGACACCGGTAAATTTTGGAGCTGGCACCAGGTGTGGCGGCAGCCCAACTAGTAGTAGTTGCACATCCGTCTTTGAATTGATTGGAGCGTGCATGCAGTCCTGCTTTGGATCAATTGGATCGATCCCATAACGTGTGTTTCTGTGTATGTAGTACTTCTACATGCGCTGTTCGGCTACTCTCCCCCACGCCTCCTCTCGTCACCGGTCTAGTCGCCAACCGCCCGTTCTTGCCATAGATCGCTAGTGTAGACGGCAGATCGATGTATAATCGTTGGAAATATATATGACACATGTATCTCAATTGTGTAACTTTCGGTCTCTGAATTGTAAGGCCAGAATTTTCAAATTGAAGGGTATTATAATTGTTTCAGTTTATCTAATTCTTGTTCCCTAAATTGTATCGCTAGGGTTTCTAAATTTAAGGATGTTACAATTGAGAAACAGATTGCTGCAATTTGTCAATTTCCTTAAACCATTTATATTTATTTGGATTATTTCTTGACCGTGCGGGACTACAATATGAACTAGTGTCGAATAAGTTTAACTTTGTAACCGTATGGTTCAATCAATATGCTTTATTGTTTTCCCTAAGAAAAATATATGCTTTATTGTTTTGTTTTCATCGATATACACAAATAATATAATTTGTTGTGCACTTGCGCTAACATTATAACCAGTAAATTCTAGGAGAACACTTTTATGTATATTATTGCTTGATATCCACCCGTGCATAGTGTACATATGGACACCGGATCAATTTTGTTCTGGGTCCGCCCCTGCCTATATCAAATACTATAATGCTAACTCAAATAATCACAGGAGCTTTGGCGAAGCATAGAGACAGCGATGAAGCATCCCCTTGAGCTCACGTCGTGGCTGCAGTCTTCTAGTTTTTTATGATGTTTACGAACTTTGTATGTTGATTGTGATGTATGCTTTTGACTAGTTCATTATGTGACTTCAACATTCACAAACTTTTTTTTTTGCGCAAACATGGGAGTTTTATTCATGGACCATAGGATTACAAACGAGTGGCAATATATCCTCACAACATGGAGGACATCTGCTCATCCATACCGCAGTACACGACTCAGTACGACTATAGTTTGCCATACAATCAGCTATCCTATTCTGAGCTCGACTGATTTTATGAGGAATAAACTCCCTACCAACCATCGTCGCCTTGATTTCAGCTACCAAGTGTCCATAAGCTGAACGAGACCAATTATCACCTACGAGTATTGAGAGAACCTCTGAGGAATCTGCTTGGACCATCACTGGACGATCTGTATGTTGTGCAGCAAGAGCCAAACCTTGCATAAGCGCATGTATCTCCGCTTCAAGTGCCTCATTGCAGTGAAAAATAACTCGGTATGCAGAAAATATAACCGAGCCGTCCTCCCGACGTAGGATCATACCAACACCTGCGCTACCATCCTGCCCGGAGAAGGAACCATCGACGGACAAAGCTGTCCATCCTGATGGCGGTGGTGGCCAGGGGGCAGGCGACACCACATGATGCACCACCTGACGTGGTGTCTCCTCTCACAAACTTATGTTATTGTTAACTGCCTGTGGTCATATGTGATGCAATATTTCATTCCAATGCTGTGATCATATATATATATATATATATATATATATATATATATATATATATATAGAGAGAGAGAGAGAGAGAGAGAGGAAAATGGGTTGATACTCCTAGGAGTACATACTCCCACGTCGATCCACCTACCCACCGTCGTACGCCTCTGCTTATCAAACTATAGCCACGTCTTAACCCCGTTTAGCTTTCGCGATAATGAGATAATTATTTTTTAGTTCAAATTGGCCGAAACAGAATCCTTTTTTCTAGGGATAACAAAGGTCACCGTTGGAAGTAAACTGCATCGATCTATTCTCTTGCTACATACCTCGGCGACGACGGCGTCCCTCCTGCCACCATAGATCCACTGTTGTAGCTTCGTCGCGGCCGACGGCGGCTGCGTCTCTCCCGCTAACCATGTTGCATGCATCAGTATGGAAGAAGACCATGCCCCCATTTCTGCCCAGCCGGTCTCCGGCGTCCAGCGCTCTCCACCGGCTAGTTCTCCCGTCAGAATCGGCCAAAATTCAGACGCGGTATGTTGCTTATCATAGATCTGGTATATGTACGACGGAGGGCACAAGTACTACTAATTTTTTTATCCGTGAATATTATTTGACACAGGGACAACGGCGATGACTGAATCGATACCGCCATCGGTGACATATATACATGCGCTCACGTACGTATCCATGCATCACCTCTTCTCATGCATGCTTCACGTATGCTTATATTTTATTTCTATTTCTATTTCAGATCTTTCTATCTTGCTTCGTTTTGTCATTTTCTTGTTTCAAGGATCAAGTTGGATTTTCATCTAATTCATTCGAATGAATCATCAACAAGCAATCAAGATCAGCAGAGGCTCGACACATGTACATAGATGTGGCTGACGGCGGCTCGATCGTCGTCGTCACGCAACGTCACGGCCGGCGGCAGCTCACGACATGAACACATATGTGCAACATGGCTGGTTGCAGCTCAACGGCGATGATGAGAAGCAGCTAGACTCCGGACGACATCCTGTCTCACCGGCAACACGTGACGAACGACGGTGACTTGACGAGAACGATGTGTATCATTATACTCTTATAGGATAGTCTATATGTACTAGTGGCACATTAAAAAAAAATGGAAGTATATTGGATGGATACAGATTACCAATTCATATGAATGTATGCTCTTTGGTATATACTCTTTTTCCCAAGGTAATATATATTTATTTGAGGTTAGTATATTTGCTTGTAGTATTTACACGGGACACTATAAGTTCTATATCTCGATTATCTATATGATCATCATTCTACAAAACATCATTTTGTTCTCAATGGATGGAGAGTATATAATCAATTGGGTTGGAAAATAGTAGGGGTCTCACTTGACATAATGCATGTAGTATATACTCACTAATAAAATTGGTACATACCCTTACAACAAAATGTTAGTATATACCCACACAGAAAATAAGTAATGTATACCCTCTCAGCAAATGCAATGTAGTATATACATTCTCACAAAAAATACTACCATATACTCTCTCAAGAAAATATACAACTTATTTTGCTGAGAGAATGTACCAGACACACTTTATTAGGGTATATACCACACATTTATTTTGGAACGGAGTGAGTAGTATATAGTCATTCCTAAAAAACGATAAACATCTCGGTAGAATATGATATATACCCCTCACTAAAAAACGGTATATACTCAAAAATGGTAGATATGGTATGACTAAATTGTTGGTTTTCAAAATAGTTTTGTATAATCTAATCTCGAGTAGCATCTTCCAAAGTCGTTCAGCTCAAAAGAATAGTGTATACTATAAGTAGTATATACTCTAATTAAATTACTGGACATTACACATGGAAAATTAGAAGTACATGTGGTACACTACTTTCATGAGGTATATATACTGCATGGAAGAAAGAAAATCAATCAAGAAAAGGGCGTTGCCTATTCCAACTGGTTCTCAACTTGGATAACGCTTGGACGTTCCTAAATTCAGGGGATAAGGTGAGCATGCAAAGTAAATAAGCGGCTTCGTTTACTAATTTGCACGGCTGGTTGTTACTTGCCGCAATTGGATGGTCCACTAAGGATGGGAGTATGTATGTGTGTGTGTGTGTGTGTATCGGACGACCGTTTGGGACACCTAGGTGCCCAGGCTTCTAGGATCATACTTGATTTCGTTGTCAAGATGGGTTTAGATTTTGCATGCATACCTGCATGATTACTTTCCTATTTGTTTACATGGCGCTACTGCTATGGAAAGTAATAAAAGTTGTCTAATTGATACGTGTCATTAATTCTTCCTTCATGATTGAAAATCACAATTAATTATTTACCATACTTGTTGCCATGTATGGCAGGTGCAAGATAATTAACTAAGAAAATATCACGCAACATTTTTAGCACGTACACCATCGCGTATATATTTTCATTGGGTATAACACCAATATGTACGTATTTTTATTGTGTACAACACCAACACATACATATTTCCATTAGGTATAATACTCACTAACTGGTATCACGGTCTAAGAAAATGTACACTTGGTATCTCAGGTACATGTATCATTTATTAAAAGGTGTGACATTTATGGGTATATATACAAATAAAATTCACATCGAGGTAGTTATATTTATGTATATATTTTTATTGGGTATAACACTAAGATGTACATATTCATTTGTATATTCACATCAAAGGTATGTATATTCATGTGTATATATATGTGTATATTCACATCAAGGTATGCATATTTATGTGTATATTTTTATTGTGTATAACACCAAAACGTATTTATTTAAAGGTATGACATTTATGTGTATATTTTCACTGGGTATAACACCAACACGTACATATTTTTATTTGGTATAATACCCACTAACTGTTATCACGGTCTACGTGGGTATGTCGGATACATGTACATATATACGTACCCAAGTATGAATGTTCAGACTATTTTTGTTATGGAAAGCAATAATTTACCATTTAATATATTAATGCATGCAAACAAAATATGGAAAGTCATTATTTTGTCGATTGGACGCCGTGCACTAATGATATTACTTGCCATAACTAGCCTAGGTGCCCAGACACCTAGGTGCACCAAACAAATATATATGAATTTATTTGCAGGCAGGGCTAAAAAACATATTTTAAAGAAAAATATATTAGTTCTTTACCGAGTTCGAAACTCGGCAAACATATTAATTGCCAGTCTGCTGTCAAACATCACCGAATGTAGAACTCGGCAAAGGCACAAATTGCCAGTCGGCTGTCAAATAATTGCCGAGTTTATTCTGCCAGAAAACTCGGTAAACAGAAAGATGTTTGCCCGGTTTCGGTTTTCAAGAACTGGGCGAAGGTTGAAACTGGGTAATGAAGCTGTGACACCCTGGATCCACGCTACAGTGATGATTGTAATTAAGCTACTGTAATTGTCAAGTTTAAGCTAATCCAATTTGCTAAACAGTGTATGATCACAATGGAATCATATCTCATTTAAATTTCTTAAATGATTTTCAAAATTCATTCAAAAGTGGGATAAATAAAATTTGCAAACCTGAAAACAAAAATCATGTTTGGGTTACAGATATTCACCTGGTATTTAAAAAATTAGAACCAGCATTTTATAAAATATTTTGAGGCCTAAAGCATTTATAACAGAGGCCAAAACAATAATTAAATTGCCCTTTTGAATTATAAAAAAGCCCAAACTTTTCAAATCAGCCCCAAACTTTTTGTGGCAATACCTAATATTGCATTGCAATTATTAGGCCATGTGCCATATTTTACTAAAGTGACCTAGCCCTAAGGTTAAATAGATAAAGGAAAAATTAAATCAGAAAAGAAAACAAAAACAAACAAAAAGAAGAAAAAGGGAAAAGACCCCCCCCGGCCTACTGGGCCTCGGCCCACCCAGCCGGGCCAGCCCACCT
The DNA here is from genome assembly GCA_039707655.1 of Elymus sibiricus. NCBI lineage: Eukaryota > Viridiplantae > Streptophyta > Magnoliopsida > Poales > Poaceae > Elymus > Elymus sibiricus. The sequence goes on from CM077675.1 coordinate 21,357,590, forward strand.
TACCTGCTCCCCTTCTCCCGTGTCGACGCCGGCGTGGCTGGACGCGCGCGGCGCCGGCCACTGCTGCCACGACGTCGGGGTAGGTGGAGGAGGGGATAAGGCCGTCCCCGTCCGTTCCCCCTGGAAGCCTCCTCCATTTTCCCCCTGGCCTCTACCTCGCCACGCGCTCCCTCTCTCTCGCCTCAGATCCGCCGCGCTCGAGCTCACCCGAGCGCTCCCTCCACCACGCCGCCTCGATCCCGTGGCCTCCGTGCCCGTCTCGGCGTCTCACCGTGTCCAGTCTACGCGCCGGCGACCGCTATGTCGACTACGCCCGCTGAACGGAGCTGGGAGGCCCCCACGGCGACGCCGGCCTCGTCTTCTTCCGCTACGGCCATCGGAGCTCCGCCGCTCGATTCGCCGTGCTGCTGCTACTAAACTCTCGCCGGGCCCGCGTGTGCCATCCCGGTGAGCATCCGCGTCGATCCGCTCTCTTCCCGGCCTCTCCTCGCGTAGTAGCTCGCCGCGTTTGCTCTAGCCGTACCCGTCGCCGTAGCCGAGCTCGCCGTCGTGGTTAACGTCGCCGTAGCTCGCGTTCGAGCCCGTAGCCGAGCTCCTAGAGCTCGTAGGAACCCAACGCGCCCATTCTCGCCGCCTGCCGTGCCCGCGAACGCCGGGTCCGAGCTCGCCCGAATGGCTCCGCCGCCCGCCGTCGTTGCTCCGGTCTACTCCGGCCACCCCCGCGCCAGCCACTACCACCGTTGGACGCGGCGCTCGGAGCCCGTTCGAACGACACCAGCCGCACCCGTTTTGGCCCCCCACAGGAGAATCCCGAGCCCCGCCGGTGCTCAGCCGCCGTTCGCGCGCGCGCCGGAGGCGCTCCGGCGGCCCTGGCTGACGTGGCCTGGTGGGCCACCACCCTGGGGCCCACCCCTGGCCCTATGACGTGTGGGCCCGTGGGGCCATGTTGACCAGTTGACCTGGTCAACTGACCTGACCAGTGGGCCCCATGGCCCTGTTAATTAACTGCTAATTAAAATGTTTAATTTAATTAATTTTAGTTAGATGGCTCTATGACATGTGGGACCCATCCCCTAATTAATCTCTGTTGAATTTAAACACTGATTAACACTGCTGAGCCACTGACATGTGGGGCCCAACACCCCTGTGTCAATGACAGGTGGGTCCCCCTGTCAGCTGGCTAATTAGTTAATTAAGTTAATTAAAAATAATTAATTTAGATTAAACAGTCACTGACATATGGGCCCCACTCCCTAATTAATCTGTTTAGTTTAATCTAATAAACTGAAATATGCCTGAGTCTATGACATGTGGCCCCCACATGTCAGGTTTGACTCTGGTCACCCAGAGTTGACTGCTGACGTCACAATGATGTCCTGCTGACGTCACATGACACTGTTCTGGATAATGTTGGATTTAATAATTAGAATTAATTCCAGAAAATGATTAAATCTTTGAAAATTCATAGAAAATAATCTGTAGCTCAGATGGAAAAACTTTATACATGAAAGTTGATCAGAAAAATCCCACGAATCTAACCGTGCTACCTGTTTCCATGGCGGGACCTTCTACGTAGGTGAACCCGCAACTTTTCGCATGTTTCCAGCAAATGAATAGTGTATAACTACCGACTATTAATTCCAACTTTAGTCCTAAAATAGCTAAAATGGTTTAGACATGATTTTAGGCAACCCTGCACTGCATCCTAGCTGTCACATGCCTCTAACACCGTAAACCTGGAACATTCCCCCCCCTCCGGTCATCTGTCCGACATTGTCCGGAACCGGGAAAACTTTCCCGGATGGGTTTCCCCTTCATCGGTATCGAGTAACACTGCGTTAGGTCACACCCGGCACAACTTATTGCCATGCTATGCTTTGTGTTACATTGTTTGCTTTGTATTTACTGTTTCTTCCCCCTCCATCTCTCTCGTTAGACGCTGAGACTACCGATGATACTGCTGAGTACGACTACGCCCCTGACGATCATGCCTTTTGCCGCAGAGCAGCAAGGCAAGCAAAACCCCCTTGAGCATTCCGATATCACCCATCTCTCTCCCTCTTATGCTTGCATTAGATTTTGCTACTGTATTAGCTAGCTCCTATTCTGATGCATAGCCTGATTTTGATGAACTGTTACTATCACTGTAATCATACCAACTGCTTAGTATAGGCGGATCAGTGAATCCCCAGTGACCCCTGAGTCCCAGTTGCCCCTGCTTGTTCCTCGACGACTCGACGACTCGAAGACCCGAAGACTCGGTCAACTGACCGACGAGCCAGACCCCTCACATCACCGCACACCCCTTTAGTATGGCACTGCAGAGCTACCATCGAGTGCCGAGGGTGATACCTCACTTAGCACTCCGGATGTTAATTCTGTAGCGTAGCTAATCGATCGTGGGTATCGAGGGTGATTCCTCCTTCCCATTTATCGATAGCGACTCTTGTCATACACATACCTCGAGTGGATCCATCGAGGGTGATTCCTCGGATTTCCACTTGGTGTATAACCACACAGTTACTTTGACTTGACATTTATTACATGTGAATGACGGGACTGGAGGGACAGGCGGTACCACCCTGGTTGAGGTGGACCTGAGTTCCCGACAGTTCTGAGACGGGTCGGCCCCAAGGGTACCCGTGTGAGAAAGATTTGGTGGGATGCGCCGCAAGGCATCCGGAGATTTGGTGGGGTGCGCCGGTAAGGCACCCGAGTGTTATTGATCACTAATAAATTGCTAATGGGTTGGGTACTTGATCTGAGTTAGGTCGTTGGCCTAATACGCACTAACCACCACGCGGGGTAATCAGTATGGGCTGCTCGGTGGCGTACATTCTCCCGAAAGCTCTTCAGATGCCACATTTTTCGACTCGTGCCCGGGTGGTCTGTAACGCATGGCGCTTGTTACTAAGGCATGCTAGGACTGGTCCCGGCCGATGGCGTAACGTGCAGGATGGCGAGGGTGATGGCCCAAGACCCCGAGCCATTAGGATGTAGACCAGCGTGCTGGCCTCTCTGTTGAGCCTAGGTAGGACTACGTCGTGTCGATCGGCCGAGGCCGGGTATGACCAGAAAATTGTATCCGGCCGGAGCTTATCGAGCGTGTTGGGGAATGTGGTGCACCCCTGCAGGGAAGTAAACTATTTGAATAGCCGTGTCCACGGTAACAGGACGACTTGGAAATGTGCCTTGACCTTATACAACTATAATTGTAATTTAATTTAAATGAATTGTGGCTCCGGGATTGCTTCCTCGCAGGGGAGTCGAGGAAGCATCTCTGGGCGTGTTTACTTAATTAAAATTGCTACAACAATATGACTATATATGAGCTGCAGGTCTACTCTCTTTTAATGCTGCAAGATGCTGAAGATGCTAGTCTTCGATAGGACTAGGCCTTCTCCCTATTCCTGCTTTCTGCAGTCAGCCCAGATATAACCCCTTCATTGAGAATGATGCATACTAGTATAGTTCTGATGTCAGTCTTGCGAGTACTTTGGATGTGTACTCACGCTGCTTTGCTCTTCTCTTTCCCCTTCGATACGATACTGCGTTCAGACGATGGAGCCCAGGAGATGGAGTTCGCCGGAGACGACTGCTACACCACCGCTGGAGTCTGCTACTACGTGGAGACTGCCGACGCTCAGGAGTAGTTAGGAGGTTCCCAGGCAGGAGGCCTCGCCTCTTTCGATCCGTTGCTTATGTTTGTGCTAGCCTTCTTAAGGCAAAACTTGTCTAACTTATGTCTGTACTCAGATATATTTGTTTCCGCTGACTCGTGTTTTTGTCGAGTTTTGTATTCGAGCCCTCGAGGCCCCTGGCTTGTAATATGGAGATGTATGACCTTTATATTTGTGTCTTTTGTCGTGTTGTGGTATCAATCAGTGAGTCCCTAATCTTGGTCGTACGCATTGTGTGCATGATTAGCGTACGGACAAGAATGGGGGCGTCACAAGTTGGTATCAGAGCCGACTGCCTGTAGGTAGCCCCCTTTCCAACTTCTTTGCCAAAGTTGAGTCTAGTACTTGAAAAGCTTTTACTAACTTAGTTGTGTGGCTTACGGGCCCACATCTCAATCGGGTGGTATTATGATCTTTTATTCCTCGTTCCTACTCTGGGTTCTGATCTCTCTTCTCTTTCGGGTTATAGGTTTTACTAACTCTGACTCTAGGTTCTCATAACTACTTCTCCCGGAGAGTCCTCATACCAAAAGATCACGTGCTTCGACAGAAGATTCTAAAAGATACTCCTTTTTGATGTTTTCCGAGACTTTGTGCTCATCGGCTTTGCACTTCCCTACCACCGATAAGTCCCTATGGATGACTAATTGCACTTGTCATTCATACAGTCCTTTCTCGTTGCTCTTGTTATTACAAGATGCCCCGAAATACTCTCCATTGCCCCGATAACCCTTTGAGTTTACAGCCTTGCATGTTCTTTCCGCATGAAAAGCCTTACGGATAATTCCTCACAATTGTCGAGGATCCGTTCATCCCAGTTGTTCATGTGTTTCACGAAATTCTTCGAAACACTTTTCGATCTTCCGAAAATCCTCTGCAGCTTGTTGCTCTTGAAATTCTTGCCTGCTCATAATGGTTAACTCCATATGGCTTGAAGTCTTCGTTGACATCCCTTGTCTTTGCCATTTTGAGCCTATTGAGTCAATGTGTGCGTATGCACGCAGTCATCAGGTGATCCTTTTAAATTATCTTTCCGGCTCAGACGTCCTTCCGGACATGAGTTGGTTCTCGGCAATTCAAACTTTTATTGATTGTCCGACTAATTCTTTTCAACTTATCCATCCTTGATCAGAGTGTCTGCTTCTGATCCTTAGTTTTGGAAATCATAATTCCTTTGTATTTTAAGCATCAGACTATCCAGGTATTTCTTGAATCCGATCCCCCTGCATTCTTTCTTCCTCTGATTGAGTACCGATACTCATATCAACTTCGTTGTGGATCGCCCGATCCATTGTTGGGTTGTTATCCGACAGTGTCGTTCATATTCCATCACCTTGTGAGTTCTTCCCCTGATACATAATGCCTTTGGTAAATTGTATCCTCTGTTTTGCCAACCATGCTCTACCTTCGAGCTTGTGTTTATTACTCTTGAAGTTTGTGGTATATGTTCCTAAAATGCCCCTATGGGTTGAACCTATGCCTTCCCTAATCTGTGTGACCCGAGAGTTTTCACGAGTCATATTCTCTGTTGTTTAGCCCGATAATATTTCAACACTGCAACTTCATCGAAAGCGAGAAGTAAATGGAAGGTGATGCATTGATGAAGTGGGAGTCGACCTTGAACTTGTGTTCATGCCCATGGAAACGATGTAGACCGTCTCGGAAGCTTCTTGCAAAACGAATTTTCATCTGAATGATTCTTTCAATATCCTTAATTTGATCGATTGCAGTTATGGTTCCGACCATGCTATCCTTATTAATTCATCCGAAAGTAATTCATCCCGGTGCCTCGTCAATTTTTGACAAGGTTAAAGTATCTGATGTCGCAGGTCAATGACCCATTTCTACTTCTATCATATTATACCTTCGAGTTTTACCCTCTGGTATCTCGAGGATATCACGCCTTTGCAATACATCTTATCAACTTTGATAAGGTAATAATTTTCCTTGTCTTAATCACTCCACGGGTTCTGGGATTGTTGTCAACCGAGAACACCGATTGGAAAATTTATTCCACACTGCAATTCAATACCCCTTGTAATTGTTACTGGGAATATCAAAGTCAATCTGGTCATTCATATACTATCGGCTACATCCTTGTCTTGCTATCTTTGACTGTGCTACCTCGCCCTTCTCTGGTACGCAGATCCTTCTGAGTGTGAGCATTGCTTACGTCGAGCTTTCAACATCATGTTGTTTGTCTTGAAAAGCAACCCTGATATTGAGCTTACCTATTATCTGTTGTTCCTATAACCTTACACGGTGTCATTCCCCTACTTGAAGCCACCGCTGTTCGGTTACATTCTCTTGAAAACTCTCGACAAAAGCTGTTGTGATCATCGTCCATAATTTGACTTCTTCTGAGACGTCAACTGAGTTCTTGATGAGAAATACCTTCCTTGTCCTCGATGATTTTTGTTAACATCGACAACCTCCTTGACTTCCTTCCATCGCAAATTTGTCCATGGTATGGATGCAACTTGCTATCCAGCTTGTGTTATGTTCTACCCTGGAGTATTACTGTCTTTTGTGTCGAGAATGTTGGGAGGATTGCTCCACCTCTTAGAAATTCTTGGCATAGGGTACTTCTCACCATCAAACGATGCTGCTTTGATTCTAACTTCGAGCAACCCTATTGCTTTGGAGTTAACGATCAACAGTTCGTTCTTAGGCTGATGGTTATTGAATCGTCACTCTAACATTGATCTTGCTGCCTAAGGTCATAATTCGGACGCACTTTTCAACCAATGATTGATGATGTATGTTCTCCTCGATCAGACAACATTATATCATTTGAGCTGACAAATGTCATCTCCTTGTTCACGTTATTGTGGAAGTTCATCCGTTTGGAGTTCTCGATGAATTGTTGCTGCACCCATCAGCCGCATCCTCATCTCTTTCGTGGTTCATGATGAACGTTTAAGCTAGTGTTGGAAGCCTTGAAAGCATTATCTTTGTGCTTAGTTCATGAAGAATATGTTTGATAAAAGACGTGTTTTTCTATAAGTTCACGTGCATTTTTGCCACCGTGCTTATGGGAGAATTTTGTCTTGCTTCCTCTGGAATCGTTCCAATTTATTCAGGCAATTGCGAAGTAATTCTATGGTTTGCTAGAATTGCTACCTTCACTCCATATGTACTTCCTAGCACGCCAGGCCACTAATTGAATTGATTTGTCCTAGTCCAGATTTACGCATGGGACTTTGATATCCTCTATGATGGTCCCCAATCAGGACTTGATTGCCCTCCATTCTAGAAACTTCCATGTGGGCACGAATGTCACGACCTTGTGTTCATATGTCTTGCAGTCTGGCTAATGATTCAAGGCTTACTTCTGTCGTTCATCCTGAGATTCTTGCAAACATCATCTCGTAGGTCTGTGTTGCATCCTTTTCTCCTCAGGCCTTCTTTGTCTGAAGTATCCTGACACCAACCAGATCTGAATCTCGGACAGATATGATGGTTGGAACATTATCAAGAATTATAACTTTTGTCTTTATTACTCGGTAAGGTGATGTTGTAGCCCGCACACCTGGCCGGAGGACCTATGGTTATAATGTTTTGTTCAGCAAGGGTTGCCATCCTACCATGTGGGAATTGTAAGACTTATTTTATAAGTTGTTCCTACTGAATCCTTGTGTAACCAAAGTCTAACCCTTACCTGGTGACCATGTCTTTGCTATCTCCAAGCATGTATGTGGTACACCGATCCTCAAAACAAGAACATTGGAGGCATAATGCTAAATGTTTCTTGATAAATTATCCAAACATCGTTGTATGGGTAAACATCATGAATTCCTTGCCCCTTAGTCTTAATGGTTACCTACCTGGAGCCTTGTCGTGATTATCTCGCTCTGCTTGCTCTTCGAAAGGATATACGCCTAATGCTCCTGTATACACATTTTCCTTTCCATTGGTCTGTTTAATGTGATAATCACATTTTCCTTTCCATTGGTCTGTTTAACCTTTCTTGAGATTATATGATCTAAGCAGTAATAAGTCTCTGCTTAGGTAAACACCTCGGTGTACAACTCTGTCAGTAAGGCCATGTTACTATTGTTGATAACACTCCGGTAACCGCCGGTGGACGAGAACTTTGCCTATTGGTCCGCCTCGTTTCAACGAGTAGGAAGATGGTTCTCTTCGTCCCCCCGCCCTTGGTACCGATGATGTTGCTGACATAAATGACAGGTTATCCTCTGACATATCTTGCTACCATGACCGTGCAAGATGTCACCGCTCTTCCTACTCTTAATCCACATGATGGACCCATAACCCATAGTTCCACAGGATCGAAACCTGACTCTCCTGTACCACTAAGATTCCAGGGTATCTTTTGCACTTGACCTCGTAAGAAATTCCCAAGCCACCGTCCAATGGAAGATCTAATCTAGTATCAGACGCAATATTTAATTCGTTGCTCCGAAACCTTCCATCTTGGATTAGGCATCGAATGATTGTCTACCCGTTTGAAACTTTTGTACCATCGCATATTGCTCTCAACGAATTCCCTGAGATACAAATCGATACTTAATTCATGTCTTCTTCCCTGAGTTCACCGTCAGATGGCCAACCCTGTGTAGCTACGTCCTTCTAGAGTTTTCCCTCCTATCGCATTTCGTAGGACGATAAAGTTCCCGAAGAAAGGATGACGATTTCGTTAAGAGGACCTGAATCAGTGAATTGAAGGCATCGACGAAAGGTATCAACTTCTTCGAGAAGAACAACGAAGACGAGAAGATCCGTTAGAACTTCGTAACCAGAACTTTTTCCCTTACCCTACCTCTTAATTCTCGAGACGAGAATTCTTGTTAGACGAGGAGAGTTGTGACACCCTGTATCCACGCTACAGTGATGATTGTAATTAAGCTACAGTAATGGTCAAGTTTAAGCTAATCCAATTTGCTAAACAGTGCATGATCACAATGGAATCATATCTCATTTAAATTTCTTAAATGATTTTCAAAATTCATTCAAAAGTGGGATAAATAAAATTTGCAAACCTGAAAACAAAAATCATGTTTGGGTTACAGATATTCACCTGGTATTTAAAAAATTAGAACCAGCATTTTATAAAATATTTTGAGGCCTAAAGCATTTATAACAGAGGCCAAAACAATAATTAAATTGCCCTTTTGAATTATAAAAAAGCCCAAACTTTTCAAATCAGCCCCAAACTTTTTGTGGCAATACCTAATATTGCATTGCAATTATTAGGCCATGTGCCATATTTTACTAAAGTGACCTAGCCCTAAGGTTAAATAGATAAAGGAAAAATTAAATCAGAAAAGAAAACAAAAACAAACAAAAAGAAGAAAAAGGGAAAAGACCCCCCCGGCCTACTGGGCCTCGGCCCACCCAGTCGGCCCAGCCCACCTTACCTGCTCCCCTTCCCCCGTGTCGACGCCGGCGTGGCTGGACGCGCACGGCGCCGGCCACTGGCCGCCACGACTCCGGGGCAGGTGGAGGAGGGGATAAGGCCGTCCCCGTCCGTTCCCCCTCGTCGCCTCCTCCATTTTCCCCCTGGCCTCTCCCTCGCCACGCGCTCCCTCTCTCTCGCCCCGATCCGCCGCGCTCGAGCTCACCCGAGCGCTCCCTCCGCCATGCCGCCTCGATCCCGTGGCCTCCGTGCCCGTCTCGGCGTCTCACCGTGTCCAGTCTACGCGCCGGCGACCGCTACGTCGACTACGCCCGCTGAACGGAGCTGGGAGGCCCCCACGGCGATGCCAGCCTCGTCTTCTTCCGCTACGGCCATCGGAGCTCCGCCGCTCGATTCGCCGTGCTGCTGCTACTAAACTCTCGCCGGGCCCGCGTGTGCCTTCCCGGTGAGCATCCGCATCGATCCGCTCTCTTCCCGGCCTCTCCTCGCGTAATAGCTCGCCGCGTTTGCTCTAGCCGTACCCGCCGCCGTAGCCGAGCTCGCCGTCGTGGTTAACGTCGCCGTAGCTCGCGTTCGAGCCCGTAGCCGAGCTCCTAGAGCTCGTAGGAACCCAACGCGCCCATTCTCGCCGCCTGCCGTGCCTGCGAACGCCGGGTCCGAGCTCGCCCGAATGGCTCCGCCGCTCGCCGTCGTTGCTCCGGTCTACTCCGGCCACCCCCGCGCCAGCCACCGCCACCGTTGGACGCGGCGCTCGGAGCCCGTTCGAACGACACCAGCCGCACCCGTTTTGGCCCCCCACTGGCGAATCCCGAGCCCCGCCGGTGCTCAGCCGCCGTTCGCGCGCGTGCCGGAGGCGATCCGGCGGCCCTGGCTGACATGGCCTGGTGGGCCACCACCCTGGGCCCCACCCCTGGCCCTATGACGTGTGGGCCCGTGGGGCCATGTTGACCAGTTGACCTGGTCAACTGACCTGACCAGTGGGCCCCACGGCCCTGTTAATTGACTGCTAATTAAAATGTTTAATTTAATTAATTTTAGTTAGATGGCTCTATGACATGTGGGACCCATCCCCCAATTAATCTCTGTTAAATTTAAACACTGATTAACACTGCTGAGCCACTGACATGTGGGGCCCAACACCCCTGTGTCAATGACAGGTGGGTCCCCCTGTCAGCTGGCTAATTAGCTAATTAAGTTAATTAAAAATAATTAATTTAGATTAAACAATCACTGACATATGGGCCCCACTCCCTAATTAATCTGTTTAGTTTAATCTAATAAACTGAAATATGCCTGAGTCTATGACATGTGGCCCCCACATGTCAGGTTTGACTCTGGTCAGCCAGAGTTGACTGCTGACGTCACAATGATGTCCTGCTGACGTCACTTGACACTGTTCTGGATAATGTTGGATTTAATAATTAGAATTAATTCCAAAAAATGATTAAATCTTTGAAAATTCATAGAAAATAATCTGTAGCTCAGATGGAAAAACTTTATACATGAAAGTTGATCAGAAAAATCCCACGAATCTAATCGTGCTACCTATTTCCATGGCGGGACCTTCTACGTAGGTGAACCCGCAACTTTTCGCCTGTTTCCGGCAGATGAATAGTGTATAACTACCGACTATTAATTCCAACTTTAATCCTAAAATAGCTAAAATGGTTTAGACATGATTTTAGGCAACCCTGCACTGCATCCTAGCTGTCACATGCCTCTAACACCGTAAACCTGGAACATTCCCCCCCCCCTCCGGTCATCTGTCCGACATTGTCCGGAACCGGGAAAACTTTCCCGGATGGGTTTCCCCTTCATCGGTATCGAGTAACACTGCGTTAGGTCACACCCGGCACAACTTATTGCCATGCTATGCTTTGTGTTACATTGTTTGCTTTTTATTTACTGTTTCTTCCCCCTCCCTCTCTCTCGTTAGACGCTGAGACTACCGATGATACTGCTGAGTACGACTACGCCCCTGACGATCATGCCTTTTGCCGCAGAGCAGCAAGGCAAGCAAAACCCCCTTGAGCATTCCGATATCACCCATCTCTCTCCCTCTTATGCTTGCATTAGATTTTGCTACTGTATTAGCTAGCTCCTATTCTGATGCATAGCCTGATTTTGATGAACTGTTACTATCACTGTAATCATACCAACTGCTTAGTATAGGCGGATCAGTGAATCCCCAGTGACCCCTGAGTCCCAGTTGCCCCTGCTTGTTCATCGACGACTCGACGACTCGAAGACCCGAAGACTCGGTCAACTGACCGACGAGCCAGACCCCTCACATCACCGCACACCCCTTTAGTATGGCACTGCAGAGCTACCATCGAGTGCTGAGGGTGATACCTCACTTAGCACTCCGGATGTTAATTCTGTAGCGTAGCTAATCGATCGTGGGTATCAAGGGTGATTCCTCCTTCCCATTTATCGATAGCGACTCTTGTCATACACATACCTCGAGTGGGATCCATCGAGGGTGATTCCTCGGATTTCCACTTGGTGTATAACCACACAGTTACTTTGACTTGACATTTATTACATGTGAATGACGGGACTGGAGGGACAGGCGGTACCACCCTGGTTGAGGTGGACCTGAGTTCCCGACAGTTTTGAGACGGGTCGGCCCCAAGGGTACCCGTGTGAAAAAGATTTGGTGGGATGTGCCGCAAGGCATCCGGAGATTTGGTGGGGTGCGCCGGTAAGGCACCCGAGTGTTATTGATCACTAATAAATTGCTAATGGGTTGGGTACTTGATCTGAGTTAGGTCGTTGGCCTAATACGCACTAACCACCACGCGGGGTAATCAGTATGGGCTGCTCGGCGGCGTACATTATCCCGAAAGCTCTTCAGATGCCACATTTTTCGACTCGCGCCCGGGTGGTCTGGAACACATGGCGCTTGTTACTAAGGCATGCTAGGACTGGTCCCGGCCGATGGCGTAACGTGCAGGATGGCGAGGGCGATGGCCCAAGACCCCGAGCCATTAGGATGTAGACCGGCATGCTGGCCTCTCTGTTGAGCCTAGGTAGGATTACGTCGTGTCGATCGGCCGAGGCCGGGTATGACCAGAAAATTGTATCCGGTCGGAGCTTATCGAGCGTGTTGGGGAATGTGGTGCACCCCTGCAGGGAAGTAAACTATTCGAATAGCCGTGTCCACGGTAACAGGACGACTTGAAAATGTGCCTTGACCTTATACAACTATAATTGTAATTTAATTTAAATGAATTGTGGCTCCGGGATTGCTTCCTCGCAGGGGAGTCGAGGAAGGATCTCTGGGCGTGTTTACTTAATTAAAATTGCTACAACAATATGACTATATATGAGCTGCAGGTCTACTCTCTTCTAATGCTGCAAGATGCTGAAGATGCTAGTCTTCGATAGGACTAAGCCTTCTCCCTATTCCTGCTTTCTGCAGTCAGCCCAGATATAACCCCTTCATTGAGAATGATGCATACTAGTATAGTTCCGATGTCAGTCTTGCGAGTACTTTGGATGAGTACTCACGCTGCTTTGCTTTTCTCTTCCCCCCTCGATACGATACTGCGTTCAGACAATGGAGCCCAGGAGATGGAGTTCGCCGAAGACGACTGCTACACCACCGCTGGAGTCTGCTACTACGTGGAGACTGCCGACGCTCAGGAGTAGTTAGGAGGTTTCCAGGCAGGAGGCCTCGCCTCTTTCGATCCGTTGCTTATGTTTGTGCTAGCCTTCTTAAGCCAAAACTTGTATAACTTATGTCTGTACTCAGATATATTTGTTTCCGCTGACTCGTGTTTTTATCGAGCTTTGTATTCGAGCCCTCGAGGCCCCTGGCTTGTAATATGGAGCTTTATGACCTTTATATTTGTGTCTTTTGTCGTGTTGTGGTATCAATCAGTGAGTCCCTAATCTTGGTCGTACGTATTGTGTGCATGATTAGCGTACGGACAAGAATGGGGGCGTCATAGAAGCTGCCCCACGCGGCGGGCCCTTATTGGACAGTACACTACCGAGTTTGGAACTCGGCGAATATTTTGCCCAGTTCGGCCTAATAACCAACTCGGTAGATATTTTGCACTGCGCAATGTGTGCTGGCACGTGGATTATTTCTATTGGGCAAGGTTTACCGAGTTGGAAACTTGGCAAAGAAAGATGTCACGTGGCACTTCCGTTAACGGCACGTCGAGTCTGACGGTGTGGTTTGCCGAGTTGTTTCCGGCCGAAACCCGACAAACATTGTTTACTTATTCGCCGAGTTCGCGATAAAATGCACTCGGCAGTATTAATGATTGCCGAGGACCGTCCAACCGAGTGCCTTGCGCCGAGTTTGAAACTCGGCGAACATTTCGCCGAGTTTAATATGTGCTCTGCCGAGTTTCCTTGAAACTCAGCATTAATGGAGATTCTAATAGTGATTGATATATAGCTATAAATAACCAAGGGGCCACCAGTAGGTACACATATTCTGTCTCTCCGTACATACTCTTGTCTAGCGTTAGGCTTAGGATCTCCCATCTTTCTTGGTGATAGGAGAAGAAAATCATCCCTTCCATGCTGCAAGCATGGGATGGTGACGATGATAAGTCTCTACCTAATAATAAACCACAGACTGTTTCTGGTCGTCCGTCATCTAAATTACCGCCGAAGTTGGCTAAAATTACCCACAAATGCCACATATAAGTCATAAAAAACGCTTCACACAGAAAAATCTCCTGACTGGGCCAGCCCATGTAGGACCTCTATATTACGCTCTCGCGTTGGGAGAAGATGCGGCACACCCGTTTGGGCCGGCCCATGCGCGGGCGCCTGTTTTTTTAGTTTCGTTTTTTCCAGTTTCGTTTTGTTTTTCTACTTTAAATAATTTAGAACTTCAAAAAACTTTTCCAATTTTAAGAAACTGAGAATTTTAAAATAAAATATTCAAGAAAACATAAAATGTTTGTGAATTCAAAAACTGCTCGGGATTTTTTTTTTATGTTAGCATATACAAAAAAATGTTCGCAATTTTGAAAAGACGTTCGTTAAATAAAAACAAAGTCCATGATTTTAAACAAAAGACCGTGTATTAAAAATTATTAATGAAATTTAACAAAATATTTGCTAATTCAAAATATGTTCATGCATTTTAAAAAATGTCCTAAAATTTTAAAAGCAGTTCATGCCTGTTTTTTCAGTTTCGTTTTTTATTTTCATTTTTCTGTTCCATTTTTTCCCTATTTAAAATAATTTAGAACTTCAAAAAACTTTTGCAATTTAAAAAAACTGAGAATTTTGAAATAAAATGTTGAAGAAAACATAAAATGTTTGTGAATTCAAAAAATGCTCGGTATTTTAGCAAAAATGTTCGGATATTCAAAAAAATGTTTGCAATTTTGAAAACAATGTTGGTGAAAAAAATCCATGATTTTGAAAAAAAGTACGTGTATTTTTTAATGTAATTGACCAAAATGTTTGCTAATTCAAAAAATGTTCATGCATTTCAGGAAATGTCCTAAAATTTTAAAAACAGTTCGTGAATTACAAAAGAGTTTATTGATTCAGAAAATGTTTGTTGATTCCGAAAACAGTCATGCATTTCAAAAAATGTTCGTGAATTTCAAAAAAATCCACCAACTTCGAAAAATATGTTCGTCTACTCTAGAATTGTTCGCCAATTCAAAAAAGAATACTTAAAAACCGTTCGCAATACAAACAAATGTTCACAATTTTTAAAAAATGTTTGTAAATTGTAAAAAATGTTCTCGATTTTAATAATGTTCCCAAATTTGTAAAAATGTTCACGAATGATTGTAGGTATGTAGTTAAATAGTAATGCTTCTGAGTCTTTGTGACAGTATACCCGTGTGAATTTTGAAGAATTAACTACCGGGGTGGATCGGAATATTATATTATGTTTTCTAAAAAAAGTTTCTTGAAATTCAGAATAATTCTTTGAATTACCAAGTTTTTTGACAACCATGATAGTTTTTCGAAAACGCGAACATTGCTTCAACTTGTGAATAAATTTAAAAGAAGAAATATTTTCTTGCATTTGTGCATAAATTTTCAAAATCATGCGATGAGATGTGAACATAATATGGTCATCACCATTGGAGATTATGATTTTTTTTCTTCCGTTGCAAGGCACGGGCCCTTTTGCTAGTTCAATTTAAGACAATCCGGCCTTATCATCTTGCAGCTGCTGCTACTTTTATTTCGCCATTGTCGAAAAAGGCTTTCGCCCCGTTTTATATATAAAGCAACCATCAACCACATCCCGGTACAGACACACGCCACCACAACACACGCACACACCCAAGGCAAGATACATAGGTGCTGAGCGCAGCAACATCACTCCTAGCACTACAAGAGCAACCGGGATTCTCAACCGTGAACATGCCACCGCGAAGAGATGAAGCCACATACGACGAACCGTGGGCTCCAAGACGGAGCCTTCAGGAAGGTTAAGATACCAGAGCGCCGCCACCGCCCGATCCGAGGATCAGAGTTTCCCCTGGAGCAACACGACGGGCAATGAGAGCCGCGACGACGCCTTCAAGAAGGGAACGAGCTTCGCCTCCGCCGGTCCGTCCGAAGATAGAACAGGTTTTCACCCCGGCCAATACTCACCGCCACCGAACGCCATACCCCGGCAACCATGCCGCCCACACGGCCATGGTCACCGGGCAACACCGAGCCACGGGCTCTGCCCATGAGCACCGCGCTACCACCACCAAGGTTGTCGCCCCGGCATCCAGGACCCTGACACCACCGCACCCGAGACATGCCGCTGCCTCAACCAAAGTGACAAGAGAAAGGAGCCGCCTTTCGTACCCCTGGACGGCCCCCAGCGCCGAGACCCAATAGGTCGGCCAAAACTGGCCTCCATCGACCTGTCCTGCCGTACCGGTCGCGAGACGAGCTCGGTCCTACAGCACCGGGCGTGAGACGAGCTCGGTCCTGCTGCACCGGGCGCGAGACGAGCTCAGTCCTGCTACTCCGGACGCGAGACGAGAGATGGACCGTAGCTGGGAGAGGCCCAGCTCTCCGACACACGTAGCAAGCACATGACGAGAGGGTGAAGCGAGGGTCGATACGGTCCGCCCGCAGACGAGCCGACGCCGGAGTAGAAGCCGACCGTCGCCGCTGGCAGAGCCACCAAGCCACCGTGTAGCCGCCAAGCCATCGAGCCTCCACGCGCTGCCGCCAAGCCACCGGGCCTCCACGCGCTGCCGCCCACGGCCGGAGCACCAGCCACGCCAGGCCGCTGCCCCACCCGCGCTGCCACGAAATCAGATCTGGCCAGACCGCCGCGGCCGCCGTCCCTGACCCCCGGCCCGCACCACCCGGCCTCCAGGGCGTCAACCACCACCACACCACATGCGTCTCCACGCCCTGGCCAGGACCAGCCGGTGCCCAGCCACCCCACAGGAGTAGGATGAACACTGGCTGCAGCACCACCACCTTAGAAGGGCCGTCGGTCACCCCAACCGCCGTCAACCACCACTACCAGCCGGATCTGGGCAAAGGGTTGCCAGATCCGCCGCCAGCACGCCCCCGGGCCTCCAGAACCCCACGAGCCGAGGTGGAGGGGGAGGAGGGGAGGAGGCGGCGCCGGCAGGCCACCAGGACGCCAGGAGGAAGGGAAGCCGGAGGAGAGGGCGGCCGGCGCCCGACGCCACCGAGCAGGGGAGGACGCCCCGCGACGTCCGCCACCCGCGCGAGGGAGAAAGCCGCCCCGCCGCCGCCTGCGCCACGCGGCCTTTGGCCGGCGACGCCACCGGCGGCGGCAAGGGGGGGGGGGCGAGGGGACGGGGGGCGGCGGTGCTAGGGTTTGTAAAACATAGAGTTTGGGAAACTGCTCGACACCCTAAACGGGGTGTGGCTATCTCATTATATAGGAGTACCAAAGGGTACAATACAATTACAGATGTGTACAAAGGGTCCACGTATAGATATACAGTCTAACACCCTCCCTCAATCTTAACTATGGCCTGAAGTACAAAATAAGTTAAGATTGCGCCTACAGCCTACAAACTGTGGTTGTGGAAGAGGCTTCGTGAAGATGTCAGCAAGTTGATCTTTTGATGAGATGAACTTGATACTGAGGAGCTTCTGTGCAACACGTTCTCGAACAAAGTGATAGTCTACCTCAATGTGTTTCGTCCGAGCATGAAACACCGGATTAGATGAGAGATAGGTAGCACCAATGTTGTCACACCAAAGCACTGGAGAACGAGCAGGAGGGACTCTCAATTCTCTCAACAAAGACTGAACCCATATGATCTCAGCAGTCGCATCAGCAACTGCTTTGTACTCAGCTTCAGTACTGCTGCGAGACACCGTAGCCTGCTTACGAGCATTCCAGGCGATCAAATTAGGACCAAGAAACACTGCATATCCCCCCGTGGATCGCCTGTCATCAGGACACCCGGCCCAATCTGCATCTGAAAAGGCTGAGATCTCATAAGATGGTGCAGGCTGGAGAAGTAAACCATGAGAGGCAGTGAAACAGATATAACGCAGAATGCGTTTCACAGCCGACCAATGAGACGTCCTGGGCGCATGAAGATACTGACAGACACGGTTGACTGCATAAGAGACATCTGGTCTGGTGATAGTAAGATACTGCAGACCACCAACAAGACTACGATACTCAGTAGCATCATCAGGTGAAAGAAGATCTCCATCCAGGGCAGACAACCGATCAGTAGCAGACATCGGAGTGATCGCATGTTTACACTTCAGCATGCCAGCACGACGCAATAGATCCAGAGAATACTTCTTCTGAGTAAGAGTCAACCCAGCAGAAGATCGTGAGACCTCCAGACCAAGGAAAAAATGCAGAGCACCTAAATCCTTGACAGCAAAATCCCCACTCAAAGCAGCCACAAGACGATCCGCAGCAGCAGCAGAGGAACTGATGAGGATGATATCATCAACATAAACCAAGAGATACATCGTAACCTCAGGACGCTGAAGAAGGAACAAGGACGTGTCAGCAGTGGAGGGAAGAAAACCAAGAGCCCGAAGAACAGAGCCGAGGCGTGCATGCCACGCACGGGGAGCCTGTTTAAGTCCATATAGCGCCTTAACAAGACGACAAAGATGATGAGGACGTGCAGGATCCACAAACCCCGGTGGCTGACGCATATAAACTTCTTCCTCCAGAACACCGTGCAGAAAAGCATTCTGCACATCAAGCTGACGAAGAAACCATCCTCGGGTAACAGCCAGAGACAGCAGCAAACGAATGGTAGTAGGCTTGATAACCGGACTGAATGTGTCTTCATAGTCAAGACCATACCTCTGTTTGAAACCCTTAGCAACAAGCCGTGCTTTGTAGCGCTCAATAGAACCATCAGCATGTCTCTTGACTTTAAAAACCCACTTGGAATCAATGATATTAACACCAGACGTCAGGGGAACAAGATGCCAAGTGTCATTCTGAAGCAGAGCCTGAAACTCCTGTTCCATCGCAGCACGCCAATGAGGTATGCCCAGTGCAGCTTGAAAATGGCGAGGCTCAGCAGTGGGATCTGCAGCAATATGAGCCATGCAGGCGGCAAGCCACGCGACAGTCCCGTCAGTGCGTTTCTTGGGCTGAAAAACCCCTGTCTGACTACGCGTGCGAGGACGAAGAACAGCTGCAGCCGGCTGTGGCGACGTGGCCGGGCTCGACACAGGCGACTGCAGAGGCGAGGCCTCAGCCGGTGAGCCAGCGCCCTAGCCAGCGTCAGGGCCGCCTGGCCCCAGCGAGAGCAGCGGCGTCGGGTCAGGCGTGGCCGGCCGAGCCAGACCTGGCGTCGGGCCGGGTGAGGCCAGCCCAGCCGGCGCAGAAGGCCCAGCGGCTGGGCCAGGTGTCGCGGCAGACGACCCAGCCAGGTCAGGCGCGAGCGACGCCCGCGAGGCGGGCAGGGGCGGCACCCACGAGGCGGGTGAGGGCTGCGCCCGCGGGGCGGCTGCACCCGATATGCATGTCCCATGCAGATCCACGTCCCGCTCCGGATCATCATCATCCGGCACCTGTTCATCAAGTAGCTCAAGACGAGCACCACGTCCAATACCTGCAGCATGATTAGGAAGCAACACAGGAGCATTTGCAACATCCACAAATTGGTCAGGCACGGGTATGGAACAGTGGACAGGTGGCATAGGAGTTTCAGAGTTATTCGGAAGTGCATGAAAAGGAAAAACATTCTCATCAAAGACGACGTCACGAGAGATGTAGACGCGATTGGTGGGAACGTGTAGGCATTTGTACCCTTTGTGAAGGGAACTATACCCAAGAAAAACACACTTTTTAGACCGAAACTCTAACTTACGTTTGTTGTATGGGCGCAAATGGGGCCAACATGCACACCCAAACACTTTGAGAAAAGTGTAATCTGGGATTTCGTTGAGCAAGAGTTCAAGAGGAGTTTTCATATTCAGAAGTCGTGAGGGTAGCCTGTTTATCAAGAAACAAGCGGTGGAGAAGGCATCACTCCAAAACCGAAACGGAACGGAGGCATGAGCTAGCAAAGTAAGACCAGTTTCTACAAGATGACGATGCTTACGTTCAGCGGTGCCATTCTGCTGATGTGTATGAGGACAAGACACACGGTGCGAGATCCCAAGCTTGTTGAAGAAAGTGTTGAGGTTGTGATATTCACACCCCCCAGTCGGATTGGACATGAATAATTTTCTGCTTAAGGAGACGCTCAACATGTGCTTGAAACTGAATAAAAACATCGAACACATCAGATTTTCTATTAATAAGATAAAGCCAAGTAAACCGTCTATAAGCATCAATGAAACTGACATAATAATTATGGCCACTAACGGATGTTTGGGCATGACCCCATACATCAGAAAACACAAGCTCAAGAGGATGGTTCACGACACGACTAGACTCTGAAAACGGAAGTTGGTGACTCTTGCCCTGCTGACAGGCATCACAAATTGTTTCAGCAGTTTTATTGGACACAACTGGTAGTTCATGATGATGTAGCACATGACGAACTATAGGAGCAGCAGGGTGACCCAGGCGTGCATGCCAATGTGTAGACGACACACGAACACCGCTGAACGCCTGAAGAGAAGACTGCATAGGAGATGTAGGCGGCGCGTCAAGTGCATATAAACCATGGCGAAGACGACCACTAAGCAGAACGGCCCTCGTGTCCCGATCCTTGATAAAGAAACGAAAAGGGTGAAACTCAGCAAGGACATTATTATCACGAGTAAGTTGAGGAATAGACAACAAACTACGTGTAGCAGTGGGAACACGAAGAACATTAGAAAGATGCAGTTTGCGAAAGTTGTGTGTGAGGAGTGAGGCCTGATCAACATGGGAGATGTGCATACCTGCTCCATTGGCTGTGTGCACCTGATCATGACCGCGATATGGTTCCTTGGTGGAAAGCTTGGCCATCTCGTTGGTGAGGTGGTTCATGGCTCCCGTGTCCATATACCACGTAGGATCGATGGAGTAGGACGGGGTGCGCCCATGATCATGACTCGTCACCGCAGCAGCCTGTTTTTCATTCCCCTTGCCATTATTACCCAGGCCGAGGAAATCTTGCTTGTAGCGTCGATGGCACCGGGAGGCGATGTGACGCTCAAGGCCACACAGCTGGCAGGCCTGCTGAGCACCGCAGCAAGGGCAGCAAGCCACCGGACGGTTGCCGCCAGTGATGGAGGGCGGGGCAGCGCGGGCCTGCGAGGATGAGGCCGCCGGTTTCCCGCCAGGCGATGATGACGGCTTCTGCGGCTTACCGCGGGTCGCGGCGTTGGCAGAGATGAAGCTCGGGGAGGCACGACGCGCTTTGATGCGCTGCTCACGACCAAGGAGACGTGCATATAGCTCTCGTGGCGGAAGTGGTGCCTCACGAGCATGAATATTCTCGACGAGATTGTCATAATCATCATCAAGACCGTTGAGCACGTGGGTGCTGAAATCCTCATCGCCAAGTGGCTGACCAATCGAGGCCAATGTGTACGCGAGACCCGACATCTTGTTAAAGTACTCGGTGATAGAGAGACCATCAAGTTTAGTCTCCCCCAACTCGGTGCGTATGGCATGAGCATGCGCCGTAGACTGCGAGGCGAAGCTGCTGTGAAGTGCCGACCAAGCATCTCGGGACGTCGCGGCGAAGATGACCAGCGACGACACGCTCGGGGTGAGCGATGACTGGATAGCGGAGAGAATCGCCTGATCCTGAGCCACCCACACATGGTACGCCGGATGATACGGCGGCGGGAACGAGATAGAGCCATCGACGTACCCCTCCAGGTAGCGGCTTCGAAGGAGAGGTAGCACCTGAGCCCGCCAGGACAAATAATTATCCGGCGTAAGCTTCACCGGAAGAAGATGTGAGAAGTAAAACGGCGACGGTGCGGTCATGTGATCCGCATGAGGCTGTGCCGGTGGCGCGTAGCAGCCCATCATCGGGTCCGTCTCCGGGTTGGGGGCGAGCGCCAGTTGTGCACCAGCGTATGGCGACGCGGGGTAGGCGCCTGCAGGGGCGGAGCCAACGCCCGAGCCAGCCGGAGCTCCGGGGGGCACAGATGGCGCAGCCCCGTGAAGCAGCGCGGGCGGCTGCACTCCGTAGTGCTGGGGATGTGACGACCCAGCGTAGCCAGGCGCCGGCGACGCGCCATAGGGCAGCGGCCAGGCGGACGATGACGGAGGCGCGGCGCCGAGGGTTGAGGCAGGGGCGCCGAACCAAGGGGCTCCATAGAGCGACGACGGAGGCACGGCGCCGAGGGTTGAGGCAGGGGCGCCATACGTAGGTGCAGGACCGCGGAACCCCGGCGGCCCAGCGGCAACGGCCGAGGAGGACCCGCCAGATGGGATCGGCGGGGGCAGGTCGCCCGGCCCGCTCGACCCGATCGGGAAGGCCGCGGGCGGCTGCCGCCAGGCCGTAGCCAGCGGGCGGGAGGCCATGAAGGGCGACGAGGAAGCGAGCGCTTGGGCTGACGCAGCGTCGGCGATGGCAGAGGCCGAGGAGTCGGCGGTGGCAGGGGCCGAGGCGGCGGCGGCGTGAGGGGCAGCGGAAGACATCGAAACCCTAAACTGATACCATGTAAAACATAGAGTTTGGGAAACCGCTCGACACCCTAAACGGGGTGTGGCTATCTCATTATATAGGAGTACCAAAGGGTACAATACAATTACAGATGTGTACAAAGGGTCCACGTATAGATATACAGTCTAACAGGGTTCCCTCCCGGGGGCGCCCGCCTCCTTGAAGGTTTGAGTGAGAGACAACGAGACCTTTATTATTTCGCCATTATAGTGTACTATATTTGTTTGTCCCGATGACCGCAAATCTGACCTACACCATACCTCATTGTACAGTTGCAGAGGAATGCCTATACAACCATGAAGAAGGGCACATAAGTAAACTTTTATTAAGGGCACTGGATAAATCATATTTATTTGGTGATGATCTAAGCTCTAGAGGTAGAGAATTGAGTTGTATTTGGGCCGATACATCGCGAAAAGAATTGACGCAGGAGCGCCTCTTCAGAGTTTTCTTGGCATAACATAGGTAATACATTCCATAAAGTAATTCTTCCTAGTTATGCGATTTCTTGTGTTGATTTGTTCTGGAGCAGTAGCCAACAGAAAGAAGATTAATTCATATAGCAAACCAAATATGATATGGATAAATTACCATGTTCGTGTGCCACGCCTCCCATCTTGTATGCCCATAAAACAAGTGAGAGATTGAAAGTCTTGCCTATTCCTGCAGAACCGTTAGTGACACAAGTGAGAACAAGTTTTCAGTCTTCACAGCAGATGCATCGACATCTCGCTTATTGTCCTATTGACAAGGTGGAAAATGAAGTGATGATGGTACATGCAGTTGCTTGTATATGCAAGTTGCAGAATAAACTCAAGCTGGTTTGAATATCGGTATTCCAGTATTTATTGAGTGAAAGGGAAGTGTTGTTGACCTAAGTACAACATTTCCACGCCCCTCCCATCTTAATTCCTTTCCACTACTTTTTTCTGACCAAAATATTTCCTTCCACAATTATTTGTACTAACTGAACAATTATACACCATCTACACTGGGTGGTCTTAAGAAGATTAAATAAACACAGAAAATATACTTCACGGCAGTAACACAGTGGCAATGATAAAACTATCTAAAGAAACTGTTGCGTATAGGTAAAGCAGAGTATTTGAAAGTACATAGAATTAAGGAAATTGTAGAAATATTCAATAATCAATAATAGTGATGTATGGTTGCTAATAAACGAGGGACCACCGGTAGGTACATGTATCAGTCAATATACAGCTCTTGGATTCCTTGATCTTATCTCTATTTGCTTCCATCCTCTCCAGCAACCACACAACTGCATAGCAGCCTTGGCTCGCAAGAGACCTACACAGGGGTGGCGGAGGAACAAGCAGCAGTACGCTGCTCTTTCACCAATTTGGACAAAATCAAATTTGGGCGTTGTTGAGGTGAATTCTCTGCTCAATCCTTGGCCTTGTTATGCTCTTCTTTAATTGTTCATGTTCTGTTTTTTAAGCTGTACAGTAGGCCAAAAACCCACTGGAATTTTTATGCATATGTATCAAAAAGTATGTACAAGCTAAGTTATTGTGGAAATATAAACTAGGAGGATTACAAGGCTTAACCTCTCTTCTTTCCTGTGCTGCAGTTTCTTATTCCTCTAACCTGCAAGATCATGGCAGAGTCCCTGCTTCTGCCTCTAGTGCGCAGCGCGGCCGGCAAGGCTGCAGACGCACTCGTCGAGACCGTGGCCCGCATGTGTGGCCTCGACGACGACCGCCGAACACTGGAGCGCCATCTACTAGCCGTTGAGTGCAAGCTGGCAAACACCGAGGAGAGGAGTGAGACAGACGGGTATGTCAAGAGCTGGATGAAGGAGCTCAAGTCTGTCGCCTACGAGGCCGACGACGTGCTTGACGACTTCCAGTATGAGGCGCTGCGCCGCCAGTCTAAGATTGGCAAGTCCACTACCTGCAAGGTACTCGGCTACATCACGCGCCACAGCCCGTTGCTCTTTCGTTTTGAAATGAGCAGGTAACTCAAGAACGTACTCGAGAAGATCAATAAGTTGGTTGAGGAGATGAACAAGTTTGGACTGGAGAATTCTGTCCATAGGGAGAAGCGGCAACATCCTTGCCGGCAGACGCACTCAAAACTGGATGAATGTACCAAAATCTTTGGAAGAGATGATGATAAGACGGTGGTGGTGAAGCAACTGCTGGACCAGCAAAATCAGCAGAAGGTGCAGGTGTTGCCCATCTTTGGGATGGGTGGTCTTGGCAAGACGACTCTTGCTAAGATGGTGTACAATGAACAAAAGGTCCACGAACATTTCCAGTTGAAGATGTGGCACTGCGTATCAGAAAATTTTGATGCTATTGCTCTTGTGAAAGCCATAATTGAATTGGCCACAAATGGAAGTTCTGCCATGACTGGCAGCATCGAACTATTGCAGAAGAAACTTGATGAAGTCATCGGCCAAAAAAGGTTTTTACTTGTTCTCGATGATGTATGGAATGAAAATACGAGAATATGGGAGGATGAGTTGAAACCACTATTGTGTTCTGTTGGTGGACCAGGAAGTGTTATAGTGGTCACATGTCGAAGCAAGCAAGTGGCCTCTATAATGTGCACTGTCAAGCCCCATGAGCTAGTATTTCTGACCGAAGAAGATTCTTGGGAATTGTTTTCGAACAAAGCATTTAGCAATGGTGTAGATGAGCAACCAGAGTTGGTCACCATCGGAAGGCGTATTGTCAATAAATGTGGGGGGTTGCCTCTTGCTCTCAAGACAATGGGAGGATTGCTGAGTTCAAAGCAAAAAGTACATGAATGGAAGGCCATCGTTGAAAGTAACATTGGGGATAATGGTGGAGGCAAATATGAGGTCATGCCCATACTAAAGTTAAGCTACAAACACCTGTCATCTGAAATGAAACAATGTTTTGCATTCTGTGTGGTTTTTCCCAAGGATTATGAGATGGAGAAGGATAGGTTGATTCAACTATGGATGGCAAATGGCTTTATTCAAGAAGAGGGAACAATGGATTTAATACAGAAAGGAGAATTAATTTTCAATGAGTTGGTTTGGAGGTCCTTCCTCCAAGACAAGAAAGTGGCAGTCAGATCTGCTAGCTATCTTGGTTACACAAAATATGAGACAATTGTATGTAAAATGCATGACCTAATGCATGATCTAGCAAAAAATGTCACGGATGAATGTGCAAGTATAGAAGAATTGTCTCAGCAGAAAGCATTGTTAAACGGTGTTTGTCACATGCAAATGTCAAAGGCTGAATTGGAACGAATCAATGGCTTATGCAAAGACAACACATACCTCCGCACATTGTTAGCACCTTCAGAATCAAGGGAGGATACTCATTATAATCCGAGCAGATCACACAAGGATATTAAGGAGTTGCAATAGGTATTGGCATCACTAAGAGCATTGCATTGCTCCAATTCTCCAGTTGACATTTTCAAGGCCATAAATGCAAAACATTTACGGTATCTTGACCTCTCTGGGTCTGACATCATTAGTTTGCCAGATTCAACATGTATGTTGTATAACCTGCAAACACTAAGGCTCATAGATTGTCAAGAGTTGCAACAGTTACCAGAAAACATGGCAAGATTGAGAAAGCTCATCCATCTTTATCTATCTGGTTGTGATCGTCTCATAAGTATGTCTCCAAATTTTGGTGTACTGAACAACCTTCACATATTAACAACATTTGTTGTGGGTACTGGAGATGGCCTTGGGATAGAGCAGCTCAAAGATTTGCAACACCTTAGCAATAGGTTGGAACTACTGAATTTGAGCAAGATAAAGAGTTCCGAGAATGCAAAAAAAGCCAACCTTAATCAGAAGCAAAATCTAACTCAGTTGTTATTCTCTTGGGACCAAGAAATAGGTGATTGTCCTAGAGATATGGCCTGCAATGTGGAAGAAGTGCTTCAATGTTTAGAACCTCATAGTAATATCCAAAAACTAGAGATGCGTGGATATCTTGGTCTAGAAATATCACAATGGATGACCAAGCCTCAGATGTTTGACTGCTTGAGAGAGCTCGAAATGTCTGACTGCCCAAAATGCAAGAGTATCCCTGTAATATGGCTCTCGGTCTCTCTAGAGATTTTGGTCTTACAGAAGATGGATAACCTGACCACATTATGTAATAGCCTTGATGTGGAAGGTGGAGGACGCATTACCCCTAAGCAAATTTTCCCAAGGTTGAAGAAGATGATGTTAATTGAGTTACTAAGCCTGGAGATATGGGCAGAAAATAGTGTGGGAGAGCCTAGTGATAGTCTGGTGACGTTCCCGATGCTTGAAGAGCTAAGGATCGAAAAGTGCCCCAAGCTTGCAAGTATTCCAGTGATCCCCGTCATCAACGACTTGAGAATAGTTGGGGTTCACAGTAATGCAGTCGGCTTAGTTTTTAAGGGCATCCGTTTGGGCTCCTGGCCATTTCTCGTCAGCTTAACTCTTGGTTCTCCAGAAGACATACCCATGTTGCCTCTAGACGACCAGCAAAACCAAAGTCAAATACCTCTTGAAAAAGTTGAGAGGTTGACTCTGGAAGGGCCCAACAGCTTGGTCAGAAGCTCCGGAGTGTCCAGATCACACCTCATGCTTTGGAAATGCTTTTCGTTTGTGGAATATCTCAGGATTGAGCAATGCAGCAATCTTGTCCGCTGGCCAACAGAGGAGCTCCTGTGTTTGGATCGCCTCCGCTATCTGCGTATCGATTATTGTGACAACCTGGAGGTGAACACTTCATCGTCTGAGAAGGAGACCCTTCCGCTGTCCCTAGAGATGTTGTGGATTGAAAACTGCCAAAGTGTGGTGGCACTGCCTTCGAACCTTGGAAGTCTGGCAAAGCTGAGAAGGCTCGATGTGACTAGCTGTGGTGGCCTGAAAGCGCTGCCTGATGGGATGTGTGGCCTCACTTGTCTTAGGGAATTGTTGATTTGGGATTGTCCAGCTCTGGAGGAATTCCCGCATGGTCTCCTGGAGCGGTTGCCAGCCCTCCAATTCTTAAGCATCTATGGCTGCCCAGAGTTGGTAAGACGATGCGGAGAAGGTGGGGAGTATTTCCACTTGCTCTCCTCTGTCCCACGTAAGGAGATTGGTTGGTGAAGAGGCATCATGGCAATCCAGAAGAGCTTCGAAGTAAATCGGCATACGCGTGAGTCCCCTGGTAAATAATCAATCTCCGTTCTGTCTAAATAAATGTTTCTTACATACAAATTCGGTGATAACATATGGGATGCTAACGCGATGAATCGACGTACCTGCAGGTGGGAATCTCTGAAAGCCTCGGCAACATGAAGGAGCCAATGGCGGATCCACCCCCATCTTGCCGCAGTGCGTGCCGCGACCTGGGGGCCAACTGCCGTCCTCCTCGGCAGGGCGCAGATGGGAAGAGAGGAAGGTTCCGCTGCGGGCCCCGCGGCCTGAGGCAGCCGCCGTCCTCCTCGTCGCCAGAGCGCACGCCAGGAGCGGCGCTTCAACGGCGGCGGCGTGGAGGAGAGGGGGAGAGATTTGACAGACGAGAGGAAGGAGCAGAGGATGCGCGCCGTGGACAGAGAGGTGGGTGGGTTGGAACTGTCTCTTATGAACTGCTTCTGATTTGCAGTCTATATGTACATCATTGTATTTTTGTGGGTAGATAATCGGTCTGTGCTGTAACAACAAGTCCTTTTTTCAGCCAGATAAGCTTAACAGAGTGAAGATTTTTTTCTGTCTTGAGCACAATGACAATATCGTGGTGCTGATGAGATTGTTCCAATTCCTACAATCCCCATATATAGCAATTAATGGCAGCAAGCCTGACATGAAGTATCCTTTTTTTGAAAAATCTGACATGAAGTATCCTACTGCTACAGAGCAGATTTATTCATCTGTTGTCCACTACTACTAATCATCACCAAATTAACTCTTCCATGGAATCAACGCACTAGTACGAATTAGGCAGGCACATACGCCGATCGATTACTGGGTTATCATCAGAGTATGACGATGTAGGCGACAGCGAGCATCTTACCGAGCCGGACCTGGGCCTGGGTTGTGAGGTGCGTGATGTCGCACAGCCCTCTGCTGCTTCCTCACCAAATCCAGCCACTTCCCCTGCCTCTGCCCTCTGAGCTGATGGAGACGAGAGGATGCACGTTGTGGGCAGCAGAGGCCCATTGGACCCACCGCCAGCAGAGGCTTGACTATAAGTGAGGCCCATTGGATCCAAGTCTCTTCCTTGTTCAAATATGGTTGAAGTATCTTTATCTTCCGTCTCATGGATTACACAACTCTTTTGCATTGCTAGGATCCACTGATAATATCCCTGGAAGTAAATATTGTTGCTTGCTTCATCTCTACTACTCCCTGTACCTGCTTAGTGTTAAGCTTTTGACTGTGCATGTGTGGGAAGTTCTGAACATTTACTACTAACTGAAGCAAAGCACATCCAATTCTGGTTCGTAGCAGATTGCCGATGCCAACATGTCAATGATTTCAGGTTTGCAAATGATTTCAGGCTTTCAAGGCCATTGGGGGGGGGGAGACTTGCCTGCACTGACGGAGAGGAGAGAAAGGAGCAGAGGAGCTGGATGCGCGTCGCTGGCAGCAATTACGCCCCACAGTAGAGGATATGTTCAAAGCCTGACTACAACTGTCTCCAGAATGGGATCTAGATGCGTGGCTTGGCCAAGATCAACTCTCCTTTACTTTGGTGCAAAGTTCAAAACATTCAGCTTACCTCTGACCCTGACAAAATAACTTGGAGCCTCTCGGCAAATGGAGAATATTCTGCCAGATCAGCCTGCAGTGTGCAATTCCTTTCGTGCATCCCTATCCCGATTGTTGAGAAAGTCTGGTCTATCAGAGCTGAAATGAAAGTGAAGCTCTTTATATGGGCCTTGTTACAAAACATACTATGGATTGCGGACAGGTTGCAGAGCAGAGGTTGGGATGGATCATCAAGACAAGTGTTGTGCCTAAGATCAATCTCTGGAATCGGCCTCTCTCCTATTCCTTAGCTGCCCTTTTTGCAAAGGAAATTCGGTACCGTGCTGGACCTCACTTTCCAGGCGCTTCTCTCGTGGCTAACTCTGAACAATCGGTCTTGGATTGGTGCTCTAAATGCCGAGTGCTTCACAAGAAGAAGAATGAGATTGATGAGTGTGCTACTGCTACTTAAATTGCTTGGGGCATTTGGAAAGAACGAAACACGAGAATTTCCAATAACTGGCGACTATATATTAAACAAATTTTAAATTTGCATTGAAAAAATATTAAACGTGTATTAGAAAAATGTTTTTGAGATATACAAAAAAAATTAGAATGAAAACCAAAAGAAACCAAATTTTGCGAGGAATCAAGAAAAAAATTAGCTATCGGTAATAACTTTCCCATGAGAAGAATTGATGCAGGAGCATATCTTCAGAACTTTCTTCATAACATAGGTAATATATTGCACGCAGAAATTTCTTGCTGGTCATGTGATTTCTGGTGTTCAATTTATCCTGGAGCAGTATCCAACAGAAACAAAAAAATGAAATGTTTGGATTTGCAATTGTACAAGCCTTCTTTGTGGATTGCCTATCTCCACCCCGTAAATATGTCTGTTTTTCACTCCTGTTGCTTGTTGCTGTCGTGGAGGGGCTGTAATAATTCCTGATGAAGCTCATTAAACTGTTAAGAAATAATGACAGACAACCGGTGGTACATGTGGATATATTCTCAAACAATAAATAGTTGCTCTCTGTTACGACCCCACTTCACAGCTCAACGAGCTCCCAGCAAAAAAAAAAAAAAACCACAGCTCAACGCAGAGGAGATTCAGCGATACTGGAGTCAGTACTATCGCAAGCTCATCCATAATTTTGCAACATATACGATTATAATGGTCGGCTCATCTCTTTTTACTCACGGAGGTATGCCCAGTTTCTCAATTATTTATTATTCAATGATCATAACGGCAAGAAAGCTGGTGCAAAAATCCTTTCCATTCGTGTATAATCTAACTTCTCTCAAATTCAACAATCTGTTTACCTCTTAACTCTTGAGTTCACTGAACTAATTCTCCATAATATGAATTTTTGTTATATAATATAAAATTTTACTGATATATAGCAAAAAAAAAAGGGTTGCCAGGTCCGTGTGCCGCGCCTCCCGTCTAGTACGCCATGGAACAAATGACAGGTCGAAAACACCGTCTCGCCTATTGCTGCAGAACCGTTAGCGACACAAGTGAGAACAAGTCTTCACAGAAGATGCATGCATGCCTCGCTTATTGTCCTATCTGACAAGTTGGAAAATAATGCATGCCCAATGTTGGTTATTGTTCAGCATTAGTTGGTTGTAGTCACTCGTGATGATGGTACATAAAATTGTTTGTATATGCAAGATGCAGCATAAACTCAAAGCCTAGACAGAGTATTGATGTTTCAATTTTTACCGAGTGAAAAGGAAGTGATGTCGGCCTGTACAACATTTCCACAATAATATACCAAACCTCACGCGCTTTCCGTTTTTTTTTTTCCTTTGACTGCCTTTTTCTGAGCAAAATGCTTCCTTCCACAATTATTGCTAGTAACTGAACAATTAGACACCATCAACACTGGATGGTCTAAAGAAGGTTAAACGAAAAAAATACACTTCACCTCACTAACACATGGCAAATGCCAAAACGATCTAGAAACAGTTGTTTACAGGTAAAACAAAGTATTTGGAAGTATATAGAACTAAGGAAATTGTAGAAATTTCAACAGTAGTGATATATAATTAGAAATAAGCGAGGGGCCACCGGTAGCTACACATATCAGTCATATATAACTCCGTTTGGTTTCATCCTCTCACTCCAGCAACCACACAATCACATAGCAGCCTTAACATTATGTTATGTTTCCAAACTTCCCTGCTTATCTAACTATTCATGCTTGAATCTTATCAGACAACATGCATATTGCGTCTTCTCGTACATACTTTTGGCTAGCGTTAGGGTCTCCCATCTTTGCTGGTTCTAGGAGAAACATAATCATCCATTCCGTGCTGCAAGCAAGGGATGGTAACGATGATAAGTTCATTTTAAGACAATCCAGCCTTATCATTTTGCCATTATATCGTACTATATTTGTTTCTCTCGATGACCTCAAAGTTGACCTATACCATACCTCATTGTGCAGTTGCAGAGCAATGCATATAGACTGAAAAAGTGAGGATGGGACATCTGGTCTCGAAACTGATATTTTTGCGCCGCGGATGATTATCTTACTCCAGTGCCCTTTATAAAAAAATTTACTTAATGTGCTCCAACAGCCATTGTTAACATTGATATTTATTTGGTGATCTAAGCTCTAGAGATAGAGAATTGAGCTGCATTTGGGCCGATACGTCACGAAAAGATGACGCAGGGGCACCTCTTCAGAGTTTTCTTGGCATAACATAGGTAATACATTCCACACAGAAATTCTTCCTGGTTATGAGATTTCTGGTGCTGGTTTGTTCTGGAGCAGTAGCCAACACAAAAAATAAAAATCATATAGCAAACCAATTATGATATGGATCAATTACCAGGTCCGTGTGCCGCACCTCCCAGCTGGTACGCTCGTAGAACAGTTAGTGGTACAAGTGAGAACAAGTCTTCAGTCTTCATAGAAGATGCGTCGCTGTCTTTCTTATTGTCCTATCAACAAGTTGGAAAATGAAGTGGCAATTGTTTGTATATGCAAGTTGCAGAATAAACTCAAAGCTAGCTTGAATATCGGTATTCCAGTATTTATTGAGTGAAAGGGAAGTGTTGTCGACCTAAATACAACATTTCCACACCCTTTTCATTTTTATTCTCTTCCACTGCCTTTTTCTGCCAAAAATGTTTCCTTCCACAATTATTTGTACTAACTCAAAAATTAGACACCATCTACACTGGATAGTCTTCAGAGGATTAAATGAACACAGAAAATATAATTCGCTGCACTAACACAATGGCAATGCTAAAATGATCTAAACAAATAGTTGCGTATAGGTAAAACAGAGTATTTGAAAGTGTATAGAATTAAGAAATAACAAAAAATATTCAATAGTGATGTATGGTTGCAAATAAATGAGGGACCACATGTAGGTACATGTATCAGTCAGTCAGTCAATACAGCTCTTGGATTCCCTGATCTTATCTCCATTTGCTTCCATCCTCTCTCCAGCAACCACACAATTCCATAGCAGCCTTGGCGTGTGAAGAGACCTACACAGGGGCGGCGAAGGAACGAGCAGCAGTACGCTGCTCCTTCACCAATTTGGACAAGATCAAATTTGGGTGTTGTTGAGGTGAATTCTCAGCTCAATCCTTGGCCTTGTTTTGCTCTTCTTCGATCATTCATGTCCTGTTTCTTTCGCTGTACACAACCCCCACTGGAATTTTTATGTATGTATCAAAAAGTATGCACAAGAGGGCCATATATACACGAGTTATACAAGCTAAGATATTGTGGAACTATAAAATAGGAGGATTACAAGGTTGTTCATGTTCTGTCAGCGCTTAACCTCTCTACTTTCTTGTGCTGCAGTTTCTTATTCCTCTGACTTGCAAGATCATGGCAGAGTCCCTGCTTCTGCCTCTAGTGCGCGTCGTGGCCGGCAAGGCTGCAGACGCACTCGTCGAAACCGTGACCCGCATGTGTGGCCTCGACGACGACCGCCGAACGCTGGAGCGCCATCTGCTAGCCGTTGAGTGCAAGTTGGCGAACGCCGAGGAGAGGAGTGAGACAAACGAGTATGTCAAGAGCTGGATGAAGGAGCTCAAGTCTGTCGCCTACGAGGCCGACGACGTGCTTGATGACTTCCAGTATGAGGCGCTGCGCCGCCAGTCTAAGATTGGCAAGTCCACTACCTGCAAGGTACTCAGTTACATCACACGCCACAGCCCGTTGCTCTTTCGTTTTGAAATGAGCAGAAAACTCAAGAACGTCATCGAGAAGATCAATAAGTTGGTTGTGGAGATGAACACGTTTGGCCTAGAAAATTCTGTCCGTAGGAAGGAGCAGGAAGATTCTTGGAGGCAAACGCACTCGAAACTGGAGGACTCTACCAATATTTTTGGAAGAGATGATGATAAGGAGGTGGTACTGAAGTTGCTACTGGACCAGCAAGATCAGAGGAAGGTGCAGGTGCTGCCCGTCATTGGAATGGGAGGTCTTGGCAAGACGACTCTTGCTAAGATGGTGTATAATGACAAACAGGTCCAGGAACATTTCCAGTTAAAGATGTGGCATTGTGTGTCCGACAACTTTAATGCCAGTGCCCTTTTGAAATCCATCATTGAGTTGGCTGGAAATAAAAGATGTGACATGCCTGACACCATTGAGATGTTGCGAAAGCAACTTGAGGAAACCATTGGCAAAAAAAGGTTTATGCTTGTGCTTGATGATGTGTGGAATGAAGATGAAAGGAAGTGGGAGGGTGTCCTGAAGCCACTTTTGTGTTCAGTTGGTGGACCAGGAAGCGTAATTGTTGTCACAACTCGAAGCCAGAAAGTGGCCTCTATAATGAAGACCCTTGGACCCCATAAGCTGGCGTGTTTGAGTGAACAAGATTCATGGGAATTGTTTGCACAAAAAGCATATAGCAATGGTGTAGAGCAGGAGCAATCAGAGTTGGTCAGCATTGGCAGACGTATTGTCAACAAATGCAGGGGGCTGCCTCTTGCTCTCAAGACAATGGGTGGATTGCTAAGTTCATATCAACAAGTACAAGAATGGAAGGCCATTGAAGAAAGAAATATTAGGGATACTGTTACTGGGAAAGATGAGATCATGTCCATCCTAAAGTTGAGCTACACACACCTATCATCTGAAATGAAGCAATGTTTTGCATTCTTAGCAGTTTTCCCCAAGGACTATGTGATGGACAAGGACAAGTTGATCCAACTATGGATGGCAAATGGTTTTATTCAAGAGATGGGAACAATGGATTTGACACCAAGAGGAGAATTCATTTTTGATGAGTTGGTTTGGAGGTCCTTCCTCCAAGATAAGCATGAGCGCACACACAATTCTGGCACACGAAGTTATGTGACTATTAACTGTAAGATGCATGATTTAATGCATGATCTAGCAAAAGATGTCACGGATGAATGTGCAAGTATAGAAGAACTGACTCAGCAGAAAGCATTGTTAGTAGATGTTTGTCACCTTAAAGTGTCAAAGTTTGGATTGAAAAAGATCAAAGGGTTATGCAAAGGCACAACACACCTCCACACCTTGTTAGCTCCTTCAGAATCACACAAGGATTTAAAAGAGTTGCTACAGTTATCGTCATCAGTAAGGGCATTGCATTGCCCACGTTCTTCAATTGCCATTTGCAAGGCCATAAATGCAAAACATTTACGATATCTTGACCTCTCCAATTCTAACATTGTTAGGTTGCCAAATTCAATATGTGTGTTGTATAACTTGCAAACACTGAGACTCATAGAATGCATGAGGCTGCGGCAGTTACCAGAAGACATGGCAAGACTGAGAAAGCTCATCCATCTTCATCTTTCTGGTTGTGGTCGTCTTGAAAGTATGTCTCCAAACTTTGGTCTATTGAATAACCTTCAGATATTAACAACATTTGTTGTCGATACTGGAGATGGCCTTGGAATAGAGCAGCTCAAAGACCTGCAATGCCTGGGCAATAGGTTAGAACTACTGAATTTGGACAAGATAAAGAGTGGCGAGAATGCAAAAGAAGCCAACCTCGATCAGAAGAAATATCTAAATGAGTTGTTGTTCTCTTGGGACCAAAAAATAGAGGATGGGCCTAGACATGTGGAAGAAGTGCTTCAGTGTTTAGAACCTCATAGTAATATCCAAAAACTGGAGATACGTGGATACCATGGCCTAGAAATATCACAATGGATGAGAAAGCCTCAGATGTTTGACTGCTTGAGAGAACTCAAAATGTCTGGCTGCCCAAAATGCAAGAATATCCCTGTAATATGGTTCTCAGTCTCTCTAGAGATTTTGGTCATAGAGAAGATGGATAACCTGACAACATTATGCAATAATCTTGGTGTGGAAGCTGGAGGACGCGTTACCCCTCTGCAAATTTTCCCAAATTTGAAGAAGTTGTGTTTGATTGAGTTACCAAGCCTGGAGATATGGGCAGACAATAGTGTAGGAGAGCCTCAGATGTTTAACTGTTTGGAAGAACTCGTAATTTCCGACTGCCCAAGATGCAAGAGTATACCTGCAGTATGGTTTTCGGTCTCTCTTGAATTTTTCTCGTTACAGAAAATGAATAACCTGACAACATTATGTAATAACCTTGATGTGGAATGTGGAGGATGCATTACCCCTCTGCAGATTTTCCCTGGGTTGAAGAGGATGGAGTTGGTTGGGTTACTAAGCCTGGAGATGTGTGCAGCAAATAATGTGGGAGAATCATGTGATAGCCTGGTAACATTCCCGATGGTTGAAGAGCTAACGATCAAATATTGCCCCAAGCTTGCAAGTATTCCAGAGATCCCCGTTGTCAGCAAGTTGAGAATAGTTGGGGTTCACAATACTACAGTCGGTTTAGTATTTATGGGCATCCGTTTGGGTTCCTGGCCATTTCTCACCAGCTTAACTGTTGGGTTTACAGAAGACATGCCCGTGTTTCCTCTAGACGCCCAGCAAAGCCAAAGTCAAAGACCTCTTGAAAAGCTTGAGAGTTTGACTCTGGAAGGGCCCAACTGCTTGGTCGCAAGCTCCGGATTGTCCAGATCACAACTTATGGTTTGGAAATGTTTTCGGTTCGTGAGAAACCTGAGGATTAGCGAATGCAGTAATCTTGTGCGCTGGCCAACAGAGGAGCTCCGGTGTATGGATCGCCTCCGCTTTCTTAGCATCTATAATTGTAATAACTTGGAGGGGAACACTTCGTCGTCTGAGGAGGAAACACTTCCGCAGTCCCTGGAGGCATTGATAATTTCGGACTGCCGCAGTATGGTGGCACTGCCTTCGAACCTTGGAAGTCTGGCAAAGCTGAGGAGCCTCGATGTGACTAGCTGTGGTGGCCTGAGAGCGCTGCCTGATGGGATGTGTGGCCTCACTTCTCTTAAGGAATTGACGATTTGGAGTTGTCCAGCTATGGAGGAATTCCCGCATTGTATCGTGGAGCGGTTGTCAGCCCTCGAACACTTAATCATAGTTTACTGCCCGGAGTTGGAAAGACGATGCAGAGAAGGTGGGGAGTATTTCCACTTGCTCTCCTCTATCCCACGTAAGAGGATTGGTTGGCGATGAGGCGTCATGCAAATCCAGAAGAGCTGCGAAGTAAATCGGCATACGCGTGAGTCCCCTGATGAATAATCAAACTCTGTTCTGTTTCTCACATACAAATTCGGTGATAACATGGGATGCTAACGTGATGAATCGATGAACCCGCAGGTGGGGACCTCTGAAAGCCTCCCCATCTTGCCGCAGTGTGTGCCGCGACCTGGGGGCCAACTGAACTGCCGTCCTTGTCGGCCGTGCGCATATGGGAAGAGAGGAAGGTTCAGCTGCTCGCCCCGCGGCCTGAGGCAGCCGCCGTCCTCCTCGTCGCCAGAGCGCACGCCTGGAGCGGCGCTTCAGCGGCGGCGGCGTGGCGGCCTGCAGCAGACGAGAGAGGAAGGAGCAGAGGATGCACGCCGTTGGCAGCAGAGGCCCGATGGACAGAGAGGTGGGGTGGGTTCCAAGCTTGGGATGGGATTAGCGGGCCCAATGGTCACTACTTCTCACTGCATTTTGTGTACATCACTGCATTTTGTGTCTATGTGTACAATCGGTCTCTGCTGTAACAACAAGCCTTCCATTCAAGCAGATAAACTTAATCCTACTGATGATGAGATTGTTCCACATATATAGCAATTAATGGCAGCAATAATCTGAGCTCATGTCTGCCCCACCTTTGGGAGCCTAACATCAAGTATCCTACTACTACTACTACTGGTACAGACTAAACTGAAGCAGATTTATTCATCTGTTGTCCACAACTACTCCATGGAATCAATGATAGTACTCCAGTGTACTGGATCATCAGAGCGTGGATATTTATGCGTCGGCAAGCATCTTGCCGAGCGGGACCTGGGCTTGGGTGGTGAGGTGCGTCATGTCGTTGGCGATGGGGAGCCCCAAGGAGTCCACGTACCTGAGGTTCGCCGCCCGCACCGCCCTTTGCTCCTTCCTCACCAGGTCCAGCCACGTCCCCTGCCTCTGCCCTCTGCACTGACAGAGACAAGAGGATGAACGCCGTGGGCAGCAGACGCCCAGTGGACCCAACACCAGCAGAGGGTTCAAAGCCTGACCATAACCGAGGTGATTATTTACACCAGCAGAGGGTTCGATGCCGCGGGCGCGTGCGAGTGTGGTTGGACTCGAAACGGTCGACGACACGAACGGAGAGAACCGGCTACTACGACGGATGCAAGTTTTCAAAAACGAGAGACGAAGCTATGCAGATGATGCGAATGATGCGATGAAGAATGCGGCAAACAAAAGAATCAGACAACGAGAATGGAAATAAAACGGGAATCTTCTGGAGCATCGGTTCCGGGCTGTTACAGGCCGACTCCCCTGTACACTTGCAATAAAAAAAGGACGCAGACCCTGGACGGTTCCACTTGCTGCCAGGCGGGCCCGAGGTGGGTGGGTTGCATTGAATACGAGTCGTGGGGCACATGGGCCCGAGGCGGATACCGAGCGGGTGCACGGTGTGTACGTCTTGTGTCCGTATGGACGCAAATCAGATGCAAATTTCGGCTGGAAATGCATCAGTACGGACAACGAGCGGATCGTGATTTGGGTCTGCGTTAGCGCATTGGGCCGGCGTTTTCGTCCGTTTCAACCCAAACGGACACGCGCGGACCAAATGCGTCGACGCGTTGGAGTTGCCCTTGCTAAAAAAAAGCTCTCTCCTGTTTATACGTTTGGGAGATAATAGATGACAGTTTACAGTTATATACCGCCGCAATGTTTCTAAAAAAAGTAATACCACAAGAATTGTCTCAAGAAAAAGTTATACCACAGGAAGGGCAAGATACCAAATGACAGTAGCACTGATAGATAGCAAGCTTTATATGTATCCATGTGATGATACCTCCAACTCTCCATACCAGTCAAGTGCCGATGAAGGTGTGCATTTTTTGTTGTTCTATATTGCTAGGCCTTCTTGCAAACATCTTTTAACACTTCAGTTCTTCGTTTCCTTTTCTCTTTGCTGCAGACGACACAGTTACAAATATGAAGCTTCATTGCAATGAAACTATTATTTTGGCCTTTTCCCCTGGAGTTTCTTATGAACCACTCATGATTCTAATTTATGTGTGCAGCATTGTTCTAACAAGGCTAAACTTTTCATAAGACAGATGCCACAAAGCTCAAATTGATTCTGCAAGTTAAAAGATGGCCTTCTCTTGGACTTCAGTTCATCAAGAAGTTTTCTTGCCTACAATGTGGGTTGCATCCTATAACTATAATTCACTCTAAAATCAGAATGTTGTGACTATATTTGATAGTTGAGTTTTTTTTAAACTCAGGATAGATATGTGATGCCATTGGTTCATGCCGTTAACTCAGGATAGCTCTAGTGTTACAGTATCCTTTTGTGTCCGGCACGAGCAGCGCACTTCACTCGAAACAGGCATCAATTGAGTTGTCTAAGCTTTTTTAGGGAAATGAGCTGTCCGAGTTTGGTGAACTCACACAGCAAAAGACTAGTACTAGTGTCTGCCAGAGGAGCCAAAAGGCAAGCCAGACAAACAAATGGCTAACCTATTGGTGTTCATTCAGTACAAAACAGTGGGTGTGCTGCTAATTGGGCATTCTGATAATAAAAAAAACAAGTATATATTTGTTTATTTATTTAACCGTTGAAAACAAATTTTAGAAATCATACATCGGAATCGCATGATTCGCATCAGCCTACTAATAGCAAGACATGCGCGGTGGACATAAATATGACCTGTGCTTACTGTGTCTACGTTTTCAGAATGAACACCGGCAGCATGGTGAGGCACAGCAGCCCAGTGGTGTTATCCTTCAGTTCTTGTGGAAGTACTTTACCATCATGATCTCCATCGCTGGTAACTCCCCGCATCGAACACCAGCGTTATCTTCATGAACGTCAGATCTGCAACGGATTGACGGATAGCATGTTATGTTTCTGAACTCCCCTGCTTATCTAACAAATTATGCTTGAATAGCTGCTTATCAGACAACATGCATAAAATGAAATTTGTAACATATTTGATTGTCCTGATGACTGTAAACTGATCCATACCATCATACCTCATTTTGCAGTTGCAGAGGAATGCCTGCAAAACCCTGAGTCTGTGCAGCAAACAACTGCATGTTGTCTGCACAGGAAGGATTCTGGTCAGCTGACCGTAGTAAGTAGCAGAATCTCTAGCGATAGACTGAAACTCAGGATGAGACTTCTCACTTCTGGTTTGGAAACTGATATTTGTTCCTCCAGATATATTTATGCTGGAGATGATTAATCTTACTCCAGGTGCCCTTTACAATATAGTTTACTTATGCGCTCCTACAGCCATCCTTAAGCTGATATTTTATTCAGTGATGTAAGGTCTAGAGGTAGAGAATTGAGTTCTCACTTGGGCCGCTGCGTCGTGAAAAAAATTGATGCAACAAGAGTGCCTCTTCAGAATTTTCTTGCGATAACATAGATAAAACCTTTCACACAGAATTGTTTCCTGCTTATACGATTTCTGGTTTTCAATTCGTCCTGGAGCAGTGGCCAACAGAAAAATAAAGTTATAAAGCAAATTAACCAAAATATGATACTGCATTAGTGGTGGTGTACAGTTGCAAATAAATAATGAGGGTCTACCGGTAGGTACACCATCAGTAGTTCTTGGATTCCTTCTCTCCAACAACTGCACAGGGGGACGCGCACCTTTGATTATCTCCATATATAAATTAGGGGCCACTGGTAAGTACGAGGCAATATACAACTCAGCTCTTGGATTCCTTGATCTGATCTCCATTTGCCCAACAACCGCACAAACCCAAACCAAGCTGCCTTGACGCGCGAGAGATCTGCACAAGGCCGGCGACGAACGAGCAGAAGTATCGTTGCTATTTCACCGAAGATCAAATTTGGGCTTCGTTGAGGTGAATGCTCTCCTCAATCCTTACCTTGTTTTGCTCTTCATCGGTTCTTCATCTTCTGTTTTTTAGCTGTACAGACCATGAAACTTTTATGTATATATATCAAAAAGTATGTACAAGATCTATACAAGCTAAGCTATTGTGGAACTATAAGAAATAAAGTAAAATAGAAGGAGGCTTACAAGGTGGTAAGCCATGCGTCGAATCTAGAGGCACAATGTTTCCTGGCTCCATAGGAAGATAACAAGGTTGTTCGATGTTCTGCCAGTGCTTAATTGCTTTTCTGTTCTTCCATATGCAGCAGTTTCCTATTCCTCTGACCTGCAAGATCATGGCAGAGTCACTGCTTCTCCCTCTAGTGCGCGGCGTGGCTGGCAAGGCTGCAGACGCACTGGTTGAGACTGTGACCCGGATGTGTGGCCTTGACGACGACCGCAGAACGCTGGAGCGCCAGCTGCTAGCCGTCGAGTGCAAGCTGGCCAATGCTGAGGAGAGGAGCGAGACAAATGGCTA
The DNA here is from genome assembly GCA_039707655.1 of Elymus sibiricus. Classification (NCBI taxonomy): domain Eukaryota; kingdom Viridiplantae; phylum Streptophyta; class Magnoliopsida; order Poales; family Poaceae; genus Elymus; species Elymus sibiricus. The sequence continues at coordinate 21,398,281 of CM077675.1, forward strand.
TGTCAAGAGCTGGATGAAGGAGCTCAAGTCCGTCGCCTACGAGGCCGACGACGTGCTCGACGATTTCCAGTACGAGGCGCTGCGCCAACAGTCAAAGATTGGCACGTCCACTTACCGCAAGGTGCTCAGCTACGTCACCCGCAGCAGCCCGCTGCTCTTCCGTTTTGAAATGAGCAGGAAACTCAAGAGCGTCCTCCAGAAGATCAATAAGTTGGTTGAGGAGATGAACAAGTTTCGCCTGGAGAATTCTGTTCATAAGGGGGAGCAGCAACATTCTTGGCAGCAGACATTCTCAAAACTGGACGACTCTACCAAAATCTTTGGAAGAGACAATGATAAGGAAGTGGTGCTGAAGTTGCTGCTGGACCAGCAAGATCAGCAGAAGGTGCAGGTGCTTCCCATCATAGGGATGGGAGGTCTTGGCAAGACGACTCTTGCCAAGATGGTCTATAATGACCAAGGGGTCCAGCAACATTTCGAGTTGAAGATGTGGCACTGTGTGTCCGACAACTTTGATATCATTGGTCTATTGAAATCCATCATTCAGTTGGCTGGAAGTGGAAGATGTGACATGCCTGATACGATTGAGCTGTTGCAGAAGAAACTTGAGCAAGTCATTGGCCAGAAAAGGTTTATTCTCGTGCTTGATGATGTGTGGAACGAAGACAAGAGGAAGTGGGAGGATGTCCTGAAGTCTCTTTTGTGTTCTGTTGGTGGACCAGGAAGTGTAATTGTTGTCACAACTCGAAGCGAAAAAGTGGCCTCCATAATGCAGACCCTTGGACCCCATAGGCTAGCATGTCTAAGTGAAGAAGATTCATGGGAATTGTTTGCGCAGAAAGCATATAGCAATGGTCTAGAGCAGGAGCAAGCAGAGTTGGTCAGCATTGGCAGACGTATTGTCAACAAATGCAGGGGGCTGCCTCTTGCTCTCAAGGCAATGGGTGGATTGCTAAGTTCATATCAACAAGTACAAGAATGGAAGGCCATCGAAGAAAGAAATATTAGGGATACTGTTACTGGGAACGATGAGATCATGTCCATCCTAAAGTTGAGCTACATACACCTATCATCTGAAATGAAGCAATGTTTTGCATTCTTAGCAGTTTTCCCCAAGGACTACGTGATGGATAAGGACAAGTTGATCCAACTATGGATGGCAAATGGTTTTATTCAAGAGATGGGAACAATGGATTTGATACTCAGAGGAGAATTCATTTTTGATGAGTTGGTTTGGAGGTCCTTCCTCCAAGATAAGCATGAGCGCAGACAATTTTCTGGCACAAAAAGTTATGTGACTATTAACTGTAAGATGCATGATTTAATGCATGATCTAGCAAAAGATGTCACGAATGAATGTGCAAGTGCGGAAGAACTGACTCGACAGAAAGCATTGTTAAAAGATGTTTGTCACATGCAAATTTCAGAGGGTGAATTAGAACAAATCAATGGGATATGCAAAGGCAGAACAAACCTTCGCACTTTGTTAGCTCCTTCAGAATCACACAAGGATTTTAAAGAGTTGCTACAGATATCGACATCACTAAGAGCATTGCATTTCTCCCCTTCTTCAGTTGCCATTTGCAAGGCCGTAAATGCAAAACATCTACGATATCTTGACCTCTCCAAGTCTAACATCACCAGGTTGCCAGATTCAATATGCGTGTTGTATAACTTACAAACATTGAGGCTCATAGATTGCTGGGAGCTGCGGCAGTTACCACAAGACATGGCAAGCCTGAGAAAGCTCATCCATCTTCATCTTTCTGGTTGTGTTCGTCTTGAAAGTATGTCTCCAAATTTTGGTCTGCTGAAGAACCTCCAGATATTAACAACATTTGTTGTCGATACTGGAGATGGCCTTGGAATAGAGCAGCTCAAAGACCTGCAACGCCTTTGCAATAGGTTGGAACTACTGAATTTGGACAAGATAAAGAGTGGCGAGAATGCAAAAGAAGCCAACCTCGATCAGAAGAAATATCTAAATGAGTTGTTGTTCTCTTGGGACCAAAAAATAGAGGATGAGCCTAGAGATGTGGAAGAAGTGCTTCAGTGTTTAGAACCTCATAGTAATATCCAAAAACTAGAGATACGTGGATATCATGGCCTAGAAATATCACAATGGATGAGAAAGCCTCATATGTTTGACTGCTTGAGAGAACTCAAAATGTCTGACTCCCCAAAATGCAAGAATATCCCTGTAATATGGTTCTCGGTCTCTTTAGAGATTTTGGTCTTAAAGAGGATGGATAACCTGACAACATTATGTAATAACCTTGATGTGGAAGGTGGAGGACGCATTACCGATCTTCAAATTTTCCCAAGGTTGAAAAGGATGAAGTTGAGTAAGTTACCAAGCCTGGAGATATGGGCAGAAGATAGTGTGGAAGAGCCTCAGATGTTTAACTGTTTGGAAGAACTCCAAATTTCCGACTGCCCAAGATGCAAGAGTATACCTGCAGTATGGTTTTCGGTCTCTCTTGAATTTTTGTCGTTACAAAAAATGAATAACCTGACAACATTATGTAATAACCTTGATGTGGAATGTGGAGGATGCATTACCCCTCTGCAGATTTTCCCTGGGTTGAAGAGGATGGAGTTGGTTGGGTTACCAAGCCTGGAGATGTGGGCAGCAGACAATGTGGGAGAATCTTGTGATAGCCTGGTAACAGTCCCGGTGCTTGAAGAGCTAAGAATTGAAAATTGCCCCAAGCTTGCAAGTATTCCAGTGATCCCTGTTGTCAGCGAGCTGAGAATAGTTGGGGTTCACAGTACTACAGTCGGTTTGGTTTTTACAAGCATCCGTTTGGGTTCCTGGCCATTTCTCACCAGCTTAACTCTTGGGTCTACAGAAGACATGCCCGTGTTTCCTCTAGACGCCCAGCAAAGCCAAAGTCAAAGACCTCTTGAAAAGCTTGAGAGTTTGGTTCTGGAACGGCCCAACTGCTTGTTCGCAAGCTCCGGATTGTCCAGATCACAACTTATGGTTTGGAAATGTTTTCGTTTCGTAATTACCAAATGCAGCGATCTTGTCCGCTGGCCAACAGAGGAGCTCAGGTGCATGGATCGCCTCCGCTTTCTTGGAATCTATGATTGTGAGAACCTGGAGGGGGACGCTTCGTTGTCTGAGGCGGAAACACTTCCGTTGTCCCTGGAGTACTTGACGATTTCGAACTGCTGCAGTATGGTGGCACTGCCTTCGAACCTTGGAAGTCTGGCAAAGCTGAGGAGGCTCCGAGTGAGTCGCTGTGGTGGACTGAAATCGCTGCCTGATGGGATGTGTGGCCTCACTTGTCTTAGGCAATTGGATATTTGGTATTGTCCAGCTCTGGAGGAATTCCCGCATGGTCTCCGGGAGCGGTTGCCAGCCCTGGAAGTCTTAATCATAAATGGTTGGCCGGAGTCGGAAAGACGATGCAGAGAAGGTGGGGAGTATTTCCATGGGATGATAAGCAATGAATCCATGTACCTGCAGGTGGGAATCTCTGAAAGCCTCCGCAACATGGAGGAGTCAATGGTGGATGGATCTTGCCGCAGTGCGTGCCGCGACCTGGGGGCCAACTGAACTGCAGTCCTTCTCGGCAGCGCGCAGATGGGAAGAAGAGAGGGAGGTTCCGCTGCCCGCCCCGCGGCCTGAGGCAGCCGCCGTCCTCCTCGTCGCCAGAGCGCACGCCTGGAGCAGCGCTTGAGCGGCGGCAGCGTGGAAGAGAGGGCAGAGATTTCTTTTGTAGCTACAGTTACTCTGAAAATGTTCAGAATGGTAGAGTACAGGTAGCTAGTAAGTGACCGAATTCCTTTTGTTTGGCACTGTAACTGTAAGGATTTCTAGTTTCTTATGTTGCGACTTTGTGATTGTTAATGTGCATTCTTTCATATTCACCAATCATAAGAATAATTTACAAGGGTATCTACTTTTCATACATATTCAGCAAGAGAATTCCCCGCAAAAAAAAAAAAAAAAAAAAAAATTCAGCAAGAGAATCAGTTTTCACACTGATGTCAAAAAATCAGAAACCTCTTCTTACCTTTGGAGCAAGAAGCTTCGGCCGAGGGCATGGAGATGCAGACTGGGATGCTTGGGACGAGCTGCCGGAGGCGCGGACAGAGGTGCTGGTGAGGTCCACGAGTCGTCGGCGGCGCGCGCAGATACGCAACGGCGGCGGCGAAGGGGCGGCGACTGAGCAGCAGGTCCGCAGCCGCAGCCGCGAGCCGGCGGCGACTGAGCAGGAGGTCGCAGGTCTTCCAATCGCGGGGGCGATTAGGCGCCAGGCCGGTCACGGACGGTAGCGCGAGCGAGGCGGCGGTGCCAGCGGTGGCGGAGTCTTTCCTTTCTTTCTTTTTCGATTTGGACCAAGGAGTTTTTTTTAGCGCACCGTGTCTGTTTTCTGAAGGGAATGTCAAGCCGTGACATCGCTTCGGAACGT